>OY756226.1:15040000-20040000 GCA_963576875.1 Acrobasis repandana
CGGGCCTCTCTCTCGTTCGGTGACTCATCGTAACGTTACCGAGCGTTACACTTTTTCATAAGTGACTCCCAGCCGCAACCTAATTTAAGACGTTGTCACGTCAAAACATGGATAAGGTTAGGTTAGGCATTTCAATTTACTTTACTAATTTTACCCACGTTTCTGAACGTTTAAGTAAATGTCAACAAAAGTCAAAAACTTGTCAAAAACCAAAGACGAAGTTGTCGATTTTTTAATCTGTGTAAAAAATTTGTTGCTTCACGTCAGCCAATCGGCTGTATTTTAATTATTTTTTCAAAACAATACCTAGTGTTTTTATTGTTTTTTATTTTAAAAATATATTTCGACTAAAATTATGGAATATATTGGTAAGTTTACAGTGCCTGCAAGTCATGTTTGGTTACAAAAATTGTTATTTTATTCTTTGGCCCAACACAGCGAGACCTTTTGTTCTAGAAATTGTGCTAACTCACGTTTTTTGTTTTGTTTTATCAGCTTCCGAAAAAGGAGATTCAACTGAAAACCGGGATCCAAATTCTTTAATATCCAATGGAACATCGAAGACTGTATCAGACAACAAACCAAATGCGGACAGTGAGAAGTCACACATGGAGGCTCCCGCAAGCGCCGCATGCACATCGGAGCCCAGCGAGGAGTCTGAAGTGTGCGAGATTCCGGAACAAGTCGAATTTACAGTAGTTTTTATCAAGGCGAAACATGATATTACATTTGCGTACGACGCGTCTGTATTAGAGTTAAAAGCGCACTTGGAAAGAATATGCGGGGTGCCGCAGTCAGCACAGAAGCTCATAATCAAAGGCATGGCTAAAGATAATGTGACGCTGAGACAGGCTGGAGTCGTCAAGGGGGGAAAAGTTATGTTGGTTGGCTCAAAGATGGATGACATTCTTGCTATGAAGACTGCACCTAAGGTATGTAAATAAAATATACACCTGCTTATAAATAATCCGGTATTGAAGTTAAGATTCTTGTCATAATAAGTGTATTATGTTCTAGGAAGTATTAGAAGAAAAAGCCAGTAGTCAGTCAAGTAAAGAACCGCTGTGCGTGCAGAAAATCCATAGGAAAGTTCTAGATAAGGGCATCCCCCCAGATGTGATGCCAGGAATCAAAGGAGTGAAGGTAAGTAGAAATTAATTAATCATCTATTATATAAATTATCTATTACTATCAGTGTTGTCCACATGGGAATAGGTTATTTGTAAAAATATTTTAGGTTAATTTTTCCAGGATATAAAGTATCTTAACACGTTCAGCGCCACGTGTATACCTAAAAGATTGGGGTGTATATGTAGGTATACACGTGGCGCTGAACGTGTTAAGTTTCAATCTAGGTAATAAGGTCCATTCAGCAGTTTTGGCATACAAGCAACATAAGAACTTTCGCATTTGTATTGTAGTAAAAGAAATTGTTAATTGAACATCCAAAATGCAAATAAATCTGAAAGAACATTTTCTGCTTTTACAAGGCCTGGGATTAAACCTAAGTCCCCTATGATTCTTAATGATACATACTAACACTGATTCACAGAGGATAAAATCATAATAATAATAATGTGTTGTAACCGGGGTGAAAAGACCCGTGTACCCAAAGGAGATAAAAATAATAATAAATGTGTATGCTTGAACCAGCTATCACTGTCTCTGCGCAACGATTGTCGGATCAAGTTCGGGTCATCCAACGATCCAAACGATTGGATGAATTTGTGCTTGATCGGTTACGCCTGGAGGCACGTTCTGCTCGCTCAGTTCCCTCTACGTCCCGGGTTCAACCCGTCATATAATCGGCTACGGCATCTACATCTGCTCAGCTGATAGATGTGTTGCGGAATGATACCCGTGCCGATGTAGATGACAGTGCGAACATAAGCGTAAGCCCCCAGGCCCATAAGCAATTGAGGAGGACTTTGGAAGAGACGATCACTCTGTATCGATCCACATCTAACTCTAGACCGCGATTACCTCGCCTGCCTACGAATAGACGCAATTTAGCGTTAATGGGAGCCCTGGATGATTTGCTAGTCTCATATTTAGGGACTAGCGAAGATCTTGCTGATACGCATTCAATTTTGTACTGCGGGGCCATTGCGGCGTGTGGGGTAGCTCGTGTCAAGTTCCCTGAAGTTGACCGTGCATTTCGAACCGCCGGTGGTGTCCCTGCATGGCAAACGCGAATTGAACGGCGTATCAGCACGTTCAGGACTCTCATTGCAAAGCTTATCGCTTCAGAGGGGGCAATAATCGCCCCCGAGTCATGCAATTCGTGAACCAAGCATTCACAGGGACTGGCATTAGTCCCTGTGATTATATGGCTTGTGTCACGGAGCGTATTGACTTCCTGAAGCAGAAGGTCTATGCGTGGGCGGGTCGTATTCGTAGGTACAAGGAGCGTGTGGATAGATTTCAGCAGAATCGCCTCTTTCAAAGTGATCAAAGGAAGGTATATCGGAAATGGGAGGGAACCGACCAACGTGTGACCGACGGGCAGTCACCGGATGCCTCTGCTATGATTAATTTCTGGCGTGGCATCTGGTCGGCACCGGTCGAACACACGGAGGGCGATTGGATGAGAGTCGTCGGACGTGAGTGTGAGAACATCGAGACCATGGGGGCTGTCACTATCAGCCCCGGTGACGTAAGGTGTGCAATTCGTACGGCACAGAACTGGAAAAGTCCTGGGCCAGATGGATTGCACAACTTTTGGATAAAATGGTTTCTAAGCTCAAACAAACGTCTGGCGGAGCAATTCCAAAGTGCCCTAGAGCTTGGTTCACTCCCAACGTTCTTGACAACTGGTATCACCTTCCTACTCTATAAGTCTGGTAGTACCACGGATCCGAAGAACTACAGACCCATCACGTGCTTGCCTACATTATACAAGCTCCTTACATCCATTTTGGGAACAAAAATTAATATGCACATTGTTGCGAACAAAATTTTGGCTCCATCTCAAAATGGATGTAGGGAGTCGGTAACCTACAAATACCTTGGTATGTCACAGTCATTGGGTATTATGGATGGGGACATAAAACAGGCAGTGAGGGAACGCTTCTTTGGCCGACTGACAAAAGTACTTAAAAGTCTTTTGTCAGGTGGCAATAAGACCCGTGCCTTCAACGCTTGGGTGATACCCCTACTCATTTACTCCTTTGGCATACTAAGGTGGACTCAGACTGAACTGGATGCCCTAGATAGGAAGGTCCGCCTACTGCTCACAACACATTGTATGCTACACCCACGCTCATCTGTTATGAGACTGTACATCCCACGGAAATGTGGAGGTCGTGGCTTTTTGAACGCCAAGAATCTTCACAACCGTGAGGTGTGTAGCCTTAGGGAATATTTCCTTAACAATGAGTGTGAGTTGCATCGTGATGTTGTAGCAGTAGACAAAGGCCTCACGCCGCTCTCCTTGGCAAAAGAGAACTGGCGCAAACCAACGGTGCTAAGTACCGAGGATCGCAAGAACGTATGGAAGAGCAAGGAGCTCCACGGGCGGTTCTATCGGGCCTTAACAGGGCCTGATGTGGATCAGCTCGCATCGGTGAACTGGTTACGTTTCGGCGACCTCTTTGGGGAAACCGAAGGTTTTGCCTGTGCAATTGCAGACGAAGTCATGATGACAAACAACTATCGGAGATATATCCTGAAAGACGGTACGGTTGATGTCTGTCGAGCATGTCGACGTCCCGGAGAATCGATCAGGCATATAATCTCCGGTTGTTCTCATCTGGCTAACGGCGAGTACTTGCACAGACATAACCTAGTAGCCAGAATTATTCACCGGCAGCTTGCTCTTCGATACGGGCTTGTAGAATCGGAGGTACCGTACTATAAGAACTTACCGGCGTCAGTTCTCGAAAATGGTCGTGCCACGCTATATTGGGATCGATCTGTCATCACGGACAGGACTATTATCGCCAATAAGCCTGATATCGTGCTGACAGATCGATTGATGCGCCAGGCAGTGCTCGTCGACATCACCGTCCCACATGACGAGAACCTCGTGAAGGCCGAGAAGGACAAGCTTAGCAAGTACCTTGACTTGGCCCACGAGGTGACTGCTATGTGGGATGTGGATTCGACGATCATTGCCCCGATAGTCGTATCGGCGAACGGTCATATAGCGAAGAGTCTTGACCAACATCTTAAGACTCTCTCGCTAGATGGCTGGATCAAGGGTCAGATTCAGAAGGCAGTACTCCTGGACACGGCACGTATTGTCAGGAGGTTTCTCTCTCTGCGGCCCTAACCGGCGGTAGCTTGGTCCTTGCCCCGTTGCCAGCGGGCAAGCTAGGTTAGGTTTTTGTAAATGTTTATATTTTGTAGTATGTTTTATATTTTACTTTTTATAAATGTATACCAAAACCTAGCCTAAGTTTTAAATTAAATAAAGATAATAATAATAAAAACCTTTATTTCAGACAAAATACAGTTTGTACATAGAACTAACTTTAGCACTGATCGTTTTCATCTTCTTTCTCTGCGTCGTCTGTTGCCTTCGTATAGGCATAGGCCTCCTCCAGTATTTTCCAAAATTCACGGTCATTGGCAGTTCTTGTCCAAGCCTTGCCCGCCACGACCTTGACGTCGTCAACCCATCTTAATGGTCTTCCTCATTTCCTTTTTCTATGCCCCCATAAACCAGTTAATTATTGTTTTTGACCACTTTTCCTTGCCTCTCATTGTGTGTCCTGCCCATTTCCATGTTAGCTTCTTTACAGCTACTGTTACGTCCCTTGTTTTGGTTTGTCTCTTTATTGTTGACATTGTTATCCTGTCTGACAATCTTTTCCCTAACATACTTCTCTCCATACCGTTTTGACATATTTCAAGTTTTTTGTAGTGTGCTCTATTCATTGCCCAGGTTTGGCATCCGTATGTAAGAACGAAAAGTATGCAGGTGTTAAAGAGTTTACCCTTGATCCTTGTACTCATTTCTTTGTTTTTCATGATCTCCTTCATACTCCAGTACAGCTTCCAGGCACCACCGATGTCAATTTCTTTTGATGTCTGGTCGTTTAGAGAGATTATTTGACCTAAATAAATATACTCGTTTACATCATAGTAGACAAAAATAATGTAAAAATCAATATTTTCAGGAACCATTACCACCGGTCCCCCTAAGTGGGATGTTAAATAAGCATGGTGGCAAAGTGCGGCTTACATTTAAGCCGGAGCAAGATCAGCTCTGGCTTGGAACCAAGGAACGCACTGAGAAGCTTGCCATGACATCCATAAAGAGTAAGTGTTCATTACTATTCATGACGTAAGTTAAAAAGAACCTACACAATCAGGGTGGTTACTCCATAAAATAACACGACAGTCGTACAATAGTGACGTCCTATTTCTATGTCAAACCAAATTAGACTTTATTATTATGTATTAACGCTCAATGTTACTTGACACCAAAACGCAGATACGCAGCAACGTACGTCTTGCGTACCGCGTTTGGAGTAACCCTACAGTATCATAAAATATCTTTACCACAAATCTGAACTTGGGATATTCATCCTTACCATATACACCACTAAAATTTTGTCTCTTTCTTTATCTTTGTTTATTGAGATGCAATTATTTATAATATGGGACACTAGATTTAAACTGTGAATAATGCTTCTCAAGTTAAATATGAATTTTGTGGGTAGAGCCCAAAAATGGTTTGTTATGTCCTGTTTTTACACATTTTAATATGGAACAATCAACAGAACCATTGGTTTCTAAAGTAAGGCTTTATATGTCTTGTCCTAAAACTAATTTAAATGTGCTTTTATGCATAAAATTTTGCTATATACCTAGGTACTTTATTTTTGTCCAAACCAGGTGTACCACAACGGAGTGAGGACGGTTTAGGCCCTTTCGCACTTTGTCCGAAATATGGTATAAAACGAAGTCTTCCTGCCATCTATCCCTCTGAATATATGTACACTTAGATCTTTTTAACTATTAAACAAATTTTAATGCGGTTTTCATAAATAGATAGTGATCAAAAGGAAGGATATGTATAACTGAGACATGCACAGGAAAAAATATGAAGGTAGACAATAAGAGGTCTTTCTGCTACTACCTCCATGTACCATCAAGATAGACAACACTTTGTCTCTAGGTACATGCATGCCACATACGTGCAAAGGAAAAATTATGAAGACACAAAGACAAAGTCTTTATCTTTTGTATGAAACACACATGCCTGTTATATAACATACCCATACGAAACCAGGGCGGGCAGATAGTTGTAAATACCTTGTTTACAATAGACTTTATTTATGTGTCAATATTATATTCATTAATTTCAGGTATCACATCTGAACCAATCAAAGATCATGAAGAATATCACATTATGGTAAGTTAATGACTTTCAAGGAAAAATGCCTTATTTAATGCACTACTAGCTGGTGCTCACGACTTCATCCGCGTAAAATTCACTATTATTGTGCACATTGTTTGACAAATTGAAAAAAGATTGTCAGCTTAGTGTGTACTTTGCAATTTAATTTTTTTATACCCAACTACAAAATTAAAACAACATTAATAGTTTTATTTTTGGTGGGTCTATATAGATTACTGCACTATTATTTTATATTCTTCTTATTTAAGAGCTTAGTGGCTCTTGTCGGTCTTCTGCAGACTTATGCTGTCCTGGTACTTGACTATTAAATACATATTTTTTCTGCGTGATTTCAGACAGAGTAGAATAGGACCACTCCAAGTCCTGTGGATGTCGTAGAAAGCGACTTAGGTAATACAAGCTGAACAAAGCTGTCTGGCCAGCGTGGAGAGCGTAGGCCAAATCCTCTAGGACCACTCCAAGTCATGTGGATGTCGTAGAAAGCGACTTAGGTAATACAAGCTGAACAAAGCTGTCTGGCCAGCGTGGAGAGCGTAGGCCAAATCCTCTAGGACCACTCCAAGTCATGTGGATGTCGTAGAAAGCGACTTAGGTAATACAAGCTGAACAAAGCTGTCTGGCCAGCGTTGAGAGCGTAGGCCAAATCCTCTAGGACCACTCCAAGTCATGTGGATTTCGTAGAAAGCTACTTAGGTAATACAAGCTGAACAAAGCTGTCTGGCCAGCGTGGAGAGCGTAGGCCAAATCCTCTAGGACCACTCCAAGTCATGTGGATGTCGTAGAAAGCTACTTAGGTAATACAAGCTGAACAAAGCTGTCTGGCCAGCGTGGAGAGCGTAGGCCAAATCCTCTAGGACCACTCCAAGTCCTGTGGATGTCGTAGAATGCGACTTAGGTAATACAAGCTAAACTAAGCTGTCTGGCCAGCGTGGAGAGCGTAGGCCAAATCCTCTAGGACCACTCCAAGTCCTGTGGATGTCGTAGAAAGCGACTTAGGAAATACAAGCTGAACAAAGCTGTCTGGCCAGCGTGGAGAGCGTAGGCAAATCCTCTGGCTGCTCTGCCAAATATAGCTTTAGTAATACAGAGGGTTTGTGGAGTGGAGACTAAAAAAAACCTGATGATGATGACTATTATTATAAGTCAAACTGTTTTCTTGTTTTTCGCAGGGTCTTCAACTGGGTCCCACAGAAGCTTCCAGATATTGGGTGTACTGGGTGCCAGCCCAATACATTGAAGCCATAAAGGATGCCGTTCTCGGCGTATGGCAGTTCTTCTAAACACTATCGGCCACTCTCATTGCTGTATCTACCTTCCCATCAGCTATTGGGTAGTTGCAATATGAAATTTAAAATATATATATGGTGTCCATTCTCTTACAGGTACAATATAATGGTACCATTTCTTTTGTGATATCACAATGCCATGTGTCAATTAAAATTGTCCATTTGAATACTGGCATCTATCTGGTCAAATGAGAAATTATTTATTGTTATTGTAAGTTTGCATTTCGTGCATTTGGGTTCAGTGAGCTGTACAATGCTAGTTTTACAAGAGTACTTCATGACTCATCACATGAGCTTATTGTCCCTTTCAAGTTTCAAACAAACCTGATCTCTTATGTGAACTTTACAATACGAGTTGGGTGGAGGATTGGACAGAATCACGCTGCGCAAAATTGACTGTCAGATATTTCTATTGATGTTTAGTGTAATTTGTGATGATTGTAGTGGTTTTAAAATTATTATGTATTAAAATTATGCAAGTTGGTATTGACGCCAATCCTTCACTGAATACTTTTGATCTAGAATTTGAAAATATAATGTTTTAAACAACTTTGTGATTTTTATTTTGTAATCAATGATACCAAGATAAGTGTATGGGATGGACCAACACCTTACGTGGAGTGAAGCAAAGCTGGCATAAGAGGCCTTAACCTAATATGCTAACAGTGGGTCAGACCCGGCAACTTTGGCGCTGCTGACATAAAGACAGACAGTGGAGACATAACCACAGAAGACAGTAAGAGTTTACATACAGAACGGTATCTCCTAAGGTACGCGCAATATGCGTCCCCATTCCCTGTCCCCGCACCTCACCCCGTTCTCGCCTGATCCAGTTGGCATTGGTATCATTTGGGTACAGAGCCTTGATAAAACCGGCCAAGTGCGTGTCGGGCTACGCGCAGTGTAGGGTTCCGTAGTTGCGAACTAGAGTTCACGCTTCACGGTTTAACGACTAAAAACGAGCCCACATAGAACGATAGTAACTGAAGAAAGAGGTTCACAAACTGATCCCTAAATCGAAAAAGCTTTTATCGGCGTGATTAAATACTCACCCATGCCAAATTACAGTATAGCACTTATAGTTTCTGAGTAAAACCGCGAACAGACAGACAGTGAAACTATGAGAGTTCCTTGTTTACTATGGAAACCTAAAAAGGGACAGTCAGTAAAAGAAACTAACCACAAAGATAAAAGTCATAAAACTTTATTCAAAAAACATTTTCAAGATAAATAAATAAACAAAATATTGCAAAAATTTAAAGCTAAGTAGTTGCACTACACAATGGCACGTTCAAGTGTAAAAAGGAATAAATAGCAAATATAAATAAAGTCATAGTAAAAATTTGGCATCTGGATATGTAAAAATATTTTTGTACTAAAAAGGTTTTTGTATAAAAGTAATTCATCCATATTCGGATTGCACCGTCAGGGAAAACTGGCCTTTTGGGATGCTGGTTGCATGGTACCAAATACGGGTATCCAGCAATACTGAAACAATGAAAATACAATTAATTTATTAATGCAATTATTATAAGAAGCCCAAGGCTCAACTTACACTGGCGCAGAATCGAAACGTCGCGTCCTGTGGTCGCGTCATGTTTTTCTCCTAAGTACCTTCTCTATTATCATGTTATATTAAGGTACAAATTAAACCGTTCAACTCCAGCCTAACGTAGACGCGCGACTCCATGTTTGCCTTACACAAATTTGAACCTTAATAATGGGACAATAGAGATGAATATACTTTAGGCTGAAAAGCGTGACGCGACGCGACGCTTTGACTCTGCGCCAGTGTGAGTTGAGCCTAACAGAGTTTTTCGTATAAAAATAATATGTTCAGCTTCAGGCCCTTTATATAAGGCAACCAAAAAAAGGAGTATAGTACGTGACTTCAATGATAGTGTAGAGCGAAAAAGTATGTAGGTACCAGCTGCTTTTATTCTCGAGCAGATCGTAAAACTAGATCGAAGATATGGGCGAGAACCTGAATCATGTCAATAGATGATGACATGACTCTTCACAATTTTGATTTCCTTTTCCATCACACCTATCATCAAGGTAAACATGAGTTTTGGATCTTATGGCCCTAAGCTCTACCACAGAATAGGTACGTACAAAGCCTCACTCAGCAAAGAAAGAAATATCTAATCAATGTGGTTAGCGATACGGTTATATTTTGCTCACGTCAGAACTCAGCACCTCTTCGCTTAGATACCTAGACATCCATTACAGGCCAATTTCATTCTTATTACTCTAGACAAACAAAACGTATATTTGAATTCACCACTCCGAGTGGTCGCCGCGCGTATAGGAATAATGTAGGTATATTTTCGATACCTAAACGGCAAATGACACAGGCTTGGCTCTACCTACCCCACAAGAGATAAAGACGTGCTTGTATGCACTGTATGCATGTATTATGAAAATGCGCAATGCAAGGTATGCTTTAGTTGAAAGGGGTTAACTTACCAACATCACCAGGTTCAACATAATACTCAAATTTATGGCAAATATGATCACATTCTGGCACGGGGGCAATAGACCATGTCTTGTTTCCTCTCACTTGCCCCTGCCACATCAGTCTTGGTATGTAGTCCAACTGAAAAAAAACAGTAACAGTTTAAAAATAATTAAATTTTTCAACAAAAAAAACAACCAAATTCATTTTCTTTGAGAAGTTTCTTCCATATCTCCAAAGTTCTTCATCATATCTTCACCAAATTAATATGGGACAAACTTGGTATTAAAACGCTTTCAAATAAAAAAAGAATCATTAAAATCGGTCCACCGCATAACATGTTTGTTACGAAAAAAATACAGTCAAATTGATAACCTCCTTTTTTGAAGTCGGTTAAAAAATAATGAAAGTAAAATGGAATGAGAAACTAAGTGACAAACGTACATAAAAGAACAATTTGAAAGCTTCGTGCAGTCCATTTGCTGAATTCAATTGAGGGGTATGCCGGCGTGTGTACACGCCTCCCACGATCTCGCCACGAAGGCCGCGCCTTTGAAAAAGCCGATACCGCTTTTGCCGGCACGCGGACGTACTACCAGCCAATTGAATGAATACACTAGCTAAGGGAATGATTTCGGATAAACTAAACTAAATCTACACTCATGTTAAAAAAAATATTAGTTTAAATTAAATAAGTTTATTGTGTGCTCATGTGTACATATTAATATTTACTGAGGATCTGTACGTACATATGGAAATCAACCTATCTCCAGTATAGAATTATTTGGAACTCATATTTTTTATTTTCAATACCATGAAAATGTACTATTTGGTATCCAGCTGGATAACATGCACATTTGAGGCATCCAGCAAAAAGAGGGCCGGATTGCCCGGATATCTGTTGCAACTCTAGTATAGATTATTTTAAAATTATGTTTTTTTACATCATGTCCAGCAGTGGACTTCTTGCAGCTGAAGTGATGATTGAGAGAACTATACTTACATGCATAACAGCTCCCATTTCATATCCAAAAAATATGTTTTCAGTAGCTGGGAACTCTGCATCTTTGGGAAGAAATTCAGGAATGCTATAATATTGTCTCACTCTTGCTAATATGTCTGGATGACAATTACCCCTGAAATAACAAGACAATTTATTTAGCTTTATAATAAACGTAAAAGGCGGACTTAAAGCCATAGGCTTTATCTACCAGTCTACCAACTGGTGATGCCGAGAAAAATAAAATTTAGAAGGGGGTGCAAGTTATGTAGGTAATGACGTAATGTAGGTAATAATGATTAATACTTGTTCTTTAGAAAAACAATGATCATATAGGACTTTTTTTAACAGATGGAACTTGAGTTTTTTTTTTTTGTTTCAAAAAAATCCTAATTATGATGATGATGACCTATTGTAGGACAAAGGTCTCTATTGAATCAAGCTATTTCTTAGATTTTTATACTTAATTAGTTTTTAATATGTATTGTCATAGAGACCACCTATTACTGAGCAAATAAAGTATGTAATGTACACAATAATAACATGTGGTTACTAAAAAGTTACATCAGTATGCAGCTGGCCCGTGTTACTTGCATTTTACATACAAAATACAATGATAAAATTTTCTCACATCGATTCTGGAGCAATCTTAATAATTAGTGTGTACAAGGTGAAACAAATAAATTTATGATACTTACCATCCAACATACCACGGTTTCTGTCCAGGCTTATTCCTTATTCTATCTTCTGGCATCTCAAACACTTCTTTCAGAGTAAAAAGGTCAGTTTTAAAATTAAGAAATTGGCACCCATCGTCAAGACTTTCATAGCTACCTGAAGTCTCTTGATATAGTTGTTTGAATGTATTAAAATTCAGTTTCTTAGCTGCCCTCCAGTGGCCAACTGCATTTTTCACTATTATAGGTTTTGATGAAAATGCATAATGCTAAAAAAGAAAAATATTTTTTAACAAGTTGAATATAAAAACATGCAAAATGAGTGAAACTGAAAGTGTTCATTAATGCTATATGTTCTTACAGCAAAATTCCGACGCGTGACGTTCCGTAGTATAATAGGTTTCGTAACGTTCTCGCAATAGGTACAATCGGCGAGGGGCCGCGTCGCCTCCCACACCAAATAATTACTAGGTAACAAACATCTAGAGCTTAAAATACTATTCACCGCGCTGCCGCTTATCACTAACGATACAAAAACTGTAACTGATGCCAATATTAACTTCCTATTTGTTCCCTTTACAGCCGCAGCCTCATGGTTATAATTACGGATGTAATTATAATGTTTTAACAATTCTCCATCCAAACCTGTCTCTATTGCACATCTTTGAATAAAACGTAACCTTCTCTTTAAGCTTTTCTTCTCTTTTGTCAGCTTTTGCATTGTATTGCTAGCAGATACAAAAACATATTTGGAATATTGCGAATATATAAATTAAATTTTGATCAAAAATAGAGAAAATTTTGAGTTTCTTTCTCGTATTGACATTGACAATGACAGTTTTGTTATATGACGACAGTTGACGTTTTCATAAACGTCTAAAACGTAGGAAGTAATGTAACAAGCTTATGAAAAAATAAGTTTGTGATTTTGGTCTACGATTTCAACACGATTGATTGCCGAAAAATCATTATTATTTATTCTATACAAAAAAACCAAGACTTCACTTACTTTACTTCATTAATTTGCTAGCTCCTTGTTTACTCCCCATTTTTCTACAATAACAGTACTGAAATCACAAAATTACCTTTAGTTTTAAAAAATAATACTTTTAAAATAACTCAAAAGCTTTCACCATGGCCATACACTTCCCTTTTATAAAAAAAAAAAAATCAACACTTTTTGTTTATGGTCCTTGACCTGACGCTGTCATGTCAACGAACTGATGAACTTGGCGGTTTCATTTTACTAATAATTTAGAATTAAAAACTCTAGAAATGCCTCCTAAAAAACGTGATAAGGATAACGATACAAACAAAAACTCAAAGATTGACCACCTACAAGCTGACCATGAGTTATTCTTACAAGCATTCGAAAGTAAGTATCGCCCGTTGTGATAAGCAAGCTTTTCTTCTAAAAACATACATTAAAATGTATTTATTCACCTTTTGCAGAGCCTACTCAAATATACAGATTCTTACGAACACGCAATATGCTGTCGGTAAGTACTCGACGTGTTACAAAGATTTAAATTTGATGTTCTGTGGCATTATATAAAGAGTCGATCGTTTTGTTTCAGCCAATTTTTCTCAATAGAACGCTCTCATACATGAAGCGGCGAATGTCTAGAAGCAATAAAGGGCGATGTGGATTCAAGGTCGACACACTAATGGATAAAATCACCCTAAAAAGGAGTACAGAGCTTCAACCAAACAGCTTGGGAGGTTACATGACTTTGACGTTTCTAGGATTCTATGATAAAAGTCTGGACGACCCTAGGGACTTCCAAGTGAAGGTAGAAACATTATTGTTAAAGATATGCCACAAGAAAAGGAAGGAAAGCTCTTCTGCTATAGTGGAGGTGTCGGTAAGTACTTGTGTTTTAAGTTTTATTCAAAATAAATTATAGGATCTAAAACTAAATAGTAAACTGCAGACATTAATCCAAGAGAGAGGAGGTTTTACTATTATTTTTTTCTTTTTAATCGTCCACTTGTGTGAGCCAGTGTGAATTAAACCACATACCTATTTGTCAATTGGAGGCATATTGATTGACTGATAACAATTATTACCTACTATATAAATTAACAGACCGTAACGTAACAACAGCATTCGTTCCAAGACTAAGATAGTAAACGTGGGAAAAAGCAGCCAAACTTTAAAGGGACTGGGCTGGACATGTGTGCAGGATGCATCCAGATAGGTGGGCTAAGATTGCTACAGAATGGGTGCCTGTAGAATGGTGTAAAATTATATATTTAATACCACACTGCTAATACCTAATAGGCCTCAATGAATGTCATGCCACTTGGAATCAACTTTTAACAATTTGAAAAGTATAACTTTATTTATTTATCTTTATTACAAATGTAGACTTAAAACCATAGGCTTTATCTACCAGTCAACCTACTGGTGTTGCTGAGAAAAAGAAAACTTTTTTTTTGTTTTTTCGTGTGTGTGAGTGGCCAACACTGGTGTCAGATTTTTCAAGCTGCCTAAAGGCATCTGACATATTTAGAAGTAATATATTGAAATAATCTTCAACCAGATATTGCTGTTTATTCAGGTGGGCAGCTGTTCTGTGCCGCTCAACCCATCCACATCGGAGCCTCCTGCAATGGCCTCGGCTGTAAGCATCTCCAGTGACACCTTTAGCCCCTCTCAGGGCCCAAACGTGAAGTCCTACATGCTAATGCTAAGAGTCACAGTTACTAGAGCTTCAGCAAATACAAATGGTGCCACTAGTTCTACTGAAATCACGAACGGTGACTGTGATGGTAAATATTTTAAATTTATTTATCGATTGTATACAGGGTGATTTTGAACTTTGTAGCTATATTCAAGTACTCTTTAAGCGAAATAAAAAATACATAATCTTTCATATAGATCTTGTTTAATAGTAAAAACCAAAGATATCAGCTAAAAATTCATGCCAAAAATCTTTGAATGTCACCACCCGCTGCCAAGCTCGTGGCGGGCTGCGGCAGGTGAGCGAGGACGGTAATAGCCACGTATATTACTAAAGTAGTAGGTTAGCCATTTATTAGAAATTTGAAAGAAAAAAATTTTTATAAAAAATGAATCTTTTTCTACGGTTTTGTGTTCTATTAATAATTCTGATAACAAGGTTCTAAGGGTTGTAAAACCAAACTGTATAGTTGTATACTTCTATCTCATATTTAAAATTTTTGATTCTACACACACTAAACAGATACACTATCACATCCTTATCCCTAATGGGGTAGACAGAGCGTAGGGACGGACAGAATTTTTGATTCTAGTGTCCTAATTAAGCTAAATGTTGCATTAAGAGTCTCCTTTCCCTAGACAAAATCTAAGTTTCCCATACAAACGTAGTCTACATTTTATTTTTAACGACATGTCACATTTCGGTAAAAATTTGTAACTTTATCTAGGGTTATATTTGGTTTTCAAAGTCAAAATATGAACTTGAAAGAAAATATAGTGTATTATATCATATTTGACCTTCAGTATGGAAAAGTTTTACACCCTTATATTTTCTTTCAAGTTCATATTTTGACTGTGAAAACTAATTACCCTACCCTACCCTAGCTAATTACCCTAGATATATGCAATTTCTTAAGTTACAAATTTTAACCTAAATCTGACATGTCGTTTCAAAATAAAACATAGACTACGTTTGTATGGGAAAGTCTAGGGTAAGGGGATTCTTAAGGCCTCACAAACTTTGGTTGTGCTTATTTACAATACAATATGATAGGTATTATATCTGTAATAAATTCATGAATAATTATTTGTAGTCATTCATTAAATGAATAATTCTTTGTATAACTGTATATTTATTGTTGTCATCTTGGAAGTGGTCTCAGCATAACAAAATATTTAATTCCTCAATATAAATGAGAAATTCAATTTGTTTTTCCTAGAACCTGTGACAAAAAGATTGAAATCAAACTCAACTGACCACCTAAACTCTACGCCTGAGAACAAATGGACGAAGCTTTATGGCAGCGAGCTGATTGTATATGATAAGCATAACCGCTGCCTCCTCACCAACGGGGAGTACGACCTGGTGCTACATGACGCGACTCCGGGAGGCAGGAGTGCGACTATTGCTAGATCTCCACATAAAGCACTTATGGCTCAGTGGGAAACTATACCTAATGTAAGTACATAGCCATTTAATTTTTATGTATACAGGCTGACTTTTTATCCACCTGCAAAATTTTTGGAGCAAGTTCAGTTCATGATACTGAACTACTTTCTATAGAAAAAGTTATTAAAAATCGATAAAAATTTTTCGTCCTTCCACACAAATCAGCGCTCAGCCAAACGAATTTTGTATGGAAGGACGAAAATTTTTTATCGATTTATCAGGTGGATTAAAAGTCACCTGTATAGTTATCTTTACGACAACCTGTAGCCTATATGCTACGAAGAATAATTCTCTAGAAGCGTAATTACTAATCCCGAAAAATCTTTCACGCGATATGTACGGCGGCGCGCAGGGCTTAAAAATTATGAATCGCGCGGCGCGACAGTTTGCCGTCACACTCGAGTCGTGCGGTTACGTCGCAAAGCTGATGTCTGCAGCGTTATGGCATGGTCAAATTTTTGACAGTGGGATTGTCATGGGAACTTCACATTTTCTTGGGATAAACGTATCCTGTGTCAATCCAAGTATTAAGTTATCTACATGCTAAATTTCATTCTTATCTGTTCACCGGTTTTGGCGTGAAATTGGAACGAACATGCATACAAACTTTCGCATTATATTAAATAGGTAGGATAGGATGTTTTGACGTATTTTGTAGTAAGTATGATTGTATAAAATAAATTTATGTTTTTCTCTTTAGACTGTTAAATATTTGATAAAAACTAGCTTTTCGGGTGCTGCGCGGGCTGCAAGCAGCCCGCGGTTTTTCGTGCAGCTGTTGAAGTTGGCTAAAGTACATGTTCAGTTGAGTAAATGGATAAAAAACTGCAGCCAGTAAGGAAACATAAAAAAATGTATGGGCGGCAAAATCCTCTTCAGGAGGGGCTTGGGCTTCGCCCTCGCCACGCAGCTCGGCCTTCGGCCTCGCTGGAAGCTTAGTTTTCGGCCTTTGGCCTCAGGCTTCGCAAAGACACTTGAGGGGGGGGAGGTCAGGAGGGGCTCGGGCTTCACCCTGGCCACGCAGCTCGGCCTTCGGTCTCCCGGTACACACTCGGAAATTGTCCTTGTATGGCGGCCATCTTGGATTTTGAAAAAAATAAAAAAACAAATGACAGTCGTCAAATTGCTTACAACCCCCTACATTTTGGAAAAAAAATCACACCCCTAACCCTAACCGTTTTTGCAGGCCGTACCCCTTCCACTTTAGGATCTGATGATCTTCAACATGTCCTATTTTTCTGGTACTCACTGGAGCACCCTCTATACGACCATACATCAATCATTACCCCACCCACCGCGGAACAGGTCAAACAACTATGTCAATCAGTGAGTGAGTGAGTGAGTGGTAATGTAGGTTTATTGAATATTTAATAAAAATTATAGACAGTGATCAAAATATTTAAAAAAATAGGTCTTTTTTGATCTCTTTTTCGTCAAATCATAAGCAAGGGTCTCTCCCATCTTCTTTCACTTATATCTTTCTCTCCCCGACTTGACCAACCTTTTTGGAATGCGTCGAGAGTCTCCCCAGCGCTTTCTTGACCTACTTACTGCATTACAATATTAGTCCATTAAAATTAGAACAATATTAATAAACAAACATATTACAGGAAAATGACCTACAAACAGAAACAAATCCATTTGACATATTCAAAGTGCGGCCGCTTCTGAAGCTAAAACTCAGCTGGAGTCAGGAGCCCACGAACGGGCTCGTTAACCGGCCCAAGCTGTACCAGCAGAGCGAGACTAACGGCGTGAAAAAAGACGCAGGCTCGAGCAAGGGGCTCTCCATGCAGAAGAGCAGCGCTAATGAGAATAAAAATGGTAAGTGATTCAAACACACCAAAACATTTAATTTCTAGTCATATTTTTCATAACACTATGTGTATCTTATTTATCTGTCCTTTATGTCATCAATGTTTTATTTACAATTAAGTTAAACCGGTTGACTCACGTGATATAGGTAGTCGGAAAACGCCGACCAGGTTTCGATCGATTTAGACGATAACCTGGTCGTCCTTTTCTGACTATATCATGTAAGTCAACCGGTTTAAATTAATTAATCATGGAGTTATGTCACGTTAGTTTTAGTAAATTTTTTTTTTCCTTTCTTAACATCCCTACTATAAACATGTACGCTAATAATATTACAATCTAGCCTAAACTTAGACTAATAAGTCATTTAACATTGACCTAAATTTATATATATATTTTTTTATTAGTTATTATTTTTATTTTTATTATTTTAACTAATGTTCAATCAATTTATTTAGGTGAAAAAATCAAGAATGAGGCAAGTGAAGGGGAATCTAAACGGCAGCAGATTATATACCAGTTCCTGTACAACAACAATTCGAGGCAGCAGACGGAGGGCTGCGATGACCTGCACTGTCCGTGGTGCTCTCTCGACTGTGGCACACTCTATTCTCTGCTTAAACATCTTAAGTTGTGCCATTCGCGGTTCAACTTCACGTATTTCGTAAGTATTTTTTTTGTAAGCTAGGATCTTTTGAATAGATTTTTTTCTACTTTTTTACTTTTCAGCCAGTCTTGTGCTTGAAGTGAATATAAACAATTTTATCAGAATTAAAAAGGAAATTCGGTAAAGGTTAATAAATTAGTGGACCTCGCGCATTTTGCGGAAAAAATCGGAACTAAATTTAACATGGGACCGCATAACACAGATTAAAAAACTTGCTGTGGCGCCATCATTTTAGGTTCCCTAACTTAGTTGTTGACCTATATCATCATTTAATTATTGTTTTTATTTCAAATTTTCCTAAATATGAAATCAGTCTTCGACTATGAGCGGATGAGTTGTGGGTCAATATTTTACAGAAGGTGTTCCCTAGTGGTAGCAGCCTTTCTTAATATCTGGACCTTAGTCCTTGGATATCATCCATGATCCATTAAAAAAAATGCTAAATACCTCATCTATAGTATCGATTATAATATTATAAAGAGAAAAGATTTGATTGTCTGTTTGTTATGGATGAATTTAAAAAACTACTTATCTGATTTTTTTAAATTGTTTCACCTATAAGTTACATTATATGCAAGTAACTTATGCTATAGTTTTTCTTTCAAAAAGAGGGCAACGCCACGGGAAACAGCAAGTTATTCATAATATTATTTCAACCGCAAAAAGTCTGCTGGACATAGGCATTCCCCAAAGATTCTTAAAATGGCATTGCTGTTTGATACAATCTTTTGCTGATAATCTCAAATTATCAGCATAAGACTGTATAAACTTTAACTGTATCCCATCCACCCAACCTCTGTGTCACACATAACTAAAAAGCGATTAACAATTGGTCAGCCAATCCCCGGCGGCGCGCGGATCGACGTCTCCATCAACGAGCTGTACGACGGGTCGTACACGGGCTCCCCGCACGACCTCATCGCCGCGCAGGGCCGGGGCGGGCCCGCCGCCAGCGCGGGGCCCCGCGCAGGGCCCACGAGGAGGACGTCGCTCACACACGTGCTGGTTTGGAGGCCGAGACGGGCCCGGCGCCCTCACAGACACAGCCTCGCTGAATTTCTGGAGTTGGATGACGCTGAGGTGGTCGAGGCGCAACGCCCTTACCTTACTGGACATAATAGGTGAGTTACGCCATACTTATACGCTATCACGTCTTTATCCTATTAATGGGGCAAACCTTCGATCAACAATACAACTAGATACGGCGCATGAAAATACGGATCGTCAAATAAAAGCGCACTCTCAGCGGTGAGCTCTTATTTATTTTAGTTCAGTCAAGGAGAAAAATACTTTTAACGTTATGTTATGAGGTTCACTCCACAGTAAATGTTATAGTAAGGTAGTAGGTATCACGCTATCTAGTTGTATTGTTGATCGAAGGGGCAGACAGCCCTATAATTCTTGCGGCCCTAGGCAGACAGTACCCAGCGCTGCAAGACCCAAAGGCCACTTTTAGCGTGATGATGGGCGAGAAGGTGAAAAATAGAAATCAAAATAGTGATGGCTTGCTAGCCGCATCACCCTATTAACATAATTTTCGCCCATTCCCTAGATCGGCTTCTACGATCTGCACGGAAAGGAAAGCAGCTGTTACATTCTTAGTCATAAAATATAGGTGAGTTATATAAATTTCATATCAAATCAAATCATTTATTTGCAATAGTAGGGTCAGATACAGGTACATCATATATTCATGACAAAGAGTCTACCGTCTGCATGATAAGTGCATGTTACAAACGTCAGTGACACGCGATAAGTCGTATTACATTCTGCAATGTAGTATTATCATGTAAGATAAAACTTCTTTATTGCAACAACTATAAGAACATAAAAGTAAACTTAAAATATAAGTAGGTATAAAGCCGATTAGCGATTTCTTCCAGCCAACCTTTGGGTAAATAGTGATTTGGATAAATGTCGGGGTTTGGCGCAGTGTACGTAGTTCGCATCAACTTATACACTCTAATAAATAAAGCAGTGATAATATGTTTAAAATAATAGTACAAAGTACAGGGGGGAGAATAGCAGAGGGGAGATACGAGGGCTGTTTGATAAGTACCCGTTTTCTAAATATATTAATATCACTGGCCGCAAATAAGTATACCACCTTTTTAAGCCATTTTTCAGAGGCGGAGAAATAAAAAAAAATTGCATTCTTTTGTTTTTTTTCTCATTTGACAACGATTCAGTGAAGGCGTGAACTTAAAATTGTTAAAATGGAGAAATAACAGTATCGGTCTGTAATAAGATTCTTATTTTTGGAAGGAACAACATGTGATGAAATAAAAGTAAGAATGCAAGCGGTTTACCATGAATGTGCTCCTTCTATGACAACCGTCAGATATTGGTATAACGAGTTTAAGCGGGGGAGAACAACCGTCTTTGATGAGGATCGCCCAGGCCGGCCAGTTGAGGTGACTACAGACGATATGGTTAAGAAAATTGAAAATATCGTTTTAGCCGACCGCCGAATTAAACTTCGAGAAATCGTTGATGCTGTAAATGTTTCAATCGAGAGGGTACAACACATATTAGAAGAAAAATTGGGTATGAAGAAAGTATCGGCGAGGTGGGTGCCGCGTTTACTTACGGAGCAGCAAAAACGGAACCGACTGACTACTTCGGAGCAGTGTTTGGCCATGTTCAAACGTAACCCGAAGGAGTTTCTGCGTCGTTTCGTGACCGTGGACGAAACGTGAGTCCACCTCTACACCCCGGAAATGAAAGAGCAGTCGAAGCAGTGGATTTTACCGGGTGAACCTGCTCCAAAGAAAGCAAAAACCGTCCCATCGGCTGGAAAGGTCATGGCGACCGTTTTTTGGGATTCGCAGGGTATTATACATATTGACTATTTAGAAAAGGGAAAAACAATAACAGGGCAGTACTATGCCAATTTATTGGATGAATTTGACGCCGTGTTGAAGGACAAACGACCCCATTTAAAAAAGAAAAAAGTACTGTTTCATCACGACAACGCCCCGGCTCATTCGTCCAGAGTTGTGACGGCTAAATTAGCACAGTTACGCTACGAACTATTGTCTCACCCCCCGTATTCTCCAGATTTGGCCCCATGCGATTTCTTTTTGTTTCCCAACCTAAAAAAATGGGTCGGTGGCAAGCGATTTGGATCAAATGACGAAGTCATTGCCGCCACAGAGGCCTATTTTAATGACTTTCCAATATCATACTTTTTTGGTGGTTTATTGAAGCTTGAGTATAGGTGGAACAAATTTATAGAGTTAAAAGGTGACAACGTAGAAAAATAAATGCATATATACAAAAAAAAATGTTTTCTTTTTTCCTTAAACGGGTACTTATCAAACAGCCCTCGTAAAGCGACGTCACTAGTTCTTTAAATTATTAGCCGTTTGAGCCTTGCGGATGTCAAGTAGTAAAGCATTCAAAAGTTTGACTGCCTGAACCAACTGAACTGTAAACGTATTAAGACTAGAAGTGAGTTTGATGAACATGCATGTTTGAAGTACTATTTCCTTCCAGACTGTATCATCACACAATATGTATGTACGGGTATGACCGTATGACCCTTCTACGTTGTATAACATGTAACAAAATATACTAAAACTATTTTAAGAATAGATTTAGTTTATGATACTAAACAAATTTCCCTAAGGAAGTTTCTACAATTATACAAACCTCGGATCAGCTGATCAGTCATTTTGTATGGGAGGTCAAAAACTATTTTTCATATTTCGATATTTATTTTATTTATTTATTTGAAAATTTTATTGAGCCAAAAGCTACAATATTAGACTGTATCATATTGTACCTTATTTATTTATAAGTTCCGTAAACTTTGTAATTTTTTATTGTTTTTTATTTGGTGCAATAAAGATTTTTGTATTGTATTGTATGCTTAAGCATTCTCTTCCTGTTAACCTTTAGGAGAAGAAAAGTAGAAAGAATAGTTGGCGTCTTAAATAGATAGATATAATATCCAGATATATATATATATATATATATTGTGTACTTTTAAATAATTCAACATAAATATCGTATGAAATAAATACTATAATATATTCATACATAAATAAATAAATATATACGGACAAATCACACTGATTAAGCTAGCCCCAAAGTAAGTTTTTTTAAACTTGTGTTATGAGATACTAACTTAACGATATTTTATGATAAATACATATATAGATAAACACCCAAGACCCAGGACAATTTGAAAAAGGCCATTTTCCAACTTGCCCTGGCTGGGGATCGAACCCAGAACCTCCGGATTAGCGGTCTAGCGTGTTAACCATTACGCCACGGAGGTCGTCATACATATAACATATTATATTTTTATTTTATTTTGTTTGCCAGTAATGTATTCATTAATTAATTATTATTTCATCATCATCCGAGCGTATTTCCGATTGCATCGTCAGCGGTTACGCTTCAGAGCCCGGGGTCCGCTACCTATAACCTAGGTGATTTGACGAGGTTACTGGTTTTTAATTAATTATTATTTACCTAATGTATACTTATATGTATACATTACTTATATGTATACTTATATGTAAGTATACATATATATATATGTTTCTTGGGGAAAATTGTTCAGTATCATGGACTGAATCTATCCTTAAAATAGTATCAGTATATTTTTTTAGATCCTGTATAATGAAATGATATACTATTTCCTTTCAGACTGTATCATCACACGATCACCTGCCTGCCCGTTTACCCCAACGAGCTGGACATCGACTCTGAAAGCGAGACCGACCCTCTCTGGCTGCAGCAAAAGACAATGATGATGATCGACGAGTTCACAGACGTCAACGAAGGAGAGAAGGAACTCATGAAGATGTGGAACCTGCACGTCATGAAGTTCAACTACGTCGGAGACTGCCAGATACCCATCGCATGCCAGAAGTTCCTACAAGTCAAAGGCAAAGAGCTCCTAGAAAAGAATTTATACCGCAACTTTATTCTGCACATGTGTTCTCTACACGATTTTGGATTGTTGAGTCCGGTCGCTTTATACCAAACCATACAAATGCTGAACCAAATGTTGGCAGACAACGCTGAAGCCAAAGAGAAGATGCGCGAATCGCTGCGCGCGCAACGAGAGCACTGGCACGCGGTCGGTAAGTACCAACAGCCGGCTATTATCGAACAAAAACCTCAAACAACCACCGCAAAGCTTAACAATATAGAGGCCTCCCCTTCCGTCAGACGAAAAACATCTAATCTACAAAACGCTAACAGAATCGCGAGTGCTAACTTTAACAAATCCGCCAGTCCGGGCCCGAGTCACACGGAAACTAAACGGAAAATGTCATCAGGCAGTATACAGAGTCGCAAACGGTCGTCGATATCGGAACGAAAAAGCTCCGTATAGCGAATATTGAGTGTTTAATTGGGGGTTGCTACACACTTATTCGGTTCGGCAGTATTTGTCGAACAACAAAGCCGACCCGATACAATTATATCCGCTTTTTCCTTGAATTTCATCTACATACTTAGGTATATTCAATTTTACCGCCGGGCTGTGCCGATTTATGCCGGCCCGAATGAGTGTGTAGCAACCCTTACGCCTTGTGGGGCTATAAAGTACAACATGGAATTGGATAGATTAGTCTGTAATACCAGGATAACCAGGATACGCCTGGAGCATGTTACAGAAATGTAATGTTATCGTCGAGTTAGGAAGCCATAGCACACGGTAACTTGTATACAGAATATAGGTACAGAATTGTTGTAGGCGAAATGCACGCCGAATATAGTAACGTTTTATGACTTGCCGTGCTTTCAGGAATTTTATGAAATATCACTACCGTAGATGGTAAGACAAATACAGGGTCTAACGAAATATACTGAAAATATTTTAAGGCTGAATTCAGTCCATGATGCAACAAAAAACTTTCCCAAATATGTATGTATATCGAAATATTATGAAAAATAATTAAATGATAGCAATTTTTTTTTTTCATATTTCGATTTATGTTCTTTGGGGAAAGTTGTTCTGATCATGGACTGAATCTTCTCCTAAAATAGTTAATATTTTGTTAGACATTTTATAGTCAAAGAGCAAAAAACGAAATTTTGACATAGATTTTGTTAAAAAACCATTTTTATCGCCGCCACCATTCGATACCCAATTCCATGAAGCAAAAGAAGCTGTTTTTGTCGTCGATCCATTTATTCTCTTAGCACCTATGTAGACACCAGTCTATGCGGCTTTTTGCACGGCATTTTTATTTTATTGAACAGTGTTGATTACATAAACTCGTCAACGTCTCCTAATATTAATGGTCAACTATCAATTTTAGAACAACAATAATGTACCAATGGCGTTGCCTCCTCGGACGATATATTGCCTGGCCACTTAATTACATACTGACTTTATTGAACATATAGCGATATCATGATATAATCGCGGCGATAAGACAAGTGACTCAACTCGCCGCGATATTTTCGCACTTGGAGGCAACGCCAGTTCGTCAAGTTATCGTCGTGCCAATGAATGTTAAAATAAAGCGTGTTGTACAGAGTCGGACTGGCCATAGAGCCAAGGTGGCATTTGCTAGCCGGGCCCCACTCTGTAAGGGCTCCTGCTACCTAAAATCAAGTTGCAAATAAAACGTCTAACAAAATATACTGAAACTATTTTAAGGGTAGGTTCAGTCTATGATACTGAACAACTTTCCCAAATAAACATATCGCAATATGAGAAAAAAATTGTTGCTCTCCATACAAACTAGGATCAGCTGATTGGTCAATTTGTATAGGTCCAAAAATATTTTTCATATTTCAATATGTTCCTTTAAAAAATTTATCCAGTATCATGGATTTAGTACTAAAATAGTTTCGGTATATTTAGTTAGACCCTGTGTACGATAATCGCTGATATTTAAACCAGTCTGATACAATAACTTATGGTACGTTTTGTATGTACCTTTTAGCATCAATACAAATATTAACGCTTTTTCGCTCAAATAAAGAGCCCTAGGCTGGCACCCGGGCCCTGTCGTTCATACCAAAAAACAGAACCCCGTCACCCGGGCCCTTCAGGCCCAGTCCGACCCTGGTGTTGTACACTTATAATTTGCATAATTCAAGAATTGGCGCCATATCAATTCACTTTCATATTTTTCTCATTAGGTAATATTATAATTTCGTTACTGCCCAATACGATAATTTTAGGATTAAGTAAATGAAATTCCATGAAATGGATGACAATAGTTTAAGTTTATAAATTAATTATGTCTTAATATTACCCTATCGTTTGCGATCGTAGATCTCTTCTTTAAAAGCATATAAATGGTCCTGTCCATCATTGCAGCAAGTAATTTAGAAAAAATAATTATACACTTGGTACTTTATATAACCATTTGGCTGATTATCGGATTGAGCTTAGTGTATTCATCTAAATTACAGGGAATTCGGCATGTGATATTCGTAGAGTATAAAAACTACTCACGTAGTAAGTCACGCGTGGAAGTAGGTATTATTGACTATGCAGAATGCATTTGAAATCATCGGCATCAATTTAACTTGATAATATACTAGTTATTTTGTACGGTAACAATACTGCAATAACAATTGCAGTAATTAAAACGTCAAAAAATAACAAAGTATCAAATCATCGGCGGCCGGCATACTAAAGTAAAATTTATAGTGCGTAAATAAGGTTTGAAGTCGAGCGGGGAAGGGCAGTCTCACGCGGCCGTTTGAGGATAGTAGGTAATTACAAGTTATGTTTAAATAGGAACGAATGTTCGCGATGCATTTTGTGGCGATTAGTTTTATTATTCTATCAGAGTCGAACGCATGTTTAGAGGTTTTATTTAATGTAAAAATGACAATTTTTGACTTGACTTAATTTTATATTTATAAAATGATGCCAACGAATTTAAATCCATCCTGTATATCTTGCTGCAAGGTTAAGTGAATAAATTCGGACATTGTGTCTGGTATGACACCTTAATACCACTTTTAACGTAATGATGGGCGAGATGGAAAAAGGATCAATATAGTGATGGGTTTCTATATAGCCGAACATGATTCGCATTTTCGCCGTTTCCCTCGATCGGATATTGCGATCTGCGCGGGAAGACAAGCAGCTGGTACGTACATTCGTAGTTTTTACTTTTCTTCCAGACCAGCACGGAAGAAATATAGTTAAAAAATAGCTTTGTTTTTAGAATAGATAAACTTCCTATTAGATATTTCACTACTCTAGTAGTCGGTGGTAGAAATTATGACGAGTTTTTTTGGACAGGTTCATTTTTTTGCTGTTTTTGCGCTATTTTCACGAATTAGTATACATACGTACCATAATGATTTTAAATAAAAAATGATTAAGAAAAACCAAAATAAAGCGGGAATTGTGATCAGTTCTTTGTTCCTTGATTAGTGAATGCCATTAAATTTTAATATTAACTCCAAGTAGAAAAGTGAATGAAATTATTAAAACTTAATTAGATGTGTTAGTGATTAGAACAAATTTTATGTATTAAATTGGGAGCGTTAATGAAATGAATTGAAATGTATAATATGTTTTTGGACGTGAGAGAGGGTGCAGGGTGAAGCAATGCCTTACGTAACTCAAAATCTGACTGATGTATGAATTTGGCTTCTTGTGGCTAGTTTATTGTTTATAAACCTGAGATTTACGACATGACAGCTGCAATTAATGAGTGACTCAAATCGATTCCTTTAGGCTTGAAACTACGTCAAGCGGACGCCCCGGACGCCGGACGGGCTCAGTCCGTCTCTGTCACTAGCCCTATGTGCGATAGAGGTAGCTGAAACTGTCGCAGGTCACGTGTCTCTGTCGCACGCAGGGTGTGTGACAGAGACAGACAGAGCTCGTCGCGTGTCTCCGCTTAGCGCAGTTTAAAGCCTACGAGTAACGCCACCTAACGACCTAAAGACTTCCAGACTGGGAGGGAGGTTTTCTTTCTCTATTTACGGGGTTAATGCTACTGGTCGACCACGATAACTCGGCGTAATTTCATCGTCAATGTCAATCAGCCATCTTTGTAACAATTAGCAAAGTTCACATAAGATGGCGATGGAAATTGCGTTTTTTCATGCGAACTATGATACTATGGGAGAGTAACTTTAAACATTATCATCGCGTAAAACAGCCCAACGAAATAAAGGTATACCAAGCAAAAGTGGCGCCCTCATTTGAAATAAATTGTTAACTCGCAAATATGGTGAAAAAAAGGGCGCCACTTCAAGGTCAATTGCTTCTATCTTCACCTTAATATAAAATGACTGTCGCATGACGCAGCGTCAGCTATCGGCCTATGTCGGCTATGACGCAGCGTCATAGTAGCCACTGATTGACGGTATACGGATGTGCACTAAAAAATATTTTAGGCTCATCAGGTAGATTATTAAAAAATTATTGTACATACTTATATTTTCTTTTCTCTGATTAGCGAATACTGACGATGATACAGCGCATTTAAATTTCGACATTTAAAGTACGATTGTCAGTAGACGCTGACGTTAATCGCCCCTACTCCGAAACTTCGATGTGCTGTATCTTCGTGAATTTTACTACTTTGATTAACCGAAAAATATGGGTCCATTAATTTTGGGTAATCTAACTGGAGAGCTAAATAAAATAATGTTTTTCAGACCCAGTCAATATCCATAGGGATATGGACTGGGTCCGAAAAACATTATTCTATCATTATGACCTAAAGTACATTCAAGTAGGCGATACTTACAAACAACATCTCTTTTGCCACTATTGGCGGCAGATGCTGTTTGTAAGTATCGCCTACTTGAATGTACTTTAGGTGGGATTACTTTTTTAGCTTGATTATGCTTCCATAGAATTATAGTTCGAAGAATTCGCCATATCTTTCTTGAAGTATGTAATAGGCATGACGACTGGAAGAATATTTTTTAATAATCTAATCAAAAGGTGGTTAGATTATATAAAAAAAATTTACACGTATTTTTTCTTTTCTCTGAGAAACAAAAATTAAAGAAGATACAGCGCCATTAAATTTTGCATGACGTCACTGCTAAGTACGATATTTACATAGCGGTGACATCACAAGCCTGCGGAACTTAGATGCTCTGCATCTTAGTAAATTTTTATCTTACTGATCCTAATTAGAATAATACTTTTCTAACTCGGTCGTCTCGTCACGCCTATTAGTATCATGGAAAGGAAGTAAGTAAATAGTAGCTGATCGAGCAGTCATGTATGCTTGCACATTATTTTTTAAATATTACACATTTTTATTACATATAGACTCCGCTAGATATGAACGATTTTATTATAGTATTGTAACTTGTTCTCTTCACATTACAATTAATTTAAGACGATTTGCAATCATTCGGATTTTTTTTTATGTTTAGCAAATCGCATAATTTATTAGAATCCTAACCTTTAGATTTTAAAAAGACTGTTACTGGTGTAACTACTATATTTTGATTTTTGTCGTCAAGTTTGTCAAGTTGATTTCAATGAAAATGAAATATTTTGTTATTTTTTTGTATTGTTCCATTTTGAGTAATGTTCACTAAAATACTTGTAGGTACTTATGGTGAAATATAACAATTATTTTCAGTATTTATGTTTTTTTATTTAAACTATCTAGCTTAAGTTAACGTATCTTGCTTATTTTTATTTATTTATTTTATTTATTTAAGTACACTTGGAAATTTAACAAACATACACATAACAAAATAAGGATTTTAAAAAAAAATGCTTTTATTTTTATTTTAATACAATACCCTTTATTGCACAAAAGAAAAATACAGGACATAATTATCCTAAAACTAGGAAATTCGAAAAAAAGGGGGCCTTATCTATCTAACCTCGTACCCTGTGCTCGTACCTATGTCCTCCCATCTACTACACATTTTTATATTCACAAACAAGTTTATATTCTTTTAGGAATATTAATTTGTTACAGGTTAACAGATAAGTTGGTGGACTTGTTGATATTACGCCATATTGGTAAAGCGAAGTCCTCGGGAAAAATGAGAACTAAATGTAACATAGCACAGCGCACACCTGAGATAAGGGATTGTTCTGAGGCACACAGAATTAAAAACGTTCGGTGGCGCCAAAGTCAAGTCATTTATGCAAAAAGATATAGGGCAAGGTCTAAAGGACACGGAATAAGCTGGATTTTTTTATAAAATTTTATATTCTACAACTTTTTCATACATGCTAATAAGTTTTGAGGTAAAGGAAGAGTGATATTGACATAAAACAGATTTTTTGCACCTTTGACTTTGAATATCTACGGACGCAATCTCGTGGCCCTAAGTGATTTCGAGACAACTTTTAATACCAAAATAAAGAGTGGGTCAGAATGGTGGGTGTATACCTCAATCAGTAGCGGCGTTAGGGTAGCACCCCTTCTCTCCCTTCGTTTATAAAAGGGCGGCAAATTTGAAGAATCCTATAAGATTGAAGCCTAAGTCAGTCTGAATTGCAGTTTGAGGGGGAGGGAGGGCGGGATAATCTTGCCCGGGGCGCTGGTAGAGCTAAAACCGGCACTGACCTCAATCCAGCTTATTCCGTTACAATCAGATTACTAAACCCTATGATGACTAGACAGACATTGTTCTGAGGACTAGACTATTTAGCCTGAACGGTCCTTACAACTTGACAGTAATTTTACAAAGAGATCCTAGGCAGCCGCTCCTCCTTGCTCATATAAATATTAAAATTAGAATTGTCAAACGAACTATCAGTGAGAAAAATGGAAAGCCATTTGACAAAGTTCGCCAACTGAAATTTGTTGTTAAATATGTCATACTCGAAGAATACACAAAAATTAGCAGGGCAAAGCAGGATAGAAACGCCAGTGAACCGAAATGAAGATGAAGGTAAAGCCCGTTCGCAATAGTGTCTTTACATACGAACAACTAGTCTGAACGAAACATCGAAATTATGAAAGTTCACTTGCGCGAATACTTCACCTTTTTTCCTTTTGTAAGGGCACCGAGCGCGGCCCCCATCATGTAAACAGCGACACTGTAACTGCGAACGGGCTTTATTCACTTCCCTGCTATTTGTTTCAATATTTTTTCTGTTCGTAGGAGAGGTAATTACTTGTAACCCAACGGAGAGTCGCACCTACTCTGGTAGGTGATTTTGCTTATCAGTCATTCCAGGATATATTATATTCATTTATGCAGTTACTATACAGCAGTCAGCCGCCAGGATAGTGATTAGTGGAGTGAAACATAGTTTCTGGCGTTTATTTTTTTTGTTTTTTTTAAACATTGGTGCCATAGGTTAATAATGAGTGCCCTGAATAAGAGCGTGACTACCACTTATTATAATCCCATATCTCTGACTACCACTAAGTACTAACATTTGAATGTCACCTGGAAGGGAAACCTAAAATATTGCAGATAGCAAGGAAACTTTCCTTTTTTATTTTTATTTTAAATTAGCATTCCTTGAAATTCAGTCAGGCGTGTGAGCACTTTCAAAGCGTTGCACGCTAATGATAAAACCGGGACCAAGGACACAAAGTGCTTTTCGAAGCACATAGGTCGTCGATTTATATTATTTAAGCTAATTTGTAGGTATATATGTTTTATTATTATTAAAGCTAATGACCACATTGGTACAAAAGGTGAACTTAACGCTAATGCATATAATATATGCTTCTAAATGGGTCGATCCCTGGGGTAGACTTATGTCCAGCAATGGACTTCTTGGGCTAAAATGATGATGATGAACCTCTGGGCCACAGCGTGTATAACACAGTGAGTTTTCAGTTACCGTTTCAAAGAAACCATCGCCTTCGAGTGGAGACGAATCTGCTTTGTGCTCTGGACAAAAGTCTTTCATAAGCATACACTCAACCGACCACTTGTGTCAAGTGGCAGACATAGACAACCCATCGATTCCGGAGGAATGTAATGTGGAAGTCCTCAGCTTGAATGAGGTTTTCCCATCGACATCTGAGGAGAGCCTGTCGAACGAAGAAGATACGACAATGAAGAGAAGGCAGAAATCGAAAAAGAGTTCGCCGACTCGAAAGGTCTTTTAGTTTTTTTTATTACTATTAATTAACGCACATAATGCCTATAGCCGTGTGGTTCCCGGCAGAGTAGAATACAACCACTCCAAGTCTTCCCGTGGATGTCGTAGAAGGCGACTTAGGAAACACAAGCTAAAAGCTTATTAAACACCGATGAGACCTCTCCAACCCGTCTGGCCAGCGTCAAGAGTGTAAGCCAAATCCTCTGGCTAAGTACAAAGAGGGTCGTGCTCCTGCAGTGGAGACTAAAAATGACCTGATGATGATGATAAATAGAAATATGTAGCTAGTTAATAAGAATCTTATAAAATGCGGAATGTAGAGGTACCTACTTAAGTAATGCAACTATTCTTAATCTTTGTTCAAAGGCAAACGAACGCTTACCCAAAACGGCGTATGTGCCAAGCAATAGTAAGTCCTCGACCACGCCAGGTCGCTTCACAGGTTGTTCTTCAGAGGGACAAAGGTCAGATTTCGACATTTCGAAGAGCACCCTGTATGTCGTCGGCAGCAATCCGGGAGAACCCAAGATCTCATACCCCGATCCCCCCAAGAAAATATCTAAAACGGTGAGTTTTGTAAGTGAAAAACGCGTACTTATCGTTTTTTAATAAATCTGTGTAAGTATGCATAAAAAATACGTTTGCGCTAAAAAAACGTTTCCACGAACAAGTTTTACGGCCATGCAAGTTATTTACAGTACGATTATTTGAAATTACACTCTATGTAGCTGTAATAAGGCCGACTTTTAATACAAGCAGCATCATTTTCTTGAATTTGTAGGTAAGGTACCTACATATATAATGTGACTTCTTGAGATAATATAACATCATTAGATAACCCTATCTGGTAGGTATCTAATTTCGTGGAAGCAGGTGTATAAGAAAGCCAATATAGTAAGTTCTACGACAGAGGCCTTACTCCGAAAGCTACACAACATCAATACGCAGGAGCTTTACTCCAAAGTAACACGATATAAACATGTAACTACGTATTCGCTTTGCAGTGTCTTATCAACATTCAGCGCTACGACGATATTGTGATACAGACTAACTTAGGTAGTATGCCGTTGCCGATGTTTAAGCAAAATAAAAACCCATGTCTGTGCCTGCGTTGCAGTTCAAGCTGTCAAGCCATATTGAGCGCTACAAAATTACGCTAAAACCCAATTTGGCTTGGCGGCTTCAACATTACCGGTTTATTTTCAGATGAAGAAATTCCTTCGAAACATAGATAAGCACAAGAGCGAGATGAGCAAAGTGGGAGAGAAAGCGATTAGCAAGCTGACGACGATGCGGGGGATTCTGAAAGACGGACGGTGTGGGCCTGAGTGCACTGGTGATTCTACGGTGCAGGGACCGGAAGAATACAACGAACGTTTGTTACTTCTATACTATTTACACTATCATTGGAAGGTTACGATAAAGGGCGTTTTATGCCGAAACTATCCATTTTTCTTTTATACGTTTCTTTTAAAAATCTTAGCAACTCTCGAGAGGATGTTCTCTAGTTTGAGGCGGTTTAAGTTCTATTTCAAGAAAGACTAAACGGATTTCTGACTAATTATAAAGTAAGACGGGGGGTCCCAAGGCTAGGGTAAGATGACTAAGTAAGATGACTAAGTAAAATCCTACTGCTTTTTAACATCCCCGGGCGTAGTAGGCGTACCCAGGCCTTTTTTCCGGGGGGGGGGGGGGGCCCGGAAAAAAGGCCTGGGTACGCCTATGCTCCAAGGGATGATTGCTACTTAACTACTTACTTCATAAGCTTTTTCAGTATCCATTGATTTAAAACCAGTCTTGTTTCAGCAGATGAGCTGACGTTTCCATTTCAAACGGATTTTACTGCTTATTCAGCTTACACGAAGCAGAATCCAGATAAAAACGTAACGTTCAACACACAAGTCGTCATCATCCACTTCACCGGCGACCTCTGCGTCGGCCAGAGCGTGGAAGCCCTAAGCAAGGAGAAAGACCAGCAAGCTAGAAATTCGGAACTCAGGAAAACCTTCCTCAGCAAATACAACGAGTTTTGGCCCACACAAAAATAATTTTAAGTCTAGCTTTAATTCACAATTGTCCTTAGTCGTATTGATTCAGTAATAAGTTTGGATATTTAATAATTTATAGTGTTTATACTTATTTATTTACAAAACTTTGTACAGTGTATAAATTATGGAAGGTGCGTTTTCGTCTCGAGTGGTTTACCATTTACAGTTATCAAAAACTACTGCAATGTATTTTATCTATTTCTTCGTGATCATAAAAAAGTCTATAGCACGTGATGTTAGTTTAAAACAAGATGGCATTATAAGTTGAGCGAGGTATTGTTTATTTATTGACCAAATTGAAATAAACGTTACATCAAAACTTTCTAGTTTTAATCAGCTATGTGCATTTTCTTTTCACCAGGAACTTTATGTCCTCCTCCAAAGCTGTACGACATAACACTGTGTCCGGGCTCAGCGGCGTAGCGATTGGGGGCCGGGGAGGCCGTGGCCCCGGGCGGCATAGGAAAGGGGGGCGGCGGCAAGGCTAAAAGACAAAGCCTTGTTGGATCTACAGTTGATGTGACGATATGGATGGGCGACAATCGTTATTATTTCGGAGTACTTAAAGCCCTATTACGCCTATCTAAGTGGGTAGCAGGCGGGAGCAGCTATTTAGTATATCGGTAAAGAGAGTTAAAAGCAGTAGATAATTTTACTTCGAAGACAACTACTTATTTTATCGAGTGTTTTAATAACACACTATTTTATTATTACATCTTCTGAGTAGGCTAACTACTTCTTCTTATCGAGTCGAAATGGTTACACTGTAGCTTCAATTTCAAATCACCTAGTAGGCTAACTGCAGGAATTAAAATGCGTCTCATACTATTTTTACTAGCTTTTTCAGGTGTTATGCTCGAAGACAGAACAAGTCCAGGCAAAACAAAATTTATGAATTCTCACGAAAAGCAACTTCGATTCATGTACGTACGTAAGTACCTATTTGATTATTTTTCTGAGTGTCTTTTTCAGGCTCTAATGCGTATTCCGTGCTTCGGAAGGCACGTAAAAGCCGTTGGTCCCGGCTGTCTGTCTGTCTTTGTATGGCAGTCGTCAAGCTATGTCAGATGCCTTTAGGCAGCTTGAAAAATCGAACACCAGCGTTGGCCACTTACATACACGAAAAACAACAAACAAAACTGCGTATACCTATATCTACATACCGCGAAATAATGTTATGGATGGGCGATAAAAGATAAAAGATATTTGCTTACCCAAAATTGGGTTTTAGTGCTCACTTACATACAGGCAACTTTTTAACCATCAGCTAAATTTTAAAGCAAGTTCAGTCCATGTTACTGAACTACTTTCCATAAAAAGAATTGACGAAAAACTAAAATAAAAATTCACCGTCCCATACAAATCAGCGGTCAGCCAAATGGATTTTGTATGGGAGGACGAAAATTTTTTATCGATTTTTAATAACTTTTTTAATAGAAAGTAGGTCAGTATCATGGAATGAACTTGCTCCAAAAAATTGGCTGGTGTTTAAAAAGTCACCCTGTATAATCCTGCCGAGACACCAAGGCTGCCTGTCCACTTAAGCGGAGAGGAGAAAAGAGGAGCGAAGCTGTGCTAGAATTAACCAATCGAGTGCTTAAAATATCCACTTCGCTTTGACAGGGATTCGAAATCTAATTTCAAAATAATTCATACAATTAAACGCAAGCGCAGGGCCGCGGGAAAGGGTGAAACGAGCGAAGCTCAAATGAGTCGTCGAATGCTCGCGGTCTAGCTCTGCGTATGGAAGAAAAAAAACATAGTTACTCCGCTCCGTTTCTATGGACAGACACAGTCCGCAACTCCTCTCCGTATTTCTTTCTCGCACCGCTCCGCTACCTAGCTCCGCTTTAGTAAGCAGGCAGCCTAAAGAGCTTATACTTAATAGGTCCGTAAGGATCTCTATACTACAACCTTTAGGCAGCTTGAAAAATCTAACACCAGTGTTGGCCACTTACATACAATAAAAACAAAACAAAAACTACAGACGGTAAAAAAACCATTCGGTACTGTCAATAAAACAAATATTTAAAAATAACATAGTTTAATATCACAGCTTCATGTCTTAATGGGTTTCGAGGATATTTTCCATAAAACTAGTTCTTTGACTCGGTCGTATATAAAGTACTTTGGAAAGTCGAGCGGTAGTTGCTCCACTATCCAGCTGGAATGGCTGTTGTCCGTCTTGACTTTGTCTAGCAAAGCGAGGAATGTCTCGTAACAGGGCGCCACGGAGTCCATGTGCTCTATCGTAAACACGTACCGCTTCTCCAAAACTACGTATAAAGTCTTCGGCGGCTTTGTGTTGAGAATTTTTTGTATCGTCGATACAAACGCTGCAGTTACGTCGTCGTCGTATATCACTAAAAATAATAAGCAACATGAAAAATCTAAAGACAAACTGAGTGCAGCGAGGTAAACTGGAAGAAACGTTACGGAAAATAACAGTCAACAGTGTGGTATATCCTTTAATATTGTCGGCTCTTAGACGCGCGCGCCCTCTCACTTCCGCCGCTCACAGCTTACTGAGCTGTTTACGACCGCACGTGCGCTAGAGATGACACAATGCTTCCTTCTCTTTCACTCACATACACTACATCCCTTCCTTATTTTATTAGTTTCTTTTTTCAGTTTTTTCTTTTACTTCGTAAATTTATTATTACCACGACTTCTAATAACAAAATTAACAATCAACTTAATTTTCTCATTTTATTTTTATTCTAATCTTCTGAGTGATATTCTTAAATATCTTATTCTTAACTCGCTTCTACTGCAATTTCTAAATTCCGTCTATCAATCCCTTTGCTCACAGATTTCCATTCTCCCTCCACTTTTTTTTATGTGTTGCGTACACATTGTGCGTTTCCTATTATATAGTCCAATCCATTTCATAACACATCGCCTTTTCCAACTAAAAAGACATTCACCTTTATTGCTTCCTCTTTTACTGACTGACAGATTTCATTATTTACATATATATATATTCTTTTTTTTTTTTTTTAAGCATTAACAGCAAACTTTAGTGAATAAACATAATTACAAAGCCCTGGGAGAGACCTTCAGTCCAGCAGTGGGCCGACACAGGCCGACAAATAAGGGAAGAAATAATTACCCAAGCCTACCAATGAAAATAAGATTAAACATCACAAAATCTTATTAATAAGATTGTATCTAAGGGGACTCTATGCCTATTAGAAAACCTCTCAATTCTCGGATGCACTTCGATTCCCAAATGATCGCGGATAAATAAATAATCGAGTGGTTACAATATTGAACGTTCAAAATGTTAAACCCCTGGTTCGTCCAGCCAGCCAGACCCATCAAATAATACATTTAATCCTGTTAAGCATAAAATTTTATCAAAAATGTATCATATGTAAGTGATATAGAGCGAGGCTATTGTTTTACGCAGCGGTTATCACGAACCATACGACGGCAATCCCTATTTCTTTCCTTTTATCACGCGTGGCATGGAGATAAAATTGGATTAGAACGAAGTGACCCATACTCATATCAATATGTAGTAGATGTATTAATACCTCAATAGCGAAGCGGATTCTCACTTCACTTGTTCTACCCGCATTCCTCAACTTGCCGAAAGGTGGGCGTCGAACTAATAACTTAGAAACCCAGCCGAAGGTCTGCCCCACTCTTCTCGACTACTTGCATCCAACATTAACAAACGATGTCTCCGATATCTCTCGACAAAAACAGCCCATTCTCTGAACGCGCAGTGAAGTCAGGCAGAGGTCAGCCACACAACATCAAACTCAGCAGTATAGCTCGCACGTAAGCATTGTGCAATGTCTGGCAGAGAGACTTATAACCACCAACACCTACCGACATCGTTGGCTATTGCCGCCAAGTTTTTATAACAATATTATCCTTATTACTTTCATCGTAAACACTTTCATTATATTTTATCTATGGATCTTTTGTGTCTGCAATACAGCTATTATTATTATTACTAGCATTAAACACCTACCTATATATGTATGTAATTATACTTTAAAATAAAAGACGGAAATATTTCCATTGATTTGACTGTCATTTCACTTACGTCCGTCCAAGATACATATCTTGGACCATTGACAAACCCTAGCAATAACATATAAAATAATTTGCAACTACTTCGTTATTAAGTCTCAATTGTTAACCAAAATGCTCAAAACTAAACATGGAATAAGCTTATAAACTTGATTACCGTAATCACTTGTACGAAATGCAAGAATAAACTACATAAGTATAACTGTCAGCTTAATGTCGGAAAGTTTGTATTGCAAGACTGACCTAGAAACTGGCTACACTAAGACGTTTAATAATCCCAGAGTTAATTATTAATTATTATAATGTTATTAATAACACTGTAATTAACCATACAGTTTCGATACGCCTTCTAGAGCATTTTACAGTCTGCAGAATACGATTATAACATATAGCTTATATTATTTATCAAAATCATTCTTTGCCATCTTTATAATATTATTAACAATGTGTAATATTAAATGAAATTAAAATCTTATTACTTGTAAATGAACTTAATAATAACAATGAACATTTTCCTCACTTTTCCCTGCACGGTACATGGTACAATTACTAAACACAAACATTTAAAAGCGAACCGGCAGCTGCCTCACTGGACACCCTGAGGCGCCAACACAACCCATCAAAACACTCAATGAATGCCAACTCAATGTCGCCCCAGTGACAGCCGTTACAAGACTTCTAGTAATTGTTATCAAACTTCAGCAAACGGGCGCTACACATACAAAACTTCAGATTACGGGCGCTACCGGTACAAACCTCCAATCACGGGCATCACCCGTATAAAACTTCAGACTGCGGGCGCCACCCGCATAAACCTCCAATCACGGGCGTCACCCATATAAAACTTCAGTAAACGGGCGTCACCCGTATAAAACTTTAGAATACGGACGTTACCCGTATAAACTTCCAATTACGGGCGTCACCCGCATAAAACTTTAGATTACGGCCGTTAGCCGTACAAACTTCCAATTACGGGAGTCACCCGTATAAAACTTCTGATTACGGGTGTTACCCGTACAAACTTTCAATACGGCATTTGACTCAATTTATTTATTTCTTTGCATTTTAAAAGTTACATAATTGCTGTGTGACGTCACTGCTATTAGGTTTCGCGGGTACGAAAGTGATAGCGAGATGTCCTCACCACGCTCCCACCTTTCTTCATACCAATATTTAAAATGCTAACTACTACTTCATTTATCAACCAATTTTCGTGCTGTTTTCGAGATAAGATTTCTTTTTAGTGATATTTCTTGTTTCGAATTAAATATTGTCCAAAAACAAACACAGTCAAATACCCTATTACGGGCGTTACCCAAACAAACTTCCAATTACGGGCGTCACCCGTATGACTTACATATATCACACTCTTCAGTAAACGGGCGCTACCCGAATAAAACTTCATATTACGGGCGTTACCCATACAACTTCTGATTACGGGCGTCACCGTATGACTTCCATATTATATCACACTCTGACATATTTACATTGCATCACAACATGTACTCGTCTCATACAGGCATCACCTGTAATTTAGTCTATAAAACAGACCATGTTCTCCTTTGCATGAGCGTAATTTCTTGATACAATATTAAACAATCTACATTGGTCTAGTAGTATGTATTAAACCATCATGTAACTCACATAATGTACCAACCCATTTTTTATTTATTTATTTATTCTCTATTGCACAACAAAACAAACGTACAAGTGGCGGACTTGATTTTTTCTTTATTTATCTTAATAAATTAATCTGAGATAGATATGTGGGCTTCTCCCACTTGTATATACATAAATTTATAAGTTTTATTTATCTGTATTCATACTTTTTTATTTATACTTCTTTATTGAAAGCGATGGTCTTTACCAGTTGACCACGGACTTTGCGTTGCGCGTGCGTTTTGCCTCGCGGCGTCATGTTGCGCGCGCATACTTTTAGTAGGTACTGAGTTTTGGTCGACTGTCAATGACCATCTTTCAGAGCTCTCATGTCTTGTCATTTGTGGTAACAGCATTTTTCACTGTTAAAAATTTAAATTAATTTAATATTTACTTTGTGTTCAGTTCTTTTGTCTTGACTATTCTACTTCTACATTTTTCTACCTTATTTTCCCTGAACCTTCTGTTCTGCTTATTTCTTTTTACTCTTGTGTGTACATAAAAAACTATTTACATCTTCCATTTGTTTGTTTCTCCTACTTCCCTATACACACAATCTATCTGGGACGCTCTGCTCAGGAGCTCCCACACTTCGGGGCTGCCCCCCATAGATACTTCATCATGAACCGACCCGGAATAGAACCTGGCCCGTAGATCCAATGCAATTTTTTTTATTATACGTTAAAATATAAATGTATTAGTTAAGTCTTGGACATATTTTTCAATAGTGCTTAGACAACTTCATAAGTAAGTACTTATAACAATAACAAAAACAAACGCCAACCGTTTCTGCAATGTCCAACCTTAACCACAGAATAAGTACTAGTACTCACGCACAGAAGTCTCACTCAGCACAGAAACTCAATGAATCATCCACTCAATGTTGCTAGCGATATGATTCAAGCTCACGAGGTTTGGCTCACATCAGAACCCAGCACCCCCTCGTTCAGACACTCAGAAATCCATTGCAGGCCAATCTCATTTCCATTACTCTGGACAAACGATTCGTATAACCGAATTTACCACTTGGAGTGGTTGCCACACGCACAGTAATAATGTAAGTACGTTTTCGACACCCAAACGGGAAGTGACACAGGCCTGCCTTAACCTTGAATCGCTTAGGCAGTAAATAATAACCTACAGCATAAACAAACAGATACGGTTAAAACCAGTCAACTGGTATTTAAATTTCCTTAAAATCATTATTTTAGCGTCATTCCGCTAAATGCTAAAAATTAATTTAAAAATTACACAAAGCATACTTGCACAGAAACAACAGCAGCCATGTGACATCGGCTCCAGCACCCCTCCGCCCCTCTCAGGCGCAGCGGGGGAGCCCATTTATATACCTATATAAGGCGCGGCGGCCGGCGCTCGTCCTCTTTCGTCTTCGGCAGCATCTCAAGCTAAGTAGTTCTTCTACCTAGAAGGGCTACTCAACTGATCTAGTGCCTATAACTCACGACCCTGACTACCTAGTCTGTACCTAGTGTTCTTGTGAATCCTTGTAACTAATGTAATAGTTGTTTATTATACTTATCTCATTTGCCGATATCTGGTCTTTCTTTTATCTCATCTATCTTCCTAGATCCTAAATCTAGGCTTTACGGTACAGCCATCATGGTGACTTCATACCAGTAGTAACAAATGCTAGATTGTAAACTTTTCATCAGTATTATTTGTATTGTTTTAATAGATATCTTTATAATGAAATGTAGGTACTTACTTTTGTGTAATATTTCTGCATTCAGCAGAAAATAAGTCAGTAATAAAAGCATAGAACTTTGCTACCATCACCGTGCCGATTTTTTCTTTCCACTTATAGTAAACGGACGACTAGTGTTATAAATCATGTGCAATGCCATCCTAAAGTCCAAATAATTAAATATATCCGAAGTCACAATATAAAGAAACTAGCTGTGCCCGCGACTTCGTTCGCGTGGTTGTCGGAACGTTATGTTATATAGCCTAAAGCCTTCCTCTATAAATGGACTACCCAACAAAAAAACAATTTTTCAAATCGGACCATTAGTTCCTGAGATTAGCGCGTTTAAACAAACAAACAAACAAACTCTTCCGCTTTATAATATTTATAAAGAAATATCACTTAATCACTGCTTACCTATCAGGTCCGATTCTGATAGTTTAACGACACTTAAAAAAATAAAATGGCAGTCAACGTTTTTGTTTACTTGACATACAGATAATAAACGTACGATTTTGTTTTTTAAATTTAAAAATCAACAGTATATTTTTGTTAAAAACATTAACACTTTGTTCATGTTTCGTCAAAACTTTCTGAATAACATTATTTATTAAAACTTTTACTACAAATTTAATTAGTTATTTTTTTTTTCAATACACCCATATAAACACACTTTTTTTTTTTTTTTTTTTTAATAATATATTAATACTATTTGCAGTTTATCCTCGTCGCCAAAATGTGGTATATCCTTTAATATTGTCGGCTCTTAGACGCGCGCGCCCTCTCACTTCCGCCGCTCACAGCTTACTGAGCTGTTTACGACCGCACGTGCGCTAGAGATGACATAATGCTTCCTTCTCTTTCACTCACATACACTACAAACAGCACATTACGATACCTAAATAGGTACATTGCAGATTAATTTAAAAGAAAATATAACCAGGTCTATTCTCCTTCAAATTCGGAAACGTTTACAAATTATTAAATTATACAGCATTTACTGTCAAGCAAAACCAGGTCTCCTACTCCATACATAGGGCTAAAAAGCACTCTTAAAATATATGATTTCGAGACATATACCTAAGGGAACAAACCTACGTGACCTTTTCAGAGGGGGAGGGGAGTCTTGAAACTACCACACTTGGTCACAGTCGGCTTAGGTGTTCGTCACGTAGAGAATTTCTTCTAGAGAAATCTCACGCATTTTTAAGCTATACTTATTCAAATTGTAGCGGGTAGTATTCTTTAGCTTATAGGTAGTAGCTTTTTTTAATAAACACTACTTCAGATGGTCACCGAAGGGGGGGACGGGTCACGTAATACGGGTACGTTTCCTAAGTATATGTCTTGAAATCATGGTCTGTCTTATTTGGCTATATGGTAACGATTGATACGAGATTTTACTATAAGCACAGAGTAATAATATACTACGTCTATACGGTAACGAACTATATTAGGGCCTTACTCTACAAAAAAAACCTCTTACACAAAATCAATACGCAGCTACGATAACGAACGATATTAGGGCCTTACCCTACAAAAAACCTTTACACAAAATCAATACGCAGCTTCGATAACGAACGATATTAGGGCCTTACTCTACAAAAAACCTTTTACACAAAATCAATTCGCAGCTACGAATCCGTTTACACCAAGCTACGTGTTTATATCGTGCCGGGGATTCACATGGTGTCCTTTTAGAGTAAGGCCCTCGTATAATAAAAAAAGAAAGGACTTACCATCCGCAGCAATCGCTATATCAACGTCGTTGATTTGCTTAGCCAACTGTTGACTCCAGTCGATCTCCATGAAATCTAGCGGCATCACTCTGAACTCTGACTTTATAAGCTTAGAGTTGAATTTAGCGTTTAGTTTGATCAGCTCCAATATGCCTCCAAGATTTATGTCTGGAAATTGTTGATGTAAATATTATAAGATTTTTACAAACTTCCAAATGTAGGTATATGAGAGCAGGTGGCCCAACAAGAACGAACCTTATTTAAAGTACACAAAGTATATAGTGTATTTACCAGTGAAGATGCCCTTAGCGCAATTCTAGCACTGTCTTGTCAACCAGATGCCCAAGAGTATATACAGAGTGATTTTAAACCTCGTAGCTACATTCAAGGAAAGTACTCTATAAGCGAAATACAAAATACATATTCTGTCATATGTATCTTGTTTCATAATAAAAGCCAAAGATATCCGTCGACAAATGCATACCAAAAACCTCCCAAATATCTTGACCAGCGCCTCATTCCAGTACTGTCTTGCTAGCCAGATGTCCACTGAGTCCCGATTTATTTAAGGTGAAGATATAGGCAAATGGCCTTGAAGTGGCGCCCTCATCTATCTATATAAATAAAAATTAATTGCTGTTCGTTAGTCTGCTTAAAACTCGAGAACGGCTGAACCGATTTGGCTAATTTTGGTCTTGAAATTTTTGTCGTAGTCCAGAGAAGGTTTAAACGGTGAGAAAATATGGGAATAGGAATGAGAACGGGCGAAACAAAGTTCGCCGGGGCAGCTAGTTTGAAATAAATTGTTAACTCGTAAATATGGAGATAATTTCCATATTGCTCTTCGTCATGCACTAGATAGGCCTTTAAATTCTTTTATGTACCACCTTTCATTCTTGAATTCTTTAATTTTTTTTATTTTTTATGAATATTTTATTGAAAGTATTTACATTAGTCCGTCTAGCTTTAAAACTTGCCTCCGCCAAAAGTGGCCACGGCAAGTTTTAAAACTAGACGGATCACCAATAATAGTTTCAACGGCAGTTCATAAAATAATTTAAAGGGCTATCTAGTGCATGACGAAGAGCAATATGGGAATTATCACCATATTTACGAGTTATCAATTTATTTCACACTTCAAGGCCATTTGCCTATACCTCCACCTTAAATGAGCCATGAATAAGATTATACCTTATTTACAAGTACATAAGGTATGCTAAGAATGTCGTCTGCACTAGTAAATATTTACTAGTGCAGACGACATTCTTAGCATACATAGCAGCCACAAAGCTTGTGAGGACAGTGCCGGCACCCAGCTCCAGTACTGTCTTGCCAGCCAGATGTCCCCTGAGGTGCCCTGAGTCCCGATTTACGAGAATGAGCGATCAATAAGATTTTAAACCTTATTTACAAGCGCATAAGGTATATTTACCAGTGCAGACGACTTTCTTAGCGTACATAGCAGCCACAAAGCTTGTGAGGCCAGTGCCAGCACCCAGTTCCAGTATTGTCTTGCCAGCCAGATGTCCATTGATTCCCAAATGTATAAGTAGGTCTCCCAGTAAGAATGCACCTCGCCATACTTGGAGGCCGACAAGCGCTATTTTCGTCTGTGCACTGTGTTCTGAAAAAAAAACAAAAGGTAAATATGCGCAACACATGTTAGAGAATGCTTTTAGCATTAAGTCCACCTGTTGTACTTTAAACATGTATGTGTGTACAATAAAGTATAAATAAATAAATAAAAAAACACATTTTAAATAAATAAAAATGGGATACTAATTCAACGATACTATATTTTATGATAAATACATTTATAGATGAACAACCAAGACCCAGGACAATTTAAAAAAATGCCATTTTCCAACTTTCCCTGGCTGGGGATCGAACGTGATTGCGGGGATCGAAGTTCAAACCCAGAACCTCCGAGTGGCGGTTTAGCCTTTTACCAATACGCCACGGATGATACGTCAATGTTTGTGAAAATACGTGGCAAAGGCGATATAATCACTTTGTTAATTTTTTTTATCCATTAAGGTCCCATAGTTGGGCAAAAGCCTCCCCTTTGTTGATTTGTTCATTACCTACCATTGTTTAATTTGTGTGTGTGTGTGTGTGTATGTATGTGTTACATCACGGGACTGCTGCAAAGAAGTATTTTAATTGGTCTGGGAAAGTGTGACCTACTGAAATGGCCCTTAAAATAATAATAGATACTTAATTAAAAGAATTTAGTAAAAACATTGTGACCTATATACCTATATGTTACTTACCGATTTTTACAACATGTTTCTGAGGCCTTTCAATATCCAAGTCATCATCGTCATCATATTTGACTTCATTGCCCTTAAAAAGTACGAATGGGAATTCTGATATCACATCTGCAAAGGAAAAATAAAATAAAAAAAATTAACTAAAATATTAAATTACATTATTTACATGAATATTTTGATTCCAATAATGCTGTATTCATACATTTTCATAGCAAGTTCACATTCAGGAAGATATGGCGAATTAGGAAAAAAAGTCGACGTCCCATACGTACGCGCAAGATAGCTTATAGCTGATCTTTCAAATTGAAATTCTTTATTTGACAACGTTGTCTTATAATGAAAATAAAGTCCTTTTTATTGACCCTTTTGGGTAGGTATAGCAAAATTTTAGCAATTTCTAAATTTATTTATTATTTTTTGCAATATTATTTACAATATTACTTCTTTTTATTTCTGTGGAATCTTATACATTTATTTTAGTCTATCTAGAATACCACTTAGTATATGAGTCGCATAGGACCTTGTGTACAACCTGCTGACACATGAGAGGATATAGGAAGCTTAGTATGAACCTTCTGTTGACACCCTTTTGGTATGGGGACCCTAAAAATCAACATTACATAACAATCCACAGCATACTTACTACCTTCAGTGCTAGGTGTTGTTTTGGTCCTATAATCATATTCCTTATAAATCTCTGAAGAGACGGTGAGCTCTGGCATCTGAAATAAAGTAATTTTATCAGTTACGTCATTTAAACCGGTTGATTCACGTAATATAGTCGGAAAAGACCGACCAGGTTTCGATCGATTTAGACGATCATCTTCAGGGCGAGTGTCAGAAATGGCGACCCAACGATGTCGCTGTCCACTCAGCGCTGAGCGCTGGCTCGCGTGTCGCCGCCCGCGCCGCCGCGCCCCTCGCTCTGCTCGACTCGAAACGATGAATGCGACGCCGCAGTTCTGCAGATTCCGGCGAGGTTTTCGTACTTGCATGTGGTGTATCATCGCCGCATCAGGTATAACTAAAGCTATACGTTTTAACTTACATTTAAATTAATTAAATAAGGATTTATCTCACATTAGTTTTAATAAAATAATTTTTCAGACTGGTGAAATCTTTTTCTAAGTCTGGAAGTCTACTAGAGGATTATGTAAATGATGTACTTTTCTTTGCTTTCTTACTTTCTTGCATATATTTCTTAATAAAAAGAAAAACGGGCTCAGATATCTGGCTGTATAGACGGATAGGTGGGTTCATACACGGATGGTCAGTGGCGGCCTTAGGGGGTGGCGAGCAGGGCAATTGCCCAGGGCCTCGCTCTTGCAGGGGCCTCGCGCAACAACCCGAGCTGATTTATATTTATTAATTTTGTATTTTGATTCCTCGCTCTTAGTTATAATAAAACAAACAATTATATAGAAACATAACTGAGAAATTCATTACTATCGTGCTCGCCTCGAAAAACTTAAGGCATGGTTTTTTTATCAAGAAGCATTTGGGAAATACCCGTGTTCCTGTTTCATTTCTTTATAAAAAAAACCTACTCTCTACTAATGTAAAGACAGAAAGAAATAACTGAACATGGGCCGGTACATTCAGGGGCGGCGAAATATGATTGACGTCGGAGAGTAGTTTCTTCAACTCCTCGTCTAGCCTATCGGCGCCAAATGTGTTAATCAGGGCCTGATAAAAAGACTTTTGAATGACATACAAAGGACAAGGGCCTCACAAAAAATTGAAGTCTGAAGCCTCGCAATGGCTAAGGCCGCCGTTGCGGATGGTCACCCTATAAATAAGCACTAGAAGGGCGAAACAGATGACACAGAAGTCGACTAAGAATGAGAATGACATGGACACCTTCATGAGATGATCTAACTTACTTCCCTCGAAGAAAATACGGCCAAATTGTGGAAAACTGCACAATTTGGTCCGTATTTTCTGGACCCGTTTTGCATGGGAAAGAAGTTCATGAAATGATGGTGGTAGATCGCTCAGGATAGAGATGGATGAAAAAAGAAAAGGCCCTTCTTTTCTTAATATCATAATATAATAATCAGGCTAATTTAAAATATTGTCGTAATATCTTAGCTTTGCCCAGCAGTGGGAGTGGCATGTAATACAAGTACATAAACATTACCTACACATGTTTAATCAGTGTGGTAAATTACGAAATCATAACATTTTAAAAAGCAGCAATTCAATATCACAAACTTTGTTCTAATGCTAATAATGTGAGAAATAATGGATATGGCAGGTGGATCACTGAATACCATTTCATGGCCAACACTATTGTGACTTTGCCAAAAGTTAAAACAAATATTTGAACTAATATTTAATAATTAGTTTGTAATATCATTACATACCTTAATTACTTTTATAAGTACAGTTAATAGAAGCAAACTTTACATGTGAGATGACCGGCTGGAAATGAGGAAACCTCGAATATATAAAAATTGGATAGTTTCCAATTTAAAACTTCTAAAATAAATCTCAATAGTACAGAGTGCCAGTATTAGCAATTACAAATGTGTGCCATTCACTTGCGAAACTACGTACAAACAACTTGTGCTGAAACATGTATGCATCTTACTCATTTCCTAATGATTTTATTGGGCGATTTGAATACTAGTTTATTGTGTTTTTATATGTGTTGATTATAGGTGTCTAGAATTTATAACATACCTGATTCATTGCAAATATGAAGCATAGTATTTTATTTGCATCTAAATGCAATTTTTATGACATCACAAAGATGGGAAAATGCAAATAAATTAACAAATGAAGTACATAAGTAGAATTATTGTTCACTAATATATATTACTTATGTTACTATTCAAAAAAATGTTTCAGTTAATTTTATATTTCAATATTTTGCTTTTTGGGATAGGTACTTACTAAAAATTGCTAAAAAGCACAATGTAGCCAAACTAAACTATGTGTTGTTGTTTTGTTGATAATAGAACTGCCAAAAACAGCTGATAGCACTTTACGTCAAACAGCGCGTTTAGTTTCTGTACCGATAATTTATTATATATTAAAAAAGTACAAACTTAGAAGTTTTGATTGAACAGTGATAAATAAATGCATAGAATGACCCGAATGTATAGGCTTTATTTAACTAATAAATTCAACAGAATATTATATTTTATAGAAGACATATATCTGACAAGAATTCGTATTATGTCAAGGATTATCTTTTAAATTCATAACCATAAACTATGACATTCTTCCCTCCTTCCTTAATCATGGACGTAGTCATTCAGGTAGGCAGGTGGTCTCTTAGATCGTGCTGACCTGCGTGGTTCATCAGCTATAGTTGAGCGGTGTGGTGAAGAAGAAGAAATCGGCGTAGTGTAGGCATCCAATTCTGAGCTATCTGTAGTCGGTTCAAATTGTTCTGCATTAATATCATGACTGTTATTGTTTACATCATCAGATGATACTGTATCCGGTGTAACAATCGGTACTGCATCACCTCTGGGTGCGAGGTGGCGATTTGAAACCGTTAATTCTCTGCCATTGGAAAGTCTCACGGAGCTGGAATTTCTTTAAAAGAACCTTTCCAGGTTGCAACCACGACGGCATGGATTGTCCCCAAGACGATCGCCGTGGATGATTAAACATTCTTTCATGAGGCGTTGTGTTAGTTGAAGTGCATAGGAGGGACCTAATACAGTGGAGTGCTTGAGTAATAACTGCCTCCCATTTATCTATTTGGAGATTTTTATCTTTTAGTGCAAGGCGAATCGTTTGCCAAAGGGTCCCATTCAGTCTCTCCACTTGTCCATTACCTTGTGGATTGTAAGGAGAAGATCGACTAGTAGATATGCCCTTAGTATGTAAAAATTCTTTAATACCAGCTGACATGAAAGACGCTCCTTGATCTGTATGAACAGTAGCTGGCATTCCAAAAATTGAAAAAATATCAGTAAGATGCTTAATTACTGTCTCTGTACTCATATCTGGGCATGCATAAGCAAACGGGAACCTCGAGTATTCGTCAATTATTGTCAAAATGTACTTGTTGTTTGTCGATGATGGTAGTGGTCCCTTAAAATCTAAGGACAATCTCTCAAAGGGCATAGTAGCTTTAATTAATAACCCAATATTTTTATTGAATCTTGGTTTTATCTCTGCACAAGTTGGACAAGACGCCACAACCTTTTTTACATCATCACTGGTAAACGGTAGGTTTTTAGATCTTATCCAATGCGTAAGTCGTGAAATACCAGGATGACAGAGAGATTTGTGTAATTCTATAAGGCGATTGTCAGTTGTGGCTCCGCATACTTGCCTGGACAATGCATCTGCTACAGTATTCAGATGTCCTGGTCGGTATTTTATATCGAATTTGAAATTTGATAATTCTAATCGCCATCTCTGGATCTTATCATTTTTTATTTTACTTGCATGTCCTCTGAGCATATATGATACAGACTTTTGGTCCGTTATTAGATAAAATGGCCGTCCAATTAGATAATGTCTCCATTTTTTAAGACTTTCTATAATGGCGTATGCCTCTTTTTCTATTATAGGGTATTTCTTTTCACTTTCATTTAGAGACTTTGAAAAAAATGCTATCGGTCGACCGTTTTGTGTCAAAGAAGCAGCGATAGAATAATCTGAGGCGTCTGTTTCTACAGTGAATGTTTCTTTAGGATCAACTGCTGCTAAAGACGATTCAGAAATAATCCTTTTTAGTTCTTCAAAAACTTTCACTTCATTAGCGTTTAGAGGATATGTCTCTACTTGTGTCAATGGGTGTAATTTCGATGAAAAATTTGGTATCCATTTAGAGTAATGAGAGAATAATCCTATTACGCGTCTTAAAGATGCAGAATCAGTGGGAATTGGTAAATCTCGAAGAGGCCGTAAGCGTTCTGGATCTGGCTTAATGATTCCATTATTGATATTATACCCAAGAATACTCAAATCTGTTATGGAAAATTCGCTTTTCTCTTTATTTATAGTAAGACGGAACTTATTAGCAATTTCCATGAATTTTTCAAGCTTTGCATCATGATCTTTCTGATCGATTCCGCAGACGGTAATGTCATCCAAATATGGATATATACCTTCAATGGATGACTTTCGAATAATAGAATCTAAGGCTCGTTGAAAACAAGCTACTCCGTTGGTCACGCCAAACGGAATACGACGAAATTGATATAAATTACCGGCGGCTTCGAAGGCAGTGAATGGTTTATTCTCAGGAATAATTGGAATTTGATGGTATGCAGATTTCAAATCAATTTTACTGAATATTTTATATTTTGATACTTTTGCTATGATTTCTTCGATATTCGGCAACGGATATGCATCAAGATAAGTAAACCTGTTCACTGTTTGTGAGTAATCAATGCACATCCTCTTCTTATGATTTGTGTTAGATGTAATTAGAACTTGAGCTCGCCAGGGCGAAGTGCTCTCTTCTATGATACCGTCTTCTAATAATTTCTTAATTTCTTCTTTGATGAATTTGTTGTCGTCACCTGCAAATCTACGTGATTTTATAGCTATCGGTTTACATTCTGGTGACATATTCGGAAACAGATTGACAGGCTCAATGTTAGCTTCTTCTATGGCGGATAATCTGAGTGGAGGATTTTGCCCATAAAATTTTATCTCTAGAATGGAGTACTGTTCGAGTACATCGTGCCCCAGTATGACATGACAACAAAGATTTTTCATGACACGAAATAGTACAGCAGGAATTACTTGATTATCCAACTTTAGTGTTGCTGAACATACCTTAGTTATTTGAGATGTATGTGATGAAGATGCCATTGACACTTCCTGTCTCCATGACCTAGTTTCTAGATCGTACTGTTTTATGACTTCTTCATCGATAAAACTCCCTGTACTTCCAGTATCAATTAAAGCTTGCAATAATATACCATTGATGGTAACGTGAGTTGTGCATTTCTTGATATCACTTGCTGCCAATACCAAACAAGAGGTAATTTCTTCACCTTCATCAGTTGTAGTGATGGCGGCGTTGACATTGCTACTTCTGCATACTTTTGCAAAATGACCTTGTTTGCTGCACTTGAGACAGATTGCCTGTGAAGCTGGACATAATCGACGGGGATGACGTGCGTTACCACAGAAATAGCATCTTTCATGTGATTGTTGTCTACAAGGTTCGTTATTCTTTCGACTTTGATTCGAAGTAGCAGCTATAGGCGATGACTGTGTGACAGCAGCAATTTGTGAATTGTTGAAGCTTTGAGATTGGATATGAGCAGATTCGAGAGCGCGGGCCTGATTGTGGGCTTCATCGAGAGTGAGTGTCATATTTTCGAGTAGTCTCTGTCGAATAGCAGGAGAAGCCAGGCCAGAGATAAAAGAATCACGAATGTATTCATTTTCATATTGAATAGCAGTAACCGCCTTAAAACTGCATTCTTTAGACAGGAGTTTCAGAGATTGAAGGTATTGATCAATTGTCTCGTTCGGTTGCTGTTTACGAGAAGCCAAGTTGTGACGAGCGAATATTTCGCTTTTTGGCTTGATAAATAAACCGTCTAATGTGGATAGAGCTGAAGAATAGGTGTCGGCTTGGGCTATGTACTCATATATATTTGGCGATACTAGGTTTATGAGCAGCTTATGTTTTACCTTGTCTTCTGTAGCATTTGCTGCATCCAAAAAATTTATAAACGTTTTCTTCCAGTGTAGCCACAGCGCAGCATTTTTGTTGTCAAGAGGATCCGCTTCAAATCTATCTGGCTTTAAATACTTCTCCATCTCAGTTGAGGCATTTGATTATTGAATACGTATTAATATTAGTTAAATAAATTGATAAATAAATGCATAGAATGACCCGAATGTATAGGCTTTATTTAACTAATAAATTCAACAGAATATTATATTTTATAGAAGACATATATCTGACAAGAATTCGTATTATGTCAAGGATTATCTTTTAAATTCATAACCATAAACTATGACAAACAGTTTGTGCTATGTTATTTATAAAATAAATTCATAATTTCACGGTTTTGATAAGAATTTAAATTACTGTTTTAAAAGCTGCCAAAATATTTTTTTTGCAATAGTGATCATTTTTAAAAAAAGTAATTTGGATGGACCAATCACAGCCCAACACACGATCGACGCTGCCACGTCAAATTCGCTCACGAACTTCACGAAGTGAATGAAGCAGCGTTTTCGGCATTTTATTGTGTTTCGTCTTCCGAGTAGGCTAAGTGCATAAATTAAATCAAAATGCGTGTAATATTATTTTCACTAGCCATAGCCTTTTTAGGTATTGCGCTCGGAGACGAAGTCCAGACAGAAGAAAATGTATTAGTGCTCACAAAAAGCAACTTCGACAGTGTTATTTCTACAACAGAGTTTGTCCTAGTGGAATTCTGTAAGTTTCATCATTTTGTGCCCAAATTACTTGTAAATTAGTAACACTAGCGATTATATTGTTATGTTAATTGTGGCAGTTTGTTGAAAAGGTCGTTGACACGTCAAATAGGCCACTTGTACCGGCATGCTTTGTGTATGTATTCCGCGTGTAACTGTATGTTAACTTGTCACAGATGCACCATGGTGCGGCCACTGCAAGTCTCTTGCACCGGAATACGCCAAGGCCGCCACAAAGTTGCACGACGAAGAATCTCCCATCAAGTTGGCTAAGGTTGATGCCACTCAAGAGCAAGACCTTGCTGAGAACTATGGAGTTAGGGGATACCCGACTCTCAAATTCTTCAGAAACGGCAGCCCTGCTGACTACTCAGGTGAGTAATTGTCTAATCATGTAAAATAAACCTCATTATCACATTAAGTACTTAAACTTTAGTAGCTCCATAAAACAGCACTTGTTTAACAAACTTGGTTGTAACGGTCATTAAGTACTAATAACTATTATTGACTGGTGTTTAATGACTAGAATTTTGTGTGTAGGTGGTCGCCAAGCTGACGACATTGTTGCTTGGTTGAAGAAGAAGACTGGTCCCCCTGCCATTGAAGTCTCATCCGCTGAACAGGCTAAGGAGCTCATTGCTGCCAACCCCGTCATTGTGTTTGGTTTCTTCACCGACAAGGAAGCTGCTAAGGCTAAGGCCTTCTTGGGCATTGCCAGCATTGTTGATGACCAAATATTCGCTATTGTTCAAGACGAGAAGTTGGTCAAGGAATTAGAAGCTGAGAACGAGGATGTTGTTCTATTCAAGAACGTAAGTACTTTCATATTATGTTTGTTCACAACTTTATTTGACAGGCAAATTAACACGTTCACAGTCCCCTATACTAATGGTTTAAATCACCCGTATGTTTAAGAAGGTTTTCGATGAATTTCGACAGAATTTTGCCTAGACATGTAAAATACAATATAAATTATCTATCTATTAGTATATCAAGATCCATACCGCGACTTTGTCCGTGTACGCAATGCAGTACACGGACGTGTCTTTCGTAAATTTATGTTTATTGAATCGTCCCTTACATTATTTTTTTATTACCTATACAAACTTTTTTTTAATATTTACGTACTAGATGTAACAAAGCGTGTTGTTTACAATGTTTTTTTAAAGAACATACATATTTTAATTTAAATTTATGAATAAATATAAGAAAAATCTTTTTGTTAATAACAATTCATTAGAGGAGTACCTATGTTTATTTTGTTGAGTATTAATATGTTTGTATAAATAAATAAATAAATAAATAAATAAATATATACGGACAAATCACACTGATTAAGCTAGCCCCAAAGTAAGTTTTAAACTTGTGTTATGGGATACTAACTCAACGATACTATATTTTATGATAAATACATATATAGATAAACACCCAAGACCCAGGACAATTTGAAAAAGGCCATTTTCCAACTTGCTCTGGCTGGGGATCGAACCCAGAACCTCCGGATTAGCGGTCTAGCGTGTTAACCATTACGCCACGGAGGTCGACGTGTATGGCATGTTTACTCGTTTTATTGTAGTTCTATATCTCAATGACTAGTTTCGTTGCTTTTTGAAAATAATATCCGTAAATTACATGTACAAATTTACTTGGCATAATGGTAAATCAGTGTACAATATAGAGTACATGGACTTGCCCATCCGCGTGTACAGGATAGCGTACACTGGACTGTGAAAGTGTTAAAAACCCCTAGCTTTCAAGTGTTCATTCCTAATAACTTTTGAACAGCAGAAAACAAACATAGTTAAGAACCATCTTGACAGAGAAGGCTTTTGATAAAAAAAAGCATTGAAATAGGTCTATTAGTTTACGAGCTATGATGACACAGAAATATACACAGACACATCAGACTTATAACAGTCATCTCATAGTTTTTAAATCCGCTAGTTTCCAACAAGTCAAATCAGACACTTTTTTCTAAACGTCAAAACAAACATTTTCTATGAGATTTGTATGAAATATTGGACTGTGACGTCATAGTTTTTTGAAGTCAAATAGCGCTCTGAATATCCGTTTTTCTGCATTAATAAATCTAAAATGACATTGAAAATGAATGTGATCAATGACAAGTGACATTATTTTGTGATGTTTTATTCTCATAACAGTACCAAATAATTTCTTTTTGACCTAGGAAACTATACAATACAATACCCTTTATTGCACAAAAGTAAAAAACAGGACATAATTATCTTAAAAACTAGGAAATGCGCAAAAGGCGGCCTTTTCGCTAAGCAATTTCTTCTAGGCAACTACCCAATTGTCATTATACTTATTATTGTATAGGAGAAGATTTTGCACTTTCACATGCTATTGAATACTCTATACATACATACACTTGTTACTGTGTATTGTCACTTTAGTGAACATAAAAAAAGACATTTAAATGATAAACTAAATACCCAAACAAATTTTAAATATGAAATCCTTAAATCTCTTCCTGTTCCTGTGTAGATTATATTTTTGTATATAGCAGAGGCTTCGGATTTGATTATTTGAATCCCATTATGTATTTCGGCATTTTCTTTCTACATTTGAGGTCAGTTAAGTAATACATACAATCATTCAGCCCTCTATTTTAGTGAGAATATGAGTGGATATTGGAATCAGCAATTATTCATATTTTCATAGAAATTAAGATTAGTTCCCATACATACATTACGTATTCATCATAAGTAGAGGTATAGAATTATTATTTATCATATATTTAATACAATTTCCACATTTGTATGAAATTTTCCTTACATTTAATAACAACCTTTCCTGTTCATTTTCCTATTTGAACATTATAAAGACATATGTAGATATTTTCTACTGTCTCTCTGTGATTGTGTATCACTGCTATATCACATCCTATTTCTGTTGTAAATGGCTGTTAACCAAGTATAAATAAGATAAGGAGTTTGTTGCCCTCATCTTCACTAAATTAAGCACTATTTTATTATTTTACATTTTCGGGTATGTTTGAACATTTACAGGCCTTTTTTTCATTAGCCATTCATGTCCCACTGCTGGGCAATTCATAGTCCTATGTCTTGTGGCTCTAAGCAGTGGAGACTAAAAAAAACCATGATGATGGATGATGACACAACACAATGCAAGTATCTCGTCTGTTTGGATACAATTAAATTGAAGCAATAAATGACTTGCACGGTGTACACTACACAAAACATCAACTTATCTAAATTGCATGTAACAGTCAAGAAACTTGGACTGTGTAAATAGGCCTTAAGATGTTGAAAAGACAACGATTTGCCACATGCCATCCCATCTCACTGGGGAGCATACTTGTGAAAAGTTGGTTTTGGAAGGCACGTAAAGCTGTGGGTCCCAAACGCCATCTAGCGTTTGCTTAAACCTATCCTAGGATTGTTTCTGGTCTAACTTTGGGTTGCAGAGGTCAGACGGCAGTTGCTCTGTGTAAAAACCAGTACCCTTATTAAATCACATAGGTTAGGTAGCAGACCCCGGGCTCTGAAGCTTTACCGCTGAGGATGCAACCAGGAGAAATACGCTCGGATGATGTTGTCTCTATTCATAAATTGTTATGTCTGTCACAAACCAGTTTGGCTTAGCTTTCTATTTTTTTGGGACTCTGACTTTAGATACAGTAAAGACTAGTAAAATCTTTGCTGAATCTTCCTGCTGGTCTGAGAACTAAGGACAAAACATAGATTGTACCAGCTGCTCCTTTCTTTCCTCCCATATAGGTAGTAAAGTTGTTTGGAACAGGTTTTATTGAAGGTATCCTTCTAAAGGTTGGGACACATCTATCAGCAGGGAACAGCTTTCCTATGCTGCTTCCTTCTTCTTTTCTGTCGCTCTGAACTGTCATTTGCTAGAGCTCCCAATGCAGCAGCGTCGCTGATCCGCGCCGTTCCGTCGCTCTCTTGCTCTAGCAAGTTACAGTTCAGAGCGACAGACAAAAGATAGCAGCATAGGAAAGGGCTATTCCGTGCTGACAGACGTGTCCCAACCCTAAATAAGAAATGGGCTAGCCATCTGTCTCTACTTTTGATTTCTGCTACCATCAGAAGGGCTGTATGCCTGTTTGCCCGCTTATAGTTGCGGTGAAACTCTTTTTGAAAGCGAAATATTAGACTGAGCCCTAAAATCAATAAATAAGTTATAGTTGTTTGAGGAGCTCGGCGGCCCGGCAGGAGTACGCATTAGCTTTCGCAAGTCAAGGGACATCGGGCGTGGTCCGCATTCGGATGGGTAACTTTAAGTGGCATAAAAATTTCTAGAGCTCCTGCCTGGACTGTCATCATTGCATGACAGTCGTCAAGTTATTTCAGATTACTTTTGGCAGCTTGAAAAATCTGACACCAGTGTTGGCCACTTACACACAAGAAAAGCAACAGTAGTAGTACAGGTCACGTCATGTAAAAAGAACGCTGGCGTCAAGCTGCGCATTAGGCGAGTTATCGATTAATTTAATGAATATTATAATAACTAATATGTAATACATATTTTTCAATGTACCTACTAATAACCAATTATACCAAGCCGCGGCGAAAATAAAACAATAGGCCTAGTACCTTCGTGCGCGAGTGTACCCATGCGTAAACACACCTTTACTTTTAAAAGCAAAACCTTATTCAAAAGCAAATAAAGATTTCATTCATTCATTTCTTCCAGCGTTCTTTTTACATGACGCGACCTATGCCTACTAGTTTAATATTTTTTGTATAGTTTTTAAAAACAAAAACAAAAACCGACTTCAATACCAGAAAAGATAAATATTTAAACAATCGTATACTTAGATCACATGTTTTTTCTAGTTATCTTCGTTTAAAAAACGAACCACACAACCGATTCAAATAAAATTCTGTGTATGGGACCATCTGAAAAATTAACCCTTTCGAACAAAAAAAGTATTTCCCAAATCAGTCCAGGCGTCTTTAAGTAATCGGGGAACATATATTAAAAAAAACCGGCGAATTAATAACCCTCCTCCTTTTTTGAAGTCGGTTAAAACTAAATCTGAATTCCATTTACCGTCATAGTCTTGCGACGCTTGCCTGTATAGTATTGTTCATCTTTATCCTATAAGCGTCAAATCTCGGCCGCTTATAGGATAAAAATGTGATGTTATCACAAACATATGTGCTATACTTTTACTTTCGTCGTGCGAGCACATGACGTGGACCACGTGGTAACCCGAGTACGTTACATACGTCGCCACGTGTAGATGTAACGCGGAGGGTTATCAGAAGCCGGTGTAAAAGTCGGCGATACGTAACCGTTGTAATCGATTTTATATGCTTTATGCATTTTGATTTATTTGTACATGCATTGAGAGTTAAGTAGGTCATAATAATGCTGTACATACATTAATCTCTTCTTCTTTTCTTACGTTTTTTTTAGTCACTGCAGGAGCACGACCCTCTCTGTACTATCAGAGCCATATATTAGCCAGAGAAGTGAAAGGATTTGGCCTACACCCTCCACGCTGGCTAGACGGGTTGGTAAGGTCTCATATATGTTTATAAGCTTTGTTTAGCTTGCGATTCCTAAGTCGCCTTCTATGACATCCACGGGAAGACTTGGAGTGGTCCTATTCTACTCTGTCGGGAACCACACAGAGTACATATATCCTTAACGGGAGAGACAGAGCCCGGGACCGCAAGACTCAGATTTCGTCTATATGTTGAGAAAATAAATCAAATGGTAGAGTCGACTCAACTTTTTCGTACTTTTGTAAATTATATCTTCTGACTCTACCTCTCTCTATAACGACGGGATTCAATTTAATAATTGTTGTTACAACTCTACGTGACGCCCAAGTTACATCGAAATTCTCTATTTAGCCCAGTATTAGAAAACATAAATTATGATATGCAATGAATGATTACTTTTTTAAATCTATATCCTACAGGAGCTATTCTGTAATCATATAAATGGCTAGTGGAAGTGCAATGCAATACTAAATATTAAGTATATTGTTTCTTTTTATTGATAGTACCTAATCAATTTATTTTCACGAATATTGCTGTCTGATATGAACTCAAGGTTAACTGACTTATCAAACACTTAGCTTAAACAACGTTTTGCAATGTAAATTTGATTGACTCTACAATTTTGATTACGATATTACTTAGACATTAATAAGTAAAAAAAATATCATCAATAAGATATACATTTGTGCTATTTGAATTAGCTGTGTGCTTCCCGACTGAGTAGAATAGGACCACTTCATGTCGTCCCGTGGATGTCGTAGAAGGTGACTTAGGAACACTAGCTAAACAAAGCATCAGTGAGACCTCTCCAACCCGCCCAAATCCTCTGGCTGCTTTGGCTAATACATATATGGCTCTGGTGGTACAGAGGGTCGTGCTCCTGCAATAGGGACTAAAACCTGCCTGCGCAGCGCCGCCATTTTTGTTTAAGTTGTTTGCCGGTAACTATACAAAGATAAAGGAACTATCGATACTGATTCAATATTTTTTTTAATCATTACTATGGAAACACGCATCTTCGTCCAATACCTGCAAGAAAGTATTTTCGCCTGTCTTCAAAAAACTAATAGCTTTTTTTCATTGCCAACAGTTCGAAGAGCCCCGTGTCAAGTATGACGCTGAGAAATTCGACGAGGACCTGTTCAAGTCGTGGGTGTTCGTCCACAGCATGCCAACCATCGTGGAGTTCTCGCACGAGACCGCCTCCAAGATCTTCGGGGGACAGATCAAGTACCACCTGCTGCTCTTCCTGTCCAAGGTCAGTTTGTCTTTCGTAACTACTTGTAAACTATCGCGTTGCATCTAGTGATGTGCAGTCCCAGGAAACTTTACGAATCCATAGAAATTCCCGGAAATATTCCTAAAAATGAAAATTTATAGGAATATTAAATTTATCATTACTAAATTAATGTACACGGGAATTAACGCGAGACATGTTTTTTTTATTTATTTGAGTTGACGTTTCGTCCGGGTTGCACCGAACGTGGTCTTAGCCTGTCTGAAACGGCGATGTTATGCCTCCTGCTCCGGTGTGATAATAAAAAAGGTATGTTTCGCGTTAAGTCCCGTATGCATTAATTTAGTTTTAGTTTTCTGTTCTGTATGCTGCAGTTTTGTACTAAAAATAGGAGTTATTGCGACTCAGAAATGATTAACCCATTTTACCTGATCGTGTGATCGTCATCATCATTTAGATGGAGTTAAGTATACAGCTGGTAATACAATTCAAATCTTCAGTTAGGGTTGGACTACATCTGGCCGCACGGGAATGCGGCCGCATCGCCGATTCCGCGCCATACCCACCCGCTCTCTTTCTCGATATAGCAAATGACGGTTCTGAGCGACAGAAAAGGATAGCAGCATAGAAAAGTGCTGGTCCGTGCGGCCAGATCTAGCCCAACCCTTATAATACTTTGCCCATTGACATTAAATAAATTTTAACTAAATTTTATTTCAAGAGAAGAATACACTCATCTCCTTAAGTAGTTGTTCTTTTTCTCTAATAGGTTCTTTCTCCATCATCATCTTTGTATATAAGTGTATGTATGTATATGTAAGTATGTATGTTTAGGGTTACGGGTATATTATATTGTTTCTTAAGTATATATTAGATATGTAGTCATTGTAGGTATTTATGTTACATCGTATAAATCAATAAAGTTTTAATAAATAAATACAATATAATCCTACCTGCAAGTTCTTTCGTGATAATGTCACTGTTCTTAGGCCCTTGTGCCGGGATGGCCCATATCTAATCTCAGTCCATGCAGCTTTTATACCCTCTCTTTATAATAATACGAGATGTGTGATTGTTATTACTAACAGCTTATATAAGCATTAAATTCATAGAATAATATGTCATTGTTATTTCTGCTTACTTTTTACATTTCAATGAATCAGTAGAAAGTAACGCCTTCAAGCTATACAATACTATATATAGTCTCGTGGGCGATGTGAGTCTTGTCACATATAATGCGCCCGCACATATTTTTCATAGAAATCTATGTAGATTTTTGTATAAACATGTATATTTGCCATACAAATTAAAAAAAAGATGTGCGTGCGTTCACCCCCAGTAACTTTTGAACGGCTGAACCGATTTTCATCAAACATAGGTAAGAAAGAACCATCTTGACAGGCAAAGTTTTTGATTAAAAACCGCATCGAAGTCGGTCTATTTGTTTAGGAGCTATAATGCCACGGACAGATACACAGATACGTGAAACTTATAACACCCCTCTTTTTCGTCAATGGGTCAAAAAGTAATGGTAGCTTTGCCAGACGTTGATTTTATAGCCAAGCAAACATTATGACCGACATAACTATTGACCGGCACTACTATTGCTCGACATCAATTTTTGTTCGACCAATGTTTGACCGACATAACCTTGATCGGAACTACTATTGCTCGACATAAATTTTTGTTCGACCAATGTTTGACCGACATAACCTTGATCGGCACTACTATTGCTCGACATAAATTTTTGTTCGACCAATGTTTGACCGACATAACCTTTGTTCGGCACTACTATTGCTCGACATCAATTTTTGTTCGACCAATGTTTGACCGACATAACCTTGATCGGAACTACTATTGCTCGACATAAATTTTTGTTCGACCAATGTTTGACCGACATAACCTTGATCGGAACTACTATTGCTCGACATCAATTTTTGTTCGACCAATGTTTGACCGACATAACCTTGATCGGAACTACTATTGCTCGACATCAATTTTTGTTCGACCAATGTTTGACCGACATAACCTTGATCGGCACTACTATTGCTCGACATCAATTTTTGTTCGACCAATGTTTGACCGACATAACCTTGATCGGAACTACTATTGCTCGACATCATATTTTGTTCGACCAATGTTTGACCGACATAACCTTGATCGGAACTACTATTGCTCGACATAAATTTTTGTTCGACCAATGTTTGACCGACATAACCTTGATCGGATCTACTATTGCTCGACATCAATTTTTGTTCGACCTATGTTTGACCGACATAACCTTTGATCGGCATACTATTGCTCGACATAACCTTTGATCGGCACTACTATTGCTCGACATCAATTTTTGTTGACCGACATAACCTTTCATCGGCACTACTATTGCTCGACACCAATTTTCGTTTGATTGTCAAGAAAAACATCCGTCTCGAAATTATCGCTTTTCAAACGTTCGCGTAGCTAAAGATCGTAATTTTTTATTAACTAAAATTTTATTTTAAGGTGATAAACTAAGCAATAAAAATCTTTTATGCCGGCGGCGATGCCTTGTTTTTCGTGAGTACATTAACCTAATTGAACAGTAGTAAAACTGTAAATGTAGTTGTTTTAACTGAACGAAAATTGTCATAGAGTATACGTACATTGTACAAGATGTTTTCGATGAATGAGGTTTTCAATTTATTTACTATTATTGTCTTATTGTCTACTTTATTTTTATTATTGACTTTAGATTTAGTTAAGGTGAATATAGAAGCAAATGGCCTTGAAGTGGGGCCCTCATTTGAAATAAATTGTTAACTCGTAAATATGGAGATAATTTGCTAATCGTCAGGCACTAGATAGCCCTTAAAATTATTTTATGAACCACCGTTGAAAGTATTTACATAGTCCGTCTAGATTTAAAACTTGCCTCCGCCAAAAGTGGCCACAGCAAATTTTAATGCTAGACGGATCACCGATAAATAGTTTCAACGGCAGTTAATAAAATAGTTTAAAGGGCTATCTAGTGCCTGACGATTAGCAATATGGAAATTATCACGATATTTACGAGTTAACAATTTATTTCACACTTCAAGGCCATTTGCTTCTATATTCACCTTAAATGTTTATTACAAGAAAAGTTTACTAGTAGTATTCGTCTCGAACCTTTATTGTTTAAACTAGCAACTTATCCATATTTAATATACCTATGTATTTGTTTGTTTGAATCGATTCGGCTTATGTTCGGACTTAGAAATTATTTTAGTCTCATGTTCTTAATACCTGCCAAACAAGTTCCAATCAACGATACTAATTACAGTTAACCAAACATACATAGATACAAACGGCGGACATTCCAAGTAGACTTTAAATAATTATTGATATTTTTTCAAAATAAAAAACCGAATTCATTAGAAAATAAGCTAAATATTGAAACAATTGTATACTTAGACGACATATTTTGTTTAGTTATTTACGTTTAAAAAACAAAGCGTACAACCGATTTTGATAAAATGGACCATTCTATGGGACCACCTGGAAAGTATACCCTTTTAAACAAAAAAGAATTTGCCAAATCGGTCCAGGCGTCTTCGAGTAATCGGGAAACATACATTAAAAAAGAACAAAAGATTCCGACGAATTAATAACCTCCTTTTTTGAAGTCGGTCAAAAACTTGCGCTCGTTCAAAGCACTTGTATCCATTCCATGAGGAATTTTTGATACATTTGCAGGAACAATCAAATGTTGTAGTTTCTTGTATGAATGGAGAAAGTTCAAGTCGGGTCGGGCCAAGAACCGTGTGAAAGTACATGCTTACTTGCTTAGACATAGTATTTCTTCATCGAATTAGTGTAATATAAAAAATGGCACACTTTTTGTATCTCCTTTGAATGGAGGTCGGTGTTTTGTACAGCTACATTTTTTGATGACATGATAGATGATTTAAAGCGTTTCTTTTTATTTTAGTCTCTACTTTAACGGTATTCTTATTAATCTATATGAGTATCCATCTAGCTTTTGCCTTCGACTTCGTATGCGTATGCGCATCCCTAGAAAACCTTATTACAGGGATTAAATGTCGCTGCTCAGTGCCTGTGTATGCAGATTGTAAAAAATCATGTCGATCCATTGATTCGACAGAAAGACAATCTACATTTGTAATACATATCCTTAAATATATTGGTAAGCATGGATTTCGAGGCTTTCGCGTCCATACTCTTGGCTGAGTTTTTAATATAATCGTGCCTTTTTGTAAACCAAAACGAATAGTCTGGTTTGCATACTAAATATGTCCCGTACAAGTCGATGATATTTACTTTTTCTATAAGTACCGGCGGCGGGTGACTGAACCCATTATACCACGCCTTCCAGCAAGGACCCGACGCGCTACGTCACCACGGTTGTATTAACCAAGCAACCTGAAGACTGCTGACAACGTTTTAGCACTAGTATTATTTTTGACCTTATCCCTTTGGCGTTTGGCTATAAGGCTAAATAACATATGAGTAATCTGTGTTCTGTGTCTAAGGGACGTACTAAAAAGGGACTTGATTATATTTCTCGGTCTAATACATAGGTATCCTATGTTAATAATACAAACCAGTAGATTTTTTATATTCTACAAACTTAATAAAATTGGTGAAATCAAGTGATTGTGGTCATAGCTGTAATTTTCCGATTTAATAAGTTGATAACTTCTTCGGCAGTCGATCTAAAACGCCGACACACGAAAAAAAAAGATGAGAATCGGCACATATGGTTTAAAAATACTTTTTGACAATCTCATTATCAAGGAGCCTGCATAGTTTTGATCGGTCGCAGACCGGATAGGTGACTCAGAACCGGTTTCCTCATACGGCGCAGGAGCTAGCATTCTAATTTGTAGTTGAGCTGATGTACACCGGGTGTGCCACCGACATTACATATATTGGAGATCCTTATAACGAGCCCTTTCATTTGATATATGACACAGTAAGGTTTGCAAAACTTTTTTTTTATTCCTTAATTTGTCTCACGAAAATGACCCTTATTTTAAAAAAATATTTATTTACTTTGCATTTATATTGGGTACTTGGTAAGGGATTACAACATTCTACCAAATTTCACCTGATTCGGTCCAGTAGATTCAGAGCAAATTGGCTGTGACAGTCGGACGGACAGACAGACGCACGAGTGATCCTATAAGGGTTCCGTTTTTTCTTTTTTGTACGGAACCCTAAAAATCGAAACTTAAAGGCTCTAAAAAGCACGAGTGCAATATAAATTACTTAATGCGAGGTGCATAATCTGCTTTTCTTTCAACTACTGCAAGAAAAGCTTATTTAAGTAAAATTATTAGGTAAACAATTGCATACATCACTTCACACGCACACTGTATAACTTCATACGGCCGTCAGGTTGGCCAACTTAACGCATCGTATATCAAGGCTAGTTTTATGAAAGATGAGCTTCTTCCAGCGGTATGCAGAGCAATTGTACCAGGATAGCATAAGTCTGCAGGAGTTTACATCTGCACACATGCTGTCCTAGTACTTTTCCTTCTTCCTTCTCGTTCAGCTAGTTCTTAGAGGAAGCGAAAGAGACACTCTCTCTCCACCGATACATCGATAAAAAAAAACTAAACAGTGCAGTAAACGATTTCCATACATTATTTCTGCTCTAGAGCAAAAAAGTTACTTTGTGCTGGATATGTAGTGCAGTTATAATAGAATTGCAGTGTAGTTGTAAGAAAAGTTAATTTCTATACCTAAATAACGTGATATATTTCTTGTTGAAACAGAAAGCTGACCACTTCGAGAAGTACCTGGATGACTTGAAACCCGTTGCCAAGAGCTACCGCGACAGAATCATGACCGTCGCCATCGACACCGATGAAGATGACCACCAGAGGTTTGTCATCTTCAAGTATTTGTTTTAGTTCCACTGCAGGAGCATGACCCTCTGGCAGGGCCATACTTGGCCATAGCAGCAGAAGATTTGGCCTACACTCTCCACGCTGGCCAGCCGGGTTGGAGATGTCTCGTTGATGTTTATAAACTAAGTTTAGCTAGTATTTCCTAAGTCTCTACAATATCCACGGGAACACTTGGAGTAGTCCTAATCTACTCTGCCAGGAACCACACGGCAACTATCTTATCGTTATAGAGGTTAGTATACAGCGATTCTTTCCTTCTTTTTAGTGGCCAGAACTATCAAGCTAGTTAATGACTATTATCTAGCGATAACCGGGACTAACAAGCTGCCTAAAGGCTTTTGACATAATTTAAATACTGTCAGACTGTGATCTGGATTTTCGTGGCTTCTAGCATATCCAGTCAGTTTGTACCTAGCCAAAGATATTTATTTTCCTTAGACAAACAGAACATCGCCAACGCCGTTAACATTGTCTTTTCATCATCATCAGGTCTTTTTTAGACTTCACTGCAGGAGCACGACCCTCTCTGTACTGCTATGATTATTTATTTATTAAAATCTTTATTGACCAAAATGGTACAAAAGGTGAACTTAACGCTAATGCAGAATGCATTAGCGTTAAGTTAACAGTCAACCTTTAGGAAAAACAGAAATTATTTAATTGCGATAGGCGCTTTAAAGATGTAATATGTTTAAAGATGTGATATGATTGTCTTTTACATTAAATAAAAAAAAATTGAAGCTAATTAGTGGTTCCATGTCATAAAAAGTCGAAATTTTTTTCGTATTTCGCCATGTTTCTTGGGGAATTTGATCAATATCATGGGTTCAACTTGTTTTAAAAATGTACGCCCTATAAATGAATCTTTCTCTTTATGAAAAACCCTTTTTGTTTCGCATAGAATTCTGGAATTCTTCGGCATGAAGAAGGATGAAGTGCCATCCGCCCGCCTCATCGCCCTGGAGCAAGACATGGCCAAGTACAAGCCAGCCAGCGACGAGCTTTCTGCCAACGCCATTGAGGTTTGTCATTTTTAACTATCCTCCTTTGTTTATGTTACCTATCGTGTTGTTTTCCACCTTGCTATTTTGGATTCTAAAATGGCGACAACGTACCGTAAATAAAAATCATCAAGAGTTTCCGTATCTCATACTGGGTTATACATTTTAAGTAATTTCCCTAAATTTGCAAGCTTTCGTGAAAGTAGAGATTCTAAATGTTTTCATATCACTACTAATTCTTTAAGCAAACGATTTCTTTATAATTTAGTTCTATAGTTTATAGTCAAGTTAACGTTATATTAGCGTACTAGAAAAAAGTCTTCCTGAGTAACGGATGCCAAATGCAGTTTCCGAGAAATCGTTGTGGCGAATTACATGTTAATTATGCAGACTTGAGTCGTAGATTTCTATTGTCCTCTATTTATTAGACTATATTCTTCAGAGCGAGAGAGAGCGACGGAACGCTGCAGCACGGCCGGTGCTAAAGCGTCGTTCGTCGCTCTCTCTCGCTCTAGCAAATGACGCTTCTGAGCGACAGACAAGGATAGCAGCATAGAAAAGTGCTGTTCCGTGCTGATAGATGAGATCCAACCCTAATGCGTGTTTTTCAACGAAAGAGATCCAGTAGTTAGGGAAGTTCATTAAAATACTTTATATAATATCAAGCTTACTCATGTTCGTCAAATGATTCATTTCCTTACTTTATACTGGCTGACTGGTGAATTATGTGACATGCTTTATTTGTAAATATAATCTGCTATTCCGTAACTAATTGAATACCTATCGCAACAAAGTTAGTGGGACAATAGATTTTTTATATTATTTTTACCAATGAACTGAAAAAAATATGTTAAAATATGTCATATTATTTACCAGTAAGCCTTGATATTTATATATTTCTTTATTTTAACTGAAATATATACGTCAGAACATTAAAATCTATGGATATGAGTTCCTACTTCAGAAGCACCATATCATAATTATCGAATTACATTCGTCCCTTGTGCCTAATTCATTACCCAGATTTTATCGCGCGTATAACCGTTTATACATTACAACATGATGTGTGTTATCAAACATACTCGTAGCTTTAAACGTTATTATATTAATTAGTTGCTGTTTCACGTTCGTGACCGTGTAATTATTATTATTATTTCATCGGATACGCAAGTAACCGTGCCGTTTCATTGGTTACACTCGAATGGTTAAAGACATTCTTTATTCCCCGGCAAAATCCGTTTTATAAATATGTACTTGCAAAAACATGTATGCTTATATTGTTAATGCTGCTGTAAAAAGTACGAGAGCAAAGAAACGTTGAGAATTTTTTGTTTAGGTACAGGCATAACCCAATGCCAAAACTGATTATTGCAACTACTTTGACGTTTGTTCATGTAGATAAGAAATGTTGCCATTTCTGATAAAATAAACATAGTTCCGTTTTTAGACGTTTAGCCTTTATTGCAACACATTGTTAATCTTTGCGTACAAACTTAGCCTGTGCACGAACGAAAGTGCTGCCCTCATTTGAAATTAATTATTTTCCAGAAAACTAAGATAAAAATCAATCTTTCCTATGGTGCATGTTTAAATTACCTATCTCTTAAAATTATTTTATATATAATAAACTAACCCATATGTCGTCATTGACATAAAATAAAACAGAAATTTTTAAATGCGGTAATGTTCTAAAAATAAAATAGTTTGCAAACATTCTTGAAAATTGTTTCTATAATTTTTTTTATCATAGCATGTATTATTTCCGGGCGTGTATATAGCTAGCTTCACGGTTGGTAAGTTGCTGTAATTATCAATAAGACGTAGGTACACGTATGATTAGGAGGTCCTTGAGCACTAATAGAAATGCACCTTTTGAGTATTACCTGTAAGACTTGTATTTAATAGTACATTGATTAAACACCATGGGTAAAAAAGAAAGAGACTTAGGGTCAGTTCACACCGAGACGCGACGCGACGTGACGTGGCGCGCGCTTTGAAGAAATGTAGAACTTGTTTATTACACAAAAAGTCAATGATAGCTTATTACGCAGCGCGGCGCGCCCTGAAAATAGTATCAGTTTCTGTAGTAAACAAGTTCTTTTTTACTTCAAAAGTGCGCTCTACGTCGCGTCGCGTTGCGTCTCGGTGTGAACCGACCCTTACTTATCACGGCGCGTGGTGTGTTTTGTATTTTGCCTTTGCGTCTTCACCTACCCATGCCTCAGATTATTAATATTTATCAATCACTGAATGTTAATTCCTGTAATCTGAGACTATTTACTGTCATCGCTCTCGGTGCACCTACAATAAACTATTCACATAAGTAAAGAAGAAAAAGCAGACCAGTAATTGAAATCATTTAAATTCTGTTCTACAACATGTAACAAAAAGGGGGTATCAACCCCTTTCGTAGTACGTTAACACCCTTTCGGGTTGAAACCCCCTTTTTGTTACACGTTGTATATCTGACAATCAGACAAGTTAAATTCCCTTTGAGGGCCACGCTCGATTAAAGCTGAATGAAGCTGTGCTGTGTTTTGATGAACCAATTGGATGTCAAAATGAAAAGATTTATATAGATATTATGTACATATATAACATGCTTTTAAATTAAATACAAATATTTTTAGGGGTACCTAATTCAGTTGTATCATTTTGATCAACTTTTCCAAATTAATGTACCTACCTACATATATTGAAATACGAAAAAAAAATCTGAATTCTCATACAAATCGAAGTCAACATTATCTATTAACTTATTGGAAGAGAAAAAACTTTTTTGTATTTAACTTTTATCGAAAAAACTGCATCACTCCTTAAAATATACATTATACTCTATTAAAAAGCACCTTGTAGGTATAGTTTTGTGCGAAAGAGAGGTAGAAGTCTCTATTTCGCACAACACGTAACCGTATTGAACAGCTTTGACCAACACTTTCTTCTACGTTCAATACAAAGATTACATAATATTGACGAAGTAATGTTATGTGTACAGGAATTCGTGCAATCCTTCTTCGCGGGCACCCTGAAGCAGCACCTGCTCAGCGAAGACCTGCCCTCCGACTGGAACGCCAAGCCCGTCAAGACGCTCGTCGCTACCAACTTCGATGAAGTCGTCTTCGATGACTCCAAGAAGGTTCTGGTCGAGTTCTACGCTCCATGGTAAGTTTTACACTAGTTTTTAGGTTTGTCTATGTCCACCCTAGGTAAATGAGAAAAGTAGTTCAACTAGGTAGTAGTTCTTTGCCGGAAAGTTTGGATGAATTGGGTATATGACTGGGTCAAAAATAAATTATTTGGTACTGCTTAAGCGAATAAAACGTCACAAAATAGTGTCACTTGTCATCAATCATATGCGGAATTACACATAATTCCGGAAAACTGATATTAAGAGGACTATTTGACTCGAAAAAAATAATGACGTCATGGTTGTGTTTTTCATACAAATCCCATAGAAAATGTTTGTTTTGACGTTTAGAAAAAAGTGTCTGATTCGACTTGTTGTCATCTAGCGGATTATCCTCAGTTCTTGTGACATTTCCATTGACTGTATGTGCAGTTTACATCTGACGTCAAGTCCAGAGTTACTATTAGTGTTTACAATGCAACTAGTAGTGTTTACAATGTAGACTCGTCGTATAAGCTACTAATGTAGCAATTTTTAATTTATTATATTGGATAGGTACATACTACTTTTTGTCAGAAAAGTACTAGGGGGTCACATGACCTCAGCACGTATTATAACCGACAAAAAAATATAGAATGGTTGGTATCGACACAAATTTACTTAAACATACGGGGATATCTTTCCTTCTACTATTATTCTTAATAGATTGACATGTTTTATTAGATACCCAATCATCTTCCCTCTCCTATTTTTAATAGTTTTCTAAATATTTCTTCTACTCTTTCTGGTACCTCCATTGCTTACTCTATCCATCCAGCTTATTTTCTCCATTCTCCTCCAGCATCTCGAATGCTATTTTTTATCTGTCCTTCTTTCTCATTGTTTACGTTCCACATCCATATAAAACTATACCCCAAATGAAAGTCTTTATAAATTGTTTTCTTACTAAAATGGTAAGCATGACCTTTGGGTAATGTAATTCTTGACCCGTAAACGATGGAGACTAGATTGGCAAAAGCTTTGCAAAAAGAAAGTATTTGAAAGCCCATTAAGGCGACGCCTCGTTTCGTTTTCACTTCTGAAAATGACAGTACGGTTTTAAAGGTGAATGCTAAATTTCTACTTTCACCTATAAGTTTAAAGCTGTAACATCTGATTTCGTAATACTTACTTAAACATCTCGCATAATGTGAAACATCCACCTGTTTTGCTAAACCAATATTGATATAGGGAGTTGTCACCGCCAACAAATAACAAAGTAATTTTTCACGCTCTTTGTGTGTTTGTCCACGGATCATCTGCGCAAACAGCTTTTGTTGTCGGCCGCGATTCAGATCACCTTGCTTGACTTGACTGTCAAATGTGTCAAGTTCATGTAGTAGAATGAAGATAGGAGTATTACGTTAAGGCCGTACCTGAATTTTCCGGGGTCCAGTGCTGCCCCCATTTAAAATAAATCATTTCAAAGAAAACGGAGACATTATTAAAAATTTTGCTACTATCAAATCCTAGATAACCCTTCAAAGTATTTTATGAACTACTGTTTACAGTTTAAAGTGAGAACGTTAAGCTTTACTACGCACATTTGCGAAAAACGGCCACTTTTGGCAAATGTGCGTAGCAAAGCTTAACGTTCTCATTATAAACTGTAAACAGTAGTTCATAAAATACTTTGATCGGTTATCTAGGATTTGATAGTAGCAAAATTTTAAATAATGTCTCCGTTTTCTTTGAAATGATTTATTTTAAATGAGGGCAGCACTGGACCCCGGAAAATTCAGGTACGGCCTTAAGGCGCTATCAATTCAGAGCTGACAAGTGTTTTTGAAAAATTACTGTAAGTAATTAAACTACTACAGTTTATTTATCAAAAATTTTACATAGGAATCATAAGGCTTTTCTACAGACACACAATATCCAAAACACGATTGAGCATTTTAGGCTCGATAGAAAAAAAATCACAAACCTCTAAATTTACCTTAAAAAATATTTTATACAATCACCTTTTTATGTGAAAATTATACCAAAGAATGTATAATCTAAATTACTAGTAAAATTCGCTACCAAAAATGTATAAATATAATACAAAAAATAATAAATAAAACAGCGAAATATCGTCTACAGCGAAAAAACGCCGGGACCCGTACTCGAATAATTTATAACTTTTATAAGGCATGCGTTTGGTTGCGTCTTGCGTCACGTCCACGTCTCTGTTAGCACAAGTGGTAGCTGAAAGCGATTCGTTAGGACGCATTCACTGAGCTTCAATTAATTCGCCATCGAGACTGTCGCCGCTCGTTGGCCTGGAAAAAAGGTGCCTATTTTATAGTAATAAATCGTTTATTTCGGACAACAAGATCCATACAAAGGGTTTGTAACAATTAATCTGATCCTGACTATCTACCTAGCATCTGACTGCAGTACTTGTACCTTACGTGGATTGTTAAGGACTTTTGACATGCAATGATAAGATTTGTGTTTTTTATTCATTAATTTGGACTGAGCTTCAATTAATTCGCGCTAGTCTTCTCTGTCGCCACTCAAAATACTTGGAAAATAGGTACCATACAATGCAGATTTTGTCACTGTTACCAACCAACTACTCTGAATTACGTACCTAATATCTGACTTGTATCGTCTTCGGTCAAGGACTTACGACATGTAAGAGTTGGGGTACATCTGGCCGCACGGAACAGCATTTTCCTATGCTGCTATCCTTTTCTGTCGCTCAGACCGTCATTTGCTAGAGAAAGAAAGAGAGCTAGTATGCCGCGGAATCGGCGATGCGGCTGCATTCCCGCTCTATTTCTCGCTTAAGGGTTTAGCCCTACCCTTATGATAAGATTTGTGTTTTAATTCATTACTTCGGACGCATTCATGAACTACAATTAATTCCCAACTTTGTTGCCGCTCAATGACTCGGAAAATACCTATTATGCAGATTTAATCACTGTTGCCATATACTAACATGACGTGAATTGTCCACGTTCACTGTCACGGTCAAGGCCTTATGAAATTTAATGATAAGGCTGAGATTTGCATTAACAAAGTAGTTTTTTTATTGAGCTTAATGAGATATTCTTACTCAGTAATACATAATATTATATCTCATTTGGTTTATTTGGTTTTCTTTAATAAAGTAATTGCATTGACCATGGCCATGTTACGTTTCGTTTTTGATGTGTAACATCTTCCTCTCGCTTTCCTGCAATCTGTGGAAGTGATTCGTGAAATGCGACGGAAGTGTGTAACAGGAAGCCGGGGAAGCGCGCGCTATTTGATTCGACCAATGACAGTGGTTGCTTAATACAATCGTTAGATGGCAGATGTTTAACATCATCATCATGAGGTATTTTTTAGTCTCCACTGCAGGAGTACTACCCTCTCTGTACTTCTTCGTCTAAGCGCGTTCCCGGTTGCATCCTCAGCTGTGCTGCTTCGGAGCCCGGAGTGCGCTTTCCCGCTTTTTCTTCTCCAAATATAATATGCATGTCAATGGTCACCCAAGGATGCCAAAGACCTTGCGAAATGGAGAAGAAATAGCCGGCACAGTTTAAATGATTTGTCTATTTTTACGACCGGCCGCCTGCCTGACGTCAACCCTCTTTGGAATTGTATTTGTGCGAAAAGTTTTACAACCGGCCGTCGCTCGACGTTAACCTTGGGAACGCAATTGTAGCACGAGATGTTTGTGCTAAGTCCATTAGTCGCCTCTTACGACCCTCTCTGTACTATCAGAGCCATATATTAGCTAGAGCAGTCAGAGGATTTGGCCTACACTCTCTACGCTGGCCAGACGGGTTGGAGAGGCCGCACTGATGTTTATAAGCGTTGTTTAGCTTGTGTTTCCTAAGTCGCCTTCTACGACATCCACAGGAAGACTTGAAGTGGTTCTATTCTACTCTGCCGCGAACCACACGGCTGATGTTAAACATCATATGCCACTACTGTAAGACTCGCTCGTTTTTGTTAACGGTAATGTACATGCTTATAATACCTCTTGTTCACTTCTTAATCCTTACTTTCTTCATCAGGTGCGGCCACTGCAAGCAACTCGCGCCCATCTACGACAAACTGGGAGAGCACTTCGAGAAGGACGATGACGTCGTCATCGCCAAGATGGACGCCACTGTCAACGAGCTTGAGCACACCAAGATCACGTCCTTCCCCACCATCAAACTGTACACTAAGGATAACCAGGTACGTTTTAGAGTCGGAAAGCGGACCCCGGGATCCGAAGTAATACAGTTGAGTATGCAAAACACGCTAAGATGAGAGAGAGAACTATTACCCTTAAAAATGCTCATTTATTCATAATTCGTCAGATTAGGGTCAACTAACACTGGCGCAGAGTCGAAGCGTCGCGTCCCGTCGCGTCATGTTTTTTTGCCTATTTTATTATTCATTATTAAGGTACAAAGTGTTATGCAAATACTCGCGTCTCCGTTTGGCTGGAGTCGAACAGTTGAATTTATACCTAAATAATGGGGTAATACATATAATAGAGAAGAATAATGAATATACTTAGCTGAAACACATGACGCGACGACGCTACGACTCTGTGCCAGTGTGAGTTGCCCCTAAGAAATTAAACATTTTAGTGCTTCATCAGCTGTACCCAAGTTACAAATTCTAAAACTTTTCTGAAGCTTGACTGAATTTTGCGACTTATCGAAATGTTATTGTTATAAAAATCGACATTATATGTAACTCTTTAACTCAATACTTATAAGGCCATGGAATCTGCATTATTGGCGTTTCGTTCCACTGATAGTAGTTAATCTCACAATACTTAGTGTTTCTCTTTCGTGCTGGTCTGGGAGAAAAGAAAATACTTAGAATGTACCAGCTGCTTATCTTCCCGTGAATATCGTAGAAGCCGATCGAAGGAATGGGCGAAAATGCGAATCATGTTAATCACTCAGTCACTATTTTGATTCCTTTTTCCATCTTCTAGCCCACCATTACACTAAAGGTGGCCTTTCAGTCTTGCGGCTCTGGGCTCTGTGTGCTTAGAGCCGCAAGATCCAAAATGCTCTGTCTGCCCCATTAGGGATAAACACGTGATAGAGTATGTTAAGTGTTTTTAACCGACCGGAATCTTTATGTATGTCCCCCGATTACTTGAAGACGCCTTGACCGATTTGGAAAATCCTTTTTTTTTTGTTCGAAAAGGTATATTTGTTAGGTGGTCCCATAGACATTTCATCAAAATCGGTTGTGTAGTTTAGTGTTGAAGTCGGCTTTTAGTTTTCAAAAATTATACCTCCCTTATAAAGTAAGAGGAAGGAAAAGAAAAGATACCTGTTGACAATCGTATTTACCATGTTACACAGGTCCGCGAGTACAACGGAGAGAGGACGCTGGCCGGCCTCACCAAGTTCGTGGAGACTGACGGCGAGGGCGCCGAGCCTACACCTAGTGTGGTAAGACCTCTTATTTAGTACAGGATCCGAGAGGAGTCGACCTTCACCCATCTGCTTACTGGATGAAAATTATTTTTTACTATAAGTTACAAGCTTTTATTTAACTTGCAATATATGTATGTTAAGTGACGCAAGCCTAGTGCGTTTTAGGAATATCAAATGGTGTCGAGATTCGGCGTGTGGGGTTGAACACGTGATGGCTCAGTTGGTTAGAGCATGGTCGTATTAAGACCAAGGTCGCGGGTTAAAGTCCTGCTCACGTGGAATTTTTTCACCATTTCTTATTTCATTATTCAATTGGAGTACTTTAGACATCTACATCTTGAATGCTTAAATAACCCTATAAAAAATATTGCAATGTATATGTAACTATTTTTGTTCGGGTGGAATCTTGCAATTCAATTTTGAAGCAGGTATCTTCAACTGACTAAGCTGAAATTTTGCGCGCATATGCATATTGCGTGTCAATGCAATATTATGATGACTTTGAGCTGATCTGATAATAGAGTTGAAAGGTGGCCATAGGCACTCTGTAATGAAACGATGGAACCCCATCGAATTTGGGCTCGTTGGATTCGTCTTGACGAGTACTTTATCCTTTGATGGTATGTGGGGTCTGAAGATTGAGCTGGAAGGTGGCCATAAGAATTCCGTAATTAAACGACGCAACCCCGTTGAGTTTGGGCTCATTTGTTTTGTGTTGACAACACCATTGGTCTCACAATAAAAGCTTGTACAAAAAAAAATATTTTTCAAAAAACATTATCAAATAAAATTTGTACCAATAGGCTTTTCTAAAATCATGGTACATGTAAAAATTTTCTTGAATCGCAATCCTGTATTTCATTTTGCCCGTTCACAAAAAAAAACTAGTCGTTTTATTCTTATTAACGTTGTATTTTATTCTTTTCAGAGCGAATTCGAAGAAGAAGAAGAGGCCCCATCAAGGGACGAGTTATAAGCACCTCACTCTTATGACACTTCCATAGCATAGTCCTGTATAGATTATAACTTACTTTTATACTTAATCTACTGTTTGCATTTCGTTCGCTAGACTGTTATCTCTAAATTATGTTGGGGTTGTACGTTTTACGAACTCGTTATGTTAAGTCTTGATATTCTCGGTAATACTCTTTTCTGTCATTTAATTGTCCTCTTCTTGAATGGCTTTTCTCAGATTAAAGTTAGTGCTTTTTTAAATTTGTTAGCTCTGTGTAGCCCGTGAGAGAAAAAGGCCTCGTACTGTGCTGTATTGTACGCATTATTAGCTAAAAACTACATTTATTTTTAACATTTCCATTTTAATTTCCCAAATTATTTTTTTACTCTTTTTTTTCACTAGAAAAAAGCATTTTCAGAAAAGGACATTGAGTGCATCGCTTCCTCGAAACCTCCGAATCATGGCCAATTAATTTATTCGGTGATCGCATAATTTATTTCGTGAAGAACAGCAGCATAACCTAGTTTGTGTCACGTATTTATAATTTCTGTACCATAATGGCATATATTCTCGAACATTCCTTAGTACAAGTTGTGTTACATCGAACAATGTTATGTTTTTAAGAATAATTTTAATTAAAATGGAATTTTGTATGTTCATCACAAGCAAAATAGATATTTTTATTTTTTATGACAGAAATAGTGTTGTGGTATTTTTATGTGAATTTATTTTGTCTAAGGATATTTTTTGAGTTCGTTTCGAGGTGGTCAAATTATAGTTATTGAATTTTATGGAGTTAATCCCAGTCCGTATTTTTTATAATTCTCGATGTGTAAATATTGATTGAATTGCCAAACCAGCGTATTTATGTATCTATTGTGGATACAGAAATTGATAAATAAAGAAAAAATTAATAGAAATATTTTTTTTCAAGTTCTAACCTCTCAACCCTAGATCTAGATCACAGTTACAAATTCCTAATTCAGTAAGTATATTCACAATTTACCGATTTTCTATTTGGGAGATTTCTACGTTCATATCTTGTTTACCATTTTCATTGCTTATCATTTGTAAAATGTAAAAAAAATATAGATATTTACCTACCACCGGTTTAACTAAAAGAACAGTACTTATTTATTTATTTTTTAAGTAAAAAACAATACAAATACTGCGTTGAAATCAGAAATCAGTAAACATGATTCTGTTAAATCAAAAATCCACTCTCTCAACCCGCACTCTGACAACCCTTGTAAATGAAACACAGATCGCATGATAATTATTTTATTATCTTAAATACAACGATTATTACAACATAAAATAACTCTTTTAAATAACGTTAAGCTTGTTCTCTTCAAATTATCACATTTTACCAAAAGAACATTTAATTCAGACAAAAATGGAATGGTATGATTACACTCGTCGGTTTATCCGTTACTTTGGTACAGGGTTAACACAGTAAGGTAACTTTTGTTATGTCGACAGCTTTAGTGGTGGCGATCGGTGTTATAAAATTTTAACACATTCGCATCCTTGTAAACTTTTACACGCTTCATATGTCATCCCGCCATACATTTCACTGAGCCCACAATGTCGGTCCCTGTGCCCTCAAATGCGGCAAAAGTGAGCCCACGTCGTGGGTTCAAGGCAGTGAATGTGTTAAGAAATTACAATCTTAGGGTTGGGACACAGCACGGAACAGCACTTTTCTATGCTGCTATCCATGTCTCTCGCTTAGAAGCGTCATTTGCTTCAACACCGACCATGCTGAAGCGTTCCGTTGCTCTCTCTCGCTCTAGCAAAAGACTGTTTTGAGCGACAGAAAAGGATAGCAGCATAGAAAAGTGCTGTTCCGTGTTAACAGATGTGTCCCAAGCCTTAGCCTTCAAAAATATTTTTTACCATAGACGAACAAATTCAAGAGGACTGACAACCTTCATACCACAGAATTCATAAGAGTACAAACAGAATGGAATCTCACAGCGTCTCCCGCAAATTGGCGTCCCCGCACCTCTCCCCCACACTTTGTGCGCACAACAATTTATCTGTACACACGTCGATATTTTATATGTGATGTTGAATTTGAGGATCCTGAATGCTTGCATATCAAGCATATAGTCAATCATGAACATCACACATTCACAAGCTGGTAATGATATTCCTTACGTAACCGATCACCACTACTAAAAGTTGAAATACGACTGGGGAGCTTAAAACAGAAATTCTATTGCAAGAAGGCGTTTATATGCTTACAATAATATAAACATGGGTCTGCTTTTGTGAAACAGAATTTCTGTGAACGGCACACATTTGGTTTTCTCAAGGTATACAATAGGAGACATCAAAATATTGTGTATAAGATAGAAAAATAAAGTAAATAGGTGTTGAATTTTCACTTGTGTAAAATATGTGCGATTAAAATGCAGCTGAACTAAAACCTCAGAACATAGGCGCTATCGAACTTGACATACAACTGAAGTATCGGAATACTTTCATAATAAAAAGCGAAGATTAATCAGTATAAATAAATATATAAAATTATTCAATCCATTAAGTATGCAATAATTTTTACGTAATTATTTAATTTTAAATAGAATACTTATACTAGAAAATTCATAGATGATCAATCCTTAATTTAAATGCCTGTTATAATTTAATACGATTTTATCATTTTAAATATAGCCAAAACATCTCAATTTATCAACCATAAAAAAAAACAATTTATACAATAAGAATCAACTTAAATCCATGATTTTGCATTACGTCTAAATGCTGATTATACATACAGATATATACCGTAACATATAAAAACAATACTTATCACATTCCATTGCGTCACTCGCTCGAATACTATAATATCGTAATTCCGAATACAATACAATCAATGTAACCTGGTCTTGTATTAAATGCTCCCATGGTGTGATCTACTCATATATTAAAGAATCTACAAAGGTTGGTAACCACTTCATACTTTAACGTCGTCTATGAATACGCAGAGTTTTTCTAGAAATACAATATCTTTGTCACTGTAGACTATATTTAAGTAACAAACAGCTATTCTCTCTTTAGTCTCGTCATCGTTAAAAGTTTTAAGCCGTCTTATTGTATATGTTACGGCTAAAGAGTGTGAACATAAACCTAAGATTAGCCACTAAAGTGTTAACATAAACTTAAGATTAGCCGGCTAAACTTAGGTAAGGTTAAACATAAGTTTAGCCGGCTAATCCAAGGTTCACACCCATCTTTAGCCGTACTTAACATATATATAAAACATGGTATTTTTCACCACATCGAGTACACTGATATTGACATTGTAGCCCGCAAAATCTTCATATTCATAATTAAATAAATGAATTATATATTAATATTCATAGACGAATACCTGCCTCTTTTACAAAGTCGCTCATATTTATACAACGTGTGGCTCAACCCCTAATATATTACTTTTCTTACCCTAGTAAGTCGATTAGTCATAATGCAGTATGTGTAGGTAGTGAAGCTATTAATATTAACATTGAAGTATTTTAAGTCGAGATATGAGAAGGCACATCACAGCCGCCGAGAAAAGGCAAACAATAGAACGAAAATGCATTCTTTGGGGCATAGACTATCCGACATAGCTTAGGTGGGATAAAAACCTACTAAACTCTTTGATATAGACAAAAAAAAACACAAGTTGTGATTAAAGCCAGTATAGACATAGGTACATAATGTAAAAGGTGTAAATATAAATGTATAATTTTCAATATTCACAACATAATTTTCCGTCTGTATACAAATACAATTTCAACTCCAATACGTAATACTAAAAGTAAAAAATTGTTTTAAATGACAAAAGTCAAAATGTCAATGAATTACAACACAATGCAATACCTTAGCAGCAGCTGTAATATGTTTTCGTTGCCATCTACAATACGAAATATAAGGCTGCGTCCTGATTAGACTAACTTTCCGCTGCTGCAAATCGGTCGGTATAAAGTTTTGGGAGCAAGTATAAGTTAGAATGATACTCCATTACTTTCCATAAAAATAATAATTAGCAAAATACGACGTAAATCGAATCATACGTATTTTCTATGAAGTTTTTTACTTCATATTTTGTGCTAATACATCTTATGGAATGCAGTTTAGTAACACATGGTGCTGAGATAGCTCCAAAAATTTGGCTGGTGGGGACAGCTTAAGGAGGACGCAGCTTAAATGTATAATTTTGAAATCCTCATAAACACGACTAATGTTTGTTCTTAAAATTAGATCCAATCGATTAGTCATCTTAAAATATCCCAATAACAACTATAAAAAGCCAGGCACCAAACGGCATATTGGATAAGTGATCATTCTGTAGTACCATTCTTCTGACTTCGGCGTGGGTCATTCTCGGAAATACCGCCTGAGATTTTGTAAAATTTTATTTATTGTAGTGTGTAAAATTTCAAGACTTTTTTTCATCATTTTTACATAGAGATCGCTATCTCATGAGTGTGATGACTAGTACACTTGGCAATCAAGACAAATTATGTCTGTCCCTTGAGACTCCTGAATTGATGCAATATAAAATTCAAAAAAATCGAAATACTTAAATAAAGGTAACACAGGAAGATTCATGCTGCTTTTTTTTAACTGCGTTTTTTCTACAAAAAAGGCGTATTATCACCACTAGACATTGACAGCGGTGGTAACAAGCGGCGTGCGTTTGTTCGCGCGTATATTACGCGACGTAACTGCAAACGTATTCGGCCTAACGTAGCGGACGCGCTGAGAATGACCTCCACGGGGACATCACACACATCCGATGCGAAAACAACAACATTGAATGTCTAACAGCTATGTACTGAATACTTGCGTGTTACCGTTGCGCGTACAATAGTATGGGATAATATGAGAGAAATGCACGGTTGTTTTGAATTTCACAATTTTTTTTTAAATTTTTAGGATTTCTTCCAGTCGTTATTGTTTTCTAGAGAAGCTCTTTATTTTTCCGCTAAAACTAACTTGACACAAAGACATTATTAATATGCGATAAAAGCGTAACTCACGTAAAAAGCTACTGGCCGACATGTCTCGGCCCATCTGGAGGCCTTCCTCAGGGCGAATGTGACTCGCGACCTCCAGATGAGGCCAGTAGCTGACGTTTTACGTCAATTACCGCATATCAATACCGTTTATCGCATATCAATAAGCACTTTATTCTTGTTTAATATCATTTCACATTATAATGAACTTTAGTGAAATATAAAAAAATCCAAATATAATGTAAAAAAACCGGTTATGAGCGAGTCAGACTCGTACATGAAGGGCTTCGTACGAGCGTTCAATATTTTAAAAAGCTGAAAAAAAACACGTTTCTTGTATGACGACCCTCTTTAATTAAAGCGATTAACCACGATCTTACCTGGTCCTAAGTGAAGATGGATCAAACTTATTGAAGTGAAAACTTCTATAGGCGCGTTGGGCATTTTTTGAGATGGGAAAAAACCATCGACACTGTTACCGTAGCCACCACCACCACACACCACCTTGTTCAAGTTTTCACTTCTGTCGGCACTCCCGGAGTGCCACTGGTTTTTTTTGTTTTTATCTGGATTCTAACTCCTTAAGCAACCATTAGGCGAAATTGTAATGCATTTTTAACCTTCAACCATGACCCTTTCAAAATTTAACCATACTTCATTAATAACAAAGTTCAAAATATACTTAGTTGTCCATGGTTAAGGATTAAAGTAGTAGTGTTAGGTGACGCAAGCCTAATGCGTGTTGGAATATCAAATGGTGGCGAGATTCGGCGTGCGGGGTTGAACACGTGATGGCTCAGTTGGTAAGAGCATAGTCGTATTGAGACTAAGGTCGGGTGTTCAAGTCCTGCTCACGTGGAATTTTTTCACCATTTCTTATTTTATTTATTTAATTTGAGTACTTTATTACTGCATCTTGAATACCTAAAAAAACTTTATAAAAATAATGTGTTCACAAGTAGTGAAAAACATACATGAAAAAAGATACACCCATACAATTGTACGAGAAACAGGTCGTCTTAGGCTGCCTATGTTACGTCTACACTAAAACATATCAGAGCGCGAACATCGAGTCTTGCTCCTCTTTTTTGATCTGCCTATGCCGCGGGGTTGCCTGTGGGGTACTTTGAGCCCTATTCTCAGGGGCGTTGGGCAGGTTTTCAGCCGCAGCCGCGCGCTCCGCCAGGAATTTGTCAAAGTCGCTGCTTGTTACGCTCTCTTGGGCTCCGTTCGCTTCGGTCGCCGCCTGTTGACAGCAATTACTTCAAAATTTGTACGCTATTCGTTTTTCAATTCAATTGAAAACTTCTTTATCATCGTTGGATATTTATAATATCTCTTAATAATAGTCACTTTGTTTTGTTTTGCACAAACAAACAAAATCTAGACAGCGAGGGGGTTTACTAAGAATAAACAACTAGAATAATGTTTATTACTTTGTGATATTTATACAGATTGATTCAGGCTGTGCAATGCTGCAATGACATTTACATGTTTTCATTGTGTTAGTGTTATTCTACTCGTTAGTACACTAGTAAATAGGTGTATTGTCTAACGACTTTTATCCATCGCCAACTTTGTTTTCTTTAAAACGTGTAACAAAATATACTGAAACTATTTAGAAGGGAAGATTCAGTCTATGATACTAAACAACTTTCCCCTAGGAACATATAGCGAAATAATTTTTGCCCTCCAATACAAGTTTACCATCAGCTGATCTGTATTTTTTGGGAAGCAAAAATTTTTTTTCATATTTTAACATGTTCCGTGGGGAAAGTTGTTCAATATCAGAGACTGAATCTACCCTTAAAATAGTTTCAGTATATTTTGTTAGACCTTGTATATTGCATGACAATGACTCTCCATCTATCTATAGAATTTGACAAAGTTAGCAATATAGTAAAGCAACATGGCCGTTTGAGATTTAGCAGTGCGCCTTGCATTCGCGGTTGAGTGTAGCATGTTGTTATTATTAACAATATTATAAAACAGAAAGTAAATAAAAAATAACTACAATAAGTAAAAAAAGTATTGAAAATAAAAAAGAAAACACACCTTTTCGGCCGCTAACCAAGCGGCAATTTCATCAATCTCTCTTTCGTCTATCCCCGATGGCTGCAGAAATTAAATTATATTGAAATAAACTAACTACTAAGAATAATAATATAAATTGAATAGTTATTGTATTTAAGAAAGCAAGGTAAAATAATTATATATGTAAAACAACAAATGTAAAGGTTAACCATTAAAATTAGTGGACCTCGCTTAAAATAGGAAAAAAATCAAAATTTAATTTCAAAGAGCTAAGTATTATGTAAAACTAGAGGAGAAACCACATATCACTGTTTCGTCAGTCGCTTGCTAGCTCTTATACGCCTTGCACTTTCGACAGTTTATAAGCGAAAATCATACAAAAACATGGTAAACATAATTAAAAATCCAAGGCATTTTTGTGTGTTACAATACAGTAAACATAATTCAAGGAACACGGAAAAGTGTAAAGAAATAACTTTCCATCGGTAAGTAAACAGATTTCATTGTTTGAAAATTAAATACGTATGATAAAATTCACGCCGCCATATATTCAAAAATAAAACAGGCGCCAATGTTTGAGATAGTTGGTGTATAATATTCTATGTCAATGCAAAATTTTACCTATTATGGCAACGCCCATGGAGCAATTATGTCAGGTCCACTAATATACTTGTTGACCTTTAGTCACAGAGAAATATACAAAATTATTAAAGCCCAGATCTCGCTCCAGTGGCGTCCTTACTTGAAATAAATAAATAAACATGGACAATATTTGAAACTCTGCCTTTATAAATGTTAGTTAGTGAACTGTTGATATATAGGCGCGTGACTCACCGGGGGCGCGGCGTGCGCGGCGCGCTGGCTGGCCGCGCTCGCCAGCCCGGCAGTCTGCTCCTCCATGCTGTCCGCGTAGCTGCTGCCGCTGTGCAAAATTGTAACAACATATAAAAAAACCCTTAAGAATTTAATATTCTTCAACATTTTTTTCTTTCTTTAAACCATTGATTATAATTTCTTTCAACCTTGATGAAATGTTCGCATGAATCTACTGACCTACAGGAGATTCATTTTTGGGCTTTTAGTAAGAATTTCACCATCTCAAACCTGCTATCTAATGACATTGTACACAAATATCATCATCATCATTTCAGCCGCATAATGTCCACTGCTGGACATAGGCCTCTCCCAGGGATTTCCAAAATGACCGATCTAGAGCGGCCTGCGTCCAGCGCTTTCCAGCGACCCTAGTCAGATCGTCCGACCACCTTGTGGGTGGGTGTCCAACGCTTCGCTTGCCAGTACGTGGTCGCCATTCGAGAACCCTTCTGCCCCATCGGCCATCGGTTCGTCGCGCTATGTGTCCCGCCCACTGCCAACTCAACGAGCAAATCCGCTGGGCTATATCAGTGACTTTTATTGATATTTATTTTTGGGCTATATCCTACGAATTTCCTCATTCCTGATTCGATCACGTAGAGAAACACCGAGCATAGCCCCCTCCATAGCGCGTTGAGCGACCTTGATCCTTCTAATGAGACCCATAAAAAATATGTTTCATCATAACTAACTACTAACACACGTGTGCGCTTGTTTGTTTATTTACGACGATTTTTTACGGATTCTAATATACGAGTACTAACAAAAACGACCCCAGCCTTTGTATGTTTATAATAATTTCATTATAAAAGGAATTTTTAACGATAAGGCCGGCTTTTGTACATTTTTAGTTTTAAAGATAATTGTCCTGTATTTTTTTTTTATACAATAAAGTATATTGTAAAAAGCTAGATTAGAAAAATTTCGCTGTAGAGGGTCAAGTTCTTACTGCTTCTTCCTGGCGTCAAAGCTCGTTGGGACACGACAATATGAACACATTACGTGACATTACACATTGATTAAATTAATTGTGGATTTTATAAGCTTTATATTACATTTATAAGCTACGAATACTGCAATTGATATCAAATAAACTATAAATGTTTAGCATATACATAAATGTTATGCTGAACATTTATAGTCGACGGCCAAGTGCGAGTTAAACTCGCGTGTAAAGGGTTCCGTACAATTTTTTGAATTCTTATAGGTTTTCCTGTAATCTACAAGCAATGAACTATATTTTGTATTTTTTTTCAAAGTTTTAGGCTCAGTAGTTTCGGAGATCAGGGGGGAAATGGTCAATTTTCGTCTTCTTTCATGAATGAAATCAAAACTATTCATTTTACAATAATAACAAAAATATATTTGAGACCCTCATAACGAGCCCTTTTATTTGATATATGACACAGTAAGGTTTGCAAATCTTTTTTTTTTTAATTTCCTAATTTGTCCCACAAAATTGACCCTTATTTAAAAAAATATTTATTTACTTTGCACATACGTATTTGGGTCATAGGATTACAACATTCTACCAAATTTCACCTGATTCGGTCCAGTAGATTCGGAGCAAATTGGCTGTGACAGACGGACGGACAGACAGACGCACGAGTGATCCTATAAGGGTTCCGTTTTTTAATTTTTTGTACGGAACCCTAAAAATGTTTCAAATAAAACTCACCCCGTCTTGGATGTTTCGTAGGTGACGTTCCTTGACTGCGCGAACATGTCGAACTCGTCCTTAGAGCTGCCCGGAGACTTGTCTGGCTGCGCGTCCTTCACGGCTGAGGGGAAATGGAAATTTAAGTGAAAAAAAAAACCATAAAATAAATACGTAATTTTAAATTTGAGGAAAAAAATTGACTAGCTCGGTGGCTTTGTGCTTACTAGCGCAAAGTTTTTTTTAAAAACCATTGACTATATGTTAAGTTTTCTGCGAAAACGAATATTATTATCGGTGACGCGAAGGTTTAAAAAGTACGGTACATTTCGTGACAAATTATATGTGACTTCAGTCACAGGGCAAGTTAATTTGTAGGCTGGACAAACTATACGTGACTTCCGAGAGTAGTATAATATTGGGAAGTCTAAATCACTCCTGTTCTTCAGACTCACACTTCAATGTGTTCGTCTTCATCACATTCGTGACTTAGACTTCCCAATATCATACATTTAACCATTTCGATACAGTTGCTTGTTTCCACAGTTCGTATTTCAGTCTTACACTTCAGACAGGACAGGGCTTCTATATTTACATCCATTTGGGCTTCCAGTCGCATTTTATGTCGATGAGCATTTCTGGAAACGAATCTTCCACTTCAGTCAGGTCTACTTCTTTTCCATCTATTCGGGTAACTTCCAATCGAATTTTAGACCATAATGTAGTGTATTTTTGCGAAGGTATTAGAATAGCATCATATTGCTCATAATTTATAATTTTAACTATGTGAAGACCAAGTAGTTTCTCAGAAGTAATTATTATATCAACGTAGTCTCCAATATTCAAAGATGTGTCAACTGATCTGGTGATAATCATTTTCACATTGCGAATGCCACATATTTTTCTCTTATACATGATAACTATATCCACGTGATCTCCAATATTTAATGACATGTCAACTGTTTCGATGAACAGGTAAATATTTTGAAATAGCTTATACCCTGTTTACAGAACTACTTTACAATAACTGATCAAAATTGAAATTGAATCACTTACTTATATCATGTCACTCAGGTATAAGAGCTTCCAACATTAAGCATTCACAGAGTCAGTTCGTTTTAAATATATATATATATATATATAAATCGTTGCTTTACAAATTAAAAACATTCAACCAAAAACAGCCTTAGCGGTTAAAAGGATGAAATTCGTTAAACAATCTCAAACTTTACAATTGAGTCGAATATGTCCAGATGAAAAAGTAGATGTTTTTCGACATTGTGACCTTCTACCTAATACTATTCGATGTATTATTTGCGGTCCCTCGAATTGTGGTAAAACTAATGTAGTCATAGGTCTTCTATTACATGAAAATGGTTTACGTTTCAAAAACGTTTATCTTTATTCAAAAACATTGTATCAACCAAAATATGTGTTTTTAGAAAATGTTCTTAATTTAGTGCCAGATGTAACGTTTGCAAAATATAAAGATAATGAACTTATTTTAAGTCCTCACGATGCAAAACCACACTCCATAATAATATTCGATGACGTCGCATGTGAAAACCAGTCCAATATGAGGGATTATTTCGCAATGGGTAGACATAAATTTATTGACTGTTTTTATTTGAATCAAACGTACAGCAAGATACCTAAACAGCTAGTAAGAGACAATGCAAATCTTTTAATATTATTCAAACAAGATGATGTGAACCTCCATCATGTTTATGATGAACACGTTAATACCGACATGTCGTGGTCAGAATTTCGAGAAATGTGTTCAAAAGTATGGAGCGAACCCTATAACTATTTGGTAATCAATAAAGATTGTTTAAAGAACAAAGGCTGTTACAGGAAGAATTTTGATACTTTTATTTTGTTTGACGAGGATAAAAATACGAGCATATAAGAAGATTTATTCGATATTCATCTTCAGTCAAACTATTACCGTATTAAGCAAATAACGTATATTCATCAAGTTTAATATGGAAAAAGAGTTAAAGACTCAGATAGTTAAAATAGCAAAATCTGTTAAAAAGAAAATCAAAGATATGAAAACTATGGAATCCTACAGTGAAAATGTTTTAAATACAGTTTTTAGACCTGTTACTGACCCAATTCATCAATTGATTACGGATCGAAGCAGTAAAATTAAATCAATAGAAGAAAAGGATGACCTCATAAAAAAATATTGTGCAAAAGAGCAAATTCAATCACCTAAATCGTATTTCAACAAAACTCTTAAGCACAATATTTCCCCACAAAATTATGCTGAAGATGATTCTGATGAAGATAATAGTTTAGAAAAATCAGGCGACTCTACTAATACGAATATTAATACCAGTGATTCATCGTTTAAAACTATTGAGTCAATACCTAGCCCTAGTCATAATACTTCGTCCTGGTCACTTTCCTCCGAAATATTTAATGATGTACCTTTTGGTGTTAGACAAGAACGAGGTAAATTAATGTTGGGTTCAGCACGTGTGCATATAAATGATCAAAATATTATATCTGTAGCTGGACATGATTATCAATTAACGTCAGGGTTGCAGGAGTTATTGTTAAAAAAAATACCTAATTTAGAACTGGTGACTGAAAATGATTGTCAAGAATATAAAACCATGTTAATAGCTACTAATGCTCACCGGCGAGACTTTGATCCTAGTAAACCAATTAAATCTAATAAAGGACGGAAGTATTTGAACATCATTAAACCACTTTTTAGACTGCGAAAGCCTTCGTCATCGTCTGTCAGTAATACTGATGATAATATAGCAGGAGAAGGTTTGATACTTAAAAAGAAATTTAAGAAAAATACTGATTACATTTACTGGGATGATCCTAACGAACTAGTAGAAAGGCTGAAATTATTAATTGCGTCTAAAGATGCAGGCAACACTGGTCTTGATAATGAAATAATTTCAATCATAGAAGAACTACGTGAAAATGGTAGTATAAATTAATAAGTGCATATCTTATTTACTTCATTAATTATTTCACTGCGGCTGACTTCAATCCAAAATGAATGTTGATAAATTCGGGCACCATGTTCATAAAAGACTACGTTTGACAGAAATACTACATTGTCCCAGTAATCACCTAGTTAGATCGGAAACCGGAGATTTTGATTTACAATCATCTCGATTGAAAGGAGTTCAAGAACCTGTTGCACATGATGATGCGGTGAACAAAAAATATGTTGATAAAAAGATCCTTGATGAAATAACCGCTCTTAGAAAGTTAATAAAAGATGATGTGATAAATAACCTTATTCAGTTCGAAAAAAAATTTTATACTAAAGACTACATCGATAAAATTACTAAACTACAAAATGGTAAAACAGCAAGTGGTAAATGAAATTCATAGATCAGCACGCAGAAATTTTGATCGTCGTAATGTGATCTTGAAAGGAATAGACGACTTATGGCAAGCGGACCTGATTGATATTCAATCATTAAAAAAGTACAATAATAGATACGGTTACATTTTAACTGTCATTGATGGTTTCTCAAAATATGCCTGGATGATTCCTTTGAAAACTAAATCAAAAAAGGAGGTGCTTAATGCATTTACTCAAATTATAAGGGAAAGTGGACGTTTCCCTAAAAACCTACAAACTGACAGAGGCACTGAGTTTTATAACGATGTATTTAATAGACAAATGCAGTTTATGAAGATTAACCACTATTCATCGTATTCAACAAAAAAAGCTTCAATTGTAGAAAGGTTAATCAAAACATTGAAGATTAAGTTATATAAATGTTTCAGTTATAATGGTAACTATAAATGGATAGGAAAAACTTTAAATGACGTTTTGTTTTCATATAACAATCAAAAACATAGCGTTACAAAGTTTAAACCAGTAGATGTAAATACAAAAAATGAAAACCTAGTAAAAGATAACATTAAGGAATTCCAAAGGAAACGGTGTAAATTTATCAAAAATAAATTTAAAATAGGTGACCACGTTAGAATAAGTAAATATAAGAGTAATTTTGCAAAAGGTTATACACCTAATTGGTCTACGGAAATTTTTACTATTAAAACGGTTAATAATACTAAACCTGTTACATATTTAATACAAGATCAACGAAAACAAAATATATTGGGTTCATTCTATCGAGAAGAGTTACAAAAAACTAAGTATCCGAATATATACTTAATTGAAAAAATTATAAGGAAAAAAGGCAATAAATTGTTTGTCAAATGGTTAGGACTTCCTGACGAAGAAAACAGTTGGGTAGATAGAAAGTCTATCGTATCATAGCACATATAAGTTCAAGCATCGTATATTTTGTTCATTATATTATAAGAAATGAATGGAGGTGGACTTGTTAATAATTTGATAAACAATACCCCGTTTGAGCTTCACTTGCCAGGTTACAACTATTGCGGACCAGGCACCAGGTTGCAAGAAAGGTTATTGAGAGGTGATAAAGGTGTCAACAAATTAGACGAAGCTTGTAAATACCACGATATTGCATACAACAACCCAAGTCTCTCCGTTCGTCATAAAGCAGATTTACAACTGATGAAAATGGCTAAGAAGCGATTGCATTCTAAAGACGCTGGCAAAGGAGAAAAGTTAGCATCTTGGATAGTTAACAAAGTTATGAAAGCAAAATTAAAAACAGGTGCCGGGATAAAACAATTTAAAACCATTGTATCAAAAATACGTTCACAAATAAAAAAACTGAAATCAAAGGATAATAAAACTGCTATTAAGTATGCTTATGAGGCAGCAAAAAAATTGTTTCCTAAGACATGCCACGTTCGTTTACCGAGAATAATACCAATTCCTAAAACAGGAGGGATTTTACCTTTGATACCAATTTTTGCGGGTTTATCGGCACTAGGCGCTTTAGCAGGAGGTGCTGCTGGTATAGCTAAAACTATAAATGATTGTAAAACTGCTCAACAGAATTTACATGAATCTGAACGTCATAACAAAGCTATGGAGGCTATTGCAATAGGAAAAGGATTTTATCTTAAACCATATAAAAAAGGAAGTGGGTTGTTTTTGAAATCTACAAAAAACTAATAAGCAGGCTACCCAAACGTGCTCTTACGAATATCGATATTATTAAATACACTAAAAATATTCCATATTTTCGAGGTGTATATATGAGGGATAGATTGCCACGTAAACCACAACCCATAGAGTGTGGTATATTAAACTTAGACAGTTATAAGAATAACGGAACACACTGGGTAGCCTTTGCTAAAATAAATAATTATTGTGAATATTTCGATAGTTTTGGTAACTTAAGACCGCCCAAAGAATTGGTAAAATATTTAAATGTTAGTGATATACATTATAATTATACTAGATTTCAAAACTTTGATACTGTAAATTGTGGTCATTTATGTATAAAATTTTTGCAAGACTTTTGGTGTAACAATATTATATAATAGTTATTACGTTTGAATAAAACATCATTCTAAAAATGTCTTTCACTCTGTCCATAACTGGAAACAGCTCACTACTAACATCGAACTATTCCCCTCCACTGGAACTTGATGGTCAATATGAGTGCTCTCTTTTACACTTCTCTGCATTTAATTCTATACCAAATATTACAAATAATAATAATAAATTTTATTATGGCGTTGACGAAGTTGTTGAAATTCCTGAGGGAGCATATGAACTCCTAGACATCTGTGAGTTCTTACAATCAAAAGTAAACAATTGTGTTTTAAAGTTATTGTGCAACAATAACACCTTGAGGCTTTCGATATTCTGCTCTAAAGAAATTCATTTTGAAAAACCAAATTCTATTGGACCTCTACTAGGATATGGAAAAACTTTCATGATGAGGGATAAATGGTACAAATCCCCACTACCAGTGAACATTCTTCCTACAACCGTGGTGCGGGTTGAATGTGATATTACCGGAGGTTCCTACATTAATGGAAAATCAAGTCATATAATTCACGAATTCGCATTGAATGTTCCTCCTGGCTACAGAATAATAGAAGTTCCAAAAAATACCATATATTTTCCGGTGAACAGAAGCACGGTGAATAGTATAAATATAAGAATATTGGACATAAAAAACAATTTAATAAATTTTCGCGGAGAGGAAGTACAATTGTACTTACATTTGAAGAAAATATGATTGACTACAATAAATACACAACTACATCTTTTCGAAAGATTAGTACTCATCAAGCAATCAAGAAGACCACACATACTCGTGGTAAAAAAAAGAAATTAACCTCTACTAATATACATTTTCTCAAATCGATCGGATTACTATAATGAGTATTTTAAATATAACTAACCCACCCGCTTATGATAACTCCATAGACGGTATAGAAATTCATTCTTACAAGCCCTATACCACTACTTTCAATATAAATGATGAAATTCGGATACCTATAAACCAACAAGATTTATATGTGCTTCCATGTTCAAGTACCTTGTATGTTGAAGCTGTGGTAAATGTTATCAATGTTGAGAAGAAAGAAACAGTTAAAACCGTACATTTTACCAACAACCCCCTTCTATTCCTTTTTCAAGATATAAGATATGAATTGAACGGTATTGAAATAGACAAAGTGAAGAATGCTGGTATAACTACTACTATGAAAGCACTGGTGTCTATGAACGCAGACGAGGCGAAGGTATCCAAAGTGTGGGGTTGGGATATACAAGGTACAAAAAATGAAATTGCAGGTCATTTTGCTGCGTCAATACCTCTCAGCAATATATTAGGTTTTGCAGAAGATTATAAAAAAATTATTGTCAATTGCAAACACGAACTTGTGTTGCTACGAAGTAATACTAACCTTAATGCTTTAAAGCTAAACACTGGCGAAAGAGTTGAAAGTATTGACATAAAAAAGATTGTATGGCGAGTTCCTCACGTTAAAGTATCAGATAGAGAAAGAATTAATTTACTTAAAATACTTGAAAAAGATAGACCCATTCAATTAGTGTATAGAAACTGGGACCTTTATGAGTACCCTTTGTTACCAAAGACTACAAAACACACTTGGTCAATTAAAACTTCGTCACAAATTGAAAAACCGAGATATGTCATTTTAGGTTTACAAACAAACAGAAAGAACAACGTTATGAACGATATGTCTCAGTTCGATCACTGCAATGTTCGAGATGTTAAAGTTTTTTTAAACTCTACATATTACCCGTACGAAAGTTACAACACCAACTTTTCATATCATAACTATGCTTTAATATACGAGCAATATGTAAATTTTCAGCAGTCTTATTACAACCGCCCATGCAACGCATTGTTGACTGCACAAGAGTTTAAAAATTTTGCACCATTATTCGTGATAGACTGTTCTAGACAAAACGATAATATTAAATCAGGACCGGTGATCAACATTCGCCTCGAACTAGAGTGTGACAAAGTGATACCAGATCAGACATCAGCATATTGTCTAATTTTGAATGACTGCATAGTCGAATACAGACCTCTGAGTAACATTGTTCGTAAAATATCATGAACTCGATTATTTTCGTTGATGTGCAAGGATTTAAGGATCGCAGTAATAAATTTATAATCAAAGAGTTTGCATTATCTACTAAGGATTTCACTCAAGTTTTTCTAATTAAACCTCCATATGCATATACTACATTATCTCCGGAAGAAAAGAAGACTGTTCGATACCTCGAGCGACAGAGAGGAATCACTTGGAGTGAAGGTCACATTGACTATAGAGAATTTAAGAGAATTATTGTACCAATCATGCAAAATAAAATTATTATAATGAAAGGTCTTGAAAAACAGAAATGGATTAGAGAATTATGTGATGGAAGTAATTTGATTGACATAGAAAATCGAGGGAGTCCTACATTTTCGACCTTATATGAAAACTACTGTAAAAATGAATGTAGCTTTAATTGTTTAAGTCATAAGAACTTTTGTGCGCTAAAAAATGTTATTTGTATAAAGAAATGGTATTTAGACAATATTTCTTAGTGTAAATAAATATTATAAGATGGAAACAATATATTTTCTTTTATTTATTCATATCCTCGGTTAGTTTAAACCTATTATAGCATATTCGGTTATAAAAAAAAAATAAAAAAAATTCTTAGGTATTCTATTTATTATTTATCTCTTAAAAATAATTAACATACTTATAAGGTTTACTTACACGCTAAACAGAAAAAATATACAATCATTAAAAAATACACTTAAAAATTATCAGCACATAGTTTTTTCGATATTGTCCTAACAAGTGACTCCGTGAGGTCTAACACTTCATCACACTGATCTTGTACCACATACTGCGCGCTGACAACATCGTTGATACCCGAGCTTGACGCACTAGCTGGTTCACGAGCCAAGTCCACTATCTTTATTTGAATTAATTTTAACCCCTTTTGCTGCTTGCTGATGATGAAGGACTTCGACGAGAGTTTAGTCCTTTTTCTAGACACATCTTGCTTTCTCCTCTCTTGTCTTTCGCGCTCTTGTGCAAATAGCTCTATTTCTTGTGTTAAGTTTTCATAAGGATCTTGTGCGTACTGTGAAAACATAACATTTGTGCTGTCTTCCATTTTCTGCAACAAAGAAATAATTATATTTAGTATAAATAGTTTATATCAATAATTAATAAATTGATTACAGTATACATTTACAAAACTATATATACTCACTTGGTGATTATGAAGTAATTAGTGCAGCTAACTATTGTCCAGCTCCCAATGTCGTTACTTGCGAAGTGATATTATTCGTGCTCAAATTAGGTGATTAAATATTATTTTCAACACAGTCAGCAATTCATAGGTCTTTCAACCTAAAATTTGTCCGTACATGTTTTTAAGTTGACCTGAATTTATTGAGCACGTTTGTACTTAGACTTTCCTTCACGTGTATCATATTACAACGTAATTAATTGGGTGTGTGAACAGAAATAAATAAAATCAAATTATTTTGTGCACTTATTTATTATAAAATATATTTATTAAGTACATGTATATTAAAGTAATGACAATGACAAAAGTATAAGATGAATGTTATTATAAAAAATGATGGCTAGTTGTCTTAAAAAACAATAGGTAAATCGATATAGCTTGACCCATTCAACGGGTCATATCTGTTGATATTCACCTCTAAATATAAATTATTCGTAAAAGCCCAACCGCTATCCCTTTCTTCAAACTCTTGAATCTTTTTTAAAATTATATCTTTTATTGCTTTAAAAATATCATCAAATTTAAAGTTAGCGTGTACTACAAAATTTTTTGTAGAAAATGATTTCACTGACTGTTCATTATTTTTGAATAAGATAAAGTTACAGTAGAATTCAAAATTGACTTTAATATTAATATGTGTCTTTAACGCCTTAATTAAAAGTTGATATATAGAACTTCTGATACTTTGTAAAAATATCTCTGGTAAACTTTGCTCAAATTTATCTTTAGCTGCAATCCTATAAGATGATATGCGACCCCGAAATGCAGATGAAATCTCGACAACTCCGTCTATTAGCTCACCTAAAGAGCGACTTTTATGACTTTGACTCCTTAAGTGTCCTATCCATTGCTTACTGGGTACTTGAAAGGAACAGCTTTCGCAAAAAGGCATTATATTCTTATTAATGAAAAGATATATATTTTAATAAAACCCACTATAACAAATAAAGATAAAAAAGAAAGATATTATATATTTATTTTAATGAAACCCTACTTTGCGCAAGGTATGGTTATAAATAAACTATTAAGTGAGTGTCGGTTCTGTGTGGTCGAATAAGACGCTGAGGTCCCTAACCAACCGCTGCAGCAGCTTCCACTGCGACGTGTCTTCATCCAGAAGACAGCTGAGTCGAAGCAGAGCCTTCTTCCACCGTTCTTCGGGGGCAGTAGACTCGGCGTCGCTGCGTTGGTACACCCTCACCTCGATGAAGTAGTTGCCGTCAGTGGGAGCAGACCGCCGCAGCGTGCCCGCGCTGACCCTCTTTGCCAGGTATGATGGGAGACTGATGGGCGAAGGTTTCAGAGCAGCGCGTGTCTCGTCATCAGTGTGGAGTTCGAAGAGCGTGTCAACGTTTAATTTCTTACTTTTCTGTCTGAAAATAATAAAAACAAAACAATATTAATTGAAATAAATATTTTACTATCATCAATTGAGCTAGCACCAAAGTAAGTTTCTATAATTAAATATCTAGATACTAACTAAACGATATATTATTTTTAATAAAAACATATAAAATAAAAACACAGAACGCTCTAAAAAGATTTATTACTCTATCTATCTTGTCGGGGATTGAGCCCAGAACCTTGTGATTCAGACACACACATACGTACATATTACTATAGACCATAGATTGAAAAGATTAAATGAAATAGAAATATATTTAAATTTACTTAATAAGACTTTAATGATACGACTTATACCTTCGAATTCAGAAAATATATATTTTATTGTTTACTTTATCACCTGCTGGTAAAAAATAATAATTATACTCACTTTGTTAATAGTTCGCCTGGTGATTTCCTCTTTGCTGGTGTAGATTTTTTCACCTTGCCGCTGCTCTGAGCAGGTGGAAAGTATTCAAACTCTGAATCAGACCTGAAATAATATAACAAAAATAATAAATTTTAGTATAACCTATAGTAATCTATACTAATATTATAAAGCGGAAGAGTTTGTTTGTTTGTTTTTTTGTTTGTTTGTTTAAACGCGCTAATCTCAGGAACTAATGGTTCGATTTAAAAAATTCTTTTTTTGTTGGGTAGTCCATTTATAGAGGAAGGCTTTAGGCTATATAACATTCCGACAACCACGCGAACGAAGTCGCGGGCACAGCTAGTATTAAGATAAAGAGGGTTTGTTGTTTTTACAATTGATGAACATAATATAATAAACAGGTTGTGTTGTAATATATATTGACAGCTTTAAGCATGTTATTTGTATCTGAGGAAGAATTGACTGATTACCTCCTACAGAGATTTGCACACTAAAAACTTTTAGAGTGATGGGTAGGCAATGACCTTAATAATCGTAGACTGTTGAGACCGTTTTTGGATCGATTTTATTAAGGCGCCGGATTGTTTAAGGGACACAATAGAAAAACTTAGTAATTATACTCACTTACATTGTGTATATAAGTCTCTCTGGTCACGCTGGTACAAACGAGAAATTCAACTTGCGCTGGTGCAAGGTTGGACATAAACTTGCACTGGTGCAATTCTGGAAAATCACTAGCGCTGGAGCAAGGCTGGATAACCACTTGCATTGGAGCAAGGCTAGATAGCCACTTTCACTGGAGCAAAACTGATCTGCTGGTCACCTTGCGCTTGTGCAAGGTACTCGCGCTTCTGCTAGAGACCACTCAATGACCGATGATGATTGATACACTACACTACAATTTTTACTCGCTTTTATTCGGGAAAATAAGACTCGCAAGCAATTGTTTAGGGTTCCGTAGTTGATTACCGAAAACTCTTTAATATTTTTTTCAAGTAGATTGTGATGCAAAAAAACTATTATAAACTATTGACTATGCGTTATTTTGATATAGTTATGATATACAGTTTTATTGAAATACAATCAAAAGTTTTTGAGTAAAAAAAAAAAAAAAAGTTACTTAGTGGTAATAGTTTCATTTTCTTTATTAAAATAACATTAAAAAAGTGTTGTTGGTATTTATTTTAATAATTTATTGTTGATTTGGTAAATGAGTTTATTTAAAATGCAATCCTAAAATACGGAACCTTATTTAATACACAAATAGCGTGAAGGTAAATTTTTTCCTGAGTAAACATTTTCATAAATATAATGTAAAGTTAAATCTTTAGTTAAATATTGAAACAAACAAGTGTATTGAATTACATTTTTACACGTGCCATTAAGTAGACAATCACGTCTTTATCTCTTTCGAGGTAGACAGTGCTTAGCCATAGGTGAAAATCAGGAATCGGGAATAGTTTCAGGTTACTAATCATGTTGCCTTCTTGTAATGATCCCTAAGTTGCTATCCGTTCCCTTGACTGACTTTTACGCTCTACACGTGAAGAGAAACAGCTAGTACATTCTATGTTTTTTCTTTGCTAGAATTTAAGATTTTATTTACATAGATATACATATACTAGCACGTCTTTATCCCTAAAGCAGTAGACAAAGTCCAGGACTTAAAAACCCTAAAGCCACTTTTATCATGAATATCAACGTAAATGTGGGAAAGAAAATCAAAAATAGTGATGGGTTCTGCCCGTTCAATCGATCGGCTTTTACGATAAGCGCAGGAAGACAGCTGAATCATTCTACGTTTTCTCGCAGGCCAGCAAGAGAGTTCTAATACTGAACATATTTCGAACTTGTATACATATACTTCCATATACATATATTCAACATGTAAGGCTACATAGCCTTATATGCTGAAGTGCTTAAGCGTACATACGAGTACTTAAGAGTATTTTAATAATGTGAAGATCACTATCTTTGCCTTTCAATTTTATCAGACGTTTCTATTTATTACCGACTTGAAAAAGGAAGAAGTTCTTAACTCATGTGTTTGTTTGTTACGCGTTGAGTTCATCAATTGTGAACCGATTCTAATTATTTTTTTATTAGATAAGTTACTTCATTGGAGTCTGTTTGCATTTCACGAGGAGAAAAAAAAAATGTAGGAAATTTTTCAATTTATTTTTCCAAATGATACAGAAAATACACTATGTATAAATATTAAAAAAAAATTCATCACTATTTTATTTAGGGTGATTTATACATACATACATACTATCACGCCTGTTTCCCACAGGGGTAGGCAGAGACTATGGACCTCCACTTGCTACGATCTTGACAGACCTCTTTCGCTTCATCTACACTCATCAACCTCTTCATACATGCCCTTCGGTTACGGGTACTTCTTACCTCTCCCTTTTTCAGAACGTCTGCAATCTGATCGCATAACGTTCGCCGAGGTCGACCCTATCCCGCACTTCCTTTTAAACTTGTCTTATAAATATTTTTTGTTAATCTATTTTCATCCATCCTTACTAAATGCTCAAACCATCTTAACATCCCTTGTTCTACTTTTGTCACGAGGATAATTTATATACTTATAAATAAATTAATGTACAACCCGTGTGAAGTCGGTGAGGGTTGATAGTATACAAATAATTACAAAATAAAACTCAAAATTAGTTATAAGACGTCCGGCACAGATCGTAAGAATCGATCGAGGGAATGGGTGAAAATGCGAATCATATTAATAGGCGAGGGTTGGCTAGCAACCCATCACTATATTGATTGTTATCCATCTTGCCCACAATCACGCTAAAAGTGGTTTTTGAGTCTTGCGACCCTGTCTGTTTAAAGCCGTAAGATACAAATTACTCTGTCTGCTCATTAGGAATAAAGCCGTGATAGTATGTATGTATGTTTGTATCTTTTACAAGTATGTACTTATTTTTTTTATACTCGTTTTGAAAGCCGTAGACGAAAGCTAGTTATAGAATAGTTTTTCTAAAGTTAAAACCGACTTCACCCCCAAACTACACAACCGATTAAAATAAAATTTCTAAGAAACCATCTAACAAGTATGCGCTTTCAATTCCAAATCGGTCCATGCGTCTTCAAATAATCGGTGAACAAATGAATTGATAACCTCCTCTATTTTAGAAGTAGGTTAAAAAACAACGCATACAATTTTTCCTGAGTATGCATTATCAAAAATGTATTGCAAATAATGTAACAAACAAGTGTGTTGAATTACATTACGAAATATACCTTCGTAAGCACCGGATATTTTCGAAAACGAACTAATTATTTAGGTTACACGTGTAAGTATTATAAAAGACAATCCTCAACGGTCCACGTTGATCAGCTCATCATATCCGAGTGAGATGATATAAGTAAGTGATTCTGTTACAATTTGGATCAGATAAAGAACATTTCACCAACTCATTATTATCAAGCAGTCGGAAACAGGGTCATGTAATACCCACACATATAACATGTGACTTCTATACTCTCTTTATTTTATGTTTTATGCTGTGACAGCACTACGACATAGCACTACACTGTGACATACACACACAAAACAAAACACATGTTTACAAAATGTTGCAGTAAAATTATGAAATGGTTTTATTATCAACATTTTTGAAACAAAAAAGTCAAATGTATGATACCTAACGTGAAACCTTAATCGATAAATACTTACCTATTACAAATACTGCACCTATTAACGAGAATTGAAACTGCAACATGATGTTCGCAGATCGCACAATTGACCACTCGACTACAATGACTTTAGTGATATTATTAAAATTTGTGATCATATGTGTACATATAGATTGAAAATCTAGGAAGTAGAAAACATTATTTCGATAACTTCTACATGTACTGTTGTCTAATATTGACAACAACATAAAACTGCATGTAGCATATAGCTCCCGTGTGCAGCCTGACTTAGTATATTTAATAAGAGCTCCTCTACACGATGTATATAAATTAGTATAAACTGGATTCGAAAGAGGTTTTTTTTTTTCTTGCTTGGTTTAACCTGAGTTATGTCTTAGTATAATGATTTTTTTGATGAACACACCAGTAGCATGTACGATACCTACGTGATCCGATTTGAAATGTAACGTTTCATTATAAATACGGTATGCTTTGATACAAACACTTGTATCAAAAAAGGTTTGCGAGCGGCTATGATTATTACGTACCTTATTACAGCAACCGTATGCTTGTTTGCTATTCATATGAAACCATTATAACGTGTGAATGGGCATTTAGCTTATACGTGACGTTGTTTGTTCGTTGATTCGCATCATGACGTGACTATGACGCGAATTCGCTCACATATACAATTTAATTTTATGCATTTGGTGCAAGGGAATACATGACTTATGTTTATAATATTTCACAATAGATATCGAGTTTGCAATTGCGTTCATAAAGTAGTTTTTCTGCATCGCGATATTAAAGTTTTTGTGTTTCGTGAACATATATACAAAATTTTCGACGATAGTAAATGGGACTCTTAGTAACGATGCTTTGTATCTGTGGTGTTACGACACATTGGGGCACAGTTTACATTGCTGAGCGAACAGAGCGGGTGAATGTTGCTAACGGTTGGACCTGCCCCCAATCAGGACCTTCCATTGCGACCTCTTCCCTTCCCAAAATATGACTCGCCCTTTACCAACAAAACGGGAAGCGCGCTTAAGAGCCTCTCCTTCGAAACCGAAGTCCTATATTCAACCTCGAGGAGGGCTCGAAAAGCGCGCGCCCGTTTTGCTCTTTTAACGCATTCACAGTTCGATTGATTTTTAATTATTATTTTTTGTTTCGTGATCTATTTTAAATAAAATAAATTATCGAAAATAACTATAATTCTAAAATCTTCTCGAGAATTATTTAGTGTTCGGTACATTATGTTACACAAGAATTGATTTATTCTGATTTATGAGCTAATCCGATCACAGTTTTCATCAGTTATTTTTAGGACTGATGGAAACAAGCAACTGTATCGAAATGGTTAAATGTATGATATTGGGAAGTCTAAGTCACGAATGTGATGAAGACGAACACATTGAAGTGTGAGTCTGAAGAACAGGAGTGATTTAGACTTCCCAATATTATACTACTTCCGAGTCACAGCAAGTTTAGTTTTAGGCTGGACAAACTATACGTGACTTCCGAATCACATAGAAAGTTCATTTTGAGACTGGACAATCTTTACGAAAATACAGAGTCACAGAGGAAGTTCACTTTTAGGCTGGACAAACTATACGTGACTTCCGAATCACAGCAAGTTTATTTTTAGGCTGGACAAACTATACGTGACTTCCGAGTCACAGGAAGTTTATTTTTAGGCTGGACAAACTATACGTGACTTCCGAGTCATAGAGCAAATTCATTTTTGGGCTGGACAAACTATACGTGACTTCCGAGTCACAGCAAGTTTAGTTTTAGGCTGGACAAACTATACGTGACTTCCGAATCACAAAGAAAGTTCATTTTGAGACTGGACAATCTTTACGAAAATACAGAGTCACAGAGGAAGTTCACTTTTAGGCTGGACAAACTATACGTGACTTCCGAGTCACAGCGTCGCATTTCCTATCACATATTACAAATTTTTCTTTCCTTATATGAGTAGTAGGTAATATGTTGAAAAGGCATGGCATATATGACGCTGTGATTCGAAGTCACAATAGCTTATTTCGTTAAAGTATAGAGGTAGGTAAGACGCGAAAGATCGTGGGTTCAAATCTCGCTTCAACTTTAACTTTAAACTTCTTTTGTTCGTGACTAATTTTGTTATCACATATTTTCGTTTACACGACAATACTTACTTAATTTGGTAATATCAGGTACATCGTCGCTGAGGTCTATGAGTGCATCGTCGTCAGTCTTCTTTGCTGCAAAAAGAAAACTGAATGTTATAGTGCACTATCATAGTAAGCAATATACTGAAAAAGGTGGAAGGTAGAGGTTTTAAAATTATTAATTTTATTAAATGTTTCATCGACCTCCGTGGCGTATTAGTTAACGCACTAGTTCGTTACTCAAAGGTTCTGGGTTCGATCCCCAGGCTGGTGAGAAGGCAAATGGCCTTTTTAAAATTTTCCTGGATCTTGAGTATTTATTTTTATATTTATATATTATAAAATATAGTATTGTTTAGTTAGAACTTACTTTGGAGCTAGCTCAATCAGTGTGATTTGTCCCTAACTATATATTTTACTAATCTCTTAGCATTGTCCTCTTTTGAAAATCGACAGTGAATATTCTATGAAACTCACGTGATTCAGTGGAGCCGGGGACTCCCATAGCAGCGCCCAGTATGGCCGATGGTGTAGTGCCCGTGACGGCATTCCTGCAACAATTCCGATATTGGCTTTTTATATTTTTCATAACCCCTCCTCTTCAAGGCCATATTTTTGATCAAGGAACCATGCACGAACAAATACAAGAGAACTGGCAACCTTCATACTGAGAAGCGTAATTCGAATTTTAGATGTTGTAGCTAGATTTCAGTTCAGTTTATTTATTTCTATACAATATGCATTGTGTTGAAATGTTCTTAGATAATTTATAAACTTAGGTAAGGTAAGGTTATAAAACTAGGTACTTTAAAACTACTTACAATTTTTTCAACAGGATTGATAAACAAGAGCGGAAGACGGAAGTAAGGTCCTACCAAGACATTAAAACGATGGCAGAGAGAAGAGAGGAATGGATGCATCTCCACTCCACTAACTCCACCGACAAGAGCAAGCTCTTTCCACTACCAGAATGACATTAATAAATGTCATCGGTAATTAACGGAGCAAAGCGCACCGCACCAATAGTTAAAGAAGAAAAAAAGAAGCTAGATGGAGGTGCTATTTCGAAAGAAGGTAGTTTCGTAGTAGTGCCGCTTAATTTCGAACAGATGGCGGTGTAAGCGTTCATTTTCTACGAACAAACAAGCGCCATCTCTGTGTTTTCGTGGATACCGTCAGCCTAAGTACTCAGCATGCTTTGTATGTCTAGCGAGCGAGATAGTAGCGACATCTAGAAATAATACAGGATTTTACTACGTCTTTAGAAAGGTTGAAATAAAAAATGTGACACCAGATGTATACCACCACATACACCCTAGTTTACAATACCTGTTGCTGAGCAGACGGGAGTGTCGCAGCAGCAGATTGTTGAGGCGGTCGTTGGCGTGCAGCAGCTCCGCCGTAAGCGGCGTGTCCCCCGCCAGGCGGGCCACGAGCTCGGCCACGCGCGTCTGCATGGCGCGCAACGTGTCCGCTAGCTCCTGTGGACATACAATAAAGACTTGTCAATATGTCCGCTAGCTCCTGTTGACATACAATAAGGACTTGTTAACGTGTCCGCTAGCTCCTGTGGACATACAATAAGGACTTGTCAACGTGTCCTTTAGCTCCTGTGGACATATAATAAAGACTTGTCAATATGTCCGCTAGCTCCTGTGGACATACAATAAGGATTTGTTAACGTGTCCGCTAGCTCCCGTTGACATACAATAAGGACTTGTTAACGTGTCCGCTAGCTCCTGTGGACATACAATAAGGACTTGTCAACGTGTCCGCTAGCTCCTGTGGACATACAATAAGGACTTGTCAACGTGTCCGCTAGCTCCTGTGGACATACAATAAAGACTTGTCAATATGTCCGCTAGCTTTCATGGACATACAATAAGGACTTGTCAACGTGTCCGCTAGCTCCTGTGGACATACAATAAAGACTTGTCAATATGTCCGCTAGCTCTCGTGGACATACAATAAGGACTTGTCAACGTGTCCGCTAGCTCCTGTGAACATACAATAAGGACTTGTTAACGTGTCCGCTAGCTCCTGTGAACATACAATAAAGACTTGTCAACGTGTCCGCTAGCTCCTGTGGACATAGAATAAGGACTTGTCAACGTGTCCGCTAGCTCCTGTGGACATACAATAAGGACTTGTCAACGTGTCCGCTAGCTCCTGTGGACATACAATAAGGACTTGTTAACGTGTCCGCTAGCTCCTGTGGACATACAATAAGGACTTGTCAACGTGTCCGCTAGCTCCTGTGGACATACAATAAGGACTTGTCAACGTGTCCGCTAGCTCCTGTGGACATACAATAAGGACTTGTCAACGTGTCCGCTAGCTTCTGTGGACATACAATAAGACTTGTCAACGTGTCCACTAGCTCCTGTGGACATACAATAAGGACTTGTCAACGTGTCCGCTAGCTCCTATGGACATACAATAAGGACTTGATAACGTGTCCGCTAGCTCCTGTGGACATACAATAAGGACTTGTCAACGTGTCCGCTAGCTCCTGTGGACATACAATAAGGACTTGATAACGTGTCCGCTAGCTCCTGTGGACATACAATAAGGACTTGTCAACGTGTCCGCTAGCTCCTGTGGACATACAATAAGGACTTGTCAACGTGTCCGCTAGCTCCTGTGGACATACAATAAGGACTTGTCAACGTGTCCGCTAGCTCGTGTGGACATACAATAAGACTTGTCAACGTGTCCAATATAAAAAAAAAAATTACATTTTTGAAATTTCGCGTTTTTTTGGCGGGAAGTCAAGGGGTTCGGTTGAGGTTTGCTTTAAATTATTTTGCAAATTGATTTAAGTGGACTTTATAATATGAAATTGGTGTTGTTTGGTGTTATAAATGCCCATGCTCATGAACAATGTGTGAAATAGTTAAAGTGGACAGTCATAGTACGGCTGTAGTGATATTTGTTTTGCGGACTGTGTGGCGTCTTCGAGCGTCGTCCGCCACACTCAATCGTCTATGAAAACCAGTGGACTCGTATTCTTTAATCCAGTAGATTTGTCGCCAGAAGCTCCCTTGAAGCAGTCAAAGGCCTACATCACCCTTTGATTGTGACTTGTTAGGATTAGGTTAGGTTAGGATTAGGAATAAAGAACAAAATTAAAGATAGGCTCTAAAGGACTTGTATCTAGAGCCGGAAAATTATTTTTTAACAAAATATATGAAATTTCGCGCGTAATTTGCTGAAAACGAGCAATGGACGCCATATTGCTCTCGTTAGTCATGACGTCAGTTATGCATGTAAACAAATGCGCTGATGTATGTATTTTAACACTTAACACTTAAGTTTATGCGGGCGTATGACGTACTAGATAGCGCTACGTATAATAATATAATAATAATAAATATATAAGGACAAATCACACAGATTAAGTTAGCCCCAAAGTAAGTTTTAAACTTGTGTTATGGGTGAAATGCTTTATTAATTTCTGTGATGGCGGTAAAGGTATAATCCATACTAACGTTGAGTAGGTCGATGTCGCTTTGGTGGTGCTGCGCGGGAGGTTGAGAGGTCAACTCGTTCAACATATCGTTCATAACTGCCATGTTGCCTTCCACGACTCCCAAGTCAGCGCGTAGCTTGCTCGTTTGACTCTCCGAAAGAGTCACCTGCAAAAAAAAACTCTTAATGGCAAATTTGGATAGGAAAAACTAACGGAATCCATCAATCATGATATTTTATGGTAATAATTAAAATCAAACTGCATGTCTAGAAAAATATGATTGATTTTTGTGCTACCATTTTACTTATTTATCAATTATCAGGTTTTAAATCTAGCATCTAGCATTTGTTCAAACCTATCCTTGGATTGGTTCTGGTTTACCCATTGGGTTCAGGAGGTAAGACTGCAGTCGCTCTGTGTAAAAACCAGTAATCTTGTCCAATCACCTAGGGTTATGTAGCGGATTCCAGGCTCTGAAGCTTTACCGCTCAGGATGCAACTGGGAATACGCTCGGATGATAATGAATATACGTGGAAAATAGTACGATTTGATGAAATTTTCTAAGTAACATTAAGTTAATAGTTTCGAAAAGAAAACATGCACTTTTGCGACATACCGTGCTAGAGATTTGTTCCTGCGTGGGGCGCACGGGCTCGCTGGGCGGCGCGCGCTGCGGCGACCCCACTAGCGGGGCCTCCACGCCGTCGGGCACGCTCTGCGGAACAAACAGATCCCACTGAGACACGACGTACGTAAATATGAAATAAATAAAAATATATCCTATGATAATAAAAATAATTTGAATTTTGACTGCTTAAGTATTTAGTACCACTGCAACAAAACTGATTTTGCATGCAACGTTCTTATGTAGGTATGTCTTTTTTCTGTATCAATTTTATGTATGTGTCTTTCAGGGTTAAAATAAACTATTTATATATCTGTCTACAAGATGTACAAAAAAATTGGTTGTCTGTAAAGTCAATTTACGGACGGTAGTTTGACGTGATAACGTCAAACATTACAGTAGTATCATGTGATATCATGCCTCTCTCTCGTTCGTGCCGCGCTCTCGCTTGCGGAACGCAACAATGAGCGTAACGGGACAATGACGTCATCTTTTTCGTGCATGCAGCCCGTAGTATCGAGTTAGTAGACGTTGTCACGTCAAAAAAAAATTACGTGGCCTTATGAGGCCTCGGACAACGCTATAAGGGTGGCATCATTCTGGACGAAAAAATAATGGTAAGCAAACGACATGAAAAGAAGAAGACGGGGAAGATATAGCATAGGGCCGTAAAACACTTTTAGCATGATGGTAGGGTTGAAGGTGGAAAAAGGTAATCAAAATAATGACAACCAGCCAGGCTGCGTTGCTTTTTAAAAACGATCCAGATATTCATCCATCGTTTTCATCAAGGAAGAGCAGCATTGAAAGTTTTTCTTTTCTCCCAGGCAAGCTCAATCTTTGTGATTTGTCCGTAAATATTTATTTATAATAACAAGATTATATTAAGATATAAATTTCTTGTTCACATTTCACACAGATTAATATTAACTTCTTGTTCTTATTTCTTTCTGTCTTTTCAACAAGGTTGATCTAAATGCCAACGGTCATGGTCACCCAAGAATGCCGGAAACGGTCAAGGTGAAGAAGAAAAAGTCCATAATCATTACAACGAATTGCCTGTGGTATACTGACATACCGCCTGCCTGACGTCTACCCCTCTTCGGGTACCTTGCATGTATGCGATGTAATTAGCTTCATTCTGTCATCATACCGCAGGGAAATAAAATATTTGATGTGCCATTTAAGTCTCTAGAGACATCGTAGTGTGACCATGATCGCGTGCCCAAGGTTTGCGCATTGTGATTGCATTTTAATGTCCTATTTATTTTTATTTACCAGATTACACATGGGTAATTTTTATTTTTATTTTCATATTCATATTTAGGTATATAGGCACCTACATTCTTAAAGCGTTTAGATGAATGAAGAAACAGGGCAAGCTAAATAAAAGCTTGTTAAAAATATATAACTTACCCGCTGTGGTGTGAAAATGGGCGCCATGGCATCCAAGTCGGTCATCGGAAACTCCACGCCCTTCGTCTTGAGTTCGTTGTACACTTGCACTACGCCCTGAAAACATATTTTATTTAATCAACTCTATATTTCATTAGTGATGGAACACGCGAGTTTTAATTTAGTGTAGGTTAGGTATTGCACGCGACTACATCGATTTCTTGTCAAAATTATAGGCAAATCGCCAAATTTTAGCTAAGCAGGTTTATTTCAAGCAGGTACCACCACCTTGAAACTTTTTCTCTAAATAAAAAGCATGTACATCAACAATTAATTTAGTGGTCCTGAAATGATGGCGCCACCGAATATTTTGTTTTTTATCTGTTTATAGTTGGAGCCATGTTATATTTAGTTTTTTTTAAAGACTATTCCGCAATATAACCATAAAACTTATTTGTTACCCTTAGCTTTATATCTCTATTGTTTGTTTTTCGTGTGTGTGTCAACATAGGTATCAGATTTTTCTAGCATTTTATATCCCTATTTTTCATCATCATTTCATCATGACATGCGGGCTCTTGGAATTGGTCTTTCCAAAATGACCGATCTAGAGCGGCCTGCATCCAGCGCTTACCAACGACTTTGGTCAGGTCGTCTGGCCAACTTGTGGGTGGGTGTCCTACGCTACGCTTCGCTTGCCAGCACGTGGTCGTTGGCGAGCCAAAAAATCTCTTTGAAGGAGCCGCCGTCGCCCCTGTGGCGACAGTCTGCAATCCATTAGAACGAACGAACTGTTTATGAAACCGAAAGGGGGCCATTTTCCGATGCATATAAGACATAGATCGTAAGTGTAATTGGGTCACTGACAACTATGGTATCAGCTTACACACTGTCCCGCATCATTAGTGTAGTGGCCCGTGTTTTAACCGAACTGTATCGCTGAAAGACTTACAGCTCCGTCGGCGGCAGATCAAGCGGAACAGACAGACCTTTGTAACGGATTTAGTTTACTTAAATACATCTACAGGCTCAATAAAACCGTAGAAAAACCTTGGATACCTTATCACCATTATATTTCTTTACTCCTTTCCTCCTTCCCCTTAATAGAGACAGTAATAAAAGTGCCGATTGACACATTCTTATGCTATAATTTACAAAACTAGGTCAATGTTAAATTACTAACAAAGATTGAGCTAGCCCCAAAGTAAGTTTTTATACTTGTGTTATGGGATCTATGTTTTATGATAAATACATAATTATTTAACTTCATACACAAATACAAGTGTAATGGCGGACTTAAAGCCTAAGGCTAAGGCCTATCTTCTTTATCTGAACGCATTCCCGGTTGCATCCTCAGCTATGCTGCTTCGGAGCCCGGGCTGCGCTTTCCTGCTTTTTCTTTTCCAAATATATATGCATATCAATGGTCAAGGATGCCTAAAATCTAGCGAATTGGAGAAGAAATAGCCGGAACAATTAAAACGATTTGGCTATAGTTTTACGACCGGCCGCCTGCCTGACGTAAACCCTCCTTGGGAATGCTATTGTAGCACGAGCTTTAAGTGCTATTTTTCCTTTAGTCGCCTCTTACGACATCCACAGAAAGAGATGGAGTGGTCCTATTCTAACCCGGAACCACACGGGTAGATAAATACGTATACTTATAGAAACAAGAAGAGAACCGAAGAAAAACAGAAAAACAAGTAAGAAGAAATAAAATAAATAAAACCGGGGACCGAACCCAGAACCTCCGAGTGGCGGACCAGCGTGGTTATCAATACGCCATGCTTTTTAAATGGCATTGCACCACCTAAGGCTAAAATATGGAATATACCTGAAGATCTGGCTGATTTTGGAAAGCATCGGCCCAGCACTGTATGAGGCTCAGCACCTTCTCCTGGACCACTGTCGGAGGGTCATTTTTGGGACCAATTAGTTTTACCTGAAAAGAAAAACAAGATAGAAGAATTAGGTACACTTATAAACGGAGGTACTAAATAAATAAACTATCCAAATGGAAAACTATTCAATCAACTAAATTGAAGTTAATCAAGTCCAAGCTCATTTGATGTGCGGGGGTTCAAGTTCATACGCAATGTCAAAAATGTCTAGTTTTATATTTATAGTTATAGAATATAAAACTAGTAATGTGTGTAATATAGTATCTCCCATATTCATAAAAAACCTGCCCTCCTCAGTCATATAGTGAGTAATGTGGGTATGCTGCCAAATTAAAGAGACTTTTTATTGAATTGACAGAACAAACAGTACTTCTTAAATTATTAGTGTTATTATAAATATAACTGATTTAATTAGCGCTGTTTTTTACATGATTAGTATGATTAAAGCGGTATATATATTACTACTTCACCCTAGGACAAACCTACTAACTACCAACGACTGGTATTTCAATATAGACGAGTTCATCAACAGGTCTTTTTAGTATTCACTGCAGGAGCACGAGCCTCTCTGTAGTACCAGAGCCATACTTGGCCAGAGCAGCCAGATGATTTAGCCTACACTCGATAGACGTGTTAGTAGAGATCTTATAATTTAATTTTGACAATATTTCTTGACTTTAGCACCCTGTTTATCAATGAATGTTCACAGGTCAAAATAATCTTGCATAAAGACTAATTGAAACATTTTTTAAAGCGTCATTGAATCCTTATCGCTACGCCGAAATATTAGCAGTAAATAAAATAGTTGCAGTGTTTGTATAAACAGTAATACATAGCATGTAAACGAGCATTTGACTACCTATAGGTATGTTCAATTATACCAACAGGATGAGTCAACCTTCACATGCATGATAATTAATGTACGGCAATGAATGGACTTTATGGTCTAAGTATTTTTTTTTATATTAGGACAAATCATACTGATTGAAAGTAAGTTTAAACTTCTATTCATCATCATCATCAAAAGGTCTTTTTTAGTCTCCTCTGCAGGAGCACGACACTCTCTGTACTACCAGAGCCTGTTGGAGAGGTCTCATTGACGTTTATAAGCTTTGGTTAGCTTATGTTTCCTAAGTCGCCTTTTACGACATCCAGGAGAACACTTGGAGTGGTCTTATTCTACTCTGCCAGGAACCACACGGCTAAAATTTTTATTAGGATAGGTAGCTGGGGATCGAACCCAGGACTTCCGGAGTGGCGAACTAGCGTGTTAACCATCACGCCACAGATGTCGTCAAACCACATATACATACATATATATCCAGTCCATGTCCTTGTATCGAGCATAAAGTCGATCGGATTATACAATACACGTCTCAGTTCATAATTTGCTAATCAAACGACATAATCTAATAATTGTATGAGTCAGACAATAGCTGTATTCGTATGGTAAGTAGGGTTTGTAGCTTACTTACACTCTGATGAAGTCATATGCAAATTATACATATAACAAGTATAAAAAGTTGTTACAGCCACTTTATAAAAATATAATTTAAGGCACTTAATATGTCGTTTACAATCGATTTTGAGACAATGCTGTTTTCAACTAATTACACAATTAACTGCTGTTACAAAAGATTTCAACTAAGAAATATTAAGTGCTATTTAATAATAACCAACAAACATGCACATACATAATACACCACTATTTCAAGGAGGTTTTTTACATTTATAAGGAAAATAAAATTATATAAAATGTGATATGCTAAGTTATGTAATGTAACCACAGATATATATAATATTGAAGCAAATTATATATAAATTTTCCTAAGTGTCACACATTATCCTTTAACACAACTAAGTGTACTTAATCATAGCTGCATTAGTATGTTAGGTAAGAGTGAGGTAGCCATGATCTTTCTGATACAAGTTGCGAGTGTTGGGACGCAACGAATGGATAGCATTTGTTGGGTCCCAACTTGTATCAGACCCAACAAATAAATAGCATTTATGTTGGATCCCACATCCCACCTACTTATACAAAGTGGAAGGGACATACTCGTAATAAATCAAACCACGGGCTATACTAGAGCACTAAAGTATAATGAAATTAAAATAACAGTCAAAAACCATAAAAAAATTCGACATTCCCATACAAATCGCCCGGGCGTCCGCACACTTTTGTATGGAAATGCCGAAAATTATTTTTGTTTTTTGGCTGTTATTTTAATTTTATTATACTGTAATGGTCTAGTATAGACCGTGGTTTGATTTATTACGGGTATGTCCATCCACGTTGTATATGATACAGGCTGTAACAAAATATACTGAAACTATTTTAAGGGTGGATTCAGTCCATGATACTGAACAGGTTTCCCCAAGGAACATACAACGTGCAAGGGACATACTCGTAATAAATCGAACCAGGGGCTATACTAGATCACTAAAGTATAATGAAATAAAATAAGTCGAGAAACCAAAAAAAATTCGACATTCCCATACAAATCGCTCGGGCGGCTGCACACTTTTGTATGACAATGGCGAATTTTTTTTTTGTTCTTTGGCTGTTATTTTAATTTCATTATACTATAATGATCTAGTATAGACCGTGGTTTAATTTATTACGGGTACGGGTTCCACGCTGTATATCGAAATATGAAAATTATTTTTTGGCCTCACATCACATACCTACGAGGTGACCGATCAGATCAGCTGATGTGTTTGTAGTGAAAGCAAAAAAATCTTTCTCATATTTCGATATGGTTCCTTGGGGAAAGTTCATCATCAAAATTTCCGGATTGAAAACGCTTAAACCAAATTTGTGCTACTCTCACAGACACTGCACTAGGTCCATAAACATCGCAAATTTTTTTCGCGGCTTGCGTTGCATTTTTACCTTTTTCCTAGAAAATTTTTAAAATATATCTAAGTTCTTCATTAGATTCACTCATCTTATTTTATTTATTTATTTATCTTGACGGTAAGAAAAACAAATAAAAATCACGCATTTTCCTAATTTGAATTTGGAATTATCTTCTTTAAAATTTAAACTTTTAAATGATACCAAAACCAGACAGGTACAAATAGTATAGCCAAAGTGGTTTTATTACAAGTTCATACATACTATATGCGAAAAGACTTTTTCCCCAACCTAATATATAGGGTAACGAAGCCGGGTAGCGACCAGTTAGCTGTTACTCACTTCAGATGAGTAAAAGAAAATGTTACCTACACGCGACATTTATTATGTTAGTGTTAATTAGTCCCAAGTATAGTCTAGTTTGAGATAAAACATAAAATACAATACTTTAACCCATTAACACCACATGGAGTAGATATTTCTTTGAATTTCTTTGCTGAGTGAGACTTCTGTACTTTAGTATTATTTATTCCGTGGCACAGGTATCTAAAATCACACGTGGTCGCATACCCAATAACTTAAATACTTATTTCGGTTTGCGGCCATTGATTTTCATACTAAATTACGATGGCCGTAAACCAACGTCTTTATTTCAATTGTGTTGGTTAACGGCCGCCTATTTAGCGTCAATGTTTGTAGGTAAATTAAACAAAGTTCCTTCAAAACTGGCAGTCACTTACTAAAGAATTGCATCTTTACACTACACCCTAAATTGTTGCAGTCCTATATGAACCATTAGGATCAGAATAAGCAAAACAAAATAATGTCTTATTCGTCGGATTGCGACCATGTGGCCGCAATCCAACATTTTTGCAAATATGCACTTCGGTTTTCCGACCACTGGATTTTATTTTAAAATTAAAGCCAGTGCTGCTCCCATTTTAAATAAATCATTTCAAAGCAAACAGAGATATCATTTAAATTTTGTTTCTACCAAGCCCTAGATAACCCTTTACTATTTTATGAACTACTGTTTACAGTTTAGTGACCACGTCAACACTTCGCCTGCTGAAAACGCACCGTATGTGTTTTCCTCTTTGGCAAAACATACACGGTGCATTTTTCAGCAGTGGAAGTGGCTTTACTATGCACATTTGCCAAAAAACGGCCACTTTTGGAATGTGCGTAGTAAAGCTTAACTTTCTCACTTTACACTGTAAAGAGTAGTTGAAGGGTTATTTAGGGCTTGGTAGAAACAAAATTTTAAATGATGTCCTTAACTAACTTAAGGACGTACCTGAATTTTCCGGGGTCCAGTGCTGCCCTCATTAAAAATAAATAATTTCAAAGAAAACGGAGACATTATTTAAAATTTTGCTACTACCAAGTCCTAGATAACCTTTCAAAGTATTTTATGAACTACTGTTTACAGTTTATAATGAGAACGTTGAGCTTTACTACGCACATTTGCGAAAAACGGCCACTTTTGGCAAATGTAAGTAGTAAAGCTTAACAGTCTCATTATATGGTAGATAATTTTTATCCCTCCACACAGCCCAATGACACAACAACCCCTAAATTTTTCCATGATTGTCGGGTTAAATTATAAATAGGCAATTTTCGCTTCTTTAGCACAGAGTTAAGGGCTTAAGCTAGTTTTAATAAACATTACTTACTTCATATTTACTATTTCAAATGTATATTGATTTCAACTACAGCACTAGAAATGCTTGATTTTATTGGTTAGACGACTAGATTTATTACACTAGATAAAAATATGATTTCAATAGACATCAATAGATTTCCATCATGACATTGGTTTTAAAGACAATGACATTTTATCAGTCACAATATCATTGTTCTGATATGAGGATACATTGACTTTGATAAGAAACTGATTTCATTATGTTGGTCTAATCGAGGAGCTCTCTAGCTCAACCCTACTTTTAAAACCACATTAAAGTACTGTTAAGTGCAGGCTGAATATGGATGGTCACCTTTTATCTCCAGCTTATTGCTTCAGATGGCATATAATTGGTCCCAGATGTCGTTAAATTAGCCAATTTGCTATCTCAGATGCCTTTACGCTAACTCCTATCTTCCATAACTCATACACACATTTAGCACTTGGACAAACAATTAGAACCCTACCACCCAAAGCAAAACACTTGACATTGACACATGAGAAATTACTAGTACAGTTAATTTGTTGGACATTTATAATAACACTCGTTGGGTTTAGCACATTGATTTGCTAGGAAAGCTTGAATGTGGATAAGGCAGTGGATGAGTCACAGTCACATATATTTGATCACATCTTCAATAGAGATAGATTACAGATGTACAAATGGTATAGCTTAACACAGTTTTGTTAAAGAACTTTCAAAATGTTGTAAGTAGATGACAAATATTGTGGTATAGTAACTTTCGTGTCCACATTCCAGAAAAGAAGGGAGTTGCGTATATATTTTTTTATTGTAGGTTTATATAACATAGGGCTAATGGTTTAAGAGAATTTAATCAAATTTTATAGTTAATAGAGGTTTTTGTTTTGCATGTTAAAAATATTTATATTTTGGTAACATATTTTCTAGTTTTTTTTTTTCAACAATATAATAGTAGAGTAGGAATATATTTTTTTAATTAGATACATATATTCATTGGATTGCAAATACATAGAAAAATATGCAATAAAGGTGGGTTTATCACAGTATTGCAAATTCATTGCAGGCAATGGTACTAGGAATCGCAGAATGGAAAGACAGATTGGGAACTACATAATGAAAGATACCTGTAAGTAATGTAAACATAATAAATTCTGTTACACCACTTGTTGTATAATATGTATTAAAAGTAGTAAATTAAAAATTGGTTGTTGAATGAATAACAAAAATAAACTGCTTAGCCAGAAATACCAATGCATAAAAGTATGTTTTATATTATGCTCAAGGACATGTTTTGTTAAAACATGTTTTTGGTAATATAAACATTATGGAAAATTACAAAAACAGTTCTCCGTAAAAACTCACCAATTCTGATATGAATTCCTTGTGGCAAACTAGAACATGGAACGGCTTCCCACAGTTTTTCACACATGTCTCCAGCACAGTGAGGGTGTACATAACCACAGTGTAGTTTTTGCCAGCACTCTGGGTCAATTTCTTCCTGATAGCCTTCACAGCATCCTTCGGACCGTCTGTACTGCTGTTTATAATGTCACATATTTCCATATTCAGCGCCCAGTTTTCCGATGGAAGGTTTCCATCTGTAGCTTGTTCTACAATACATAAACATCGTCACAAACACAATCAAAAGTGTCAAACCAATTAACATTTACTCGTCAAGCAATAAAGTGCCGAAGTGAATAAGGTAAAAGATAAGTCTTGCGGTTCTAAGGCTTGTTTTGTAATAACTTGCAATCACAACAAAGAGAAATTGAGTTTTATAGGTAGTGCGCAGCCCAAAGTAATCTAAGTAAGACACGGAATTGCAACGATTTCTTTAGACAATACTAAGAGAAATAAATCTGTTCTTACCTATTTTCTGGCCCACGGGCGTAGAAAATGGATTTCCCACCCCAAAGAAGGACATTTTTACAAAATAATCGAATATTTATCAAAGTGATTTCACCAATTTCACTTGTCATTAAAAAACTACTGTAAGCACACAGATAAAAAACTATAAAATGCAAAAGACAGCTGTCAAATTCTATTTCCAAAGAATGTTATAAAGCGTCTCATTTTTTATATTCATAATTGAATTATAGGCATAAGTTAAGGTAATAGTAATAGGCTTATTTTAAAGATTATAAAAAATATACTTACCTAAAAAAAGTACGATTGTATTATACCTATTTATTTATTCTTAGACTCAAAATGTCGGAAAGCAACGTAAAGTCATCTTTGCGTAAAATGGAATTTAATGACAACGAACGAAGGAGGCGCGCGCGAGTTTTCAACTTTATGCTTTTCCGGGGTCCAGTAGGTACTGACTGCCGGGCCCATGTAAAATAAATCATTTCAAAGAAAACGGAGACATCATTTAAAATTTTGCTACTAATAAGTCGTAGATAACCCTTCAAAGTATTTTATGAACTATTGTTTACAGTTTAAAGTGAGAACATTAAGCTTTACTACGCACATTTGTAAAAACGGCTACTTTTGGCAAATGTGCGTAGTAAAGCTTAAAGTTCTCATTATAAACTTTAAGTAACGAAAATTTTCAGTTTCAGAAGTATTGTTTTTCCATAGTTTTTCTTCTGTACCCTGTTACGGGTTTTTTACATACAACATCTTTATTACAAGCAGCGCTTAGTGCAGGGTCCAATAAGGTACTCTACTTCTGTCTGTACAAGTTAAAATAAGTTTAATTGGGTTAAGTAAAATTGAAAATTATTATTATTTTGGTAAATAAATATATTATTATTATATATTATAGATGTTGTAAGTAAAAAAAACTAGCCTAACTAACTAGACGAAAGTATATTATTATTTTTAGAGCAACATTGTACGTTCAAAAGATTACTTACCCAGACCTTTTTTGGACGTAGGTTAAAATAAAACTTACAGAAAATATAAGGTACTTCCGATATTTCCCATTAATTCCTCGCGCCGCCTACGAGGATATGAGTGAGGCGCGTGCGCGCGTTGCTCATTGAATACTTCCTGTGATATCAGGAGGAGTCTCTATTGGGACACGGGTTATTGTTCTTTGGGAGGAGTCATGATCACCTAGCAACAAACCAAATATTGTTTTGTTATCAGACATTGTTTTGACAACTTTCCTACTAAGTTAAAGTTACGAAGGGATTTTCAGGAAGGGATTTACTTTCAATAATTTAATCGCTGCTTTCTTATAAAAATGGCACAAAAGAGACAACTAACTAGTCTCATTATAGATCCAGACATTGAGCCAGGAGTAATAGACAATGCTATGCTTACAAGATGTATTCTAGAATACGGTAAGGAGGGAATAAAATCTTTCAGTCTTATAATTTCATCCAGATTTCATCACTGCCCTATTTTTGACCCCCGACGAAAAAGAGGGGTTTTGTAAGTTTGACGGCTATGACGTGTCTAAGGCATTATACCTTCTAAACTACGAACAACTATAACTCAATGCTCCTAGACGAATTGATCGATTTGGATGTGGTTTTTGTCCGTTCTTGTAACGTTTGTCGCGATAGTTCTTAGCTATGTTTGATGAAAATCGGTTCCACCGATCAAAAATTATTTGGGGTGAACGCTTGAAAGTCAGGGGTTTTTTAATTTGTCTGCCAAATAAACTTGTTCTCATCTTAGTGCGGTATTGGTCCTAGGACCAACTATATAAATATTAGTATAGCAAGATATAGATACTTGTATAGCGTACCTCACAATTTCCAAAGTGTCAATTTCAAGGGTGCATACTAGAGCTGAAAAATATCTGATTCAGATGATTTTTATATAAAACCACTCTACTTACAACAATTGCCCTGATTATTATTTATTTACAAACTTATTTATAATTACTTATCTAGTCTACTCAATATATAGGCCCTACTGAAGAAGCTGGGAGACTATTTGCGGAGGAAGGAGTACACCTTGATGAAGCACCGATACTCCGTCTAGAATTTCAAAACATACTTAGAATAGACCACCTTTGGATGCTGAGGGCATTGAGGAAATTAACATTAGCACATAATATGATAGAAAAAATAGAAAATTTAGAACAGCTGACTGACTTAATTGAATTAGATCTATCGTTCAACAAAATTGAAAAGATAGAAAATTTAGATGCCCTTGTTAACATTGAAGTTCTCACCTTGTTTCATAATAAAATACGAAAGCTGGAAAACATGGAGACTCTTGAGAATTTACTTGTTTTTAGCATTGGAGATAATCTTATAGAAGATTACAAAGAGGTTAGTATTTTACACTTACTTTTTATTTTATTTAAACATTTATTTAAACAAAAAAGGTTAATTAACTCAATAGTCATAAGTAGTATAATATTGGGAAGTCTAAATCACTCCTGTTCTTCAGACTCACACTTCAATGTGTTCGTCTTCATCACATTCGTGACTTAGACTTCCCAATATCATACATTTAACCATTTCGATACAGTTGCTTGTTTCCATCAGTCCTAAAAATAACTGATGAAAACTGTGATCGGATTAGCTCATAAATCAGAATAAATCAATTCTTGTGTAACATAATGTACCGAACACTAAATAATTCTCGAGAAGATTTTAGAATTATAGTTATTTTCGATGATTTATTTTATTTAAAATAGTACACGAAACAAAAAAAAAAATTAAAAACAATCGAACTGTGAATGCTTTAAAAGAGCAAAACGGGCGCGCGCTTTTCGAGCCCTCCTCGAGGTTGAATATAGGACTTCGGTTTCGAAGGAGAGGCTCTTAAGCGCGCTTCCCGTTTTGTTGGTAAAGGGCGAGTCATATTTTGGGAAGGGAAGAGGTCGCAATGGAAGGTCCTGATTGGGGGCAGGTCCAACCGTTAGCAACATTCACCCGCTCTGTTCGCTCAGCAATGTAAACTGTGCCCCAATGTGTCGTAACACCACAGATACAAAGCATCGTTACTAAGAGTCCCATTTACTATCGTCGAAAATTTTGTATATATGTTCACGAAACACAAAAACTTTAATATCGCGATGCAGAAAAACTACTTTATGAACGCAATTGCAAACTCGATATCTGTTGTGAAACATAATAAACATAAGTCATGTATTCCCTTGCACCAAATGCATAAAATAAAATTGTATATGTGAGCGAATTCGCGTCATAGTCACGTCATGATGCGAATCAACGAACAAACAACGTCACGTATAAGCTAAATGCCCATTCACACGTTATAATGGATTCATATGAATAGCAAACAAGCATACGGTTGCTGTAATAAGGTACGTAATCATCATAGCCGTTCGCAAACCTTTTTTGATACAAGCGTTTGTATCAAAGCATACCGTATTTATAATGAAATGTTACATCGGATCACGTAGGTATTGTACATGCTACGTGTGTGTTCATCAAAAAAATCATTATACTAAGACATAACTCAGGTTAAACCAAGCAAGAAAAAAAAAAAAAACTCTTTCGAATCCAACAAATAACTCAAGGATTATTTTTAACTATACTAATTTATATACATCGTGTAGAGGAGCTCTTATTATATACTTATGACATACCTAATAATATTTGTTTGCGGAATACATGTTAATTGTCGGATAGCTTTGAAATTTCATTCCCGCAATAACGATTACACGGTAGTCTTTGACATATGATTCTACTGCTACTAAACTTTCAGGAAATGGTTGTAATATGGTTTTGCTAACTTTGAATATTTTATACCTTTTTGTAAATTATGGTGTAATCAACCGAAATGCATGGACTTAAGATTCAATTTAAATAAATTGTAATGATTTGCTAGCACGACATATTTTATCCGGCTACTTCTAAGGTGTTATAGTTATACTCATACCACCACAATCATTGTCCTGTTTGTGCTTCTGCCATCTTCTTGAAAAATGTAAGTATTATCTTTATCACACGCCCATACCTACTATATTTATTTATTTAATAATTATGAAGTAATGTAACAGTGGATTTATTTATACGAAAAGAAAATTCATACTCATGAGTATGAATTTTCTTTTCGTTAACCAGATCATCTGCCATAAGGCAGTCGAATAAAACAATGCTTCTACTATTCTTAAAATGAAGTTTTTGTGTGTTTAATTACAGGTCGGGCTATGAAAGTGATGATTCAAATTATAATTATATGACAAAAAAAAGAAATGTGGGTTTTGAGACGGGAGAAGAGACGGGAGAAGAGATAGGTCCTTTAGGAATAAGGTACGTACCTCTTTCTTAGCTAATCTAAGTTTGAATGTGATTTTGTATGATGATTTGTGAATTCTAACCTTCAAACTTTGTGAATAAATAAGACAACGTCAACGAATTAGATTAGTCTACCCCATCGTTACCTCATAACTCCGTCAAATATAAACCGATTTAAAAAATATATGTTTCGTTTTAAAGAATGCATTGCAAGGCAAGTCCCATGTATTTTTTTAAGATCAGAGAAAATATCTTGAAGCTGGAGACCGAATTTCTCAACAGACAACTGCAGCTTAAATATTAATTAATACATTTGCATGCTCATATAACTTTTTTTTAATTATTTTCTTATAATTTGAATGAAGATCGGATGAAGGGTTTAAGGATAATGATCTTCTTTTCGGATTGACTGAGGTCTTGAAAGTTTATCTAGATATGTAATAATATGCATAGTATTATTGACATAGTACCTCATAACTCAAGTCTCGCTCTTACTTTGGGGATATCTCAATCTGTGACAGTTAACCGTATATATTTATTTATTTAAATTTAATTAAAACTTGACGAACTATCTTTAAATAAAAGAAATCATTCATAGTTCAAATTTTTCTTATCTCGTTTTCAGATCTAAATCATCGGAACCGGAGTCGATACTGATATCGGACTCTGAAGAGTCAGACGAAGAGAAGTATGTATTAACATAAATGTAAATAGTTACTGCATTTATTTTCTCATAATACGAAATTGTTACCTATTTTTTATGTTATAATTGAACTAACCATACCACAAAAAAAGTACAAGTACTCACGTACAAAAGTCTCACTCAGCAAAGAAATTTAAAGAAATATCTTCTCACTGTGGTTAGCAATAAAGTTTAATTTAGCTTATGCCAGAACTCAGCAAAAAGATCTTGGAGCTGGAGACCAAAATTCCTCAATAGACAACTGCAGCTCAAATATTAATATTTTTTTATGTATGTTACCTCATAACTCCGTCAAATATGAACCGATTGAAAATATATGTTTCGTTTTAATGAATGCATTGCAAGGCAAGTGCTATGTTATTTCTTAAGATCAGAGAAAAGATCTTGGAGCTGGAGACCGAATTCCTCAACAGACAACTGCAGCTTAAATATTAATTAATACATTTGCTTGCTCATATAACTTTTTAATTATTTTTCTACTAATTTTAATGAAGATCGGATGAAGGGTTTAAGGGTAATGATCTTCTTTTCGGATTGACTGAGGTCTTGAAAGTTTATCTAGATATGTAATAATATGCGTAGTATTAATCTTCTTTGCTGGTCTGGGAGAAAAGAAAAAACATAGAATGTAGCAGATGCTTCTCTTCCCGTGCAGATCGTAAAAGCCGATCGAGGGAATGGGCGAGAATTTGAATCATATGAATAGGCGATGCGGTTAGCAACCCATCACTATTATGATTTCCCTTTTCCACCTTCATGCCCACCATTACGCTAAAAGTGGCCTGGGCTTTACCGCCCTTGGCTCTGTCTACCCCGTTAGGGATAAAGACGTGATAGTGTATCTGTATGCGTAGTATTATTGACATAGTACCTCACAAATCAAGTCTCGCTCTTACTTTAGGTTTATCTCAATCTGTGACAATTAACCGTATATATTTATTTATTTAAATTAAATTAAAACTTAACGAACTATCTTTAAATAAAAGAAATCATTCATAGTTCAAATTTTTCTTATCTCGTTTTCAGATCTAAATCATCGGAACCGGAGTCGATACTGATATCGGACTCTGAAGAGTCAGACGAAGAGAAGTATGTATTAACATAAATGTAAATAGTTACTGCATTTATTTTCTCATAATACGAAATTGTTACCTATTTTTTATGTTATAATTGAACTAACCATACCACAAAAAAAGTACAAGTACTCACGTACAAAATTCTCACTCAGCAAAGAAATTTAAAGAAATATCTTCTCACTGTGGTTAGCAATAAAGTTTAATTTAGCTTATGTCAGAACTCAGCACCTTTTCGTTTAGATACCTAGAAACCATTGCAAGTCCATTTCATTCTTATTACTCTAGACAAACGATTTGCATAAATAAATTTACCACTTGGAGTGGTCGCCGTGCGCATAGTAATGATGTAGGTATATTATACCTAAACGAAGAGTCACACAGACCTAACCTTACTTACACTCTAATTGACGACCTCTGGAGGTGTCTGTGGTTTAGTAGTCATCATGCTAGACTGTCACACCGGAAGTCCTGGGTTCGATCCCCGGTTAGGTTAGGATGGAATATGTTCTTTTTTAGATTGACTGAGTTCTTAGGAGTTTATCTACATATGTTATTATATATGTATGTTATGACATTTGTCCGTATATATTTATTTATTTAATCCTTAACGAACTATCTTTAAATAAGAAATTATTCGTAGCTCTAATTTTTCTTATCTCGTTTTCAGATCAGAATCATCGGATATGGACTCTGATGAAGAAGAGTCTGAAGACTCCAAACCTGTAACTCTAACTATTTATATATATTAAAATTAAAAGATAGGTACTGTCATACAAAAATCATGTTTTTTTTTTTTTCATCGTAAACTTAAACTTAACTAAAACTTAAACTTTATCATGACATTAACTATATACTTGGAATTTTCACCGATTTTGTATTACTGTAACCGTTATTACAAAAAATACTAAAAATAAGAAAAAGTAAAAAATTGAGGTACAGTCGGTTGCAAAGTCCATTTATAGCTTAAAGATTATAATCGCTTCCACTCGTCTGCCACACAATTCACTCACACATATTTAAATAGAACATATATTCCATTAATAGAAATGTAATCTTTAACGCCTCAGATTAATATGAAAAATGTTCTCATTTTTCTATGTCAGCTTAATAACAAGGATAAAAAAGAGACAGAGATAACCGGTCACTGAGCTGATCTGATAATAACCGATCGACGGAAACTGTCACCTGAATTTACTTTGTGTGAGAGATCAAGTTAATGTTTTCATTATAAGTAGGAAGTTGCTTTATTCACAGCCTTCTCATAACATTTTGTGGTGGACTAGTTAATACAAAAGAATAAATAACTTATTGCATGATAGGACTTTGGATCGAGTCATATGACAGAGGCTATTTTTATGTTTTATGTTTTTGATGTTAAGCTTTTTTTGTTAGTGACCAACATGTTTGTATTCAACATGCCAATTTTATTAGGCGACTTTTATCTAGATAACAGCCGAGATATTTATTAATTTATAGTAAGACATTGGCCTTACCATAATTTACAGAAAAAGCTACTACTATTTTTGCATTTTTATGTTATTTATTTGAGTTCACATAGGATTTAGGACATAATTATCTACCTGTTATCTACACACTTTTAGTAATCATAAACTATTCTTTTGCATTTTTAAGGTTATAGCTTAAGGCCGTACCTAAATTTTCCGGGGACCAGTGCTGCCTCCATTTTAAATAAATCATTTCAAAGAAAACGGAGACATCATTTAAAATTTTGCAACTACCAAGGCCTAGATAACCCTTCAAAGTATTTTATGAACTACTGTTTACAGTTTAAAGTGAGAACGTTAAGCTTTACTACGCACATTTGCTAAAAGTGGCCGTTTTTCGCAAATGTGCGTAGTAAAGCTTAACGTTCTCACTTTAAACTGTAAACAGTAGTTCATAAAATACTTTGAAGGGTTATCTAGGACTTGGTAGTTGCAAAATTTTAAATGATGTCTCCGTTTTCTTTGAAATGATTTATTTAAAATGGGGGCAGCACTGGACCCGGAAAATTCAAGTACGGCCTTAAGTATTCGTTTTCAGGACGAAAAGAAAATTGAAGCTGTCCTTAAAAATACCATCTATTCTTTATGATTTATACGCTTTTATTGTAAAGCCATGCGACGACGCAGCCTTACTTATTTGCTTATGTGCTGTAATAATAAGATAATAGTCGGTAGAAAAATAAATTTGATAACTAAAAACTTACACAGTTAAATAAATTAAATCTGTTTAGTTTGGAGAATTAAAAAGTTGTTACACGTGAAGGAAAGTCTAAGTACAAACGTGCTCAATTCAGGTCAACTTAAAAACATGTACGGACAAATTTTAGGTTGAAAGACCTATGAATTGCTGACTGTGTTGAAAATAATATTTAAACACCTAATTTGAGCACGAATAATATCACTTCGCAAGTAACGATATTGGGAGCTGGACAATAGTTAGCTGCACTAATTACTTCATAATCACCAAGTGAGTATATATAGTTTTGTAAATGTACACTGTAATCAATTTATTAATTATTGATATAAACTATTTATACTAAATTTAATTATTTCTTTGTTGCAGAAAATGGAAGACAACACAAATGTTATGTTTTCACAGTACGCACAAGATCCTTATGAAAACTTAACACAAGAAATAGAGCTATTTGCACAAGAGCGCGAAAGACAAGAGAGGAGAAAGCAAGATGTGTCTAGAAAAAGGACTAAACTCTCGTCGAAGTCCTTCATCATCAGCAAGCAGCAAAAGGGGTTAAAATTAATTCAAATAAAGATAGTGGACTTGGCTCGTGAACCAGCTAGTGCGTCAAGCTCGGGTATCAACGATGTTGTCAGCGCGCAGTATGTGGTACAAGATCAGTGTGATGAAGTGTTAGACCTCACGGAGTCACTTGTTAGGACAATATCGAAAAAACTATGTGCTGATAATTTTTAAGTGTATTTTTTAATGATTGTATATTTTTTCTGTTTAGCGTGTAAGTAAACCTTATAAGTATGTTAATTATTTTTAAGAGATAAATAATAAATAGAATACCTAAGATTTTTTTTATTTTTTTTTTTATAACCGAATATGCTATAATAGGTTTAAACTAACCAAGGATATGAATAAATAAAAGAAAATATATTGTTTCCATCTTATAATATTTATTTACACTACGAAATATTGTCTAAATACCATTTCTTTATACAAATAACATTTTTTAGCGCACAAAAGTTCTTATGACTTAAACAATTAAAGCTACATTCATTTTTACAGTAGTTTTCATATAAGGTCGAAAATGTAGGACTCCCTCGATTTTCTATGTCAATCAAATTACTTCCATCACATAATTCTCTAATCCATTTCTGTTTTTCAAGACCTTTCATTATAATAATTTTATTTTGCATGATTGGTACAATAATTCTCTTAAATTCTCTATAGTCAATGTGACCTTCACTCCAAGTGATTCCTCTCTGTCGCTCGAGGTATCGAACAGTCTTCTTTTCTTCCGGAGATAATGTAGTATATGCATATGGAGGTTTAATTAGAAAAACTTGAGTGAAATCCTTAGTAGATAATGCAAACTCTTTGATTATAAATTTATTACTGCGATCCTTAAATCCTTGCACATCAACGAAAATAATCGAGTTCATGATATTTTACGAACAATGTTACTCAGAGGTCTGTATTCGACTATGCAGTCATTCAAAATTAGACAATATGCTGATGTCTGATCTGGTATCACTTTGTCACACTCTAGTTCGAGGCGAATGTTGATCACCGGTCCTGATTTAATATTATCGTTTTGTCTAGAACAGTCTATCACGAATAATGGTGCAAAATTTTTAAACTCTTGTGCAGTCAACAATGCGTTGCATGGGCGGTTGTAATAAGACTGCTGAAAATTTACATATTGCTCGTATATTAAAGCATAGTTATGATATGAAAAGTTGGTGTTGTAACTTTCGTACGGGTAATATGTAGAGTTTAAAAAAACTTTAACATCTCGAACATTGCAGTGATCGAACTGAGACATATCGTTCATAACGTTGTTCTTTCTGTTTGTTTGTAAACCTAAAATGACATATCTCGGTTTTTCAATTTGTGACGAAGTTTTAATTGACCAAGTGTGTTTTGTAGTCTTTGGTAACAAAGGGTACTCATAAAGGTCCCAGTTTCTATACACTAATTGAATGGGTCTATCTTTTTCAAGTATTTTAAGTAAATTAATTCTTTCTCTATCTGATACTTTAACGTGAGGAACTCGCCATACAATCTTTTTTATGTCAATACTTTCAACTCTTTCGCCAGTGTTTAGCTTTAAAGCATTAAGGTTAGTATTACTTCGTAGCAACACAAGTTCGTGTTTGCAATTGACAATAATTTTTTTATAATCTTCTGCAAAACCTAATATATTGCTGAGAGGTATTGACGCAGCAAAATGACCTGCAATTTCATTTTTTGTACCTTGTATATCCCAACCCCACACTTTGGATACCTTCGCCTCGTCTGCGTTCATAGACACCAGTGCTTTCATAGTAGTAGTTATACCAGCATTCTTCACTTTGTCTATTTCAATACCGTTCAATTCATATCTTATATCTTGAAAAAGGAATAGAAGGGGGTTGTTGGTAAAATGTACGGTTTTAACTGTTTCTTTCTTCTCAACATTGATAACATTTACCACAGCTTCAACATACAAGGTACTTGAACATGGAAGCACATATAAATCTTGTTGGTTTATAGGTATCCGAATTTCATCATTTATATTGAAAGTAGTGGTATAGGGCTTGTAAGAATGAATTTCTATACCGTCTATGGAGTTATCATAAGCGGGTGGGTTAGTTATATTTAAAATACTCATTATAGTAATCCGATCGATTTGAGAAAATGTATATTAGTAGAGGTTAATTTCTTTTTTTTACCACGAGTATGTGTGGTCTTCTTGATTGCTTGATGAGTACTAATCTTTCGAAAAGATGTAGTTGTGTATTTATTGTAGTCAATCATATTTTCTTCAAATGTAAGTACAATTGTACTTCCTCTCCGCGAAAATTTATTAAATTGTTTTTTATGTCCAATATTCTTATATTTATACTATTCACCGTGCTTCTGTTCACCGGAAAATATATGGTATTTTTTGGAACTTCTATTATTCTGTAGCCAGGAGGAACATTCAATGCGAATTCGTGAATTATATGACTTGATTTTCCATTAATGTAGGAACCTCCGGTAATATCACATTCAACCCGCACCACGGTTGTAGGAAGAATGTTCACTGGTAGTGGGGATTTGTACCATTTATCCCTCATCATGAAAGTTTTTCCATATCCTAGTAGAGGTCCAATAGAATTTGGTTTTTCAAAATGAATTTCTTTAGAGCAGAATATCGAAAGCCTCAAGGTGTTATTGTTGCACAATAACTTTAAAACACAATTGTTTACTTTTGATTGTAAGAACTCACAGATGTCTAGGAGTTCATATGCTCCCTCAGGAATTTCAACAACTTCGTCAACGCCATAATAAAATTTATTATTATTATTTGTAATATTTGGTATAGAATTAAATGCAGAGAAGTGTAAAAGAGAGCACTCATATTGACCATCAAGTTCCAGTGGAGGGGAATAGTTCGATGTTAGTAGTGAGCTGTTTCCAGTTATGGACAGAGTGAAAGACATTTTTAGAATGATGTTTTATTCAAACGTAATAACTATTATATAATATTGTTACACCAAAAGTCTTGCAAAAATTTTATACATAAATGACCACAATTTACAGTATCAAAGTTTTGAAATCTAGTATAATTATAATGTATATCACTAACATTTAAATATTTTACCAATTCTTTGGGCGGTCTTAAGTTACCAAAACTATCGAAATATTCACAATAATTATTTATTTTAGCAAAGGCTACCCAGTGTGTTCCGTTATTCTTATAACTGTCTAAGTTTAATATACCACACTCTATGGGTTGTGGTTTACGTGGCAATCTATCCCTCATATATACACCTCGAAAATATGGAATATTTTTAGTGTATTTAATAATATCGATATTTGTAAGAGCACGTTTGGGTAGCCTGCTTATTAGTTTTTTGTAGATTTCAAAAACAACCCACTTCCTTTTTTATATGGTTTAAGATAAAATCCTTTTCCTATTGCAATAGCCTCCATAGCTTTGTTATGACGTTCAGATTCATGTAAATTCTGTTGAGCAGTTTTACAATCATTTATAGTTTTAGCTATACCAGCAGCACCTCCTGCTAAAGCGCCTAGTGCCGATAAACCCGCAAAAATTGGTATCAAAGGTAAAATCCCTCCTGTTTTAGGAATTGGTATTATTCTCGGTAAACGAACGTGGCATGTCTTAGGAAACAATTTTTTTGCTGCCTCATAAGCATACTTAATAGCAGTTTTATTATCCTTTGATTTCAGTTTTTTTATTTGTGAACGTATTTTTGATACAATGGTTTTAAATTGTTTTATCCCGGCACCTGTTTTTAATTTTGCTTTCATAACTTTGTTAACTATCCAAGATGCTAACTTTTCTCCTTTGCCAGCGTCTTTAGAATGCAATCGCTTCTTAGCCATTTTCATCAGTTGTAAATCTGCTTTATGACGAACGGAGAGACTTGGGTTGTTGTATGCAATATCGTGGTATTTACAAGCTTCGTCTAATTTGTTGACACCTTTATCACCTCTCAATAACCTTTCTTGCAACCTGGTGCCTGGTCCGCAATAGTTGTAACCTGGCAAGTGAAGCTCAAACGGGGTATTGTTTATCAAATTATTAACAAGTCCACCTCCATTCATTTCTTATAATATAATGAACAAAATATACGATGCTTGAACTTATATGTGCTATGATACGATAGACTTTCTATCTACCCAACTGTTTTCTTCGTCAGGAAGTCCTAACCATTTGACAAACAATTTATTGCCTTTTTTCCTTATAATTTTTTCAATTAAGTATATATTCGGATACTTAGTTTTTTGTAACTCTTCTCGATAGAATGAACCCAATATATTTTGTTTTCGTTGATCTTGTATTAAATATGTAACAGGTTTAGTATTATTAACCGTTTTAATAGTAAAAATTTCCGTAGACCAATTAGGTGTATAACCTTTTGCAAAATTACTCTTATATTTACTTATTCTAACGTGGTCACCTATTTTAAATTTATTTTTGATAAATTTACACCGTTTCCTTTGGAATTCCTTAATGTTATCTTTTACTAGGTTTTCATTTTTTGTATTTACATCTACTGGTTTAAACTTTGTAACGCTATGTTTTTGATTGTTATATGAAAACAAAACGTCATTTAAAGTTTTTCCTATCCATTTATAGTTACCATTATAACTGAAACATTTATATAACTTAATCTTCAATGTTTTGATTAACCTTTCTACAATTGAAGCTTTTTTTGTTGAATACGATGAATAGTGGTTAATCTTCATAAACTGCATTTGTCTATTAAATACATCGTTATAAAACTCAGTGCCTCTGTCAGTTTGTAGGTTTTTAGGGAAACGTCCACTTTCCCTTATAATTTGAGTAAATGCATTAAGCACCTCCTTTTTTGATTTAGTTTTCAAAGGAATCATCCAGGCATATTTTGAGAAACCATCAATGACAGTTAAAATGTAACCGTATCTATTATTGTACTTTTTTAATGATTGAATATCAATCAGGTCCGCTTGCCATAAGTCGTCTATTCCTTTCAAGATCACATTACGACGATCAAAATTTCTGCGTGCTGATCTATGAATTTCATTTACCACTTGCTGTTTTACCATTTTGTAGTTTAGTAATTTTATCGATGTAGTCTTTAGTATAAAATTTTTTTTCGAACTGAATAAGGTTATTTATCACATCATCTTTTATTAACTTTCTAAGAGCGGTTATTTCATCAAGGATCTTTTTATCAACATATTTTTTGTTCACCGCATCATCATGTGCAACAGGTTCTTGAACTCCTTTCAATCGAGATGATTGTAAATCAAAATCTCCGGTTTCCGATCTAACTAGGTGATTACTGGGACAATGTAGTATTTCTGTCAAACGTAGTCTTTTATGAACATGGTGCCCGAATTTATCAACATTCATTTTGGATTGAAGTCAGCCGCAGTGAAATAATTAATGAAGTAAATAAGATATGCACTTATTAATTTATACTACCATTTTCACGTAGTTCTTCTATGATTGAAATTATTTCATTATCAAGACCAGTGTTGCCTGCATCTTTAGACGCAATTAATAATTTCAGCCTTTCTACTAGTTCGTTAGGATCATCCCAGTAAATGTAATCAGTATTTTTCTTAAATTTCTTTTTAAGTATCAAACCTTCTCCTGCTATATTATCATCAGTATTACTGACAGACGATGACGAAGGCTTTCGCAGTCTAAAAAGTGGTTTAATGATGTTCAAATACTTCCGTCCTTTATTAGATTTAATTGGTTTACTAGGATCAAAGTCTCGCCGGTGAGCATTAGTAGCTATTAACATGGTTTTATATTCTTGACAATCATTTTCAGTCACCAGTTCTAAATTAGGTATTTTTTTTAACAATAACTCCTGCAACCCTGACGTTAATTGATAATCATGTCCAGCTACAGATATAATATTTTGATCATTTATATGCACACGTGCTGAACCCAACATTAATTTACCTCGTTCTTGTCTAACACCAAAAGGTACATCATTAAATATTTCGGAGGAAAGTGACCAGGACGAAGTATTATGACTAGGGCTAGGTATTGACTCAATAGTTTTAAACGATGAATCACTGGTATTAATATTCGTATTAGTAGAGTCGCCTGATTTTTCTAAACTATTATCTTCATCAGAATCATCTTCAGCATAATTTTGTGGGGAAATATTGTGCTTAAGAGTTTTGTTGAAATACGATTTAGGTGATTGAATTTGCTCTTTTGCACAATATTTTTTTATGAGGTCATCCTTTTCTTCTATTGATTTAATTTTACTGCTTCGATCCGTAATCAATTGATGAATTGGGTCAGTAACAGGTCTAAAAACTGTATTTAAAACATTTTCACTGTAGGATTCCATAGTTTTCATATCTTTGATTTTCTTTTTAACAGATTTTGCTATTTTAACTATCTGAGTCTTTAACTCTTTTTCCATATTAAACTTGATGAATATACGTTATTTGCTTAATACGGTAATAGTTTGACTGAAGATGAATATCGAATAAATCTTCTTATATGCTCGTATTTTTATCCTCGTCAAACAAAATAAAAGTATCAAAATTCTTCCTGTAACAGCCTTTGTTCTTTAAACAATCTTTATTGATTACCAAATAGTTATAGGGTTCGCTCCATACTTTTGAACACATTTCTCGAAATTCTGACCACGACATGTCGGTATTAACGTGTTCATCATAAACATGATGGAGGTTCACATCATCTTGTTTGAATAATATTAAAAGATTTGCATTGTCTCTTACTAGCTGTTTAGGTATCTTGCTGTACGTTTGATTCAAATAAAAACAGTCAATAAATTTATGTCTACCCATTGCGAAATAATCCCTCATATTGGACTGGTTTTCACATGCGACGTCATCGAATATTATTATGGAGTGTGGTTTTGCATCGTGAGGACTTAAAATAAGTTCATTATCTTTATATTTTGCAAACGTTACATCTGGCACTAAATTAAGAACATTTTCTAAAAACACATATTTTGGTTGATACAATGTTTTTGAATAAAGATAAACGTTTTTGAAACGTAAACCATTTTCATGTAATAGAAGACCTATGACTACATTAGTTTTACCACAATTCGAGGGACCGCAAATAATACATCGAATAGTATTAGGTAGAAGGTCACAATGTCGAAAAACATCTACTTTTTCATCTGGACATATTCGACTCAATTGTAAAGTTTGAGATTGTTTAACGAATTTCATCCTTTTAACCGCTAAGGCTGTTTTTGGTTGAATGTTTTTAATTTGTAAAGCAACGATTTATATATATATTTAAAACGAACTGACTCTGTGAATGCTTAATGTTGGAAGCTCTTATACCTGAGTGACATGATATAAGTAAGTGATTCAATTTCAATTTTGATCAGTTATTGTAAAGTAGTTCTGTAAACAGGGTATAAGCTATTTCAAAATATTTACCTGTTCATCGAAACAGTTGACATGTCATTAAATATTGGAGATCACGTGGATATAGTTATCATGTATAAGAGAAAAATATGTGGCATTCGCAATGTGAAAATGATTATCACCAGATCAGTTGACACATCTTTGAATATTGGAGACTACGTTGATATAATAATTACTTCTGAGAAACTACTTGGTCTTCACATAGTTAAAATTATAAATTATGAGCAATATGATGCTATTCTAATACCTTCGCAAAAATACACTACATTATGGTCTAAAATTCGATTGGAAGTTACCCGAATAGATGGAAAAGAAGTAGACCTGACTGAAGTGGAAGATTCGTTTCCAGAAATGCTCATCGACATAAAATGCGACTGGAAGCCCAAATGGATGTAAATATAGAAGCCCTGTCCTGTCTGAAGTGTAAGACTGAAATACGAACTGTGGAAACAAGCAACTGTATCGAAATGGTTAAATGTATGATATTGGGAAGTCTAAGTCACGAATGTGATGAAGACGAACACATTGAAGTGTGAGTCTGAAGAACAGGAGTGATTTAGACTTCCCAATATTATACTACTGTCATAAATTAGTTTGGCAAGTGGGTTGAACCCACTTGCCAAACCAAGTTACAGGAACTAAAACAAAAATATGAAGTGCGTAGATTTAGGCCTGCTAAGTCCGTGCCGTTTGATGATTGAATTGTTTTCTGTTCTACCAGATGGCATATATGCGTAGATTTAGGACTCTTCGATCAGTCAGCTTCAAAGGCAATCCTTGTTGCGATGATCCTATGACGTACCAGTTCCTGAAGTCAGCACTGCCAAGAGTCACATACCTAGATTATAAAACAGTCACTGAAGAGGAACGGGAGGACGGCAGAGCCATATTCAGGTTAATAATTAAGTCACTATTATAAAGCTCACTTTTTACCTAATCACTGCTTGCTGTTCAAAAAGTTCCTACCTGTTTGATAAATGTTCGCTCACTGGAATGCTTAATAAGTACCTATCAACAACGTCTTTTTAGTGAATTCACGCGATACTCCACTATTCAATTCAAGCTAAATGAGCCTTGTTAATGTTCTTAAGAGATTTTAATTACTTAGGCAGCTTGAAGAATGTGACATCAATTTTGGCCACTTTACACAAATGAAAAATAAACAAACCAAAGTACCTACCTACTTACCTACCTACTGAATTAGGAACCTAGGTAACTGTAAGGAACCTAACTCTATGTGGTCTTTTAATATGTAATATGTAATCTGAATATTGATACACCAATGAGTTTTAAAATACTTACCTATGTAACAATAAAAATGATATTATGTAAGATACTACGTTCTAGAGGTTTATTGCGAAGACTAGACGAAGCAGATGAGAAAACTGAAAAAGAAAGGGTAGCACAGGAAGAATACGACGCGAAGGTGAAATTCTACGCGCTTTCATTTGTGGAGTACCTCAGTGGACCGGAACTGATAGAATCTATGTTTGAGAAGGACCCAGATGGAAATCTACTGCTCAAAGTTGGAGGCGAACTGATTGGATTCTATGAACAGTAACTCTACTTTTAATATTTATTGTAGAAACAAATAACTACCTATATTTTTTATGGAGATTTATTTTTGTTAAACTGAGATGTTATAAGTTTTTGTTGCCATTCAGAAAACGTAAACATGTCATCTAAATATACAAAAAAAGTATTTTACCGTTCCAAAAAGACACAAGGACGAATAAGCTAAAACGTTATGGAATTATTAAAGATTAATATATGTGTACGAGTACTTATATATTATGCTGTAATATTTCAGGTACAAAGATCAGTATGTTGAAACGATGGCGGGATTGGTGGAATTCGCGCAGGGAGCCTATAATACGAGACAAAACGAAATAAAACTGTTCAAAGATCTCGTTGACAACGCTTTGGCAGACAGCGTCCAGAAAAGTAAAGAGTAGGTGTATTAATACTAGATTAATCAATACAGCAGCTTGTATCGGTGTATATAGAATCTGCGTGGTGATCTGCATAAAGATAGCCTATTCATGGCTTCTCTCTCAATGTAATTTCACATCACTCACAGCTCACAGCTGTAACGTTATTATGTCAATAAAAAAGACATAGCTGTAGCCAAGGCCGTCTTAAACTAGGCTATAGCCTTTGGGCACACAAGAACTTGGGGCCGTGAGTGATAGCTAGATGGTGTACTTAGTAAATTAGGTAGGATGCGTTCGAAAATATTATTAATTAGTACAGTAGGAATAGGCGCAGTCATCGATATAATATAACGGCGTAGTATATGCCTTGTCTTTTCTACCTTCTGATAAGATTCCTGATATGTGAAAAAGTGTAATGTACCCGACCAAAATGTTTTGAGAATAAATGTGTGAGAGAAATTGTCGGTCCTTCGGGGCCCCCTGAGAATGGGGGCCCTGGGCACGGGCCCCGTGTGGCGTGTGCTTATGGTGAAGACGGTATTGGCTGTAGCCGGAATGGTTATACGATTAATAATTATGTACATAAAACTATTGTTATTTTTATTATGTTCTAGATAAAATAGTCCCACCGTTTACGGTTTACATTATTATTATTTGAATACTTTAGTAATTATTCAAATAATAATAATGTGTTGTCGCTTAACATGAGCAGCAGCTTTTTACCTTAATGGCATCACATAAATGAATAAGTAACTATATAATTTTAGACTGTTAATAACTTATTTTTCTAGAGTGCTAGAAGATTTTGAGAAAAAGAAGCTGCCGCTAGTGGCCCAAATGAATGAAATGATCCGCAAGGTATCCGCAAAGCAATCCACCGTGGACGAGTTGGAGCCTAAGATAACGGACCTGGGAGAGGCGTTCAACGAAGTGCTGTATGAATTGTGGAAAGAGCTCATGAGTATTGAAATGCGGTTGTATGAACAGTGCGAGGTAAGGATGACAATATAAAGTACCGACCTACCTCTAGATAGGTAGATATTAGAAGTTTTAGTAGAAATGGAAAAGTGTATACACCACACACTACACCATAGTGTAGTGGTTCGTGGCATCAATGAGGACGAAGCTTTCTCGTTTGGGTTGGTGACGACGATGGTGTTCATATCAGGAACGGACAGTGGTTCCTGATATTAATACTTCTTGATATATCAGTTCCCGATATGTTTCCTTCTTTCCGACAAAAAGGGTACGGTGGTGTTCATGTCAGGAAGTGGTAATTATCCATCGAAAGGGGAGTTCTGATATAAGGCTATTAGCCCTGTTTCATCATCATCATATTAGCTACAGGAAGACCAAAGCTGGACATAGGCCTCCCCCAAGGATTTTCAAAAAGTAGTACAGAGTACCGTTAAAAAAGAAATATTTTATAAAATTATACCTACTATGGATTGGCTCCGGGATCGGTAAAATGCTGAAGTAGACCGAAAAGCCTTTGCCCAGAAGTGTGGTATAAAATTTTAAGTAAATAAAGCTTAAACAATTTTGCAGGAATCACGTGTGCAATTCTCAGTAAACATGACAGAGATGATCACGAAACTTCTAGAAGTGTCAAGAAATGCTTTCGGCGCGTGGCGTGAGACCGAAGGCACCTGGTCGATGCGGCAGTTCGAGTCGCTGTCCAAACTGCTGGGGAACAAGATAATGCTGGGAGACGCGCCGCCGGAGCTCTTTGAGGCATACATTTTTGAATTAAGCTATTTTGTCATATAAATGTCAAAAAGCATGAGTCTTTCAAAGCTGAGATGGCCCCTCTGAGTATGTGTTTCAGTACCCACACCCAGAATTTGAATAATTCATGATGATTGGTGGTTAAGACCCTTTAGATCTAATAAGGTAGATAGATTCAACCCAACTTGGGTCAAAAATAAATTGTTTGGTTTGGCCAAGAGAAAACGTCTCAAAATAGTGTCACTTGTCTTGATCATATCCATTTTCAACATGATTTGAGATTTATTAATGCAAAAACTATTTGACTCGAAAAAAATATGAGGTCACGGTTGTGTTTTTCATACAAATTCCATAGAAAATGTTTGTTTTGACGTTTAGAAAAAAGTGTATGATTTGATTTCTTGTCATCTAGCTAGCGGATTCTTTAACAAAAATGCTTAGGTGGGTCCTTTTGTTATAAAGGTGATGATGGATCGAGACATGATGATGAATCTAGTGGCTCAATCATCGGACAACCACATGAGGTTCATCGATGCAAGAGAAGATTTACTCATGACGCGCGCGAATCAGTGGAGAGACGACTTGGTTCAGGGGACTAATGAGTAAGTTATTATAAGCAGTTCTAAAAACTTTCTAAAAAGATCTAATACAATGCTCTAAGTAGAGCCGAGCAGACTAGTGTAGTCACCTTTGGCAGCACTCGTGAGTTGACGCGTGGTGCTCACGAGTTGACGCTTGGCTGATGATAGTTCGCTTGCTTTCCTTGCAGTAACGAGGTCAAACGCAACAGAGATCGGATACTTGAAATAAACTACTTCATAGACAACCAGAGGGAGGAATGGACTGATATGCAGATGAGACTCACAGACACCGTGGACCCTGAGACCGCTGCCATACTAGGCGAAGATATGTACTAAGTCACAAAAACATATTGGATTTTACGACGAAAAATATATTTTTTTGCAAGAAATGAGGATTTACGTTACGTTCGGGGATATACTTTGAATGTCATGCGAGTTTTGTTAGTTACGTAACGCAAAGGGCGAATATGAGTTACACGATTTAATCAAAAAAAAAAGACGGGTTGCACTCCGGGAGTGCCGGCAGAAGTGAATGAACGTTGAGCATTTTTGATATTTTGGAATGGTTAGGGAATAATTTTGCACGAATTGCTTTAATTATCAGTATAAAAGTACTATCATTTATGTGGTAGAATACAATATTTATTTATTGCGCTATCGTACACAAACATGACAATTTATATTACATTAAAAAGTTTATCTCTCAGCTAAACGAAACAGCAGGCGCAGGCATACATTTTCGCCGCGCCGTAGAAAGAGAGGGGGATACTTCCTCTACTACGCCGCGCCGGCTGTCTACTCTCCATCCGTCTTTCGAATTTTCGATCAGGACACGTGTCCTGACGCGAGTTCCAAAGAAAAAAAAAGTGCACAACGCCGCTAAAGAAGTTTTCACTTCAAAAATCAGTAACAGATACCCAACGACTTCTCTAAAATGTTTTTTGCATAGGTTACTAGATGGCATTTTTTTCTTTTTTTCTTTATTCAATTTCATCAACCGAAGGGGGGTGCAACGACAAGTGAGACCAAAGTAGGAACAAAAATAAAATTTTACCTAGTAGTTGAACCTATAAATAAATAAATATATAAGATATAAGGATCAAATCACACTGATTGAGCTAGCCCCAAAGTAAGTTTTTAAACTTGTGTTATGGGATACTAACTCAACGATACTATACGAGGGCCACACCGAAAAGCTCGGGAATAGAAAAAAGTACAAAGATAATATAATAATGTTTACTTTTATTGTTTTTCGAAGTATTCTCCGTGACAGTCAATGCACTTTTGCATTCGATCAAACCAATTATTGAAACAGTAATTCCAGTCTGAAGTGGATACAGTCAAAACAGCTGATTTGTAAGCTTCGACCGCCTCTTCTGGGCCGTGAAACCGTTGACCACGTAGCATATCTTTAATTCTTGGGAATATAAAATAATAATTGGGGCTCAGGTCAGGGCTATACGGAGGATGGTCCATTAACTCCACGTTTTCCAGATTTTGAGCTGTGTGCTCGCATTATCGTGGTGAAGGATTAGGTATACGACGATTCGGATTAATTTTACGAAGTTCTCTTATGACTTCCGGCAAATAAACTGTTGTGTACCAATCAGCAGTAACCGTCCTTCGTTTTTGTAAAGGAATCGTAGCCACATGACCAGTTTTCGATACAAACGAAGCGACCATTTTTTTCGACACGCTGCGTGAGCGAATAACTTTTATTGGCTTGACCTCACCCTCGAAGACCCAAACTGCCGATTGATGTTTTCTTTCGGGCTCATATGAATAAATCCACGATTCATCCCCAGAGACGATATTGTAAACTGCATTTGAGCTCCCTTTATTGAACCGTTGCAGAGCAGACCGACACCAATTAACACGAGCCGACTTTTATTCCTCGGTCAAACGGTGGGGCACCCAGCGTGAAATTAACTTCTTGACACCCAGTTCATTATGTAAAATGGTCTGAATGGCTGTCATACCAATGCTGAGAGAAACCCGAATCTGCTCGTATGTCACATGTCTATCTTCTTTTATTACAGCGTACAGCATCGATGTTATCTTGTGTTACCGCTGTTTTTGGCCGACTAGTAGAAGGGACTGGTAAGAGAGGAACGTCCACGACGAAACTCAGAATACCAACGATATATTGTCGTTTTACTAGGTGCTTCAAGTTCATAAATAGGAACAAGCTCGGCGAGACATTGTTCTTGAGATAAACCTCGACGAAAGTTATGAAAAATTATTGCACGAAAATGTTCCCGCGTGAGCTCCATTTTTCTTACCGACTTGTCAAATTCAAATGGTCAATACTCTTTTCTTTTAAACTTTATTTTAAATTCAAAAATGGAATTGTGTTCGAAATAATACTACATTTTAAACACCACAAAGGTTTTACTCTAATTTATTTCTAAGTATTCTATTCCCGATCTTTTCGGTGTGGCCCTCGGTTTTTATAATAAATACATATATAAATAAACACCCAAGACCCAGGACAATTTTTTATAACAAAACCTATAAATATAAATATATAGGGACGTTGTATGTCGTGGGCACCCACTGATCACGTTAAATACTAAAACTAAATAAAATAAAATAAATGCTAACTAAATGTTATGTAATGTTAACTAAATAGAATAAATGCTTTTATCCTCACAGCTTCGACTTTTTATTCTTTAACATTTTTAAATAATGCTCCTGGTTTTGTTGAGTTTCTGAACTAGTCATTTTCTTGACAAAATCATCGCAGTCCTTCTGCCGATTCTCCATAAGCCATAAAAGAGGCGCTTCTTTCGCTATCTGTCTGGTTTCCGATATAACTTTTGGAGCGATTTGGTCCATACTTTTAATGAACGATTTACATCTTGCTATTGCATCAGTTTTGTCTGAAGCTAATTCATCAACAAGGCCCACCTAAAACAAACAAGTTCCTTACTTTATTATTAAAAAACCTAACTGCGTATTTTTTTTTCTAACACTACACACACAAAGATACAACAGCAGTATGCTTAGGACGCAACCGAAAACACCCTTGAATCAGCGAGGTTATATGTATGTTGTTTTTTAGCATTTCTTATTCGTACTTACTTTGTATACAAGGGTGTGTAGTGTAGTTGTAAATATGTTTTTAAAAACTAAAAGATTAAGTTGTTTTTACTTTTAATATATTAAAAGAAGCTTTTCATTTAAGACAAAGTTTCATTTTATAGAGCCTCCGAAATAATTAGTTGATACAATTTTTTCTTTATTGTTATTTTTCAGGGTAATTAAAAGTTCAGCTCTTGTAAATCCTATATGATTATCATTACATTCTGGGCATTCAGATAAGAAGTAAGGTGTCATATTCAAAGTCTCAAGTTAAAATTTAATTATCTTCACATTTGCCTTACAAATATATGAAAAATATATCAGTTGGAAACGATAAAGCATTCCTTCCGGTCTCGCATCTCCCCTGATTTTTTTAGTCTTGGGGTCTTATCAAGATTGAGAAGTGTTATACTTCAATGCCTTCGTTTTCCTTATTTTTCTAAGGCAACTAGTAAGCATTTGGTAACCAACAAAACGACTCTTCCATGACTAAGTTTATTTTTTTTATTCTGACACAATTATTGCAAAAAGCGCGATTATTTTTAAATAAGTTGATAATTATTTGTCACTAGCTGACCCGGCGAACTTCGTTTCGCATGTCCCCTTTTCTTTTTCCATAATATCTCACCGTTTAAACCTTCCCTGGACTACGACAAACATTTCAAAACCAAAGTCAGCTAAATCAGCCCAGCCGTTTTCGACTTTTAGAAAGACAAACGAATAGCAATTGACTTTTATATATAGGTATATAGAAGAATAAAACATTATGCTTTTTAAAACCACAGCAAACTATATAGATATTAATTATACTAAGTGCATTAGATTTTTTTTGCTGTAGTTTTCTAGCATTTTTCAAACTTAAGCTTGAGGAGACATTAAACCCTTTAAAATCACTAACCAAGGGATAACACCATAGCAAGTTACGTGGTAAACAAATGTGTAGCCATGCCGCTTCCACCGGGGCCCGGCAGCCGTGGTAGACCCAAGCAATGCTAGCTTGACGTCGTCAAGGATGACATGCGTGCCAATGGTCTTACAACCAAGGATGCTTAAGACCGTGCGAAGTAGAGAAGAAAAAGCCGGAAAGCGGACCCCGGGCTTCGCAGCATTACAACTGGGGATGCAACTGGGAATACGTTGAGATTAGAGAGAAGATAAGTATTAACATCACCTCCACAGCTTGCTTAGGTTTAAATAAGGTAGACGCAACAATGGCCATCTCTGCTTTCCTCGTCGGCAGTGTGTGCATCATCAACTTGGTCACCCATACCGGGGGAACTATGCCCACGGCGGTATCATTGAACCCAATGGTGTACTCGCCGTCAACTGCCACCCGGTAGTCGGCGAGCATGGATAACAAGCAGCCGCCAGCTGAAGTGTGACCCTGGAAAGCCAAAGAACAGATTTTGTTGAAGAAAGGTACTTTTTCGTTGTAAATTCGTGATATAAAAGGCGCGGGTTCCGTAGCCAAATGGCAAAAAACGGAACCCTTATGGATTCGTCATGTCTGTCCGTATATCACAGCCACTTTTTCACAACAGCCACATAAACTTGGTAAGTAGATGAACTGTGAACCGATTTTTTTTCACACAAAAATATAAAAAAAAACAATAAATTTTTGGGGTTCCCCATGCTTAGAACTGAAACTCATTTTTTTTTTCATCAAACCCCTTGTGGGGTATCTATGGATAGGTCTTCAAAAATGGTATTGAGGTTTCTAATATAATTTTTTTCTAAACTGAATAGTTTGCGCGAGAGACACTTCCAAAGTGGTAAAATGTGCCCCCCCCCCTGTAACTTTTAAAATAAGAGAATGATAAAACTAAAAAAAAAAATATATGATGTACATTATCATGCAAACTTCCACCGAAAATTGGTTTGAACGAGATCTAATAAGTCGTTTTTTTTATACGTCATAAATCGTAAACCACAATTTTCCTTTAGAACTTATATATTATTATGTTACTTGCTGCTACGGAACCCTTCATGGGCGAGTCCGACTCGCACTTGGCCGCTTTTTTGAGATGGGGAAAAAACATTGATCTTGCGACACTGTTACCCTAACCGACACCTTTACGAGAGTACTTTACCTTTCCTTTACGAGTCTTGCAGCTCTGTCTGCTTAGGGCTGCAAGACCCAAAATGGTCAAGTGTCTTCCCCATTACATTAGGGATAAAGACGCTATAGTATGTATATACTTATAATTCTATCTAGAAGGCTAGGTAGGTCAGTCCTAGTTTGAAGACAAATTGACCAAAACGTACGTACATTGATAGCTGTTGCTGTGACGAAGTTGCAAGTTAACAATTTGATAGCAATTTCCTGCCATGTACTCCAAACAGTCGCCAATCTCTTCGGGTCTGGTTTGTATAGCTCTTTGAAGTCGATCCCCGCTGAAAATGTCTTGGGTAAAGCCTGAAATGATATTGTTTTTATACTATTAAAGTAGTTTGTAGAATGCCACTGTCACGCTACTACCTTCTCAAGCGTTTACTCTATAGGCACCCATAAAACAAAACGATATGTTTAGTTGAAATAAAAATCTACTTAGGTACACAGTACTAATCACAGAAGTCACAAACGATAATTAGTTAAGTGCCTAACAAAAATTAATACAATTTAAAAGAAGTGCCGCAGGGTACTGTAATGGGACCGACACATTTTAATTGATTATTATTTTTAATCGTCGGCCTTAAGGCAGCACAGCTGAAGTGGGACTGGGATGGGCACGTCTGCCATATGCAAGAAGATAGGTGTGCCAGGATGGCTACTAAGTGGATCCCGAGTTGTCGTCGAAAGCGAGGCAGCCCTCGAAAAAGATGGCGTGATGACTTGGACAAGTACATGGGCGAGTGACAAAATATTGCCCTCGACAGGACTGATTGGAAACAGAAAGGGGAGGCCTTTTCTCTGCAGTGGGACACTGAAATAGGCTAATAAAAATATTTTTAATCGATACGAAGTCATAATAATATTATATTAGAACACGTCCCTCGATACTTAAATGCCATATAAAGAAAAAACTTACACCTAAAGGGTTTGTTCTTCGTTATCTGTCCTCTATTTATTATATTATAGCTTCTTACCGAAGTGATTATGAGACCCTTCCATTTGTTCTCGTCAGCTTGGTTCAATATATTGACAATTTCCTTGCAGACATCCAAGTTAATGCTATTGACAGGTGGCCGGTCAAACTCCCATAGGGCGATACCATCGCCCACTGACAGTTTCGACAAACCACGGACGGTCATCGCATTGACGCTTGAATTAGAAACACAATTTATTTTTATTGTTTTTGTTTACCTTCCATCCCAATTTAGCGCGACCTGCGACCAACTGGTCGCATCGCATCAGATATTAAGATCTCCTAATATCTGATGCTATATTTATTTAATAATTATAGGTTATATAATAGGTAAGAAATTATTTATTTCAAATGGGGGCAGCACTGAACCTCGGAAAATTCAGGTATGGCCTTAACGATTTTAACCAAGCGGTAAAAATGCAGATTTCGTTATTACTCGTATCGGTTAATTAAGAGCTCGTACTACCCTAAAATTCTTAGAGCGATCTTAAATATTATCCATATTAACGAAATACTCACTTTGAAATAAAAACACAGCAAAGTTCAGGACTAACTCTAAACATAATAAGTTTCGAAAACACGATTGCTTAAAATTTTCTCTATAGAAAAACATTGCGAAGTTGCCTCCAAATCACCTCAGAAGTATACAAAAACAGAAAGTATTTAAGAAATACAATAAATTAGCACTTGTAACTTTGGATTATAATTGTATTAAACATAAGGCAGTCATCATATGTCTTACTTTCTAAATAACTCTTAAATATTCTTTGTAAAACGAAAAAACCACAAAACCAGAACCAGCCTCATTGACCCACCGCGATTCCCGACGCCCCGCATGGCTCGCTGTCTCGCTTCGGCTAGAGTAAATTTGTGTGCGTGGAAGCGGGAGCAAAATTTAGATTATTGACATCAGGCGCCCTCTTAAGCTTTTTACGGTTCAATACCACCGCTAGATGTCGCTAGCGGCTTTAAATGCGTATCGCGAGTTGCGCGATATAATGGCATATATTTTTAAGTTCATTACTTTTTGACCGATATAGGGCGCCATGTTGAATTAAGTATGACGCCACATAGCCTATAGCCAGCGGACAGCTAAGATGCTTTTAACGATACCTCATCTGTCAATATGCCGTGGATATCACGGATAATAAAATTAAAAATAAAATAAAGATACTTACAAGGGAACAGATGGACATACATACATAGGTACATAGCAGCGAAACACCTTTTGGCTTCGCCGCAATTTTATTGGTAGCTAACCAAAAAATTTGGTTAAGGCCGTACCTGAATTTTCCGGGGTCCAGTGCTGCCCCCATTTAAAATTTCGAAATTTCAAAGAAAACGGAGACATTATTTAAAATTTTGCAACTACCAAGTCCTAGCACTTGGTAGTTGCAAAATTTTAAATAATGTCTCCGTTTTCTTTGAAATAATTTATTTTAAATGGGGGCAGCACTGGACCCCGGAAAATTCAGGTACGGCCTTAAATAACGGTAGCTAACGGGTTTTTACAACTTTTCATAGATGTAATTTAAAATAGACTCGACAAGTTGATACCGACGAATAAAGTGTCGTTAATAAATTAATGAACTGTGAAAAGACTTTATGGACACTCAGCAGTCAGCACTGTGTGAAATAGACATATCAGCTCCAACATTTTCATGGAAGTGCGTGTTCAATAGGTACATCCGATTCGATGCACCTTTAATATAAAACATAAGATACATTTGGACTTACCTCACTTTATTTCTCAATTTTATAAAATGTTGACATTTATCAGCGCATATGACTGAAATCTTAGTGCTCCTTATCCAAACTAAAAACAAAAATATATTATTAGAGATAAGGTAATCAATGTCCAAAGTGATAACAAACTATAAGTACAGGTGACTATTTAAAGACCATCCAAATTTTTGGAGCAAGTTCAGTCCATGATATTGAACTACTTTCTATAAAAAAAGGTAGTAAAATTCGATAAATTTTTTTCGTCCTCCCATACAAAATACGTTTGGCTGAGCGCTGATTTGTATGGGAAGCAGACATGGGTAATCTCGACTCCGAGGAGTGTTTCGGCTCATTGAATCGTACTCCGCATCCGGTACCGACTCATCTTAATGATTCCTACTCCCTTATCGGCTCCAGGTCCGAGGTCCGCTAAGTTTCGCTATTGAATCTACAGAATACAGACGTCCTTTCTGGTACCGGTTTCAATACAGAATAATATTGACTTCCGACTCCCGATTTCTCTCGAGACGCGGTGGAGCCGAAACGCGGCTCGCGGCTCGCGACCTGACAGGCGCCGCCGGTTCCCGGCAGCACCAAGATCGGTGCGGACTCAATAACTCACGGGAGCCGATAACGATTACCGGGATTCAGTACGGGTATCTGCCCCCGTTGATGAATCTGCTCATTTAAATATTCGGATCTGGAGTTACCCATGTCTAATGGGAAGGTAAATTTTTATTTTAGTTTTTCGTTGTTTTTATGGAAAGTAGCAGGAGCGCCGTCTCCATATAATACGATTCCTTTCGAGTTGCCTAGGCGAATCCTAATATATACAATTTTTTTTATTATAAAAAATTATATCTTACCCTCGCTAGTTCATATCCGTACTGCGCTTTAAATTTTTTTCCACATCTCATAAGCCGACTAATTCACGGCTTTAGTTAATCGCACACACTCAAATATTAACAAATAGACATAATAAACATACACACACACATTTATCAATTTAACTCGCACTCCTACAGATAAAACCTGCAAACAACTCGGCCGATCTATCAGGAATTCTATCACGCTCACACAATGTCATTTTTCTATGAACACACGCACACAGACGCACTACTTAGGTACCTAGGACAATTTGTGCATATATACAGCAAAATAGTGCTCAGGTGAATCGATTCTTTTGCGGCTTATGCATTTTAAAAATGAAACTTAATGTTTACGTAACTAAAGTCATTTTTACAATGACGTCTCTGGCGCTGGTGTGTCGATTTTTAAATATCCAATCAAAATCACTTATCAACATCGCGGCCAATTAAAATACTCTTACTGTGTCGCGGTGTATCATGGCTGCAGTGTTTTGTTTACACGTTGTGTTTATTGCAAAATAATATGATAGATGTTACTAAAAACAGTGAAGGTGAGTGAATTAACTTGAGAAATGCCGTGTTTTAGTTAATTAAGTTGTGTATGTAGTGATCTTCTTAATCAATGGATGTTTATGTGATAGGTAGGTAAGTGATTTGTTTTGTTTTGTCGTATTTGCGGTCGGCGCGGCGACCGGCGATGGGCGCGCGATGAGGCAGGTCTGTTTATTGTTTTAGGTAACTACATAATTAAAAAAGGTTACTTCGATGGCGGCTGTACCGAGCCAAAGAAGAACGATTTACTTATGTCCGTTTTTTGGTCCGGGTTCACTTGTAATTTTTTTCACGCTACGCCACTGGAAAGTAGTTCTGTATCATTGACTGAACTTGCTCCATAAATTTGGCTGGTGGATAAAAAGTCAGCCTGTATCTAGATACATTGCACAGGAGGCTAGTTTTATCAAGTTCCTATATTCATTACAACTTACTGATAGATACCCTTCGATCAACAATACAGCTAGATAACGAGTTACCAACAAATTCAAAATCAAAATTCTGTCCGTTTGAATATTAAATAGCAATCACTGTGAAGTCAACCTTATTACCTACGTATAAAATGTTTTTTTCCTTGACTGAACTAAACAAAATCAGACCTCACTGCCGGAAGTGCGCTTCTACTTGACGAGCCGTATTTTTGACGCCAACCTGATATCTAGGTGTACTGTTAATCGAAGTAGATACCACATGCAAAAATAATATTTAGAATACCTATTACTGAAGATTAATATATGTACTTACACATTTTCACGGCAACAGATGTATGTCTGTAATAATAACCACACTGAAATATGCTCTGTACCTGTACCTGTGGTACCTACATAGAAACTATTACGCCTGTTTTCCACGAGGATCAGACTTATTATGGACTACAACTTTCTACGATTCAAATGAACCTACTAAATTGTACCTACAGTTATCATGTAAGCATAATATAGATAAACATGCCAACCAAAGTACATTCTTATCTAACTTCTATACCTGTTGTTAGACATTAATATTTTTTATTATACTTATACAAATATTATAAATAGAGGTTAATAAACAAGGGATGTACTTACTATAAATCATAAACATTGGGTATAAAACACAAATATATTTCGAAAGTCATGCATTCACCAATAACATTTGATCAGTAATAAATAAAACTATAATAAACATATACATTTAAGTGTTTATAGATTAACTGATAGTTTAATAATCTTTTCTTAGATTCGTACATATAAACAAATATAAGGCACATTTTCTTACAACTTAAAACTTGATTTGTTACACGTGTGAGAAAATACTGTATCCTTTTTTTAGCTAATAAGGTCCTATTGTTGGGTTAAAACCTCCTTTCTTTCTTTCCATATATCCCAGTCCCTTGATATCACCCTCCACTACTTTTTAAAATTAATCAAATCATCTGCGCCTATCTTTTTCTTGGTCGTCCTGGTTTTCTTCAGCCATAGGAATCCAATTTGTGGTAATGTTACAGGTATGGCACGTTATAGAAGCGGAGTATCATTTATGCCTACACTACTACAGACGAACCTATACACCTATGTATCCGTGCACACGTCAATGCGTGTGTGTTCGCCCGCTCTCGCTTCTCAACAAGGCAAGAACGGGGGAGGTGCGGGGACGGGGAACGGGGACGCATATTGCGCGGACCTTAGGAGATTCCGTTCTGTTTCAAATACTCTTATTAATTCTGTGAAAGTGTGTATTAACATGGACTGTATCCTTACACCTACGAAAACAATTGTCAACATTTTTATACCACTATTTTTAACTATTACTTAGCCGCCTTCTTTTTCAGCATTTGCATGTACATTTCTAGCGACTGTTGTACTTTAGGGTTCGAGACAAATCCTAGGAACTCCTTGAGGTCTTCCTGGCGATTCTTCTGGAGCCAACCGAGGGCGTCTGACCTTATTTTCTGCTTGGTGAACGCGCGCGCCATTGGCGGTATCCTGTCGAACCTTTTTATGAAGTTTCTGCTTTTTTGTACGCAGTCCGCTTTGTCAGTGGCTACTTCGTCGATAAGGCCCACCTGTTATAATAATAAATTATGTAAATAATTATACAAAATATATGGGTGTACTTAATTGCTGGGGATCACAGTTATAGTGGAATGAAACTCTAACATTCTTAAAAGTAATTCGTTCCTATTGTAGCAGGTAATAACATAGACAATTTAAATCCCTAAAGCCTCCACGTTAAGTCACCTTTCAAACAAAAAAATAACATTAAAATCCATGTGTACAGAGGTCCAGTGCTGTCCCCATTTAAAAAAATAAATCATTTCAAAGAAAACGGAGACATTATTTAAAATTTCGCTACTACCAAGTCCTAGATAACCCTTCAAATTATTTTATAAACTACTGTTTACAGTTTAAAGTGAGAACGTTAAGCTTTACCACGCACATTTGCGAAAAACGGCCACTTTTGGCAAATGTGCGTAGTAAAGCTTAATGTTCTCATTATAAACTGTAAATAGTAGTTCACAAAATAGTTTGAAGGGTTATCTAGGACTTGGTAGTAGCAAAATTTTAAATGATGTCTCCGTTTTCTTTAGAATGATTTATTTTAAATGGGGGCAGCACTGGACTCCGGAAAATTCAGGTATGGCCTTACAACTATATCACAAACTCTACGTGCGAGAGAGACACGTGACTCGCGACGGTTTCAGCTATCTCTATCGCACGTAGGGTTTGTGACAGAGATGGACTGAACCCGTCCGGGGCGTCCGCTTGACCGCTTGCCGCAGTTCCAAACATTTTACATCAGGGATTAAAAATAAAACAGAAAATTAACATTAATCTCACCTTAAGTGCCTCGTCAACGGAAAACATCCTCCCTGTAGTGAGTGCCAGCTCTGCTTCCCTCTTAGAGATCGTGTTACACATGGTGTCCATAAACCACCTGGGTGCCACGATGCCCAGGGCTGTCTCGTTAAGTCCCGTCGCATATTTACCACTGACCATCACTCGGTATTCACATGACATTGCTAGGAGGCAACCGCCAGCTGGAGCATGACCCTGTTTGGTTGAGAATATCATCATCATCATCAAGTCTTTTTTAGTCTCCACTGCAGAAGGTCGACCCTCTCTGTACTACCAGAGCTATACTTGGCCAGAGCAGCCAGAAGATTTGGCCTACACTCTCCACGCTGACCAGACGGATTGGACAGGTGGTTGAGAGTTTTTTTTTTCGTTAAACTGAAGTGGAAGTTTGATTAAAACTATTTTATTTATTTAAAACTTTATTAACTATAACAAAATGGTACAAAAGGCGGACTTAATGCTAATAACATTCTTTACCAGTCAACCTTTGTTACTATGGCGTGAAAAGTCATAAGAACCTGCTTCGTCGGTGCTTGTGCCGCAGGAAGTTAAACAAGGTTACAGATTCAGACGATGACAAAGACAGCACTTTGTTGAACAGTAAAAAGGTTCCACACCTTTGTAGTGGTCCGTAGCCAAATGGCAAAAAACGAAATGTCTGTCTGTCTGTTCGTCCGTATGTCACAGACTTTTTTTTCCGAAACTATAAGAACTATACTGTTGAAACTTGGTAAGTAGATGTATTCTGTGAACCGCATTAAGATTTTCACACAAAAATAGAAAAAAAAACAATTAATTTTGGGGGTTCACTATACTTAGAACTGAAACTCAAAAATTTTTTTTCATCAAACCCATACGTGTGGGGTATCTATGGATAGGTCTTTAAAAATGATATTCAGGTTTCATATATAATTTTTTTCTAAACTGAATAGTTTGCGCGAGACAAACTTCCAAAGTGGTAAAATGTTGTTCCCCCCCTCCATTTAACTTCTAAAATAAGAGAATGATAAAACTAAAAGAAATATATGATGTACATTACCATGCAAACTTCCACCGAAAATAGGTTTAAACGAGATCTAGCAAGTAGTTTTTTTAATACGTCAAATCATAAACCGCAATTTACCTTTAGAACATTTATACCTATTATGTTCAATTTATGCTGCTACGGAAACCTTCATGGGCTAGTGCGACTCACACTTGGCCGCTTTTTTTTCTGATTGGTTACTTAATGGTTACTTAGGTGCAGTAAATTTTATCAGTTAACACTTCGTAATTTACTGATAAAAATTACAGCAGAGATAGATCTAACACTATTGTGACATTGTCGCTGCTAAAAATAAATAAATAACTCTCATGTATAAGGACTTTACTTACTATAAGAACAATATAAAAGAGAACATTAAATATAGTAGGTAACTACAGGGGCTTACATTGATAGCAGCTGCTGTAATAAAGTTGGAGCCGAAGAGTTTCAACCAAACTCCTTGCAGAGTGGTCCAGAATGTCTCCACCCTTTTCATGTCAGGCTTGTACATCTCCATGATGTCCAGGCCGGCAGAAAAAGTTGTTGGTGCAGACTGAAAATATATAATTCAATAAAAATAAAAAATATCAGGTATAGCCTCATCATCAGGTTTTTTTTTAGTCTCCTCTGAGGCAGGAGCATGTCCCTCTCTATACCACCAGAGCCATATTTGGCCAGAGCAGTCAGAGGATTTGGCCTACACTCTCCACGCTGGCCAGATGGGTTGGAGAGGTCTCATTAATGTTTATAAGCTTTGTTTAAGAGCCCGCATACTACCCTAAAGTTCTTAGAGCGATCTTAAATATTATCAATAATAACAAAATACTCACTTTGAAATAAAAACACATCCAGTCCATGATACTGAACTACTTTCCATAAAAACAATTACCGAAAAACTAATAAACATTCGTCTTCCCATACAAATCAGCTCTCAGCCAAACGGATTTTGTATGGGGGGACGAAAAATTTTTGTCAATTTTTAATAACTTTTTTTATAAAAAGTAGTTCAGTATTATGGACTGAACTTGCTCCAAAAATTTGGCTCGTGTTTAAAAAGCTGTATGTCTCGAAAACACGATTGCTTAAAATTTTCTTATTAGAACAACATTGCAAAGTTGCCTCCAAATCAGCTCAGAATTATACTAAAATGTAAAGTAGGTATTCAAGAAATACAATAAGTTAGCCCTTGTAACTTTGGATTATAATTTATTGTATTAAACATAAGGCAGCAATCATATTACTTACTTTGTCTTACTTTTTAAAACCTTAAATATTCTTTGTAAAACAAAAAAAAACCCTCAAAACCAAAACCAGCCTCATTGACCTACAGTGATTTTTTCACCCCGCAATGGCTCGCTGTCTCGCTTTGGCTAAAGTAAATTTGAGTGCGTTGATGCAACAGTAGAGTAAAAAAGTAAAACTTAGATTATTAGCATTAGACCCAGCCTTAACTTAGAGGGATTGCCTATCCTAATAATATTATAAGCGTGAATGTTTCAATATTTTAGATGTTTGTTTTTTAACGCATTCAAAATCACATAAAGCCTGTAGATAGCTTATTACCAGATCTATAAATAAATACTTACAGAAGTTAAGATCATACCCTTCGCCTTGTTTTTGGCTACATCATCAAGTGCTCTGTCTATTTCTGTTAAAAGCTCAAGGTTCAAGCTGTTGACTGGAGGCCTCTGTAGCGTTAGTGTGGCTATACCTTCATTATCCACTTGCAGGTCTACCAGGGGCCCCGCTTTGGCTGATAGGGCTCTGACACCAGGCAATACTCGCCTGGTATTGTTTACTAATAATCTTAGAGGAAGCATCTGAAACAATACCTATCTTTATAATAATATATAAGCAGCTGGTAAGTTATATGTTCGGGATTGGTTCAGTGAGAAAAACATTATATTAATGCATTTTTTGCTAGCGTGTATATGTATTTGCATGAAATAATATTCTTGAGAAGGCCTTTGCTAAGAAGCAAAGGCCATATTTATACAAATACATATAATAAAATTTCAGAATAAAATAAATGAAGGTAAGCTGAAATTCCTGCCTGTTGTAACTATAACATAAACATTTAAGATAATAAATAGGTGCAGCACATAATGAAGTACGTATTTTACTCACTTTTACTATAAATTCTTAAAAAAATATATTTTCCTTACTACTTTGAACCTTGGACTCTTCAAAGTACAAACTTATATACTATAGCATATGTACTATAGTATAGTCGGTATAGGTAGCTACCTAGGTAAAAATTGCCTCAAACTTTTCAATTTGTTGATTATTGTTGTTGGCAGGTTGGTTGTTTGTCATTTATTTGACATTGACATTTTATTGGCAGATTTCATGTTTTTTTATACATCGGTATAGAACAGTAGACAAAAGAATTTATGATACTATCTAGAATAACTACGAATAAAAATCTCATAAAAACGACATTGAAAATTACCACGCACATAAAAAGTTCATATTTTTATAATGCTTATATTTAAATACCTAACATTTCCAAAAAATGTACCTAAAGTTATAGACGTCCCTTTCCCGCAAATTGTCAGTCCAATAAAGTAGAAGGGGAGAGCTATAACTTTAGGTATTATTTAAGTATTTTTATTTATAATAATAATAATAATAATATATTTATTTACCAAAAAAACTAATAATAATTTACAATTTTACTTAACCTAATTTAACTTATTTAAACTTGTACAGACAGAAGTAGGTACCTTTGGACCCTGCACTAAGCGCTGCTTGTATCGCAGCAGTGGTCCGTGTTGTATCCGTTACCAGTTTTTATTTATTTATTTTTTTACATAATATTTATATCGGTTCAATATTTGTCACAATTACAAATTGTGTATATAAGTGTGTGCTTGTGTAATATATAAGTATTTATTGTTTGTTTGGGTAAGAGTAAGTAGGTATATAAGTGTTATAAAAGTTGTTACCCACTTTTTGGCAAGATATCTTCCGTTTCTACATAGTCTAATGTCATTAACCAGGTTTTTACCGCATGATTTGCTGTTTGTTAAAAGTCAGTTGTTAGTTTAGTTTTATATACGTATGTAGTTATAGAATAATTTTCGTTTAATGTTGTTATTTTTAGTTATCTCATGAATAAATGATTACACTTTCTTTAGGCTTTAGGTATATTTTTTAAAACAGATTTGCGTTCTAGATTTGTATACAATTTCTTTGCAGTAGACCTATTATATCTAAGTATTTTTCAAAATCAGCTGATATGTGTCAGCTATTGACTGACTATGAATCTATGATGTCATTGTCAAAATGTACATCAAACAAAATTCTAGTGTCAAGATTGTCAATTGATTGAATTGAATTTTAATTTCATGCTACGATCGGCGAATATTTTTTACAATTTATATCGGAAATCTTAGGTTTTCGCAGTGACTAATCAGTGGATTGATAACTTGAAAATGCTGCCAATCTGTTGACAATATTATCTTTTTGGAAAAATAGAGTTATTTAGTTAGAAACCTCAGCAAGATGTCATTGGAACAAACTGCTTGTGATGGTAAGTTTTTAACACCAAATTCTTCCTGTTAATTGTGATTGTCTTTTTGTAATTTTAAATTAATTTTATCATATAGTGTCCTAAGTTGCTATTTAATTATCATCTGTCTCAATCCGCTTACTAAACAGCATATGATGTGATTTCATTTCTAGACCCTTTTCAGTTTGTATTACATTTTTATTTTCGGCATTTGATGTTGCAGATCTAAAGGCTTTTGAACGGCGCCTCACTGAAGTAATAGGATGTCTGCAGCCAGCTACAATGAGATGGAGAAGTAAGTATCTTTTTACAAGCTTTAAATTAACTTGCAATATATTTGTATGTTTATTTGTGTCGAGTCTTGCAACTGGATTTTAAAGCAGTTATACTTAATCGATTCCTCAAATCAGCTTTTTGCATACATTTGTAAATAGGATGATAATGCAATATAATAATGACAGAGTTAGTTTGATAATTTAGCCTGGAGTTATCCTTAAGTTAGTTATGAAACAACAGACAATATTAGATGACAGTCATGTGCTTTCCAAGGCATGTAATGTAGGAGCTCAAGATAATCTTTGCTTTTTGTTAGTATGAGTGAGTAGATATATGTCCAATTGTCTTACAACCAAGGATGCTCAAGATCATGCAAAGTGGACAAGGAAAAGCCGGAAAGCGGACCCCAGGCTTTGCAGCATTGCAGCTGTGGATGCAACTGGGAATACGCTGAGATGAGAGAGAGAGAGTGAGAGTGAGTAGATATATGCGAAACTACACTAGTTTTTTTTCTTTTCATAATTTTCAGTTCTGCTGGCAGTAATATATGTGAAACTACACTGGTTTTTTTTTCTTTTCATAATTTTCAGTTCTGCTGGCAGTAGTATCAGTGTGCACTGCAATAGCAGCCTGGCATTGGCTCACAGATCCCCTCACTCCTGTGGTGTCGCTCACACAGAGTCTGTGGAACCATCCCTTCTTTGCATTCACATCAACTTTCTTAGGTAAGTTTGTTTTCTAGCTTTACCTTTCAACATATTCTATGGTACTATTGACTGCCTCTGTAGTCCAGTGGTCGAGGCGCTTGCCTTGTGATCCGGAGGTTGTGGGTTCAAATCCCACTGAGAAGCATACTTTGTGAAAAGTTGTTCCCAGTCTGGTTAGGATATTGCATGCTTGAATCACCTGATTATCTAAAAAGAAAAACGATTCTGTGCTTCACACTTAGTGGCATTTCGTTCTTTCCCTTAGCTTTTTGGGTCAGCTCTGGGCTCTTTTTACACTGTTAGAGATAAAGACGTGATAATCTATCTGTTTGCCCATCAGTGGGACACATGATGGCTTCAAATAAAATAAATACTTAGCTTTTTTTACACTTATTTTGTTCAGAATGTCTTTTTTAGATGGCAAACAGGTTTTTCATGTTGCCTAAAGATACGCTCTTTTCTTCTTCTTTTATTCTGGTCTGGGAGAAAAAATATATATACATATAATGTACCAGCTGCTTCTCTTCACGGACTGATTTTCGCTCATTTCCTCGATCTGCAGTAAGGCCGCGTCCACGGACACGCGGCGCGGCGTGCGACGTGGGCCGCCTGGCGCAAAATTTCCATAGTTTGTGGCGGCCGCCGCAACTACAAACTATATAACTATATATTACTGCAGATCGAGGAAATGAGCGAAAATTAGAATCATAATTTATATGATTCTAATTTTGATGATGCAGTTCGCAACCCTTCACTGTTTTGATTCCCTTTTTGTACCTTTATGCCCACACATATACACAACAACACATGATGGTGTATCTAAAGTAGCTAGGTGACTTTGTTTTTAGTCACAAATTTGCAGTCATTTAGATACAAATTGTTATCAGTATTAACTCCCATTACATTTACTGCTTTTAACTGTATTGTTAATAAAATGATTTACTATTTCCAGTGTTACTTTTCATGATGGGAGTCCATAGGAAGGTGATAGCTCCGAGCATCATCACAACGCGGACGAGGTCAGTCCTCAACGATTTCAACATGTCGTGCGATGACACTGGCAAGCTGATACTCAAGCCCCGACCAGCTACCTAAACCCTGCCCCTTGTATGTACTTGTAAATATTACTTAAGAATAAATTGTTCCTTGATAGTACATTGCTTTCTTATTTTATTTATTTCCCATTTGGAACTTGTAGGTTTATTTTATTTCGTAGGTATTTATATAATGGCAGTTTATCATTATCACAGAACATGTTGTTTGCAATGCCAAAGAATGGAATAAAATTGATTTTATACCTGTATTACGTTTAAAGACCGAAATCGCTCATTGAGCTAAAAAATATTAGGCCACAAGCCACAATGCATTGTGGCATTTGTGGCTAATGTAAAACGGCCACGACACGAAATACGTGTCGTGCATAGAGGATGTATCAGCTCTGTTGTTGCTAATGGACAGGTTTTATGAGATTAGTGCCACATTAGCAGAGACAAAATATAAAACGCCCAAACGCTAGCCAGCTTCAAATCCCAAGTAAAATCTCATTTTCTATCCTTATGAAAAGTTATTTCCTTCACTTGTTTCCACTTAGTTTCTCCATTTTGTCCTGTTATTTTTCTTTGTGTAAGTTGTATGTATTTAAGTATTAGGTGTATGTATGTTTATTATATTGACCATCCCACACTACCTAATTTCCCATCACTTTTTCTATTTGAGCGACGTTGCCTGGAAGAAATTGCTTAGCGATAAGGCCGCCTTTTGCGCATTTCCTAGTTTTTAAGATAATTATGTCCTGTATTTTTATTTTATGCAATAAAGGGTATGTATTGTATTGTAAAACTGCAAAAAGTATATATAATTGGCTTTTACGAGTATACTACTATGTCGCAAATGCGGATATTAGCTTTAAGTTCGAACATGAGCCAAATCGGTCAAGGGGTTCGCGAGTTCACAGTAATGCGATCTACTAGTTAAGAATGTTGTAACAACCCTAAGACTAAAAACCCTAAAAAGAAAGAATGGAGTAGTACAATAAAAAATAAAGTACATAGTAATAAAACAATTTTACAAGTCTATTCAAGTTTATTAATATTACTTATAACTTTGGTGTGTTTATTATATACAATAAATAAATCGTAATTAAAGTAGTTTTACCATACAAACCGACTTAAATGATAACAGAAAGAGTACAGACTCATGATTAACAAATTACTTGCATTTGCTAAATATTTGGCTAAATTTATAACAAAGTCATATTTATTTCTGTTTTAAATGTAAAGTTTATGCGCAGACTGTCTGATTTCTATGTGGGGCCTTGCTTTTTGTCTTCTGTGGTCGGTTTTTTGCCACATCAGCAGTGCCTACTCTTGCTATATGGTTAATCCGGCACTGCACATAGGCATAAGTACTTACATTCATTCTATGACATGTCATGTGATGATGTCAACGCATATCAACATAGAAAAGCCCGAATTTTGACTTTTTTTGCCTTAAATCTTTAATATACGCTGCATATAAAGTCATGCAAGTACCCCATTCTACATTCTACGCATAAACTATCAAAGGTTATTGCTTCTCTAATATATGTGCTCATTTATATTGTATCTTTATATTCCTACTTAAATATCCACAAATGACCCTTCTTTAACATCCAATAGAATTTTCTACAGCCATAAGCAATAATTTCCGCCTCGCTAACACTACTATGCTCACACTATGTTTAGACTCGTCTCGGAGTTACTATTCTGGAATCATTAAAATGGAATTACTTTTACAAAAATCACTAATATTAAAAAAAATACGAAGACTGAGAATGGTACATAAGAAATCTGTTTCAATTCGCCCTTTCAATTCCCAATATTAAATGCAATTTAGAGCGTATGAATAATACAATAATATATCACAAGCAACAATCATAGGAGACATTTGAACAAGAGTTTGTGCTGATAGTGCAAGTGATAGGACATATTGATGTCCTATCCTACCCTTAACGATTAATCAGTGGTTGACAAGACGCGAATTCATGCATGTAATTTTTTTTTACGCGTTTAATGTATTGGATTTGGAAGCAGATAAACAGGCTTTTGAGACTTGAATTCCGAATACATACTTGAAGAAAGACGTATTCAGAAGATACTGGATACGTCTAAAGCAGAAGATACGCGCAAGTAAGTGAACTCGCATCGTGTCAACTATATCTTTGAATAACATTTGAGTACTATTTAGTGGTATTCACATTGCTGGAAAAAGTTCCCAGCAATAAAATGTTTGATTTATGCTCGTATTTCCCATAACTTTGACGAAATTAAAACAGTCCATAAATGCTCTATAGACACCTAACTCAAAACAAGCGCAGTTGTTAGGATAGCGACTGCCTTCTCCGGCATATGTCAAATACACGACTTATTAAAAAAACTACATAATATTAGCCTCCTGTTCAAAACGGTCCGCTGTTTTTGAATTGCAACCTATCCACAGTCTAAGGACGAACGCCAGTGGCGCCCTCATATGAAGAAGATTCTTTTCTTAAAAACTAAAATCTAAAGGTACAAATTCGGAGCTGACTGCAGACAGCAGCAGCAGACGACGTGTCGCGGAGACACTACTGGCCTCTATGTATTTCTATGAAATAGCTTTCGCAGCTAGCGACACGTCGCCCGCCCGCAGGTGGGGGGGGGGGGGGGGGTTACTCCATAAAATAATACGATAGTTGTCCGATAGTGACGTCCTCTTTCTATGTCAAACCAAATTAGACTTTATCTTTAAGTATTAACGTTCAATGTTGCTTGACACTGAAACGTCGATACGCAGTCACGTACGTCTTGCGTACCGTTTTCAGAGTACCCTACAGATCAGTAGAGGCACAACTACCGACTGCAGCGACGCGGCGTCTGCTGCTGCTGACTGCAGTCGGCTACGAACTTGTACCTTTAGTTTCCTTTTGCGAATAGTTCACACATTATTAAAAATTATACATTTGTACGCGTAGCTTATGAAGGTACTTACAACTGTGATCTTTAAAGTTGAACCAATCACAAAAAGAAAATGAGATGTCATCTTTTTAGCTTTCGAGATATTTTCTCGGGGCGTCACTTGCGATTCGGCCCTTATACCTACCTTATTATACTACAGACAAAATAAGTTTGTGCTTGGGTGATAGTTTAACAGTAATAACTTGTTCGTTACTATAAATACCTAGCTAAGGAATAGCCCTAGAGTAAACGAAATTATTGGCTATGTCAAGACAAGAAGTTCTAACTACATCCAGGTAAAGTTAAATTGGTAACAGATAAACATACATTCTTATAACAAGAATTAAACACTAAAAATGTTTAGAAAATGAGTTTTGAGCGTGTGAAATTCCGACAGCGGCTTCATTTATTTTAGTTATATTTAAATGTATAAAAAAGTTTACTATTTTAATGAAAACGGAACCTATAAACGGTTGTAAAAATATAATTAACGTTAATTTATTTTTACCTTGGGCTAAATAAATTTATCACTATGTTTATCCTATGTAATAAATGACTTGCGAACAGTATCGTCTGCTAGGTCAAAAGTTTATATACATATATGTAAATCTGCATATCTATCAGCGGTGTATCTAAACCTATCCATATTATAGGCGTAACAAGGGGGGATCTGGAGGTTAAAACCCTCCCCTGACAAAAAGACACTTTGCGGTCTTTTAAAAATCAACTCTACAACAGCAAATCTCGAAATAAGTTCTTGTCAAGCAGAGACTTTGATCTTTTAAAAACAGACATTTAGTTAAATCTTTTGAAAATCAAGTAGGTACTTAAAGTGGTGTTGTAAATTAACTTTCGTAACTGGAATACAATTAATTCGTTTCAATGCAAAAGGACACTAAGCGCACGCCTTTTATCAGACATAATTCACGAATGTTTCGTGTAGGGTGCTGAGAAGTGTGTATCTCAAAAGCTTCGACTAAAATGGAACTACAGTAGGTAAGGTTGTAGTAACTATATCTTAAAAATGGAAGATATGTTTTTTTATCTATATACTCGTATTTTTTATTTTTTATTCTTAATATACATTAAAGTATTACTTACTTACTCTAATCTTACAATGTTTCCTTTTGACCTAGCAAAGTCCACACTTGCTTATTCTTACATATCAATTTATACATAATCGTCAATAGAAACACATATAAAATTACAGGTAGTTAACATCAAGGCAGTGGAGCATGCATAAATTTAACAAACATGTTACACCTAACATTTACAGTAAAGGCATTACTAATGTAAAGGACTGTCCACACCGGAACCTTCGGTATAAAGATGGGGCTACATTGAATCACGCATACGCGCCAATCATTGCCTTGTTCTCTTGAAATATAATACTATAGACACAGGCCGGAATCTCCTAAGGTACGCGCAATATGCGTCACCCAGGCGTCACCGTTCCCCGTCCCCGCACTTCTCCCCCGTTTTCGCCTCGATGACTCACGTTGGCCGTCAAGAACCGGGGGAGAGGTGCGGGTGCGGGGAACGGGGACGCATATTGCGCGTACCTTAGGAGATTCCGTTCTGCTTACTCTTACTGTATTCTGTGCTATAGAAGTTATAATGCAAACATAATCATCGCGCAAAACGGCCCCACAAATCATTTACAGCTTCAACTTTAGGCCAATGTCCGCTATATCATAAAGCAGCCGCTGATTGACCCAGCGATTAGCGTGAAGTAACGATAATAACAGAATTGGCGGGAAAAGAGATGCAGTTTTACCATGGATGAACAAATATTATAGGACTAACAAAACCGAAACTCCATACAAAAAAATCTGCTAGAAAGCCAAAATCCTTCAGGTATAAGATGTCATCCCAGTATCCATTGTAAGACTAGCGGGCTAGAGATACTAGCTCTAGCCCGCTAGCACAGAATACATTAAGAGTACAAACCGCTAGTCTTACAATGGATACTGGGTTCCACGAAAAATCAGAGATGGCGCTTTTTTGTCCGTAGAAAATGAACGCTTACACCGCCATCTTTCCGAAATTAAGCGGCACTACTACGAAACTACCTTCTTTCGAACTAGTAGCTCTATCTAGCTTCAACATTTAAACTAAAAATCGAATTACGGTTCAAAGTGTGAAGGTTGTCAGCCCTCTAGTTTATTCGTCCATGATTTTACATACCACATACTTAAATGTACTTTTAATGGGGGTCATTTTTGCGTTTAATTATGCTTCCATACTATTAAATTTCGCAGTCTTGCTCATATTAAATATCGGCGTGCACCTTACCAGCATGTTCAGAATTTGCTGACGGGAAGGCAAGCAGACATTTTAAATGAAAATGTGGCGGAGTGGAGTGCGGCACGAATAATATGTAGACCAAGAGCCGTAGAAGTGCCAGACCTTACTTATTTTCCCACCAATCATTTGTGTGCGATAAGTGGTATTAGTATGCTACTACTTAATTGCACACAAATTATTGGTGAGAAAATAAGAAAGGCACTTCTACGGCGCTTGCTCTTGTACTTTCATCTAAAATAGCTAGCTATTTAGAGACTCGACCTATACTATCTACCAAATAACACGTCAATTACGGATTTTGACACTACAGGAGTCAGTTTATACCATATTTGCTTAAGCAAATATGTGACAGAGACGTAGATATCTATTATCGGCTATGGATGCACTCCCTGACAATTTACTATAGTTGGCAAAGTTCCATTGTGAACTATTCGTTTCCCATCGCCCTAGGCTTCTTAAGGCATTGCATATTCTAAGTTTTCGTATGTTACTGAACATTTAAACCTCTGAACTGCGTACATTCAGTCTTCTCAGACATTCATATTATGCGTTTTGTTCAATTGCACTGAGCGTTGTCCTCGCTTTGTCAAAGATCTATGAGGCTATCCTTTTTATTTTAATCACTGGGCTTACTTACGTGTAGTAAATTACACTTTGTGATTACATATGCCTACGTTTTTAGATTTTAAAGCTACTTTTTTATAGATTTGTAAAAATAGGATCTTTTTACAATTTATTGCACAAATACGTTTTTGGTAACCAATTTAAAATTCCAAGGCAGTTCGTATTCGTAGATTAGGTTACAAATAATACTTTATATCGAATATAAGCTTCTTATGACAAGAGTTTAAAATCTAATTTACAGGTTTAGTGACTGTTTATGTCTCGCCACACCAGGGCATACGCCGCCGAATAATTTTTACTGTATTCTGTGCTATAGATATTTTGCGTAAATGACGTAACGGCGTAATTCGTATACAAACACGACGGCTATCTGTCATTAGCTATCTGATAGATTGCTGAGTCGACGTATATATCTAAACACCCCTCAGTATTATTCATAAATTCGTCGAAAAAGTTCGTAAAGTAGCTCTATGTCACTCGGTATTACTATGTAAAGCAATATAGCAAGTCAATAGCGCTGGATACACATTGCCGATCAATTCCGATATTGAAGTAATTTCGGCGACGTAACTCCCGACTGGTGTGACGCCACACTTGTTTCTGTTGTGACGTAAGACTACATTAACCTTGCACGAGTGGGGTAGGGGAGGTTCTCAAGTATACTACTGCTTTTGAAGCATCACGATAAACTACTGAACGTAAAATGTGCGCCTATTACTTATTTGACAATTTTAAAATATCTCTTTTAAATCTAAATAGTTTGTTATTTTACTAACCGCCAAGACCATTACGTAAAGCTCAAAGTTATAATAAAAATCTAAATATTTTAAATAAGATCTAGTCGTAACTTGAAAGTGACTGAATTAATATTCGCTTATGAAGTATTATAACAATAGGTACACAAAATTCTATAGGTTCATAAGTTCTAAACTGTTCTATTACAGCACAATCTGGAATTCACTGCTAATTTTACTAGTAATTTTTTTCAGGACTTACTTCTTAGCGAGTCGGATTGGCTGAAATTATTAGGTATATGAGTGTGGACCTTAGAAGATCTAAGGTGTGGACCAATGTGTGGCCACACTTACTTAACAGCAAATACTAATGCTGGATTAATACTTGTTCTGATTGAGTCGAAAATGGCAAATTTAAAGTTTAGACTAGAATTGGCGACGGTGACCGTATACTATATGTATACCTTGTTGTTGGCCCAATGACCTTTGTGTTGGCCTGACTCATACTGACTTGAATTCAGTGTCTGATCAGCCATTGAATTTTATATTAATAGATAAATCGCCTGTTTAGAAGTGATCATACAAAAAGGCAATGTACTTATGTATTTTAAATCATGCTCTTATTTAAGTCTAAATCTAGCTTAACAAATTTTGTCGTAGGTCCACCGAATAAAAACTAAAATACAAATAAATATGTGAAAAAGAATATAGTCATCCAATAAACCCGGACACGGTTGAATGAGTTACTTTTTGTGCTCAGCGTTGTATTGTAATAAAAAAAGGTGGAATAAGTAATGCGTCCGTAACGAAAATTAGATACACTAATCATGAATCTAATTACGTTACGTTTTCCAATTAACTCCTTAATTAGGTAAATGGAAATTGACATCGTGTTAGGAATTTACACTTACTATTGTCATTAGTAACGCTACGCGATTTAGTGGTTAAGATGGTCTACGGTAGTAGAGGGAAATCAGTGCTAAATGTCAGAGAAAGGATAAGTGAAAATCTTTTATCTAAATAAAATCTATAAATAACGATTTTTCATCATGAACTCTCTGCTCATAGGAATCAAAAAAGCAGAAAAAGCCGGAATGTGGATCCCAGGCTTCACAGCATTACAGCTGAGAATGCAACTGGGAATACGCTGAGTTGAGAGAGAGTGAACTTTCTGCTCATAGGACAAATTGTACGGATGAGATCTCATCGAATGGAAGCCACGTGTGGTTTATGATTTGCCCACGTCTTTACTACTGACAACTCATTACAACTATATGTCTTGGAGAATATTATTCACCTATAATCTCCAATCAACCCAAAGGTTTGACTGTTAGAGAATGCTTTTAGCAGTAAGTCCACCTGTTGAACTATTACATTTGTAAGTGTGTACAATAAAGAGTAAATAAATAAATAAAAAATATGTAAGTTATTCTACCTAACTAAATACCTAACTTCCAAAGATCGTGCTGTAACGAACAAGAGTGCAAACAATAGCGTGTCGCTGAGAAATCCCCACAAATTATTGTCGAATCATTCCCCACAGCAACATGCAAGGCTGGAGTGGTGTCCTCACGCTGCCAACAGCGTCCGTATATTCCTTGGCGTGGACTGGTGGTTCAGGTGCTTAGTGGTATACCGTAAGGCGTTTAGTAAGGGCTCGGCTTTGGCGGGGGGCTGTTGCTGGAGGAATTTGACGCAGCCTTTAACGTCGACGGATGAGGAACGGCAGAAGGCGCCCGAAGGATGGACCCAGTCATACAGGATGATGAGGCCAACCATCACACGCAGAACAAGCAGGGAGGTCTCTTCGCGACTGAATTGGGCAACCAGTTTTCTGAAAATAAAAAAGCATACTTTAATCTAAGAGCTTCGTCTATAAAAATCTGTAAATGTAATGTGTTTTCATTAGCAGTGACGTGGTGACTTGAGTCTGAATGTGAAATGTATGTACGAGTGACCTCTGAAATAAGGTTCTTTATTATGTTTCTCATGACGCTCAGAAGGCAGGATGGTGCTCGTAATAATGATACTGTATCCACGCAGCAAGCCTCCCAAAAGACCAGGGTAAAAAAATCTCGTGAATCCAAAGGAGATACAAATATAATGTGACGAGACTATTTATACACCTGTCCTATGAAAATACTCATTCTTAGGTTTATCGCAAAATTATGAGCGTAAATCAATGTTGATTTTGATAAATTTCATTGCCTGGCTTTTTTCCTGATGCAAAAAAGCACCTGTTCGGAATTTCGGTCACGCTACATTTCTGGACGTTTTTGGGTCGCATATGTTCATGTTAACACAAACAGCAAGGAGTTTACGACACAATAAAACTATGTACCTACGTATTGGGCCGCCAGATCTCGTGCGTAAAGCAAATAGTCCCGAGTAAGGTACACAACACATGCTGTGGAGTTGCGCCATTCTTTGCCCGAATATAGGTCGATGATATGGTATGTTCATTACAACTGTTTAGAGAGAAGTATTGAAATATAGCAAATTAAAATAATGAAAACTAAAGCCATTTTTGGTTTAGTTAAATCAAATATTTTTAAGTTTAAACGTCATAAATGGGCGAAAACGAGTGAAGATGAGGGGGTTTAAGCAACGAAGATTTGATGTTGTCAAGACGAATCAATTGAGCCCAAACTCGGTGGGGTTATGTTGTTTAATCACAAGAGATGCCGTGGCCACCTTCCGGCTTCATCATGCGATCAGGTCATTGGTATAGTAATATTGCATTGTCACCAACTGACATAAGTGTGTGAAATTTCAGCTCATTACAGACACACAGACAACGGGACAGGTTAAACTAAATAAAAGCCTGTAAAAAAAATAAACTAAATACAGAAGCTTGCCATTGCAAAGATTTAGATTTTGTTGAAGTAAGTTGGAAACGTGCTCCCGATTCTGATAACTTTTGTTATGCAGTGTCCGCTCGATTGTCTGGCTAGGTATAAACACACTATCACGTCTTTATCCCCAATGGGGCAGACAGAGCATTTTGGGTCTCGCAGCTCTAGGCAGACAGAGCCCAGGGCTGCAAGATCCAAAGGCCACTTTTAGCGTGATAGTGGGCGAGAAGGTGGAAAAAGGAATCAAAATAGTGACGGTTAGCTAGCCGCATCCTCGCTCAGTTTTTACGGTCTGCGCGTAAAGAGAAGCAGCTGGTACATTCTATTTTTTTTTTCTTTTCTCCCGGACCAGCGTTGAAGGTATAAAAAAAACCGGCCAAGTGCGAGTCGGACTCGCGCACCGAGGGTTCCGTACAAACCTGCAAGGTTTAGTATTTGGTATGAATTTCAATTTAATACCTCTACGCGTTTATGAGGAAATGGGTAGTAAGTTTAAAATTATTAAAAAAAAATGGTTGCCTGTAAAGTCGGTTTTACGGGCGAAGATTTTACGTGACAACGGCGGCAGACCGATCATAGTTGAGTGGGAGAGAGACGCAAGGCATTCGGCGGGCCTCTCTCTCGTTCGGTGACTCATCGTAACGTTACCGAGCGTTACACTTTTTCATAAGTGACTCCCAGCCGCAACCTAATTTAAGACGTTGTCACGTCAAAAAAATATATTATGTGATGTAACTAAAAATTTATGGTTTTCGTAATTTTTCCTTTATCTATGCTATAAGACGTTGCTTCGTACCAAATTTCAAGATTCTGAGTTCACGGGAAGCACCCTGTAGGTTTTGATTCCCTTGCAAGTGTCGAAAATTTGCGGCATAAACGGCTGTATCTTTTGATTGCGTTGGCTTAGAAGTTTGATTTTTTCACAGCTTCAAGGGACAGTAGACCTGAGTAATTGATATAAATTTCAGCTTCATACCTCCACGCGTTCCTGAGAAAAAGGGTCTTGACAGACGGACGGACGGACGGACAGACGGACAACAAAGTGATCCTATAAGGGTTCCGTTTTTTCCTTTTGAGGTACGGAACCCTAAAAATTATCTAATTCGGCCTTGGTTGTAAGTTTACGTAGCGTTCTGACGATGTGGCAGTAAATTGAAAACAGGCTCCCGGTCCCAACATCTTGTTATTGTATGGCCAAGTAGGTAGTTACACTGTAATGTTGACTTGCGTGTTTTATGAGGAAACAAATGCTGCGGTTATTTTAATATATTCCATCATTGAATTAGTATACCATATATAAATATACAATAATAAACAAAAGTGTGTCCGTGTACTGTTGTTGACTATAATAATAACTTATGAACATAATATTAGTCATTCGTTCCATTAATAATAATTTTTCATATTTATAATAATACAACTTTTACAGGTCAGTCCAATAAAACCCACGTCTTTATCCCTAATGGGGCAGACAGAGCATTTTGGGTTTTGTGGCTCTTAGCAGATATTTAGAGCTCAGGACAACAAGACCCAAAGGCCACTTTTAGCGCCATGGTGCCCGAGAAGGTGGAAAAAGGAATCAAAATAGAGATGGCTAGCTGCAATGCCTATGGATTCGCATTTTCGCTCATTACCTTTAAGATGATACATGGAGTCCAGTACTGCCCCCATTTGTAAAAAAAATATTTGAAAGGAAACTACTCTTCCTCAGTTTAAAGTAAGAACGTTTTCGCACATTTGCGAAAAACGGCCACTTTTCGCAAATGTGCGAAGAAAAGCTTTACGTTATCACCGTAGGTAGTTCATAAAATAGTTTGAAGGGATATCTAGGGTTTACTAATACAAAATTTTAAATGATATCTCCGTTTCCTTTCAAATATTTTTTTCAAATGGGGGCAGCACTGTACCTCGTGTATCACCTTAATGGGTTTTACGATATGCGCGGGAAGAGAAGCATCTGGTACCTACATTCTAAGTTTTTTCTTTTCTACCCCAGACTAGCATGGAAGAATGTGTATTACTTGACACAAATGCCAACAAAGTTTTTGAGAATAAGGATGGGTTAGAAAAGATAACAATTGCTCATCCAGTAAAGGTGCTATACACAGGACGACAAACATATGCTGCAACTACGAAGATCTGTCTGTCATATACGGCAATGTACTCGTATTGTGATCGAACATTGCTGACCCATTGTCACTTTACTTTCAATGGGCATGATCGAGTACAGTCGAGCGGAACCATCGTATTGTATTTCTTTAATCAATGTTGATACGATAGAGGTGTTTATTTTACCTACGTTGAGAAAAAAAACCATTTTATATTTCCTTAATCTTTATTTGAACTTGTTTCAGGAATTAGATTAAATTCGATAAATATTTATAGTAGGTAGGTTTATCAGATCATATTTTTCGGTTTAGTGTTTCGAATTTGAAACGCGAGTAGTCATTAGCTTTTGCTTTTTAAAAATAATTTTAAAAAAATAAGAGAAAATTTTAAAAATATTACTAGTCTTTTAATCTCTCTGAAATTCTGAAGGAATGGAATGTTTTCTAATGAAGTACAAAATCAAAAACGTAAGATTTGATTTATAAGATTGTTTTGATTTTATATACTCTTTTGGATTGAACTCTACATTTAGCAGAGACGGCTTAAAGTGAAAAAAAAAATATCGAAAAGTGTTAAGTCTCGTTCTAAGATATTTTGGGATTATGGAAACCTGATCGAGAACTGTCGAGAATAGTTCGTGATTCTGACCAGTCTTGAAAAACACGCCTAAGTTTCCTTCAATTAAAATTTCACGGGAATGAAATTTGATTGAATAGATTGTGATTGATAACAAGGCGGATGTTTTTGCGATTGTACAGCGGGCAGATAACAATGGCCACACGCTCGTAAGGAAGTGGTCACGTGACAGCACAGTGAGCAGCCAGGGACACACCCGAAAAATATACTTACATCTATTTATTGTAGCTTACATTGAAAATTCACGGAAATTTAATTAAATTGAACAGATTATGATCGATTACAAGGCGGATGTTTTATGATTGTACAGCGGGCAGATAATAGTAGGGGAGCCCAAGAGGGAGATTTTTGGATTTACTCGAGCGCGTCAGATAAACATGCAGTCGTGTCATGTCAGGATCACAGTACAATATAACGATATCATATTGGTAAACTGATGGTGGAGCCGGAAGGTAGCCATAGGAACTCAGTAATGAAACGACGAAAACCTATCGTGTTTGGGCTTATTTGATTTGTCTTGACTAGCACTTTGGTCTCACAATGAAAGATTTTACAAAAAAAATATTCTTTTCTTAATCCGACGGTTTGAAATAAAAACTATGATATGCAAACCGTCAGATTAAGAAAATAGTATTTTTTTTGTTAAATCTTTTATTGTGAGACCAAAGTGCTAGTCAAGACAAATCAATCGATAGTTTTTCGTCGTTTCATTACTGAGTTCCTATGGCTACCTCCCGGCTCCACCATCAGTTTACCAATATGATATCGTTATATTGTACTGTGATCCTGACATGACACGACTGCATGTTTATCTGACGCGCTCGAGTAAATCCAAAAATCCCCCTCTTGGGCTCCTTTACTATAACAATAACCGCACGCTCGTAAGGAAGTGGTCACGTGACCAAAGATTATATATAATATAAGTTTGACGTGACTGTCGTGTGGCCGCGATGGTCGATGGTGAGCGAACTTTACGCTCGAAAACTATTTATCTAAATAACTTGCACAGAAGTAAAAAAAAAATACAAGTGGTGGACCTAATTCCATATTCTTATTGGTTAACCATTAAACTAAGCAGAAAACATTATCATTCCGGAAGACAATTGACAATAAATCAATCAATCAACATGGTTGAACGGAACGAAGAAGACAGAATAAAAAAGAAAGTTAATATTCAATCTATTCTCTATTTCAAATAAGATAGTATCTCGTAAGTACCTAGCTGACAAAGAGGCTTACATACAAGGCAATTTCAATAAGACCAACTTGGGTCCACTAACCTATGTGGTTAGACGGACAACTCAGATTTCTATATCGAAATGAAAGGGATCAGTGTCATAGTAACCCCTATAATGTTAGGGTCCGACATCTATACATAGACGTATACTTAACTGTGTAATGGCTCTACAGTTTCAGATAGTCGTTGATTGTAATGACCAGCAGTAGAAACAAGTTACATAATATAGTATAGAACACACATCCTACAGTATCTATCTATGCTAAATTATGTTATTGATAGAAAGTAATTGTTAAAAATTATAATGTATCTCGTGACAAATGCTTTAATCCCATGGGAACATCTAAGCAGGTGAAATTGTGGGTGGACCGTACCGACCGACCGAAGTAATTTTTATACAACATAGGTTTCTATCTACTTGATCATTAATAATAGAGAGTATGCATGAATTTTTTTTATATTTGTAATCGATAGTCCTCGTCGAGAAATAGCCGCAAAAAATAAATCAGTGCCGAAAAACATGTATATGGTGTAGAAAATAAATATTAAAAATAGCAAGTAGATTGTAACAACTAAAACACGCCATTTTAAAATATGACGTCAACGTCTGCAATATCCGCTAGAGACAGAAGCTGTCTACGCATGTTTTTCTTTTTTGGGTACTTTCGATATTATCAGCCAGTGATGTTTGTTAAACCTCTATATAAAATTACATACATTTCGAATGTCATCGATAGTCAAACTACATGGACGGACAGTCCTACCGAACGCACCCAAACTTGACATTTCCTTTTTGTGAACTTTGTCGTCATTTCCCTTTTGTTTGTCAAAAGTTCCCGCGCAATATTTGCATATTTTCAATAATTTATTTCTAATCCAAATAAGAGTCAATAAGAAAAATAATTGACTAGGCGTGGTAACGTATTAATAGAAATTGTAACATAAAAATATGAGCCGGATTGGTATTACATGCATATTCCTTATTACTGACACGTTCCCATGGTGGTATTAATTACTAACTTAGCGAACTCCATAGTTTAACCCCGGCAGCCGTAGACTGGCTAAAAAACCTGCCATTGAGTATTTAGGATTCATGCAGCAAAATATGCCATACGACATGATGAGCGTCAAGACTCAAGAACAATAAGTTCTAAATTCATCTGTTTCATGTGCTCTTCTAAGACTTGACCGCTCGAACCCGTAGTTTTATGTAGAACACTCTTACCTTCCTTAATTCTTTCTTATCTTCCATATAAGTGCCTATACTGCCTATTTTATACAACGTGGTAGGGACATACCCGTAATAAATCGAACCACGGGCTATACTAGATCATTATAGTGTAATGAAATTAAAATAACAGCCAAATAACAAAAAAATTTTTGTCATTTCCATACAAAAGTGTGTGTGTCCGGGCGTTTCGTATAGGAATATCAATTTTTTTTTTGTTTTTTCGACTGTTTAATTTCATCATACTTTAGTGATCTAGTATAGCCCGTGGTTCGATTTATTACGGGTATGTCCCTTCCACGTTGTATACTTGTACAATATGTTGTTTTCAAGCCCCGATGAAAAAGAGGGGTGTTATAAGTTTGACGTGTCTGTCTGTGTCATCGTATAGTTCCTATAAACGAATAAACCGATTTCGATGCAGTTTTTAATCGAAAGCCTTGTCTGTCGAGATGATCCTTAGCTTGATGAAAATCGGTTCAGCTGTTCTAAGTTATTAGGGGTGAACGCTTGAAGGTCGGGTTTTTATTTCTAAAAATTATCTGTCAAATAAACTTGTTAGTACTGCACGTACGTCGACGTAATAAATCCAATCAGCTGATCACAAGTGACTTTTAGTAGTTAGAACTGATTTACATTATGAAATGCAATAAATATACTGATCGCATTTTTAACCGACTTCAAAAAAGAAGGAGTGGAACCGATTTTGTTGATTCTTTTTTTATTTGAAAGCCTTTACTACCAAGTTGGTCCCATTTTAATTTAGTGTAGATATGATGAAGAACTTTGGAGATATTGAAGAAACTCCTAAAAAAAATTTAAGTCGGTTGTTTTTTTTTGTTAAAAATTTAATTAATGCATGCAAGTTTTTATTAATGCTAGCTTGATACAATAATACCACCCGTTTCGCAAAGAAAATTACACAAATTACATAACGATGAGTTCCTGGCTGCGCAGCGGAAGTTGTATTTACGAATCAAAATCGCCGATACCAATTTCCTGCAGTAGCAGTACTAGTACCAACTACGAGCACGTCGACAGCGAGCATGCGACCTGTCGTGTAGTGTGTAGTGTGACTACTCAATGGGTGGGCAGAGAAATAACGAGAGAGTAAGTAAGGTTTCTTGACATAAAACCTGTCGAGAACGATGAAGATGGCTTAAGACATATAAATAACATAAAAATAGTTACAAGGAACGAAAGAAAGAGGAAAGAAGCCATCAATTGAATGCAAAGATCGTAATGAATAAACGTTTTGAATTTGAAGTAAACTGGTCATTGACACAGTGATTAACATAGAATATTTAGACCAGCTATCTCAAACATTGGCCCTGTTCTATTTTTGCATATATGGCGGCGTGAATTTTATCATACGTACCTATTTAATATTTCAAACAATGAAATCCGGTTACTTACCGATAGGAAGTTAATTATTTACCGTGTTCCTTGAATTATTCTTATTGTATTGTAAGTTGTAACACACCAAGGCATATTTAGTTATGTTTACCTGTTTTCGCATGGTTTTTGCTTGTAAACTGTCGAAAGTACTGGGCGTATAAGAGCTAGCTAGCCAATAAGTAAAGTTTATGGAAATAGCTATAATTAGATGGGACAAAACCACAGACCATAGATCAAGATAGACACAGCCTCTGTATGAATTTGTCAAATTGACTTCATTTAGGATCGTCACTTTTAGTCCGTGTATATCAATTCATTAGATCAGACATTGAGCTCTCAATAACTGTAAAATACCCAAATCTGCCGTTTTGGTCTCGTCGAAAAACGTTGGAGGAGGTAATAAAAAAGGTTACTTCCGTTTGTAAGTGAATTTCTAATTAAATCATCATCATCATCTTCGTCACCTTATCCCACTTTACGTGGGGTCGGGACAGCATGTGAGTCTTTTCTATTTTCCTCTATCTTTTGTCAAGGCACTTGTTACATTTCTTTTATATTGCACTCCATCCACCTTTTCTTAGGCCTTCCACTGTTCCGATTTCCTGTAACCTTCAAATTTAGCACCTTTCTGTTATCGTTGCTCTCCTCCCTCCTCATTACATGTCCATACCATCTTAGTCTATTGCTTCTCAACTTTTCCATTATTAGGGCTTAATTTGTACTTTCTCTTACATACTCGGTTTTAATTTGATTTGAATTTCATATTAAATATTGTATTGAAAATTGGCACGCCAGGTTTTCATACAAATTGAAGGACTTTCTTCATCTATACGTAAGTATTTACAGATCTGTGGACAAAACAGTGATATGTGTTGTCTCCTCTAGTTCTACATAATAGTAGACTATATCTACCCGTAAGGGATAAAGGCGTGATTAGCGTGTTGTATATGTATTTTTCAAATTTTTCCTGTTGATCTATGAAAGGACAATAATAAATTTTTGTCAATATTTACATAATGATGTAACAACCAAACAATGTAGTTATCGGCAGATGGCTATTCCTGACGCGATAAAGTTCGGCCAATACGTCCGAGCAGTTGAATTATCGCAATATGTCATTGATAGCACCGGCTCCTATCGGCTGTGCGAGCGGCCGACACTCGATCCTAGCCGGTAATATACACTGTAAGTGTCAATAGATAGACCAACCAACATACCTACTACTTATTAATTAATAAACTTTAAGACGGTTGATTCACGTAATATAGTGAGAAGGCCGACGCGACGCTTCGACTGATTCAGACGATCATCTTCAGAGCGAGTGTTAGGAACGGCGACCCAGTGCTGTCGCTGTCTGCAGTCTTTTCCGACTATATTACGTAAGTCAACCGTCTTAAATTTATTAATTATGAATTTTTCTCACGTTAGTTTTAATAAAATGAATACTACTTAATTCTTTACGTGGTAGACATCATATATTTGGGGCAGACATAGCGAAGCAAGGGTCTTTAAATCCAAAAGGCTATAGCAAGTTGATCTTCTGTTTTTCCTCGCGTGTTACATTCACAGTGTTATTTCTTTGGACCCAGTAGTGAGTGGGAGCGACCTGTACAGTGTTGGGGCTAGCGTTGTACAGGTCTTCCAGTCTGAGTGTAACGGGACACACTGGGGCAGTTATTTATTTATTTTATTTTAAAACTTTATTGCAATAAAACTATTGTACAAGTGGTGGACCTAATGCCATATAGCATTATCTACCGGTCAACCATTAGACCAGGCAGACAAGGCTTTGTTAATAAGGATGTGCTTGTAAGAAAGAGGGTTGACGTCAGGCAGGCGGCCGGTCGTAAAACTATAGCCAAATCATTTAAACAGTTCCGGCTATTTCCTTTCCATTTCGCAATGTCTTTGGCATCCATGGGTGACATGCATGTTATATTTGGAGAAGTAAAAGCGGCAAAGGCTACCTCGGGCTCCGAAGCAGCACAGCTGAGGATGCAACTTGGAACGCGCTAAGACGAAAAAGATGTGCTTGAAAGAAAGGCAGATCGCTAGCCCATCAACTACATAGAATAGAATAGGCCCATTTTTTGTTAGGATTTAATGAAATGTGCGAGCGCACGACACTTGAGACACTCGATCCTGGCCGGTAATACCACAGAATAAATAATACTAACGTACAGAAGTCTCACTCAGTAAAGATATTCAAAGAAATATCTACTCAATGTGGCTAGCGATATGGTTTAATTTAGCCCACGTCAGAACTCAGCACCTTTTCGCAATAGATACCTAGACATCCATTGCAAGCCAATTTCATTCTTATTACTCTGGACAAACGATTCGTATAACTGAATTTACCACTCCGAGGGGCCGGCAGCGCGCATAGTATTAATGTAGGTACATTTTCGATACCTAAACGGGGAGTGACACAGGCCTGGTAAATCTGGTAATACATACCCCTTGCAAGGATACCTACCACAACATACGAATCCATTGTTCCCTGTCCACCAGCTAAAACATTGACGTCACAAATAAAGCTTGCATTGTATTCTTGGCTTTGGAATATGTTCGGTTCGAAATCAGGTTTGCGGGAAATTTGAGATACGAGTATATGCACCTGAACTAGATTCTTAGTCAAATGAGGTAAGTGCAGCTTGTCGTTAGTGTTAGAGAAAAGTCGAGTCCTTGAGCCCATACATTTTCGTGCTCGGTGTCTTATCACAATACTCGAGAGTTCAACTAGTGCGAGCGAGTTTTTCTGTGAGCTCGAATCTTTCTTTAAGTCTGTCTTTATTTACTGAGCAGTAATATGGTGTGATGTGGCATGGCATGTAGTGTTTCCAAGGACTTTAGGGTATTAGTCTTTTTTTTTTTGAAGGCTAGACTTTTAATTAAGGGGTTTGATGGGTTGTTCAGTCGAACTGACTTCGAGACTAGTTTTCGAACTCGACTTTCGTTCAAGACTCAAGTTAGATATGACTAGAGTTCCTTTCAAGAGTCAAGTGACAACTCAAAACTCACGCTCGACTGACCCACGAGTTTTAAGTTTACCAAACTCTGTAAAATTGAGGCGAGTATAAAAAATGGACTCGAAGACTCGAGTTTTCTCCAACACTACTTGTTGGTCTTTATTTTTTGAGCTCTTGTTAGTGTTTTTCACAGTTGTTAATACTCGTAAATCCGTTTTGTTTCAACCGTGAATATAGCCGTACACGCCTATAAATCACACGCTTATACGCCCGCTGATACGTGGAAATGTAGTAAAAACCTCCCAAGTAGATGTAACACCAATGTTTTGCTATTGATATACATTTTTATTGCTAGCTTTGAACTCGATATGCATTGGCCACATTTTACAGCCTTGTTAGTTAATCAGTGGGTGAAATATGAGCTGTGTAATTTAAAGTGCAATAGTATGTTGTTGATGAGAGGCTGTTAATAAATTGATGTCTTTAACCTTAACCTCACAACAACATTATTACTGTTTTATGTATTTCAGCACCAGGAACATTGTTTCCACATGATTTTCTTCTTGTTGTACCTATTATGTTAATTAGGCATCATTAATTAAAGCAACCTCCTCGGCGTAATGGTTAACACGCTAGACCGCTAATCCGGTGGTTCTGGGTTCGCCCAGCATTGATATGTGTCATTATTATAATCACTATCTACTCATATCGACGACCACGGACACGGTCTTACCTTGAACAAAGTGAGACATTTGAACAAGATGTATTAACCCTCTAACCGAGAACGTCGGATTAATCCGACAAACATTTTCGTGCCCATTTAGCGAGCGTCGGATTTATACGACCAAAAACTATGGATATTCACAATTCCTCGCGCTGGGAACACGACAATTGATATAAAGTCTCGCGGTGAAAGGGTTAATATACTTAAAGAGAAGAGACGTAACGTAACACGTAGTTAAGAAAGCTTTCTGCTTACCTGAAAGTAAGAGAGGTCCAGGTCACCCACCTGCTACCTGGTGGACCAGTACGACGATGCTGTTAAAAGTGGAGAACCTACCCGACCCGACAACCACGGACAGATTGTCCTGGCGCTAATTAACTAGGAGAGCCGACCCTGAATAAAGCGGGAAAGTGCTAAGACAAAGAAAAAGTATTCATATACTTACGGGTTCTCCAACATCCTCAAGCAGACCTTAGCCATCGTACTCAAAGTTTCCGTCGTGTTCTCCAGATCCTGTTGGTTGTCGTTGACGAACTGGCTGGTGGCTTCGGAGAGCACCTTCAGCATAGGCGTGGCCTGGGCGTAGAAGAGGGACATTCTGTTGGCCACCTCCGCGCTGATGTGCGGCTCCTCGCCTGGTGCAAGGTCGGCGTTGATTAGCCCGCCTCGGGAGACGCTCCGCCGGTAGTAGCTGAAGTCGTTTTGTATCGCTGGCGTTTTCATCTGAAAGTAAAACAAGATTGTTGAAAAAAAAACAAAAAAAAAACAAATAGTGGCAATTCGGGAGTGCCGACCGACATAAGTGAAAACTTGAACCAGGTGGTGTCGTAAACAGTCTCGCGAGTTCAATGGTTTTTTCCTATCTCAAAAAGTGCCCAACGCGCCTAAAAGCTTTTACTTCAAAAAAAAAAACTTAGTGGAACTTATTCTAAATAATATTTTGAAAGATTTTTCAGTCGATCGCGATTTTTGATTGGGGGAGAAATAGGGGGAAAAGGGTAGAACTTTGCTGTAGCGTTATTTATTGACGGATTTCAATCAAATTTGAGATTTTCAAAAAGACAGGTCATTTTGATGGGACTTTCTACCTGCCAGGTCAATCTAAATAAATCATAATGGTGCAAGCGAACTAGGCCTTATGTCCTTAGGGCATAAAGACTAGAGTTGTCTGCTTTGATCGTGTCATACACACATATACAATATTTTATAACTAATACAATCCCGTGTGGTTCCGACCACTCCATCTCTTCATGTGGATGTCGTAAGAGGCGACTAAAGGACTAAGCATAAACATCTCGTGCTCGTACAGTTGCATTCCCAAGGAGGGTTGATGTCAGGCAGGCACCGGTCGTAAAACTATAGCCACATCATTTAAATTGTTCCAGCTATTTCTTCTCCATTTTGCAAGGTCTTTGGCATCCTTGGGTGACCATTGACAGAAGCGCGAAGAAAAAGCGGGAAAGCGCACCCCGGGCTCCAAAGCTAAGGATGCAACCGGGAATGCATGGAGACGAAGAAGACACACATACCGGCCACCTCGACGATTCCTTTTGTCGAAATACTAGGTGATCTAACCAATTTTGTATAGGTGCGAGTGAGTAGCTATAGCTATAGACAAGCTGTAGTGTGAGAGAGAGCGTTTATCGGCAGCTGACTGCGTTCTTGCAAGCAGCTCCTCATCCTCAGCTGAGCTGCTTTGGAGCCCGGGGTGCGCTTTCCCGCTTTTTCTTCTCCAAATATAGCATGCATGTCAATGGTCACTCAAGCATGCCAGACCTTGCAAAATGGAGAAGAAATAGCCGGAACAGTTTAAATGATATGGCTATAGTTTTACGACCGGTGCCTGCCTGACGTTAACCCTCCTTGGGAATGCAATTGTACGAGCACGAGATGTTTGTGCTTAGTCCTTTAGTCGCCTCTTACGACATACACATGAAGAGATGGAGTGGTCGGAACCATACGGGATTGTATTAGTTATAAAATATAGTATATGTGTGTATGACTACAACGATAAAAGCAGACAATTCTAGTCTTTATGCCCTAAGGACATAAGGCCTAGTTCGCTTGCACCATTATGATTTATTTAGATTGACCTGGCAGGTAGAAAGTCCCATCAAAATGACCTGTCTTTTTGAAAATCTTATTTTTTTGTTATAAGTAATACCCTATTAAAATTTCAAGTTGCCCTCAAATACCTATTTTATATTTTTTTGAAAAATACTTTTGCACGCGCCTATCAAAAATAAAAATATCAAAGCCCTGACCAAATCGTCTGGCTTATTGATTTTTTTTTCTTTAAACACTAAACTACAACATATAAAATGCATATTGCCTCAAATACCTTTTTAGTAAAATAAAAAAAAACTTTTGAAAATTCATAGGTTGCTTTAGCCCCGCTACTCACCAGCCAAGTCTACAGTTCGTGTTGGTGTATAATAGGAGATGTATGTGACAAGTTTTCAACTTGCCTCAAACACCTACCCAAAATTCGTTCCAGCTCTCGGACCATATGGACGGATTTCACTGAAATGGCTTTGCTAAGCCAGGGGAAAAGGTATTAAAGGTAAAAGAGTTCGAGAGGTTTACTTTAAATAAAATTACTATCTATATAATTATATTATATATTAATGAATTCTAAAATCATTACACTTATCTGACAAAATAGTTATATTTTTTCTATAATTTTAATATTAAATTTTAAATTCATTTATTAATATTCAAAAATAAAATTTAATTTAAATATTTCATCCTTTCGTACTAAAATATTTTATTTTTTTAAAGATAGGTCCCCTTGTACTGTACTGTACCAATAGTGTAAGTGTAACTAATTTAACATGGAATCAGTGTTTTGGTTCATGGTAATTAACAACGTTTGAGAAGACAACACTCCTTTCCAGTATGACAGAAAACGGTGTTCTATTTTAGCTATAAATAGTTATACTTATATAAAAAGTTTAAAAAAAATACGCTAATAAAAAGTAAAAAAAAAAAATTGGACAAGCTTTTATTATACGGCCTAAGAACTTATCGAAACAAATGTAATAAGTCCATACTCGATGGGGTTGCGTCGTTTTATTACAGGGTTCCTACAGCCACCTTCCAGCTCCATCATCAGATCAGCTTTTTGTCATAATACTATTGCATTGTTGACTGATTTACATAAGCATACAAAATTTCATCTCAATCAGAAAACGGGAAGTGGCTCAAATTTAACTAGAAAGATTTGACCCACAAAAAACAAACAAATAAACAGGGTAAGCTTAAGAGGAAACACCAAGGGCTAGAGAAATGAAAAATAGGTATGTATTTGTAAAATCTATTGCTGTCGCGCTGTGCTCGAACAACAACGGAGCAAGTCGATAGAGACATACTGCAGCTTGGACTGAAAATGCCTACGATTCGTAGTCCCGATTTCTTCTCCAAAACTTAACCAATATAAGTACTTTTTTATTACGAATCAACAAAGACTTGAGAGGTGTTCCTATGTTTAATTATTTTTATATAATCTATTCAAAATTGTTTTCTGGATGTTTGAACACAGCGGAAAATCTGGCCATTTTTTTAGGTTTTTTAACCGACTTCAAAAAAGGAGGAGGTTATCAATTCGACTATGTTTTTTTTAATGTATGTTTGTTACGCGATATCTTCGCTAATTGTAAACCGATTTTGATGATTCTTTTTTTATTTGAAAGCCTTTACTACCAAGTTGGTCCCATTTTAATTTGGTGAAGATATGATGAAGAACTTTGGAAATATGGAAGAAACTCCTTAAAAAATTGAAGTCGGTTGTTTTTTTTTGTTAAAAATGTAATTATGAACGTTCATATCATATCTCTTTTAATACTTAATTTATCAAAAAAAAAGAAAACATAGGGGTATGCTAATAGTGGCTAAAGATATTCAGGTAAAAAATATAACTCAACCGACATTATCTAGGGAGGAAACAGGGGACTACGTTTGTATGGAAAAACGGCTCTTTGTGTTTCGCCTTAATAAGAGTTTGTAAAAAAGCTTGTAAAAAGACATTAGAGGTGTGTTTGTTGCACGTTCTATGGTTGGAGCATTATAGGACGGATGGTTAAAGAATTGAAACGTTTTTATTTCCAATGCCAAGTGGCATTTGCGTTCAAAGCGTTTCATCACAGACCTGGATAAAACTTTTGTCGTTTTCTTTAAGGCATGTATTACTTTAGGAGTAGTAAGATAAACATGTGAATCAAGGAAAACATAAGCATTCAAAGCTTGTTGCCGTAGCCGGACCGCACGTGAATTATGAATGATCTGAGCGGTGTAATATTGCTGAATGTCTCCCAGGGCACCCCGGGGCGTCCGTGCCGTGCGCAAATTTTGTCATATTATGTCATACGGCACCGAGCATTATGGAGATACATACAGTAGAAAAAATACATGAATCAAGAAAAACTTATTAAGCATTCAAAGACTATCTTGCCATGCTGCATCTAGGAGAAAAGGAAAACGTAGAATGTTCCAGCACCTTCAGCTGTTTATCTTCCTGCGCATATCGTAAAAGCTGATCGGGGAAATAGGCGAGAATCTGAATCATATTAATTAAAATAAGTTTAAAAAAAAAAAATCATTTTTAGACAAGCTTTTATTGTGAGACCAAAGGTCTTGTCAACACAAAACAAATAAGCCCAAAGTCAACGGGGTTACGTAGTTTTATTACGGATTTCTTATTATTATTATGTTATGGCCACCTTCCAGCTCAAGCATCAGACCCCATATAGGACCTACCATCTAAAGACAAAGTACTCGTCAAAACGAATCCAACGAGCCCAAACTCGATGGGGTTGCGTCGTTTCATTACAGAGTTCCTATGGCCATCTTCCAGCTCCAATCATTATAATATTGCATTGTCACGCGATATACGAGTACATATCTCGCAAAATTTCAGCTCAATCAGTTGAAGAATCTGCTTCCAAATTGAGTTGCAAGATTCCACACAACAAACATAGTACATACATACATACATTGCAAGCTTGTAAAATAGGTACATATTTGTAAAATTTATTGCTGTCGCGCTGTGTCCGAATAACAATCAAGCAAGTGCAGCAGAAGCAACCGCAGCTTCGGTCGAAAATACTAAATCAACGTTTCGTAGTTCCCTGATTTCTCCTTCAAAACTTAACAGATTCAATTACTTTTTTCCATCTAAAAATTGAAGAAAAGCTATGGCTGGGTTCCTGTATTTTCTTTTTACAATATAACTTGGTCAAATTAGTTTGCTAGATGTTTGAAGTGGAAAATCTTGCCAATTTTCTAGGTTTATGGAGGTTCGTTAGTATATCTTATTATTAAGAAATTATGAAAAAAAAAAAAAAACATACGGTCATGCCAATGAGAGAAGGCAAGCGCAAGCAACAATAAATTATAAGGCACATAAGTAATTATGTCACATATCAGGCACATGATATTTGTAATTAGGTAACTAAGTAAATTTCATCATCATCATTTCAGCCGCATGATGTCCACTGCTGATAACTGAACGTCCGTCCCGATTTATTTATTAGTAAATATTTACCTCAATTAAAACGCATTCAACTTATTCTTCATTACGTAAATTCCTTAAGAAAATACGGGATTCGAAACTGCCAATAAATTACGCCACGGGGTAATAAGAAATGTCCAGGGAAATTAAACTTGGCCGTTTTATTTATTTAACTTTCGTACAAAAATTGTAAACGGCTTGGGCTTTCTCTACGAGTCAACCGACAGGTGCTGCAGAGACAAGTGAGGCCAAAGTAGAAGCAAAAATAACATTTTAGTTATTACTTACTAGTATTTGAATCTATATTTACTCATAAACTTCTAAATATACATGGTATAACGCATAACCTTTTTGGTGCAAGTTCAATCCGTGATACTGAACTACTTTCCATAAAAACCATTATAGAAAACCGAAAAAAAAATTCGTCTTCCCATACAAAATCCATTTGGCTGAGTGCTGATATTTATGGGAAGCCGCAATTTTTTTTGGTTTTTCGATATTGGTTTTTATGGAAAGTAGTTCAGTATCATACACTGAACTTGCACCAAAAAGGTTATGCGTTAGATACCAATAACCCTGTATATTGCAATGAATAAATTAAGTATACTTCAAATTATGATACTTTTATAGTCTTATATATAAAATTCTCGTGTCACAATGTTCGTTCCCGTACTCCTCAGAAACGGCTTGACCAATTCTCATGAAATTTTGTGAGCATATTGAGAAGGTCTGAGAATCGGCCAACATCTATTTTTCATACCCCTAATCTACGCGGGCGAAGCCGCGGGCAAAAGCTAGTTATATTATAATATAATACATATTGATAGAAATTACCTACTTGCTTCTATTAATACAAACTCAAATAAAGAGAAACGAATTTCAAAACAAAGTGGGCGTGTCGACCTTAGCATAGAAAAACTTAATCCATCATAAATCCATCTTGATTTGTATGGCTCAGCACTAAGTCGTCAAGCCACCTTGGCTTGACGAAGAGTAGTAGCGAGTTTACAATAATCCTATCATCATCAGGTGTTTTTATAGTCTTTACTGCAGGAGCACGACCCTCTCTGTACTACCAGAGCCATACTTATCCAGAACAGCCAGAGGATTTGGCCTACACTCTCCACGCTGGCCAGGCGGCTTGAAGACGTCTCATTGATGTTTATAAGCTTTGTTTAGCTTAACAATAATACAACAATAATCACGTAAAATGGCCCAATGTCGGTAATAAATTAAAAAAAACGGCCAAGTGCGAGTTAAACTCGCGTGGAGAGGGTTCCGTACAATTGATTGAATTCTTATAGGTTTTCCTGTAATCTACAAGCAATGAACTATATTTTGTATTTTTTTCAAAATTTTAGGCTCATAGTTTCGGAGATCAGGGGCGGAATGGTAAATTTTCGTCTTCTTTCATGAATAAAATCAAAACTATTCATTTTACAATAATAACAAAAATATATTTGAGATCCTCATAACGAGCCCTTTCATTTGATATGAGACAAAGTAAAGTTTACAAAACTTTTTCTTTTAATTTCCTAATTTGTCCCCCGAAATGACCCGTATTTTAAAAGAACATTTATTTACTTTGCACATATGTATTTGGGTAGGATTACAACATTCTACCAAATTTCACCTGATTCGGTCCAGTAGATTCGGAACAAATAGACAATATGCATGTGATTCAGAAACGAACAAAAAAAATGATGTGTACATACTTCATTGCTAAAGAAAAATACCCATATATATATCTTTTCAATTTAACGTGTTTCCATTGAGAAATTAATTATTTAAAAGCTGTATTTTTAAAATTCTCTCGCAAATTTCCGAAACGCCACGTGACGTCACGAAACACTGTCAAACTTAATTTTCTAAATAGTCTGTGCTGTCAATCACAAATTAAAAAGAAGAAGACTATCTGTCACTGTCAATAAGTCATTTGTAATTTGCAGTGTTACCAGATTGGGTATTTTTTTCGCAATTCTGGGTAAAAATGGGAAATTTTAGAGAAAAAAAAATAAAACTTTTGGAGAATTTTGGGTATTTTTTTTCTTAAATAATATCAATTTGTTTAATTAATTACGGTAGGTAGTACATTATCTTATAGTAGCAGGCAGCTAGTCTACTACCTATTAAATTATAAATAATTGAAGTAGGTACTTACAATACTACTGTGTAGTTTTGCAAAGGATGACACTACTCATTTTGCTCACAATATGTATTTTTTGTTCACAATAGGTATGTACAGTTGCAGTTGAATGGTATAATCCGCTAATTTACTAAACCTCTAGCTGTTTGGCTTTACAGCTCGGTTTTGTAAAACAGCGAACCCTAATACGCGGAATGATTCCTTACATTTGCATCTTTGGGCATATGAAAATATATTTTGTCAGGTGCAGTTACGATGTTATTTTTGCACATAGGAACCATACAATATTTATAATAAGATTTTGTGCGCCCTTCCATTTGTAATGAATTGATATTAAAAGCTTTAATCACTCACTTATAATCACAAATTAGATAGTATTACTTATAAAATAAAACTGTGAATCCAAAACTTCGTTGTTTTGTTGATAATATTTTGAATTTGTAATTTGCACTTGACTGACACTGACATATAAGTGTATCTATGACATTGACAATGCACGGTGACGACACAGAAAAAAGCGCAAAATGGCACCGCGTTTATAGTCGTCCAAAAATAATAGTAATTTTAATTATTTTTTTAAGCTTATTTAATAATATTCTGTAAGTGTTATATTTTTTTCCGGTTATATAATAACTTATAGAATCGTTTAAAAAAATAAAAAATTAACATGAATATACCCTATTGGCTGTGACAGACGGACGGACAGACAGACGCCCGAGTGATCCTATAAGGGATCCGTTTTTTAATTTTTTGTACGGAACCCTAAAAAGATTAAAAGCTAATTTAAAAATGTTTGGGTATGATGACCTAAACCCAGAAAAGTGTAATTCGCAGAATATAAAATTCATGGTAAGACTTTCCTGGCTCAGCACTAAATGGTGCGGTTCACGAAGAGTGAGTCACGGGCCGGAGGGCCGGAGGTCGGCCGAGCCTCGCTTTCTATTATAATGTCTATCAAAACGATCGCTGTTACCTTATTGGATCTGGTGACTAATGCGCACATACGTGTCTGTTGGCAGTCAATCGTATTCTACATACATAAGGCTCCTCTTTATATTTGTTTGACATGACAACAAAGCTTGATACCGTATATGCTTTGAAATTAAACTCTTGGCGAGTAAACAACTATAGTGAACAATCCTTACAACAGCACATGTAGAATAATCCGTTTTAGGACATATAGCTTGTGACATCGCGCGGGCTCCAGCACTCCTCCGCCCCTCTTAGGCGCAGCGAGGGGGCCCATGCCCATATATAAGGCACGGCGGCCGGCGCTCGTCCTCTTCGTCTTCGGCAGCATCTGAAGCTAAGTAGTTCTTCTACCTAGAAGGGCTACTCAACTGATCTAGTGCCTATAACTCACGACCCTGACTACCTAATCTGTACCTAGTGTTCTTGTGAATCTTTGTAACTAATGTAATGTAATAGTTTTTCATTATACCTATCTCATTTGCCGATATCTGGTCTTTCTTTTATCTCATCTATCTTCCTAGATCCTAAATCTAGGCTTTACTAACCGAAACGGTACAAGCTACACAAGCTGTTTATACCCGCGTTATCAAAGAGTAGGTATTTGACAATCCCAATGGAATTTAAAATACTTCCTAAATAAAAAGTATCTTATATGTTAATCCAGTCAATAAGCTTATCTATGTGCCAAATTTCATTTCAATCCGTTTAGCCGTTTAAGCGTAAAAGCAAAACAAACATCATACATTACAAATGTAATAGCTTTATCTACCAGTCAATCCACTGGTGATGCCGGAAAAAATAAGATTTTAGAAGGAGGTGCAAATTATGTCAATGTCAATGTGACAATTACAGATAAGTAAAAAGAGCGCCAAAGGGACTGGAGTAGGTCACGTTCAGACTTGTCGAAAAGTACTTGAAATACTTGTAGGTTCTTCCTGGGTTCTTCGGTCTAAGAGTGTGAAAATTTAAATTAAAACATTGATTTTTATTGGTAATACAATACATATCCCGGAAATATTAAAATATTGTGCTTATAAGGTACTTAATAAACAATTTTAAATTATTTTTCAAAATTTGTCAAATATCGTATAAATATTACCAAGCTCAAATTACCTCATTGCGGTTGTGGTTCAGTGCGAGTAGATAAGTATTAAGTTTCATTTGTTTGTTTATGTACTCTTTGATACCATATAGAACTGAATGAGGATAAATTAAAGCAATTGTTGCACAATTTACAGATAACAATAACATCAATGCGGATTTATTATTAGTCAAATTTTTGAAGGAGATCCCTTAAAAAATTTTACTTTGACCAAAATCCTTATTTTGCTATATCAACCAGTCATCATTCACCTGTTGTTTTACTAAGTTGCTACATGGTGTGATTGTTATACCTATCAAAAAATTACGATTGTGTCCAACCACTATTATGTGTTGTGTCAAACTGCAAAATTTTTAAGTAAAAATTACTGAAGTAAGTACATCTTGGATATGAGAACTAGACTATGTACAGAAAATTAATTGAATGCATGAAATTTTCATTTCAAAACCAATTTTGTGTAGATCACAAACTGTAAAACTGTCATAAGTTAATTTTATTATTAGATTATCAACTAAACGTCAAATAAATTTTCTTAATTTAAATTATATTGCCAGTGCCAGCACTGTAACCCGTTGAATAGGCATCAATGTTTCAACATCACTTCTCTCGAGACGAGACGATTTCTACTGTCGTTCATCATCATCAACAGCTTACAGGTACCCACTGCTAGGCATAAGCCTCCTTTTGTCTAGGCCATCTTGCTCTGTCATTGGCAGTTTCTCCCAGCAACTTGCCTGATGTCATCAACCCACCTAGCCGCCGGACGTCCTACACTACGTTTCCCATTTCTGGGATACCATTCGGTGACGGCCTTACTCCACCTTCCATTATTCCTTAAATTAAGACAATTGTCTTATGAAACTTACTTATGTTACTTATGAAAAATATTTATTTTTTAACGAGAGGGCTGATGTACATTGCGATAAGGAAGAAATTTATTCTTAATGAACACAATTTATTCGAACTTTACCTCCTCTGCGAATAAAACGTTGGATTCAGCTTTATAAATAAAATCGGCGGGCGGAAATGAGTAAGTGATATAACTCCTTACAGTAAATTGCCTGTCAGTCGCTGAGAGGAGCAACGACACGCCAAGGTTGGGGTCAAAAGGGTCCTTCAAACAATTACGTTGCATACTAGAACATATTGCTCGGTTGTTTTTTCAAGTGTTGGTTACCTTGGTTTCGATTTTTTATTATAATCATCTACAGAAAATCCTTGGATGGAACCATGTTAGCCTTTATGTTATCCTTATATCCCATAACACAAGTTTAAACTTACCTTGGGAATAACTCAAACAGTGTGATTTGTCTCTATATATTTATTTATCCAAAGGAGTAATGCCTTCTCAAATAAAAATTGCGTGTTGTGTTGGCACATGACCGCCACTGCATGACTTTTCTAGTCTACCGATCGGTGTCTATCCTAGCTATGAATAGCTATAGGATACATAGTTAGGATAGCCCACTTCTATTTTTATCCTACTGTTGGGCCGTTGTCCAAAGAAGGTGGGTGTTAGGAGGCTTCTTTTTTACCCGACCTATAAATTCAGTTAATCAACAATTTTTAATTGAACTCGCATATAGGTATATAAAAAACTTATCACTACACAGTTCACTTTTATAATCATCTTCTTTTCTTCTTTCTGCTTCTCTGTCGCATTAAACATCATGGACTCTTGCAAATTAGCAAATTTTTTTTAATAAAGGACGTTAATTACTTCATTGTACGAGTCTTAACGTAAAGTTTAAGGGGCTTTGTTGTAACTTGTAATAACTGACCCAGTTTCCTGCTCCAATAAAACGGAGATAATAATTTACCCTCATCTTCATCCATGCATACTGATTAGGTATGTATATGTACGTACATGTATGGCCACAGTATTAGGTTTTTAATTAACATTAATACTTAATTAACTGGACAATAAATATGTCACCTATGGGTCATACCGGTCATATCATAAAGTATAAATAACTTTTAAAAATATAACAGCAGGAAGGTATTCGAAATATTAAAAACAACAACAACACAAACACTGGATGGTTACGTCTAAAGGTTGTCAATGTACACTGATCTAGGATTTCCTTTTTTGATCCATTATGTACGATTGTGATGGGCTGTTGGATGTTGGAAAGGATGGCGAACCAAAGACCTATTGTTATATTCCCTATTGTCCATTTAGGAGATGCGGTGGACAGACAAAAACTACCTACATGAAGCCTCCGAGGCTATCTGGAAGAATCCGATGTCCGCAACTTTCCTGTTGTTCACACATTTATTAGTACGAAACATCTCAAGGTTTATAATTAAACACGAGGCTCCCGTACAAGACAAAAACTTTGGTTCTCTCTAGAAACTAAAGCTACAAATAAACGTAATGTGGTTTATGGCACTTACTTTGTATTCATCGAATTTGAGCACGAACTCTAGGATCTCGGCGAACTGTTTAACCAGGGCTTGCTGCTGTTCTAAATGCTGTGTGGGACTCATGGATCCTCCCACCAATGAGCCTAGTAGCCGCGGCACCACCTGGTGACAAACAAAAACCATATTGAAAATGTTGAACATTACATATAATCTAAGAAATTGGTATTTTATGTAACTTTATGCACAAATACAAGTGTAATGGCGGACTTAAAGCCTGAGTCCTTATCTACCAGTCCACCAACCGGCTGATGTGTAGAATGGAATGACAGGGGGTAGAGCAAAACTCGCGCCCGGATAAATCTGTACAAAATGAAGCTTTATATCCCGATGGGTTAAAAGACTGGCCCGTCGTCGAACAGCTTTTCGACCTCTTGCCTGACGTGTACTAAAAATGCACTAGCTAAAAGGTTATTAAAATGAAGCAAATTTAAGTAAGAGGTATCTCGGCATTTGTATTGAAATGTTCGGGTAAATTAAATCTACTTTCGTACGTTATCTTAAAAGAATGTGTAAACAAATGTAAATGTAAAAAACCAAACAATAATAATGTACAATCAATCTCAATCCTTAAATTTTATACGAAATGATTTTTTTAATTCAATTATAGATATAACCTTTTTTGTCGTTGGTAACTCATGCCAGGTTTATAGGCGAAATGTTTTAATAAGTGTAAATTCTTTACACTGTTTTTGTAGCAATTTCATTTTAAATTGCATCATCTTCATTGTCATAAGTGACCTAAACAAGCAGTGTCTCTATTGTTAGAGACAACGAAGCTCTTACACACACACAACGAATTAATTACACAATCATTATATCATCATAATAAAATATTGTCATCATAACCATAATAAGCAATGAAATAGTATAATAAGCAGAAGAACCAACATTATTGGAGTTTTTCCAATGGTCTCCCGAGCGAAATGGAGTCGATTTCACAGAACAGCAATCAACCGGGATGTCCGACCACTCGCGTATACTCGCGCAAATAAACAGACGCTAAAACGAAATGAACATCATGCGAAGCTTTACTATAGTGCTCGTTTTTCATAAGTTTACCTGACATCGCGTAGAATGCAATATGAATGTTGACTGCGTTTGGCTCTAATACTCGGTGCAAATAAAAACCTTAATCACGAACAGAACGAAATTAAGCTGAAGTTATTATTTCGTCAGTACATCTATTACATAGACAAAATAACGATAAACTAGCTGATAAAGCCTAAATTATGAGGTCAGGTGACTCATCAAAAATTTCAATTTAACAAATTGTGCAATAACTCACAAACTAGGCTAGCATTAGGCTAGGCCTAATATCTATTAAATGTTTAATTTGTGAAGCTATTATTATGACCAATGGGCACCTAGTTTGTAATTCTGTCTTAAATATGTATGTTTTCCATTCGATATTGTAATTTAAAGCCCGTGCGACGTTTTTAAACAATGCGAGGAAGTAATTGTAATTTGGTCGATTGGCTTGCATCGGGAGCAATAGCAATTGCATCGCTACTAGCAATAGCAAGTACCTACTTGTGGTTCCTGTTTATAAAACAAGGCGAAGTATTTGTGACTGCTACTTGTTTAACTGAAGCTAACGGTGGTGTTGTCATAATTCGTGATAACTTTTATAAATACTTTGATTGTGAGTACCTTCTACAATAAAACCAGACAAATCAAACGAACCCAAACTTAATGTGGTTGCGTCGTTTTCGTTAACAAGGAACTAAGGTGTTAAAGACGACCTCTTTTTGTCGTCATTACAGGTACATATTGCATTGTCAATTTTTAGGATACACGCAAGCATAAAAAGAATGAACAGGTCGCGGCCACTACACGTTTCCATCGAATGATGTAACGACCAGCCTGGCTCCAAATATTATTATTTTTTGGCAAGGATACCAACGTAATACTAGAGATAATGCCGAATATTTGAGCGAAGCTGTTAAAATAATTACGAGTACTGAGTATTTTTTCAGGCAGACATAAAGCCATACCTGCAACATTACTCATTTTGTATGTTTACAATTTAGTAGGTACATTTTTAATTAAAATACGTTGGCCAGTTTTTGGATTAATTATGAATATTATTTTTTATTTCAGTACAACACTTAATTTATCAATGTCGCTACTACATATTCTATTAATAAAACAATTTAAGAAACGAATACTTAATGAGGGACTTTAAGAAATTACAACCAAGAAAACAGAAAAAACGAAATGTCCCACGCCACAAAATAGAAATAAGCTTAGAAGTAGGTAGGAGCTAAATCAAAAAACTTCTGCAAAACAACAATAGATATCGATTGCTTTATTAATTTATAAACAAGGTCTTACCTTGTAAAACTATTAAACCAAAAAACTTTTCTACCTCTAGAAAGATAACGATACTTTTTAGGGGTTTAGTTCTCACTTTCGCTCGTTAATATAACCGGGTCTTCATTCAGCAGTAAGCATCCAACAGTAATAAGTAAAACTGCCGGCCGCATCATGAAATGATCAATTCTATGATCTGGCACGACATATACATCATTACGAATTTCATTTTGCAACTCGCACCGGGCACTCAATCAAACGAAGACACATGAAGAATTTTTAGAAGCAGCAGTCCAGTAAGGCTTTAAATGGATTAGATGTAAACATAAGAAAAAATAAGGAGGCGGTCCCAACAGATCCCGAAAAAGACGTCCTAAAACTAGGGTTTCCAGATGGGAAGACTGAAATATCTGGTCAATTTTTAAAACAGTCGGAATTTTGGGACTATTGGACTAGACCAATATCAATTACAAATAGGTTTCAAAGGGAGCAAATAAGAATGTAACGTCTACTAAGATATGGGGTGAGATATTTTATTTTCCGCAAAACTTACAAGCCTATCCACGGCGCAGTAATTAAACAAAATTCAATAATTAAAATCTTATTTTTCAGAACATATTGTATTTTTAGGGAGTATGGACATGAAATTTCGGGACAATCCCGGCGACTCCCCATCTAGCTGCCTTATCTGAAACTGAACTATCTGTTCTATTTTTATTTTATGCACGGGCGAAGGAGCAATATCATGAAAATGTATTCGGCATCGGCACGAATACGTATTCAGCGAACCGCCACCAGTCAGTCACGCAAATACCACATAACGTTTGGATTTATTTCTTACGATATTCCGATAAACGTTTTTATGGTTTTTTTACTACGAGTTGTAAGGAGTTTTACAATGATCAGGAACGTGTGCCAACCAACTTCGTGTATTATTATCATCTCTATTTCTATTGAATGGTTAGAAACTGTAGGGTTAGAGGATACGTCTTAGACGAAGAGGTTGTGCAACTTCGAAACAATGTAGTTTGAACAAAATATAATCAAGTATAAAGATAGTACAAAATAATAGCTACGTTATTTGTTTATTTTCATGCATATTTAAATAATCAAAACATCATGGGTTACCGATATATAGGCCAATAAATTTAAAGTATCCGTGAGGCTACTATGCAGTGAAATATTGCAAACAAGGGCTTTGATAAGATAATACCCGCCGTTATTTTACTTGTGATTTTATTTAGTAATGTAGGAGATATTATGCATTATTAAGAAAACCCTACTTGTAAATTAATTTCACGGAATAATTCAAACATCTGTTAACAAAGGCAGTGATTACTCTTTGTAGCAGACGACGCAGAGAAAGGCTGCTCCAGATTACAGCTTGCAATTGAAGGCTTGTGACATTATTCCGAGATTACGATAAGTCCAGTCCACGAGTAAAACCTAAATAAAGTTAAAGCCACGAGTCCAGTTGCCACGTCGAGGCGACTAGGCCCAAGAGCTGGCAGCCTTTTTGCACAGCGCATCATCATCATCATTTCAGCCGCATAACGTCCACTGCTGGACAAAGGCCTCTTCCAGGGATTTCCAAAATGACCGATCTAGAGCGGCCTGGGTCCAGCGCTTTCCAGCGACCTTAGTCAAATCGTCTGACCACCTTGTGGGTGGGTGTGCAACGCTTCGCTTGCCAGTACGTGGTCGCCATTCGAGAACCTTTCTGCCCCATCGGCCATCGGTTCGTCGCGCTATGTGTCCCGCCCACTGCCACTTCAACGAGCTAATCCGCTGGGCTATATAAGTGGCTTTTGTTCTCCTACGAATTTCCTAATTTCTGATTCGATCACGTAGAGAAACACCGCACAGCACATAAGCTTTGCCTTTCAGCTGGGAAATGTTGCCAGTATTTTAGGTACGTTGCCTTGGTGTGGTGCAATTGACAAAGTTTTTTATCTGTAGTTTTAGATAAATCAGCTAGATGACAAAAAGTCAAATCAGACACTTTTTTTCTAAATGTCAAAACAAACATTTTCTATGGGATTTGTATGAAATACAAAACCGTGACGTCATAGATATTTGGCGTCATCTGCTTTCTGTTTTTCTGCAATAAAACATCTAAAATCATGTTGAAAATGGATATGATCAATGACAAGTGACACTATTTTTTGACTTTTTATTTTCTTAACAGTATCAAATAATTTATTTTTGACCCAGTCATCTGTATCTATATATCTTTTAGTATTGATAATACATTTTCAATGTTTATTTTGAGTAAGTACTTATCGAATGAAAATTTCATTTGTTCCGAACAAAATCTATGTTCCAGTTTAATTTTATTGCCTTTTATTTGATGTAGTACACGATTGGTCAAGTAACTGTTTGTTAGTTTGCATGGTTTTATGTTTTATCTGAATTAGAACCACTTCTCGGTATTCAATTCAGCTGAAGTTATACGTGCAGTGACGTCATACAAATGGTTTTAAAAATGTTGAGAACGAATAATAAAACATTAGAAAATTTTCAGATTAACAAAGCTTGTGAACAAGGATCTGAAAGAAAGGATTTCCAGATTGGATCCTTCTGCAACTGAAGGCTTTTGAGTTCTGACCTATTTAGAAGATTAGGCATTTAAAAAGCAATGGTTAAAGCTCTTAGCTAAAACCCATTTCACGGGATAATTCAAACGTCTGTTAACAAAGCAGTGATTACTCTTTGTGGCCCGACACAGGCGACGACGACAGAAAGGCTGCTCCAGATTACAGCCTGCAACTGAAGGCTTGTGACCTTATTTCGAGATAAAGATAAGTTCTGTCCACGAATAAATTCTATGTCCTATTTAATTTTGCAAGCTTTTATTTAAGTTTCAATATTTGTTAGGTCATAGGACAAATCTTAGAAACAACAAGCTAAACAAAGCTTATAAACATCAGTGAGACCTCTCCAACCCGTCTGGCCAGCTTGGTAAGTGTAGGCCAAATCCTCTGACTGCTCCTAGCTAATATATGGCTCTAACAGTACAAAGAGGGTCGTGTTCCTGCAGTGGAGACTAAAAAAGACCTGACAATGAAAAATAAAGGACAAATCTTGCAGGCTGAATTAATATCATTAAGGATCATGTTCTATGCTGGTCTGAGAGAAAAGGATAAATGAAGAACGAACCAGCTGCTTCTTGATAATGATAATTTGATTTTCCCGCGCAATATGTTACCTTCCTTTACCTTCTTACCTTTGTCCTTTTTTTACCTTCACGCCCACCATGACGCTATGAATGGCCTTTAATGGGACCTAGGCCCCGTCTACTCTGCTATAGATAAAGACGTGATAGTGTATCTGATTGTAAAGCAATATACTTGTCAAAAGTTTGTAAAAACATCATTTATAAAAAAATCTCATGTAACGCCTGTACGTTGTACTGGTTTCATAACATTGTCGTATTGGTTTGTTTTATCTGCTCTGAATCATAGGATTAATCTTTACGCAAATATATACCAAAGAATAAAATAGTATTTACTAATCCGCTTAAACAAGTGTGGTTTATGTTCCATAGACATCTTTTATTGAACTCTAGTTCTACGAAATCCAAAATTTAATTTGGTCATCAGCAAATTACGTATAACGAACTAAGCTTCCTTTTAGTGGAGCCCATATTCAATTTCGTATAAATGGGATGAATCATGTGAATTTAAGGCCTGTGAATCACAGGACCAAACTGTCTGTGTGTGACTCTGTGTACACTTTTTTTAGCAGCCGCCCCGTGGAGCTCGCCTCATCTCGATGATGTAATACACATGTGTATATTTGCTTTTATTATACATATTTTTTGTTAAAATGAATGCTAAGAAAGGTATTTTTAATTTTGCATTGTGGCGTACGACCGTAACTTAGCTATACTATAAAACAAAATTAAAGTTAAACTTAGAAAAGGAATTTCATCCCCATTAATTGAAAAGTAAACTATAACATCATTTCGGTAGAGTGATCCTGGGGAATATTTATTAACATTAAAGAATCAATTCAGACTTTAAAAGACCTAGAATTTTTAGGGTATGTAGAAATTTATGAATTTCTCACATCACACACTTGAAAATCATCACAAATTGTCCAAATAAAAATGATCATCATTCTCAGACAGCCTTTCACATCCCACTGCAGGGAATAGGCTCTCAATGTATGAATGCCATCAAAGTTCGCTTGCCAGTCATCATTCCGTGAAAATTTTACTCCACTTCTCTGCCGGATCACAATGTTAGGGTTTCGGTCTTAAGTTTGATGTCGAGCTTAGCTCGCTTTATGGCTTTTTTAATTTAGGTATTTAATCCTTCAATCGCATAAAGTCCACTATTTCAAAATGTCCAAAGTTTCGGAATATCCATTCTTCATAAGGTCCATTAATAAAATAAAATAAATAAAAATATTTGGGGAACTCCAAATAAGAACACGATATAAAAAAAAAACTCGAAGACGACGCGACTAAAGCGACAAGGAACAGAATTTTAATAACCGCAAGGAGCTATACAAATTTGTCACCAGAACAATGGATTCTATTTATAGGGATCAATGTAACACTGCGGGGGATCACAGGCAGGCACAGCTAGAGCAATGTGGGCGATATAAATTAACGTTCCTATTGCTAGCATTTACAACTACGACGAAAATATGGTTCAGTCTCACTAGATCCATCCAAAATTGTCCCATAGAATATGAACAGCGACCGTAAGGCCGTAAGCACAGAATACAGTAAGAGTAAACAGAAGGGAATCTCCTAAGGTACGCGCAATATGCGTCCCCGTTCCCCGCACCCCCACCTCTCCCCCGGTTCTTGACGGCCAACGTGAGTCATCGAGGCGAAAACGGGGGAGAGGTGCGGGGACGGGGAACGGGGACGCCTGGGTGACGCATATTGCGCGTACCTTTAGGAGATTCCGGCCTTTGCCGTAAGTCACTAGGTGAAAATGAATATATATATGAAAATATATATGAAAAATGTCTTACAGAAATTATAATGTAAGTACTTAAGATAAAATGGGTAAAACTGAATTGTTGCTATTTGTACGATTATCTCATACAACCTCCGTGCCGACCTCCGTGGCGCAATGGTTTACATGCTAGACCGCTAATCCGGAGGTTCTGAGTTCAATCTTTTCAAACTCGTTCAAGCAAGTTGGAAAATGGCCTTTTTCAAATTGTCCTGGGTCTTGGGTGTTTATCTATTTATGTATTTATCATTAAATATAGTATCGTTGAGTTAGTATTACTTTGGGGCTAGCTTAATCAGTGTGATTTGTCCCTATATATTTATTTATTTATTTTATACAAATATTACTGTTGTCAGTTGCAGTAACAATTTAAGGTTAGCAGGCTTAATAGCTAATTATACAGATATAAATTAGGCGATGCAGCTAACAAACCATTACTATTTTGATTTATTTTTCCACCTTCTCGGCCATCATCACGATAAATGTGGCCTTTAGGTCTTGCTGCCCTGGTTTCTGTCTGCCCCATTGGGATAAAGACGTGATAGTGTATAAATAAGGTTCACATCGATATACTATAAGGTTTATAATTATTACGCTGAGTCGCCTCTTAAAGTAAGTATGTGTCGGTCGTACATTTACACCTGTATAAGCTTTGCAAGCAACCCCCCACTATTTCTGACTAGAAAGAAATTTTCCGACCATTGACCCGTCTATTCTATCGTCACCATCAGTAGGTCTTTTTTAGACTCCACTGCAGGAGCACGACCGTCCTACTACCAGAGCCATACGAGTATATTAGCCAGAGCAGTCAGAGGATTTGACCTACACTCTCCACGCTGTCCAGACGAGTTCGAGATGTCATACTGATGTTTATAATTATAAGCGTTGTTTAGCTCGAGTTTCCCAATTCGCCTTCTACAACATCCACGGGAAAACTTGGAGTGGTCCTATTCTACTCTGCCGGGAACCACACGGCAGTCTATTCTATTAGATAAACCTATACTAGATAAGATCTGTCTATAGGTGTTCTTATTCTGAATACACTGGTGTGCAATGCAGCATTTTAGATTTAGGTTCGTGAGGGTCTGTGACCTAAGGACACAAATGCCACAGTCTCAGTTCGTTCACTCTCCTCGCGAGATCTGTAAAATGATTGTTCAGATTAGTATTCCCACGTATTCAAAAGTTCAAAATAACAACGTAACAATAGCCACGAATTAGAAGTGTAGTAGAATATCGCATATTAACAGCAACGGACGGACGAGACGGTCTTAGTTCGGGCAATCAAACTTTACTTGCGGATTTAAAAGACATAAAAAACGTACCCCACCTCAATCAACTACGCAATAACGCAACGGCCTGTTTCATTTTGATAAAACATGTTTGAGTCATGTGGCTTCCGGCCTAGAATAGAACCACTCCATCTCTTCCTGTGGATGTTGTAAGAGGCGACTAAAGGATTAAGCACAAACTTCTCGTGCTGCAATTGCATTCCCAAGGAGTTTGAAAAACTTTTCGCACAAATGCATTCCAAAAGAGAGCTTCAGCATCAGGCAAGCGGCTGGTCGTAAAACTATAGGTAGGCAAATCGTTCCTGTATGGGCTATTTCGTCTCCACTTCGCATGGTCTTTGGCATCTTTAGGTGACCATTGACATGCATTTTATATTTGGAGAAGAAAAAGCGTGAAAACGCACCCCGGGCTCCGAAGCAGCACCGTTGAGGATGCACCCGGGACCGCGCTAAGATGAAGAAGAAGAAGATTTCAGTAGAGTAAAAACAAACGCATTTGAGTCCATTCTGCAGAGATTTAAGTAACACAAATAACCAACATACATCCTGTATAAAAAGACAATCAAAAGCACTAAAGTCAATCCATTTACGAAACCGACTGCATAAGGCGCGAAATAAACCAGGCGCTAATTTATGTGCCGTATGCTACACCCATAACTCTGACCGTTAACGTGTTACTACCATGTTTAATGTATAAATTAACTGTATACGAATCGACTCGACGACGAAGTGTATGGAGTAGAGTTTACATGGTTCTAGTAACTGGAATAATTTTCAGTTCAGTGGGTTTGACGGACAGATCCAGGTGTATGGGATAACCACAAGCTAGGATGCTAGCTTGGCGGAAGGAACTCCGAAGAGAATATAACCAAATCTGTCGAGGTATTTATTTACACTAAATTTATTGATTTTACCTAAACGCTATTTAATATAATTAAACTGTTCAAATAAAATAATAACACAAATTACTCGTATTTCATCGTAAATTTGCTTATAAAGATAATTTAAATGCAGGTTAATGTATTAATTGCTTGCTTAAATGTATGAGATGATAGCTCATAAACCAGTTAGTTTTAGTTGACAGGTTACTGCTTTGTGAAGTTGTGTCGTCATGAAGTGGTCAGAACAAAATAGAAACACCAGCACACTAAGGAAGGGTAACTTCAAATATTATCATCGTGCAAAAGGCACCACAAAATTTGTAGAAAATGACTATCGCATGAAGGTCCCTTATACAGCAGCCACTTATTGACCCAGAAATTTTCGTCAAGTAACGCCAATAGGCTAATAAAAAAATAAAAAAAACAGCAGTCACGGTATTGGCGGACAACGAGATGTGATTTTTAAGTAACGTACTTGAATGTACTTTTCGTGGGGTATTTTTTGAAAATAAGGAAAACAAGGTGTGGTCCCGTTTCAGCCTGCCTATTTTTCATCCCGTCATATGCTTGCAAGTAACCAGTAATGAGACAGTCAATATATCAGTGTAAAGAAGGCTTAAAGAATCTCCCGCCTACCACATACTAAAATAGCGCATCGGTGAACTACTGTCAAAATAAACTATTGACTGAAAGAAACAAATTATTTTTAGTTGTAGAGTTAGACTTCTTATTAGAGTGTCGATGGATTTTTTTTCTTTCCTTATGATAAAGACGAGGAAAGGTATTGGGTCATCTGCTACGACACGACGATTTCATAAAGACTATCATTGAAGGAAAGATAGAAGAGAAAGGAAGACCGAGGCATAGCTTTATGTAACAGATAAAGGAGAAGGTGAACGTCGTTTCGTACAACGAAGTAAAACAGCTGGCAGATGAGAGAGACAAATGGAAGAGAATTCTTACTCCACCGACAAGAGCAGAGCTCTTAAATATAGATAGATATTTTATCAGCCCAGTGGAGCTACATCGACGGCGTTATCATTAGCCGCAAGTAAAACATCCAGGTTGCAGGTGGTAGGGCACTCAGGGCAGGAAAGCAGGTGATAGGCTGATAAAGAATATAGAAAAACAAGATCTTAAATATTTTATCTGGGTGTATTCATGACGTACTGGGCAGTATATTTCATAGTAGACGTACTTAATGCACATTAAGAGCTCACGCGATCGGCAGCGGTAATTAAATTAACGCCGTTTATCGCTCAATTGAGAGATTTGAGTTATTAATTATATCAGATGTTACATATAGTATCGCGCTCCCGTACTTATCCTACTCGTAATATAGACTATTAGATGTAGTTCTTTAATAACTAAATTAAAGAGAATTTGTCCTTGACTTTTGTAATAATATATATTTATTTATATATAACTTGTTACAAGTCCTCTTGAAATGGATGTCGTTAAAGGTAATGCTGTGAAAATTGCGATCAAAATTGTGTAAAATTACGAACAAACAAGTCATACATAACTCATACATAAGTCTATTTGACTTATGACATGTCATAAGTCAAATAGACTTATGTATGAGAATTAACTTCTTTCCATCGATTATTTTAAATCAGTGATACTTATATGCCCGCAGAGAAACGTGTTTTCGAGAAATTCTTCTCTGGAATTTTTCCGTTCCTTGAGAAATTTCGTAACTATGCCTTTTTTAACTTGAAAGCTGCTAACAAATTGAATTTCCACAAAAATCTTTTACAAAAACTGCTATCAAACGAAGGTCAACGATCTCTCGAGCGAAGTCTTATCATGTGCTATCAAATTTCGGATTGAGGATACAAAACACACAGCAGACCCCCATCAACATCGGAGAATATTAACTTAGACATAGTTTATTTTAAAGTTCTATACCCACTATTGAATTTATCAAATTTAAAATCGTCAAGTCGTAAAGCTGCTATAATTAAGTTAGTACTTCTTATTTCAGAGCTAAACGCTTTTGTCGGTGGAGTATATACCAGCCTTTTCGATCTCTGCTTTGAACTGTAATGCTTGATTCGTATCAATCATAAAATTAATTTATCCACAAGGTATCTTTTGCATGACATCATTAGTACGATAAAGAAGTTTTATCTTTTTTTGAGACATTCCCTTGCAATTTTATTGCCAACCAAAGGTATCAGATTTTTTTCAAAATTTCGCATATTATATCGTGGTATTAAGTAAATAAGCTATAATTCTTATTTATGTACCAATACTGATACCTTTCGACTTACTGGCACGTCGAGCTAATAGACATTCAAAGAATATGACTATCGTTGCAATGGCTTTTCGGTGAAACGGACGCTTGAATAATGGCTAGTCGAAATAGTGGTAACTACATCGATGATATGGAATATCGGACGCTGGACCTAATGACTTCGGGGAATCAGCAATCGGAGATTCATGCCATTCGAAATCAAGTAGTAAACCCTACCGAAATTATTATAATAAATATTCAAAATATTACCTTGCCTAACATTAAATCTTCATTAGGAATTTTTCATTAACATTATGAAGGAGGAAGAGGATTTAAGAAATACTCGTAATTAGTAGCAATGCAATAACTATTGGATCAATTAAGTTGATGTTATCTAAAGAGGAAAGAACAACAGAAAGTGCATTCTTAAGCGAGTGCAACGTCCTGCATGCACCATTAAGTTTGGTTGCACGTTGCGATCTTATGTTTTATGTTTCGTTTACACGAGGTTAGTAACTATGCGCTTCGTATTCCCTAGAAGAGTTGATAATAAAGTCAAACAGGTTGCTCGTAAAACCATAGCCTAATCTTTACATTGGCTCCTTTCTTCTCCACTTCTTGAGTACCGGTAAGCTAACCCCGGGTGCCGAAGCAGCGCAGCTCTAGATGCAATTGGAAACGTGATAAGATGAGAAGAGGTAACTATGCGCTTGGTAAATACTCATTTATCTTCTTTTATTTATAAGTCAAAGTACATTTATCTTAATCTGTTGTTCTTTTTCATACATTTGTTTTGGTCAAACAGTAACATCGCTCTCAGATCGAGAGTTATGTTAAAACTGTGAAGTTATTAGGCGAATCTTATAGTGTCTTCATTCGTAATAATATTCTTATTAATTGGGATGATGACTGGATCAGAAAAGTATTATTCTTATTAATCCGTTAGTTAGATTATCCAAAAATAATGTACCCATATTTTTCAGTTTATCAAAAAAGTAAAAATTCACGAAGATACACAGTACCTACCTAAGGTCCAGAGTGGGGGGCTTGTGACGTCACCGATGTGTAAAAATCGTACGAAAGCGTGACGTCATGCGAAATGTAAATTCACTGTATCTTCGTCATTTATTGTTTCTCAGAGAAAAGAAGAAAAAAAACGTGTACAATATTTTTTAATAATCTAACCGATGGGCTTAAAATATTTTTTTTTCATTTCATTCATCATGCCTATATTGTACAGCTAATAGCTTAGCTTCTAAGCAAATGTAAACAAGGCTGGATGTCAGTTCGTACACTGCGCCAGCGCATCAGAAAGATCTAATCAATCAAATGCTGATTCGCATTCTACTCTCTTGATTGTTTTAATTTGAAGTCTGGTATTCCAACCGCTGTGAGGAAGAATTTCTATATACATTTTCAACCCCACCTCCAACAACGACGACGACGACAAATACGAGTACGACGTACGACCCTTGTTTAAGAGTTCGTGATAATTTATGCTACATCACGGCCTGTCGGTTCGGGACTGCGGCGACTTGTTAGCGGAGAGTAGTTAACTTTTATAGGGCCGAGGGACTGAGTCGTAACGTAATGAAGACGCACTGTGCTGTGGTTTGAGGATCTTAAGAAGTTTAAACTACTTCATTATGTAAGTACAAGGTTTGTCGATTGAGTCTTGCCTAAATATTAAAAGCGGCCAAGTGCGAGTCGGAATCGCCCATAAAGAGTTCCGTAGTAGCAACATAATATAAGTTATATTGCGGTTTACGATTTATGACGTCTTAAAAAAAAAACTACTTACTAGATCTCGTTCTAACCAATTTTCGGTGGTGGTTTGCATGGTAATGTACATCATATATTTTTTTTAGTTTTACCATTCTCTTATTTTAGAAGTTACAGGGGGGGGGGGGGGGACACATTTTACCACTTTGAAAGTGTCTCTCGCGCAAACTATTCAGTTTAGAAAAAAAATATATAAGAAACCTCAATATCATTTTTGAAGACCTATCCATAGATAACCCACACGTATGGATTTGATGAAAAAAAATTTTTGAGTTTCAGTTCTAAATATGGGGAACCCCCAAAAATTTTTGTTTTTCTATTTTTGTGTGAAAATCTTAATGCGGTTCACAGAATACATCTACTTACTAAGTTTCGACAGTCTAGTTCTTATAGTTTCGGAAAAAAGTGGCTGTGACATACGACGGTCAGACATGACGAATCCATAAGGGTTCCGTTTTTTGCCATTTGGCTACGGAACCCTAAAAACAACGTAACTTTTTAGGATTCCGTATCTGAAAAATAAAAAAATAGAAAAAAACAGAACCTTTATAGGATCATTAGTTTGTCTGTTTGCCTGTCCGTCTGTCACAACCAATTTTCTCCGAAACTACTGGACCGTTTAAGTTGAAATGTGGTAAGTACACTAAATGATAATAATAATTTGGTAAATAAATCTATACTAATATTATAAAGCGGAAGAGTTTGTTTGTTTGTTTAAACGCGCTAATCTAAGGAACTAATGGTCTGATTTGAAAAATTCTTTTTTTGTTGGGTAGTCCATTAATAGAGGACGGTTTTAGGCTATATAACATTACGTTCCGACAACCACGCGAACGAAGTCGCGGGCACAGCTATTAAATTATATTATAAACATGGGGACCACCACAGACCATGGATTACAGATCTGTGGGGAATACTTTGTGGGTTAAATTAGAAAATATTAAAATATCGTTTTGCAAACTATATCGTGGGACAGGTGCGTAAAAATAAAAGGAAAAGTTAGCTATCATGATGACTGACGCAGTGCATCTGCAGTAAGGAATGACGGTCATTTAGACCGCATAAAGTCAAAGATGCCGTCAGACTGGAAGCACGATTACAGTCAATTTATTTGTATATGTACCACCTGTTATTCCTTATCCACATTATCTGGATAAAGGTGTGCACGCAGCTGCCTCAACCAGTTCTGTGCGTGATACTCCGTAAACAATTCACACACAATGATCTGCCATGTTTGGATATTAAAGGCCACCGACATTCTGATTCCGCTTAGTCCCGTACGTTGCACCGCCGTTTTTAATAAATGATTCGCGATCGATCATTGAAGTCAGTTCCAATAAGTTTGAATTGGAATAGGTACCTTGCCTCACGTTGGCCGTTAGCGTAAAAGTGGACCTGTTTTTGCACGCCTCATAAGCGAAGCGCATGAGGTAGTGCTCTACTCTCGCCTTACAAAAATCAAGTGATTTTTTTAACTAAATGTGTCTCTATTTATTTTCTATCGCACTTGTACAATAATATTTACACATAAATGTCAAGGAAAAACACTAGTTTCAACACTTATGACATTTTTAAAAGACATTTTGCCTTTTAAGTAAATAAAAACAATGTTTAATAAAATCATTTTGTGGACGTCCGTGTGTCTGTATGTATGGAAACTGGCGTGGTCACGATAACTCCCGAAAAACTTATCTCATCAAGTCCATTTTTTTATACGCTTCAGTATTATCCAAAACTAAGTCCTTTCGAAGATCACGGTCTAATTCAATGTAGTTTAGTTATAGCGAGCAGCAAAAAAATTCAAATCATCGCGCGTGAGCTCGCCATTTTGTTACAAACCAAAATCTTACTGTCAAAAACAAATCAGGGTGACAGAACTTGAACTGCTCTTCGCGCACGCGTAGATCGTCGGGGTGTAGGCAAAGAGGTTTGCAATGGGTCCTCCTTCACAGTGCCCGCTATATCTTTCTCAGCGGGAAGTTAAAAATAAAAGTTAAAAATAATCTCCAGTCGTGCGTTAAAGCCGACACATACTTTTCTTCGTTTTAAGTTAGCAATAAAACAATCAAAATCAATTTAATTGTGAAAAATGAGATTATGAGGCGTGCACTTTTGGATTTTCCAAACTATTTTTAGTCTATGGTCCTTTGTTCGGTTTATTAATCATTCAAAAACTCTACAAAAGCTTGCTAGTTCCCGGTCTAAGATTTTTGTAACAGTTACAACGAACTGTCTTGTGTTTATTCATGAATCTTCTATCTGAATAAGGCGTGAAACTTATTTCCTACAGAATAATTAATCATGCATATCAAGATACCGTATCTCGAGGCCGATAACATACGATACGCGGCTATTTTCTTTATACGATCACGTTTTATTGTTGCTCCTATTGTTCATCCGTATCTGAATGTAATTTAAAGCTATAATGTAGTCGAGTTGCACCTCTTAAATATTCAAGCTTAACTATTGCTAGACTAAGAACTAGCTCCTAGCTAGATTGGAATTCCACTCCCGCCATAAAAGGTGCGCTTTCATGGTACACGTAATTCTGCATAAATTTTGTATGGTTCATACTGTCTGTCTGTATTCAACAATATAAATGCTGAGACAGAATGCGTGAGCGATCAAACAAAGAAGGCTTGTTCCCTATTTACATTACGTTTATTGGTATTTGTTTGATAGATATGGCGTGTGATCATGGCTCATGGTTTGTGGTAATCGAATGACATATTGTAGTCTGCAGACGGAGTAGAATAGACGGTAAATGTAAATAGCAATAGACACTATTGAAGATACATTGCATTGCAGCAAAAAGACGTCTGATGGATAAGAGCGATGGCCGAATTTTTTGTCACATTGCTTAGCTCATTTACCACACTTTGACTGTTACGTAGTTAGGTAAAAGAAAACAGTGCGATAAGCTAACAGCATAAGTCGTTGGCACGCTATTATACTGTCCATGTCAGGAAAAGTCATCAAGTTAGATCTAAAAGCTGTGATTTTTGCAATTTGACTTTGATTGATCCGACCGACAAGCCGGGCCATTCTAACAACGATAGACTCCTCCAAACAAACCAAATCGACGTTTTAATAAAAGGATGTAATGTTATTTAAATTGTCATGCAGCTATGTGAGTTGTGAGTGTTTGATTGGATGATTGTCACACGTATCGAGATAAACGTGGGACGGTTATATCTCAATTATTGTGTGACGTAGGTCCGGTTGTGAAGATAGGTAGAAAGGGGACAGCTACTTTGATGTAGGTTATTTAGCTTAGACTAGCAGCCCGCTCATGCTTCTCGCGGATATACATGTTAACCTTTCTGAAAATACTGAATACCACATCAAAGTCGGCCCAGTAGTTTCAGAGTTGATCAAAGTAGACACCACGACATAAATATTCAAATTATAACAAGTACACTTAGGTTTTCCTCCAATTCTATTTCCAATAATAAAGTCAAAAGAGATGGAAACATTGTAACAATAATATAAGATAAACGTGACGGAATATTTATCTCTGAAATGCTATTGTGAGTTTCAATCGTGATAGACTTGTGACGTGTGATAGATAAGGTCGGATGAAAATGGAAGATAGCTAGGAGTTTAACATCTAACCTGAAGTTCGATGTGTTAACCCTAGTCGCAGAAAGTCAAAAGTCAGAAAACCCTTAAGACTAAATACCAGATAGAACGATACCAGTAGCGTAAATCGCACAAAGGCAAAAGTCAGAAAATCCTTAAGACTAAATACCAGATAGTTCGATACCAGTAGCGTAAACGGACATCGACATCAGAAACTTAATGGTTTTCTGCAGTAAGGTTCGCTATAGAAATATTTTTGATAATTTTTCCATTAGAAAACAAGACATGTCTACTCGTATGCAGCTTCCTTTGGTCTACAATAAATTCGCACATTCAAACGGTCTACCAATCTTCCTTCTCATCCAAGTTAAGACCAAAGATTTAAAGACCTTGCTAAGCTTTCAATGCAACTAAACGCAGGATATTCCCTATTACATTGTTCATTCCGCCTAGATTCACACCGAATCTCGGGTCAATTGACCTGATTTCTCTGTGTATATGGAAATCCGGGGCGGGATATTGGCTAGTATCATAGATATAGGAAAATATAATACATTTGCCGTCATTGTGTTAATTGGCATATTAGCACAGAATAAGATACTAGTACTCCGTACAGAAGTCTCATTCAGCAAAGAAATTCAATGAAATATCTATGGTTAGCGATATGGTTTAATTTAGCTCACGTCAGAACTCAGCACCTTTTCGTTTAGATACTAGACATCCATTGCAGGATTTGCAGGCCATTTTCATTCTTATTACTATGGACAAACGATTCGTATAACTGAATTAACCACTTGGAGGGGCCACCGCGCTCTTAGTAATAATGTAGGTATATTTTCGATACCTAAACGGGGAGTGACACAGGCCTGATATTAGGTGGGATCCAGTATTGTGGTAGACGGTAGTTCCTCCGGTTGCATGAGTAAAGTTGTTTATCGCGCTCTAGGGTCATAATATCTAAAAATACTATTAGGTTTAGTAATTTCTCGTCAACTTTACTATACAATTTGAAACAGTTGAGATATTTGGCGCCGTGTGGTTCGGCAAAGTAGAATAGGACCACTGCAAGACTTTCCCTGGATGTCGTAAAAGGCGACTTAGGAAACACAAGCTAAACAAAGCTTATAAACATCAATGAGACCTCTCCAACCCGTCTGGCCAGCGTGAGAGTGTAGGCCAAATCCTCTGACAACTCAGACTAATACATTATGGCTCTGGTAGTACAGAGAGAGTCTTGCTCCTGCAGTGGAGACTAAAAAATAGACCTGATGATGATGGTGATGAGTTAAGATAGGTATATGGAGTCGATAATGTCTTTAAGGAAGTATGGTACAAAAGGAGTGACAAATAGAACAAAATAAAAAGAATACATATACATACTTTGCCGACCCTAACAAAGGTATGGTAAAAAACTGCACTGTTTGTGTTAGATAGAGGTATGTTCTTATAGGCAACTGTAGTAAGAAAAGGTCCTACTCCATAAGCCTTGGCTTTCTCCTGGGGAAAGTACGGAGAAAACGGTTATTTTGTATCGAACCTTAAAGGTCTAGTGTTTCTATTGTAAATGAATGAATTAAATGGCAAAGCTGGATTTTAAAAATTCTTGGTAATAAAAAGGGGATTAGATATTGAAAAACGGGACACAAATTAACATTTAAGTACAAATGTATAATAGCATAATAGGATCACTCGTGTATCTGTGTGCAGTCTGTATATGTCTGTCTGTTACAACAACTTTATTACAATAGCCAAAATTATAACATATGGTAAGAATGTACTGCCTACCAGATCGCTTATACTCGATTACAGGAATTAATGGTGAAAGCTACTTTAAATTCATGTAATTTAATACCTATTTTAGTTTATTACTTTTACATATGAATATAGTATCCAGTCTCTGCCTACCCCTGTGGGAAACAGGCGTGATAGTATGTATGTATGTATGTATGTACATATGAATAATATACATACATACTTACCTACTACTTATGGAATAAATATATTTCTGTTCCATTTACGTTGGCGTGTGGGTAAATTCTTTCATGAAAACTTTGTTGACGTAATAAACAAAGTTTATAAAGTTAACTTCCTTCCTTCTCATAAGGTACCTACATTAATATTTTTAAATCGTTTCCATGCTGGCAGCTAAGAAAAAACGCCGGAGATACCAGCCCTCTGCCTACCCCTGTGGGCGTAATATTATGTATGTGTGTATGCGACCCGAGAGGACGTACTATATTTTTTTCAGTAGATATTTCGAGTTACCAACTTTAAATATTTACAAAATAAAGTTTATATCCTTGAAAGTAAGTGAGGAGGATGCAGGCAGAGGCAGTGACTCAATCGTTGGTATTTCAGGTGGGTGGCAGTGTGGGGGTTATACGAAAATCATGTGGGACAAGGAATAAATATCCTAACAAAGACCAAGTACCGGTACATATATTTCTACATCCTTTTAGTGAAAAGACGTTTAACTATTAAGCGAAACTAAAGCGTCACGTTAAGGACAGGCTGGACCGGGCTTTGCTCGTTTCCAGTTGAATTTCCAGACAGTGACCGAAACTGGGTGAAACTTTATTGTTACCTGATATGAATGCACCAATATCCTGAGATGTGGGCCTTCGTAACGTGATTTGCTCAGGAAATAAAATATCAAGCGTACTATTGTCGAATAGGTGTCATACCTATTTAACATTTACGCATTCGGCGTTAAAGATGATAGTTACATTGGTGTTACAATCAAGAATGCTCAATATCGTGCGAAGTAGAAAAAGAAGACGGAAAGCTGGCCCCAGGCTTAACAGCATTACGGCTTACAGCTAACAATGAATCTGGGAATACGCTGAGATAACAGAGACATTCGCGGATGATAGTTATGCGTGCCAATGGTCTTACGACCAAGAATGCTGAAGTCAAGTCAAGCGGACCCCAGGCTTCACAGCATTACAGCTGAGGATGCAACTGGGAATAGGCTGAGATGACAGTAGATTTAACATTTGCGCAAATGCTTTGAGACAGGCTTCTCGCAAATAAAATATATTCAGCAGGGCCTTACCAAATCAGTACCTACTCGTGAATGCCAGTTCGCGCGGTCCAAAATCACGTTTTTCTAGAACTAAGCTTAAATCATCGAAGCCATAATCTGTGTAGATCTACCTATATCAGAAATGTCTATATTTTATAGATACCAGAATACTCTTCACGATCTAGAAATGGCGGCGGCAACCTTTGCGATGCTGTAGGTGCGTTGTTTTACAAGTCAGTTAATTTATTACTTAACAAATTTAGAAAAAATTTCACACAGTCTGGTTTTTTTTATAATGAATTACTTGTTTTATTCTTGTGTGAGGGAGGGTATCGCCATGCTCATTCTATTTTTTACCGACACGATACCAGAGAACACTTACGAAGGAAGGGTCCAGAAAGGTGAGGCGGAGGTAACCTTTACGATGTTGTCGATGCTTTGTTTACACGCCACCGGACACCCTCGCTGGTGTTATTTATACAGGTACAGAATTAAAGCTAGCTGACCTTCAGGATTTTATCACGCCTTTAACCCGTACTGCCCGAACGCCTAGAGCAATAAGGGCCCTTCCACACGACCTATTTTTTACGCGCGTTTGTATCGATACAAACGCAAGTTGATCGCTCAGCAAACGCAAGGAAGCCGGCTCGTTTTAACCTTTCATTACCAACGATCCTTGCGTTTGTATCGAAACAAACGCCACGTTTTTCGAATGCAACCAGGGCGCGCTGTAAGCGCGTGTTTGTATCGCGTATGTTTACAAACGCGCGCTTACAGCGCGTTTCATTTGCGACAAAAAACGTGTTCAATCTGCCAAAACGCGCAGAGGACGCGAAAATACGTAGTGTGGAAGGGCTCTAAGGGTCGAACCACACGCAGCGCAAGATGCGCAACGCAATCAAAGGATTTAAGTATAAAAAATAAAATAATTTTTATTTCAGATAATTAAAATAATATATATATATATATATATATATATATATATAGATAATTCAAATTGGCTAGACCCGCGCAACATGCACGTGATGTGAAAGGTCGGTACGGTAGAAAAGACCTTGTTCACACCAAACGTATAGTCCGCCGCCGACTGTGAGCATGCTCACTGTCAGTATTGTCGGTTCGGTGTGAACGAGAAGTTAAATACATACATATATCACACACGATCAGTCTCGGCGGCGGTGTTTAGTGTGAACCATAGATTAATATTGGTGTGAACAACGCCTTAGAAGATCTAAATGCCACATTCAGTGTGATTGTGCGTATTTACATTCCAAAGAGGGTTGACGTCAGGCAGGCGGCCGGTTGTAAAACTATAGCCAAACCATTTAAGTGTTCCAGCTATTTCTTCTCCATTTTGCAAGGTCTTTGGCATACTTGGGTGACCATTGACATGCATGTTATATTTGGGGAAGAAAAAGCGGGAAAGCGCACCCCGGGCTCCGAAACAGCACAGCTGAGGATGCAACCGGGAATGCGCTTAGACGAAGAGTGTGATTGTGGGCACGTAGGTGGAAAATAGGAATAAAAATAATGACGGGTTGCTATCAGAATTATATGCACATACTTATTGTGATCATTTGGATTCTTGCCAATTCCCTTGGTCAGTTTTTAAATAGAGGTCGGGCGCATAACAGGAAGGCTAGTAATGGCACTACATTGATATTGTGGCACTGGCAGTGTATAGTTTCACATGGGCAGAGACATCCAGTGATCTATAAGACTGTGAGAGTATGATGGTCACAAGTCTATTAGGGCTGTGGGCATGCCCATCATGCCCACAGCAGTGGAACCACACTTTTTCCATATATATTTTTTATTTATTTATCAGTAGGTTTATTGAGTTTTTTTATAATAAAAAGACAGAAAAATTAATGAATAAAATTAAATCAGTCATTTTCCTAACTGTGGTTCTGTTTATTATCTATTACTTAGATGTAATTAATAATAATAATAAATTCGTTTATTTCAGGCCACAAAACATACAAGTATATTATTGGCCCATTATAATATATACCTTACAGACTAACATATAAAATTTTAACTTAAATCTTACATTTTTGTGCTAATTTGTATGTACATGAGTTGTGGTGCAAACAAGAATTCTTTACAGAAATTTTTACAGCGAAATATTACCTAGATAATATAATCAATAAAATAAAAGGTAACATTATATTTGTATGACTAATTTGTATTTATCCTGGTTTAGAAAACTTACTTATACAATTTCGACTTATTATTTTACCCATTTTGTTATTGATATGCAAAGTTTTTTTACCTACTTTTCTAAACTCAAAAGGTCAATTAACAAACGAAGGACAAACAAAGACATGTTCAAAGTTTTTAAAAATTAATATGAATGAAAAACTTATTCAATCTCTGAAATAATGAAGCCAGATTCTTAGTTTTTTTTTCAGGATAATATATAAAACCAAGGTGTAATTTTTTTAAGCTCAGTCAAATTGTCAAAAAATTCTGCGACTAGTGGTTTAACAAAGCAGCACATTATTTAGCAATGTGAGCATGTGAAAAAAACCATAAAAAATTACTTTATAGTTACTAATTTAAAATTCAGATTCTGGGAACAATAATATTATGGTTTAGGGCAAAAAGAGAAACTTAACAATCTATAGAAGTCAATAAGTAGGTTCATAACAAATAGATCGACATGACTCACCCGCTGCAGCTGCAGGGAGTGGTTGTAGCATCTCAGCAGCTTATCCACCAGCGGTTTCACAGCGCGCCACGCTCGCTCCTGCGGGATCCCTGACGGATCTGTTATAGCTTCTCTTATCTCCTTCCCAGCTCCTTTGTAACACTGAATTTCCTCTAATATCTTCTCTGAATCCAATAACACCCTCTGCACTTCTTCGTAAACATCTCGCTCGGTATCAGTCGGTGCTGCGTTCTCAAAATCCAGAAATATATCGTACCGGGGCGAAGAACAACAGTTCGACTCGTCGCGGGCCAAAAGACTCAACAATTTACCCATTTTAAGTAGGTATTTAAATCACGACAATTCAAAAACTCATCGATAGCACACACTGCATTACCAGGGATAATGACTTCAAACAAACACTATATCTTACTCGTTAGCACTGTTGTTTATTAAACGTATTTGTTTTATTTATAAATCAAGTCTAATGTACTAAATGAAATAATATTCTAAAATACGCCCAATAAATAACGAATCATTCGCGTAAACCCGTGTCTACCCAACTGCGGCGGATGTCGAACTGTCATAAAATAAGATAGTGATGTGCTTGCTACTGCTGTGAAATGCAGTACTAGTTGTTCAAATCGATAGATTCGTCAGTTGCATTCGTTGATTATGTTTCACAACATCTTCGATTGATCAATTGATTTAATATGAAAAGAGAGTCCACTCTAGAAAAACACACTAATTTTATACATATTTCGGATATTATCTGCAAACACCAATGGGAAGTTGGGAATAAACAGTATAACCAGTTGCGTAGCGTGCCTTGGCGGGCCCCCGTATAAAAATTTGTTAGGGGGCCCTTATGAAGGGTAAAGATTTCTCACCAAAGAAAAGAAAATGTTTGCATAAAATTAAAAGAAATATTTATTCATCATAATTATCTTTCTGTCACATTTTCCAAAATTTTTACAAACAACTTGCCTTTTTTTCGGCAAACTGATTTATTAAATCATTTACCTATAGCTGATGATGATTTTAGTTTTTCTAAAGTTTCTGCCTCTATGGACAATTGTGACAGGTCTGACAGGCGTTCATGTCCTATTGAAGCTTTAAGGTGAAGAGATAAGCAAATGGCCTTGAAGTGTGAAATAAATTGTTAACTGGTAAATATGGTGATATATATACATATTTCCATATTGCTCTTCGTCATGCACTAGATAGCCCTTTAAATTATTTTATGAACCACCGTTGAAAGTATTTACATTAGTCCGTCTAGCTTTAAAACTTGCCTCCGCCAAAAGGAGCCACGGCAAGTTTTAAAGCTAGACGGATCACCAATAATAGTTTCAACGCCAGTTCATAAAATAATTTTAAAGGATATCTAGTGCATGACGAAGAGCAATATGGAAATTATCACCATATTTACGAGTTAACAATTTATTTCACACTTCAAGGCCATTTGCTTACCTCTTCACCTTAAGGTAATTTTTTATCTGTTTTAATTTTGAAAAAATTTTTTACGCTTACGCACGTCTGGGGCCCCGTATATAATTGATACGGCAGATACGCTATTGTGCAACAAGTCAAATCAGATACTTTTTTCTTAAGGCCGTACCTGAATTTTCCGGGGTCCAGTGCTGCCCCCATTTAAAATAAATTATTTTAAAGAAAACTGAGACATCATTTAAAATTTTGCTACTACCAAGTCCTAGATAACCCTTCAAACTGATGAGAGAGAACGTTAAGCTTTACTACGCACATTTGCCAAAAGTGGCCGTTTTTCGCAAATGTGCGTAGTAAAGCTTAACGTTCTCACTTTAAACTGTAAACAGTAGTTCATAAAATACTTTGAAGGGTTATCTAGGACTTGGTAGTAGCAAAATGTTAAATGACGTGTCCGTTTTCTTTGAAATGATTTATTTTAAATGGTGGCAGCACTGGACCCCGGAAAATTCAGGTACGGCCTTAACGTCAAAAACAAATATTTTCTTTGGAAATTGTATGAAATATCGATTTATGACGTCATAGTTCCTTGGAGTCAAATAGCGCTCTTAATATCCGTTTTTCTGCATCAATAAATCTAAAATCACGTTCAACGTCGATATGATCAATGACAAGTAGCATTATTTTGTGACATTTTATTCTACTAACAGTACCAAAGAATTTATTTTAGACCCACCAAAATAACCAATTGCATAAACTATTTGTATTTATTAATGCCGCGGGTCAAAGGATAGTTTATTTATCTAAAAAGCAAGATTTTAGATGAAATCAGTCATTCGTGACAATCGTGACTGTCAGTATCATATCATAACAACAATGGTGTCCGAAAACTAAAGTTCTTTTTTTAAGAGATAGATTTCTTTTTTAAAGAAGTAGATAAAAAACTTAATTTTTTAAATATATTTGTTTGATAATAATTTAGCCACAATTTTTTATTATTTCATCATGATCATCCTACACCAAATCCTCATTTTGCCACAGATCGTAGATAAGTGGTTCTGCATTGTTTCTAAACTGTGGTTGGCAGTTTTTTTAAACGTACTTAACACAATGACAATATGGCTGAACAGCTGTTGTATAAAACCAATCTGTATTGCCAAACTGTTAGCGGTTATGTAATTCGGCGAATTATGTCCAAATCCAACTGCGACTGCGATGAGACATATTAGACATGATACCCTTTGGTGTTTGTAAAATAATATTGTCGACTTGACGATTTCAACATTGTAATTAGTACAACACTACGACCTCTGTGTGTATTTTAATGTTGCCCCTACAGAAAAAAATACAGTAGTAGGTAGAAATCAAAGAGTTATTATACCTCCAATATCTTTGGTAGAAATACAGAATTTTACGGGAAAAAATAAATAAAAATGATCATTGAGATTTATTTGAGTTTTTCTCTGCCATTATAATATCCAGGTCAGAGATATGGGATATAATAATGTTCTGAGATCCAGGTAGCCTCTTACAATAAAGGGAGCATTTACAACAACTAATACAACTTTCTGATAGCAATAAGTACCTACATACAATTATACCTGCGCTGAGCCGCCATTTTGGGTCAACTTATGTGCCGGGTATTGTACTAGTATAGTATCTGCTCCGTAGTCTGTGGTAAGTACCTAGATGGTATAGGTACCTAAAGTTATATTATAATAATTTATAATCGTAGACGTCGTTAGATGATGCTGCTGCCCATTCTTCATTACAGAAAAGTTACAGGAAACTTCGTTAAAAAAAAAGTGGTATAGGAAAGAAGTGGTAAGTAAGAAGCTAAGTCCAGTCAAACCTCAATTATTTTCTTTTCGATTCCATACTTCATCCATATTTGGATCATCATCATCATTTTTTTCAGTCACACACAGCACAGGCAGTCCACTGCTGGTCATAGGAGTCCCCTAATAATGTCCAATACGATTGCTTGGAAGAGAACTGCATCCAGCGTTTTCCTGCAACCTTGCTCAGGTCAGATCGTCTGACCACTTAGTTGGTTTGGTGGGTGTCCCACGCTGAGCTTGCCGGGCTTGGCCGGTACGTAGTCACCATTCGAGAACCTGTCAGCCCCAGTAGATATCGTTTTGTCGTGTTATCAACTGGGGCCCTTTTGGAAAGTAAAGAAAGGGAATAATACTAATGTTTAGGGTTCCGTACAAAAAATAAAAAAGGGACCCTTATAGGACCACTCGTGCGTCTGTCTGTCTGTCCGTCCGTCTGTCACACACAGCACAGCCAATTTGCTCTATCCGAATCTACTGGACCAAATCAGGTGAAATTTGGTAGGATACTTAGGTGTATGTATTCCTAATATTCCTATGACTCAAACACAGATATTCGTACATTGAGAAATTAAAAAAAAAAAATTGGAAACCTTACTGTGTCGTATATCAAATGAAGGCGCTTGTTATGAGGATCTCAAGTATATTTTTGTTATTATTGTAAAATAAATATTTTTGATTTTATTCGTGAAACAAGACGAAAATTTACCATCTCCTAAAAGCCTAAAAAAAAACAAAATATAGTTCATTTTTTGTTTGTACATAACAGGAAAACCTATAAGAATAAAGTAGTAATATAATACGTTCACTAACGGAAAATAGATCACTAAAACAACAGATAGCGCTAGTAGTAGCACAGATTAATAAATAGTTACTGGTAGTAGTTAACTCGCGTCTTACTGTGAGGATTTCAAATGTGATTTTATATTAATTTAAAACCTATGAAAAGTACGGAACCCTCTTCACGCGAGTTTAACTCGCTCTTGACCAGTTTTTGGGGTTCCGTACAAAAAATTAAAAAAAGGGTTCCGATTTTTCATTTTTTTTCACTCGTGCGTCTGTCTGTTCGTCCGTCTCTCACAGCCAATTTGTTACGAATCTACTGGACTGAATCAGGTGAAATTTGGTAGGATTATGTAATCCTATGACCCAAACACATATGTGCAAAGTAAATAAATATTTTTTCAAAATAAGGGTCATTTTCAAGAGATAAATTAGGAAATAGAAAAAAAAAGTTTTGCAAACCTTACTGTGTCATATATCAAATGAAAGAGCTCGTTATGAGGATCTCAAATATATTTTTGTTATAATTATGTAATAAAAAGTTTTGATTTTATTCATGAAAGAAGACTAAAATTGACCATTCCCCCCACTGATCTCCGAAACTATTGAGCCTAAAATTTAGAAAAAAAATACGAAATATAGTTCATTGCTTGTAGATTACAGGAAAACCTATAAGAATTCAATCAATTGTACGGAACCCTCTCCACGCGAGTTTAACTCGCACTTGGCTGGTTTTATTTATATCTCTTTCTTCAACAATATTTAACTTTTTTGTCCTGAGCACTGACCAACAGATCTGGTGGTCCTGAGTCCGGAAATTCTCTTTCAAAAGACAAACATGTTTATTTTTTTTGTCATTGCCAAAAGCTATTTTTGTATTATATGAGTCCCTATGTGGTAATGTAAAGACAAAATGACCAGTCCAGGCATTATTTATTTATTACCATAAGTGTATAACATCGACACATTTCCATTAAACATACGATTTACAAATAAAATCCATTTCTATATTTACAAAATTCTTTCCCATCTTTATTACACGCCTAAATAATTTATTATTCCTTTCCCTATGCATGCCCGTGAGCAATATTGAGGTATCACTAGTTCTATCCCAGTAATAAGTACTACATTTAAACCGAATCAAGTGCGTGTGCGCAGCGTTACAAAGATTTTCGCGCCAAATTCGGTTCGTCTTTAGCACAAACGATATGCGAGAGAGATGAGGTAAATGCCTGGGAATCCATTTGCTGAATTCAGATGCTGATTTCATCATTAACATTGCGATTGTTCAAAACAGGCAATGCATATAAAATCAGCATCTTAAGTTTAGCTTAGTGTATTATTTATTGATTTATACAGCATAACAGTACTCGGAACAATATCTAAATTAATCACTAGATTATCATCACTAATTTTTAGGGTTCCGTAGTCCGACAAGGAACCCTTATCAGATCGTTCAGTCCGTCCGTCCATCCTAGTCTGTCACAGCAGAATATCTTCTACGTTTATGGACTGATTTGCATGTTACTTGGTTCGAGAATACTTCACATAAAGATCTCATTTTTAAAAAAACAAAAAATAAAAATTACCCATTTTTAAGGGTACCTCCCCATACATGTAAAGGGGGGGTGAATTATTTTTTTGAGTGCACCCCCTTGTGTCGGGTATCGTTGAAAAGGACTATGAAAATAAGGTAGGGTTTTCATACAACACTTTTTTATCAGCTTTACCATTTGCGAGATATAGCCCGCCAAAGTCGTATACACGGTGTCCCCCCCCCTGTAATTTCTAAAGTCTTGGACCTATAAACTTCAAATCACTCAAGTAAAGAAACAGGCGCGGAAACTCTTATTTAAAATTGTTTCGGATATCCTGTGATGAATATTTTTGAAATTATAAATAAAATAAAAAAATATACTTTTTTCCAAAAGAACAGTATAAACTTAAAAAGTTTTTTTACATATTTTACTGTTACAGGACTGAATGAAGCTTGAAATGCAAGAAATGCAAAACAGCGCGTTGCCAAAAATGACACGCACTTGGCCGGTTTTTAATTTAGCTATTGTTCCGAGCATTGTAATGTTGTATAAATCAATAAAAAAAATTAAAGCCTTCTTCACTTTAATCGACTTTCAATTCATACTAATATTAATTAATTTGAATAGGTACCGCACTTCTTAAGGCGCTGTATCCCTCAACCTTTCGGTATTTGAGGGGGTGCAGTGCGATATAGTAGGTACGTACTCGTAATGAATTAAGGTTGAAAGTGGCGATACCGTCACCAGTCTCAGTTCAAACTCGTGTCTGCCATTTCGGTTGTTATTTTTCAGTTTAAATTTAATAATTCAATAGTTATAATATAACCAAATATTATATTTTTTTCAGGTATCCCTCTTGCTCATTAATTTACACTTTTTATAGACGTAAAAATGTTGGTAGTTGTCACTGAGAATATCAAGTAATTCGCGACGAAACTTTTTCTGGACATAGCTTTCTTGCTATTTTATTTTGCATGCTTTAAATATTTTTTTGAAAATATTTTGATATAATCATATAATTTGACCTTTGAACTGTACTTCATGTTTTTTTCATACTAGTATTCCATGAAAAATAAGGCTAACTGCGCGACGAAAAAATAGACGTTTTACGGTATTCCTCTGATGCACAGCGCCGTTAATAGTTAGTAATCATCGAAATAATAATTCTCTATAATCGTAAATAATCCCGAAAAATCATTCCGCGCGATATGTACCGCGGCGGGCGGGGCTTAAAATATGAACAGCGCGGCGCGACAGTTCGCCGTGACACTCGAGTCGTGCAGTTGCGTCGCAAGAAGTTTCCTTTGAGAATATTGCTGTGTTTTTGCGAAAATCGATTAATTAAAAATGCCGTTATGTGCAGTGAAGTAGTGTAGAAGCCATACAGACATGAAAACGGAGCACTCACCTTTCATAAACATTTTAATAATCCATACTTGACATCTGTGGAAAGCCACTTATCAAAGGAAACTTTTTGCGACGCAACCGCACGACTCGAGTGTCACAGCGAGCTGTCGTGGCTCGCGGTTCATATTTTAAGCCCCGCCCGCCCTGGTACATATCGCGTGGAATGATTTTTCGGGATTAGTAACGCTTCTAGGGATTATTATTCGTAGATTCCCAGGCAATGTGTCGTCGCGTCGCGAATCCGCGCAACGCAACGCACGCACTAAGAAACTATAAATCTGATTATTAAGTATTCAAGCCCCCTGTATAAAACATTACCTACAGATTAAGTAAAGACGTGGACAGAGCAAGATTAACTGTATTCAAATAACTTTTACTACAATAAGAAAAGAAGTTCTATGAAACTTACCAATAAAATAACCTTAGTGACCATATATTTTTAAAGATCAGTCTAACATTCGATAAAATTTACAAGTTTTAGTAGCTATATCCATTATTATATGTAAGGCTATGGCCTTATGCCTTAGTTCCGTTCCATCATTTTTAAACAAGGAATGGCATTTTTTTGAAATAGGCCTCTTTATCAGAATCACAAGTGTTCATGAAAATGCTAACTTGAACTAGATTTTGACTGACTGAAATGCAGGTCGCCATCGTCTTTTGTTAGTATTTTGCATGCTAAAGTAAAGTATACATAAGATACTAGGAACACAAAGATGCATTAAAAAGTATTTTCAGCAATAGTTAACTTAGTTATTTAGCATTAAGTACCTATTGGTACTATTATTTTTTATGTACAAATTAATTTTGTTTCAAACTGTAAAAGCTAGTCAAGTAGTTTTCTGGTAAGTACCTACTTAGGTGTGAAATTATAGAGATGTATTATTAAACTTGGTATACTTAGAATTGTTAAACATTAAATTAACAGAAGTTTTTGTGTGTTGAAAAAATGATTTTGTTAGCATACTATAGTTGAACGCCTACAGAAAATTTATCACAAAATAAAAATGGAATCCGAAAGTGTATGACCCTATAAAACGTATATTATAAGTAAACATGGTAACTGGTTATTCCTGGTAGGTATTCCTTTTAGTATACCTACTCTTAGTAATGCAGGAAAAGTAAACTGATTTCCGCCTATGTTTTTAAATAAGTAGGCTTAAAATAAATTGATAACCAACGGATACAAATATATTAACAAGAATAACCAGTGACCCTGTGTAGTTCAACAATTTATATGAATTTTTTTTATTAATATACTATTCGGAAGCTGAAAAAATAGGAATATTAATACAGATTAAAGATTACGACATTTTTGTAGACATTTTAATACAAATAACATCTACCTAGTAATCTAAAGTCGCTAAATCTTAATTAATTGGTGTAAAGATCCGTCTTAAAACTACTTAATTAAAATTGTTCTTCGTTTATTCTCAACAAAGTTAACTCTACAAGTTAGGACTCTTATCGAATTATCACACTTTTTGCGATTGATTTGCGCACCACATTAAAGACCTATGAGACCGAAATTTTGTTATCTTGAAACATATCATATGGTATCAGTAAACAGAAAAAGAAAAAAAGAAAATGTATAGGTAAGAATCTAAGTAGGTACACTGTACACGTATATTAGTCTAGCAGTGGCGTAGCGTTTAAAATAATCTTTTGAGAAACCTTTAAAATAGGCACAAAATTTTTCCTGACAGGAACAACAGTCAAAAATAAATGCTATATGCACAACTGCAATTAAAAAAAATGCTTTAAACGCAAATTAAGTGTTGTAAGTTCTTAATCAATTTATATTTTTGTTTTCAATATCAAAGTAAAAATTATCTAATCTTAATAACAAAACAAAAAACGTGTGAGTACAACCTCGTTAATAAATTTATATGATCAGATTCCATCATTCTTAAATTCCTTAGGTACTTATTCACCAAGAATTGCTGGCATGAAGAAAGTCACATTAAAAAGCGAGTGTTCTATTTTCAAAGATTATCGGAAGTATTTAAGAGCAGAGACAAGGAGGAATTTCTCGATAAAGAGGTCGGAGTCCAGGGCTGCTATGTGAGCTGCTCGGCCGACCAAAGCGCTGGCGGTATGTGGCAGCGCATGTTGCACGTCGTATCGGACCACGGATACTGTGGACGCGCGAGCAGCAAGCGGTGATACCATGTTGTGTACCTGGAATATTTAAATGGGTTGTAGGTGTATGGTTATATCTGAATGGTTGAAAGTTTTTGTTTCCATTTTGACTTAGGTCATTTCTGTTGAAAGCATGTTCCTGCGATATTGTTTGGTCTCCAAAAGTCAAAAAATTTACTAATTGTAGCACTTCGCTAGCATTACTCACTCAAGAAAGTAAATGTAACAAACTTTAGTACGACTTACGTACCATTTCTCTATACGCCTGTCCTAATAGCGACGTATCCTTAGCAGCAGCCTTGCACAACTCCAGCCTCGCGGAGTGAAGAGGCACGTATCTATCTTGTCCAGAGCCACACAGCAGAATGTGCTTGAACTGATGCAGCTGGCTCCGCTCGCTGAGCCGGTAGAGGAAGGAGCGCCGAGGGTCGGAGGCGTCTCGAAGGGATAATTGAAGAAGAGACCCCGACTTTTTCCACTTTTGCATAAACCACATCCCTGAAAATTAAATAATGGTTGTAACGAAAGAAAGTATAAAGGAACTTTCAATCCTGTAAATCCATTTATAAAGTCTAACATAATCGCTCTCATTACGTTGGTGCAGGTGGTTGTGGTATAAAATACTGAGAGTCTACTGGATATATTAGAGAATTAAAGTTCTATCACAAACTCAAACCGTCAACTGCGTATTTAACGCACAATTTTTTTTATTAGTTTTGAGCCCAAATGGCAATTTATTATATACTAGCTTTTGCCCGCGGCTTCGCTCGCGTATCCCACGGGAACATTACACTTTTCCGGGATAAAAGGTACCCTATGTTACTTCTAGTACCTCCCAGGATATGTGTACAAAGTTTCATGATGATTCGTCAAGTAGTTTTTGCGTGAAAAGGTAACAAACATCCACGCTTTCACATTTATAATATTAGTAAGGATTATTATTATTATTATTATTATTATTATATTATATTATATTATATTATTATTATAAGTAAGGATATTCTTTCTATTTGTAATCTTACACCATTTCCTTCAGTTTATCACCTTATACAATAGAAGAAACTCACCAGCATTGACAAGACCACTGGAATTATACAAAGTCCCAAGATGAGGACCACTTAGGGACAGGAACGTGTGGAGCTTCCCCAAGAACGGTTTCATCTGAGGCCTGGCCAACGCTGATCTGATGATAATGGTTCCAAGGGAATGGCCTACGAAACTAATCCTGGCTGGCTCACTGGAATTCTGAACGTGGGTCAGGATTTCTTGAACAAGTCTGAAAGAAAAATAAAATTTAAGTAAATACTCTACACCACGTCCTATTAGATATTCACGTAGTATGCATTAATGGCACTCTGTTCGCTATAATTTCTTTCTTTTTCTTCGTTGATTCCTTTTTATTATTATTATTATTATTAAAATCTTTATTGACCAAAATGGTACAAAAGGTGATCTACCAGTCTTTTTGCAGTTTAGGTATCTCTTCTTATAGCCGGGTATAAGTAATTTTGCCAGAATTGTCTACTCCTGTTTGTTAGTGGGTCAATATTTCGTATCCTGATCTCTTTCCTTTATGTTCTTACTAGCTTTCGCCTGCGGCTTCGCTCGCGTATCCCACGGGAACATTACATTTTTCCGGGATGAAAGGTACCCTATGTCCTTCTCTGTACTCCTAACTATGTGTATGCGAATTTTCAAGAAGATTGGTTCAGTAGATAAAGCGTGAAGAGGTAACAAACAAACAAACGAATATACAAACTCACTTTTGCATTTATAATATTAGTTAGGATAGGATAGTTAGGATTTGGATTGTGCCCATTTCTTTTAAGTTTTCGAGGGTATCTACTGATTTGTTATAATCTTTTTATTACATTCAACTTACCGATCAGTCATTGTATCAAAATCAGAAAAGGTATCCCCTTGATTCCTCTCAGACATGAGAAAATCTAATCGGGCCCCAGGCAGCCCCAGTTCCAAGTAAGTCTTGACAAGACGAAGATCTGCAGCATTGCCATCCAATCCATGGACACAAATAATAAGATGTAAACCTGAAATAGTAAAATAAAATGTTTTTTTAAAGTATTATTCACCTAAGTATACCTCTCAACTCAGATGACAAAAGTTTATTTACTAAGTCTTTCTATGTGAATCAAAAGGAATTAAATAGCGAAGCAAGGTCTCAGAAACTTTGAAAGTAAACGGTAGGTTACTACAATGAGGGGAAGTTATAAAGTTCGATATCTATCTTACCTTCAGGGTTAAACATTCTGTATTCATCGCTAATATGGAAGTACGGTAGTGAGTTTTCGACAGGCGGAAAGTCTGAATAAATAGCTCCAGGATACTTGACACTTTGCCTGAACTCCTCTCTACACTTTACAAAAAGCCGTTCAGATTCGGCCAACCCAAAGATGCTGACGAGATTGCTTTCACGTGGTTCTGTAAACAATATTATCCATATACACTTAATTTATTCTGCAATTTCTAATCGCTGTTTTCTACAACAACTAAACTCATGCATGTCAAACTTCATGAATCAACTGATGCAATATTCTATTAATCAGTATTGGGCATTATTAGCATTTTTTTCACTTCTTCATGACTCGTTTATGTGTTATATTATATAGATTGACCACTTTCTCATTTTAGTTCATAATTTTCGTATTGCACATAAGCGTGGTATTTCTTAAGCTGGCAAAACTTAAGCCTATGTGTTGGATGTTAATTAAATCCTATGTTTGTCACATGATTTGTTTTGTTGCACAATCTTTACTTTAAAGATGCAAAATAGGCACAATAAAATTCAACATTAGGAACGTATTTTACCATGTCCATTTTCATTTCTGTTCGCAAGTTCTCCAGTGCTTTGACTTTTATTGAGAGTGCCTCCTGTAGGACCTCCTATAGAATTCACTGACTGGTGAGGTCTCAGTTTCCTTCTTTCCATGATACCTGATGTAAAGCCAGAAAAGGCACATTTTGTTAATAGCAAAAGCTAAACACTTTTTTAATCGAACCAATCAACACTTGAAGTATAAAAAGATAAAATAAATACCTTCACAAACATGGTATAATGGATTATCGAGCTGAAGGGTCGATGGCTGCGTCGCCTGTTTAAGTGGCGTTTTTGAAGGCGTGGATGACTTGCTACTCTGTCTACTCAATTTTGGGGACTTTGAAGGTGGATCCTAAAAAAGGACATATGATCAAATGGATATTAAATGAGTTTGAAAATAATTTAAGAAGTTAAATTGCAAAGAGTCCATTCATACCTTGAATTCATCAGGAGGAGGTGGTGCGTCTCTAAATTGTTGTGGAGGAGGTAAATGCTCATAATCGTTGTCTCCTACAAAGTGTGTCAGATCAATCTCTGATCTAGCTTTATTGTTGTACTTCTGTACAGCGGACACTGGACCAGCAGTTGCTTTCTTAGGATGAGTTTTGCAAGGCTTCTCTACCGCGAGGCTCAGTATTTCTGCTGCTATTAATTTCTCTGTATATTGTATTTTGTCTTTTAATTTCGTTTTATCTAGAGTGCTTGATTTCACAGGTACTTGTGGAGCTACAGATTTTTCAGCTATCTCTTTGCGAATATATGGATGGAGATTATCACTTACTGTCTGTGATTTCTTCACTGTTCCGTTTTCATTTGATTTTTTTGAAGCTGTGTAAGATTTCCCTTGGACAGCACTAAAAGAATTGTGCCTCTGATTCAGTTTACCTAGATTAGCTTCAGGGCATTGCTGGAAGCAGCTGGCGTTGCAGGTATCTGAATTACACCCAGCATCTATGCCATTACTGTGCATTAATTTATTATACTCACATTGACTATCTGTGCATATAGAATCACTACATATGGTGCATTCTTCACATACTTCCTTATCACAACATTCTATTTTCTCATCCGAATTATTCTGGGCTACTTTAACAGCTAGTTTCATCAAGCGTTCACGCAATTGTTCGCCATTAAGAACTGTCCTTTTAAAATCACTTATAGTTTCACCTTCAATTTTTCGGCTATTTACTTCATCTTCATATTTCTTATTAGATACTTTTGAAGCTGTTGAATTACCAGGAGGAGGATAATTTTGATTTAATTGACAACTAGCATTATCCGGCGAAGATGGGCCTGAGCTACGTCCACTGGATACCCAACCACTCTGTTCGCTCATACTTGATGTAGAACTACATCTGCTTCTCTTTTCTTCTTTATTAAGGAAATTTTCTGGAGGTAGTATTTTAAAATCTTTATCAGCAATATCAAGCGGCGGAGACTCAAAAGCAGGTGGTGGTGCTAAATTTGGTAATGATTCAGAACCGTAAGTGTTATTTAAATTAGGCTCGTCTAAAACAGAAGCGGCACTTCTGCAATGTCTTAATAACTCTGGCCCATGATCCAGGCTATAAGGTACGCTAGCTGATGATTCCAGTCTTTTTAGTTCAAATGGTATACTCTCATTACTAGAGGAAGATGCTGCCTCAGACATCAACTGTGTCATTTTTTCTGAAGCTTTGTGTTTAGTTCTCTTTTCAGGTTTACCACTAGACCTCCCACTTTTTGGGGTGGCAATTCCTGATTTAGGGGTTGCTCGGCCCGATTTAGGAGTAACTAGACCAGACTTAGGCGTAACTCCACCTGATTTTGGTGTAGCTTTTCCGGACTTTGGTGTGCCTCTATCAGATTTAGGTGTACTCCGCTCTGATTTTGATGTGTGGCGATCTGATTTACTGTCTCTGGATCTAATAGAATGATGACTGCTTAGTGAATCTCGACTTGAATTAACTTTGGTATTTTCTTTACTGCTGTTGTTAAGTTTAGATTCCTTCGACCTGCTTTTCTTGTGTCTTACCGAAGGCATTGTAGAATGTGGTGTCGATGGTGGGGTTTTTGAGTAGGTTGATTTAGAAGTTCCGTCACTGCTCCTATCTAAGGTCATCACAAATCCACTATCGTCGCTACTTTTACTAGATTTCTTCTGATAATTTTGTATTAAGCTACCAGTATTAAAGTCATAACTCCAATCTCCTTTCTGAAGGTAATAATTGAGTTCATGCCTTAGTTGATTTCGAGCCGCTTCAATGTCAATTTGTTGCTGATTTTCTATATTTTGATGGAATACATGAGTAGAGTTTGATCTATGAACATGTTTATTAGAAACTAAATTATTTTGATCAGTCACTTGATTTTTCCCACTTACTGGTGGGTAAGAATTACGTGGAGGCAACATAGGACGGGGTAAATTTACACTATAGCCTCTTTGAAATTCTAACGGATTTCGAATTGTACCCTGATTACCGAAAGTATATCCGTACACTTGGTTAGGATTTGCGTGCATCATGCTGTCATACTTATAACCTACACTGTGAAACACTTCATTGTTCATTCCATGAGGATTAATGAGATTACATGGGTTTTTATATTTTTCTCTAAATTCACTTATGTTTCTTCTATAGTCATCACCCTTCGAAGAACATCTTACAGTTGTGTTCGTGGGGTATGATGTTGTAGTAACGCTCCTTGGCAACGTGGTTGGCTTGATTTGTTGTGGAGGAAGGTACGCTTTAGGATAATTTACAGATTGGTTGGAGCCATTTCTTATATTTTTAGCTAAAGTTTGTGGATTACTGAGGGGTGTCATTTGGGAAACTCTTAATTGATCGAGAGACTTGCTGTGTCGGGCAGGTAAAGTACTGACTCCACTGGCAATTTCATGTTTTTGTCGAAACACTTCGTTCGTATCAGCGTTCTCCACGCCCATGTGAGAAATGTTAGTATTACTCTTTGTTGCGTTGATATCTAGCAATGTGGAAGCAGAGTACCGAGACATCTGTTGTCCTTGTTGAATTGAACACGAAGCAAACGCGTTGTTTAGTGGTAATTGAATTTCACTAATTTGATTATTTTGTACAATATATCTATTTCTTCCTGTCAATTCTAATTGCTTATTGTGTGGTTTACTCAATTCAACAACATTTTGCTTGACTAATGCTCTTCTAGGAGACCCTCGAGCTGATTTTTGGGGAGCGAGAGTTAATGTGGCTTGCACTACGCTGGCGTTCGACTTTGGTGCGTTGAACTTTGGTTCAAGTACATCAACGATTGTTTTAGGAAGCGTGAGAGTGACTCTAGAAGCTTCAGAAGAAGGTCTTCTTGAATCCATAAGTGAACTTATCGTACAAGCACAATCTTCTTCAAGTGGTTCTGTACATAAAAATGGATCTGAAAAAAGGATACGGCATTAGTTAGGGTTAGGTTTATTCTGACAACATTTTGGTAAGTATATGCTTAATTTTATATGCTTAGTTACTCACCACTGCCGGATTTATTTGCACCAGAATTTAAAAATGACCGTCGTCTCGCAAACTCTGCCGTGTCTTGATATCTGTAAGTTTATTATATTTTATCATCATGGATAATTTGTTCTTCTTGGAAATATATATTCAGAATGACAAAATATTTATAGGTAAACGTGACAAAGTATATAAATAAAAGAAGTAGTTGCAGGACTTGCAGGTTGCAGGACAAATAGATTGCAGAAAATCTTGTTGATTTTCGTTTCTTCGTATTGTTGAGAGCACTGGCTTGGCTACCACCACAGCACCTAGCAGTCGACAGAACGACGTGTGCTTGATGCTGTGGTTGATGCCCAGCCAGAAGTTTGATGAGCTTGTTCATCATTGAAAGCTTCTTTTTCAGTATACCTTTGATTTGTTCACTTTGTCTACCAGCTGCCTTTTGAGAAGAGGAATAAACAATTTAATTTTCTTTGTTAGGTATCTTTAAGTTAATTCTGAATCATTCTGAAAAGAGAAATACAATAAAAACATAACATGTAAAACAATTCGAGTCTCGCAATTCAGTTCTTCTGTCGTAAAAAGTTGTCAGATCCATGTAATACCATTCCTTCCGTATTGTTGAGAGCACTGGCTTGGCTACCACCACAGCACCTAGCAGTCGACAAAACGACGTGTGCTTGATGCTGTGGTTGATGCCCAGTCAGAAGTTTGATGGGCTTGTCCATCATTGAAAGCTTCTTTTTCAGTATACATTTGATTTGTTCACTTTGTCCACCAGCTGCCTCTTGAGAAGTGGAATATACAATTAAATTTTCTTTGTTAGGTATCTATAATTTCATTCTGAACTATTCTGAAAAGAGTAATGCAATCAAAAATATAACTTGTAAAAAAATCCAAGTCTTGCAATTTAGTTCTTCTACCGTAAAATGATGTCAGATCCATGTTTCTTCCGTATTATTTGAGAGCACTGGCTTGGCTACCACCACAGCACCTAGCAGTCGATAGAACGACGAGTGCTTGATGCTGTGGTTGATGCCCAGCCAGAAATTTAATAAGCTTGTCTATCATCGAAAGCTTCTTTTCCAGAATACCTTTGATTTGTTCACTTTGTCTATCAGCTGCCTTTTGAGAACAGGAATATACAATTAAATTTTCTTTGTTAGGTATCTTTAAGTTCATTCTAAACCATTCTGATAAGAGAAATGCAATCAAAAACATAACATGTAAAACAATTCGAGTCTCGCAATTCAGTTCTTCTGTCGTAAAAAGTTGTCAGATCCATGTAATACCATTTCTTCCGTATTGTTGAGAGCACTGGCTTGGCTACCACCACAGCACCTAGCAGTCGACAAAACGACGTGTGCTTGATGCTGTGGTTGATGCCCAGTCAGAAGTTTGATGGGCTTGTCCATCATTGAAAGCTTCTTTTTCAGTATACATTTGATTTGTTCACTTTGTCCACCAGCTGCCTCTTGAGAAGTGGAATATACAATTAAATTTTCTTTGTTAGGTATCTATAATTTCATTCTGAACTATTCTGAAAAGAGTAATGCAATCAAAAATATAACTTGTAAAAAAATCCAAGTCTTGCAATTTAGTTCTTCTACCGTAAAATGATGTCAGATCCATGTTTCTTCCGTATTATTTGAGAGCACTGGCTTGGCTACCACCACAGCACCTAGCAGTCGATAGAACGACGAGTGCTTGATGCTGTGGTTGATGCCCAGCCAGAAATTTAATAAGCTTGTCTATCACCGAAAGCTTCTTTTCCAGAATACCTTTGATTTGTTTACTTTGTCTACCAGCTGCCTCTTGAGAAGAGAATATACAATTAAATTTTCTTTGTTAGGTATTTATAAGAACCTTTCTGAACCATTCTGAAAAGAGAAATAGGTAGGTACAAAGCTCCCGTTGTACGAAGCAGCTTATATGTAATTTGTGGTTGTCTAGCGTAAAAAACTCGTAGACTTCAGATAAGGTTCAGTGTTGGGTATCTTATACAAAGAAATACCCCGATGATTTTTTTATATAAGAAAGTTTTGTTATTAAATTAAGAAAACTGCATAAGTGGAATTTCGATGAACTCCGAACATTCAAACTCTATCACCCGAATGAGCGAGGATCTAAATGATGCAACGGCCTGAGCTGGAGAAATGGCTAAAGTATATTGAAATGTCATTGTAATGCAAAGAAAAGTAGATAATATAGGAAACTCACCTGTCTTCAAATATAATAGGCATAATATGAGGGTCGCCATCCAATGCGATGCAGTGGACTGGTAGAGGCGGCAGTAAGGCGAGGTACCGTGATCTCCTCGCTACCTCCCCGACGCTCTGGTACGACTGGTAGTTGCTGTCGTAACAGCCGGCCAGAGAGTGGCGAGGGTTATCCAGCACGAAGAAGCATTCTGAGAAGCGCTTGATTCTGTAATAGAAAAAGACGGTGTGAAATTGCCGATTCAATTGAGACTTACGGTTGATAGGAGATATGGAGACAGTAAAGAAAAGAACACTTCTGGAACAGTTTGAGTGATAGAAAGTTTTTTTTTTAAACCAATGGAAGCTAAGAGTATAATTAAGTACCTGATGCCTGGCCGCTAAAGAATGGTGGACGTGGGGCCTTTCAGAGGTGTATTGTATGATGAAGGAAGGCATGCCATCGCAGCGTCGCCTCAGCGTCAGCGTAAAGTTGCACGAGAATATGCACAGCGCCTGCCGCCCATTCTTTAACTTCGTCGAATCTGCTGTTGACTTCGAAGATGTTCCATAGGTAGAGGAAAAAAGCTGTCCTAATAAGAACAGTGCAATTAAGTAGTTACTTACCTAAGTGCGTGGTGCCTGGCCGCTAAAGCGTGGTGAACATGTGGCCTGTCAGAGGTGTGGTGAAGGAAGGCACGCCACCGCAGCGTTACCTCAGCGCACAGTCGCGCGATGTCATGCGCTGCGCCAGCCGCCCATTCCTCTTCTTCTTCTGATTTCTGAAAACCATTTTGAAAACTTTGTGAGTAATTTTAATCCTACATTCCTTTTCCACAAAATTTTTTAGAAACAATATGTAGCAAAAATTTTTTTTGCAAAATTATTATTTTATTCTGTACCTATAGGTAATTATTTAAAATTTCTTGAGCTCCTTCGTACTTAGACGTTAAGCCGTTGGCCCTGGTTGTAATTTTTGTATGGCAATCATCAAGCTATGTCACAGTTTGAATGTTTAAACATTCAATTCTTCAGCTAGGCCCTTGTCGGTGTCATTGTATGGAAAAAAACAGACATGATATCAATTATTTGGCCAAGATATTGGAGTGGGTTGCCACTGCCTTCTCCTTTTCACACACTAGTAAATTTTAATAGCCACTATTGTGCAGTTTTTCTTTTATTTTTTTTATTTAATCTTTATTGTCCATTAAATACAAATTGTACAGAACAATAGGCGAACTTAACGCCTTTTACGCGCCTTTTAGCGCCTTTAACGCGTTTTCTTATGGTGTTTAAACATATACCTAATGCTGTAATTATAGATGTGACAAAATAAATAGATAGGGACAAAACACACTGATTGAGGTAGCCCTAAACTAAGGTAAAATTTGTATTATTTAAGGAATACTAACTCAACGATAGTATATTTTATAGTAAATACTTGTATAGATAAACACTAAGGTCCTACTAAGACATCAAAAAGACGAGAGTGAAAAGAGAGAAAGGGTCTTAAATTAAAAGAAGAAGATAAATACCCAAGACCTAGCACAATTTGCAGCAGTAATACATGAAATTCTTCGGTTCTTCCTTTCTTGAAAACACAGGAAATGGCTCTTTTCTTCTTTATTGTAAAGCACTGGCTTGACTACCACGACAGCACCTAGCAGTCGATGGAAGACGATTGCTTGATGCTGTGGTGACAGCCCAGCCAGGAGTTTGATGAGTGGTAGTCTGTACTAGGTGCTCTGTGCAGTATAACGTCAATCAATGGAATGACGATTGATCGGTGCTGTGGTGACAACACTCCCGCAACACCGACCAATACTCTTTTCATCGATCACCTCACGTTGGCACTCAAAAGAACGAAGTTTGACGATGACGTTCATCACTTGGTGTTAGGTTCAGCACAATGACAATACATGAAGTGATTACTTGATGCTTCCATCGATCTCTTCATAATGTCATGAACTTCTCAGCTGTCGCCAATCCAGATAAAAAAATGAAGAGGGGTGTCCATGTAGTAAAATTTTCATGTACCTAATCTTAATCTTTAATCGTGGTATTTGTCCGTTAGGTAACTTATCTTATAAGACTACTTAACCCACCAAGTGTGAATATTTGAGAGTCATCATCTTTTCAACTGCCTTGGGTGTACTACGAGAGACATAGGTATGTAAATTTTCAAATATCAGTATGACTGAATACGAGACGGATAGGTCATTGAAAATTGAAAAGCAAAAAGCTATCGTGTTATAACTGCTATTTTTTCGTATTCTATAAAGTATTATCTACCTTTCCAATATCACTAAGATCCTTCATCCTCTGCGCAACTTCTCCGACGACCGTGTTGGTGGTCGACTCCTCAGGGGTGAGGAGGACGCCGGTGGATCCACATACAGCTAAAGCACTCTGCAGCCCCTCCAAAGAACCCAGCAGGATACCACACACTTCAGCGTGGACTTGTCTGAAAACAACAGGGTACAACCCATTAGAAGAATTAAGTTTTATTTTAAGAACACATTTCAGAATCATATGCTTACAAGGTAGCAGTATATAGTAGTACAGAAAGAAGAATTTATTTTTTAGGAATTAATAACCCAATCGTATCGTAGTAGTAAAAGTGGGATTTGGAGAAAGATTGTGGAATAGCAACCCAAAACTAAAGATTCAAACTATGTGGAGAATCAAAGATTCCAAGATTTGTAGGCAAATAAAGTGAGTCAGGGAGAATCTAAGGCTGGTTTTAGTGACGCTTACCGCCCTCGTATCTACATGGTAAGCGCGGCCTGAAAACCATACAAATAAAACAAAAATTCTGCGGTTTATTATGTAATGATACAAGACACTCAAATCCCGTGGCCCGCGGCGCAGACCAACCGCGCGTGCGTAACCAGCACTGTAAAAACCACACTAAACTGCAATAACAAAATAAATAAGCAAAGCTGCTTTGGCATGCATAAGCCAAATACATAAACGAGGGAATACCCTTGGCGGTACTCTTGTATGTACCTGGCATGAGCAATTTTACTGGAGTTCCCACCAGCGCACTTCCCAGCAGAGCCGAACAGAACGTTCTCGAAGCTGCCCGATGTGTTGAAGTTAGAGCCCGCACTCTTCATCAGCTTGCCCCATTGCTTACTTGAACGTGGAGTGCTGGAGTGTAATTATTATAAAGAATTTCAGAAACTGGTGCAAAATGGATTATGGATTCTTTTTGAAGATCGTTAACGTTGTCTGATTGAACATTATGAATTCCCAAAAAAAAACTGTGTACAATCTTCGTGAATTTCACACAAAGCATAGCAAATCAATGGTAAAAACTTACCAACTTTGCACATAGTGCATGATGCTTTTCCTTTTTGAAAGACATGCAAAAACACAATTTGTAAAGGAAAATATTTACATGATTTACAAATATTATGTAGTTGAAACCAAAGATGAGCGAAAAAGATGTTTCTGTTTTGGAAAACTAAATGACAGTTACATCATCCATACTAAGATATTCTTGCTCGTTAATAATCATCATAATTTCAGTTGTAGAAATTCCACTGGGTGGTCAGGTACCTATATGGTAATCAACGAATGTGTTTATTTTGCAAACAAGTTGTACGATAACATTACTGACTTGATATAGGGTTGATGAAGGGCTACCAGGCTCGCGTGGATAGTAATCGTCACAGATGACAGGTGGAAGTAGTCAAATAACACCGGCAGGTGGTAGTGCAACCCCTGGGACGGCTGGAAGTGCAGCTTGAGGACGCGGCAGGAAACAGGCGCCAGGGTGCTGGACTGCGCGCCCTCGCTGCACCACAGTTCCACGCCGAGGCTCCATTCAGCTCGCTCCAAAGATTCTTTTAAGTTGCGGCTATCGACTAGAAGCAAAAGATTTTGCTGTGAGAATTCAATTAAATTATATTTATTTTAGTTATAAGTTTTAATTTTATCATAATTATATTGTATCCATTTTATTAGGGGATGTAATAATCATAACATCAATTAAATATCATCATTTAAATACTTTTTTACATCAAAAAAATTAACAATCTCATCATAAATACTGACTGCACATCAAATTTACTAGGTTGCAAACCTATAGGTTAGGTTATGTTAGAACTGCGACCAAGGACTAGGAAAGTAGGCGACTACGACTGCGACTAGGAAAGTTCTATCCATTTTACTACGCCACAAATATACCTATTTTCAGTTGAGTATTTTGCTGTGCAATCAGTAATTTTGATTTGCATTTAAATTATTCGTTCATTAAAACAGTTCTGCAAATACCATTAAACAGTATACTAAAGATTTATTTAGTATGCACAATTAGTGAGCAATTCAGTATTTTTGGTGAAACTTTAAAATATTTTGTTTGAAAAAACTAAAGGGAATATACAGATATCGATTTAAATACATGCCTTTTATTATTAGTCATTGAAATAAATGATTATTCCTTTGGACTTACTAATTTAACTATCGTGTGATTTATTAAATTATTGCACTTACATCAGTTCTTAGTCTTACTAAAATGACCACTGTATCTATAATACTTATGCTGTTGGATATTGCAAAAATAAGATGGAACTGTAAGCGGGTGTTCTATTCCAAATTGTTATATTCCAAACCAAACTATACTTTCTCGTCCTTTGATTTCGCAAAATAGGGGCTGATTTTTAATTGGCTCTAGATTTCGTAAGAAATAAGTAGGTACCTATGCGTCAAAAAGTCCAAGTTTTGTTTTGGTAGATAATTATAATCCTGCATTGAATATTAAGAAAATCAGTTGCTTGACTAAAACAAATATATCCAAGTTCTTGATTAAGAGTAGGTACCTACCTACTTGATCACATTGGAAATAGAGGAGCGTAAGTTACCATGCAATAGACCAAATAGACCAGTTCATTGTGGTTGAGACTATCTTCTCTCATCAGGTAAATTAGAAAAATTGCTCATTAGCTACCTGTGTTGAGAGATGACGTAATCTTTATAATAAATATTGGAAGTAATGATCGATACATATTAAAGTAAATAAATAAATATACCTCTATATGGATAAATCACACGGATTAGGCTAGTCCCAAAGTAAGTTTAAACTTGTATTAAAGGATACTAATTCAACGAACGATAATTTATAATAAATACATTTACCTATAGATAAACACCTAAAACCCAGGACAGTCGAACAAACAACAAACAGGACAAATAAAGTCCAACTTACCTAGCAAATGAGCTCTAAAATGCACAATATCCCTCAAGGTGACCTCTTCGTTTCTGTACATGATCTGGAAGGCCCTGGACGCCGCCAGGCCCCCAATGAGGGACGCGTTAGTGGTAGGCCTGCCGGTTCTCGCGGCTCCGTTTCCACTCGATACCGAAGCCTCGATGTGGACTGGCACCTTTGGAGAGACTCGGAGGCCCACGCGCACTTGGTACATCCTGCAAAAGAAGCGGATTGTTTGACATATTTACTACTACCATAGAATACAGTAAGAGTATACAAAACGGAATCTCCTAAGGTACCCCGTTCTTGTGCCGCCACGTGCAGTGTGTGTTCGCCCGCTCTCGCCCGTCAACAAGGCGAGAACGGGGGACGGGGAACGGGGACGCATATTGCGCGGGACCTTAGGAGATTCCGTTCTGTATACTCTTACTGCCTTCTGTGCTACTACTAGGTACACCTAAGTATATTGACCTTAAAAACCCCAGACTTTCAAGCGTTCACCCCCAATAATTTTTGTACGGCTGAACCCATTTTCATCAAACATACCTAAGAACCATCTCGTCAGACCAGGCTTTCGATTAAAAAAACTACATCGAAATCGGTCTATTCAACCACAGACAGACACACAGATACACGGACAAACAGACACCTCAAACTTCTAACACCCTTCTTTTTCGTCGGGGGTTAAAAACCATGGCCAAAACTAAAACTTTGAGTCCGCATAAAACGGGCACAGAAAACTAAAAAAAGAGAATACATCGACCGGGTAACTTACATTAAACTAACGAGTGTAGCAAATATTGCTAGTCACGGAGTGATTCAGAATTCGTACGCTAAATATCTGACAGCAGTCGCGCTGGCTTGAGACCTAAAGTGCATCTACCGTTTCTTCCATACTAGTCTGGGAGAAAATAAGTAGAATGTACCAGTACCAGCAGGATATGGTAAATTCCGATCAAGGATCTGAATCATGTAAGGCGACGCGGCTTGCAACCTACGAGTATCTCTATTTTATTTTCCCTATTTCATCCTCACCCTATACGTAGTCTTACAGCTCTAGGCTCTGTCTACCCTGCTAGGAATAAAGCCGTGTCAGTAGTGTATTTGTATCTGTATCTTCGCAACGCAAGCTTTGAGCAGCCATAAAAATAAATAAAGAAACTGTATTCTGAAAAGTGGAAACGAATACGCCGGGCCGCGCTTGTCCAAACCCTGTGATGGTTCATCACTGCGCGGTGTTGAACAGTACACTATATTGTATTTAAATACGAGCTGATACCTCATACAAAATCGGTTTCGGGTCAACTATGACTCTTTTCAGCCGACTTCCATATTAGTTAGTTTTATTAGGATACTAGCGGCCCGCCCCGCACGTTATGTATTAAAAAAAACCGCATCAAAATCCGTTGCGTAGTTTTAAAGATCTAAGCATACATAGGGACAGACAGCGGGAAGCGACTTTGTTTTATACTATGTAGTGATAGTGATAAACTTTCCACGTACTTGCCTATACACTGAATAGGCAAGTACGTGGAAAAGTTTATACCCAACGGTAACAACAAAGTAATAACAAAATGTTTGTTGGTTGATTTATGTACCTAAGTAATAACAATTTAGGTACATTGTTATATAGTCGCAAAAGATAATATAGGTAGGTACTATTGTTAAATCAGCCAAGTAATCGTAAACACAAAACATGTGCACACTCAACGCGGTTCATGTAGTACCCACGCGCTAAGCTGCAAAAGATGACTCCATGGCTTATGGTAAGGAAATTATGACAATATGTATAAATATATATATATATTTATTATTTATATATATATATATATATTTTAAGGACGGTAATAAATATAGCCAATAAGCTCTTAAATAAGAAGAAGAAGAATGACTATAGTTGACGTTAAACAGTAACAGATATTATACGCTCCAAAACACACAAATACTCATTTAATGAGTCTAGAACATGTTGCGGCTCAGCACGTACAGTGTTGACTCGTAACAGAGTTTGGAAAAGCGCCACCGGGCCTTACATCGTACTCGCGGGAGTAGTGAACAATGCCAGTCACGGACTGATTCAGAATTCATATGCTAATGTTTGATGAGACGTAGCGTGCTACACCCGCGGGTCGGGGCGTTTCGTGCATCCACCATTTTAATGGCCAATAGAAAAGAAATATAATACCAGCATACCTACTTATCCCCAGGCCAAAAAGTGTGCGTGAATAAAGAATCACTTCCTGGCTAGAGGAAGACGTAAAATTGTATATATTAAGAATCCCCTTACCCTAGACTTTCCCATACAAACGTAGTCTACGTTTTATTTTGAAACGACATGACAGATTTCAGTAAAACCTTGTAACATTAAAGAAATTGCATATTTCTAGGGTTATATTTGGTTTTTACAGTCAAAATATGAACTAGAAAGAAAATATAAGTTTTCCATACTGATGTTCAAAAATTATATAATACATGTATAATACACTATATTCTCTTTCAAGTTCTTATATTTCACTGTGAAAACCAATTACAAGCAATTTCTTTAAAGTTACAAATTTTTTACCGAAAAATGACATGTTTCAAAATAAAACGAAGACTACGTTTGTATGGGAAAGCCCCAGATCATTTAATTATGACTTTTGTTTTTTATGGGGTTAACTAATTTTTATTTATGAACTGTTATAAATAATGCACGAAATTTCAAATACAGGTTGATTTTGCATTGCCTTGCTATATTGAATCTTGGAATTAGAATCACCAAAACAGTAAGAAAAACCAATCCTTTTTTTTCCGAATTTCTATTAACTGACTTTAATACGCGCCGGCCAGTCGCCCGGTAGCAGGCGGTGGCATTCAAAAAGGAGATTTTTGGTATGCATTAGTCGGCTGATATATTTGGTTTATTATTATGAAACAAGGTAAATTAATTGTAATTTCTATTGTGTTCAGCTTAGTGTCCGTCTAGCAATGTGTTTAAAACATACAAGAAAAGCTCGTGGGGAGAAACGAACAGTACCCTACGAGAATGTCTTATAACCCTTCGTGCGCCCGCAAGGTTATAAATAGTATAAAAAAAGTTTTCTTATCGACCCCGCTGATAATAGCCGTCTGCCATGGACGGCAAGTTAGCCGGGTTAACTTCAAGAAAAGAAAAATTGTTGATCTTTACATTGTCTTTTTTTTTTATCTCTCGAGAAAAATTTAAGCAATCGTGTTTTTGAGACAAATATTGGCTAGAGTTAGTCCTGAGCTTTGCTGTGTTTTGATTTAAGATCGCTCTAAGTACTATCAGGGTCATACGCGGTCTTAACCATTCGTGCGCCCGCCCGGGTATAAATACAAGTTTTCTTATCGATCTCAGTGACAATAGCAGCTAGTCTGCCACAGATGGCATGCTCACCGACTGAACTTCAATGATTAGTGACCCTTGCCTTATCATTAGGGGCTTGGGTTTTCACAGAATTAAAAGTTCTATCCATTTTACTAGGTTAGGGCAAACCTATAGCAATAAACATCGTGGAATAGTTTTCTGGGAAATGAAATTCGATGTCGAAAAAATGTATATTCTAATAGACACCCAGTAATATTACTGGTTCATTATGGTAACCCTACACCAAATCCTTATTATGCATCTGTCGCAGTTGGATTGTTTAACGGTTTCGTCAAATAGCGGATTACCGCTATTGTTTCACAAAACCGCTAGCCGTTTGGAAACGTGGTTAGCGGTTAAAATGAACGTAACACGTTGCGCAATCTTAGACAATCCAGATGAACGATATTTGGCTGTTTAACAAAACCGAGCTGTTATATATTATACGATCCAATTGCGACATATATATATATATATGAAAGAACCCAAAACCTCTCAGATGGTACCTCAGCCCATGTAACTGAACAACTTTCACGAAATCCGAAAAAAAAATCAGATTTTCATACAAATTGACTCGATCAGCTGACCAGTTTGTATGAAAATTCAATTTTTTTTTTAGTTTCGTGAAAGTTGTTGAACAAAAGTTGTTCAGTTATATGGGCTGTACCATCTGAGAGGTTTTGCGTTCTTTCATTAATACAATGTCATTTTAATTCGGTTTTAAATTTTATTCGTCGATCTTTTTCCTGCTGACCTGGGAGAGAATAAAAACTGAATGTACCAGCTGCTTCTCTTCCTGTACAAGCTGCTTCTCTTTCAGATTGTAAAAGCTGATCGAGGGAATGGGCTATAATACGAATCATGAGGCGATGCCGCTAGCAACCCATCACTGAGTTACTGAGGCTGTTGTCACACATTAGTATCTAAAAATATTTGTTTGACGAAGAAAAATGTTTACTCGTATCCAAATCAAATAATTTTATTTTAGAAAAAAAATCAAGCTTATTTTTTTTTAAATATATTTATAAAAAGGAATCAAAAAACAATAGCTTTACAGACGATACATGTCTGTAAATCTATTGTTTTTTGATACCGATTACCGACCGATTTTGATTCGGAGGCTACCGAAAAAGTAAGTGTTGACAGTTTTACGGCCTGAAAATTGCCATGCCAAGGCTAGCGATGGCTAGCGATGGCTAGCGATGGCGGTGGCACGCGACTTAGCTGTAAGAATTCGTAGTTGGTACATTTGCGACGCGAAAATAAAAGCGTGGTTCGATTTATTACGCATATATGTCAATTACACGTTGTATATAAAGAAATTTAGTTACTCAAAAATAAATACGTAAACAAAGCTCAAATACAGTACGTAATCCCGTGTAGGCGGGTTTATTTCCTCTCTCTCCCCGTCTTTTTATTTATAAATCAAATAATCTTACCGCTGTTTTCGTCAAAAGTGTCTAAAAATAACTTGCACTTGAAGCCTTACAGGTAGGTACTTTGTTTAAAATAGGTAAGTATATTACATAATATATATTACCCTTTGATCGCTCAACGGTGTTCCTATCAATGGAATGAGCTCCAGAACGTAGTAGCACGTCATTTGTCACTTCACCGTTTTAGGATTAAGGCGACGTGGGTTCACAATTTGCAATACTGTGCGTGTTTTTGAAAAATCACTGTTACTAAACTACTACAGTTTATTCAACAAAAAATTTACATAAAAATCTTAAGGATTTTCTACAGACACCCACAATAGCCAAAACACGATTGAGAATTTTTGGCTCGATAGAAAAAAATCACAAACATACCTCTAATTTGCCTTTATAATACATATAAATTTTTTATACAATCTCTTTTTTATATGAAAATTATACCAAAAAATGTATTATCTAAATACCTATCCGTTTTGGCTACAAAAAAATTTGAAAAAAAATTATAAATAAAACACAGTGAAATATTTGTCGAAAGAGAAGAAAGGCCCGAGGCCGTGCTCGACGACCTTTTTGTGTAGCCAAAACGGATAGATATTTAGATAATACATTTTTTGGTATAATTTTCATATTAAAAGGTGATTGTATAAAATAGTAATATGTATTATAAAGGCAAATTTAGAGGTATGTTTGTGATTTTTTCTATCGAGCCAAAAATGCTCAATCGTGTTTTGGCTATTGTGGGTGTCTGTAGAAAATCCTTAAGATTTTTATGTAAATTTTTTGAGGAATAAACTGTAGTAGTTTAATAAAAGTGATTTTCAAAAACACGCACGGTATTGCAAATTGTGAACCCATGTCACCTTAAAGTGAATTCCCGCTGGATGCACATGTATTTTACGCCCGTTCTAGCGTGATTTCATTTCATTAATGTGGTGACAGTACGCTATGGCGCAATGGGGTTGTCATCTTCTAAAATAAATAAAAGCGGCCAAGTGCGAGTCGGACTCACCCATGAAGGGTTCCGTAGCAGCAAGTAACATAATATAAAAGTTCTAAAGGTAAATTGCGGTTTACGATTTATGACGTATAAAAAAAAACTACTTACTAGATCTCGTTCAAACCAATCTTTGGTGGAAGCTTGCATGATAATGTAAATTATATATTTTTTTAGTTTTATCATTCTCTTATTTTAGAAGAGACAGGGGGGGACACATTTTACCACTTTGGAAGTGTCTCTCACGCAAACTATTCAATTTAGAAAAAAAATATATTAGAAACCTCAATATCATTTTTGAGGAACTATCCATATATACCCCACACCGGCCCAAAGGTATGGGTTTGATGAAAAAAAAAAAAAGAGTTTTACGAGTAGTTCTAAGTATGGGGAACCCCCGAAATTTATTGTTTTTTCTATTTTTGTGTGAAAAACTTAATGCGGTGTACAGAATACATCTACTTACCAAGTTTAAACAGTATACTTCAAAGTTTAGGAAAAAAGTGGCTGTGACATACGGACGGACAGACAGACATGACGAATCCATAAGGGTTCCGTATTTTGCCATTTGGCTACGGAACCCTAAAAAAGCCTGACTCTGTGCTATAATGGCCTAAATGGTATTTGATAATCCCACAGGAACCTCTCATTTTCCAGGGAAAAAAAGAATCCTTTGTTTCCAGGACCTATTAGGCGATCTTCAGCCGTTTTGGCGTTAAAATACTTTTATAACTTCAAGGTTATTTTGATTTAGATTTAAATATTTCGAGGGGTGATTCATTCATCATTTTAAACAACTTTTCCCAATAAATGTATATGGAATTACGAATACATTTATTAAAATATTTGCTTCGATCATATATTCTTCGAAGAATATTTGAATTTAATTAAAAATAAGCTTGTAATAGAGAAAGAATAAAACCTCTAAATGTCACTGATCGCCCTTTGCAGGGCCATAAAAAGGTGGTGGTAAATTAAATGGGCCCGCCAAAGTAGGAACCAACGTCGGTACACGTTGTAAATTGATTTAGGTCGGCAAACGGGACACGTTTAAATGAATTGAGGTGTAAAAAAGATTCCTCTTCGCAAAAAGCTTTGAGCGCGCGCTCTTTTAGCAAAGGCATGTACTGCATTGGATTTACACATTTTTGAAACTTTTCGGCTTTCTTTTTTTTGTTGACCGGACGAGCGAAGCGTCTCAGTTTAGAGATTTGCCAAAAATGCTTTTATCTGTCTGTTCTCGCCTTTAGGTCGCATTTTTCAACAGATTTTGACGAAAATTGGCACACAAGTTAAGTTATTTATTTGAATTTTTTAGTCGATCGCAATCGATCGTCAATTGATTGGGGGAGAAATAGGGGTAAAAGGAGGGAACTTTGTTGTAGCGTTATTTATTGACGGATTTAAATCAAAGAGAGACACACTAAGGACTTTATTCTACACAAGATGTTGCAACAAAAATTTCCAAAAGTGGTGGGTGCGAATTTGTTTTCATGTACAGTACCTATTTTCAACTACCACCGCTTGCTTCTGGTGAAGGAAAACACGGTGAAGAAACTCTAAGCGCACTAGTTAACTAGTGTGTAATAAGTTATTTATAACACAAACGTCCAACGCCAAAGGCAGATCGAAGCGCTAGGAAGCAGGGCTTGTTAACGACACTAAATTCACACTAAAGTAACGTTAAAATAACGTTATTTTAGTGGTAACGTTATAAGGGGTATCGATAATACAGTTTATTACTTTATCAATTCACGATATAAGTAACGATACTTATTTTCAATACTTGTAAAATATTATATAAATAGCTCTAGTAGCCTACTAGACAAACTCTCATCAATTTATTCTGTCAAATATCGAAAGGATATACAGTGTTAACAATACCTTTTACCGTTAATATCATTGGTAACGTTATCTGATTATCGGTAAATAGTAGGAAAAATACCATTACCCAGCATAACGTTATCTTTGCTGATAACGTTAACGCCGTTTGACAGAATTAACGTTACCAGATTTTTAACGGTATTGCAAGCCCTGTTTTCAACTACCACCACTTGCTCCCGGTGAAGGAAAACACGGTGAAGAAACCTGCGCACTAGTTAACTAGTTTGTAATAAGTTATTTATAACACAATAATAGACCTACGTCTAACGCCAAAGGCAGATCGAAGTGCTAGGAAGAATACCTAGTCATACATTTCAGTTTATTGATTTCCTGGTAAGTCGCATCCGATTCGTAGCAATGCCTACGTAGCCACAGAATACAGTAAGAGTAAACAGAAAAGAATCTCCTAAGGCACGCGCAATATGCGTCCCGTTCCCCGCACCCGCACCTCTCCCCCGGTTCTTGACGGCCCACGTGAGTCATCGAGGTGAAAACGGGGGAGAGGTGCGGGGACGGGGAACGGGGACGCGTATTGCGCGTACCTCAGAAGATTCCGGCCTGTGACGTAGCATAGACGTAAGTCCTTTTTAGGGTTCCGTACCCGAAGGGTGCAAACGGGACCGTCCGTCTGTCCGTCTGTCCGTCTGTCCGTCTGTCCGTCTGTCCGTCTGTCCGTCTGTCCGTCTGTCCGTCTGTCCGTCTGTCCGTCTGTCCGTCTGTCCGTCTGTCCGTCTGTCCGTCTGTCCGTCTGTCCGTCTGTCCGTCTGTCCGTCTGTCCGTCTGTCCGTCTGTCCGTCTGTCCGTCTGTCCGTCTGTCCGTCTGTCCGTCTGTCCGTCTGTCCGTCTGTCCGTCTGTCCGTCTGTCCGTCTGTCCGTCTGTCCGTCTGTCCGTCTGTCCGTCTGTCCGTCTGTCCGTCTGTCCGTCTGTCCGTCTGTCCGTCTGTCCGTCTGTCCGTCTGTCCGTCTGTCCGTCTGTCCGTCTGTCCGTCTGTCCGTCTGTCCGTCTGTCCGTCTGTCCGTCTGTCCGTCTGTCCGTCTGTCCGTCTGTCCGTCTGTCCGTCTGTCCGTCTGTCCGTCTGTCCGTCTGTCCGTCTGTCCGTCTGTCCGTCTGTCACAGGGCTCTATCTCTTGAACCGTAATATATAAACACCTGAAATTTCCGATTATGTATTACTATGACCACTATAACAACAAGTACTAAAAATAAGATTAATAATTTAAGGTGGTCGTCATACAAGAAATGTGTTTCTTCAGCGTTTTAAAACATTGTATGGTGTAATGGAACCCTTTATGTACGAGTCCGACTCGCACTTGCCCGTTTATTACACGTCTATGGCGAAACCAATAGGACGGTTATCTATGTCGCCTGTCGCCGCTATGTATGTTTATCTATTACTTTGTCTTTTCCATAAAATCCATGTTATATTGATAAATGGGGTATCGTATGGGGCTTCGGCTTTCTCCCTCACCGAACAAAGCATAGAAGCGGTTAAGAGTGTGGTACTTCCCCGGACGAGCCGGCCCATTCATGATCTTAGCAAAACTGAGTTTTGCCGGTAGCGTGGCTCTACCACAACAAATCAAATCAAAGTGTTGGGTATCAAATAAATGGGCTTGATTAGCACGTTCTAAAAATATGTCCATTATTGGCTCTTACTCCCTGCTGTGTTTGCAAAAACTGGATAACCATAATTTTTAGTAAGATTTCCCTGTAGTCGGGTTTTAAACTATATCTTATAATTTTTTTCTTCCTTTTTTCCTGTCTAGAACAGGATCACTCTATCTCTTCCTGTGGATGTCATAAGAGGCGACTAAAGGACTAAGCACAAATATTTTGTGCTATATCTTCATTCCCAAGGAGTGTAAACGTCGGGCAGCAGCCGGTCGTAAAACAAAAGAAACAGAAGGACGGAAAATCAGTAAAACTGTTCCGGCTATTTCTACTCCACTTCACAAGGTTTTTGACATCCTTGGGTGACCATGATATTTAAAGAAGACTAAGCGGAAAAGCGTACCCCGGGCTCCGAAGCAGCACTGCGCTTTCCCGCTTTTTCTTCTTCAAATATAACATGCATGTCAATGGTCACCCAAGGATGCCAAAGACCTTGCAAAATGGCTACAAAATGGAGAAGAAATAGCCGGAACAGTTTAAATGATTTGGCTATAGTTTTACGACCGGCCGCCTGCCTGACGTCAACCCTCTTTGGGAATGTATTTGTGCGAAAAGTTTTACAACCGGCCGTCGCCTGACGTTAACCCTCCTTGGGAATGCAATTGTAGCACCAGATGTTTGTGCTTAGTCCTTTAGTCGCCTCTTACGACATCCACAGGAAGAGATGGAGTGGTCTATTCTAACCCGGAACCACACGGGATACAACATTCATACAATCTCGGCGGCTATTTATTGAGTGCGTATGGAGTGACAAGCGTTTTATTTAGAAATGGGTCAGGAACCGAGCGTGGGCGGCGGTCAACACGAATAATTGCGTGTTTTTCTTCAAAACAATGTTTTCGAAATAATATTTGACTAGATACAAGTATAGAGACATTTTGATACCTTTTTTCACCTTCTCGCCCATCGTGGCCCTTGGGTCTTGCGACCCTGGATTCTGTCTGTTTAGAACCGCAATACCCAACATGCTTTATACCTATTAGCAGGCCTGTGTCACTCCTCGTTTAGGTATCGACAATATACCTACATTATTACTATGCGCGCAGGCGGCCCCTCGGAGTGGTAAATTCAGTTATACGAATCGTTTGTCCAGAGTAATAAGAATGAAATTGGCCTGCAATAAATGTCTAGGTATTTAAACGCAAAAGGTGCTGAGTTCTGACGTGAGCTAAATTTAACCATATCGCTAACTACATTGAGTAGATATTTCTTTAAATTTCGTTGTTGAGTAAGACTTCTGTACATGAGTACCGGTACTTACTCGTATTCTGTGCTATTAAGGATACCTACACAGACGTGATACTGTTTGTATTTACTTACCTCTCTAATAGACACATTACTTACTTACATGGTAGTTTATCAACTTATCCTAACTAACTTTAACCGACTTAAAAAAGGAGGAGGTTATCAATTCGACCCGTATATTTTTATTTTATTTTTTCTTTACATTGTTAAACCATTTTGATGATGCTGATTTTGATAAATCACACTGATTAAGCTAGCCCCAAAGTAAGTTTAAACTTGTATTCTTCTTCTTCTTCATCTAAGCGCGTTTTCGGTTGTATCCTCAGCTGTGGTACTACGGAGCCCGGGGTGCGCTTTCCCGCTTTTTCTTCTACATCCACAGGAAGAGATGGAGTGGTCCCATTCTAAACCGGAACCACACGGGTAAGTTTAAACTTGTATTATGGAATAATAACTCATACTATATTTTATATTATAATAAATAAATTATATAGTTTTTAGCGTTACTTTTATTTAAAACCTTTAGTAGTTTAAGTAAACACCTAACAGCACAATATTTACATACGCAGCTGTTATGTAGCTGCATTCTCATAAAACTGATGGTTAAAATACCACAGTTAAATTTAGAGGCAGTTAGCCGTGCCCTTGCGAGTACGTACGGCTAGTTCATTTGACAGATTCTTTCTAGGTAATAAAAGAATACCAAAGACAAGGAAAATATAGGCAAAATCAGTGGCGGATTTGCAGTCCTAACCGCTCTAGGCCCCAGGCCATGTGCCGCCCCTTTCTCAGCACCCATCATATAGACTTGATACATTGTATTTATTTATTTATTTATTTGCCGCCCTTTTTATTTATATAACATAAAAAGTCGTGTTTTTTTTTGCATGATTTGCCGCCCTTCATATCTGGCCGCCCTAGGCCCGGGCCTACTGGGTCTTAGGGCAAATCCGCCACTGGGCATAACACAATAGGCACAAAGGCGGACTATCGCTAAATGCAATCTCTTCCGAACCTTTGGCACAAATTAATAAATAGTTTACTGCCTTTGGGTAGAGGAAAATTAGTAGTGACCTATTTTTAACCGACTTCAAAAAGGAGGAGGTTCCTAATTCGTCGGAATATTTTAATTTTATGAATATAATGGAGTGTAGTGTAGCATAATATTTACATCTGCAGCTGTTACGTAGCCGCATTCTCATAAAACTGACGGTTAAAATACCGCAGTTAATTTTAGAGGCAGTTAGCCGTGCCCTTGCGGGTACGTACAGCTAGTTCACGTACGTACAGTAGTTGATAGACTCATTTTTAGGTATATTCATTCATTCATTCATTCATATATTCCAAAATTTATTTTAAATTTATCATGTCAATTTTTTAAACAATATAATATCTACTAAATTCACTTTATTGTACCATAACATATAAAAATAATAACAAAGACAATATAGGCACAAAGACGGACTTATAGCTGAATGCAATCTCTTCGAGTCAACTTTTGAGTAGAGGAAAATTAGCAGTGATCTATTTTTAATCGACTACAAAAAAGGATGAGGTTCTCAATTCGTACAAATATTTTATTTTATGAAGACAATAGAGCCACAGCACAATATTTACATCAGCAGCTGTTACGTAGCCGCATTCTCATGAAACTGACGGTTAAAATACCACAGTTAATTTTAGAGGCAGTTACTCGTGCCCTTGCGGGGACGTATGTACTTACACAAAATGGCCACTTCATTTGATAGACTCTTACGTTAAGGGTTGAAATTTTTTTGCAGATGTAGTTCTTAAGCCATTTTAGTCTATAATGCTGATTAATTTCATTAAGTAGTTAAATAGATGGCGAAATAAAGAAACACGCATAAACCACCAAGAATAAACACGGAGTTAAAAAAATTAAACTTTCTATGCAAACGCGACATCATTCAAATATTGTAATGTGTAACAAAATGTACTAAAACTATTTTAAGGTTAGATTCAGTCCATGATACTGTACAACTTTCCCCAAGGATTTTTTTTTGCTTTCCATGGAATATCGGATCAGTCTGATCGTTTAATTTGTATGGAAGATATCATCTGTTTAGTATCATGAACTGAGTAGGTTCAGTATATATTGTAAGACCCGGTGTACGTTAGTAAATTCTTCCTCTAATATCATCATTATTTCATAACGCTTATTTTTGCTTGACACTGAGACGCAGGTCCTGTCCTAGTAATACTATATAGTTATGGACCATTCATAGCACCAGTTAATTAAGTTATTCGTTATATCCATTCCACCAAAATGAATACGACGGAAATGAAGATGGTAAGAAGGGCATGGGATGGAAATATTAATTAGTGATTGTGAATATTAGGAGTTTTTGATTATTGGGCCTAATGACTAATTTGTAATTTGCGGGAAGTATATACGGCGAATAAATCTTAGGGAAATAAAAAATAGGCCATATTTAATTAGGAATAATAAAAATGTACGAAAAAAATTTGTGCTACCAGTTCGTGCACCAACCAAAATTGGGAACACAAAAAATTAGAGGAACCTTTAGGGCTTCGCAAAGACAAAATTTTAAATGATATCTGCGTTTCCTTTCAAATAGGGGCTGCACTGGACCCCGGAAAATTCATGTATGGCCTTAAACCGCTTGGCCATTACCGCTTCAATCGCACCGCACCGCACAATACCTCCGACAACGTAAGTACTACACAATTCCATGAAAGTCGTAGTTAAAATGCCACAGTTAATTTTAGAGGCGGTTACCCTGACCTTGCGGCACGGTATGCCGGCCCTATACCTACTGCAAATGGCCACTTCGCTTGATGAAGCAGTAATGGAATTGATGAAGGGACGTTATAGGATGTATTCACCTGTTTTTCGTAACTGTACCTATGCTTGGGAATGCCAAACTTAAATTTAAAACATTCCGCGTCATCATTATATAGAATCACTAGCTTTTGACCGCGGCTTCGCCCGCGTAATATATACTGGGGTTGCAATTTATTAAAATCCAATTAATGGATTATTACTTTTTACTAACCACTAATTCAAAAATGTCATGTGTCTCGCTTTAAAAATGACGAAGATTCATACCAACTTGCAACGCCTATTTCACCCCAATAGGGATATAATTTTCAAAATCTAATAAATGCGTTATTATTTTCTACTAACTACAAAAATACATTAAAAATATCATGTGTCTCATTTTAAAAATTACAAAGTTTTATACAAACTGCCAACCCCTATTTCACCCCCTTAGGGATGGAATTTCCAAAAATCCTTATTCTTATTTTATATATATATATATATATATTCTTATATTCTTAGCGGACGTCTCCTAGTCACAATCTACCTTTCTGCCAAATTTCATCTTCATTGGCTAAGTAGTTTTTGAGATTTCGTGATGAGTGAGTGATTTTCGCTTTTATAATAGGTTGGGTAAAAGTCTTTTCGCATTTTATATGAAAATTCAAAACATTTTTTAATATAGTTTATTTACATTTAACTAAAGTATGTAGGTACCATTTTGATCGATAACTTTTTGCCATCTTATAGGTAGGGACATGATCCCATTGCTATAGAAATTTTGGGGCTTCTGATCAAAAAACTGCGTCAAGTAGTTTTGGCAGTCCTCTCGTGATGTTAACCTGACACTGCCTTAAGAATTCTAAAGAGACCGAAACAGGTGGAAATCTGAAGGTGCCAGGTCAGGACTATACGGCGGATGCATTAACACCTCCCAACCAAACTCTCTTAATTTTTGCTGAGTGGTTAAAGATGTGTGAGGTCTAGCGTTGTCATGATGAAAAACCACACCCCTTCTGTTGATTAATTCCGGCCGCTTTCTCTCAACTTCTTGCTTTAATCTTATAGTTGTTCGCAGTAGAGTTCTAAATCGATGGTCCTGCCTGGTGGTAACAGCTCATAATGAATAATGCCCTTCCAATCCCACCAAACACACAGCATCACCTTGTTGCGAGTAAACCCGGGTTTCGCCACAGTCTGTGAAGCCTGACCGGCCTTTGACCATGACCTTTTTCGCACGTTCTTGTCGTACGTGATCCACTTTTCATCACCAGTTATCAATTTCTTTAAAAATGGTTCGGTCTCATTACGTCGTAATAAAGAATCACAAATGAGTACACGATTCATCAGGTTTCTTTCAGAGAGCTCGTGAGGTACCCAAATATCGAGCTTTTTTGTGTACCCATTTTTTTTCAAATGCGCCAAAACTGTTTTGTGGTCGATTCCCAGTTCTTAAGCTACGTCTTAACTACTGATATGCCGATCTTGCTCCACTTTTTCAAAAATAGCATCCATTTTATCGGTAACAGGGCGACCAGAGCGACGTGCATCTTTGACATCAAAATTTCAGGATTGAAAAAGCTTAAACCAAATTTGTGCTACTCTCACAGACACTGCACTAGGTCCATAAACATCGCAAATTTTTTTCGCGGCTAGCGTTGTATTTTTAACTTTTTTGGTAGTTAAATTTTAAAATGTATCTAATTTCAAGTATCAAGATTCACTCATCTTGACGGTAAGAAAAACAAATGAAAATCACGCATTTTCCTAATTTGAATTTGGAATTATCTGCTTTAAAATTTAAACTTTTAAATGATACCAAAACTAGCCAGGTACAAATAGTATAGCCAAAGTGTTTTTTTTATTTTTATTACAAGGTCATACATACGAGGGCTGTTTGATAAGTACCCATTTTCTAAATATATTAATATCACTGGCCGCAAATAAGTATACCACCTTTTTAAGCCATTTTTCAGAGGCGGGAAAATTAAAAATAAAATGGCCTTCTTTTGTTTTTTTCTCATTTGACAACGATTCTGTGAAGGCGTGAACTTAAAATTGTTAAAATGGAGCAAGAACAGTATCGGTCTGTAATTAGATTCTTATTTTTGGAAGGAAAAACATGTGATGAAATAAAAGTAATAATGCAAGCGGTTTACCATGAATGTGCTCCTTCTATGACAACCGTCAGATATTGGTATAACGAGTTTAAGCGGGGGAGAACAACCGTCTTTGATGAGGATCGCCCAGGCCGGCCAGTTGAGGTGACTACAGACGATATGGTTAAGAAAATAGAAAATATCGTTTTAGCCGACCACCGAATTAAACTTCGAGAAATCGTTGATGCTGTAAATGTTTCAATCGAGAGGGTACAACACATATTAGAAGAAAAATTGGGTATGAAGAAAGTATCGGCGAGGTGGGTGTAGCGTTTACTCACGGAGGAGCAAAAACGGAACCGACTGACTACTTCGGAGCAGTGTTTGGCCGTGTTCAAACGTAACCCGAAGGAGTTTCTACGTCGTTTCGTGACCGTGGACAAAACATGGGTCCACCACTACACCCCGGAAATGAAAGAGCAGTTTCGACTGCTCTTTCATTGTTTTTGCAGTGGATTTTACCGGGTGAACCTGCTCCAAAGAAAGCAAAAACCGTCCCATCGGCTGGAAAGGTCATGGCGACCGTTTTTTGGGATTCGCAGGGTATTATACATATTGAATATTTAGAAAAGGGAAAAACAATAACAGGGCAGTACTATGCCAATTTATTGGATGAATTTGACGCCGTGTTGAAGGACAAACGACCCCATTTAAAAAAGAAAAAAGTACTGTTTCATCACGACAACGCCCCGGCTCATTCGTCCAGAGTTGACTGCTAAATTAGCACAGTTACGCTACGAACTATTGTCTCACCCCCCGTATTCTCCAGATTTGGCCCCATGCGATTTTTTTTTGTTTCCCAACCTAAAAAAATGGCTCGGTGGCAAGCGATTTGGATCAAATGACGAAGTCATTGCCGCCACAGAGGCCTATTTTAATGACTTTCCAAAATCATACTTTTTGGATGGTTCATTGAAGCTTGAGTATAGGTGGAACAAATGTATAGAGTTAAAAGATGACTACGTAGAAAAATAAATGCATATATACAAAAAGAAATGTTTTTTTTTTCATAAACGGGTACTTATCAAACAGCCTAGGTACTATATGCGAAAAGACTTTTTCCCCAACCTAATATATATACATATATATATATATATATATATATATATATAAGATGTCCATGAACACTCAAATCAAGTGACTTTTACAAGATACACATAGATACACACAGTTTCGCCATGTCAGTCTGTCTGTCCGTTTGTGGATTAGTTCAGAGGCTGTTAGTACTAAAAAGTTGTAATTTTTTTATATATTAGGTCCTTACATATGAAATTGCCGTTCAGTATCAAAAAAGTGAAACAAGTTTTTTTTAATGAAATTATTATTTAATCAATCGAAGTATGCGCCGTTGTATGCGATACACTTCCGCCATTTTATAGGCAGATCATTGATACCTTTGGAAAAAAAATCCTGGGAGCGAGAGTCTATGAACTGTTTGAAGGCGGTTTTGACTGCCTCATCAGATTTTAAATTTTTTCCTTGTAAAAAGTTATCCAAATTATGAAAAAAGTGGTAATCGGTTGGGGCAAGATCTGGAGAGTATGGTGGGTGACGCAGAGGTTCCAGTCGCAGCTCCTCTAACTTGGCGATCGTTTGATATGCAATGTGTGGTCTAGCGTTATCCTGAAGGAGCAGTGGGCTAGAGCAATTCATCAGTGTCGGTTGTTTAATGGCGAGCTTTTCCATCATTGTTTGCAATTGTTGGCAATACAAGTCTGCAGTAATCGTCTGGCCTGATCTCAAGAAGCTGTAGTGGATAACACCAGCACTGGTCCACCAAACACTAACCAGAATCTTCTTTTTGGTCAGTTTTCGCTTAGGGCAAGGTTTTGCCGGTTCTCCAGGGTCAAGCCATTGTGATGATCGCTTCCGATTGTCGTACAGGATCCATTTCTCATCACAAGTCTCGATACGGTTCAAAATCCCCTCATTATTGTGGCGATTAAGCAAAGAAACGCAGCAAGCAACGCGAGTTTGTTGGTTTGCTTCAGTCAATTCGTGCGGTACCCACTTTTCGAGTTTTTTAATTTTTCCGATTTGGCGCAAGTGGATAAGTATCGTTTTGTCACTTACGCCGAAGGCTGCTGCTAATTCAGAAGTGGTTTGAGATGGATCCGCTTCCACTATCGCCTTCAATTCTTCGTTATTCACTTGAGTATCAGGTCGTCCACGAGGCTCATTGTGTAAATCGAAATTTCCAGAACGGAAACGTAAAAACCAAAAACGCATCGTTCGTTCGTTAGCGGTGCCTGGTCCATACACGTCTTTAATTCTTCGAGTCGTTTCTGCAGCACTGGTGCCACGGTGGAACTCGTATTCGTAAATACCGCGAATTTTCAATTTGTCCATAGTTGTTGTTATAGCTATGTTGAAACTCAAACAAATGATGTTAAAACAAATGAAATACGAATTTTAAAACAATATTTTTCTGGCTTTATTTCGAAATAAATTTGAATTTGGAATTCCTAATGAAACGCAAGATATTTGATTTTAAAGTTGCCAGTATTGAAAATCGGCAATTTCATATGTAAGGACCTAATATTGACCACGCCGACAAAGTGGAAAAATAAAATGTAGAAAAAAAATTAGCTATGAAATTTTTCGAAAGTGTGTGTTGTCGAATATATGTTCTGTCGAAGCAATGAGTAGTCGAACTATTGTTTTTCGAAATTGGGACTGTCGAAGTAATTCACTGTCGAAATTCAGTATGACACTCTTTAAAAAACATTAAAAGGAGTTGGGAAGATCGTCTTTCAGCTAATAGCTAGATAAATCAATAACTACCAATATGATATCTACCGGTGCGTGGTCGACGACATTTTAGGTACATTTGCATTAGGTGCAGTGCTTCTCTTTGGGATATTATTAATTGCACATCTAATAAATAATCACCCATCAATTTAATCTCATCATTTATATACTTTTTTACATCAAATAAATCAACAATCTTATCATAAGTACTGATTGCACAGCAAATAAATACTGACTGCACATCAAATTTATTAGGTTAGGGCAAACCTATAGGTTAGGTTATGTTAGAACTGCGACCAACACACGCACGAGCCGAGCGAGCGAAGCGAGCGTGCCGCGGCAGCGGCCGGCGAGTGCTAGGAAAGTTCTATCCATTTTACTGCGCCACAAATATAAATTGCAGTTTGTTTAGTAATATTTTCAGTTGAGTATTTTGCTGTGCAATCAGTAATTTTGATTTGCGTTTAAATACTACCCCTTCTCTTTTATTAATGTCTTCGGAAAACTTCGCCTTTTGTCGGAATGGCCTTTTGGAAGTATGTAGAGTTGTTATACCTCTTTAGCTTTTTATTATGTAATTTATTTGAAAAATGAGAGGAAAGCTGTTAATTCGCAGGATAATTTTTAGCGTATATTGTTGTTGATTCGTACATGATAAATGTTATAATATATACCTGTCTAAGCACTGATGAAAGTGATAGTGACACAGCTACATGCTACATCAGATGAAGAAATTCTCTGTAATAACGGGATAAATATTATTTTAGTTGCATACCTACATGTTAAACATAAGAACGTCCTCTTTTTTGGAAGTCGGTTTAAGAAGTATTTTATCTTATTTATATTTTTATTAATTTCTGTGGTACCTAGGTATATTATATAAATTGAAAATGAGTAAATGTTATTATAAAAAGGAAAATAGTTTAACAGCTCTATATTATAGTTTACACGGAAATAAAAAAGAAACAACAAGTACTTAGTTCTAAATTCAAATTATTGTAATCGTAAATGCGATGATTACCGAGGGATATTTAAGAAAATAGAAGCTCTGTTTTAGTATTTCTAATACATCTAAATTGAAAATATGTTATAAAATTTTCGTCACGAGAGGGATTTGAACCCACGCGTAAATTATGATCCAGACAGGAGTTAATCACACATGTCTCACATGTAACAGTAATCAGCATAGCTACTAGCTGGATCGATCAATAACTTCCATTCCGCTACCGGCGGTAGTCGGTGACATAATTGTGCGAATTGCCATTTGAAACCATTTGCATATGCAGCCGGAGCAATTAGCCCATTATTTTTATGGCTCCATTGGAAGTGCCCGCTTGCATAATAATTGACGGTTGTCTGATAAATTTCTGTTTTTTTTTTGTTTAAGTTATTTTACGTTGATAGTTCTTTCGCTTTCGCTTGTGTAATCGTGTATTAAAAGTAATGAGTTTCAAGTTTTAATAATAACTTGGCACTTCCAAAATATATATAATATTTACCAAGTACAAGGACTCACATGATAATGAAGGACAATCAATCAGTCCATATATAAATAAATAAATAAATATATACGGACAAATCACACTGATTAAGCTACCCCAAAGTAAGTTTTAAACTTGTGTTATGGGATACTAACTCAACGATACTATATTTTATGATAAATACATATATAGATAAACACCCAAGACCCAGGACAATTTGAAAAAGGCCATTTTCCAACTTGCCCTGGCTGGGGATCGAACTCAGAACCTCCGGATTAGCGGTCTAGCGTGTTAACCATTACGCCACGGAGGTCGACAAATGGTAAACATATATGGTAAATACTATAATATTTACCAAGTACAGGAACTAAGTGTCGGATCAAATCAAGACCAAATGTTATGTCGGTCAAATGATAGGTCTGGCTGGCAACGTTTTTCGAAATACCGTGGTACCATATGATAATTTAGTTTAATTTTATTCATAAAAAATACATAATACCTACTTTGTTCACATTTTAGCGAAATTAAAACAATAATCTAGCCACTAACACACGCAAAAGAGTAATCTCTACGTCTACCTAGAGGCATTTAGCAAGATTAGAGGCATGTTACTTTATATTATTATGAGAGTTAGGTACTAATAGTTGCGGTTGGCCTCAATTACCAAGGTTCTGCGTGTAACAACAGAGTTTTATTCTGGGTAGTTGTCAATTTCATAGTTTAAAAAAGATATAACAAGACTATTTATTACATCGGCCCTTATAATATTCATGGATTGTTCACGGAAATTGAATATGTTTGTCACCTACGTTCAAATTCAATTCAATTCTATTCAAAATATCTTTATTATCATAGGATATTTATAATATCTCTTAATAATAGTCACTATGTTTTGTTTTGCACAAATGTTGACGTCAAATCGCTGTAAGTAATTACAGCTAAGTTTACGCCGCTTCCTAGGCGCAAGTGCAGAAGAAGCGGCAACAACCTGCACTGCACGTTTTCTCCAAAGACTAACTTAAGATAAAACTTAAAACTTAAAATTAGTTGTATGGATGGACTGAGATTACATTGTTTTTTATGTCATAATTAAATTGAAATATAAGAATTACGAAATTTAAAATAATGTCAATTTGTAAATTTAGTATGTACCAATGTACCTAAATTATGACATGTCTAAGTATACAAACCTTTAAGGGGGACCCGCGCCAAGCTCAAGCCAGACCTTTTTGTCTTTAAGATAGTCATCGGTCCTATAATAAGCCTTCTCACAATGTACTTTTTTTACATAAGCTTTGAATTTTCTGTCTGGCATATCAAGGACCGATTCTGGCAAAGTATACACTTCCCCATAAAAGACTTACTGACTGTATTCAAACGGGCTAACTAATCATTCTTATTACGTAAATTTCTATCTGTAAAATCACTTACCTTATTGAACATGGAAATATTTTTCCTTACATACATTATATTTTCAAATATGAATTGTGATGCAAAAGTAAGTATACCTATTTCCTTGAATAATTCTCTCAGTGAGTCTCTCGATCCTAAACCGTAAATGGCACGAATTGCTCTTTTTTGTAAAATAAAAATAGTCTAATGGTTTCTGTCTGTAACATACCTACACAATAAAGACAGCATGTACCTGTACATGCTGTCGTCTGTGACGTCTGTGACATCTGTGACGATAAATAAAGGCTGGAGGAACTAGACTATGCAAAGAGAAGTAAGAGGATTCTTGACAATCTCTATATAACGAGATATGTCTATTTAATCTTTTTTTCCTAAGATACTCCAAATATTTTCCATATCATACAGAAATAAGGTCGCAGAATATAAGTAGTTCTCGCATATCAAAACGAGTATTTGTAAAGAGATTGCTTCGCAATTTATTTTTGGAGACGAGGGCCTGCCTTCAGGCGCTGGGGTGGACGTCAAATATTTTTATGAGTGTTTTTATTCGGACCGGGAAAATAGTGGCATCCATCGAGGGCCATAAAGCGGACAATGCGACCGACTGCCATGTGAATAAATAATGTACGTGACCCGCGAATCATGTAGGACCCGGGAATCTTTCGCCTTGACGTTTACAATAATAATTCATCCATCTAATCTGGATCTAATCTCATTGTTAAAACGTGTCAAGATTTCGATGTTGACAGTTTCAATAAAAATTTTACCACACTTTAATATTTTTGTACTATATTGTCTCTAATCTGTTTGTGTGCGTTTATTTATAACTAGTAGCTCTGTGAGCTGTAAGCCTCGCGACTGCCCCCCGTCCGTTGAAGTATATCGGATAAAAAAGTTGTTCAGACAAAAAAGTTGCATCTTAATAAGGGTAACAAAAAAGTTATATGACATATTTAATTTTTTTTCAAAATGGCTTAAATATGATTTTCTTCAAGTTTTAAACCCCCATATTTCCGCCATTTTGAAAAATTTCCAAAAACTGAATTCTATTAAAAAATTCTACACAACGTGGAAGGGACATACCCGTAATTTAAGTTATTTTAAGTTGTGGGCTAAAGAAACCTATAAATTTATGAAAGTTATTTTTTTTTTCAAAAAAGGTATTTGAGGCAATATGCATTTTTTATATGTTGTAGTTTAATGTTTAAAGAATAAAAAATCAATAAGCCAGACGATTTATTCGGGGCTTTGAAATTACCAGGCGCGTGCAAAAGTATTTTTCAAAAAAATATAAAAAAGGTATTTGAGACAACTTGAAATTTTAATAGGGTATTAATTATAACTCAAAAATAAGATTCTCAAAAAGACAGGTCATTTTGATGGGACTTTCTACCTGCCAGGTCAATCTAAATAAATCAAAATGGTTTAGCCCCGCTACTCACCAGCCAGGTCTGCAGTTCCGTGTTGGGGTATAATAGGAGAGGTATGTGACAAGTTTTCAACTTGCCTCAAATACCTACGCAAAAATTAGTGCCAGCTCTCGGTCTATCAAAGCCCGGGGTCCATTAGCATTGATAGGCATATATTATTTTTGGAGAAGAAAAAGCAGGAAATTGGACTCTGGGCAATAAAGAAGCAGAGATAATATCTCCATAAATAAGGAATTGGAGAAGAAATGTATATTTACACGTGTAGCCCGTCCCTGCTTTTCACGGGTAAACTTTTTCTGAGAAATGCTCTACATTTTAAGGTTTTCACTACAGCCAAGTAGTTTTAGAGTTTTAGAGAAGAGACAGACAGACTAACAGACAGATATATACGCGTAGTTTGATACGGATTAATAGTAGTTCTTCTCAAGTACGACGTATAAAACAAAAATAGTTGAATCGATCGTCTTCGTGGGTTAGCTTTATTCGCCAGACTCAATTACCATTATTAAATTCGCATGAAAGGTCCCAGCCACATCACTACTAACTAGTTGTGACAATATGCCTATATGTTTAGCTGTTATATGTTATATGTCGGCCGCTTGTTAGAGAACGCAACCCGATACTATGTTGAGGGCTTTCCAACTCATTATGACTCGTTACACTGGTTCAACACGCGTTACGAGTTCTAAATAACTATACTTATATGACTATGTACTCGTATATGGTTTTCAATAAATTATTTACTACTGACAAATTATGCGAGTATACTGTTAATGAATTTGTTAGGATGGGTTCCTATGGCAGTCTTTGTTATCGAGCACAGTTGGTTATCGGGCACTGTTGTTAGATTTTTCGAGCTGCCATAAGGAACACATACAGACAAAGACCCAAGATCCAGAACAATTTGAAAAAGGCCATTTTCCAACTTGCCTTGGCTGGAGATTGATTGTCCGCCAATCCAGAACTTCCGGATTGGCGGACTAGCGTGTTGACATAATGGTGGCGTAATCGCCACGGAGGTCGTCGTAGAAGATAAGGCACGGCACGGCTTTTGTAATCTTTGGATTCTTACTCTTTCTACATTTAGACATCTTGTGTTATGAAGACACATATTGTTCTTCTTCTTGGCGTGTCGATGGTACTTATATTTGGTTGCTCCAGTAAAAGGCAACCGCTATAACACTCACATGTAGAGGGGGTAGAGACGCGGGTGGGTCCCTGTTTAGGTTCCGTTTATATTAATATTGTGATAGTCAGACAAACCCGAATAACGGAATTAAATAATAAAAAAAACTATTACTGCTTAACCAAGGCCGAATTAACCACGTTTTGGGGCCCTATAGGCCCAACACCGCCATAGCCCTTGATCAGGATAGATCAGGGAAAACATCGATCTTTAAATTATCAATATAGTAAAGTAGGTATAAATTGCAGTCCTAGGGATAAACCACTTGTAGTGTACATTATTACTAAATAGTCTTTAAAGGTTGAGAAGGCCGCTAGTGTGGGACACCACAATCTGGCCTTCAGGGCTCATGTGACAAGGCTGACACGGCTGCAACTAATGCTGAATACCTCAAGCGGCGCAGGTATGCGTGCCTAGGTGATATATACTTACATACATATTTGAGCCGTGTGGGGTTGTAAGTACATAGTTCATTTAAATTTATAAGTAAAAGACTGATCGTGGTATTAGGTGACCAGGGGACTGATATTTCTCACAAAGAATAAGCAATGCCATCAAACGTGGCCATGCTGCCAGCCTCCTGGGCACTCTTTCGCAGGTGAAGGATTTGCGGGAATTTTTTTAATTATAATAGATCATATACCTAAGTACCTATTAGTTTTTTTTTCTTAGCATTTACGTTGTAGTATGGTTTATTTTAGCTAGTTTTAGTGTTTTTATTAGAAATATTAGATAAAGCTTTTAGGTAAACTGACATTTTTAAATTATGTTTTATTAGTTATTCGTAACTTGCTAATTATTGAATTGATTATGCATTTTGCACGTCTGCTTGCAGGCAGAATACAGACCCCTTTTTTGTAATGTATTCTGACAAATAAAGATTTCTGATTCTAATAAATTGTTCCTCTATAAAAAAATAATGAAAATCGTATTTTTGTTGCCAGTTCTATTGCAGTTTAAACGCTGCCCAACTTTCCAGATTGCTGTATCGACAAGTGAAGCCTATCGATTTAACTTTTCTGCATGTATTTTTTTATACTCATGTATATGTGGCCAAGGCATATAATAAGACATCCATCAGAATCGTACAATGAGAACCTTTTGTGTAGGTAGTTACTTGTGTGTACTTAGGTATGTTAAATAGGTAATTTGACATATTTAAAAGCTTTTTTGCCAATATTGAAAGCTAACATCGTTTTTTTATTACCTAACTATTCCGTTTTAATATAGGTAATATAAAACAAGAAAGCTTATACGGGTACAATTTATTCGACCATTGGGAATATTGACTAGGCAGGTATAGTAGAGGTGGGTACCGGCGAGCTTTCTTATCAATAGAGCTACTGATAGCAGTTCGACTACAACAGTCTGATTTCAGCGAAAAGCTGAGGCTATTCGGGGTGCGTATATTGCAGCATATTGGCAGGGTGGGCTCACCCTCTCTGGAAGAGGTCGACATTGTAGAACTTGTACAGTTCCACGGAGAACTCGAAGGTGGCCTGCAAGTCGCTCATGGTGCGTGAGGGGGGCGGGCGCGGGCGCGGGCTGCGCGGCGCGCCATGCCGCGGCCGCTAGCAGCCCGCCGCCGACATGCCGGGCTTCACCGCATGCGGCTCTGGGCCCGCACAGCACTGCACACGACCACACCCCGGCACTGGCTTCGCGACGGCTCGGGCGCGGCTCTCGTCTCACCGCGCGAAAATAGCGAGCGAAACGCGGCGGCGGCGGCGGACGAGCGGCTCACAGTGCCAGAACCAGGAATTCATTTTTTAATAGCTGGTTGTGCGCATGCGTGGCGAGAGCGCGCCGCCGCGCGGCGCCCGCCCGCCTGCAGCAGTAGCGTCTCGCCTCGCCCACCTAGACAGGTGCGCTCGCAATGAACGCTAATCCGCACTCGAGTGGAGCTGCGATGTTATGAGACTGTTTCAGGGATATGTCGCCGCGTGGTAATGCGGCGCGATTACACTCTCCCACGGGAGACGCCGAGTAAAGGTCAGAGGGAGGCGGCGTGCCAGTGCTACCCGCGCGGCCGGCCTAACCTTTTCACCTGCCGATCGCAAGCCTCCGATGACGCCATTTTATGAATAGTCTGCAGGGGTGCGATTCGGGTCGACCTTTACTGGATTGAGATTTGATGTTTTATGAGTGTGTAGAGGATGGACGCCGCCGGCGAGGGTGTCATGTCATGTCTATACTCGTAACTACGTATGTTCGAGTATTTCAGGCACATGTCCACGTGTTGGCGAATTTTTAACGTTTACTATTCTTGGTTGCTTTTAGGGTTCTGTAGTATGTTAAAATCGAAATTTTTATTAAGAATAAAATAAAAGAACGAGATTATCACAGAGTACTAGTAGAATAGATCACTATGTATAAATACATCGTTTCATTTGATATCTTTGAATGGATGTATGTACCTATATAGGTCGATCAAATTTACGTTATTCATCTCCATAGTTTGGTCTTAATAATAAAGCTATTTTAACTTCCTTCGTATTGTTAGTAGGAATTGGACCTCACCGCCAATGACGTCACCGCTCGTATTTTTTGTTCTATTGCATTCTTATACCTCCTACCATCGATTCTTACTTCATTACAGAGGGCAGAATTATCGCTAAAAATATTCCAAGTAATAGACCTATAAGGTCTTTACAGTTATTAAATGATGGATGGGATACTTTTTATCCCTAACAAATGGGACATCATTCCCGTCGGATTTTCAAATACCCTCTGACCATGCAGGCAACGCCGCGGGCAAAAGCTAGTTCAAAGGTAATTAAATTATCTAGTGTGTTTATGGGATTAATAATAATATACGAAAAAAAAATATTTTTTTCTTACTAGCTTTTATTGCCTGGTCCTTATAAAGACTAACTCGATTGGGTGGTGTCGTTTTATTACAGGGTTCCTATAGCCAACTTTCGGCTTCATCATCAGATCAGGTTCTTGTCATGATAATATTGCATTGTCATCTGATTTACATTAGCATACAAAATTTTCATCTTAAATGGAGACCGGAAAGTGGCTCAAATTTAACTTGAAACATTTGACACAAACAAATAAACAACAAAAACAGGGCACGATAATAAAAGTATGTGAAAATAGGAAATGCGCATCTTTCAGGCAATGATACTACTACTATATCTATCGTGTATACCTTGGGTGAAGATAGGCGCATGTAAAATTCATGGGCACAAAGGACAAAGTTCAAGTTTGGGGTCGATAGCAGTTCAAGGAACGCTGCAGCCTCCAAAGGCCACTTCACGGGATCGCATGACCTTTTCCAGCCACTCGGAGACCTCAGTTGACAGTCGCTACAAATGAAATTTGTCATTTAAACTCACCTAATGTAAATATAGTGTAAATTTAAGTTCTTTGTCTTTTCAATGTTTATTTATAAATAACATTAGGTATTAAACTAAGTAAAACTATTAATATAAAAGCTAAACTAAACTTAAACCTAATCTTAAAATAAAATAAAAATACTTATGAAAAGAAAATTTCATCAAAAGCGCCACATCGAGGCAACGTGCCTTTGTGTTATATATTTAGGTCGTCCGACCACCTAGCAGGGGGTGTCCTATGCGCTTGCCAGTACGGGAAACTAAATAAAAGCTAGTAAAAATTAACACTAGTGTTTGCGCCGCGTAATTGTGCTACGAGACGGCTACGGGCTACGAAGTTACGCAACTTCAAGCAAGTATTAATATTCTGCAGTTTTTTTCAATTACTTGGTACATTATATTTTAACTAATTGCTCGTAGCTTGTATCTCGACGGAGATACAAGCTACGAGCAATTAGTTAAATCGAGCAATACGTCATATCGTAGATCGTAGCACAGTTCATACGCATCGTAGATGTCATAGCCAGTATGCGGTACTGGCAAATACTTGTGTCTACACTGCGTAGGCATTGCTACGAATAGGTTACGAGCTACGAGCAAATCAATAAACTTAAATTAGTGACTATTGTTGTCTTATTGAGTGAGATAGTTGATTTTTCGAGCTGCCTAAAGAGGCTTTTGATGTATCTCAATTACTGACAACATTTATAATTACACACTAGTGAAATAGTGCAGGTTTTCTAAGATGTTTTCTTTTACCGGAAGCAAGTAGTGGTAAGTAGTTGAAAATGGTCGTAAATGAGTACTAACTAAAGAGGTATTTAACCCAGACAGAGCAATTTGGGTTTTGCGGCTCTAAGTAGACAGAGCCCAGGGCCGCAAGATCGAAAGGCCACTTTCAGCGTGATGGTGAGCGAAAATATGGAAAAAGGAATCAAAATTGTAATAGGTTGCTGGCTGCATCGCCTATTAAGGCCATACTTGAATTTTCCGGGGTCTAGTGCTGCCCCCATTTGAAATAAATTATTTGAAAGGAAACGGAGATATCATTTAAAATGTTGTCTCTACCAAGCCCTAGCATCCCTTCAAACTGTTATATGAACTACTATTTACAGTTCGCACATTTGCCAAAAGTGGCCGGTTTTCGCAAATATATGAAGAAAAACTTCAAGTTCTCACTTTAAACTGTAAACAGTAGTTCATAAAATAGTTTGAAGGGTTATCTAGGGCTCGGTAGAGACAAAATTTTAAATGATATCTCCGTTTCCTTTTAAATAATTTACTTAAAATGAGGGCAGCACTGGACCCCGGAAAATTCAAATATGGCCTTAGTATGATTCGCATTTTTGACCATTCCCCAGCTGGTACATTCTAAGTTTTTTCTTTTTACCCAGACCAGCATGGAAAAATATTGCAACCCCACAAAGGTCGTGCCGTTGTTTCGTGCAGCAATAAGCTGAGTGGTGTACTTGTAATACATTGTGCGGCGGCGAGCTATTGTCAGGCTTTCTTACTGTGTGGATAGAAAGATACACTATAGCTATATACAAGTACGATACAAACATAGGTACCTACTTGTACTACCAAATTGTTCAGTATGTAACCAAATAAACAATTTTTAGGGTTCCGTACAAAAAATGAAAAAACGGAACCCTTATAGGATCACTCTTGCGTCTGTCTGTCCGTCTGTCTGTCACAGCCAATTTGCTCCGAATCTACTGGACCGAATCAGGTGAAATTTGGTAGAATGTTGTAATCCTTATGACCCAAACACATATGTGCAAAGTAAATAAATATTTTTTTTAAAATAAGGGTAATTTTTGGGGGACAAATTAGGAAATTGAAAAAAAAAAAGTTTTGCAAATCTTACTGTGCTATATATCAAATGAAAGGGCTTGTTATGAGGATCTCAAATATATTTTAAAATGAATAGTTTTGATTTTATTCATGAAAGAAGACGAAAATTGACCATTGCCCCCTGATCCCCGAAACTACTGAGCCTAAAATTTTGAATAAATTACAAAATATAGTTCATTGCTTGTAGATTACAGGAAACCTATAAGAATTCAATCAATTGTACGGAACCCTCTTCACGCGAGTTTAACTCGCACTTGGCCGGTTTATTCTTTCTTTCTTTTACCTTTGGAGAGATTATAACTATGCTTCCCACTGTTGGGCACAGGCCCTTTCTCTTCCACTTTTTCCTGTACAACACCTTTTACTACATGTATTGTAAAACTCTTATTAAGGAAATAAAGAATTGAATTGAATTGATAAATTTTTGACCCACTTACGGCTCATAGCGCATAGCGTACATTCTTTGGCAATTTTTTCAAGTTATGAGGCAAACCACGTATTCTCTCAACATTGCAGTGGCGCACTGTGTACGAGATGGCCGCTTGCCAACGCGGGAGCAACGTCCATCCGCACTGCCATTAAAGAAGTTTTGTTGCTAAAAAACTGGATCATCGAAATACTTATCCAACTTTGGATGGAGAGATTCTATGAAGAATATTTCGTAAAATTCTTTTATGTTGGTATAGGAGAAAAAAAAACTTAGGTATTAACTAACTAATTCTCTACCCACGCAGATCGTAAAAGCCGATTGAGGGAATGGGCGAAAAAAAATCTATTTTTATTTTGTTTCCTTTTTAGGGTTCCATACACAAAGGGTGCTAACAGTACCCTATTATAGCTTGCGCAGACGAGGGATTTTTGTCCGCGGACTTTTTTGTCCTCTAAAATAGATCGCTTACATCAGTATCGAGTAACGCAAACGACTCGTTTGCGTTACTCGTTCGTTTCGCGGACAAAAATCCCTCGTCTGCGCAAGCTATTACTGGGACCCCGGTGTCTGTCCGTCTCTCCGTCTGTCGGTCACAGGGCTCTATCTATTGAACCCTAATTGCGAGACACTTAAAATTTTCACTGATTATGTAATTATCACCGATTATGTATTATTGATACTAAAAATAAGATAAAGTTAAAAATTAAAGGGGGTCGCCATACAAGAAACGTGTTTTTTCAGCGTTTTTAACTTGTTCTTTATAAGGGAATTAACTACATACTTGAAATTTCCACCGATACTATATCAACAAATACTAAAAATAATAAAAGGGGTTCGTTATACACGAAACGTGTTGTTTTCAGCGTTTTAAAACATAGTACGGAGGTACGGAACGGGGTCTGACTCGCACTTGACCGGTTTTTCCACCTTCTCATCCACCATTACGCTAAAGTGGCCTTTGGGTCTTAGGGTCCTGGGCTCTGTCTGGCACATTAGGAATAAAGATGTGATAGTGTTATGTATCTCGTAAAATTTATTGCGTTGGCGTATTATGTATCTAGAGGTCTTAAGTCTTTCCTACGACTCCGTTCACATACATTCCTCGAGTTCGCCTTACATATAGTTCAAATAACACTAAAATTGTGTAAGTAAATATCGTTTATTGAACCAAACGCTCTACGAATAGGAACCGAACCGATCCTGTCAAGTAAAGCGACAGGAAGCAAAAAGGGTGAGATGGAGTGAACGAGTGCAGCGAACAAATGAAAGGTATGAAATAGCGACAGTATAGATGACGCTTCAGACCTACTAAGCTGTTCACCTAGTTTGGAAGGTATTTTTAGGGTTCCGTATCCGAAGGGTGCAAACGGGACCCTATTACTGAGACTCCGCTGTCTGTCCGTCTGTCACAGGGCTCTATCTCTTGAAACGTAATAGCTAGACACTTGAAATTTTCACCGATTATGTATTACTGTGGCCGCTATAACAACAAATACTTGGAATAAAAAAAAGTTAAAAATTAAAGGGGGTCGTCATACAAAAAACGTGTTTTTTTAGCGTTTTTAACTCGACCTTTATAATTGCATTAACTAGATTCTTGAAATTTTCATCGATTATGTATTACTATGGCCACTATAACAACAAATACTAAAAAAAAAGATGTTAAAAACTAAAGGGGGTCGTCATACAAGAAACGTGTTTCTTCAGCGTTTTTAAACATTCAAATTCAAATTCAAAATATCTTTATTATCATAGGATATTTATAATATCTCTTAATAATAGTCACTTTGTTTTGTTTTGCACAAATGTTGACGTCAATTGTACGGAACCCTTCATGTACGAGTCCGACTCCCACTTGCCCTTTTATTTACTTGCCTAAGGCAAAGCTAAATCGAAGGATGATGATTTTAAAAGTCTATGTATGTGGATTTTAAAATTTATGTTGTTCCTTTGTAGCATCGAACTGCTTATCTGACTAAGAAATTAGATGTCAATCGATTTGCGCCTTGCGCCTTACGCTAGTAAATGTCGCACAAAGAATGTGAAATAACATATCACACAGGTAAGAGATTCTGTCTCTGCAGTGTTTTGTATGTAATGCTGAATAGCGAAGTGCAGTGCGGTGTTATTCGGAACTCGGCAGGATATTACAATCGAGTCGGCGGCAAACACCGACTGCGGAACTTTCTCAATGGAAGTTGTTCGCTATCCCATTTTACGCATTTACTATTATATTTGTATTTCATTTTTATAAATATTTTGCTGTGTGATATTAAAAGTAATGTTTGTTGAGTTATAGCACAGAATACAGTAAGAGTAAACAGAACGGAATCTCCTAAGGTACGCGCAATATGCGTCCCCGTTCCCCGCACCCGCACCTCTCCCCCGGTTCTTGACGGCCAACGTGAGTCATCGAGGCGAAAACGGGGGAGAGGTGCGGGGACGGGGAACGGGGACGCATATTGCGCGTACCTTAGGAGATTCCGGCCTGTGGTTATAGACCCCAAATATCAGCTAGTTAGGAGTACCTAATAAATATTTAACTTATAGATTAACACATATTTATTCTTGTAGTTAATGTTTAAGGTGAAGATATAGGAAAATGGCCTTGAAGTGTGAAATAATTTTTTAACTCGTAAATATGGTGATTATTTCCATATTGCTCTTCGTCGTGCACTAGATAGCCCTTTAAATTATTTTATGAACTGCCATTGACACTATTATTGGTGATCCGTCTAGCTTTAAAACTTGCCGTGGCCACTTTTGGCGGAGGCAAGTTATAAAGCTAGACGGACTAATGTATATACTTTCAACGGTGGTTCATAAAATAATTAAAGGGCTATCTAGTGCACGACGAAGAGCAATATGGAAATTATCTCCATATTTACGAGTTAACAATTTATTTCAAATGTGGGCGCCACTTCAAGGCCATTTGCCTATACCTTCACCTTAAATAGGCAGTGCTGTTGCGTACTATAAACCTATATAGAAAAAGATTTTGCCATAAAAACAGGTATCATCTAATGTTTCCAACGTCTAGCCTAAATAAGTATCTAGAATAGGCTCCTTGCAAAGTACGGCGGCCATTTCGCTTTTAGGTCGAGTGGTGCCCAAGGAGTCGCATCCATCATGTTTATCGCTCACTGACATCCGGACTACTGCCCACTATCCACTATATATAGCTACATTAAACGGTATATCTGATATATTAAAGCCGTGCAAATAATATAAGTACTTTTGTTTGTAGATTACAAATTACATTTTTTGGAAAATATGTACTTAGACTCGACTTTATTCACAAACGCAAGAGTTAAACGAAATGTCTGAAAAACGTTTAGAACAAGTGTATTTACTATGGAAAACCATTTTCTTATCCACAATACACATTAAAATTCAGACCAGAAATTTTTTACGTTGGTCGTAGTCGTAGTATACAGGGTTTAACAAAATATACTGAAACTATTTTAAGAGTAGATTAATTCCATGATACTGAACAACTTTCTCCAAGGAACGTATATCGAAATTCAAAATTTAAAAAATAATTTTGGCCTCCCGTACAAGTTGACCGATCAGCTGAACCAAGTTTGTATGGAAAGCCAAAAACATTTTTTTTTCGATATATGTTCCTTGGTAAAGTTGTTCAGTATCATGGACTGAATTTACTCTTAAAATAGTTAAAATATATTTTATTAGACGTCATATTGCTAAACAATGGGACAACACAGGTTAGCCCGTCTACATCAAAAGCTTTGTTTTTCGTAATCAAAACATCTACACTAGCCATGCTCAATGCTCATTTCATTTAGTTGGAGCTCGGTGGCCCGAACGCATTACGTGCTTTCGCAAGTTAAGTAACCCCGAGCGTTATCCGTCCTTGGATGGGTGACCACAAGTGACAAAAAATTCTTCGGAAGTACGTGCCTTCCGAAGAAGCCGAAGCCGTTGTTCCCGGCTCTCATTATTGTATGGCAGACGTCAAGCTTTGTCAGATGCCTTAAGGAAGCTTAAAAAATCTAACACCAGTGTTTGCCACCATGTGTGTAACACGGTAAACAAAAACTGTCATTTGGTTTACACATTCTGTTTCTAATTATTGATTTATAAAATCTAAATATAAATCTAATTTATGAATTTGTTGAGGGTACAGGTGTTCCACAATAAAAGCTCGTAGTACCACTTTTGCTCCGGCAGCTCCAGCGCCTTGTAAACGACATAGTCGCGGTCCCTTAGCATCACATGCCCGTACCATCTTAGACGGGTCTCTGTTAGTTTTTCAGTTACAGGGGATACTTTAAAACTACCTCTTACGAACTCATTTTTAATCCTATCTAATCTAGTAACGCCACCCGACCTTCTTAACATCTTCATCTCATTAGTATGGAGCTTTTGTTCATGAGTTCGTTTTACCGTCCAGTATTCTGCACCATATAGCATCGTAGGTCTTACGGCTGTTTTGTACACTTTGCCTTTAGTTCTTACCGGCATACGCTGATCGCAGAGGACACCAGTAAGGCTTCTCCATTTCTGCCAACCAACACTAACTCTGTGGGAGACATCGGCTTCAATATTAGCATCTGCAGTAATAACAGACCCCAGATATTTGAATTGGCTAAGTTGCTGTACAGGTGTTCCATCATCGTAGTATATTGTGGTTAAGCTGTTGTCCACGTCCTCACCAAAAATACACGCCATGTGCTCCGTCTTGGATCTACTAATTCGGAGTCCGTAAGTTTCCAAAGCTACTGTCCATCTGGAAAGGGTCTGTTGAAGCTGTTCTGGTGTGTTTGAAACAAGCACGATGTCATCTGCATACAGTAGACTCCATGGCAGAGGTGAACGGATATCCCTGGTCAGGTAGTCCATTACCAGATTAAAAAGAAATGGGCTCAGGGCAGAACCCTGATGAACCACAACCCTCACCTCAAAAGCGTCGTTAAAGCCAGCCGGACTTCGTATACGTGTTTTGATGTGATGGTACATATCTTTCACGATATCGATGTAGAGCTCCTGTATATTTTGAGCTCTCATTGCTTGCCAGACTAATCTTCGAGGCACCCTGTCGAAGGCTTTTTCCCAATCAATGAATATTAGGTGTAAGTTCTGTTTATTCATGCGATGTTTTTCCATTAATATTCTTATTGCTTGGATTGCGTCAGTTGTTGACTTTGACGGGGTAAACCCAAACTGGTTCGGTGTTATATCGGAGGGAAGTTGCATGCGCTGATTTATTATTCTTTCCCAGATTTTAAGGGTATGCGAGGTCAGTTTTATACCTCTATAGTTCCCGCATTGTGTGACATCTCCTTTGTTTTTATAGAATGGAAGTAGCTTAGTTGCCACAAATTTGGGATTTTTCCTGAGGTTAGAATAATAGAGAAAAGTTTTTTAAGCCATTCTATGCCCAGTGGACCCAGTCGTTTTCATAACTCTGCGGGAACTTCGTCCGGTCTTTATTTTGTTCCCCATATCCAAAACCCCCATGAGCATATTTATATGCGAAGTTTGAATGTTTTTCCCCAACGTGACCGTTTAGATCTCCACAGATTAGCTTGATCTCACCAGATAGTATGGTTTGCATGAGTTCATCAAGATCCTCCCAAAAGTCCTCCTTTTCCTCTTTTGAGCATCCAGACTGAAGTGCATATGCTGATATTATGTTCATAGCTGGTTGTCCTTCAAGAGCCAGTTTTATTACTAATGCCGTGATCTATCACGTCGAAATCCAGAGACCTAGGACTGGGGTACCAACTCGTCTACGAGTTGGTACCCCAGTCCTAGGTCTCTGGATTTCGACCCCTTCCATCTTGTCTCTTGTAAGCAGCATATGTTTATGTTTCTCCTGTTTAGGGTCACTGCTAGTTCTTGCCCACGTCCGGTGAGGAATCCCAGATTCCACATCGGTTATTTATTACTGTGGCCGCTAAAACAATAAATACTAAAAATAAGAAAAAGATAAAAATTAAAGGGGTCGGCATACAAGAAACGTGTTTTAACTCGATCTTTATAATGGCATTAACTAGATACTTAAAATTTCCACCGATTGTGTATTGTTATGGCCGCTATAACAACAAATACTAAAAAAAATTAAAGGGTCGTCATTAATGTCGTCATACAAGAAACGTCTCTTCAGCGTTTTAAAACATTGTACGGAGTTACGGAACCCTTCATGTACGAGTCCGACTCGCACTTGCCCGTTTATTTGTTTTCTGATAAACTTGGATCAGATGATCGGTCGGGGCTAGTCCACTTATGTAGGCATGGGAGGCCAAAATTTTTTTTGCATATTTTGATATGTTTCCATTACTACCAAAAGAAAGGGGAAATTAATTGACTGAGCGGGCGAAGCGTCTCAGTTTCGAGATATTTTGTTACCCCTATTATGACGCAACTTTTTGTCTGAACAACTATTTTATCCGATAAACTTCAACAGATGGTGGTGAGCCGCGAGGGCGCACAGCTATACAGTGCACTTTACAGCGCACAGAGCCACTAGTATTAATTACCAAACTACTCGTATTATATTATACAAAAAAGTGGGACTAGAAATGTCTTAGAGGGGAAATGGTACCCAATTTATATAAATTGTCCCACGGGTGTGTTCCGACACTACAAATTGTTGCCAAAAGCCTCTAAATCCAGACGGACGCGGACCGGGCATTCATTATGCATAGGTCGAGATACGGTGCGGTACCCAACCCGAAGGCTGCAGTCATTTTCATACTGGGTTGAACAGCATAGCGCGGTGCGGTATTTTTTTTTTATAGCCTGTTGGTGTTATGTCCCACTGCTGAGCAAAGTCCTCCCCCTTCGGTTTACACACATTATTAAAAAGTGTCTTAATTAAATTCCATGGTGCTAAAAAACCGCTTAAAAACACAACATTTTTGTTCAATCGATAAATGCCATAAAAATGCATTTAAATTTTACATTTATAAATTTCCCGCGTAATTAGCCGAAAACGTTGGAGCAGTGGACCCCTTATTGCTTTGTGGTTATGACGTTAATACGCCGATGTATGTATTTTGACAGTTGACACTTTTTAGTTTACACGGGCGTATGGCATTGGGGCTACTAAACTGATTATAAAAACTGAAAACGTTGAATTGAATTTTAAAATTTATTATGTTATTGAATTAACTAAAACTAAAATTTTCCGTCTGATCTTAGCCTAAGCTATCTCAAAAATATATTTATCGATTTTCACTCATCATCCAGGTCTTTTTTAGTCTCCACTGCAGGAGCACCTACCTGCCAACTGTAACTGCAACTGTACTACAGAGCCATACTTAGCCAGAGCAGTTAGGCCAAATCCTGTGATTTGGCCTAATACACTCTTCACGCTGGCCAGACGGGTTGGAGAGGTCTTATTGATTTTTAGCTTGTGTTTCCTAAGTCGCCTTCTACGACGAGGAAGACTTGGTCCTATTCTACTCTGCCGGGAACCACACGGCTCTCAAATTCTCTCTCGATTTTCACTCATTTAAGGCCCATTTACACGGTGCAAATTTCTTGCCTGTTGCATACAATTAAATTGAAGCAATAGAAAACTTGCATGGTCTAAACAGAACGTCAGCCATACAAATCATGTATTGCTTCAATAAAATTGTATGCAACAGGCTAGAAACTTGCACTGTGTAAATAGGCCTTTAGACTAAAATATTGTATTTTCTAGGCAAAACTGTACAGCCGCGTCGCGAATCATGTTAAGGCCCCGCCAGTTCAGAGACAAGAAAACTGTGAGTGTTTTTAAAAAATCACTGTAATTAAACTACTACAGTTTATTCCTCAAAAATTTTACATAACAATTTTAAGGCCGTACCTGAATTTTCTGGGGCCGAGTGCTGCCCCCATTTCAAATAAATCATTTCAAAGAAAACGGAGACATTATTTAAAATTTTGCTACTATTAAATCCTAGATAACCCTTCAAAGTATTTTATGAACTACTGTTTACAGTTTAAAGTGAGAACGTTAAGCTTTACTACGCATATTTGCGAAAAACGGCCACTTTTGGCAAATGTGCGTAGTAAAATTTAACGTTCACATTATAAACTGTAAACAGTAGTTCATAAAATACTTTGAAAGGTTATCTAGGATTTGATAGTAGCAAAATTTTAAATAATGTCTCCGTTTTCTTTAAAATGTTTTATTTTAAATGGGAGCAGCACTGCACCCCGGAAAATTCAGGTACGGCCTTAAGGCTTTTCTACAGACACTCACAATAGCCAAAAAACGATTGAGCATTTTTGGCTCGATAGAAAAAAATCACAAACAATAGGCGATGCGGCTAGCTACCCACCACTATTTTGATTCCTTTTCCCATCTTCTCGCCCACCATCACGCTAAAAATGGCCTTTGGGTCTTGCGGCCCTGGGCTCCGTCTGCGTAGAGCCGCAAGAACCAAAAAGCTCCGTCTGCCCCATTAAGGAAAAAGACGTGATAGTGTATATATGTAAGTATATTAAACCAACACGTCACGTATTTAACGTTATCTTTTCAACGTGTAACAAAAAGGGGGTATCAACCCCAAGGGAGTTAAGGTTCTAACCAATGTGAACAACTTTTACTATGGGACCAGGCCTGAAATCGCGAAAAAAAATTCTGCAGCTCCATACATAATTAAATACCTACCGTGCCAAAATGTATGGAGCTGCAGATTTTTTTTCGCGATTTCAGGGATGGTACCATAGTAAAAGTTGTTCACTTTGGTTAGTACGTTAACTCCCTTTCGAGTTGATACCCCTTTTTTGTTACTCGTTGTATACCTACATTGTTTTGCAAACATCAACCGTAGTAGCAATATGGTAATTTAAATGCCCATTACTCAAGGGATAATATCGTGATTGGCGAGCACGCGATGTCTACATTAACTTATTTCAAGCTAAGTTACAGTTTTACTCTTTCATTTCAAGTGTTATTGAAACTGTCAGCGACTGTTTAGTCACGAGAAATATAAGAGGTATGTATGTAGGTAGAAACGTATTAGTGATGTGCCGTTACCATTACCAGTATTTTACTATACGGAAATATTCCCAGTAAGTTTCTATTGTTACCAGTAATACTCCCTAAAGCTGGTAACATTGCTTAATATCGTCTTGTTGGTTTCTCTGCTGGTCTGGGAGAATAGAAAAAACATAGAATGTACCAGCTGCTTCTCTTCCCGCACAGATCGTAAAAGCCGATCGAGGGAATGGGCAAGGATCATATAAATAGGCAAAAAAAATAATTCAAAATTCAAAATATCTTTATTATCATAGGATATTTAAAATATCTCTTAATAATAGTCACTTTGTTTTGTTTTGCACAAATGTTGACGTCAAATCGTTACTTAAAGCTAAGTTTAGTTTAAATAAGGCGATGTGGTTAGCAACCCATCACTATTATGATTTGCTTTTTCCACCTTTCATGCCCGCCGTCACGCTAAAAGTGGCCTAGGCCTTGCGGACCTAGATTCTTTCTGCCCCGTTAGGGATAAAGACGTGATAGTGTACCTGTACCTGGTTTCTCTAGTAATATTAGTCTAAAACGCGCACGCGCAGCTATTGCTTGCTCGGTTTTCGCACTTGTACAACGCACAGCATCTGTCTTTATAGCTCTCTCTATCACTCTTATTCGTGGTGCCCCGCGCCCGCTGCCGACGCGATCACAAGCGCACGCATCGCAGTTGGGGTGTATCCCATTCGTCCCCAGCGGGAACGTCCCCAATGGGGACAAAAGGGACAATTTTTAGTTTTGTGTTTCGATTGTCACCACCGCCTCATCCCCGCTGGGGACGAATAAGTATGACTATTTTTTCCCGTTCTATTAGTCCCCACTGACGAATGGTAATTTTCATTTTTTGATTCCTATTTGAGCCCAGTAGTGGCATAGACTTTTATTTCGATGCCCTCCTTTCCATCTATCCTAAAATATACTTTTTAAAATCATTACGAAAGCTATTCTATATAACATATTTGCCATCACTGGGGTCAAATGAGAATCAAAAAATTAAAATTCCCATTCGTCACCACTGATATCACCACCACTTATTCCACTACATTTTATCTGGGGACAATTGAGAGTTTTAATGGAAACCTTTCCCACTTGTCCCTAGTGAGGACAACAAAGTGGTGACAATCGCAGCTAAGAATTGACCTATTTGCCCCCAGTGTCCCATTTGAAACACAAAACTAAAAATTGTCCCATTTTCCGCCAATGGGGACGTCTGGGATATACCCCGCAGTTGAGTATTCTTCTTCTTTTCGTGTTAAAGTTGAGCATTGTAAACTGGTCGTAGCATATCTATCATATATATAGTCGTTATACAAAAAAGAATGAATGTTGATTAGTAAAATTTTTTTTTTTACTTGGTACAAGTATAAAGAAATTGGGAATATAAGTAAAGCTTACCATATTCCCAGACAGAAACTTGTCAAGAAATTTACTAAGTAAATTAATAGTAACATTGAGAAAATACCCAGAAAGTTACTGTATGGGAAGTTACAGTTACAGTAAGGTTCGAGTAACTTATTCTTTAAGTTACTAGGAATATTGGGAAAATAGTATTTAAAATTAATATATTGGTTGCATTTGAACTAAAACTGGTAGAAGTCTTATTGGATCAACCATAACCACAAATGAAATTTAATAAAAAAAATTTTTTTTCCTATGTTACCCTAAATTACCATTTTTCTGGAATGTTACTGGTAACGTTACTGGGTAAATACTAGTGAATAACGGCACATCACTAGTGTACAAAGCTAATAGTTATTATATCGCCTATAAAGCTAATAGGTACATTTTTTTAAGGATAAATCTCATATGGACATAATATTATGATCTCGGTATTGAAACATTGAAAGAGTAACGTGTACCTATCTAAAATTCGTAGTTCTTTTTACATTCATTGCCGCCGTAGCTGCGAATACCGCTCCTGCGACGCGGGCGGCGGCGTGGCGGCGCGGCGTGACAATTGCATATAAAATGCAACGCGCGGCGCCACTGCCGCGGCGGAATGTGAACGCTCTATCTCACAACCCGTAGATACCTTTTTGCTATACACCATACGAAAAAACCTGTCACGATACTCACGATTTGAATACTCTTACTGTCGTTGGTGGCGATATATCAGCCAGCATCATTTTTCGATTCATATTTCGAAAAAAGAATTCGCCAAGTAGTCCCTCAAGTAACAAGACAAATCCTGAGGCCCAAGGTCGAAGGTAAGAGTACGCCTTTTAATACCACTAATTCTCTCACTGGGCTACTATTCTGTCAAAGCTTTACTCCGTCTGTTATTAGCTGAGTTATGGGATATCTGATATATGGTCATTACTCCGGTAATCCACGTGGTCATGTGCTTTGCTTGTCATCGGAAAATAACGATATTTTCCGAATATGCACGAGTATATTCTACGAGTAAGTACCTATCTGCAAAGGTACCAGCAATAAAAGTAAAGTATCATTGGTTCGCAATAACACCGGCTTAGCAGCAGATTACCTTCGCAGGAAATGACAGTCGATTTCCGTGGGGTGGGATGATGTTACACGTCCTCAAGATGTCGTTTAATACAATGTGGAAGGGACATACCCGTAATAAATTGAACCACGGTCTAAACTAGATCATTATAGTAACAATAATGAAATTAAAATAACAACCAAAAAACAAAAAAAAAATCAGCATTTCCATACAAAAGTGTGCAGCCGCCCGGGCGATTTGTATGGGAAAGTCGAATTTGTTTTGGTTTCTTGACTGTTATTTTAATTTCATTATACTTCAGTGATCTAGTATAGCCCGTGGTTCAATTTATTACGGGTATGTCCCTCCCACGTTGTATAACTTCTTACAAAATATACTGAAACTATTTTAAGGGTGAATTAAGTTCATGATACTTAAAGTAGTTTGAATGTTATACCCTATATACTACATATTAACGTGAAAAAATTTCTGATCTTAATGTTGATGCTTATCGTGGATAACCAAGTGCTTGCCCATAGTTATACACTTATACACATAGTTATACACTTATTTTTTCAAGACGTTTTTCAGATATTTCGGGTAGCTCTTGCGAATAAGGTCGAGGACCAGACAGATCCTAGGGCATTTACGCCCAAATCCACTTTAAACATGCTAGTGGGCATGGGCATGCAACCTCACATAGGTTGCGCCCATTCCCTTAATCTTTTTTTACGATCTACGCGGAGAAGTAACTAGTATATTCTACATTTTTTCTGTTTCCCGCTTGTGTGCTATAATGCAACATCTAAAGATTTCTTTATCAAAACCGGGGTCTACAAAATACGAAGCATTCCGAACTGACTTGTGTTGACTGTGGGTTTACTTCGTCTTATTATTTTTTAATCTATTTTTATTTGGAAAAGCTTCCGAGATGACTTGCTATTGTTAACATCTGTTTTATTTGTTTGTATTTGAATATTTTTTGCATTTCGGTCGATAGATAGAGCTACCCGAAATAGTAAAATCTATTTCTTATCTTCTGCATCGAATTCGTTGTGCTGCTTAGGGTTCGTTTTCTGGCTTTCTTCTCTACCTTGGCTTTCTTGCTTGGCTTGGTCATGTCTGATGACCATCATGAGCCCAGTGGAGACGGCACAACGTTACATTTGTTTCCTACGCATCATTATTTACTAACGTAGAAAAAGATGATTACCAATAACTACACAATAAACAAGATACTAACCGTACTTATTCATTGAAAACTGTTGTCTTTAATCAGTCATAAAGTTAATCTTTCAATTTAAAGAGATGCAGACTTTTATTTAAGAGACCCCTTACCCTAGACAGAATCAGAGTTTCCCATACAAACGTAGTCTACGTTTTATTTTGAAACGACATATCAGTAAATATTTGTAACTCTGTAAAGTTACAAATAATTACTGACATTGCATATATCTAGTATTATAATTGGTTTTCACAATCAAAATATGACTCTGAAAGATAATATAGTGTAATAAAACCTTTTTGACCATTAGTATGGAAATCTTTTACACCCTTTTATTTTCTTTCAAGTTCGTATTTTGACTGTGAAAACCAATTATAGCCCTAGATATATGCAATTTCTTAAAAGTTAAATTTTTTTAACGAATACTGACATGTCGTTTTAAAATAAAACGTAGACTACGTTTGTATGGGAAAGTCTAGGGTAAGGCGATTCGTGCGCTCCGAAAATCGGTAGCATCATACTTTTTAGGGTTCCGTACCCAAAGGGTGCAAACGGGACCCTATTACTGTGACTTCGCTGTCTGTCCGTCTGTCCGTCTGTCTGTCCATCTGTCATAGGGCTCTATCTCTTGAACCGTAATAACTAGACACTTGAAATTTTCACCGATTATGTATTACTGTGGCCGCTATAACAACAAATATTATTTATTATTTACACAAATATACAAATATTATTTTTTATTTATTTCTTATTATATTATACAAGTGATCTAGGTTGTGCAGATTTTTTATGAATACGGCGATAATATTACTTAGTTGGTACTCCTACTTACACAAATACAAATCGATTGAGTTGTGTTAGCAGGGTGTATGTATATGTGTATTGGTCATTTCCTGACGCGACGAGGCTGATAAGGTGTAAACTTCCGGTGCCAAATTATACAACGGAAATTGTTAGTGAATATAATTGCGTGGTGATTCTAATAATACGTTTACTTTTCTAATTACGTACAATAATAACATAGTTCTTATACTTAGTAATTATTTATACGTATAATGTTATTAAAACTAACGCGAGGTGAATTTATTAGAACTATTAAACCGATCGAAACTAGTCGGCACGTAGTTTGTGACGCACGGACGACGACGCCCTTAGGCCGCGTCCACGGACACGCGGCGCGGCGTGCGACGCGGGCCGCCTGCCGGACCGCCCGCCGCTCAAAACAAACTATGGAAATTTTACGGCGGTCCGCCAGGCGGCCCGCGTCGCACGCCGCACCGAGTGTCCGTGGACGCGGCCTTACACGTAGTTTAGTAATTATAGTAATTTGCCGAGAGATGATGGCAGAGTAGGAAGAATACATATTATAAACTGGGGAGTTTAGTTTAGGAAAGGGGTTTCCACCACCACTGGTGTCGTAAGAAGCGTCCAAGGGAGATGCAGGTAAAAGAGAATAGGGAGCAGCGACTTTTGTGCAAAGACATCATACCAACTGCTGGGATTACCAACCCGTCTGCCCAGCGTGGTGGTTATGGGCAAATCCTACCTTTATTGGAAAAGGTCTTTAGTCCAGCCGTGGACTTATATAGGCTGTTAAAGAAAGGCTGTTTATTTATTGATATTTTCGAGTTTCACGCAGACATTTCGCAAACGAGAAAAGTCTCGACGAAATGTAACTATCCAGAGGCTACTACTGTGATACAGGCCGGCCTTCATCAGGCTCCAGTCCCTTCTATCTAAATTAGCACCCAAGAATACTATTGTTGTTTTTATTCTTTGTTTTTATGCTACACGTAAGATTGTTGAAGAAAAATATATACTTAACTAAACAAAAGAAAAATAATTATAGATAATAATAAGTACAACTTTTGACGAAGCTTGTTGCTGATGAATTTTTGTAACCTTTTTTTATAAATATTTAGCTTTTCTGGTAAAGATTATACATAGGACATTATTAAAACCACATAAAACTTACAGAGGTTGGGTACTTACTGACATCAAAGGGCTGATTCGATGTAAACTAGCTGCCAGGTAAATACAGGAAGGAAGTGAGTTGGCAGCGGCTTAGACGGTCTGATTCAATCTACCGGAGCCTTGCACTACCGGTGCCGATCTCATTACTGGCGCCTGCACCACTCTGCCAAGAACAACCGTGAATGCACTCTCTACATTTTGCTGATTCACATAATCTAGGATAATTCACTTTTAGCCGGCTATCTCAAGAGAAAATGTTTTTCGTACGTAGTTATGCAGGGTCTATTTCTTAACCTACTTCAGAACAGGAGTAGTTTAGGAAGAGATTTAAAAATGGAAGAGTTTTTTTTGTATGTATCTTATGCGATATCTCCGGCAATCGCGAACCGATTTTGTTGATTTTTTTCTATCTACTTGGTCCCATATTAATTTGGTGAAGATATGATGATCTTTGGAGATATGGAAGAAAGTTCTCAAAGAAAATGAAGTCGGTTGTTGTTTTTTTGTACAAAAAATTAATCAACAGTATTTTTTTATATTGATTCATATGAAGCCTTGCAGTTTAAAATAGATGTAAGAGATGAATTATATTTGTTTAGAAAAATATTAAAATTAAAAGTATTAAATTAAAACTTTATTAAAAGTGTATTTTTTTTAATTGGTAGGTACGATGTCATACATCTTGTTGTTTTGTTATCTGTGATTATTAAAATCGATCAAACAAAAATCCTCTGACTGCTCTGGCTAATATATGGCTCTGGCAGTCCAGAGAGGGTCGTGCTCCTGCAGTGGAGTTAAAGAACACCTGATGATGATGATTTACAACTTGTATTATTAATACATTAGAATAAATCGATGTTTTAAATTGAGGTATTAGGCTTTATATTTGGTCTCTTTTATTTAACCCTCCCCTTTATTTTAAGTGACTCACTTCATTATGGGGATTTCTCGTTACGATTCATTGAAAACAGTCCTAACGAAAATATTCCCCCCTATTGTCAATGCAATATTACTAATATTATACATAATTGCACCTAAAAATATTTTAAGCCACTGTGTATTAAATTACATACAATACAATGAAGTTTTCCTCACGGCGTTCGTAATTGGGAGTTGTGTACTTACAGTTAACAGTTGTACACAACACTAACTTAAACTTGAAAGGGTTTTCCCGGAAGTTACGTAAAGAACTGACAACGGGGGTGGCCGCCCCCGCACGTGACTTGGATATTAATAAGCTGGCGCGTGTGCTTGCATGGCCTTTATACCCCATTTGGATGAACGGAAGGAAATGCATGTATATTGTAAAGGCTAACCTAGTGGACCTCTCCACTCCATATTGCGGAAAAAATAGGAACTAATTTTAACTTGACATCGGCCCATAACACAGTTTAAATATATAATAGTTTTATGATCGGTCGCCTGTTTGACGTCATCCCTTTTTGGAAATGCATTTACGCGAAAAGTTTTACAACCGATTAGCGGCAAACATCAACCCTCTTTGGGAATGCAATTGTAGCACGAGATGTTTGAAGCCTTGTGATGCTAAAATCATTAAACAAAATGGTTGTTACTATACAGATACATTACCACGTCCTTATTCCTAACGGGGCAGACAGGGTATTTTAGAATTTGCGGCTCTAAGCAGACAGAGCCCAAAGACGCAAGATCAAAAAACCACTTGTAGCGTTATGGTGGGCGATGATAGTAAAGAAATCAAAATAGTGATGGATGGGAATGGGGATGGGCGTCACGCAGGCCGCAAATGGATGCAGGTGGCAAGGGAAAGACACAAATGGAATAATATGGAGGTAGCCTATGTCCTGAAAAGGAATCATAGAGGCTGCTATGGATGGATAGATGGATGGGAATGATTACCATGATTAGCATTTTCGCCGATTCGATCGGCTTTTAAGATCTGCGCAGGAAGAGAAGCAGCTGGTACATTCTGGGGTTTTTTTCTTTACTCCCAGCCCTCTTCTTACAATACAATACAATACAAAACTCTTTATTGCACCAAATAAGAAACATTAAAAATAACAAAGTTTACGGAGCTTATAAATAAATAAGGTACAAGAGGCGGCCTTTTCGCCGAAGCAATCTCTTACAGGCAAATATAAAGAGAAGGAGTGCGAAGTATATGAGTAAGATAACAGGTGGCGCAGTTAAAATTAAAATATAAATTATAAATCTTCTTCTTCTTCGTCTAAGCGCGTTCCCGGTTGCATCCTCAGCTGCGCTGCTTCGGAGCCCAGGGTGCGTTTTCTAGCTTTTTCTTCTCCAAATATAACATGCATGTCAATGGTCACCCATGGATGCCAAAGACCTTGCAAAATCGAGAAGAAATAGCCGGAACAGTGTAAATGATTTGGCTATAGTTTTACGACCGGCCGCCTGCCTGACGTGAACCTTTTGGGAATGTATTTGTGGGCAAAGTTTTATAACCGGCCACCGCCCGACGTTAACCCTCCTTGGGAATGCAATTGTAGCACGAAATGTTTGTGCTTAGTCCTTTAGTCGCCTCATACGACATCCACAGGAAGAGATGGAGTGGTCCTATTCTAACCCGAAACCACACGGGTTCTTTTCTCCTAGACCAGCATGGTAGTTTTCAAAAATGGTTGTTTTAAGTTTGAAACGTGAATGATTAATGATTTTCTGGAATAACCGCAGGGTGCACCCTCACACGTGACTTGGTTAGTAATAAGCTGGTGTGCATGCATCGCCGCCTCATTTCAATTCAGGGAATGCATCGGAACGTAATGCAGTTTGACGGACGAGGTGCATGTAAGAGTTGTAGAAAATCTATAGTTGTTAGGTAGAATGTGCCCAAATCAAGTTGACATTGACAAGTGCGATAGTGTGATATTTATTAGATACAAAATCAAAATCAAATATTTATTCAGTAATGAGGCCTTTGCAGGCATTTTTACACGTCAATAATTATAGTGTACATTACTTGTAATGTTTATTTATATCTAAATTATTTTTTTCTTTGTTCAAAAGCTACCGATACTTTTCGCAACGACAACTGCTGAGAAGAAACGCCGGAAGAAACTCATTTACACAGTATTGGTCGCCTACGCGCCAGAAAGGCTTTGTCAGTTTACAAAGATATTATGCCTAATACAATGTTATCACAACATAATATGTAAAGCTTGCGAACGAGTGCCAAATCCAATTTACAGAAATAAGTTACACTGAGTAGTCTTATAAATCGGAACCGAGCTGACCAATCCCTACTGGCGGCACCCGTTCACGAGTTGACGCGTGGATCAGCCATCGCTGAACTCATCCATAGATGTTACTAGATGTTAACTTGATTTGGGCGGATAATAGTTTAAACCTAGTAACAAAGTTAGTCTGGGTTTAATAATAAGACGGCTAATGTTTACTTTAAAGGGTTTACTTAGGTACATATAGGCACTTTATGGTTCATGTTTTTGCAAGCCTGACTGTACTCCATTTGGTTAGGTGTTTAAATAAATGTAAATAATCTTGACATGTGTTTTTATTAAAATATACACTTTACAAATTAATTATGTATCTACTTAATTTATCTATACTTCTATACTAATATTATAAAGCTGAAGAGTTTGTTTGTTTGTTTGTTTGTTTGTTTGTTTGTTTGTTTGTTTGTTTGTTTGTTTGTTTGTTTGTTTGTTTGTTTGTTTGTTTATTGTTTGTTTGTTTGTTTGTTTGTTTGTTTGAACGCGCTAATCTCCGAAACTACTGGTTCGAATTGAATAATTCTTTTTGTGTTGGATAGTCCAGTTATCAAGGAAGGCTATAGGCTATATAACATCACGCTACGACCAATAGGAGCAAAGATATAGTGGTAAATGTGTAAAAAACGGGAGAAATTATTTCATCTTTGAAGCCTTCCGTTGCGTGCGCCGTGAAAACGGTTCAAGATACACAAAAAATATGTATTAAAGAATAATAGCTCTTTTAATGATCTAAAAAACAGTCCGCGATAGTATATGTCTATCTTTTAAGATTAACTCACAAAAACCGTTTTTATGGTACCTAATTTGGTCGAAATAATTTGTTTAAGTTGTATCAACATAATAATATTAATCTTTATTCAAATAAATATGTTGTTTGTTAAGAGTACTTCATTGTGAATAAAATTGTCTTTGACATTACTTAATTTCAACAAAAAACTTTAATTGTACAATGATAAATAACTCCGAAACAAAACCAACTCGCTCTCTGCGCTGGCCGGCGCGGCGGGAGAGAGGCGGTGCTTGCGGGCAAGCCGGGAGGGGGGTGTAGCTCAACGAGATACCATGCCGCGCGGCTCACTCGCGCGGTCGGCTCCCTACTGAACGGTTGAATGCAGCGCTAATTTGTTTATCTATACTAATATTATAAAGCGGAAGAGTTTGTTTGTTTAAACGCGCTAATCTCAGGAACTAATGGTCCGATTTGAAAAATTCTTTTTTTGTTGGGTAGTCCATTTATAGAGGAAGGCTTTAGGCTATATAACATTACGTTCCGACAACCACGCGAACGAAGTCGCGGGCACAGCTAGTAATTTATAAAATAAATAATTTGTAATTTGCAAATGTATTGATTTATGAAGTGTATATTTTAATAAAAGATGGTTTACATTTATTTGAATACCTAACCAAATGGAGTATAGGTATATTTAAAATGCTTATTGTAATGTATTAATTATATTCATTTAAATTCTATTTTGTAAATTCTCTCATATTTAATACATACTCGTAAGTAATTGATTTTGTAAGTTATATACTTACCATAAAAAAATATCTTGTTTCCAAAAGTAAAATGAAAAATGTAAGTATATGCTTTTAGTTTTCTCAACAAATACATAGTACTCGCTCAATGAATTATATTTCCTCAGAACGAATAATGCTGCACTTTGCCAGCTTTCGTTTCTCGGTATTTTAGTACCTATTCTGACAATAGTAAACACGTCAGTTTACCTTTGCAGAGCTGCCGAAAACTGCAAACATTTTTCCTTGTGGAAATATTGGCAAGATAATTGGCGAAAACACGGTATGCTCCTTATCTTTGCAGGCTTTGTTGTTGATGTATTTATGTAATTCTTTTATAAGAAGATTCTTTTTTATAAATATTCAAGTTGAGCAATTAAAATAGTTACTTAAGTGGACTGGTAATTAACTTAACATGTAAGCTACAGGGAATCCCTGTAGAAAAATAATTAACATCGAAGTTTTCTCATAAAAAATTGAGTAAGCGCGTCTTCCGTGGCAAGATACGGTATCCTGTATATATTTTGATATTATTTCTTATAGCTTTGTTCTTATACAAAAGTTTTTACAAACAATTAAAACTTATACAATAGAAATGCATTTAAGTAAACTAAATTGATTTATTCTTACCTGGTATGTCAAAAATATGATATTTCGCAAAATATTTCTTCGGTATTCAGTATAATTTTTCACACTAAATAAGTTTTTAGCACTAAACCCATATTGTATTTTTCTTTACCTCAGCGCTTACCTGGTTGCATCCTCAGCTGTGCTGCTTCGGAGGCCGGGGTGCGCTTCACCCCTAACCCGATTGTACTGTCCCATAATAAATATATATGGATATATCTTACCGATTGAGCAAGCCCCATAGTAAGTTATTAAACTTGTGTTCTGATAAATAGATGATAGAAGCATGTGTTACGAGTAGGATACTAATTCAACTATTTTATGATAATTAAATATATAGAAAAACACTTAGAACCCAGGACCATTTGAAAAAGGGCATTTCCCAACTTTCCCTGGCTGGGAATTAAACCCAGAACCTCCGAGTAGCGGACTAGCGTAGTTACCAATAAGCACAGAGTCACGGAGATCATTAATGGAGCAGGAACCTGAAGGTGGTTAGGTACGATACCTGTTGGTTGTCTTTAGTAATGAAACTATAGAATAAAATGTACACATTTATTTCCTTACAACTATTTACAGATTAATCCTAAGGTAACTAGAGTTTACCTACGTTTGACTATGGACAACAAGTCCTTGAGCCACCGGCTCGGAGGTTCCTCGTATAAGATCATGATCATCCACTATACCCATAATGAGTATTGCTTTGAAGTTTACTTATGTATTTATTATGTACAATGTGGAAATAGCATATATTTTCTGGGCTCTAAGGGTTGGATCTCATCTACCAGCACTGAACAGCACTTTCCTATGCTGCTATCCTTTTCTGTCGCTCAGATCAGTAATTTGCTAGAGCGAGAGAGAGCGACGGAACGCTGCAGCACGGCCGATGCTAAAGCGTTCCGTCGCTCTCTCTTGCTCTAGCAAATGACGCTTCTGAGCGACAGAAAAAGTTAGCAGCATAGGAAAGTGCTGTTCTGTGCTAATAGATGAGATCCAACGCTAAGGCACCTCGCACACTAAACTATATGGTAATATCTATCTACAGGGTGATTTTGAACATCGTAACTGTATTCAAGAAAAGTACTCTTTAAGCGAAATCAGACATACATATTCTGGCATATGTACCTTGTTTCGTAAAAAAACCAAGACATTAGCCGACAAATGCATACCAAAAATCTCTCATTTGAATGTCACCGCTCGCTTCTGGGATCGTGGCGGGCGGCGGGTGGTGAGCGGGGAAGGCAACGGGCGGCCGTGCGTTAAGGCGAAGATATAGGCAAATGGCCTTGAAGTGTGAAATAAATTGTTAACTCGTAAATATGGTGATAATTTCCATATTGCTCAACGTCATGCACTAGATAGCCCTTTAAATTATTTTATGAACTGCCGTTAAAACTATTATTGATGATCCGTCTAGCTTTAAAACTTGCCGTGGCCACTTTTGGCGGAGGCAAGTTTTAAAGCTAGACGGACTAATGTAAATACTTTCAACGGTGGTTTATAAAATAATTTAAAGGGCTATCTAGTGCATGACGAAGAGAAATATGGAAATTATCTCCATATTTACGAGTTAACAATTTATTTCAAATGAGGGCGCCACTTCAAGGTCATTTGCCTATATCTTCGCCTTAACGTTAGTAGGTTAACCATTTATTAGAAATTTGGGAATTGACATAAGATAAATCTTTTTACCTACGGTTTTGTGTTCTACGAGTATTACTGATTCTGATTCCGAGATTTCAATATAGCTAAGGGGTATAAAATCAATGATGTATGTGTATTGAAAATAATTGAATTGTAATAGGTATTTGCTGTGCTAATAATATTTGAGAAGCTTTCGTCGTGCAATTTGTAAGCACATCCGATTAGAACATCTTTCCATATGGTTGGTACAGCATGTAAATGTCAATGTAGGAAGGAAATATACTACATATAAACTTTAGTATCGATTACAATGTTTGTAATGTTTAATTTATCAGCGAACTATAATAGGCAATCAGTACATTTTACAGACAATCAAAGAAAATTGGTCTGACAATGTTGCCATCTCTCCCAGGGTTGTCTGGGAGAGATTGTTTAAGCGGTAATACAGCCGCTTGTTGTAATGTTTAAGTATAGTTCAGTTGTTGTAGCTTATCAAATGTATACTTATGTTGGTGGCATAAATAATGTATCATATTGGTCTTGGCATCTTGTGAGTCATAAGAAATATAAATGTTAAGTATCTTGTAAATACTTAACATTTCCTAACTAATTAAATGAATCATTGTAAAATCCTCAATATAAAACTCAAATTATGTTACTGCATTTTTAAACCCTTTTTAATTTTATTATTAAGTATGCTATATCCACATCATAGTTATCGCTAGCTCAGTTATTAGAAAATAGTTCTATTTATAACATCACAATGGATTTAAAACAGAATTTCCCACTTCAGTCGCTAGGAAGGAATTAAGCTAGCAAAGTTTGTTCACTGAAATTAAAATAAATAGCTGTACTAACTCTACATTTCGTATTATACTGACCGCATTATCCTTATTCTTTGTCACCCTATAATTTTTAAAATATTTTTTCGGTATTCTAAAATTTCCGAACATTATAAGAAGTACAACGGTGGAAATACAATACAATGATGATACACCTACCTTCTGGTACATCTACAGGTTTACTTTTTTGGAAAAACTGATATTTTTTCCTGTTTCTTTTAAATCGTAACTTATTAAATATAAATACTTTTATAGCATATTAGGACCTATAGGTATGAAATCAATCACCTTAATAATGGTAACTTTTTAACCCCCGATGCAACAAGAGGGGCGTTGTGTGTATGTCTGTGGCACCATAGCTCCTAAACGAATGGACCGATTATGATGCGGTTTTTTTGTTTGAAAGCTGACGTGATCGAGATGGTTCTCAGCTATAGTTGTATCGGTGGTTACCTAAAATTTTTAATTTTATTTATTGTGTTTCAAAAACATTTACAAATTATACACATATTGTACAAATTGGACAGTAAATACATACATATAAAAATATTTCGAATTTCACTGAAATATTACGTATAAATATCGTATATCTTTGTCTAAATTCCACGTACACTCAGAATGGCATCACCTAGCACTCATTACAAACAACCCATCAGTCAGACCTAACTTCGCATATAAAGTATGTTTCGAACGAGCACGGCGAGTCATTCCACTTCAGTCCTTTGTCGTCTCTGTTCCACAGTTCTAGGCAGTTCTCTTCTTCTCCGTTCTCGTATCGGAAATTGTTGGGTTCGCCAGCGTTCCAGTTGACGAAGGTGAGAGGTCGACCGTTGGCCATCCAGAAGAAGTTACCCTCTTCCGCCAAGTCGGTGCCTGACGTCCAAAAGTGCTCGCGCCCGTAACCTGGAATTACATAATATTTCTATGAATATTTGTTAACTTTCGGGTGATATAGTATCTTTTGTTTCATCCCAGATGTCGTCATATTTTTAAATAGGCACATATCTTATAAGGCAAACTACTGGATGATTGCCGTGGCCCGATACTGCTCAAAACTATTCCTAATACACCTAAAGTTTGAGTTACACCTAAAAAAGTTTCTGTAATGTTTCTGTGTTTAGAGCATACAGTTATTTTGCTATGTGCAATTTAACATATTTCAAAGTCATTTTTCGAAAAACGTAACAATCCCTAACAAAAAGGATATAGTGGTAAATGGCAGTTATAAAATTTTCTACATTTGCCTAAGTAAAAGAACAAAAGTAAGTAGTACATCAACTGCAAATTATATGTAGTACCACATCAGTCACCGTGCAGTGCTTATCCTTTTTAAAAAAATAATCCATAAAGTATGTAGGATTCTATTATAACATTATTATTCTATATATATATACATTCTAATAATCTGGGTACAAATAATAAATACATCGTCAAGATAAACGAAGGGTCAATAATTTGTCGTGCAATCGCGATTCAAATTAGACGGCGGCGGCGGCACTTCGAAATTGCATCGAAATTACTTTTAGGATCCGAGGGTCGCTGGAGAGGGCCGCTCGTCTGCCGTAAAAATGAAATCATTTGCTGGGGCACGTTTGAGGTTTAAAAATTACAATTTGCATGACAATTACTAGGAAAATGACAAATACTAAGAAATGTCTTACAAATCATGCTCAACAAAGCTTCCGTACGTGTTTATGACTCAGCTATTTATTTAGGTATATTGTTTGTTTAAAAATTTCTTAAATTAAAAAAATGGAGATACAGATTGGTGCCGTGTGATTTCCGGCCTGATATTTGCTGTTAAGGCCGTACCTGAATTTTCCGGGGTCCAGTGCTGCCCCCATTTAAAATAAATCAATTAAAAAAAACGGCGACATCATTTAAAATTTTGCTACTACCAAGTCCTAGATAACCCTTTAAAGTATTTTATGAACTACTATTTACAGTTTAAAGTGAGAACGTTAAGCTTTACTACGCACATTTGCGAAAAACCGCCACTTAAACCGCCACACACAAAATTTTAAATAATGTCTGTGTTTTCTTTGAAATGATTTATTTTATATGGGGGCAGCACTGGACCCCGGAAAATTTAGATAAGGCCTTAAAGAAGAAGCTTCAAAATGCGAGGGATAAGGAGGGAAAATATGAGAAAGTCACCCTCAATTAAACCAAACTTACAAGCTGCAGCCTCATGCGAAGAGGTTTGTTGGTATAATTTTAGGGGTTAACATAGTATTCTTTTAACAACCTTACAACCATCATTATTTCTTTCAAGCTGGTCTGGGAAAAGAGAAAATACTTAGAATGTACCAGCTGTTTCTCTTCCAGATCTTAAAACTTGATCGAGGGAATGGGCGAAAATGCAAATCATGTTAATAGGCGATGCGGCTAGCAACCCATCACTATTTAGATTCATTTTCCATCTTCTCGCCCACCTCTCAAAGTAGCCTTTGGGTCTTGCGGCCCTGGGGTCTGTCTACTCAGAAACCCAAATGCTCTCCATTAGGGATAAAGACGTGATGATGTATATAATAAAGTGTGTGTTTCCGGGTACACCGTGTGGTTTCGGGTCAGAATAGGACAACTCCATATCATCCTGTGGATGTCCTAAGAGTCGACTAAAGGAAAAGCTCTTAAGCTCGCGCTACAATAGAATTCTCAAGGAGGGTCGACGTCAGGCAGGCGACCGGTCGTAAAACTATAGCTAAATCGTTTAAAATTTTCCGACTATTTCTTCTCCAATTTGCTAGATTTTTATGATCCCTGGGTGACTATTGATATGCATATTATATTTAGAAAATAAAAAGCGGGAAAGAACACCCCGGGCTCTGAAGCAGCATAGCTGTGGATGCGACCGGGAACGCGTTCAGATGAAGATGTATAATAGAATATAGTACATCTATCATTATAAACGAAGGGGTCTGCTATAATAGATACAACCGTCAGTCATCAAATAAAATGGCGGAGGCACTTTTAAATTGCATTGAAATCACTTAGGACCAGAGGGGTCGACGAGTATTGTAGTTCATGTCCGTCGTAAAAATGATTTCATTTGCAAATGCCGTAAGATTGAGTGATATTTCTAATATTATTACTAGTGGCTCTGTGAGCTGTATACTTCGCGAGTCTGTCTTTGCATAGCTTCATCATCATCACCATCATCATCACCATCATCATCACCATCATCATCATCATCCTCATTATCATTATCAGGTCTTTTTAGCTTTAACTGCAGGAGCACGACCCTCACTGTACTACCAGAGCCATATATTAGCCAGAGCAATCAGAGTTAAATGAACAAAATTTCAGAAGAATCGGTTGAGAAATGCGACCTGTAGAGGAGAAAATCATGACAGCTAGACAGCCGGACAGACATTCGAAAGCATTTTGGCCCAAGCCGAAATATAGACTTCGCTCACGCTTCGTGCTCGCTCAGTCAATGACATTATGAGAATGGCTTAAAACAAAAAATCTTTTTAATTGTACTAAACTGGTAAAGAATAATAATAAAGTTTTTGAGTAAAGTATTATGACACGCATTTCAGAGAGAGTGTGTAGGCATAGTATAATAAATAATACTCGGTGTAGGTAAGTAGCATGTATGTATAATAACGAATAAGCAACAGACTTTAAAATTAAATCTAAACTAAATTTTTAAAACCAGAGGTGTTACCATTAACAAAGGTTAACTAAATGATAGGCATTCAACTATATGAGCCCGCCATCGAACTATAATCTCTAGAAATCTAACGCTCCAACATTCACCGCTTCGATTCTGATTCTAATTACAACGAAACACTCAAACACACACATAGACAAAGATGCATGCGATTGGTCGCGACAAGATCTCGCGTCGTGGTCGGTCGGGTGGGGCAGTCAACGCAACGAGCGGTGAGGTACAACGCGCGGATGGTGCCTATTATTCAGTAAGCTACGCCGAAATAAATAACCTTGTTTACGTGTAAATTTTTTTTAATAACTAATTTTCATGTCTGTGGCTTCTACACCACTTCACGGCACATGACGGCATTTTTAATGAATCGATTATCGCAAAAACACAGCAATATTCTCACTCTTTGACGAATTAAAACATGGCGAAAAAACGATGGTTTTATGACCGGTCGCTAGCCCGTCATCAAACTTTCTTGAAAAAAAATCTTTACTAGCCCCTCACGCCGCCCGATGTATAACGCTTCAGAGCCCGGGGTCCGCTACCTAACCTAGGTTACTGATTTTACACAGAGCGACTGCCATCTGACGTCCACAACCCAAAGGGTAAACCAGAACCAATCCTAGGATAGGTTTAAACAAACGCTAGATGGCGTTCGGGACTCACAGCTTTGCGTGCTTTCCGAAGCACGAAATCATTTTTCTTTTCGGATAATCAGGTGATTCAAGCCTGCAATATCCTAACCAGACTGGAAACAACTTTTCACAAAATTTGCTTCCCAGTGGGATTTGAACCCACGATCGGATCACAAGGCAAACGCCTTGACCACTAGACCACGGATGCATTTTGTTAGACGTTATATAAATAAAAACTACTTAGATGTGTTGTTTTACCTGAGTCCTTAACATATTGCTCCAGCTTGTCGTTCTCCTGCTGCGAGGAGATGGAGGCGAGGTGCATCCCGTGAAAGCGGCAGTACTGCTGCGCTTTAAACCAGTTTGCCTGGAAACAACACAAAATACACTCATAAATAGAGGTAAAAAGAAATAAAAACAAAGTTTGATCTTTAAATTTTCCAAGATGGCCGCCAATAGTCGACTGCGTCCAATTTGACTAAAAGTCAAAATTGAAGGGTTTTTTGCGCCGGGGAAAACAAATCTGACATTTTTTTGGACTCCAAGATGGCGTTTAGATTTTAGAATTTTAACTTAATTCGTTCATAACGTCCTATTGGATCATCAAAGGGGTCTGAAATTTAGTATGATGGGGTAAAGCACCCCGCAGTACTCAAAACTGTAAACAAATTTTTATTCCAAGATGGCCGCTTACACATTTTTTAATGTTTCATGTACTGACTGTAGTTTTTACCCATTTTCTCAACTGAACATAGATTCCAAAAAACTCAACAGCTGCACGAAAAACTGCGGGGTGCTTGCAGTCCGCGCAACGCCCGAAAACCTAGTTTCTTATTTATACATCTAAAGTTTTCGGTTTTCAGCCAAATATATTTTATATTAATTTAGTTATTATTATTACGTTATTCTAAAAATCAAAAATGATGATAGATTATGGTCTATCGCCGATGATGATTTTGTTTTGGTAATTTTCTGGCCAACAAAGGCTTGCTCATCGATCTGCGCCTTGTCTATTCCAAAGTTAGAACTATGCGAGACTAGATTGCAGGTGATCTAGTAATTACATGCAATTACTAGATGTCATTATTCGTCTTCTCACAAATCTTATCATAATCTGCCTACCATTACAACATAGTATATCTAAACTACGACCTATGGAAGTTTTGGGTTCGATCCCCAGCCAGGGCAAGTTAAAAATTGGTCTTTTGAGTGTTTAGCTATACTTAATAAAATATAGTATCGTTGAGTTAGTATCCTTTAATACAATTTAAACATACTTTGGGGCTAGCTTAACCAGTGTGTTTTTTTTTAAATAATTTACATCTAATTATAATCATAGTTCATAATATTAAACAGTTATTTATCATTTTGATGATGCATACTTACTAAAAAAAATATTCATATAAGATGATATGATAAGAAATAATAGATAAAACAAATGTCATGGTATTATGCAAATATTTTAATACCAATATTATAGGACTAAAAAAAGTTAATTAATAAAAAGATTAAAGGTTAGGAATGCGTTGATTTTCCTATCATACATGTAAAGGTGAAGGCTCTCCTAGTTCGATTAGTTCGCCACGCACACGAAAGTACCGAGTAGGTCTACGTAGGTCGACCGTAAAAGGTTACATCATAATTATTGTTGATTAAGTGTTACATTCATCTGGCATTTCAGTATATCTATCATTTGAGTTGGAAGTAGTAGGTATATCATTATCACTATTTTGGTTTTATTTTTTTTATCTTTATAAACTACTTACTTAATTAATTTGGTTATATTCTACAATATTCAGCATTTCAACAAATTGATTTATAATTGTACTCTCTGCAATAGATTCCGTCCCAAAATACTTTCTGTTGTTATAAAAACGTAATGAAACATGTACTCTGGAATACAGTTTTCTTTCTTTCTGGAATAGTTGAAGTATACCCCTGCCTATGTTGCTGCATCCGTTGTGGATACGCAACACCGGCTTTCACCGTGTGTCACCTCTAGACGAGGCATCCTCAGGCACAAAACCGCAGCAGGTCTGGGTATCGATTCCTATAGTTAGGTACATTGATTATCTTATGCATTAGTCATCACTCATCGTACCACAGGCTATCATTTGCGTCGAACCATTGCTTTCGACACACTTACATCATAAACCTACTCTGTAATTATGTCAGCAATTACGCGCTTTGACATAAGGCTGACTAAATATAAACGGCATAATTGAGTTTGTAGCGTTAACCTCATTAGTTAGATGATAATTAACTGCGTAAGAATGTAAAGTTGGAGAAAGTCCATTTCGTAACAATGTTAAATAAAAAATGGATTTCGAGGAAGAAATAAAACATAAGTGTTGAAAATAAATATTGATTTTTAGGGTTCCAACTCAAAGGGTGCAAACGGGACCCTATTACTGAGACTCCGCTGTCTGTCTGTCTGTCTGTCCGTCTGACACAGGGCTCTATATCTTGAACCGTAATAGCTAGACACTCGTAATTTTCACCGATTATGTTTTATTGTGGCCGCTTTAACAAAAAAAAAAAAAACTAAAAATAAGAAAAAGTTAAAAATTAAAGGGGGTCGTGTTTTTTCTGCGTTTTTAACTCGATCTTTTTATTGGCATTAACTAGATACTGGAAATTTTCACCGATTATGTATTACTACTATGGCCACTTTATCAACAATAAAAATACGATGAAGTTAAAAATTAAAGGGGGATCGTCATACAAGAAACGTGTTTCTTCAGCGTTTTAAAACATTGTACGGAGGTACGGAACCCTTCATGTACGAGTCCGACTCGCACTTACCCGTTTATTTGACAATCGTAATTTCCTGCTTAAGGCCGCATATTAGGTACGTCTATTTCGTAACAATGAGAAACAAAATATTAGTGTTAAATAATATTGATTTTGTGATGCATGTAATTGTTGAAAATGAGAAACTCATTTCTAAGAAAATATCAGACTGTGTGTGTATTCAACTTTCTGTAAGTATTTCGAGGATAACAAGTAACGAAACGAATATTATCTAAGTACCTATTTATAATCATAGGTTCATTTTGAGTGACTAAATAGAACGTACTACATTTTATCAACTGGGTAATTTTTTCTATGTAATTCAGCCCAGTCACGAAAAAAATAGGTAGGTTCAAGCTTAAACTTTTTTTCTTAGTCTGTGTGATTTGTCCGTATCAGAATAAAGATAAATGAAAAAAAAAACTAACAAAATATAACGATTGCAAAAAAATACATTAGATGTAAATTTACAAGTGTACATGAACCAATAAAAATTAGTACATTACGATATAAGTGCGTTATGGTGGTTATAACACATGAAGCGGAATTTCAGCCCGAGCGAATGCGAGGGCGTAAGGAGCTGAGTGTGTTTAACCAATATATGCACGTATATCGTACGACGTTTTTCAACATACTTGCGAGGGAAAATATCTAATAAACTGATATTTTTGATTTTAAATAAACTCAAACATAAAACTTTGATGCACATTGTTGCTTTCCCGCCGTTTTACTTTTTAAAATCAGCAGGGCGCGCGGCCTGCTGGACGGCGCCGCGCAGCATGAGAATTCGAAATTTGAAAAAAAAAAAAACAATTTGGAGCGTAAGTAAGATACAAAGATAAATATTGAAACAACGATGACGTTCGATGTCTGATTTATTATTTTTCTTTGTCTAACCTTCACCTTATGTTATCTAACTATGTCGCTCACACACAACTGTAAAATTTTCTTACTCTCTCATTCATACTGGATTTACCATTAATTCTGTCCCTTTCTTTCGCAATAGTTGAGTTATAGAAATATAACTTCTTTATTTGCATTTCTAACACACGCGTGTTTTATAGGCTGCTTTATATATCTAAAACCGGTGAAATAACATCGACTAAATGAGCAAGGGTGTTGAAAAAAAATTATCGACACCTTATCACAGATGTTCGGTTTTTTGTGTATGCCAACATTAATTTCAGATTTTTCAAGCTGCCTGTAGGCATCTGAGATCTGACAGTGGGACTAATCGCTAAACGTGTCTTCCCAAGCACGGAAAAGCACCAGATATTTCATGCCAATCCAAGATTACTATGTGTTAATTACTCAATCGCATCTATTTAGGCATAGCTAAGTATATTAAACAGTAAGTACACAATGAGCCAGTCAGTTTCCAGTACATTTGGCAGACGTTAGTGCCGAGCCACTGGGCGTGAGTAAACTGCGGAAGCCATATAGGAATTGTCGCCCATGCGTGCGGCTTTTGACTCGCCGGTCAAAGGTTTACACAAAAACCAACGCATCTAATAAGGCATGATAATTTTTTGATTCCTTGGCTACAACGCTACAACAACCGCTATTGGCCTTAGAAGTTACTTGCGAAACGTTTATTTATGGACCATATTAAGGCAAACTATTCCCCATTCCCACAATATATTATATTGTGTATTTCCGTGTCGTAGAAGGCGACTTAGGAAATATTTTTAGAAGAATTGTGTTTTGGCTTCCGCCAGCGTCTAATTAATATTTTTAACTTTAAGTATCATGCCAAATTTATGGCGAATTCGTAGTTTTTGGAAGCAAATAAATGGTTTTGCTTGCAGGTAAACTGCGTCAAAATTCTTTTTGGGTGCTTCTTTGCCTTAAGTAGTTTCATACTTTGGCTATAGCAATACACACAAAGGCCACATCACAGCATCAGAAAAATGTGACTTTTGAAATATAATTAATGACATAGAATAGCAATCGCCATTAAAAATAATAGGACTGCCCCATGACATTTAAAACCCCGATTTCAAGAGATGAGGTTGAGGCAAGACGTTAAATAGCTCATACAAATCTTCATTCGCCAAATTAAAGAAAAATACCGCATCAGAAATATTTCTTAATTAACTACCTTAACACGTTGACGTACCGTACCGGACAAAGAAAGTGAAGTAATAAAAAACTTCAATGAGAATGCGTCGATACAAAATAAACGGGGCGTGGCCGTAAAGGTGTGGTTCTACTGTGTTAACAAGATGTAAGATGATAAAAAATCTATCTTTACAACAAATTATATTTTATCTAGAATTTATAATTAGGGAAGAATACAGCTCGTTTTTACACACTTTATCTAATAAAACATAGCTATAGATTATTTAACAAACAGGTATATGTATAAATGCCTCATTTGTGATTTTCCCCAGCGAACAGTTAGGCACACTCTAAGAGAATTAAGCAAACTCAAGGCTCTGGCATAGAAGACAGTAAGAGTATTACATAGCTATGGGCACAGGAGCGAACTTAAATTATTTTATCTTGTAAATCTCTTTGTTGTGAATAATGATTATGATCATATGTAATGATGCAATAGAGTTTCTATCCAATTAAAATATGGTTTTACGAGTACTATAGGTAGGTATCTAATTATTTTAGTGCTTTTCTACATGTCCGTTTTGCAAGAATTGTATATTTTTTTTACCACGATCTGCATTCTAAACACCTTAGTGTTTCTAACCCAAAAATCCGAATTTTTATTTGATTATACCCATAATCAAATAAAAATTCGGATTTTTGGCGCCAAATTATGTCTTAATTTTTTTTTATTCAAACTTATTGAGTCGGGTATCAGAATAAAAGATTTTATAAAAGGATTACAAAAAATTGTACAACATATATATTGTAATGTTATTTGGAATGAGGAATGCTAAAAGACAACATACAACCTCGCTCATTTTACGCACTACTGGAAGTACGGGTAGATGCATTTGTAGATTGTGGAGAGATACGAAAACATGCATGAATTTTTAAAAAGGATGAAAATGGAGGAGTCATTTGGGAATACGTAAGTACAAGACCAACAAGGCGGGATATCAAACATGTAAGTAACATGCTCTTTTCTTTGACTATTTCGAGGGACGCAGACATATTGAAAGTATTTCCAGGTCCATCGTGTTATTTTCATTTACCTATTTATTATAAATTAGTAAATACAATGAAAAAAAATATAAGCTGCAGTCAACAACACTAAGCCAGTTGTAGTATGAATTATTCATGTAACCTTCTCCTTGAATCACTTTATTTTTAAAAAGTTGCGTAGTTGAAAAGATCTAAGCGTAAATTCATACATAAAGAGGGATTAACGGCGGTAAGCGACTTTGTTTTAGATATACGTACTATGTAGTGATACCCTTATGACTACTTCGCGGTAGGTGTTAGATGATACGGGAGTAGATAGAGCACGCATACCTAAGTAAAGCTTCACTTTATTTTTGAAGACATCCAGGTTATTAGAATCAGGGAATACGTAGTAAGGAAGAGCATTTCCGGGCCATCCCTAACAAGTGCGCTAGGAAAGATGACGCGAAGTGAAAAAATCCTAACAAGTTCGCTACTATTACCACTGCTTAACAGGGTAATATACTTATCCTGTTATACATTTATCTATTGGTTGAATACTTTGAAAGACTTCCTGTTCATATCTCAGTGGAGTCTAATCCTAAGAGAACGAAAGGGAAAGCTACAGATCAAACACCGTTACGACATTCGGAGATGCGTACGCGCAGAGCCGCAGACGCCGCCCGCGCTGGCCGCCGCGGGCCGTGCTGCCGTGCGTGACGTAATGCGATCCATGGATGTTTTCGTATTAGAGCTGCCGTACCCTAGACAACTAATCGCGGCTACTATAAAATTAATGAGTAGATGATCTCAGTAGATGAGAGTGTTTGTCGAGAATCACTCTTCGTGGCTCAGTAAAGCTTTTAACGCCGAAACTTTTTCTGGTGGTTCAGTGAGCAGGATTAGAATGACAATGGCTATAAGGGCGCGTCTCCACAGAAACTGACTGTGTTAGGATTTTGTTTTCACTAGTTATAATACCTATCTTTATCTATTTCAATGTGTCAAATACGAAATTTTAATGGTTTTCAAAACACAGTTTAGCTCCTCTTTCCTTTTTGGATTCGCAGCCTTGTATCCCATGTAAAATTCAGCGAAATGTATTATCTGACGTTTGGGGCTTATGCCGTCTAAGTGGGTTAATGTGCGGAGGCTTTTATTTTATGAACGTAACGTTTGTATTGACCGGAATTCGAACTATGTTTACTGGTAGAAAACAAGCCTAGCCAACTGTCCGGCAGATTCTAAAAGTACCTAGTAGTTACTATAGTAGTAACAGTTGTTATTTTATTTGAGCTTAACCAAAAAAATGTAAGGTGTGGTAACAAATCGTATTGTACTCTGCCGTCTCTACACGGCTTTTAATCAATTAATGAATCCTTATTAAAACATCCTACAAATGTATACTTACCTTCGCGCTTCCACGTCTTTGAATATAATAATTTTCAACAAAATTTTTTAACCTTTTTGTTTAAAATTATTATCATCAAAGCATTTTCTATACCGGTTAAAAAACGAAAAAGTTATTGAGCATTCTTACAGAAAAAAAGAAACATACATTCCAATTGAGAAGCTCCTATTTTTACAATCTACTTACAATACAACCTAGCATCACAAAATTCTGAAACGTCACATTCCACTGTAGAGGTGTAGTCTCGTTCTCAACAAGCCAGATAATCGAAGTTTGTCTATAAAGTTAGTTACATAACTAACATGCATTGGAAGTCATCTAATGCGTCATATTGAATTAAAAAGCAAGGTCGAGTTCGACTTAATTCGCTTTGCTACTTCAATTTGTGTATAAGTGCCTTTGTACAGCTTTTATTTTATTATAAGCATTGTCATTGACGGTTGAGTGAAGTCACGACAGCTGAAACAATGACAAATAAATAAGGTGTTATAACCTTATAATTTTAGGAAAACAACAAGGTTGTCGAAGACATGTCTCTACTTCTACGATATTAAAGAGCCAGGGTTGCTACCACTTATTCAGGCAGGCACTAATCGGCAAGCCGGGCGGTAAAATCGAATATATGTAAGTAGATAAATGTTTTTCGAAATGGCTGAAATGATGAATGAATCGACAAAAAAAGTCTCTATTATTATCGAAATCCTTACAAAATTTCACGAGAGTCTGTTGAGAAATGCGACCTGTAGGCCGAACAGCCGGAAATCTGGACATCCGAACATCCAAACATCCGGAATTCGGACACACAAAATATTTTTTGTTGAAATTGAAACAAAGACGCTACGCTCGTTCGATCAATAAAATAATGAACACGTAAACTCAGATACTGGTTAATATGATCTAAACGAACTAATTATCTTTGAGTGATAAAAACCGCAACGATATTAATTTGTCTTCCTCGATAAATCTGGACATCAAAGTCAATTATAAACTGGTTCAGTGGAATGTGTATTGCAGCATTGACTTCTCCTAAACCGCCCATTTCCTGTGGATTTTTATGAAGAGGTAATATAGATTAAAGTGTGCATGTTTTGCTGTAACCGGTTTTCAAATCATGCAAAAATAACAAAACAGTAAATAATAATTAATAAAATATATCAATAAAATTAACGAAAGAAAAAGAATCATCTTCTTCCTCACCTAATTCCAACGGGTCGGGACAGAATGCGAGTCTTTTATTACTCTCCATGCTGAATAAAGATTTGGCTGATTTGATGGCCGGCCGCCTGCCTGACACTAACCCTCCTTTGGAACGCATTCGTACAACAAGTTTTACAACCGGCCGCCGCCCGACGTCGACTCTCCTTGGTAGTGCAGTTACTGCACAATATGTAAGTGCTTTGTCCTTCGGTCTTACGACATCCACAGGAAGAAATGGAGTGGTCCTTTGTGGAGTGGAGTGGCCGGAAATAACACGATAAGCTGTATAGGATATCATATTACCTGTCTATGCTTAATAAATTTTATGGACAACAATAGTAGATTGTTGCACCGAGCAGAAAGTAAGTTATTATCGCACCTAGTGCTTATTAAATACTTAATGCGAGGTGCATAATCTGTAATTGATTAATTTAAAACTGTTGACTCACGTGGTATACTTAGTCGGAAAAGGCCGACCAGGTTTCGATCAATTTAGACGATCATCTTCAGGTTTCAGTTTTTAAATTAATCAATTATGGATTTATCTCACGTTAGTTTTAATAAAATAAGTGCATAATCTGCTTTAAACTACTGCAAGAAAAGCTCATTTAGGTAAAATTTATTAGGTAAGCGATTGCACACATCACTTCACACGCAAACTGTTTAACTCCATACGGCCGTCAGATTGGCCAACTGAACGCATCCATCGTATATCTAGGCTAGTTTATGATAGGTGAGCATGACTTCCAGCGGTATGCTATCCTGGTACTTTTCCTTCTTACTTCTCGTTCACCTAGTTCTTAGAGTAAGCGAAAGAGATAATATCACTTTCTCTTTCACTCTCTACCGATACATCGATAAAAAAAAACTAATCAGTGCAGTTTAGGATTTCCATACATTATTTATGTTTTATAGCAGCAAAATTCCGCTTTGTGCTGGATATGTTGTGCAGTCATGATAGATTGCATCGTAGTTGGAAGAAAATTAAAGTCTCGTTGTGAAAGAGCTTCATATAGGTACTTAGATACCTACCAAAAGGAATGTAAGTTACTATGTAGGTACCTATATGAACGTGAACAATAACCAAATGCTGTTATGAGGAATGTTAAACAGCTGGACAATACCTCATTAATTTAATAGTGAATGCATGATTAATTATAAATTTAATTTATTATATTTTATGTTATGAATGTCATGACTTTCATTTATTATAAGCTGTGTATTGAACTCTCATCTACTACGACAAGACTACAGCAAGAGTTTCTTCAGAAAGGGCGTGAAAAGATTGGAACAGCAACGCGCGTGCATCGACATAGAATTTAAATACCAGCTATTTCAAACAATGACCCCTGTTCTATTTTTGAATATATGGCGGCGTGGATATTATCGTACGTATTTAATTTTCAAACAATTAAATATGGAGTGCTATTTTTCATTTAGGGACTCACATTACGAATGATTTGCGCGAGTGATTCCAAACGGGCGCATTTTTAAATTGATTTGCAACGAGTGGTCTGGACCACTCGTAATTTTGACATTTGTAGCGTACAAATGTCAAAGAAACGTTCCATGTACAATCAGTTCCGATTCACGCTGCTTTTTTCATTTTTGTTGAAATGTTAGAAAACCATTGACCAATTTATGATATTTTCTGCGTAACACAACATTACTTATCGCTGACAAGACGGTTTCAAAAATACGATGCAATGCGTCGGAACGCGAGTGGTGAGTTGGAAAACTACACGTTTTGTGTTTCGCTGAGTCCCTAAATGAAAAAAGGCATGATGACTGAAAAAATATTTTCGGCCCAATGGTTAGATTATTAAAAAATATTGTACACGTATTTTTTCTTTTCTCTGAGAAACAATAAATAACGAAGATACAGTGCATTTAAATTTCGCATGACGTCACGCTTTCGTACGATTTTTACACATCGGTGACGTCAAAAGCCCCCACTCTGGAACTTTGATACTCTGTATCTTTATGAATTTTTACTTTTTTGATAAACTGAAAAATATGGGTATATTATTTTTGGATAATCTAACTAACGGACTAATTAGAATAATACTTTTCTGACCCATTCATCATCCCTAATAGCACTCCTGGTTACTTACCGATGGCAAGTTATTTCTTTACACGTTGCCGTGTTCCTTAAATTATTCTTACTGTATCGTAACACAAACCAAGGCATTTTTAATTATGTTTACCACGTTTTCTAATAGTTTTCGCTTATAAACTGTCGAAAGTAGAGCTAGGAAGCGACTGAGTGAAGTTTATGTGAACCCTTAGAATTAGTATTACTTCTGTGTGTAAAGCACGAGTTCGTTCCTCACTATGCACGACTTGTACCTCTAAGTTTTCACTCATGTACGGTAATTTTCAACTACCATCACTTACTATTACTTATTCTTCTTGTCGAGTCGAAATGGTTTCACTGTAGGTTCAATTTCAAATCATCTTTGACCAGTATGTGGCCACGGCGATAATTATTCTATTACTAGTATGTAATAAGGATTGTTGTCACTAGATGACAGATTGATAAATCTGACACCAGGGTAAGATATTAACATAGGTACATACATACTCGTATATATTATCACGCCCGTTTTCTACAGATGTAGGCAGATACTATAGATTTTAATACTCTATAAGACCATCAGGTAGGTTGAATGCCTGCTCAGTTGATCAGATAGGTCAAATGCCTGCTCAGTTGATCAAGTAGGTCGAATGCCTGCTCAGTTGATCAGGTAGGTAGGTCAAATGCCTGCTCAGTTGATCAGTTAGGTCAAATGCCTGCTCAGTTGATCAGGCAGGTTGAATGCCTGCTCAGTTGATCAGTTAGGTCGAATGACTGCTTATTTATTTAACTTTATTACAAAAAATGTAACAGGCGGACTTAAGGCCTAGGGCCTTTTCTACCAGTCAACCTACAGGTGGTGCGGATAAAAGCAAATTTTGGACGATTAGTACATTCAAATTAGCTATTTGACCATTATTAAACATTTACCTAAAACACATATTCATATATATACTTTCTGATACATTCATAGACCTACATATAAAAATACATAAATATTTTATAAATTCATAAACCCTACATAAACTACATAAATATTTATAATACTCTATGACAATTTGTGAAGATAATGAGCGCGCACAGCACTCTTAAATGCTTAGTTGATTAGGTAGGTCAAATGCCTGCTCAGTTGATCAGGTAGGTCAAATGCCTGCTCAGTTGATCAAGTAGGTCAAATGCCTGCTCAGTTGATCCGGTAGGTCGAATGCCTGCGCAGTTAATTAGGTAGGTCGAATGTCTGCTCAGTTGTACTGGTAGGTTAAATACCTGCTTAGTCGTTCAGGTAGGTCGAATGTCTGCTCAGTTATACATGTAGGTCAAATGCTTGCTCAGTTGATCAGGTAGGTCGAATGTCTACTCAGTTGTACAGATAGGTCGAATGCCTACAACTGAACAGTTGTATAAAATATTGATTTTGGTTTCAGAACATACCTTAAAGAATATTCCTAAGTAGTACCGCTTCTCCCCCGTCTTGAGTAGCGGCATCGTCCACCGCGTCACACCAAGCTCGTCCTCGGTGCACGTGGAACATTCTGGAAAGAAAAGTTTCAATACATTGGGATGAAATTAAATAAAAGGATATGGCCTGCTCCGGCTCTAAAATTGAAGATCAAACAAGGTAGCGGCCGGCCGCGCCGGGGCTGTGGAGCATGGAGAAGCATATGGCCCCGGCTATTAGTGGCTGAGAGGTGACACCGCGGAGTTTTAGTGGTAGCTCCACACCACATAACCTTACCGGTGTCCCGTAACCGGTAAGGTATCCAAAGGGATTTTCTCCGCCTCAAAAAAGAAAGGGTAAGGAGACTCTTAATGTACCTAATTCTTTTTGATGCTTTACTACAAAATATATTGTTAAACTCTAGTCAAACTTTACCTGTACGTTGATTGTTATTGGATGTTGATGGTACATACTTACGCATACAAGATGTCGTATAACTTAACAAGTTATTACATAAGGCCCTATTACGCATAAAGACTTTACTTTGATAATCTCAAATTGACTGCAACACAAATCCTCAATACTTTGCTATTACGTCACCTTGATTATGACGTCATACAATACAATGTAGATTTTTGAGAAACGACCAAGCATTTCTGCTTTCACTACATTGTTAAGGCTCCGTTTCATACTAAGTTTACAAGTAGTGCCTCGATCGTAAAATTTCTGCTTTATCGCTGTCGAACACAAAAAGATCTTGTCAGAATTTGTGTCAACGTGTTGAGTGGAGAATATTTATATGCGTTGTCGTATCAACCAAATTGTATTTAAGAGGTTGCATTAATTAAATATCGAACTGGAATTTTGCAGCCCTACCTATCTATTGCTGATAAAATAATAACCAAGGATTCTAGCAAAGAAGTAAGAAAAATCAATCATAAAAATCTTTGGTACAATGTTAATTGATAATAAATAGGACTTTTATTAGCAATAAACTAAGATGAAGAAAACAAACCAACACTTACTGAAACTAAATTAAAATTATAACGTTCTAACAATTAAAACAAAACAATAATTTATTGTCAATGTAACTATAAGAAAAGCTAAATTTCATCTTACCTATATCCCGTGATGTAATCAGTTTAAAGATTAAATGATTCTATTTAAATTACCTATTAAATACCATAATAACGTTCTTACACACAAAAAAATGGTTGCCTGTAAAGTCGGTTTTACGGGCGAAGATTTTACGTGACAACGCGCGCGGCAGACCGATCATAGTTGAGTGGGAGAGAGACGCAAGGCATTCGGCGGGCCTCTCTCTCGTTCGGTGACTCATCGTAACGTTACCGAGCGTTACACTTTTTCATAAGTGACTCCCAGCCGCAACCTAATTTAAGACGTTGTCACGTCAAAAATATGATATAGCCCACATATGTATAGCCTTATGCTCTCAAAACCCTAGTGTGTTACGCTATATTATGTCTTATTTATTCGTCTATTTTCTCTATAGATTACATAAAACGGCATAATCTGTTAGTTTAAATGGGGAAAGTGGGGCATGATCTAGAACACGCCATCTAAGGTCGTCGGCTGCCATCACGGTCACGTAAGATTTTCTCTAAAAACGTCCGAAGATTTTATGATTAAAGGTTCGAATTGGCGGAAAAATGAAGGCATACATAATAATTTACAGATGTGTGATAACGTGAAGTGAAACCACGTAATTACTCTAAGTAGATATATGTATGTAGTAAGTTTAGAATAAATTCTAAACTAGTTTGATTCTGTTGTCCCATCCCATGTCCGAGCGACTGCTCGCAAGGCAGGCGCAGCTGCGGCGACGGCAGAAGCCAATAAAAGGCGAATGCGGCTTTGGAAGAGCCGTATATTTTTGCTTCTTTTTCCGGAGAACTTGGGGCCTTGGGGTGCGGAAGCATGTCAGTTGTACAAGGACATTTCTGCCAACGCCTAATCGACGCCTCAGGTTATCCAAGGGCTGGCGCGCATTTTGGCTGAAGGCTGAGCCTGGCCATATAATGCGGCAATGCCGCCAGCCTGTTAGGCTCAACCCTACCCTGCGAGTTATTTAAGCAAGTATTTATATCTAGTTTAGTTTTATATTCAAAGTTATATTTAGTTTAATTATAGGTTAGTAAGTTATTTATATCTGTTTCAATAAGGATTTTAGATGAATTATGTAAATGTATGGCTTGACCAGTTCACCATGCACATTTTTAAGAAGTAATTTAAAAAAAAATCCTGCCTGAGTAAGCTGTGTAAAAAAATATATCTTATTATCAAACATTTTTTGTGTAAAAGTAGTCTTTTATTTATACACATAAGTATATCTAAAATTTGAAATCAACCCATGTAACAAACTTTCATATAACTATTACAATTTCTCTATAAGTATCATTAGGGTTTATAATTCGTTCTGTAACAATAGACAGTAGAAAGTGCTTGTTATTAACAAATTGCACGTCAAAATTGTTACGATTGTCGTCTTGTTTTTTTTTTGTTATATTTGTTACACACGCGTGGGCTGGTGATGATAATGATTAATGATGTTTCGTCATTATGTTATCATTTGATTGACGACCTCCGTGGCGTAGCGCTTAGCACGCAGTCCGCTTCTCCAGAGGGTTGTGGGTGTTTGTTTATACATTTATTATAAAATATAGTATCGATAATATTCCATAACACAAGTTTAAACTAAGTTTTATTTAATTGTACAGAGTAGACGCAGAGCCTCACATAAACTCGAAGGCCACGCTTGGTGATCGCCAAAGATGGTGGATACAAACTTAATTTTGTAAAATATTTTAAAATCCTAAACGTTTATAGTATAAGCAATGTATACAGTACAAAATTATTTTCTAACTGTGTAAACTTATTGTTTACACAGTTTTACTTATTGTTAGAAAATAATTTTATTAATTACTATTTCCTATATTTAATTATGTTGTGTAGAAATAGCAATTACTGAGTTATTTGCGAGCTGCAAACCGGAAATCGAACCTAAGTGATCTTCTACTTAAATCAAAATAAGTATTTTTAGGGTTCCGTACCTTCAAAGGTAAAAACGGAACCCTTATAGGATCGCTTACTTGATCGTAGATCGTATAAAGTCATAGCATAGGGAATGCTGCTGACCGTTCAAGTTACCTGTATTTGATTTAAACTTATATTAGGAAAGGGTACAAAGTTGTTCAATTGTCTATGGAGAATATCATGGAACGAGTAGCTCGGTGGATCAGTGGAAGTACGCATTGCTAGCGCTTGCGCATGTTAAACAACACTGGGCGTGGTCCGTACTTGGATGGGTGACCATAAGTTGCATACACATTTTCTCGTATTGCCGTTAGTCCTGGTTGTTATAGTTAGCACATCGTTAAGCTATGTCAGATGCCATGAGGTAGCTTGAAATCTGACATCAGTGTTGGCCACTTACACACACTAAAAAGAAAAAACAATGGACCGATCATGAATTATTTCTGTAATAGCCTGTATTGCAGTAAACATTTAAGCAAAAAGCAAAAACACAACAATGGCGAACGTGTATTAAAAATGCATGAATACGCCAGAGAACTCCATGTAATCTTCCCAAGAGTATTCGTGAAGGCATTTTGGCAGCACGAAGCTAGAATTCAAAATGCTGGTGGTTCTCTGACTGGAATAACCAATACGATGATTGCCGACAGTCATATTAGTTAGTCATAGTGATCAATAAATAACAGGTACTGACTGAGACAGTGATATTATGTCGTCTTTGTAACACTACTACTAACTGAGATATAATTTAATAATTGAACAAAAGTTGGTAAGTATAGTTGATTCTTTAAGTTCTTGTATGCCTAGAAAATAAATAATAAATAGGTAAGGACAAATCACACTGATTGAGTTAGCCCCAAACTGAGTTTAAACTTGTATTATAATCGAAGCACGGGTTATACTAGATCATTATAGTGTAAAGAAATTAAAATAACAGCCAAAGAACAAAAAAAAAATTGCCATTTCCATACAAAAGTGTAGCAGCCCGGACGATTTGTATGGAAATGCCATTTTTTTTTGTTTTTCGGCTGTTATTTTAATTTTATTATACAATTCTACTACTCTAGTACTCTATCTAGTATAGCCCGTGGTTCAATTTATTACGGGTATGTCCCTTCCACGTTGTATATACCGTATCTTCTTCGTATAAGCGCATTCCCGGTTGCATCCTCAGCTGTGTTGTATATAGCGTATATACCACCCGAAACCCAGGAAAAATTAAAAATGCAATTTTGTTTATGAAAGCCATGGTACAGATGAGCTCAAGATAAATTGCCACTAATGGATATTCAGCCAGACATTTCCGGTTGCAACTGCACTGGTTTCTTCGAAAGAGCTCAATTGCTCAGCGTTGAAACGATAAATAAATATAGATTTAATAACTAAATCTCGACTACGGACAAATTCATACTATACATTTATCCTTTTATTTTTTAGTTCATTACTTTATGGCCTATAGAGGGCGCCACAGTAGATTTACTTTGATATCACATAGCCTTTAACCAGAGGACAGCCAAGAAGATTCCAAAGATTAGTCAAGGTACCATGGATATCTTTCAAGATACGAGAGAGAATCAACAATAAATACATACACACGCGAAACACATAACCCTTTTGGGTTCGCCGTAGTCGGGTAATAAACTGAACTCTACCGAAAAAATACCTACTTGAAAAAAAAATAACGTTACCTGATTTTCCCAGTTGGTTGTGATTATAGCTGACGGTGTTTGAGTCTGCGATCCAGCTGACCACGAGCAACACCACACATAACTGTCGATGGCACATTTTGTATATTTTTTCTTTCACTTTTCACTAGCTTTTCACTGTATGACCCGCGCGCGAGTGTTCACTTGAAGGCTATGTCACAGTTCATATATTCTTCGGCAGTTTATCTAATGGGTTGGCTAACCTCAAATGAACGTTGTGGTTATGAAATAGACTCGGGGAGAAAAAAACGTTAACTCATTTGTACAAAAATGAAAACTTCCTTTTTACAGGCTAATTCATTGTTTGTTTGCTTCTTATTTTGAAAAGAAGAAAAAAAAAGAAAATTCATTTGGTGCAATTTTTAATTAAGTAAAGTCAAATAATGCAAATGACCAGATTGGGGTCTGGATGCATAATAGGTGGAATAAATTACTTTGGCACTACAATATTTCTACTAAAGGTTACTTTACGCTTATATATTATTTGCAATAATTGATAACACCTGAGAATTAAAGTACAATTTTAAAACTATTTCACCCAAATGACCAAAAATACTCGTACCGTCAATTCTTGACCACCTCGCCACTCATATATTTAAAGTCAATCACTGACGACGTCGGTTAACAACAAATGGTTCCTCGGTTTTACTAATTGCAGTAAATGAAGTGTTACGATACCAAGGGAACTCGCCAATTACTACAGTTCTTTAGTAATAGGAAAATATTGTTATAATAACCCGTTTGGCACACAAAGCTACTATGCTTTCGTAAATGTTATTTAGTTGTAGTACCCGGCACATAAGTTGACCCAAAATGGCGGCTCTGCGCAGGTATAATTAGAGGGAAAAGTGTGCGCAGTGACCGCCATTTTGGGTTAACTTATGTGCCGGGTATTGTACCTAACTAACCTTATATACAGGGTCTAACAGAATATACTGAAACTATTTTAAGGGTAGATTTAGTCCATGACACTAAACAACTTTCCGCAAGGAACTTATATTGAAACATGAAAATTATTTTTGGCCTCCTATACGAGTTGACCGATCAGCTGATCCGAGTTTGTGAGAAAAGCACAAAATATAACGTCTAACAAAATATACTGAAATTATTTTAAGGGTGAATTCAGTCCATGATACTGAACAATTTTCCCCAATGTATATCGACCGAAAGAAAAAATAAAATTTATATTTTGATATATGTTCCTTGGGAAAGTTGTTCATTATCATGAACTAAATTGGCCATTAAAATAGTATCAGTATATTTTTGACGTTATATAACGTTAGTAGGTATGTATGCTGTTGATACAGTTTCAATATCCTCAAAGAGAGGTATATAAGTATATTTGAAACGTATGGTCAGATTTTCCCAAATGAGACATCAATTGATTAGTCATACGAGTATAAATAGACTGCGTGGGCGGTAGTGTTGTCACCCGGTCTTGCTTTTATCTCAGCTAGAGAGTAAGTCTTCCTTTTTTAACCCCCGACGAAAAAGAGGTGTGTTATAAGTGCAGTGCGTGCACATTATCTTCGGGAACTGTCAGATAGAATTAGATATGATAATATACGTGTAATTTTTTATATCTGATATCCATGTATATTTTAAATGTAAGTTTAAATAAGATACAAATGTATAAATATACATTTGTATCTTATATTGTTATCAAATATATCCTTTTAAAGTAAATGTTACATTACCAACATAATTGGCACCTACTACTAAAGTTTTTTTTTCTTGATATCACCAGTGGGTTGACTGTAGATAAAAGCTATGGCTTTAAGTCCACCTTTTAGATTTGTAATAAAGTGAAATAAATGAAAAAAAAAAGTTTGACGTGTCTATGTGTCTGTCTGTAGCATCGTAGCTCTTATACATATACCGATTTCAATTAGTTTTTTTTTAAAATCGAAAGCCTTGTTTGTCGAGATCTAAGGTCGGTCGGTTCAGCTAGGCAGCTGTTAAATGATTGGGGGTGGGTGAACGCTTTAAAGTCGGGGATTTTTCAATTTGTCTGGCAAATAAACTTGTTTAATCACGTTCACGATGGAACAAAGAAGGTATACCTACGTTTATGCGTTCCGGGTGTGATATTTTTTTTTGTTTGAAACGACAAACAACTCGTGTCTTCATAAAATAATTTTAAACAAAAAAAGCGACTTAAATTACTGGTCTTCTTCATCCACTTCACTACAGAATACACTTTCTGAATGAAAATACTTGATTTCTTGACAAAAACATCAAAATCACTATACAGGGTGACTTTTTATCCACCTGCTAAATTTTTGGAGCAAGTTCAGTCCATGATACTGAACTACCTTTTATAAAAAAAAGTTATTAATAACCGATAAAAACTTTTCGTCCTCCCATACAAATCAGCGCTCAGCCAAACGGATTTTGTATGGGAGGACTAAAAATTTTTATCGATTTTTTTTTTATAGAAAGTAGTTCAGTATCATGGACTGAACTTCCTCCAAAAATTTAGCAGGTGGATAAAAAGTCAGCGTGTATGTTTGCGTAGAATATTAGAGAAGTTCCCTCGATTTCTCGAGGACCCCCTTATCAGGTCTTCACACGAGCTGTTGCTGTTCGGCTGTTACTAAGTAGATTCTATTACCTACCTAAACTTTTTCGACGCTGTCTGTGGCGTAACACGCTAGACCGTCACACTAGAGATTTTGAAATAAGCAAGTCTTTAACCCTTAAATGCATCATGTCATGATGTAGATATTCTATGTTTCACTGCTCAAGGCTCAAAAATTATTTTTCCGAATACTCTACTTTTTTTTTACATTACAAAAAATACTTAGTACAAAAGGAATAACAACATTAAAAAATCAGCACCAAAACAGCATTCACTTTTAGCTTTTTTTTTAATTTTGTAAAATACCACGCAAAAAGCCTAGTAAATATGCGAAGGTCCTTTATCAGTTACGATATTTATAATATATATTCCGTAATCAAAGCTACAAGTTTCTGTGTTAGTGGGCGTCTCCTACTTATAAATTATTATTAGGTTCTTATCTCATTTTTTCAAATAATATCTAGGTAGTATTTTTAATATATTGATAGAATATGTTTAATAAGTATATTTTAATGCGAGTTTATTTCCGCCTCTCATAATATGCATAGGATGTGAACTTATCATATCAGGAGTAAAAAATAATTCTTTAGTGTCAGACTACTTAGTCCATAGTTTTGTTTATATTATTATTGTTTATAATATCAAGTAATTAATTATATTAATAAAAAATAATTAATAATATTAATCAGTAATATTCTTCATCATCTAAACGCGCTCCCGGTCGCATGCTGTGGAGCGCGGGGGTGCTCCTTCCCGCTTTTTACCTTCTCCAAATATACCATGCATGTCAATGGTCACCCAAGGATGTCAAAGACCTTGCAAATTGGAACAAAATAGCCGATTAAATAATTTGGCTACAGTTTTACGACCGGCCGCCTATCTGACGTCAACCATTTGTGCGAAAAATTATAAAACCGGCCGCCACCAATCATTAACCCTTCTTGGGAATGCAGTGGTAGCACTGATGTTTGAGCTCATTCTTTTTGAACCTCTTACAACACCCCCGAACAATAATTATGTACATGTTATTTTAATAAGTACTTAATAGAAGTTGGAGAAATCCGAATATAAGTATTTACTTTCAAGAAAATATCTTTGTTTATGTAAGTGAGTTGCGTTATGTCATGAAAGATAAAGTCAAAAGGTTAAGCAGCCTTTAAAATTTAACTTTCGTCGACCTAGACACAGTCGCATTGCCAGCCAGTGTTCATACAAAAGACTTCGCAAATTAAAGAGAGACAAATGCGACTCTACATGCTATGTGCGATACCGATTTACTTTGTTTGTTTGTTTGTAATAACTTTTTCGTACCAAATCATACTTGTGTGGACTTATGCCGGGTAGAAGTCAACAACACATGTGTAGACATGTGCTGTGCAGATGAAATAGAAGGTTATTCTCTATTCTACTGTAAAAAGTGACAACGCAAAAGATTCATAGAAATACCAGTTTTAAAATTTTCAAATCTTCTTGAGCCATATCACTGTACAAAAAAATATAGATTGCGGCTGCTTGCAGAGGATCGGAACAAATATTTAGAAAAACGCAAAAAGACCGCTTCCCTGATGAGTTGTTCAAGTTATGGTACTTGTAGAAAACGACGAAATATCTATTCTCTGTCGTGTGCCGGCCAAGAAATAGGACCACTCCATCTCTTTCTGTGGATGTCGTAAGACGCGACTAAAGGACTAAGCACAAACATCTTGTGCTACATCTGCATTTCCAAGGATGGTTGACGTCAGGCAGGAGACTGGTCGTAAAACTATAGCCGAATCGTTTAAACTGTTCCGGCTATTACTTCTTCACTTCGCAAGGTCTTTGGCATCCTTAAGTGACCATTGACATGCATGGTATATTTGTAGAAGAAAAAATGGAAAAACGAACTCTGGGCTCCGAAGCAGCACAGCTGAGGATGAACACAAAAAGAATTCTTCTGTAATCTCTTTAATTTACGACTAGGTCTTGTGTCATTTCACTTCAATCGTCAATCATGCTTCCCAGAATAGTATGTGTATATCGCAATAAAATATTTTGTAACAGATTCGCAGTATCAGCAATTTACTACAATTTTAATAAAGTTGTTAAATTGGTAGTTATGTCGAAATTCTTAGAATATCTTGATTACTTTTTAAACGCTGAGAAAATACTTTGTGACTAGGTATTTTGTTTCTTGCATGTAGCATATAATATTTACCTAACATAATGGGTGTTTGACGGTCGAAACATACTTGAAAGCGCGACTCAGTTGTCATTCTGAACAACTTTTCCTACGGGAACAAAGCTAGAATCCCGAAAAAAAATCGTGTTATTATAGAAATGTAAACACATTTCTATAAGAGTAAAAACCGACCGGATTTGTATGGGTAAGTTGATTTTTTGTTTAAATTACCCAGCGTTGGTCCCATAGGAAAAGTTGTTCAGATTGACTGGTTGAGTCACTAGCTGAAGTATAAAAAATCGTGTTTTTATAGAAATGTAAACACATTTCTATAAGAGTAAAAACCGACCGGATTTGTATGGGTAAGTTGATTTTTGTTTAAAGTACCCAGTACTGGTCCCATAGGAAAAGTTTTTCAGATTGACTGACTGAGTCACATTTACAGTTTTTGCAGGTAACAGTTAACTTTTTACTTACGTATAATAGTTACATTACCTTCCAATTTGTTTTAGCCGATGTGTTTATTTTTAATTTAGTAGCTTGACATAGGTACATAATCACGTCTTTATCCCTGACGTGGTAGACAGAGCCCCGGGCTGTGAGACCCAAAGGCCACTTTTAGCGTGAATCAGAATCAAAAATAGTGATGGCCCAAGAAGTAATAGCTTGACCCAAGGAAAAATACTTATAACTTGCGTTGTAAATAAATTACTAGTCTAATTTACTACAATGGAGACATGAGAAAGTGTAATTTTTTTAACGCAGTGTGATGTAAGGTCCTTATACTGTTACTCTAATAGTCCTTGCAGATTAACCTAGATTTGTCCCGGCGCGAAAAGACTTTAAAGATTACAAGGTTACTGCGCGTCTCGACCATCTCGCTGTTGTAAGATATTTTATTTAAATTAAATTAAGTCTGAAGCAAAAAAAGATTAGATTAAATTTATAATTTGTGATATATTTGTGATTCCATTTTTATAGTTGACGTCCATTTTCATGTTTGACCTTTGTTGCCATGTGGCTTCCGACCTAGAAAAGGACCACTCAGTCTGTTCCTGTGGATGACGTAAGTGTATTCCCAAGGAGGGTTGATGTCGGGACGCGGTGAGAACACTTTTTGCCAAACGCATTCCCAAAGAGGGCTAACGTCAACAAGGCGGCCGGTCGTAAAACAATAGCCAAATCGTTTAAACTGTTCCGGTTATTTTTTTTCTATTTCGCGTGGTCTTCGGCATCTTTCGGTGACCATTGATATGTCGAAGTGAAATTATTTTTTTTTATTCAATGTAGGATAAATATATCACTTATTGAATAAATAAATAAATTAATATAAATATATAGGAACAAATCACACTGATTAAGCTAGCCCCAAAGTAAGTTTTTCAAACTTGTGTTATGAGATACTAACTTAACGATACTATATCTTATGATAAATACATATATACATATATATAAATATCCATTGAAGGTCATTTTTAATTATTATTAGTGCAAAAGCTACCGATACTAGCGTTTTGCAACGACCACTGCTGAGAAGAAACGCCGACCACTGCTGAGAAGATATGACCATATTATACCTCTATTTAGAGAAGAAAAAGCGGGAATACGTTCACCGGGCTCCGAAGCAGCTCAGCTGAGGATGCATCCGGGAACGCGCTAAGATGAAGATATTATAGACCTTTGGTTTTTGTAACCCTTGACTTTGTATATCAAGATACGACGTAAAAAGACGTTGATAACTTTGACCCTCCATAGATCTGTACCTCTTTCTTTTTTTTTACCTAGCGTAGCATATTGTAATTATCTAAATCTTTGTTTAATTTTCTTTGTTAATACATTCACAGCCTAGGAGATATTTTCAATACTTTTATTATTTGGTATTAAACTTTCTTGCTCATTGATTTATGGTCTGAGACCTACTCAAAGATCCAGCAAGCTTTAGACCCACTGACTATGACACACAAACTAATGGATATGAAGCCGACTTTTTAAAGACTACCCATCGACATTTCATAAACTACCGAAGTAGGTATAGCAGGTAAAAGTTAAAATATTAACAACAGAAAATCGTTAACCTGTTTCCAACGGTAATATAGGTTACTGATACGAAATCCGTTTATGCCGTGTTAAACCGTTTAGGTGGGAATTTAATAATTTTCTGTGGCGTCCGGGCGGCGTGCGGACGGCATCCGGCCGCCGTCCGGGCGACGCCCGGCTCTATTTCGTGGGAAATACCGGTTTTCCGTCACCATTACCGGATATAGCGTCGATCAACACGCGCGTCGATTACGCAACGAATTTCTATGTACAATCTAGGTAGCTGAAGTGTGCCGTTGGTCGTTTGAGATGATTTCTAGCTGCGTTTCGGACAGTTTGTGAGAGTTTAATATATATATTTTTTTTAATTTGGGGAATAAGATTAGGGTTAAACTTTTTTTTGTTAAATCCTAAGTATTGATGTATTTCAACGTAAACATATTAACGGATTTAAACAGAATTTTAATTGTATTTCGTGTTGTAATAGAGTCACGGGCAAAAGCTTAACAGTTTCGGTTGAACTTATTTTATATGCTCATAGAACTAATAGAATGAAAAAAAAATCTGTAAAATTTCCATTTTTGTTCAAAATGAGTTGACAATTCTTTTTTCCTAATAAAATTTTAGATTTACGAATGTGGTTTAAAGACTTACTTTAATTGTAGAGTTCTTATTTTAATAATTAAGTTTGTTCAGTGCATTTTTATTATAATATATATTTTTGTATAAATAGTTAATCTCAATAATTCAATTAATAACAGGTATTCACTGAACCCCAATAAGGACACAAAGACAATCAACAGTTGAAAGCTCTGTGACCTCGTATTACTGTATGCAGAAATGTAGAGTAACAATTACTTACTGATAAGCCTGACTCGGACATTGCTAAGACAATGAATTGTCTTCATTGTCTTAGCAATGTCCAAGTGTCAGGAAGGACCAGATTAATAAAAAAAAATCAATATCAGTCAATATTCAATAAGTATCATTTTGCAAGTTCTTTGGCATCCTTGGGTGAACATTGACATGCATATTATATTTGGAGAAGAAAAAGCGGAAAAGCGCACCACGGGCTCCGAAGCAGCACAGCTGAGGATGCAACCGGGAAGAAGATTCAATAAGTATCAATATCTTTGAATGCACTAAGTACTAGTGTTTAAACTCTATACCTACCTCTACAAGAATCTTTAAAAAAAACAAGTAAGATATCTATCGGTATGTAATTTCCCGCTGATTAATTAATTAATTTTATAGTGCAATAAATTAAATAAATAAATAAATAAAACTATATTAAAATATGAAACAGAGATATATAACGTCTAAAACAATATGCTGAAACTACTCGTATTTTAATGATATATTCAGTTCATGTTACTGAACAACTTTTCCCAAGGAACATAATTATATCGAAATGCGAAAAAAAAATTTAAAAAACCCTTATTATAGTTTTAGTATTTTTTTTGTTTTTTTTCATTAATTTGGTAAAAAAACAATTTTATATTACATACATATAGAAAAATATATATACAGTACAAAAATCAATGAAGTTTCCACAGGTAAATTTTACATAATAACATTGAACAGACCAAATAATGACGAGAAATAAATTTACTTAACAAAACTTTGAATTATTATTGTATACATAAGTAATTACCTAAAAAACAAAAACACCTTAAAAGTACAGGAAATTGATACTACAGCTAAATTTACTCATATAGAATTTCCTGTATTCTTTGTTTAAATTGCATGGTCTTGCAATTAAAATGATCTACATTACTAAATATATTATTATAATTGTTGCAGGCTCTATAAAAAAATGTATTGCTGGCGTAATTTGTTCTAACGCTAGGCAATGAAAAAAGTGATTTATCTCTTGCATTAACTCGGGGATACCTTATTTTATTATGACTTAACAATAATGGGGAGTCAATAAGACTGTTTAGTAACTTGTACAGAAGCATCTGGTCCTTTTTTACACGACGGTCTCTCAAACATGGAACATTATGGACGCTGCCAGAAGACTGATCTGAGTGTGCACATTTATAATTTAGATGTTTCCTAAATTTCTTATTTATCTTTTCAATAATATAACGTCTATAATATAAGTATGTATTTGTAGATCCTGTTCATTATGTATCTCTGTTTAATATCCTATTATGTTCCTATAAATTATTTTGCTTCACTTAATGATGATGACAGTATATACTGCAAATATATTGCAGTCATACATTATGTATGCATAAAAATTCGCCATTACGGCAATAATACTCTGGAACGCGCTCCCTGAATCCATTCGAACTGCTCCTAGTCGCGCTAGCTTTAAGACACAGGTATTTAAACACTTCTTGGCCAAGTTATAAAAGTTAATTTAACCCCCGACGTTAAGAATTGCTGCATTTATCTACTTATTTATATGTATAGTATATGTAGCGTATATATATGTATGTAGGTATATATATATTTATTTATTTATGTAACAATGTACATTGTGTATTTTATGTATACTACACTTTATCTTGCAACCCACATTTAGACTTTCTGTATAACCCAAAGGTTGACTGGTAGACAACGCTTTTAGCGTTAAATTCGCCTATTGTTCTGTACAATTTGTATTTGATGGACAATAAAGATTAAATAAAAATAAAAATATTTTTTTCTTTTAATTTACATGACACCTTACTTTTAAGGTCAAGGTTATATCCCGGTGACATAATATAAATATAATTAATTAATAAGAATTAAAAAAATTGGTATAATCAAACCTAAAAGGATCGAAAGCACTGCACTTTTAACCTCAATTCCTAATGACACGTAAAAAGTGAATTCGTTCGAAATCAAACTGGTTTGCGCGCGCGCAGCTCGAACGCGCGTATGGCGCGGTAGTCGGGGATCTACTAAGGTCCGTCAAGCTTTTGCAACCTTCGCTGGAAAGCCACATTCTTTGGTCAAGCGTCGAGGATGGCGCAAACGCATCCCACTAGCCATTTGAATTGACCTTTGCAAGGTTCTGATGCTGATGTAATGTAAACTGCAACTTTGTATCGTATCTATTAAGTGCGAAAATCTACGAGGAATTTCTGATATTATTATTCATAGTTGTATGCAAATACAAGTCGAATTGGTGATAAGGTTGAGAGAGCGCGAAGCCTCTCCGTTTAAGCTTAGAAAAAATGCTTTCTCATGTCTGTCCGGCCGTCCGGCTGTCCGGCAGTTCTACTCTACAGGTCGCCTTTCCCAACCGATACTCGTGAAATTTTGTGAGCAGGTTCGATAATTATATAGGTATATTTTTTTTACAGATACACGATCATGTCTTTATTCCTAACGAGGCAGATAGAGCCTAGGCCCAGGCTGCAAGGCCCAGGTCACTTTTAGCGTGATGGTGGGCATGAAGGTGGAAAAAAGAAATCGTAATACTGTTGGGTTGCTAACCGCATCGCCTATTGATATGATTTAGATTCTTTCCCATTTCCTATTATATATATATATATATTCTATATATTATATTCCAATTTATTGTCTTACTATGTTGATTACTTGGTTTTTTTTCAAAATAGCAGAGCTATGGTGGTTTGAAGGTGTGAATATAATTCAGTAACGCGGTGAATATTTATTCAGTTTTAAGATATAGCAGACTCTACAGCTCACAGACCTACTAGTTAATTAATTTTTTAATTAGAAAAGTCTTGTAGCTACCCCGTAAGAGAAAGGTTAGATATACATACATATGTACATGGGATGTAAAGTTTGCATAACGTAAACAAATTGCTAGGGCAACGAGTAGAAATCGATTGGCCATAAATAAGCCTGCCTAAATAAGCAGCCTTATAAAGGCCTCAGACGACAAATATTTCAAGTAGAGCAAAAAAGTTTAATGTCCTAATTGACCGTTCTTCCATCTCTATAACTGACCAGAAACAAAAGAAGACCATACTGAACATTGTCTCCAATAAAATGTCAAGGTACGCTTGAAGGACGTTTGGACGTACAGTGGCTCTTTCGAGGCTCCAAATGTCAAGGCTTTATAATTAGATGACTAATAGCTGTTTATCAATATTTCCTACTCATTGTAAAAACTTAAACAATACGATATTCGACACTATTCTTGACCAAGCGAGGGAAGCGTCTTACTTTTGAGATTGGCCAAAAATGTTTGTCTGTCTGTCTGTTCTCTCCTACAGGTTGCATTTTTCAATCGATTTTGACGAAAATTTGCACACAAATGATGATTCCTTGATTTATTAAATCGAATCGCTGAGGCGGGATAAATAAATTAAAATTAAATTCTTACATAGAAAAAAGTATACAGTGTGTTAGGTCATGACATACCGATAATTTATACACTATTTTTATACACATTTATATACCTACCGCATAAAAATGTATGGGGCAGCGGATTTTTTTTTCGTGATTTCAGAATTTTTCCCTTAGTAAAAGTTGTTCATATAGATGACGACAGCGTGTCCTTAAATGACCTAGCACACTGAATATTAGACTATACTTGTAATTAAATAAAAAATAACTCGTGCATACATTGTAATTCTCAATAAACAAATTCATATGATAATTTTAAAGCCAGTCCTCATATTCGCAAAGGCTCGTTTGACATCCACGGTAGAGCTTCCGCACCAGTAGAGCAGCACACATATTTCTGTTCCAGTGCACTATAAAATATTTTTCTACGAGCACGACGTAAGTATTTGCTTTGTGAATTAATTTTCTGCTACTCGGTCTTGTAAGTATATTATTTTTTCTGTTTCTTGCTCTTCTTTCTATTTGCGGTTAGGTTTTTAACCCTCAACGAAAAAGGGGGGTGTTAGGTATAGGTTTGATGTATCTGTGTGTCTGTGTACCTGTGTCTGTTAGTGGCATCGTAGCTCCTAAACTAATAAATCGATTTCGATACGGTTTTTTTAAATTGAAAGCCTTCTCTGTCAAGGTGGTTCTTAGCTATGTTTGATGAAAATCGGTTCAGCCGTTCAAAAGTTATTGGCTTGAAAGTCATGGGTTTTTTAATTTTTCTAGTAAATAAACTTGTTTACTTTAATGCTGAAAACCTGTTTGTATTCAATTCTTATATCTACTTATGTCATTCAAAGGTAAAATACACCCTGACGGCCAAGATCACTCCTTTATATCGAACAACTAATTTGAATAATAAAATAAACAACTACGATTAACGATAATATATTTATTGATATTTAAAAAAAACCAACTTCTCTACCAGAAAAGCTAAATATTCAGACAATTTTATACTAAGACGACAATTTTTTTCTATTCATTTTCGTTTAAAAAACAAACCACATAACCGATTGTAATAAAATTTCTATGGGACCTGGAAAGTAGGTATAACCCTTACAAACAAAAAAAGATTTTTCCAAATCTGTCTAGGCGTCTTTTAGTAATCGGGGAATGTATGTACATAAAAAAAAGATTCCGACGAATTGTTTACCTCCTCCTTTCTGAAGTCGGTTAAAAAATAAATGAGTAATACAAAATGCATGGCGAAACGATAGAAAGATAAAAATGAATTTCAATTCCGTTTTAATCATTTTTAAGCGGCTTTTACAACAGATACTGGATTAATTTTATGGGCTTGTAATTCATCTAGAAATCTACAACCGTTAATTTAGTGGCAGTTAAACTGGTCTAGGCATCAGCTTCGGACAGGAATCTGGAGAATTACAAGCCGTCGACCTCCAAAGGGCAAGGCCTGTAGTCCAAAGACTTTAGAGCCTTCAGAATAATCGTTTAAGTATGATCTTTTCAGGTTTTCTTTTTAACTGATATACAATAAAAAGATGGTCTTGTGCTTGAGAGCTCGTTCGTATACGAAATGAGATTTTTTTTGATGCATTAATTCGATTGTTGAATATTTGTTAGCATTTTATACTTCAGTTGACTGGAATAGATCCCTATACGGGATAAGTCTGCCGTTGTATGTTTACTTTTCTATTTTTGTATCTGATTCTTTTTTGAGTATACAATAAAGCTTTATAAACAAATAAACAAACAAACAGTGTTATTGTGTACAGACTCGTCTATCTGAACAAATATTATAAGGTTGACTTTTTAAAAGTACGACATATAATGACCGATTTTAAAGCCCTCGTCTTCACTATTTTATATTATAAAACTGAACTTTAAGTATTCCGTCTATTTGATATATATAACTAGAGTCAAAATAATGTGAATTATGTAGACAAGGCATCTTATCAAAAATCGTCACGTTAGTTATTGATACCTGTTAATTTTTGATATAAAATCAAATAAACTCGTGTATAGCGTCTAACATTGTCTATGAATGTGAATGTATACTGTTTCCGTTTTCAAGTTCTCAATAAAGACTTCGATCGCCATATGTACCAAGTTAAGCACGCTGTTTCATTTCACTAATAAAAATAATAGGTTTTGGGCCCAGTATGCCCAGTAGTTTTTATTGTAAAAAGTTCATACTTGGTAGCTAGCATAGGTGAGACATCAATCAGTGCAAAAAAAGACTTTTATCTTGTATTTATGTACACGTTGTTTCATTTCACAAATTAAAAAAAAAAAAAATAATACCTCTTCGCAATTCTTCCCATATTAAGCAATCCCAAGAACTTAATATTTGCTCAATACCTATGTGTACTATCTAGAGAGGAAAAAATAAGTGAAAAAAGATGTGAGTGACGTAACATATGACCTATCCGTACAATAGGTACGTACAGTATACAACTTTTCACCCGACTACGGCGAAGGCAAAGGAGGGTTATGTGTTTCGCCGCTATGTATGTAAGATATGTATGTATGTTCTCTTGTATCTTCTAACATATCCATGATACCTTAACAAATGAAATATCATCGGAATCGTTTTGGCTGCCCGCTGGTTATAGGCTATGTGACGTCACAGTGAATCCACTGTAGCACCCTCTGCCATAAAGTAATAAACTAAAAAATAAAATTAATGAAAGGGCTTAAAAAGCACATGGGTCGGGTCGCTGGATTCCCTCTAATATGGTTAAGTTCAGCGATGGCTGATTCACGCGTCAACTTGTGAACGGGTGCCGCCAGTAGGGACTGGTCAGCTTGGCTCCGTTTTATAGGTCGCGCCAAACTTCTAGATCTATATCGCGTCGCAGTAGTAAAATACAGATACCCATAGCAGATAGAATTTGCTTATTTTTGTTTATTGTGTATATATATCATATCTACATTCTTGCAATCATTCTGAAAAAAATATTATTGTGGTAAATATTCTGTCCCTGTTTGTAACCTGAGTGAGGCAACTTCAGAGCGATCTAGAAGTTTGGCGCGACCTGTACTTAGTGTTCTTATTTCTGTAAATTGGATTTGGCTCTCGTTCGCAAGCTTTACATGTTATACTCGTATTGTGATAACATTGTATTAGGCATAATATCCGTGTAAACTGACAAAGCCCTTCTGGCGCGTAGGCGACCAATACTATGCAAATGAATCTCTTTCGGCGTTTCTTCTCAGCAGTGGTCGTTGCGAAACGCTGTATATACAATATTAAACATGCTAGTAACGGTAGCGTTTTAAAAAAAATAGTAATTTTAATATTATAAATAAACATTACACGTAATGTACACTAAAATTATTGACGTGTAAAAGTACCTGCGAATGCCTAATTACTGAATAAATGTTTGATTCTTTGACATTTCAAAAATATAACTACCTATATTAATATATATACATATTTTTAGCTTTAGCTCCCTGCTATGTTTGCATTAACTGGATAAATGCACTTTCAGTACGAATTTTTCCTTAGCCGTGTTTTATTTTTTTTAAATACTTATATCTTGTTAATACTTATATCCTCTGTGGTGTCACTTTTTATGTTACGAAGCTAAAGGACGTGCATGGATACTTACTGTTTGAAAATGTGAGGTAAGCGTAGGTGTAATTGTGTGTGAGTATAACATGGTATTTATGATGAAAGACATCTTTTTCGGTGAACCTACTTTAATAATTCGCGAGAAAAAAGGTTGAAACGTAGGCGGTACTTATTTATAGATTTTTTAAATATAATTACCGTAATATTACCTTATCGGATGGATGTAGTAATAGAAGATTGGCCCTTTTAGTCAAGACGAATGCTTGTTGAAATATGTGCACATTGTTTAGGTGATTTCACGGTCTTTACTTTAATTGATATGTGCAATTCACATCAGTGACCTCGTAGCCCAATTTCTTCGTAAGTAATTTACAATACAATACAATACCCTTCTTGCACAAAAGAAAAAATACAGGGCATAATTATCTTAAAAACTAGGAAATGTGCAAACGGCGGCCTTATCGCTAAGCAATTTCTTCCAGGCAACCTCGTTTAAATAGAAAAATTATGGGAAGTTAGTTACGCTTGCACACCGTTTATCGCCTTCTCTTATACGTCCCAAAGGTATTTTCTGGTAGACAGCGCTTAGCGTTAAGATTATACCTATTGTACATTAATTTTATAGTGCAATAAATTAAATAAATAAGTTAGGTAGTTTTGTAGTAATTGTTTTTTGCCCTATATGTTCATAGTTTTAAAGTGTTTATATGTATATTTCTCCGTATACAGATATATACAGGGTCTAACAAAATATACTGAAACTATTTTAAGAGTGAATTCAGTCCATGATACTGAACAACTTTCCGCAAGGAACATACATCGAAATATGAAAAATAATTTTTGGCCTCCCATACAAGTTGACCGATCAGCTGATCCGAGATTGTATGGAAAACAGAAAAATATTTATCATATTTCGATATAGGTATGTTCCTTGGGGAAAGTTGTTCAGTATCATGGACTGAATTCAACCTTGAAATAGTTTCAGTATATTTTGATAGACGTTATACAGCGTGGAGGGGGCATACCCGTAATAAATCGAACCACGGGCTATACTAGATCACTATAGTATAATACTCGTAAAATAAAAATAACAGCCAAAGAACAAAAAAAAATGTTGGCTTTCCATACAAATCGTCCGGGCGGCTGTACACTTTTGTATAGAAATGGCAAATTTTTTTTGTTCTTTGGCTGTTATTTTAATTTCATTGCACTAAAGTGATCTAGTATAGCCTGTGCTTCGATTTATTACGGGTACGTCCCGTCCACGTTGTATATATACGTACCTACTGTTATTTTAAAATTACTATTCTTTCAGGTAGATATATGAGAAACAACTGCTATGTTTTCTGCAAAAGTTGTTGAGTGTACGATATCTGGACGCCAAGAACCATTTATCATCATGTATAGTACAAATTATGACAGAAAAACGCTAAAATACTTACAAGGAATTTCTTAGCATGCGTATAATCTTTACGCAAGCGGTTACCGCAGCGTTTAGTCAAAGTGCGATTTTCTTCGAATCTAGGTAAAGTCGTAATAGACGAGGTAACCAGGTGCGATTGTCTTGGAGAAAACTACTTTGCGGTTTTACTGCATTGCATGATTTGTTATTTCAATTGTTTACTTTATGTATGACAACATAAGCGTAATACACATTGTTTAACTTAAAAATATAAGCAAGTTTATACCACTTTCCTCTAATGAACGATCTCTTAAGTACTTTTAATAGCGTTTTGGTTCCAAAGGCCTACCCTATTACCCCAGGCACACACATGAAGCAAGTCTAGGAAAAGGTCATAGCAGTGTCGTATTAAGATGTCAAGAGGTTGGCGGAAAATAGAAAAGACTCCACCGACAAGAGCGTCGCTCTTAAATTTTGATGATGATGAGAAGAACCGTCAAGCTCTACCAGTAATCTTATGAGAATGTGGTTGCGTTAATTCCCTTCCATTACTAATTCCATGTCATTTACTTCTAAGACATTGCGCTATGTAAAGATCACTTGCACCTCATCCGAGACGCGCTACATGTAACCCAACAACATAGAAAAAGAGTCTGGTGCTACGAGCATACCATTTAATTAATTATACAAAGTGGAAGGGACGTACCCGTAATAAACTGAACCACGGTCTAAACTAGATCATTATATTAAAATGAAATTAAAATAACAGTCACAAAACAAAAAAAAATTGGCATTTCCATACAAAAGTGTGCAGCCGCTCGGGCGATTTTTATTTATATTTTAATATCATTATACTTTAGTGATTTTGTAAAGCCCGTGGTTCGATTTATTACGGGTATGTCCCTTTCACGTTGTATACGAGTAAGAAAGCGAATTATACTTTAGATCATTTTTCTAATTGAATTTCCTTCTTTTTAACTTTTTCGAAAATTCTATTGAACGGATCAATATCAAGGACGGATTTATAATTCTTTCGTTTTCACAGGCAAAATTTAATCATCCATAATATAATACAATTATTTTATCACTACAGATACAGATACATTATCACGTCCTTAACCCTAACGGCGTATGTCCATAATACCTGTTGGAATGATCAGATAGACTTTGATCTACTATTGTAATGGTACTAATTGAGTTAGCCTTAAGGCCGTAACTGAATTTTTTCATTTAAAATAAATAATTTCAAAGAAAACTTTACTACGCACATTTGCCAAAAGTGGCCGTTTTTTGCAAATGTACGTAGTAAAGCTTAACGTTCTCACTTTGAACTGTAAACAGTAGTTCATCAAATACTTTTAAGGGTTATTTAGGGCAAAATTTTAAATGATGTCTGTGTTTTCTTTGATATGATTTATTTGAAATGGGGCAGAACTGAACCCCGGAAAATTCAAGTACGGACTTAAAGTAAGTTTAAACTTGTATGCGGATACTTAGTAATTATATTATCTTTGGCAGATACCAACTCAACGGTACTACAATTTTAATGTAAATACATATATAGATAACACTCAAGACCCAAACAAGCCAATACATAAACGCTAGGCCTGTGGCTAGGCATAGAAACTGGTGATTATATTTTAATTTAATTTTTCCAGCTGTGTAGCCCACCGCGTGTAGTCAGAATAAACGGGCAAGTGCGAGTCGGACTCGTACATGAAGGGTTCCGTACCACCGTACAATGTTTTAAAACGCTAAAAAACACGTTTTTTGTATGACGAACCCTTTAATTTTTAACTTAATTTTATTTTTAGTATTTGTTATTGTGATCATAATAATACATAATTGGTGAAAATTTCAAGTATCTAGTTAATGCCATTATAAAGATCAAGTTAAAAACGCTGAAAAAAAACACGTTTCTTGTATGGCGACCCCCTTTAATTTTTAACTATTTTTTATTTTTAGTATTTGTTGTTATATCCGCCACAGTAATACATAATCGGTAAAAATTTGATGTGTCAAGCTATAACGGTTCAAGAGATAGAGCCCTGTGTCTGACGGACAGACAGACGGACAGACAGACAGACGGACAGACAGCGGAGTCTCAGTAATAGTGTCCCGTTTGCACCCTTCGGGTACGGAACCCTAAAAATGAAATTAAAACAGTGAATTACAAAGCATTTATTTAAAACTGTGGGCAACACAAATACTGTGCTTGCAACCTGATAATAAGCAGAATCCATGAAGCCTTACGACCTTGGTGTCCAGTGGTATGTATGCCAGTTCAAATGTCACACCACCGTTTGGACTTTGTTTTGTTTTCATAATAAAATTAGGTACCTACTATTGATTTGTATACCTATTAGCTGCATATACAATGTTTAGTAGGAAGGGGTATATCAAGTTGAAAGAAGGTCAATCTGCTTACCTTTACGAAAATGTAGGGGACTGGGCAGTTTGGTTCGGACCATTCGGACCAAATCCAAAAAGTGTATTAACGTATTTGCTCACAAAGCCACTAGTATAAATTGTCAAATAAATGTATGATTTTAAAATGATAGTATTTGTAATATACACATTATTAACCAACCAACATATTATGTTAATAAAACGTGCTGGTTGAGACAACTTGTTATAATAATATGCAGCTTCATGTTTGGTGGGCTAGCCTTCTCGCATATTTCCAGTTATTCCAAAAATACCAAAGCATATTTTTAAGAGTAGGTAATAAAATTATGCATTTTGCATGTAACTAGATCTGTACTTATATGTACATATATTTATCTCGCATTCGAATGAATGTGAGTCAACAAAGTCAAGTGTAGAGGGTGCAAATCAACCTGTATTACCTATATAGGTAACACAGGTCGATAGCTATATTCAAATCTTGGACTCAGAATCATTGAACACAAAAAGAAAAAAAAACTTACGTATTTTTTATTTATTTAAAAATATCCCAAGTTTCTTTCTCAATGGCTAAGCTACCTTACTACACGTTGCACTGTAGCCCTTCCAGCTCACCATTAACCGTCCGCCAGTTGCCCGGTAGCAGGCAGTGACATTAAAATGGGAGATTTTTGGTACAAATTTGTCAGCTGATTTTTGTTTAGTAACATAGGAGGTTCAAAATTACCCTATATATCTACACCTACCTACCTATTTTGTTTTTTTATATTTATACTTTAGATTTAAGTTTTTAAAGTTGCAATGTGTGTGTATACAAAATTGCGAAAAAAGTTGTGCCCATACCTAAGATAGGTACCGTGCGTGAATGAAGAAAATTTCAAAAGATGGACCCCGGGCGCCAAAGCTAAGAAAGCAATCAGGATCACGTTAAAATGAGTGGCAGGAAGTTTAAAGAAAGATATTGATACTTAAAATGTGTGCCCAAGTAAAAGGATTTACTAATTATATGGATAACAGTTTAAAGTGAGAATGTTAAGCATTTCTACGCATTTTTATAATATCTCGGTTTACTTTAAAATGATTTATTTCAAATGGGGGCAGCACTGGTCCCCGGAAAATTCATGTAGCCCCTTAACGCCCAATATTGCTTGACACTGAAACGCGGACATGTAGCTGCGTACGTCTATCGTACCGCTTTTTTTTATTTTATTTATATATAAATAAATATAAATATATAGGGACAAATCTCACTGAATAAGCTAGCCCCAAAGTAAGTTGAAACTTGTGTTATGGGATACTAACTTAACGATACTATATTTTATGATAAATACATGTATAGATAAACACCCAAGACTCAGGATTATTTGAAAAAGTCCATTTTCAACTTGCCCTGGCTGGGGATCGAACCCAGAACCTCCGGAAGCGGCCATTACGCCACGGAGGTCGTCAGAGTCGTCGCTTTTGGAGTAAGGGACTTGGTTCGATAATCGAAAAAAATATTATACTCGTAATTAATGAACATTTTAGAATCTCCTCAGATGTAAATTCCTTGGACAAGGGTAGGTACAATAGGGCAGGCATGTCTGTTAAGATAAAAGCTCTTAAAAAGTAATATGTAAACAATAAAAAATGCGTGTGCATCGAAGTTGATTAAAATAAAGATTAAGCAAGAAACAAGAGCATAGATGCCAAGGGATGGTGAAGAAGATTCGAGATAAAATAACTATAAAGTAATTCTTACGATCAATGTTGGCATCCACCTCGTTGTCATAGCCGGGGTACTTTTTACTCCTACCTGAAATGAGAAAAAGAAAATTAGTCAAAATATAAATTATTTAAAAAGTCAATAAATCCATATATTTGTCACACTATCAAAGTGTTGACGACACGCCAACTGTATTAACTCAAATCCATCTAAAGAACCTCCTAAAGATTTTATGTCCACTGTCCCTACTTTCTTTTTATTCCAGTTTTACTTCCATAAGTAAGTATATGTCCATAATCTTGATAAGCGTGACTTTGCGGCCGTAGGTATCTTACGCCGAAGAGATTAAGCTATATTTTTCATATCCATATTTTTGCATACAATATTGTAGACTGTCTATATATATTTTTTTCATATAAATATTGTAGAAAGTTGCTTAGGGAAAATGTTTACGTTCAGACACAGAAAACAGTAATAGTATTACATACAGAATGAAATCTCCTAAGGTACGCGCAATATGCGTCTCAGTTCCCCGTTCCCGCACCTCTCCCCCGTTCTTATGCCGCCGTGCACATGTCAATGCGTGTGTGTTCGCCCACTCTCGCCCTTCGGCAAGGGGTATGTAATATAATTTCCCTTCTGTATGTAATACCTTATATCTATATGGCAGTCTTTTATCTGAGCCATAGAAGACAGTAAGATCTTTCTGTCTTCTATGTTTCAGATAAATAACTGCCAATTAAAAAGGTAAAAAAAAATATAGGATGGAATAATCTTTTTCATTTAAATTAGTGCAACGAACGAACTACAAAAGGCAAAATGTTTCTTTAATTGACCCAGTTATATTTAAATCGCAGCAGAAGTAAAAATCCTGCAGTTTGCTCTGGGCTCTGGAGCCAGCAATGCTCCACAGTGTACACTGTCGCGCCGGGAAATGGGTCAGTGCGTACTAACGATGCTCTTTTTGCACATTTTCTCGTTGTCGGCGCGGCGGCCGCGGATGTCGGAAAATGGGGATAAGGGATATGCGCTCGTACAGCACTGTGTATGTATACCATGTTTTTTTTCGAGTATTGGTGTTAAACAGTTTTCAAAGAGGGTTTTAATTTAACTAAATTTGAGCCGCGACGTTTATTAATTATTGTTAATACACATTACACATGTGTATAATTGTACACAATAATTACAGAATTAGCGCCTACTAATATAGCGTACAGTCTATAATAGTTACATCATTACATAATTTACATTGCAGTGAAAATGTGTTATGCAGATAAACCATTTGAATAAAAACGAACTACTTTATGATATTCTTTTATGTACATACATCAAATTCTCTTAAATACAAATGAATTCCTATTTTTTATTTTTTAATGTTGGGTGCCTTTATCTTATATCTGTTTTTAAAGAGGAACTTACCTACACATTTTTACCCGCATTTTTTTACTACCAACGAAGGGTTGAGTTTTTCGCGCGTATCTTGTATGTATGTATGTTTCTATTTATGCTTGTAAATTTCTTTATTAACTCGTATCTTCCAAAAAGCTAGATGGATTTGAACAGTAAATATATCGTTAGATCCGTCTAAAAAACTCAAATGTCCTTAGATAAGATTTTTATGTCAGTGTAGTAAGGTTGGAGATACGTCGTTCTACCGGCCCCATGGGTTCATTTATTTAGTTAGAAAATATTGCACGCAGCTTTTAAGGCGATTCACCCACGGAAACGCGCCCCGCCGCGGTTCGCGGAGTCTGCTGCTTTTTTACGGAATCTGCCGCGTTTTCAGTGATTTGGACTAGGCGTGTTTTCTATAAAAACTTAGATATTTGCATACAATGTTAAAATCTGCCGCCCCGCGCTCCACGACGGTGCGCGGTGCAGTGGGATCACCGCCTAACTTAGCTTTAATAAGGGTATAAATAAATATAAAGGGACAAATCCCAAAGTAAGTTTTAAACTTGTGTTATGGGATAAACTTAACGATACTATATTTTATGATAAATACATATATAGATAAACACCCAAGACCCAGGACAATTTGAAAAAGGCCATTTTCCAACTTGCCCTAGCTGGAGATCGAACCAAAAACCTCCGGATTAATAAGTAGTATGTTCTATGCGAAAATTGCGCAGATTTTAAGAAAGTAAGTAACACATTATTGCACCAAAAACACATATACATAATTTTCTCTCTACAAGCTACCTTTATACGAGTAAATAAATAAATAAGCTTTTATTGATTCCTTACATGATTAACATGCCAATTAAATAAATCATACATTGCATTTTTGAGTTACTAATTACTTTAGTATATTTACTTATACATAGTTATAATTTATAGTCCCAATCTTATGGTTAAGATAATCTTGGCATCTTAAATAAATTACATTACTTAATTATTACTTACTAGCAGTCCACCCCGGCTTCGCCCGTGGTACACACATAGCCTATGTCACTCGGGAATAGTGTAGCTTTCCAACGGTGAAAGAATTTTTTAAAACGGCCCATTACTTTTTGAGCCTATTCATTACAAACATACAAAAATAGGTACAAATCTTTCCTCTTTATAATATTAGTGTAGATGTATTCACTTCATGCATGTAAAAACATTAATTTTATTTTTATTTACTTTTATACTTATTTTTTTTTTATTTTACATATTAGCTACGACGTACAAACTACCTTTAGGTGACAGGAATTGTGCTGAAAAATAAAAGGCAGTGCGATGAATGTGAAACAATAATTTAGTAATATTAAACAGTAACTACGGAGATAAAGTAAAAAAAAATTAACACAGTTATTACGAGTCTGTGTTACTTTATTTACCGCATTTCCGTCTCAACTCCTTTTATCAAAGGTTACTAACGAGAGACGAGAATTAAATCCCTTTTCTTCAAACTTTAACCGACGTCGCAAAGCCACAAAGATCTTTTCAAATTACGTTTTGGCCTAGATGCAGATTTCAGCATAAAGTTCCAGCTTTCGGCACGGCTTTTACGGATTTTCCAGTAATGGCGACAGTGCAACGTTTAGTAGAATGCGAGCATAAAATCCGGTAAAGGATCCACTGTAGTATATATCTACTTGTACTTAATTCTCTTCATAAAAGGTACTTAGTTAGAAATCCTTTCTTATTTATACTTTTTTTTATAAGATGAAGTCTCCGGGCGCGTCTATCTGTACTGGATGAACTCTAAAAATACTGTTTCCACTAAGATGTAAAAAATTGATTCGGTAAGGTTTAATACGTGTTTTAGTAAGAATACATAGATAAGTATTATTTTAGCTAAGTATGATTTTTATTTCAGTCTTTCCTCTCTGAGGCCTCTGAGATAACATATATTTTTTGTTATAAATAAGTAGTTTCAAACAATTTATTTATTTATTTATTTATTTAAACTTTATTGTATTATACAAAATACAATTTGTATAGCACAATAGGCGGACTTAATGCTAAAAGCATTATCTGACAGCCAACTTTTGGGTTGTTAGAGAACTCAAAATGGGTTCAAAAGATATTCATTTAATTTCAGAGCATTCAGATATATCAGATACATACTATATACTTATTATCATCTATAAAATACACTACTAATAAATAATAGTTTCTCATACCGATATTACAAATGCAACAATTAAGTACATACGTAGGTTGATTGGACTGAGCGAGCATATGCTTGATCAACAAGGCCTTAAAGCCAGCACGACTAGTGGCAGTCCTAAAAGTGTCAGGAAGCGCGTTCCAAAGCCTTACTGCCGTAACGGCGAAAGAATTAGAGAAAAAACCAGTATGGTGGGAAGGAACTAGGGTCAATTTATTTGAAGAACGCAGGACTCTGTCATAAGTGGAACTTAGAAGTTTAAAGTTATTTTTAAGATAGTCTGGGGAAAGAGGATCGTTAAGCACATTATAAAGCTGACACAGTAAACGTAGATTCCTGCGTTGGCGGATGGTGAGCCATTTAAGCTGAGAACGGTATTCTGAGATATGGTCATACTTACGCAGACAGAAAATAAATCGAATGCAGTTATTAAGCAGACGATCCAGCTTGTTAAGCTGTTCCTCAGTTATGTCCAGAAAACACACATCAGCATAATCAATAATGGGCAGTACAAGTGCTTGAGCCAACATAGTTTTAGTTTTGATTGGTAAGAAGTTCTTTAGACGTTGCAAATAATGAAGCGTCGCAAACACTTTCCGACTGACTTCTACAATATGGTACTTCCAGTTGAGACAATTATCTATATATAGACCGAGATCTTTGACTACTGGGCTAAATGGAATGATAGTACCATCATATAATACTGGCTGAATGGCGTTCATGTCAAGTTTGCTAATTTGAATACTGCTTCCCACTACAATAACCTGACATTTTATTTGCATTAACGCTGACGCCAAAATTATTTTCATTGACTATTCCAAACAATGATATTGATACTGCTAAAGTAGTTACCTAAGTGTGCAAAACGTCTGTATCTTGTACGTCTATGATCTTCGAAAATGCGACCATATATCGAAATATCGTGGGAAACTTAACTGGTTACCTATCAGAAGCCGTCGTAACTACAACATTCTTACTCTTCTTTTCAATGTTTTCTTCAATTCTTCCTGTCCTAATTTAGTAAACAGTTTTCCTTTTAGCAAATTGACAGCCGTCTCCGCTCCGCTGACAGTTTCATCTTAATATACCTTCTCATTCATCGCAGTCTTATTCAAAATCCTTGTCTGTGATGGCAGCACACCTATTGGAATTCGCTCTCTTCGGATACTAAAATGGCATCATCCTTGGGTTCCTTAAAAACAAAATTTAAATTCCTTTCAGGATTCGTGAGTTTCTCTGAGCTATCTAATTTCTTTTTCATGTTTTTAGTTTATATTATATGTAGGTTTATGTATACTTATATGTAAGTTTATATTTTTATATGTATATTGTTCATCTTTTTTGTACTCTAACCACTTCTGCCTCAAACTCATATTATAATATAAATATTCCTCTCAATTACTGGCCGATTGACTGGAAGAGATTCCTATACGGGATAAGTCCGCCGTTGTATGTTTACTTTTCTGTTTTTGTATCTGCTTCTCTTTTGTGTACAATAAAGCTTTATTACACAAACAAACAAACCTATTACGTATTTCAGGTTTCATTTCCAGTGATTTTTTAATTTCCTTTTATATCTATTTTAATATAATATACAATGAGTCAGATAGAAATAACCTTTTTTACGATTTTATAACCCTCCGTCACGTTACGCAAACGACAAGCTTGGCGGTGATCAGGATCCTTACTTTAAAAGCAGTACGACAGACGTACGTAGCTGAGTCCGCGTTTTAGTGTCAAGCAACACTGAGCATTAAAAATTGATTATTAAGAGCCTGTACTACCCTAAAGTTCTTATCGCGATCTTAAATATTAACGAAATAAAAACACAGCAAAGTTCAGGACTAACTCTATACATAATATGTTTAGAAAACACGATTGCTTGAAATTTTCTCGATAGACAAAAATTGTGAAGTTGCCTCTAAATTACCTCAAAACGGAAGTATTCAAGAAATACAATAAATTGGCCCTTGTAACTTTGGATTATGTTGTACTAGCTTTTGCCCGCGACTTCGCTCGCGTATCCTACGGGAACATTACTTTTTTCTGGGATGAAAGGTACCCTATGTCCTTTTTAGTAACTATGTGTATGTGAATTTTCAAGAAGATTGGTTCTGTAGATAAAGCGTGAAGAGGTAACAAACAAACAAATATACAAACTCACTTTTGCATTTATAATATTAGTTGGGATTAAACACAAGGCAGTCATAATATGTCTTATTTTTTAAATACCTCTTGAATATTCTTTGTAAAACGAAAAAAACATCAAAATCAAAACCACCCTCATTGACCTACTATGATCTTCTCACCCCGCATGGTCTCGCTGTCTTGCTTCGGTTAGAGTAAATTTATGTGCGTGAACGCGGGAGCAAAACTTAGATTATCCACATCAGGCCCAGCCTTAAGTCTAATTTGGATTGTTATAGAGATAGAATGATACTATAATATCGGACGACTATCGTGTTATTTTATGGAATAACGGTCCTGGGGGTTACTCCATAAAATAGTATTAGTCCGATAGTGACGTCCTATTTCTATGTCAAACGAAATTAGACTTTATCATTATGTATTAACGCTCAATGTTGTTAGTCACTGAAACGCGGATACGCAGTTGCGACAATGATGTGCCGTTCCCGGGAACGTTCCCAAGGAACGTTCCCGTATTTCTAAGGAATGTTACGGAATATTGGATATATGTAATAACGTTAGTAAAATATATTTACAGTGATAAAAAATATGTCTGGTAAATAAAGTTACAACTTTCCCTTACATTTCCATTTTTTGGGAACATTCCCGGGAACGTTCCCGGAAATCTGGGGAACGGGAACGGCACATCACTATGCGTAGGTACGTCTTGCGTACCGCTTTTGGAGTGAACCTACAAGATCAGGATTGTATATAAAATACATCTTCGAACTTGAACATCAATGTTTACAGACTATTTCAGAGGCATTTTCAGGATACCTAGCTAGGTGCAGAATAGAGGGCAAAACGTGCTCTTTCCGGTTGCGGTAATGACGACTGCTAGCTCGGTTATCTCAGTCTGCGGTAATTAAATCCGACAGCACTAATACCACTGGATAGAGGAGACATTCACGTATTTTCAGTCGGTGGTTCGTTCTAGGTTTGAACTAGAGATAGGAACTTGAAGGTAGTACGTAAGTATGTATGTATTTATTCTTTATAGTACATAAAAGGATACACATTACTTACAAAAAAAAAATAACAACACAAATAAGTATACGAATATAAGTTCTAAAAATAAGTCATTGCTTATGCATAGGAGCTTAGGGCGTCCTTTGCTTATATACGTCATCATCATCATCAGGTCTTTTTTAGTCTCCACTGCAGGAGCACGACTCTCTCTGTACTACCAGAACCATATATTAACCAGAGCAGCCAGAGGATTTGGCCTACACTCTTCACGCTGGCCAGATGGGTTGGAGAGGTCTCATTGATGTTTATAAGCTTTGTTTAGCTTGTGTTTCCTAAGTCGCCTTCTACGACATCAACATGAAGACGGGAGTGGTCCTATTCTACTCTGCCGGGAACCACACGGCTTACATACGTAAGCAATGAGCTATTTTCTGTAGAACCTACTTAAGTTTTTGATTGTTTTATGAGCAAGTGTATATTGTGCTAGGAAATATAAAAATTAACTAAGAAAGATTGCTTAAGTAATGAAAGTCCAGACCCGTTGTCCGTTTGCTGTTACCTGTCCGTTTGCGATTACATTTGACCAACCTAACAAAGAAGCTACCTATCTACATTACATAGACCTTATTATAGTCCGACCCAAATAGGTCTCAGCTGTTGTCGACGCAATGTCCAACTAAGCCCAGTATATCGTCGGTTCCGAGAAAAAGAATGGCTAGAAATAACTCTGCTTGTGGCATTATTATCTGAAAATCGGTAAATTCCTGAAGAATTATTGGTAATAGGTAAGCATTTGACTAAGAATTTGACATTTCCTAGGGCTTTTTTACTTATATGTAGTTAGTTAGGTAATCATTACGTTAAGTTTTCTTGTATTTTATGTTGTTATTTGTAAATTTTATTGTGAGCAAAAGAATCCATGCTCACAATAAAATTCACAACTAAGAAATGATATGATAATGCAATAATTACCAAAAATTATAGATGCGGTTCATGTGGCAAGGTTCAAGAACACTGCCTGCATTATCGCGCTGAATGGCTATTGCAACTGCGCGAGATATGAGCTAGCCTTCTTGTCACCAGCAGCACCGGCGTCGACAAGACGGGGAGTTATTTTTGTATTAAGTTTTAATATATCCAAACTGAAAAGAGAGTTGTTGGTATTAAATTTTTAAATGCTTTATAACGGGAAAATATTAATAAAGAAATAATCCGTTTTAAGCTCGTGAAAGTAACTCCTTCAAATAGTTTATGAGATTTTTAATGGTTTTATAAATTAAGATAATCTTATTCTTATGTTCGTTCGAGTCATTGTTGGCTGACGCATTGAATCCCAATTTATTGCTTACGATTAAGTTTTTAGGGTTCCGTACCCGAAGGGTGCAAACGGGACCCTATTACTGAGACTCCGCTTTCTGTCCGTCTGTCTGTCTGTCTGTCCGTCTGTCTGTCTGTCCGTCAGTCACAGGGCTCTATCTTTTGAACCGTAATAGCTAGACACTTGAAATTTTCACCGATTATGTATTACTGTAGCGAATATAACAAAAAATACTAAAAATAAAAAATAGTTAAGAATTAAAGGGGGTCGTCATACAAGAAACGTGTTTTTTTCAGCGTTTATAACTTGATCCTCATAATTGCATTAACTAGATACTTGAAATTTTCACCAATTATGTATTACTATGACCACAATAACAACAAATACTAGAAATAAGATAAAGTTAAAAATTAAAGGGGGTCGTCATACAAGAAACGTGTTTCTTCAGCGTTTTAAAACATTATACGGTGGTGTGTGGTGGTAGGATTAAAATATATCAATTATTGAATGTCATTATTTTTAAATTATGTTTATTGCAAATGCTACAAACTACTAACGTTCCGGAATGACCACTGCTGGTAAGATACGCCAAAAGATATCCCAGTTCAGTACCTATAAGTCCCTACCCAGTTTGATAGTCCCAACCCAGTCGTTTGAACTATATCCTAAGACCTATAGTTTTGTCTATTCTCCACGTGATTAAGCCGTGGATTTTACCACTCTGTAATAGTAACATAACATTCCTATGCATAACAGCGCGATGTACAGAACGATTTTCATAAACGATGTAGGAAATAGTTATGGGTTTCGGTCACGCGATCGATATTTTGAGATAATATGAGAAATGTTAAAACTTTATGAATGTCGTACGCAGTTATCGAACAAGTAATAGGTAAGTGCATCTATATACAAAACTTCGCATTGGGTCTTACAGCCCTAGGCATTGTCTATCCTAACAAAGTATAAAAAAGATGACAGATCTGTATCTACTAGCCTTATCGAAATAAATTAAATAAATACAGACACGTATTTTTTTATGTAGGGCGGAAAAATTATTTTGAGCCAGTGACACGAAAACGAAGAAAATTAATACGTAAGTAGGTAGGTACCTACTTAACGTACGATACGATAAATATTTTTTCTCCTCCGAGTTAGGTACCACTTTTAGAACGCTATCTAAGGTTTAACAAGTTGACAATATTGCAAAAGTATAAATACATTTAACATAAGTTTATTTTTACATTGAATCAAGACATAATTTTTAGTCTTGCAGTATTTATATTACTTCCAGAGACACTATAGAGACATGATGCAATTTATCTAGTATGATCTTGTTTTTGTTTAGTATGATCTTGTTTTTGTTTCCTAAGTGGCCAATACTGGTGTCAGATTTTTCAAGCTGCCTAAAGTATGATCTAAAGATAGGTAACATCGCTGTAATCTTTGCCCCATAAGGAATGTCGAACAACAACAAAATTTATGGTTAAGGGAAAAAAGGAATTTCTTGTGCATCAATAAAATGTGATATTGTTGTTTCGTGCCATAAATAAAGGATAAACGTAAGAATGTTCAGTCGTTAATTCAAATTAGATAGTCCTTAACCGCTGTTTTGAACTTTCAAGGTGAACTATGAAATGTCAGGCTCCGAGAATAACCTGCCGATATAGTAATACAACAACAAAACTAGTTTCCTTTGAAAAGAAATGAGCGATCGAAAACAAGACGTGCGGAGTGCGTTCTGAGATGATTAGGGTTCCGTGAACACTCTTTTAAGATTTTTGTACGTACTTAGTAATTTTCTTTCTCTTCGCTATACCTACTAATTCCTACTTATTATGTACGTGTGTACTCCAAGCATTATATTTATTCTGCATGTGACAAAACTCATACATACCCCGTTGTCTATGCGTCTATCTGTCTAATGGCTGCTTGATACGGAACCCTTCAAGTACGGGTCTGAATCGCACTCTGCCGGTTTATATTTGGTTTGTTTTTCATTCATGCTCGTTGGTTTTTATTTCTCTATTCATCTTGAACTACTTAATGCGCGGTCTATTAAAGTGCCCGCTGGTAAGTGCTTGTAGGTATCGATGTTGGATAATCACAAATCTACTAAAAAATTTTTTTTGTAGGTCAGCCAAATTCGTCAAATAGTCGTAAAAAACGCTAGTTATTTAAAAAGTCATAAGTACCGTAGATACACTACGTAATGAGGACAATATTCTTAGTTCAAGATAAAACTGCGAACTAATTAGGTTTCTTTACAAAACATCTGGCGATAAATTGTGTAAGTGAAATAAATATCGCATACTTTCTAAATGTCATTTGTTCCAGTAAAAGTTATCACTATTGTGACAAGTTTACCACCTCAGTATTATCTCAACGATTTAAAACAAAAGAAAAAATGTAAATATCAGCGTTACAGCAAGATATTTGCACGCAAACCGCAAAGATTGCATATTATTTGCTGTACCCATTTTTGTTAAGACTGAGATTAACCAAATTAAGAAGCAAATAGATTTCCTAGCTTAGGAAACTAGGTGGTCGGTTCTCTTGACCAATTTTCGCAATATGTGCTGTGCGTGATCGCTCACAGTTCACACGCGTATCTACCTATGCTTTGCGACATCTTTGGAGTACGAGTAGAGTACCTATGGTTGATCCCTCTGTGCTGTCACTTCCTACGAGAGTCAGCATCTTATTTATTGAACACCCGGATCTGGGGATCAAGCAATGACCACTAGTCATCAGGTGCCGCTGAAATTAATCCTGCCTATAAAATGCTTCAATTTAACTTTAAATATTAATTTGTGTTAGTATTTCGTTGCATTTAGGGACCTATTCAAGTGCTGTGGGATTCCAGCTGATGAATGATATAAAAAATCTGGTTGTAGTATCTGAAATTAACTTCTTGCAAGCCTCGTTTTGTCTCTTTTCCTGTCTCAGATGACAACACTTCGGGTCCGATCCTCAACTAGATCAAACTAAGGCCTTTTTTCCTTTTGAGTTTGTCCAATGCGGATATGAATTAAATTTTTTTTTGCTCATTAGGTAGATTAATAGTAAATATTTTCTTTTTTCTGATTGGCATTTGCGCTGTTTCTCTAACACTGGCCTTTACTTAGCCATGAAACAAGTACTCATTTTTATTGTAGGTATCTAGTTTATAGATATAATATATCAAATTGGTGTCAAAGGGCGTAACAATCGGTCTCAGTCAAATATAGAATTTTCGCTTGAATACACTAATTTAATGCTTCGCAAGGCAGCAAATATTTAAACTGTGCGATGTGTGTACCCTTCACATTTATTTGAAATGTGCAATGCCATTTTGTGGTTTGCTATGATGGCATGTAAGGCTGATAACTTGACATTTTCTGCTATGTGTAAGGAGATTTTCTCAATCAATATTTTGTAACTAAATGTCAATTAGATAAGGGTAAGTATGATGAATTACATGTACCGTGATAGTCAAGCGGTTTAAAAATTGAAGATTTGATTAATATACAAAATTGGAAATACATTTTTGGGTTTGTGCTGACCCAGATGGATTCCAACTACTTAGTGTTTGTCTATGTATTTATTATAAAATATTGTATCCCATAATACAAATTTAAACTAATTTTGGGGCTAGCTCAATTAGTGTGATTTTTACTTTTTTTTACTTTTTTCTATTAGGTAACTACTTTTAATTTATCTTAAACTTTCCGTCAAAGTTTCCGTTGTTAAGCTATTAGCTCCAGGCACGATCGTAATTGTAACAATACTAACCTACTAAGCTAAGCTGTGCTGTGACTAATTGAATAAAGTATAACGTAACATATTACAAAGAATACGTGCCTTCAGCATAAATCGAATCAATCTGTTCACTCTCCACACTCTGCAAGCTGTCGTCTTCCGCATACTCCTGGGTTTCCTGCAGCTGGTCACTCTGATTCGACTGCCTGAGGTTCCTCTCATCAGGTTTCTTTATCGGCAGGATCTCCTGGATGGAAGGCGGCCTCACGTGCCCCTTCAACAGCCCGAGTTTCTTCTGGATGAACGCCTCCAGTATTTGCTTGGTGATCTTGTTTTGGCGCGCGAGCTCATGCAAATCTGCAAAGAAAGGAGAATCGGATAAAAATGACTGTGTAAAGTTTTGTGCATTGTACGAAAGGGAAATGGTAACACGACGTCATTTTTATCTTGTTCTCCCTTCTTTCATCTTCTATCTCTTTTTGGCCCCTCTTAAAATCTAAAATCCACTTTAATTCGTGCATTAAAAAGTAAAAGTAGTTTAGCGCACCAAGCGTTATAACAAGACATAGGTACCATTATTTCTTAAATATACAAATAGATACCTACAGAATAAGATAAAAATTTATAAGTATATAAGGACAAATCACACTAATTAAGCTACCCCAAAGTAAGTTTGAACTTGTATTATGAGATACTAACTAAATGATACACACAAGACCCTGGACATAACCATTTTCCATTTTTCCCTGGCTGGGGATTGAACCAAGAACCTCCGGAGTGTTAACCATTACGCCACGGAGTCGTCAAAACTGATGGAATCACTTCCACGACCGTTTTTCCATCTTTCAGTCTCATGACTGAAAGGTGGAAAAACATACTGCTGTACTGGTCTCACTTTATAGTGGGATAATGATAAATGAAAAGATACAGCATGATTATATTTCTATCCCTAACAGGGTGAACAGATAACATTGTGGCGTATCGGACCTGCCGTACGCCAACCTTCTTTGTAAATAATCTCATAGAGATGACGACATCGTCGAGCGCACGTCTAACAGTGCGCGCGCATGGATGGCCCCTTCATATCGAACCTGTCAAAATCGGCCGTCACGGAAAATTCCCTTGCATATATTTTATTAATTATTTTATATCAAAACAGTGCAATAACTCATTGTTAATATATAAATAAATACATAGCAGCATACCAAATACTTTCACTGCTATATTGGTGACCCCGACGTGATACCGCAACCGTACTTCGCGAAGATGGAAAAGGATGAAAATTTTGGAATCCCAACGGCCGAACCAACTCAAGGTACATTTCAACAAACATTTAAAGTCGGCGTCAAAATTCCGCCATTCTGGCCTGACCGCCCAAACCTATGGTTCGCACAATTAGAAGGTCAATTCATATTAGCCGGTATAACAGCCGATGCCACCAAATTTTATACTGCGTGTAGTTACTTAGAACATCAGTATGCCGTTGAAGTCGCAGATGTCATAGTACCGCAGGAAAGTCTTCGAGAAGATGCACGGTTTGAGCCACCCCGGAACCTAGGCAACCGCTCAACTCATCGCCGAACGCTTCATTTGGCCTGGGTTGCGCAAGGACTGCACCCGCTGGACTCAGCAATGCACAGATTGCCAACGAAGCAAGATCTCCCGTCATCTCTCTTCCCCTTTTCAAACTTTTCCTGTACCTTCAGAACGTTTTTCCCACGTTCATCTTGATCTCATTGGTCCTTTATCCTTTTCCAAAGGGTATAAATATTGCCTCACCGTCGTCGACCGTTTTTCCCGCTGGCCTGACGCCTATCCCCTGGCGGACATCACTGCAGAAACTTGTGCCAGTGCCTTTTTATCCAACTGGATATCGCGCCATGGTTGTCCTTCCACCATCACTACCGACAGAGGACAGCAGTTCCAGTCACACCTATTTCAAGCCATTTCGCGACTGATTGGTGCAGAACATCGCCCCACCACTGCCTACCATGCGCAGTGCAATGGACTGGTGGAGCGTCTCCATCGCCAGCTGAAGGCAGCCATCATGTGCCACAACAACCCGCAGTGGACAGAAACCCTCCCTCTTGTGCTGTTGGGCATACGAGCAGCTTGGAAGGAGGACCTCGGCGCGTCGGCTGCTGAGATGGTCTACGGCGAGCCTCTGAGACTACCTGGACAATTCTTTACTCCATCTTCAGCCAGTCATCTGGATCCTGTGTTCTACGTGTCACGCCTAAGGAAACACATGGCTGGATTGTCTCCTGTGCCTACATCAAATCACGGCAACAAAACTTTCTACGTGCCAAAGGACATACATACGTCGGATTACGTATTTCTACGCCGGGGCCCTGAAAGACGAGCCCTTGAATCGCCATATGTCGGCCCATATAAGGTACTGCACAGAGGAGCCAAAGCCTACAAAATTGAAGTCCAGGGCAAAGAAATTACTGTCACTGTAGACAGACTGAAGCCAGCGTATCTTACTTTAGATGATAATAAAACTTCAAACAAGACAACCGTCCATCCTTCTTCAGCACCTGAAGAAAAGGATCCTCCACGGACAAGGAGCGGACGTGTAGTCAGATTCCCCGCTCATCTTCAGCACTATCGACCGTGAACCGGTCTCAGCGGGGGAGTAATGTGGCGTATCGGACCTGCCGTACGCCAACCTTCTTTGTAAATAATCTCATAGAGATGACGACATCGTCGAGCGCACGTCTAACAGTGCGCGCGCATGGATGGCCCCTTCATATCGAACCTGTCAAAATCGGCCGTCACGGAAAATTCCCTTGCATATATTTTATTAATTATTTTATATCAAAACAGTGCAATAACTCATTGTTAATATATAAATAAATACATAGCAGCATACCAAATACTTTCACTGCTATAACATCACCTCGTTAGTAAAAAATAATCATTAACAGGTAACTAGGTAATGGTTTTAAAATGTTTTTACTTATGACTGCATTAAATATTGTTGGTAAATATTTAGATATGTTTATTTAGAAGAGCTTAAACAAACAAATATGATGGTGTTAGTTTTCCCTTCAAATACTCAAAAGAGGAAAATGTAATCTCGTCTTATGTTTAGACATGCGGGAGCGTGTCAAGGCAAGTCGGCTTTTACAGTCTGTTCGGTAATTACACACCGATAATTATAATTAAAAGATATGCTGTCGTCACCAATACGAATAGATAACGACAGCGTGTCCTAAAATTATCGGTATGTCATGTGATCGAACACATTGTATAGTGACACCCCCTAGATAAACTAAGCCAAGTTAAATGTTTAGGTTCAATAGATCTAATACGTTCTTAAAAATAACAGGATTGTCTGCAGAACTTGGCACCTACCTATATATTTTGTCGACAATCACACTACATCATATCATAATATTTATTTTTATTTTTATAAGGACAAATCACACTGATTAAGCTAGCCCCAAAGTAAATTTTAAACTTGTGTTGTGGGATACTAACTCAACGTTACTATATTATATGATAAATACATATATAGATAAACACCCAAGACCCAGGACAATTTGAAAAAGGCCATTTTCCAACTTGCCCTTGCTGGGGATTGAACCCAGAACCTCCGGATTAGCGGTCAAGCGTGTTAACCATTACGACACGGAGGTCGTCGAATACGATATTGTACTTGGCTCCCATATTCACATTTATGTTTTTGTTAGGATATATTTTTATCTGGGTCTCTCTTCTTGCGGAAGCGATTCCCCAAAATTATGCTCATTAATATGTTTGTCAGAGATATTCAATGTCTTCATTAGATATTATGTCTATGTTTATTCACAAGGTAATTTTGTAGATTTAAAAAAATTTAAGGAACAACAATCTATAAAAATATGTAAATACTTACTTATATTTCTTTGTCTCTTTTTCTATAGTACGCATAGGTACATAACGGTATAAACGCTTTATACAACTTTTAACATTAGGGGTTGGGGGCCAAGGACTGTTAGTCGGGCCGGAAGTTATTCGTAAACAAATAACTAATTATTTTAAAAAAATATTTTTAGTAACAAGCCTTTATTTAAAACAATTAACTAAAAAGTCGATGAAACAATTAAGCACAAACTCGTTGGTTGGTTATGTTGTTTTATCACAGAGTTGCCATGGCCATAGCCACCTTTCGGCTTTGTCATCAGATCAGGTCATTGTCACAAAACTTACATTAGTATGTGTAGTTTCAACTCATTCGAATAATGGGAAGTAGGTCTAATTTAGCTTGCAAGATTTGATTACGAACACACAGACAACGGGACAGGTGAAACTAAATAAAAGCTTATAAAAAGCAACCCTATTGGACATTTGTTCGCTTCTTTAAGCTTCCTTTAGTTATTATAAATAAACGGGCAAGTGCGAGTGGGACTCATACATGAAGGGTTCCGTACCACCGTACAATGTTTTAAAACGCTGAAGAAACACGTTTCTTGTATGACGACCCCCTTTAATTATTATTAACTTTATCTTACTTTTAGTATTTGTTGTAGTAATGTGTGTTGTATAAAATGTAGTAAAAAAGTATTTGTATAGTGGTCATAGTAATACATAATCGGTGAAAATTTCAGGTGTCTAGGCTATTACGGTTCAAGAGATAGAGCCCTGTGACAGACGGACAGACAGTGGAGTCTCAGTAATAGGGTCCCGTTTGCACCCTTCGGGTACGGAACCCTAAAAATGTAGACATACAAAATGGTATTAATCATAACAGAGTTACTAAGTCGTAATGGACGACCCAAATGTAAGACCTCTACAACCCGTCTGGCCAGTGTGGAGATTGTAGGCCAAATCCTCTGGCTGCTCTGGCCAAGTATGGCTCTGGCAGTACAGAGAGGGCACGACCCTCTCTGTACTGCTCTTGCAATTGAGATTATAAAGACCTTATGATGATAAAGTCGTATTAGGAGCAAAAAAAGGTGGTAATTTTTACTTTATTTTTCAGACTAGCATAGAAGTTCTTTAGATGTAACTATTTCTAAAAGCTCTACAAGCTGGTTTAACACTTGTAAGTCCACTTTACGTATTTAAGACTCTTATATCGTTTCACTGCTCTCACCTAGACCCTTGAGCATAAAGGCTCATTCTGCACAGCGCACTCTACAGCTATTACTGTCGAGAACCTACCCGGAGCGGAACTCAGACAGACGTACATAGATAATTTATATTATGTCATTACAAATCATGCATGGCTCAATACGAGTTTTTTTTCTTCCAGGAAAATGTAATCTCGTCTTTTATTTAGACACGCGGAAGCGTGTCAAGCCAAAACAAGGCGAAGCAGGAATAATACACTACACGAACAATTTGGAACTACTTTTGACCCCTTTATATTATAACTCAAAATCTATTTCACATAAACACATACGAGATATTTTTTTTCTTTATTTGTTGTATTTAAGTGGCCAACATTTGTGATAGATTTTTGAAGTGAAAACGTCTTTAGGCGCGTTGGGCATAAAACATTGAATTGTGACACTGTTACTGTAACCGACACCACCATGTACATGTTTCCACTTTACTTTTAATGCGCACTCCCACCGAGCTGCTCGTAGCATGCAAACTCATTTGATATAAAAAACACCTAGCAAATTCGATTGCAAAGCCTGTTTGACATGCAGAAGACTGGGCCGGGAGGGATATTTTCCGCAAAACGCAATCGAAAATAGTAATATCAGATAAAATAAATAGAAAATAATTATATACAGGGTTGAACAAAATATGTAACAGACATGATTTTAAGGGTAAATTCAGTCCATGATACGGAACAACTCTCCCCAAGAAACATATAAATATTTTTAACCGACTTTGAGAAAAAGAGTAGGGTTATCAATTCGTCGGAATCTTTTTTTTATGTATATTCCCCGATTACGCGAAGACGCCTGGACCTATTTGGATTTTTTTTTTGTAAGGTGGTGGTTACTTTCCAGGTGCTCCCATAATTTGTTTGTTGTTTGTTTGTTTTTTAAACGAAAACAACTAGAAATATGTCGTCTTAGTATACAGTTGTTTTAATATTTAGCTTTCCTGGTATTGAAGTCGGTTTTTTGTTTTGAAAAAATATAAAATAATTATAAAAAATAATTTTTGGTCTACCTCCCATACAAGTTGACCGATAAGCTGATCCGAGTATGTATGAAAAGTAAAAAAACTGGTATGTTCCTTGTGGAAAGTTGTACAATATATTTTTTTTTTCATGTACTGAATTCACCCTTAAAATAGTTTTAAGTATATTTTGTAAGATATTGTAGAGCTGAATGAAATGTCCATGGTCAAATCAGTTGCATAATGTTATAGAGACCACCTACAGGCCCTCAATTAGAGCTTTCGCACCCGACCAATGCATCACATGGTGGGCAGAACAAATTGTCTTAACAAACAATACACCATTAGTAATAGCAACTCGTTTGAATAACACTTACATTCTTAAGAGGACATATTCATTGTTCGCCTATTGGCTATTGGCGTGTTGTAGTTATGTCTACTGAATTTTCAAGAGAATGTTTATATGTGCAGCTTTTGAATTAAGACCAAAGTAAAATTTTCTCCTTTTTGATTTAAGCTTAGCTTTTCTCTGCCTTATTTCTTTTTAAAATCCTGACCTACTTACTCGTAAATCTATATCTATACTTCTATACTAATATTATAAAGAGGAAAGATTTGTACCTATTTTTGTATGTTTGTATGTTTGTGGCTAATGAATAGGCTCAAAAAGTACTGGGCCGATTTAAAAAATTCTTTCACCGTTGGAAAGCTACACTATCCCCGAGTGACATAGGCTATGTATGTACCACGGGCGAAGCCGGGGTGGACTGCTAGTGTTAACATAATCTTAATATTTCTTAGACAAAAATTTATTTGAGAGCATAAGCTTATAGTAATCGAATATTTTTTTGTAAATTTTTAAAAATTTTAAAGTTTATGATACACAGGTATATTAACTTAACTTTTAACTTAGCTCAGTGGCCCGGCGGGAGTGCGCATTACTAGCGCTTTCGCAAGTAAAGCGGCCCCGGGCGTGGTCCGCACTTGGATGGGTGACCACAAGTGGCATAAAAATTTATTGAGCTCCTCCGTGCTTCTGAAAGCACGTATAAGCCGTTGGTCCCGGCTGAAATCATTGTATTGCAGTCGATAAGCTATGTCAGATGCCTTTAGGCAGCTAGAAAAATCTGACACCAGTGTTGGCCACTTACACACACGATAAACAAACAAAACAAAACTTTAAGACTTCCGTCCGTATGTATACCTATACATACATACACTATCACGTATCTTTATCTAATGGGGCAGACAGAACATTTTGGATCTTAAGACTCTAAGCTAATTGTACTTTAAATAATATGATTTAATCTTAAAAGAGGAAAGACACCGGGAAGGTGCATGGCGGACCACCAGCGAGAATGGTGTCTTTATTGCCCTAAGCATTGAACCAAATTGAAAAAGCTTTCGATTCATAAAATAGTAGAGAAAGCGTTTTCCCAGATTAATTGAAAGCAATTAGTTTGTTTTAGGTAGAAACTATCGACAATACTCTTATTAACAAAGAATGGTTAGTAGATCGTTGTTTTTTCGATTACTATACTTCCGGTTACTATTTGAAATAATAGCTGCTTCATTAATCATCTTAAATGCCGCTACATATTTCGCTGCCGCGGTAGCGGTTTATGCAGATATCTAGTCCTATACCTAAGTTATTTTATTATTATTAACTAGCCGTGCCCGCGACTTCGTTCACGTGGTTGTCGGAACGTAATGTTATATAGCCTAAAGCCTTCCTCTATAAATGGACTACCTAACAAAAAAAGAATTTTTCAAATCGGACCATTAGTTCCTGAGATTAGCGCGTTTAAACAAACAAACAAACAAACAAACAAACAAACTCTTCCGCTTTATAATATTAGTATAGATATAATTTAATATAAGTACTAAGTAGTGATGCTGTTCAGTCTATCATTCTCATTTTTTTTTATTAATAACTAGCTGTGCCCGCGACTTCGTTCGAGTGGTTGTCGGAACGTAATGTTATATAGCCTAAAGCCTTCCTCTATAAATGGACTACCCAACAAAAAAAGAATTTTTCAAATCGAACCATTAGTTCCTGAGATTAGCGCGTTTAAACAAACAAACAAACTCTTCCGCTTTATAATATTAGTATAGATTAATGTACCTATTACGAAATAAGAAACAGGGGCGGTACATAGAGATTAGTATATGTTTACTGCGAGGACGTGGTGGCTTACCTAGAAAATGCCACAGAAGTCTGACGACAGCGTTTGTGACATGCCGACCAAAGACCGCCATCAAATAGGCCGTCCTCTAGTGGCAGTGGCGATGGCGACAATAGTATTGGTGGAAAGCCCAAGGAAAATGATTCCGGGAGAGTCTTCGCTAGATATCAACCTTTGGTCTGGAAGGCAATCGGAGGAATCACCACACAATTTCTCTCTAAAAATAGAGTATGTAAAGAACTATTTCGCCAAGCGCATAGCTCTTAAATTAAAAAGAAGGAAATGCTTTCTATGTTCTATCGCTACATACATACATTCATACATACTATCCAGTCTTTATCCCTAATGGGGAAGACAGGGCATTTTGGTTGTAGCGGCTCTAAGTAGAATTGTTTATTTATAATTCGATCGGCAATAAGCGTATGGATATAATGTAAGTACAAGTACTTTAAATTAATTATAACACCAAAACAACCTCAGGCTTCACAATGCAAGGTGTCCATCAATGCCACACTTCACATATCCAGCCCTATAATCATTCCTTCCGTACATTCACCACCACAATTGCCAATCTATTGTTTTCGCAATCTAACAATCGAGGAGGAACTCCAATTTGCTCCTTACATGCCGACGCTATCGCCGCAGTTGATCGTATTTTATGTCTGAATGTACTTCTGTTTGTTGTTCAATTAAGTAAGTAGCGTGTAACTACGTACGTATGTGTTGTTAATGTTGCGTAGGGAAATGGAAAACCTGTTTGCATATTTTTTTACTGAAATCAAATTTTATGTTGATAGTGTTGTAGACATAGGACAAGATGGCGGGACGACCTAGACAGATTTTTATACGAGTGATAGAAGGTCTCAGAAGATAGGGACGTGTTGAAAAATAAGGGCCTTTGCCCAGCTGTGGGAAACTAAACCATTAGGCTAATAAAAAAACAGATTGCAAGTAAGTAGTGCTCTGTAAGTAAAAGAAACAAAAGATTTTATAAGTAGTTAGGAAGGAAAATAAATACCTAGGATTCGTCTGCTTAGAGCCGCAATACCCAAAATGCTTTGTCTGCCTCCAGTAGGGATAAAGTCGCGATAGTGTCTAGCATAGTATCATAGCGCAACACCTATTCAAAAGGATACTTAAGACCGTTATTCCGAGAGCCGTCCGATAGTGTAGTCTTTTTTGTAGCATTTTGTAGCACTCATTGTTGCTTGATTGGGTACGTGGCTATATACATACGTACTTTGTGGGTTCCGTATACTCAAAAGGTGCCAACAGGACCCTATTACTGAGACTCCGCTGTCTGCCCGTCTGTCTGTCACAGGGCTTTTAAAATTTCACCGATTATTTATTACTGTGGCCCATATAACAGTAAATAATAAAAATAGCTACTGGAAGAGATCTCTTTTGAGATAAGTAGTGCCTTTGTACAATTTTTTTTATGTATTTTCTGTATATATTGTCCGTGTACATAAATTGGTATATAAATAAATAAATAAATAAGATAGAGTTAAAAATGGAAGGGGATCTTCATACACGGACAAGGAACGTGTCTTTTCAGCGTTTCAAAACATTGTACGGAGGTACGGAGCCCTTCATGTACGAGTCCGACTCGCACTTGACCGGATTATTAGTAACGGTCCATGTAAGCACCCATCCACTTGATTGAATCGACGACGGTAGCTGGTACATTATTGATTTATTATTTGTACTTACTCAAAATAAGGTCAGCATTGTGTCTTCAGTATAGTCAAACATCATTTAGAAACTGTTTGACCTGTTCCAATCCCAAGTGAACCGTAACGAAATGCACAATAGAATTAAATAAAGCTTGTACATTTTATTTTCGATCGACATTTTGAACAACAATCAATTCGGAGGTGTTATAAAAAGCGAGTAGAAAACGAAACCGGTTCGGTTTGGGTGTACTTACTTTCTTCTAGCTCAGTCACAGGTGGTAAGTATGGTCAGAAAAAAGTTTTGTAGATAATGTATATGATTCCAGAAACGTGTTAATTTTAGGAATTGTAGGTATACCTCTACAATTCCTAGGAAATGTAAACATTTCCAAAATAGCAATACGGAAATGTATACAATTGATCCAAAGTGAAAGCTCATAAAAAAAACATTTACATCTGTTCAAATGGTCAACAAATCTAAATTATAAAAATCAAACCAACTTTTCATTCCTATTTAAATGGATTGGAATAAAAATTGGAATGGATTCGGACACAACATGCTTGGAGCAATAAAAATGTATCTACTTAGTGTGTGTATTGTGGGAACATTAAGTTTATAGTAGAATACAGTATATATTTATTTGTTACTATGTATTGCCTTAATGTCACCGATATTGGTTCTTCTTCTTCTTATTTAAGAGCTTAGTGGCTCTTGTCGGTGGAGTATGCGCCAAACTTCTCGGTTCTCTGCCTTACTTTTTAGTGCTTGATACGACATGACCCCTGCTCTTTCTTTCAGTTGGTCTACATAGCTCTTTCTTGGTCGTCCTGGACCTCTTCTACCTTTTATCTTTCCTTCTAGTATGTTTTCAAATAAGGAGTCATGTCGTATTAAGTGACCAATCATTTTCCCTCTCCTATTTTCTATCGCCCACGCCCAGCAGTCTTCTTTTCTCTCCTACTATTTCTAATACTTCCTCATTGGTTTTCCTTTCCGTCCAACTGATCTTTTCCATTCTCCTCCAGCTCCACATCTCGAAAGCTGCCAGCCTGTCACTATCTTTTTTATTCAATATCCACGTTTCGCATCCATAAAGTGCTATGCTCCAGATACACGTTTTTATAAGGCGTTTGCGTATTTTTCTGGATATATTTGCTGTGAAAAGTTTCTTTTTACTATTGTATGCTCCTTTGGCCATGGCAATTCTGGTTTTAATATCTGCAGTACATCTAAAGTCTTATGTTAATATGCTTCCTAAGTACTTAAATTTTTCTACTTGTTCTATTGTTGTTCCGTTAAGTTGCACTGAATCTCTTACTGGTGATGTTTTATATAATTGGTTAAATAGATTAAATCATTGTAAAAGTTAGGGGTAACCTACTATTATCTTTGTTAAATAATATTGTAATTAAGTGTTGTAAAGCTGTTGGTTTTCTTAATAAACAAAATTAATAAAACATTGATACTACTGGTACCTATGCTTTTCAGCCACGGGTCTATGGGGAAAGATACCTAACTAGATAGTAGTCCTTTGAGGCGTTCATGGCGCCAAAGCCAACATGAAGAGGCCTTTTAGCATCTATGGAGGTCTATCCCTTTTGAATTTCCATTGCGTGTTGAGAATTTTTGAAAACCATTTACAATTTTATAATAATTTATAGTCTGACGCTACCAATGAATGATACAATTTTACACTCGGAAGATTATTATCGATAGATACTATTGAAAGATCGGTTTCAAATGGCTTTGTTGGTGAGTCATAGCTTGCAAATATTTTTGTTTGGAAAGTTTATGTGTAAATGATTCGTCAAAATACAGCTGGCAGCTGTTATAGACAAGAATTTCACGAGAGTCGGTTGAGAAATGCGACCTGTAAATGTCACATTTCTCAACCGACAATCCGTACAGACAAACAGCCGAGACAATTTTTGAACCGATTTCAAAAAAGGAGGAGGTTATCAATTCGACTGTATGTTTTTTTTAGTATGTTTGTTACGCGATCATCATCATCCGAGCGTGTTCCCGGTTGCATCCTCAGCGGTTACGCTTCAGAGCCCGGGGTCCGCTACCTTACCTAGGCGATTTGACGAGGTTACTGGTTTTTTTACCCAACCCAAAGGGTAGACCAGAACCAATCCTAGGATAGGTACAAACGCTAGATGGCGTTCGGGACCAACGGCTTTACGTGCCTTCCGAAGCACGGAATCATCTTTCTTTTCGGATAATCAGGTGATTCAAGCCTGCAATATCCTAAACAGACTGGAAACAACTTTTAACAAAGTATGCTTCCCAGTGGGATTTGAACCCATGACCTCCGGATCACAAGGCAAACGCCTTGACCACTGGACCGCGGAGGCAGTCGTTACGCGATATCTTCGCCAATTGTGGACCGATTTTGATGATTTTTTTTTTATTTGAAAGACTTTACTACCAAGTTGGTCCCATTTTAATTTGGTGAAGATATGATGAAGAACTTTAGAGATATGAAAGAAACTCCTAAAAAAATGAAGTCGGTTGTTTTTTTTGTTATAAATTTAATTATTTCCCATGCTGAAAGCAAATCACTTTGCTCGCGCTTGAGGCGCGCTCGGACAATAAATCAGAAACCCCACCTGTGTAGGATTGTCTCTAAAATTACAAAAGCCGGACTTGGCGTTGAATAAGGCCGGACGTCAAAGTAAAAGCCGGATAGATACAGTGCTCAAGATCAAAGTTACGAGTTAAAAGTTCTGACGATGCCTAAAAAAAAGCGCATTAGCTTTGACAAAAAGCCTAACAAAAGCCGCACAGGTCGGTAATTCTGGCGAGGCCTAAAAAAAGTCATCCGCTTTGCAAAAAAGCCTAACAATAGTAATAGCCTAATAATAGTCAAACAGGCCGGTCACACAAGAAATTCGCCGGACGCGACCCGAAAAAGCCAAACATGTCCGGCTAAAGCCGAACAGATGGCCACACAAAACCTGTGGCGAATTTATTCGTCACTTTTTTTTATATATATGGTAAAAGACCAGAAAAGGTTAGGTACCTTTCCTAACTCACCAAGTAAGTAATCCTCTATATACTCTATATTTTCCCCCACAGCCCAAGTACTTTTCAAGTACAAGATATTTTGCTAGCTGTTCGTGGGGCTGTTTGGGCTTGAAAGATAGGAGCCAGATTTTTTGTCACGCGAAGCTTAAATTAGTTTACATGTTGTAGGTCATTCACTTAAGCCTTCAAGAGGTATTGTGATACCGTATACCTACTTACTTATTATGTACCTATTATATCTGTAAAATGTATCGATTATTTCCAGTAGTCTCCGCTAGCACTGTCCCCGGGGTCAGCAGCCAGTTGTAAAACTTTTCGCACAAATACATTCCCAACGAGGGTTTACGTCAGGCAGACGAACGGTCGTAAAATAAGAGGTATATCCAAATTATTAAAACTGTTTCATCTATTTCTTCTCTGTTTCGCAAGGTTTTTGACATCCTATACAGGTATTTGGACAAGAAAAATCGGGAAAGCGCACCCCGGGCTCCAAAGCAGCACTGCTAAGGATGCAACCGGGTACGAGCTGAGATGAAGAAGGAGAAAACAGTGCTCAAGAAATACTGACGCTATTCAGTTGACGTTTTTAGTATTATTTAGAGCCTACGAATAGTATCCTTATTCGTAGTTTAGAGCATTTCTTTAGAAAGGTCGGCATGTATATGAAATCGGGGCAGGCTGCTTGCCTATTCCATCATCCATCATATTATTTTTAATCATTATATGTAAATTCATTGAGATTGCCATGAAAAGAATTCCTACTAACTATGGCATTTATTGTTTTTTCCTCCTGGCTATAAAATTCTATAAATGTACATGTAATTTCTCCTATAAACACCAGTAATCGATAAGATGACTATGGCAAGACAATAAAGTTGAGTATTTTATAGTTGAATTTCGCCACAAGAATAATGAAAAGATACCTACTTAATACGTAAGCAATGGAAGCATGCACAAGACACCCTACGTGAGAAACTGCGTGTTGTTTTATTACAAGTAACAACATATAAATTTTATTTTTAGGGTTTCCTTACCCAAAGGGTGCCAACAGAACGCTATTATTAAGACTCCGCTGCCTGGCCGTCTGTCCCACCCCACCATCTGTCACAGGGCTCTCTCTAGAAGTATTAGCGAGACACTTGAAATGTTCACTGAGTTTATTACTGTGGCCGCTATAACAACAAATAAGTGCTAAAAATAAGATAAAATAAAGGGGGTCGTCATAAAAGAAACGTGTTTTGTTCAGCGTTTTCAATTCGATCTCTAAAATGGCATAAACTAGATACTTTAAATTTTCACCGATTGCGTTACGCTGGCCGCTATAACAACAAATAAGTACTAAAATAAGATAAAGTTAAAAATTAAAGGGGTCGTCATACAAGAAACGTGTGTTTTTCAGCGTTTTAAAATATTGTACTGAGGAACGGAACCCTTCATGTACGATTCCGACTGGCACTTGACCGGTTTTTTTAAATTTTTACTTGAAGATGGATGAATTTGGCACTTCATTTTCCTTTAATTACATGCTATCTTACTTATGGTTGATATACATGACAATGGGTAATATGGTGATAAAAAAGCGGCTATATGTAAATGTTCTTGTTAACTTTGGTACCGGTTAACCTCAACATGCGTCAAGCATGCCTTTTTTGGAATAACTTACAAGATTATTTTTTAAATTCTTACATGCCATATACCGATGCAGCTTTTTGTACACAAATATTTTATTCAGCGTTTGTAAGTTAAGCAGCTTACATTAATTAATATTTAAAGAATTTTTTTTTTCCAAAAATATTTTGAAGTTAAGGTAGGCAGTTTAAATATTTTGTGTCCAACATGGAAGGGACATACCCGTAAAAAATCGTACCATGGTCTATACTAGATCTAATGAAATTAAAATAACAACCAAAAAAACAACAAAAAGTTTCGGCATATCCATACAAAAGTGTGCAGCCGACCGGACGATTTGCATGGGAATGTCCAATTTAATTTCATTATACTTTAGTGATCTAGTATAACCTATAGTAGGATTTTATTACAGTGATGTCCCTTCCACGTTGTATAAATAATACCCTGGAGTAAGCAATTGATTTAAAATAACATATTTTCACATCCTCTACTAGAACCTCCCCCATTAAAGGATGGACATCAATGGAGACACCCATTGGGAAAAAAGCAACAAAAGTTGTGCTAAGGGGAGATGGGAGAATTATTTGACTTAAGTAGTCCTAACGACGGGTCCTAACAAAGATACGTAACGTATATAGGCATATAGCGCGAAGAATCGATGGCCGATGGGGCAAACAGATTTCCAAGTGGCAAGTGCAGCGTAGGATACAACTACTAGTTGTTGGATGACCTGAAAACGTTGGATGGTAACAGGCATTTAAAAAAAAATTGGTTATTTTGGAAATTCTTGAGGGACACCTATGTCCAGCAGTAGACTTCCTGTGTCGCTACATCTAATTCGGAAAATGCGGTGTACTATTTTACTCCAATTTTCCATTGAACATTACTTACATACACACCGATGTTTCGTGACTTCGTGACCAACCATCATAAAACGAAGCACGAGTCGCACCCAATTCGTTACCTCATACACAAATGAATTAACACTGTTCCTTGTCGTTTTCGATTTGTTCACGGTTGCTTGAACTCGGTTGCCGAAGGAGAGTAATGTTTTCACTAGTCCATAGAGAAAAACGGTAAAGTGAGTTAGTTAACGCAAAACAGTATTGAAAAATATCTACGTCAAGATCTTATTACAAGTAGGTAAATATAAAACCTACATAGTAGTTAGTTCGCCCCGAACAGTTAAAGACCTTTAAACAGTTCCATATCTCGGTAACCCCTTAAACGATTTGGATCATTTTTGAACCATGGACGGTAAATACAATAGGACTTACCACACCATACAAAAAAACGTACTCTGCTAGGAAGCCAAAATCCTGTATTATTTATAGATATCACTACTATATCGCCCGCTAGCCATAAAAAAGATGCTGGGTACTTAGCCTGACGATATCCACGAAAAAGCAGAGATAAATAATAAATATATAAGGACAAATGACACTGATTGAGCTAGCCCCAAAGTAAGTTTTAAACTTGTGTTATGGGATACTAACTCAACGGTACTATATTTTTTAACAAATAGGTACATATACTCGTATAGATAAACACCCAAGACCCAGGACAATTTGAAAAAGGCCATTTTCCAACTGGGATGGGTAGAGATGGCGCTCGTTTGTTCGTAGAAAATAAACTAAGTATACCGCCATCTTTCACAAAATTAAGCACCATTACGAAACTATCTTCTTTCGAACTAGTAGCTACAAAATTTAAACTAAAAATCGGATTATGCTTCAAAGTAGGAAGGGTATCAGTATTTGTTCGTTCATCCATGGTTTGAAGTTTGAAAATATTGATCTCTTCTCTACCTGCTTGCTTGCTTGCATGCTTTCCAAATGTATCCCTAATGGAACAGAGAGCGCATTTTGGCCTTTGCGGCTCTAAGCAAACAGAGCCTAGGGCCGCAAGACCCAACTTTTCGCGTGATGATGGGCGAGAAGGTGATAATCCTTTTATCACCTTCTCGCCCATCATCACGTGATCATCATCAACGTGTGATTAACAGGGGGGTTTGGTGCAAATTTTTGTTAAAGTTGAGTGTGCGTGGCCCGAAACCTTTTAGATTTAGCTATGGGTGGGACAGCTGAGGATGCAGCTGGCAGCGTGCTAATAGAAGTGTTTACTTGATTTACATTTTTACCCATACCTAATAAAGGTACCACTCGAGTTATCGTCGAACTTACATGATCCTGACTACAAAAATGCTTGTAAAATTTGTACGTAATGTGTTTATGATGCTGTCTGTATCTGATAATGCTGAAATTATTACGATTTTCAGTAATAGATGCTTCAAATATTACGATTTTTAGTAACAGATGCTTCATTGAAATGCAAATAGGTCAAGTGCGAATTTCCTAATCGTCTATTGTCTTTCAACGACGGCATCTACAGTCGGCTACACATCAGCGTAACATTGCAGGTCTGAAAACGCCTCTTTTTCAAGGAAATAACGTGCCAGAGTTTGATCGGCAGTCCACCGTACGATGGAGCGAAGCCATTTTTCTGATGCCGGAACAATCGAACCAAATCGGCTTTACGGCTTATGTAATTTGAGATGGGATGGTATTATTGCATGCTTCTTTAAGCTATCCTTCTAAATATGTGGTGAATGTGACAGGCTAAAATATTAGATTATAGTTAATCGCTTTTCTGACCTTTAGGTTTTCGTGAGATGTTTGCTTAGTTAAATATCGTTTAACCTATTGAATTTGACTGCAATAACTAGGTAATTTGCTTTTAAAAACGAAAACTCTAAAATTGTATATTTATGTATACTTAATTCCGACTTATTAAATAAACATTAAGCTGAGGTAATTAATGAATACAAATCAATAAATGTTTAAGTAGGTACATAATTACTTAAGTTTTTGATTATATTTTAGTTTGAGCTTACAACAAGTAGGTACATGTTTTTCCTTTTTTTCCTTAATAAAAATGAGTAGAAAACAATAAATGTAGCATTTTTTATTTATTTTATACACTCTTTGACCATTAACTACTGCTAACAGGAGGAAGAAATATAAAGAATCATAATAACATGTTTTCAGAGGAGCTTAGTGGATCGGTTAAGCATACCTGGCCGTGGCCCGCATTTGGATGGGAACCACAAGTCTGGAGGCACGTTAAGCTGTTGGTTCGGGCTATCATCATTGTTTGGCAGTCGTCAGGCTATGTCAGATGCTTTTTGGGCAGCTTAAAAATGTAAAAAGTAAAATGTAAAGGCTGGCTGGTAGAGAATGCATTAACATGAAGTCCACCTTTTGTACCATTGTGGGCAATAAAGATTTAATAAATAATTAAACAAATAACACCAGTGTTGCTACGAATACACACGAAAAACAAACATCTTTTTAGAGACAATTACTTTGATCATAGGTATTACTAATCTTCTCTAATAACAATTTGATGACCAGTCGTGTGAGCTCCAAAGGCCAAAGCCTTCGATGCTAAATACCTTATGCAACGTGATGCTTTAAGGGTCGCCGGTGACAATTGTCGCTCTTGAACTTTACACGATCTGCCTTTGATCCGGCTTTAACTGCCAAACCAAGGTGTACCGTAGATGCACTTATGGCAATTAGACGATTGACTACCTAGTTGACGTCTTCTTCTTCTCGAATAGAAAGGCCATTATAGCCATATAAATAATATATGACGTTAAATTGGTTAAGTAGTTAAGTACAGTTAAATTGGATACTATTGACTGTTGTACATATAACGTCTAACATAAATACTGAAACTATTTTTAGGATATATTCTCTCCACGATACTGAACAACTTTTCCCATGGAACATAATAATATCGAAATATGAAAAAAATTATTTTGCTTTCCCTACGAACTGTGATCAGCTGATCGGTCAAGTTGCATGGAAGTCAAAAATTAATTTTTATATTTCGATGTATGTTCCTTGGGGAAAGTTGTTCAGTATCATGGTCTAAATTCACCCATAGAATAGTTTCAGTATATATGTTGGTACCCTGTATATCTATCTATCAAGCAGACAAGTGAATATAAAAAAACCGTCGTCACCGTCGTGCCTAAAACTCCCACAAACGTCATTTCGTTTGACTATGGTTTCAACTGCTATTACAGCACAACGCAATCTAACTTGTAATCGGTTCCATTTGATTATACCTATTCCGATATGGTCATCTGCAAACATTTAAGTAGATATCTACATCAGCACCTTTAAAAGTCATCAGCGCATCAAGATCAGAGATAGTTCAGTCGTCAAGTGCGTATTGTCACCCCATTGTCGCCTAAATTGCCACTAATTCTATTGCACCTTGGCCCACATTCACATCTAACTGATGTCACCTTGCTGCATCTATGCTGTTAGATATCAACGACAAATTGACATGACCTACCTACACGATTTATCAGTAAATTATTTATCGGGTTTCAAGTTCAAGTTTGGTGTTATGTAACTACCGTCGTGCAACTGTTTTTAATGAATAAAGTATTAGGCATTTTACTATGCCATGTGGCTTTCGGCCTAGAATAGTATCACTCCATCTCTTCCTGTCACAGACCTACCACTACTAGACCTGCATAGTGCGTGGCCACTTCAGTGCATCTCTTTCTATCTTTGATTGTTACCTCTACCCATATTTTGCACACGTCACAGACTATGATTACTAACTTATAATAAGTTCAAATAAAACCCTAAATCACCTTTTAAATGATAAAATCCCTAAAATTAATAACTTTCTTCGATCGTTTTGTTTGGCCCAGATTTTGACAGTAGGCCAGCTTATAGCAGCCACGCCGATAGAGAAAAAAAAACATATCAGCGTTTCTCTTACACTCACGTTGTACTGTATTTGACAGTCTCATTCTAGCAATATCGTTGCAAGTCTAGTAGTGGTAGGTCTGTGCTTCCTGTAGATGTTGTAAAATACATCTAGTGTGTCACTGCAGTAATCTATAACTGCATTCCTGAGGAGCGTTAACGTCAGGTGGCGGCCGTTTGTAAAACTATAGCCAAATCATTTGAACTGTTAAGGTCTCTGGCATTTTTGGGTGACCATTGACATGCATGTTATGTATGTAGAAGAAAAAGCGGGAAAGAGGGTGCAACCAGGAACGCGCTTAGATGAAGAAGTAGGCGTTTTACTATTTAGTTCTTTTGGGATAGTACTAGGATTATCTCTAGCTAGATGTTGCTCAATGTACCCTTAATTAAACTTCTTTAAATAGATAATAAAATATGTATACCCGCAATTCTCAAGTTTTTTCTCAAGTTACATTTGTATTTGTAATTCTCAAGTTAGAACTGCGGGTGTAAATATTTGTTTTGGTTAGATCACATATTCGTACTAGGCTCATATTCTTATTATCTATCCTCCTATGTCAGTCATACTCGTATATTGGGTATGCTACCAATTTGAGAAGTGCAGACTTTTTTATGAAGACAATCGCACATATTTCGAGGCTTCGACATAAGTATGTCTGATTGTCTTCTACTTCGTTACCTTGCCAGGTATTTACTAAATGCACTCCGGCCTTCCTTTCAAAAGACTTGTTCAAAATTTTTTAAGCAAATGTAATTAGTAGCATGTCTTATGAATTATGAATCAGTCGTTTGCTCATCGCTAATCCGAAAATTAATGATAATCTTGAATGAGAGTAATTAATGTGAGATTAAAAGACCTGTATCCTTTTATGTTGCAACGTAATCAGATTAGTATCTTACAATAAATACATATACTTACCGCGTTTTATGAATAAAAAAGAATAATTTGTAATAAGCATCATGATCGGTCCATTTGTTTACGATCTACGATGACACAGATAGACACAGAGACACACAAACACGTCAAACTTATAACACCCCTATTTTTGCATCGGGGGTCAAAAATAAAGCTTTGACTTGTTACCTAACTGTGTTGCCTATTATAGCTATCTAACAAATACAGGATGTGATCTTTATACCACTTATCGATGTTGGTGAAGGTAAACTTCTATAGAAAATAAACTTGTTGACACTGGCCATAACGGAATATGATGGAGAGATGGCATTTACACGCGATTCGAGATAACAACTACAGTCGATATAACAAATACAGCGATGCTGGTCGGTACCAGCTGCTTCCCTTCCTGCGCAGATCATAGAAGCCGGTCGAGGTAACGGTCGAAAATGCAAATTATCTTATTAGGCGATGCGGCTAGCAACTCATCACTATTTTGATTCCTTTTTCCATTATCTCGCCCACCATCACGGTAAAAGTGGTCTTTGAGACTTGCGGCCCTGCATGAGCTATGTCTGCTAGAAGATATTTTTCTTCTCCAAATATAATATGCATGTCAATATGGTCACCCAAGGTTGCTGAAGACCATTATGAAATCGAGAAGGTTATAGTTGGAACAGTTTAAATGATTTGGCTATACACAAACAGTGCCGTAAATAGCCTTATCTGCGCCCTGTGTGAGCTTCTATAACTGCGCGTTCTAAGACACCTTATTTGCAACCAAAGTAGGTGGCCATGGAATATTTTGGAAGATTTTTTTTTTATTTTAAGAGACTAATGTGTGCCATTCTTACGCCCCCCAGAGTTTACGCCCTGTGCCTGGGCAACGGTGGCACACCCCTATTTACGGCACTGTTCACAAACCGACATAGCTAGAAAAATATCATCTAATAATACAGAAGCATAAAGCATGTAGTAACTCTATATATTTTAATGTCATTATTGTAACCAATCCAAGTGTGAATCACGTCCGAGGTAGCATTTAAAATGCGTAAGCGCTTGAAAAAAAATTAATCCTCCCATACAAAATCCATGACTGTCTTAATTAGTAAATAATATAAAATAAAATACTAACTTAACAATTTCGTAGGTATATAGTTTGATTCATTTTATTTATTTATTTATTTTATTTATTCAAGTACACTTGGAAATTTACAAACATACACATAAAAAAATAAGGAAAACATAGTACTAAGGTGCTACTTATTTCTAAAGAAATTTCTTCCAGTAACGAATACACAAATTATGCAAACGTTCAAGCTTAATAAGAAGCTCTTCTGTAGCGTCAAGGAAACAGGCATCAGCATAGTCAAGAAGTGGGAGTAATAGGGAATGACAGAGGGAGACTTTAGTTTGAAATGGCAAGAAATTTTAAAGACATTTTAGAGAGTGAAGTGAATAATGTAACTTACGGCTAATCTCGGAAATATGAGCAGTCCAACTTAAGGTTCTGTCCATAATAACCCCTAAGTTTTTAGCAGAATCAGTGTATGCTATTGGAGAGCCATCAAGATATAAAGGAGACAATGAACATAAGTCAATGGTTCTCTGATAATAACTACTACCAATAAGCATAGCCTGAGACTTTTTGGGATTAACTTTAAGACCAAAAGACTGGGCCCACTCGCTGACCTGGCGCAAGTCATCGTTTATACCAACAATAGCTGCATCTAAATCAGATACAGGGAAATGCCTGTAAAGCTGAAGGTCGTCTGCGTAGAGATGAAAGTTACAGGAAAGAAGAAATGTGACAGAATTTATAAATATTGAGAAGAGCAACGGAGAAAGGACACCGCCCTGGGGAACACCCGCACTAAGATCACACCATTCCGAAAGAGACTCACCGAAGCGAACACACTGCGAGCGGCCTCGAAGGTAGGAATCAAACCACGTTAAGGCAGACGAAGAGACGTTAATAGATTGAAGGATCCCAAGAAGGATATCGAAGTCAACAGAATTAAAGGCGCTACTAAAGTCAAGAAGACCAAGGAGTGTTAGAGATTTGCAATCAATAGCCCAGCGGATATCATCTGTGACTTTGAGCAAAGCAGCCACCGTACTGTGACCTGCTCGAAAGCCAGATGGAAATGAACTAAGGATATTGTTAGATGATAAAAAAGTTGACAGTTGGTTATGGGAAATTAGCCCAAGAATTTTTGAGAGATAGGGCAAAATAGAAATGGGTCTAAGGTCAGAAACAGAAGAAGGGTTACTAGTTTTAGGTAATGGAATGACTTGAGCTGATTTCCAGGATGTAGGAAAAGTGTGATGTCATGTGTTTAATATATATATTTAATTATTTGTTCATAATTGGTTGCTCATGTACTTAATTCAATCACACACAGTGACAACACTTCCAACTGATGACGTATTCTTGGGCCAATTACCAGAATACCGTGTTTAATGTCATGTGTGTGTTATGGTGATTTTAGAATCTGATGACGTTTTTGGCTAATGATGACCAACAACCTTGATCGCCCCGCCCCTCGCCTAACATAGCATGTGGTTGACCTTTTAGATTACGCCATACTGCCTCTTCCCTGCGTTCCGGTTCACGCAGCAAATGTCACTGATAGCCATCAATAATTACTTATAATGATAATTATGACTGTTGTTATTAATATGGCACGATTTACTGATACTATACGGAAATTATGACATCAAGTTCACTCCATGATACAGACTACATTCCCAAAGAAGGATGTTCTAAAATGCCAAAAAAAGTCGACATCCTTATCCCATTCCATCGTAAAAACTTGCAGTCGTCTAATCAAATTTCTTTTAAATGTATGGTCGGAGGATGTATACAACGTGGAAGGGATATACCCATAATAAATCGAAGCACGGGCTATACAGATCACTAAAGTATAATTAAATTAAAATAACAGTCAAGAAACCAAAAAACATTCGACATTCCCATACGAATCGCCTGGGCGCCCGGGCTGCACACTTTTGTATGGAAATGCCGAAATTTTGTTTTGTTCTTTGGCTGTTATTTTAATTTTATGATTATATAATATAATGATCTAGTATAGACTGTGGTTTAATTTATTACGGGTATGTCTTTTCCATGTTGTATAATATGTCAAGTTGCAACCAGAACTCTGATATCGAGATGTAGGATACTGTTAGCGCCATCTCATATGCTTCTAGTGAACTATGTTGTAGCTTCGCTGTTGTTGTTATAGTTCCTCGAAGTGGCGTAGAGGTCGCCACAGTGCGTATATCCCTGATTATATAAAAATACAGCAAGGTAGGTTTTTCAAATAACTACTTATTATACAACGTGGAAGGGACATACCCATAATAAATCGAACCATGGACTATACTAGATTACTATAGTATAATTAAATTAAAATAACAGTAAAAAAAAATTTTTTTTCGACATTCCCATACAAATCGCCCGGGCGGCTGCACACTTTTGTATGAAAATGCCAATTTTTTTTTAGTTTTTTGGCTGTTATTTTAATTTCATTATACTATAATGATCTAGTATAGATCGTGGTTCGATTTATTGCGGGTATGTCCCTTCCACGTTGTATTTGATATTCTCTCAATTAATATTATTATTATAAAGAAAGAAAAAACAAATCACACATTAGTCTATAACCTACGAAATATACAAACATGCTATCATAGATACTTTATAATTAAAATGGTAATAGTAGGTACCTAATTTGTATGTAACGATTCGCAATTCGCATAGACGTGTGACTTAAGAAATTTATTTGGAAACTACATACGATACCAAAAAGTGATCAGGACAGTCCAAAGAACGTACATAATTTATTCAAATGCTATTTATACAAGTACTAGGTACGTTTTTTCTTTTCTCCCAGACCAGCATGGAAGGTAATCATTACGAATTACTTAATTTTACTTGTAGTAAATTAACGGCATACTAGTTTTGAAGATAGGACTTGTAATTAAGACTCTAATCTGTTATCCGTAAGATGCCACTGATAATGAATATTAAAAATAAAATAAAAACATGTTATATTTAATTAGTGAAAAAAGAAACAATATGTTAATTATCATTCTTAATAATAGATATTATGTGATGTGAACATTTATTTACAGGAAGCACCTACCTATTTGCAGTTTGAAATAATTACGTTGCCGTCTCATTTATAAGCCCGTATGTTTTCAATATCTGACCTCAAAGTTCAAGTGTATCACTCACACAAAATATATTTGTTTAGTATTTATTGTTTAGGTGCGAGTCTAGGTTTCATGGAAGATGTGGCCACATGTTGGCCAGTAAAAGATGCTAATTAACTACAGATTTGTCATCTTGGTGAAATTTCTAGCTATAGGTACAAGAAAACAAGAAATTTCACGCGTAAAGAATAATTTTGGTTGGATAAACATATTTGTTTATACATACATAACCCTTAATTGCACAAAAAAATTCAGGACATTATCTTAAAAACTAGGAAATGCAATTTCTTCCAGGCAACCTCGCTTAAATAGAAAAAGTTATGGAAAATTAGATACTTAATAATAGATTGATTATATATCGATAACGTTGATAAAAAATGTATTAGGTTGAAGAAATTAGCCACCGAAAAGAAGGTAACTGTGATATGTAATCTGAGGCTTTGTTTATCACCGCATTGGAAAATCAGAGCAATGAATGCATACTCGTAGTAAGTCTCTGAGATGTAAGAATTAGCAGTCGTCAATGTGTTGTTTTCTTACTTAAAATTACCGTCTTCCTCAAAGTAGGTACCCTAGGCATCCATAAGTAATGTAATTCCTCATATTTTATCGTACTTAAAAAATAGAAAATTTATCAACGACATGAAACATTTTTGTTCGACCTTTAGAAAAATAATTAAATATACTCAGATTTCTGGTCTTCTACATCAGTTCCACGTCACCAAAACTCACTTTCTGAATGTAAATGCTTGATTTATTGACAAAAACATCAAAATCACTATATGTGTGCATACAATAGTAGAGGAGTTCCCTCAATTTCTCGAGGATCCCATCATCAGATATATACCAGGTGACGATGCGACCAACTTGCATATACAAGGTAACTTTTGATTAACTGGCAACATTTTTGGAGGAAGTTCAGTCCATGATACTGAACTACTTTCTATAAAAAAAGTTGTTAAAAATTGATAAAAAATTTTCTTCCTTGCATACAAATCAACGCTCAGCTAAACGGATTTTGTATGGAAGGACGAAATTATTTTTTCGATTTTCAATCACTTTTTTTATAGAAAGTAGTTCAGTATCAGAACATGCTCCAAAAGTGTTGCCAGTTAATTAAAAGTTACCCTGTATACCCTTATAAACAAATAAATAATTTTATAAATAGGTTATAAAATGGAAAACTTATAGGGGCACATACATAAAAAAAATCTAACTGAGAAGTTCCTCTTTTTTTGAAGTCGCTAATACATACTAAAAATAACAGAAAATGCATCGATGTATCCTTTATTTAGCAAACGCAAGCAGATTGCTCTTTGGACCTGTGCCAATGTCCGAGAGTGGGGTGTCCTCCCTGTCTCCCTTATTAACGTATTTATGGGACAGAGGCCGGCGCCTGCATTTTGCATTAAATCCTTTGGATCTTTCAGACGTCGGCCGCAATTTGACCGACAATATTGACTTTTAATCCGACTAAATTGGATCTTGCTTCCCGATTCATTTCATTGTAGTTAGTGGTCTTTTTAGGTCATTTCACATGTGTGTAAGTGGCCATCGCAGTTGTCAGATTTTGCAAGCTGCCTCTAGGCACAACTTGACAACCAGAAAAGGTCGGGTGTCCTGGTGACCCCACATAACGGGACAAGCCATGGCAAAAATAAGAGTCATCTGACATAGATATAGGACTAATTTGAATAGATCATCATGATGTAATTTTTAAGTCTCCACTGCAGGAGCACGACCCTTTCTGTACTGCCAAAGCCATTTCTGGCTAATTTGAATAGATGGATAGATAAAATCTTTATTCACTAAAAGGCCACATTTATACATATTATGGTTCATGTATGTAAGGCACACAATGATTAACAAAAATCTAGTAAAGTAGTAATAGTCTAGTAATGCAATGTGATTGTACTGTGAGAAGTGACCTAGATAGTGACAAAATCCTGACTCAGCATGATGTCACATACGAGCTGGTCGAGCTGCAACGCTGATAGTTCTGCCAGAACCAAGGGTGAGATTGGTAAAGCGATACGAAGATAGGCTTATTATATTTCTCTACAGTGTGTACAAGTTAAAAATATTAAAGTATTTCAATATCTCTTCTCGATCATAAATAGTACCTATGTAGTATGCCATACAGTTTATATGAACAGTATGATATATGTTTATACTAATGTTTACTCCTGTAGGACTGTCTGTACTGTAGGAGCAAATTTTTTTTTATACGATACCTACATTTTTTTTTTTTTTTTTTATTATTTTGTAATAATGATTTTCTCTAACAAACATGTGAATAATGTTCGTGCATCGTGTCGTTTGTTTTAGGAAACTTGTTTTGGAATACATCAACATCCAGTATTCAGCAGCAAGTTCGAAAATTTACGAATTTAAGCGTTTTGGTCTGGAGCCTCGCCAGCGGAACTACGTGCCTTAAACTTAAGACACTCCAATGATTTATATCCTGTTTTTATTTCCACTGAACGCTGCTTGATAAACTGCGGCGTTTATCGGCGCAAACTAAACAAGTATATCGTAAATAATCAGCATTTTATAAATGACTTTATGTAGGTACTTACTTAGTTCGTTAAAACAGCTTCAATTTTGTTTATAAGTAAGATCGGATACTTTCAGAGATGTACTAAGTAAATAGTTAGTTAACTTGATAAATACCACAATTTTCTGTGCGCTTCTCTCAATTTCGTGTAAAAAAAGCAAGATATAAACAACCTTACCTGCGTAACCTTTTTAAATATAAAACAAGCCACCTGCGTCTGGCAGGTTACTGGAAAAAGTGTCAAGAATTGAACGTCACTGTCACAATGAACACTTCTTATTTATTTATGAGCAAAAGGAAAAGAGTAAACAATTCACTACAAAATATGGAGAAACAGTCAAGTTCTGAAAGCAATATATCTGTAGATAGTTTGGAAGCTGAATTTAAACAAAAAACTAACAAGAGAGATGGGGTGTCGCCCGATAACGTTGACACAATACTCGTTCCTTTTTATCAAAAAGATGTGCTCATAAAAATACCCAAGGGACAGTCGAAGAAACAAAAAAAAGATACTAACAAGTCCAAGAATGACACTCAAAGTTCTAATAGTTATTTGGTTAATAAAGATAGAGACAATAAGAAAAAACGTACGTCATATCTTGAAAGGTTTCGGAAACAGTTCACAGGCAACAATGAAAAGAAAATAAGCGAACAGGAACTGCGATCCCTGTCGCCTGAGTTTGGAGACACTGAAAGAGAAAGTTTTGGCGAAGAAATTAACAACCCTACTACCGAATTTTACAACACTGAATGTTACAACGAAATGTATTATGATAAACTGCTCAATCAAGAGTTAGAGCAATATTTAGTAAATTCTTTCAGAGATGAACTACAAATTGATGATATTAAAAGTAAATCGCCTGAAGGCACTATATTTAATCTAAAAAGTGTATCTGAAGTGTCTCATTCAAGACGTCATGTGAGACGAGCTACTGTGGAACCTATACAAAACGTGAAACTAGGTGGGCTTGGACCAGATATGGAGAAGATAAAGCCAAGACTGGATAGAGCTCGTAGTCTTCAAAGATATTCGGAAAAAGTCAGAATGGAAAACCGAGTAAAGATTTATAAAAGATCTGTACAAGCTGATATCGATAAAAAGGCAGAAAGAAATTCATCAGCAAGACCTACACATTCTGCTAGAAAAAATGCAAAAGGTGATGAAAATGTTTCATATTTGGTAAACAAAAGCTCAGAAAAATCCAAAGTAGCTAAAATATATGTACCAAAATCTGATGGATTAATAAAAGTTAAGGACAAAAGTAAAGATAAGGGACAGGAAGTTAAAAGTAGGTCAGCCTCAAGAAACATTAATCATGACAAGGAAAGACTGAAATCGGCTTATCAAGAAAGGAGATCTCAAAGACCATCTGAGAGTGCTAAAAATAAGGCTAGATTAGTCGATAATGAGACAAATATCAGAGTAAAGTCTAGCGCCAGAAGTAAGGCTATCAACACCGAGGCAGTCACATCAATAGTGCCACCAGTGCAAATAAGTTTTCTCGTGAACGTAGGCGGTACGCGTCCTTCCAGCGCCTTGAGAAGACTGGAAGAGAAGCACCAGATGTACAAAGAGCAAGTAAAAGCTTTCACTATGGAAAGGAATGAATAACTTCTATCAAAATTAATGTTTGTGAATTGTTTTGGTTTATAAGTTTGTTGGTGAATGCATTTTAAATTTAATTTCAATAAAGCACTAACCTTTTTGATGCGTCAATCACTTGTTAAAATCTACATTAACCTATAGGTTATATCAATCCGTTTTTATTTTTAAAGTGATTCAGCACATTCTATGAAATTAGATCTAGCTTGATATATACTGGTAATTAGTGTTTGTAAAACTAGTCTAGGTTTCATGCAGCTTTCAAACCAAGTTATTAAATACCACATCTGTGATGGGACAAGCTAGGAACGATGATAGATAAGTGAAAGTGTTTCGAAGACGGATGTTTGTTATAGCCAATCTATTTGCACCTCAATAACATGCATAGTCTAAGCAAACATAATAAGTAATTAGTTTTTACATAGAACTATGTAACTATTCTCTAATTTAATTTAAGCATTCTTTTTGCACCACATTCGAGAACACACTTGTACATATCTAAATATTTATTTAAATAAAATTAGAAAAAAATAAGTTGGACAGAAAAAGTTACAAACGAAAAGGTATTAGAGTAGAGAATGTGGGAGATAAAAGGAAAATACTACAAATTATAAAAAATAGAAGAGGGAAAATGTTCGTCCATCTACTGCGTCACGATGCCTTTTTTAAAACAATAATAGAAGAAAATATAGAAGGAAAAAGAGGAGTAGGAAAACCCAGTAGAATTTTTTCAATCAAATAAAGGAAAAATGAAAAGTATTCTTTATACATACACTTTATTACTTGAGACACGGAGAAAGATTGTATAAAGTTATTGGAGAAGAATTTGTACTAAATTAGAATCTAGGAAGCGAGCTAGTTAGTGGTTAGAACTTGTTAGTTATAACATTTTCTGTCGTTTGTAAGCCTATCTTGCTGAGACACTTTTGGTCATCATCAGTCATTCTGCATTGCGAATTTCTGTCTCCCTATTTAGGTACCTATAATGATTTGATTTTATGATTTGCAAGTTAGGTAATCTCTAGTCTGCACATAATCTGGTCATTCTGAGAAAGCGGTTTCAAGGTGGTCGCGTCGCAGTGCACATTATCGAAATTGTTACTGTACCGTCCCCACGTTCATTGGATATGAAATGAGCTTTCATTGAATTTTATGCAATCGAAATATTTAGCAATGAAGCTTTACAACGTGGAAGGGACATACCCGTAAAAATAAGTTGGTTATACATGATATCTTTGAGATGAAAAAGCCGATAATCGCAACACGGGAACTGAAGCAACACAACTAAGGATGGAACACGCAATGACGAGTAGAGAAAAGAGAAGAAATCATGAAGATGCTTCATCGTAAATCGCAAATGCTTCCTTAGAAATGCATTCAACATAATTCTAGAAGCCAATCGCGTTCGATGCCAACTTCAAGTCGCTAATTACATGTACGTGTCTGCGGTGCCAACATTTCAAAACCAATTAGGTACCACAAGCTGTCCTAAATGGAGATATGGTGCACCGCGGCCCAGCTTATGCAAGTATGTTGGTAGAGCTGGCAAGGGTTTTGTATCGATATCTTCTCGTTTTTTTATACAATAAACATGCAAATATGTCAAGTACTAATAATTTATTTATAGGATATGATATTAAAAAATGTTAATTGCTGCTTCACTAAATATCCAATTTTCATGTAGTTTTAAAAAAGATTTCTTTTTAGTATTATTTTTGGTTTCGTAGGTATAAAGTATTGTTCAAAACAAACACAGTGAAACAATTAGGCCACTTATTCGAGATCAATATGTTTGATCGCGCGTTCGTATTAGTAAAATTCGCGCGAACATGCGGTGATCGCGTAATATTTATAATGCGGGCTCCTGACTCCTGTGTGATTCGCGGCGTGAATTCACTTCGTAATTTTAGCGCGAAGTCGGCGCGAAAAACATGGCCCCCCACACTCGCTATCGTTCACAGTTTAGTTCGCACGGTCGTCGAGAATGGACCCAGAATGCACTGCTATCGCGTTAAGTAAGTCTTGCGCGTTACTGTTTTCATACGCGTTCGCGTTCACCGGAATTTCGCGCCCCGCGAACCCTTTGACGCGGGCGCAAATACCGACACTGAACGGGGAACAAGGCGCGAACGGGCGCGAAGCCCGTGAACGAGTGCGAAAGCCATCCACATTCGCGGGTGTTCGCGGCGCGAATGTGGAGCGGGCTTAAGCAAATAGCAACTTACCATCAAAAAAGGCCGTTTTGCCTATTTGTATAAATAAAAAATTTACAAAATTTATTGGTAAATTTTAAGGTAGCCTATTGACGCTTGCAAAACCAAGGGTGCTAAGTGTACCCACCCTAAAGAATTATATTCACATTTAAATCTTATGCTAATTAGTCTGGTGCCACAGTTTTGATTTTGACAAAGATTCTCCTCATATTTGCGTGTTTTCGGTTTCATCGTTTGCAGCTGCTTGTGAGCCCGGGTACGTTTTTTTTTACCTATTCTTGGAGAAGAAAAATCCGGCTTATTCTTTCTTTTCTTTTCTCCAAAGATAATATGCATGGCAATAGTCGCCCAAGGATGAAACCCGTGCTTAGAGAAGAAAACCCAGAAACATAAAAACGATTTAGCTGTGTTTTTACTGCCGGCCGATTTATAAATTGACAAGAAAACTGATTTTTATACAGTTTCAAAAAGTTCTAGTCACGATAATTACACTCACATTTATAAAACTAAGCCCGTCCCGGTTTCGCACGGATATGTTTAAAAAATACTTTTAAGCCTGCCACTTAAATCACTCTATCTATTGATGACAATCGCATCTCTTCCATACTGGTCTGAAAGAATAGAAAAAACTTAGAATGTGTCTACGGTTTGTAGCTGTTTCTTTTCGCGCGCATGTCGTAAACGCCAATCAGGAGAATAGTCGAAAATCCGAATCATGTCAATAGACGATGCTGCTAGCACAATCTATCACTATTTTGATAGCTTTTTCACATCCTCGCCTATCATCACGCTAAAAGTGGCCTTTGGGTTTTATGGCACTGAGCTCTGTCTGCCCAGGGCCGCGAAACCCACAGGGCTCTGTCTGCCCTGTAAGGGATAAAGACGTGATAGTGTATGTATGGAAACCGCTTTAAAATCCGTTCGGTAATGTAATGATTTTAGTGCCTGAGCGTACTCGTACATACCTACATACAGAGGGACAGACGGCGGGAAGCGACTCTGTTATATACTTAGTATGTATCGATACCCACATCCTATCGATATTTCGAGTCAGACTTCCTTTCCGTCATAGTAAAGACAACATTTTGCTACAGTTCCATGTTAGTCTCAATTCCGTAGATAGAATCTTTAATCAATTCGTAATTGGGTAGATCTGTTCATTTATTATACCTGACGGTGTTTCCTTGGACCTAAATCAGACTTCAGGCATTTAGATATTTGCTTAATGCTTATGTGAATAAAAACATTATTAGCTGCTGTATGGTAACGGCAGATTAAAATAGGTTTTGTCGCCACCCCTTTCCTGATTTACATGTTCATATACAACATTCAACCATGGTCTATACTAGATCATTATAGCATAATAAAATTAAATTAACAGCCAAAAAACAAAAATAAATTTCTAAAGTGTGCAGCCGCCCGGGCGATTAGTATGGGAATGCCGAATTTTTTTTTGGTTTTTTAACTGTTATTTTTATTTCATTACACTATAGTGATCTTGTATAGCCTGTGGTTCATTACGGGTATGCCCTTCCACATTGTATAGAGATACATGGGACAGGGAACCTGTTTGTGTACTATACAAATAAAACATTTTTCATTTCTTCTGTTCCCATCTTCCCGTTCACTGTCGTCGTCCCCTACCCGTCTGACCAGCGTGATGATTGTAGACAAATACTCTTTTTATTGGGAGAATCCAGCAGTGAACTGAACAAGATTGTAAAACAGAAATAAGAAGAGTTTGGCATTTCGTCGGTTTTGGCTCCTAATCTAGCACGTCACGTAAGTATTAAAATTCTGGAGAATCAGTAAGACTAAAGGCTCATACGGACAAACGAAAACGTGCTAGCTCGCAACCCTAGTCGCCGACCGTCGCCGACTGCTGTCATGAACAGTCGCGCGACGGTCGCCGACCAGGGTCGCGGGCATACTGACGTTCGTCAGGTTTCGTCGAAACAAATCAATCATCAAATACAACAACTACAGTAAGTACTTAGTTTCTTAATAAAATTGAAAAAATCTCTGGTAAGTTTTTATTATAGTTTTATATTCTTTGTGCTGTGTTAATGTCCTCAAGATGCGTCAAAGCATTCATTACCTACCTATTATAAAACGTAGTCTCATCGAAAATATTCGCGGAATCATCTAAACAATCCAGTTTTCAAATTTATACGTGTGCGAAGCCTTCATTATATCATCGAAGATTGCAACAACCACGCCTTTTTAATCATTGATTTACATCGTCTCTGATTATACAGTGGATCTCCAATCAAATGGAGCAGTTTGGGTTTTACATCGACCTTATTGATGTAAAATATAGTTGTTTTTAAAACGGCAGTGTTACGTGTTAAGTGCAGTCATCTAAACAAAAAATTAATTTAATTTGCCTCACAATTTCGACATGCTAAATTACATTTCGTTGGCAGACGATACTACGCACTTAATAGCTTATAATATACTTTTATCGAGCTTCGCATACTTAAAAACGTCCTTGTTACTTTTATAGCTGCACTTTTGCCTTGATTATTACGTGTGCAATTCGAAACACTTTTACCCCAGTATGTCAGAATCTGGGTTACGCAAACTACTTTCGCTGACCTTGCCACCCTTCGGTGCTCCTTCTCAAGGGTATTTAGTAACAATTTCGTTTTGGGTTCCTTACCATATTTTGAACTGGACATTTATAATATAAAATGGTTAAAAGTCTAGCTTTTATTAATATTAAACAAATCATAGATCCACAAAATAGAGCCAAACCCTAATGATCTGATCTGATCGCTAGCTGCAAAAGCTATGTCATAGAATACATAAAAATCTATTCGGACTAAAATTCCCACTTGTCCTACTGGTAGGAAAAACTTGGTAGAACTAGCTCGAAACCAGTAGTGTCGCCGCGGCACGTCTGCTGCTGTTGTCTTCAGTCGGCTCCGAACTTACTATAAATATTGAGTATCTCTAATTTGTCATAAGTGTGTCCAGTCAGATTCGTATGTCCAGTTGGTGACAAACCACATTTTTCAATAATTCGGTTTCGCTTATTGAATTTTTATGAAATATTTAAAATCTCGTAAACACATCGAATGCAATCTGATAAGGCGAATAAGTAGGTGAGTAATTCTATGCATATTTTAACGCAATACTATGTATAATTTAATGTATTGTGCAAATAGGAAATTCTCCGTGGTCAGTGAGCTTGTGGACGTTTATATTGAAATGCTGTTTATATTTAAAACAATTAGATTTATTAAATAGTACAACAGTTATATATTTGTGAAATATTGTGTGGTTATTGTTTAAAGTTAAATTAAAATTCCTGTTGGATCTAACATAATTAGAATAATATTTCGACTAAAATATATAAATGTGCTTTTTGCGAATAGATGGTTTACAAAAATTTAGTTTACAATCTCTAAATCAGATAGATTGTAAACCAAAGTTTTGCTTATTCCTCGTTTAACTAACAGGATTCACACGAAGCAAATTCGGTAGCCTCATTTTTAGGGTTTCGTACTTGAAGGGTGCAAACGGGACCCTATTACTGAGACTCCGCTGTCTGTCCGTCTGTCCGTCTGTCACAGGGCTCTATCTCTTGATCCGTAATAGCTAGACACCTGAAATTTTCACCGATTATGTATTTACTATGACCACTATAACAACAAATACTAAAAATAAAATAAAGTTAATAATTAAAGGGGGTCGTCATACAAGAACCGTGTTTCTTCAGCGTTTTAAAACATTGTACGGTGGAACGGAACCCTTCATGTACGAGTCAGTCACTTACTACACTTGCTCGTTTATTTTTTATTATATATATATATATATCAAAAAGTAAAGTAATCTGAAACGAAAATAAAAATATCTATTTTAATCCGCTCTAATATAAGAATAGTTATAAGCCTTTATATTGCCTTTATAGTTGTATTGATGATATTATATTGTGTTTGATCTGATGGGAAGGGAAACTGTCAAGTAACAGAATAAACAGGCAAGTGCGAGTCGGACTCGTACATGAAGGGTTCCGTACCTCCGTACAATGTTTTGAAATGCTGAAGAAACACGTTTCTTGTATGACGACATTGACGACCCCTTTAAGTTTGTAACTTTATCTTATTTTAAGTATTTGTTGTTATAGTGGTCATAGTAATACATAATCGGTGAAAATTTCAAGAATCTAGTAAATGCCATTATAAAGATCTGGTTAAAAACGCTGAAATAACACGTTTTTTTTATGACGACCCCCTTTAATTTTTAACTTTTTATTTATTATTAGTATTTTTTGTTATAGCGGCCACAGTTATACATAATCGGTGAAATTTTCAAGTGTCTAGCTATTACGGTTCAAGAGATAGAGCCCTGTGACTGACGGGCAGACGGACAGACAGCGGAGTCTCAGTATTAGGGTCCCGTTTGCACCCTTTGGGTACGGAACCCTAAAAAGGATGCACGTATAGAATAGAAACGTGACGTCACTTCCATTACGTTTCACGCGTATGAAAAAGCGATATGTTTCCACCACACTCCCACTTTTCTTCATACTGATATTTGAAATGCTAATTACTGTTTCATTAAAATAATGAATTTTATTAGATACTCTACGACTTTGATAAAAGCTATGCGGTATCATCATTATCCGAGCGGATTCCCAGTTGCATCCTCAGCGGTTACTCTTCAGAGTCCGGGGTCCGCAACCTAAACTAGGTAATTTGACGAGGTTACTGGTTTTTACACAGAGCGACTGCCGTCTGACCTCCACAACCCAAAGGGTGACCAGCAGAACCTATCCTAGGAAATTAAAGCTCTGCGGCAAATATTATATTTTATAATAACAACCTATATAAATAAACATACCTTAGTCGGTATCTTTACGGGTATCATCTTATATCTAAGGGCCCTTTACATAATCGGAACAATAACCGGTACTCCTATTTGAATAAATCTAATAGCTTGTTGGCATGGTTTATGCGGTGGTGGCCATGCTAATGTTACGAGCCATTGTCGGGGGAAAGTGGAGCGGACATAATGGAAAATGCTAATATACATCTAATGCCATGTAAGATGTTACGTCATTAATTTTATATTTTAGGGTCCCATGCTCTGATAAATACATTAACATTTATAAATATTCGTTTTTAGGGTTCCGTACCCAAAGGGTGCAAACGGGACCCTATTACTGAGACTCCGCTGTCTGTCCGTTTGTCACAGGGCTCTATCTCTTGAACCGTTATAGCTAGACTATTACTGTGGCCGCTATAACAAAAAATACTAAAAATAAGAAAAAGTTAAAAATTAAAGGAGGTCGTCATACAAGAAACGTGTTTCTTCAGCGCTTTCAAACATTGCACGGAGGTACGGAACCCTTCATGTCCGACTCGCACTTGCCCGTTTATTCTTATTCTGAGCCGGAGCAGTCAGATGATTTGGCCTACACTCTTCACGCTGGCCAGACGGGTAGGAGAGGTCTCACTAATGTTTATAAGCTTTGTTTACTTGTAGCTTGTGTTTCCTAAAGTCGCATTCTACGATATCCACGGGAAGACATGGAGTGGTCCTATTCTTATCTGCCGGGAACCACCTACCTAAATAATCCTTATTATTACTACCTAATTTTCCATCACATTTTTGATATAAGCTAAAGAAAAGCCTGCGTTTAATGATAAGGGCGCCTATTTCCTAAATGTTAAAATAATTTCATGTAAGTATTTTTCTTATACAATAAAGAGTATTGTACTGTATTATATAAGTGTAAAACGGACTTACCTGCTTACGTCCGTTTTAAGGGTAGTATATCGCTAAAAATCGTCTTATTTTCTCAATATTATCTTCCAACACGGCAAATAAAATTGTCTGTCATGTAACCTACATGATGGACTGATGTCTTTTGTCTATTTATTGCAGAAAGCTATAAACAAACACCTACGGAACACTCAGTGATGCGGTCGACACTTAAGTATATTATCTGCAAATGTTAACAGCCTACTTCCAAACAGCCTACTCATCGTATCCCGAATCTGTACACTTCTACCATTGTAAATTCTTAAGTACCTATTGTATTCACTTATTACACACACATACTAATAAAAATTTTTTTTTTCTAGCCATTTAGGTCCCATAGTTGGGCAAAAGCCTCCCCTTGTCGTTTCCAGTCACTTCGATCCCCAGCCATTTCCCTCCAATGCTTGTCAAAAGCAGATAGGTCGTCCCGCCATTTCATCTTAGGTACCCAACATACTGCGCCCTTTGGCAAACCTGCAGTTTACTACTACTACTAATAAAAGTATAATTTCTAAATGTTTAAGTATTCAATGCACTAAATAAAATGTAGGTACTCATGTATATATAAATAAATAGCATCTGCAATCTAATCTTGCTATAACTAACTATAAACACATATGTTTGGAGTACAGTCCGAGTTGTAGGATGTGAGGTTTTTGGAAAGAGTTTATAATGTAAGATGAGTAAGAATGTAAGAAAGGAAGTTAAAAGTAATTTGAATATAGAATGTGTGGTTTTGTTTTAAGAGAAAGGATAAAGGTTGAATAAGACAAAGATGGCAACGATATAAAGACGTTTTATTTTTTATAATATAGGTACGAAGTATGAATATAGTACGAAGAGAAAACTACAGAAGTCCATAAGGTTTCCGTGGTGTTCTCTCAGCCCCAATCTTACATCTTTGGGGGCTCTAAAACATTATATTATATATATTTTGGTCATGTATATGATTTTATTTATTTATTTAAACTTTATTGTACAAAATACAATTTGTATAGCACAATAGGCGGATTTAATGCTAAAAGCATTATCTGACTGCCAATCTTGGGTTATTAGAAAATTTAAAATTGGTACAAAAGAGATATTATTATATATTGATAGTTATTCAGATATATATTTACTTTCTACATTAACTACTTTATTAATACTTACTATACTTCAACAATATAACAATCTACATAAATATACATACATTAATACATATTATTATATTCATCTATAAAATACACTACTAATAACAAAATATAAGTATCTCATAAGGATATTACAAATGCAGCAATTACTTAGGTATTACACTTGATTGGACTGAGCGAGCATATGCTTAAACAACAAGGCCTTAAAGCCAGCACGACTGTGGCAGTTCTCACAGAGTCAGGAAGCGCGTTTCAAAGTCTTACTGCCGTAACGGCGAAAGAATTAGAGATTTTACTCTGTTTGTGTTTTTAATAATAATAATAATAAAATTTTTAAAAAAACGCACATGAAGAAAAGCAGCTAGTATATTCTATGTTTTCTATGGACCAAACCTCCATTTTCTGTTCTTCTTCGTCGTCTAAGCGCGTTCCCGGTTGCATCCTCAGCTGTGCTGCTTCGGAGCCCGGGGTGCGCTTTCCTGCTTTTTCTTCTCCAAATATAACATGCATGTCAATGGTCACTCAAGGATGCCAAAGACCTTGCAAAATGGAGAAGAAATAGCCGGTACAGTTTAAATGATTTGGCTATAGTTTTACGACCGGCCGCCTGCCTGACGTCAACCCACTTTGTGCGAAAAATTTTACAATCGACCGCCGCCCGACGTTAACCCTCCTTGAGAATGCAATTGTAGCACGAGCTGTTTGTGCTGAGTCCTTTAGTCGCCTCTTACGACATCCACAGGAAGAGATGGAGTAGTCCTATTCTACTTTGCCGGTAACCACACGGCAATCTGCCGGTAACGACACGGACTAATCCTCCACGAAGGAGCTAATTATTTTATTCAAATGAAGTTATTATTTGGCGCAGTCCAAATTCAAAGAGAAGGACGAAAATTGCATATATATTCGCTTTGACCGCAAAAATACCAGTTTTGGTCATCGGTTTGCAAATTGCTTTTTTATCTTTACATTCCATTAGGAAATATTTATTTCATATCAGATCAAAACAGCCCAATAGACGACAACGTGAAATAGACAATAGTATGAGTAGGTAGAGTGATAAAACCGGCTAAATATTTTAGAGGCAAACAATATGTGCGTGAATAATAGTAGATTACTGCACCGAGTACAAAGTGAGTCATTATTACACGAGTGCATTAATTACTCACTTCAGCAAGGTGCGTAATCTACTTTTCTTTCAACTTCTTATATTCTTTGAGCATAAAATATACGTACGAAAAAAACTACAAATTATAAACAAAACTAACTTAACTTACTTATTTTACCTAGAACCTTTGCGGTTAAAGGTTATTAATAATATCATTTGCAGCTGTTTATATGCTCTCTATAGTTGAATTTGTCGTGCAAATCGAATTGATCACTTTCGCTGCCATTTTCCATTTTAAAAATATTTTCTTTTGTAAAATAATTAGATTTTAAAACTTTTACAATGGTACAGAATGCACGATTTTTGTTTTTTTTAACTAGGTCTTTTTTCGTCGGCCCATTTTTTTTTTCAGCCAGTATCTTTTTGATTGAATGCATACATTTTTATTAAAACTTAAACATCTGTGCCTGGCATCTATGTTAAAAAGTAAAACAGTGTAATAATGAGAAATTAAAAAGTAAAACAGTGCAACAATGAGATTTCATACAACCATTATTGCACTGTTTTGGTTTGATGCAATAAGCACTCACTTTGTGATCGGTTTTTTAGTGATTAATGATAACATTACTGCGTAGTTGGAAGAAAATTAATAATTGTACTGGAGAATAACGTTATACTCGAATGAGATACCAGAAAGTCCTACTAGCCAGAAAAAACAAATGAATAAAATGAAAATATTATAACAAGCTTTTAATTATAATAGTTTCACCTGTCCCGTTGTCTGTGTCTGTAATAAAATCTTGCAAGCTAAATCAAGTAATTAAATTAAGGAATTAAATTGAGTAATTAATTAAGTTTGACCCATTGTAATCAATCAAATATGAGATTGTGTGCAATAAAATGAAATAAAAAAATAAAAAATTAGACCCACTTCCCATTATTCGATCGAGTTGAAACTTCACATACATGTAAGTTGGGTGACAATGCAATATTACTTGCTTCATCATGAAATCAGGGCATTGGTACCAATATATAATACCAATACCAATGATAGTACAAATGACCTGATCTCATGATGAACCCGGAAGGTGTCCACAGCATCTCTGTGATAAGACAATATAATCCCACCAAGTTTAGGCTCAATTCGTTCGTCCTGAGGAGCACTTTGAACTTTTTAGTTCATTGTTTTAGGTAAATGCTTGTTTTTAAATATTTAAAATAAATTACTATGATCAAGTATCTAATTTATTTTCTACCACTTAACTTGTTTTTTTGTGCTAAGACTGTCATAAATTATTTCGCATACATGAGTGAACAACTACCAAGAGCAATAATCACATGCGCGTGACTTTGCGATAAGTTTGAGCCGCTGCATCACAAATCAGGGTTTGTTTTAAACCAGGTCGCGTCCCCAACTTGCCTGCTTGCTGACTCTGGGTAAAGCTTAGCATCTCCAAATTTATGGGAATGTTATGCACGCACCGAGAGAACTAAAAAATATCAGCTATTTGTATAGAAACTACGCGGTATGAGAACTCATGTGGTGGTGCAAAATGAAGAAAACTGTAACCCAACAAAACTGGTCACCAAGATTTCATTTTCACAGGTAACATCTTCAAGTGTATTTTTTTTATCTGGCAATCTGTATTTTTTTCGATTTTCCACCCAAATGTCCATATCATGCTGAAAGTAGTCTTTGGGCTGTGTTTTGGATCGAATGACCCTAGGTTCTGTCAACAACGTAAGTCATAACGACATGATTCATCGGGGTTCCATACATAAGTATAGTATGAAACCCTGAATATGACAACTACTAAAAACAATAACAGGTCGATAAGTTTGTGCCTCTGAATAACAAATCAGGAGGTTGTTCTAAATCAGGTCGCGTCCCCAACTAACCTGCATACTGGTTTTGAGCAACGCTAGCATCTTCAAATTTATCGGAATATAATTCTCACACCGAGAGAACTAAATTATACAACGAGATCTATGTACTAACGTACTAGAGAAGACGCCACATGCAACAGTTGTGTTCTGTTCATCATATGCTATCACTGTTAACCTCACATTAGTCACTCGCTAGCAATACGCGCATAAAACACTCCACAATTCATTAAAGAAAACACTGTCAACTTAGTCAAAAATGCCTTGGTGTGTGTTGAGATACTGCACTAGTAATTCAAAGAACAAAGCAAAATATGAAGGAATAACTTTCCATCGGTAAGTAACTAGATTTCATTGATTGAAAATTAAATACGGATTGCAAAATTTCGGCTGCCGTAATGAATGTAATGAGTGAATGATCTGTCAACCGATGGAATGATTCGTCATAGACTAACAAAACAGGAGTGAAATGTAGACATCATAAATATGCCTACATTTCACTTTCTTCATGGAAGCATCGAAAAACTATTTGTTTGCTACTCAGTTACTAATGTTTGTAAAACGTTTAAAAATGTTTAAGTTTTATAATTTTTATCTACATATGCTATAAATGCTTTACAAAAGTTCCCTAAAATCCTATAAATCCTTTATAAAATTAAATCATATCTCGTAACGTCTCACTAGGACCTCCGATCCAAGGGCTCAAAAATTGTGTATGTGGGGGCTGTACCCCTGTGCCCCGCGCAACTTGAAACTGCTACCAGATTTTGGATCCAAGATGACCGCTTACACATTTTTGATGTTTTATTATGTTTGTCCCTATAATTCTGTTTCCTCGTAACTGCTACGCGGCTAAATCGATTTTGATAAATTATTATATAGCTATAAGCCGATTACAAATCTTCATATATGTAATCTAAATAAACATATGTAATTTAGACCCAATACCTACGTAAATGATTATATAATACATTAAATACAGAGATAGCTAACAAAGAAAAAAAACAAAAAGGTATACAAGTACAAGAAATCACTTTCTTCTAGTGCAAAACATTATGTTAAGAAATTAAGTAAGAATAATAAAAGGTTACCAAAGAAACAGATTTGTGCAGTTTAACTTTTACCTTTATAAATATGATAGTCGGTGAGTCTACAATCTAAAAATCTATACAACCATACAACCATCCATACACTCATCCGTACATCCAGCCATACTTATCAACATCTGCATTTATTAAAATATATGTAGGATTTAATTTGAACCACGTACTCGTAGGTATGTAAAAATATATTGACCTTTCTGTACTACTCTCGTGTTTACTCTATATTACCAAAAAGGACATGGCCGTGTTTGAAGATGCCGAGTCTATATATTCATGTCAATGAAATTATATCAACTATTAGGATGGAAACTACGCAGTCAAACTACGAACTCATGTTTTTCATGTGATGGTGCAAAATGAAGAAAACCGTTCTTAAAACACACAAATTTAGACAACCTAACAAAAACAAAACAGGTGACCAATATTTTAGTTTCACACGTAACATCTTCAAGTAAGATTTTTTTCACAAATGTCGAAGCATCTAGCAACAAGACTTTGTTTGACGTGACAACGTCTAATAACTCGATACTACGGCACAGGCCGGAATCTCCTAAGGTACGCGCAATATGCGTCCCCGTTCCCCGTCCCCGCACCTCTCCCCCGTTTTCGCCTCGATGACTCACGTTGGCCGTCAAGAACCGGGGGAGAGGAGCGGCTGCGGGGAACGGGGACGCATATTGCGCGTACCTTAGGAGATTCTTTTCAGTTTACTCTTACTGTATTCTGTGACTACGGGCTGCATGTACGAAAAAGATGACGTCGCGTTCCGCAAGCGAGAGCGCGGCACGAACGAGTGAGAGGCATGATCGGCTCGAGCGATTGGCTCAGTTCGGAATGTTTGACGTTGTCACGTCAAACTACCGTCCGTAAACCGACTTTACAGACAACCAATTTTTTTTTATTTCATTTTTCACCTACATGTCCATTTAATGCTGAAAGTAGCTTTTATACTGTGCTTAGGATCGAATTACCATAGGTTCCGTCAACAAAGTAAGAAATAAGGTACGGTACATTATAACTCTTTGTTATAATGTGATTAATATATGTGTATGAAACCCTTAATATTACAACTACTAAAAGCAATAACTACAGGTCCGATAAGTTTATACCGCTGCTTCACAAATCAGGAGGTTGTTCTAAACCAAACCACGTTCCCAACTTTCCTGCAGGAAGGACTTTCCAACATCGAAATTATTATACCAGCTATTTGAAACTACGCAAAAGGAGAGTTTACGTGATGGTGCAAGACTTCAGTGAAAGACAAATAAAACATTAAAACAAACTTAAAACATCATACGAGTAAAAGACGGCATTGAAATTTCTGTTTTACGCGACACGACTTTATATAAGTACCTACTTAGGTATGAGCACAAGACCTATCTTCGAGTCAATTATTTTATACCACTCTGCTACTGCTACAACAAGATGACTGTCTACAAGCAGATAGTGGAAATGGGAATAATCTCTTTGGACTCAAAGTCAAAGTCAAAATCATTTATTTATCATTAGAGGTTTCAATCATTTGATAAGTTGCCTTCGAGTTTTTGTTGTCTGTTCAATGTCACGGACTGAACATTCTCTAAAAATATTGTGTCGCCTTTCTGAAACACTCTGTACAGAAAGAGTATTCGTTTTTCTCGAGAAAAATGTAACAAGAGAACGACATGATTTTTACATGCAAATACCAATAATATTAGCATGGATTTATCGCTCTATACATTTCCTTTGCCAAAACCCAGGGTGGCCAACTGCCTTTCAAAGTTAATCTCTTTCGTCTATGCTATTATTAATTTAAAATTTATCGTCTCTTAACCCAACAAACCATAACAAAGTATCTTACAATCACAATTTGTATCGTATAATTCATCGAGCGCCTATAGCCAGGAACTTAACGCATATATCTCCAACTCGAGTGAATGTAGGTACCCAGTGATCCAGTCTGCTCTAGTTTAGGGCTGTTGTGCAACGTTACGGTGTTCGAATCTCTTCCTCGTGCCTGCTAATGGACACTGTCCTGTCTCTTAATGAATAATGCCGGAATATTTCTCAACGGTGGAGATTGTTTCGGAGAATGGACAAAGTAATGTTCATAGTTTAATTCATTTTCAGATTCTATTCGACCTAACTCGACTGCAAAACTGATTTGTAACGGAAACTACGTAGGAATTAACACAAAATATCTTTTATGTTTATTTTAAACTTTTCAAATCGGGTTACACTGACCGTACAACGATAACAACTACATTGGAGCAAATAAATTGAATGGAATCGTAGTCATAAAAAAGATCAGTACGATACGGTCAACACCATACCTATTTGAAGGTGTGACCAAGGCATCAAAATTTAAAAAAAAAACCTATAGAGCCAATGGTGAGAGAAAATAAATCGATTTTCATAAAACAAAAACATTCCTATACCAACTGGTTGGACAATATGAATGAGAAAATTTTAAACCTTTGAATTTTGACCACAGCTCAAATTGACAAAGATAAATAATAACAACGATCATCTACGATTGACGCGAGTTCAATGTCATCGAATAGCTTTTCCTAAGAATTAGGTACCTATGTAAACAAGTTACCTAAATAGTTACATTTACGCATTGCATGTTGATTGCGTGGGAAATTAATTTCAACCTTACACCATACCTTTGCTAAAGATGGCAAAATAAATGAAAAGTTTTTCTGCAATTAAAAACTACATAAACAATGTTTGCCAATATAGCAGGCGTTGTTGCATTGTCTTCACGAAAAAACCCTTTGATATGTTATTTTATTTCTTTCTTCCCTACAACATAATTTACAATTTGCTATGGGCTTTATATGGTCATTACTTACACCCACATGTTTTCCACCTTTTGTTCTATGACTTTTAGCTTTCTATATACGACATACAAATATGGAATGTTGTTATATCTGTACCCTACAAAATCAGCATATTGAGTACATAAACATTATCACGTCTTTATCCCTAATGGGGCAGACAGAGCATGTTGGGTCTTGCGGCTCTAAGTAGACAGAGCCTAGGGCCGCAAGACACAAAGGCCACTTTTAGTTACATGGTGGGCGTGAAGGTGGAAAAAGGAATCAAAATAGTGATGGGTTGTTAGCCGCTTCACCTATTAACATCATTCGCATTTTCGCCCATTCCCTCGATCGGTTTCTACGATCTGCGCGGCAAGAAGAGCAGCTGGTACATTCTAAGTTTTTTCTTTTCTCCTAGACCACCATGGACGAATAAGTTATTTTTTTTTTTTAAAGTTACTTGAAAATTATACAGTAAATTAAAATCACAAAGAGAAACAACTTGCTAAGTGCAGTCGTCCTACTAGGTTTTAGAAATAGGAAGCTCTGCTTGCCATTCTAGAGCTTTTATAAACGTTTTTGTAAGTAACATTCGGGGAGTCAAATCTTTAAATATGTTGTGTATGTTATCTTCCGATATATCGCACTTCTCGAGACCGACTGTAAATTACCCTAAACATTACCATATAGTGCAGCTATCGAAACCACTGTGAAAACGTTCGAAAACGTATCTTGTAGTTCATTGCGCAATATCCTGGGAATAATGTTTGGTATGTCTATTTGGAGCGGTAATTTAGAGATTACATTTTCTAATGGTAGTCACGAATAAGAAACAGTTAGCTTAATTAATAGTGCTTTTGTACGCTAAGTGACTTATCTTAAAATTAATTAGTCTACAGGCTTTGACGATACAGCCTTAGGACAACAAAGAGGTGGTATCAGTTGTGTTTTGTTCTTTGGCTTCTTTGAAGGAAGTAGACAAGGCTTACATCTTGCATGATAGTACTTCCCCATTATTATTGATTTCTGTACTTTTGTTTGAAGACTGTAGAGAAGACTGAATTAAGAAAAAAAATGGTTGTCTGTAAAGTCGGTTTACGGACGGTAGTTTGACGTGACAAAGTCAAACATTCTCTCTCTTGTTCGTGCCGCGCTCTCGCTTGCGGAACGCGACAATGAGCGTAACGCTTAGATCATTTAATACAGGATAAGCCTTACCTGCGCGTTCCCCTCTGCTGAAGTATAAGATCGCATGCTCTAATACGTTCATAAAAACTAGTTGCGTAATCGATTATGATCATTATGTGCATCGGTAAAGTATCGAAAGGACGTCTACAAGTGCTCGATTAAAAATGCCAAATTGTGCAGTTAACGCATGTAAAAAGAGGTCAAATACTTCTAATCTTAGTAAAGATGGAATATAACGTTTCATTTGTAAGTATTTTTTTATTTTATTAACATTGATTTCTATTTAAATGTAATTACTTAAAAATCGATATAATATCTTTCAGTTTAGATTACGGCAAAAATAATCGAGTCAAGTTTGAAACTGCTTTCCTGCCATCCTGCCATGAGTGACGAGACATCGCATTATTATCGATGTCGATAAAAATTACATTTCCTTGATATAGTTTTATTTGTGATATAATTTTAATATCGAAATACTTTAATTATTTTACAAGCTTTTATTTAGTTTTACCTGTCCCGTTGTCTGTCTGTAATCAAATCTTGCAAGTTAAATTTGACCCACTTCCTGGTTTCCGATTGAGCTGAAATTTTGCACGCATACGTATGTCGCGTGACAATGCAATATTATGACAACATGGATCTGATCTGATGATGGAGCTGGAAGGTGGCCATAGGAACTCCATGATTAAACGACATAACCCCATCAAGTTTGGGCTCGTAATATTCATCTTGACGAGTATTTTGTCTTTAGATGGTATCTAGGGTCTGATGATAGGGCTGCAAGGTGGCCATAGGAACTCCGTGATTAAGGACATAACCCCATCCAGTTTGGGCTCGTATGATTTGTCTTGACGAGTATTTTGTCTTTAGATGGTATCCAGGGTCTGATGATAGAGCTGAAAGGTGGCCATTGGAACTCCGTGATTAAACGACATAAGCCCATCGAGTTTGGGCTCGTATGATTCATCTTGACGGGTTTTTTGTCTTTAGATGGTATCCAGGGTCTGATGATGGAGCTGGAAGATGGCCATAGGAACTCCGTGATTAAACGACATAACCCCATAACCCCATCTATATATGTATTTATTATAAAATATACAATCGTTGAGTTAGTATCCCATAATACTCTGGGATAAGTTTTCTGTTTCGGCTATTTCTTCTCCACTTCGCAAGGTCTTTGGCCTACTTGGGTGACCATATTATATTTGAAGAATAAAAAGCGGGGAAGCGTCACAGCTAAGGATGCAACCGAGAACGCGCTTAGATGAAGAAGATGATAAAATATATATATTGTTGAATTAGTGTCCCATAATACAAGTTTAAATACTCAAAAACTTGTATTATATTGTAGTATGCTTGAAGCGCCACGTAGGCAGTTTAAATAATAAAACTTGTTAAACTAATTAACAAGTTTTATAGTATTCGTGAAGCGCCACGTGGGCAGTATAAATAATAAAACTTGTAAAACTAAATAGATACTAAACAAGTTCTATTATTTAAACTGCTCACGTGGTGCCTCACGTGACGTATTAACTTCTATCCCGAATTTCCGACATAATTATATGAAAACATTCCAGAGTTAAAGCGAACGTAATTTTTTTTTTCCGAAATATCGATGTTGATATTTTTTTTTTGTTGTTCAATCCTTTTGCACTAGGGTGTATTATTACGTGTACATACACACTTGTTTTAGTGTGAGTCTTGCTAGTGTGCAGAAAATAAACTAGTGTGTCAATTTTACGTAAGTGTGCGTTTATAACGACACAAATTATTTTTGTGACTGTGTGTGTTTTTTAGATGTAGTAGTACCCTCCCCCCGCACCAAAAACGGCAGAAAGTTTTGTAAGAAGATTTGTCTGCTTTACTTATCCTGTACTAAATGATCTAAGGCGTAACGAGACAATGACGTCATCTTTTTCGTGCATGCAGCCCGTAGTATCGAGTTAGACGTTGCCACGTCAAAAATAAATCCGTTATGTTTTGCACCGTTTCTGTGAAGTAAAATTAGAATATAGATATTCTAATTTTACTTCACAGATTACTACTATTTTAACCCTTATTTATAGCTATAGGCGCTATAGCCAACGTTTTACATCTGTATATTGATCATTCTTACTTGATACAAGCTTCTAGCTTGAGAATATATTGATCACGTGGACAGTACATACCCATTTCTAATGGTGGTGATTCAAAGTCAAGATAGCCGCTCGTTTTATTTTTTAAATTTAAATAAAATTGGCGGTATTTGCTATCATTGTAATAAAAAATAATAACATCCATTATAGTTAGTGTCTTGCATTGCAGCGGTGTTACTTCACCTTTTATTTATTTCTCAATGACGACTTACCTGAAATAGAGAACAAAACGTTATTGTGAAAACATTAATTATAATGACTGCTGTTTTTTAATGTTGTAAACTTTATTTTTATTTTGAGTCGTAATATTTGTTTTAATAGGTACATTATTTTATTGTTATTATTTAGTAATGTCATCTATAAAATTCTTTATTTCAGTTATAAATTTGCCAAGTGTTTTGCTTTATTTTTAAGCCGCTGTTTTTAATTGATTCTAATGTTTTGCAAGAATATATAAAGAATAATATTTTGATAAATAAAATGCAAAATTTCAACTTTACTCGTACGAGTAAGTACAAAGTTTGATCAAAACAAAAATATTTGCAACCAAAATAAAACAGAAATACTGGACAAACATGTAAAACTAGTGGCTCTGTGAGCTGTAAACCTCGCGAAATTTATCGGATAAAAATGTTAATCAGACAAAAAAGTTGTTCATACAAAAAAGTTGCGTCTTAAGTTGTTACCCTTAGGTAACAATAAAGTTTTATGACATACATATTTGAATTTTTGAAATGGCTGAAATATGATTTTTTTAAAGTGTTAAACCCACATATTTCCGCCGTTTTGAAAAAATTCCAAAAACTGAATCGATAAAGAAAATCTATATAATTATGTTTATAAAATTTCACGAGAATCGGATGATAAATGCGACCTGTGGGCGAGAATAAACCGACAGCCAGACAAACAGACTGACTGACGGATAAAAGCATTTTTAGTCAATCTCGAAACTGAGACGCTACGCTCGCTCTGTTAAAAAAACGACGGGTTGCACTCCGGGAGTGCCGGCACAAGTGAAAACTTGAATATTAACGTTGTGCATTTTTGATATTTTGGAATGGTTAGGGAATAATTTTGCACGAATTGCTTTAATTATCAGTATAAAAATACTATCATTTATGTGGTACAATATTTATTTATTGCGCTATCGTACACAAACATGACAATTTATATTACATTAAAAAGTTTATCTCTCAGCTAAACGAAACAGCAGACGCAGGCATACATTTTCGCCGCGCCGTAGAAAGAGAGGGGGATACTTCCTCTCCTACGCCGCGCCGGCTGTCTACTCTCCATCTGTCTTACGAATTTTCGATCAGGACACGTGTCCTGACGCGAGTTTAACATTTTTTACCCATTACAAAAAAAGTGCACAACGCCACTAAAGAAGTTTTCACTTCAAAAATACTTAGCGTAAACTAAAACGAACGAACTGATTAGTATATGTATATGTATCAGTTACAGATAATTTTATAATATTGTCTTTAATATTATAAAATTATCTGTAACTGATTCATATACATATACTAATCAGGTCTTAATTCTTTACGAAGTAGACAGACTTATGGCGTTTTTTTTTTCCCAGTTCATCATCATCATCATTCACAGCCTTGAACCTCCCATCCCACCTCCCCTTGAGCTGGGAATAGGCCTCTCTCAATGAATACCATTTACCACGGTCCTGAGCTACTCTCATCCACATTTGACCCGCGAATTTCCAGTTCAACTTGAGAACAATCTTTGAAAATATTGTTACTTATCACTTATCATATTTTTCTAGTAACTACTCATATAACCCTGTATCTAAATAAGTATATATGCTTAATGACTGTGTGACAGGATATCTATAAATCGAGGTCCCTGACTTCAAATATCAGTCGATGAACCACTTTTAAAAGGCAACGACATCCCACGGTCGAATCCGGTTTTAGGGCATTCGCTCTTATATTCAGCTATGGGTTTAAAAATATATAATCGATTTAGGTTCAATATTCTCATTAAAGTCGCAACTCGTGTGTTTGTTCAAAATATATCCACCAACATATTCTATTTGGCTATGGATTTGAAAATAAAGGATCCAATCAATTTATTAGGTTCAATATTCTCATTTGAATCGCGAACTCGGATGTTTGGAAATATATCCACCAACAGAATTAAAATCAAAAGTTTCTCTACTGTGTCTAGTTTTTATTTGCAAAACATGTGTTTATAGAAGCTTTTTGTACCTAAACTCATTTTAAACGGTTTTAGGTGGTACTTATGGTCTTGGTAAAGGCACATCAAACCCCCTCGAACCAACTATAGATAGGCACCACCCTTTTTTTACCTATGTCAATACAAGCAAGCTCGTGTATACCTATCATAATAAACCGGCCAAGTGCGAGTTAAACTCGTGTGGACAGGGTTCCGTACAATTGATTGAATTCTTATAGGTTTTCCTGTAATCTAAAAGCTATGAACTATATTTTGTATTTTTTTCAAAATTTTAGGCTCAGTAGTTTCCGAGATCAGGGGGGGGGGATTGGTCAATTTTCGTCTTCTTTCATGAATCAAATCAAAACGATTTATTTTACAATTATAAAAAATATATATTTGAGATCCTCATAATGAGCCCTTTCATTTGATATATAACACAGTAAGGTTAGCAAAACTTTTTTTTTTCAATTTCCTAATTTATCCCCCGAAAATGACCCTTATTTAAAAAAAAAATATTTATTTACTTTGCACATATGTGTTTGGGTCATAGGATTACACCATCCTTCCAAATTTCACTTGATTCGGTCCAGTAGATTCGGAGCAAATTGACTGTGACAGACGGACGGACAGACAAACGCACGAGTGATCCTATAAGGGTTCCGTTTTTTCATTTTTGTACGGAACCCTAAAAAGTAAGAATATACTGTATACTGAATAATGTGTGTATTCTGCTTCAAATTAATAAAAAATACTAAATCGCAGGTACTCGTACTAGTAGACATGGTTTGAGTTTGTAGATGTTTTTAATTCCAACATTCTCGACAATCATACGAAAAACGTGTATGTACGTAACTTTTAAAATCATAAGCCGAGAGATGAACATATTGCTAATCGGTCCTACTTCATGGTACATAAATACATATATAAGTAAGCCAATATAATAAATAAATTAACTCCAGGTACATTTAGAAGACCTGAGATACGTTAAGTAATGCATTTAAGTATATTGGTAATGTAAAAACTAATCGTAACACTTTGACACTTTTAGTAAACTTTAACTGACATTTAGGCGAGCATAAATTGCTTCAATATACGTATAACCAAACAAAACATTGAAATGCATATTATAGTTGGAGAAGAAAAAGCGGGAAAGCGCACGCAACCGCGGATGCGCTAAAATGAAGATGAAAACGTAAGTATATACAAATTAAAACTACGAGCTTCTACACATAAATCTCCCGCAGGTTTTTGCTTCGTGAAATAGTGTGAAACCCTGTAGCAGTATTGCCACATTAGAGAACTAACCGGGAGAGTTGTATATTGGTCATTACATTGCTGCTTAATTTCCCGAGACCACAAAGTGAAAAAAGCAATCTGGCTTTATTAGCCAGAGTTTAGAATGGTAACTTTTGTAATTGGAACGGCTCAAGATTCAATACATTAAAGGATAAATAAATAAACATATAAGGACAAATCACACAGATTGAGCCCTAAAGTAAGTTTTAAACTTGTGTTTTAGGATACTTAATCAACAATACTATATTTAATTATAAACACAAGACCCAGTTCAATTTAAAAGGTGTGTAATTGGGTATAGACAATGGATTCGATCAGATTGTTGACACAGATATAGATACCCCTATTTCCAGATTGTTTGTTTTTTAACTGGGTTTTAGTTAGACGTCACTGAAACCTGTAAGTACTTAAAATAGGTACTCTTTAGTCGTACACTTCAGTACTACAAATCACTTGTGCATAAAAAATATTCACAGAAAAATATTTAAGCTTTATTTTCCGGAGGAAAAATAAATAGGTATATGCAATTAACATGTTGCAATCAGAATCTCATGTCAACACTCGGATACTGAGCATTGCTATTTAGACCATAACATATTTAAACTGCTATTTGTATTTTAGTGTTTGGAGTTGCACAGTTTTATATTTTTGGGTGTTTATTATCGGCAGTTAACTCTTAAGTGTTGCATGAATATTGAGATTAACGGATTGAGAATGTGTTATTTGTTGTAAAACTTTTTCTCAACAACTTTTTAAGAACAAGGTAACTAGTCCCGTCTTTTTTGTAACTGGATACACCAGCTCTCAACTCGGTCTATCCTGTAAAGACGTGATATTGTCTGTCTGAAAAAATCCCATACTAAAATAAATAAAGTAATAATAGGCAAGTACGAAAACAAATTAAAATATACTTACAGGATACTGCTACGAAAAGGCGAAAATAGCCTTGTGGCCAATACCAATCAGCATGACTATTTATTTAATTAAGAGGGGCGCCTGATGTGGATAATCTAAGTTTCGTTCCCGCTTCCACGCACACAAATTTATTCTTGCCGAAGCGAGACAGCGAGCCATGCGAGGTAGGAAGACTGCGGTAGGTCAATGAGGCTGGTTTTGGTTTTGGGGTTTTTTTCGTTTTACAAAGGATATTTAAGAGTTATTTAAAAAGTAAGACACATGATGACTGCCTTATGTTTAATACAATTATGATCCAAAGTTACAAGTGCTAATTTATTGTATTTCTTAAATACTTTCCGTTTTAATATAATTCTGAGGTGATTTGGAGGCAACTTCGCAAAGTTTTTATATCGAGAAAATTTTAAGCAATCGTGTTTTCGAAACATATATTGTATATAGTAAGTCCTGAACTTTTCTGTGTTTTTATTTCAAAGTGAGTATTTCAATACTATTGATAAATATTTAAGATCGCTCTATGTACTATTAGGGTCATGCGGGCTCTTAAAACCAATGTTTTGCTTTTATACAAAAAAATTAACTATTTTATCTAACTATTTATTATATGCTAAAATTTTACAAATTCACATGAGCTAAGGAATTTGTAACCTGACCACCTCGAGGTGATTTAAAAAGGAAATACTGAATATTTTAACATTTAATTTTTAAACTAGGTAGGTAGTGTCACTGATGAATGAGTTAATTTTAAATTATAAATAAAAGATTTATTAGTACATCATGATTAACGATTCACGAATATCCCAATAAGGTTGTTTTTTTTATACCAAATAACTACTTCGTCTGTATCACAGACCATGGATCAAGAATAATCAAGATAGACACAGCCTCTGTATGAATTTGCGTGTCGATCTGATGTCAAATTGACTTTATTTAGGATCGTCACTTATAGTCCGTGTATGTCAATTCATTAGATGGGACATTGAGCTTTCTACTGTATAATACCATAATCTACCGTTTTGAGCCGTAGAAACTCGTCGAAAAACGTTGGAGGAAGTAATAAAAAAGATTCCTTTCGTTTGTAAGTGAAATTCTTATTAAATATTGTATTGAAAATTGGCACGCTAGGTTTTCATACAAATTAAAGGACTTTCTTCATCTAGTAGTCTAGTATATACAGATCTGTGGTCTGTATCATTCTCGTATTTTTTTCTATAAGTTGGATTCACGTATGTATATATATGTGAATCGCATGAAACAGGACACATGGGCTACAAAGGCAATTTTATAGTGTCTACTCGAAGGAGGACTACAACCAAGATTGGGGGTCCATAATTATGACTTCTCGGACGGTCAACTAAGTCAAAAGAATGTTTTTTTTTACTAATGACATAACTACTACGACATAACACTTTCTATCCTTATTATAATATGACTTTCTTTATTTCCACACTTACCTTGTTCGGATTTTCTTTTTTGTGTACATATTGATATAGGTATGTATGTATATATTTTATATTTGTATGTATGTATTGTATGTATCTTTATTAATTACACTTTTTTCTTCTTGCATATAACTTCGCACCTCACCTGTTTTTGTTAAACATCTCCAAGTACCTCGGTTGCCTGGAAGAGATTGCAGCTGCGATAAGGCCGCCTTTTGACATCTGTTTTCTTTAATCTTTTACTCTGTATCATTATGTTTTGGTGCAATAAAGATCTTAACTAACTAACTAACTACTATAATATTTTTTTGCAAGGCTTTCAGAAAAGACGATAATGACGATCAAAATGTAAGAAATTTCTTAAACATATTGAAAATACTTTTTGGCACCTAAAAATGACCTAACCGCAACCTTAATGTTGTTCTCCCTCACTTGACATTTACGCGGATTACGTGTTAGTGTTATAAAGCAGCTGTGAAAAAAAACTAAGTCAAAGGTTAGAGGAAGATTGACGACAAAATTATTAGGTTTTAAACGTTCCATACTGGCTGTACTCATCTATCATTTTCGCAATGTAATGCAAGGTCAATGTTTGCTATGTCCAGTCTAAATGTCATTTGTTCATACTGATATAAGTTATAGGTACAATAAAATTCATAAATACTATTATGGTTTTGCCGTGTGGTTCACGGCAGAGTAGAATAGGACCACTCCAAGTCTTCCCGTGGATGTCGTAGAAGGCGACTTAGGAAACACAAGCTGAACAAAACTTACATTAGTGAGACCTCTCCTACCCGTCTGGCCAGCGTGGAGAGTGTAGGCCAAATCCTCTAGCTGCTCTTGCTAAGTATAGCTCTAGTAGTAAGGAGAGGGTCGTGCTCCTGCAATGGAGACTAAAAAAGACCAGATGATGATGATTATGGTTCTACAATTTATTTTTCCACCTCAACTTGCATATTGACATTAATTTTATTCGGGATTCTGTTCGCATTTATGATTTGGAATAATTTGGATAATTTATATGAAAAAATAAATAGGGACAAATCACACTATTGAGCTAGCCCCAACCCAACTTATGTTATGGGATACTAACTCAACTATACTATATTTTATAACTATACATATATAGATAGATAATCAGCCAAGGCCCAGGACAAATTGAAAAAGGCCATTTTCCAACTTTCCCCGGCTGGCGATCGAACCCAGAACCTCCGAGAGACGGACTAGCGCGTCACGTATCAAAGTCAAAAAATATTAGAAAGAAAGAAAGAAAGAAAGAAAATTCGTTTATTTGGTAAACATATATCACATACACTTTAGACACTAAACTGAAATCTATCTACCAAAATGGTCTCCGCTCAGCATATGTCGGGCGTGAGCCGCGACGCTGGTCTTCCGCGGACGCCATTTAAGAACATACTAATAATACAATAAAATAAAAACATTGAATAAAAATTTATAAAAGCGATGTTGTTGAACTGCTTTAAACTCTAAGGACCTCGACAGCAATCTTATTCAATGTAGGATAAATATATCACTTATAGAAGGTGAATATTTTAATTATTTTTAGTGCAAAAGCTACAAACTAATAGCGTAATATATATTGGAAATGTGAGCAATTGTACATATTGCATATATGCAATATGCATTCGACGAAGCATGTTGTGGATACTTTTTGTACACTTTTTGACGAAGCTTGTTACTGATGAGACTTTGTTACATTTTGCCCAACCCTGTTGTTGTAAATAAATGATTAAAAATTGTACACATACTTGTATAATATACTTAGATAAATATAGCCATATAATGTTTGGTATTACATGGTAATTTAAATAATTATTACTTTGATATTCAAATGAGTAATAGTTGTATGTAAGTCGTGCCGGCCAGTGAAATGTTCATTGGACGTGTCATAAATATGCATTATGTCTTGTATATGTTCGCTCAGTGCACTATATGTTTCAATCAATGTGATTCCTAATGAACCAGTTTGTATGTAATTTAAATTAACTAATGAATTAGGCGTATCAAAACATTGTATGGTAATGCTTTATTAAGGTGACGTGTTCGCTACTCCGGGTCTAAGTATATTATTTTCTACTTCAGTGATAGTTACATACAAATTAGGTAAGTAGGTCCACCCATTGTTGCTTTAGCTCTATAAATCATAAGTAGATTGGTATATCTTCTTGCACCATGTATGTAAAACAATCGACCATATATTTTACTTTGAAATGATAAAGATCTGATCCTTGTAAGTTTAAACGCAATCGTTGTGGTTCAAACACTTTTAACCATCCATCTCAAATTTTAAAATATTTCTTAGAAACATAATATTTTTCATAATCTACTAAAAAAGATTGGCACACATTACATTGCCGTGTTTGCCGTGTGGTTCCCGGCAGAGTAGAATAGGATCACTCCAAGTCTTGTCCCGTGGATGTCGTAGAAGGCGACTTAGGAAACACAAGCTAAACAAAGCTTGTAAACATCAGTGAGACCTCTCCAACCCGTCTGGCCAGCGTGGAGAGTGTAGGCCAAATCCTCTGACTGTTCTGGCTAATATATGGCTCTGGTAGTATAGATAGGGTTGTGCTCCTGCAGAGGAGACTAAAAAAGACCTGATGGTGTTGATGATGACACATTACATTGGTAGAAACCCAGGATAACCAGGATAGATTTGACACAGGCGGATGATTTGACTCATTTTGAGAAGAAGTGGAGAGTGATATCAAGGGACCGGGATGTATGGAAAGAATTAAGGAGGCTTTTGCCCAACAATAAGACCTAATTGGCTAACAAAAAAAAAAAACTACCTTAAACATGACTTAAACAATAATCTAAATCTTGGAGAGAATATAAAACTTACTTAAGGTATACATACATCTATGTAATTTAAAAAAAATGCTTAATATACCCAGTGATTACCACTGATACGATAAAAAAATGTGAAATTACTTAATAGGTATTTTTTTTCTAAAGGAGTTGGGAATTTGTGTTGAGATGAGAGTTAAATCCTAAAATATTTAGTGCCAATTAATTTTCTAGACTTGTCGATATAAATAAGTAAGCTTACTTGATTATTTGTATAACGAAATAAAAATACAACTATCTCTTTTTTTAGTTGCTTCCCTTCCCCCGCAGATCCTAAAAGGCGATTGAGGGAATGGGCAACAAACTGAATCCTAGTTTTAAATTTTTTTAATTTTTTGTGTTGCACATATGAAACTTGTTGTTTCTTTTAGATTTTTGTATGCTGAATACGGATCTGATTATGATTTTTTTCTAGGACGTCAAAATTGGAAGTATTGTTATAACAAGTTTCCAAATTTTACCAATATCACCTTTTTTTTTTTTTTTTAGAAAATAAACTACTCTGCTTATAATTTACTTTTATATTGTAAAATAAAAGATCACTCTTCTTAATCGAAATAAAATTTGATTCTATCATTCTTATGTACAAAGATATATGAAATTTCAGTTGCGACAACATTTCTCATACTTTGAGCACCGTGCGCATTGTATGGCAATATACCGGCCTATACAAAAACGCGAATAGCTCAAATTCGTAAAAGAATTGAGCTGTACAATGGATGGCTTGCACTATAATAAACCTAAATTAAAAAGTTCCAAATAAAGTAATTGAATTTATAGTAAAATTTATAAATTGGCAAAATTTACGAAAATTTAATTTTTGACATATTTTAAAACTTAGACGTCTTAATTTTTTTTATACTGAATTCTTTATGAAACCGCTGCAAGTATGCGAACAGCAAAAACTTTGTAAACTAGATAATAATAGACGATGCGGTTAGCAACCCAATTTGATTCTCTATTTCTAGCTATCATCACGCTAAATGTGGCGTTTGGGGCTCACGGCCCTGGGTTCTGTCAGGCCCGTTAAGAGTGAAGACGTGATAATGTATCTGTATATCAAAATAATAAAAAATGTTGCAATAAGTTGACCCAAGCGGATGCTAGTTTTTGTTAGGCTTAGACTCTTAAAGTAAAAAGTAAGGTCTTCTCAAGTTCTTTTATTTTAATTATTGCAAGGTCAATGGCTATTGACAGCTAAAGTGATGAAACTAAATTCTGTTAGGCAAATAGAATTAAATTGTGTAAATTCTTAATATACTTAATTAGACATTGACATTGATTTTGTGTGATAAGAACATCCGTCCGTTCTTTTATTTACATACCTACCTAAGTAGGTATTTTTAAGCTGTATCAAAATATCACAGTCATTGATCATTGTAGGTATATCAAATGTATGCAACATCTTTATATTTTTATTTTCTTTAAAATTGTTCGATACTTGCTAAAAGAGTAACATGTTACACTTTCGTAAATATATTTTAAGGCCAATAAACCAACGTCTTTTATTTAATAAGTTGATTGAAGTTTTTTTTTTATTTTTTATTAGAGATTTGAGTGGGTTTGACCTCTGTCTAGCCTGATGGAAGGCGGTTAAAGGCTGGTCTGGGGATGAGGTCTAAGGTGTTACACGCGGACTCAAAAAATGCCTATTCACTCTTGCCTTGAAAATCCCGCGAAACGAATATACAATATAAGGTAGAAATACTAAAGTGATTTACCATCATCCACACTGTATGTATGCATATCCGATTAGGTTATCTAGTCATGTTTATTTTATAATTCAACTTAATTACAAAATCTATAAAATATACAAAATTGTATACGTCTTAAATATAAACGCAAATCTTAAAATAAATTGTAAAAAAATGCGCATTGGGTATGTATACATATAATCTTTGCTGTCTGAAAATAATACTAATGTAGTAATTACACATATTATTCTAAAATTAATTATGTCAATTATATCTACACAGCTCAAAAGTGTATCTTACTTATATAACATAATTTATGTATGACAGTGAAGAAAGTGAAACAGTCCGCACATTGTAAGGCTAGTAATATCGTAGTACATATTTAGATAATAAGGTACGGTGAAAGTTTTGTAGAAACAAGTCGGTGGCTATTGTGGTACATGCTTTATTGGTATATCATTCCTGAATTAGGTAGGTACCTACTTTTATCATAGAAATAGGAAACTATTTCCAATACATTCAGGATACCTTTTACGAAGTCGATTGTTTTTTGTGTAATAAGGGAATTCCTAATGAAAGACGACCCTGTGGCGTAATAGTTAACACGCTAGACCGCTAATCCGAACGTTCTGAGTTCGATCCCCAGCCAGGGCAAGTTGTAAAATGGCCTTTTTCAAATTGTCCTGGGTCTTGGGTGTTTATCTATATATGTATTTATCATAAAATATAGTATCGTTGAGTTAGTATCCCATAACACAAGTTTAAAACTTACTTTGGGGCTAGCTAAATCAGTGTGATTTGTAAAATAAAATTAGCGTAAAGTCAGCCCCCAAACGAACCTGGCAACGTGCTCGATGATATTATGAAAATCAACAAGACCTGGATTGAAGTCTAGTTCAAGACAGATGTAGAGTTTTTCTGGACGCCCTCTGCCTCAAGGGACATAGGACCATAAGTCAAGTAAGTCATAGCACAGAATAAATAATACTAACGTACAGAAGTCTCACTCAGCAAAGAAATATCTACTCAATGTGGCTAGGCGATATGGTTTAATTTAGCTCACGTCAGAACTCAGCACCTTTTCGTATAGATACCTAGACATCCATTGCAAGCCAATTTCATTCTTATTACTCTGGAAAAAAGATTCGTATAACTGAATTTACCACCCGGAGGGGCCGCCTGCGCGCATAGTAATAATGTAGGTACATTTTCGATACCTAAACGGGGAGTGACACAGGCGTCATAGTATTTGAGATCGGCTCTCCTCTTTTCTCATGTGCCAGGTTGATCGTACCTGGGTTGTCTGAGATTTTAAAGTGACTTGTTATTCCCATTACTAAAAAAATTGCTGTGTTTCTAGACCTGATAACCAGACCGTAACTAATTAATTAAGTAGGTACTTATTGATTTTATCTACACTCATTTCAACACTGTTTCGATACCTACCTCTTTAAACATTACATTACATTATTATTGTATTTTCGTTTGCACAGTTTAATATAATTCGTATTAAATGGCATCTTTACGAAATACTCGCCATACTCGTACATGTTTCGCAGGTGGGGTGGCAATGACCTGCTCTCTATCTAAATATCTCAATAAGTACTGACCGTAATTTTTTTATTTTTTATTATTAGAAATTTGAGTGCGTTTGACCTCTATCTAGCCTGGTGGGAAGCTATGATGAGGTCAGATAAATAGATGGCATTTAGGCGTAGTATGCCTACACTGTATTATGGTACACACAGGTTTTGTTTGTAAGTTCAGTCCATGATACTGACCTACTTTCTATAAAAAAAGTTATTAAAATCAATAAAAATTTTACGTCCTCCCATACAAATCAACGCTCAACCGAACGGATTTTGTATGGGACGAAAAATTTATATCAATTTTTAATAACTTTTTATAGAAAGTAGTTCAGTATCATAGACTGAACTTGCTCCAAAAATTTTGCCGGTGGATAAAAAGTCACCTGTATTTAATTTTGATAATAAATAATTTATAAACTTGCTGGTACTTTTTTTGGGATTAAAACTAACGTGATATACAGACATTATTAATATGCGGTTTGGGACGTCTTCGTGTATGTGCCGTGAGTCACATTCGCCCTGAGGAAGGCCGGATGAGGTTGATTGACATGTCGGCCAGTAGCTGACTTTTACGTAAGTTACCCATTTATCACGTATTAATAATATCAGGTAATTTTCATAAGAAAAACAATATGACATTTGATAGGAAGGTACTGAACTCAGACCAATTAGTACTGGACGTAGGTAGATACACCTAAAAAGTATTTTACTTTGATTTATGGGCTCTCTTTGAAGTATTTAATATAAGTTGCTTCAATAGGGGATCGGACAACTTTTCACAAAGTGTTTGAAAGTAATTAGAATGGTTATTTATTACCATAAAAAATAATATTTTATTTAAATAAGACTGTAAATAAACATAAATTACATTTAAAATTTAAATGCATAAAAATGCCGCGTAAACGCTCCCATCTGTCACCTTGGCCGCGTGACGTCATCTGTGTGTGAGTAAACATCAAACAATCAAGTGGTGAAAAGGATGGCAGTAGTGGAGGCCACAAATTCACATAGCAATGTTGACATCTATGGTTGACATTTTGAGGTTACCCCAGCCGTCAAAAAAGACAATTACAAACGAATGACGTAACGCGCTGTGATCGGTGTTTCGTTCAAGGTGGCGAACAGATTCAAAATATTGCAATTAACGCATTTTATTACTTGTATTAAAAATATAAATCATTATTATTTCACAAAACGACTTATTGAATGGTCAGTTTATTTAATTAATATTATTTCTAATTACAACAAAGATTTTTTGGTGAGACCTGTACGATCCCCTATTATTACCTTATCTTTATGATTGATTATCTTAAACTTGTTCTTCAAACTGATGTTAACATTAACCGGTAGTTATGCTTCAGTTTTCGCAATGTGTCAGAATGTGTGATGAATTTTATTAAGTTCGCTATAATATAAATCCAATCTTCAAGAGACCTTTTTGTCTTTGCTAAGTAATAAATAATACAGATTGTCACATGTTTTAGATAAATTTCTCGACTAAATAAATAGATAAGGATAAATCACACTGATTCAGCTAGCTCCTAAGTTTAAACTTGTACTAACTCTTTCATCACTGATACTTAATTATCCTGCAATTCTAGTTACCTAAGTATTTAAACAAGGAGCATTTTACAGCAATTTAAGTCAATTGTATTTACCTATTCTAATGACATTACTTAAGAAACATTGTAGCGAAGTATTGATAAAGTATTGATAAGATTGTAGCAATTCGGCCATATTTTTATATACTTAGTATTTCAAAATTTCTTTCTTATAAGCTGTTTAAAATCACGGCCAGAGTATGCCCATCAAGGGTTATTTTTAACCGTCTTCAAAAAAGTAGGAGGTTATCAATTCGACTGTATGTTTTTTTTTATGTATGTTTGTTATGCGATATCTTCGCCAATTGTGAACCGATTTTGATAATTATTTTTATATTTGAAAGCCTTTACTACCAAGTTGGTCCCATTTTAATTTGGTGAAGATATGATGAAGAACTTTGGAGATATGGAAGACCTCCTAAAAAAGTTGAAGTCGGTTGTTTTTTTTGTTCAAAATTTAATTATTGATTTTCAGAATCATACTGTATGTTCATAATTTCATTGATTGCGCGGATAAGTCGATTTTCTTTAAGGAAAGTTATTTAGAACTATTGATTCAGTTAAAGACAACTACCTCCAATATTGTATACTGGGAAAAAAATCCTATCTTCTAACCAGCCTATATCAATCCACTGCTGCACTAAAGGCTTCTCAACAAAGGGGGAATTTTTCCACAATCACCACACTGGGCAGTCGGGTTGGTGATCACAAAAGATGGTATACAGAGGGACAGCGCAGGGCTTGGAATACCGTTAAAAATCTGATAACGTTAATTCTGACAAACGGCGTTAACGTTATCAGCAAAGATAACGTTATGCTGGGTAACGGTATTTTTCCCACTATTTACCGTTAATCAGATAACGTTACCAATGATATTAACGGTAAAAGGTTAACACTGTATTTCTTTTCGATATTTGACAGAATAAATATATGAGAGTTTGTCTAGTAAGCTACTAGAGCTATTTATATAATACTAGCTTTTGCCCGCGGCTTCGCTTGCGTATCCTAAATCCCACGGTAAATTTACTTGTTCTGGGATGAAAGGCACCCTATATCCTTCTCAATACTCCTAACTATCTGTATGCGAATTTTAAGAGAGGTAACAAACAAACAAACAAACCAACAAACAAACAAATATACAAACTCACTTTCGCAAGTATTGAAAAAAAGTATCGTTACTTATATCGTTATAAACAGTATTATCCATACCCTTTATAACGTTACCACGAAAATAACGTTATTTGACGTTACTTCTAGTGTGAATTTGGTATCGTTAACAAGCCCTATCAGTACTTATAAAGATGAGGAATAAAAAAGTTTAATACGATTTGCATACTCCAACGCCTGCTTTCAATATATACTGACGCAAGTTTTTATAGCGTATCGAAAGTTTGCTATCACGCTCGACAAATACTTGTTAATGCTCTTATCAACACCGACAACTTTCTAAAGCCGACATAGTTTACTGTATTTTTGCAAGTTTGAGATTATATATAAAGTGATATTTACCCAATTTACAGTATCAGTATTATAATTTATTCTTTACTACGTGTAAAGACATTTATCTCTAAAAACTTAGACAAATAATACGACACAAGAGGCAACTGTTTTGCAAGATATTTTTTTTCTTTTCTTACCTAGGCGTGTACCGGGTTGACAGGTAGAATAGAATAGAATAATTTTTATTTGAACCCATTACTCACAGATGTAAGCTATGCACTGGTTTGCTGCTATGACCTGAAGTGATCGACAAAACTATTTTCAAACAAAAATTTTTTTACTGCTAATCAACAACTTTTTTAACAATCGTCTTGATAAGTTTTTAGGCCTTACAATAAAAACTTGACACAACCTGTGACTGCGGTGTTATTTAATTGTTGGCCTGCCTCTTGTATACGAACTGCCCCAATTCGTATACCATCAAATATAAAAGTAAACGATAGGCCATACAAAAAAGCCTAAGATAGTGCACCGACCTATAGGTTGCTAGAATTTCCATGTGACAAGAAGCACATTATACTTTTTTGCCTTAATCATGGAAGACTAGATAGACAGACGCACGCGCGCTCGTAATTAAATAAATAAATAAATATAAATATATATAAGGACAGTCACACTGATTAAGCTAGCCCCGAAGTAAGTTTTTAACTTGTGTTGTGGGATACTAACTCAACGATACTATATTTTATGATGAATATAATATTAGGTCCTTACATATGAAATTGCCGATTTTCAATACTGGCAACTTTAAAATCAAATATCTTGCGTTTCTTTAGGAATTCCAAATTCAAATTTATTTCGAAATAAAGCCAGAATAATATTGTTTTAAAATTCGTATTTCATTTGTTTTAACATCATTTGTTTGAGTTTCAACATTGCTATAACAACAACTATGGACAAATTGAAAATTCGCGGTATTTACGAATACGAGTTCCACCGTGGCACCAGTGCTGCAGAAACGACTCGAAGAATTAACGACGTGTATGGACCAGGCACTGATAACAAACGAACGGTGCGTTTTTGGTTTCAACGTTTCCGTTCTGGAAATTTCGATTTACACAATGAGCCTCGTGGACGACCTGATACTCAAGTGAATAACGAAGAATTGAAGGCGATAGTGGAAGCGGATCCATCTCAAACCACTTCTGAATTAGCAGCAGCCTTCGGCGTAAGTGACAAAACGATACTTATCCACTTGCGCCAAATCGGAAAAATTAAAAAACTCGAAAAGTGGGTAGGTACCGCACGAATTGACTGATGCAAACCAACAAACACGCGTTGCTTGCTGCCTGCGTTTCTTTGCTTAATCGCCACAATAATGAGGGGATTTTGAACCGTATCGTGACTTGTGATGAGAAATGGATCCTGTACGACAATCGGAAGCGATCATCACAATGGCTTGACCCTGGAGAACCGGCAAAACCTTGCCCTAAGCGAAAACTGACCAAAAAGAAGATTCTGGTTAGTGTTTGGTGGACCAGTGCTGGTGTTATCCACTACAGCTTCTTGAGATCAGGCCAGACGATTACTGCAGACTTGTATTGCCAACAATTGCAAACAATGATGGAAAAGCTCGCCATTAAACAACCGAGACTGATGAATTGCTCTAGCCCACTGCTCCTTCAGGATAACGCTAGACCACACACTGCACATCAAACGATCGCCAAGTTAGAGGAGCTGCGACTGGAACCTCTGCGTCACCCACCATACTCTCCAGATCTTGCCCCAACCGATTAGCACTTTTTTCAAAATTTGGATAACTTTTTACAAGGAAAATATTTCAAATCTGATGAGGCAGTCAAAACCGCCTTCAAACAGTTCATAGACTCTCGCTCCCGGGATTTTTTTTCCAAAGGTATCAATGATCTGCCTATAAAATGGTGGAAGTGTATCGATAACAACGGCGCATACTTCGATTGATTCAATAATAATTTCATTAAAAAAAACTTGTTTCACTTTTTTGATACTGAACGGCAATTTCATATGTAAGGACCTAATATTATACATATATAGATAAACACCCAAGACCCAGGACAATTTGAAAAAGGCCATTTTCCAACTTGCCCTAGCTGGGAATCGAACCCAGAACCTCCGGATAAGCGGTCTAGCGTGTTAACCATTACGCCACGGAGGTCGTCAATAATAATTAATACCTATTAATAAATAAGTCAGTCATAATATTATATTTGCTTGGGTAATTAAGTTACAGAGAAAATGTTTAAACGCAATTGAAAGTTTGATTTCTAATGATGAAGAAATAATAAAAGTTTCTCATACAAAAGACATCAACTTGCACTTATTTTGTTCATGGTTTTTTATATCATATACAAGGTGACTTTTTAACCTCCAGCCAAATGAAATACTTTTTATATAACCAATTAACGAAAAGCAAAAATAGTATCGTTAAGTTAGTATCCCATAACACAAGTTTAGAACTTACTTTGGGGCTAGCTTAATCAGTGTGATTTGTCCCTATATATTTATTTATTTATAGAAATCGCCTTTCCATACAAAACGGTGGTTACCAAACTGATTTAGTATGGGAGTGAGATTGTTTTTTATCGATTTTCAGTAAGTATTTGTTTTTAATTGAAAGTTGTTCAGTATCATCCTTGTAAACATCCTGTATACCATATTTTAATATTTGTAAGACTAGTAGGTACATACTTAGACTTTTATATTTATATTATCATAACAGTTACAGGAAGTCCACCGCTGGACATAAGCTTCCCATTGTAGACTTCTTCTTAGCAAGTTGGAATGGATTTTTATAGGGTTGTGGACCAGTGTGTCGCCACACCTCTATCATTAGCCGAGTTTAAGTCGTAATTTTCAAGAGGTTGGGCAGTTGAGGTATAACAGGATGAATAGTAGGATAGATTTAAACTGGGTCTTACAAATTATACTGAAACTAATTTAAGGGTGAAATCAGTACATAATACTGAACAACTTTCCCCAAGGAACATATATCAAAATATAAAAAATATTTTTGTCCTCCCATACAAGTTGACCAATCAGCTGATTCGAGTTTGTATGGAAAGCCAAAAATTATTTTTCATATTTCGACATATGTTCCTTGGGGAAAGTTGTTCAATATCACGAACTGATTTCACGCTTAAATTCTTTCAGTATATTTTGTTAGACATTAAACTACATTATTGGAAAACTTAACAAGTTATTAGGTACGTGGCTTAAATTTACTTCAAATGGATTCTTTTTTTGTTTGTACTCACCTCAAAAGATTGCTTTCTCAGCATCATCTGTTGGTTGACTGGTAGAAAAGGCCTCTGGCCTTAAGTCCGCCATTTACATGTATAAAGTTAAATAAATTAAAAAAAAATTCGCTCAAACGTGGTAAGTTCATGTGATCATAAATTTTATATTTGTCTAGTTAGTACATTAAGCTTTGATAGATTGTACATACAGCTGTAAGTTATTTTGGACTTTTACGATGCTCGTGCCATATTAACTTAAATCTGTGGGTCATAAATTACAACAAGAATTTAGGTAGGTAGGTACTCTCTGATATACCAAAATAAGTAGGTAATATTTTAAACATTTTATTGCAAAATCGCAGCTAATTACTGCTACTTCCTTGTAGACCCGGCGGGCTGTAGAATTCAAAGATTTTTTTTAATAAATTTAAGTTTAATTTAATTTTGTTTAAATACGTGAAAGAAATTATCTATACTAATATTATAAAGCGGAAGAGTTTGTTTGTTTGTTTGTTTGTTTGTTTAAACGCGCTAATCTCAGGAACTAATGGTCCGATTTGAAAAATTCTTTTTTTGTTGGGTAGTCCATTTATAGAGGAAGGCTTTAGGCTATATAACATTCCGACAACCACGCGAACGAAGTCGCGGGCACAGCTAGTACTTCATAAAATGATAATAAATGGTATTTGTAAAACTTATTATGATATTAATTAAATTTTAAACAAAAAAAGCGGCCAAGTGTGAGTCGAACTCGCCCATGAAGGGTTCCGTAGCAGCAAGTAACATAATATAAAAGTTCTAAAGGTAAATTGCGGTTTACAATTTATGACGTATTAAAAAAAAAAAACTTACTAAATCTCGTTCAAACCAATTTTCGGTAGAAGTTTGCATGGGGATAAGGGGATAATAAAACTAAAAAAATATATGATGTACATTATCACATATTGTTTTTAGTTTTATCATCCCCTTATTTTAGAAGTTACGGGGGGGGGGACACATTTTACCAGTTTGGAAGTGTCTCTCGCGCAAACTATTTAGTTTAGAAAAAAATTATATTAAAAACCTCAATATAATTTTTAAAGACCTATCCATAGATAACCCACAAGCATGGGTTTAATGAAAAAAAAATTGAGATTCAGTTCTAAGTATGGGGAACCCCCAAAATTTATTGTTTTTTTTCAATTTTTGTGTGTAAATCTTAATGCGGTTTACAGAATACATCTACTTACCTAGTTTCAACAGTATAGTTCTTTTAGTTTCGAAAAAAAAGTGGCTGTGACATTCGGACGGACAGACAGACAGACGTTTCAGACATGACGAATCCATAAGGGTTCCGTTTTTTGCCATTTGGCTACGGAACCCTAAAAAAAGCGACTTCAATTTCTGGCCTTCTTAGTCAGTTCCACTTCACAAAAACTCACTTTCTGAATGCAAATGCTTGATTTCTTGACAAAAACATCAAAATCACTATATGTGTGCACAGAATATTAGATAAGTTCCCTCCATTTCTCGAGGATCCCATTATCAGATCTGTACCTGGTGACAGTGGGACCAATTTACATATATATATATATAGATACCCTTTCAGCTAAAAAGAGAATTTTCTCAATCGGTTCAAAAACGGAGAAGTTATGGGGGAACATAAATAAATAAAAACATATAGGTATACATCTGAATCGAGAAGAGAGAAAGAGATTTATATATTTATTTATATGTATAGTATATGTAGCGTATATATATATGTATGTATTTATGTAGGTATATATATAGGAAGTATATATATATATATTTATGTAACAATGTACATTGTGTATTTTATGTATACTACACTTTATCTTGCAACCCACATTTAGACTTTCTGTATAACCCAAAGGTTGACTGGTAGACAACGCTTTAAGCGTTAAGTTCGCCTATTGTTCTGTACAATTTGTATTTGATGGACAATAAAGATTAAATAAATAAAGAGAAGAGATATTATTTTGAAGACCGAAGGTAATCCAGCTTCTAACGTTAACAAATGTTGGTTGGTCCATCTTACACCTAAAGTATTAGAAATGATATACCGTAAGTATTCGAAATTAAGTTTTTTTAAAGTTTTTAAAGACGATAAAAAGAATAATACAAGAAATCGGAAATCGGAATGTCTCTTAAAATACTTAAAATGAAACCGCATACAGATTATTTGGTGATATCACATTGCAATAACCAGCTTGGAAGTGAAACTGCACTCACTTGGCTGTTGGATCCGAAAAGTAAAAGTGCCTGCAACCCAACTCTGTCAATCCGAGATATTTCGTATCGACGCTCTTGTATTAATCACTATTTATTATGTAACTGCGAATTCCTCGCTATAAAAAAAACCTACGTGAAATCATTTAAATTTTAATGCTTACGGTTATCTAGCCTACCGATAAAAATGTTAATACGAGTAAGATAACGAGATATCCGAAAGTTTTGATGGTGTAGGTTCGAGTGCCTACGAGTATTACTCAATCAAGGAAAAAAATCGTAGTGAGCAGTTCCAGTAGTTAGCACCATAGATAAACCCAGTTAAAGTTTACATCGCGAGGCTATAGCACTGGCACAGAATACAGTAAGAGTAAACAGAAGGGAATCTCCTAAGGTACGCGCAATATACGTCCCCGTGCCCCGCACCCGCACCTCTCCCCCGGTTCTTGACGGCCAACGTGAGTAATCGAGGCGAAAACGGGGGAGAGGTGCGGGGACGGGGAACGGGGACGCCTGGGTGACGCATATTGCGCGTACCTTAGGAGATTCCGGCCTGTGGCTGTGACTATAGTACCATCCCGGTCGTTATTATTACGCAGTGGGAGATAGCGATAGATAAACGCGCTCGATAAACGATGTCGCTGGTGGTGCCATGATACGGGGGCAGGTTAGTAAAATAGATAGTAAGAATAAACTTTATAATTAGGCACTAGGGCAGGTAAGTTAAATAAATTTTATATATTTTATCGTTATGTAAGCATGTGTAGTTCACAAATACAAGTTATCTCGCACACTCAGACCTACAAATATTTGCCCACTCTGAGAATACATCTATTTGGAAAAAATAAGATTATAGGTAAGTAACATACTTAATCTTTAAACAAATTTTAATAATTCAATAATTAATTTTTTTTTTTTTAATTTTTAGTATTTTTTTAATAAAAGGCTTTTGCTTAATAAGTATTTACTGAATGTATATTCCGAAGTGCACACAAAATTAATTATCTCTATTTCATTTATAAATATTTCAACACGACGTTATTCAATATTTATTTTTAACAAAAGATAAATGAATAGAGGTGTCTAAGTATATGGTCGGTCATCTATCAATTAATGATTAATGAATTAGTTAGCCAAACCTGCGTAGCGAAGAATATCGATAAAACAGGAATAGCCCGTTTGCTTTAATGAAATTAGAATTTTAATTGACTCTACCATAGTGTAGTCACCTTAAATACTATTTAATAATGCAATTTAAAATAATTTGAAAAGAATAAAAGGCTATGAGGATTTGGAAACCATTGTTTTACAAAACTATCTAATGTTTAAAAATATCTTCCACATACATGTGCAATATAATTAAAGTTCTTTGTTTTTTATTTGTTGCATATTGCTTAACACGTTAGTCCATCACTCGGAGGTCCTGGGTTTGATCGCAAGAGCAAGTTGGAAAGTGGCCTTCTTCAAATTGTCCTAGGGTCTTGGATGTTTGTCTATGTATGTATTTATTATAAAATATAGGTAAGTAGTGCCGTTGAGTTAGTATCCCATAACTCACTCAGTACAGAAAAACGTTACGGCGCGTTACATGGGGGGGAGGGGGCGTCAAAACTCTCCAAAAATTGCGTTACGTAATACTTGAACGCTCCCTAGTTGTTCTATAATTTTCTTAATAAAATATTCAAACGGAAAATATATATATTCACTTTTTTCTGTCTTTTTTCTGTCTTCTGTTAACTAGGCTAGGAGTTCAACTCTTATAAACACTGAAAAGAAAAATATTTTTTTAAATATTCTATGTAAGAGAGAGTAAGAGAGAATCAAGATTTTATAGACTGTTAAAATGGAGAAGTCGGAGTTGTCAAGCATGACCATAGACCTAGAAGATATATGACACTATTAGATCAGCTATCTGGGTCAGATATATGTACCTATTATCGTACACCGTAACTAATATTTACGATTACGACTGTACTTGATTTATTACCTGCAGTACTTATTCGCCATAACTAATAATAACCCAGAACCAGAGATACACAAAATTCGTCTGCATGGGTACATCATGGGTACATCGCTCTTACCTACTATTATCTGTGGCCCGCGGCGTTGCCCGCGTTATTGACTTTTTAATAAAAGCAAATTTTCGGGATAAAAGTACACTGTCGCTGTAGATATGTTAAACCAGGTAACATTGTCTTTCATTCCAATCCATTAAGGGAAAATTCAGGTACGGCCTATTTGACGTGACTACAGAACAAACATTCATTCATACGTCCATACAATTTTGTTCCATTTGTACAGGGTCTAACAAAATATAATAAAACTATTTTAAGGGTACATTCAGTCCATGATACTGAACATTTTTCCCAAGGAACATATATCGAAATATGAAAAAAACATTTTAACCTCCCATACAAGTTGGCCGATCAGCTGATCCGAGTTTTTATGAAAAGCCAAAATATTTTTCATATTTCAATATAATGTTCCTTGGAGAAAGTGGTTCAGTATCATGGACTGAATTCACCCTTAAAATAGTTTCAGTATCTTTATTTAGAAGTTACATAGAGTATTAGTTGGATTGAAATCCTATCTGTCCTCATACTTTACGCATTAGGCGGCATATCTACTTACTTTAGTACTACTTACTCGCATCGGTTACCTAAGTGTATGTTAAGTGCCAGGTTGTGTGAAGGACTTTGATGCCACTGCCATTATAATATGGTCATCTGTTGATTTGTATTTGTATCGCAAAACGGTAATTCTCCAGTTTTTTCACTCTACCCAATTAAAGCGTCACCCTTTTTTCCAAAAGAACGGTATAAACTTAAAAAGTTTTTTTACATATTTTACTGTTAGGACTGAATGAAGCCTGAAATGCAAGAAATGCAAAACAGCGCGGTGCCAAAAATTACTACGGAACCCTACTTTATGCGTGGTCCGACACGCACTTGGCCGGTTTTTTACATTTGGTGTTAATTTTGTCAAAAAGCAAGTGGAAAGAAAGTGACGCGTTAATTAGGTAGGTAGCGAAAAGAAACTGGAGAATGACCGCAATAGGCGCGAGAAGCGTAGCAGTAAAAAGTTTTAAAAAATCGATAAAAAATTTTCGTCCTCCCATACAAATCAGCGCTCAGTCATCCACAGCTGTGGATGGTGAAGTGGCAGTGGCAAACCCAGCCCAGGGGGGTGGTCATGACCCCCATAACCCTCCTGGATCCGCCCTTGTTATGGATAGAGACATGATAATGTATCTGTGTTCACTGAGTAACTTATTCCACTTGCCGTGAGAAAGGAACTTTAACACTGTTGTGGACATATACAGCTTAAACGCAAATCTATCGTATTTTTTATTGTGTTCGGTAGAGGATCTCAGAATGTGTCTTTGTCTTAAGTCTTTATCAGTCCTCTGCTGAACTAAAGGCCTATCCCAATAAAGGAAGGATTATTGAAACGAATTAAATAAATTATTTTATACATACTTATTACCTCGATCTTAATAATTTTAATGTTGCTTAAAATAAAGTTAGCACTCTACACATATAAAGTACATACCTCAAACAATACTTAAAGCCTTCAACAACTACAACTTCGAATAGTCCTTCGGTTATGTAGAATAGAATTATACACAAACATAAAGTTATGTAAAGAGTCCTACTCTACATGTCTATATTTACATAAATTATATAATGTAGATAAGTTAAGTAACGACCTTGTATTAAACCTTAAAGTTTTAGTTATGCATCTATTTATTCTTATGATATTATTTCATAATTATTTTGCTCTAGTATATAGATAGATAGACTTTAATAGGTGGATCACTTATATGACTATGACCTAGGGATCTATTTGAAGATATTTGAATACAAAGCCAAAAAAATACAAATACTTATGGTGGTTCCTCAGAAAAGTCAGAAAAAATGTGTGCTTATCAATCCTACTACAAAAAATAAATAGGTGTCCTATTAAATAATTCTAAAGAAATAATTATTTATTTTAACTTACCGGTGTCTTTGAAATTATTATTTGATGTTCGTTGAGCACTGGCCAGTATCACAAGCGACATCAGCAGCACACCGGGAACGTTGTTTACAAAAAATAACTTCATTTTTAAACACTTAAAAATAAATATTCCGAAATCACAAAACTCCTTAGACTCTTTAGGATGAATTTATAAAAAATATTAAAAGTAATTGTGTTCTGAATTTCGAATTTTGAATTTAGAAACTCGATTTCATTTTCGCGCGTTGTGAGTTGCCGCGGTTCGGAGGAGCGCGTGCGTCGCGGCCTTTGGAAGTTGGACTGAGGCTGTGGCAGCAAGTGTGCGGTACGGAGAAAGAAGCTCGCAGTCTCATCGCTTGTTTGCAGACCGGTCAACGCGACCGCTTGAAATTCAAACTTCGGAGGTAACCCTTGGGCGGCGAAGCGGCAAATTATTTAAACATTAACGATGGACTTATTATCAATTAGGTACATACTTAAGTACCTACTTAAAAGTTATTGCTGTAGTTACCGTGGACTGCAGGTTCTTTATTTTTAAATAATTTTCTCTGGTCTTAACCCTGGCCAGGTCACTTTCTGACCAATGGAAGATATAAAACTGTATATACACTTCTAGTGGTGTTTTTAAAAATCGCATCTATGGCACGGATGGCTTCTTCTTAACCCTATAATCGCGAGCGTCGGATTTATCCGACCAGAAACTATGGATATTCACAATTCCTCGGGCTGGGAGCACGACAACTGATATAAAGTCTCGCGGTGAAAGGGTTAAGGCTGTGGGTTAAGGGTAGCTAATTCCTATCTTAGCGGAATTTATTTCACTGTATAGGTACTTACCTAATATTAAAAGTACCTACCTAGGTATTAATTGAGAAATAATATTAATTAAAAAATAATAGAATTCACGGTAGAGAAGCGCGGTTACTCTGATTAGATGGAAGCTAGGTAACTAACTAGGTTAGTGCTTAGAAACAAAAAGAAAGTGTTTACATAAATGGCTCATAATACCTACGTAATAAATAAATAATTAATGGTCTTACCATTATTTTCCCCAAAATGAGATCCGTCTATTTTTCGCCCCTCATTATGTAATTTTATAGAAATCGTCAGAGCCGGTTTTCGAGATACATAAACACATTATTATCACGCCTTTTTCCCACAGGTCAGAGTTAGGCAGAGACTATGGCCCCCCACTTACTACGATTCACCATGTACTCTGTGGCTTTACCTTTACTCATCACCTTCTTCATAAATGTCCGCTGGTTACGGGTATACAAAGCAAATTATATTTTGCTGTAAAGAACCTGCAGAAATCTATAGGTAACTGTTATCAGGGTTTTCAAGATCCATGTAACAATGCTGCATGAACCTGCATGCTGCATGTTCGTTCTCACCTGTGGTTTTCACCTCATTTCTCTAACTCATCCTGTCCATCTTACTTTTTATAAATAAGTAAGTAAGTAGGTATATACCTACATTTCCATTTTCTAATTTCATTTTCGAACCATTCACACATCCCTTTGTATTTGATTCATTCTACTTCCACCTCTCATATAGAATTCCAGAACGGACATCCAAGGATACCTACCTACTATTATAGTCTAATTAGGTAAGTATAACTTTTATATCATTGCTATACTGTAAGTTGTATGTAACTGACTACATCTGTCTACACCTACTCTGTACCTGATGGGAATTTCACACCCCCCATAATGCGTCGGCGGGACAGGTCCCACACGTAACTACTTAAATTATACAAAAAAGTTACAGTACTTTAGGCACAGGCCGGAATCTCCTAAGGTACGCGCAATATGCGTCTCCGTTCCCCGTCCCCGCACCTCTCCCCCGTTTTCGCCTCGATGACTCACGTTGGCCGTCAAGAACCGGGGTAGAGGTGCGGGTGCGGGGAACGGGGACGCATATTGCGCGTACCTTAGGAGATTCCGTTCTGTTTACTCTTACTGTATTCTGTGCTTTAGGGGAGAATTTCTATGACTGGCATAAAAACTGGTTGCCAGATCCGTAATATTTAAACAAAAACAAAAACGAAGATGGCGGGTCAAAGCCTTCAAGCAAATGTCAAATCATTAGTGTCAAAAACGTTGATTGACTTGACGTTGTGTTCGTGCAAAGAGTGTGTTCGTGTTCCCGTCATCCCGTGGCAATTTTGTTCAGTTTATTTTTAACCATGGCTGGATTCACGGAAAACGCGTTGATTCGTAAGCTGCAAGATTTAAATTCAAGCCAGCAAAGTATCCAAACCTTGTCGTTGTGGTTAATTCATCACCGAAAACACCACGCCGCTGTAGTGAAAACTTGGTACAAAGAGTTGTTGAAAGGTAACCTCTTGTTTTCTTTTTCCTGCTATGGCCCTGATTGCCTAAAGATTACTGTTTTTCCTACGTATGTGTAAGAATTTTCAGTTTTATTTCCTCTTTATCTAAAATATATGATGTATTTGAGATGTGCATTTGAAATTATTCATCCTTAAATTGAAGTAATTTTCTAATGCGTTTCTAATGACATTACATCAAATCAGGCATATTATAATCATGTTACGTTGTAAAAATATACATAATTGTAGAGACGTATGTGGCAATTAGTTCTTTTTAAATACTAGAATGTTGTGAGATCAATACACAATCATGTTGCTGGGGCAATTGCATTGCATCATAACTTCTGGGAGTCCTGATCATTGTGTAAAGATTAATAGGTACTGCAAAGCAGCAAATGTTGTGTGTATACATCAATAGTCGTGAAAGTGTGTGTAATGATTTACACAAACACAATTCCACAATTATTGAGGTTTATTTAACAAACTAGCTTTTACCCGATGCTTCGATAGTATTGTTAGTGTTTTTTTAATAGTATCTTTAAGTTTAAAGCTTTTCCCAGCACTGGGACAAACAATATGTGTAGGTTAAATTTGAAAGACATACTTAGTAAGGACATAGGAAGTTAGACCTGGTTTTCATTTGTAAATGACAGTTAAAACTAGGTTTAAATTCTCTTAAAAGTACCTCCATTTACAAGCAGGTGCATTTGTATGATGTTGTTTGGAAATGTTCTCACTATAATCTTAAGTGCATGAGCATGAGATATGCACATATTTTGAGAAACTTGCTTTTATTCGCCATCCCTGAAGCCATGAATCGATTCTATTGAGGCTCTTTTGCGGTGTCTGCTACACTGCCCGCTGGGGATTTTAGTTACTTTCCAATACCGCTGTGTAATCAGCAAATGTAGCAGTGATACCACTATACGGACCTCAGAGATCAGAAGTGTGTATAGTACTGGGCCTAGCACAGATCCCTTTGCTACGCCTGCTTTTATGTCATGGAATTCTGATGATTAACTATCTACTCTAACCTGGAATATTCGCCCAGTTAAATATGACTTCATAAGCAAATAGTAGCTATGTGGTAGTGATTTCTTAATTCTGCAAAGAAGACTCTTGTGCCACACCTTGTCAAACGCTTGTTCTAAATCTAAGAAAACCACTGAGCTATAATTCCTTGTTTTCAAGAGATGTTCTGATCGTCTCACATACTCTGTTAACTTTCTAAATCCAAATTGGTGTACCTCAGCGAGAAGGTATATCTATACCTTCTCGCAAATTAATTTCTTTTATACAAAGAGGTGTATATCTATCCTGGTCATTAGAATTTTCATTAATAGCTTGTACAGGATTAATAGGAAGCCGATTGGTCTATAAAGCTAGCTTCATCTTGAAAGATGACGTTCAGATTGTCCATTACAGGCAACGAAATGTAATACTATGCAAGCATAATCAAGCGCAAATAGTGACTCCATCAAAAATAAATTCAAATAGGCAGTACTTAAAAACTACGTCTCTCTATCCGCCAATACTGTTACTGACGTTACTTCATGCCGAATGCTAGACCAATCAGCCAGCTGCTGTATGATGCTGCGTCATTTCGGACATTGGCTCTCAGTTGACGCTGGGTCATGCGACAGTCATTTTATACAATTTCGTGGAGCTGTTTTGCATGATGATAATGTTTGAAGTTATTCTTCCTTGGTATTATCATTCGCTGATTAAAAGACAAGCAATATTACTTAAATCTCACGGAATAGCAACTCAAGAATCCCTTTACCCTAGACTTACTTATTAACGTAGTCAACATTTTATTTTGAAATGACTTGTCAGAATATAAGGGCGTTAAAGTTTTCTATACTGATGGTAAAAAATTATATAATACACTATATTCTCTCTAGTTCATATTTTGTCTGTGAAAACCAATTATAACCCTAACCCTATAGGTTTGCCCTAACCTAGTAAAATGAATAGAACTTTTCTAGCACTCGCCGGTCGCTCCCGCGGCACGCTCGCTTCGCTCGCTCGCCATTGCCACTTCGTAGGCATTCTAAATTGTATATAATTTCTTTAGATAGAATTGTTCAACAACTTCTCTAGCCGCATGGATGAATACAAGTCGTTCATTCCATTCCGCGTATTAGGGTTCGCTGTTTTACAAAACCGACAACTTCTCTAGCTGCATGGATGAATACAAGTCGTTCATTCCATTCCGCGTATTAGGGTTCGCTGTTTTACAAAACCGAGCTGTAATGCCAAACGGCTAGAGGTTTAGTGAATTAGCAGATTATACCATTCAACTGCGACATATACATTTCCTAACACAATGACACAAACAAGAGCTCGGGTCTTTAATTTCAAAAAGTAATGTGTAACATACTTAATAAAATTATGGTTATTGCAGCCAAAGATAGCAAGCAACTTACATTCATGTACCTTGCTAATGACGTCATACAGAACAGCAAGAAGAAAGGACCGGAATATGGGAAAGAGTTTGGGGAAGTGCTTGTTGACTCTTTCAAACATATGGCGAAGACTGGGATCAGTGAGAAGACGAAGAACTCTCTTCATAGAATACTGAATATTTGGCAGGAGAGAGGCGTCTATGATGCTCAGAAAATACAAGAATATAAAGTAGCAGGTAAGTTTTTCATTGTGATGTACTCCAATTTATCAGACTTTTCAATTTCTGTTGTAAATGATGGCTTAACATGCCATCCGAAGCACAAAGGACTGAGATATTTTATGCCATTTGTCAACTATTAAAGTGTGAACTGTGTTTGGTGTAAGCCTAATAATATGTATGCCTGCTGGGCTATCAAGGCCTTAGGTCTCTCTTGTCTATCTCTTTTACTAGAAACTATACCTGTATAATCCTACCCTCCCGGTCCTTTCATTTTGAAACAGTTTTATTTTGCAATTTTCACTCATAATTCATGTACCATTTCAGTTGATCCTAACGATGCTGTACCCAAAAAAGTAAGCAAAGCTAGTAAGCGTAAATCAGTAGAAGCTGAAGCCAAGGAGCCGAGAGAGGAAAAGAAAGCTAAAACTGAACATAAAGAGCGCCACTCTGAACATAAAGAGCGCCACTCGGAACATAAAGAGCGACACTCTGAACATAAAGAGCGACTCCCGGAACATAAAGAGCGACTCTCTGAACATAAAGAGCGACTCTCGGAACATAAAGAACATAAGGAGCGACATTTGGAAAATAAAGAACGCCATTCGAAACACGAACGGAGGCGCAGCGAGACTAAGGTGGAGGTGGACGGACAGATTGAGACACACATCACGCTGAGCCCTAAGACACCCCCTGGTGACCCTCCAGAGCCTGAGGAACTTATCAAGGTAAATACTAAATACATTCTTGTATTTGCAGTGATAATGGATATGACTATGGCAGATTTTTAGATCTTCTGAAGCAAACTACTGCCAGCTAGGAAAAAAACCAAGGCCACAGAAACATTATCCGTCGTTTTATAAAATTAAAACATAATCCGACGAAAACAAGAAGACCTTCGGCAATGTGTCACCTTCTCCTTTGTCACTGTCAACTTTATTTGGGTGAATAATGGTTTGCATTTTATAATATTACTGTATATCATCATCCGAGTGTATTACCGGTTACATCGTCAGCGGTTACACAGAGCGAGTAGAGCGACTGCCGTCTGACCTCCGCAACCCAAAGGGACCATTCCTAGGATTGGTACAAACACTAGATAGCGTTTGCGACCAACATTTTTACGTGCCTTCCGAAAAGGAATCATCTTTCTTTCCGGATAATCAGGTGATTCAAGCCTGCTATATCCTAATCATACTGGAAACAACTTTGCAAAAAGTATGCTTCACCATAGGATTTGAACCCAAGATCACAAAGAGGACGCCTTGACCACTGGACCACGGAGGCAGTATTATTACTGTATATGTATGCAAGTTACTTTTCACTACCAGCAACATCATATTTAATTTCTCTATTTGAAAAAAATTGGTTTTTTAATAAAATATACTGATGAATATATAGCAATTGTAAAAATTTATAAAATATTAAGTTTCTTCCTTAAGGTGAATTAAATGTCCGATTGTAATCTCATTCATTCAACATATTATAGATTTTTATCTCTGTGCTTTCTTATCAGCATTTAGTTTAAAATAATATGTTTGATAAATCAATTTCCGTTAAGTGTACTTTATTATAGTCACGTAATATTCCGATATCTACGTGATTAAAATAATAGTCAAGCTGTATTGATAGATAAACTCCTTTAACACAAATTACAGTAAGATGTATGATTGCAGCAAATAAATATAGGGTACTTACTGATAAGATTAATTCTATAGACTATAATAATCAAACATAGAACAACCTAAGCGAGTAGGAAACAAGTACTTGTAATAGCGCTTACATTTCCAAGAACACAATTTAGCATGTCGCTCAGAATGATGTTAGGATTCTAAGCCTCGCCCCGTACATCCAAATCTGTTCAGGCATTTCGAATTCGAAGTTATGGCAGAATAAAGAACCTCGTTTTATTTTCAAGGTTGATATATGTACAGTCAGCACCAAAAATATGTCACCAAATAAAAGTGTTTACACAAAACGCTTTTATTTGATGACATATTTTTGCTGTTGACTGTACATGAAAGTTGAAAACATTACGCTCCTTTTTTGGGCAGTATTTTAAAAAGACTTCGCAATATCAATTCGTTTATAGCCCCTAATTTATTAACTTTGTTGTTTCCAGGCATTGTTAGAGCTGGAATCCAGCGCTTCAAGCGACGAGGTGGTGCGCGAGCGCATCGCCTCCCTTCCGCCGGAAGTGTCTGAAGTGCAATTATTGACTAAGTTAGAAGGTAAACCCCTTTACAACACCATACTGATATTTGTGGATTTGTTCCGATACCTGAAAATAAAGTATTTTTTTGGAGTACCTGCTTTTATTTAATTTCTTATATTTCTTCTGCTTGTGCAATAGCTGGAACCAAATAGCTAAAGCTGAAAACAGTAATTTTTTACCCGTAATATCTGAGCTTGTTATTCGTAGTCGAAGGCAAAGGCAATATTTTTAAACTTTTTCAAAGATAAGGCATAAACCTATTCTTTTTCCCAGTCTTGGTCAATTAAAATGACTAATAACCTCTCAGTCCTCCAACTTACGCTTTAAGGCCGTAGGCTGAGCCACTCCCACCAAAAGCTGAGGGTTTTATTTTTTAATTTTCATAAATCCAAGATGGCCGCCGATTCTCAAATGCATGCCATTTGACTGATATTATATACTAGTTCGAGTTTTTTGAGTCACTGAATCCGAATCCAAGCTTTTTGGAATTCAAGATGGCGTCTGGAATTTAGAATTTTAACTTAATTCGTTCATAACGTCTCACTGTGACCTTCGAGGTGTCTGAAATCTTGTACTGCACCTCGCAGAACTCGAAACTGCAATCCGATTTTGGATCCAAAATGGTCGCCCACACCACACATTTTGTTATTATTTCCCTTTTTCTTAACTGGTCATGGAATTGAGACAAATTCCATGTCCAGTTCAAATACCATCGTGTATTGACCTTGGCTCCGTGCTAAAATAATCCATTCACTTGTCAAGTCGATATTAAACACGTTGAGTCTTATAGTCTGTTAATCGGTTACTGGCCCAAATTTTGAAGTCTCGCCCTGAGCACTATATTCTTTGTCTTCTAACTTCAGTACAAATGGTCACGCGGTAGCGTGGCTGTGTAAAATACCCTCGTAATGCTACAACACTACTTTGTAGCGATTATGATCCTTGTGATAAGGATCATTTGTGCAGTTCTTGATATTCTTTTCGTGGGCATAACAGCGAGATTGGGCATAATTTGCGCCTCTATAAGTTAAAAGAAGGGAAGATTTAACCGCGAACGTCGGATTAATCCGACAAACATTTTTGTGCTCATTTCGCAAGCGTCGGATTTATCCGACCAAAAACTGGGTATTCACAATTCCTCGCGCTGGGAGCACGACAACTGATATAAAGTCTCGCGGTGAAAGGGTTAAAGATAGCTTCGTTTAGAATGGAACTCCCCTTCATAAGTCTAATTTAATTGCTCGTTGTATTTTATTGTACCCTTTGGATGTAGCCCTGCGGTGTAGGGTACAAATTTATAAAATTACAACTACTTACCATATTATATAGTGCACGATCAATTTGTCCTTACATCTTGACCTTGTCCCACTTCTACGTGGGGTCTGCACAGTTTGTCAGTTATTTTTTAATTTTTTACCATCTCTTGATTCTCCTCTCTATTCATATTCTCCGTAATGTGTTTCTGTGAAAAGATATTTATGTGTGCAATACTTACTCCGTTGAAAGTATTTACATTAGTCCGTCTAGTTTTAAGGTGAAGATATAGGCAAATGGCCTTGGAAGTGTGAAATAAATTGTTAACTCGTAAATATGGTGATAATTTCCATATTGCTCTTCGTCATGCACTAGATAGCCCTTTAAATTATTTTATGAACTGCCGTTGACACTATTATTGGTGATCCGTCTAGCTTTAAAACTTGCCGTGGCCACTTTTGGCGGAGGAAAGTTTTAAAGCTAGACGGACTAATGTAAATACTTTCAACGGTGGTTCATAAAATAATTTAAAGGGCTATCTAGTGCATGACGAAGAGCAATATGAAAATTATCTTCATATTTACGAGTTAACAATTTATTTCAAATGAGGGCGCCACTTCAAGGCCATTTGCCTATACCTGCACCTTAAAACTTGCCTCCGCCAAAAGTGGCCACGGCAAGTTTTAAAGCTAGACGGATTACCAATAATAGTTTCAACGGCAGTTCATAAAATAATTTAAAGGGCTATCTAGTGCATAACGAAGAGCAATATGGAAATGATCACCATATTTACGAGTTAACAATTTATTTCACACTTCAAGGCCATTTGCCTACATCTTCACCTTAACGTCCAAGCCTCGCAGCCAATAAATAATGTGTGCAATAAAGTGTTACATAAATTAATAAAATCGTTCATTCACCTCTTCTGAGGTCCTCCTCTATTTCTGGTTGCATCAATTTCATATCTGTTACTCTTGTAACATCAGTATAGATAGCATACCTACCTATAGAATAATAACTCATTTTCGTTGATCGTTAACTCAGTTGATATAAAGCATGGGGACTCCCCCATATGCTAGCTGACGACCAATGAAAGCCACAAGTTGATACAGTAGTCTTTACCCCGTCTACGGTCCTTCCCCGCTGTATATCGACTTCTCGATTACGTTATGGAAATCTCTCGAACCCCGAATTCAGGCTACACCGACTAGTCAAAACGGTAACACGAATACGGGCCCTATGGCATGCGTTACAGAAATCTCTCACACCCCTTTTTCAAAAAACCATAGGACGAAGACAACCCATGGTGTCCTTTACAGTTTTAGGCAGAACATGAACTCTACTCAAGTGGTTATTTTTAGGATACCTTGCTTATTATTGCCGTCCCTTTGTCCCCCGTAAACTTCTTTACAGAAGAAAAGGTCCTTCATACTCCCCAATGGCGTCAGCTTCCAGCTTGCTAGCTAAGCTAATGGTGTCAGCTTCCCCATAATATTTGCACCTCTTCCTTCCGCCCACCCCCACGGTTGGTAAGAGGTGGCAAACAAAGACTTAAAAGTGTGTCTTTGACGAAGGGATTTGACTATGTGACTTTTAGTTAATCTTAGTAAAATAAATATTCCTTGGTCGTCCCTTGTAGTCTGTGCCAAAGGCCGCCAAATGACTCATAATTTTGTGGTGAATATAGTTTCCGAGTTTTAATTTTTTGGGTTCCAGTTTTGATCATCATCGTCAACAGATTAAAGAACTTTGTTCTCGTCGGTCGATTTTTCATGTTTCCCGATCTTTGGCCAAATGTTTGACGTCGACTTTTCTATACGACCTAGGCCTGACATCCGTCCGGGTTTTTTTCCAGATTTTTCCTAGTTTGTAGAGCGTCCTTGGGGTTCTTAAATAGTGTCCAAAGTGTGTGAAACCCGGACACTATTTAACCGAGTAACTAGTGTCACTAGTGCCCCGAGTACTTTTTAAGTAATTTAAAAAAAGGAGGAGATTATCAATTCGAATGTATATATGTTTTTTTTATGTGTGTTCCCCGATAACTTCCTCGTTTTTGAACCGGTTTATAAAATTATTTATTTGTCGCTTTTTAGGGTTCCGTACCCAAAGGGTGCAAACGGGACCCTATTACTGAGACTTCGCTGTCTTTCCGTCTGTCACAGAGCTCTATCTCTTGAATCGTAATAGCTAGACACTTGAAATTTTCACCGATTATGTATTACTGTGGCCGCTATAACAACAAATACTAAAAATAAAAATAGTTAAAATTAAAAGGGGTCGTCATACAAAAAAAGTTTTTTTTTTTGCGTTTTTAACTAGATCTTAATAATGGCATTAACTAGATACTTGAAATTTTCACAGATTATGTATTACTATGACCGCTATAACAACAAATACTAAAAATAAGATAAAAAATAAAAATTGAAGAGGGTCGTCATACAAGAAACGTGTTTTTTTCAGCGTTTTTAACTCGCATTTTAGATTTTTATAATAGCACTAACTCGATACTTGAAATTTTCACCAATTATGTATTACTATGACCACTATAACAACAAATACTAAAAATAAGATAAAGTTAAAAATTAACGGGGGTCGTAATACAAGAAAAGTGTTTCTTCAGCGTTTCAAATCATTGTACGGTGGTACGGAACCCTTTATGTATGATTCCGACTCGCACTTGCCCGTTTAGTGTTTTTTAAAAATTTTAAGAAACAAAATAAAAAATTGCATACAATTTGTTTATAGATAAAGAATCGGCGGTCGTCCTAAGCGCTTTAGTCAACTCCGCAGTGGAATTATTAGCTGAATACAACCTCAGGCTTTCTGAAGAACTGGAAAAGAGGCGGAAGGTGGCCTCCATGCTAAGAGACTTCGCGCAGGCGCAACGGGACTTAGCAAAGCAAGCGGAGTCTAGGCTCGAGGTAATTTACACCCTTTTACTACTGTCTTAAGCTCTTACATCGTATGAACCAGGGCGCATCGGGACTATGCACATGCGAAGCGAGTCTAGGCAAAGAAAGCAGAGGCAAGGCTTGAGGTAATTTATACTCTATTATAACTGTGTTAAGGTCTAACATTTTACGAACCAGGGCGCATCGGGACTTTGCACAGGCGAAGCGAGTCTTGGCAAAAAAGGCGTAGGCAAGGCTTGAGGTAATGTATACTCTATTATAACTGTGTTAAGGTCTAACATTGTACGAACCAGGGCGCATCGGGACTTTGCACAGGCGAAGCGAGTCTTGGCAAAAAAGGCGGAGGTAAGGCTTGAGGTAATGTATACTTTATTATAACTGTGTTAAGGTCTAACATTGTACGAACCAGGGCGCATCGGGACTTTGCACAGCCGTAGCGAGACTTGGCAAAGAAAGCGGAGGCAAGTCTTGTAAATGTATACTCTATTTTTATAAAAAGTAAAATATAAAAAAAAAACAGTACAAAATATAAACACAGTATAAAAACCTAATTTAGCTGCCCGTTGGCAGTGGGGCAAGGCCTAAGCTACCGACGGTTAGGGTCGCAGATAAATAAAACTGACAATGCGTGCAGTCTTCGGAATCTGACCCTTTATCCAGCCATCATCATCATCTCATCATGCGAGAGAGTCTAAAGATGTTCGACATTATTATTATGTCATTATTATTAAAACCACTTAGTTTGTTCACAGGAATACAACATCAAGCTACAAAAGCTGTACGAAGTGAAAGCTGAAGTGAAGTCCCACTTAGAGAACCTCCCCGACGTGTCCCGGCTGCCGGACGTGACGGGCGGCCTGGCCCCGCTGCCGTCCGCCGGGGACCTCTTCAGCGTCTGATACCCGACGGCCGCCAGGGTGCCGCGGTGCGCAGGCAGTTTGTAGATATTATTTATACACCACGCATTCGTAAGAAATCTGCACTGGTAAGGCGCAAGCCAGACGCATTCGTAAGAAATTCGCACTGAATAGGCGCAAGCCGGCCGCATTCGTAAGAAATCCTGGGACGAACGACGGGAAAGGACGGGACGCATACGCAACACTATTTATTCCATCTGGCCTGCGCCTAATTGTTACTGATTTAAGATCAGATTTTTTTCAGTCAAATTCATAAAAAGTTCACAGCATTCTAACAATATGACTAAATTAAAAACGCAGTATTTTCATGACTATGGTAGTGCTTATGTGACGTAAAGAATTGCTGCCCCACCACCGACCTAGTTTAAGTGTGTGTGGCCCAGTGAACTATTTATACTATGGAAGAGTCACTTTAAACATTATCATCGCGCAAAAAAACCAAGCTAAATTTATATAATAATTGCCTGACGCATGACGCAGCGTCAAATGTCGGCCAATGTTCGCTATGACGAACCGTCATACAGCAGCCACTGATTGGATGACTATTGGGAGTCAAGTAGCGCTCTCATTATCAGTTTTTCTGCTGCTGAATTTAAAACCACTTTTTGTGTCATATTATTGTCATAACAGTACAAAATATTTTTTTTATACCCATGATACTACACTATTGGTGTGAAGTACGAGTAACGTCAGAAACAGTATTGGCGAAAGGAGATGTAGTTTGTAGTTTTAAAGTACTGCATACTTAATAAATGTCCTATTGATGGAGTCATTTTATGCGCATGGTTATGTTTCCATAGTATTATAGTTCGCTTTTATAGTCCCACAATATCCGCAACGCTGTGGTGCGGAAGGGTTGCTACAAATTTTATTCGGGCCGGCATTGTCGGATCGGCGGTATTTGACGAACAACAAAGTTGACGGAGTTTTTGGCGGGAAGTCAAGGTCTTCGGTTGGGGTTTTCTTTAAATTATTTTTCAAATTGATTTTAGTTGACTTTATAATATGAAATGGGTGTTGTTTGGTGTTATAAATGATCATGCTCATTGTGAAATAGTTTAAGTGGACAGTCATAGTACGGCTGTAGTGATATTTCTTTTGCGGACTGTGTAGGCGTCGTCCGCCACTCAGTCGTCTATGAAAACCAGTGGACTCGTATAGATTTGTCGCCAGAAGCTCCCTTAAAACAATCAAAGGCCCAGCCTTTGATTTTAACTTGTTAGGAATAAAGAATTTCCCACGCTTTATTAACTTGCTCCTGGCTAAATAAATAACCAGTAGCGTCAAGCCATAAAAAAAAACAGCCGACCAGAAGCAATTATTTTGCTTTTCCCCTTTTTTTTCCCCGCACATTCATCTACGTATATTCGATTTTACCGCCCGGCTGTGCCGATTAATGCCGGTCCGTATAAGTGTGTACATAGTAAGCAGTTTATAGATATTATATAGAGGTAGACTTTTCAGTGCGTTGAGTTCAGTCCGTTATATTGATTACTTTATTGATTGGCTTTTGGCACACCGGACACAAACTATACGGCAAATAATGTTAAATTGTGTAGCAAGTAATTTATTAAATCAAGGTTGACATTGTTACATTGGGAGGCCTATTCCCAACAGTGGGATATAGAAGGCTGCCAATGATGATGATGATGATGAATTTGTTATTTTCGACATTGTAGTTAGATCTCTATTTGTTATTATTATTATTTTCAAATGTTTATCTGGTAGCTATCTTATCACGTTCAGTAATGTAGCATTGTCTCCAATATTTTTTTTATAATTATTATGTCAACAAGTAGTAGTTTTAATTGTATTTTTGAAGACCGCCGTATTGGTTACCACATTCATCAGTCACATGTAAGTCCAGTTCAATTCCAGGGCATATACAGGCTGACTTTTTAACCACCAGCCAAAGTTTTGAGCCATGATACTGAACTACTTTCCATAAAAACAATTAACGAAAAACGATAAAAAAATTTCGCCTTCCCATACAGATTGGCGCTCAGGCCAACTGATTTTGTATGGGAGGATGAAAATTTTTTATCTATTTTCAATACATTTTTTTATAGAAAGAAGTTCAGTATCATGGACTGAACTTGCTCCAAAAATTTGGCTGGTGGATAAAAAGTCACCCTGTATTTGTACTTACTCGTTTTCACGGTTTTGTTTATGTCTGCAGTTCAGCCCCCGTAGCAATGGCTACGGCGACAGTGTTTATCGAGTACTCTCATCTATCACTAATTTGCTCTATGTAATAACAACGAGCGAGATGGCACTAGTCCTTCGCGTGATATAAACTACTTTACGGTGCTGGGCGTATTTTTGTCTCTGTCATTGAATCACCCATAAACACTGTCAGTGGCGGATCTGTGCCCCCGTAGCATGCCAGCGGTGACAGTGTTTATCGTGCGCTATCACCTACCACTATCTTGCTCTACGTAATAATAACTAGCTAGTCCAGCGCGCGATATAAACTTTATCCGGGTTTATCAACGGTACCATGCTAAGGGGGCTGGACTACTATATACGTGTAGTGTCATCAGTGTCAGTCCTTATGTTTTGATATACTGCCTGCCGCCCCTAATATTTTGTCCTTAAGAATCCCCTTACCCTAGACTTTCCCATACAAACGTAGTCTACGTTTTATTTTGAAACGACATGTCAGATTTCTGTAAAAATTTGTAACTTTAAAGAAATTGCATATACTCGTATCTAGGGTTGTAATTGGTTTTCACAGTCAAAATATGAACTTGAAACAAATAAAGTGATGAATTTTTACCGAAATCTGACACGTCGTTTCAAAATAAAACGTAGACTACGTTTGTATGGGAAACTCGGATTTTGTCTAGGGTAAGGAGACTCTTAAGAATAATCCACCACTGCACACTGTTTATGAACGATCGAATAAAAAGCAAAATATGTAAGGATTGTTACACACCTATTCGGACCGGCATTAATTGGCATAGCCGGGCGATAAATTCGAATATATGTAAATGAATGTTCGGGGGAAAAGCCGATATAATTGCTTCGCTTCGACAATGCTGGCACAGATTAATAAATAGTTACTAAGTAAATGATGGGCCGAATATTTGTGCAGTAACCCTGACGATCCCACGTTATGTATTTTACTTTTATTCGACTAGATTTAAAAAAAAAAATTCTCAATGTAAAATAGACGTGACGAGGGAGGGATCCACTGTTGCGTTATTTAACTTTTAATTAAATTGTTTGTAGGTATGTTGTAGATAAATCAAATGTTTTTAGTCCTTGCGTACCACTCAACTTTGATTTCTTTAAAATATGTACATATAAATAGTTTAAGTATTAAACATTATCTTGTTTTTAAGTTACACAAGAGCTGTTTTAGCATGCGTATAATATAGATTTAGTTTGTTTTGTCTACAGACGTGTACATTTGTGTTTACACATACCACGTGTAACAAAAAGGGGGTATAAACCCGAAAGGGTGTTAACGTACTAACCAATGTGAACAACTTTTACTATGGGAACATCCCTGAAATCGCGAAAAAAAAATCTGCAGCTCCATACATTTTGGTACGATAGATATTTAATTTTGTTTGGAGCTGCAGATTTTGTTTTCGCGATTTCAGGGATGTTCCCATAATAAAAGTTGTTTACATTAGTTAGTACGTTATTTCCCTTTCGGGTTGATACCCCCTTTTTGTTACACGTTGTATGTAGACATTTTGTGCTTTCTTATATATATATATATATATCCATGGTCAGATAATGTCATTAAGTAGTGTAAGGTCACGTAAGGTTGCAATCTACACCAATAACTTTGTTTATAAATTCATGCGTAAAAATTTTACCTAGTTGAAAAAAAAACTATATATTTAACCCTTTAATCGCGATTGTCGGGTAAATCCGACCAAAAACTATGGATATTTACTATTCCTCGCACTGGGAGCACGGCAACTGACATAAACTCTCGCGGTGAAAGGGTATCACTGGTATATGAATCTGGCTATCAAAGTTCTCATCACAACATAATTAGATGACTATACTGATATTAGATATACTGTTTGCATTAATATACAGCAGATTTTTGCCACTACTCCCGAAATTGGAAGGGATTATTTACAAGTATAATTATGTACCTATCTCATATTCTCGTTTGTATATTTCTCAATTTCCTTAAAGCCTTATTAGATTACCATTTTGAGGGTGTTCAGTAAATTGCCATTAAATAATGACATAGTAGATAGCAATTTGACCATAATAATTTACTTGTTGTGTTTTTCATGTAATTCGTCAGATGTCAGTGGTCTTGTTAAATTCTAGACAGAAATATTGCCGTGATGCGGCTTAAGACGAACCAGAGGGGCCGCTTTTCCATACAAACGTAGTCCCCTGTTTCCTCCCTGGATAATGCCGGTAGAGTTATATTTTTTTCCTGAATATCTATAGCCACTTTTAGCATGTCCCTGATTTCTTTTTTTTTTTAATTATTGATTAAAAGAGATATGACCGTTTAAAAAACTGAAAAAATGGCCAGATTTTCCGCTGTGTTCAAACATCCAGAAAACAAATTTGAGTAGATTATGTATATAAAAAAATTAAAACATAGGAACACCGCTTAAGTCTTTGTTAATTCTTAATGAAAAAAGTACTTATATTGGTTAAGTTTTGGAGAAAAAATCAGGGGACTACGAATCGTTGATTTTCTGTTCTTTTAATAGCTCAAGCCCTCGAGGTTTCCTCTTAAGACACTTGCGCCGCTCGCAAATCGCTGGTGTGATAAGGCCCTTAAACTATATTCGATATATGATAAGCTAATTCTTCAGTGCCTTTAGTTATGTGAGGCCCCACAAAATTATCATAGTAAAGATGTAAATTTTAGCGCTAGTTTGTACATAATTCATTTAAATAAGTATGTTTTAATTTTAAATTGCTTTTTCCGCCAAGATTTGACGCTAAAACTTGTATGACCTTTAGTTTTTTTTTGCATATAAGTTTTTCGAGAAAGAAGATTGTTTAAAAATCTTGCCTGAAATTGCGATATGAGAAAATATCAAATTGTTTTCGTGGTTTGAGTATTGTAAACCAAAAATATTAGGATAGTTCGGTGCGAATTAGTTATTTAGCTACTACAGTCTGTGTAAAGCTAGATAAGCTCATATGATTATATTTCTTATATTAACAATACGACTTTTATTTTAAAATATACCTTAAAATTAAGACAACCTTTCTGTAAAAATTTTACGTAAACTTGCATAGTATGTGTACTTGGGTCACTTGCAGTGGCGTAACTATACCGTTTGAGGCCCGTGGCAAATAAATCAGATGTAATATAAATAAGCTGAACTTCAATGGATAGAATAACCAAGTTGCTTAACTTTTCTTTTCCCATTGAATTTCTTATTCTCTGCCTACCCCTGATAAGCGTGATAGTATGTATGTATACATACATAGAAAAAAGAGTATAGAATTTCTTAAATAAGTATTTACAGTACGCGCAAAATAAGTCGGCGGCTCTGAACTTCGCGCGGAACGCTGCGCAGTACACGAATACAGGTGAATAACGAATGCACGCAGCGCGAAATGTCACTTGCAGCTAACTTCCGAGCCGCCAAGTTATTTTGCGCGATCTGTAACAATTTCAGTTTTGTGTTTTCAGTCCTTTAGCCTATCTTAGCATTTTGCCGACATGCCACCTTGTAGTTACACCACTGGTCACTTGTCAGCTTTGTCTTGAGAAACAATAGCAGAGATTTAGCTAGTATCCTTTGGTTATGGAACCCCAAAAATAAGGTAGAAGTCAACAACGAATTTAGTAGACCTAAAATGATGGCGCCACCGAACGTTTTTAGGGTTCCGTATCCAAAGGGTAAAAACGGGACCCTATTACTAAGACTTCACTGTCCGTTTGTATGTCTGTCACCAGGCTGTATCTCATGAACCCTGATAGCTAGACAGATGAAATTTTCTCAGATGATGTATTTCTGTTGCTGCTATAAAAACAAACTAAAGACAGAATAAAATAAATATTTAAGGGAGACTCCTAAACAACAAACGTGATTTTTTTTGCTGTTTTTTGCTAGATATTAAATAAAGTGTCTTATGTATGTTGTACTTATAGATAATTTTACGGAACCCTTGGCCAGGTTTTATTTAATTTGTGTGGCGAGCTATTTTTTGATCTTTAAGACATTTGTACCTAACCTTCATTATGCTCGTTTGAAAATAAAACTACTGACAGAGCTAGAAAAAGTCGTACTGACAGAATTATAATAGCAAGTCGAGAGATTTCAACTTGACATTAAATTTGGATGCGAGTTTATATAATCGATTGTATTTTATTAAATATTTCTTTTCTTTTAAGCATTTTATAAAATGAGCGAGAGCGAGGTAAGCATTATTATAATATAACTTACATTTAATGCAGACAAGCAAAAATGCATCAGATTGTGTTATGAAGTTGTCAGAACGGTGTCAACCATTTATTTACTTCCAAAGATTCGAAATCTTCGAAGGATTCTTAGATCGTTCTAGTAGATAATTGCAAAAGATGTGCAGATCTCAAGAGATGCCACAAGAACAGAGTCAAGTGGGGTTTCTCAAGGTACGAACCTTGTGACTGTAAAGCTGATCGGCCACAACTGCCCAACCTCTTGTACATTAGACGACTTAAACTCGGTTATTGACAGGGGAGTAAGTGTGACCACAAACCACAACCTTATAAAAAAACATTCCGACTCGCTAAGAAGAAGACTTGAAGCAGACTGCACCGTAGCCTAGGACAAAGTCTTGAGCAAAGTCGTAAGAAAACGCTGGATGTAGACCTCTTCATATCGGTAATTTGACTGCCTGCGGAAACAATGATGATGATTGTAGACTTAAATCAGCTACTGTCAGCCCCCCCCCCCCCCCCCCCCCCCAACTATACGGCTCTGAAGGACGTTTGAGACTCAAGATACCCTGGCCACATAATACTATTCATCATCGTCATCAGCTTTCAAAAACCCACTGCTGGGTTTAAAATACTATTAGCCGTAATTTTTTATAAACATGATTTTCAGAGTAGTCGTACGAAATCTGTGTCCCGGTCAGCTGTATCTGAGGCGACTGAAGATCACACTCTGGCAAGTCACATTATTGTTTCTTTCATGAGATACATATTTGGTAAAGTTAATTACTTGTTGGCATGGCAGCAGACTGGTCAAAATAGGGACGTGAGAAGAAGGGTCAGGGGCAGTAGCGTAGTGTGGGGTTTCGCCGCCCGGGGCCGTCCGGAAACTAGCCGCCCACACACCACCCGCTACTGGGCTCAATTGGCGCCAGTATTCCTGGTGAATGCCCCCCCCCCCCCCCCCCTCCTCGCTACACCACAGGAAGATGGGAGAGACCTTTGACCAACAATGGGTCAGCCTTGGTAAAAAAAACCTATAAATTGTTTGCGACTTTCAATCAAGATAAAACTACTGTGCCATCTTTTGCTCTCTCTCTCTCCCTTTCTCTAGTCGGTCTCTTTCTTTTCTAAATATCTGGTTAACTACAGATCCCATTTATTTTAAATCACCTACCGCCAATCATCAGTGATGCTTTCTCTCTCTTACTATCTAGTTTACCTTGCAGATTCCAGACCGATGGTCCAACAACATATCCTACCGCCAACTTGTGATGTCGTCTTGCGTCGGCATCTTGCAGTTGTGGTGGCACCCCTACGTACACGACCTTACGCAACTTCTCCCCTTCATATTCCTGTACAATATATTCAGTTTGTTCGTGGGATATCCTATGTTTTACTTGGAGCTGGCAATGGGGGTCGTGACGAAGAAGGGTGTTGTGAATTGCTGGGATTTGGCGCCCATGGCTAGAGGTACTTATATTCACTTTGTTGGAAGACTATCGTCTAATAGTTGACCGAGCGGACAAAGCGTCTCAGTTTCGAGATTAGCCAAAAATGATTTTGTCCGTCAGTTTGTCTGTCTGTCGGGTTGTTCTCGCCTACTATACAGGTCGCATTTCTCAACCGATTTTCGTGAAAATTTATAAGCATTCAGTTTTTGGTAATTTGGGTGAGTCGCAAGGTTTACTTACAGCTCACAGAGCCACTATATAGTTTATCTTGAGTTCCGCTCAAAGACATGTTAAGCCTAGTCAGCCTTATTTTATTAAAACGTCGAACGCCGTAGACCCCCATGACGGTGACCCCCGGTGACACCCGAACAATCATAAATCTATTGTGTCTGCAATGATGGCGTTCAAAGGCTTGTATAAGCACTCGCACGCGGACCTATCGCTCGTGGACCATACCAAGTACCTAGTTAATGTTAATCGCTAGATGGTAGTCTTAAATTTCTCAAGTCTTTATTGAAAATCCTGATACAAGACCTCCAAATCGCAAATCGACCGGGTGGTGGATTAACCTTCGAAGCTGTCTCAGTAAATTTTGACAAGGAAGCCCTGGACAGAGAAAAAAAAAACCTCCCCATAACGCCAAAGGTATAGGTCAACAACCAAGTTAGTGGATCTGAAACGATGGCGCCATGGTTGTTTTTTAATCTGTGCTATGAACGGTCCCATGTTAAATTTAGTTCCGATTTTTTCCGCAATATGGCGAGGTCTTTCACAGGTATCGGCTTCGCGATGCTTGCAAGCGCAGTCTTCACCGTGTTCGCCCTGAGCGCAGTGGGCGCCTGGTCGCTCGCCATGTTCGTCCACTCGTTCCACTCGTTCCTGCCGTGGCTGCATTGCGCCGCTCAAGCGAAGCCCGCGTGCGCTGCCAGACATCGCCTCCTGTCACCAGGGAGCGAAATACCACCGCAGTCCTTTTTCTTGTTAGTAATATTGTGTTACGTTTCTATCACAACATACAACTTCATGTTAGGGCTCAGATAGACTCGCGATTCTGGTTAGCGACGACGGTCGCCGATCGGGGTCGCAGGCACACTGTCGCTCGTCTGTAATAGCCCTTAGTGAATTCTCAGCCATCTGGTTAAATTAGCCAGCTAACTGGACGCCTAGGCAGCTCCTTGAACACCGTAATCCAATTGGACGCCTATGCCTATAGTTAATTGAACTAAAATACTCAACGTTTAACAACTTGGCGTATTGAAAGTCAACCCCTTGAAGATGACTGTACAAGAATTAGCCAAGTTATTCTTTAGTTCAGTTTTTTGCCACTGCGGCGCTAGTAGTTACCAAAACAAATATGGCGTCAACAGCGCAAACTGTAAATGTTATTTTCGTCGCACATAACCAATTAAACTAAATGACTACAGTTCAGCCATCTTGTCGTTCCTTGTTGTTCCCAGTTGTCCTTCAGGCATTTAATTGGATTTTGATGACTGGGCTAGGTGTCCAAATTAGCTGGCTTTTTTAACCAGTAGGTTGCCAGAAACAGTGAATTGCAGACAAACTTCAAGAAAGTCGCCTACGTTGGTGCGTTCACGTCCTGCTAAAAACTGCAATTTAAGTAGACAAATGTCTACTTAGTTATTCCGCCTCCATTGCTACCTACGGAACCTTAAAACAGCGTAGGTAATATCTAGCTTAGTTCATCACTCCATCTTATTCAACCTTCAAATTAGGCAATTGAGGGTTACTGCACACTTATTTAGACCGGCATTGTCGGTTCAGCAGTATTTTTCGAACAACAAAGCCGACCCGAATCAATAATATTGGCTTTTTTCCCGAACATTCATCTACATATATTCGATATTATCGCCCGGCTGTGCCGATTAATGCCGGTCCGAATAAGTGTGTAGCAACCCTTAGCACAGAATAGATACTAATACTCCGTACAGAAGTCTCACTCAGCAAAGAAATTCAAAGAAATATCTACTCATGTTGTTAGTGATACGCAAGTGATACGGTTTAATTTAGCTCACGTCAGAAGTCAGCACCTTTTTGTATAGATACCTAAACATCCATTGCAAGCCAATTTCATTCTTATGACTGGACAAACGATTCGTATAACCCCGAAAATATAATAAACCCCGAATATATAAATTTACCACCCCGAGAGGCCGCCTGCGCGCATAGTAATAATGTAGGTACATTTTCGATACCTAAACGGGGAGTGACACAGGCCTGCCCTTACTTACCATATCAAATATCTCACTATCGCTATGGTTTCCAGTAACTTCGTACTAAACTTAAAGCGGTCCGGCCTGGAGGGCGGACTGGGCGACGTGGTGTGGGAGTTGTCTTGTTACTTCATGATTTGCTGGCTGCTCATCTACTTCATCGCCGTCAAACGCATCTACAGTTATTCTAAGGTAAAGACCAGATACGTTTTAGGTAGGTAACTTTACTCACCCTATCTTTGGTAAAACAACATCTTATCTTACATATTCGCACGAGAAATGCAAGTGGAGCTGGTGACAAGTAGAGCTAGAAAGGCAAATGGAAAGGTATGACATTTAGGTTTCATTAAAAACTGGTCCAAAGCACGGACGAGCGTTTCTATACCACTCACATCGAACTTTGAACCACTCCCAGGTGCTTAGGCGAAAGGTATACAGAAGTGGGGCACTCATTTGAAATATTATTTTTTAGATTTTTTTTTGTTTGAAATCTTCAATACTTTGGTCATATAGCCAGAAAACCATCCAAACTGAAGAAACTTATGGTGACCGGTAGGATGGAAGGGAAAAGATTCAGGGGTCGCAGATCGATACGATGGACTGAACAAATAAAAGAACACCGTAACACGATCACTTATTCACTGGAACAGGAAAAGATCGTAATAAATGGAGATGGAAAATTTAGGTCAGGCACATCACGCACGACGCTCAGCAGTGAGCAGACGACTAAAGTACGAGGAAAGTGCTAATTAACATTAAGGCCGTACCTGAATTTTCCAGGGTCCAGTGCTGCCCCCATTTAAAATAAATCATTTCAAAGAAAACGGAGACATTATTTAAAATTTTGCAACTACCAAGTCCTAGATAACCCTTCAAAGTATTTTATGAACTACTGTTTACAGTTTAAAGTGAGAACGTTAAGCTTTACTACGCACATTTGCGAAAAACGGCCACTTTTGGCTAATGTGCGTAGTAAAGCTTAACGTTCTCACTTAAAACTGTAAACAGTAATTCATAAAATACTTTGAAGGGTTATCTAGGACTTGGTAGTAGCAAAATTTTAAATGATGTCTCTTTTGTTGTTTTCTTTGAAATGATTTATTTTAAATGGGGGCAGCAATGGACCCCAGAAAATTTAGGTACGGATTAACTTGAGCTCCTTAAGCCCCCATACCCCTTCTAAATCCGCTACTCCCACCAACTTAGTATAGTCAAAAAAGTTCTTATCGATTCATTAAGTAACGGTGTGGGGAATGAAGTTTTCCCATGGATTCTAGCGAACAATGCTGTACTTATATTTTTTTATTTTATTTATATTGATAAAGATAATCATCTATCGTCAGTTGGTGCTATTCAAAGACGTGCTGACTTACTTGATGCTGATCTGCTTCGCTCTGGGCGTTACGCGGCTCGACGGCGCTGCGAAAATGTTCCAAGTGTGCGACTGGGGTGCCCTTCTTAGAGGTTCCGAGGTACATTATTTTCCTAAATATAACACAACTATATGTAGGTAGATGTGTTTTTAGGGAGTAGAGAGAAGCCGGTTCAAACACCCGTGTCCGTTACATGGCGTTTGATAACAAGCCAACGACGCGGCGATTTTACTTTCGAGTTTTAGTCAACATTTTTTGTTTCTGAATTTTTATTTTGACTAGCTAATTGGGTCTTATTACTTATGATCCTTATGAAGTGGCCTTCAGCTCCAAAACCGATGACAAATCACCGTATATAGGGCTTAGTTAATGTTAAAAGTATAAAGGCAAAATCTTTCGATCTTTACTTATTCATAGATCGGAACCTTGGATGCTATTACTATCAAAAGTATGGATATGACCACCATTTTAGGGAATCGGAATCGGTACCTTCTATAACAACGTTTTTCTCTGTATGATATTTCACGCAATAAAAAAATGTATACTGTCAGAAAATGGTATTTTAATTGGACGAATTTTTTTTACCAATTAGATTTTTTTTTCTATTAGGTAAGTAAGACTTGTTGGATGTAAATAGCTCCGAAAAATTTCGCTAAAAATATTTGTGTATTGTTAAAAGTAAGTATCCAATGATATATTTTCATTTAGAAAATAAAATCAGTATCATATCTGGAGCGTTTTCATTATTTTCTGTTACACTTTTTAAGATGACCCTATATTTATATGATTAAGTCTCTACTGTGTAAATCCAAGCACTGAATTAATAAATAAACGGATTTTTAAAATAAACTATTTCACACATTTTTAATAATATTAAATATTTTTCCCGAGAATTCCCGGGATTATCGTCATATCCATATTAGTGATATCGTCCCAAATAGCACCCAGATTCCGATCATTGCTTATGATAGTATAGAAAATTCTCTAAACAAGAAATCTTTATTACAATTAAAACACAACTCAAAATTGTAAAAAAAAAATTGCATATGTTATTGGAGATGAAGTACAGATTCTAATGATACCCTAAATACATCGATATATGTTCAAGTATTTCGAAGTAATTGCGGAATTAAGACACATACATAAATCCTAAACATTACACTCCTTTTTTGTGGCAGTCGTGTAAAAATAATAAATATTTATTGAACCGTCGACAATGTGACATTCTGGTCTGGATTTTAATATTACCATGTTTACTCAAAAAAAATGCACTGGCAATTTTTTTTTCTACCCGCAGATATGGCTCGAAGCAATCGAGTATTCCCTCATACAGATGACGGTGGCCCAGGGCTCGCTGGTAATGCTGGGGGCCTACTGCCCCAAGCAGCAGCACCGGCTGGGCAGCACCTCGTTCCTGGCCTTCGTGGTGTCCAAGAGCAGCTGCATGGCGAGTGCGCTAGTGCTGGGCGCGGCGCACGGCGCGCTGCGCGCCGACTACAGCAACGCTACCAACATCTGGCCAGGTAGGGAAACCAGGATGAATACCAACAGGCGGTTCTCAAGCGAAAAATACTTCGGTGCATCTACGGCCCAGGAGTCAGTAAGAGTAACATACAGAACGGAATCTCCTAAGGTACGCGCAATATGCGTCCCCGTCCCCTGTCCCCGCACCTCTCCCCGGTTCTCGCCTTGTCACAGGGGGAGAGCGGGCAAACTCACACTGCACGGCGCAACGAGAACGGGGGAGATGTGCAGGGGCGGGGAACGGGGACGCATATTGCGCGTGCCTTAGGAGATTCCGTTCTGTAGGTTAATCTTACTGTTTTCTGTGTCTACGGGGCTGTTTTTAACCTCCGGCAAAAAAGAGGGGTGATATAAGTTTGATGCTAATGTATGTCGGTCTGTCTGTCTGTGGCATCGTAACGCTCGAAAGGATGGCCCGATTTCAATGCGTTTTTTTTTACTTGAAAGCAAGTTCCTTGCAGTGGTTCTTAGCTACGTTTGATGAAAATCGGTTTAGCCGTTTAAAATTTATTGGGGGTTTACGCTTGAAAGTCAGGGCTTTCTCTAGCAAATAATAGATGGCGCTACGTGGTGTACATCACGCGCGCGTGATGAGTAGCGAAACTACCGATACGACTTGATATCCTCAAGTCGTATCGGTAGTTCCGCTACTCATCACTAGATGGCGTTCTTGATGGTAGGGGTTTTTTTTAATTTGCCTAGCAAATAAACTTATTGAGCATGAGCGATGGTGTTCGCGCTACAACCACGAGCTGTACCGTTGTACGATGAGCTAACGCGTCATTAAAACAATCAAGATTGGATGCTTATGATGGGCAGGGCATATAGCGAGAATGGACGAGGCCAGAGTACTAAAACGCTGACTGGAGAGCCGACCCGAGGGGTCGTAGAAACCGAGGCAGACCAAAGCTCAGTGTCTGAGGTATTAAAAAAAAAAGTTTACAACTTTACTACCATAGTATAATATGAAATTGCCCTGCAGTGGATGTCTAGGTATCTAAACGAAAAAGTGCTGAGTTCTGACGTGAGCTAAATTAAACCATATCGCTACTACGTACTGTTAGGATGGCACTCCGTGGGTCCTTTTTAAAAAAACACTTTTATTTAACTGAAAGAGAACTACTTTATTACTGGCAATTATTACATTAAAATTACACGATGTTACAGTTACGGAGGTTTGGGGCTGACTGACTCGAGTGCCCGGTGACATATGGTTTTATGTAAAATGAAAATGAGGAGTCAGCATTTTACTCCTATTAAATAATACATAACATCTCCCCCCTTTAGACTGAGCTTATACAATAATAAGATAAGCGAGGGATGCAAGAAAAATAAATCTCAAGTCCAGAATAACAAATTCTTACAAGTATAAGTTCTGAACTAAAGTAAAGTAAAAGATAAGATTTCTTAATATAAAAATAATAGATTTAAGGTTAAAATATAACATAATATTTTATTTGAGGCTGAACCTTGAAATAGAAATCAATATTTAATTAGTTTTATTGAAATAAGATAATATTTAGAAATTAGTTAAGTTTCTGTTAGAGGACATTTTTTCAAAGTTTCGATAAGTTATTCTATCTTTATTTTTATTAATTTCTATCTCCGGAAGGCTTTTGACAGATTTATTATCATCATTAGAATTATCTGAAATATCGGTAAGCTCTATAGAAGTATGGACTTTATTATTATTCTTCTTTGACTTTTTATTATAACATTGATTAAAAATTTGTATGCAACAGGATGAGTTATTACAACGGTTTTGAAAACAATATTTATACAATTTGTAAGCTAAATATAAGAATATAATAACTATTATAAAATATGTTAATCCAGAATAATAATGTCCATATTTTATAATGTGTGATTGATTTTCTGCTTGTTTTATTTGATTTTCAATATTATCTAATTTATGGGCTGCCAGCTTTAGAGATTCTAAATCTATATCTGATAATGTAATTGGAGATAATGGCTGGGCAGTATTGTTAATAAAGTTATACATGCAGCAATCATCTTTCAGAATATTGAAATTAATTGAAATTTGGCTCGGTAGTTTCGAAGTGAATTTAAGAGAAGGTCGGAACTGTAACGTTTGAAAGAATGCAACACAATCATTTTTAAGAGCTAAAGTTCCGGTGCCTTGAATAGTATAATCCTTAATTTCATTATTCTGAGAACATTTAATGGTAATTTTACTTGGTTTGGATTGTACATACTAACCTTTATGACGGAAGATATTTAATCTTCCGTCATAAAGTTTCTGCCATATATTAACATTGCCATATATTATATTAGAATTACAAATTTCTGGAAGTGACAAAATAACTTCTGTTATTAATTTCGTTTCACAGGTAGGGTTACTATTAGTAGATAAAATAGAAGGGAGAGGACATATAATATATTCATTATTAACGTTTTTACAATCATTTAAATTATCTAACATAGCATAATTTAATCTATCATCAGTGATAGCTAAATACAGCTTTAAAGGGTGAATAAGAACATATGTTTGGAAGTTGTATTCTTCTTTAGGTGTAGGCAAAGGTAAAATTTTATATACGTTAAACTTAATAGGATTGATCAAAGGTATTTGAACTATAAAAATAATTTTATCGTTATAGTAATAAGACGTTAACTTAGCTAAATCTATGATAGAATGAATATTCTCTATAGATAGAGACACAGGGAATTCTAAGTTTTGCCTAATTACTTTATTAGAACTAAGTTCCTCATATAGCTTAGTAGGGCTTAAAACATAAGGGTGCAAAATATTAGCTTTTGCAAATAAAATAGAATTAAGTATAGTATCTAGTATATTAGAAATAGAAAGGAGTGATCCTTCAATAATATTAAGAATAGAGTTTAATTTAGATAAATTTACGCTTTCAGTTATTAATTTAGAATTTTGTTGAAACATAAATTCTAATTTTTCTAATTGTTTATTTAATCTTAGCTCATTATCATTCAGTTGACGAATAGAAGTGTTAAAGTTACTAATAGTGGATTTAATTACATGAATATTATCTTTTATCAAAGATAAAACTTCTTGCTCGTTTTTCTCACAAGAATTAATTGCTTCATCATATTTTCTTGCGTCATCAGCATCTAAAGTGCCGAAAAAGAATTTCAAAACTTGACCGAAAAATTCAATAGCACGTCTGTGACGTTTGTTACTTGTTTCAGAAATTAGATGAGATATAGAGTTAATTTTAAGTTGATTAGAATTAACTAATATCTGTAGAGGATTCACAGCGTCTTTACAATTTATATCCACATCAACATTCTGAACTTTCTCACAAAAGTTTGATGTGTAGATAATAGAATTTTGAATCTTTTCAAGATAAGGTTCGATCGGAAATATCTCTACATGAGTTACTACATTCCAGTAATCGTTATAGAAATACGCAGCTGAAGTCGGGTCGAAGTAAAGTCCTGGACTATGTGATATCGATTGGATTGGTTCAGATAAGCTGGACCCGAAGAACAATCTGGAACAATTTAAGTAATCAAGCTGGTTTTATTTCGTTTGTATGATATTTCACGTGTTTACGATTGATGCAGAGGGTTACATTATTTTTTTCATTAACTTTAATTATTTTATAGGGACCTTTCCAAATTGGGGATAGAGCTTTACGTAACCTATGATGTTGTTTCAAATATACCATGTCACCTGTTTTGTAATTTTTAGATTTAGAAGATGCATCATAGTATCTTTTAGAAGATTCTTTGCTTTTATTTATATACTCTAGAGCCTTCTCACGAGAGTATTTCATTCTATATTGAAGAGCTCGTATATACTCCTGATAGGTAGTGTTATCGCTAGGATCATATAAATTACTAGGAATTATGGGTTTGTGGCCATATAACAATTCGTAGGGAGTATAATTCGTAGTACAATGTGGAGTAGTATTGTAGGAGAGTATAGCGGTGGCTAGGTAACAATGCCAATCATCCTGATTATCATTTACAAATGATTTTAAATATTCTTTAAGCGTAGCATGGCTACGTTCAAGCGCGCCATTTGTCTGGGGATGATAAGGCGTAGAAAATAGGCTTTTTATTTTAAGAATTTCAGTTAATTGCCTAAATAATTCAGATGTAAAACTAGTGCCTTGATCCGTAAGGATCATCTTAGGAAACCCAAATAACGAAAAGAAGTGTATAAGGTTTCTTGCTATTTCGTCAGTTGTTGACGTAATCATAGGATAGGCACAAGAGAATTTTGTTAAATCATCTTGGAGAGTTAGAATGTATCTAAATTTTTAAAGACCAGCTTCAGGAAGAACACCTACAATATCAAGTGCTAATCTTTCAAATGGTCTGGTACTAGATGACGTAATAACCATAGGTGCTTTATTTGAAGCTCGTAAAGGCTTATTTACTTGACATGATCGACAATCTTTAACAAAGTTTTTTATATCAGCACGCATGCTCTTCCAGTAATATGACTCTTTGATTCTATTATACGTGCGTGTAATACCCGGGTGACCAGCAATGGCTGTCCCGTGGTTTTCTTTTAGAATACTTGGAACTTCGGCAGGAGTTGGGTATTTAATTTGATTTTTGTATACGTGGATTTTAATACCCGTGCCGTGAAAGATGTAAGATATTATATTATAAACTTTAACATAGGCTAATTTAGTGAAAGGCTCTGAAAAATCTGAAATAGCTAATTCTTTATCATAATCATCTGTAGATATAATAAGATCTCTTAGTTTTATTAATAAGTCGTAAATTATTTTATAGCCAGTTTCATCAAAGTGATGTATTTTAGTATATAAGAAATATAGCCTTTTATTATTTGCATCTACCGACTGTACGGTATAGGGCTCACGTTCTGCAGATAGCAACTCCTCAGAATTAGGTATAAGGGATAAGAGTTGTTCGCAGTGTGGCATAGAATTATCGAAATCTAACGAAGTTGGGCAAGCAATAGATTTTTGCTTTGCTGAGTTAAGGTTCTGATTATGCTTATTAAATAGATTTAGTAAATTGTTTTTTGAAAAAAATCTCATAAGTAGTTTTATTAATTTTAGAGTGAGTAATGGCATTGACAGGGTTACGAGATAAGGCATCAGCATTTGAGTTAATTCAACCTGGCTTATAAATTATCTCATAATCATATTCTTCTAACTTTAGTCGCCATCTCAATAAACGACCACCTGGATCCTTGGCATTAAAGAGCCATGTGAGAGGACGGTGATCCGTTATTATTTTGAACTTATAACCATACAAGTATGGCCTAAAAGTATTTACTGCGAATAAAATAGCAAGTAGCTCCTTTTCTGTTGTAGAATAGTTACCTTCACATTTATTTAAAGTTCGAGACGCGTAAGCTATGGGCTTGTCTTTTCCTACTTCGCCTTGCGATAGGACTGCACCAACAGCATAATTTGAGGCGTCTGTGGTTACAAGAAAAGGTTGAGAAAAATCAGGGTACTGAAGTAAGGGAGCTGAAATGAGTTTTTCTTTAAGAAGATTGAAAGCATGAATTTGCTCATGTTCCCAATGGAAATTAGTATCCTTCTTTAATAAAGATGTAAGAGGTTTTGTTATATGAGAGAAATTCTCTATGAATCTACGATAGTAGCCAGTGAGACCAAGAAAAGACTTTACATCCTTGGCACACGTAGGTGTAGGAAATTCGGAAATAGCTTTGACTTTTTCAGGATTAGGGGAAACACCTTTATCTGTAATAACATGCCCAAGATAGGCGACTTCACGTCGCAAGAATTCGCATTTATCAGGCTGTAATTTAAGGTTAGCCTCTCTGAATTTTGAGAAAATAAGTTCAAGCTTTTTTATGTGCGATTCAAGGTCATGAGAGTAACAAATACAGTCATCCAAATATATGTAACAATGGATGCCTTGTAATCCAGATAACACCGTATTCATAAGTCTCTGGAATGTAGAAGGAGCGTTTTTCAATCCGAATGGCGTTCTAGTGAACTCAAAGTGTCCTGAAATGCCATTTGTAGTAACACTGAACCCTGTTTTAGGAGCGTCTTCAGGATTTAGTAATAGTTGGTGAAAACCAGAAGCTAAGTCCAGTGTACTAAAATATTTAGAGTGTCCTAATTGATCGAGGATATCTGTAATTAAAGGAAGAGGGTAGACCTCTGAAACGGTGACATCATTCAACCTGCGATAGTCGATAACGATTCGCCATTTTTGTTTGCCGGAGGCATCAAGTTTCTTGGGGACTACCCATATCGGCGCATTCCATGGAGAGGTTGATGGGCGAATAATGTTCTGATCAAGCATTGACTTGATTTGTTTTTCGACTTCTTCTTTATGTATTTCAGGAAATCGGTACGACTTGACGTGAATAGGAGGAGCATTTCCTGTATTTATAGAATGTTGAATTGTTTTTGTGTGAGTAAGATGTTCACCATTAAGATGAAATATATCAGTGTAATTTGAGATACAATTAAGAAGAGTTTTCTTTTCTTGTGGATTCAAATGAGAGCATCGAATTTGTTCAAGGACCATCTTAGAACGGTCTATATTTAAGTTATGTATGAGCTCACAATTTTCATTATCAGAGCTAGATGACGGCAACTCGAAAGATGACAACTGAACTTGAAAATTACTAAGGTTAACGCTAGATTCAGTTGTATTTAAAACAGATATATTAACTCTTTCATTAGGTTTTATTTTAACAATACAATTAGCTACATATACTCCGTCACAAATTTTCTGATCCAGTATTAAGGCTTCGTTTTGGTCCGATATTTCTGAAATATTGGATATTGGACATTCTATGATCATTTCAGATCTTGGAGGTATGACGTAAGATGGTTTACTAAAACAGATAGGTAGAGAGTGACCTTGTAGATTCAAAGTACTCGTTGAGTATCGAATGTCAATCTGAAAATGTTGTATAAAATCACTACCTATAATACCATCATAGAGTAGATGAATAGAGTCACTTATTGCGTGAAACATAAAATTAAATAAAATTTTACTCTCTGGTGAAATTCGATGTTCGAATTTTAAGTCAATAGAGCCAAGAGATTCACAAGTAGAATTATTGTCACTTAAACCTCTCAGAGTGACTATCTCTGGACCTAACACTGGGTTCATTAAACTTGAAAATTTAATTATTGAAACCGAAGAACCAGTGTCGACGAGGAAACATAAGGGCTTCTCATTTAAGTGAGTTTTTAAATTAACGTGAGGTAAGGAAATTTGATAATTAATATTATTCATAGTATAAATTTTCTCACGTGAGCAATCTCCAGAAAAAGAACTCGAGTTTTCACGAGGTGAGAGATTGCTTTGAAAATCCTCGGAGGGAATAGTATGACTTCCTAACTTAAAATTATTAATATTTTTATTATCCTGTGTTGAAGAAAATTTAAGAACATCAGGATTAAGAGAACCTTTATTTAAACATTTATTTTTATTAGAAGGCGCAAAAGAATCCTGCGCAACCTTGAATTGACCGCAGGTGCTACCTTGTTTATAAAACTTAGATGATAAAGGCTCATTATTTTCGTTCATCCGCGCTGGGAATAACTTAAGAGCACGGGATTTAAAAAAGTTAGAGTTAGGAGTCTTGTTTAATGTCGTGTCATTTAAATAAACACGATGTTCCGGCAGACACGGTACCGAAACATAACTTAGTTTAAATCATTGTGGTCTTCAGCGTTAACAACATGCACATTAGGGCGATTATTGTGTGACATGTTACTCGGACCCGGTGCATGAGAACCCGATAAGCCGTTACTAGGCGGAGAATGCGCATTGTTATTATTTTTATACTTAAGTTTGCGACATTCATTAATTAAATGACCACTCTTTTTACAATAAGCGCAAGATTTAGATAAATAGTTAGAGCGCGATTTATTAGTGAAATTCTGCGAGTTATTGTTATTATTTGAATTTACATGATGCAGATTAGGGCCTGAGTGTTTAGATTTATTTTTATAACAATCTGAAGATGTATGCCCAATTTTTTGACATATAGTGCACTGTTTAGCGGAACGTTGTGCCAACTTGGAGACCTTATATAACTTTTCCTCCTCAATGGCATGCGTAATAGCATCAGATAAACTTTTAGGGTTGCGACAACGCACTATGTGTGAAAAACTGGAGTTCAACCCTAATAAAAACGTGTTGAGGGCTAAATCTTCCATAGCGGCTAGTCTGCCGACAAGTTCTTTATCATCTTCACAGCTGTAATGAATATCAGACTGAATGCGCGTAAGGCACGCTTCTAGTCTCAAAGAATATTGAGTCACATCCTCGGAGGGCAGTTGCTTACAATTCTGAAGATCTACTAAAAGGTGGGTCGAGTGCTTTTTCTCCCCAAAAGTTGCTTTAAGAAATTGTTTTATTTCAGACCATGATTCGAAATTTTTTAAACAACAAGCCAACTGTGCCTTTCCTTCGAGTTGTGAGACAATATATTTACACATGAATTTTTGTTGCTCTGTACTTGCTAAAGAAATGGCATTTTCACAGTTAGTAAGGAATGCCGGTAGTGATTCACGATCTCCATTATAGGGTTTAATAAATTTAGTGAGGACGGAAAGGGTAATTTTGTCACCCATTTTTAATTTATTTTTTGATTTTACTACGGATTGGGACTGTTCAAAATTCTCCTCTGAGAAAGAATCACTCTCGTAGTTAGATTCGTATTCCTCAGTCTTTACTTTTTTATTCTCCGACATTAAAATAAAGTTAAGTACAGAACATCAAAAGGAAACACCAAGAAAAAATACTAAATTGTATAAGTAAAACTTGTAAATGTGTATATAAAATGTAAATATGTAAAAATAAAATGTAAAAGTTAGCGAAATTAAGATTTTATAGTTTCTAATAAAATTTAAGGAAATTCACTTCACTTAATTGATTTATTTCTTTTTCACTTTCACTAAACTTCCACGAAAAATAAAATGAAATGACTCACAAGATGATGATCACGAACATTCTCGGTGAAATTTCCGATGAAAGTTGAAGAAAGCGCAGCGCGAGTCAGAGGTTACTCTTCTGTAACACAGCGATGCGATGACGCAAACGGGGATTCGAGTGTCGGCGCAGCGACTCAGGGAATCGTATTGCAGCTTACTTCGAAGTCACGTTGCGTTGTCCGTGAATTTGTTACCGCGTGGTTTCCCACGGTGAGTCGATGATGCGAGTCAACCTTCCGTGATGATGATGATGAAATGCCAGGTGGTGCGGGCTCACACTCAAGAGCGGAGACTGACCGTCGACCAGGGTAGCAGCAGTTTCAGTAGGAGGTGCGGGCTCGCTCAGCAGCAGAGACTCAACGTCGACCTCGTGTGATGGCAGTACCGCGGGTTCGGGCAGATGCCCAGAAACTTATCGTCGAGCACTTTCACGCACAGTCACACACAGTAAAAGGACCCTAACGTCCACGGAGTCCGGGGTAGTCAGGCGGGAGTTTACACGACACGCCTAACCTAATAACCTCGGTACTTGCGATTTCCCAAGATTATCCCACTTCTGACACCAATTTGTTAGGATGGCACTCCGTGGGTCCTTTTTAAAAAAACACTTTTATTTAACTGAAAGAGAACTACTTTATTACTGGCAATTATTACATTAAAATTACACGATGTTACAGTTACGGAGGTTTGGGGCTGACTGACTCGAGTGCCCGGTGACATATGGTTTTATGTAAAATGAAAATGAGGAGTCAGCATTTTACTCCTATTAAATAATACATAACAGTACGTTAGTACTAGTACCTTTTCTGTGCTATTACAGACAGTTAATTTGTCAACTATCATATGACATTATTTTTTAATATATCAGACGGACAGGATCAGGACAAAAGAAATGACGACGACAGGATTTAAAATGAGTTATTTTTCCATTTAATTGACTAAACAGAAAAATCCAATATATTTTTGATGGTAAGAGGATTTAAATTTCTTACAGGAGGAAAAAATTCAGGCATTTTCAAAATTTGCATCCTTTCCCTATTTATTTGCTCGTGGAAGCAATGGCTATACCTGCCGTGAATTGTAACAGGTAGGCTAAAAACTCATTCGTTGAGCCGCATGCGGTAAAGATGTCCCTATTCTGTAACAGGTGCGTCGTCGTCGGTGATCCTGTGGTCGGACTACGTGGCGAGGGTGCCCGGGAGTCAGTTCTGGTCAGCTCTACTGTTCTTCACCATGTTTGTCTTGTCGCTTTGCAGTGCTGTATGTACCTAAAGAGTTACTAGATTTTTTTTAATTTAAGATACAGAAAAGCGTAAAGTAAAGGCAAACGGAATAGGTCTATCTCTTCCTGTGAATGTCGCAGGAGGCGACTTATGGTCTAAGCACAAACTTCCAGGGGGCCTGATAATACCTTGATATTTCTTCTGGATGTTACTGCTAGAATGCAGAGTAAGCAACTGCAAATGACTGCCTCCGTGGTCCAGTGGTCAAGGCGTACCTAAGCCTTGTAATCCGAAGGTCGTGGGTTCAATTCCCACTGGGAAGCATACTTTGTGAAAAGTTGTTTCTAGTCTGGTTAGGATATTGCAGGCTTGAACCACCTGATTATCCGAAAAGAAAGATGATTCCGTGCGTCGGAAGGCACGTAAAGCTGTGGGTCCCGAACACCATCTATCGTTTGTTTAAACCTATCCTAGGATTGGTTCTGGGCTACCCTTCGGGTTGCGGAGGTCGGACGGCGGTCGCTCTGTGTAAAAACCAGTAATCTCGTCCAATCACCTAGGTTTAGGTAGCGGACCGCGAGCTCTGAAGCATGGTGATAATGATGATGCAGAGTAAGCAACTGCCCCCCCCCCCCCCCCCAACATAGTTAAACCGACCTTGGGGGCCTCCAGCCTAAAGGCCCCGACATGGGTAATCGGACCCTGCAAACATCTCGAGCAACAACTGCATTATCCAGGAGGGTTTACGGCGAGCGGCGGCCGGTTGTAAAACTCAAACAATCCGCTAGTTTCCAACAAGTCAAATCAGATACTTTTTAACGTCAAAACAAACATTTTCTATGAGATTTGTATGAAATATCGGACTGTGACGTCATAGTTTCTTGATGTCAAATAGCACTCGTTAATATCCGTTTGTCTGCATTAATAAATCTAAAATCACGTTCAAAATGGATGTGATCAATGACAAGTGACATTTTATTCTCGTATCAGTACCAAATAATTTATTTTTGACCCAGGAAACTACCCAATTTACCTAACTATTTGATTCCAGGCCCTGTTAGTGCAGACGCTGATGTCGTCGTTCACCAGCCACTCGGTCCGCAAGATCACCTGGGTGTTCTTGGTGGTCATCTGCTTCTTGTGCTGTCTGCTCGGCGTTATGACTTTGTGTACACAGGTACATACACATATACCTACTGCTACTACTCTGGACTCTTACTCCATATGATAAGGGACCTATACGGTCCCTTATGGAGTAAGAGTCCAGAGTCCATTGCTAACCACATTGAGTAGATATTTCTTTGCTGAGTGAGACTTCTGTACGTGAGTACCTGAGTACGTGTATACTTGTATACACGTACTACTACTTGTGTATACAGAAGTACGTGAGTACTTCTGTACGTGACACAAGTATCAGCCGTTATAGCACAGAATAGGTACTAGTACTCACGTACAGAAGTCTCACTCAGCAAAGAAATATCTACTCAATGTGGTTAGCAATATGGTTTAACTTAGCTCATGTCAGAACTCAGCATCTTTTCGTTTAGATACCTAGACACACTTATTGCAGGCCACTTTCATTCTTATTACTCTGGAAAAACGATTCGTATAACTGAATTTACCAGTCCGAGTGGTCGCCGCGCGCTTAGTTATAATGTAGGTATAATTTCGATACCTAATCGGGGAGTGACACAAGCCGGTTTATTATGCGTCACTCAAAAAAATATTTTCAAATTTTAAACTGTGTTAGTTTAAGGGCCCAGTCCTTATTTTTAATGATTTTGACTGCTTTTTCGGAGCTGATTGGAGCCAAACTATCTTAGTAACAATATGTTAAGATATGTTAAATTAAAGTTTATTTAAGTATTAAAAAAGTGAATTCGATAATTTATTGATTTTCATTGTAATAGTTTGTTTAATTCCAAATAACCTGAGACGTGTTTCGATTTTTTGCGGTGTGCGAGGTTCATGTCATTGTTGTTTACACGGAATTTAAAACATGAAGTTGTGTTTAAATTACAGAGAAATAAAGAAAAAAGGAAAATCCTAAAAAGAAAATGAGAAGATTTTAATTTAAAAAACATTAATGCATTCAAAAACTTAGTTAAAAAGGTCAAACTTTGATGAACATATAAGCGAATACGTCGACGGATTTCTTGCGCATACGACTGAGTAAAAAAATACACATATATAAGGATTGATTCATGCACACGTATGTACAATAAATAAATAAAAATAATTTGTCTTTTGTAAAAAGATAGAAAAATTTAAAGTTCTCCGAAATTCTCAAATAAATATGGGGACGAAAACGCTGTCACAGAATACAGTAAGAGTAAACAGGACGGAATCTCCTAAGGTACGTGCAGTATGCGTCCACGTTCCCCGTCCCCGTACCTCCTCCGTTTTCGCCTCGATGACGCACGTTGGCTCACAAGAACCGGGGGAGAGGTGCGGGTGCGGAGAACGGGGACACATTGCGCGTACCTTAGGAGATTCCGTTCTGTTTACTCTTACTGTATTCTGTGACGCTGATAAGGCAGACCGCTCGCTGCGCTTCTGAATTCGTTTAAATTCGTCTCCATGGTGCATGTACAATACAGCGCAATGCGTATGTGTAGATAGAATATATAGATTCGGGTGTTCAATCAAAAATTCCCACGGTCGAAGACTGCAGTCTTAATAGATACCTAACCTTTGAAAGATTATATCGTGCTGCAGTATCGATTGTTCGTGTAGTAAGTACAAGTACAATCCATTATAAGTCACACCACCGCACAGAATAGAGCGGGAATGCGGCGCATCGCCGATTCTTTATTCTCTTTCTCGCTCTAGCAAATGACGGGTCTGAGCGACAGAAAAGGATAGCAGCATACTTAGGTAGGAAAGTGCGGCCAGATGTAGCCCAATCCTAAATCTACATGATGGTGATGAGTATTTGTAAATCATCAGGCTGGACTATACATTGTGAACTTCCTAATGGAGTTTCCGGTGACGAGGCCACGCGTGGCCATCGCAGCGTCGGTGAGCTTCGTGGTCACCTACGTGTACGGGCAGACCACGTTCTGTGAAGACGTATACTTCGCTGTAGGGGAGTACCCGAGCGTGTTTATGAGGGTCTGCTGGGCCATATCTCCGCCGTTTATGATGGTGAGTTGAAGTTTGAAAAAAATACAAAGTATAGTTCATTGCTTGTAAATTACAGGATTACCTATAAGAATTCAATCAATTGTTCGGAACCCTCTCCACGCGAGTTTAACTTGCACTTGGCCGATTTATAAACTAATGGTTTTGTGTTATCTACACCCAACGATTCAAATTAGCTAAGCTAAGCTGTATCATGAGTTCGACAAATACAATTTACCTAGAAACATTCGTGGAAAAGCATTTCCTGGGAACTTAAGACCTCTGTCGGGAGTGGTAGGTAGGTAACCACTAGGTAACATATATAAATACGCTAGAGGTCAAATAAGACTGAAGTACAGCAGTTTAAGAATCGTGTGCATCAGAATGACTGACCAAAATCACAGATCACTTTTAAAGTATTACTGAAATTTAATACCTATTTGGTACTATTTGGTACCTTTGTTTACATATTTGGTACCTGATTAATAATTGAGAAAATAAATTTAAAAAACTGGGCAGTGATTCTGACGTCTGAATGGCTGCCCACATTTCGGATTTCCACGAAAGGGCTTCAAAATTTCAATTTGCCTTTACAAAACTTCACTACCTATTTAGTACCTAAACATATCTTTATCATTTTTAGGGCAATGGACAAACATTTTATCAGATTTTGTTTACCATGGTTAACTAATAACAGAAGGTAATGTCTGTCTAGTTTTTTCTTTTTATATTTCAATATAAATTATGTGATCTGGGATTTTGGTCAGTCATTCTGATGCACACTAAGAATCGAATATTATTGTTTACGAAAGTTCTTACGGGCTGGCTGATGTATTATTCCACCAGCAATTTTTTTTAGCAAATTTATTTATGATATTACTTTCCATATTTTTTTTTATTAGCCTATACTGTCCTGCTGCTGGGCAAAGGCCTCCCCTCTTGTACGCCGCTGATCTATATCGTGCGCGATGGACTTCCAGATCAACACACCACCTTATTAAAATATGTCTGCCTGTATAAAGTAGGTTTGTCGACGAGCTGTCTGTAGGGTTAGTCCGAAAGCGCTACGCAAGACGTACGTAACAGCGTATCCGCGTTTCAGTGTCAAGCAACATTGATAGTCTAATTTGGTTTGACATAGAATATGAAATAGGACGTCATTATCGGACGACTATCGCATTATGGCGGCGAGTTCAAAATTAATTCCTTTATTTTTCGTTTATTTTACACGGTGTGATTATTACGCATTGCAACACATGATACGCGCTCGTCCAATGGGAGCATGATTTTATGGAGTAACTCGCCTGTTTCAGTTCATGTTCCTGTCGGGCACGGGGCTGTGGCCGCCGCCGGGCGCGCTGGCCGGCTGGCTGCTGGTGGTGAAGACGATCCTGCCCATTATCGTGGTCATGCTCTTCTATCTCATCTTCAAAATCAGAGTCAGAGTAAGTATAATTTCATTTTATGTGGGCGTGCAAGCAAAATGGGTACAGTACAGTTGGCGGCATTTAATTTCCAAAATATACCTGCGCAGTTTTGTAAAGTTGGGTGAAAAAATTGCATTTCGCGATTTTATTGTTTAACTAGCTGTGCCCGCGACTTCGTTCGCGTGGTTGTCGGAACGTAATGTTATATAGCCTAAAGCCTTCCTCTATAAATGGACTACCCAACAAAAAAAGAATTTTTCAAATCGGACCATTAGTTCCTGAGATTAGCGCGTTTAAACAAACAAACAAACAAACAAACTCTTCCGCTTTATAATATTAGTATAGATGAAGTACTCTTAACCAACAACATATTTATTTGAATAAAGATTAATATTATTATGTTGATACAACTTAAACAAATTATTTCGACCAAATTAGGTACCATAAAAACGGTTTTTGTGAGTTAATCTTAAAAGATAGACATATACTATCGCGAACTGTTTTTTAGATCATTAAAAGAGCTATTATTCTTTAATACATATTTTTTGTGTATCTTGAACCGTTTTCACGGCGCACGCAACGGAAGGCTTCAAAGATGAAATAATTTCTCCCGTTTTTTACACATTTACCACTATATCTTTGCTCCTATTGGTCGTAGCGTGATGTTATATAGCCTATAGCCTTCCTCGATAACTGGACTATCCAACACAAAAAGAATTATTCAATTCGAACCAGTAGTTTCGGAGATTAGCGCGTTCAAACAAACAAACAAACAAACAAACAAACAAACAAACAAACAAACAAACAAACAAACTCTTCAGCTTTATAATATTAGTATAGATTATTTAATTATTGTAAATAAATGTATAAATGTAAATTTAATGTACCTATGCATGTAAATGACACGTTATGATGTTTTTAAGTACCTACAATTTTTTTTAATTTAATTTTAAACTGAAAAAGCTTTTTACGATTCAGCCTTTTTGTCTGATATAAAAAAATGTGCCGGTGTTTGAATATTTTTTAATCTTTATTATCAAATGACTATTCTAGATCCGAATCTCTTAACATAATACCCCACTAAATGGGTATGTACTACATGGGCCAGTACGAAGGCTGTTTGATAAGTACCCGTTTTCTAAATATATTAATATCACTGGCCGCAAATAAGTATACCACCTTTTTAAGGCATTTTTCAGAGGCGGGAAAATTAAAAAAAAATGGCATTCTTTTGTTTTTTTTTCTCATTTGACAACGATTCAGTGAAAGCGTGAACTTAAAATTGATAAAATGGAGAAAGAACAGTATCGGTCTGTAATTAGATTCTTATATTTGGAAGGAAAAACATGTGATGAAATAAAAGTAAGAATGCAAGCGGTTTACCATGAATGTGAACCTTCTATGACAACCGTCAGATATTGGTATAACGAGTTTAAGCGGGGGAGAACAACCGTCTTTGATGAGGATCGCCCAGGCCGGCCAGTTGAGTTGACTACAGACGATATGGTTAAGAAAATTGAAAATATCGTTTTAGCCGACCGCCGAATTAAACTTCGAGAAATCTTTGATGCTGTAAATGTTTCAATCGAGGGGGTACAACACATATTAGAAGAAAAATTGGGTATGAAGAAAGTATCGGCGAGGTGGGTGCCGCGTTTACTCACGGAGGAGCAAAAACGGAACCGACTGACTACTTCGGAGCAGTGTTTGGCAGTGTTCAAACGTAACCCGAAGGAGTTTCTGCGTCGTCGTTTCGTGACCGTGGACGAAACGTGGGTCCAACACTACACCCCGGAAATGAAAGAGCAGTCGAAGCAGAGGATTTTACCGGGTGAACCTGATCCAAAGAAAGCAAAAACCGTCCCATCTGCTGGAAAGGTCATGGCGACCGTTTTTTGGGATTCGCAGGGTATTATACATATTGACTATTTAGAAAAGGGAAAAACAATAACAGGGCAGTACTATGCCAATTTATTGGATGAATTTGACGCCGTGTTGAAGGACAAACGACCCCATTTAAAAAAAAAAAGTACTGTTTCATCACAACGCCCCGGCTCATTCGTCCAGAGTTGTGACGGCTAAATTAGCACAGTTACGCTACGAACTATTGTCTCACCCCCCGTATTCTCCAGATTTGGCCCCATGCGATTTCTTTTTGTTTCCCAACCTAAAAAAATGGCTCGGTGGCAAGCGATTTGGATCAAATGACGAAGTCATTGCCGCCACAGAGGCCTATTTTAATTACTTTCCAAAATCATACTTTTTGGATGGTTTATTGAAGCTTGAGTATAGGTGGAACAAATGTATAGAGTTAAAAGGTGACTACGTAGAAAAATAAATGCATATATACAAAAAAGTTTTTTTTTTTTCCATTAACGGGTACTTATCAAACAGCCTAGGTAGTGCCACTACTGGCCCTTTTTTGCTTAGACGCCCACGCATACCCATAATACATGTCCCCAGGGTGTGGTATCTGTCGTCTGAACAGGATAATCTCCGAAAGCTACTAAGATTACCTTTGACTACCAACTTGTAGAGCAACACGGAAAGATTTACATGTAGGTATATCACACCCGTGCCAAGCCAGGCCGTATAATACGGCCTGGCTTGGCAAGTCGTGAAGATCGTGACCACCGCACCGGGAGCAGCTCCATTTTCTACGTTAACACCTAATGCTGCCTACACACGACACAACATGGCACGTAGTGCAAGTTGTACGTGTTGTGGGCGTATCACAACAAATTGCATGTCGGTTGTATTCCGACCGTGACATTGCTGGTTTTTTAATGAAACATTGTTGATCTAACGTTGTAAAACAGGCAATGTACCGTAGTAATTTGCTAGAGCGACAGAGCGACTGAACGCTGCAGCACGGCCGGTGCTAAAGCGTTCCGTCGCTCTCTCTCGCTCTAGCAAATGACGTTTCTGAGCGACAGAAAAAGATACCAGCATAGGAAAGTGCCGTTCCGTGCTGATAGATGAGATCCACCCTTATAATTAATTAGTTATACCAAAAAGATTTGGATAATACAAGTGATTTATTATTTATAATGTTCTTATTTGTTTCAGAATATTGTGCGCGACGGAAAGTGATATTGTACTAAATAAAGTGTATATTTTATTTTACAGCATTAGTTATTTATTCCATCGTGTCCAAAATTAGGTTATACTTTCTAAGGAAGTGTTTTGTAGGAGTTTATTCAATCGTGTCCAAAATTAGGTTATACTTTCTAAGGAAGTGTTTTGTAGGAGTGGCAATAAATGAGAAGATGGTTTCAGAATGACACCATATTTTATTCACAAAATTTTCATAACACCAATTTGTTACCAAAATAAAGGATTATTTTATAATTAGTCATACACACATATCCACATAACAACGTAGGAAGCTAATTATAATAGACAATGTACATACGATAATTTGCATTTTATATGCATTTTATATCATATTTTTTTCGTCTTTTTTGTTTGTATTGTCATTATCTATTACAATTAACGGGAGTATTTTTTTACACATTTTTAAATCAAATAGTTTCAAACAAAATACATAAGTTTTCTTTAATTGGGGAAAACACTCCACATTAATACAGCCTTGGATCTTATCACTAAAATTAACTGAAACTTAAATAATGAACCTCTCATATAAAAATAATGATAAAATTAATGTTACTACATACACCTTTAAACCTAAGTAGATAGACCGCCAACATATTCATTGTTTTCTTTATAGTCTATTGCACATTTAATTCGGAGTCTACAAGCACGTAAGAACAGTAAGTCTATTTTTAGATCTAAGGTTGCAACGGTAACGTATTTATGATTAATCTTTGAAAATAAAAACATTCATTGCACCAAAAATAGTAAGTTCTGCTCAGGGAGGGGACTAGATGTTGATTTTGAAAAAAACTTGTTCATAATGCCTTGTGAAAAGGCGTAGAATACTGGGTTAAAACTTATAGATGGCGTAAACAGTTAGTATTGCAAGCTTTAACATCACGCCTTGGCGAGGTTTGGTATTGTACCTAATCACCTCCTCGCCTCGATTTAGCACCAGACATTTGTCGAAGACAATGGCGCTAGCAAGCAAGGTATATACCAGATGTAAATGTACACTTTTTAAGCGTGTAAAAGCGAAATTACGGAATAAACTTAAATTTTTATTAGATTAGGTAGGTCAAAATGTGTATGAAATTTTTTCTCTGGTACTAGAGGACAATAATTGTCGCACACAAAATATCTCGATTCACTCTTGAGATATCGAAAAAGGCAACGAGTCTCTGACGCCATCGTCTCTTATGGAAAATGGGAAAGAAGTTTTGCTATTTTTGTCCTATACTGAAACGAGCCTAAGTTTTGTGGCGAAGCCGTAGCTGTATAATGTGTTATAAATAAAAGAGACCATAGAAAGAAAAACGTTTTAACACATTTTTTTCTCAAGCGTGTTTAAAGCAGAATACTATGTTTATAACATCCAAGTCAGGTATTGTGCAACAACAGGAAGAGAGCTGGTCTTACACGAATATATTACAAGTCTTAACCGTACTATAACTAGTGATAAGCTCTCTTTATAATTATTAAATTCAAGCGTTTGATTTACCATTTAAAATCGAAGCTAACTGATTATCGATTTGATTCGTACTCTAAATATTTATTTCGCAAATTATTTTCATAAGCGTTTATTTATATAAATTAAATACTGTTCGTTCGTATTATTTGTTGTAAAAAAAGTTATTACTTTATGATTTGAAAGTATTGATTTAATATTTTTTATAAATTTAATTTGATGACGACTTACTCCAAGCTTCTTTTAGGTAACGTGAAATGTAAACCTCAGATTTTCTAGTAACCAATATTACGAAACACAACGTGCCTTCACACTAGTTTTAACGATGGTAACTCTAGATGAGACAAACGACGTTATCTTTGATATACGCGTATCTACCTGCGCATGCACACAGAAGTGTCATAGTAAAGTGTACCTTTTCCGCCGAAGGCAGTCAAGTTTGTCATATAAAATCACTATGGAACGGGCACTATTTATAAGAAAGCAGGATGTATTTTGCAAAATACGAGTTATCATAATGTAGTTTGTACAATGAATCTACCAAAACAGGTATTTGAGCGACTATGAAGTTATTGGAAAGAAGCTGCACAGCTATACTAAATTATAGTTTTATTCCAAACTACTATCAAATATTTTACAAACAATACCAGGAACGTTAAGTCGATTTAAACTCTTTTATACTAAATGTACATAATGTAACAATTCGTAAATCTATGTTAATGAATTTTGATAGAAAATAATGATTCGATCATTATAATGAACTGCCAAATAACGAAGTATTTGTATATTTTACACGAGCTAACTGCATTTACACCAGTCGACGTCCTAAGAGCTATATGTCACAGCCAACTGCAATAGGATATACCAATGATGTCTTTTCTGTTGCCATCTAATGGTAAATTACAATCAATAAGAATACAGAAACATTATCACGTCTTGATCCCGAAAGGGGTAGACAGAGCCTAGGGCTTGTAAGTCCTAAAGGTCACTTTAAGGCCGTACCTAAATTTTCCAGGGTTCCAGTGCTGCCCCCATTTAAAATAAATCATTTTAAAGAAAACGGAGACATTATTTAAAATTTTGCTACTATCAAGTCCTAGATAACCCTTCGTATTTTATGAACTACTGTTTACAGTTTAAAGTCAGAACGTTAATCTTTACAACGCACATTTGCGAAAAACGGCCACTTTTGGCAAATGTGCGTAGTAAAGCTTAACGTTCTCATTATAAACTGTAAACAGTAGTTCATGAAATACTTTGAAGGGCTATCTAGGACTTGATAGTTACAAAATTTTCAATGATGTCTCCGTTTTCTTTGAAATGATTTAATTTAAATGGGGGCAGCACTGGACCTCGGAAAATTCAGGTACGGCCTTAGTATAATTAAGTGATAGTGGGTGTTAAGATGGAAAAACGGAATCAAAATAGTGGTGGGTTGCTAACCGCATCGCTTATTAACATGATTCAGATTCTCGCACACTTTTCTGCGCGGAAAGAGAAGCAGCTGGTCCTTTCTTAGTTTTTCCTTTCCTCCCAGACCAGCATCAATAAGAATGTTTGATAATTTTTCATCTTTAGTTTCGTTGATACACTGATCCTTAAATAAAGAACAAAAGATAATTCAAATTCGTTTTTTCTAGAAACAGTGATAACTTTTACTTTTATAGTCACGGACTAACCAAAGGCCACCTGATCCTTAAATAAAGAACAAAAGATAATTAAAATTCGTTTTTCTAGAAACAGTGATAACTTTTACTTTTATAGTCACGAACTAACCAAAGGCCACCTGATCCTTAAATAAAGAACAAAAGATAATTAAAATTCGTTTTTCTAGAAACAGTGATAACTTTTACTTTTATAGTCACGGACTAACCAAAGGCCACCTGATCCTTAAATAAAGAACAAAAGATAATTCAAATTCGTTTTTTCTAGAAACAGTGATAACTTTTACTTTTATAGTCACGAACTAACCAAAGGCCACCTGATCCTTAAATAAAGAACAAAAGATAATTCAAATTCGTTTTTCTAGAAACAGTGATAACTTTTACTTTTATAGTCACGGACTAACCAAAGGCCACCTGATCCTTAAATAAAGAACAAAAGATAATTAAAATTCGTTTTTCTAGAAACAGTGATAACTTTTACTTTTATAGTCACGGACTAACCAAAGGCCACCGCATCAGAAAAAACACCATTATCTAGTTATAAATGCCAGTGTTAGCCAAGAAATCTTTTATACTATACTGTACATTAGTGCGGAGCGAAAAAAGGACGTAAATATTATACATAAGATTGAAAAGTTTTTAAAATTAAAACTATTTCACGATTATATATCATTTCAATCTTTAACAAAACAGCACTATCAATTGCAACGAATGTTTATGCATTTTTTTTACATTTAAAGTGATAAAGCTTTAGGCGTTATCCTCACGGGAGAGAAAATCGCGGCAAGTCAATACCCAAATCGCCACGATGATATCGTAGTGAGGAGGTCGATTCATAGTATAAAGTTGTGGCACGACGGAAATATCGCCCGTGGAGGTAACGCCTTAAGAGTTTGACGTTAATTGATAACCTGCCGCTTTGTCATGTATGGTGATCATTTCTTTTTACTCCGTTTCGCTTGATAGAACTAAACTATGAAAATAAATAAGCCACACAAACTTAACTAAAGGCAGTTGCTACAGTTAACTAGTTAACCTTATTCTAAGTGTGCTGTCTGCGTTATACCTTCGGGAACCCTGCTCAGTCTTATGCAATGATTCTCATATAGCGGCGCGAGTCGAGCCAGCGTGTTTTACCATTAGACCCATTTTTGAGTCTCTAAACTGATTTTTTACGTACAAAAACTTTTTTCCTGACTTTCTCATTAGCTTCTAGACAGACCATTCAAAGTGCATTTCAACTGCAATTTGGCAGTTGGAATGCGATCAGAATGTCTAGAGCTTTAGGGACGGAGTCAGTCGTCATCGAAATAGCCCCAACTCGCGCCCAATCATGTGAATCCTACCAATCCACTACACGATAATAGCCCAACATTGGTCCATTCTACTCCCCAGGAACTAAATAAAAGATATAACAAAATGTATAGGTAAAAAACATAGATTTCTCTTATATTAACACGAACCCAATTTTGCATTTCAATTAGCTTATTTTTAGCCTAAGTCGGTTTATTTAGATGCCAGATAGTATGTTAGTACCAGATTTGATCAGTGTTTGCGAATAATACAAAGTCCACTACTAAAATACTATCTATCAGCTAGTATAGGGTTCTATGGAACATGATACTGTTATATTATACTTTGAAATGTTTAAAATGCAAGCAAGTATTGTAAATCCCATTCGTTACACCTTAAAGTATTTGTGCACTTGGTAGTGACGTTTAAATTCGTTATTTATATTGTTCGTAGTATCAAAATCTGGCAAATAGGTACAGTTTTCAAGGGGTAACAATAGCTTTGCATGTGTGAATATATCAGTGTACACCATGCCTTGAAAAAGCCGTAAAGCGGACCCCGGGCTTCGCACCATTACAGCTGAGGATGCAACTGAGAATACGTTGAGATAAGACTGTACACCGCGCCTTAGTAATATCTCAACAGTGTGTGAAGCACTCACACAAATGTAAAGCTATAATTTACACATCGAAAGCTGAATTTAAAAATATTTCTATTTAATATTAGTTTACTAAATGGTTCGCTGTTCAGTGATTTATTCATTCTATTATTCGAGTATGACAGTTAGGAGAAACGTTAGACTTTTATCTACCGTCTGGTTAATGAGTTTAGTAATGGCAAAAACATACAACAAACGTCCAAATTGCAATTTATCACTTTTTTCCCATAGACAATATAACATAGTTAATCCAAAAGAGTAAAAGCAAAGTAACAGTTAAAAGTTATATTAGCCTAACCTAACGATTTCCTCAAGAAAGGTGTGTTCATAAGATGTACCACGGAAACACGCATAGCATCACGAATTCTCTATTACATAATAGTAATATATAATAATAACAACTAATACGTGCGGATTAGAACAACGTAATGTAAATAAAAAACATCATATGGTCCATTTCAAATAGCCATTCAGAAAATACGAAAAGTATGTTGTTTTTGTCAGGGCTAAATAAATATTAGTGATAGGATCATAAATAAATCAGATTTATTACCTTTGACTAGCTGGTTGATTAAAAGAAAATTCGGCATGTTTTGTGTGTGTAAGTTGACAGCTTATATAGCTGAATAGTGTATGCATCATGGTAAAAATCGGAATCCGCCATTTTATATTGCTGTCCTTGTCTATATGGGGACAAGAATGGCAATACAAAATGAAGGACTAGGTACCTATTCCATGAAATAAAAATGCTTGGTATAGAGAATAATTTGTGAATCAAACGTTTTGTTTTGATCTTCAATGGCATCTTATTATGTTCAATGAAAATGATAAAATATTGCCAGAAATGTCACCTAATAAACTAATTTTATTACCTACCCATAATCCAAATAAACGAATTAACAACAACCAAGTTATACATATAAAAGCTTAGTTATATAGTTATAATTCAGAAATTATAATACAAAACTAAATCTATTTCGTTTCATTATAGTAATAGTTAAATTGACTAATTTAAGACTAAAATATTCTTTATATTTGGACACATAACCAAAGTGCATATAAAGATAATACGTAATTTCTAAATGGTGTTGGCATTTTATAAATACCTTAAGTAGAAAAGCTTTAATTTAGATGAAATTTTAAATGATATCCATACTTTTTGGTCAATTTCGAAATAGCAAAATATTAATTGTTCCAATACCTAATAAGGCATTGTTGTATTGCCTTCATCACACCTACAGAATATACAGCCATATTTTAAATGAGATAGTTCCGAATAACAACTTTGTGAGATCAAATGGTTAACATGATGATCTTGAACGATATAGCACAGCTATGCACATAGAAATCACTAGTCATAAAACAATGCAGTTAAGAGTCAATTTACATTGAGACATGACACAACAACCACTTTACAATAAATAAATTTGTTTACTAAGGGACAACTTGTGTTGTATTTTTACTGATGATTTCTCACAGCTCAATGTGAAACGACGCTAACACATTAAATTACATTGTAAAATTTTGTATATGCAAAAGTTTGTTAATAAAATTCACTTTCCACACATCTGCCACAACAGAAAAGAAAACATAGATATCAAGTGTTTTTGAATAATATTAAAAACAGACATTTCCCATGCAACCTACCAACGGAGAGATAATAGATAATCTATTTATATTTAACACTTACTGTATCATTATAATAACAATATTATACAGAGATTAAAACTAAGCAATCCGTCAAGTCCTTCCATTCACGCCATATCACAAACAAAGGGCACATTCCACTCACTGCCTAGCTTAGTCCATCAACAAAGCACCGATTCACTGAGACACTACCGAAGGCTGCATGTCACATTGACGCTCATAACATGTTCACCTAAAAATATACTATGTAACACTTCTTTTTACCACTATAATCATAAGGTCAAGAATACACGACTGTAATGGCGAGACACTTGGTAAAAAATCACGTGGGCATTTTTCATTTCATCAATGTGATAATTATTGACAAGCCCACCTTTACATATTTTAATAATGTGATTGTTGGCAATAAAAGTTGGCTAGGTCAAGTACACATTGGGTATCATACAAGCCAACGCAGTTCCGCGTGAGAACTGCTGACAACGCGTCCCTGTGACAGCAGCCTCTCTCCAATCTATGTTTACATTATCAATTATTTCTAGGACAAAAAGATGTAATTCAAGTTACATATTCTTCCCCAAACAACCGAAGCCACTGTACCGTTTCAAATACGCGTATTTGTTGTGGTACAAGTGACTTCTATCACATCTGATACTTTGTACTTTCTATCAGTTCACTGCCAACCAACAAACCTAAGTTTGATGTCAATCCCAACATATACAACATAGAAATAATATGTATCGTGAATTTAGTTACGACAACAATGTTTTTTTTTACATTTTTTGAAACTATAAAACACCGCAATTCCATATTGTCCTGCAGACAACTTGTTTAATAACTTAGTGAGAGGAGGGACATGTTGATATTTTGCAATATACCAATATCCATAATGTATAACAGTCATTTATTTTATACACTTTTATCACTCATTTTCAAGAGATTTCACAAAACAATGAAAGCTTACTGAAAATATTTTTTTTGATTACACAAAACTGTCAAATGTCCTCAGCTCTCTTATTTACACTAATTCCTTTAATCGTACATAGTTTTTGCATAGTATAAGTCTCTTGACTATTGAGAATTATCATTTTATACCTTCAATTAGTTAAATTAACTTCAAATAATATTCAGGATAAAGCAAACACAATACTTTGTACTTCATAAACCAACATTAAAACATATAATTCATATGTACACGAAAACTTACATTTTGATGTTTTGCTGTATAAATATACAGATATGATACAATTAAAATTGCAGAAAATAAAAGGGCTAAGTTGTTATTATTGTTATTGCTATAGAGATAAACAATCACAGTGTTAAGGCAACATAATGAAAAATCTGACAGTTACTCAAAACGCTAACAACTGCCCAATTTCTTTATACAATTTAAAATATACACTTAAGTTAAGGTATTCGTAAATTCTTTACTATATTAGAATTATCAAGAGGCACAAATTAATGTAAACCATATTTACATGCGCTGTTGTCGCTTTACTCATTTGATGTCTCTATTGTTGCTGTGTTGTACTGGAACCAAACCATGCTATATACAAAATCGTGCAATATTACAAACTAAAATTTTAAAGATCATATCAATTGACTTCATTATCTAGTACAGAATCAATCACTTTTTACTCTTGGTGAGACATGTTTTCTGTAATTTTTTACAGGAATAAATTGGCCAACAGACATGCAATCCTGATAGTAGGTGGTTACAGAAGGATCGTAGGTGGTTACAGTAGGATGGTAGGTGGTTATAGTAGCCGCCAATGGACCCGTGTAACACCGTTCCCATGCGCCCTAAAGAAAATTCTCGCCCTTTTTGAAAAACCTCATGATTCTATATTAGATCACTACATCACGTCAAAGATATAATTTAATTGGATTTCCGTACAACACAGCACCCAGGCACTAATTAGTCTTTAACACTACACTATACACTCACTCACCAATAATCACTCAGGTTTTGCGCGATGCAGCGTCGGCAGAGTATCGTGCCGCCGGTACATCGGCAAGTACGAACTGCAAAATCACGCCCTTTTACAAAAACCTGATGATGAATCCATATTAGATTACGGCATCATGTCTTAATGGAATTTAGTTAGGTTTCCGTATAACACAGCACCCTCGCATTAGTAAGTCTTTAACACTACACTATGCACTCGCGTCACTTCACTCCGGTTTGGCGCGATGTGGCGCCGGCAGCGTGTCGTGTCGCCGGTACATCAGCAAGTATGGCATGCGAGGAGGCTTCGGCTTTAGCACTTGTGCTTCCGCCACTTGCGTCACCGTGGAATCGTCATACCTGGAAAAGATGTGGAATTTAGTAAAAGTGGGGATGTGGTGAGACATGGGTTGAAATAAGGAGGTGTGCTCAGTTTGATTTGTCCACAAATATACATGTTGTACATGTTCAGAGACGAAAAATAATACGCATCATCGCAAGTTCTTTGTCACATAAACTGTCTTATATTGAATCACCTGATTATCCGAAAAGATGATTGATTCCGTACTTCATAAGGCACGTAAAGCTATGGGTCCCGAACTAAAGTATTACCGCTAAGGATGAAACCGGGAATACACTGATGATGATGAATGGTTTAAACAATGTTCATGTTTAACAAGACTTTTATACAGAAATAGAATTGGATGCTATCCAAGCTAACCTTATTTCTGATTCTCTTTCCACCTCTAGTCCACCATTACTATACATGAACACACTTTTAGAAAACCCAAGGGTACAATGGCACAGGCCAGAATCTCCAAAGGTACGCGCAATATGGTTTTCGTTCCCCGCACCCGCACCTCTCCCCCGGTTCTTGCCGGCCAACGTGAGTCATCGAGGCGAAAACGGGGGAGAGGTGCGGGGACGGGGAACGAAAATGCATATTGCGCATACCTTAGGAGATTTCTTTCTGTTTACTGTTACTGTATTCTATGACAATGGGCAAGAAGATTGGATCCAGAAACCGAATTTGGCCTTTCATTGTGTTTACATGATCAATTCAAATACGCTTTACTTACACATACAGTTTCATGAAAAATGGTATTTCAAAATTACCCTTCATTGTCAGAAAATACAATCAGTGCAGAATTAAAAGTTGAACTGAATGCTAGACGAGTCTTATTGAGTGTGTATCTCTTTAATAATAAATTACAAAAAAGAGAAAACTACAAATGATTCTCACCGAATCCATCCCACTTGACCATGGTAGGTGTCTGTCACGTAATGCCCCTTGACTGCTTCCACTCCTTCATGGTACACCACTGCAAACAGCTTGTACAGTCGCTGTTTAGGCGTATACTTCACTTTCGACGACATTATTTCTGTAAAGCGAACAACTTGTTAGGGCTCATGTTATGTGATTACAAGAATAATTCAAATATTTGTTGAAAGTAATCAGTATGTTGTGTCTACAAGATGTGTCTATTTATTTATCAACACATTCAGAGACGAAAAATAAAAATCATCATTTTGGTTTAGATTTAGAAAAATGCCTCTTCTTCGTCTAAGCGCGTTCCCGGTTGCATCCTCAGCTGTGCTGCTTCGGAGCCCAGGGTGGGCTTTCCTGCTTTTTCTTCTCCAAATTTATCATGCATGTCAATGGTCACCCAAGGATGCCAAAGACCTTGCGAAATGGAGAAGAAATAGCCGGAACAGTTTAAATGATTTGGCTATCGTTTTACGACCGGCCGCCTGCCAGACGTCAACTCACTTTGGGAACTTATTTGTGCGAAAAGTTTAACAATCGGCCGCCGCCCTAAGTTAACCCTCCTTGGGAATGCAATTGATGTTTGTGCTAAGTCCTTTAGTCGCCTCTTACGATATCCACAGGAAGAGATGGAGTGGTCCTATTCTAACCCGGAACCACACGGGTATTTAGAAAAATGCGCATGTCTATGAAAATTAAATATTTGCTATGACGAGAATCTGAATCATTTATAGGCGATGAGGCTAGCAACCATGAACCCATTACCACTCGGATTCCCTTTTTTACTATCACAATAAATGAGGGCTCTGATCTAAGGGGCCCGGGCTTTGTCTACCCTGTTAGGGATAAAGAAGTTGTCCAAGAAATCAGTTTTCTAATTTAAATTCAAACACCCAATTACCATAAACCTAAAAGCCAATTTACAATGTTCAGACTTGCCTGTCAATTATCACTAACAACCGTTTTCATTTACATTTTACAATCACTATGAACAATAAAAAGGTAAGTGATATAGGTTCAATTACTAGGAAGTAACTGGTTTTCTACCTTTTGCTGGTTTGCTAATAATCTATGTGAGCAGCTGGTACTAATGTATATTTTGCCTACTTCACGTGCCCTCCAATAGTTTATATGACGTTGTGTATATGTTATGTTAGTAATTATATTATCTTTGGTTGCAATGTGTAGGTACATTCACCTACACAGTGCAACCACAGAATTAATAATACTAACGTACAGAAGTGTCACTCAGCAAAGAAATTCAAATAAATATCTACTCAATGTGGCTAGCTAGCTAAACCATATCGGTTTAATTTAGCTCACGTCAGAACTCAGCACCTTTTCTTACAGATACCTAGACATCCATTGCAAGCCAATTTCATTCTTATTACTCTGGACAAACGATTTGTATAACTGAATTTACCATCCGGAAGGGCTGCCTGCGCGCTTAGTAATAATGTAGGTACATTTTCGTTACCTAAACGGGGTGTGACACAGGCCTGGTGCAACCAAAGATAATTCGACACGACATTTCTTGTCGTACAGTGAAGTAAAACAGCTGGCAGATGAGAGACAAATGGAAGAGAATTCATACTTCACGGACAAGAGCATAGCTCTAAAATATAGATAGAAAGCACTGTGTAAATAGGCCTTAATAAATAGAATAAAACAAAACTTACTAGGATCAATTTTGAGGTCAATACTGAAGTCGATGTTCTTGACGATTTTGGCCGTGTGTCCTTCCAGGTCCAATTGGAAGCACTTCAGGTGTAGGAGTAGGACCACCGGAAGTTGCTCCAAAGACAACTGCTGCCATGCGTCAGAGACTCCTTCGAGGGTGTCTTTATTCGCTAGCAGTTCTAGGGCGTCTTTCACACTGCTTGCACGCTGTAAATAAATGATAGTGATAAGTATTGTTTGAGATAGTTTTAATGTATGGTTCAACAATTATGTATTTATTTATACTCAGTATTGTTTGTCGACATTGATATTATTTGCATTCGGAGACAGAAATTAATTGAACATCATTGTAAATTGGCATTAGAATATAATATTGGAACTAATCCACTAGTTTCCAACAAGTCAAATCAGACACTTTTTTCTAAACGTCAAAACAAACATTTTCTATGAGATTTGTATGAAATATCGGACTATGATGTCATGCTTTTTTGGAGTCAAATAGCACTCTTAATATCAGTTTTTCTGCAATAATAAATCTAAAATCACCTTAAAAATGGATGTCATCAATGACAAGTGACATTCTTTTGTGACGATGTACCAAATAATTTATTTTTGACTCAGGAAACTACCCAATTTAATGAATCTCTCAAAACTCAATCCTAGTTGTACAATAAGGCTTGAAACTACGTCAAGCAGACGCTCCGGACGGGTTCAGTCCGTCTCTATCACAAACTCTACCTGCGACAGTGACACGTGACCCGCGACGGTTCCAGCTGTCTCTATCCCACATAGGGCTTGTGACAGAGATGGTCTGAACCCGTCCGGAGCGTCCGCTTGACGTTCGTTTTAAGTCTAAGTTGCGGCGGCCCGCGCCGCCGCAAAAGAAACATGGCAATGTACGGCCTCGTCCACGGACACGCGGCGCGTCATGCGACGGGGGGCGAGACTCCTTTCCGTGGTCGCTCCAATACTATGCCATATGATTGTTTAAGCGGCGACCCGCGTGTCCGCAGCGTAAGTTAAAACGTACCTCGATGTCGAGCTGCAGCGTGAAGAAGGGCTGCACGGCGTCGGTGACGTCATGGTGCAGCGCGCGGGTGAGCCGTACGCGCGTGCGCCCGCGGAAGATGTCCGCCACCGGCGTGCGGCGCGCCGCCCAGCGACGCTCCACAGCGCCGCGATTGCGGGGCCCCATCACCTGGAAACCAAATACACACAAATTTGTGGGTGTCTAAGCAAAAGGGGTCCAGTTGTGGGGTATAGACTACATTCGGCCTTACCTAATGCCATCCGGGAGTCAAGAGGATAACCAACCGAGTGCGGTAAAAGGGTAATAACAGAGAGCACCCTCTTAGCCATTAGCCGCACCAGTGTCCATGAGGTTTACCAGTCACGCATTATAGTAAGCGCGTGGAATTGGGTCACGTGTGGACCGCGTTCTATGATTTCGGACACAATAGAAACATGCTAACCATGTACGTAGTAGAAATAGGATTGTCAAGATAATGTAGTTGAGTCATGAAAAAAAAACGTAATTATCAGTAAATTCATACCTTCCACTCATCATCATCGTCGTCCTCTTCTGGCGCCTGTTCCTGGGGGATCACGCCGTTGGGTTGGCCAGCGGCGTCTTTGGGCTCTTCAGGCTCCACCAGTTTCATCAACTGGAATTGTTATTTACAAATTAATAAATATACTATATCATCATATCATCATTTTAGCCTCATAATGTCCTCTGCTGGCTGCTCTCCCAAGGATTCCCAAATATAGAGTTATCTGCATTTTCAATTGGATATTTTGTATCATCCAGATATATGAACTATTTATCTTATGGCACAGCAGATCATATAAGTGAATCGGCACAATTTTCGGGATCATTCTAAATGGGCCAAGTCCACCATCTCTTGAAGTGGCCTTTGGGTATGATTAGCACCGGTGCCGTGCCGGTGCCGGGGAAGCAAGAATGTATGAAAATGTATCGCTTTTTCAGTTACCGGCGCCGGCGCCGGCCCGGCGTTGAGTCCCGCCGGCGCCGTCGCCAGCGCCGGGGCAGCAAGCTTCCCACTCGATACGGGCCGGCAAAATTGCATGTGTATTGTATATGAATTGTAGCCGTGTGCGTGTGAGTGCGCGGTTTCTTCGGTCATGCAAAAATAGTTGAAGAATTATCTGGGGTGCATTTTTAACTTTCCAAATAGGGTATAATATGTTTCTTCTAGTGACTTTTAGTATTGGATGAATCCAAAATTCGACGTCTCTACGTTGGTATTGGCGTCGTTTGCGTAGATGTAAAAGATATAACAAATATAGTCGACGGCTTGACGATACCATTGTTATATACGCGTTGTACTTAACGTGTCGTCGTGCTGAAGTCCGTGTCAGTAATGTACCACTCAGCGGGCGTAAACCAGCATCGACACCGGCGCAGTGGAAAAACGAAGCCCCGGCACCGGTGCCGGTGCCGGTGCCGGTGCCGTGCCGGTGCTGGGCCGGCTAATGGAAAAACGCCCATTTGGTTGGTTGGTTACTGTTTCGGCTATTTCTTCTCCACTTCGCAAGGTCTTTCGCATCCTTGGGTGATCATTGAAAATTTGACATGCATATTATATTTGGGGAAGAAAAAGTGGGTAAACGCATCCCGGGTTTCGAATCACATCTTACATCTTAGCGCGTTTAGATATTCTGCTAATGAAGGATAAAAGTTTTAACTGATTAAGAACAAATCATGTCATTAAAAAAAATTAGAAAGCACTGTGTGAAATAGACACCAGCTCTTAGCTGCTCGTCTAAAATAAATCATCATCATCAGGCTTTCCAGCCTTCAGAGCCATATAATTAGCCGGGGCAGTAAGAGGATTTGGCCTACACTCTCCACGCTGGCTAGATGAGTTGGAGAAGTCTCATTGATTTTTATAAGCTTTGTTTAGTTTGAGTCCTAAGTCGCCTTGTACGACATCCACGGGAAGACTTGGAGTGGTCCTATTCTACTGTCGGGAACCACACGGCTCTACAATAAATAAAATAATAAAGTGACCTCCAGCATCTCATCGTTGAGCGAGTTGAGCAGACAGCCGAGGAACTCCTCCGCGTCCTCCTGGCGGCCCTCCTGCGAGCCGGGGAAAGGACGCAGCGCACGCAGCACGCGCAGCCCCGCGCCGCCCTCGAGCGGCGGGCCGGCCGGCACGCTGGGCGGCCCGCCGCCTTCGCCCCGCGCGGCCCGCCCGCGGCCCGCCACGGCTGCCGCGCCCGCTGGCAGCGGACTGAACTCGTAGCAGAGCTCCACCCTGAAAACAATTATCGCTCTTATATATTTTTGAAAAAGTTAAATACCGGGTTCACCCACATTCGCGCTCGCGCCTCGGCACGTCACTCGTCACTCGTCGAATTGTTCGAAGAAAAGTTTGTGCTACTGTGCTGACGCGAGCGAAAGTTGCTATTGAGCGTTCACACATTCACCGATCATTTAGTTAATTAAAAAGCCTAACTGTTCTTAACAATCCGCAAACCGACAAGTCAGTCAAATGGCGCGCTTAACAACGGTTTTTCTGCATTGATATATCTAAAATTATGTTCAAAGTGGATGTGATTAATGAATGACAAACAAGGCATGGGGAACCGGTACCAAAAATACCGGTATTTAGAAGAGGTTCTTTTCATTTCGGTACCGGGGTACCTGTTCCAAATGAGTACCGGTACTCCGCCTTTACCGGTAAAGTACCAGTACTTTTATTTACACGTAGCACCCGACACGACACGAGTCGACGTCGTCCGAGTTTGATTTATGTTGTAAACTTATGACTGATGAAGTGTTTTTCTTAACCTTTTTACTAAATCTGCTTTCTCACTCTGACGCAAATATTTGAAGAAACTATCCAATTGTCAATGGTCACCCGAGGATGCCAAAAGACCTTCCATTGGAGGAGAAATAGCTGAAGAGTTTTAATGATTTGGCTATAGTTTTACGACCGGCCGCCTGCCTGACGTCAACCCTCTTTGGGAATAAGCAGAACAAGAAACTACCCAATTGTTCACTGTTTCTGTTTATCGAATGAATAACTTTCCTCTACAAGATCGAGTTGACACAATAGACCGCGCGGCAGTAGCGACATGGGCCCGTTGTCTAGTTGGTATATATATATAAATAGAAAGGTATAAAAACTCACAAGGAATCAATGACCGGCGTGCTGGACTTCCCACGTCGCATCTGATAAGGCAGCGCCTTCAGTAGATTGTAGAATGGTGGGCACGCGACCAGAGCCTGCAGGATCGAGTTCACATAGCAGTAGTTCGAACGGTTAGTCAGACCGCGCGGCAGTAGCGACACCGGCCGGTTGTCCAGTTGATACTTGGCTAGGAATTCTGAAATTTACAATAAGATTTTGAATTATCTGCCTGTTAATTGCTTCTATACAGTTCATATAGCTTTTACTTTGTTTTTCGTGTATGTAAGTGGCCAACACAGGTGTACTTTCCTCAAGCTGCCTAAACAAGCCTTTTTGTGTGTATATAAGTGATCAAGACAAGTGAACTTTTCTCAAGCTGCCTAAACAAGCACAGACCAATGGCTTATATGACACTTGTGTTCACGAATTCAAGTGTGAACCGTACCGAGATAGCTCTCTCCAAAGTTCCTCATCGAGTTTTTGAAATTTATTTGCAAATGGAAAAGTGAAAATATAACAACATGAACAAGTATGTAATATTTGAAACGCACCTTGGCAAAGTAGTGCATTTGAGCTAATATTCTTTCAGTGAGGTCTACCAGTACAAGACCCAACTGAGGATAAAAAACTACACTTTAGTTATTTTAATTAATACACATTATCTACCTAAACATTTGGAGTATCAGCTGGGAGATCTCTAATTGGTATAAGTACTTAGTACTTTTGTAATAAAGCCCACCAGGCTGGGTAGGGACCTATATTGAACTGGGTTTAATTCGGCGTCGTATGTTCCAAACAGTGGTCGTTCCGAAACGCTATTACAGCTTTTGCACTAAAAATAATGACCTATAAGTGATATACATCCTACATTGGATAAAAAATTTTCACTGACTTAGATATTTTACTTTTATGTTTTGAATTGTATTAAAAATAACCAAGTTAAATGTGACGAATAGACAAAATAAAGTCATAATTACCTCCCATCCTGTAGGAATTGGGGTCATCACTGAAGGGTGAGGGCTGCACAGGTAAAGCCGGCGTGGCCTCTTTTTGCACGGACACCTCGCGGGGCTCCAACGACGGCTGGATGCTCGGCGGAGACTTCGTCTGTACCGGCGTCGTGGCCGCGTTGCTCACAGCATTCACCGACGTCTTCTCGGAGTACGAAATAGTCGGCGCAGCAATCGTAGTCGGCGGACGAGGTATCGGCGACGTTTTATCGACAATGGCCGCTTGGAGAGGAGATGCGTCAAAAGGGGGCACTTTAGCGACCGGTTTCTGGACATTGGGGGCAGCGAGAGGAATAGTCGTCGTTGGACTGGCCGGTTCTTCGGGCGCTGGGGCCGGCGCCGGCGCAGAAGTTGTAATAGAGGTCTTGCTCGAGAATAGACTGGCCCAAGATTTGCCCGGGGCCGGCTGCGGTTGCGGCTGCACCGGCGGAGGAATAGGCTCCCCCCGATTCCTAGGAGTAGGGGGTGGGGGGAAATCAGAAGCGGTCGGCGCGGGTGGCGGAGGTTGCGGTACTGGAGGCGGCTCTGGAGCCGCGGCCGCTTTCCTCGAGTGCCCGAACGGAGACTTATTTGTCACGATCAATGGTTGACCTTGTGAATGCAATGTTATCGATATAGGCATAGGCGCTTTGCTCGGCGGTAGAGGTGGCTCGCGCTTCGCGTGCTCAGGTGCGACGATAACCCTTTCTGTCTCTGCTGTCTCATTCGACGGAGAACGGTTCGTGGTGCCTTCGCGTTTCTGTCGATTCCCGAATGGAGCTTTTGGCGTAGAGGCAGCCTGCTGTACAGGCACGACTGTCTGTGGCACTGAAGGCTTGGGAGGCTGCTTGCCTCCTGTGAAAGGCGGAGCGGGACCTTTTGTAGGTTTGCCGAGCGTCGGCTGAATTTTAGCCGCACTGGCTGCAATCGTGTTTACCGTCGCTGTTGGCGGGAACGTCTTATTTGCTGTTTGTGTTGGAGTGCTACTCGCAGTCTCTGGTGCTTTTTCATTTGGCACCCAAGCCAATTTTGTTGCTTCCGGTTTTGGCGCCGGTAACACTTTTTCTGTGGGTGTGGTTGGTTTAACTTGATTGCTTTCAACTGGACGGTCTGTTTGTTTAGGGCTGCTGGGTCCTTTACTCGCAATTTTAAGATCTTTAATGGGCAAGGCTTCAACGGTGGCCGTCGCCGAGGCCGATGCCGTCGCTGGAGGAGCTTTATGCTCCTGACTTTTGTTTTCTGGGGGAGTGTATGTTTTGTGGTTCTGTCCTTGAACGAAATTTTTGGCATGCACGTTGAACTGATGCGGCGTAGATTGATGCGGTGGTTGTTGTGGCATCGGCATGGGCGGCGGGTGAGCCGGCGGCGGCAAGTATATGGGCGGCATGTACTCCATCCCGCCCTCCACTGGTGGGGCGTAGGTATAGTGTGCACCAGCGTAATACGCGTCTACAGCTTCTTGCTCCATGACGACTTCCTGGGGGTATTCCTCGGGCCCCTTATCTGCCTCACCCTCTACTTGCATCGGATACTCAGGGTAGTAGTACGGCGCATGCGGGTAAGGTCCATAGACTAGTGGTTGGTACATGGGCAGATGGTAGAGAGGGGCGCCTTGAGCCTGAGCGGCCGGGTGGTAGTACTGTGGATATTGGACGTAATAGGGCGGCGGTTGCGGGGGAGGGGAGGGCGCGCGTTTGTTGCGTCGGTCGCGGCGGTGCGGGCGCGCGGTGCGCTCCACAGGCGGCGGCGCGTACTGCGGCTGCGGCGGCTGGTAGTACTGCCCCATGTAGCCGTGCACGTTGACGTTGGCCGTGACCTGGCTGACGTACACGTTGGGCGGCGCCACGGGCCACTGGTGCGGCTGCGGCGGGTAGTGCGGGGGCGGCGCGTAGGGCGGCGGCGGCGCCCCGGCGGCGGCCCGCGCCGGCGAGTGTGGCGCCATCTCGCACTCGCCGCCCGACAGGCTGTCCAGGCTGCTAGACACGGTCGGCGCGCCGGCCGTGCTCGACGAACACGATGAAATATCTGATGTCAGTCGGGCAAGGTTAATTTGTAAAACAAAAACATTTTTATCTATAAATTAAGGGCTAGTGATATTCATCTGGAAGTATTGCAATATTTCCCTAAATTTTCATGTTTAGAAATATTCCCAGTTTCCAGGGTCGGCACATCTCTAGTTTGGGCTTAATTAATACCTCCATACAATGTGGGATAAGTTGAGCAGGAAAAGAGAGGAGTATAACAGACAACATAATCTACAATTAAGTCCTTACACTCCGCAACTTATAGCAAAAAAATCAACGAAAAATGGGTTAAAATAAAAAAATATGATTAATCTTAACTCAAACCTTTTTTTCCTTCTTTGTCATTTCAGTAAAAAATACCACTAAATAAGTACACAAGAATATAAATGCTAGTATTCTATACCTGAATCTTTGCCTTCAACTAGCCTTGATAACTCAATTAATTTCAATTAAACATGGCTAACAGACCATGTCATGACTTCTTAGGATACTTTTATCCTAGAACTATTGTAAATTCTCAACATACATATTCTGACTTACTAATATTAGTCTCTACTTAAACTCACATGTATAAAAATGCACATTTATATGTATATAATATTATAAATGTGCATTTTTTTTTATATATACTTTTTAGTTTGGATGCTTGTTACACAATGTGAATTTCCCAGTCAGCTCCTTCCAGAGCAAGTTGGAAAATGGACTTTTTCAAATTGTCCTGGGTCTTGCTTGAGTGTTTTTCTATCTATGTATTTATTATAAAATATAGTATCATTGAGTTAGTATCTCATAAAACAAGTTTAAACTTACTATGGGGCTATCTCAATCAGTATGATTTGTCCTTAACTATTTATTTATGTGAACGGATTGGAATAGAATTTGGCATTTAGACCACTGGATACTTTTGCTCCCAAAAATATGAGGTATCTATGAGATTTTTATTGTCAAATGACACAGACCCAGGCAAAACCACGGACATAATCTAATAAAAAAAGAAGTACATACCTACTACAGGGTCAGTCCAACCGACACTGGCTGTGTGCGCCGACGTGTTAGTCTTCCGCTTGAACAGTGCGCACTGCAGACTACTTAGTTCCGCTTCTTTCACATCTGACAAGTCAAGGAACTCATATTCCTGAAACACGCCACACTAGTTTAACAATGTCCTACAAGCAAACCCCGCTTCCTCCATGCGACATAGATGGCCATATCAATAAACACTGTCCACACACAAGACAAAAACATTCTCAGTTCAAAATTGTATTCTCTAGGGATTTACGAAGAAAATGAGTGCATTTTATTGGTGCAACATTTTCAAGATGGCCTTACACAGTACAAACGACTGTCACTATCAGCACTATCAGTACGTATCAGTTAAAGTCAAAAAGCCACTTTCTATCACCATCCTTGTTACACTTATATATTAAAGAGTAACAAAAATGGTAATATAACATTTTGACTGACTACTACTGACAGTGATTTGTTCAATGTGTGATCATTAACTTACTTCGCATCAACAGAATGCCCATTATTCCTTGCATAACTTGCCTAGCACGTCCAGATCAAACTGCTTTGATTCAAATTAAAGACAATTAAATGGGTATAATTTATTTGTAGATATTTTTCACAGCCACAACAAACTTCATAAGCATTAAGCTTTTATCTTGCATATCATAGAATGATTTAGTTTGCAAGTATGCTATGGCCTTTAGGCACTTCACACACTAGCAGCCACGATCACGACCAGTGGCCGCAACAACTAGATTGACTAAAGCCATATGATCGTCGCGCACTTGGCCGCAACTTATTTCTTTAGTTAATCCATTGGTTGTTGCGGCCACTGCTCGTGGTCGTGGCCGCTAGTGCGTGAGGTGCCTCACTATCTCATCACTATATCTATTCCCTAGAGAATATAACGTTATATTGCCACCAATTTTGTCAACACCAAACAAAATAAATTGCTACTTGATAATATTAAAATCTTTACTATTATATTGTAATTAAGTATAACAAAACATTTGTCCCATGTTGGGCATAAGCCTCTTTCTCATGGGATTTTTAGTATTATTCAAGCCATTTGTTAAAATTTATAATCTGTCTGATCTAACGAGACTTACAACATTTAGTGATGAAAAATGTCTGCAGTTGAAATTCAACCTTAGCATATGAATATTAACAGGTTAGCAACTGAATATTATGTTAATTGACATCACAATTTTCTTCACTATGAATAACAGAAATGAAAAATACAGAAAAAGCAATATTTTCGATTGTGGTGTTAAACAAAGTTACGGCAATTTACTAAAAAAATCACTTTAAATTTGAGAAGTACTGCAAATAAATATTAAATTATTTTTACTATTATAGTCATAAAAAAAAATAATTACTGGCTACCTAGTTTGTGTGTGTGCAGTTTCATTTTTGCCTAAGTTCAATCATTGCAACAATTAATTTCACAATGACGATTACCAATGAAACTTGAGGCAATAAAATCATTTCAATTAGCTAATTTAGAAACATTATTAACTCACTGCAAAAATTTAAAATTTCATATACTGTGGGACATACAGTATATTAAATTTTATATCATAGTGTTGGAGCCTTTTGAGGTACAATATATTGCCTTTTGAGATATAATATATAGCATATTTTATGTGCAAATCACCCCTCCTAATTAAATTTTATCATTCCTTAGTAAAGTGCAGCCATTTGTAACTCAAGTCATTACTAATCAAGTCATACTCATTACTAATTATTTATTTATTTATAAGCTTTTAGTAGCCAAATGCAGTTGGCGTGTCTTGAAACACAAAGGCCTCCCTCCTGCTCCTACCAAGCTTCTCTGTCCTCTGCTATAGTGGGCCCGTAATCTTTTTTATGTTGTCTGTCTGTACTAATTATTTTACGATCATTTGATATCCAAATAACTAGATAATAAAACCTGTTACAATTTTCAACAAGTAAACAAATAAAAATAAAATTGTTGAAACAAACAATAAATATTTTTTATACATATGCATTTATTTTTATTATGATTATTATTTTTATTCAACTACATTTTTTATATTTAAATGATAGGAGATATTAATTACAGTAAAAAAGTGCCATAGACACCTGCTCTTGGTGAGATTCATCATCATCAGGTCCTTTTTAGTCTCCACTGCAGGGGCACAACCCTCTCTGTACTACTAGAGCCATATATTAGCTAGAGCAGTCAGAGGTTTTGGCCTACACTCTCCACGCTGGCCAGACGGGTTGCAGAGGTCTCACCGATGTAAGCTTTGTTTAGCTTGTGTTTCCTAAGTCGCTTTCTGCAACATCCACGGGAAGACTTGGAGTGGTCCTATTTTACTCTGCCGGGAACCACACGGCTTGGGGAGATTGTTTTGAAGTTATTACAATTTAAATAAGATCAATTAAAAAATTTCCTTCATTTTAATAGAAAAAAAATAATAAAACAATTTATAATAAATAAGTGATTTGTTGATGAAAAATTGCTGTTTATAATACCACTAAAGGCTCCTACACATATAATGTCTCAGTTTCAGTAAGCTTGAATACAAATATTTGATTTCTTTGTAAATATTTAACTTTATTGCAAGTCATGCTGAGTTACCAAAGACAAATAAATACAAAGATTTAACCGCTTAATACCAATAATGTTCATAATCATATTATGTATATATTACTATGCTGCATTAAGTAAAGAATATGTAGGTAATTGTTTTCTCTAAAAAAGGTTTCTTACTATAATATAACTTAATATTCTATCTAATTTCTAAATATTTTTTTTTATGTACTATATACCTATCATTAGATAAATCAGATGAGATGTAAGTTAGGTATAAGTATAGGTATAGGTTATGGTTTGATCATTGTTTATTGAATGTATTATTTCAATAGTCACATGATATTATATTCATGTCAAAATTCAAAGGAATATAATTTATTTTGTGAAAAGTTAGAAAATAACTAATAGTCAAAGTTTAATGTAACATATACAATATATTATGTACATATTGCAAGGAATGAAAGTGCCAAGTAATTGGATAATTGAGTAAATATTTCAAAGTGGATAGTATTAATATTACCTGAACTTACTATAGATATGTTTTAAAATGGCATTCCATACACAAGCACTATCATCTCATCAGGTCAACTGGGTGCTGGAAAGTATTTCTATTACAAAGTAACCTTGAATTCTGCTGCAAAATGGACACAAGTGTCACTTTATTTGAACGTTGGACTTCTTTGCAGGCTGTCAAAATTATAGGTTATATCGGTCAGGACTTTTACTAGAGGCCTGGTAGCCCACACGCACATTACAACAATTAAACTGTTCTTACAAATAGCGGTCCACTACCGTGCAAATATATTATGCAACACCATTTGTACCGAATAAATAACAATAACAAAACCATCTATGCACATGTGGTTTGTCAAGTCATGGAATGCGATGCAATAGGTAGTGAAAATGACATACCTAGAACCTGTTCATGGAATATGCTTCCATCGGACTCCCTTTCGATTATAGCATGATTTTCAGCCTCTAATTCTCTCTTGTTATAACGCAAAGCTGTAAAATATGCGGAACATTTGGAGGACTATAAGATGGCGTAACAACGCTCGGTTGCCGGGTGCCATCAAAGTATTGACAAATCAACATATTGGCGATTCTTATTGTACAAACCCGAAACTGGACACCATAAATATAATGAAAACTATCAACACTTACCTCCCACGTGCACACAATTTCTGGAAAGAGATATTTTTTCTAATGAAATGGCCAGTTTCAAAATCACCAAAACAAGAAACAAAAGCCAAACAAATTTTTCATATGAATGTTCAATATTTAGGCAATGCTTACCGTTTCCATCAAATCCATGGCCTTTTAGGGAACACCATCACGAATTATAACGCTGTTTATATTACATATATACAGCAGCGGCGTTGTACAATAAAAATCTTGAAACTGGATCAACGTCGAGGCCATGCACTCACCCAATACAAAACAGGATATGACAAAAGCCGCGCCATTTTTAACTACACAGTTTTTCAACCAATGAGAATCCATTAAATGATACCATAGAGTATTCTAGAGTGCTAGCCGTAGACAAAATGTCATCACGATTGTCAGTTTGACCGGAAGTAGCCAGTGCTCTCAATTCCAGCGCGTATAATCGGTAATCACAAAAATATTGGTATTTCAAGAATACCGATATTTTTATGAGTGCTGATAAGGGCCACCTCACCTAACCTTAGATCATTTAAATGATCTAAGCATGAATCATGTTTCTGTTGACCGCCGAACGAATTTTGAATAGTTTAATATTATTCGCACAGAGTAATAAAATAATACTATAAAGACTTCCATTTATAAGAATGATTAAAATTGTTAATCTCAGTAAAATTAATTTTATTTTAATCTTACAGAATAAAAAATGGAAAAAACATAAGTAGCTATCTTGTAGATATTAATAAGTAAACTAGTTCAGGATACGGTACATATTTGATTAATTTTATTATCCATATCAAAAAGTAGACTTCGTACCTAACCGTCCTTGTGCATGAACCGTCAAATGTGATTAGATCGTATCCCATACTCATACCTACTTATAATCCCTGATCATATTTCTATACCGTCTCCTTTTTACCTGACTGCACTAGAAGGAGGGTTATGTTTTTCGAGTGTACCTATGTATTATTTATTAACCGAGCGAGCGAAGCGTCTCAGTTTTAAGATTGGCCAAAAATGCTTAAAAGTCCGTCCGTCAGTTTGTTCTCGCCTACAGTACAGGTCACATTTCGATAAATTATATAATTATTTTCTTTTTGATTCAGTTTTTGGAAATTTTTAAAAATGGCGGAGTTATTGAGGGTTTAAAACTTTAAGAAAATCATATTTTAGCCACTTCGAAAGTTTTTCAAATATGTTGTAGGGACACAATTTACTACCTATGTCATTTATAGGTATAGGTACTAATTCTATGTGCTTATGAATCTTTTCGGTGACAGTTATCAGGTTGTCACTGCGCCGTGATTAAGGCCCCGCCAGTTCAGAGCCAAGAAAACTGTGAGTGTTTTTAAAAAATCACTGTAATTAAACTACTACAATTTATTCCTTAAAAAATTTAAAGCACGAGATGTTTGAGCTTATTCCTTAGTCGCCTCTTATGACATCCACAGGAAGAGATGACATATTTGAAAAAATTTCAAATTGGCTGAAATATGTTTATTTTAAGGTTTTGAACCCCATATCTCCGCAATTTTGGAAAAATTCCAAAAACTGAATCGACAAACAAATTCTACCAGCTTATAAAATTTCACGAGAATCGGTTGAGAAACGCGACCTACAGGCGAAAACAAACCGACAGACAAACTGACAACCGGACAATCTGACAACCCGACAATCTGACGGACGGCAATCTCGAAACTGAGACGCTTTGCTCTCTCGGTCTATTAGATAATATAGAAATTGTATACCTACAAATCTAGAATGCTTACGAAGTGGCAAAGCCGTTCCCAAAAATTATACCTAAAGATAAAGCTCTCCCTTTCTACTTTATTGCACTGACAGTTTGCGGGAAAGGGACGTCTTTAACTTTAGGTACATTTTTTGGGAACGTTATTTAAACGTAAGCATTATGAAAATATAAGCTTTAAGTGCATGGCATTAAGTTTAATTTTCAATGTTGTTTTTTTGTGATTATTACTCGTAGTTATTCTAGATTGTATTATAAATTCTTTGAGGTATACTTAGGTACGTACCTATGTTCGAAGGTACAAAAGCTAATTTAGTGAAAAAGCTCAAATCTGTTGCAATCCTGTATAAAAGAAATCCCAAAATAAATGAGTTCCTAATGGTCACGTAGCCGGCAAATTAGGCGGCAAAGCAAATAGTCAATGTTTGTTTGTGAGATAGGTATCTGATAAGGAGTGGGCAGGTGCTGAATCACGTATTATGTGCTCTATTGTGAGACGTCACTGCATGGCTTTAGAAATGATTTGTTTTTTACCCAACTACGCCAAAAGGAGGGTAAGGGTATCTCATCTATCAACACGGAACAGCACATTCCTATGCTGCTATCCTTTTCTGTAGCTCAGAACAGTAATTTCTTAGAGCGACGGAACGCTGCAGCACGGACGGTGCTAAAGCGTTCCATCGCTCTCTCTCGCTCTAACAAATGACGCTTCTGAGCGACAGAAAAGATAGCAGCATAGGAAAAGTGCCGTTCCGTGCTGATAGATGAGATCCAACCCTAAGTATATGTTTCGCCGCTCTGACATCATCATCATCATCCGAGCGTATTCCCGGTTGCATCCTTAGCGGTAACGCTTCAGAGCCCGGGGTCCGCTACCTAACCTAGGTGATTTGACAAGGTTACTGGTTTTTACACAGAGTGACTGCCGTCTGACCTCCGCAACTCATAGGGTAGACCAGAACCAATCCTAGGATAGGTACAAACGCTAGATGGCGTTCGGGCCCAACAGCTTTACGTGCCTTCCGAAGCACGGAATGATCTTTCTTTTCGGATAATCAGGTGATTTAAGCCTGCAATATCCTATCCAGACTGAAAACAACTTTTCAAGTTTTCACAAAGTATGCTCCCAGTGGGATCTGAACCCATGACCTCCGGATCACAAGGCAGGCGCCTTGACTACTGGACCACGGAGGCAGTCATGTTTCGCCGCTCTGTATGTATGTTCATCTGTTCTCCCGTATCTTCAAAGATATCCATGATACCTTGACAAATGAGGTACTCGTACCGTCGGAATCGTCTTGGCTGCCCGCTGGTTATAGGCTATTGACGTCACAGTATATCTACTGTGGCGCCCTCTATATAGGCCCTATATAGTAATGAACTAAAAAATAAAATATGTATATCTAATCATACCGTGTGGGGTATCAAATAAAGGGCTTAAAAAGCGGCCAAGTGCGTGTCGGACTCGCCCATAAAGGGTACCGTAGCAGCAAGTATAACATAATATAAAAGTTCTAAAGGTAAATTGCGGTTTACGATTTATGACTTTAAAAAAAAACTACTTACTAGATCTCGTTCAAACCAATTTTAGGTGGAAGTTTGCATGGTAATGTACATCATATATTTTTTTTAGTTTTATCATTCTCTTATTTTAGAAGTTACAGGGGGGGGGGGACGGGGACATACATTTTACCACTTTCGAAGTGTCTTTTCAGTATAGAAAAAAATGATATTAGAAACCTCAATATCATTTTTGAAGACCTATCCATAAATATCCCACACGTATGGGTTTGATGAAAAAAAAAATTCCGAGTTTCAGTTCTAAGTATGGGGGGGAACCCCCAAAATTTATTGTTTTTTTTCTATTTTTGTGTGAAAATCTTATGCGGTTCACAGAATAAGTACATCTACTTACCAAGTTTCAACAGTATAGTTTTCATATACAGAAAAAAGTGGTTGTGACATACGGCAGACATACATGACGAATCCATAAGGGTTCCGTTTTTTGCCATTTGCCTACGGAACCTTAAAAAGCACACTTTAAAAATATATACATTATTAGCTGTACCTCCCTTCTGTGCTTGCATTAACGGAATAAACGTACTTTTTAGTATAATTTTTTCCGTTGTCGGTTTTTAGTTTTTTAAACTATATCTTGTTATCATTAAAAATTACATTTTTGTTCAAGGTTTTATTGTGAACCTCTGCTATGCTAGCCTGCTTAGATTAGCTCCATCTCCTCGCAAATCGTCAAAGCCGATCGGGGGAATAGGCAATAATCTCGAAGAATCGAGTCCATAAAAAATGCGACTAGCGCTTCGATACTATTTTGACTCCCTTTTCCCCCATATCGCATTGAAATTGGCCCTAAGCTCCACCCACAGATAAAAAGACGTGATTCGTAGGTATTACTTATGCAGACCAGCTATTCTTCTTCGTCTAAGCGCGTTCCCGGTTGCATCCTCAGCTGTGCTGCTTCGGAGCCCGGGGTGCACTTTCCCGCTTTTTCTTTTCCAAATATAACATGCATGTCAATGGTCACCCAAGGATGCCAAAGACCTTGCAAAATGGAGAATAAATAGCCGGAACAGTTATGTTATGATTAGGCTATAGTTTAACGACCGGCCGCCTGCCCGACGTTAACCCTCCTTGGGAATGCAATTGTAGCACGAGATGTTTGTGCTTAGTCCTTTAGTCGCCTCTTACGACATCCACAGGAAGAGATGGAGTGGTCTTATTCTAACCCGGAACCACACGGGTTTATGCAGACCAGCTATGAAAGACAATAAAGCTTTCTCATAACAAAACGATATTCGCTTCATAAAAAGTATTTCCATTTGAAAGAGAGCTCAAGAACCCATATCTTCTCCGAATTCAATTTCAAAAGGGTACTTCGGTATTGCAACATCTGTTTACCATGTTGTCTTAGCGAAGCCCATATTTCCATGTTAGGTAAGCTCGAATGCATTGAAAAATCATTTTTATTTAGCCTTATCCAACCGCTCTCCGCCATCCGTCCAATATATTATTGTTGTATAGAATGTATTGTCTTGCTTTTGTATTGTATTCAAATAATAGCAATTCGTAATGGATCGCAAGATGCTTAAACTCGTACTAATGTAGGTATGTAACTTATTCCGCTACCACTTTTCTAATCGCAGCATTGGGCATCTACTTCGGAGGACATAGATCATATCTGATACCGAGCTAAAAAGATACTAAAAAGTAGACACTTACTTAAATACTTTGTGTTAACAAAATCTAGTAACTACTTATTTGAAATAAAGCAGTCAGGTGGCATGTAATAAAACACTGAAAAAACACGTTTCTTGTATGTCGACCCCTTTTATATATTTTTTACTTTATCTTAGTTTTAGTATTTGTTGTTATAGCGGCCACAGTAATACATAATCGGTGAAAATTTCAAGTATTTCACAGACGGGAAAGACAGACAGACAGCGGAGTCTCAGTAATAGATCCCGTTGGCACCCTTTGGGTAAGGAACGCAAAAAAAAATAAAACATAATTAAAACCTTGTAAGTTCAGACGATAAGGTATTTAAAAAATGTAGTAGGAGTAAGTACGTAAGTATTTTGTATTTGCTTATTTTTTAGAGATTGTTATTTCAGGTATTCTATTAAATTTATTTACAAGTCACTAAATTTATTATTTATGTCTGAAAAAAGTTAACTCTTCAAAATAATATTTTCGACTTAGGCATTGGGAAAATGCATTAGATATTATTAAACTAGTGAACTAGAATCACGGAAGGAAGGAAGGAAAGGAAGCGAAATAGATAAGTGTGTCTATGACCCGAGATTGTTACTTGAAATGATTTAAACAAACATGTTGCAATGTATTTTAACAAAAATGAATAAAATAAAATTTGCATTAGTCCTATTTACAAGTAATTAATGCTTTTACAAGTATATAGTTAGTCTCCCAAGACCTCAAATTACTTTTTAAACGCCCATAAAACAGTGAAACGTCCTTCAGCAATTATCAAGGGAATAAAAATTTGTAAAACCTCGTTTAAAATTAATGTCATGTTAATCCAGGCTTCTTCACAAGATTAATGGAATTTGTAACGCTTAATTGGCGATAGCCACTTTTTTGCGACAGCTTTTAACCATTCAGACGGTTTTATTAAAGAAACCACTTTTTTATTACTGTTTTTGTAGTAGGTAAGTAGATACTTCACAGAGTACATTATATATACTGGTATACTTACTAGGAAGTGGAAAAAACGTACAACCATTGAAACGATCTAGGTACGAGTATCTACCTGTTTCGTCATTCTATGGATTGTATTTTTTTTTAATTTTATTTCTTACTAGCTGACCCGGCGAACTTCTTTTCGCGATTTCCCGTTCCCTTTTCCATATTTTCTCACCGTTTAAACCTTCCCTGGACTTTCATGAATATTTCAAGACCAAAATTAGCCAAATCGGTTCAGCCGTTCTCGAGTTTTAAGCAGACTAACGAACAGCAATTCATTTTTATTTATATAAGGTTACACCTATAGGTATGTTTTGATGTAAAACATGTAGTTGAATCCTCTTTGATTGTGCTGAGAAAGTAATATGTTTAGATAGTTAGTATTTAGGTACTTAAGATTTTCCTACTATATGCCTTTAGTAATTATTACAGTCTGGAGATTAGCATAGATAATGTAATACCATGGTTATATTTATAAATGACTCCATTAAAAACTGAATGATAACTTTAGAACGCCTTACAGAATTGAGTTCTGTAGGCGTCTACGTACGATCACTTTTAAAGAATTCTGTTTCCTTTTATGAACTTTTGGCACCTTCGTCTAATGGCCATTGCAATTATTTAAAATTAGATATCTTTAGGTGACTTTCTCTGAACATGTACTATTAATTTTTCAAAATTATTACTTAGAAAGAAATTGCACAAGCATTGCGTTTTTTGGACCAATGTTCTTATTTATTATCTGAGGGTGCGTTTTAAAAAAAAAAACTGCAAAAAAAATTATCTATGTGTATAAAAGTATTGAGATTTGTATTATATAACGTCTAACAAAATATACTGAAACTATTTTAAGGGAGAATTCAATCCATGATACTGAGCAACTTTCCCCAAGGAACAGTTGCATACGAGTATAACGAAATATAAAAAATATTTTTTGCTTTCAACGATCGATCGGTCAACTGCAATGGATGGCCAAAAATCATTTTTCATATTTCGATATATGTTTTTTGGGGGAAGTTGTTCAATGCCATGGATTGAATTCACCCTTAAAATAGTTTCAGTATATTTAGTTGGGCTCTATATAAGTCTCTTTCTAAGATGCCTACGGGGTAAGTACCTATACCTACTCACTCCGTATTTCTTTATAATGTTTATACAACGTGGAAGGGACATTACATACCCGTAATAAATCAAACCACGGGGTATTGTGATCTAGTTCACTAAAGTATAATTAAATTCAAATAACAGTCAAAAAAACAAAAAAAAATTCGACATTACCATACAAATCGCCTGGGCGGCTGCACACTTTTGTGTGGAAATGCCGATTTCTTTTGTTTTTTTGTTTGCTGTTATTTTAATTTTATTATACTATAATGATCTAGAATAGACCATGGTTCGATTAATTATGGGTATGTCCCTTCCACGTTGTATGTGTTTTAAATGTTTGTATGTATCACTTTTTAGGCATTTCATTTATTAGGAAAAAAGTGCTAAAGCAATTTTTCAGCCAGATTGCCACAATTAAATCTCGTCTGTATTATCTAATGAATGTGATGAATGGAACGTATCTACCTCGCCCACGCGAAAGCCAGGTCTAAAAAAGGCTGCGTATTTTGCGAGTTATGTAGGGGTGACATGTTCAAATAAGGCATAATGTCATTTGTTTATACATCTATAAATAAATAAATATGTAAGGACAAATAACACTGATTGAGCTAGCCCCAAAGTAAGTTTTTAAACTTGTGTTATGGGATACTAACTCAACGATACTATATTTTATAATAAATACATATATAGATAAACACCCAAGACCCAGGACAATTTGAAAAAGGCCATTTTCCAACTTGCCCTGGCTGGGAATCGAACCCAGAACCTCCGGATTGGCGGACTAGCGTGTTGACCATTACACCACGGAGGTCGTCAATCTATCTACTTATGTTATTGTGAACTAGGTAAGTGGGCTTTTAAAGTAAATTTTAGAATAGTTTTCACGGTTTTGCAGTACCATGTTTGGTTTATAACAAGTATTGACATTAGACATTCGATTTTGCAGTAGGTAGTCACACTGATAGATGAAAAGAGAACATTGATTTGTTCCACTGCTTATAATTGTCATTTAATATGTACTTGTATTTCTGATTCGATCAAAAATACAAATCGAATCAGAAATGAGAAAATTCGTAGGAGAACAAAAGTCACTGATATAGCCCAGCGGATTAGGTCGTTGAAGTGGCAGTGGGCGGGACACATAGCGCGACGAACCGATGGCCGATGGGGCAAAAAGGTTCTCGAATGGCGACCACGTACTGGCAAGCGAAGCGTAGGACACCCACCCACAAGGTGGTCAGATGACCTGACCAAGGTCGCTGGAATGCGCTGGACGCAGGCCGCTCTAGATCGGTCATTTTGGAAAACGTTTTAAGGCTGAAATGAAGAATAATGTACTTGTATGTGATTTTTGTGCAATAAAAATTATATAAACTGTGCGTATGTGATAAACTCATGTCTCATACTCATATACATTATAATGTAACCGATTGTATTCTCGCAAACCCACGCATCGAGAAGCGCGCTCAAGAGCGCATAACGCATCGCATCTTTGATTTGTGCTTATCAACAAATGTACTAACAGTATCTGAAGGCAAATTCTATGTTTCATCTTGTAAGAAAATCTTGATAAAATCAGTGTTCTATTTATACTCGTAAGAGCAATAGTCATCAGCGGAGGATGATCTGCAATCCATCACGAGAGGCCGGCCGACGATTAACAGAGTGTGGCGACACTGGACTAATCAATTAGATGACTCAATCTAGGGCTGAACTAAAAGAAAATAATAAAGGTTAACTTAATCAAGATATTTTTTGGTTAAAATAAACGTGAGACGAAGACATTATTATTTCGTGATACACGGATAAAATACGTAAAGAGTTAGCTACTGGCCGACATGTTTCAACCTCATCTGGAGGCCTTCCTCAGGGCAAATGAGACTCGTGACGCGCACGCGAAAAAGTCAATTAAAATATCTATCGTAATATGAAACTGAATAATTTTTACTTGACTACTCGATCAAAAACCTCACATACGAGTAATTAGGTTACTCTCACATTATAAACCATAGTCGTAAATAGGGTGCGGAAGTACTGGTGTCGATATATCAAACTGAAAGAAGGTGAAATTAATCTTCAAACAAACAACTTTTACGATGAGTGAGGTCTACCCAAAAATCGCAATCAAATACCAGCTTTCCCATATAATTAGTTTTGTTACGGTAGTTAATTGGTAGTTAGGATTTACCTCAATATGAAATTGCTTATTTTTATGTCTTTGTATTCATCATCATCATCAGGTCTTTTTTAGTCTTTACTACAGGAGCACGACCCTCTCTGTACTACCAGAGCCATACTTGGCCAGAGTAGCCAGAGGATTTGGCCTACACCCTCCACGCTGGCCAGACGGGTTGGAGAGGTCTCACTGTATGTCTTTGTATTAAGTATAAAAAATTGAAATGCCTGTTTATTCATCCAACCCTCTTTAATTTACTTATGACGACCTCCGTGGCGTAATTGTCAACTCGCTAGTCCGCCAATCCGGAGGTTCTAGGTTCGATCCCCAGTTAGGGCAAATTGGGAAATGGCCTTTTTCAAATTGTCCTGGGTCAAGTGTTTATGTAAATATGATTTGACTGAGCGAGCGAAGCGAGCGAGGGCAATAATTCAAGTTGGGGTGAAAACACATTGTTTGTATGTATAAATGTTTGTTCCGCGATAACTGCCGAACCGATAGTCCGATATTGATGAAATTTGGTAGGCATGTAGGAAATATCAATTGAATTTTCAAATTCGTTGGGCATCAAAATCGGTTCAGTAGTTTTTGAAATATTAATGAAAATCGCGAGGTCTATGCTAGCGGCGAACTACTAGTTATTATAAAATCTAGTGTCGTTGAGTTAGTAGCCCTTAATACAAGTTTAAACTATCATTCCTCGTTTTGTAATAAAATTTTCTTTGTTACTTAGTTTAGATCGACTTTAAAACTCGATTTATCTTTAGACCTTGTTTTATAATAAGACTGATTGAGTTTGTGATTTGTCCTTATCTATTTATTTATATATATTTTATCGGTTTGTCCTGACCGACTCTAGAATAATAAAACTGCAATCCTTACCCTAGACATTTCCATACAAAGGTACTATATTTATTGATGTATATAGCATTACAATGCACCCGTGTGGTTCCGGGTTGGAGTAGGACCACTCCATCTCTTCCTGTGGATGTCGTAAGAGGCGACTAAAGGATTAAGCACAAAAAACTCGTGCTACAATTGCATTCTCAAGGAGGGTTAACGTCGCACGGCGGCCGGTTGTAAAATTTTTCGGACAAATACATTCCCAAAGTGAGTTGACGTCAGACAGGCGGCCGGTCGTAAAACTAAAGCCAAATCATTTAAACCCTTCCGGCTATTTCTTCTCCATTTTGCAAGGTCTTTGGCATCCTTGGGTGACCATTGACATGCATGTTATATTTTGAGAAGAAAGAGCGGGAAAGCGCACCCCGGGGTCAGAAGCAGCACAGCTGAGGATACAACCGGGAATGCTCTTAGACGAAGAAGATGTAAGATTCCGACAAAATTTTGTAATAATTGCTTAGGTAATGGCTATTAAATCGCCCTTATATTGACTTAAATACACAACCCTGGAGGAACTAAACAGCTAGTAAAAGACAAAATGACCGCTCTCGAAGTGTAGGTAGCGGGAGTAATAACGGACCTTACGCACACATTCTGCGTTAGTTCAACTTTTTTAATTAAGCCGATAGAGGGAATCTGGTTTGATTACTTACTTCATTTAATGGAACTGGAAGAGAAGAAAGCACGTATAATTAACTTGCTTCTCTCCCCGCGCAATCGTAAAATCCTATCAAAGGAATGGGCGAAAGCTGAAGTGTTCTCTTCTCTTTAGGGTTGCCTGTAAGAGATTGTTTCTTGTACCTTATATTATAGACATTTCCCTGTATTTGTAAATCTTATTTGGTGCAATAAAGATTTTTTTTATTGTATTGTATTGTATTACGCAGGATGCGATGATTGGTCAGCTGATGACTTAAATGCTATCATGAAAATTTCCGAAAAATAGAAGAATGATATCATGCTCAGATAATACGAGTAACAAAGAGTAACATAACGACTAAATCCCGACACAAAACTAGGATTATTCATGGTAAGTATTGCCATAAATTTATGTTATTTGAATAAGGGATACGGTAACACGAATACCCAGGAGAGCCGATGTGAGAATTATATCTGTCTTTATTGTATTAGAAATTTATTTTCGTATTTTGTATTTCTTTAAGATTGAATCGTTTATTGCTTTATTGCGGACAGTATGTAAGTAAAAATTACTTTATTAGTACGTATCCTTAAAGAGAAAAAGTATTGCATGTTTTACAAATTACAATGACGATAAAATTTGTAATTCATCACTGTCGAATATTTTACGGATATTATCGTGATTGTAAAAACTCCTTCATTTTACAGTTTATTTGCTTTTATGGTTTACGCACTTTGTCAGTGGTCCGACAAAGGCGGCGCAAAGTTGTTTCGTGAATAAGAATAAATGAATAATAAAAAAAGATATTACTCATTTATTATTTTCACATAGATTTCAAAATAGCTTTTAGCTGGCTTATTTTTAACCAATTAGGTTATCTATCAGTTTGTCATTGTAAAACATTTGTATTGAGATATTCTACAAATTAAGCCAACAATTTCCTTATACTTGTATATATGTATTAATATGTAAGTATATAATTAGGTATAGATACTGCGCCCACCTTATTCCGTACTATTAATTTTTCCTCTACCCAAAGGTTGACTGGAAGAGATCGCATCTAGTGATAAGTCCGCCTTTGTACCAGTATTTTCTTTGTGTTTGTTATTTTTATTTTATGAATTATTATGGTGCAATAAAGATAATTTGTATTGTATTGTATTGTAAATAATCATAACATAACGCTTCCTTTTGGTTTTACCGTAGTCGGGTTAATATTACTAATTGATCAGTTTGACTGAGAGCTACGATAAAAAGAAAGAGACAAATGTAGTTTTTTTACTTACATCGAAAAACGAAATAATCAGTAAACGCATCATATTATGTATATTTTTTATTCAGTAAATAAAATGAATAAATAATTATACAGCAACAAATCACACTGATTGAGCCCGAAAGTAAGTAAAAGTTGTGTTATGGGATACTAACTCAACGATACTAATTTTATTATAAATACATAAACGTTGAAAAACGGTCATTTTCCAACTTGCCCTGGCTGGGGATCGAACCCAGAACCTCCGGAGTGACAAACTGGCGTGGTATAAATATACAATTTAGAATGTAATAATAAAGATTTACTTTTCAAGTTCTAATCACGTGTACTTTACGGTATATTTATAATTAAAGAAGTTTTTACGTCAAGGTAACTAATACCGCAGCTTGAAGTATTTTTAACAGCTGCGACGAACAATATTGAAAATAACAGTTTCCAACAACTTTTCCCGATCGGAAATCACTTTGAATTTTCACTGGGAAACCATACTCTCCCTTATTTATTAATTTCTACCTGAAATCCGAAGTATGCAGCTAAAAGTTATATTTAGTTTTAAGTTTATGTTTAGATTGATTGGGTAAATTAGTTTCTTAAAGCTTTATAGGAGACTATAAGAAATTCATTATTATATCTAGTCGAAATAGCTCGTTTTGGATCTAGGACTGTCTACAGTCTACGAGAGTACCAGCGTCTACGAGTGCCTACGAGTCTACGAGAGGCTACGAGAGTCTACGAAGTTAGTAATTTTTTATTCAATGTAGGATATATGACAATTTTACAAGCTTTTATTTAACTTGCAATGTATGTATGTATGTAACTATGTTTCTTGGGGTGGAACTTGAAACTTAATTTTGAAGCAGAGATATCTGCAATTGATTGAGCTGAAATTTTGCGTGCATATGTATATCGCGTGACAATGCAATATTATGATGATTTGGAGCTGATCTGATGATGGAGCTGGGAGGTGGCCATGAGAACTCCGTAATAAAACGACGCAACCCCGTAAAGTTTGGGCTTATTTGTTTTGTGTTGACAAGACCTTTGGTCTCACAATAAAGGCTTGTCCAGAAATAATTTTTTTGCTTAATTAATGCATAAACTAGCGTTTCGGACGACAACTGCTGATAGATAGGCTGAAAGAAATAGTTTAGAATCTACGAGAGTCTACAAGAGTTTCGAGTATGCGTAAAAGTAACTAGCACTACTTAATCGCTTACAAATAAATTAGTGAGAAGGTTTGGCATCTCTGCGGCTCTTGGTCCATATGTTTATCATCATGGAACACGTGCCTGTGTCTGACACACATGCAGACAGTTGTTGACGAACTCACGGGCGATCAGCTTTCGTTGTTATTACGGTTTGGGAGGACTAACAATTCAATTAGGCGATTCCTCCAATGGAAACGCGCCCCGCTGCGGTACGCGGATCGGCAGATTCCGCGCGTGGCAACGGAGGCGCAGCGCAGATCTATGGAGAATGGATACCGATCTCATTCAAGAAAGCAACTTGAATACCAGTTCTTTACAAACATTTCTTTTTTCTTTGTCCTTTATACATAAAACACAGGCGGTACTGCGGAACAATGTCCTGCTGCTAGCACCGCGCCCCCGCGCACACTGGCAGAATCTAAGCGCGGGACGCGCTCCCGCGTGTTGACGCATTTTTAGTGGGTTGGACTAGGATTATTTTCTATACAAACTGAGATACTTGCATACAATGTTAAAATCTGCCACCCCGCGCTCCGCGACCGTGGGCGGTAGAGTGGGATCACCGCCTTAGGCGATTCAACCACTGGCAACGCGCCCCGCCCCGGTGCGCAGAATCTGATGCGTTTTTACGGAATCTGCCGCGTTTTTATTGGGTTGGACTAGGCGTGTTTTCTATACAAACTAATGCAAGTAGCATACAATGTAAAAATCTGCCGCCCCGCGTTCCGCGACGGTGTGCGGTGCAGTGGGATCACCGCCTTATGTTCACTGGCTTTTAGGCCTCTAGCTTTATTACGATAAATTTCATTTTAGAACTCTGAGAATAAATAATACTCGTAACAGTGTACAAAGTAACTAAATATCATCAACATTTTCCTTTTTTTTGGATATACTAACGTGAGACATAGATATTATTAATATGCGACACACGGGTAACTCACGTACAAAAGTCAGCTATTGGCCGTGATGTTTAGACTTCATCCGGAAGTCTTCCTCAGGGCGAATGTGGCTCGCGACGTGCACACGAAGACATTCCGAGCAAAGAGTAGTGCGGTTCGGGGCGTCTTCGTGTAGTTAACAATATTTTCCTTATTCTATTGTGTAATGGGTTCAGTGGAACAAAAATCATGTCAGTTTTTCCATTGTATTCTGTTCGTTTATTCTTTGTTTTAATATATTTAATATTTATAAATAAATGTGAAGATAAATAAACCAAATATCTTCTCAATCAAGGGGGAAAATCCGTCTTCGTATATTTGCTCTTTCATAAATTTTGTGTCACTTTACTGATCATGCTTATTTCTACCAAAGTTAGGCTAAAGAATATAAAATAAGCTAATTTCCTTTATTGCTCGTAGGAGCAAATCAAACACATTCTCAAACATTACTATCGTAGCAAAGGAACAAAGGAAAACATATAAGGAAATCTGTAAGTAATTAAACCAGAGCGCAGAATGTTCTGCCTTTTTTATAAAAAAAACTCCTCAACTTTGTTGCTTAAAAAAAAATTGTGATACTTTGCTTATGGTGCCCACACTGCTGTTAAAAAATGTTTAAAACATAAGTAAACATTCTCAAAATTCAAATATAATAATTTATTTATTTTTTATATTATTTATTTTAATATTAGTTGTTATATATTATTATAAGATTATTATAAAATATAGTATCTTTGAGTTAGTATCCAATAACACAAGTTTATACTTACTTTGAGGCTTGCTCAATCAGTGTAATTTGTCCCTATATATTTATTTATTTATGGTTTCAAAATGTTTTCATTCATCGGAAGCAAGAGGTAGTGTAAAAATAATGGTAAATGAGTACAAACTCAACAGTTAATATTTGTTTAAGTAGGTAACCAGGTAGTTGTTTGTTTGATATCTTTATTGCACAACATTTAAATTTATGTACATTATTTAATACAAACAGAAAAAGAAATAACTTGTACAAAGGCGGACTTATCCCAAGAAGGGATCTCTTCCAGTTAACCCAGTCTTCAAAAGGTCACATATTTTTGGAAAGGGTGGAGTGTCAATATAATACAAAGAAATTTTGAAAATACTGCAGACTAACTTTAAATCATAAAATCTAAAATACTAAAAATAAATAAGATGACATATTCATAAATAAACAAATATTTATATATAATACATATATATATGTATATGTAAATAGGAAATGTGCAAAATTGAGAAGAAATAGCCGGAACAGTTTAAACTATTGCTTTAGTTTTACGACCGGCCGCCTGTCTGACGTCAACCCCCTTTGGGAATGCATTTGAGCGAATAGTTTTACAACTGGCCGCTGCCTGACGTCAACTCTCCTCGATAAATGCAGTTGTAGCACGAGATGTTTGTGACTAGCCCTTTAGTAGCCTCTTACGACATCCACAGGAAGAGATGGAGTGGTCATATTCTAGGCTGGAGGCCACACGGCCTACGCTACATTTTAGCTCAGTATGTATTTTAATTTTGTATGTAATAAAATAAGAATTATTTACGAGTATTTTAACCCCATTTCAGGTTAATACTTCCTTTTCGTTACACGTTGTAAATAAAGCTACTTATCCTTTAAGTTTTGACTACATCATACATACTATGTCTTAATCCCTGATGGGGTAGACAGAGCATTTTAGGTCTTGCGGCTCTATGAAGATAGAGCCTAGGGCCGCAAAACACAAATGCCATTTATAGCATGATGGTGGGCGAGAAGGTTGAAAAAGGAATCAAAATAGCTATGGATTGCTAGCCGCATCGCCTATTAGCATGATTTGCATTTTCGCCCATTCCCTCTATCGGATTCTACGATCTGCGCGGGAAGAGAAGCAGCGGAGTTCTTTCTTACATTCTAAGTTTTTTCTTTTCTCCTAGACCAGCATGGAAGGTAAAAGAAGTTAAAGAATTATATTTTAAAATATTATTAATATAAAATGTTATTACAAAACAAATAGGCCCATGAGACCAAATATTTAAATAAAACAGGTGAGTCTTTCGTAGAAAGCTGAGCTTTTGGAACTTATTCAGAGAAATTAACCCCAAGGGATATTAGAAATAAATTTACTTAGCTAAGTTTGTTTTAAGCAGACGAGTGTTTTAACGTAAGATTTACTATAGTTTTATTAAAGTGTAACGAAAATTATACAATTTTCTTTATACATTGGTAGACGTAGGCGAAAATGAGACTCATATTAAGGTCGTACCTAAATTTTCCGGGGTCCAGTGCTGCCCCCATTTTAAATAAATCATTTCAAAGAAAACGGAGACATCATTTAAAAAGACAAGATTTACTACGCACATTAGCCAAAAGTGGCCGTTTTTCGCAAATGTGCGTAGTAAAGCTTAACGTTCTCATTATAAACAGTAGTTCATAAAATACTTTGAAGAGCTATCTAGGACTTGATAGTTGCAAAATTTTAAATAATGTCTCCGTTTTCTTTGAAATGATTTATTTTAAATGGGGGCAGCACTGGACCCCGGAAAATTCAGGTACGGCCTTAATATGCGATAAGGCTAGCAACCCATCACTATTTTGAGTCCTGTTTCCATCTTCTCGCCCACCATCACGCTAAAAGTGACCTTTAGATCTTGCGGTCCTGGGCTCTGTCTGCTTAGAGCCGCAAGACCCATAATACTCTGTTGCCCCATTAAGGATATATACGTGAATAAAAATATAGTCGAAATAAATAGTAAGGTACACTTCGCAAATATAAAGTACTGACACAGAATAAATAATACTAACGTACAGAAGTCTCACTCCACTAAAAAATTCAAAGAAATATCTACTCAATGTTGCTAACGATATGGTCTAATTTAGCTCACGTCAGAACTCAGCACCTTTTCGTATAGATACCTAGACATCCATTGCAAGTCAATTTCATTCTTATTAATCTAGACAAACGATTCGTATAACTAAATTTACCACCCGGAGGGGCCGCCTGCGCGCTTAGTAATAATGTAGGAACATCGATACCTAAATGGGAAGTGACACAGGCCTGGTACTGAGCCTTAGATTATAGGGCTTTTGATCAATTAATTGAATCTATTTTGAGTATTTAGGGCTTAGATGCTCGAAACAGACTCAATTAATTGTACTAATTTCACACAAATATAATCGTTTAATGTTTACAGCTAATTATATACCTGTGATTACCTATAATTTGCTTTACCTTTAATAAGCCTACCGATGAAATGGGCGAAAATCTGAATCATGTCAATAGACGATATTTTACATCACTATTTTGTTTCCCTTTTTCACACCTTCACGCCCAACATGCTAATAATCGCCTTTGGGTCTGGCGGCCCTAGACTCTGTCTACCCTGTTAGGAATAAAGACGTAATAGTCCGAGAGCTAGTAGACATTTGTGGGTTGAGCTGAAAATTACAGTTTGACTCAAGAATATATTTTTATAAAAAAAATTGTATCTGAACATTCAAGGTTTGATTTAAGCTTCGCTACTAAGGGTAGGTTTAGCCAGGTCTGCAGTTCTGAGTTAGGGTATTATAAAAGTGTAAGACAAGTTTTCAGCTTGCCTCAAATAACTACCTAACAATGTTTGCCAGCTCTCGGAATAGTAATAGTGTAGGTAGTGTAGTGTAGTGTACAATTAAATTCATTATAGTTGGAAGCCTAACAGAGGCCAATTATAACACACTGGATACCTGAGTACCATGGGCGTGGTATAAGCAGGCTTAGAAACTGTTGGCGTGTCGACCTCAACGCTTTTAGCGTAGTTGGTCTGAAATGGCTCGAAACAGAGACAATTGTAAGGAGTGGGAAAGACCTTTGCCCAGTGGCACTGGTATGACACTTCATAGATTCAGAGTAACAAACATACCTACTACTACTACAAATGAAACAATTTATCTGTACACACGTCGATGTGTGAGTTTTATACATAGGGTCGCACCGCAGAATTAATTTAATACTTACCTACTTACTAACGAGTTCGACATATTTACGATTATATCTTTCCATACCGGGAGTTTTGCGAACACTATGATGTAAAAAAATATTCTGTTTTATATGTATTAAATGTTACAGAAAAGTCGGAAACAGCTACATAATATCACTTCACATATATTTTTGTGTATTCTCTTGTGTACTCTCCCGCCAATGTGAGAGAGTGAGAAGGGTATATAGATCAATCGGTGTTTTCTTAAACTTCTTGCTGGGTAATAACGTGAAATTATATTGTTGCTTTGCTTACCTGTTTTCATCACTCGGATATCTAAGAAATAAAGTATACGTTCTTTGTTGTATTCGGTGGATAAACAATTATTATATGCGCATCTTCTCACCATAATGGTAACTATTGGTTGACAGTTCTCAAGACAAGACACGTCGCGAATTGCGTGCGGCTAGAGTGGTTTAGAGCGCAATAAGGGGCACACATAGTGCGGGGGAGAGGTGCGGGGACGCCAATTTGCGGGAAACGCTGTGAGATTCCATTCTGTTTGTACTCTTATGTATTCTGTGCCAGTAGTAGGACAGCATAGGATAATTTTAAAAAAACTAGTTGAAAACAAATCTTTTGTATTTCGGCATATATACCTACTTGAGCAAATTCTCGTAACAATACGTAAGGTATTAGTGTAAAACTTTTCTCACAAAAGACTATCACGTAGCAGCTTACTAAGTATCAGCTGACAAACTTGTTTAGGATTTCTTTATAGTAATTACTTCGTAATACCCTGGTAACACGTAACGATACTTTGTTAGTACGTGAGGAATGAAAAGGAACTAAACAAGAATATACATTATACAGCAATAGGTACTTATGTGTAACTCAAAGGTCATCTTCGATTTGGGAGAAAATAAAGAACTTAGAACGTACCAGCTGCTTCTCTTCCTGTGCAGATCGTAGAAGCCGATCGAGGAAATGGGCGAATATGCGAATCATATTAATAGGCCATGCGGCTAGCAATCCATCACTTATTTGATTAATTTTTCCATCTTCGTGCCCATCGTCACGCTAAAAGAGGTGTTTGGGTCTTGCGGCCCTGGGCTCTATCTGCCCTATTAGGGACAAAGACGTGATAGTGTATAAGTATCAAAGGTGTAACTATGTCCCGTATTATCCCGCACTATTAAACCAAGTAAATCTTTAGTAAGAAATGCTCTTGCCCTACATGATATGTTAACTGATATTTAGAATGGCAAACCACTCTATTATCTCTGCCAAAATGTCCTTGTGTGAGTTTCTTTCTATGCAATGACACCGACAAGAGCCTGGCTCTTGGCTCTTAAATGTAGTAGAAGATGCCAACTTTGCTGTTTGTTTAATTTCCGATATGGAGGGACCTACTGTCGCTTTTTGGTAAGTCAAAAAGCTGTGTAAAGTTTAAATAAATAAATGATAATTTAAAATATATTTATTCATGAAACATTATCTGATATAAAACAACTTTCCATAACAAAAAATCTAACTAAAACTAAATTAAAATCTAAATTAAAAATTAAAATTTTGTACCATTGTTGTTTTTGGTGCCAAGAAGACTGGCTGCATTCCCGCGCTGAATGGCTACTGCAATTCTCTGCGCGAGATGAGCCAGCCTCTCGTCTAGAGTAAATTTTTTCTATGGCCAGCCCTCTTGGTCCTCTCACCAGTGGCGTCCACGAGCCGAGAAGTTATTTTTTTGTACTCGGACCCCACGGACCAAAAGTTTCGACGCCATGCGAAAAAAAAATCATTAGCCAACGATGAATATTTTCGCCGCTTGGCGTCTTCTGTGGCTGCGGCTGCGGGCCCAGCCCTTGAAACTGTCACCCCGAGGCAAGAGGCAACCGTGTCAACAACGCAAGTCGCGTCCCACACGTCCTCCGCTCCCAAGGGACGAGAGTTAAATCCAAATTAGTTAAAAGTTAAACCATTTCATTTGTAAAGTGGTTTGGTAGACAGAAATTATGCGAACATTATATTGATACATTACCTTTTTTAAAAAAAATATATTTAACTTAGCCTAACTTCGTTATAAAATAGATAGACAAATAGATAATCACTTTATTTGTGTAACTGAGGCACACACATATATACATAAATAAACACAAAAATAATAACAATATTCGTAGACATTTGGTATACCGCAGTGACACAAAAGGAAATAACTCAGCTATACACTTGCTCAGGGAGTAAAAGCTGATTTTCAGTCATCACCGTCAAGTGAGAGAACGTGAGCCCGTCGAACCTTATTTTATGTTCTGAGCCGTCGAATGAGTGATTAAAAACCTTCGGGTACATAAAGAGAAGAAGAAATATAAGAATAATGTGCAGACGTGTTAGAATTAAAAGCGTGCAAATGAAACATTGAACATAATTATCATGAAAGTAAGAAGTAGAGAAAGTGATGATTACGATTTGTGATCCATGATAGTACGTCACCTAAGCGACCAATTTGTGTTATAATATAAACGTCAGAAGATTTTGCCACAATTGGTCATATTTATGTTGGTTTTCTAAACAGTTTTCCAGGGCAATAGACTTGGTTAGAAATATTCTTGCTCTCCTAGGGATTATTGGAGAAAATATTGTAATTTACACTGCTGAGTTCTCAAAAGGGAATTTTGAAGTAACGGGTGGAGAAGTAACAAAGTCTGTAATAGGAGTGACAGGGGCTTACTGTTATAATCGATGAAATATGTATGTTTAGGACATGACACCCCTTGAAACGGCTACCATCGAAACACGGATTCTTTTCAAAATTACTTTCTTGGGTGACAAAGGGTCTACAACATAACACATCTTGGTGTTGTAGGACCGGCTGTTGAGAACAAAATATTTTTAACGGCAGCCGCTGCTTACTACACTGCGCCGTTTGTGTTGGTGGTCATCATCATCCGAGCGTATTCCCGGTTGCATCCTCAGCCGTAACACTAGAGCCCGGGGTCCGCTACCTAACCTCCGTGATTTGACGAGGTTACTGGTTTTACACAGAGCGACTGCCGTCTGACCTCCGTAACCCAAAGGGTAGAACTGAACCAATCTTAGGATAGGTAGATGGCAGGACCCACAGCTTTGCGTGCCTTCCATCTTTCCCTTCGGATAATCAGGTGATTCAATATCCTAACCAAACTAGAGCATCTCATGCGGCATTCTCTCCGAGTGAAAATAAACCACACTTCTTAGGAATCCTATTAGCGAGTGAGCCCGATCAAGTTCATGCTCACATTATACGTCGCACAAAGCAATACTTGAACCGGTGCAAAGTTCACGGAAGTCGTAGGGTGTCTTGGTTTCCTAGCGAGTTATTTATAGGAAAATGCGTTTATTATAGGAACTTACCTATGAATATACACTTAATATTCCTATGAAATAAAAATACTCAACAAATGCAACAAATTATATGACTTATAAATGAACATACAAGTATTTATTAAAAAAACAAAAAACCCGACTGCTAAGATATAAGTTGTATATATTTTTGTAATCCTTGTATAAAATCCATTAATTTAATACAACTTAATAGCTTTTGAATAAAAAAATTTTTCGAAGACACATAATTTGGCGCGAAATTCCGCCATTTTGGATTATTTTATTTTTTTATATACCCAGTGTCACTCTCAGAGTTAGGACAAATCTAACGACATCTCTCTAGCTAAAATCCATCAATCCGTTTAGGCTGTAGAGCATGCCAAAGAAATTTACATACATACATACACTCGAAAAACATTACCCTCCTTCTGGCGCAGTCGGGTAAAAAATCCCGCAATACCTATTATATTTAAACTATTATATTTTATGACTAAATATTACAACTATGTTTTTTGAAATATACTTTGCCATATGTTTTTTAACAAGCTGTCTAAATTGGTTCTCTATTTTGTCTCATAAGAATTGTATCCATAATCTACATAAGGTCTCATATATGTTTTTTTTCCATGGTCATCATGTCTCCGAATAATGACTAGCCCTAACTTATTGTCACATATATCACGTGCCCTAAAGTTAAATAAATACTAAATGTCGTAATTTTATGTGCTCAAAAACTTCGTTGTCGGTCGTCGCTCGCCCGCTCGCTCGCTCCTGTGATAGTCCCTGCACAACCATAACCTAACCTACCTTCTGTGGCTAATTCAGGGTCACCAAATTGGTCGCTTCCTTCACTTGGTCGACTCTCGCTGGCTTTGCTCGCTCGCTCCTGTGATGGTCCCTGCACAATCATAACCTAACCTACCTTCTGTGGTTAATTCAGGGTCACCAAATTGGTCGCTTCCTTCACTTGGTCGACTCTCGCTGGCTTCGCTCGCTCGCTCCTGTGATGGTCCCTGCACAACCAAACCTAACCTACCTTCTGTGGCTAATTCAGGGTCGCCAAATTGGTCACTTCCTGCACTTGGTAAAGGCTCGCTCGCTCCTGTGATGGTCCCTGCACAACCATAACCTAACCTACCTCCTGTGGCTAATTCAGGGTCGCCAAATTGGTCGCTTCCTTCACTTGGTCGACGCACGCTGGCTTCGCTCGCTCGCTCCTGTGATGGTCAGTGCACAACCAAACAAGCCATTTAAGTATAACAAATAATAAATCAAAAACTTAATTTTTTTTATGGACAAATCACACTAATTAAGCTAGCCCCAAAGTAAGTTTTAAACTTGTGTTATGGGATACTAACTCAACGATACCATATTTTATGATAAATACATATATAGATAAATACCCAAGACTCAGGACAATTTGAAAAAGGAAATTTTCCATCTTGCCCTGACTGGGGATCGAATCCAGAACCTCCGGATTAGCGGTCTAGCGTGTTAACCATTACGCCACGAGGGCCGTCTAAACTCAAAAACTAAAAAAAAATAATCGTCTTACCCATGCAACATGATGGCAAGAACACTGGCTGCATTACCTCGCTGGATAGCAATGCTAGTCCTTTGGAAAAAGTAGCCAGCCCTCTTGTCACTGAGTAACTGAGTCTAAATATTTATTAACGAGTATGCGGAATCCAACATAGTCCATAAAGTTTTGTTACCATAAAATTTTAGTAAGAAAGGCTTTTTCTATAAAAGCTTTTCTTATATTATTACAAGCTTTTATTTATTTTCATCTGTCCCGTTGTCTGTGTCCGTCATAAAATCTTGCAAGCTAAATTAGACCCACTTTCCATTATACGATCGAGTTGAAACTTTACATAGGTATTTAGGTAAGTTCGGTGACAATGCAGTGGGTTGACTGGTCGATTAAGCCTATGACTTTAAGTCCGCCTTTTGCATTTATAATAAAGTTAAATAAATAAATGCAATATTAAGGTAAGTAGCAATGACCTGATTACATGATGAAACCAGAAGGTGGCCACGGCATATCTGTGATAAAACTACATAACCCCACCAAATTTGGGCTCGATTGTGTCGTCTTGAGGAGTGAGAACCTTAAGCTTCTTAGCATTTTTGCAAAGTGGGCATTTTCCGCAAAAATTAACTGTAAACAGTAGTTCATAATATAGTTTGAAAGGATTATCTAGAGCCGTATGGTACAAAATTTTAAATGATACCTCCGTTACCTTTCAAATAATTTATTTCAAATGGGGGCAGCACTGGACCCCGAAAAATTAATGTATTTAAATATGTATTAAATTCGAAATATGTGATGAAAAAAATGGGTGAGATTTTTTTTATTTTCATCACATATATTTAATTTAGTTATTGTTTCGAGCATGGTAATGTTTATAATAAATCAATAACAAAACCATTTCTTTGTTTTCATGTGTGTATGTAGCCAACACTGCTGTTAGATTTTTCAAGCTGCTTAAGGTATCTACTCGTAACATAGCTCGACGAATGCCAAACAACGATGACAGCAGGGACCAACGGCTTAACGACCTTCGCAGAAGTACAGAGTAGCTCAAGATTTTTTTATGCCACTTGTGGTCACCCATCCAAGGACAAACCACGACCGGGGTCACTTAACTTGCGAAAGCGATGCGTTTCCCCACCGGAGTACCGAGCTCTTCAAAACACAAACACTAAACTAAAACTAATAATAAAAATCCTTTCTAATTTTTTTCTCTCCTTTAATCCTTTATAAATAAAAAAATGTCCCGCATATCCTTTCCCTGCAGATGAGTGCCGTGGAGGCCGACTTCTATTTAAAACTGACTAAGATTTATACGTAATAATTAAAAATCACTTTTTACTTACATTATTGAGATTTTAATGAATGAATTAAGTATAATAATTATTTAATTAACATTCTTTAAGTATGCCTACTACTTTTTCTGTGTTCGATGACGGAATCCGATTCGTAGTTCGAGATGATAACCGTAGCACTCCGTAGGCTAGGGCCTACGCACGCCTACGCCTGGGCGCGGCGTAGCGGCTACGCTCCAACCGCTACGCGCGTGGCGCGTATATATTTCGACGCGTTTACCGCTCGCCTCATTTCAGTGACAAGCGCGCGTTCGCGCACACGTACCGTGAAGTGCTTGTAGCCAGTCGCACCAAACTTCAGGTAAGTTTCAGCTCGACTAATAAAAAATACAGAATATTGATTTTTTATAAAACTGTTTTTGGGTCAATTTTACGATGATTTAGCAATTTTTTAAGTAATCACAGTCTCAAACTTAATAAAGTTCATTAAAAATCTTAAGACATTTTTTAACAGTTATAATAATTATTTGAAAAGACATCTCTAAAAATTAAGTTTTAAACTTTTTCGTTTATGTTTAAAGTTTTCTACATTTTTTATAATTAAAAAGCATACTACAAATAAGTTCTAAATATCATAAGAAACTGGGTTCTTCTAGTTCATATAAGTTATTTTTGTAGTATCAGTCTTGTAGGGGTGCTTACTGACCTATATATTATACCTAGTTTGCAGTTAATCAATCTATAACAAAAGAAAAAATGCAACAAGAAAAATCAAAATCGAACAGATATGTATATATTTTTTTAATCAAGTATAGTTCATTCTAAATGTCCTAATGTAAACCATTAGTTTCAATATTTTCTAAATTACGCGCCGACGGCAAAATGTGACTCTTAGAATTTAAATGCTTTTTTTAAATTTATTTGTTTATATACACACAATACATTTAATTTTACTATCTAACTTTACAATTGAAATATTCGCTTCTATTTAATCCGAAAATAAATTTAAATAATTTTACATGCGAAAAAACATACTTAAAGATTTCCAGTTCATGAGATTCAATAAAAATCAACTAAAATGGTACTAACCATTCTTCTCAAATTATAAAGGGACAAGAAAGTTTCCAAATGCATTTTAAGAGGATTTTTTTCAAACTGCCTAATAATCAATAATTTGGACTATATTTTATTTAAAGCATAGTTTGTAGTTAGTTTAATTTCAATTGTATTTATTATTTTTTTCTTATTAACAACTAGCTGACCCGGCGAACTTCGTTTCGCCCTTTCCCGTTCCCTTTTCCATAATTTCTCACCGTTTAAACCTTCCCTGGACTTTCATGAATATTTCAAGACCAAAATTATCCAAATCGGTTCAGCCGTTCTCGAGTTTTAAGCAGACTAACGAACAGCAATTCATTTTTATTTATATAGATATGCTTATGAAAAAAACTATCTCAAAAAAAATTGTGCAGGTATATACATTCATACCTTGCTTGGAAATCGGACAAAAAGGCCCATTGCGAAATGATGAGCAACATAATGCTTAGGCTACACGCATTATTTATAAGCTCTCATCAAAAAGTATTTGTCGGCCCAGCCCAAGAAATTAACTATAAGTAATTATTAATATTCCGTGATGATTCAATTAATAAAACATTTATCACAGCCGAATTTTTAAATATTCTTCGCATTTCTTAAATTAGTTAATTATTAAAAAGCTATCGATTTTGGGAGCTACTTACATGCTGGTCTGGGAGAAAAGGAAAACTTTGCTTCTCTTCCCGCGCAGATCGTAGAAGCCGATCGAGGAAATGGGCGAAAATGCAATTTGCTCCACCATCACTATTTTGATTCCCTTTTTCACCTTCTCGCCCACTATCACGCTAAAAGTGGCCTTTGAGTCTTACGGCCCTTTGGTCTGTGTGCTTAAAGCCGCATGATCCAAAATGCTCTGTCTGCCCCATAGGGACGAAGACGTAGTATGAGTGTTTGTATTTTAGGAACGCTGATTTCTATGAAATATTCATCATAAGTCTGCACTCCTTAAATGAGGAGCTCAGTGGCCCGGCGGGAGTGCGCATTACTAGCGCTTTCGCAAGTAAAGCGGCACCGGGCGTGGTCCGCATTTAGATGGGCATAAAAATTTCTTGAGCTCCTCCGTGCTTCGGAAGGCACGTATAAGCCGTTGGTCCCGGCTGTCATCATTGTATGGCAGTCGTCAAGCTATGTCAGATGCCTTTAGGCAGCTTGAAAAATCTGACACCAGTATTGGCCACTTACACACACAATAAACAACAAACAACAACAACTCCTTAAATTTATAGATTACTGACTATATGACTGATTTAACAGGATTTTTTTTAATGAAAACAGCGGTTCGTAGGTACGAGTACAAGCATTTTCAAGTTAGCGTGTAAGAAGCTACAAACTAAAACATTTGTGAAAAAAAAGTTTTTTAATTGTATCTCATATTACACATATCTTTAAAGGGAAATCATGAGAATTAGAAATAATAGTCCGGGTAACAAGTATGCAAGTTAGTGCAAGATCACCAAAAAAAAAAGTTTTATAAAAACAAATAATTTAAATAATAATAATAAATAATAAATAATTTATAATTTTTTTTACAAATCGTTTTCAGATTTTTCTAAAATATTTTTTATTAACAAACTGCCAGAAGTAAAATGAAATTCTTATAAAATGTAGATTACCAAGTTACAATAACAAAAAAATATTAAACTATATTTTTGGGAAAATAGCTTAAAAACAGAAGCTTATTTTGAAGTCAAATTAATTTTTAAACTTTGATTCGCTTAAGGGATATAATTTATTTGTAACCAATTAAATTATTATGAGATTAAGAACATTATATTTAACCGAACTTAATATTACCTTGCGACCAAAAGCTAAATGTGCTTTCTAAAGTACAGACAGAGAAGCCCAAGATGAAGTGTCATTATCACAATAAAACCTGTAGCGATGGATCCTTTTTTGCGTTTATACAACAATTAGGGATGTTATGGAGCTCCCATAACCGAAACTGAAATAGGGTTGTGGAAAAGGTCAAAACAGTATTATTCTATTTAGTTCTTCAGTTAGATTATTACTTGGCAAAGTAAAAAATCCCCGAAATTACCCGTAGCGTTCACCCCCAGTAAATTTTGGCTGAACCGATGTTTTTCCCAAAGTTACAGATCATAGAAGTTCCGGAATAGGGGCTTGCGACGTCACTGTCTTGTTTAAATATGTACAATTGTACAAATATCTTCGTCAATATTTTTTTGTTAGAGAAAAGAAAAAATAGGTGCGTGTAAAATATGTTTTAATAAATATATTAATATATATATATATATACGAGTACTTAATCAGATTTGTCCATATATATATATATATATGGACAAATCTGATTAAGCTAGCCCCAAAGTAGCTTTTTTTAAACTTGTGTTATGGGATACTAATTCAACGATACTATATTTTATGATAAATACATATATAGATAAACACCCAAGATCCAGGACAATTTGAAAAAGGCCATTTTCCAACTTGTCCTGGCTGGGGATCAAACCCAGAACCTCCGGATTAGAGATCTAGCGTGTTAACTATTCGGAGGTCGTAACTATTAAGTCCATAATACTAATTTACCATATATTTTTTTAGTCCACATTTTATTCGCGTATTACCGGATATCCGAAACACAAATGTATCTGTAACCGTTACAGAAACCGATATAAAAGTCAGCCAGTTCAGTACTAAAATCTATATCCTTATCCGAAACTACCCTAACTTTCTAGATAATCCGAAATAATTAAATATGCTTAACCGTATCCAAATCCGAAATTCCTGATCGATAATATCTAAATATCAAAAGTCAGATGATTTAATAAATAGATTATCATATTTCCTTTTATAGATATTACGCAGTGTTTAAATACTCATACATGGAACATATATAGCCCAAGGCATCGGAATTTCAAAATTTTTCGGCCCAAAGTTATCTCGTTAAAAAGAGTTATTTCCCAGCCCACGTGGCATTTCGATTTGTTATGTTTAACAATTTTATTATTATAACAATATTTTACGCACCCCGGACAAAAAAAAATCTTATTACGACAATGCGTTTAACGTTTTGAAAAATTGTTTTTACCAGGGGAAGACGTAAAATTATTTACTTGTACACGTCGGCGGTCATATTTTTATTACCGCCTGAAGTGTAGGTATTATAGATTATATTTATTTTTATTATTAGCGAAAAGTTTTACAAGTCGCCGCAAGACGTCAACCAGGCTATGTCTATGTTTAGTCTCTTGCCTCGTTTTACGAATAATTGCATGCATCGAATTTACCCCTCCATTAACAGCGCACCGCTAATAATGTACACATCCGTTGGTCCATCGAGCTGCTTCGCTCTCAAATGAAACTTCAATTTGTGACTGGTTTGGAGGAATCAAAGGGATCTGGTTAGTGAGGCTGGCGTAACGAGATTGCATATCTGCCAGATAAACTTGCATTGATAGATTTCATGTAATATGAAAATTGAAAACTGAGGATGCAATCACGAACGTGGTAAGATTAAAAGAATTTCATGATCATCAACTATATTTTAAAGAAAGGTAGAAGGGAAAGGAGGTGCAGGAAAAAAGAAGATTTTTTGATCAAATCACTACTTCTTTACTTAGGTACTACTCCGCTGGTTTAGCGACCGAAGTGGATCTTGTCCTCCGAGACAAAAGAGCATCATAATTTTCTATTCTGAGCGATATCTTGCCAGCTTCCATCTCCTGCATCGTATCGTTCCGATATCTGGGTCGACTGGTATTCGGCCTGATACCTTGCCCATATAGGCTGCCATGACGCCACGATCCTCCCGCATTCTTTCCAGATGCTCAAGCCATTGCAAGCGGAGCGCTGTTGTAACACCGATTATATTCGGTCTTTTAGCAGCTCCTTTGTCTCCACATTTTTTCAGACTCTCCAGCTTCCATCATAAAGAAAAAATAATTGTGAAACACATGAGGAGGTTAAGAACATAGCGGGGGAAAGAGAGACATCGAAACCGAGAAGAGCGCGGCTTACAAGAAGAAGAAGCTCTTGTCAGTGGAGTATGAATTCTCCTCCATTTGTCTTTATATATTTTATGTAATAATAATATCTAAATTAGAGATTTGTTCTCTCTTCCCACGGGTGTCGTAAGAGGCGACTAAGGGAGGTATGGTTAATAGAGAACGGACGGACAGCAGCGTCCTCTGTACAAAGACATTATACCATTTATTACGTTTACCAACCCTGCCTCTGCTCAGGTATGGGATATGCCTTTAGCCCAGTAGTGGACCGATATAGGCACCGATATATGTAAAAAAAGAAAGAATATTTAAAAATATATAACGCGTGAAATTAAGCGCTTGCAGTGATATTTTTAACAGGCAAGCGGCTAATTAATTACGATAACTTTTTCGAAACTAATAAATTACGAAAACTTGGAGTGTAAGTACCAACTACCAGCCGTTTTTTTTCCGCGCAGATCGTAAAAACCAATCGAGGGAATGGGAAACAGAGTGAACCATGTTAATAGACGATGCGGCTAGCACCCATCATTATTTTGATTCCTTTTTCCACCTTCTTGCCCATCATCACGCTAAAGTGGCGTCGGAGTCTTGCGGCCCTGACAAAAAAAACGCTTTTTGTGTTTTTCTAGTTCTTATCACCAATATTTTTATACTTAAAAGTAGGCTCTAACTACAATCTATTATAACTGTGCTACTTACCGAAAATAAACATTTTTGATTTTGATTTTTTGATCACCAACATTTCTTTGTAAATTTATTGTGAAAAAATGTAAATTATACAGACACGCGATTTCACCTATTTTATTATATGTGTATGATGTATAAAATGATATGATATACCTACATAAATAATTAAACATGTCATTATAAATAATGGTCCAACTACAAAAAATATCTACTTTGAGCTATACTACCCGTAGATTCATTTTCTAATTCTGAGCGTTAGTATTTTCTTCCCTGTTCGCCTATTTTTAGAGAAACCACTCTCCTTTCTAATAGCTTTCCCTAGTACAGCTATGTACTCGTACGATGCTTTGAAGTACGGTGTAGGTGTAGGAATGCCTTCATTGATGTAAAACTTGTTCACTAAGATTCATAATTTTAAACTTACTTAAATGTAGAGTGTGTAGCTAACAATGGTGTATGATTGTCAAGCTGCCTAAAAGGTGTTTGACGTGGGTTAACTGTCATCTTGTGCCGATCATCTTCTTCTTCGTCTAAGCACGTTCCCGGTTACATCCTCAGCTGTGCTGCTTCGGAGCCCGGGGTGCGCTTTCCCGCTTTTTCTTCTCCATATATAACATGCATGTCAATGGTCACCCAAGGATGCCAAAGACCTTGCAAAATGAAGAAGAAATAGCCGGAACAGTTTAAATTATTTGGCTATAGTTTTACGACCAGCCGCCTGCCTGACGTCAACCCTCTTTGGGAATGTATTTGTGCGAAGAGTTTTACAACCCGGCCGCCGCCCGATAATAACCCTCCTTGCGAATTTAATTGTAGCACAAGATGTTTGTGCTTAGTCCTTTAGTCGCCTCTTACGACATTCACAGGAAGAGATGGAGTGGTCCTATTTAAACCCGGAACCACACGGGTAATCTAGTGCCGATTATACATGAGTACAAACTCCGAGTTACAAATCGCGCCTAGTAATGACTGAACTCGTACCTCACAGACTCACAGCCAGTGCTTTAACCGCATGGCTACCATAGCTTCATACTTATAAATAAATCATTTTCTTATTAGGCTAATAGGCATACCGCCCTCCACATGATATGTGATCAAAGCTTATGCACGCCTGATAGGTATACTGTTTATAATACCGTGATGTATTTTTATTTAAATTTTATTTAAATGGCGTCCGCAGAAGACCAGCGTCGCGGCTTACAATGCGACATATGCATAAACCACTATAAAATTCTATCAAAATGATCTCTCATTTTGGTAGAATTTTGTAGTGTGTCAAAATGTTGTACCTATATTCTTTTTTTTTAATGTCGTCTCTACCAAAAAATATTATTTGATAAAAACAACTTTCCATAATAGAAATCTAACTAAAACTATACTAAAATCTAAAGTAAAAATCTAAATTTTGTTCATGTGGCATGGTGCCAAGAACACTGGCTGCAATCCCGCGCTGAATGGATGGCTACTGCAATTCTACCAAATAAAAATATATTCTTCTTTTCTTTCTATTTCATAACTTTAGCGTACGCTTGTAGGAGAAATTTTCCCTGGAACCGTAGGCAGTACATACATACAAACATCACGCACGTCTTTATTCTTAATGGGGCAGACAGAGCATTTTGGATCTTGCGGCTCGGCTTTAAGCAAACAGCCCTGGGCCGCAAAACTCAAAGGCCACTTTTAGCGGAATGGAGGGCGAGATAGAAAAAGCAATCAAAATAATGATGGCTTGCTTTCGCATTTTCGTCCATACCCTTGATCGGCTATCCGCCCGGGAAGAAAAGCAACTGGTACAATGTACCTAAGTTTTTTTTTTCTCTGAGACCAACATGGAAGTCTGTAAGTATGTACAATGTATGTAAAAATTACTATAAAATTCACTCATTTTTATTACTATATTTTTATTTTAGTTGTCAGTTTAACATCCGCAATGAGACTAATAAAAAACCATCTAAATTACACCACGTTAATCACAAAGAGATTAAGTTCAAAGGCTGAAACTTGTCTTAAATGAAAGCCAATAAAAAGTTAATTTTCTCATCAAAGGATGCGCCATTTTGAAAAATAATTAATTAGTGGTTTCTTCAACTCAAAAGTTAATTGCAGAAGAAGAAAAGTAGCTAATTCGAGATTAATTTAAGGGCGTCCGTTCTCTTTGCCGTGACAAATCCCTCCAATTTTAAAAGTTTTGTAAACAAATTCGGGACAAATGGATAAAAAATAACAAAAGACATAAAGCCGCTTGTCGACAGCCTGTTTTGGACTTTAATGGGAAATGTGTGGCACATTATCTTTATTATTGAATTATTAAGGTTGAACGCGTGGAGGTGATTGTATGAGACAATACCATCTTCTTTTTTATTAGGAACGCACGTGGTAAATTGATTGAGACAAAGGTCTGAGAAAAAAATTTAAAGTCTTAAAATAAGGTCATTTTATTTTTGTTATCATCTGCACCTTTCTTTCACTGTCTTTTTCATCTAAGCGTGTTCCCGGTTGCATGCTCAACTGTGCTGAGTTCGGAGCCTGGGGTGCGCTTTCCCGCTTTCTTCTCCGAATACAATTTATAATATTCATGTCAAAGGTCACCCAAATATGCTGAAGATTTTAATTTATTCTATTGTAGAATTTATTAAGTAGGTTGTGAGATCCTGACATTAACGTACAATCTGTTTGAATGTATGTTCATAATTATTTATACGACCATGTTATTTTTTTCTTAACATGGTCACCATCTTAAGATAAAGAAAAAAAAACAGTGTACATAAGTATATTTTTTTCTCTTTGGTTATTCGAAGTGGCTAAATGGCTGATATTGGTTTTACTTATTTTTTATAAAGAATAAGAATTAATAGCAATTAGAACAAATAAAATAACCTCAAAAACAAATCAGTCAATCAGGGAATCGAATTATTGTACGAAGCAAAAGTGTCTTCCTAATTTGAGCAATTTTTCTTTGGGAGAGTTATTAGTCTCATTTACTGGCTGTGGCTGTGAGGTAACATGGACGCCGAATACACCTTGATGTATTTATCATAGGGTAAAACCCGAATAGTCGCCCCGGGGGTATAGTTGCCTTGATTGCAATTACTCTAGTTTCGCAAATGAAACACATGTTATTAAATTTATCTATCAAGAGACTCTGCATCTACAACTAAGTTGACAGTGTTGCATGACGGCTAGGTGCGATCAAAGTTTTTGCGGGATAGATGTCCTCTTTCTCGACAGGGCATCTATTCTAAACAAAATTAACATGGAATAGGCAACTATCCCCTATATGGGATAGATGTCCCAAAATTGAGAGGTCCGCAAAAATCGCCAATACTCAGGAAATATCAAAGATATTGTAATAAACATTATCTTTTTTAAACCTTTTATAAATTTGAAGATAATAAACCAAAATACCTACCCGTTTGACAAATAAAGTATCTTGCTTTTTGTACAAAGTGATATAAAGTAATTACAAAAAGTGGGGCAACTATCCGGGTTTTACCCTATGTGTAGTTGTTTGTTACGCAAGGTCCTTTTTAGGGTTCCGTAGCCAAATGGCAAAAAACGGAACCCTTATGGATTCGTCATGTCTGTCTTTCCGTCCGTATGTCACAGCATCTTTTTTCCGAAACTATAAGAACTCTACTGTGGAAACTTGGTAAGTAGATGTATTCTGTGAACCGCATTAAAATTTTCACACAAAATAGAAAAAAAAACCAATAAATTTTGGTTCCCCATACTTAGAATGAAAATATTATGCAAAAACAGACTTGCGAGGTTTACCAGCTCTCAGAGCCACTAGTAGTATTGGGTAAAGTTGTGTATAAGTTTATATATTACTTATCGCGAATTAAACTCGCCTTTAAATATTTGCTCTTTTTACAAAAATAATTCATGTCATCTTTTCGTCTTTCTTTATAAATTACGTTACATACGTCTGTTTAATTTGTAAATAAATATATTAAACATTGTTTTACACGTTTAGCGCACAAAATTAATTAATGTTTGATACAAAACACATGCATGGCAACATATTGTAGACAACGTAGGTGTACGAGTATAATGAAATTAGCCGAAGTCCCTTGGGAAGCCCGCTTACGTGAGCGGTCCTAGGGAACGTCCGACACTGTTTACACTTTTCATTTACCTTTAAATGGACGCTTCATTATTAAAATTAAGTAATAAATGAATAGGAACATATATATTTTTTTAGGTAACCTAAGTATGTTTTGAGACCTTTGCCCATAATAAGTTGAGCAAAGATCTTCAATAAAAACATCTAGGTAATACAAATAATTTACAGAAGTAATGGTAACATGGAGTACAACACAAACCATTATAATAACAGTAGCTTATAGGTTTCTTCTTTGCTGGTCTGGGAGAAAAAAAACATAGAATGTACCAGCTGCTGCTCTTCCCGTGCAGAACGTAAAAGCCTATCGAAGGAATGGGCGAGAATCTGAGTCATATGAATAGGCGATGCGGTTAGCAACCCATTGCTATTGTGATTTCCATTTTCCACCTTCACGCCCACCATCATGCTAAAAGTGGCCAGGGCGTTAACGCCCCAAGCTATGTCTGCCCCTGTTAGGGATAAAGACGTGATGGTGTATCCTTACAACCTATATAGGTCCACTGCTGGACTAAGGGCCTCTCCGAATTCAATATTAAATCCTCCCTTTGTTGAGAGACGCCTAATTTCCAGTCGTGAAGTAAATAGGTGAATAAAATTTGTAGTAGTACCACTACACATTACAATATAAACAACCAATAAAACATAAAATGTTTTTATTTTATTTTTTATATTTGGATGACTACAGCTACAATTACAATAGGTTACAAGGTAGTAAACAAAAAGCCAATAACAGGTCTTCACAAATAGAAACACAATACATGTATTGATGAGTTTACGGGAACGTCTAAACAATCAGTCAAATAAATTTTGCGATAAAAGAATATAAATACCTCCTGTTGTAAAATGTTCTCCTATCCTATACCACAGAGTAATAATATACTACGTAAAACCTATACCAATATAAAAATTTAATCCATAATAATGGGTAATATACTTAAATAAGTAGGTACTTTATGTACTTAGTCATTTACTGGGTAGCTATTAAACGTAGCGTGCCACTTCTCTGTGGTGTTAGTTTCTAATGCAGCTTAAGGAACAACTTTAATAATAAACAAGTTACAACTGGACAACTAGTTTAAACTATATAGGTATATTGCAAGTTATTCCAACAAAAAGTAGTTCCTTTATTTCTAAACACCAACACTATTAAATAAGAGATTTTATTATTTGTGTTTCGTGACCAATAGATTTTTCAAGCTGCCTAAAGGCATCCTATATATAATAGCTTGACAACTGCAATACAATAATGACAACCGGGACCAACGGCTTTACGAGTACGTGCATTCCGATGCACGGAGGAGCTCGAGAAATGTTTATGCTAGTTGTGGTTACCCATCCAAGTCCGGACCACGCCTGGTGTCTCTTAACTTGCGAAAGCGATGGTAATGCGTACTCCCGCCACAGAGCTCCTCTTATATTAGTATCAGGTGCTGCTATAAAGCCCAGGGTCCTCTATAAGTTCCTTTTACCTCTAATATAAAAAGTAAAAAGAAAATATAGCGATCATACAGCGTTTGGCGGCTCTTGACAGACAGAGCCCGGAGCCGCAAGACCCAAGGCAACTTTTAGCGCGATGGTGGAAAGGTGAAGGTGGAAAAAGGAATCGAAATGGTAATGGATGACTGTTCTTCATTAATATTTGTAGATTTATTACCATTGCAGTAAAACGTTGCTAGAAAAACGTGTTTTTTCCAATAAAAGCATTCTCAGATATCGTCATGTGCTCCCTTTTACATCGCGATTTTTCTGTAATTAAGTATTTCAGAGTTTCTATACCTCTTTGGAAAGCTAATAAAATGTAGAGGTTGTTCTAATAATCTGCGCAACCACTAGGTAATGATTTTTTTGAGAGAATTTGCATGATTGAAACACTTGTTACATAAATTTTATTATTACCTATATTTAGGGGCTTCTGTTCCCAAATGGTTAAGGATTTGAAGCATGTTATGATTGTTTAATACGCGCTACACCTAATGTCTACTTGTTTACACAGTAAAAATTAATTAATTCTGATTATAAGCAAAACATAACAATCGGCAATAAAAAAAAACAGTGCCGACAGAAGTGAAAACTTGTACAAGGTCGTTTCGGTTACACGGTAACAGTGTCGCGATTATAGCAGTTTTATCCCTTTCACTTCAAAAATTTAAAAAATCATCAAATTTCTCGATCATGATTAACTTTTGCATAATAAATAATGGGTCCAGTTAATGCCAAATAATACTCCCTACTACCCATTGAGAGGATGGCATCTAATAACCAATTACCCTGTATACAAAGTAAACACTGAATATGTATGAACAATGTAATTAGGACTATAAAGTACAAAATTCTCATATTATCTTTCTGGTAATTATCTTGTTTAATGACCAATTTCTATGTATTTTAGGGCCTGGTGTGTATAATTAAGAACCTTACCTACTTATTAAGTATTGTAGTCGAGTTTAAATTCGTGGTTACAGGTGTGACTAATATAATAACCCTTCTTAAGTGGCTATAAAACCATCCCTACTTATTACTGATCCTATATATTATAGCAAAAAATCTGCTATATAACTACCGCTTTTTAAACTATCGCCAGAGGCCGGACACTCCTAAGGTACGCGCAATATGCGTCACCCAGGCGTCCCCGTTCCCCGTCCCCGCACCTCTCCCCCGTTTTCGCCTCGATTCTCACGTTGGCCGTCAAGAACCGGGGGAGAGGTGCGGGTGCGGGGAACGGGGACGTATATTGCGCGTACCTTAGAAGAGTCCCTTCTGTTTACTCTTACTGTATTCTGTGCTATCGCGCTTTGAACACGTTTACGAGTATTGACTGAGTGAGCGAAGCGTCTCTGTTCCAAGAGTGGCCAAAAATGCTTTTGTCGGTCTGTCTGTTCTCGCTTATCGCCATTTTTAACTGATTTACGAAAATTGGCACACAAGTTCCTTGTTTTTTTTTTAGGTCGCAGACACTTGAAATCCTTTTTTGTGTACTGCTTGCCATGCTAAGCAGTTAACCTAAGATCCCGGGTTCGATTCCTAGTAGGTACCAGTAAACTTTTGCTTATTTTTACAATATTTATGAGGATCTAGGTGTCTTGAATGTACTAGGATTAACAATATATGTTAGATTGGGGCTAAGAGAAACTAAGGCATAATACGTCTTATATTTTATAGTGTATTTTTCTCCCATCCTTCTATATAAAACGAACCCACTCATTCTACATTTGAATTACTCCTTACCTTACAAATTTTTTTACTTACTTGCTACTCATTCGCACTTCTTAATTATAGACTCTTTTGGAAAACCTTACATTCTACATATATTTAGATACCTATACAATAGCAAAACTTTTTTATTTTTTTAATATCATTCCGATAAAAAAGTGCAATATTTACTTAAAATTTTCACGTTACGCTACCTACGCCAAGTTTCCACGTTATAAAGTTGCCCGCTAAACTTTTAATCAGTAGTAAACTTTGTTGTATATTCTCAAAGTTCATAAAGTTCTCATTACCTACATGTTTCGTGAATCATCTTCAATATATTATTTTTTTATTACTAAACATATCGAGTAATTCAAGAAGCTAAGTATTATGTATAAACCATCAGAGATAGGTTTCATGTTAATACAGAAATTATACTGTGCCAATATCTAATTAATATTAATATAAATAGCTATATGATTAAGCGGGATGGTAATAATGTTATTTGATAAAACAAGTTACTTATTGGCCTAACTGAGTAATAAACATTGACATTATAATTGCATTAATTTACTAATAATAACGATCTCGCTGACAATAACTTGAAAAAAACTATTTAACTACCTATACCAATTTTTTTAACACTAAAGGTATATATTTATAAATAAATTGCATGTTTTGTGATACCCGACAGGGTCCATAGTATGCTGTTCTTAAGACAGTGACTTTCAGTAGTTAGAACTGATTTAAGTACATTATAAAATTCAATAAATGAATTTAAGTAATAGACTAAGTAATAGACCTAGAAGAATTTCTAATTCTTGGATTCCTTTAACTTCAAAATGTGCTAGAAAGCCAACATTGAAAAATGCGGTTTAAAGATTATTATGCTGGAACTCAAAAAGTTTTCATATTTATGAAATCTAAATTCTCCCTAAATATTAACAATAGCTTGTGAATTTTCCACCAAAGCTCACTAATTCTTGCAATAATAAATTAATTCTAACGGTGTGAATTTCATAGCTTGACCACTCAGGCTCATTTCAGATTATGCCTACGTGGTCTAAAGGTCTAAGATTTTCAATTAAATTTCAGTCAATGCGCTGTAACGCCTGTGACCGACCCGCTTTCATACATATAGGCTTAATACTCCTCCCATTATATGGAAAGGTAAATTCGTTTATAAGAATTATGCAAAGGTAACCATGCAAGCTTTAAAATTTGGGGGGTTTAATTAGATAAGAGGTTTCGGGTCACGCATAAGAAATATTGTCAATGTAGAATTTGAACATATTGTATAAAAGGTTTTACATCCAATTATGTAAAGTTTTTATTAACTGAAGCTAATAAGGAGTATTTGGACCTTTATTAGGACGACCTACATACGTGGCGTAAAGGTCAACACGCTAGTCCGCCAATCCGGAATTTCTGGGTTCGTTCCCAAACCAGGACAAATTGGAAAATGGTCTTTTTCAAATTGTCCTGTGTATTGGGTGTTAATCTATATATGTTTTGTTATAAAATATAGTACCGTAGAGTTAGTATCCCATAATACAAATTTAAACTTACTTTGGGGATAACTCAATTCGTGTGATTTGTCCTTATCTATTCTATTTATTTGTAAACTTTATCATTTGAAATTATGTAAACACAATCATAACGATTGTAGAGTAATTCCTAATTTACATCAATGATTTGCCGAAACACGTTAATCAAAAAATGGTTTTATTTGCTGATGACTCCACTGTTCTGATAAGTGACGTAAATTCAGATGACCATGAAAAAAGTTGCAATAATGCACTAAAGGAGACTATTAACTGGCTAGATAAGAATAAATTAATACCAAATCTTAATAAAACAAAATGTATGCAATTTCACGTCCCACAAACCAATCCAAGTAATGTATCAGTTAAATACGAAAACAACATTATTGAGTTCGTCAAAGAAATTAAGTTTCTGGGAGTTACCCTTGATCATTGTTTAAGCTGGAAGCCACATATAGATGAAATGATTTCTAAATTAAGTAAATATGTGTATGTATTGAGGACAATAACAAACACAGTGTCTCAAAAAACAGCTGTATGTGTTTATCATGCATATGTAGCCTCTGTTTTAAGATATGGCATATTACACTGGGGTAATGCTGCCAATGTGCATATACTCCCACTTTTTAGAACGCAGAAAAAATGTGTCAGGGCCATGTTTGGTGCAAGGCAAACAGAGAGCTGTGTTCCTTATTTCAAAAAACTTAATATATTAACTTTATACAGTTTATATATTATGGAAGCATGTTTATATGTAAAACAAAATTTGGATAAATTCAAACAGATTACTAATAGGCACCCCAGAGCCTGTAGAAACAAAATACAAATACACCCACAGCAAAATTCCAACATGGCTGCATATGACAAAACAGTGTATATTTTAGGACCTAAATTATATAACAAATTACCTGACTGTTTGAAAGAACTTAATACTAGACTATTTAAATTTAAATTGAAACAATTATTAGTACAAAAATGTTATTATAGTATAGAGGGGATATAGAGGAATTTATATGTGACAAATTATATGATATTGAATGATTTATAATTAAGTAATTATATTTGCAACACCCGAGAGGGTAAGTAAGGAGAACTGTATATAGTTATAAGACCTTGTGAACTCTTACTATGCAAATAAAGAATTGATTGATTGATTGATAAATATTTAAAAAAAGAAACTTTACTCAGAGTAACCCATGATTATTAAGTTGTTGTTGTTTGTTTTTTGTGAGTGTAAGTGGCCAACACTGGTGTCAGTATTGGCCATATTGATTATTAAGTACAACCTATTCTTAATTTCATACTTAAAATTAACACCTGGAATTATAAAATTATTAATAAAAAGAAAAACTAAATTTAACTTCCGTCACTTTCCTGAACCAAAGAAGCCAGACGTCTAAGTATTAAAACAATTTTTCAGAAGTTTTGATACCAAAAGTAGGAGGAAATAATCTGGCTAAGACGGAACGAGCTCTTTGACTAAGAGTGTTACAAAGTATAAAGCAAAATTATTCCTAAATTGTGTTTTTTGTGAAAACCAATAACTTGGTACTGTCTGCCACAGCATTCAGCAACGTTTGCTGTAGGTAATTCTCAAAGAGTAAAACGGAAGAAAGCAACAGTGTACATCACAATTTTATGGGTAAGTTTATTTAAAATCAAAATACGTCTGTTTATTAGGTATTTTACCTCGCAAGTGTGTTGAAAAACGTCGTACGATATACGTGCATATATTGGTTAAACACACTAGGCTCTATTACGCCCTCGCCTTCAGCTCAAGCTGAAATTCCGCCTCGTGTGTTATAACCACCATAACGCACTTACATTGTAATATATAGATGTACTATAATAATCCCGTGGGATAAAAATATCCACTATGTTAATCCTTGCAATAAGTTATCTGAATGCAAAATTTCATTCCAATCCATTGTTTTTGCATGATTTTGTATCGAATATCCTAAATTAAACTATTTATAAGTTGGGTATATTTATAAGTTGGGTATAATTATCGGGTTTAATTAAAACCAGACGTCTCAAACAATGTCCTTTGAGATTATGATCCAAAGCAGGTGGGAGGAAATAATTTAGCTAAACTCGAAAAAAGCTCTTTATCTAAAAGTGCTACAAAGCATAAAGGCAGCACTTCACGGCCAGGGAACAAGAGGCTACTTCTAGCACCGCCATTTCACAACTTCACTCAACTTTCTAACAATATAGCAACACGGGGAATAATGACGTTCTCGCTATTCAACGGAGTTGTGATGTGCAAATGAGAAGAGTTCTGAGCTATTTCATTTCCAATAGGTACTGTGTTCTTCGCAATTTGATTGGAATATTCTGGCTTTGTTACAATTTGCGTATTTTCTAAACAATGGTCGATCTTTGAAATTATCAAGTTGCGGACTAGTGTTTAGAAACTTACTCAATACCTACTCAATAATTTTATTTGAACAATACGATTTTATTTTTAATTATTTTACCGCCCAGGATATCAGTCCCTTAGAGCCTATCTTAAATTTTTTTGCTTTTTTATTCCTAACAAGTTACAGTTAAAATTATTTTATAGATAATTATCTGATCTACAAGTTTTGTCTGAACTAATTTTAAGATAAAATTTACCGTTTTGCTGAAAATTGCAAAAACCCCTTTTTTGTGACCTTTGACCCCCAGTATTTTTTTCGTATCTGATCGATGAGGAATTTTTTATATTTTATTTGTGATGGTGTTTTGAACAATCCTACCAACTTTTAGCTGGGTGCGAATTATCGTAAACTCACACCCATTTTTTAGATTTGAGATATTTAAAGCAAACCCCAACCGAACCACTTGACTTCCCGCCAAAAAGTCCAATTTTTTTTTTGAGAATAATTTTACGGCTCTGGATTTCCTGGAAGTCCTTTAGAGCCTATCTTTAGTTTTGTTGCTTCTTTATTCTTACCTACCTAACCTTATCCTAACAAGTTACAATCAAAGGGTGGTGTAGGCCTTTGATTGTTTTAAGGGAGCTTCTGGTGACAAATCTATATGAGTCCGCTGGTTTTCATAGCCGATTGAGTGGCGTACGGCGCCTGAAGACGCCCACATAGTCTGCTAAACAAATAACACTACAGCCGTACTATGACTGTTCACTTTAACTATTCCACATATTGTTCATGAGCATGAACATTTATAACACCAAACTACACCAATTTCATCTTATAAAGTCCACTAAAATCAATTTGCAAAATAATTTAAAGCAAACCCCAACCGAACCCCTTGACTTCCCCCCAAAAACTCCGATCTCATAATTCGCAATGGCAATATGTCAAACTATATTTTCTTCTCAGAATATATATTCTAAGATTTTATTTTTATTTTGTTTTTATACAACCGAAAAAGTTGTATTTTTTTTTAATTCGCAACAAAGAGGTTTTTGTGTTTTTATATATTTTAGTACTTATTATGGAGTGGAGCTACCCTGACAATAGCTTTAGTACATCCTTCAAGATATGTATAAGCTAGTTTTGAAAATGGGTTCCTTAAAAATGTATTTAATAAATAAATAATTTCTCACATTGATTAATTTTTGTTATGGTTTCAAATTCCGAAGAAAGACGAATGTTTTTTGAGTGGAATTTATTCAGCGCTTGTTATATTTCTAACGATTTGAAAGTGCGGTTTTATGAAAGCTGTTCGTTCCACATTTTATTCCCCGTTGTAGCTTTTGTCGTAACGAGAAGCGATAAAAATACCGCAAATGAGATCCTACTACTCTTTATAATGAAAATTCTGTTTATGAATTGTCACGTAACAATTCGTTATAATTTGTTTTTTTAAAGCTTAAACTTTATTTACTGTTCGTTCGCTCAAATGGTTTCCTTCGGTCTAACGTAAACTGTCGGCCCACCATTGTTCAGTCAGTAATCTGCAAACCATTTCAACGAACGAATTTGTAACTTGCTATGTTCATATTGTACTTGCATGGATTAGGTAGACTCTAGATCATCTGAGCGTGTTCCCGGTTGCATCCTCAGCGGTGACGCTTCAGAGCTCGGGGTCCGCTACCAAAACTAAGTGATTTGACGAGGTTTTTGGTTTTTACACAGAGCGACTGTCGTCTGCCCTCCGCAACCCAAAGGGTAGATAAAGATAAATAGATATAAATAGAGATGGTAAAATTACACTGATTGAGCTACCCCAAAGAAAGACTATACTTGTATTATGGGATACTAACTCAACGATACTATATTAAAGGCTACCCTTTAATAAAGTATACCAGAACCAATCTTAAGATAGGTTTAAACAAACGCTAGATAGCGTTCGGGACCCACAGCTTTACGTGCCTAACGAAGCACGGGAATCATTTTTCTTTTCGGATAATCAGGTGTTCCAAGCCTGCAATATCCTAACTAGACTGGCAACAACTTTTCACAAAGTATGCTTCCCAGTGGGATTTGTACCCACGACCTCCGGATCACAAGGCAAACGCTGAGCACTGGACCACGGAGACAGTCGTATACTTTACATACATATTCCATACAATTACAATATGAAGCTTAATTGTAGTTTAAGTGAAATTAGTTTTCTATCTCAAAACAGTGAAATCTCTAAACAGTGCTGTTCATGATACTGACTGAATTTACATTACAAAAGAAAAAAAGGTGAAATTAAAAAAAAAGAAAATTTCGCACTTTCCTTTGTCATTATTTTCCTATATTAAATTTCACGTAGAATTAAAACTCCGATTGAAATTCCAGTGACTGAAGTTGTACGTTAAATAGAAAAGCGTAGCAGCGTTTCCTGGCAAACACCGTCGGTATAAAGTTTGTCGCTACAGAGACCTGTTTTTGAACGCGGGAATCAGCGTTACATAAAACGTGTAGTTTTACAAGGCACGCTTGCCGTCGTCACGAAATGACATTCACTGTATTTTTGAAACCTTTCTTAAAAAAATATATTCCTTTAGGCGATTCACCCACTGGCAACGCGTCCCGCCGCGGTGCGCGGAATCTGCCGCGTTTTTAGTGGGTTGGACTACGCGTGTTTTCTATACAAACTGAACAGAGTAGGCGTCTGTCAATTCGTCAAAGCAAAGGGCTTTTTTCAAGTCTTTGTAACTATACAGTGGAACCCTTTTCCATATTGGTGACAACTATAATAAATCAAAATCCAGATCCTTTACTCGTATTCATCGATATATACTCCTCAGCTCAGCCTCAGCTTTTTGGTTAAAGAAAACAAAAATTTTGGGTCTCGGTTTGCGCCTCTATAATAAAATTTTACACACTACCCTGTGGTTCCGGGTTAGAATAGGTAGGACCACTCCATCTCTTCCCGTAGATGTCGTAAGAGGCGACTAAAGGATTAAGCACAAACATCTCGTGCTACAATTGCATTCCCAAGGAGGGTTTACGTCGGGTCGGGCGGCGGCAGGTTGTAAAACTTTTCGCACAAATACATTCCCAAAGAGGGTTGACGTCAGACAGGCGGCTGGTTGTAAAATAATAGCCAAACCGTTTTAACTGTTCCGGCTATTTCTTCTCCACTTCGCAAGGTCCTTGCCATCCTTGGGTGACCATTGACATGCATGTTATATTTGGAGAAGCGCACCCCGGGCTCCGAAGCAGCACAGCTGAGAATGCAACCGGGAACGCGCTTAGATGAAGAAGAATAAAATTCTAGACACTATAGTAGTGTTGCCATTATCTAAGTAGAATAGTTGAGAATAGAATAGTTGCAATTTTTTGGTTGTAATGTAATCCTAATCCTAACTAATATTATAAATGCGAAAGTGAGTTTGTATATTTGTTTGTTTGTTTGTTACCTCTTCACACTTTATCTACTGAACCAATCTTCTTGAAAATTCGCATACACATAGTAAGGAGTACTGAGAAGGACATAGGGTACCTTTAATCCCGAAAAATGTAATGTTCCCGTGGGATACGCGAGCGAAGCCGCGGGCAAAAGCTAGTATAAACTTTAATGAAAGTACCTATAAGAAATATACCTAATGTAAGTAATAAGAATAAGTTAAAATCTTTATTGCAATACGGCCCATCAGGCTGGGTAGGGACCTATACTGAACTAGGTTTGTTTCGGCGTGGTCGTTCCGAAACGCTAGTAGTTTGTAGCTTTTGCACTACTATAATTTAAGAATAATGACTTACATTCACAGACCTACCACTACTAGACCTGCATAGTGCGTGGCCACTTTAGTGCATCTCTTTCTATCTTTGATTGTTGCCTCCACCCATATTTTGCACACGTCACAGAACACACTATGGTTATTAACTTAAATAAAACCCTAAATCACCTTTTAAATAATAAAATCCCTAAAATTAATAACTTTCTTCGATCGTTTTGTGGTTTGTTTGGCCCAGATTTTGACAGTAGGCCAGCTTATAGCAGCCACGCCGATAGATACAAAAAAAACATATCAGCGTTTCTTTCACACTCACGTTGACAGTACTCGTATTTGACAGTCTCTTTCTAGCAATATCGTTGCAAGTCTAGTAGTGGTAGGTCTGTGCTTACATTGAATAATAATTTTAGACTTTGAGTTGACTTTGCCTTTGACATATACAATATACATACAGGTTGATTTGTATCCTAGCTTAATTGAAATCTCGTAATCAGAAATCGCATTAATAGAACGCAAAACCGTAAGAAAAAAATTATAAAAAAAAAAACTCCCACATTTCTACTCGTAATAAATGGCCAACCTACTGAATTTACAATACACGCGACCACGGCCACCGCTCGCTGTAAGCCCGGTATCAAGGTGGTAACATAAAAATTTTTCTATGCATTTGTATGCATCTTTGGTTTTTACCCAGTATTCCATTCAATTTAAGGTTGACTGGGATAAGTGCGCCTTTATCCTGTTTTCTTGTTGTAACATGTATTATTGTATTTATGTGTACAATATTTTTTTACAAACCAACATTGTTTCGGTTGAAGCCCCCTGGTGCATAAGTATATGACATCTGTACCTCTATGTCTGCATAGACTAATCTCAGAAATAACTTGAAATCCTAGAGATGCTGGTCATGATGTAACGCTGCCTCCACTAGCGCAAGACTATGAAAATAATTATAATATCGCTGACATTTTTATCACTCTCCTTGATTTTGTTATTCATTGCATGTGTCTGATCCGGAACCGTCGGGGAACTAACTTTATTGAGAGGATATCACAATAAATAAGGATATCGGTTATAAGATTAAATATAAATTGGCTATAGGTACTTAAAAAATAAATGAAAAAGTTATGACGTAACTTGTATCTGTTAAATACTGTTGTGCAGAGCTTGCTCTTGTCATTATTTAAGTTGTGCAGCCTTCATTCTTCTCTCTCTCACCTCTTCTTCTTTTTAATATGAATCTCTCATAGCGTTTGTTTGTTTGGTTAAACACTTTATTGCACATTTAAAAAATAAATCAAGTTTTACAAAATTTTTACAAATCATATGCATCACAAAAAACAGAAATGTAGGTACAACTTTCTTCCAGAGGGATTTCTTCCAGCCAGCCAAGTATCTGAGAAAACAGAACGAAAGCATTTGGGTAGCATAAACGTCTCTTTTATTTCTTGGAAAATCTTTATCCTAGGTTTTCTTCCCCTTCTTATCATTTTTGAAGAGATCATCATGGCTCATTTAGTGTCCAAGCAGTCTCGCTCTTCTGCTTTCTATTTTATTGATATACTTCTCACCTTTCGTACTCTTTTCAGCATTTCCTCTTTGCTTTTCTTATTTTATTCCACGGTACAATTAACAAGTGGTAAAAAAAGCCTGGCAAAACCAATTTCTATTTGTATGTAAGCGAACATTGAATAAAAAGTACATTATAAAACTAACTGCATTGCATTGTACAGCAGGCAAGCAAAAAATAACAATATGTAGTCTTATTTGCCGTAATGTTCCACAGATGCACTTCATTTGGAAAGTAATTTGTATGCACGTTTTAACAGCACCTATCTACAGATAAGGTTTACATAGGACGAGTTGAATGTTTAAGTGAAATGGTGAGTAGTCACACAGGTAATGCTATCAAATGAGTGCTTGAAAATATGTTACTAATGAAGTGATCAAGTTCTGTTTAGATATAACTTAATTTAAAGAAATAAAAATATTTCAAGGGCCATTTACGTCAAAAAAAGTTAAGTGGCCTATTCTGACGCTCGAAAGTTTAATCAGTGTGTCTCGACGTATATAAGTATATAGGAACACCTTATATTCAAAACACATATTATAAACATCAATAAGACGAACTTTCCAACTCGTCTGGCCAGCGTGGAGAGTGTAGGCCAAAGCCTCTGACTGCTTTGGTTAATATATGGCTCAGGTCGTACAGAAAGGGTCGTGCTCTTACAGTGGACACTAAAAAAGACCTGATGGTGATGATGATATTTTTCAAGAGCGGCTAGATTTTCAATAATTAATGACGTCAGCTTTATTCAGATTTGGATACCTGACAGCCGATTCACATTAAAATGGCAGCGCACTTTCTCTGTTAAACTACGAGTATATTCCAGCCACTACTATTCCAGTATGAATCAGCGCTAAAAATCATAGAAATGATTAGTAATACTTATTTAATGAAATAAAATGATAAGCGATCATTCATAGTTAGTGTAGTTAATTTCATTGATCATAGAAAACTGCAGTCTCAACTTGATTTCCCACTCGCTTTTCTACTCGCCCGGTAATAAGATCTATCAGTGTAACCTAAACTACTCTTAAACACTAGCATTCTTTTAACCGTAATATTTGAACTGGATATTTTGGAGTTTATTGCATACCCGTGTGTCGGTAGATCGACGTTTATATACGAGTATGCTTTATTTAAATTCAAAAGAAAGCACCTTTTTGTACATTGCAATATGTCATGAGTTTTGTTTCCTATAATATTTCAAAGCTTTTAAAGCAGGTTTAAAATCTACCTACTCTGTTTTTACCCTAATGCGGCAAAGCCGAAAAGGAGGGTATATGAGTTTGACCTGTATGTTTTTCCCTATAATTCTATGTTCCCTAGTAAGTACTAAACGGCTTTACCGATTTTAATTAATTATACATGGTTAGATTCGTCTCAACCACTTAAATGACATAGGCTATATTAAAGTTATTGGAAATCAAAATGGCGGATTTTTGGTACCTAATTGCGTGGCATTAAAAATATTTTCTGTTTAAAACTTATCGAGTGGGGTGGGAGTGGGTATTTTATTCAAGGATTACAAAAATATATACAATTTATATGTTTAAATGAAATTTGGAATGAGAAGTGCTCATAAACAACATATGACATCGCTTCTTAAATATTCCCGGTTGCGTCCTAGGCATAGGTAAGTACTGCTGTTGTATCAGGCAGTCGGATTTTTTGTTTTTTTAATAATTATTTGTTTTATTTAGATATTCGTTGGAGTGATTCTTGACCCTTCTTACATTGTTAATAACTATAATATGAAATAGAACTTAATTAGATGTTTTGTAGGTCGGTGTTCAGTTTTCTTATCCATCTCTTCTTATCTATCAATGTGAAGGGAAATAGCGTAAACCCGTGCGTGTAAAAAGTTTTTAAACAGAAAACAGTAAATAATATTCATTTTAAATTGCATACCTAGCTAGACAAAGCTACTATTTTTAGCAATGACCCTTCCAAAATCTAATTCAAATAAATACCTACGTGTCAAAATCGCTCAATCACCCTCCATTCATAAATTCACTCTAAGAGCGTTCATTTAATCGAGAAAGGCGTTTACGTGAAAAGATAATTAATGCTCTTCATTCAATTTATTGATTGTAGCGTAAGTAAGGAGGTTAGCAATTTACCTAATAACTTTGACAAACAAATTAGTTAATCCGTGGATGCTTAGCAGGCGTAGCGTAGGAAGTTACAAGTAAATAGACAGGTATTGACGAGTAGGAGGTTAAAGAGATTAAAACTACAACCAAAAAAAGGTTCTTCAATTAAAAATAACTCTGTTAGTAGGCCCTAGTCCTTGTATTTTTCTATAGATTACACGAAGAAACCGCATTATTTAAAACATTTTCTCTCCTTAAATTGGTAGCATACTCACTATATGACAGATTTAGCAGATAAGATTTTTTTAAGAATATAAGGGTAAATCTAATCATATTATCATATTATAGATATCCCCAGGCTAAAGAGGGAAACAGTACCTGTAAGAAATGAAACGCTTATTCAGAAACGAGGCCAGTTTTTTTAATGATTTAATAAATAAGGACAAATCACATTTTGATTCGCATTTTTTTGAACAGTATAAAAGAGATCTACTCTTTTAAATGTATTGATATAAATGTGTTTTTTTTTATTAAATAATTTTACGGCTCTGGATAAAAGTCCTTTATAGCCTATCTTCAATTTTGTTCTTTATTCCTAATCCTAACAAGTTACAATCAAAGAGTGGTGTAGGCCTTTGACTGCTTCAAGGGAGCTTCTAGCGACAAATCTGTACGAGTCCACTGGTTTTCATAGACGACTGAGTGGCGGACGACGCCCGAAGACGCCCACACAGTCCGCAAAACAAATATCACTACAGTCGTACTATGACTGTCCACTTCAACTATTTTACACATTGTTCATGAGCATGAGCATTTATAACACCAAACAACACCAATTTCATATTATAAAGTCCACTAAAATCAATTTGCAAAATAATTTAAAGCAAACCCCAACCGAACCCCTTGACTTCCCGCCAAAAACTTCATATAAATGTGTATCGTGGGTAGGGATGTACATTTTAAGTCTTAATCCATAATCTAAGCTTAACATTATTGGTGGAAATGGCCTTGATCCGGTTGTAACGTCTTAGATATTCTGATCCTAAGATCAAATGTTTGAATTTTCCCGATAAGCCTTGTAAATAAGTACAATCTTACCACCCTAAGGGATCTTGATATTATAACTGGTTCTAATTTGTTTAGGATAGACCGAAATACAAACAATTTCGTTTGGATAAGCTCATGAATTGTCCTTCTCTTTAATATTACGAGTACATACCAATGACGAATAAAAATAAATAATTATGTCATATATCAGTTAGATTATTAAAAAATATTGTACACATATTTTTTCTTTTCTCTGAGAAACAATAAATGACGAAGATACAGCTCATTTAAATTTTGCATGACGTCACGCTTTCGTACGATTTTTACACATCGGTGAGGTCACAAGCCCCCACTCTGGAACTTAGATACTCTGTATCTTTTTAAATTTTTACTTTTTTGATAAACTGAAAAATATGGGTTCATTATTTGGATAATCTAACTAACGGACTAATTAGAATAGTACTTTTCTGACCCAGTCATCATCCCTATTATTATGATTTATTTTATCTTTATTTGAGACGGTCTCTGTCTGTGGCGCAGTTAACCAATTGGTCCCTGGTTCGCTTCCCGGTCAGGACAAGATGAAAAATCTTTGTGAGATTATTTGTGCATTTAAATATAAACAAATATGCATTACAAAATAAAAATGTACAACGGCGGGCTTATCCCAGTGAGGGATTTCTTCCAAGCGTCTGAAAACTCCGGAAGAAAGCAAATAGGTAGTGTAAACATCTTAAAGTTAAAAACACTCTGTGACTGTTACCAATCGATAATAATGCAAAAAGCCTCGTATCCACTAGGTAACATTTGGCGCGCGTCATGTCGCACAACATGTTGCTCTTCATTGTTGAGAGGCAACGCGGAACTTTGTGTAGCAACGTTGTCGGTCCACGCATGACCAGTCGTCGGCAACATGTCGCCAGAGGAAACATTGTTGCGCGTCACGTCTCCACTCGTCAACATTTGATGCTCAACTGCATGTTGCACGGACAAGAAACAAACAACAAGCCGCGCGTCATGTTGCGCACCAGCTGGCAACGTCGCGCGCTGTTGTGCAACGTTGCTGAACATGTTGAGCGTCACGTGTTGCGCGCCAAATGTTGCCTAGTGAATACGAGGCCTACCTAGAAATTAACTTTAAGAAGACAAAAATAATGCAATTCCGACCTTATCAAAAAAAACCTGTAAATATAAGTTTGAACATAAATAACTTATCTATTAGTATCTTTTAGGGATAACAATTGACAGTCATACAACCTGGAGAGAACATATCGAAAAAATCAGAATAAAGCTGGCTAGTTTCGTGTACGCTCTAGGCATCCTAAAAACGAACATTAACTACGAAACTGCATTATCAGCATACTATGCCTACGCACATTCGTGGTTACAATATGGGATAATACTTTGGGGAAATAGCGTGCATGCCCACCCTCTGTTTGTTATGCAAAAGAAATGCATTCGCATTCTCACAAACACGAGAAGGCGAAATAGCTGCAAATCGTATTTCATCGAGAAAAATATATTAACCTTGCCTTCATTATATATCTTAGAAATATGTCAGTTTGTTAGAAAACACTTTTACCTGTTTCAGTAAGTTAAAGATACGCATGATATAAATACGCGCCATAAAGAACACCTAACATCTGTTACTCGTATCAGACTAGAGTTTTTTAAAACCAGTCCGTACATTATGTCCATAAAAATTTATAATAAATTACCCGACAAAATAAAAAATGACACTCTGTTTACAAAACAACTAAAGTCACTACTACTCTCGAAAGCATATTGCCTATACAATAATTGAATATCTAAACGATAAACGCCTCGCGTGAACATCTACTTACCTACCCACAGTAAACACTCGTTCTCAATCCCTCGTTCTATGAATAGTTAATTTAAAAAAGGTGACTGCATAGCTATAGATTATGACATTATTGTTTGACTACCTTGGACAACTTAAAATTCCGACTTAGCATATGTAATTAATTATTTTCGAATGCATATTAACAAAATAGGTTCTTTTATTTACGATTTATATATATATTACATACATTACATACATAGATACATTTTTAGATTTCATATTAAATCGATGTAAATTAGTTCTGACAATTGTATCGCCACACCCAAACTGGGTACATGTAGTACTGCGCCAACATTTGTCATCTTATATTATGCAACATGTTAGCGATGAATAAATGATTATGATTATAATTAAGAGGCTTTAAGGGTTCGAAGTTGTATATGAAAAGAGGAAATTATATGTTTTCATGTGATCATCATTTACAGAACATTTTACTGATACCTATACCTGTGCCTATACGCCTAATACCATACGATGACAGACCATTTTATTGTCAAAAACAAAAGGTTAGTAAAAATCATGGTACGATAGCCAAAGACTACGTCACGAATGTCACGAAAAGTGTTACCACCGAATGTTCTTTTCAGTAAATTTAGGGACTTTCTCAATTGGTTAATGATCTATACTAATATTATAAAGCGGAAGAGTTTGTTTGTTTGTTTAAACGCGCTAATCTCAGGAACTAATGGTCCGATTTGAAAAATTCTTTTTTTGTTGGGTAGTCCATTTATAGAGGAAGGCTTTAGGCTATATAACATTACGTTCCGACAACCACGCGAACGAAGTCGCGGGCACAGCTAGTATAAAATAAAATACTAACAAACTTAACTATTTGGTATATCGTGTGACTCATCTGTTTACTTGTTAATAAATTTATATATTGAATTATTAGTTCATAATTTGTTTGTTAAGTTAAAAATGCACTCTGCTCGGGTACCTAATTCAATCACACACTCCCAACTGATGACGTATTCTTGGGGTAATCACGAGACCAGCTGTCACGGGAAGAGAATACCATATTTTATTAGACCATGAGTAAAAATAATACAATTTACAATCCAAAGAGTTCCAAGAAGTGTCACCTAAGTGCATAGGTACTATAATAAATGAACCGGCCAAGTGCGAGTTAAACTCGCGTGGAGAGGGTTCCGTACAATTAATTGAATTCTTATGGGGTGGGAATGGATGAATGAAATGAATGATCAATTTCCGTCTTCTTTCAATAATAAAATAAAAACTATTTATGTTACAATTATAAAAAAATAAACCGGCCAAGTGCGAGTTAAACTCGCGTGGAGAGGGTTCCGTACAATTTTATGAATTCTTATAGGTTTTCCTGTAATCTACAAGCAATGAACTATATTTTGTATTTTTTTCAAAATTTTTGGCTCAGTAGTTTCGGAGATCAGGGGGGGGCGAATAGTCAATTTTGGTCTTTTTTCATAAATAAAATCAAAATCATTAATTTTACAATAATTCCAAAAATATGTTTGAGTCATAGGATTACCCTATCCTACCAAATTTCACCTGATTGGGTCTAGTAGATTCGGAGCAAATTGGTTGTGACAGACGGACGGACAGACAGACGCACGAGTGATCCTATAAGGGTTCCGTTTATTCATTTTTTGTACGGATCCCTAAAAAAATATCGCATTCGCCTTGAAATCTACTTACGAGTTTGAAACTATAGCGGGCGATTCCAACCAACCTATAAGTATAAATGATACCTAACTTCATAGTGAACTGTAAAATCAGAAAACTTTCCTTTTTCCTCTCGTTAGTGGAAACAGGTTGCAAAACTCTCCATTTTATGTGTCAAGAGTGCAGTTAGGTCTTCCTTGTTTATTTAACAACTATCAAAGCAGAGGTCACAATTCTTTTACGATTCTTTTGAAGTTGCCTGTCCGTGCCTGTTGTGCTACGAGTATATATCTGACACTTGTTATCTAGAAATTACTGAAGAGCAATTGAACAAGCTTGAACGTCTTCAGAATTTATTTACGGTTTATATTTGGGCTTCGTAAATATGACCACATATCGCCATTTCGTATTCAACTCAAGTGATCCCCTACGTCGTGATTGGCATATCTTTTTGCTCCTATACTCCATCCTTTTTAATCCCTCATATCCTGTGTACCTTAACCTCATACCCTGTGGACAATTTTTTTTTCTTTAAAACCCCTCTTAGACCTCTGTGCAGTGCAGATTCGATAATCTTCTTCTCGATGCTCGTTTATTCGACAAATTTCTACAAATATTATTTTACTGTCTACCTATGCTGTTCGTCTCTGGAACGCCCTTCCTCTATCCATTCCATACACAAAACGTCGAACAACTTTAAAAACCTAACTTAAAATCACTTTCTTTCTTTTGTTTAGTTACTTATCTCTTTCTCCTACTGTATCTTCCCTCTTTCTGCCTAAGCATCATGTATAGGTTTATTAAATTTTACATCATTGTGATATATTTATTTATTTCATTAAATATTTATTTTATGCTTTGTAAGTATATATAATTATGTATCTTTTTATTAATTTTGCTATATCATCTTTATTATTTTAGACGCATAACGTTCACCGCTGAAAATAGGCCTCTTCCATAGATTTCCAAAATGATCGATTTAGAGCGGCCTGCATCAAGTCATTCCCAGCAACCTTGGTCAGGCTTGTGGGTACGCCCTACGCTTCGCATGCCAGTGTGTAGTCGCCATTTGAGAACCTTTTTTCCCCATCGGCCATTGGTTCGTCGCTTATAGTCCCGCCCATCGCCACTTCAATGAGCTAATCCACTGGGCTGGGCAGCTTCGAAAATCTTTAGAGATTTTTCGACGAATTCGACTCGGCAGACGGCTTTTGGCTTGAATCTGCTACCAACGTTGGCCACTCACATACACGAAAAAAATTAAGGAAAAAAAGGCAAAACAAATTAAATAAAAAAATTCTCGTTAACATTTCATAAATTCGTCAACCTTAACAATATTCATTGAGCAAAGATAAATATCGAATAAGTAACAAGAAACTTGTGTAAAGACGATGCAAGTAGCAAGTAAGGAAACAAGCGAAACACAATCCCTTTGGATATTAAGCCTAGTCAAATATTCGGTCTCTTTGAGTAATTAAGACCCAAAGCTTTGTAGCGAAACACCTTATAATTTGATGAATTTCTTGCAGCGAAATATCCATTACATAAAATACTGAGCGTACAGAACAGTGCAGCTTTTCCGTTTCCGTCTCCAAAATATTATATTCCAGGATCCGGAATACAGCGCGAAGTGGAGAAGAAAATAAGTTTGGAAAATCCAAAAGTGCACGCCTCATAGCGGTCACTCAATTTTCACAAAAAAAAAAACAGAACTTGAATATTGCATATTTATCGGTGTATTATGAACAAAATAAAAAAATTACGTTTAAATCTTCGCGCCATTGCCCACACAGAAAAGAAAGGTACTGCGCATGTATTGTCAACGAACCTTATTTACATAGATTTAGATATACCAGCGATAGGTGGATTACAGTTCATTGCTAATTATAATTAAACTACTTTTAATTAGACCGTGATTTTCGAAAGGACTTAGTTTTAGATAATACTTAAGCGTATGAAAAAAAGAAGGGTTCGATTTGTTAAGTTTTTCGGGCGTTATCGTGACCACGCCAGTTTCCATACATACAGACACACGGACGTCCACGAAATAATTTTCTTAAACACTTGTTTTATTATTTTAAAGAACAAAATGTCCTTTAAAATAAATAAATAAATATATAGGGACAAATCACACTGATTGAGCTAGCCTTAAAGTAAGTTTTAAACTTGTGTTATGGGATACTAACTCAACGATACTATATTTTAAAAATATCATGACTGTTGAAACTAGTGTTTTTTCTTGACATTTGTGTGTAAATATTATTCTACAAGTACGATAAGAAATAAATACCGACATTTTTAATTCAAAAAATCACTTGATTTTTGTAAGGCGAGAGAAGAGCACTACCTCAACGCTCCGCTTATGAGGCGTGCAAAATTGCAACGGCTGCGGCTTTACGATAGCCTGACGTGAACCCTACTCGGAATAAGGAATATGCATGTAATACAAATCCGGCTCATATTTTTTTTTACAATTTCTATTAATACGTTACCACGCCTAGTTAATTATTTTTCTTACTGACTCTTATTTGGACAAGAAATAAATTATTGAAAATATGCAAATATTGCGCGGGAACTTTTGAAAAACAAAAGCAAAATGACGACAAAGTTCACAAAAGGGAAATGACAAGTTCGAATGCGTTCGGTAGGACTGTCCGTCCATGTAGTTTGATTATCGATGACATTCGAAATGTATGTACTTTTATATAAAGGTTTAACAAACATCACTGGCTGATAATATCGAACGTACCCAAAAAATAAAAACATGTGTTGACAGCTTCTTCTATCTTTAGCGGATATTGCAGACTTTGACGTCATATTTTAAAATGGCGTGTTTTAGTTGTTAAAATCTACTTGCTATTTTCAATATTAATTTTCTACCCCATATACATGTTTTTCGGCACTGATTTATTTTTTGCGGCTATTTCTCGACGAGGATCGATTAAAAATTAAAAAAAATGCATGCATACTCTCTATTGCATTAGTGCAAAAAAAGGAAATTACAACTGGCCATCGCCTAATTTTATATTAACTTTATCATTTACAAAAAAGAAAATCTCTGTATAGTTACTTAAAATACGAGCAAAAGAAAATTGACATACTACTTTGAAAAAAAAAATTTTTTTCAGAAAGCCAAATGAATTTTCATAAGATCATTCCTGAGATAAAGAAGGGATATGATATTATCGTTTTTTGGCTCAGTCCGTGATATGGTGTTTTTTCAAATCAGTTTATGAATGTCGTGTTAAATGAGAGAATCGAATGGTACAAACGTACATAGTCTACAGTGGCAACTTGTCTTCAACCCGAATGTGTTACTTCTGTACTCAAAATTTATTTCAAAGCCTACCTGATTATCATCTCCAAATAAGATATTCTAAGCACCAAAACCCTTTGTGCAATGAATTCTGTGCCCAGAACTAATTTAAGTAATTCTTTCTTTGCCTTAATGGGTTTAGCTAGGTACTTAGATTAGGTTTTATCTTGGCAAATATCTTTATGAAGATGTGGTATGTATACATTTATGCTTAATTATGGATTTTTATGATTAAACCAAGGTTGCAAAAATATTATCTATCTTCCGAGTATTAAGCATAGGTACCTTTGTTGTTGTAAGACTAGGGTAGGTACGAAAGTACGAGAATATCTCTTAAGTGCAGCTGATAGGAACCGAAATATAACATAGTCTTTTAAACGCAAGTCCCTTGAGATAACTATACTAAACTATACACTATCACATCTTTATCCCAAATGGGGTAAACAGAACATTTTGGGTTTTGCGGTTCTAAGCCGAGAGCCCAGGCCTGCAAGACCCAAAGGCCATTTTTAGCGTAGGTAATAGAGGGCGTGAAGTAGAGTGAGAAAGAAGTGAAAAAGGATAAGCCTGGTGAAATTTAATGTTTTAGGCAGCTTTTTAAGTCTGACATTATACTTCAGATACATACTCGCCGGTATACTATATTGGTAAGTGGTTGGAGCCTATATTGGTAACCATTTTGAAATGAAACCTGATTACGTGTAGGTACAAAGTGCAAACCGGGATCACGTTCACCAAATCCGGCATCCTTATTTGATTTGCGTTGTTTCAATCACAGAATAGATATGTACAATGTACATTAAGTACTCGCATGTGCGATCGATCGCGTTCGGAATGCGACTTTAGTTTGAAATCAATCTTTGATTGAATAGTTGAAATAAAACGTTCTATAAATGAAATGTTCATCATAAAAAAAATACAATTGAAATAAAACTACCTACAAACATAACCTAACAATAAAACCTAGTCTGAATTATTAAATGAGAAAGATTTCTTAATTAAATGATGAAATCCCGGCAGAAACCGGAATGTATATGAAAAAAAATTATTGTCTCCTTCCTTGTTTTCCATATCAAGATCCTTAATTCACTGACAGCCAGCAATTTCTTGAAACACTATATGGTATCCTCAAAACATCCCTCCGGATCTTCTATAGGGCGTCCGCTACGTTAAAAGCGAGCGCACGCGACGTTTAGTGCAGCAAGCGAGCGCATGCTATAAACAGATAGCAGAATCAGTTGCGTGATGCCGTCTCTGTCGCACATATCTCCAAAGTTCTTCATCATATCTTCACCAAATTAAAATGGGACCAACTTGGTAGTAAAGGCTTTCAAATAAAAAAAGAATTATCAAAATCGGTTCACAATTGGCAAAGGTATCGCGTAACAAACATACATAAAAAAAACATACAGTCGAATTGATAACCTCCTCCTTTTTTGAAGTCGGTTAAAAAGAATGTTCATCTTTGTCATAACCTCCTGCAGGAATGGATCACACCAAAATGCTTTATACATACTTATACGTGAGATCCTAAAAGTTGGGACTGAATAGCCCCGCTGGTAGGTATTATAATCACGTCTCCATAAATTATTCTGCATGTCCATTTCTCTAAAGCAGAAATTACTTCAGTATAACTCACAAAAGAAAAGCTAAGAGCAAAATATTCTTATTATTTCTAATTATCTTACCCTTAGGATAAGCATCTCCTTAGAATCACTTGTAAAAGTTGGAAAAATGGAGCTGGGAACTTTTGTGTACCTTTTGTGAGTTCCGCATAATTTTCAAAGGTAAGTCCAATATCGCTATGCTGTTTGATGGAAAAATAATCAAATCATGTGAAATGCGAAAGGGAATATTAATAAAGTATTTAGGAAGATTTTGTAGTAAATTGGGATGGCAGTTACTTGAGCCGAAAATTATTTTTAAAACTGAAATTAATCTTTACTGGGAACATAACACGTTGTAATTCAAACAGTAGTCATAACAACATTAAATGTACAGAACATTTAATACTAAAATTGTAAATGTGAAATGGTATTTATTTGTGTCACATTAATTTAAAAACTTCCTACTGTGATGTGACTACAATATTGGTCAAGTGTCAGATTAGGTACTTTATATTCCTACTCTTTAAAAAGTAAAAAGAACCTACAATATCTATTTCTTTTAGCAAATATCTAGCAGAAGAGTTCTGGGGACACATTTTTAAAATCTCTAGTCACATTACGAATGGTTTACACGAGGGCACCCAAAAAGGAGTTTTAAAAAAAGTTTCTCTCATTTTTTAAGGAATGTCAAAGAAACGTTTTTGTTGCTTTTCATGGAGAATACGTCCCGTTTCACACTGCTTTCTTTATTTACGTTGAAAAATTTTAGAAAACCATTGACAGATTTGTGATATTTTCTTCGTAAAACAATATACCTACTTCTCGCTGACACATCGGTTTCAAAAATATGCAATGCGTTGGAGAACTACAGTTTTGTGTTTCACTGAATCCCTCAATTAAAAATAGCACTCCTGTTATTTTCAATTGGAATTGTAAACTTTAAACGCACGTAAATCGCACGTAGTCGTATCAAATCATAAACATAGTTTCCCGCTTGTTTGCTCCACACGTCGCGTCGTCGGTAAAACGATCTCGAGTGTAAACTTAAACCGATCCTGAAGGCTGCCACCTACAAGGGTATTATAATACAGTACGAGGGAAGACTAAAGGCTCATTGTTTTGTTTGTTTTAACTCTTTTCTACTGCTGTACTTTTATCTGTCTTTTACATGATCACGAAAACTATTACGTCGAGCTTTTCCCAGTGAGAGGTATGTGTACTATTAGACAACTTGTAGACTACTGAGTTTAGACTGACTTATACTACTTTTGGTAGAATACATACATTCTATCACGCCTGTTTCCCACAGGGGTAGACATAGACTATGGACATCTACTTGCTACGATCCTGACAGATCTCTTTTGCTTCATCTACACTCATCAACCTTGAAGACATTATACACGCCCTTCGGTTACGGGTACTTCTTACTTCTCCTTTTAAACATACCGGGTGCAAATTTACTGATGTCATATATTTGAAGGGGTGACTTAATCCGTTATTCTGAGCAACTTTTCTTATGGGGCCAATATTATTATCGAAAATATTTTAACCTTTTTCATTTGAACTTACGATAAGACCCGAAAATTTTGATAATATGTCGATTTTTTTAAGACCCCAGCTTTGATCCCACGGGAAAAGTTTTTCATATTGGCGGACAGAGTATATGTCGGCGCTACTTTACAACCGGTCTTTCAAATCCATCAGCCGATAGATAGAGTGCGATTTACTAGCTGTTACCTTACCTTAGATTTCTCCATACAAACGTAACAACATGTCAGATTTTGACAAAATTTTGTAATTTTAAAGAAATTATATAGGAAACTAGGATTTTCCTGGTTTTCCATGATCAAAATATTTACTTAAAAGATAACTAAAAAATATAGTGTTTTTTTTAAATGTTGGTGGTGAAAAATTAATGACAGACAATATTTTCTTTCAAGTCTACATATTTACTGTGAAAAATATGAAAATTAAAAAGAAAATTGAAATCTGACATGTCGTTTCAAATAATAGCTAGAGTTTGTATGGAAAAGTCTAGCTAGGGTAAGGACGTCTTTGAGTCTCTTTTTGTAAATGTTGTAGGAGGCGACTAAAGAACTTAGCACAAATATCTGATGAAAAAAGTGCATCACCAAATTCATCAAGGAGGGTTAAGGCAGGTAGCGGCCATGTGTAAACTTTTTGGCACAAATTCATTCCGAACAGCTTTAAAGATATTAATGCAATTTGGATGACTTAGAGGCTTAGAGCTCATATAGACGGCACACCGACGACACTGCTCGACTGCAAGTCGATGGCAGGTCGACGGCAGCCGCCGACCTGCCGTTGACAACGTGCCGTACGTCTGTACGAGCGCTTAGTCAGCAGTAATAAAGGTTAGCGCGCTCTTCAAAAATTGCTGCAAACGAATCAATCAATTAAAAGATTTAATCAACAAACAAACAAAACAACGAAACAGTGTGTTCTAATTTCTGATTGTCGATCGCTCATGTTTCCCAAACTCGAAATACCTATGCCAGATTCGATCCATCAACGTCGCATTACTTCGTTTAAGTTACTAACTTGTGATTATATTGGGCCATTTGCTCTCATACAAATTGTTGTAGGCGTTTAGCACAACATGATACAAATCGAAACTTGTGTAGGAGGTTTTATCGCAAAACTTTAGATCGTAGATAAGTAGGTAGGTATTCGGTTCTATTGATATCTGAGTATTTCTATCAGAAATAGTAAGATTGTGTTCTATTTAAAGAATTTGAAATGTAATCAAGTTTTATTTTTTCCTAAAATAATTTTTACTTATATTTTTTTTATATATAGGGACAAATTACACTATTGAACTAGCCCCAAAGTAAGTTATAAACTTGTGTTATGGGATACTAACTCAACGATACTATAGTTTATGATAAATAAATATATAGATAAACACCCAAGACCCAGAACAATTTGAAAAAGGTCATTTTCCAACTTGCTCAGGCTGGGGATCGAACCCAGAACCTCCGGATTAGCGGTCTAGCGTATTGGTGAACTTGTAATTGCCAATTTTTTTTTCATATTTAAATAATTATATTCCTTTGGGCAAGTTGTTCAGTATCATGGACTGAATCCACCCTTAATAACCCTCCTTCTAGCGCAGTCGGGTAATTAGCTTCAGTCGATTTCGTTAGACCTTGTATATGTAGTATATGTACAGTATAATATATCTTATGCCTATCTGTGTATATTTTTAATGTATGTTTATTGATATATATGTGCTTTTTTCCTCTTCATGTAAGTAATTTGCACCTCCTTATTCAATCTTCCTCTCTCAGAATCACCATGGGTTCACTGGTAGGTAAGCATCTGGCTTTATATTTTTAATAAAGTTTCAAATTAATAAATAAATAAAGACCCTAAGTAGCTGTTTAATTAAAAGAAAAATGAATAGCCACAGCTATCTGAATATATAGAAAAACCATGGCAAGATGAACGTTTTTAACACCCGAGAAAAAAGAGGGGTATTAACCATTTTACGTTTTCGTGTGTCTGTTTATCTGTCTGTGGCATCGTAGCTTCTAAATGAATAGACCGATTTCGATGCGGTTTTTTTTAATCAAAAGCCATGTCTATCGATAATATGGTTCTTAGCTATGTTTGATGAAAATCGGTTTAGCCGTTCAAAAGTTATTGGGGGTAAACACTTGAAAGTCGGGGATTTTTGTTTTGTCTGATAAATTAACTTTTTAAGAATTAACGTCAGAAAATATTCCTCAAAGTATACTTACAACCACAACCTACAAGAATCTTCTTTAATCTAAGCACGTTCCGAGTTGCATCCTCAGCTGTGCTACTACTTTGGAGCCCGAGGTGCGCTGTCCCGCTTTTTTTTCTCCAAATATAACATGCATGTCAAAGGTCACCCAATGATGCCAAAGACCTTGCGAAATGGAGAAGAAATAACCGGAATAGTTTAAATGATTTGGCTATAGTTTTACAACCGGCCGCCGCCCGACATTAACCCTCCTTGGGAATGCAATTATAGCACGAGATGTTAGTGCTTAGTCCTTTAGTCGCCTCTTACGACGTCCATGGGAAGAGATGGAGTGGTCCGAAACCACACGGGGTACCAGGTACTATACAACCTACAAGAATATTACCTAATAATTGCCATTACAATTCCTACTAAAATTAATTTTAGGTTCGACTACGTGCAATATACTGTAGTAGGAAACGTTGTAATTGCCCAATAAGATCGCTTAATTGAATCGGCGGTTAAGATCAAAGGTAAATGATAGCATCGCTGAATCAAATGAAATTTTAGTTGTGGTAGAGCCACGCTACCGGCAAAACTCAGTTTTGCTAGTAGCATGAATAGGCCGGCTCGTCCAGGGAAGTACCACACTCTCACAGAAAATCGACATCTGAGTAGTAGCTTCACCGCTTCTATGCTTCGTTCGGTGAGTGAGAGAGCCGGAACCCCCCAATCCCCTGAAAGGCCGGTAACGCTTTTGTTACACCCTTGGTGTTGCAGTTGTCCATGGGCAGCGGTTATCACTTACCATCAGGTGACCCGCTTGTTCGTTTGCCGTCCTATGACATAAAAAAATGAACCCACGGAATATCGTGGAAATTTGAATAGTCAGAGATACGAGGAACAACCAGTTAGACTCGTGCAAATAGTTTGTCAATGAGGTAATATTATGTCACTAGAAACACGATAGATACTATTGGCAGGAAGTCAGGAGGTTCGGTTGGGATTTGCCTAACTTATTTTACAAATACATTTTTTAAAAAATAATTAAGTAGCATAATAGATCTCTTTACTTCCAAAACTAACACTAAATTATAATTCAACAAACTAAAATATAAGCTTAAATAATAATAGATTTTATTGGAATTGATAATGTTAAATTGATGTCGTACGATGTTGAACTATGATTATTAATTTTTAATTTCTTGTATTTTTTATGAATGAAAAATAAATAATCATAGTGCGGCTGTAGTGAGATTTATTTTGCGCCGACAGTAGATCTGAATAGATTTTTCGCACGATCCAGCTCCCTTGAAACAATCAAATGTACATAAATGTAAGTACATCATTATTTGAGTTAAGAAATGATATAATATTATTAAACTTATTACCGTAAAATCTAAAAATATAAGGTATGAAGAATTCTATTTCAGTTTGTATCAAATGGTCGCAAACGTAAATAATCTGTGTAGAAACTCGTCAATGCTCATTGTCTAAATCTATACTAATATTATAGAGCGGAAGTTGTTTGTTTGTTTGTTTAAACGCGCTAATCTCAGGAACTAATGGTCCGATTTGAAAAAATCTTTTTTTGTTGGGTAGTCCATTTATAGAGGAAGGCTTTAGGCTTTATATAACATTACGTTCCGACAACCACGCGAACGAAGTCGCGGGCACAGCTAGTACGAAATAAAAATTGTGCTTAGTTGTCATCGTGATCGTGAACTCGTAGGAGGTACCCTTTATTGGAATTATTTGCATCACCTATCTGCTCTAGTAATTATCAGTTCACTGGTCAATGTGTGCAGTTGATAATGGCTTCGCCTACGTAGAATAGCGTAGGATTGCATATGACGGTTCTAATTATTTTACAAGCCAGAAGCCAAATATAAAAAAATAACTTTAAATATTTCATTTGTAACATCTTTCTTCTCGCTTTTCTACAATCCATGGGACTGATTGCTGAAATGTGACGGAAGGTGTAACAGGAAGCTGGGGAAGCGCGTGCTGTTTGATTTGACCAATGAGTGCGCACGGTGGTAGAGTTGGCTATTACCAAGCTAGTCAGATGATACATATCATATGCGACCAAAGAGCTTGGAATTTATGCGACTAGTCGCTCAATAAAATCGCTAATTTTTTTAAATTTTTAAATTACAACAAAAAAATTGTGGTTGAATATTACGTATAAATAAATAAAATAACGGGACATATCCTTAAAGGAATGAAAAATTATTATTATTTTAGATCGCTAGCAATTAGCCGCCCAAGAAAAACGCTAGGGTGCTTTGATGCTATTTTTAGGATTCCATCCCCAAAGGGTGCCAACGGGACCCTATTACTGAGACTCCGCTATCTGTACATCGGTCTGTCTGTCTGTCCGTCTGTCACAGGGCTCTATCTCTTGAACCGTGATAGCTAGACACTTGAAATTTTTGCCAATTATGTATTACTATGGCCGTTATATAACAACGAATACTAAAAATAAAATAAAGTTAAAAATTAAAGGGGGTTGTATGACGACCCCCTTTAATTTTTAACTTTATTTTATTTTTAGTAGATACGGGTTTTTTTTTTGCGTTTTAAAATATTTTACGGAGGACTCTTTATGTAAAAGTCCGACTCGCACTTTCCCGGTTTTTTATTTCTGTAGTCTATAATATTTAATTTTATATGTCACCTTTCCGTTCCTGTGCAAGGTGGTCTTATTTGCACGGAAACGTGACCAAGTTTCGGGTGCTTAACGTCCAGGGGGACATAAAGGCTTTCTTTTTATTATTATTGTGAACATTCTATCGTGGTACTTTTGAATATGATAAATTGCAAGTGTGTTTGCATGTGACACTAAAGTTTGGGTTGGCTAATTGTTTTGCGTTATTACGTTGAGTGACAAGTTTGGCCTTTAATTGCCTATGAGTAGAACGAGTGGGAAGTAACTTTATTATTACTAATATTTATTTATAGAACAAGATATAATTGTACACACTAAAGACACCAGGATATTATCAGCATGTCTTTTGTAATGTCATTCCTCTCTCCTGTAAATTCTTGGCAAGGCTGACGTATTTATTATTATAATGGTTGCTGAAAGAGATTGATGTTTGTTATAGACCGCCTTTTGAAATCGTTTTCTATGAATTAAGTATTACTATCTACGGCTCTGTGAGCTGTAGACCTCGCGAGTCTTTATTTTCTTGCCTCTCACATCTTGTTGACCTCGGATGAAAAAGTTGTACGGACAAAAAAGTTCCGTCTTAACAAAAAAGCGGCCCAGTTCGAGTCGGACTCGCCCATGAAGGGTTTCGTAGCAGCAAGTAACATAATATAAATGTTGTAAAGGTAAATTGCGGTTTACGATTTATGACGTATTAAAAAAACTACTTACTAGATCTCGTTCAAACCAATAAATACATCACTGATGTACATCAGATAACTAAAAATAACAACATTAAACTAAAATTAATGTATAACTACATACGTATATATTATTTAATGTTATTTAAGTATTTTGATGTACATAAACATAGCCCCCTAAGTTCTACATCTGCTTTTGTAAATAAAATAGTTTCAATTACAAACAGACACATTTATACACTTACAAAAAGCGTTTCATACAAGAGTCTCTAGAGAGTTCTCACGCCAATATATTTAGGCACGACAGGAATTCTTCGCTAGTTTCATTACGATTATTTTTCACTTAGCCTTATTTCTTTGGGGAATTTTAAACGAATGGTATTAAATTTATTTATTATGTATATTATATAGTTCGGTTCTCACTAAACATGATTTAAGTAAGATGAATAAAAAAAATTTTTGGATATATTTAAAAAGTAGTGATTTGTATTCACTAATTAAATAGTTAATAAATACATAACGCCAAAAATAAATAAAAATAAGTTTATATTTTATTCGACCATCATCATGTTTTATGTAACCTAGGTATAATGAAAAATGTTAAAAACAAAAAAACTATGGGTATATTGGCATTTTTTTGTTATAATTTAATTATTAAAAGAAATATAAATAAACCTTCATAAACCTGCAAAATTGGTAAGATTTTTAACTCTATTCAAACATCTAGCAAACAAATTTAACAAGATTTTATTATAAAAAGAAAACATAGGAACATAGCCACAGCTTTCCTTAATTTTTTAATGAAAAAAGTAATTACCTAATTCGATTAAGTTTTGGAGGAGAAATCAGAGGACTACGAAACGTTGATTTTGTGTACTATTCGGTCCGAGCTGCAGTTGTCTCTATCGCACAGCGGGTTGATGGGGTAAAACGCGACACCAATAGATTATACAAATACCTATTTTTCAATTCTCCCGACCTTAGTGTCATCATAAGAAATATTAGTAATGTTTCTGGAACGCATTCTGAAAACCGATCTATTCCCTAATCGAATAGTCTCCAACGCCTACGAAATCTTCTAAAAATTTCCATAACACGATAAATGCGATGACCAATGATTGAATTCCTTTTGGCCATTTTATGATCCAATAAAATTATCAAGTAATAACAGTTTTATGAGGACCTTCCAATATATTGAATAGTTAAATACTGACCCTAAGCTAAAATGATTAGATTAGTCAAGTTACACGTATTTTATAGTGGGATTTATGTTCAGTTATAAATTAAAAAATAAAATATCCCTATTTGGGCCTGTTATTGTCCATATAATTGTTCTGTTTTCCCCTTTTTGTGTTTGATGAATGATCAGAATGATCAGAATGAATTTGCTGGTCCAGGAGAAAAAAAAACCAGGATGTACCAGCAGCTTCTCATCCCGCACAGATCGTAAAAACCAATCGAGGGAATGGACGAGAATCTGAATCATATGAATAGGCGATGCGGTTAGCAAACCATTACTATTATGATTTCCCTCTCCACCAATTCAATTAAAAATATATTTATTATTATAGGATATATATGTATAATATCTCTTAATAATAGTTACTTTGTCGTATCGTTACTTACAGCTAAATTTATACTGCTTCCTAGGCGCAAGTGCAACAAAATGCACTGCACGTTTTCAGCAAAGACGTCAAATAACAAACTAAAAACGTAAAATTAGTTATATGGATGGACTGAGATTAAATTGTTTGTTATGTCATAATTAAATTGAATAATAAGAATTACGAAATTTTAAATAATGTCAATTTGTTAATTTAATATGTACCAATGTACCTAAATTATGACATGTCTAAATAAACAAACCTTTAAGAGGGACCCGAGGAAATAAAAGAGCAGAAATAAAAGACCTGACACAATATTTAGCACGAAAACACGAAAAACGAGTCTTTTAGAACAATAAAATACAGGTATTTTTAATCTTATTAAAGCTTTTGATTTCAGAAAAACAAATATTTAAAATTAAATATTAGTAAAACATTGTTCTCTGCTTGTGTAGCAATTTTCGTAGCGAAAGCGTGAATGTGCTACGAAAATGCGAATAGCTCGTAGTATTGCTACGAAATGTTATGAAGATTATATCATATTCGTAGCACGCCTACGAATTGGCACCTACGAAATCCGCTGTAGATTTATGTTCTATAAGATCTAATAGATAAACTAGTTTTTTTTTTAATTCCAAATTATCCTTTTGTAAATACCGAATGAAAAGTTATTTGATCAGGTTACTTGCAGTCATAAAAAAAATTGATTAAACCCTAGATGTGTAACAAATCTTGATATTGGCTTTAAAACTTTTTACTTTAGTATTCTCAACTCCCTTAATACAAGAATCTTGTCTTAGATATTTCATTAAACAGTAGTAAAAATTGTTTAATTAAATACCTACTTTTGAGACAAGATTTACATCTCCATAAACGAGGTCATGAAGATAAAGGTTCGTATTTTGCTATGCTTAACTTTACTATGAAGATTGATATCATAGTTGGCTTTAGGTCCTTTCAACAAAATAATCGTGAATTAGGATTTTTAATAAAGTCGCTGTGCGAACTTCTGATTGAAAATAAACACAGTTTCCTTCATTTATTCCACTTTAGGTGGAAGTTTCAAATAAATGGTTCTTTGATTGACAAATATATAGAGGGTCGGCACTTCCGTACCTTTCTGTTGGACAAATATAATACATACTCGTATTACTATATAGAGCGGGATATTGGGTGTAAGTTAAAGAGAAACTAGTCTAACTACATACAATTTTTTTTTATATCTTATGAAGCGGTGGGTGGTTGACGGAAATAGAAAACGCTCTGGTAGAAATCCTACTAAAGTATTCAAAGGGCAATGAAGGCTTCACACTCCCACTGCAGACTTAGTGCATTCATGTTCGTTTCACACTTCTGGAAAGAAAAATGTATTTTCTTAATTTGGAACGGTTTATTTGAGAAGCTTATAATTCTGTTCTTGCACTTTAAATCTGTTCTTTATAGAAGTTCACAAATTGTATCATTTGTTGAAGAATTATAGGAATTTAAAATAAAATTGCTTGTACTCGTATTGGCACCTACTTGTTTATTTAGCTAAAAATTAGAAAGACATCTTTATTTTGAAAAAAAAATTTCAACTATAAATTTCTTCACAAAATATGGTGAATATTGAAACAAAAGGCCTTGAAGTGGCGCCCTCATTTGAAATAAATTGTTAACTCGTAAATATGGCGATAATTTCCATATTGCTAATCTAAATTTAAATTATTTCATGAACTGCCGTTGAAATTATTATTGGTGGTCCGCCAAAAGTGGCCACTTTTGGCGGAGTAAGTTTTAAAGCTAGACGGACTAATGTAAATACTTTCAACGGTGGTTCATAAAATAATTTAAAGGGCTATCTAGTGCCTGACGAAGAGCAATATAGAAATTATATTCATATTTATAAGTTAACAATTTATTTCAAATGAGGGCGCCACAAGGCTATTTGCTTCTATTTTCTCAGGAATTTAATCATTTTTCATATTAAAAGCAGAAAAGCGGATAACACTTATCTTTATTGAGCGAGCGAGCGAAGCGTCTCAGTTTCGAGATTCGCCAAAAATGCTTCTGTCTGTCTGTCTGTCTGTCGGTTTGTTCTCGCCTACAGGTTGCACTTATCAACTGATTCTCGTGAAATATAAACAGGTTCGATTATTATATAGAATTTTTTAGTTGATTCAGTTTTTGGAAATTTTTCAAAATGGCGGAGATATGAGGGTTTAAAACTTTAAGTAAATATTTCAGCCATTTCGAAAAACATCAAATATGTTATAAAACTTTCTTGTTACCCTTATTAAGACGCAACTTTCTTGTCTAAACAACTTTTTTATCCGATAAACTTCAACGGGTTGGGGGGGAGTCGGTTTACAGCTCACACAGCCACTAGTTTAAACTCTGAGCCAATAACCCATTCGGAGCCGAATAAGTGTTGTTTACTTTTCTAGAATCGGTAGCTTTTGCACTAAGAATAATTAAAAATAATTTCCTTCAATAAGTGATATATTTAACCTACATTAAATAAAAAAATTGCCTTTGACTTTCTAATTTTAACTTTCATTCTCGGATCTGGGTAATAATGTTGTTTCTCTAATTTTAACTGATTTCAAAAACAAATCATAAATATGATTTAATTAATTGTTTTATTTAATTTATTGCACTTACAATCTAAGTAATAAAATACGTAAAATATGTTTTTATACGCTCTTATATGATAGGACAAGAAATTATGGTTTATTTTCAATTTAGTCCATAATAATGCAACAATGAGTAATGAATTTTCGCCTTTCAAGCGCATAATTATAACAACATCATTACTCTGTGTCTGACAATGTGGGGTAAACATGACTAAAATGGACACTGACAGCCGTCGAGTAGCTGTTTGGAGGGTAAACACGCCTCGCGTTACCTACTAGTGGTTATAGATAGGTTTACCTACTCGTATGTACCTGTTGATAATACTTGAAGTATTAAGTTGAAATTTGAAGATATTTTACAATTCCCTTTAAGGCGGATTATTGTATGAATAGGAAATATTCTAATAGCAATATGTTGCTGAAAAAATTATATAGATATATAGATATATATATATATACTATACAATATATACTCTACAATTATATACATAACTGTTCATTAACTCTGTATCTCGAAACGGATTTCAAAATAATGCTTTCAAAAAAAAAGTGAACAATGCCCATTACTAACTAAATTAAAACTAATTCAGGCGAGTAATAAGCTTTTTACGTGACGTTTGCTATTTAAGTCGGAATAACTTTGTCAATTATCATATTTATAGTTTTTAAATCGAATGTTTATTAAGTAATTAGGCCTTTGCAGGCCCTTATACGTCAATCAGCATGGTATACCTACATTACGTGTAATATTACATTATCACAGCCCAGGGCTGTAAGACCCAAAGGCCCCTTTTAGCATGATGGTGGGCGTTAGTTGGATAAAGGGAATCAAAATAGTACATACATAATACATACTATCACGCCTGTTTCCCACAGGAGTAGGCAGAGACTATGGACCTCCACTTGCTACGATCCTGACAGACCTCTTTTGCTTCATCTACACTCATCAATTTCTTCATACTTGCATCAAAATAGTAATAGGTTGCTATAAAGACGCATCGCCTATTGATATGATTTAGGTTCTCTCCCATTCCCTAGATTGGCTTTTATGTTCTGTTAATATTTAAATTATTAATTATTGTTATTTCAAACAAAAGCTACCGATACGTAGTGTTTGAAGTTATGTTGTCGTCATCCAAAAATATATTTAAAATAAACATTACTTTTAAATCGCTCGTTAGTCTTCAGCGCCATTGAACGTTTATTTTACGCATCTGGCTTCATTAAATAAAATAGGTTTAAATGGAGGTTTTAAGTGAAAAATGTAAGTTGTGTATTTAATACCTTTAAGAATGTGAATGACAAATGGTACACAAGTTAAATAATGTGTTCAGTAGTAGATCAAGTAAAATATCTCGTCTAAGTGAATGTCTTGTCAATGGTTTTTTGTGAATGGAGTCTTTCATTAGATTGTCTTAATCATTGTCCTAAAGAAAATACATTGCAATGGAAAAGCTCCACTCACATGAAACCATTGACAGGACAATCCACTAAACAATGAATTGGCTCAGTGGATTGTCCTGTGTGTACGGCCATAAGGGTTTTAAGTAACATGATTTGAATTAGTTCTCACAACACAAAGCAATGTTTTGTGAGTAAACAGTGTGTGAGTAATTATTTAAAAAAAAATTCAAATGAAACTTTTTTTTAAATTAAACTTTTTTAAAATTAATAAATAATTAAGATATACCCAAGGTATATCTCCGCTTAAGAATCTTAAACCCAGCATTGAATTACTATAGTCAAGTTATAGACTAGGTGCCTGTTAGTCAAGTTTGTACGCAGTCAAAATCGAACTTAAAATTCGTTTATGAAAATTAAAATTTAATCTTACTTTGTATTCTTGGTGTAATATTTATATTCCGCTTATGCAGAAATAGCTTTTATAGCTCTTTGTTATACACAAATAGAATGCGGTGTGTATCGCAAAGTAATAGGTAATAGAAGTTACTCGAATGACAATGGAGGTTAATGGTGTCAACTACCGTTAATGCGGTTAATTTCAACGCAAAACTAATAGTTATAGAATACAAGGTCGGTCGTGAAAGCTACTACTTAGTAAGTAAATAGGCATGAATTAAAGGATTTCCTGTAATATCAACCCATTAAAATTCTCAGTGTGAGAGACAAGATATAAAGCATAAAAAATTAAAAAGTTTTAGCAGTGTATGTAAGTATGTATGTAGGTATGTTTAAAAATATATTCCTATATAGTATACATTATTATGATAAAGCTACAAAAAAATATTTTGAAAGGGTTGAAATGCTACTAATAGCGATCTATTAATAGTTAAAAACTTTTAAGAAGTTTAGTTTTTTAAATTCTTATCTTTCTCTAGTTTTATGTGTTGTGATTGTGATACTACTTGTGAATTAATCATTTTATATTTCCATTAATAAAATTATATGTCCTTGCAGTAAAACTACTACACGACTCTTAGTGTACTAAGTAACTTTACAATTATAAAATAACGCTGCATTGCGAAGCTGGTGTAAATAAAAATAATCGAGCGTAATGCGATTTCCCGGATATAGCGAGATTAACAGTTAGGGCTTCGGTACCGTCTATCGTGACAAACTGCATCCACGGTGCACGTAACTGCGATAGTTCTTTGTTCTATAAAATAAAAGATTTTATAAAGAATAGAGAAAAATACTACTTGCAAGGTTCTTTCATTTATTTATTATTCTGTTATGCATAAAAGATTATATAAGTATTCTTATTTCTTCTTATGTCCCTCTAAATTTTAATCAAAATAGTGAAACTTAAATTTGGACCCTGGAACGATCTTGCCACATTTTGTATATGTTTAGACGATACACGGAGTCCAGTGCTGCCCCCAATTGAAAAAAATAATTTGTAAGGAAACGGAGATATATATTATATATATAACAATTTTAAGCTACTAAAACCACAGAATAAATACCAGTAGTACAAAAGTCTCACTCCGCAAACGTTTTCATAGAAATATATACTCACATTGGTTAGCAATATGGTGTAATTTAGCTCTCTTCAAAACGCAGCACCACTTCGTTTAGACACCTACAGAAAACCATTGCAAGCCAATTTTATCCTTATGACTCTGGACAAACGATTCATAATACACACAAAACCGACTAAAATAGACTCTACAAAAATTCTAGGTCTATCTTACCTACTTACCTGTACGAGAATGGTTTTTATCTTCATAATAAGTTTGACTTATTTATGGCCACGACAATGAAACACAGGAGGAACTTGTTACGTACTCATTGCTAGAGCTTCGCAGGCTAAGCAACCCTGGGCGTGGTCCGCATTTAGATGGGTGACCAAAAGTCGCACAAAAATATTACAACCTCCATGTTTTGGAAGTCAATTTTAAGCCGTTGGTCCTGACTGTTATTGTACGGCAGTCTTGGCAGCTTTGAAAAATCTAGCAACAATAGTGTTGGCCACTTACACACACGAAAAACAACCAAACAAATACATAAATAAACGGGCAAGTGCGAGTCGGACTCATACATGAAGGATTCCGTACCACCGTACAATGTTTTAAAATGCTGAAGAAACACGTTTCTTGTATGCCGACCCCCTTTAATTTTCAACTATTTTTTATTTTTAGTATTTGTTGTTATATCGGCCACAGTAATACATAATAGGTGAATATTTTAAGTGTCTAGCCATTACGGTTTAAGAGATAGAGCCCTGTGACAGATGGACAGATGGACAGAAGGACAGACGGACAGACAGCGGAGTCTCAGTAGTAAATAGGAAATATATTTAAAAAAATGTTACTTTAAAATATTTCTAATTACACACATCAGTTTAAAATGGAAACAGATTAATATTTGATTACTCGTTTTGTCAGTCACACGCACGTATAAGGTTGCAAGGGTTGCCGGGCAACTTTACGTGTTTTCAACCCTTAATTTAATTCCCGCGAAAAAGGATATCTTACCGTATCCATGAAAAGGATATACTGAAATAGATGTTATCAAGTTTTTCATACATATGTATGTTTTGTTTTATTATACATCTAAAAATGTTCCTCTGAATTAATTTTAATATCTTTACCAAATTGACAAAATCTTTAATTTTCAATATAAATTACAACCTCAATAAAATTATTTACGAAAATCCAGAATAAAAATACTTTATGTTTACGTTACATTAATTATTTCTATTTCTAAAATATTTAATCTTTTGGTGTGAAATGAGATCAAGTCCCACTTAAAAGGTATTTTATTTATCGCCTTTTAACTGTTCAGGCTAAAAGTTCAAAGCGTAGTTCTACACAAAGGGCATCCAAAATTGGAAAATTCGCAAAGAAAAGAAAAGCACGGAATTTTCACGGGAAACTCTCTGAACTCCAGGAAAATTGACCTGACATGGAAGGCGGTCTAATCCTTTGTTTAATATAACTTCATTGTAGGTATAAAGAACAAAACAGGATCAATTACTTAACGGCTAAGAATCACTTTTCTAGTATTAAAGCTGATAAACAAAATCTAAAGAGTTTATAGTGTAACACGAAAACCTATCTGTTCATAATTACATGATAATTTGATCATTGGTAAATATTGCTTTCATAGATATTACGAGATCTTCTGATTTATGAGTAAATTGTAAGTAACGCTGATTCGATTAGTAGCCGTGTGGTTCCCGACAGAGTAGAATAAGACCACTCTAAGTCTTCCCGCGGATGTCGTAGAAGGTGACTTAGGAAACACAAGCTAAACAAAGCTTATAAACATCAGTGAGACCTTTCCAACCCGTCTGGCCAGCGTGGAGAGTGTAGGCCAAAGCCTCTGATTGTTCTGGCTAATATATCGCTCTGGTAGTACAGAGAGGGTCGTGCTCCTGCAGCGGAGACTGTACTCGCTGATTTTTAGATTTTATGGCCCTAGGGGTTGCCTACCCATAATGTAGGTGATGATTTATTATTTATTCTTGTATTTAAGAGTCGCGCAGTCGCGCTCTTGTCGGTTGAGTGCTCGCCATGCCTCTCTTTCGTCCGCTAAGTTCTTAAAACCTTGTATGTTTTCACGTTAAGTTTTTCTTTTATTTGATCAACTAATCTTCTTCTGGGTCGATACCTTTTTCCTTCTATCTTTCCCTCAATAAATGTTTTAAAGAACGCATCGTGTCATACAAGATCGAACATTGTCCCTCTTCTATTTTCTATGATTTGTAATGTTTGCCTTTTCACTCCTACGTTCTCTAAAATCTTTTCGTTTGTTACTTTTTCTGTCCAATTATTTTTACAGCACCACATTTCAATCGGTTCTAATCTATTTCTATACTTTTAAGTCATCGTCCACGTTTCACACCCCTACAAGGCAGGACTCCATATAAATGATTTGATAAATCTTTTACGTAGACTTTTTTTGATATACTTTTCGAAAAAAATAATAGGTGTTTACGTAATGGTAATTTGATATTTTCTGAATAACTTTGGTCCATGAAAATTTATAGAAAAAAAAATACCTATAGTGCCATTGCCAATTATTTTTATATAATATTATATTTTTCTTTTTATTTTAAGTGACCTGGTTTTTCAAGTGGATTGTAATGTCAAAACTTTTTACGATGGAAATAACTGCGTTGCGATTTTGCAAGGCTGGCATTTTGAACATATATTGCTTTTGAAGTGATATAATTTGCAATTGTTATTAAAACAACAATTTTTATTTAACTCTAAGACAATGTTTAGTGTCCATGCACGTAGGCACCTGGATATTCTCAAACTTTTCACTTAGAACAAACTAAGTGCAACATAATGGACCACTCCGCTTTACTTTTAGTGCTGCGTTAATGCGACCAAGTTCAAACGTCGTATCTTCAAGCTAACAAGCCTCTTGCTGCCCACTTTACAACTTGTGTGTTTTATGCTGTCCTTTCTTTTATTGCTAGTTGAATATCTTGTCGTCTTCGCAGTATATTATCTTACACGGGTGTTAGTTTTGAACTTGTTATTTCACGAATAAAATAACTGTAGCACGGTGACATACAACCAATCGCGTCTTTGTGCCTTCCGGGACAGATCTAATGATATAGAACCAAAGGCCACATTTAGTATAAATGAAAAAGACCATTAAAAATAGCAGTGGGGTACTGCAGCTTCGCTGCCTACCGACATCAATATATAGGGGCAAATCACACTGATTGAGCAAGCCCCAAAGTAAGTTTAAACTTGTATTACGGGATACTTACGCAACGATGTTCTATTTTATAATAAATACATATATAATGAACACCCATGATAAATTAATATTTTAATAACGTTAAAAAAACAAGAATTAATAACAATATTCATAAGAATGACGTCAAAAAAGGCACGTTTTAGAATATTTAGATTTTATAACATGGTTTTTAATACCTCAAAATTTCAAAAAATTCAACCAACCAAAAAATATCTGAACAAATGGTTCTTTTGTCCCCAGAAATGAATATCTCAATGCAGCTGGCAGTGGTGGTGGCGGCCGCGTGTCTTTGCCTAGCCGAGGGCGCTCCCGATGGCCGACTAACGAGGACCAAGCAGCAGCGGCCCACGCGTGGGTTTAAAAACGTCGAGATGATGACAGCTAGGGGGTTCGGGAAGAGGGACCGACCTTCCACCAGGGCTGAACGTAAGTTTTTAACTGATTTACATACACGGGACTAAAAACCCCTCATGTGCCTTTTAGTCCCGCTAATATCTTTCTAACCATGAAGATCATAATGCAAATAAGTATTATAAATAGCTGAATGTAACTTTTTAAACATTCTTCATTAGTTCCAGTTTAGTTATTCGACACAAGTCTGCTATATCAATTTAAATAATGAAATTTAAACAGTATGTACGTACATTATTCATTTCTATAAAAATTACTTATTTGGGTCATGTCAGTTTTTGACTAAATAACATACAAGTAAGATAAAAAGAAACTACCATATCTACTCCTTGGTGAAGCCTATGGCCAGCAGTGGACTTTTTGTGGCTAATATGATGGCACCTACTCCAGTATTAAGTTTACCATCCACTTTTTTCAGGCTGTAGAAACATTGTTAAATAAATATTTGTACATTGGTCTTTACGTCCTGATTAAAGTAAGTACCTAATAATTATATTATTTAAAAAAAAACATACTATATATCATCAAATAATACACAAAGAAAACAAGTAACATTTAATAATAAAGTAAATTACGGGATCATATTGAATGTGCGCTCAGAATGTGTTAATAACACCTCTTGTTCTACTTAAGTACAATAAGTTGGTTCAGCGACATTGTTCCCCGCCATTTACTAATGAACATTTTCATTATTATTACCATTATTTAATCTCTTTAATCCAATACATTTTCGAGAAAACAATGGTGAAATCTGTATATGACTCTAACAGGAAAAACGAAAGGTTTTCCTTTTTATTAAAACTTAGCGTAGGTTGGAGAATTACGTTCTTAAATGTCACAAATATGAGCCGCTAGAGGCTTTAAATAACTTAATCTTATATTTACTCTTATTATTTAGTACCTTAAACAGAAAAGTCTTGGCACTTTTAAAAATAAAACCCGCTAAATGTGAGTTGGATGCACATGGCATGACCGCCATACCACCGTACGATATGTAGGTACATTATTTAACTTAAAGAAAGTTTTTACAGTAGATACTTATTTTATTTTTAATTGTAATATTGGTTATAGAAGTATTTATAATTTAAATAGGTATTGTGTGAAAATGTCAAATACATATTATATACCTATGTATGTTATGTACCTATACATATTTCTAGGTACTGCCTTCGTGGTGCAGTGGTCAACGCGTTATGCCTTGTGATCCAGAGGTCGTGGGTTCAAATCCCACTGGGAAACATACTTTGTGAAAAGTTGTTTCTAGTCTGGTTAAGATATTGCAGGCTTGAATCACCTAATTATCCAAAAAGAAAAATGATTCCGTGCTTCGAAAGTCCCGAACACCATACCTAGCGGTTGTTTAAACCTATCCTAGGATTGGTTTTGGTCTACCCTTTGGGTTGCGGAGGTCAGACGGAAGTCACTCTGTTTAAAAACCAGTAACCTCGTCAAATCACCTAGGGTTAGGTAGCGGGCCCCGGGCTACGAAGTGTTACCGGAAATACGTTTACCTTAAAAAAAACATTGATATAAGCCTTTTCTCGTTATAAGTATCAAAGTTTTACCTACGTACTTACTTTCCGTAATTCAGCTTAAGCATGATTAAATAAACAATTAAAATTGTATTTGGGCATAATTGCGTATTTAAGGAGTTTTAAACTTCCCATTTCATTACAAATTCTATTTAAAGATGTAAGGAAATTTTGAAATTCATAACAAATTATTCGGACCATTAGCTTTGTTAGTAAGATGGATGTTGGTTTAACGCCACTCGAGTGTCAAAGCACTTAAGTCTAGCTTCTAGTGTTCGAAATGAGGAACTTTGTGGTGTTTGAAAACTTCAGTACCTAGCTTACCTGTTCATTCTTTGAAATTAATGTTGATTTGATATAAAATTATTTGTTAAAATATCATTATCTTTTATTTTTAGCTTTCAAGAGTAAATATTTAGATAGATGAGATACGATAAGTTGTTTATTTGTTTATTTACGTATTGTAATATTAAAATACATTACTTACCTTATCCACAAAGAGACATTATTTTTAGAGATTAGCTATAATAATAAATATTGTATAATGTTCCTTTTTTTGATTGTATCGTCGGATATTGATTAATATCGTAGTCGGAATTTTCAAAATACAACACGATACCCTCTACGTGTATTGAAATTCAGAGTTCCAATCGATGGATTTAAAAATTATAGTATGTAAAAAAATTGCAAATTTGGCTCTGGGATAGGCTTTAAAAAGTCATATTTAAATCAAGGGATTTGCACCTTTGTGTTGCACGCCGTGAAATTGAATATCCCGCTGATCCGTCAGATAGGTACACGATTGATGAAAGTTTTTATCCGATTGCAACTGAACGCCTATCAGAAATGATAATACAAAGTAAAATGTAAAGAAAAAAATACAATACTTCCTTACTATCACTTGTTAACATTATGTAACAATTTTCTCCCTGTATACAAATATACAGGTTGATTGTAAAATCAACTTGTAAATTTGAAAAACATATATTTAAATATGTAAAACCCCCTAGCTATATTGAAATCTCATAATCTGAATATAAACAGGCATTAATCCTAAATTTCTAATATATGGCGAACCTACTGACTTTACACGTGGCCGTTGCCCTCCCCGCTCACCGACTGCTGCCCGCCACGAGCCTGGTAGCGGATAAATAAAAATATCAATAAAATAAAAAGCCTTTTATTTCTTACAATTTGTTACAATAGTAACAAAATAAAAGTAAAAACGATAACAGAAAAAACTTTAAACTAATAAATAGAAAAATATTTTGTTAAATAATGTCCTTATTTACGAGTACATTTTTCATCTGCAAGAACCCCTCTACAGGTGAAGGCCTCCTCCAAAGATAGCCAGTCCTCTCTGGACTGGGCTGCCTGAAACCAGTTTAAGCCAGCTATTTTTACTATGTCGTCTGCCCATCTGGCGTAAGGTCTCCCTTTTTTTCTCTTGCCGGTAGCGGATGGTGATATTCAAATGGGAGATTTTTGGTATGCATTTGTCGGCGGATATCATTGTTTTTTTATTATGAAACAAGTTATATATGACAGACTACGTCGCTTAAATAGTATTATCTTTGAATTTAGCTACTATATAAAACCCTGATAATCACCCTGTATATAAGATCGTTCATATTTTGACTGAAATGACCCAAATACGTACTTCCCATAATAATATCAAAAATGTGTTAATAGGTATATTGGTAGTTTATGTCTACGGTCTACCCTTATATTAGAGTGTAAGGCACTAATGAATGTATCTGTCCGCGTTGTGTAAGTACTTATATGTATAAAATCTACAACTTTTTTTACAAAATACAAAGGGGACGTAGAACACCAATCTTCGTCGGATCGTTCGAGTCGTAGCGTGCCCACGTTCAAAAGCCCAACAGTGGGCATCGCAAGGGATTTTGGGAAAAGAACTATGGATCAGGACGGTGAAGGTATATGGTCCGATTCTGGCCAGAAATCATATTGGTCAGAAAAAAGTGTTTGAAACCTTATCAACATGGTTACAGCAGCGTGCGTGCTAACCCCTCAGCGTGGTACCGGCGACAAAGTTTATCTTGCTGTATCTATTATCGCTGTCTCGCTTTACGTAACAATAACGAGCGAGATGGTGTTGCCATTATGTATAATATTTATATTAGTATGTCAACTTTGGCGCCCTGCAACGTCTATATAAAGCTCCACAGACCATTCCGTCAAACCCCACCTGACTGGTGCGATTGTAATTGTTGACGTCATTTTAGAAATATTTATACATATGATAAGCAAATCCGCGATAAGTATAAACTTTGTCGACGGCTTATCTACGATGCCATGCTATGCAGACTGCTTTTGAATACCAATTTACAACTGGTTATATTATATGTTGATGTAACAAGAACTGTGTTAGTTACAAGGGAATACTAACCTTATTTTAAGGGATCTCTAAGTGTTGAATGCAGTATTACTAAATCATTTGATCTAGACTAAATTCATAAAAACTACAGCATATATTTAGTCCAACTCCTGTAGTAAAAAATTAAAAATATATACTTAAATAAGGTAACTCAGCGCATGTTAGCCAAATGTCAGTTGAAAATTAATTAAGTTTGTGAACTAGAAATTCCAAATGGATGAATTCAATTTCTTTTTTTATTGGTATTTTACTATTAGATACGCTGTATTTTTGATGTTCAATTAATTTTGAAGGAGTTTTTATTAAAAGTATAATAGTATTTTGTTTTCTAATGGTATCAGCACAGATTGAAATCCGTGAATTCTCGAAAAAATACTTCACTACTTTTCTATCAGAATGAAGGGCAAACTTTTTATAAAATACTCCATGAAAGGGTAATACAATGTGCTTTATGTCTTAAAAGGCATGATGACTGAAAAATTATTTTTGGCCCATCGGTTAGATATTAAACAATATTGTACACATATTTTCTCTTTTCTCTGAGAAATAATAAATGACGAAGATACAGCGCATTTAAATTTCGCATGACGTCACGCTTTCGTGCGATTTTTACACATCGGTGATGTCACAAGCCTCCACTCTGGAACTTAAATACTCTGTATCTTTGTAAATTTTTACTTTTTTGATAAACTGAAAAATATGGATTCATTATTTTTTGGATAATCTAACTAACGGACCAATTAGAATAATACTTTTCTGACCTAGTCATCATCCCTATTGACATTGCCGCGGAATGGAACCCTATGTCTATGTAGTAATGTATAAAATCGTGTCAACAAATTTAACTTCCGCCTAATACGCGGGAATTCCCGCGAAGTTTCTTTCTTCATTCTAATTTGTACTATATTCTCCTAGATTATAGAAGTTATTATCCTGTGTAAATTTATTAAAATTCGATTCTGCGGCAATGAAAGTTGAGTCTATAGATATCCTGTGGGTATTTGTAAAGGTGACTTCTTACGGTGCATCCTAACACATACATAGGTACGCGCATCGCTTCTCTCTCTCTTACCGTACTGGGCTTTATGACTGCGGTGCGATTCATATGGTATGCTAGTTAGCACGCACCGTGATAAGCAAACGTTTATTTCGTATTTTCATTCACAATATTTTTACTTTTATAAAAATATCACCTGAAAACGTCGCTTTTTTATTCTCAACTCCTCAAATGTACTATGGCCTAAACAAACGGAATTAGATTCAGACAAAAAATTACCACAGAACTGAGTAAATTCGAAATAAAATAAGAGGATAATACGAAATAAATATAGTTGCAAAATACTTCTTTAGACCCTAAGTACACAATACTTAACACACATATCTGTTGCCTTTTTACACTTACTGAAAGCTTTCGTAAAACATTTCAGGTTTTTTTTACAAAAGGCTTTGTTTGTTAAACAGTTTTTTTTAACAAAAGGTTTACAAAGACGTCAAATATGCTGAATTCACTTACCAAGAGACTAATTACCCAACTTACAGAACATATATTAAAAATAGTGTACTGTTTGCTCAATAGGAAAAAATACACTCAAGCAAAATCTTTAAAATTATTTACATTTGGAATAGTAATGCCTGAGTTAGGTACTCAATTTACAGGCCAAAGAGACAATTAGGCTTTTATGTGTCTTACATTTATTAACATTGCTTATTGTTTGAACGTTAAAATAGGTTGTTTGTATAGTTGATTCAGTCGTTCAAATTTACTGTTTTCATATTCCATTTAGTCTGACATTGATTATGTCTGAAATTTTAAACTTCATAGGTATTCCTATTTATTTATGTAAACTATTTTAAAGTTTGCTTTTAATAGTAACCTAGAAAACCACGGAAACAAATAAAGTACATTAATTTAGATAAGGTACGTAATTTGACTTTGGTTTCGTTAACAGGTTTTTGTTTAAATCAACTTAGATCTCAAAAGTTTAAAATTATTTTTAAATCTTATTTTATCTCAGAAAAAGATGAGTAAATGCTTTCGTCTTGATACTTTAAAAATTTATAACGGATGATATAATCAAAGGACTACTTAGGATGTGTGGAAAAACAGATAGAGAGCAATTTGCAATTAATACAGATACACTATCACGTCTTTATCCCTAACGGGTTAGACAGAGCCAAGGGCGGTAAAGCCCAGGCCACTTTTAGCGTAATGGTGGGCATGAAGGTGGAAAAGGGAAATCATAATAGTGACGTGTTGCTAACCGCATCGCCTATTCATATGATTCAGATTCTCGCCCATTCTCTCGATCGGCTTTTACGATCTGCACGGGAAGAGAAGCAGCTGGTACATTCTATGTTTTTTATTTTCTCCCAGACCAGCAAAGAAGAAAGAACAATTAATATTAAATTAAATTATTAAAATATATTTGCAAACCATTTATTTACTATATTTAAGTTAAAAAGGCACAGACTACACTCACAATTTCTCAACAGATCAATACCAATACACCACTCCAGAACGGAGGAAGTTCCACCCCAAAACCTCCCTCATGGTAGCGTCAGACTTTGGCAAAAGGGCCAGTGATGACAATCTTGATGAAGGTAACTTTATTGTCGACGAAAACTGCGCTGTGGCTTTTATAAAGCTTTTATGGGCTTATCAAGGAAGAATCGCATCTAACCAAAATAATATTTATCATACATGAAGATTTTTATTTCAGTAAGAAATTTTTTAGAGCATGTTAGAATAGAATAGAATATGATTTTTTTAGCGAAATATGTACAGTTACAATTTTACAAATTGGTACATTCATTAATCTTAATATGACGCTAATCCGACGTCCACTCAGCGTGTGTCGAGGCAATTTACAACACCCCGACGCTGCTTTTCCGGGGACACCGGCCAAACAAGAATTACCACTGCGCACTGCAACGACACGCCGAACCGTGTACATGTCATTCTACATGACGTATAATTCTAACATGATCATATCATGACATAAGTTCTGTTCATGATACTGATTTAGGGAATTTATTCCCTAAGAAACATACTCGTATGCTAAAATACGATTAATAAAGTACTTTGCCTTTTGTACACGATCCCCAATAACTTTGTCATGAACGATAAAATCAGTTAAAACCTCGACATATTTCATGTCGAGGTTTTAATGTACACAAAAAGGCCTAATTACTGAATAACATTTGAATTATGAACGAGTACTTTTCTAAAATATATACAGTAACTTATAGAAAGTCAAAATAATCACATAATTGCATACCTATTCAGTTTGTGATATAAAACTATTGCAATGGACATTTTGAAATACGTAACACGAACTTATACTGGGTGGCGCAAAAGTACTGGCACTAAAGAAAATACTTTTATTTTTTTTATATGACATTTTCTGTCATTCTGTTGTTGAAAATTGTGTAGTGAACAAATGTAAAATACACTGAAAATAAACATGGACCGTTTTACTCCCCAAGAACGTGGAATAATTGTGTCAATGTTCTTACGGAATAATTCATCAGTGATAAGAACACAACGTGAATTTCGTCGACGATTTCACCACCGTCCGGCACCGATTGGTCGCACAATTCGACGCTTTGCCACACGCCTTGAAGCAACTGGCTCAACATTGGATAGACCTAAGTCTGGGAGACCAAGAACAGGCCGTTCAGCTGAAAATATCGATGCTGTGCGCGAAGATGTGGAAGAGTGTCCAGAAACATCAACGAGGCGACGTGCCACGCAATTGGGCATTTCCAGACGGACCCTGCAGCGTATTTTGGTGAAAGACTTAAAGATGTTCCCGTATAAAACTCAAATGACTCATCAGCTGCTGCCTGCTGACCACCGAGCTCGTCTAGATTACTGCCAGCGCGTCATAAACCTCAACCTTGAAGAGGATGATTTTCCTTCAAAATTGGTTATGAGTGACGAAGCGCATTTCCATCTCTCAGGGCATGTCAATAAGCAGAATACTCGGTTCTGGGGCACTGATAATCCGCGCATTATTCAAGAAACACCTCTACACCCACTAAAAGTTACTGTATGGTGTGGCATCTGTGTTGACAGAGTGATCGGACCCTATTTTTTCGAAGACGCTGGAGGCAATGCGATAACTGTCACTGGAGAACGCTACAGAACCATGTTACGAGAGTTTTTGATACCCAGTTTGGACGAATTGGGGCTGGAGCACATCTGGTTTCAACAAGACGGCGCTACGGCACACACAGCGCGCGACACTATGGACTTAGTGAGGGACGCTTTTCCAGGCCGAGTTATCTCTCGTTTTGGCGATTTGCCTTGGCCTGCAAGATCACCCGATCTGACCAGTCCAGACTTCTTTCTTTGGGGTTTTTTGAAATCTCGGGTGTATGTGAACAAGCCACAGACTCTCGCAGCTCTAAAAGAAAACATTCGTCAAGAAATAACGAACATATCGCAGGAAGTGTTACGGCAAGTTATGCAAAATGTCATAAATAGGGCTCAAATGTGTATCAACTCTGGAGGTCACCATTTAAAAGACATCATCTTTAAATCCTAATGGTACGAAATTTAATGGCACAAATATACATTTAAAAAAACCTAAATCTAGTTTTCTAATTTAGAAAAAATGTTATAGCTGAACCAAATAGGGTCTTTACTTTTGCGCCACCCAGTATTATAAACAAATTGATCAAAAAGAAAAAAAAAAACTATATTATTTAAATTTTTTGAACATTATAATATCTTATTTTATGTGAGAAAAAGATATGAAAAAGAACCCTCTGTAATGTTACAAGCGTAAGGTAAAAACTTCGCTGGTTAAATAAAGCTTTAATGTTTGCTTTTGTATCAGTATGTTTTCTATCGCTTCAAATATTTTATAACAATGCAAAATTTCTAAATTAAAATTGTGAAAAATTTCGCTGCGAGTGGGATTTGAACTCGCGACCCTTACGAATTTCCATTTCCAATGTGATAAGGAAATTCGTAAGGGTGATGCAAAGTCAGATAGTGCACTCACAGTACAGATGCGATCGGCGTAAGTTTGAATCTTAGGGTCGCTATACACTTATTCGGGCCGGCAATGTCGGTTCCGGTAGTATTTGACGAACAACAAAGCCGACCCGAAGCAATTATATTGGCTTATTCCCCGAACATTCATCTACTTACATACGAGTATATTCGATTTTACCGCCCGGCTGTGCCGATTAGTGCCGGTCCGAATAAGTGTGTAGCAACTCTCACTCAACTCACACTTTTAATTTAGATATTGTTCTGAGCATTATAATTCTGTATAAATCAAAATGCAAACATTATTAAAATTAAAACAATAATTCGAACAGAAGAGGAAGTTAGGGTGACCAGAGGCGGATTCAAGTCCAACAAAATTCTCATTGCGCGGGGCTTCGGTAAACGAAACGAGGTTCCTGACCAAGGTAACAGCCAGGAGATAATCTCATATCAAATAAACGAAAATTACTTGAACTATTTGCCGTATTTCGGGAAAACGGCTTCAAGCCGCCGCACGGCCGCAATATACAAATGTTTGTGTAAAAGATCATCAAATAAAAGCCAGAGGGACAGGCAATATTGGACACACGATCTGCACACGCTTCACAAATACACCAATATCTATATCAATATCACTCACATACATATAGGAAAACTTACAAGATTTACTATATTTTCGAACGCGTTTCTGTTTGCTATAATATAAGCTACTGGTGTTTTATGTACTTAGGATAAGTTTATATTAATAAAATAATTAAATTATAAGTATTTGTTAATTTATTTTGATTGTATTTCAAGTAGACTAGGTATTATTTGAAATTAAATAAATCAATTATATAAATAAATCGTCGATTAATTTATATAATTGATTTATATATCTAGATGTGAAGATTCTCATCTATCGTTGATATCGTAAAAATACAGCATATCAGAAATATTAAAAAAATATGTCCAACAGTACAATGTCAATCAGTGAAGAATACCCCATTTTTTTTAAATAATGCGTGCAATTACTTGTGCTTTGGTATTTTATTAGTCTTAAACGTGGATTTTCTCACTAACGACCGTTTTTACAGTTTCAACTGCATAATTTTTGTATCGGAGTGTATAACGCCATAGTAAAATTGCAAAGTATCAGAAGGTCGTCTTTAATAAAGGCTGGCGTACGCTAAACTAAGTTACGTCATATGCTTTTAGGCAGTTTAAAAATCTGACACCAGCGTTAGTGTCAGATTTCATGAGAGTGTTGGTGACACTCTCATGAAAAACGTCTTCTCCCGGTAAGTTTTTAGTGTCATAAGTCATTTTTTTGTAAACAAGAATCATCTAGACATTTTTCTATATAGGGAGCTCTCATTAATAAAATGTTTAACTTTTGACAGAAGAAAATCCTAAAATAAAATTTTTACATAAGTATTCCAACGAAAAAAAACGAACAAAAGCGAGAGCGTAGCGAGCGTATTTTTTACATTAAAGATTAAAAGTAAGACTATTTCTGGGACATATGCCTTATTTGTGTAATACCTCATTATTATTTCCAAAAAACTGTTTAATGATAGTATCTACGATTACACGAGTGTCCTAAGGAAGTGATTCTAACACCAGTTTTTTATTATATTCGCCACATACATCATCGTTTTGACGAATATTTTGACGTTCGCGTTATCAAACCAACGCCAGATTTCACGTTATTCTCTTTTCGTGAAGATAACTTTCTGTTAGTAATACTATGACGCTATTAGCAAATTGAATGAGGTCAGAGGCTCAGTACGCCATAACCGTTTACGGTTTAACATAATAGAAGGTTTCTAACGGCGAAAGTTAAACGAGATGCGAAACTTATGTCATACGGTTACGTTTATTAAGCTTTTTTAACGTATGCTAATGTGAAACACTTTACTATCCTTATGGAGTATTACTCTACTACCTTTATGGAGTAATTTGAGTTGAATCTCGTTTAAGTTTGAAAATAGCTTTGACTCACGTGGTTTACTTGGTTCCGTAGGCTTGTTTCCGCGCCCAGGCTGTTTTTTAAGCCCCTTGCACGTAAGGGAGGCATTGACATTCTTCTTTGTCTCCCCTTCTAGCCAGATAAAAGTACGGTATACAAAACTATTTGGTATAAGAACGGTAAAATAAACTTTTATCAATATCGGACTATTTGAAATTCATCAAATTTCATAACTGAAAATACTTAAGGTAAATTTTGAAATATCAGTATTGAGTACTTTCAATTTAGATTTAAATATTGATTACGTACGTAAAATAAGATGATGTAATTTTAGCATAAAAACCTTTACTTTATCTTTAAAAAAAGGAATTTTCAGACTTTAATTACTTTTTGATATAATTGGATGCTGTATTTGTACGTTATTGTTACCTAATACGTTAAGTCAAGGTGAGATATGTCTCCACTGGACAATCACAGGACCATTGTCAAAGAATAAGGTTACTAGCTTACGGCTTTCATTGTTTCCCCCATTACGAGCAGCTGTGGGGATGTCGCTTATCGTGTAAATGTGGCCGTTTTGTGTGGAGAGATACGTGTAAATGTGGCCTTTTTGTTCTAAGATAAGTCTTAATTGGAACGTGTTTTGTTGCTAAGTGATATTTCTCCTTTCTTTCGGACTAACGCACTTCGTCAACGCCTACGCGCACACTGCTCCTAACCGACAAAATCATAAAAAAACCAGTGGCTCTCCGGGAGTGTCGGTTACGGTAACAGTGTCGCAAGTTCAATGGTTTTTTCCATCTCAAAAAATGCCCAACGCGCCTGTAGAAGTTTTCACATCAAAAATCAGCTACTGATTTTAAGTGCGATATTTTTTCTGTCAAATTTATAAACAGCCTGAAATTCTTAAATTAGTAGCATACTCACTACACGATTGATTCAGGAGGTTGATTTTTATGAAATTTTCTTACAAAACGACTGATAAAAAAGTTTGAAGAGTGTGCGATGCTTCAGAGTAACTTACTTATTACCTATTTAAAACTAGCAGAAGTTCCCAGTCACACATTCTTATCACGTGTTTAAACTATATTCTAGTATATTTTAATCTATAGTTTACAAAAATTAAAATAATAATAATGAATACTATATCCTTTATTGCACAAAAGAAAAATACAGGACATAAAATTCGCAAAAGGCGGCCCTATCGCTAAACAATTTCTTCCAGGTAACCTCGCTCAAATAGAATAATTTCAAGTGTCTATTACAATTCAAGCGATATAGCCCTGTGACAGATAGACAGATGGAGGGACAGACAGCGGAGTCTCAGTAATAGGGTCCCGTTTGAACCCTTTGGGTACGGAACCCTAAAAAGTAATGGGTAATTAGGCAGTGCGGGTATATTAGGTAGTGCGAGGTGGTCAATTTAAATGTAAAACTAAAACTTAGATAAAGCTATATTTGGTAAACAAATGGTTCGCGCTAGTCTTGTAAGTAGGTATATGTAGTTACAAGTTATAACGACGTTATAACTGATTAGATTAAACCATAGGTAGAAATATCACGTAGCAACTGAATATATATAAATATAAGCTCCCAGATCTGTAGCATGTTATAATATTGTTGTTTTTTGCAGTGTATGGACTAGACAACTTCTGGGAGACGCTGGAAGGCTCACCAGAAAGGGAAGGCCTGGAGAACAACGACGAAAAGACTTTGGAAAGGTAAAGTTCGTCTCCGAATGTCATCATCAAACGTACTGGTAGACTTAAGATACAATAGTAAGCGCCGATTCATATCATACGGGAACGGCAGCGGCTGGCAGGGCACTTGACTGTCAATCCATATTCAACTGTATTTCTATACACGAAATGCACAGAATAGCCTGAAAAAAAAGTCTCGCGGAAAGACAATGAAAGTTAAAGGTTTTCAGATCCGCATGTCATTATTAAACTTACAGATACTTTCGGTACAATAGTAAGCGCCGATTTACACGGGAACGGCAGCGGCGGGCAGAACAATTGTCTGTTAATCAATATTTACCTTTACTTCTATCTGCTAAATGCAAGAATAGCTTAAAATAGACGTCTATTTCACATAGTTTTATGCGTGGGATATCTGTCATTTACAAAACGTTTTGTAAAAAAAAGAAGAAGTATGTTTTGTAAACACACTAGATGATTACAAAATTTCTTCTTGGTAAGGCATTGGGTAGCAGGCAAAAAATGCTATTAAAGCCGAGTATACGAGTATAAACAAAGTTTGAGTTAACGAATATTTATGTTGAAAGTGAACGAAACAAAAAATTTATGAACGAATGACATACTGTTTCCCAGCTCGGCTGTAATACCGGAAAATGTAACATGCAACAAAAGTCGAAATTCACTCAATGATTTGAATAATCGAATAACTTCACTTTGGATTCCCATAAAGCCTCGTTACATCCCAATATTTGCAATGAAAGGCAATGTGCTATTTTGCATAAACATAAAATATTTAAGTATTTTCGCATATCAAATGGATAATTCTAATGAAAATGTATAGATACTTGGATTTAGTGGTACACAATATGTCCGTCAATAAATAACGCTACAGCTAAGTTCCCCCCTTTTTCGTATTTCTCCCTCAATTAAAAATCAATGAACTTTTAGATGTAATGTTACATTTTCAATTTATTTCTTTGTTCTTTAAAAAAAAACATCCAGGCACTTTTGTGCCAATTTTCGTCAAAATTAATTGAAAAATGCATCCTGTAGGCGAGAACAGACAGACGGTTGAAGCATTTCTGTCAATAAATAAAATTTTATTGTAAGAGATCCAAAAATCTTTGCAAATGATATATGAATCGGGCAAGTGCGAGTCGGACTCGCACGTAAAGGGTTCCGTACCTTCGTACAATGTTTTAAAATGCTGAAAAAACACGTTGGCGACTCCTTTAGTTTTTAACTTCATCTTATTTATTGCTATTTGTTGCTATAGTGGCTTTATGTAATACATAATGAGTGAAAATTTCAAGTGTCACTTGAAATTCTCACCTCTTGAACCTCTTGTAATAGCTAGCTATTACGGTTCGAGAGATAGAGCCCTGTGACAGACGGACATACAGATGGACAGACGGACAGACAGCGGAGTCTCAGTAATAGGGTCCCGTTTTTACCCTTTGGATACGGAACCCTTAAAAAGGACACTCAGTTCTGACAAATGTTTTTCATCATAAAATACCCTTAAAGTCGATCGGTATAAGATATCCTAATCTGTGACGATCCCCAGCCTTCCAGCTGTGTTATATCACAGATTATCAGCAAATTATGTCTGGCAAAAGCTTTTCTTGTTTATTGTTATAGTATTCTATGTTTCATTATACAATTAAGTTAGGCGTTTTTACTTTCAATCTGTCTGTCCGTCTGTCACAGGGCTCTATCTCTTGAACCGTTATAGCTAGACACTTGAAATTTTCACCGATTATGTATTATTTACTGTGGCCGCTATAACAAAAAATACTGAAAATACAAAAAAGTTAAAAATTAAAGGGGGTCGCCATACGAAAAACGGGTTTATTTCAGCGTTTTTAACTAGATCTTTATAATGGCATTAACTAGATACTTGAAATTTTCACAGATTATGTATTACTATGGCCGCTATAACAAAAAAAAACTAAAAATAAAAAAGTTAAAAATTAAAGGGGGTCGTCATACAAAAAACGTGTCTTTTTAGCGTTTTAAAACATTGTTCGGAGGTACGGAACCCTTCGTGTACGAGGCCAACTCGCACTTGCCCGATTCATATATCATTTGCAAAGATTTTTGGCTTTCTTACAATAAAATTTTATTTATTGACAGAAATGTTTTTTCCGTCTGTTTGTTCTCGCCTTCAGGACACATTTTCTATATGAGTATTGATTATGTTTGTTGCCTATAATCTGATGTTCCTACTGATCTATTTTTAAAGTTCTAAAGTCCAGACAAAGAACCCTTACCTATAGTTTCACCATGTTCGTCTGTTTTTTGTTGTGGTAGTGCAGTTGTATTGTTCTGGTTAGGATATTGCAGGCTTGAATTACCTGATTATCCAAAAAGAAAGATGATTCCGTGCTTCGAAAGGCACGTAAACCTGTGGGTCCCAAACGCCATCTAGATTTGTACCTATCCTAGGATTGGTTCTGGTCTACCTTTTGGGTTGCGGAGGTCAGACGGCAGTCGCTCTGTGTAAAAACCAGTAACCTCATCAAATCACTTAGGTTTAGGTAGCGGACCCCGGGCTCTGAAGCGTTACCGCTGAGGATGCAAACGGGAATACGCTTGGATGATGATGATGAGTGCATTTCTATTGGTCTGGGCAAACGGCACAGCGGCGACACTCCCTGTACGCGAGAGTTCGAACACCGGTGACCTCGAGCCAAAGCGCGTAACGCTAGGGTTGAACCGAACCGAAATGGAATATCATGCGGTGCATGAGAGAGACGCGAACTAGGTACTAGCCCTCGGCCAAAGCAGTCGGCTATGGCTCGTTCGCGCCTTTCAAGGCGCACATCCAGACACCTACACATAGCCGCAAGTGATTTTACGTGCACACATGCTTCAGTGTCATTTCTTTTCGCGTAGTGTTTATATTGTTTGCCAACGGTTTAATACGGAACCTTATAGGTAATTGAAATCTATTGTTTGCGCAGTATCCCCGTGGACTGGTTCGTCAACGAAATGCTCAACAACCCCGACTTCACGCGGTCAGTAGTACGCAAATTCATTGATGTCAATCAGGTATGTAATGTACATTTACAATTTATTTCTTTGTTGACTGGTCAAAGTCAATGTAAAAAAATTATTTTATTCAATGTAGGGTATATAATATATATCGCTTATTGGTAGAGAATCTACCAGTCAACAATGAAATAAATTGTACATTAGCGTTCAATTAATATCAATTCAAAATATCTTTACTATAATAGGTTATTTATATTATAATATATCTTTATAATAGTCACTTTGTTTTGTTTTGCACAAATGTTGACGTCAAATCGCTACTTACAGCTAAGTTAAGTGCCGCTTTCTAGGCGCAATCTCGTTAGTTCACTTTTTCTACCATTGTTGTTAATAAATAAAGAAAAAAGGTAAAAGCGCACTTTTCTCCGCTGGACGCGCCTCCTCGCACCGCATTAAAAATGTTATAAAGAGACAATATTAAAAAGAAAAGTCTGCACGAGCTTTATCTAAAATTCATGATAAAAACGTGTGTTCTTGTCATGAATTTCCAATGGTGTGTGCACATAGATAAATGCGGCCAGAGAGTACATGTGTTGCGTGTTTGGACACACATCGGGTTGCTATACACTAATTCGGGCCGGCATTAATCGGCACAGCTGGGCGGTAAAATCAAATATATGTAGATGAATGTTCGGGGGAAAATGGGATATAATTGCTTCGGGACGGCTTTGTTGTTCGACAAATACCTATAAAAAAAATACTGCCGAGCCGACTATGCCGGCCCGAATAAGTGTATAGCAACTATTCGACTAAAAATAATAAATATAGAGACAAAAAAAGACCATCGACAAGCAAAGAAGAAGAACCCTTCGACTGCTGAAAAACGCACCATGTGTGTTGTACGTTAGCACAGAAGACAGTAAAAGTATACAGAACGGAATCTTATAAGGTACGCGCAATATGCGTCCCCGTTCCCCGTCCCCGCACCTCTCTTGTGCGGCCCCGTTCTTGTGCGGCCGCGTGCGCTGTGCAGTGTGTGTTCGCCCGCTCTAGCCCCTCGACAAGGCGAGAACGGGGGAGAGGTGCGGGGACGGGGAACGGAGACGCATATTGCGCGGGACCTTAGGAGATTCCATTCTGTATACTCTTACTGTCTTCTGTGCTAACGTACAACACACATACAATCGGGGACAGAATAACTATATAAGAGACAAAGAGAAAATTCAAAGTATTTGTATGAACAGATCGACGATCATTCAACTAAAATTGGGACCAACATTTCTAATTCATAATGCATTGTCCAGCTAAATTCGACCATCAAAGTTGGTCCGGCTCACCACGCTTCAGATGTCAAATGAGTAGCCGCCGTCAAATAGTTAGACAAAACTTTAAAGCAAATGCAATTTATTGGATTTAACACTGTGAATTGATGCGAACGAATTTAAATCGAGATGTTTAGTTATTTTCTATAGCAGGAGTTTGAATTGTCGATTCAAATAGTTGAGGAGAAATGGTTTTGTCACGAGAATTGCAACGCTATTCTTATTTTAATAGGTACATGTTTTTATTTGGGAAACCGTTTATGCTAACGTACACTTCGACCGTTACAAAACGCACCGTGTGTGTTTCCCTTTACCCATGTGTGCCCTAGACATTTTTATACAAACGTATTCTAGCATTTATTTTGAAATGACATGTCAGATTACGGCAATTTTTTGTTATTTCAAAGAAGTGCACACATCTAGACGTGTAACTGGTTTTCACAGTAAAAATATGAAGTTGAATAATTTCTTGAGACAAATTTGATATGTCGTTTCAAAATAAAAGCTTAGACTAAGTTTGTATGGAAAAGTTAGGGGTTTTTAAGTACGTAAGGAAATTTTTTAAAAGTAAAAAATATAAAATTAGTTAAAACATCTTTCTGAAATAAGTATTACTCGAGAATGTTCTAGTTTAGATTAAAAAATCTGTCGGAGAAATGTGTTTGGCAATTTCCTAAGTCCCCTAATATATTCAGAGGCTCTTAAGCTAATTTAGTCTATAAGGAAAAATACTACGGCAAAGGAATATTTTATTGAAATTTCTTTTTGTTTTTACAGGACGGGATGCTCTCTTCAGACGAACTGCTTAGAAACGTGGTCTAAACTAAACTCAAATACCTATTATTTAATTACTGTATATTTTTATAAGTATTTAGGTGCTCTTGTTTAATTTACCTTTGAAAAGTTACGGTACTGTGATATAAAATCAAGTTGTCTTGATCGTTTAAAATTAACAAAAAAATTACGTTTCAATGTATTTATTCTCATTGTTAATAATATTATTTAGTTTATGAAAATTGTTACTTGGAACTGTCAATGTTGTAAATAACTTGCATAATGTCGATGGCATTAAAATTGTCCATAGAGAACTCATATAATTAAATGTAGATTATAAGGGTGTGCACTGCGTTGCATACCTACGTCGATAGGACGGATTTAGTCTGTCTCAACCTCAACCAATGCATACGGAAGCACGAACCAGCGCCAGTCTTACCTTTTCACCTAAGGGCTCAGACAGACAATCGGCAGTGAGATCCGCGATCTGTCGTGCGACGGTCTCCAGCTGTTAAAGACGGTCTCCAACTGTGTCAAGAACTCTCTCTGACACACTGTCGCTCGTCTGCAAAAGCCCTTAGCGCGTTCCCAGTTGCATCCGTCACTGTGCTGCTTCTTTGCCACACATATGGTATTTGACAGAGATAGACTGAATTTGTCACGCAGAACCGCGACGCAGCTCATTCCCTAAATCCGTAGATCCTTCAAGTCTTGGATAATATTAAGCTACATGAGTCTAATGTAAGAGGTGCAAGACTTAAAATGTAATGTAATGGTGGCCATTATCTTGATTAATATTTGTCTTCTCCATCGTAAGTCATAATACGATACAATTTGACGGAAAACCAGCGCTAATCCATCTTTTTAAAATGTTTTAAATTATAAAAGATATCAACACTTAAGGCGACGTCATCGTATTGTATTTTTGCTTTCTTTATGAAAATGGACAAATGAAAAACCTTTTTTAAGGAACAGGAGGAAATTTTAAGACACAAACATTGGCTAACGATGACATCTGAAGTAGAAATAAAGATTTTTTATTATGATATAACGATATTTACGATTATAAAACGGGTTGGCAGCTATATGCAAGTGCTAGTAAATGGTTTATTATGAAAGTTGAGCGTTGCTAAGCTTATGAATAATCTGAAAGTTGTTCTTTCCACGTGTATTCGGGACTGGTGTTTATGAGTTGCAAAGTAGACTCAAACTAGAAAACTGTTAGTCTGCAGCGTTATTGCTTTTTATGCATTATATACTTTTTTGTTCTTATTTAATAATAATAATTTAATTACTTTACTTAATAATATTTTTTTTTATTTAATAATAATAATTTAATTTTAAGTTAGATCTTAAATAAAAAAGTAACTAACATATAAATTTTTACGTTTCATTTTTTTTTTATTTTCTTTCGAAAAAAGGGCAGTCGTTAATGTCAAAGGATAATTAATGATCGTGTCCTAATGTCTTAAGTGTAAAAAATTTTAAATGTTTTTTTATTAATATAAATAAATAAAGTAAATAAATAAATATATAAGGACAAATAAATAAATGTGTAAAGTCCACTAAACATCAACAAAATAAAACACATTAAATAGTCTATATAAATAAATGGTATTTTTTATATAAATATTTTTTAATTGTTTTACAACAGTGTCAATTCTGTCTTAAGTGGCAAATAATGTTGACTGGAGATAGAATATCAAAAAAAAGGAAAAAATGTAAAAAGTAAAAAGTAAGCAGTCGATATAACCTATAGTAGGTTAATAAACATATCGACTGCTTACTTTTCTTTAAAAAGTCTAAGTACGTACCGAATTATTCTTAAAAAAACTTTTTTAATTGTTACACTGTTTTTATAATAATATAATATATTTTTTACACAAATATTCTCGCACTATCAATATATTGAACGAAAAAGATGGCGGCCGGAGAGTAAGTTTCGATAGACACAGCATAACTTATTTATCGCTGGTTTCCCGCCAAATAAAGTTATCTAGATATAATATTTACTTAGAAATGGCAAACTGACAAAATGTCAACTCAACCTTCTATCCTTTTCTATATGAATTACTGACAGGGAATAACACCATTTATCTTTTGTGTTGTTATCTTTTGAACTGGCTGGGTATAATATCGTAATAATGTCAATTTCGGTATAATATGAGATCTCATTGCATAATTTGTTGGTTCATCTGTTAAATTAATAGGACTGCACTGTTTATTATCTTGAAAGCATGTTTTATAATTACACTGGTGCTCTTTATTTGCTTCAAATATTTATTTCCGTTTCTGTGATCGGAAAGGGAAAAACTGTTTCATCGTAAAGATATATTTTATTTAAAAAGGAATAGGAGTTTCACTTTGACAGCGAAACATTATCTATTTCAAAGGTTATTTCATCTAATTAATAAATGCAAATACTTGTTTCCGTTTGAAAATAGAAGCATATTTACTTACTCGGTTCCATTATTATTAACGTTGTAACTTTTAATAAAAATACGTGTCTGGATGTAATAAATAAAATCAAATACAAAGTAAAAGATGAACATTGAAATAATACGATGGGATCTTTGACTAGAATATTTAGAATCTGTCCTAATAGTTACTCTACATACATACATACATGTATTGTGCTGTTGTATTAGGCTATTATAAATTACATATTAATGTTTGGATACCCTATATTTACTTAGTTTGTTGTTTACCGATGTCACGTTATGAATAAATATATCGGGTACCGATTTACGTGTTTTTATAGTTCTTTTATACTTAGATTATATTTCCAAAAAATACGGTATCTGAAGGCATCTTATTATATTATTGTATGAGTATTAATGATAAATCTTACCCGTGAGATTTCCGGCAGAGTAGAATAGGACCACTCCCAGTCTTGCCGTACGGATGTCGTAGAAGGCGACTTAGGAAACACAAGCTAAACAAACCTTATAAATATCTGTGAGATCTCTCCAACCCGTTTGGCCAGAGTGGAGAGTGTAGGCCAATTACTCTGACTGCTCTGGCTAATATATGGCTTTGGTAGTACAGAGAGGGCCGTGCTCCTGCAGTGGAGACTAAAAAAGAACTGTGTAGATTAATGATAAATACAGTATAGAGAAATTGATATCGATTCGGGGGGGGGGGGGGGTGATTCTTAGAGCAAAATTTACTTATCGGCGTTTAGTCATGAAGTCATAAAGTCCGTTAAATAAAAATGTCCACACGGAAGAAAGACCAAGGAGCAAATCGTCCGCAAACAAAAAGTCGTCATTATCGAAATACTACTGAAATCCGACATATCGTTTCAAAATAAAAGCTACAAAAATTTGTATGGAAGTCTGATTCTGACTAGGGCAAGAAGACTCTTAACTCTTCTACCTTTGTCTTGTTTGAATGTGTAAGTGACCAACACTGATGGCAAAATTATTAAACGTAACACGAGATGAATCCTAGTCGGCCGTTTCCGACTACAGTACGTGAGTAAAACCGTGTTGCAATAGTTATAATGAACACTAATGGTGCCTAAAAGCATGGGTGTCTAACTTATACGTGTATAATGTATGATCCTAATTTATTTAATATAAACTACTTAATATATCAATAAAATGGTTATTGGCTCTAAAAAGACTTACATAACAAGAGTTTATGAAGATGACTGAAATATAAGATGTATGTAACCTGAGGAGTAAGTAAGACGTAAAGAAACTAAAAGGCATGATACGAAGGTCACATAGTCGGATCTACGAGAAACATGATGTGAACTTACGGTATATGTTTAATTGCTACTACAAGTGCTACGCGCTGGCGTAGTACGTCTACGAGACACATCAACAGAGCTACGAGAAGCTACGTTACTCCATTATTGGTTAAGTTATACATAAAACATCTTGTATGGTTCTGAACGAATTTTGACCACTAAATTAGGAAAAAGACTGTTAAAATAAGTTTCTGAAACCAAGAGTTCGTAGGCACGTTTGCGATTCCTGCTCAATCATGATATGAAATAGTTTACCTAAGAAATTTATTTTAAAATATAGAATAAAACCTTCTTTATAGAAACTGGGCTGATTGCCCAAATCATATGGGTAATATATCTTTTTTAAACAATTTCATATCACGGACGGGTTTATTTTAAATTTCTGTAATAAGTTTTAGTTTAATTAAAAACAATTATTGACAGTAAAAGTATACTTATTCCAAAGTTAGAATTAACTTCCATGGTCGTGGTTCGTGGTTTTACAATTTGCATACCTCGTTATTTTAACATTATATTTTTACTTCTATCTTACGGTACATTAAATGCTGCTTCTCCTCCCACGCAGTTGGTAAAGCGGGCGAGAATCTGAATCATTTCATGGGCAATACGACTAGAAACTCATTACAATTTTGACTCCCTTTTCTACCTTCATCACGCTAAGGTGGCCTTTGAGTCTACCCCGTTTAGGATAAAGATGTGAAAGTTTATGAATAAATGCATCAGATACGAAATACGACTGCGAGATTTTTATTAGCTATAATTTAGCTACAGTCACGTCACATACGCCGTAAACTAGAAAGTAGGGTCAACAGATAAACGTGTTTATCACCTCCGTAACTGAGAGGACGTGCACGTAAAGCGCAGGCCACACCGCCAGCGAGCGAGCGAGCCGGACTTCTTCTTACCCGACTACGGCAAAGCCAAGGGAAGGGTAATGATTTTAGCAGTCTATGTATGTATGTATGTTGATATCTTTGTGTGTTCCACCGTAGCAACCAAACTATTTATTAAATTTTTACAAAAGAGATTTCAATCGATTCATCATTATCGTCTGGGTGACATAGGCTACATTTTGTATGCAAAAAACTCATATAATGAATGTTACATACAAAAAAGTGCGAGTCAAAAAAAAAATATTTTTATTACTAACTAGCTGACCCGGCGAACTTTGTTTCGCCCGTTCCCGTTCCTTTTCCCATATTTTCTCACCGTTTAAACCTTCCCTGGACTACGACAAACATTTCAAGACCAAAATTAGCCAAATCGGTTCAGTCGTTCTCGAGTTTTAAGCAGACTAACGAACAACAATTCATTTTTATTTATATAGACTATATCGAGTAGGGTATCAAATGAAAGGTCTTAACTAGAACATTTCAATTAGATATACATCGTTACCTGTAAATGGCTGCCCAATTAGATACAATACAATACAAAAAAATATTGCACTAACATAAATTATTAAATAATCATGCTTTTCAGAGAATTTTCCAATAGTCGGGTATTAGTTTTTTAAACGTAGGTAAATCTTGTTATATTTCGGTTCCATACCGCGAACTACAGAGATAAGCTACGTTAGCGAAGCCAAGGAAATATCTGACGATTCCAACGAAGCTATTCGCTCACCTTGATAGCGTAGCTTGGCTCTGTACTTCACGGCGTGGAGCACAGTATGAAAAGAGGTGAAACAATGCTTGCAAGGCTCGCCGACTGTCATACGTGACTACGAAATACACAACTGCAATACACGTGAATGCGACTTCCACCCTCCCGCCTGCTCCCGCTTTGCTTTAATTGCCGCCTGCTCGCTCGCCCAATCGTAGATTTCGGTGTAAATCTTCGATCAAAAATACAACTAGAGATCGGGTCGGCGCAAGAACTACGGCTCATCAAATCAGAACGCACTCCCGGCGGTGAGCGCTTATTTTGTTTAGTTCAGTCAAGGTAAAAAAAACACTTTATACGTAGTGTAATAAAGTTGACTACACAGTGAATTTTATTTGATATTCTAGTGCACAGAAAAAAAGAATGCTTTGATTTTGTAGGTAAAGCGTTCTCTTTCTTCGTCTAAGCGCATTTCCGGTTGCATCCTCAGCTGTGCTGCTTCGGAGCCTGGAGTGCGCTTTCCCGCTTTTTCTTCTCCAAATATAATATGCATGTCAATTTGACGACCTCCGTGGCGTAATGGTTAACACGCTAGACCGCTAATCTGGAGGTTCTGGGTTGGTTCCCCAGCCAGGGCAAGTTGGAAAATGGCCTTTTTCAAATTGTCCTGGGTCTTGGGTGTTTATCTAAATATATGTATTTATCATAAAATATAGTATCGTTGTGTTAGTATCCCATAACACAAGTTTAAAACTTACTTTGGGGCTAGCTTAATCAGTGTGATTTGTCCTTATATATATATATATTTATTTATTTAATGGTCACCCAAGGATGCCAAAGACTTTGCCTTGTAAAATGGAGAAGAAATAGCCGGAACAGTTTAAATGATTTGGCTATAGTTTTACGACCGGCCGCCTACCTGACGTCAACCCACTTTGGGAATGTATTTGTGTGAAAAGTGTATGCAATTGTAGCACGAGATGTTTGTGCTTAGTCCTTTAGTCACCTCTTACACAGGAAGAGATTCTGATGGAGTGGTCCTATTCTAATCCGGAACCACACGGGTTTGTAGGTAAAGCGTTATCTAGTGATATTGTAGATCGAAGTTGTAAACCCACATAACTTAGTTTGCCATTGCTTTCCATAGTTTATATACGTACATAGTTTTCCTCACTTCACTTCGCCCGCCAGCTCGCTCTCTTGCTAGCTGGCGGTGTATGTAGCCTGCGCGTTAATGCTGTGATGGAGCTCACATCCTGGTTTTTATTCATGTTTCATAGAAAACATCTAACGGACTTTACAGGGTCTTTAAAATCTCATCCATAATTCAGTTCACAAGACTGTCACTAAGTACATACTTTAAAATGGATCTAACAAAATATACTGAAACTATTTCAAAGGTGGATTTAGTCAATACATAATACTGAATATTTTCCCAAGGAACATTTATATTGAAATATGAAAAATAGTTTTGGCCTTTTAATCCGAGTTTGTATAAAAATCAAGAAATATTTTTTTCATATTTCGATATTATGGTCCTCGGAAAAAGTTGTTCAGTATCATGGACTGTATTCATCCCTAAAAATGAAGCAGAATAGCTATGCTGCTTCAGAGCAAAAGTTTTACAACCGGCTGCCACCCGACGTTAACCCTCCTTAGGAATGCAGTTGTAGCACGAGATATTTGTGCTTTAGTCTTACGATATCTACAGAAAGAGATGGAGCGGTCCTATTGTAAGTCGGAAGGCACACAGCTATATACCTATATATTTGTACATTATATAATATGTATAAATATATAGGTTGATAATGTACTGTAGATTGTGTTACAGAGTGGACTGAATAATGAATAGGCAGGCAGGTCGACGAGGACGCACTCGGCCAGTGTATCTTCCGGAGCAATAAAAAAATTACGTACATCTAAATTACGGCAGTTTTTAAGGTTAAATTAAAACTGCGAATTGAGATAAAAGTCCGGTAATGCTTTTATTAAGGTCGTACCTGAATTTTCCGGGGTCCAGTGCTGCCCCCATTTAAAATAAATCATTTCAAAGAAAATGGAGACATAATTTAAAATTTTGCTACTAACAATTCCTACATAACCCTTCAAAGTATTTAATAAACTACTGTTTACAGTATATAATGAAAACGTTAAGATTTAATACGCACATTAGCCAAAAGTGGCCGTTTTTCGGCCATAAGGAATTTGCGTTACATAGAGCCTTTTTTGCTTTTTAAGAGACATTGAAAAAGAAGGAGCTTTTCAATTCAAATATATATTATTAATAATATAAATGATTTTTTTATGTATGTTCCCCAATAACTTCACCGTTACGAAACCAATTTTGAAAATTCTTTTTCTGTTTGAAAGGGATTCATGCATGTATCATGTATGTTGGTCCCATTGTCACCAGGTGAAGATCTGATGATGAAATCATCGAGGAATCGAGGGTCTCCTCAAATATTATTTGCACACATATCGTGATTTTGATATTTTTGTCAATAAATTAAACATTTACATTCAGAAAGTGAGTTTTGGTAAAGTGGAACTGATGAATTGGACTGATGAGACTAAAAAGTCTCATAAGTCCTATCGTCGTCTAAATCATTCGGACTAAAAGGCTCTGTAGTCCGATGATCTGTATTGATCAGCATCATCGGAATGATGAGATCAAAAAGTCTCATAAGTCTGATCGTTGGACTAAATCATTGAACTACTGATACTAGAGGATAAAGAAGCCCAGAAATTAAAGTCGCTTTTTTATGTTTAAAATTAAAGTTTCTGTTATGCCATCTCACCGTAAAATTTTTGTTACCAGCTGAAAATCAGCGCTTTTTTTATTTTTATTTAATAAACTTTATTAAACAAAAATTGTAAACAGCGAACGTAAAGTCTTATGCTTAAGTGAGGCCAAAGTAGGAGCAAAATTAATATTTAAATAATTACCTACTAAGTAGTTAGTATTTGAACTTTAAACTTACATAAATTGCATGGCAATGAATATTTTAATAAAATTTGATTGTATATATTATACATATAAACCTACATAAATATCTATTATTTATTTATCATTTGACAGTCCATGAAGAAAGTATATATACGCATCTTTTTGCATCAGTACATTTGAGCTGGCCGCGCTTTCGGCAGTTTAAATGTCATTATGATAATTTTGTTATTATAATGTTATAATTTTGTTAGTGGCCGAATTAAGTTTTTCTACTAATTTATTCTGTTCGTCTTAGTTTGAGATTATTTACCCCATCCCCTTGATCGATTTCTACGATCAGCACAAGGGAAGTAACTGGTAAATTCACTAACAAATTTAAGGCACCTGCCTCAAAATTTCACGTATGAGGAAGTTCGGAGGTATACTGAGGTCATTGCCCTATGTTCTCGCATTATAATAATACATATTTAGTGCTTCCTTCTGACGTCGGAAGTGCGGAGTCGTAAACTATGTATATAATATACTAGTATACTGATAATTATCAGTATCTAAATTCAGTTATTAACATATCAAATTATTTTTTTCCATGCTGGTCTGGGAGAAAAGAAAAAAACGTAGAACGTGCCAGCTGCTTCACTTCCCGCGTAGTTCGTAGAAGCCGATCGAGGGAATGTGCGAGAGTCTGAATCCTGTGAGTAGGCGATGCGGCTAGTAACCCATCACTATTCTTATTTCTTTTTTCAACCTTCACCATCACGCTAAACGAAACCTTTGGGTCTAACAACCAGGCTCTGTCTATCGAATCAGGGATAAAGACGTGGGTTACGCACTCGGTAGATACAAGTCTGTAAATTATTTTTGATATAATATGTAGGTATCTAACCAAATAAACCCCATACAAAATTTATTCAATCAATCACGTCTTTATCCATAAAGGGGTAGACAAAACCTAGCATCGCAAGACCCAAAAGTTGTTCTTAGGAAGGTAGAAAAGGGAATGGAAATAGTGATGGGTTGCTAGCCGCATCGCCAATTGACGTCACTCAGATTCTCGCTCATTCTCTCGATTGGCTTTTATGATACTTATGCGAAGAGAAGCAGCTGGTACATTCTAAATTTTTTCTTTTCCCTCAGAACAGGAAGGAAGGATAAATTATACATTGTGATAAAATGCCGTTTTGTTTCACTCCCGCTCTGTTTCACAGACGGGTAAAGTTTGTGGAAGGACCTCATTAGGAATGAGGAACCCCATTTGAAGCAGCCTTTATATCCGGGACATAGCAGATAAATTGCAAGAGAATCGCCTACGCTGTTACGGCTACGTCACGCCTTGTGGAAAGTTGGAAACAAATGATTATACTTAGATGAATGCAGCCGGCCCACGGCTTAGGTTTCTCCAATTTATATATTTACTGGCAAAAATTTGGTGATATAAGGAATAAGATAGAATAGGAAGTTAAAAAACTTCCCATTCTACCCTGCGATCATCTGAGCTTAGTAAGGGTAAGTTGAAAAAAAATCATCGTGCATCATATATTTTTTCTGGAATGTTTTCAGTGTCATGGACTGAATAATAGCTATAGCAATATACAATATTAATATTTAATATTTATTAAATACTAGCTGACCCGGCGAACTTCGTTTCGCCCTTTCCCGTTTCCTTTTCCTTAATTTCTCACCGTTTAAACCTTCCCTGGACTTTCATGAATATTTCAAGACCAAAATTATCCAAATCGGTTCAGCCGTTCTCGAGTTTTAAGCAGACTAACGAACAGCAATTCATTTTTATTTATATAGATATACCTATGTATGTAAGATATATACTTTATGTATAGTTTGTTTATGTGTATTGCTATAGGTATTTATGTAAGTATATTCGTATATATTTATGTGTGTAGATAAGTAATTTATACGTACCGGCTTCTACCTTATATATAATAGAGTAAATATCCTCTCAATCTATCGCAGGTTGACTGGAAGAGATCCCTACATGGGATAAGTCCGCCTTTGTATATTTTCTCTTTCGTATTATGTTATGTTTTATACTTAAATTTTGGTACAATAAAGTTATTACAAACAAACAAACAAACAAACAAACAATATATAGTAAAAAAATCCTGTGTTATATTTATAGAATGAACTGACATAGTACACGTGTACATTTATATACTTAAAAGTTAAATAAAAACATTAAACACGCCTGAAAATGTCGTCATTTTTAACACTGAAAAAGTTTTATTTGCTTTTGCGGAATCACACAGAATTATGAATAAATAAAGGTTTTACATGACAGCGAGTTATTTAACTGAGGAAACTGTATAAATGGGCCTTTTCATTCTACACATTAATGAAAAATTGTGTGAAATAAAACTTTGATGTTAATACTGGATATTTTGGATGGTTATAATGAATATAGAAAGCGAAATTAACTTCTTTGTCGTGTCTTTTAAAATCTAATAACATAGAGATTGTTCCAAAGTTACATACATAAACATATTTTAAAAGTCGCATATTTGAAGGTTTCTTTACTCGGTAGCCCACCATCGAACTAGGATCTTCATCTAAGCCCGTTCCCGGTTTTCTTTTTTTTTCATTTATTTATATCCAAAAATAACAATAATTACAATTATATGCACCCATAAACCACGAAGGTTTGTCCGGAAGCATATTGTCTATATTTAAGGGTCTTTAAGGGTTTGCGCGGGCAACAAGTTTGTACAGAAAGCGTTTGATTTAAGTCAAATATTGTATACACATAGATAGAGGAAGAGTTGGGACAGTAGACGAAAAAAAGGATTTTTTAAAATATTTTGTAGTTTTCCTAAAAACAAGCATTGAATTTACCCAAAAACATGCAAAACGCACTTTGCGCGGGCAATAGTTATGGCTTAAGTAGAAAAGACCACTAAGAAAATTACATACCTAGTTATAGGTGAATAGACTAGCCAGTAGACGAAAAACGTATTTTTTTAATTTTCATTCAAAAAAAGTAAGATAATTGTAAAGAAACCTGAAAGAAATATTTTAGAAAATCTTGCTACAAACTGGCTTGTGTTTCTGCGTAAAGAAATATTCTAACAAGGGATTGCATATATTTTATAAAAATAAAGGCTATTTTGAAACATTATTCTTAATATTTGCTTACAAAGCAATCACGCAATAATAAAAAAAAAAAATTTAAAAATTGGATGTTTTGCAACGTTTTTGACAGAATTCTCTGAAATGGCGGCCATGTTCCTTTCATACAAATTCAGTTGCCCGCCGGGCGTTCAGGAAGTAGGCCGTGCCGAATTTTTCAAAAAAATCCATTTTCGAATTACGTAAAATTGCATTACAGTCTAAAATATTTCAATAAAAAACTATGTACAAACTGCCAAATTATGTCATACTTTTGCTACACTATGGTACAGTTTTGACATTTTGTTGACGTTCAAGTAAAGATGTAATGCTATCGCAGATACGGCATCGCACATTTTTTTTTTAAATTTTATTGAAAATTAAGTCAATGAAAAAAATAATTTGGTTTGATTTATTACCTATATCTTTTAATTGGCGATTAGGGTGAAAATCGGATTGGAACTTTCTCGGGTCGCGGAATCATATTAATAACTTTTGTAATAAATGGTGCTGTTTAATTAGGGTTTTACAATTATTTTCAGGGGTGATTCAGTCTCAAATTTTGAACAACTTTTCCCCATGAATATATATCAAAATACGAATTGACATTATGCGTAATATATCGAACCACAGGCTATACTAGATCTATACTTGGCTAGGCAGGCAGGCTATAGTAGGCTATTTATCTATACTAATATTATAAAGAGGAAAGATTTGGTTGTTTGTTTGTTTGCATTGCATGGCTCCGAAACTACTGGACCGATTTAAAAAAAACTTTCACCGTTGGAAATGTACACTATCCCCGAGTGACATAGGCTTTGTGTGTACCAAGGGCGAAGCCGGGGTGGACTGCTAGTATAGTATAATGATATTAAAATAAAAGTCAAAAAACAAAAAAAAAATCTGCGTTTTCATACAAAAGTGTGCAGCCGCCCGGGAAATTTGTATAGGAACCGATTTTTTTGGTTTTTTTACTGTTTTTAGGGTTTCGCTTGTCTGTCTGTCCGTAAGTCACAGCCAATCTGCTACGAAACTATTAGAATGATTTAGTTCAGATTTAGTACCTACACTTATGTAACTTAGTGACCCAAAGATAGACGTATAACGTAAATAAATGAAATTTAAAAAAGGGGGCCACTTATGGTGGGTAAATTAGACATTAAAAAAAGTTTTGATAACAAAATCGTGTGACATATCAAATGAAAGAACTTTTTATGACATTTTTAGATATATATTTTTAAATATATTTTTCTGTCAGTGGAACACAAAACGTGTAGTTTTCCAAGTCACCGCTTGCGTAAAATACTATTTAATTGTATTTTTGAGAACGTCCTGTCAGCGATAAGTAATATTGATTTACGCAGAAATATCATAAATTTGTCTATGGTTCCCTAAAATTTAAACTTAACCAAAATAAACCGGCCACGTGCCGTGACGGGCCACGTGCAGTGTAGGGTTCCGTAGTCAGTACCTACTTGTTTTATGTAACTTACAACTGCCTAACTTTAGGTCTGAATACAGTCCATGATACTGAACAACTTTCACCAATGAACAAACGAAATACAAAAAATATTTTTGATCTCTTACACACAGGATTTGGCAAAATGTAATATTTATGTAATATATGTATGGAATACGTAAGAACAAGTCACACTAATTAAGCTAGCCCCAAAGTAAGTTTTAAACTTGTATTATGGGATACTAACTCAATGATACTATATTTTGTGATAAATACATACATAGATAAACACCCAAGACCCAGGAAAATTTTAAAAAGACCATTTTCTAACTTGCCCTGGCTGGGGCTCGAACCCAGAACCTCCGGATTAGCGGTCTAGCGTGTTAACAATTACGCCACGGAGGTCGAATGGAAAGCAAACATTTTCTTTTCATATTTAATTATGTGTTCCTTAGAAAAAGTTGTTCAGTATCATGAACTGAATCCACCTTAAATTAGTTTTAGTACAGGAAGACGTTTTATACTACTGCCGTGAATTTTTTTAAGTGTCCATATACAACCGTTTAACTGACAGAGAGACACATAATTGTAACAAAAATTTCCAATCAAAAACCAAATATTTCACAAACGGATTCTAAAACGAAAAAGGGTGTTCATAATCTTACAATATTTTTGTAAGACCTATTCAACGAAGTCTCGCACCACCCTTTTTTTTAAGTTTTTATTACCACATATCCATGCCCAAGCCCAATTACAGCTTTCTAGTACTAATAGTCTATGAGTAAAACTGGGGACAGACAGACAGACAGACATGACGAAACTATAAGGGTTTCTTGTTTACTACGGAACCCTAAAAAGCTGCGTGAAACTAAACAGATTCTCTATTCTAAGGGGTCTTTGTCATTTGCGCTTTAACAAATTTCAAAATACGAGTAATTAAAACCACTTGTGCAAATATTTCGCTCCACTTCGCATACGATAAATTCAAAAATTGATGGATGAATGACCGAGCTTTTACAGGTTAAGCAACTTCTAGCTTGGTCACAGTTACGATGGGTGACCGTGCTTTCAATTTTAATGTTGTCCAAGTCAAATGTTGAGATTCTTATGAATAAATTTCAGTTTTCTCTACCTACATAACTTGGCAGCTATTTAAATTTCAATCTTGTCGGATTTCAATGTTTTGTCGGAATTTGAACTTGGCATTTTTACATTTATATTTTTGATGGGATAAAATAAACACCCAAGAACCAGGATAAATTAAAAAAGGCCATTTACCAACTTGCCCTGGCTGGGAATCGAACCCAGAACCTCCGAGTGACGGACTAGCGTGTTACGGAATCGCCACGGTCGACTAATAAATTGAAAAAGTAAGGGTAGTATTTAAACGCAAATCAAAATTACTGATTGCACAGCAAAATACTCAACTGAAAATATTACTAAACAAACTGCAATTTATATTTGTGGCATAGTAAAATGGATAGAACTTTTCTAGCACTCGCCGGCCGCTGCCGCGGCACGCTCGCTTCGCTCGCTCGGCTCGTGCGTGTGTTGGTCGCAGTTCCAACATAACCTAACCTATAGGTTTGCCCTAACCTAATAAATTTGATGTGCAGTCAGTATTTATTTGCTGTGCAATCAGTACTTATGATAAGATTGTTGATTTATTTGATGTAAAAAAGTATATAAATGATGAGATTAAATTGATGGGTGATTATTTATTAGATGTGCAATTAATAATATCCCAAAAAGTAATAAATTTTACGCAAGATTCGAATAACTACCTATAACTTGGATTTTTTAGAAAGTGCTATATGAATTTCACATATGTTTAAACTCGCTTTTTAAATAAACGTCTTGCATTCACGCACACTACTGTATTTTCGACTTTACTTTTTCTACTGATAGCCTGTCTACTAAAGTGTTAAGTACATTATAATGACGTCTGCCAAGGCCTTAATTCAGAAATAATAATTCAAACAAAAGAATTCTTTGATCTGATCGATTTGAAAATTTTAATAAGTATCACGGACTGGAAGTCTTAACGAAAAGAAAAAAGTAAGCTGTATACTAATTCTACGTTACAATTTATGATTACCTACATCTATTGTCCCGTTTACACATTATTAACTCTATGTGACTTCATCTTGACATTTTTATCCCCCTAGCGGGAAAATTTTGCATATTTCAGAGCCAAATCCGACCACGTGGCTTTGTGCATACAGTCCTTAATCTTAAAATTAGGTTAATATTCATCTGACATTATACAAGTACTTATATCTATGGTTAAGTATTAGTTAAGAAATAAAAACATAAATAATCACAACACCTTTCGTTCACTGCAAGACCGGTTTTGTATGTTGCATCCTCAGCTGTGCTGCTTCGGAGCCCGGGGTGCGCTTTCCCGCTTTTTCTTCTCCATATATAACATGCACGTCAATGGTCACCCAAGGATGCCAAAGACCTTGCGAAGTGGAGAGGATTTCTCTCCACTTCTACGAGTATTTAGTCGGAACAGTTCAAACGATTTGGCTATAGTTTTACAACCGGCCGCCTGCCTGAGGTCAACCCCTCTTTGGGAATGTATTTGTAGCACGATATGATTGTGCTTAGTCCTTTAGTCTCCTAAAATCCTATAAATCCTTTATAAAATTAAGTCATATCTCGTAACGTCTCACTAGGACCTCCGAGGGCTCAAAAATTTTGTATGTGGGGGCTGTACCCCTTCTTTTATAGCCATTTATGTCCCATAGTTGGGCAAAAGCCTCCCCTTTTTGTTTCCAATAACTTCTATCCTCGGCTGATTCCCTCCATTCTTTATCGAAAGCGGACAACTCGTCTCTCCATCTCATCCTAGGTCTTCCTCTCGACCTGTTTCCGTCTGTAGGCACCCCTATATACAAAATTTCTGAGCCCTCGGAGGTGCCCGATTCAGATCAGATCAGATTTTAGATTCAAGATGGCCGCTTTCACATTTTTGATGTTTTATTATGTTTGTCCCTATAATTCTGTTCCCTCGTAACTATGTACTACACGGTCTACACGGCTAAATCGATTTTGATAAATTATTAAATATAACTATAAGCCGATTACAAATCTACATATATGTAATCTAAATAAAATATTTAGACCCAATACCTATGTGTATGATTAAAAATACATTAAATACATAGATAGCTAACAAAGAAAAAAAAACAAAAAGGTATACAAGTACAAGAAATCACTTTCTTCTAGTGAAAAACATTATGTAAAGAAATTAAGTAAGAATAATAAAAGGTTACCAAAGAAACAGATATATGCAGTTCAACTTTTACCTTTATAAATATGATAAGAAAAAAAAAAACAACGAAGAAAAATTCCCTTCCGCGAAAGCTAGTCGTGGGTCTATAATCTAAAAATCTATACAACCATACCACCATCCATACACCCATCCGTACATCCAGCCATACTTACCAACATTCGCATTTATTAAAATATATGTAAGATTTAATTCGAACCACGTACTCGTAGATAGGTAAAAATGTATTGACCTTTCTGTACTACTCTCGTGTTTAGTCTATATTACCAAAAAGGACATGGCCGTGTTTGAGGACGCCGAGTCTATATATTCATGTCAATGGTTCAATATGAAAATCCATACAGGTTTTAATTAGAAATACAGCCCGCTTAGCGCCCTGTAATGATACTTATAATTTATTATGCCATCACTTTTAATAGTGACATTCATTTTTATGGTAAATACTCGTATATATTGAGGTTCATTATACTTTGCTAGATGTTTGTCCATTTCAAGTTCTATTAGTGAGGTATTAGGGTGAGTTGGGTTGCATTTCGTTTTCTTTAGTTTTTTAATAGGTTGTGGGTTTTATTAATGATATTTAACACTACAATCTTCAGAAAAGTAACGCTTCTTTGTAAAATATCTTCTTTATTTATATTTATAACCACAATATATGAAGGACAATGCTCCGTGGCCCACTTGTTGCTCGACTTTATCGTACACATTCAATGGCTTCACATTTTTCCATCAGATAGAGTAAAATGCATCGGAAGTATTTTCATGAACATAGCTACATCTATACATATACAGGGACTAACAAAATATACTGAAACTATTTTATGTTCATGATCCTGAACAACGTTCTCCCTAAGAAACATATAGGTATCTATCGAAATACATACGTCATAATCTATAATAAGCAAGAGTTAACGCCAATATCAAAGTTATTCAAATTCTGACTGCTCAGCAGTAACTGTCGTTCCCTTTCCTTTCGTACACATTCCAATAGCAAGTGTTGTGTATCTTCTAGGCTGCCACACACATACTACAATTTGTAGAATCGACTTTATTCATTAAATAAAACCATAACAAACTTTGCAAGTGACATACATGTCATACAAGTGACATATTCCAAATCAAAAATACAAGATATAAACGTTCTATCAAAATATCATAGTGGCCAGTCATTGGTACTCGTATAACCACAGAATAAATAATACTATCGTACAGGAGTCTCACTCAGCAAAGAAATTCAAAGAAATATCCACTCAATGTTACTAGCGATATGGTTTAATTTAGCTAAATAGCTACTTAATCGTAAATCGCCACTCACGACATCCGTGGGTGAAATAAGGGGTAGTTTGTTTATAAAAGTACCTACTATTAGCTAATCCAAGCCCCGAAAGTGTAACTGCGGCTCGGCCTGTCAAATTACTTAGTATAATGTAGTTATCGGTTGCGACAAGTTTGAGTTCGGTAATCGAATTGAGCGCCAATCTCGCCGCTCCAAATTGTTGCTAACTACACCCCAACTTTCATAATTGTTTTACAATATTGTACTCTATTATTATATAGACCCTTTTACTACATAACACTATATTTAACTTCTGCATCATTTTTAGGGTTCCGTACCCAAAGGGTGCAAACGGAACCCTATTACTAGACTCCGCTGTCTGTCCGTCTGTCCGTCTGTCACAGGGCTCTATCTCTCGTCGTCATACAAAAAAACGTGTTTTTTTAGCGTTTTAAAACATTGTACAAAGGTACGGAACTCTTCATGTACGAGTCCGACTCGCACTTGCCCGTTTATTATTCTTATCTTGCTTCATGAAATAATGTGAAGTGTGAAATAATCCTACTTAATAATACATAATAAAAATGCAGAAGTTCTAATGGATGTATGGATGTTTGTTGCGCTTTACAAGCGACCTTGGTCAGGTCGCTTGACGACCTTTTGAGTGACGACGCTTCGCTTGCCAATACAATTTATAACAGATTACCTTCTGCACTTAAAAAGGTCCCGATTAATAAATTTAAATCATCTGCGCAAATGGCTGCTAAAAAAATTATTCAATTAATGAGTTTTAGGCTGCGAATTCGATTCACGAATATATTGATGTTATATGTTATAAAAGTCTGATTTGCATGCTATTGAATATGGCTAAATAGGTAAAGCTACTAACTGTATTTAATAGTATTTGCCAACACATATATTGCACACCCTATATTAATTGCAAATAAATTTTTATCTTATCTTACGTGATCGCTATTCGAGAACCTTTTTACCCCATCGACCATCAGTTCGTTGCGCTATATATGTGTCCCGCTCACTAGCACTTCAACGAGCTAATGTCAGTGATATTTGTTCTCCTACGAATTTCCAAATTCAGATTTGATCACGTAGGGTAACACCTAGACCTACCTTATTACCTACCAATGTTTTCAAGTAAAGGTTGCTACACACTTATTCGGGCCGGCATTAATCGGCACAGCCGGGCGGTAAAATCGAATATATTTCCCCCGAATATCCGGGTATATCTACATATACCCGGATATTCGGGGGAAAAGCCGATATAATTGTTAATTGCTTCGGGTCGGCTTTTTTGTTCGACAAATATTGCCGAACCGACAATTCAGGTCCGAAGCCCGAAGTGGGTTGATGTCAGGTAGGCGGCCGGTCGTAAAACTATAGCCAAATCATTTAAACTGTTCCGGCTATTTCTTCTCCATTTCGCAAGGTCTTTGGCATCCTTGGGTGACCATTGACATGCATGTTATATTTGGAGAAGAAAAAGCGAGAAAGCGCACCCCGGGCTCCGAAGCAGCACAGCTGAGGATGCAACCGGGAACGCGCTTAGGCGAAGAAGAAGAAGAAGAGCTAATTCTGGCCCGAATAAGTGTGTAGCAACCCTAAGTGACTTATCGTATCTTTGTACTACAGATTTACAAAAAACGCAAATATTGGCATAACTTTAACATTCCTACAATACAAAGAGACAAAAACGTAATTTCAAAGCTTATTCCAAGAAATTCTCTGGTATTTATTATTCTTCAGGATTCTTTTGAATCGCCAGCCAATTTATTACTCCGAGAGGAACAATTACGTCCTATATTAATTTTTATAGCAAATTTTACTCATGTAAATACTCACAAGGGTAACTTTTATAATGTCCGGTTGGATTTGGTTCATTTTAGTTTGCAGCCTATATTTAATAATCTTATTAAGATAATTAAAATTAGGCTGTTTTGTAAAGGCGAAGTTATATTTTAAGGGCGTGCCTATCGTTTTATTGGCAGGTTACAATTGAAAGAGATTTCGATTTCAAAATATAAAATAAATTTTTGATCCTCAATACAAATTGAGCCGGCCAATCGAGTTTCTATGAAAAAGTTAAAAAACGTATTTTAAAATTTCTTTGCCGTGTATCCTTTTTTATATCGCGAACTGAAATTACTTTTTTCGGTCTGTAGACTTTCAAATTTAAACTTCACAGCGCATATAGGCGCTACAAAAACGTGCCTTAAATGAAATTGTAATATTTTTAAAGAGAATTGAATTGACTGTGTGTTTTGAGCAATAGTAATGCCGAATAAAAGCTAAGTCAAACAAACATTGAAACATTTGTCGAACAAAATTGATGTCGAGCAATAGTAGTGCCGATCAAAGGTTATGTCGGTCATAGGTGTGCCGGGCAACGGTTGGTCGCACAACTGTGGTACAATCGCTGGAAAGATTTGCCATAACATAAAAATAAAAGTTTACGACAGTCTACCACCAATACCAATAGTACCAATAGTGCCTCCTGTTGCTTGTCAACATAATGGGCCGGGGGCAGTTTCTTAAATGCCCTACATCGTGTAGCCGTTAAAACTTTTAAATAATAAATAATAATTGTTCCACTTCTGAATTTAGAAGAACTTAGTGTCCATTATTTTTGGATAATCTAAGTGATTGACTAAAAAGGACAATATTTTTTGGCCCAGTCATCATTAGAGTTGTAGCAATAGTAAAGTTTTAAATGAATCTATAATGGTATTTAAATCATATATGAGATTTTCTATTTAGATATTTTATACTAATAATTACTAAATTGGACAAAAAAAGCTATTAGCACGCAATATTATTTCTTTAATTCGTAGAATTTACCTTCGCTAAGTACTTTGTTAAATTACGGCGATTGCTAAAATTTTAGAAACGGTTCTAGGAAAGTTACTTTTAGTACTTATTTGTGGCTTCAAAGAAATAGAAAGGTATAATCAAATGATTGCATTTACAGAAAACCGAATAGCTCCAATTTCGCTTACACTTTTTATGTGTTCAATAGACAGGAAATTAGTTTACGTGTATGTAAGCCTTTTTATTTGATTTGCGCGTGACGTCACGTCGGAAAATAGTTGCTATATTTTTTCGGAATCAGAGGGGTGTATGACATAATAAACTGATTTTCGGATTCTAGAAGGAAACCATTTAAAAAAATGTTCCTGGCTGTCAACATTAGGAATGAAGTCGTCAAGCTGTGTCAGATACTTTTGGGCATATAACGATAACGATGCTGCATATCGAGTTTATCCTACATGTTACAATCCACCAATTTTCTCCATCTAATCCTGTCCACCTTTGTTAGAAACTACATTTCAAATTTCATCTCCTAATTCCATTTTCAAATTCTTCGCACACCATCATCTGACTCATTCCACCTCCACTTCTCATCCTAAACATACATTCAGGAGTACCAATAATATAAAGTCTAATTATTTTTTTTACATTCAGTAATGAAAAAAGTAAATTTAAATAAATATCATAATTACGTGGAGTTCGTGTTTATTCTACTGACGCACTGATCCTACACATCTTTCTTCCTACATATATACTGTGTACATAAATACATAATACATGTAGAGCTAACATAACAAGCTGAGACAGGTGGGGACCCTATGAGCAGAATGAAAAATCTGACACGATTGTTGGCTTGACCACTTACAATCACAGAAAAGAAAACAAAAGAAGCTCGCCTTGTTGAGACACGCTGTATATTGTAGAGCTTTACCTGCATTGGACTGTATTGTAAAGCTTCATCTGCAATGCACTGATCAAATAATATCCTACTTGTACTCTACGTGGGTTCCCGGAAGAGTACAGGACCACTCCAAATCTTTCCATGGACGTCGTAGAAGGCGACTTAGGAAACACAAGCTAAACAAAGCTTGAGACCTCTCCAATTCGTCTGGCCAGCGTGGAGAGTGTAGACCAAATCTTCTAACTGCTCTGGCTAATATATGGCTCTGGTAGTACAGAGAGGGACTCTGCGTAGGTGATATTTCACCTTCTGATTTTTGTTTTCCTTAACCGAAATACATTTAAGTGCTACGTTTACTCTTATTAACTCATAAAGGTTTTATTTTATCTATTATATATAACCCTCATACGTAGTCTGCATTTGGCCATAATGAACACTTATCCTTCATTATAACTTACAGTACCATAAATGTCATTATTTTGGGACATAGTTATACGCTAGTATCATAATTTATTAAATAGAATGCGAGATTAAATGTTAAAACTCTCTTACTGAAATAATATGTAAAAATATAATAAGGAAGTGATAAAAATCGGCATTACATAAATAGATACACTATCATATCTTTTTGCAAAATGGTGCAGAAAAATGAAATCTCCCTTTCACCTCACAGGTGTCGTAAGCGGCGACTAAGGGAGGTAGGTATATGTAACAAAAAACAGGCAGCATTGCCATTGTGCAAATAAAGTTTCATCATATCAGCCACAGGAAGTCCACTGCTGGACATAGGCCTCCCCCAAGGATTTCCAAAACGACCGATCGGAAACGGCCTGCATCCAGCGTTTTCCTGCAACCTTGCTCAGGTCGTCTGACCACCTAGCAGGTGGGTGTCCTACGCTGCGCCTGCCGGTACATGGCCGCCATTCGAGAACCTTTCTGCCCCATCGGCCATCGGTTCTTCGCGCTATGTGCCCCGCCCACTGCCACTTCAATGAGCTAATCCGCTGGGCTATGTCTGTGACCTTAGTTCTTCTACGAATCTCCTCATTTCTGATTCGATCACGTAAAGAAACACCTAGCATAGCCCTCTTCATAGCCCGTTGAGCGACCTTGAGCCTTCTTATGAGACCCATAGTAAGGGACCACGTTTCAGAGCCATAAGTCATCACTGGTAACACACATTGATTAAGCACTTTCGTCTTGAGGCACTGAGGTATTTTGGACGAGAAGATAACTTCTCTCTCTAAAGGATGCGTAACTTCCCGAAAGCTGCCCAGCCGAGTCGGATTCGTCGAAAGACCTCTTCCTCGAAGCTGGAACTTCCTGCCTGGATCAAAGTTTACCAGATGGTAAAAAGGATTTGGTGATTGTAGTAGATATTTGGAAAATGATCTTTTTCAGATTGGCCTGGGTCTTGGATGTTTATCTATATATGTATTTGTTATAAAATATAGTATCGTTGAGTTAGTATCCCGTAACACAAGTCTCGAACTTACTTTAGGGCTTGCTCAATCTGATTTGCCGCTGCGGCATAATTTGTAAACTCTTCTAATCTACAAATAAGTATACAGTATACAAGTCCACTCTCTCTCTCTCACAACTCACCGTTTGTTGCATCCTCAGCTGCAATGCTGTGAAGCCCGGGGTCCGCTTTCCGGCCTTCCTTCTCCACTTCGCACGGTTTTGTGCATCCTTGGTTGTAAGACCATTGGCACGCATATCATCCTTGACGACGTCAAGCCAGCATTTCTTGGGTCTACCACGTCTGTCGGGCCCCGGCGGAGGCGGCATGGCTATACATTTGTTTTCCATGTAAGTTACCGGTTTCCGCCAGACATGACCGTACCAGCGTAGGCGACTTTCTTGCAGTTTTTCTGCTTTGTCACGGACACGAAGGCTGCCGCGGATGCAGGTGTTTCCCACGCGATCTCTCTGTGGTACTCCGCATGTCTAGCGCAACATTTGCATCTCCGTGACACGCAGTCCCTGCTTGTATCGCTCAAGCAATGGCCACGCTTCACTGCCATATAAAAGAACAGGTCTAATGAGTATAAAAGTCCACTGTTGACTATAAGACTTTATTTCCTCCACGTTTTTCATTGCAGTCTAAAAACAAAACGTGGGATGAGTTATTTAATTTATAAAAAAAAATTCTTATTTAAATCTCCGTTATCGTTTGAAGCGCCTAATTTTTAGTGAGTCCTTTTATCTTTACAAGGAAAATGAGCGCGACAATTTTTTAGGTAATATACCTGTGTTACTCATAGCTACTGCTTTTGAAAAGGTGTCTAATAAATTAAAAACATGTTTTAAGCTGGTTTCTTTTCCAAGAAAAATCAAACAAAATAAAATAAAGAAAAAAAACAAAAAAAAAACAAACAAACACCGGATCTTTATTTTGCAACGAATAAAGGTATGAAGAAGCTAGATAGAAGCTTTATACCACTTGTGATTCTCCGATCCAAGAGTGAACCACGCCCGGAAGCGATATAATGCGTAGTATCTTTTTCTTGTTACGTTATCTATGTTGGCTCGCTAGTTCGCAAGCATTACATGTTATAATGTGTCAAGATTGTATTATATTATAAGTACTTGTAAATTGAGAGACATATGACAAAACCTGTTCTGGCGAGTAGGTAACCAATACTGTGTAAATGAGTTTTTTCTCAGCAGTGGTCGTTGCGAAATGCTAGTATCGGTAGCTTTTCTTTAAATAGATAATAATTTAAATATAAATAAACATTACACGTCATGTAAACAAAACTTATTTACGGTAAAAAGGCTAATTAATGAATAAAAAAGTGAATTTTTTTTTGTTCCTCATGATGTCTTATTACATATAAAACTATAGCTAGAGTCAGAGCCATAGCTAGAGTCCTGCCCGCCTTTGTCAAGCGTTTGTCAAATAAAACAAAAATTAAGGTGGAATACGAAGAGATTTTGAGGGGATGAGGTGCGGAGCGATTCGCAAAGCACCCCGCATGCTTTTACAAATTTCGTTTGACTGTGAAGCGGGAGGCGGGGAATGAACGCGGAATGACGCGGAATGTAGATTTTATCGGTTTTTATGAATTATTTTAATAACTAATTTTTTGTATCGAAAATGACGAAAGCGGGCCACCTACGGAATCACAATACTCAAAAGAGTAAAAATATTGTTTCCTCAATTTATATTCTTAGAGTTTTGAAAGAAAAATCATTTTTAGATATAATTTCTTAACATGTTTTTGAAATGGTATATTGTTTTTTTTTTTAATTTTATGAAAGCGACCTTGTAAAGTATCCGAACAAACCTACAAAAAATGTTTTAACGCTTAGAATCACTTCAGGTCAAAGTTCTAGTGAACAGAAATACATGAAGTTTCGACAGTTCTCTTCGTATTCCGCCAGTAGGGCAATGGTATTTTAAGGTAGTGCGTTTTCAATAATTCTCCCTCCTCCTCTAGCCTGGCTCCCCTTTTGTTTACGAGAAGTTCTACGTCGTCATGACTCTAAGGTGTACTTTCCTTCTTACTTTCTAATCGCGGTTGGAATTCACTAAATTTGCAGAATTCAGATTCCACAACTAGTAGCTACTCTTATATTACATGACGCCACAGATGACGCCAATCCCGAACCCCCAATCAGTTCAATTAACTCGAGTTACATAATCGATTAATGTGGTTATCGAATCTTAATTATATTGTGAAAACCTGGTCGGCCTTTTCGACTATAGGTATTACGTGAGTAAATCGTTTTAAATTAATTAATTTATATATTGTGAAATTCACAATCTCGTGTTTACTTCATAAGGCGGTGAACCCACTCCACGCGCATTGACGCGTTTTCAGTGTGTTGGACTAGGCGTGGATACAATGTTAAAATCTGCCGCCCCACGCTCCGCGACGGTACGCGGTGCAGTGAGATCACCGCCATAAGTTCGAGCTTGTGCAATTTGCGCCTGAACAGGCAAGTGAACAATACGATACTTTAAAGGCACGTTTACTTCCCTGTTTTTCGAAATAACTTCTAAACCTTAAACCTTTCGTAATATACTACAAAATACTACTACTATACTACAAAGGATTAATTGTGTTAACTTTGCGTGAGAACATAATAAATTCATTTCCTTAAGGTGAACAACAGAACCTATTTAAGTTTTACTAGCGGTCGACCTGACTTGAAAGAAGAAAGGAAAAAGGGTTTACATTTGTATAACTACCCGTACAAGGTACAAATGTAAACACTTCCAAAGAAATGCTTAAAATGCTTGTTAAAATGGCATTAAAACAGCGTTAGTAGTTTCTGTGATTCTAGTTCTTTAGAGACGATCCGCCCTAACTCTGTAAAGGATACGAGTTAAGTATGTACTCGTATATGGTTAATTATACAACACCGCTATAATCGCAATAATTCACTTAAAAGGTGGTTTTACCATGAAAAAGGTAAAGTAAAAGCGATTTTGACGTTATGTTAACGATTTTGACGTTAGGCGTAATAAAATCTTAGTTTTCGACCTTGGGGGTTGTAAGCACATGTAGCCTCCGTCTTTCAAAGGGCGAAATGTGGTTTTTTTTTAAATAACTTCTCAACAGTTGGTTTTATGATAAAGGTATCTATGAGAAGAATGAGGAAGATAACATTCGTACTCATTTTTCATTATTTCCTAACAAGTTTTGGCTACATTTTTCTTCTGTAACTCTTATAAGTAAAAGTTACAAGCGACGGAATAAATAAAAGTAGGTGTGTAGTACATACTTACATTGAAATATTTAACTCTATTTGACTTGAGTTAGTCGATGAAGACACTGATGTTTTAAAATGCAAATCATTAAGGCCGTACCTGAATTTTCTGGGTTCCAGTGCTGTCCCCATTTAAAATAAATCATTTTAAAGAAAACGGAGACATCATTTAAAATTTTGCTACTACCAAGTCCTAGATAAACCTTCAAACTATTTTGTGAACTACTGTTTACAGTTTATACCTAATGAGAACGTTAAGTTTTACTACGCACATTTGCTAAAAATGGCCGTTTTTCGCAACTGTGCGTAGTAAAGCTTAACGTTCTCACTTTAAACTGTAAACAGTAGTTCATAAAATACTCAGAAGGGTTATCTAGGGCTTGGTAGTAGCAAAATTTTAAATGATGTCTCCGTTTTCATTAAAAATGATTTATTTTAAATGGGGGCAGCACTGGACCCCGGAAAATTCAGGTACGGCCTTAATAGTAATATTTGGGATTTAAGCTAGGTATAGTACGTTTATTTGATCACTGAAAATTCAGGCTTCTAGCTTCTTCCACAATTTATGAAGGGCTTTGTCATAATGATACGTCTATGCATCAGACGACAAAACTATTAGGATAATATCAACGTCTTTATACCAAGATAATTATAATTATGTGAATATTAAAATAATATTTTAAAACGCCGCTCAAAATCGCATCATCATTCAAGGTTTAGCAATCTTACTAGCACTAGTAATAGGTATACAACTCGTTCGCTCGCTCTACCATCTTAAACATTGTCCTAATCTCAGGTGTTATTTCCAAAGTGAATAAGGAAAAATAAATCTACATTGCTTTTATAAATTACGGTAGTTTTGCTCCCTAAGTAGGAAGCAAGCAACCCTTATCCTTCCTGTGTTTTACGACTCGTGAATGGTTTTCGTTTAATCTGATTGGAACCTTAGGTACGCTGCAATTCAAGCGCCGAGTTTCAAATTTAATTTTGATTCGTGAAACAGAACGGTAACCCAGGATAGTGATTAGATACTGACTTAGACTATATAGTGACCACAAAGGTATAACACTAAATAGTAATGAGCTATTGAAACCCAATGGATCTGGATGATCCATCACCGTTTAATAGTCCCGGAATGACAACGGGATAACTCTTAGTCTTCACGTGGATTTTTAGAATGCGACTGAGGAAATAACTACGTGTACAATATAAACGTCAATGAGACCTCTCCAAACCATCTGGCCAGCGTGGAGAGTGGCCGAAACCTCTTACTGCTCTGGCCAAGTATGGCTCTGGAAGTACAGAGAGGGTCGTGCTCCTGCAGTGGGGACAAAAAAGATGATGATTAATTTATATATTAAATATTTACAGTGTTAACATTAAATCTAAACGTCCGTTTAGAACGTAATGTACTTAATTAACAAAATATAATTTGGTTATTAATTAAATACATATCTTAGTGTTCATCACGTAGGATTGATTATAAGAAAGCTGTCATAGACTACAACTACACAACTTTTTACTTGCGTAAAATACATTTTACAATTTTGTAAAATAAAAAGTAGGTTTCGAAAATATACAAACACCATTTTCAAAGAGAGGGTCACTATGTCTGTTATTTACGAGGTTAACTAAGTCAAGGTTCGCAACACCCAAACACTTACTTTACCCAAATACTCGTACCTACAAGTCGGTCGCTCAACCATCGTGGAAATTATCCTATCAGATATTACATCCAAGGTGAACAAGGAAGTAGCATTTTTTTTACCCGACTAAGGCGAAGTCAAAACGACTGTTATATGTTTCGCCGCTATGTTCATCTGTTCCCTGGTATCTGGAAAGATATCCATACTTGACAAATGAGGTACCTATCGTCGCAATCGTCTTGGCTGTTTACTGGTTGCTATGTGACATCACAGTAAATCTATGGTCCGAGAGCTGGCACGAATTTTTGAATAGGTATTTGAGGCAAGTTGAAAACTTGTCACATACCTCTCCTATTATACCCCAACACGGAACTGCAGACCTGGCTGGTGAGTAGCGGGGCTAAAGCTACCTATACATTCAGAAAAAAAATTATTTTTTCTCAAGAATTGTATTTGAGGCAATATGCATTTTTATATGTTGTAGTTTAATGTTTAAAGAATAAAAAAATCAATAAGCCAGACGATTTAGTCGGGGCTTTGATATTGCCAGGCGCGTGCAAAAGTATTTTTCATAAAAAATATAAAAAAGGTATTTGAGGCAACTTCAATTTTAATAAAATTTAATATTTTAATACTTATAACTAAAAAATAAAATTCTCTAAAAGACAGGTCATTTTGATGGGACTTTCTACCTGCCAGGTCAATCTAAATAAATCAAAATGGTTTAGCCCCGTTACTCACCAGCCAGGTCTGCAGTTCCGTGTTGGGGTTTTATAATAGGAGAGGTATGTGACAAGTTTTCCACTTGCCTCAAATACCTACCCAAAAATTCGTGCCAGCTCTCGATCTACTACTGTGGCACCCTCTAAAGGCCAAAATAAAATAAATCGAATCATACCGAGTGGAGTATTGAATGAAAGGCCTTAAAAAATACATTTCAAAAGTAAATACATTCGTCTTGGGTGAGATTTTAAACTTTTTAGTTCATTGTTTTAGATAAAAGCTTGTTTTGCACGCCTCATAAGCGAAGCGCATGAGGTAGTGCTCTACTCTCGCCTTACAAAAATCAAGTGATTTTTTTAACTAAATGTGTCTCTATTTATTTTCTATCGCACTTGTACAATAATATTTACACATAAATGTCAAGGAAAAACACTAGTTTCAACACTTATGACATTTTTAAAAGACATTTTGCCTTTTAAATAAATAAAAACAATGTTTAATAAAATCATTTTGTGGACGTCCGTGTGTCTGTATGTATGGAAACTGGCGTGGTCACGATAACTCCTGAAAAACTTATCTGATCAAGTCCATTTTTTTTTATACGCTTCAGTATTATCCAAAACTAAGTCCTTTCGAAGATCACGGTCTAACTCAATGTAGTTTAGTTATAGCGAGCAGCAAAAAAATTCAAATCGTGCGCGTGAGCTCGCCATTTTGTTACAAACCAAAATCTTACTGTCAAAAACAAATCAGGGTGACAGAACTTCAGCTGCTCTTCGCGCACGCGTAGATCGTCGGGGTGTAGGCAAAGAGGTTTGCAATGGGTCCTCCTTCACAGTGCCCGCTATATCTTTCTCAGCGGGAAGTTAAAAATAATCTCCAGTCGTGCGTTAAAGCCGACACATACTTTTCTTCGTTTTAAGTTAGCAATAAAACAATCAAAATCAATTGAATTGTGAAAAATGAGATTATGAGGCGTGCATTTTTGGATTTTCCAAACTATTTAAAAATAAGTCAAAAATAAATTATTTGGTACTGGTAAATGAATAAAACGTCACAAAATAGTGTCACTTGTCATTGATCATACCCCTTTTCAACATGATTATAGATTTTTTAATGCAGAAACACTGATATTAGGAGCACTATTTGACTCCAAAAATCTATGACGTCACGGTTTTGTAATTTATACAAATCCCATAGAAAATGTTTGTTTTGACATTTAGAAAAAAGTGTCTGGTTTGACTTTTTGTCATCTAGCGGATTACTTTTTTTTCGACGACTTAGATAGTTAGTGACTTAGATACTCGACTCGTTAATAGTGTCGTAGAAAATACAGTTTATTTACGATAACTATACAGGCAAAGGGTAACTTTATTAAATACGAACGAAGGAGTATCATAATAACTACAGAATTCGATTGTTTCATGAATACAAAACGAATCGAGTTTGATATAAGGTCGGCCGAAGTTGTCAAACTTTTAGCATTTTAATAGCGATGAATATACCAAGTTGCAGTCGGAATGGAATATTCATCGAGTGATTAATTAATATTGAAACCTAGTAACTAACTAGTTACAAAGAAATAAATTGGTATCTAGGGGCTCGGCTAAGCAAATAATAAATCATCATCATCAGGTCTTTTTTAGTCTCCCCTGCAGGAGCACGACCCTCTCTGTCCTACCAGAGCCATATTTTAGCCAGAGAAGTCAGAGGATTTGAGCTACACGCTGGCCAGATGGGTATGAAAAGTCTCATTCAGATGTTTATAAGTTTTATTCTTATGTTCCCTAAGGCGCTTTCTACGACATCCTTTAGAAGACTTGGAGTGGTCCTATTCTACTCTGCCGGGAATCACACGGCTAATAAATACTTAGTTATAAAATATTTACATATGTATAGGTATCTACATATATATAACTAGGAACTGCGTGTCACGGAGATGCATGTGTTGCGTTAGATGTGCGGGAGACTGCGTGAGGAATACCCGCATTCGCGGCAGCCTTCATGTCCGTAACATAGCAGAAACTTCAAAAAAGTCTCTTACGGGGGTACATCTGGCAGAAACTGGAAGGTTCCGCCAAGCCCAGGCAGACGTATGATAGACTGCTGGCTTGACGTCGTTACGAATGGTATGCATGCCAATGGTCTTACAGCTAATGATGCTCAAGAACGTGCGAAGTGGAGAACAAATAGCTGGAAGGCGGACCCCAGGCTTCACACCATTACAGCTGAGGATGCAACTAGGAATACGCTGACATGAGAGAGAGAATAGGTTTACAACCTAGTAAGTAGAGCTGAAAATGTCTGGTTTTTTTACCGTTATTTTAATTTCATTATTCTATAGTGATCTAGTATTAGATTTATTACGCATGTGGTCACACGTTTTTTTTTACTTAATCTTTTACTTCTTATAAACAGGTACCTGCAGTGACCCTGTCCCTGACATTCCCAGATTAGTTTTATTCGTAACTTGTGTAAAACATCCAAATGCGTTTAATTCTAGTACTCATATATAAACGACGATGTATGCGACCCATTTAGTTTACAAGGAAGTGTACTCGCGGCAGTAATCTGTATCTTTCTGTGCAGAAACTACGACTACTTTTGTTTTTTTACAAATGAAGAAAAGAATTGGTAAAAATGCTTATACACAATGACTTTTTTATCTATTGCGGGGTTGACAGAGCCTAGGGATTAAAGATAGGTCACTTTTAGCTTCATGGTGGGCAATTAGGCATGGTTATGGAAAAGAGACATCAAAAAAGTTATAAGTTGCTAGCCGCGTCACTATTGTCATGTATGATTCTTCGTAATTTCGCCCATTCCCACGATCGGCTCTTACAATCTGCGCGGGAAGAGAAGCAGTTGGTACACTCTACGTTTTCTTTTGCTCCCATACCAGCACGGAAGGAATTTTGAGGAAACACATTTATTGAGACCACTTCATTTCTTCCATGCATGCTGTTTGTCTTCCCGCGCATATGAGCGCGAGGGAGTGGGCGAAAATACAAATCATGTCAATAGGTGATGCGGGTAGCAACCCATCACTATTTTGATTACTTTTGTCACCTCGCCCACCATCACACTAAAAGTGGCCTTAGAGTCTTCGGCTCTGGGTAAGGTATGTCTGCTTAGAGCCGCAAGCCTCTATCTGCCCATTGGGGGTAAAGACGTGGTAGTAAGTATAAGCATCTCCACTTAACTCCACCGACAAGAAAAAGCTCTTAAATTAAAGAAGAAGTAAGTATACTAATATAGAACAAGTTTATTTGTCAGATAAATTAAAAAACTTTTGAATACCAGAGCCGATTTTTATTAAATATAGCTAAGAACCATCTCGACAGACAAGGCTTTTAAATAAAAACCGCATCGAAATCAATCTATTCGTTTAGAAGCTATAATGACACAGACAGACACACAGTCACGTCTAACTTTGGTACAATACCCCTCTTTTTTATCGGAAAATAAAAAGGATATCAATAAAAGTTCTTCAACCGAACAATATACATCGTGTTGATGAAAGAACGCAAAACCTCTCGGATGGTACTTTAGCCCATGTACTTAACTGAACAACTTTTGTTCAACAACTTTTAAGAAATCCAAAAAAAAAAACTGATTTTCATACAAATTGACTCGATCAGCTGATCAGTTTGTATGAAAATCCGTTTTTTTTTTGGATTTCATGAAAGTTGTTGAACAAAAGTTATTCAGTTACATGGGCTGAGGTACCATCTGAGAGGTTTTGCGTGCTTTCATTAACACGATGTATATTTAAAGAAAATGGACCTGAATATAAAAACACGTGTTGATTTGAAAAGTCCGGCCAAACAAAGCGTTTCCATTTGATTAATAATTCCCAACACGATGCACAGACAGCTCTAATATTAATGAAAGGTAAGGTACCTCCAAATATTTCCATCTTCAAAGGATTATCTCTTTAATGAATTAATGGTAAGTGAGGTGCAAATTTGTTGGAAATAGTTGATAATTGTTACAATAGAATAGTTGCAACTTTTTAAATGTACAATATAAAATAGTTTGGAAAATCCAAAAGTGCACGCCTCATAATCTCATTTTTTACAATTAAATTGAAATTACGATTAAACTACATTGAATTAGACCGTGATCTTCGAAAGGACTTAGTTTTGGATAATACTGAAGCGTATAAAAAAAATGGACTTGATCAGATAAGTTTTTCGGGAGTTATCGTGACCACGCCAGTTTCCATACATACAGACACACGGACGTCCACAAAATGATTTTATTAAACATTGTTTTTATTTATTTAAAAGGCAAAATGTCTTTTAAAAATGTCATAAGTGTTGAAACTAGTGTTTTTCCTTGACATTTATGTATAAATATTATTGTACAAGTGCGACAGAAAATAAATAGAGACACATTTAGTTAAAAAAATCACTTGATTTTTGTAAGGCGAGAGTAGAGCACTACCTCATGCGCTTCGCTTATGAGGCGTGCAATATAATGTTTAAGATAAGACGCTGGCCTTGGAGAAAAGAAAAAACTTAAAATGTACAAGCTGCTTCTCTACCCGAACAGATCGTAAAAACCGATCAAGGGAATGGCCGAAAATAACCGTTTGGCCACCACTCATTTATCGAAAGTGATTAATACGCTTATAGACTTCAATCCCTTCTTATAGAAAGCCAAATCATAAATTTGGCAGCTGTGTTTATTTTATTTGTTTTTAAATGGTTGTCAAAACTTTGTTAGAACGGAACATTTTTCAATTGACCGACATTAAAATTTCCTAAAAGTTAACATTCAATCAAACAGTTAAGTAACTCTTATTTATTGTGTAACGACTTTTGTTGACAAATGAAAAAATTGTGGTGCATTTATATAGAGTTCGCGACATTTAGGAGCAATGCTGACACCGAGTAAAAAAAATAAGGCAGACTAACACTGCAATAAAAAAAATACCAACATTGCAGGTTCATTTCCAGTATTTAAATTAATTTAGATTTGAAAGAGGAATATCATAGATAGAAAAACAGCTACTTTGTAGGCTTTAATGACTAAGTGTATATGTTTGCCTTCTGAGATGTCGCTCACTGCGCTTAGTATACCCGAAACGCCTGTCTCATAGGTTCAGAATGTTGTTACTTTATTCTAAAAGGTAAACTAAACTTTTAAATTAACATTAATTACAAAGATTTGCCTAAGTAACTTACCATTTAAAGGTGATTCCTAAATAAGATTCGAGTCTGACACTAAGTTAATTTACATCCATAAAATAATTGCACTAAATAGTCTGTCTGATTAAGTTACATTTGATAAATGCTCTTAAAATACTTAAAATAAAGTATAAATTAAAAATACTTAGGTTCTTTAGTACATTCTCATCAGTAATTTGATGATCATGACCAAGTCATCGAATGGCGACCACGTACTATCAAGCGAAGAGTAGGACACCCACCCACAACGTGGTCAGGCGACCTGAACAAGGTCGCTGGAAAGCGCTAGATGCAGGCCGCTCTAGATCGGTCATTTTGGTAATCCTTGGGTGAGGCCTATGTCCAGCAGTGGACGTTATGCGGCTAAAATAATAATGATGATGATCAATAATTTACTCACATCGCAGAAATAATGACTAAGATAATGGCCCGAATTCGGGGTTCGGGAGAATTCAATTCAATTCAAAATATCTTTATTATCATAGGATATTTATAATGCCTCTTAATAATAGTCACTTTGTTATGTTTTACACAAATGATGACGTCAAATCGCTACTCTACTTACAGCTAAGTTTAGTGTTGCTTCGTAGGTGCAAGTGCAGAAGAAGCTGCAACAAATTGCAGCATTTCTCCAAAGACGTCAACTAACAAACTCAAAACTTAAAATCCGCTAGTTTCCCACAGGTCAAATCAGATTCTTAACGTCAAAACAAACATTTTCTATGGTATTTGTATGAAATATCGGACTGTGACGTCACAGTTTCTTGGAGTCAAATAGCGCTCTTAATATCCGTTTTTCTGCATTAATATATCTAAAATCACGTACAAGGTGGATGTGATCAATGACAAATGACATTATTTTGTGACGTTTTATTCTGTTAAAAGTACCAAATAATTTATTTTTGACCCAGGAAACTACCTAATTAGTTATGTGGATGGACTGAGATTACATTGTTTGTTGAGTCATAATTAAAACGAAATTTTAAATAATATCAATTTGTAAATTTAGTATGTACCAATGTTTGTAAATTATGACATGCCTAACTATACAAACATTTAAGAGGGACCCGCGCCAAGCTCAAGTCAGACTTTTTTGTCTTTAAGATATATATATTATATATCGGTCCTATAGTAAGCCTTCTCACAAAGTACTGTCTTTATATAAGCTTTGAATTTTCTATCTGGCAAGCAGATAAGCAGATTTCTGTAACGCGTACCATAGGGCACGCATTCGGGTAACCATTTTCAATAGTCGATGTAGCCCGAATTCGAGGTGTTAGAGATTTCCATAACGCATGCATGCATAATAGAGTAATGTACAGCATGCGGAGAATAACCTTAGACATCGAATTGGTTAATTGTATTATATATATTTACTGAGTTAACGACCAATGAAAGTAAGCCGTAAGCTCTTCTTGCAGTAACCAATAATGACATAATATTATCTCAACAAAGGTAGTCTATAAGTATATCTATACAGTATCTACTGATATTTTCTCGGCAGTAGGTAGTTACTTTCTTCAATGCGATGAGAAATTGAGACTTTGTGAAAATTTTATCAAGATTTATTAGACTAAGTTCCTGCTTATCTTATGAATATAAGGCCTTATATTTTCAGATTTTGTTAAGAAACATATTTTACAGCAGTTTTCCTTAAAATCGAAAATCACGCTTATATTTTGTAATCTCCCGTAGGCTGTAAGGTCAGCCTTAAGAAATTAGGAGTGGCTTTAACCAAAACAAAAGTTCAAACCCTATTAACGTGACTCAAAGTGAATTAGCGTTAAAGCAAAATATCCATTTAGCATTTTCACGGCGAATTCGAGCTGTACTCAGATAAGAAGGTTGTTCCACTTTGGCCTCATATTTTAAAACCTAAAAATAAATAGGTTGATACGGATAACGGACTGTAAAACTATAACACAACGTATTAAATCTATTTGAGTTTTAACTCGACTTTTTCCTATATTTTAACTAGAATAGGTTTCGCACATTTTATATTAACACGAGTGTTATGTCTACCTTAATAAGTTGACTTTTAAATCAAACAACATTCTTACTGAGTCATAGCTCAGTCAAAACATCATCATTTGGTAATTATTCCTACAAGATTCTGATTTTACAAAGTATCTTTGAGATGTCCCAGCAAACAACTTAGTTGTAGACTTCTTTTTAGCCTGTTGGTAGCTAATATGTCTTACTACTAGGGAAAAGGTGTCCCTTTATTTTCATAGCCGTCTCTGTTTCCTGCGACATCTTGCAATCTTGTTAAAAATATAGATGCATTCCCGCCGTCAGACACTACTTATGATACACGCCTTGCCTACAATAGGGTCCAATCTCCAGAAAAAGCTATACATTTCCATGTCATACGCTCTGTTATTATGTACCGAAATTAAAAACTTTTACTTTACTTGAACACTTAAATATAAATAAAATTAAATTAAAAGAAGCCTGCTATACTACAAAAAATATTATAAAAGTACAATTTATCATCTTTGCACATTTTCTATTACGTACTTATATTATTTAAGTCGCATCTACGGTGTATGCCTCAGAATCAGGATCTTACGTTAGAAGGGTCCAATGTAAAAGAACGCACAGGAGTCAACTAGATTAATTAATTCATTACGGAAACGCTGAGCAGCACTTCAAATTATGTGTTGATCGCAGTAATATTAATATTAGAAGCCGCTATGATGTTTGTGGGTAGCTGATGCTTAACAAGGGCTTAATTCTAATTATTTATTTATAATAATTACATTGCATTGCACATGAATAATTCAATACAAAATATAGTTACATATTTAGTGAAACATCACGTGCACCTTGTCAGGCATTGCAATGGTACGAGAGGGAGGTAGACATATTTTATTTTTTATCTTGTAGGTATTCGGCGACTGAATAATATGATTTTTTTATCAGATGGTTTTTTAATAATTTGAAAAAGGTTTTGTAACTTTTTTCGTCTTTTATGTTATTGGGCAATTTATTATATAATTTAACAGACATAGACACAATTATAGGTAGGTACGAGTACCTAGGTACCAATCAATGCTGATAGTATTTATTTCACTCTGTACACTGTTGTTTGCACTGTACATAAAAATTGAGAAAAGAATGTAGAGATGGTTGGCGCATTTAGAAAGTATGGACGAAAGAAAGTTTTTTTTTAAATTAAATTTACTAAGATAGTTTTTGAAGCAAGTGTGTCATTGAAAGAGAAGGTCAGGATCGCCCTTGACCAGATTTCAGACGTTCTTAAAAAAGGAGAAGTCAGCAATACCATATAAAAGAGGAGATCTGTTGGTGAGTAGCCACGGACGAGTGCTCCAAAGAGACAGTCAGAGTCTTCGACCCCGAAGCATCTTCATAGGTCAGGGTGGAGATACAAGAGGGCTCACAGGACTCCTCAGCTCTGCAGCTGCATTGGTAGAAGTGTATTAGAGTATACCGGGAAAAGTGCAGCACACCTCTTGAAACCCCTGAGCCACCCACGTGTCAGTAACATCATCAGCTCGTTTGAGGGGCCCATCTAGTGGCAAGCCACCACCTTCCAATAAATTATCAGTCATCATGATTATGGCAGGACCCGGAGTCCCTAAGCCCATTCCGTAACCCATTTTTTTCAATAGATCCTTTTCGTGCCGAAACGTATTCAAGGATACACCTTTCATTGGTATATCCAAGAATGAGTTTTGGTCGAAGCGCCTTTTATCAACTTCTCCTAAGGACCTCAACGTGCTGGATCTAGAGATGCAACAAACGCAAGCTTCCCAAAGAACCGGGTGAAAGGCCCCTGAACTCAAAGGATTTACAATTACATACGAGTATACTAACGCTGGATTGTCTACGTAGATTCGAAAAACTTTGTTAACTTCGCTCCTTCATTCTATAAATTTTGCTAAAACTTAAGTAAAATTAATACTTTTGAAATTTACCCTATAACTTGGTCGGCCCGAGCTGATTTTATGAACTACTACTAGTTATATTATTGAGTTAGCTATTTTTATTAATATTTGTAATAAACATTGCTCTCTTTTTTCTATAGCGTGAAAGATCAAATATTCTTGTTATTCCAATTAATTTTGAAAAAAAAAGCCAAACTGATATGTTTTTTTAATTTGAAATACCTATAAATGTTATGCAAGGACGATATGTTATGCGTTTTATTAAAGATCTTTGACATAAATCACAAGACAATCATTTTTTTAAATTTTGCTGTGGGCCCCTAAGATTTTTGACACGATATGCACCATGCAAAACTCTTCGCAATACAAGATTTATATCCCAATATAGTGCGACGTATATCATGTTTATACGTTGGCCCATTTCCCCCGACGCCACTGGCTTTTGTTTTTTTTTGGCATAACGTCACGTGGTGCGATGTTTAACTATTTTTCCGTGAGAGAGGAGAACCCGTATAATTTATAACCATCGTTTTTTAGCATCTGCGTCACCGACTATACAGGTAGTACGGGTGAAAATCACTTGCACTATACCGTCATTTAAACTTTTTTGTTTGAGAATGTGTCGCGTGTGTTTTCTTTTCCAACATCTGACATTGTTATTTTATTAAAACTAACGTCAGATAAATTCATTATGAACAGTGGTCGGATAATCGGATGCATATTTATCTAAACTTCCGCTGGTACCAATGACCTTGTGTATGGAAGGTCATTGGCTGGTACCTAAAACAGCGTTGATACAACTACCAACATATAATAAAAATAATTGTATTTCACAGATTCACTTTGCGATTTATGGTTTACGTATAATTGCATTGCCACGTTATAAGTTACCCTCTCTAAAATACTGTGCAAGGCTAATACGTGGCTATACAACTATACTGCCTATATGTAAACCATGAATCTTTGAAATACAATTATTTTTATTATATGTTGGTGGTTGTACAACGCTGTGTTAGGTACCAGCGGAAGTTTAGATAAATATGCATCCGATTATCCCACCACTGATTATGAATGAGGTTTAGTCACGTAATATAGACGGAAAAGCCGACCAGTTTTGATCAATTTAGATGATCATCATCAGGGCGAATAGTAGGAGTGGTGATTTCACCGAAATTTTCGCTGACTCTCTGCGTATGTGATGATCGTTGCTCTAAGAAAAATATCTCATAATAGAGAGATAAAAGAGTAGGTACGTGTCTGCCATATATTTACAGTTTTTTTATGTGTTTTATAGTTTTTATTGTGAATCTAAAGGCAAATCCTGAAACTTTGTAAGAATGAAAAAAATTAAGAAAATACTACCTACTGTTCATAATTGGTGAATGGTAAACTTAATCTTGGTAGTCAATTTCAAAATATGTGGGCATTCAAGCAAAAAGGGTCCCGTAGTGGGATAATCAGCAAAGACTAGATTCGGTATCTAGGATAGAAAACTGTTTTTTTAAACTAAATTATCTTTCTTTTTTAAACAAACTATTACACTTCCAAAAAAAAGTAACCTATGATAAGAATTAAAAAATATTGAAAAACTGGCATTTTTTTATGTGACATTTGAAGTGGAAACTCTGAAAAGGCTTGATTTGAGAAAAACATTTTCAAAGTAGGATTAAAAAATACACTTCTACTTGCTTGTTTTTGGTACAAAAAAACAAAAAGTTTTTGTTACTTAGAACCATCATACAAAGTCATTAACTATATGAACTTGTCTATAATTGAGCATTTATCAATACAATTAAAATAGCGAAATGCAATTTTTCCACCTAACTTTAAAATTGCCGAAGTATATCTCGGAAACTAAATGCCCTTTTTTTGCTTGGACACAATTACCAGACAGTCACTGAAATATAACCTAAAAATTATAAAGTTTCTTTGAAAACTAAAAGTATTTATATCAAAGACTTATTGCGACTTTTGTAAGTGCAGCATAGTTTTAAATTAATGCCAGCTAGTTTGTGATCTACGTAACTAGTTTGAACTTCCCTTATAAATAGCAGTAACCTTACCTGTTATATCTATGCTCTCCTCATTAAAATATTTATTAAAAGTCGGTTCTTTGATAATATCTTAACAACATTTTCCTTTGCAGTTTCCTCTTAGACTTCAAAGAATTAATCTATGTTGATACTGTAAAAGCTAAGGTACCTAAGCTTTTAATATAATTAATAGTTCTACTATAATCTTATCACATAACTATTAAGAAAATATTTCTGAGAAGTAATTATGAGACTTAGGTCACAGAAGACAGTACAGTAAGAAGGTAGGTATACAGAATGAAATATACTCTTACTGTCTTCTGTGACCTTTTCTCTTCTATGCTGAATTGGGAGAAACAAAATTTGATGTACCAGCTGCTTCTCTTTCCGAGGATCGTAAAAGTAGATCGATAGAATGGGCGAGAATTAGGCGATGCGGTTACGCCCAACACTATTTTGATTCCCGTTTTTCAGCTAAATTTGGCCTTTAGGTCTTTCGGCCTTGGGCTCTGTCTACCCCGTTAGGGATAAAGACGTGGTAATGTATCTTACAGAACTATAATAAAGAACTTGTTTTGATCTTCTACCTATCATAATATGAACTAGTTATTTTTTGTAGTTTTTCTATTACCTTACAGTGACAGTCTTACTATCCATGTTCATTCTTCTCTTAACGGATACATGAATTTTTCGGGGTCCAGTGCTGCCCCCATTTGAAATAAATTATTTGAAAGGGAACGGAAATATCATTTCAAATTTTGTCATGATCAAGCCCTACAGTTTAAAGTGAGAACGCTTAGCTTTTCTTAGCATTTTTGCGGAAAACGGCCACTTTTGGCAAAAATGCTAAGAAAAGCTCAACGTTCTCACTTTAAGGCCGTACCAAAATTTTCCGGGGTCCAGTGCTGCCCCCCCATTTAAAATAAATCATTTTAAAGAAAACGGAGACAAATTTAAAAATTTTGCTACTACCTAGTCCTAGATAACCCTTCAAAGTATTTTATGAACTACTGTTTACAGTTTAAAGTGTAAACGATAAGCTTTACTACGCACATTTGCGAAAAACGGCCACTTTTGGCTAATGTGCGTAGTAAAGCTTAAAATTTTCATTAAAAACTGTAAACAGCAGTTCATAAAATACTTTGAGGGGTTATCTAGGACTTGGTAGTAGCAAAATTTTAAATTATGTCTCCGTTTTTTTTTAAAATGATTTATATTAAATGGGGGCAGCACTGGACCCCGGAAAATTCAGGTACGGCCTTAAACTGTAAACAGTTTAAAATAGTTTGAAGGGTTATCTAGGGCTTAATCAAGACAAAATTTTGAATGATATCTCCGCTTCCTTTCTAATAATTTATTTCAAATGGGGGCAGCACTGGACCTCGGAAAATTCATGAAGCCCCTTAAATAAATAAAGCAAGCTCATTTGTGAAATAATGATAATAAATACGACAAAAACAAAAAAAAATATTTTTATCTTCTGGAAAAACGAAGAGAAATTACCTGCTTATGTATATGATGCAGTGTGATCCTGGTTCTATAGTGCTGCTTATACGGGTATAAAACATAGCTCTCCATTGGCGTAGAACGTGATATATTTAGTATCCATAACAGTTAGTAGTCCATCGTAGTGACGAGCACTAAGATTTTAAAGGAGCTCGCACACTTAATACCGCCGCTGAATAAAATTTATGGATATCATAATGATTCATGATGCACTAGATTATGGTTATATGTTGTTTAAATTGTATTTTTATCGTAACAAACGCCTTTTATTGTCCTGATTTCATCCGACAAAAAACGATAAGTTACGCACTTTGCAAGAAAAAATGGTCGCGCACTCTTAAGGCCCTTCTAGTTTATTATTATTTTACTGCATTTAGGCACAAAATAAAAAAATTAAAAAAACCCTATCTGTTTCACGTGCAAGGCCTCTATAGACCGCGAGGCCGTGGACTCAGGCCCACGTGGTTCACGCCTAGCTACACCACCGTCCCTCTAAAAAGCTGCATAATAGAAAGCTATGATTTAGGTTTGTTAATAGTTATGTGGGGACTGTCGCCACTAACAGAGATGTATGAAAGGCTGGATGGGAAGCCTTTGCCCAACAATGGAACACTATAGCACAGTAGAGAGTAAGAGTAACATATCTGAACGGAATCTCCTAAGGTACCCGTACGCGCAATATGCGTCCGCGTCCCCGCACCTCTCCCCCGTTCTCGCCTTGTCGACGGGCGAGAGCGGATGAACACACACTGCACGGCGGCACATGGCGGCACAAGAACGGGGGAGAGGTGCGGGGACGGGGAACTGGGACGCATATTGCGCGTACCTTAGGAGATTCCGTTCTGTATGTTACTATCTTCTGTGACTATAGGCTAGTAAAAAAAAATATGTTAAAAATATATGTTTAATGAAATTATGTTAAAAATATATTTTTTAAATATTTATGTTTAATTATTTTCACCGTGCGTGGTCCGCACTTGGATGGGGACCACAAGTGGCATAAATATTTCTCGCGCTCCTCCGTGCTTCGGAAGGCACGTAAAACTGTTGGTCCCGGCTGTCATCATTGTGTGGCAGTCGTCAAGCTACATCTGATGCCTTTAGGTTAGGCAGCTTGAAAAATCTGACACCAGGGTTGGCCACTTACACACACACGAAAAAAACAAAGAAGAAAGAAGGATCCCCCTTGTCGTCCAAATAACTGGGGCAGATGTTTAGAGGGAAGTGTGCTATCTCCTTAGCTTCGTTCTCATAACCTGCTGATTTGCCGCAGGTAATGGACTTGTGCATTGTCAGCAAACAATGTTCTTTGTTCTGCCTCCGTTGGTTATTTCGGAGCAGCTTCCATTATGCAGCTATTTTCTAGCCGCCTTTAACAAAATGTCGAACAAGAGGAAAATTCTGATACCTAATCTACCTCTACTCTAGAAAATCAGTGTCAATACATTACTTTATGCACTATGCAGTATGCATATCAAAATATTACAAGCTTGACAGTGTGCAAAAATACCAAATGTTTCAGCGGAAACTTTAGAAGTTGACCAAGCACGACGAACCGATGGCCAATGGGGGAGACGGGTTCTCGAATGGCGACAACGTACTGGCAAGCGCAGCGTAGGACACCCACCTTCTAGGACTTAGTAACTAGGTGGTCGGACGACCTTAGGAGTAAGTATTCTGCGTATTGATTATTCTATAAAATTATAATTTATGAAAAAAAAATTTTTTAACGAAATTCTGTAAAACTATTTTCTATAAAATAACGTACAGCGTTTATTTAGAATAAATAAAAATAAGAAAATGTTTATGTAGTTACCTATTAATTTGATGAAATACTGGCAAATGGGCATAGGTAGGTACTACCTATGTTTATATATCAGTGTTTCAGTAGATATCTTAAAATTAAATAAATAAATAGTACCGGAACGAAAACTACGATAAAAGATACAGATATATTATCACGTCTTTATCCCTAACGGGGTAGAAGGTAAAACGATCGTGCGAACGATTAAAGCTTTGATAAGAACACCCTTTTAGTAACTTAAAAAAATAGCCAAGATAAAACGTACACACCTAAAAGTCTTATTTAGATGTACTCGTATGTCAGTGAGTTCAAGTACTTATTATACTACTAAAGAAAAAGAGTATTCTATTGTGCCATTAACAGGCAACGTGAGAACAATAACTAACCTGATTACTTGTTTAGATACTCGTACATCTACAAAAATACTACTTACGTACATTTTCTTTGAATGCCACTTTTTTGTAGTTTCTCTTAAGAAACCGCTTTCTATAGAGGTCCTTATAATTAGATAAGTAGGTCTCAATAAGAACTACTTCAGTGATTTTACAATCAAATATAACGTCTAACAAAATATACTGGAACTATTTTAAGAGTGAATTCAGTCCATGATACTGAACATAAGTGTCCACAAAAAACATATATCGAAATATGAAAAATATTTTTTGGCTTTCCATACAAAAGATTAGCTGACCGGTCAACTTGTATGGGACACCAAAAAATATTTTCCATATTTCGATATATGTTCCTTGGGGAAAGTTGTTCAGTATCATGGACTGAATCGACTCTTAAAATAGTTTTGGTATATTTTGTTAGACCCTGTCTAATTGATCTTGAAATCATGAAAAATCTGCTGATCTATGCAGAATAAAGCCATAATACCTGTACCCTAATTATTTTATTAATTACAAATGTCGTTTCTAAAGTAAAAGAATCTTCCTTATTAGTCGTTCCAAAACACTAGTAGGTACATACCTAGTTGGTAGCTCGTTTTTTTCGGAAACGACTTGTTTTATTCCTGATATTAAGCATTCCTGAAACTTTACATGTTATATTATCTTTGTAAACTGACAAAGCCCTTCCGGCGCGTAGGCGACTGTGTAAATGAGTTTCTTTCGGCGTTTCTTCTTAGCAGTGGTCATTGCGAAACGCTAGTATCGGTAGCTTTACGAGCACTAAAAATAATTAAAAATGATGACCTTCAATAAGTGATATATTTATTATTTATCCTACATTGAATAAAAATTTTTGACATTGACTTTGAAACTGACATGAAAAAGTGCTTGCAACGGCCTATTTAGTTTCTGAATAAAAGATTAATTCATAATTAAGGGAAAGACAGAGTCCTTTTTGTCTAGCAAGACAATACTGGCTACAATCTGCGCAGAAAAAGAAGCTGGTACATTCAATGTTTTTTCTTTTCCCCCAGACCAACATGGAAGTAAAAGATTCTTTCTGTTAACTTTACCTATCTCTGAACACGTGTACTTTATTGCAAATTCAATGCAGTTTATTTTCCTGGTCTCACCATACTCGTATTTATAGATAATATAATAGTACTAGCTTATTTCCGCGGCGTTACCCGCGTATATTGATGTGCCGTTCCCGAAACAAACGTTCCCGGGAACGTTTCCAGGAATCTGGGGAACGGGACGTACCAAGAAATGGAAATGTCAGGGAAAGTTGTATTTTTATTTGTCAGACATATTTTTTATCACTGTATACAAATATATGTTACTAACGTAAATGCATCTCTTGATATGGTTATTATAATACAAATACATATATCGAATATTCCGTAACATTCTCTAGAAATAAATTTTGGAACTTGGGAACGGCACATCACTACCCGCGTGCTCTTTTTTTTGACCATCCCAAGGGAACCTCTTATTAACACGAAATAAAAAGTATCCTATATGTTAATACAGGTAATACGCTATCTACATGTTAAATTTCACTACAATCCGTTCAGCTGTTTTGGCGGAAAATACATCCATACATCCATACAAACTTTCTCATTTATGATATAAATAAATAAATATATAAGGACAAATCAATATTAATAGGATACTCGAACTACTTACCTTACACGTTCCTGTCGATGGCGCGTGTGCTAATAAATCAGTTTCGGAAAAAAATGTCTGATCGCGATTGGAAACCCGATAGTTGCGTATTATATTGCTGTTCGTCTTTGAAAACTGAATCAATATGTGTTGAATTTTGCTTCCTCATACCAATTATATTCTATATACCAAGGTAGAATATACTGCTGTAAGCCGCGCAATGCGTCCTTTTGGAGTAAATAAATGCTGTCCACGAGTAAAATAATGAAACACTACTTTTAAATAAAAGTAGATAAGACAAAAAAGAGAAAATGACATTATAATTTGGGTTTGCTCAAAGAGCAAGAAAGAATATACCTTGATTTGCTTTGGGGAATTTATTGATTACGTACGTCAATCAGGTTTGGTAGCGTACTCCGGGCTATAAAGCGTTACCGCTGAGGAAGCAACCGGGATGACGCTCGGATGATGATGATGACCAACATAAAAATAATGATTAATGTTACAAAGAATAAAACAGAACTTTAGGTATGCGAACTCGCACCTGTCCAGTTTTTTTATTCTTAATTTAAAATCCCCGAATTTATTCACCCTTCCGCATGGGAAATTGTGAATAGGATTGGAATGCTGCAGGCAGGCGCCGCGTATCATAAGAAAAGAATGCCGGCATTTCACTGAGTTCCGAGTTCCACCAATCGTACTCTCAAAGAGGGTCCGATTGCAAAGTAGCTCAACTATTTCTTTGAACGACTGATTTTTATTTACCACCTGTAAATAAAATCAGTCAATCAAAGAATTATATTTAATAGGTATGTGGAAAAATTCAGTTAGATTATCCAAAAATAATGGACTCATATTTTTCTATTGTTTAGCGTAATTTTGATTTTAAATAAAAACACACAGTAAAATAAAAGCTTCGAATAATATTCTTGCACAGGAAAACAATAAAAACTTTAGTAGATTTTATAAAAAATAACTCAATGCTTACGTAAGCATAGGAGGGGCGGATAAGAAAAATGCTTACTTTTGCTGAGAAGGGGACGGGGGGTATCTATAAAATGGCTTAAATTCTGCTTACGTAATTCAGGAACGATCCCAAAGGACTTAGGTATTAGCGTAACTAGTTATATTACTTACTACTACGCAATTGCGAATAGTGTTTTTACAAAAATATTACGATTTACTTATTGTTATTTTTTTTAATCGACTAAAAACTAGCCGTTTTGTGATGGATCTTTGGTTGGTTTTAAAACCATTTTAAAAATACAATCGTATCGTAACATTTTAAGTGCTTCAATACTGTTAACGTTAGTTAGCTATGACTTAACAAAGTGCTAGTATTGTTCCAATTTAATTTCGATGTAACGAAATATTAAATTTTTAATTGGTAACAGATTTTATCTATTGTTATCAAAATCCTTGCATCATTCTGAGTGACACATGCTTAATTTTAAGTATAAAGGCAGTCGTGTTTTTTTTTTCTATTTAGTTAAAAATGAATAGTTACTAAGTCGAAACTCGTCACGAGTAGATTGACCAGATGATGTTTGGTGCCTCCCATACATGTATAGAACATTTCCCATTTTAATGTCACAACCTGCTAACTGGTGACACCTGAATTTCAGCATTTTCAGCACGTGTATTCCTAGTCAACGAGAGGCAATAAACTGTCGTATGAGTATAACAGGTATATTATAAAAGTGGAGATCACCTGGTTCCGTTAACGTGGGCAGATTTATGTATAAACATCATACTAATTGAATCTCACGGCGCACCTCGCAAGCTAAAAAAGGAGATTAAACTGACAAACTGTGCTTTAAAGTTGGCACAGGTGTGACTTTATAAATGATGCACCTAATTAGCTAATTCGTAATGTAGCTCAAGTTTTCAAAAAGTTTACCTTCGCATAAGCAGCTACGAGCAGGACGAGAGAGACAATTGCAAAAGAATTCATACTCCACCGACAAGAGCAGCTCATAAATACAGATGACATGAGTAGGTACAATAGCACAGAAGACAATAAGAGTATACAGAACGGAATCTCCTAAGGTACGCGGGATATGCGTCGCACCTCTTCCCCGTTCTTGTGCCGCCGCGTGCGCCGTGCAGTTTGTGTTCGCCCGCTCTTGCCCCTCGTCAAGGCGAGAACGGGGGAGAGGTGCGGGGACGGGGAACGGGGACGCATATTGCGCAGGACCTTAGGATCTCCTCAGGTCCTGCGTTCCGTTCTGTATACTCTTACTGTCTTCTGTGACAATAGTCTAATTTTCGGAGTGCTGTTTTTTTGACAAATATGTGGTAGATTACTTACTATAGGACTGATTTAAGAGTGCAAACTTTATATAAATACAGAACTCCGCTTGTCAAAAATGTGGCCTAGACAAAAGTAGACGCTTTTAATATTACTTATACATTTGATTACCAATTTAAAAGGTCTTGTATGTTATATATTTACGAGTAAATCCATGCACATTATTTTACTATTTCAAGACTTGAAACTCTTTGTAAAAATGCAATTTTATTCTCTAATTCACCTGTCCTTTACAGTACAATTTATAATATTGACAAAATAGAATTTTCTTAACCCTCAGCGGGTCAACGAAACGTTTAACCCCTCTTTAAAAAAGATAAGTGTGGGCGAGTGCGGTATCTAAACGCATAAAATCAAGTGACCATCACGAAATGCAATAAATAATGGCGGGAAATAGGACAAAGTTAAAAAAATCTATGAAAAATGTGTTTATTTTTGAGGTTTTTATTAGTATTGTAACTTCTACAAGTAGGAATTTGTATACAGATTTGAGTGAATTTCTCAAGCGAAAATTTTACGCGTCCTGGCTGAAAACGCGAAGATGCTTTGCAGATAATATCACGGTTTTTTTTTTCTCAAGACTAAAGAAATGTATATCTTAATGAAGTCATATTAATTACCTTTGTTAAATAATTAGTCTTAAAGAAAAAAATCAGTAAATTATGAAATTTCATTTCTGTGCCTTGTCCACAATTACTTTAGTGCAATATATTCACTTCTCAGCAAAATAATCTCCAATAAATATAATATTAGGTCCTTACATATGAAATTGCCGTTCAGTATCAAAAAAGTGAAACAAGTTTTTTTTAATGAAATAATTATTTAATCAATCGAAGTATGCGCCGTTGTTATCGATACATTTCCGCCATTTTATAGGCAGATCATTGATACCTATGGAAAAAAAATCCTGGGAGCGAGAGTCTATGAACTGTTTGAAGGCGGTTTTGACTGCCTCATCAGATTTGAAATTTTTTCCATGTAAAATGTTATCCAAATTTTGAAAAAAGTGGTAATCGGTTGGGGCAAGATCTGGAGAGTATGGTGGGTGACGCAGAGGTTCCAGTCGCAGCTCCTCTAACTTGGCGATCGTTTGATGTGCAGTGTGTGGTCTAGCGTTATCCTGAAGGAGCAGTGGGCTAGAGCAATTCATCAGTCTCGGTTGTTTAATGGCGAGCTTTTCCATCATTGTTTGCAATTGTTGGCAATACAAGTCTGCAGTAATCGTCTGGCCTGATCTCAAGAAGCTGTAGTGGATAACACCAGCACTGGTCCACCAAACACTAACCAGAATCTTCTTTTTGGTCCGTTTTCGCTTAGGGCAAGGTTTTGCCGGTTCTCCAGGGTCAAGCCATTGTGATGATCGCTTTCGATTGTCGTACAAGATCCATTTCTCATCACAAGTCACGATACGGTTCAAAATCCCCTCATTATTGTGGCGATTAAGCAAAGAAACGCAGCAAGCAACGCGTGTTTGTTGGTTTGCTTCAGTCAATTCGTGCGGTACCCACTTTTCGAGTTTTTTAATTTTTCCGATTTGGTGCAAGTGGATAAGTATCGTTTTGTCACTTACGCCGAAGGCTGCTGCTAATTCAGAAGTGGTTTGAGATGGATCCGCTTCCACTATCGCCTTCAATTCTTCGTTATTCACTTGAGTATCAGGTCGTCCACGAGGCTCATTGTGTAAATCGAAATTTCCAGAACGGAAACGTTGAAACCAAAAACGCACCATTCGTTCGTTAGCGGTGCTTGGTCCATACACGTCGTTAATTCTTCGTTTCTGCAGCACTGGTGCCACGGTGGAACTCGTATTCGTAAATACCGCGAATTTTCAATTTGTCCATAGTTGTTGTTATAGCAATGTTGAAACTCAAACAAATGATGTTAAAACAAATGAAATACGAATTTTAAAACAATGTTTTAATGGCTTTTATTTGAAATAAATTTGAATTTGGAATTCCTAATGAAACGCAAGATATTTGATTTTAAAGTTGCCAGTATTGAAAATCGGCAACTTCATATGTAAGGACCTAATATTATATAAGAAAAGGTATTTTCATTATGTTGAGTATTATATGTTGTACAAGAAAATAATAAAATTTAAATTTTGAGACCCATAGATAATTAAAATTTATCAAAACTAGTTTTGTCCGAGCGAAACAATCAATTTCTGTGGTCATTTTGTCTTGCCAATCCTTACTTCCCCTGGTGAGTATACACGATTAGTAAATCCTTCCCCCGCAAGGATCTGCCGTGCCCTTTCGTGCTGTGGGAATGGTGGTGCATTATCATGCTACGTCTTCCCGCCAAAAATGTAAGTACGAGTACCCGATTTTAGTTTACGCGGAACGAAATTTTGCAATCTCTGTGGCTAGGTTTTGAATGGTTACCTTAGGAATAAAAATTATGATTTTTATACATGTTAATAACCCTTAGATACACTATTAATTTATAAGTAGAAACCTGAAATAACCTTGATACTTTTTTGTAATTTTTAAATAAACCACATATTTCCAATTTCTGTGGGCTAATTTCTGTGGTTTCTGTGGCTGATTTTCGTCCACAGAAATTGTACGAATCAATTTAATATTACTTTTAAAAGGGTTCTTAAAAAAATAACATTTATTCATTATGTTTTTAACACAACTGCCATAAAAATAGGCCTGTCAGCTGACATTGTGCGAAGATCCATGATAAGGAGAAGGTGTTGTGCAGTTAGGCTTTCACCTGGTATGACTTTGCAGTTGGTTACTTTGGTGAGGTGATTAGGTGTTTGGATTTCTTCTTAACGTGTTCACAACGGTAAGGTCGGCCGCCTCACACGTTGAGAGGATGTTTTCTTCCTCTGGGTTGCGGCCAAAGTATCCGTACCCGCCATGAACAAATTCAGGCTTCTGACACGCCTTACCCATATAACGGTTCAAATCACCAACCATAACCATTGTAACAATGGGATGGCTTGCAACACTTTGTCTAGTTGGTTCCAGAACCTCATCTTATCGACTTCGCTGCAACCAGCCTGTGGCACGTAGGCACATATAAAAAGGGTTACATACAATTACAACCACCTCTCTATAGCATTTCCCCTCCAAACCTCTCGCAGCCCACCCTGTTCTCGCCACCAGGTACACCGTTATAGATTGCTTTATAACTGTTTCCTATAGCCCGGAATCTGCTGCATTTTTTATCGATTCCCCTGCAGGATTGCCACAGCTAACTTCCGCCTGGAAAGTACATCGACTAGCTCCCTTGTGCATCCAGTCAGCGTGCATTGTGATATGTTGGGTTACTGAGATAATACTGTTGTTTTCAAACATAGTCTCATCTATTTTGTTAAATTTTATGCATACTTTCATGTGAAGCATATTCTAATAAGACGTTATAAATGTTATCAAATTAAAATTATTTGTATTATGACCGTTTTTTCTAACACTATTTACTAGCGATATTGACAATTTTAGTGGACAAACACAATTTCTGTGGCACCGTTACAATTTCTGTGGTACAGCAATTTCGATGGTCAAAATAACTTTTCAAGTATTATAGTTATTTAATTCCCTTTTAGAAAATGTATATAAAATGTGGATCGTTTGCGCTCTCACATAAAAAAATGATGAAAAACCTGAAAATAAAAAATTCCATGGAAATTAGGAAAAAAATCCACTTGTTGAAATTGACTCATTTAAATCTATAAAGTTAGTATATAAAATATATTTATTTTACGTGTACAATCATTTTGTCCACACAAGGAATCTTTTTTTAAAAGTTCCCACATTCTCTTCTCAGCACGACGATCTTCAAAAATGTTTAAATCAAACAACCTTCCTCTTTATTTCGCTAATGATAATTTTATTTGAAATGTATGCCTCACGACACAACACTTTATATTAGTAAATGTTATAATTCTTTATTGACTAAAATTATTAGGTCCACTACTTGTTACCCAACTCGTGCACGTGAGTCAATTACACGGTTAAATAATATAAACTAAGCGAGTATATTTGTTATTTATCTATATATATATTAACAAATATACATATTAGCATTTTTTCTGAAATTCTCGTACAAAATTTCTATACGTTTGGCAAACGAACAATCCAATCGTTGAGTAATGACGGCTAGGCTAGGCTAACTCATGATAATTTTTTTGTTCTTTTTATTGTAGCAACTAACACGACACGACACGTTATAGCTCACCTATTTAAAAGGATTTCCAGGTTAACCCATTCGCTCATTTGCTGGGTATTCTTTCTCGGGTATGAAATATTAAAAAGTTTATTATTTAACATATGGTCACTTTTCATGATGAATTGTGTTTTCAGAATTCAGGTGTTTCCAGCGAGCTTCTATAATCTGTGCGATTACATGCCGAGTAATAAATAGTGGGTATCGGGTTTCGAACACTCGGGAAGTTACAAAAAATGATAAAACTTTAATGATTTCCTGTCGCAGTCTGGATTTATGTTTTTCGGACAATGTGTCTATTTTTACTATTGTCGTTTGTTTGTTTACTATCTTTATTGCATAAAAATTACATTTATGTACATTGTTAAATACAAAGAGAAAAAGAAATAACTTTTACAATTAATGTACTTGTACGTTTAATGTTTCTGTTATAAAAATGTGTCCCCCATTTTATTACTCTTATACCTAATTTACCTTTGCTCTTTTTTTAGCCATTCTGGTCCCATAGTTGGGCAAAAGCCTCCCCTTTTTGTTTCCAATAAGGAAAATGCATGTAATACCAATCCGGCTCATATTTTTATTTTATAATTTCTATTAATACGTTACCACGCCTAGTTAATTATTTTTCTTATTGACTCTTGTTTGGATTAGAAATAAATTATTGAAAATATGCAAATAATGCGCGGGAACTTTTGACAAACAAAAGGGAAATGACGACAAAGTTCACAAAAGGGAAATGACAAGTTCGGGTGCGTTCGGTAGGACTGTCCGTCCATGTAGTTTGACTATCGATGACATTCGAAATGTATGTACTTTTATATAGAAGTTTAACAAACATCACTGGCTGATAATATCGAAAGTACCCAAAAAAGAAAAACATGCATTTACAGCTTCTGTCTCTAGCGGATGTTGCAGACTTTGACGTCTTATTTTAAAATGGCGTGTTTTAGTTGTTATAATCTACTTGCTATTTTTAATATTTATTTTCTACACCAAATACATGTTTTTCGGTACATATTTATTTTTTGCGGCTCGACGAGAACTATCGATTAAAAATATAAAAAAATGCATGCATACTCTCTATGGTCTTTGCTCTTACCTACTTCAAACCACGTCAGCTTCGAATGAGCAGTATTTTTATACAAATAAAGAACTAGTTTGGCGTGGCGTGTCACTGGCTTGTGACAGTAGTAGTCATTTGTTATACTTATTGCATACTGTGATTGCATACGGCCCACGCAGTGTATATATGTACTCGTACCTACTCTCTGTTGTTGGATAAAGCAGTTCCTTAACCGCCGCTCTTGGTTCAATACGTGTCCATATCTAACTACATTGATATTGAAAATTTCTATTTCTGAAGAAACTTTTTGAAAAATCTATAGTATACCTAATTTTTTTTGTTATGTTTTATTTTTGGAGTAAGTATATTTTTTTTGTATTTAGGTATTAACGGAATAAGAAAAAAATATTTTGCCTCCCATACAAGATGATCGATTCGCTGATCCAAGCTTCTACATAAAACAAAAAATATTTTTATAGTTTGATATACCTACTCAATTTCAGTCGGATATTTTGTTAGGCCTCAAATAGAAATCATGATACTGTGGTATCTGGTATGGTGTCATTCGTACCACAGATACCTAGCTTCCCAAGTGTAATGTAACATATATGAAATTGGAAACTCTAACTCTCCTGAAAACAAACAAAAACAATTACATATTCTCCCACGGGTCCCTGGAAAGATTACAAAGTGCACGGGTGAGAGTTCACAAACCTACCTCATTGCCATTCAGTTTCGCTTCTCTGCTTCTTCCAGTTTCCGGATAAATTGAAAAGCAGTGTGACATAATTAGAATGTATGTAGGTACCGGGTTTCTTTGCTCTGGGATTTACAATTAGTGACGAGAATGACTCTTTAATAAACAAACTTAGAATATACTCAGTCCTAGGTTATATAGGAAAAGATAAATCAGTAATTACGTCGATTATTTATTCGTATTAAAGTATATAATAGAGTGCCTATTGTAATAACTATTTATTTATCCAGTTTTTAAAAATGAACATGAAAACAGATAAGACATATTTGAGGATATCTGTATACCCTCCCTCAATTTGGGTAAATTTTTCGGGTTCTTTTTAAACTTCTACCGTATTATAATAAAAACAGGACTAACTTTGTTACTAGGTTTAAACCATTATCCGCCCAAATGAAGTTGACATCTAGTAATATCACACTATCTCATCTGTCAATGTCCACTTGATTTGGGCGGATAATGGTTTAAACCTAGTAACAAAGTTAGTCCTGTTTTTATAATAAGACGGCAAGTGTTCTAATGACAATATTTAAATTTGTTCTTCTATCATATTATATTCTCAAATCTCTCTCTCTAATAGTCAGTCCCAAAAAATATTGCGCTATTTTTAAAATCTCTAAACAACTTTTAAAACTCTTTTTTAATTATATAAAAAAAGTTTCATAGGTGCTTCATGTTTAGATTGCAATAGTAAAACTAGTTGTAACTTGGAAGTGATGTCTAATTGGATTGCTCAGGCGCCTCGCAGACGCATACGGTCAGCAATGAAAACCTGCTAGGCAAATGAAGGCATGTTTACATAGGCGAGGCGCTAACGGAATGAAGGTAAGATTTTTAAATAAATTTATAATTTCTTACTTTACGTTCATTTTCGATTTCCTGGTTAGGTAAAAGGGTAGTATCCGGGGTCAAAAAAAATATTTTGTAGTGATAAGAGAAATAAAACGTCCCAAAATAATGTAACTTGTCATTCATCATATCCATTTAACGTGATTTTAGAATTATTTATGCACAAAAACTGATATTAAGGCGAAGATATAGGCAAATAACCTTGAAGTGGCGCCCTCATTTGAAATAAATTGTTAACTCGTAAATATGGAGATAATTTCCATATTACTCTTCGTTATGCACTAGATAGCCCTTTAAATTATTTTATAAACCACCGTTGAAAGTATTTACATTAGTCCGTCTAGCTTTAAAACTTGCCTCCGCCAAAAGTGGTCACGGCAAGTTTTAAAGCTAGACGGATCACCAATAATAGTTTTAACGGCAGTTCATAAAATAATTTAAAGGGCTATCTAGTGCATGACGTAGAGAAATATGGAAATTATCACCATATTTACGAGTTAACAATTTATTTCACACTTCAAGGCCATTTGCCTATATCTTCGCCTTAAGAGCGCTTTTTGACTCCAAGAAAATATGACGTCACGCCGTGCGTTTTTCATAGATATCCCATAGAAAATACTTGTTTTGACATACAGAAAAAAGTATCTGTTTTGACTTGTGGGCAACTAGCGGATTATGGAGGCCGTTGTTTGTAAGAGATTCCTACTAACTTTCTTGCTACTAAAATAAATAACTATTTATTGCATCGTTCGTATAGATTTGTTACCAGAAGCTCCTTTGAAGCAATCAAAGGCCAACCAACCTTTGATTGTAACTTGTTAGGAATACAAAATCGTCGACTATCTCGATACTCTGGCTCTACGTGGGGATGTTGTATCCTTGTGCATTTTTTATCGCATTTATAATGGAGAATTGTTCGACCTAAACAAAATTGTACCTGCTGCAAAATTTCACCGCCGCAGCGGTGTTCCCGAACCGATACGACATTGAAACCTTCAAAAAACGAGTCTATGTCTTCCTGAAAGGCCCGTAACGCTCTTGTTGCAGTTTCATGGGCAGCGGTGATCACTACCATCAGGTGACCCGCTTATTCGTTTGCCGTCCTGGTAACATAAAAATAAACAGAAGCAATAATAAAGATACGCTCTTAAGGACTTGTATCTAGGGCAGTAAAGTAATAAAAATATATATATACGGGGTGATTTTAACCTAAGAAGGTACTTTATATCCGTAAATGTGACCACATCTCTTCATTTCGCGCTCAGCTTGCATGGCTCCCTATTCCCTTACGTCGTAATGCTAAAATACTCTCTATGCTATTTTCTATCTTGAACAATCCGCACTCCCCTAACTATCTTAAATCTAAATTCAACCCTCTCAGTTCCACTCACTCTCGTTCACTTCGCTCCTCTAGCACTCTCATCCTTAGTTTTCCTTCTCGTCGCTCTACCTTCATAGACAGTATTTTCAAGTCCAGGCTATCCGGCTATGGAATCGGGCTTCCGGAGTCTATAAGAAGAGCTCCCAGTCGTTTAGCTTTTAAGCGAGCGGTACATAAATTTTTCCTCCAGCAGTCCTAGTTTCCTAGTCCCAGTCATCCTGATTATATTTATGTATTTATCTATTGTATTTTATGCATGTTAGTATATATGTCTATTTATTATATGTTTAAAAGTATATTTGTGTATAAGCATATGTGTTTTTGATTATATATATTTTATTTATATTAAGTTTGCTTATTTTTGTGAATTTTATTACGCCAGCCACACATATTTTCTGCTTGGTCTAATGGTTGACCGGGAGAGAATGCCATATGGCATTAGGTCCGCCACTTGTACGTTTATTTTATTGTGCAATAAAGATTCAATAAAAAAAAAATACTTTATAATGTGAAATAAAAAATGAGTACTTTTTCTGTTATCTTGTTTCATAACAAAAATTTAAATTTTCTAAAGATTTTAAGTTATGAAGGGATCAAAAGTGGCTCCTAACGATTCGTGTGAAATACAAACGGGTACTAGTTCGCCTTTTTTAAAACTTGTGTTGACTCGCTCCCGCGCGCATATTCAGGGATTAACAATAATATTGTCAAATGTACTCTGTCACCCGTCAGGCAGTTTAATACGCGGATTATCCGAAAATGAATCACGGACGACATGCGTTTGTTTAAACACCTGTTTGTTAATAACATGTGTGTCAAAATAATTATATGGATTCAAAATAGACTTGAAAGTATTTTTATTTTATTTCAATTTAAAGATAATATTTACTTAATAATTAATAAATCATAGTTTAAAAAAATATAATAACTTAATATAACTAGTAGAAAAGAGACGGGCAAATGATATGAAATAATATAAAAGATGGACCCCAAACCGCTGCGCTCGCAGGGTAGGGCGCCCAAGAGGCTGGCGGCATTGCCACGTTGAATGGCCAGGCTCAACCTTTGGCCAAAATGTGCGCCAGCCCTTGGGTCCGTGAGGCGACGATTTCCAAAAATCGCCACAATGTTAATATAAAAATATTTTGCTTTACAATCCTCTTGCGAAGTGTACTTCGACTTATTTTTGAATATCGTGGTTATTATTAAATAAATAAATATATATGGACAAATCACACTGATTAAGCTAGCCCCAAAGTAAGTTTTAAAATTGTTTTATGGGATACTAACTCAACGATACTATATTTTATGGTATATATATACATACGTATATGGTATGTATACATATATATATTAACACCCAAGACCCAGGACAATTTGAAAAAGGCCATTTCCAACTTGCCCTGGCTGGGGATCGAACCCAGAACCTCCGGATTAACGGTCTAGCGTGTTAACTATTACGCCACGGAGGTCGTCATATTATTATTACTTAAAAATGTCATAAACTATCATAGACTACCTAAAAAAATTGCATATTGGTCAAAACTATCCTGTGAGTCTACATTTAATAAAAATAAAAAAAATATATAAATAGAATACCTCTTCCAACGCACCGCATTGACGCAACGTACCCAGAATAATGGCAACGTTTCGTCGCTGTAACGCTACACTTATACGCTGAGCGAAATAGCTGCCAGCTCTACGGTCAGTCACCAGTTGCCTCATTGAGGCGCATTGTGATGTTCTTTAGAAAATGTTTAGCATGACCCCAAGGACCCATTGTCTCTACTGCGAATGGTAAAAATATGTAACTATCACCATGATCCTGTAAGTTGATAATAGAATCTACCTACTATGTACACACAAAGTTGAAACTAAATGCACATTCTGCATTTCCGGTGGGAAAGCGTAGCTACCAGAACTAAGGTATCAAACATCAAAGTTGCAGTTCCTGCTAAAGTCACAGCATTAAGTTGTCAACTAGGTACTTGATATAAAGACGTATAATAAACATGTAAGTAGTAAGTAGGTACAGACGACAAATTAGATTAATTAGGAAAACACCATAAAAAGCTATTATTATTGGAGTAAAACGCAATCGCAGTCTTGTACAAGCACGGTGTCTTTTGTAAGAGCCATGTCATAACACACTGGTTGAAGAGGCGTGTCTTTAGGCAGTGGGTGCAAACGTTATTTAAAGTTTTGCAGTGCTCGTAAATGGCAGAATTTGTTGACACATTATTAGTACCAGCTGCTAACAGACATGGCACCACACGATTACTAGCAAACCTGCGAAAGGTGACTTATTTAAAAAACATTTGGTAGGTCAGGTCACTAGATAGCGTTTTTTACTTATTTAATTGGGAAGGTGGTGCAGAGACAAGCAAGTGAGACCAAAGTGGAAGCAAAAACAAAATTTTATTATTTCCACCTATATTACCTACCTTTTGGAGAAATTTGTGTGATATCTCTGTGGCAAGCTGACATTATAATGTGTCAACAAGTTTCAGCTATTTAAGTGCCCTTCAAAACGTTGTATTACGTCGGGTATCTGTTATGTTTGTAATTATATTATCTTTGCTTTGGGTATTTAAAAACATCCGCCAGGTTACCGAATACCACCACAGATTAATAAATAGTTACTACGTAACAGATACATCACTCCCATACAAAAGCGAAAATACCTACGATATAATAGTCTACAAGATCTTAATCATAATACCTGCTGCTCAGAAAGAGCAGAAATGTACCATATGTACGAGCATAAAGAGTCGAGACTGTCTTACGTGCCAACGCGTCATCGTAAGAATCCGCTAGGGTTGTACCCAAAGGTACAACAATCCTACCTCTACGGTTGTACCTATGATGATTATTGTAATAAAACGAATGTTGCGAATCACATATGTTTTAATATTATACAACGTGGCCTTCCACGTTGTATAATATTAAAACATATGTTACGGGTATGTCCCTTGACATACCCGTGATAAATCGAACCACGGTCTATACTAGATCATTATGGTATAATAAAATTTAAATAACAGGCAAAAAACAAAAAAAATCAGCATGTGCAGCGGCCGCCCGAGCGTTTTGTATCGGAATGTCGATTTTTATTTATGGTTTTTTGACTGTTATTTAAATTTAATTTTAAGTACTTTAGTGATATAGTATAAGCCCGTGGTTCAATTTATTATGTCCCTTCCACGTTGTATAATGATTTATATGTTTTTCCCATCTCGAAATTCTGTGATTAAATTTTATACTTAGTTGAAAATATCGTAAATCGCGTAAATAATCTTGATAAATAATCATAAGGTGAGGAGCAAAGCGACGGAAAATAAACGGTTTTTAAAAGTTGTAATATGGCAATGAAAAAAACGACAACTTTTCCTTTGTATTTTTTACTTTACACCCATCTACTGCACAACGTGATTTCGGCATTTCGAAGCGTAAGCGCGGGAAACGTGCGGTGCCTGCGGTGCGAGCGCTCAGGCGGGCGTTTGGCGGCCCTCTATCGGTTGTATCGTCGTTCGTCGACTATACGCCGAGAGGTAGGCATATAGCTCGTGGCCTTGAGCGAGTGACGTAGGCCTGATACCACCCAATGTATTTTCAACTACCTCTGGCCTCTTGTGAGCTCAAATAAAACGCTAAATAGACTCTCACACGAAATAATTTAATACTCCCATACATATTTACAAAATTGCACAAAGTGATACTAAAATTAGTCTTAAAGTAATTTAATCTAGACTATTCTAACTACTGCATTTCAAGGCCACATTCTCGGAGAATGCTTTTGAATGCGTCAGTTAAGCCCTAAGCAGCCGCTGGTAGGACATGGAGAAGCGGCGTTTGATTTCCTCTAATTCTTCATCTTGGACTTCTTCATTTTCGGCATCGATTTCTTTTTGACTCCTTTCTTCTGGAGCTTCATCTTCATGATGATGATGATGATGATCAATTTGATTTAGTTCTTCCTCCTCTTCGTCATCATCATCCTCATCTTCATCTTCTTGTCTTTTTTTCAATTCTTCTTCATCATCGGCGTCATCGTCATCTTCAACTTCTTCTTGTCTTTTCTTAAATTCTTCCTCCTCTTCTTCATCGCCACCGTCATATTCAACTTCTGCTTGACTCCTTTCTTCTGGAGCTTCATGTTCATGATGATGATGATGATGGTAATGCTGATGATGATGATCAATTTTTTTTAGTTCTTCCTCGACTTCGTCATCATCATCCTCATCTTCAATTTCTTCTCTTTTCTTCAATTCTTCATCATCGGCGTCGTCGTCATCTTCAACTTCTTGTCTTTTTTTTAGTTCTTCCTCCTCTTCGTCATCGTCACCGTCATCTTTAACTTCTTCTTGACTTCTTTCTTCTGGAGCTTCATCTTCATGATGATGATGATGATGATGATGATCAATTTTTTTTAGTTCTTCCTCGTCTTCGTCATCATCATCCTCATCTTCAATTTCTTGTCTTTTATTCAATTCTTCTTCATCATCGGCGTCATCGTCATCTTCAACTTCTTCTTGTCTTTTTTTTAGTTCTTTCTCCTCTTCGTCATCTTCAACTTCTTCTTGACTCCTTTCTTCTGGAGCTTCATCTTCATGATGATGATGATGATGATGATCAATTTTTTTTAGTTCCTCCTCTTCGTCATCATCACCGTTATTTTCAACTGTTTCTTGACTTTTCTTTAATTCTTCTGCAACATCAGCGTCATCATCATCTTCAACTTCTTCTTGTCTTTTTTTTTGTTCGTTCTCCTCATCTTCATCATCATCTTTGTCATCATCTTCAACCTCTTCCTGACTCTTATTATTGATTTCGTCGTCCTGGTTTTCATCTTCCTCATCTCCATCATTTACTTCATCTTGCTTAATATTGCGTTTTAAAAATTTTACAACAAAGTCTTGTTCATTATCGTCACCAATTTCCTCACCATCGATTTCTTGATCATCATTTTGTTCCTGGCTATCAGCGTAGACATCCTCAGAGTCTGGTTGTTCATTAGATTCATTTATTTCTGTGTCGGGTTCTAGATCGGCCTCCTCAGATTCCTGTTCAGGTTCATTGGCCTCATTCTCAAAATCTTCTGAGTCTAAATCTTCTTCGGGCAGTTCTTCCTGTATGTCAAAATCAGGTTCAAATCCTTCATCTTCTAGTTCCGGTTCCGGCTCAGATTCCGGTTCAAGCTCAGTGTCCTGTTCAGACTCCGACTCCGGCTCTGGTTCTGGTTCTGGTTCTGGCTCCGGTTCTGGTTCGGACTCGAGCTCGGGCTCCGGTTCCGATTCTGGTTCTGGCTCCGGTTCTGGTTCTGGTTCGGGATCGAGCTCCGGTTCTGGTTCTGGTTCTGGTTCTGGTTCTGGTTCTGGTTCTGGTTCTGGTTCCGGTTCCGGTTCAGGCTCAGGTTCTACCAAGGCGCAGCCAGATGGCGGTTCACTTCTGTCACAGACCTGAAATAATAAAATATGAGTGAGTAAAGCTTATAAGTAACTTTGTGGATTCTTAAGTTCGGTTCCTGCGCTTTTGAGTATACAGTTTGCAGTTATTTCACAATTCGCCATAGTGCACAGTCACCTCTTATAAAATTCACAGGAATAAATGAATTTGCTGTCGATTTTCCTATTCTAAGCCACCAACCACCTCATGAACCACGCCTATGTTCAGTAGTTTTAAGTGCCTACCATGCTGGCTTTACTTTGTGTCAAATAATTAAATTATCTTTACCAAAGTTCAAGCAGCTTATGACAGCATCCTAATAATCGTACATAATGTCCAGGATATTTAATATTTGATATTTCATTAATAAGCTTGCCAATTAAGCAGATAACATTAGTAGGTACGTTAACTGCGTAGTCAATTATTTATTCAATGTTGTCTAAACCAGTAACCTCGTCAAATCACCTAGGTTGGGTAGCGGACCCCGCGCTCTGAAGCGTTACCGCTGAGGATGCAACCAAGTATAGGCTCGGATACAATATAATACCCTTTATTGCACAAAGGAAAAATACAGGACCTAATTATATAAATAAACCGTCCAAGTGCGAGTTAAACTCGCGTGGAAAGGATTCCGTACAATCGATTGAATTCTTATAGGTTTTCTTGTAACCTACAAGCAATGAACTATATTTTGTATATTTTTCAAAATTTTAGGCTCAGTAGTTTCGGAGATCAGGGGGGGTGGTCAATTATCGTCTTCTTTCATGAATAAAATCAAAACTATTAATTTTACAATAATAACAAAATATATTTGAGATCCTCATAACGAGCCCTTTCATTTGATATATGACACTGTAAGGTTTGCAAAACTTTTTTTCCCCGAAATGACCCTTATTTAAAAAAAAAAATTATTTACTTTGCACATATGTGTTTGGGTCATACGATTACAACATTCTACTAAATTTCACCTGATTCGGTCCAGTAGATTCGGAGCAAATTGGCTGTGACAGACGGACGGACAGACAGACGCACGAGTGATCCTGTAAGGGTTCCGTTTTTTCATTTTTTGTTCGGAACCCTAAAATTTCTTAAGTGGATGATGATTATGATGTCTACTACTACTTACAGCTGACGGGAGCCGCTGTCAATAGCGTCGAGATCGACATCTCATCGGACATCGGATGATGATGATGGTCGAACTAGGACAGCACTATCAGGCGACTGTCGTGTTATGGAGTAAAGTCCAGCTTATTTAATGGTTTCAAACCTGTTCGTCCTCGTTGAACCAGGCATCATCCGGGCACTGCATGAGGTACGCCCGGCCCGCGTAACACTGGTAGTAGTGCGAGCAGCTGTCGATACTAGCGATGCGGAGGAAGTTCTCCTGTCCATTGCACAGCGTCTCCGGATCCTGTCTCACAACGGAGAAGGCGGAAGTGGCGGTCAGCGCCACCGCTAGACACAGGAGCCTTAGGGCAGCTGGAAAAATTATAAGATTTTGTATGGTATCTGGCATCATCATCATCACTGCAAGAGATCGACTCTCTCTGTACGTCCATACCATAGAGCCATCTTCGGCCCAAACAGCCAGAGGATTTGGCCTGCACTCTGCTCTTTGGGCAGACGGATTGGAGAGGTCTTATTCATGTTTTATAGCTTTGTTTAGCTTGTATTTTTAAATCGCCTTCTACGACATCCAAGGGAAGACTAGGAGTAGTCCTGCTTTGCCGGAAACCACACGGTTAAGGTACATTGAAATAAATAGAGATAGAAAATAGATTATTTATAAATAAATTATTCCGTGTAGTGTCATCGGAATCCTAATTGTCAAAATCCATCACAGCCTCGCTCATCTTGAATGGAGGCTCGACCTTACCCTAGTATTTATTTCTTCTTTTCTTTTTCAACGGTCCATTAGTACCTACTGAGGATCGTAACCACATAATTGTATTTTTTTTTCTAATGGCATTGAACTTAAATACGCTTTGTGATGTGGAGTTCCTTGAGTATGGAGCCATATATTTAGATGTCTTTTATAAAAATGCGAATGCTCTAGAGTTACGGCTCTTAAGTGGAACTGGGTGGGACACCTGGCTAAAAGGAACGATGGTAGGTGGAGTAGGGCCGCCACTAGATGGTATCCCAGAAATGGTAAGCGCAGTGTGGGACGTCCAGCGGCTAGGTGTGTTGACGATATAAAACTAGTCACTGGAAAGAACTGGATCGCAGCAGCCGGGGACAGATCGGGATGGCACAGACAAATGGAGGCCCAGCAGTGAGGTTTTGAAAACTGATGATTATGATGATGCTGACGAACGTCGGATTAATCCAACAAACATTTTTGTGAACATTTTGCGAGCGTCGGATTAATCCGACCAAAAACTATGGATATTTACCTACAATTCCTCGCGCTGGAAGCACGACAACTTAAAGAAAGGGTAAATTAAAAGGCGAAAACATGTCGAGCATTGAAACTGGACAGCAGCATGGTTTGCGACAGAATTAATTTGGTGCACCAGTCACAAATTACTCATCTAATTTGAATATATAATTTGAGGAAACAAACGAAATATGCACGTAAAATAAAATTAGGTAGAAATTATGTATGTAAGGGCTTCATTTAGAAACATCTGTCCCTAACTCACAGGGTTCATTTCTTTAAAATTTGTTTATAAAATAACACATAATAATATCTCTAATGTTAAGTTTATATTTATTTATTGACCACAATGGTACAAAAGATAGACTTAATGCTAATGCATTATCTACCAGCCAGGGTTGCTACACACATAAGCGGGCAATTTTCGGTTCAGAAGTTTTTGTCGAACAACAAAGCCGATCCGAAGCAATTAAATCGGCTTTTTCCCGAACATCAAAATCAAATCTAAAATCAAATCAAAATCATTTATTAAAAATTTCTATAATTGGGGAATTCTTTTAAGTAAAAAAAATACTTGTGTTAGAAAGAGTTACGAAGGTAGGTACCTAAGTGTTGCTTTTTCAGTAACAAACATCTTACAAAATAGTAGATACTTAATCACAAAATACGATAATGCTACTAGGTACCTAGTAGTTGTGTAGTATGACGATCTTAAGTACCTACTTGAGATAAAATTATCATACCACAGTGATAAACATAATCATATCAACACAGATGAATCAATAGGATATTTTTCAGTGGTTTTTTAAATGCACAATGTCAAAATACACTCACCACTTAAAATTTAAAAACAGATTATATAAAAATAATTTAAAATAATTATGTATTATTCGATATTCAAAATCTAGTTAAACACTTACTGAGAATTCCAATGCCGTTCTGTCCAAAAGAATACCTATTGAGGTTTTGATTAGGTACGCCTTCCTAATTTTTTACCTTGTTTCCTTATTTTAGGTAATTACAAGGATTTTTTTGAACAATAAATTTTATTTGTAATAACGAATAGTCCCGATATATCATAAATGAACTATTCTTAATATAAAAAAGCTATCCAGACGTCTAAATATTTTCAAACAAAACATAACTAGAACTACAAAACTGACTGGGAAATTATTTGAAAACTACCGTAGCACCTATGTAGATAACTCACACCAACTTATCATAAATAAAGAAAAAAATAAACAAAAAAAGGATCCTTAGGTTTACACATCGGGTTTATCTACCTCAGTGTATTCACATATCAACTTCTTCAATCTGACAGGCTAGAAGCAGAAGCAGCTGATACATTGAAAAAGAAAAAACTTAAAATGTACCAGCTGCTTCTCTTCCCGCACAGATCGTAAAATCCGATCTAGGGACTGGGTAAAAATGCGAGTCATGTAAAGGTGATGCCGCTAGCAACCCATTACTATTTTAATTCCATTTTCCACCTTCTCACTCACCATCACATCACAGCTGAAAGTGACCTTTGGGTCTTGTATTTTCTTACCTTTGGGTATCCCATTAGGGATAAAGACAAGTTGGTGTATGAAGTACTTAGCGACCTATAGTAGATCTTGACCTTAACCTCCAAAAATTAAATTGTCCGGTTTATGAAAGAAAAATAAAATAAACTTACTGTTCATTTCGGCCGCTGTGTTGTAATGCAACTTCGCGATCCGAAACAGGAGTAGAATCTGCTGGCACAAGTGTTCAATTTTATCGAGATCACGGTATCGCGGGTGCCTGTGATAACGCCTTCGATATTGAAAGATATGCGGAGATCAACCGCTTATCTTCATCTACTGAACGGATAAGGGGAAGCTTCGCTACTGCGACTTTTTCTACGCTTACCATGTTTGATATGCGTCTTCTTTTTCATCTTAGCGCATTCCCAGTTGCATCTTCAGCTGTGCTGCTTTAAAGCCCGGGGTGCGCTTTCCCGCTTTTTCTTCTCCAAATATAATATGCATGTCAATTGTCACCCAAGGATACCAAAGACCATGCGAAGTGGAGATGTTGTCAAAATAGTTTAAATTTATTTGGCTATAGTTTTACTACCGGCCTGACGTCAACCCTCTTTGATAATGCATTTTTGCGAAATTTTTTACAACCGGCCGCCGCCCGTATTTAACCCTCCTTGGGAATGCAGTTATAGCACGATATGTTTGTGATTATTCCCCTAGTCGCGTCTTACGACATTCACAGAAAGAGATGGAGTGATCCTATTCTAGGCTGGAAGCCACACGGTGGTAAAAAAGCCAAGTCGAGCTGACCAGTCTCCCCTGGCGGCTTCCGTTCACGAGTCAACGCACAGAGAGATAAAAAGAGTGTGAGTTATTGCAATAGGTATAACTTCTGAAACATCAGTAAATTTCGTAAAAAAATAGTGACTCTCCGGGAGTGCCAACTGAAGTAAAAACTGGAACAAGGTAGTGTTGGTTACGGTAACAGTGCCGCGACTTCAATAGTTTTTTCCCTTCTCAAAAAATGCCCAACGCGGCTAAAGTTTTCACTTCAATAAAAATCGCAGTAAACAAACTATACTCTCTACAATTGCGAAAATTGACGTAAATTTGCGTAAATCGCATGCCGAAATGACCTTCCGCCGTGACACATGATTTGCGTGCACCGGAACATTTGTCAGAGAAACTAGACACGTGGGATAAACCGTGAAAACACATTTTAAAATTATGAAAATTTATTTTATAGGGCACATTAATAATGCAGTATTTAGCCGGAAAGGGCTGAATATAAATGCCGAGGAAACTCATAAATCTTTGTATTATTAGTGAGTAGTTATTGTATCAAAGAATTACATATTAATACATACATATAATAGTTACAGAAAACTTACTAGGCAGGGCCAGGGCTGCCACGAGTCTACAGAAATACTTTTTCCATATTTATATTTTTGCAGCAAGTAATTTTAAGTGGTAAGTAATACTGTCATTCCTCAAATCAAATGAACAAGACGTGGAAAAAAGAAGAGATTTCTCGCCCTTAAAATTTGCCCATTGTCTACAGTTTATGTGGAAGGTGCATATGTATATACATACTTATTCGTATATACATGGCAATATTATTACACAGTAAGAATATCCGTTTTTTTTTGTGTGTTGACGGTAGAGTATAATACGATTTGTCACCCCTTTTCTTTCCCACGAGTGTCGTAAGAGGCGACTAAGGGTACAGGTATTTTTTGAAGTAAAAAGTTCAATAGGCGCGTTGGGCATTTTTTGAGAAGGGAAACCTATTGAAGTCACGACACTGTTACCGTAACCGACACCACCATGTTCAAGTTTTCACTTCTGTCGGCACTCCCGGAGTACCACTGATTTCTTTTCTCTTTGTTGGGGTAAACAAAAAAAAACAATAACTACAAAACTACTATGCTTTACTACGCACATTTGCGAAAAACGGCCACTTTTGGCAAATGTGCGTAGTAAAGCTTAACGTTCTCACTTGAAACTGAACAGTAGTTCATAAAATAGTTTGAAGGGTTATCTAGGACTTGGTAGTTGCAAAATTTTAAATGATGTCTCCGTTTTCTTTGAAATTATTTATTTTAAATGGGGGCAGCACTGGACCCCGGAAAATTCAGGTATGGCCTTAAAGTGAGAACGTTAAGCTTTACTACGCACATTTGTGAAATACGGCTACTTTTGGCAAATGTGCGTAGTAAAGCTTAGCGTTCTCATTATAAACTGTAAACAGTAGTTCATAAAATACTTTGAAGGGTTATCTAGGAATTGATAGTAGCAAAATTTTATATAATGTCTCCGTTTTCTTTGAAATGATTTATTTTAAATGGGGGCAGCACTGGACCCCGGAAAATTCAGGTACGGCCTTAATACAATATTTAACAAATCCTAAAATCTGTTTACATCGTAATTTCATTTACTCGATTATTTATTATCTACAAACTCAGTTTATCGTTATTTCTTTTCATATTTTATGCATTTTATCGAAATAATGTAACATTAAAGTTTTGGTAACCATAATTTTGTTTACACGTAAGTACGTGTAAACAAAATTATGGTTCAGTTTTCAAAATAGTTGAAGCATTTGAAACAAGTACTAGGACAGTTTAGGGCAAAGGAAAGTTCTATCCATTTTACTAGGTAGGAAAATGAATTCGAAGCCAAAAAATCTGTATTCTAATGAATAATAATACATACGGGTGTGTCTTTTAAGACATCCCTGTATTATACCATCTCATCTGTCAATAACAACTGGTTTAAATGAAGGTAAGAGAAGTAGTTAAGTTTTCGTGTTTTATAAAAATACGGAATTACGCTGTAAAGAATTTCTTGAAATTTCCACGGTCAGCGATCGTATGTCACCGTTATCTGGAATCAATTCCATTGTCAAGATAATGCTGCTGTCTCATGAACATACTGTTGTGACATAACGAAGATATCTGTAACAATATTGAGTGCAATTTAGATCGGCGTTTTCCTTAAATTTGCATGGCGACACAAAAGTACCTACGCCAGGTTCCTGTTATCTATTAATTGGAAAGTTACTATATACATAAGTATGTAGTAAATTAATAGATAGCCATCTAATCCACAGCTGTACATATGAGACTATAAGTGTGGTTCCTTTTTCATCACAGATCGCCTAGGCTGAATGACCAGCCTTTGGCCAACGAGATCTATGTACTTACGTACTGGAGAAGACGCCACATACCACAGTTGTGTTCTGTTCATCATATGCTATCACTGTTAACCTCACATTAGTCACTCGCTAGCAATACGCGCATAAAACACTCCACAATTCATTAAAGAAAACACTGTCAACTTAGTCAAAAATGCCTTGGTGTGTGTACTAGTAATTCAAAGAACAAAGCAAAATATGAAGGAATAACTTTCCATCGGTAAGTAACTAGATTTCATTGATTGAAAATTAAATACGGATTGCAAAATTTCGGCTGCCATAATGAATGTAATGAGTGCATGATCTGTCAACCGATGGAATGATTCGTCATAGACTAACAAAACAGAAGTGAAATGTAGACATCATAAATATGCCTAAATTTCACTTTCTTCATGGAAGCATCGAAAAACTATTTGTTTGCTACTCAGTTATTAATGTTTTTAAAACGTTTAAAAATGTTTAAGTTTTATATTTTTATCTACATATGCTATAAATGCTTTACAAAAGTTTCCTAAAATCCTATAAATCCTTTATAAAATTAAGTCATATCTCGTAACGTCTCACTAGGACCTCCGATCCGAGGGCTCAAAAATTTTGTATGTGGGGGCTGTACCCCTACAAGTGCTCCGCGCAACTTGAAACTGCTATCAGATTTTGGATCCAAGATGGCCGCTTACACATTTTTGATGTTTTATTATGTTTGTCCCTATAATTCTGTTTCCTCGTAACTACTACGCAGCTAAATCGATTTTGATAAATTATTATATAACTATGAGCCGATTACAAATCTTCATATATGTAATCTAAATAAACATATGTAATTTAGACCCAATAACTACGTATATGATTATATAATAAATTAAATACAGAGATAGCTAACAAAGAAATCACTTTCTTCTAGTGCAAAATATTATCATCATCATCATCATCCCAGCCCTTCTTTCGCCCACTGCTGAGCATAGGCCTCTCTTCGTCGACGCCACCCATCTCGGTCCTGTGCTGCTCTCATCCAGGTGCGACCCGCGACTTTGGTTATATCGTCAACCCATCGCATAGGCGGACGCCCGACGCTTCTCTCACCCGTTCTGGGCCACCATTCGGTCAGAGCCTTGCTCCACCTGCCATCACTCCGTCGGGCCAGGTGTCCTGCCCAGTTCCACTTTCAGTTCATCACCGTTATACCAACGTCTTGTACTTTAGTACGTTGTCGGATTACGGTGTTAGGAACTCGATCCAGCAACCTGATGCCAAGCATAGCGCGCAAAACATTATGTAAAGAAATTAAGTAAGAATAATAAAAGGTTACCAAAGAAACAGATATGTGCAGTTCATTTTTTACCTTTATAAATATAATAGTCGTGAGTCTACAATCTAAAAATCTATACAACCATACAACCATCCATACACCCATCCGTACATCCAGCCATACTTACCAACATTCGCATTTATTACAATATATGTAAGATTTAATATGAACCACGTACTCGTGGGTATGTAAAAATATATTGACCTTCCTGTACTACTCTCGTGTTTAGTCTATATTACCAAAAAGGACATGGCCGTGTTTGAAGATGCCGAGTCTATATATTTATGTCAATGCCTTTGGCCAAAATAATCGTTATCAAATTAATAGTAATTCCTTTTTTTAAGCCCTACTAGTTACATTTAAACTATTCCAAAAATCCTTTTAGACTAAATATTTTTTCCAAAAGGTAGTCTTTAAGTTTTCTCAAAATATTTTTGGTTTATTTTAAGGCCGTACCTGAATTTTTTCGGGGTCCAGTGCTGCCCCCATTTAAAATAAATCATTTCAAAGAAAACGGAGACATTATTTAAAATTTTGCTACTACCAAATCCTAGATAACCCTTCAAAGTATTTTATGAACTACTGTTTACAGTTTAAAGTGAAAACGTTAAGCTTTACTACGCACATTTGCGAAAAACGGCCACTTTTAGCTAATGTGCGTAGTAAAGCTTAACGTTCTCATTATAAACTAATATATATCATTATAAACTATAATATAATGAGAACGTTAAGCTTTACTACGCACATTTGCCAAATGTGGCCGTTTTTCGCAGGTGCAGTTACTTTATTACTTAAATATCTTTGCAGACAGACAATGGACCGGTATTAAATAGTTCAAGTCTGCCGGTGGAAAGTGCTAACTGTTGAACCTTGTGTTTATTTTACAGGGAACATATTGTATTCCCTGGTTTTGTACAGACGTTCATTATTTTTTACAAATTTACATTCCCAGTTTTACGAAGTGGGGCCGACAGCTTTCAGTTCAGTCTGATCTTTAACATTTATAATGCGGGTCCACTAGTACAGGCTTGTATCCATACATATGATTAAATTTTTAACAAAGAAAAAACAACTGACTTTATTTTTTGTAGGAGGTTCTTCCATATATCCAAAGTTCTTCATCATAATTAAAATGGGACCAATCGTAGTAAAGGCTTTCAAATAAAAAAGAATCATCAAAATCGGTTCGCAATTGGCGAAGATATCGCGTAAGAAACAAACATTAAAAAAAATAAAAAACACAGTCGAAATTGATAACCTCCTCCTTTTTTGAAGTCGGTTAAAAACCATGCCTCTTTATTTCCACTGAAACGACGACAACCTTATTAATATAACTAGGGGTTTTGTGAGAAGAGTAGACCTCGCAAGCTCTTATAAGCATCCAAAATCAACCAGTACCCCATGGTGCCACATCAAAAGGTCCTTCTCAGGACCACCAACACCCTTTCTGCCCATCGTGCCCCACCAGCTGCACTAAGCGTGACCTATGTGAGACTACAGACAACGCTGTGAAAGTGGCAACCTCCTGGAGGGAATTTTTTTTTTTACAGTTTGAGCTTTCGACACGAGAAGAAGAAGATAACCATCCAATAACCGACACTTTTCCCTGGCTTAGCATCATTTCAGTGAAATCTGTCCATATAAAACGCTATACAAAATTTCCCCCATTTCCCCCTTTTTGGTTTTTTTACAACATCTTGTGTAGAATGTTGTCCTCAGTGGGCCTCTTAAATTTGATTGAAATCCGTCAATAAATAACGCTACAGCAAAGTTCCTTCCTGTTCCCCTTTTCCTCCCCCAGTCAAAAATCAAGATGGACTAAAAAATTTCAATAAATCAAGGAACTTCTGTGCCAACTTTCATCATAACGGTTTGCGACCTGTAAGGCAACCACTAAACTGGTAAATATAAGTACAATTATTCTCAGTAATTTAATTTTAAGTAGAATGGAGTGATTTATTTATATTTTACCAGTTAGCTGGTTGTTCTTCTCTGCTGAAGTCCTGACCTATAAAAGTAGCAAGTATTGAGTAACTTGAAATAAATATAAATAGAAAAGTTAAACGTTCTGAAATGGACTTAATTGCCGGAGAAGTTGTAAGCTTTCAATTAATAAAACTGCAAACATTGCTTTTGCCAACTTAGGTGTTTATACCTGACCTTTTTTAATTTCTCGGAGTTTCTAGACTTTATTGCACGTTCGTCAACTCGTGAACAAAGGAGTGCTCACGTTGTTATGTTTGAGACAAATATTTTTAAACTGAAATCAATGGCACCGACGACAGGAGGTTTATGATCAACAGTGGGTCGATGATGATGGTATGTTTTATATATGTTTAACTTATAGTTTACCCTGTTTACCTATAACTTCATATCATCATCATCGAACTTTTACCATAAATCCTGGCTTAAAAAGGTTTCCACGCCCATATGGGAGAAAATAAAAAACTTAGAATGTACCAGATATCTATACTCATCCCGCGCAGATCGAAAAAGCCGATTGAGGCAATGGGTGAAAATGCAAATCATCGGCTAGAAACCCATCACTATTTTAATTCCTTTTTCTACCTTCTCGCCTACCATTCACGCTAAAAGTGACCTTTAGTCTTGTGGCCCTGGGCATAGGGTACCATTCCCTAATAAAGCTGATTAATTCTCTTCCGTCACCATTAGATGGCACCATAGGTTTCTATTCAAAAATTTAAATCATTTATATACATATAAATAATATGTAAGGCTCAATTTACATTGCTGAGGAATCAAGGCAAATTTTAATAAATTCACAAAGGATAATAACTTCAAAAATCTACAAGAATACAGTAAAAATTAACATCGAGAAAGAAACTTCACGGGAATTCCCGCATATTCCGCGGAAGTTCTTTTTGTTGATTGATTACTACATTGACATCGGGTTCAATATGCTTTGTAGAAGTTTGAAAATCCGCTTCCATTCCGCGGCAATGTAAATTGAGCCTAATTCGTTGCACAAAGGACGCTGCTGCCCTAGGCTTCTCTGTTACTATCAGGCCTGTGACACTCCCCGTTTAGGTATCGAATATATACCTACATTATTACTATGCGCGCGGAGTGGTAAATTCTGTTCTACGAACTGTTTGTCTAAAGTAATAAGAATGAAATTGGCCTGCAATGGATGTCTAGATATCTAAACGAAAAGGTGCTGAGTTCTGACGTAAGCATAATTAAACCATTTCACTAACCACATTGAGTAGATATTTTTTTATTTCTTGCCGAAAATCTGAATCCACTCACGCCTGGCCATTTTCTAATAGGAGAGTCTCCTACAGCATTTCCCACACCAGGACAGCTGGCGATATACCCAGAAGCTGTTGAGAGACTTATGGCAAAGATGGCAGCATGAATATTTATCAAGGCTACAACAGAGACCTAAATGGCTCAAACAAAGAGACAAATTCCAGATTAACGACATTGTATTGTTGAAACAAGACAATTCGCCGCCTGGCAAATGGTTATTGGGTCGAATCGTCGCGAAGCATCCAGGACCCGATAACATTACGCGTGTGTACAGTGTAAAAACTGGTGATTCAATAACAAAAAGATGTGTATCACAATTATGTTTCTTACCTCTCACCGAGTCACAGAACTAGTAATAGTGATATTCCTTGGATTTCTTTGCTGAGACTTCTGTTCGTGAGTACTGGAGTACTGTGTGTTAGTCATGGGTAACTCCGGATTCGAATATTTAAATGAGCCGATTCATCAGCAGGAGCCGATACTCGTACTGAATCCCGGTAATCGTTATTGGCTCCAGCGAGTTATTGAGTCCGCATCGATCTTGGTCCCGGCGCCTGTCGGGTCGCGAGCCGTGAGCCGCGTTTCGGCTCCACCGCGTTTCGGGAGGAATCGGGAGTCGGGAGTCAATATTATTCTGTATTGAAACCGGTACCAGAAAGGACTTCTGTATGCTGTAGATTCAATACCGAAACTTAGCGGACCTCGGAGCTGGAGCCAATAAGGGAGTAGGAAGCATTAAGATGAGTCGGTACCGGATGCGGAGTAAGATTCAGTGAGCCGAAACACTCCTCGGAGTCGAGATTACTCATGTCTACTGTGTGTGAGTGAGTATTCTGTGTTACTTACTATCTATTATCACTTGTAGGTAAGTACCTTCGTTATTCACTTCTTACGATTGATTTAGGACAAATGCGGGAATTCTAGTAAATTTTGATTATTCTATTGTAGTTAAGGCGACGTGGGTTCACAATTTGCAATAGTGTGCGTGTTTTTGAAAAATCACTGTTATTAAACTACTACAGTTTATTCCTCAAAAAATTTACATAAAAATCTTAAGGATTTTCTACAGACATCCACAATAGCCAAAATACGATTAAGCATTTTTGGCTCGATAGAAAAAAATCACAAACATACCTCTAAATTTGCTTAAATTTGCCTTTATAATACGCTTAATAATAACAGTGATTTTTCAAAAACACGCACAGTATTGCAAATTGTGAACCCACGTCACCTTAAGACCTTATTTATTTTTAATATCATTTTGAGGAACTCGGTGGTGGCCTGAGGTGGTGGCCCAATGGGACTACGCATTGCTAGCGCTTTCGCAAACTCCAACTCCCGCGTGATCCGGTTCGAGGACACTGCCAGGTGGGGAGTTTGACTGGGGCGGTACATCTGTCAAAGAATAACGCAGGTGTCCTAAGGCCAGCTCAGCGAGGACAGAAACCTCGCGTAGAGCAAAAGGGCAAAAGCTGGCTTGATCCAGATGTTAAGTACACATAGGGACTGCGAAATCACGGCCTATCGATCCTTTAGTATAAAGAGTTTTTAGCAAGAGGTGCCAGAAAAGTTACCACAGGGATAACTGGCTTGTGGCAGCCAAGCGTTTATAGCGACGTTGCTTTTTGATCCTTCGATATCGGCTCTTCGTATCATTGCGAAGCAAAATTCGCCAAGCGTTGGGTTGTTCACCCATCAAAAGGGAGTGGGTAAGCTGGGTTTAGACCGTCGTGAGACAGGTTAGTTTTACTCTACTGATGGCTTGTCGTTGCGATAGTAATACTGCTCAGTACGAGAGGAACCGCAGTTTCGGGCATTTGGTTCATGCACTCGGCCGAGCGGCCGGTGGTGCGAAGCTAACATCCGCGGGATTATGCCTGAACGCCTCTAAGGCCGAAGCCAGCCTAGGCGAATCCGGCAAGGATATGCTCACTGTGGAGCCCCGAGAGTCGGGAGGCTCTAAACAATGTGGCTTTACTAGTCGCGCTTCACTTCTTGAGGTGCGACGTCGAAGCCCATTTGGATCACGGAGATCGGTGCGGTCGGTTGAACACGTGCGCCACGGCTCCGAAGGTCCGAATCTACCTCAGTTCGATGTCGGGGCTCGGAATAGTCTGTAGACGACTTCTGTTCCTGGCGGGGTGTTGTGCTCGGTAGAGCAGCGTCGTGCTGCGATCTGTTGAGACTCAGCCCTACGCCAGATGATTCGTCCGAGGACGATGATCTCCTTTATTTTTTTTTCCTTGTTTCAGATACGCGTGGTCCGTTCTTGGATGGGTAACCACAAGTGGCATAAAAACTTCTTGCGCTCCTCGGAAGTTTTCTTTAAGCCATTGGTCCCGGCCGTCATCACTGTATGGCAGTCCTCAAGCTATGCCAGATGCCTTTAGGCAGCTTGAAAAATCTGACACCAGTGTTGGCCGAAAAACAAAACAAATAATACGAGTATCATTTTATCACAGTCAACAATTAAGTTCATAATTAAATTCTTCTGGATTAGCTCTGACCACGGCTGTGACAAATAGAATGAAGTGTGACGTAGCCGTTAGGACCAAAACATGGTTATCATTTCGACAGATGTAGGTTGTAGGTAGTTTTCGAGTGCTTAAAACAGAGAAGCGGGATTAAATTCAGGCCGTGGTCAAGTATCGGGTATAACCCAAAACATTCCGATGAGTAAGAAATTATTTTTCGGAGTTTCCATCACAAGACGTCTAGATAATACTTATCCGATACTACGCTTAGTTGCGCAGATAAATACTTAGAGATGTCCAATTGACCAAAACGCGTAGGTACAAAGAACGAATCACGTCTTTATCCCATACGGGATAGACAGAGCTGAGGGCTACAAGATTCATAAGCACCTTTAGTTGATCGGGTCTAAGATAGAAAAGGTAGGCATTTTCCAACATGCCATGGCTGGTAATATGGCTGAAATATTCGTCGAGAGCGAACAAAGGCACGGCCGGTCTACCGCCTATCACGATTGCTTTCGCTACGTCTATGGTTTATGACGTCATTGCGCCATTACGAACCGCCTAGCAAAGCGATATAAAACGATATTGCTTTTACATGTACTCTATAGACCAGTCTGTGTCTACAGAGTACATATGAACGCAACATCGCTTGGCGAGGCGGTTCGAAATGGCGCGATGACTTCATAAACCATAGACGTAGCGAAAGCAATCGTGTTAGGCGGTAGACCTGGAGCCGTGCTCGACTATATTTTGCTCTGTTTTATTTATTATTATTTTTTGTATTATATTAATAATTTTTTGTGTAGCGAAATCGATTTATTATACATTTTTTGGTATATTTTCATATAAAAAGGTGTTTGTATAAAATTGTAATATAAAAGGTAAATTTAGGCAAATTTAGCCAAAAATGCTTAATCGTGTTTTGCATATTGTGGGTGTCTGTAGATAATCCTTAACATTCCTATGCACAGTTTTTGAGAAATAAACTGTAGTAGTTTAATTACAGTAATTTTTCAAAAACACGCACAGTATTGCGAGCTGTGAACCCATCTCGCCTTAATATTAAATCTTGAGCAATTATTTATTTTAAACAGGTCTAAGTGGGCGAATAAATAAAAGAAAATATTAGAAATCAATTTTAGCAATTTATTACATTATTATACAAAATAAATCTCAAATAAAATAATAATTATAGTATAGGTATAAGTAACACAACCAAAGCAAAACATTAAACATTGGATTTGAGAAATACGTTTATGTCACGCCAGGCACGTGTGGGGTCCGTGTAAATGCATCTTAGGACAATACATTGTTAAATATGATTTAGTTACTAAGGTATGACTTCATTATTCCACACACTTGGCAGTAAACCGCTTACAATACTGGCAATTTTCTCAGAAGTCAGAGTACCATAAGCAATACGCTAGTTATAAAAAAAAAAACATCTAAAATTGTACACGTACAGCATCAGCGTAAAGCGTTTAGTTAGAACGTTTTCTCAATCTGAATTCAGGCAAGATTTAGAAGCGGCGAATAATATTCACCAAAGATTTCCGAAGTTCACAATTCAAATTCAGAAAACGGTCTAGTTTTTCGCATTCAAAATTAATGTACAAATATTGAGCTTGGTACAGACTAGCGGAATTTGCCGCGACAGTTCACATAGCACCAGATATTAAACCGTACCTATAAAACTTGTTGGTTACGCTGAGCAGTCTATAAGGAAGGGAGGGGGAGTATGTAGCACAGCCCCTTCGCATACCTCAGATGTGGACAGCACGCAGCGTATAGAGCGACAACAAATCGATAGTCCATACCGAAATTTTAATCAGTCAAAAATGCATCACGCACTTTAGTTACAAAATGTCAAATGAATAAGTAGTCATTATAAATACGATTACTTCCCTACGAAGCGAAGCCAAAACCGAAGAGTACAGTTTAAGATTAATATATCAAAAGATGGTCCACCTAACGCACAGTATAAAAGATAGCAATGAGTAGATATGTGATGTGTTAAAATAGTAGTCTGTGGCGATGAGAATGGTAAACAAAATTCTAAGTACATGAGAACTTCTAGCGTAAATTTTTTGCAATAAGGTTGAACATTAAAAGCATCCAAGTATTTAAATGAAAAAAATCTATTATAAACGTTAAACTTTCCCTAACAAAACAAGGTAATTAAGGAAATCATTTTGTCTTGAATAAGTTTAATTCAAAATTTACACATGAGGTTCAAGAACGATGGAAGAAAAGGTCTCGACACAAATAGCAGGAAATTCTGAAAAATTACTTTACTCACAGTTTCATAATTACGTGACGTAATTATTAGTGAAACTAAAAAAGATTCCGCCGAATATTCGACCTTGTGGCGATGTACTTACGCTATACGTATAAATTTGTACACCATTCTCACGGTCACAGATCGCTAGCCTACCCTAAAGCGTATAATAATATAATCGAAGTATGTGTTTGTATATCTAGCGGTATATAACAGTTAACCGTACTTTGACCAGATACATTGCCCTACAACGTCCAACCAAACGGTGCGTCGAAACGTCCAAGAGAAAAAGTTGCGATAAGCGAAGCACGCAACGGACTCGTCCCGTCGCACTCGCAAATGATATGTGTGAAAGAGATGAGTTGAGTTCTCTCTGTCGCACGCGAAGTGTTTGCAACGAGTAGAAAACGCCGCGAATATTCGCGCGACGCAGCGATAAATCTTTAAACAAGTACGACGGCGCACCATTTGGCTTTACAACATAATAAAATCGAAAAATATCACCACATTATCATTGCAATTTTGTCATATCCATGCTGGCAAACTTTTACTATAAAAAACTCTAAAATTACATTCAGTTACAAATTAAACGAATTTAGGAAATAGAAACGAACGACATTTAAAAATAAATATAAATAAGTACAACAACTATTTACAAACGCTAGAAAAGTCAGCCACGCGATGGATTCGACAAATAACGATACAATTCCAACATTCAAATCCGTATTATCGAAAACTACAATACACTACGGCGGTTACACGAAAATATCACGAGAGCGAATACATAGTTAAAGTAAATTCATTTAAAATTCGACGTACAGTCAGCAACAGAAATTTGTCACCAAATCAACGTGTTTACTAATAAACGCTTTTATTTGGTGAAATATTTATGCTGCTGACTGTACCTGATACAAAGTTACAGCCATCTACTAGACAGGCGACTTTGCATCAAAGTGCACCAAATTCAAAATGAATCTACTATAGATTCCGTTAGTACAAAACCGTTTCACTATAGAATTTAAAGCGTGCTCTTAATATTAATATCAAATCCTTCATGTTCGGTAAAAAAGTACGAAATTGATGCGGTTGTACAAAATATCTATTCTAGATCGCCTTGGTATCGTCCCACGGTGGGGTCCCAGTGTTGATGCCCCAGCGTTAAGCTCCCAGTGGGTCCCAATTGTGGGTTCTAGTGGTGGGTTCCAGTGGTGGGGTACCAGTATTGGGGCCCCAATTCTGGGTTCAGCCGGTGTCTCTGCGGGGATGCGGAGAGTGGTCGGGTTCCGTAGAGCGGAGGCCGGACGGTCAAAAGAGGCCGACGTCCTTCTTGAGATTGGTTTGCTTCCAGGCGGGCAGAACTGAGAACTCTTCTTTGGTCATACCGAATGCCTCCTGAAAGTTACAAGTTTGATTATAATTCATGTTCATATTGATTTTTAACATGTAGGTACCTAACTATTTATTGCCTTTTTTGGGAACGAAGTACATACGTATAGGTACTATTCTTAATTAAAGTATAAGTACATAATACGTTTATGGACTATAAACGTGTTGAACTGACAAAATACGAAATATAGTCAAATTTATCGCGCAATTGAAGTCGAATTTTTATTCGTATATGGTCAGTTGGAAAAGTTGTTTAGAATCTATATTATAAACTGAAATGCTTAAATTTTTAACAGTGAAAAACCCGTCCATCTATTTTGTACACTATTTACCATCACCACTATAAGGATAAAATAATTCCCAATACGTACCAAGTGACACACGAAATTAGTTTCAGGATTGTCTGCCGTCCTTACGAGTAACAAGTGCAATAACTAAGTTCAAGTTAGTTTCGAGAAAAACGCGAAAGACAAATGTTCTTTTTAAGTGTATCTCTGCCCTAAAGAAGATATAGGCAAATGGCCTTGAAGTGTGAAATAAATTGTTAACTTGTAAATATGGTGATAATTTCCATATTTCTCTTCGTCATGCACTAGATAGCCCTTTAAATTATTTTATGAACTGCCGTTGAAACTATTATTGGTGATCCGTCTAGCTTTAAAACTTGCCGTGGCCACTTTTGGCAAAAGCAAGTTTTAAAGCAAGACGGACTAATGTGAATACTTTCAATGGTGGTTCATTAAATAATTTAAAGGGCTATCTAGTGCATGACGAAGATATGGAAATTATCTCCATATATACGAGTTAACAATTTATTTCAAATGAGGGCGCCACTTCAAGGCCATTTGCCTTAATATATTATTTAGTCATGACCACAATAAGTAATATAGTAATTGTAGATATTGTATTTCAATTTTGAGAAGCATGTGCTTCTGTAAGGTTCTGAGCATTACTGCAACATTTGTCTGACTTATTGTGGTTTTTATTAGAAAGATATCACAAAATATGAACTTCAACTTCTTATTTTTAACTCGTAGTAAATATCACTTACAAATTATGTTATTGCAGTTATTTTAAGTAACTTTACATAGACTTTATCTCAACTCTAGTTATTGTGGGTCTTTCTAAGTCAACATACATCAAATTCCTAATATATTGTGGTTTTGTTTAGCGATAAACTAGGATTTTCTATAGAAACGTAAAACCTGTCTAAGAATAAATTGTAAATAAAGCTAAAGAGAAAAAAGTTGCCTATCACGAATATATATAACTAGCTTTTGCCCGCAGCTTCGCTCGCGTCCTTTCTTAGCGGATGCCTACGTCATAACATCTACCTGCATGCCAAATTTTAGCCCGATCCGTCCAGTGGTTTGGGCTGTGCGTTGATAGATCACTATGTCAGTCAGTCAGTCAGTCACCTTTGAGTTATATATATTTAGATTATACATGTGTCTATTTAGACCAAAAATCGAGTTATTGCACTTATGATAAATAAATAGTAATCATTTATAAATTTATTTATTCTCTCTGAACATGAATACAAAGATAATACTGTAGGCTTTAACATTAAGTTAGTTGACAATGTAATCTTTATTTAGTTTTTATTTTTACACCTATAAGGTAGACATAGAAATTAACAAAGTTTATACCAAAAGAGATAACCAAAGTAGATACTTACTACTACTAACATTAAACGTATTTAAATAACTATATTATAACCGTGCTTTTCTCTGCGAATCGCCACAAGTAGTAACGCGCGGACGCACATCATAAAATACGTACCTGTTAGCCTAAGGCCTACTGTCTACGTAGACCGCACGTCATGCGCACGCTATCGTCAATTGACGATTGCTTGCATTTTACGTAGAAACAATCGACGAACGCAAGACGATAGGCGGACAGGCGACGGTGCCGCTCCGTGGACACAGAATGATTGTTTCTACGTATGATACAAGCAATCGTCAATTGACGATAGCGTGCGCATGACTTGCGGTCTACGTGGACAGTCAATATCACAAATACATAAGAGACAGTGGCAAAAATTGAGTAGTCCAGTGGTGTGGTGGCAGGCTTGTATTTCTTGGTAGCATAGATCTCAGAAAATGAATTTCGATCTTTTATAGTAGGTGGGAAAGCGCCATCTGTTCGAACCCGGGTGAACTGTCAATGACTTATTGTAATAGCAGTGTTTTAGGTGCTTTGTAGTGCTGTGCTTATCGAGGGTCATTAACAGTGTCATGTGGTGACGAACAGATGTCGCTTTTTACAATTTTAACAGACAGACATACCAGGAAATCAGGAGATGATAGATGCCTTTCCAAATGGTGCGGGTCCACGTGGTCGGGCAGCGGCCGCCGCTGCAGCGCCGCGAGCGCGAGCACGGCGGCGCAGCTCGTGAGCCGCGACAGCTCGCGCGCGCCGCACAGCACCTCGCCCGCCTTGTACCCGTGCTGCAATGGACAGTGCTATAAGCGTGCGGAACACTACAGTGAGGGGGAAAGCTGTGTTACTTTGTACATGTTCTGAAAGTTTGCAGCGAAGTACTGGAAACGAATTCGAAGTTAAACACTTGTGACGTTTGTCTTATGTGATAAAAAAAATCACTGAATTATTCACAGGCTAAAATCATCTTCAATCTGTTCGCCCGTAAAATATTTTTTTTTAAATTAGATAGAATTTATGTCATGTCTACTGGGAAACACTGACAGCGAATTTCATTATTTACATTATCTTTTACCGTACCATAACCACCAAACCCATCATACCACTTAAAGTTTATTAATATTTTACATTGTTGCGTCTGCAACTCAACGAAGTATAATAATGTTCACGCGAAACATATTTCGAGCGCCGCTGGCACTACTCTCACATTCTTGCGGTTTCCCTTACCCACCACTTTACCCCTCTTTACTTCATTCCATACAGGTTGATTTTAAACTTACTAGCTATATTTAAAAAAATTAAAAAACATATTTCATCATATGTACCTTGATATATGCACATTTGATTTTCATAATTAACGAAGCATGTTACAGATTTTTTAAATGTACCTAACATAAAAAAATCCGCAACATGCTTCGTCAAACCGAAAATCTCCCATTTGGATGTCACCGCCTGCTAACGGCGACTAGCGGGCGGCAGCCAGCAAGTGGAGAGAACAACGAACGCGCTTATAATACAGTACAGTACTTCAGCCATTTATTAGAAATTTGCGTGATTTTTTTTACGAAAAACTAATATTTTCGAGCTAGATGGTGTAAAATCAACCTGTACCCACCCTTTCTAACGAAAACGTCAACTAACCGCAATGTTCGCCTCCGCTGCGTCGTCGTCCTCGCTCCAGGTGTCGAACAGGTCGGTGAAGGCCTGCGGCTCGAGCCCCGCGGCCACCACCCGCACGTCCCTCCGGCCGTCGCGCTCGCTGCACGCGTGGTACGCGTCAGCAGTGCGTAACGCTGCCGCTCGCATCGCTTGCCAGCGAGCTGCGAAGGCTCCCACTCCTAGAAATAAATAAATAATAAATAAATAAGTAAAATTATACGGACAAATTGAGCGAGCCCTAAAGCACAGAAGACAGTAAGAGTATACAGAACGGAATCTCCTAAAGTCCCGCGCAATATGCGTTCCAGTTCTCCGTCCCTGCAATCCGTTCTTGTGCGGCCGCGTGCCCCGTGCAGTGTGTGTTCGCCCGCTCTCGCCCTGAGACAAGGCGAGAACGGGGGAGAGGTGCGGAGACGGGGAACGAGGACGCATATTGCGCGGGACCTTAGGAGATTCCATTCTGTATACTATTACAGTCTTCTGTACCCAAAGTAAGTTCGAGACTTATGTTATGTGATACCAACTCAACGATATATATTTTATAACAAAAGAAGATAATAACTTTGATTTTAATCTCTTCTTACCGGTATTCCTCTCTGCAGGCTCGAGTTCCCCGTCCTCGCCTCTTGGCCACCAGCCCTGCCACAGCCACACTGATTTGCCGTCATCTAACAGGAACAGAGCTGTAATAGAAATTTATGTCAAGTTAAAACAGAGCTAAAAGCCGTACTATTAAATTTAAAAATATAAAAATAATATCATAAAACTCTGAAAAATATTTTTTCAAAAAGTCTACTCTTTTTTATTCGGTAGCCTACTGTTTATGTTGATTTACACATTATTTTTTAAATAGGAGGACAAAAATACTATCCCTTGTAGCTTCCAGCCTAGAATAGGACCACTCCATGTCTTCCTGTGAACTTTTCGTACAAAGGCATTCCTAAAGAGGGTTAATTTCAGGCAGGTCGCAAAACTATAGCCAAATCGTTTAAACTGTTCCGGTTATTTCTTAATGGCATCCGTGGGTGACCATGGACAAGCATCTTATATTTGAAGAAGACAAATCGGAAAAGCTCACCCCGCATGCATATCATATTTGGAGAAAAAAAAAGTGGGAAAGCGCATCCCGGGCTCCGAAGCAGCACAGCTGAGGATGCAACCGGGAACTTAGATGAAGAAGAAGATTACAAATACTACATGGCAGTAGTTACCTGGCTGCGAAGCAGAGTACAGCTCCTTCTGATCGAACGGGAACGGCGTCACCAGATGTTCGTGCCTAAGCGGCGACAGCATTTCATTCGCCTCGAACTGCCCGCCCAAGTCCGTGAAGTGGAACAACCGCGGCGTGCCCTCCCCCCCACTCTCCCGCCCCCCACTCAACACAGAGTTATAATGCTGCTTATTGGCAACCCCTAATGCATCCAACACCTCTTTAGGCTCTTCACCTTCTTTGACTTCAGTAATTTTGACGTCACTAACGTTCCCCCCGAATAAGTAGCAGGAATTTCTGGCAATCAACTTATTTGCCAGTTCTATCGCTATGTTCTTCGTGTGCTTCAAACTCCTCGCTCCGTGCCAGATGTATAAGTGACCTTTTTCAGTGTCAACGAGCAGAACCGATCCACGGCTGCGTAACTGCCGCACTGAGCATGGCACTTGGAGTAGGTACGCTTCGTTGGATAGGTTCCCGCGCGTTACGAACAATCTGAATCGGCTTTTGTCTGTATCCTTCTTGCCTTGGTGGATGATGAGGTTGCCTTGGAAGAGGTTGAGGAATGCTGGAGGTTCGTTTCCTTGGGCTACTCTGAGTTGAGGGCCTTTCTCTCTGTCTAGTTCAACTGTTAGCAATGCCGCAGCGCCTTTTTCGTTAGAGCTAGCGTCTCTTCCTTGCCAGCAGAAGTAAGCGCAGCGGTCGCGACCAGTTATATTATGTTTCGACGGCTTTCCATTCAGTTCTCGACCAGTCACTGTGATCTGATACTCCCATCTAATAATGTAACTGTCACCAGAGAAGAATTCCCCAATTTCTGCGTCATTTTCGACTTTTTGGTAATCGTATTCTTGTATCACCCATTTGCACACAGATTTCGTTTTGATGTCGTAGTGCCTCATTTCGTCTTTGTCGTAGTATTGCGTGCCGCGGCCAATGTGGGACCCTTCTAAAATGAGATCCGGGTCCTGGTATTCATTCGACCACATTTCTTCAGCATCACAGGGGGTTATTTCAGTACTATTCGATTTGTTCTCTTGTGGCTTGACTTTTATCACTCGAGTGTAATCCGGCCAGTCTAAGAACTTCTCTTTGAATAGGATTGTTTCCATGTGCTGTGTAACTTTGGATAAGATAGCCCATTCGGGTCGGTTTTTCGCCGCTTTGACTGGCGAACTGGTTTCTTCTCGAGCCCCTTGATACACAGAAGCGTTTAAAGGGTTGATATGGCATTCTTCGTAGTTATAACCTTCGTCGAACAACTCTTGAGCTAACTGTGCGGCTCGCCTACGGCTTTCTAGAGGAACATTTTTGCCGTACCAAATATACATCTCTGATCCGAAATCGAAGACGATTGTCTTCGATTGGTGGAGCATCGCGATCTTCGGCATTTGGCCCCAGTATTCCTTGATCGGGACTAACTCGTCATCCATGACTTCGTAGCACATGTTAGTCTGTATGATACAGGACTCGTATATCTCGTCTTCGTCAGCGTTGCCAGTCTCGACGGGTTTGTAGTCTTGGCCGGCGTCGGCGAGGCCGAGCAAGGACCAGAACTGGGTCCAATGTTTGTGGGAGTAGTTCCTGCCGTGCTCGTCGATCTTGACGACGCCGGTGGAGTTCTTGCAGCCGAGGTCTTTGGTGTTGTGGATGTGGTTCACGATGTCGGTGCTGCGATTCCTGGAAACCATAATATATTTTTGTATGCATGATGTTGTTACTAGACGGGATAGTCGGAAGGGTAATGATGATAGACCAAAAGTTTTTTTATAGAGGTTTATAAAAGTGTAGTCGGAAAGAACGACAGGTTTTAATAGATTCTTCTATCATCTACTATCATCGTCAGAGCGAGTGTTAGCAGCGGCAAGCCGAGTACAATACGTGTTTGTAAAATTTTGGATCTATCTAGTTAGTTTTAATAATATGATTGTCATTCTGTTCTAATTTGAAACAAATAATATTAACAAAACATGGTGCAATCATTTATTCTCATGCTAAATTAAACATGTTTAATATTTTCAGGAAAAAAAAACGGCTTTTATAGCTTGTTTACACGTATCATTAGTATTAAAGAAACAGTCATAGTTAAGCATCCAACAAGTGATTTGGTCACGCTTCACGCTTTCCATGAAGTGAGTAGCCGGGTATTGATACGATTCACAAACACAAAAGTGTAATCACTCTTACCTCTCAATAACGTTAGCATAGAACCCCATGTAGAGGAACACCTGATCTGGGGTGATCAGAATGAAGCAGTCACCTCGGTTCACGCAGGTGTATACAGGCTCCACAAGCCGCGTCTGTAGACAAAATTCTTTGTAAACTCTCACAATTCGGTACTTGACTCAACTTTTTTTATTATTCATATCAAATGTGCAATAAAGTGTTTAAACAAACAAATAAATAAATAGTAACATAATCTAAAAGCGGTAAAAAAAGTTTTTTTTTTAATCCGCTCAAAAATAAGTAAGATATAGACCTGAAAAGGGAAACTTTTTATTTTATTTGTTACGAAGATTAACGACTATAAAAACAGTAAAACACAACATTTTTAAAACATGAAGTTATTTAAAAATCATACATATTTATAGCTTTTGTTTAATAGGGAAGCAGTTCCACTTCTAAGATGGGTTCTCATCTCTTAGCTAACACACACATATACACATTATTATCACGTGTTTATCCCTGACCTGCACTCTCCGCCTTCCTTTGACGTGCAGCAACATGAGCGGCTTGGTGCCGTGTGCTGGGATGTTGGTCGCTGAAGCGCTGCGCAGGGCTACGTTGGAAAAGTCTTCTTTGGTCGCGAGCGCTGCAAGCGCTTCCGCTGCGAGGCCGCAGTTAGCTGTCACTGTAAGTAAAAAAACATGAATATTTGCTACAAAATTTAATAGGTCCTTCTACCTCACCGTCACACTAAGGGTTGGATCTCATCTATCAGCATGGAACAGGACTTTCCTATGCTGCTACCCTTTTTTATGCTGCTATTCTTTTCTGTCACTCAGAAGCGTCATTTGCTAGAGCGAGAGAGAGTGACGAAATGCTTTAGCACCGGCCGTGCTGATACCAGCATAGGAAAATGCTGTTCCGTGCTGATAGACGAGATCCAACCCTAAAGTGACCTTTGAATCTTGCGCTGGGCTCTCTTTGCTGCAATACCCAAAATGCTTTGCCTGCCCCATGGATAAAGACGTGATAATGAACCTGTTCATTTTAATTTCATTCATCATCAGGTCTTTTTAAGTCTCCACTGCAGGAGCACGACCCTCTCTGTTCTACTACCAGAGCCATATATTAGCCAGAGCAGTCACGGGTGGCCTACACACTCCACGCTGGCCAGACGGGTTGGAGAGGTCTCATTGACGTTTATAAGCTTTGTTTAGCTTGTGTTTCCTAAGTCGCCTTCTACGACATCCACAGGAAGACTTGGGAGTGGTCCTATTCTACTCTGCCGGGAACCACACGGCAAAATTTACCTGTATCTACTAATTTTTAAATGTCAATTCTCAAAATGATGATTTTTAAATTACGTCATAGCATTCGGAGCGATGGAGCAAAATATTATAATATTTACTCCTCTTCCTCGCTTCACTCAAGATTCAATTCAACTGTTGAATCTTAAGTTCCAATTCAATGTTCATATATGGCCTGAATATATTACAATATAATATATATAAAATTGAAGCTACAGTGAAACCGACTTGATAAGAAAATTACAATATTCCCGAGAGACTCCCTGGCACTATCTTCTTGTCAGATCACTCACCCTTCTCCTTGAGCATTTGCTCCCGAATAGTAGAAGGCTGTGCGAGGTACTCTTCCCTCAGATCAGTTCTGGCTGCTAACGCCTTCAGAGGATTGCGAGAGCCCGCTTGTCGACGCTCGCGCTTCGCTCGCCTCGCCCACTCGCTCGCTAGGCTGGAACATTACACGAAATCTTATAATACATTGCTGTGATAAATGTTGAGAAGCTCGGTGGTTACAAGTTCGCATTACTGGCGAAAGATGATTCCGTGTTTCGGAAGGCATGTCAAGCTGTGGGTTCCGAACGCCATCTAGCATTTGTTTATACCTATCCTAAGATTGGTTCTGGTCTACCCTTAGGGTTGCGGTCAAACGGCAGTCGCTCTGTGTGAAAATCAGAAATCGTCAAATCACCTAATTTAGGTAGCGGACCCCGGGCTCTGAAGCATTACCGCTGAGGATACCGGGAATACGCTTGGATGATGATGATGATGTCTACTACTACTTACAGCTGACGGGAGCCGCTGTCGATAGCGTCGAGATCGACATCGCCCACGTCAGCAGTTCTCTCCTGCTGTTGCAGCGGTGCGAAGAAAGCATGGAAGGTCTCATCGTCGGCGCGCGGCACCCGGACTGGGCACCCGCTCTTTTCGACACCTGGTGACACTTCCTCATCTGAAAAACGAGCAAAATGAATTAATTTCCTAAAATAAGTGGCAGAAGCAAGTGAATATTGTTGTATTAATTGGTTTGAAAATATTTGTTTTGTGTTTATTTCGGCATTTGTTTGGAAAATAAACTATACTTTTTCCACCCTTTGACCCATTAGGGATAAATACGTGATAGTTTATACTCGTGGTTATAGTATATAGTTACTTACTCTCATCAACCCTGCTGATGCTCTCGCTGACCGAATGGCTCCGCTTGAACGACTCACGGTCGATCCGCGGAGACTCCTTCGGCTTCGCTTCAGCGGCCGCGCTCACCACCGCGCACGACGCCGAGCGCAGCGGACCCGATGCGAAACCGTTGGTAGGGGATGACGGTTGTTTGCGAGATCTGAAAACATTGTATAGTTATGAATAGTGTACCATTTCATGTTATATATTTATATAAGTCTAATTATTCAATATTTGCTATAATACCAATAGAAAAGCAAGCCCGCATGTCTGATGTCACGCCTCCTTGGGAATGCAGTTGGTGAACGAGTTTATGCTTAGGGTCAATTCTCAACGGGCGGAAAAATGCGTGAGCACTTTTTAAGTGGTAATCAAATATCAATCTTATTCCATTTAGACAAATTTGAAAATAGTATGCACCATAAAAATTAATTAGATTTTATTGTTGCATACTATTTTCAGCTAAGTTGTCTAGTGTGCTTCTTATGACATCCACAAGAAAAGATGGACTGGTCATATTCTAGGCCTGAAACCACTAGGCATGGTTTTAAGGCGTCTCGGTAGGAAGGCTAAGGCAATAAAGTCGACAGGTAAAGACAATTTCATCCAAAAGATCTGATAATTTATTTTAGAATTTAGTATTTGCAATAAAATGTTTATAACTTTAAATGAAATGGTGATAATTTCTAAATTAGTATCAAGTAGGTGGCCTTTATGACACTACAAGTCTTATAAGGACCGTGGCAAAGGATGAGTTTTCATTTTAAAGTATATCTGTAGGAATACAATTCACGGATCGTGATTCATTTCCTGTTTTGCAAATATCTTGTATTTGGTCGCTTCACTACTGTTGTCATAATCTGTCGTATAATATTTATATCACTTTCACTAACACCATGGAAAACAAAAAACAAGTGCGTTTTCTCATTTGAAGTGTTATTTCTTAAGTACGTGTATTTAAATTTAAAAAAAACTGTTTGGAGAGGTAAAGGCGTCGCCCAAAAAATTCAACAAAAACAAACATCTAAGTAAGAAGGTATTTTAGGTGTTCTTAGATTGATTGCTTAACATGCTAAAGAAAGGTTATACGTTTATGGTTATCTGCCGTCCATATAAAACCTAGGACACAGAAGACAGTAAGAGTATACAAAACGGAATCTCATATGGTCCCGTTCAATATGCGTCCCCGTTTCCCGTCCTCGCACCTCTTCCCCGTTCACACCTTGTCGAGGGGCGAGAGCGGGCGAACACACATTGCACGGCGCACGCGGCCGCACAAGAACGGGGGAGAGGTGTGGCGACGGAGAACGGGGACGCATATTGCGCGGGACCTTAGGAGATTCCGTTCTGTATACTCTTACTGTCTTCTGTGCCTAGGACATCTAGGAAGTTTATGATTATGCTGTTGAATGTCATTTGGAAGACGTCATATCAGTCAACATTTTGTTGCGTTAAGTCGCTACATGTCGCTTCAGTGATACGCGTTTAAATAAGGTTTACCTGAATTTGTTGGGAGGCGGCACCCCGGGCGACGCCACTGCAGACGTTGGTGGCGTAACGACGGGTGGTGGCGTCAGCGGCGGCGTTGTCGTCGACACTTTGTCGCGCTCGAGCCTCCCGGCGACAGTGAACAGCGACGCGTCGCTTTGTGGTACGCGTTTGCGCCATCCCTAAAACAAGGAGTTATATTTTTTGTTACAAGAAAATACAGTACAAGGTAATCTTTATTGCACCTAGACATAAGGAAACAAAATGCACAGGGGACAAGATATAGTTTTTAAAACTAAAACCCAAAAACGGGGAGATTCTTGCTGAAAAGCTTTTTGCTGCGTTTTTTCAGTTATTGCAAGCACAGGGGGGCAGCTAATCTATCTATCTATAATTTAAGAACTACGTTCTTGTCGGTGGAGTAGTTTCCATCTCCCCCTCTCTTGAGCTATCCTTTTGACCTACCTATACGACACGGCGTCAACTTTGTCTTTTACTTGATCTATAAATGCTCTTCTTGGTCTACCCTTTCCTAAATGTATATATTTTCCGAATGTTAAATTAAGTCCCTTCACTTTATTTAATTTATTTTTTGTTCATTACTGAACGGCCTATAGAGGGCGCCATATTTAATGAACTGTGACGTCATACACCCTATACAACTAGTGGACAGCCAAGACGTTTTCAACGCATCGATACCTCATTTGTTAAGGTACCATGTATATCATAAAAGATACAAGGAAACAGATGGACAAACATACATATATACATACTGTGGTATATCCTTTAATATTGTCGGCTCTTAGACGCGCGCGCCCTCTCACTTCCGCCGCTCACAGCTTACTGAGCTGTTTACGACCGCACGTGCGCTAGAGATGACATAATGCTTCCTTCTCTTTCACTCACATACACTACACATACATACATAGCTGCCAAACACATAACCCTCCTTTTGGCTTCGCCGTAGTCGGGTAAAAATATAAAAAAATAAACAAAGGCGGAATTATCGCATAGCAATCTTTTCCAGCCAACCTTTGAGTAAAGTATAGAGAAATCAAAAGTGTAGGGTACTTTTAATTAAACAATTGGAAAAGAGTAGGTATTTGATGTATTCGGACACGACTCAAAAAAGGACTCCATAATGTGTTTTTCAATTCTATATTTTCGTCAATAATTTTGAAATGGCTAAGTATTCGAAAATATCGTTTACTCAGCAATAAAAGGGTGTAAGTGTAAGATAATAAAATTAAAGAGCAAATATAAATACAGAACAATAAAGAAAACTTTAAATAATGATGCCGCATACGATTGTGAAGGCACGTAAACTGGCCACAATGTAATTGACCGCTCGAAAGATAAAAACAATACGTAGGCGTAATTTAAAATAAAGAGAAGCATGAATCATGTGACCGAGCCGCAGTTACTCATATTTCTTGAAAACCCGTACACTGTCATATAAAATGAAGAGCCATAGTGTAATAGTTACATTTTCAGGAATCTTATGACAATAACTTATGTACCACCCATACCTCAGTTAGCTACTCCATACTTATTTCTAACGGAATCAGAATACTTTAGTGAAATTTTGGGTACAATTTGATTTTTATCACATGGTAAAAAAAATAGTCCTCTACACAAGTATATCACAAATGTTGTCCGCGCATCTGTCTGAACCGGACACTGGGTTACATAATAGCTGAATGGTACTCGACAAAGAGACTACTTGGGCGATATTGATACGGTTGTCGCGAACATGTTAAACATTTTTTTGAGTTTATATGTATAACAGCCAACGTGAGCCCTTATTAAATATTAAAATCATTAAACATAGAGGTATAATAAATGTGACGTATCATTTATTCTCAGTTCATATATCTTATCTTAATATGAGTTAGTTAACTGTAAGTTGGCGTATTTGGAGAAAATTTTGCAGTGCAGTTAGTTGCCGCTTTCGCTTAGGAAGCTGCACTAAACTGAGCTGTAAGTAAATGATCTGACGTCAACTATCAAGCAATACAAACATCCAAAGATATATAAATGACTTTGACTTTGAAAAAATAAGACCCGGTTCAGATAAATACAATCTTATCTTCCTATATCATAAATGTTTGTGCATTTGTATGACAGCTAGTTAATCCCGCAAAAATTACTAATTCATTGTTTATCCCTTCGTGCATCTACTATGTCAAAATGATGTTAGATTTCCAAAGACAGCGTGCGGATTAAGCTTCCCGTTTAACTTTCATTAAATAAAAATTAAAACAATTACAATACTCTGATGTCAATGACAGTAACCTACCAAAAAAGCCATAAACCCTCACCCTTGATCTTTTCACTGGTTGTAAAGGCTACATTAGTGCAAGCTTCACTCGGCCAGTCAGCTTTGGAAAGGGCTAGCTCAGAGGCCGTCCGCGGTAATTTAGAGCGAGCGCAGATTGAGGCAACTAGTATGTCTTTAGACTGTCTTAAGACTGTTGTGGTGTCTCTGGCACCGCGCCCACTGCGTAACACAAAACTTTTTTTGTTTGTAAGGCTGCAGCTCCATTAAAGCTGTGCTATATTTAAACAAACAATATAATTTCCAGATAGCATATCTGTCATATTGGTTGTCAAAACACAGGCCACCTCTGCACACCTTCAATCGCGCTCGGATCAAACCAGAAGAAAAAAGCGGCCAAGTGCGAGTCGGACTCGCCCATGAAGGGTTCCGTAGCAGGGTTTGATAAAAAAAATATTTGAGTTTCAGTTCTAAATATCGGGAACCCCCAAAATTTACTGTTTTTTTTTCTATTTGTGTGTAAAAATCTTAATGCGGTTCACAGAATACATCTACTTACCAAGTTTCAACAATATAGTTCTTATAGTTTCGGAAAAAAGTGGCTGTGACATACGGACAGACAGACAGACATGACGAATCCATAAGGGTTCCGTTTTTTGCCATTTGGCTACGGAACCCTAAAAACTGTCTTAAGACAGTTTTAACGTTGGTATGCGGAGTCTTATACATTTATAGAGAAACCGAAAATCATTAGTCTGACTTGTCGTTGTCGGCATTAGAGAACTCAGTCTATCAGACATCTTTGTTTCACTGTGCGATTTAATAAAGTCTGTCTTAAGACTGTTTTGACTACAATCTGCGCTCCGCCTTAAACGACATTCCGGCTTGTTCTCGCGGTTTATGTTAAACACTGTGGCGCAAGCGCAATGCAATGCTAACATAAAGCGTAGACCACACAGGTGCTGAGAGAAATGTACTTACATAGTTAACTATTTAACAGACTGTTACGTGTAACTAAACAAAAGTAAACCAGAATATTAACATAAAAAAATAAAAGAAGAAAAAAATCAAGTGTGGTATTATAAGTAGTGAAAATAAATGTAAAAGAGTATCAGTTGTATTTAATAAATAAGTATATTAATTTGTGACTCTTGGGTTTTTCATTAGATAAAATTGTTTATGTAAGTGTAATAAGAGAAAAAAGTTAGTATATGTCTAAAAAATTAACCTGTGATTTGGTTACTACTAACTAGCTAAGTTTCTATACAAATAATAAGATCAAATATATTTAAGTATTCAATTCTGGTTTACAAAATCTGACAATAACTTAGCAAAATTATCGTTTAGCGCCTACTTCCAGTTAATTTTCTGCACAATACTAATACGTTTTAGAAGGTCAAAATTCTGTTATCATTAGCTAATCAATTACTACTAGTTAGGTATCTAACAAGTAATAAAAAAAATCTCAAAGAACTAAAAACTACAAAAATATAACTCGAATTTACTTCAGTGTAGATAATTCCTGCACTGAAGTTTATACGATTTATATTTTTGTAGTTCTTTGAGTAATATTTTTTATAATTTCGAAGATTTTAAAACTCTTTTATTTTACAAAAAAAAAGACAAGTAACGTACATTAAAAGGATTCTGATTTTAAAAGTAAAACAAATAATTATTCTGAAATATTGTTAATTTTGTTAGCAGCATTAAGAAATGCTGAATAATTTGGTGTATTATCTCAAAGCTTATTTAAAGTAACACCAAGCCAACATGACGATACAATTCATCAGTGCTTTTTTTCCTGCCCTCCAGTTTTGGCATCGTGATGTATTTTTTGGTGCAACAGGATATAATTGTAAGTAAATATTGGCACCGCACGAACTTGAACTTTACTTGAACTGCATTGTAAAAGTTAAATCGTGACCTTATCACGAGTTCCGGACACTTTACTGCCTTTGCTTAATTGTTAAATGTAATTGTGAAGAAAAGGAAATGTTTAATTTTAAGACTCGCATGATCTCCGCATATTATTTATTTATATGTGACAAAATTAATATAATTAAAATAACTTTGATGTAGTGGTTAAAATGGATTAATAAAAAATAATGGAACGTTTTCTTAAAAAAAATAGTAAGTATATTAACATAAGATAGATGGCGCAGCAATCACTGAAATCGATCTATGTCAAAATCATTTAAAATTTTCTTTTTGTTATATTTAGTTTAAAATATACTATTGTGTACATATGTATATATTTCACACATGTAAGATTCTAGCTCTAGTTGCGGGCCTGCACCGTCGTGACGTGAAAAAACAAAGGAAAGCATACTTTTCCAAATGATTCAACACAACTTTTCCCATGACATGACAGAAAAGCAAAAGGATTGAACCAAACGGCCTAGTCCTAGCAGGTATTTGTTTTGACCTTTTTTTTCACTGGAAAACGCCTTATTGAAAACTAATTGGAGTTCATATACAAGAATCGTGTTCCTCATTTTCAGCCCACTGCTTATGTGCTATTTCTTACGATCTTGTGCCAGTCTCATCCACTGCTTACCCATCAGCCTCACAACATTCTCTGACCAGCATGCAGGTGGTATTTATTACTGCTCTCTTCTCTCCTAGCCAAGTGTCCCGCCTAATGTCACTAAGTGCGTGATTCGTCTACCTACGGTCTTCGACCTTAGTTCTGAGGCGAATTTCTACGATCCAGTAGCGTGAAAATGAGTATGGCGCGCGCCATCGTTCTTGAGCGTCCGTATTATTTCATAGAATCGTATTATTTCAGTTATAGTAATGTAGAGGTCTTAAATAGAGTAGGTGAAAGAGACACATAGTCGAGATAATCGGAAATAGACGAGGCAATATGTTGGGACACTTGATACGGCATAACAATTTTATGCGAATTATAATAGAAGGCGAAATAGAAGGAAGAAGGGGAAGAGGAAAGCCAAGGCACAGCTATATGAAGTCAGCTTGTCAAGGAAAAGGTGATAGCAGTGTCGTATCAAGATGTCAAGAGGTTGGCGGAAGATAGAACAGAATGGAAGAAACTCCACCGACAAGAGCGTCGCTCTTAAATTTTGATGATGAGTATTATATTAGTTAAGTACCAGTTATTATTCAGTTATTAAAAAAAATACTGACCTGAGCCGCAGTTTCCAATTTGGTTCGCCTGTCAGCTAAGATGTTAGTTCCTAGTTCAGTCTCTTCAATTTGAACTTTCTTCTTATCGTCGACGACTGTGTTCAGAGATTCCTAAAACAAAAGAAAAAAAATATTATTGATCGATGATCAAAATAATAATGTCTGCAGGTCATGGGTCCGAAATTCAACTGTTTGAGGTTCTAACCCCGTAATGCATCACTTAGGCTAACCTTACTAATGCATTTAGGGGTATGGGGTTTTAGAGGTAATGCATGAAGAAGAATGTAAGGTCAACTTCACTTATGCATTTTTTTGCCATTTCCAACGCACTCTGCAGTTATCTTTCGTGCTGGTTTGGAAGAAAATAAAAAAAAGTTGAATATATCAGCTGCTTCTCTTTCCGCGCAGATAATACAATCCGATCGAGGGAATTGGCGGGAATGCGCGATGCGGCTAGCAACCCACCACAATTCGAATTCCCTTTTTCCATCTTACTACGAACGTAATAGGTACTATACCTACGTTTCCGGGTCTAACTTCCCCAGGCTCAGCCCCGTTAGGAATAAAAAGTACCTAATAGTGTATCTGTGTAACGCTGTCTGATGCGTTCGCGGGTTGGTAGTCGATTTAGATGACATTATAGAGCGTTTTACAATATTATACTTTCACTTTTTTTATTAACAAACTATAATATGGGCTACGACTTTGTGGGTGTACGTAATATTCGGACGCATAAATAAACTTATTGCGTAAAATGCTAAGAATCAAAATGTCATTGAACTTTGCGTGTAGTGTTTCTGGCAAATTTCCAACTAATGGTAGATCGCCAATTAATTGATAAATAATCTAATTAGATTAATCACAAATAATGTACCCATATTTTTCAGTTTACTCGTATCAAAACAGTAAAAATTCACAAAGATACAGAGTGTCAAAGTTCCTGGGTGGGGGCTTGTGACGTCACCGATGTGTAAAAATCGTACGAAAGCGTGACGTCATGCGAAATTTAAATGCGCTGTATCTTCGTTATTTATTGTTTCTCAGAGAAAAGAAAAAATACGTGTACAATATTTTTTAATAATCTAACCGACGACGGGCCAAAAATATTTTTTCAGTCATCATGCGTATTAGGAAATACGCAATAAAAACTAGATAAGACGCATTTCAAGTCTTTCAAATAGCTTTTTGTCTTTGTTTTTTTGTATGTAAGTGGCCAAAACTGGTGATAGATTTTTAAAGCTGGGTTTAAGCGTCTGACTTAGCGTGACGATTGCCACTTAATGATGACACTGAAAACTGGGTTTCTTTCGGCATATCTTCCCAGCAGTGGTCGTTGCGAAACGCTCGTAGTTTGCAGCTTATGCACATTTTTTTTTTAAATTTAAATAATGACCTTCAATATGTAATATATTTATCATACATTGAATAAATGACTGCTACACTTTCACCCCTTCTACCAACTTCTCGATATGTCCCAAAGGCAAACTGGTAGATAATTAATTTTATTTAGCGTTGTTTCTTATATTTAAGAGCTGGGCTCTTGTCGGTGGAGTGCTTTCCATGTTTCTCTTTCTTCCGCCAAGTTTAGCGTTAAGCAATTAAATATAAAAATAATAATTTGACTTTGACAGAATTTGTCTTAGGAAGTACGGAGGAGCTCGAGAATTTTTTATGCTACTAGTGGTAAATCCTAATGCGGACCACGCCCGGCGTCGCTTAACTTACGAAAACGCTAATGCGTACTCACGCCGGACTACCAAGCTCCCTATAACCTTTGAACTTTTAATAGATGTGAACATTGTTGTAACTAAATGTTTCATGCGTTCTGAATTTCACACGAGTCGCTTATTTCCTTCTTCATTTGTAAATACAATGAATCATTCGTTATTTTGAAGCTTTTCAAGGAAATCTTCCTAATTTTTTCCGATTCTTTGCTATGTACAAGCAGTCGAGTTTAATGTTCAGTTATGAAACGTGATATTTTAGAACGAAGCATGAGAAATTATCGATAAAAGCGTTAAAGATTTCATCTAGCTATGGTGCGACGGAAATAATATACCGTGGTAAATTTTATAGATTTACAAGGTTACGATCATCACTTTAACCATCCATCACTGCACCTGTGTTATTTAAACGTCGTAAAAATTTAATAAATACTATACACGTACAGCAAATTAATTCAATAATACTTTATACCGAATCTGGGGCTCTAACAGCACATACAATAATTAAATTTAAAAAAATCAACCGACTTTATTTTCTTTAAGGAGTTTCTTCCATATCATTATTTTCTCACGCAAAGCGTAATTATTGTCTCATTAAGAAATAATGCGACAAAACAAGACAATGTGAGATTACTGTTTTACTGTGAAAAGATCATATCCGATAGATTTATATTACATTTATGGTCCAATGATTTCATTACTGATATTACACAGCAAAGATATTTCCTGTAATTCTAGATGATAGATATATTACTATTTCTCATTGTTTACTTAATAAGATCTTAAATCTAGAGTCAGACATAAAAAGACGTCGTTCTTGGGCAGCCAATCAGAAAACCGAACTGATGTAGATAAGATGAGAGTATAAATCTCTCAAATAACGGCAAGCTGACAGTAATAAATTGCCTAAAATAGTTGTGTGCAGACTTAAATCCTAATGCGGTTGAAGAAAGTTTCACGCAAATAAAACGGTTTTATTGCTCTTTCAAGTAAATGATCTTAAATAAAATGACTTCATATTTTCAAGGCATAATATGCAACCACACCGTAACTTTACTTATTACTACTATAATATTAAACGGTATCAAATAAGAACCATATTGATAAAAAAAGATTATTGCAACAAATTATTATCATTGCTCTTGTACAACATACAATATTTACGATATGACTCATAATGATAAACAATGATATAAATATCTATTGATGGAAATTCAAACCGGTTACAGAAATATTCACATAAACTATGCATATTCGTAATTACCGATATTTACACAACTATTAATATTTATGCTTCATAGAAAATACCAAGTTTATCCTTTTATTTATAGTGGTCACAGCTTCTATCTATCAGTGAAAACATAATGACAATCTGTGCCAATATAAGTGTTTCGTGATAAATTAGTGGAGAAAATATTTAAAATTTACATGCCTGTGCGCCGTCCAAATTATCTGCATCGAACTTCTTAAATACCGGCTTCAAACCACCATTTTTAGTTTTATTTTTCAACTCTCCAATAACTGATCCAAAATTTAGACCAATCGGAAAACCAGACTGCTTTTGAATACGCGCTAACAAAGGTTTATTTTCTTCAGACTTCTTCACAACGTCCTCATCTTCAATTTGTTCATCAGCAGTGTTGGCATCGTTTAAATATTTGATTTTATCTGCTATTTGGTCGATTGATTCTTGTAGTTTCGCAGATTTTACACTGACGAGAGTATCTTTAGGTGGTAAAGGTTTGACTTCGTAATCTAATATAGCCTCTGGTTTTTCTTGTTTGACGGCATCAGTTTTATCTAACGATAGGTTCTGAATAATTGATTGTATCTTTTCATCGCTTAAAATAGTCTTCTCGAGGAATTCGGTTAGCCTCTCTTTTGGCGGGCTTTCTCGTTTGCCAACTTTTTCGCTAAGTAGTTTTTCTTTTCTTTGTTCTAATAATAAGCTTGGTGTGATAATTTCTTTTTCAGTGAAATCATGGATGTGTTCATTATTTTTATTGATATCAGTATCGTTTGTTAATATCTTTTTCTGGATTTGGATAACACTGATGGGCGATGGAGGTGTTAAAGTTGTTTTTTCTTGATATTTGTACGTTTGCAGATCATCCAAAAATTGTGTTTCATCTGTTTTAGATGTAACTCGTTTGAGATTTTCTTTGTATTCTTTTGCTTCTAATAAAGTGCTTGGTGAAGGGAAAGGACTATTTTTCTCAGACAAATTGCGAGTTATGTCTATGTCTTTTTGTACACTTATATCAATAGTATTTTTTAATATCACATTCTGAATTCCAGTAACTTTAGCTTTTAGGGGTAAATGAGTATTAAGAGATGTTTCTTCATGATCGTAAGTTTTCAAATCATTGTCATGTTCAGCAATTTCCAATTTTATAGGCTCACTTTGGTTGGTTACAAAATATTTCCAAAACAAAAATAATATCACTCCGAAACCGATGAACACTTCGTAAAACATTTTCGCAATGTCCAATCACATCACTGACTAGAATAAGTTGACATGAGTATGTGGTGTCTATTCCATTAACAATCCTTGGAACCGTCGTGCTCCATTTGTGATGAGGAGCTAATTGAGCAATAAAACTTTTTGCACTGTTCACAATCACACATTTACGATGAGTTGCGTGTAGTATATTATGAATAAAACATCGAGCGTTAATAAAAACGAGTGCTGAAATCGATCTGGCGTTTTGTAACAATAATTGGCGCAAAAACGAAAATGATAAATCGACGGCGTCTAGCGAGTGCGGCCATTGGAAGGCAAATGTATACTGAGGAGATCATTCTCATCAATCGTCATTATCATCTGGCAGCGGACGCGGGCAGTGAGTCACCCGCAGGTCCTAGAATGTGTGTAAACATTGGCCAGTGGAGGCAAAATGACGCATCTCGTGTTAAGACTACAGGTGCGTCAAGAACAGTGGGTCCGTCTCGACGTACAAGTAACCTTGACTCCAAAACATGTCACAGGTGAGATTGATTACACAATGGTCAATACATAACCGAAACTGACTAAACTAGCAATTCGAATCATAAAGAAACCAATTTTAGTTTAGCCTATATTGTTGTCCCACTGCTGGGCAAAGGCCTCCCCTTTTTCCTTCCACTCATCTCTATTCAGAGCTATAAAGAAACCAATAAGATATAAATATTAACAAAGGTGATATAAGTAGACAAACGTTTCATCAAATTTAAATATACAAAAGCTTAAGACGCAGTATACTCGTACGTGCAAAGACGCAAAAGAACAAAGAGACAAATTTGAATAAACTTACTATGTTAAATATTAATTATGTCCTATTCTGTAACGATATTATTTAAAGCTACGATTTTTAATTAGTTCCTTCCTTGACGTAAATATGCTTATACATATTATTGCGTACAAAGGAATTACTGTACTTAGTCGTTTTCCTTTATAAATAACTAATTATATAAACATATCTATCAAAATGTAACGCTATAAAACAACGACGCCAAATAAGTAAGCTTGTCCGCTCCAAATTTGGAAATCGTCAAGAAAAAATATCAAACTGATGATCATACGAGTATGAATTAAATCTAACAAGGAAGACTTGATCAAAAAAAAACTCTACCATAAATTCATAATGAAGTATCAAATAGTCTAAAACATCCGGACTATGAACTTCATTTAAAAAAATAACTTTACCAAAAATTCATAATGAAGTATCAAATCGCCTAAAACATCTAGACTTTGAACTTTATTTAGGTACTTAAAATTATACCGTGTGATTTCCGGCAGAGTAGAATAGGACTCCTTGTTTAACCGTGAATGCCGTAGAAGGCAACCTAGAAAATACAAGCTAAACATCAATGAGACCTCTCCAACCCGTCTGGCCAGCGTGGAGAACGTAGGCCAAATCCTCTGGCTGCTCTGGCCAAGTACGGCTATGGTAGTACAGAGAGGGTCGTGCTCCTACAGTGGAGACAAAAAAGACCTGATGATGATTACTTCAAATCAAAGCAAGCCTGTCCTGAAGATCAAATAAATAAACGATTGTTTATAACAAGCCAATAAATATCAATGAAGAACAACGACTCTAATATAGGACGATTTCATACAATACATTACGCTTGAAGGAAGTACAACACGCAATCGTTAGCCCTGAATACGAATTGAGGACCTTAGAAAATTGTGGCCTAGGAAAGGATGATGAACATATTAATAAATGTTTGTATGGAAAAGGGGACGGACGTGCTCAATATGTGAAAGTGGAACTTAGACCGTACACAAAATAGATGATTCCATAACAGTACATTATTGAAGAAACACAGTAAGCAAACGAATATTATTTCGGACGTTGCTTGTAAAATATGTGACGTCTCAATTGGTTTAAAATGTTTAAAACAATTCTGACTTTATTGACTTCTGAAAATAACAATGAGCTATTTACTTATATTTCAACCTAAAAACTTTACAAAAGAATGCAAATATGCATAATATATTAGCTGTCAGGGAATGAGGAAGCCTTCAGATGTGTAGAAAATGTTAATGTTAAAATATCGGTAAGTAACCAAAGTGATAAACTCAAGGTCAATAAATCAAGATATCAAAGATAAGATACGAGTGGATAATCCCATAAGAATATCAGACCACACTGCATATAATACTAAAGTAATACATTAATTTATTGATCAAAAGAACAAAGAGAAGAAAAGCCAAAATCAAGTCAACTAATATTTTCGGTCGACAAAACAAATCAACTGATAGCATAGCGATAATCATATTAAAAAAAATCACAGATAATACTTTTCTTTACCTATTTCCACTACGCGTAAGGTCCTAAATTCTTAATCCTATAAGGAGTTTAGGTTTACAAAATTCATAAATAAATCTCCGAATGAACTTGAACATGCCTGCAGACATCGCGGAAGCTAAAATTCAGTTTTAAATATTAAAACTGAGTAAAAGCATTAACTGAGACAATATTTATGCCAAGAAGTCCACATAAATACTAAGTCAAAGTGTATAACAGACCACGATCAAAACAATCTATTTCCACACGAACTCAACGCGAATATTTCACAATTTCGCGACGTATGCGCGCGCGCATCCCACTCGACGCGGACAACAACTGGCGGACGAATACTGCAGGTTATCGGAGCCCCGCGGTCTCGGGCTCCGGTCAGCGAATGCTTTACATGTGCGGGATGACCAGCTTTGGCTTGACAAAACAATCTATATTATATTTGTATACATTTGAGGATAAACACAGCGCGTATAATATAACTGATGGGGCAGAAATATTCTCGAATAACGACTGTACCAGCATCTAAGACCTGCAAGTCTTCTTCTTATTTAAGAGTTTAGTGGGGTTTTTTGTGAATTATGCGCCAAACTTAACTTATCTTTGGTACTAATTAAGTACGACATCCATATAATTAGATAATCCGAAGTCCGGTCTGGTCTTCTTATCATTGAACACGCTGAACACACTGAAATAAGGATGTTTTCGATCGGCCATTTTGAAAATTCTTAGGGTAGACCTTGCTTAACATACCTCATGCCGCTGAACTGATATTGTTGCCTTGTTTCATTAAAATAAAATTGACTTTACAATAAAATACATAAACAAAATACAGTCTAAATAAACAAAAGACAGTCTAAAAACAAGTAAATTAAAAATTTCCGTCCAAATCCGAGTGTCCGTTAATTAGTGCACTTGGACGAGGTTTCGTTTACATCATAATATTATCAAACTGTACGTAATGTGTATTCTTAATTAGACGGTCGAATATTTTTCAACAAAAGTATGTACTAACGGATCCGTTTCCGATGCCATACAATGTTTTTAGAATTATGTACTTCTTTATAATATTCGAGCCATGTTAATAACACGGCTCAAATATTATGTATGAAATATATGAATTAGTAACCTTCATACAGAAACAGGAGGAATTTTAAGAAAATGTGGGTGAATGATTGTCGCACCAAATAAAAACAATAGACACAGAAAACCACTCACAAATCCCACTTAGCTACATATTATAAAAACTAAACCTACTCCATTTATTTTCTAGATAAATATGGTCGATTCACATATGTTCATAACGCATATTAGTCGACTCAACTACTGTTTAACTTACTAATGAACGAAATAACTAAAGGAGAATTCACCTATTTGCTTATTCAACTAACAATTAATTAACCTAAAGTTTATTAAAGTTCACAATCTGTTGATTTATCTGAGGTCTATCGACCAAATGACGAAAGCGACCAATTTGGCTACCCTAAATTAGTCACAGAAGATAGGTTAGGTTGGGGTCATAAAATGATCATCACAAGAGCGAACGAAGCGAGCGAACGTCGACTAAGTGACAAAAGCGACCAATTTGGCTATCTCGAATTATGCTCACCCATTCAAATGCTGACCACGACCAGGGTTGCTTAACTTGCATAAGCGCTAGCAATGCGTACTCTCACCGGGTCGATGAGCTCCTCAAATATAATCATTCAAATTCAAAGATACATTGGCACAAACGTAAGATTGTCTGTAGATATTTAAATATAGACACGATCACACTATATTTCTTGAAAGACTTTCCAAAGACTTGGAGCGAGCCCAATTGGAATACCAGACAACCCATGAGATGAGAACAAAAGCCCCAATAATGAGATAAACGAAAGAAAAGAAGAAACTCAATACCTAGTTAGTTAATATCTCAATATTAGTTACATCTTTCAATAGTTAGAATAGTAAATTATAAATACTCCAGCCACCTTTAGTTCGCAGTGGCACCGCAGTGGCCAAAATTTATAATTAGCTGTCACTTCTATCGCCAAACTCTATGTGGGGCAATTTCATAATCTAGCTCTGATCTGACACTGGCACACTTTAAACCCAATATGATGAATGGTTATTAATAACGACTAGGTCTTTCTTTTCTAAAGAAGTATCAAACTTATTTTTTTGAGTCGCAACGAAATAATACAAGCTGAATACTTGAAAACTATATACAAAAAAGAAAATCATTACTTTAGTAGTATTAACATATAGTCAACAAAATTAAGTGTTGGCTTTTTTACATAGCGCAGATTATAGATAGTGTCACATATACAATGATTTAAGGTAGCTAGATGAGTTATGTGTTTCCAATACAAGTTAAATCCTTTTAAGCCCCAATTACTAAAGAAAAGGATAATCCAATCATATCAAGTATCAATACACGAAATTACTCGTAGGCTTATATATTCTTACAATAAAACATGAATACTAAATTCATTAAATATACTTTTTCGGAAAGGATAACTGGCCGACATTTAAAAAAAATTTAAACAAACTATGTATTTATTTGCAAAATTATGTAATGAGTTGTCCCTATATATTTATTTATTTATATACTTATACATTTTCCTCTTACAAGTAATTCTGTTAATTATATCGTATTATATGTCCCTAACCGCAAACTAGCACGTGTTGTGCACGCGTTACCGTCCATTTAATATTAAAAAATAATTCTACCCCTAAAAATAAACAATATCTTTGTAACCATAAAGACTTGAGTTTCTACAAAAAAATAAGTAAATCTTTAAGACTAAAAAATAAATCAAAAATAAACCCCATCTTCAAAACCATTAAACATTTTTTCAATTAAAAATAAAACGGTAAAGACTCGATACCGATGCATCTCAAGGCATGCAATATTGCAAGCAAGCCCTGCATTGCCTTCAAGTTACGAGCTATCCTTCAAACTGGTTTACTTGGTTACTTATGCAAGCATTCGAGGATTAAAGTAATCTTTAGCGAGGTGTGGTATGCATACCTATTTATGTACGTACGTATATACACTACACTATTTTACTTATTAAGGCAGTTTACTCGTTTGTAACGAGTTTGTACTTACAAGTATTTTAAGCAGACTTCAAACATGCAAAAAGCCTATTTTGTTTGAGTTTCCGTATAATGTTTCGTGCTACACGCATAACATTATCAACATACATTTTTGACACTAGGTTATTTTTGATTTCACTAACTTTTTTGGAGACATAACCTAATTGAGTCTGAGACTATAATCATCAAATAATACATATAATATGTAATCTGTTTCTATTTTAAAGAGAATGTTGTTGTTTCCGTCTAAGCTGGTTTAGGAGAAAGGAAATAACGTAGAATGTACCAGCTACTTCTTTTCCCCCGTGCATCTTAAAATCAAATAGAGTGAATGGGCTGAGAATCTAAATCTTATATTTTGACTCCATTTTTAGGGTTCTGTACAAAAAATTAAAAAACGGAACCCTTATAGGATCACTCGTGCGTCTGTCTGTCCGTCCGTCGGTCACAGCCAATTTGCTCCGAATCTACTGGACCGAATCAGGTGAAATTTGGTAGGCAGAATGTTGTAATCCTATGACCCAAACACATATGTGCAAAGTAAATAAATATTTTTGCACGCCTCATAAGCGGAGCGTTGAGGTAGTGCTCTACTCTCGACATGTCAAAAAACCCAGTCTTTCGAAACTTAAATGACGTTTTTTTTTTAATATAACACTTACAGGATAATATGAGTGCACTAATATGAAGTTAAATAATCTGTCTAGCACATATGGTACATTTTATAAACAATTAATTTGTTTAATATAATAAATAATAACATTAAAACTAATCATTCTTGGACGTCCGTGAGTCTGTGTTTATGTGACCATGTATGTGGCAGAGAAATTGGTCGAAAAATTCATCTTACCGGAATACTTTTGTTTTTAATATATAAAGTATTACACTGTGCTGATTCCTAGTTAATATTAGCGTTCTAAGTACTGTCGTTTAATTATAATTTATAAAAAATCAATTTAATTGTAAAAAATTAGATTATGAGGCGTGCACTTTTGGATTTCCCAAACTATTTTAAAATAAGGGTCATTTTCGGGGGACAAATTAGGAAATTAAAAAAAAAAGTTTTGCAAACCTTACTGTGTCATATATCAAATGAAAGGGCTCGTTATGAGGATCTCAAATATATTTCTGTTATTACTGTAAAATAAATATTTTTGATTTTATTCATGAAAGAAGACGAAAATTGACCATCCCCCCCTGATCTTCGAAACTACTGAGCCTAAAATTTTGAAAAAATACAAAGTTTAGTTCATTGCTTGTAGATTACAGGAAAACCTATAAGAATTCAATCAATTGTACGGAACCCTCTCCACGCGAGTTTAACTCGCACTTGGCCGGTTTATTCTATCTTCACGCCCACCATCGTGCTCATGCTTAGTCATGCTATGCAAGAGTAGCCTTTGGGTCTTAGGGCCTCAGGCTTTGTCTACCCCATTAGGGATAAAGTCCTGATGTACATATGTATGTGTTTTTGTTCACATTTTCTCCTCAAAGCATTACAGTTAATAGATTACCATGCTAATTCAACCTTCCCATCTCTAACCTCAGGAAGCTAAGCCGATTACAAATGACACCTGGACTGGCCTTACGAATCCTCTTAAGGAATGAGTTATACAGCTATGCTATGTACATATATGGCGGGATATGGTGGTACAAATTATGCAGTGGACAACGCAAATGCGACCTAAAACGTTGGGTCGTTTGGATGCAAAGTTATTGGTAGCGGTGATTTTACACCGATAAACGTTGATTTACCTAACCTCAGGTATTAACTTTAAACGAGAAATAATTGTTGTAGGTACGAGTATATATCTCGGAAACGATATTGATGAAAATTGATATGTGGTTTTGGAGGTAAAAAATCGATCTAGCTAGGTTTTATTTTTAAAGAACCTCTTTTTCTACGTGTTTTTCATCGAGCAAGGTAGTACATCAGCTGATAAAATTAGGTAGGCTATAGTTAAGCAACCTGAATTCTATATACTACTGTAGTTGCTAAAATTAACGTTTTTAACAACAGGTTACCTTAGTCTAGCAGTAGACTGTAGAATGTTAAGAGGAAGTATACCTCCAAATACCTTTTTACTAGGTTTCAAATAATATTACAAAACATTTGAAAATGTGTGCCAGCACAGCGCTTTTCCCATACCTACATTACGCAAAGCATAGCTTGGGGCGCTGAAGTCATTTAATTTCCGGAGGCAAAACTAGATGGCGCTCAAATAAAATCTAATAAAAACTCTGCGGGGAACGAAAATTAAATTTTTCGCTTCAATAAGCGAAACAAAATGTTTTTGCACCTGAAACATGTTGTAGACAATATTTTTCTGGCAAGTAAACTATGAAGGAAATGTTTTAAAAGGATTTAAATGTAATATTGATAAAAATAGATAACAAAAGAGGGAAAACCTAACCTAACCTTTTGACAAAGAATGGAGAGAAGTAACTAATTGAAGATCAAAGTAGTTGGAAACAGGAAGAGATGGCTTATACCCAATTATTGGATATAAATAATGATAAGCAGCGAACAAAACTATAATTTTTCAAACCAAATTCAAAACCAAATTACAAAATCGATTTTGATAAAAAATCTTTGGGACACCCAAGTATATCCTTTAAAAAAAACAAAACCGGTCCAGACTTCTTCGAGTAATCGGGAAACATACATAAAACAATAACAAAAAAGATTCCGACTAATTGAGAACCTCCACCGTTTTTGAAGTCGGTTAAAAATACGACCGAACGAAATAGAACGGGGACGCATAATGCACGTACCTTAGTTAGGAGATTCCGTTCTGTATACTCTTACTTCTGTGCTTTGGGGTTAGCTCAATCAGTGTGAGTTGTCATTATATACTCGTACACATCTACTCTACCGAATACTCTACCCGTGTATGTACAGCAGGCTTTACACGTAAAAGTCTCCAAAAAACTTCACATTTTATCTTTAACAACTTACCTATTTAATATGTGAATTTCGGTTAAATTTATTGTTGGTTAAAGGTCAATCATAACGTAACTATTCCTAATAACCTAAAGGTTATTTGTTGCGCTGATTACCTTACCTATAAAAGCTAAAACAAAGCAGCAAAAGGTCGAGGCGAGGCATTTCAGGGCTATAAATAGTATGTCATTTGTTAAAAATAGGCTGAACTATGCGAACGCCCTTGCTGACTCAGCGTGACCCGGGATAGGCAGTGGAAGACCCCAGGTAGCAGTAATATTAAATAAATTAGGACTTGTATGAGATGGTTCTTTTTTGTTTCATGTTAAGGAGGAACTCGGTGGCCTGGTGGAAGTATGAATTGCTAGCGCTTACACAAGTTAAGCAACCCCGGGCGCGGTCCGCACTCATTGTATGGTAGTCGTCAAGCTACATATGTCAATTTTTTTTTCATTTAATTTCCAACACACGTTGGCCGCACACACACACGAAAAACAAACAAACCGAAATTTATAGGATTTGGCTATACCTAGACCCTTGTAATGACTTTTATTATATTGGAAAAGAAATAAAACTTTTCTTCTAAAATTTATTTCATTTCCATTATATGCCCAAGTAGTAAAGTTTATGATGTTCATGAATGATTCATCACCTTCACTATACTTAAAATTCGGGATCGGAACACTGATTTCATTTTATTGGGAGACGGGCGAAAGGGAAATATCAACATTTTCCGTGCCCAAAACCAATATGGCAGGTGACACAGTTCGACGCCAATATTCTGTCCTAATGCGGGTTAGCTTTGAATAGATTTGCTTACCTCTATTTCGACATGTTCAATGCATGTTCCAAAGGCTTATAATATTGGGGTCAGACGTATTTTTATGTCATGCAGAGTTATTAAAAAAGGTCTGGCTTGAGCTTGGCGCGGGTCCCTCTTAAAGGTTTGTATACTTAGACATGTCATAATTTAGGTACATTGGTACATACTAAATTTACAAATTTTCATTATTTTAAATTTCGTAATTCTTATAATTCAATTTAATTATGACATAATAAACAATGTAATCTCTGTCCATCTATATAACTAATTTTAAGTTTTTAGTTTGTTAGTTGACGTCTTTGGAGAAAACGTGCAGTGCAGTTTGTTGCCGCTTCTTCTGCACTTGCGCCTAGGAAGCGGCGTAAACTTAGCTTTAAGCACTGGTATGACACTCCATTGATTCAGAGTAACATATATACCTACTACTACTACAAACGAAACAATTTATCTGTACACACGTCGATGTGTGAGTTTTATACTTAGGGTCGCTCCGCAGAATTATTTTAATACTTACCTACTAACGAGTTCGACATATTTACGATTATATTTTTGAACGGAAGATTTGCGAACACTATGACGTAAAAAATATTCTGTTTTATATGTATTAAATGTTACAGAAAAGTCGGAAACAGCTACGTAATATCACTTCACAAATATTTTTCATTATGTCCATTGTCCATTTCACCTATAGTTCACTTTACTGATTATTATTGAGTCATTTATATTGTGACGCACTCATTTCACTAATTCACTATTGTAATATAGTAATTTGCATATTCGGCGCAAAACTATACGGTAATTATACGAATAAATTCAATAAAAATAAACAAATGTTTATCACGCTTACACTCAGCATGTCAAGTTGTCATTGTCAACAATGGCATTTAGCACTATAACCCGCGGAAATTTAGTTGGCATCTGCGTGTATGTGATTACCTGTGAGCGAGGAGCCTATGTAACATTACCGGATTGCTTATTAGCAATCCGGTAATGTTACAATCTCGCTCTTGTGTATCTCCCGCCAATGCGAGAGAGCGAGAAGGGTAAATATATCAAGATGGTTTCTGGGTAATAACGTGAAATTATATTGTTGCTTTGCTTACCTGTTTTCATCATTTGGAAATGTATGAAATATACGTTCTTTAGAGTATTGGGTGGATAAACAATTATTATACGCGCACCTTCTCACCATGATGGTTACTATTGGTTGACAGTTCTCAAGACAACACACGTCGCGTATTGCGTGCGGCTAGTAATTAAACCCTGGTTTGGAGCCGTCAAAGCTCACAAAGTGCGGGGGAGAGGTGCGGGGACGCCAATTTGCGGGAGACGCTGTGAGATACCATTCTGTTTGACTCTTATGTATTCTGTGCTTTAAGTAACGATTTGACGTCAACATTTGTGCAAAACAAAACAAAGTGACTATTATTAAGAGATATTATAAATATCCTATGATAATAAAGATATTTTGAATTGAATTGAATTGAATTGAATTAAGGATGCATATGCAGTTTGAATTTTTTACTTAACTTTTACGACACGAGTCTCTCTCTCTCTCATCTCAGCGTATTCCCAGTTGCATCCTTAGCTGTAATGCTGCGAAGCCCGGGGTCCGCTTTCTGGCTTTTTCTTCTACACTTCGCACGGTCTTGAGCAGCATTTCTTGGGTCTATCAGGCTGGGCTCCAGCGGAGGCAGCATGGCTATACATTTGTTTCCCACGTCACTTGCCGGTTTCCGCAAGACATGGCCATACCAGCGTAGGCGACTCTCTTGCAGTTTGTCTGCTATGTCACGGACATGAAGGCTGCCGCGAATGCGGGTGTTTCTCACGCGATCTCTCCGTGATATTCCGCATATCCAGCGCAACATTTGCATCTCCGTGACACGCAGTTCCTAATTGTATCGCTCAAGCAAAGGCCACGCTTCACTGCCATATAAAAGGACAGGTCTAATGATGTATTTGTAGACCTGTTCCTTTAACCTAACTGGCATTTTAGGGTCACAAATGACACCAGTCCTGCTTTATACGAGTATGGTTTTTATATGCGTAAACTTTTCTGCAAAATGCTACAACTTACGTGAAAATCTTAATAATTTCTCAATATCTCAGCCTCTATGAAAGTGTCAGCGAAATAGTTCACAGCCATAACGACGTGGTTAAGCACTTGGTCATAGATCCTAGTGATTTATAATAGATCTATATAGAATAATAATAAAGAAATTAAAATTCATTTAAGTATGATATCCTATTATTTCCGTACTTATATCGTTTAACACATTGCTGGACACACTACGTCTATAAACGTAGATCAATTGTTCTTTCTATTGTGTCTGGCTGAGTGTCCAGCAATGTGTTAATATTTCAGGCCATTTATTCAGCTGCAAAATGTAAATTAATTTTACAATTTACTTAATGACAATAATAATGTTTGGCCAGAATGATATTGACAGGCTTTTAACAGATTTCATCCCAGCACGCTGTTTAAACAAATAAATCACATTTCAACGAAGGGCGGACGCCTGACAGATGAGAGATGAAGCACAGATTTGGGTTAACATTTTCCTAATAAGGGAAAGGAAAATTTAAATTTATTCTCAACCATACTTTTCCGTTATAAAACTCCTTATTCCGTTAAAAATGGCACTCAAATTACACGGCGCAATTTGAACTCTATTTTAATCTTAATTAAAGTCGAGATTCGTAGTAAAACTGGAATAATTTAATGTGCAAATATATTTCTCACTGAAAATAATTTCAGACGAATGCGGCACGCGACTCGCGAATATAATTTGAAGGTGTGACTGTCGACTGTAATTATGTTTTGCCAGAATATATAATTAATATCCACCGGGTTTGTTCAGTGAAGTCCTTGTTTAACGACACGAAATAATTTTTTAAATTATTTAGAATATGGTATGAAAAAATTTAGTTTGTCTATAAATAACTTACGCTTGCCTATATGCAGGTACCTAATTGATATTATTTTAATCAGATCTTATACTTACAGGATGTCTTTTTAACCAACCGCCAAATTTTTGGAGCGAATTCTAACAATTTTTTTAATCAAAAATCGATAAAAACCTATCCTACTCGAATCCAAAATCCATTTGGCTGAGCGCTGATTCATATGCGAAGGCAAGATTTTTTTTAAACTTTTTGTTATGTTTTTGTTTGTTTGTTTGCTTGTAACAGGACTAAACTTGCTCCAAAAATTTGGCTGGTGTTTAAAAATTCATCCTGTATCGTATTTATTTCTTAAAATTGATATGAAAGTCATTGCCAAAGACCCGAACTTTAACAATATAGTAATTTGAAAGCATATTTAGTACCATTTTATTGTGTTTGACAGCGAAAGGGCAAGGCCTGCGTAATTTTTGCGAGATTAAAGGCCACTCCTGCCTAAGTAATAAAATAAAAGTGTAATTGAGGTAAACGCGGAAATGTCAAGTTTAATCAACTAATGTAGTTCACATTAACACTTTGACAGCGGAGCTCTAAAGCGCGTCGGCACACACGTTACTTGTGCAAAATGGGGATTTTTGGTTTAATGTCATGTTTGGTGTAAAAAAAACTATTTGCATTTCACAATAAAAAAATTTAGTGGAAAAAAAATTGTAAAAATAATAAGACAGAATAATATTCAATTCAATTCAATTCAAAATATCTTAATTATCATAGGATATTTATAATATCTCTTAATAATAGTCACTTTGTTTTGTTTTGCACAAATGTTGACGTCAAATCGTTACTTAAAGCTAAGTTTACGCCGCTTCCTAGGCGCAAGTGCAGAAGAAGCGGCAACAAACTGCACTGCACGTTTTCTCCAAAGACGTCAACAAACAAACTAAAAACTTAAAATTAGTTATATAGATGGACAGAGATTACATTGTTTATTATGTCATAATTAAATTGAATTATAAGAATTACGAAATTTAAAATAATGTCAATTTGTAAATTTAGTATGTACCAATGTACCTAAATTATGACATGTCTAAGTATACAAACTTTAAGAGGGACCCGCGCCAAGCTCAAGCCAGACCTTTTTGTCTTAAAGATAGTCATCGGTCCTATAATAAGCCTTCTCACAAAGTACTTTCTTTACATAAGCTTTGAATTTTCTGTCTGGCATATCAAGGACCGATTCTGACAATTTATTATAAAAAAGTATACACTTCCCCATAAAAGACTTACTGACTGTATTCAGCCTGTAATACGGGCTAACTAAGTCATTCTTATTACGTAAATTTCTATCTGTAAAATCACTTACTTTATTGAACATGGAAATATTTTTCCTTACATACATTATATTTTCAAATATGAATTGTGATGCAAAAGTAAGTATACCTATTTCCTTGAATAATTCCCTCAGTGAGTCTCTCGATCCTAAACCGTAAATGGCACGAATTGCTCTTTTTTGTAAAAGAAAAATAGTCTGACATTAGACTGTGAAAGTAACTAAAGTACACTTGTCTAGCAGTTGCTACATCTGTCAATTGTCTTATTCTCCTAACAGCGTAAGCCGCAGAGCTAAGCCTATTAGAAAGTTTAGTTAGTTTAATAACAAAACATTTTTTTTATCCCATTTGTGCCAAGAATATTATCATGAAACATATCATTTCATGTATATGTATAACAACATAATAATATATAATTAAATGTACCTACCTCAATAATAAATGTTCTGCTTTCACGCAAGGCCTCTGTAATAGGGTGTGATTTTATTATACGAGTACTTAGTGTATATTCGCTTTTATTATCAGTGATAGTGATATAACAGAACTACAAGATCTGCAATATAAAGCACGATAGCGTATTTATTTTTCTTATTCCTAGTATACAATACTAAATAATGACCAAATTACCAAATGTAAGTAGACTTTATTTTCCAAATCAATTTCAACCCTATCAATATTTCGACTACCTCTGTGGCCTAGTGGTCATTATGCCAGGTCAAGTCAAGATGGAAAATTATAGTATTGTTGAGTTAGTATCCCATAACACAAGTCTCGACCTTACTTTGGGGCTAGCTCAATCTGTGTGATTTGTTCGGTAAAAAAAAAATATATTAACAAATATGTATTTTTTCTTTCCAATGTGGATATCCAATTCTTCTATGCTTATCTGGGAGAAAAAAAACTAATTATGTACTAGCTGCATCTCTTCTCGCGCAGATCGTTAAAGCAGATCGAGGGAATCGGCGAGAACCTGAATCACGTTAATAGGCGATGCAGCTAGCAACCAATCACTATTTTGAATTCTTTTTTCCATCTTAACGCCCACTTTCCATCATCACGCTAAACGTGGCCTTGGGGGTTTGCGGCATTGGGCTCTGTCTACTCTATAAGTGATAGATGTGATAATGTATCTATACCTAAGTATCTAATGTGGAGTGTTTTAGCCACCAAAATTTATCTTCTGCCATGTAGCGACAGCGATTGGCAACATTTCATACTATAAAACGTTGAAAGAATCTATAATCATTCCAGATAAATCCAGTGCTATCACACGGCGCATACATTTCTTTGGCTTATATTCGTGACTGAATATTTTCATCGTACCGACTCGGGCTTGGCCTGAGATATCTCCGAGTGATACGGCGGCCTTGGCAGCGAAATAGTATCGATTGACTGATTACAATCACGCGAAAATTTTGCTGATGATACAAGATATTGGAGAAGGCTGACCAACCCATTATTTCTGCAAATGTGTGCGTTTTTTTTTAAATGAATTGGCTCCTCCAAGAATGTGGCCCCCTCTTATAAAATAGTGCAAGATAGTGGGCCCATATTACCTATCCTAGGATTGGTTCTGGTCTACCATTTGGGTTGCGGAGTTCATACGGCAGTCGCTGTGTAAAAACCAGTAACCTCGTCAAATCACCTAGGATAGGTAGCGAACCCCGGACTCTGAAGCGTTACTGCTGAGGATGCAACCCGGAATACGCTCAGATGATGATGATGAGTATCCATATGTAAGACATTAGCCCGAAAAACTGACAGTTAGCCAAAGTATCTCGTATGATTGATCTATTAAATTTTAAATAAATTCATATATTTGATTTTTAGTTCATAGTTCACAGATTATCACGTCCCTAACAGGGTAGACCAAGCCCAGTAAGGCCCAAAGGCCACGTTTAGCGTGATGGTGGGCGAGAAGTTGGAAAAGTGAATCAAAGTAGTGATGGGTTGCTAACCGCATCGCCTTGTTGTTCAGATTTTCGCTCATTCCCTCGAAAGGCTTTTACGATCTGCGTGGAAAGAGAAGCAGCTGGTAAATTCAAAGTTCTTTTCGCCCAGACCAGCACAGCATGGAAGAAAATCTATAAAATAATTAAAAACAAATCTTTGAATATATTGAAGTCATCTGTAGTACGATTACAAGGTTTACTCATCACAAAATTGGTCAAACCATTAGCAGAATTAATTGAATCTTTGAATTTTAGTAACAAGAGCCTATAATAGTTATCTTAATTACTCCCTGTTGTTACGCACCGTAACGCAAACAATAAGAACAAAGTACACAATGTCTCAGGGAACGTTTAAAGAATATATCGTACCAGATGGTGGCCACTTCACCTATACAAAGCTGAAGCACTCTCCAGCACCCTCGCTTTTAGCTAGGAAATATTGCAACGTTGCAAACATGAAGGGTGCTCACAACTGTGTAGGTGGCTATCATAGATACCCACGAGTATAACAGCTTTGTCACATAATGCTATTAAAATTATACAGAGTGACTTTTTAAACATCAGCCAAAGTTTTGGAGCAAGTTCAGTTCATGATACTGAACTACTTTCTTTAAAAAAAGTTATTAAAAATCGATAAAAACTTTTCGCCCTCCCATACAAAATCTGTTTGGCTGAGCGCTGATTTGTATGGGAAAAAGAATTTTTAGTTCAGTTGTTCGTTAATTATTTTTATGGAAAGTAGTTCAGTATCATGGACTGAACTTGCTCCAAAAATTTGGCTGGTGTTTAAAAAGTCAGCCTGTATATTACATTAATATTATATTATAACTATAGATCCTTCTCCTGCCCAACCCTAATGACCAACCAGGAATGAGTTTTGGCGGGAGCGCCACCACAGAATACAGTAAGAGTAAACAGAACGGAATCTCCTTAGGTACGCGCAATATGCGTCCCCGTTCCCCGCACCCGCACCTCTCCCCCGGTTCTTGACGGCCAACGTGAGTCATCGAGGCGAAAACGGGGGAGAGGTGCGGGGACGGGGAACGGGGACGCCTGGGTGACGCATATTGCGCGTACCTTAGGAGATTCCGGCCTGTGGCGCCACATTACATCAACTCCTCCAAAAGGCCTCTACGTGTTGGATTTGTATCCCAACGCAAGCCTCCTAAAGGACCGGGGTTAAAAGACCCGTGAATCCTAAGGGGATACAAATATTAATATAATTATAATCTCTGTGACTAAATAAAAGTGACAGAAGGATAAGGAACAAAGACGTGAGTGACTCTTACCAAACTCGCTACAGCAGACGAAAACGAAGAAATGACTTGATTATTTTCAAGGATTATTTTACTAATACTAACGTGACATAAATTCATTATGAACATTATATATATAGTCGAAGGTTTCGATCGATTTAAAGTGCAAAGAGTGCAGTCAAACCGTTGGATCACCGCTCCTAATAGTCGCCCTGATGAAGATTGCCTAAATCGATCGAAAGCTGGTCATAAACATCTTAAAGATATTTTTCCAATTCATTAACATCTCGAGCATTTTTTATTCTGTACTGACCAAGGGTACTGTATAGTAATTAATCGTATCTTTCTATTTTAAATCTCAACCGCTAGCTACGTTCATCGACCAACATGCCACAGGGTTGAAAGGGATAATAATGTACTCACGTTGATCTTGTTCTTGGCTCGCTCTATCGCCTTAGAGTCCTCCCGGTCTGGACTGAGCCGGCACACCCTCGCTCGCCAGTCGTTCGCGCCGGCTGCCTGGAGAGCTGCCAACCTGCAAACAAGTTGTTCAAGTGTTAATGTTGGTAATTGAATGCGGAACACGTTTACAATATGGCAAAGCGAATTGTATGCGTGCCAGCGGCACTTTCAAAGATGATAGAGTTCTGTGAAAGCCATTATGCTGGACAGGAGGAGAAGAAAACATATATTATGACAATTGTTTCTTCTTTAGCATAAGGATCTCTTTAGGATCAAGTGGATTAGAGTATTTGAATAGAAACCTGCCATTTCTCTTTACTAAATAATTTTTGACTTTGAATCCTAATAGAGAATGTGGATATACATAGCGATGTGGTTTCAGGCAGAGTAGAATAGGACCACTCCAAGTCTTCCCGTGAATGTCGTAGAAGGCGACTTAGGAAACAAAAGCTAAACAATTTTTTTTAATTACCAATTAGACCTCTCCAACCCGTCTGGCCAGCATAGAGAGTACAGGTCCAATACTCTGACTGCTCTGGCTAAAATGAGACTTATCCAACCCTTCTAGCCAGCGTGGAGAGTATAGGCCCAATCCTCTGACTGCTTTGGCTAAATATATGGCTCTGCTAGTACAGAGAGCGTCGTGCTCCTGCAGTGGAGACTAAAAAAGCCGTCTTGATAATGAGAGAATGTGATTACGTTACTTAAGGGTTAACTGGAGGGACGAAATCCCATACAAACGTACTTTCGTTTTAATTTCGAAACCATAAAACTCATCGTATTCAAATTTTTTACAAGCATTAAGATTATAAATATCTAGATCTGTAATTAGTTTTGGTTCGAAAATAATAAACAAAAAAAAAGTTATAGCAACTTAAAATTTGCCTTTTTTATCGACGAAATCGAGTAATATTTAGACGCCTATTACACTTATAATTATATTTTCGATCCTTATGGAAACTAATTATACGACTAGAGTGAAGACTCTAAATTCCAAATAATTTACTTTTATTTGGGTATGTATCGTATTTATCGAAATAAACGAAAACTACGAAAACCTTTCGATTCATGGCCTATAACGGCCCGTTTATTACACCTCTTCCGTTTATCACCCTTATTACACCTCGCGCGGGTGCCGGCGGTGTGACGGATTCTCTGTCTCGTTTTTTTAGCGCCCTTTCTCTTTCTCGACGAAATAGCAACACGACGAAGCGCGTCGGTAGGCAACTCGCTGTGGAGTTCGCCCGCGCCTCCAGTACCACCTTAAGACTCTAGACTATTTAAGATTAAAGACTTATAGATTTGGACTATGCCGACCCCAATATTCAAATATTCTGGCACAACATAAATAGGATCACAAAAGCATCAATTTAGTTCAAATCACGGAAGGAAGTAGTTATTTGTAAAGAAAGATGAATGATCATACGCCACAAAAATATTCTGCCATTGTTGTGTACAATATGGCTAGATGGCTATTGGCTACACACACATAAAGATGTAAAATGATGTAAATGATGAATAGATGTAAATAAAGCCTGAAATATACGCTCGATCTAATATCTTCTGTGTAGTCAAAGCCGGTACATGCCTCATATATAGAAATAAATGGTATGCTGCATTTTCGGATATATTTTTTTAATTATGTAACGAAAACCAAAATAAAAGCTTCCAGAAAAGCATGACACGGCTGCGATTTTTTTGACGCTATGAGAACATTTGTACTAGTCTCTAGTTGTAACTAGAGGTATACTTACTTTTGATTGCGGCTCCGTTTTCGCGAAATTTTCAATTAATTAATTACGAAATAATGCCAAAAATATCTTACCTATTTTTATGGATTCGAAATTTTATTTCCAATATCTAAGTCATTTAAGAACAGACAATGCGCATATGGATTTTTGGCTCATCAGGTAGATGTTAAAAAATATTGTACACGTATTTTTTTCTTTTCTCGAGATACAACGCATTGGCCATGCGTTTGGTATCGGACAGTGACGTCACAAGCCCCCACTCCGGATCTTCGATGCTCCGTATCTTTGTGAATTGTTACTATGTAATTTGATAGACGAATAAATATAGGTCATTATTTTTTGATATTCTCTGACGGAATTAATAGAATAATCTTTTTTGACTTTGTCCAAATTCCTATTATGTAGCCAAATAATATCAATTATTAGTTTGCTAACACTGATAGATAACACACAACAATAGTAATAAGTTAAACCTTTGAACGCCTTATCCGAGGCTCGTTACAGTTAATTGTTACTCTAATTGATATGGGACAAAGGAATTTTGGTAATGCATAATGAGCAATTTCTATTTTAAAAGTAAACTAGCGACCCGCCCTGGCTTCAGACAGGTATGTATTATACATGTATATTGGAATGTTGAGATGGTTCGGACATGTAGGAAGGATGGACGAAAGGAGATTTACTAAAAAGGTTTTTGAAACAAATGTAAGTAGAAGAAGTCAGGGTCGTCCTCGACGAACATACTGCGACCAGATTGCAGACATTCTTAAAAAAGGAGAGGTTAGAAGTACCCACAACCGGCGGGCAGGCATGAAGAGAGTGATGAATGTAGATAAAGCAAGAGAAGTCTGTCAAGATCGTAGCAAGTGGAAGTCCATAACCTCTGCCTACCCCTGTGTGAAACAGGCGTGATAATATCCTATCCTAATCCTAATCCTAACTAATATTATAAATGCGAAAGTGAGTTTGTATATTTGTTTGTTTGTTTGTTACCTCTTCACACTTTATCTACTGAACTTATCTTCTTGAAAATTCGCATACACATAGTAAGGAGCACTGAGAAGGACATAGGGTACCTTTCATCCCGGAAAAAAGTAATGTTCCCGTGGGAATTGGGATACGCGAGCGTAGACATGATCCTCTGACGTAGCTCAATGATATATAAAACATAGTACGTTAAGTTAGTGTCCCATAATACAAGTTTAAACTTACTTTAGAGCTATCCCATCGAAATATCAATCAGTGTGATTTGCCCTTATCTATTTATTTATTTTATTTATAGCCTAAAAAAACGTTTTCAATATAAGATTTTCTTACCGAAAGTTTTGCAGCCCTTTAAACACCAAGAAAACCAGACACAATTGATAAACAATGGATCGCTACCTTATAGGGTCATGCGGGGTTTGAAGCGATCACGGAAATTTGTAAGTCTAAAAATTATAAAAAGTCTAATAGAATGTATATGTATAGAACCAAAGTTGCAATGAAAACCGTAATAATTATTGTATAAACGAAAAGCTCCCTAACCCCACGTACTTGTAGATAACGTTAGACTACTTACTGGTCATCGACCCGCCTTGCAGTTTCAATTACAATCCAGGAAATATGTATTTAAATAATCGTCTGAACTATTGAATGAGTCCGCAACACACGACACTTATATTTCCTCTTCGTATTTATGTTTTTATAGAACTAAAATTTTTTTGTTGTTTTATTCCTCCAATTGTTTGTTTATAGACAAATGTGTTTGTTTATGGACAAACACAATTTATGTAGCGCCACCCTAGACTGCTTGTTTTAATTTTTATGTATGTAATGTTTATTTTATTTTGTTTATTTGCTGTCCTCGGAAGAGCAGCGTTGTGGTCAGAAGGCCACAACATTATGCTGAGAGGAAGCCATTTTGGTATAGGCACAAAAATAATTTTAATTAGTGAAAAGTGTTATTATAATTGTTAAACCGTGTTTGTGATATATCACATAAACTGTTTTTCTTTCTTTCTTTCTCTCTTTCTTTCAATTAGATATATTCCCCTTTAATAATTTATTTTCGAATACTGTAAATATAACTATTATTATGCCTACATAACATAACATGAAAAAAACACATGTTAGTTACCCATAACTCGAAAGCTCTGACACAGCGTTAAATAAGCTTATTATATTAATATGGTAACACGGGTAACTCACGTAAAAAGTCAGCTACTGACTTTTTGTTTTTAGGGTCCCGTACAAAAATGAAAAAACGGAACCATTATAGGATCACTCGTGCGTCTGTCTGTCTGTCCGTCCGTCTGTCACAGCCAATTTGCTCCGAATCTACTGGACCAAATCAGGTGAAATTTGGTAGGATGGTGTAATCCTATGACCCACACAGAAGTGCAAAGTAAATAAGTGTTTTGTTTAAATTTTCGGGATACAAATTAGATTTAAAAAAAAAGTTTTGCAATCCTTACTGTTTTACATATCAAATGAAAGGGCTCGTTATGAAGATCTCAAATATATTTTTGTTATTATTGTATAATAAATAGTTTTTATTTTATTCATGAAAGAAGACGAAAATTGACCATCCCCCTGATCGCCGAAACTACAGAGCCTAAAATTTAAAAAAAAATACAAAATATAGTTCATTGCTTGTAGATTACAGGAAAATCTATGAGAAGTACGGAACCCTCTTCACGCGAGTTTAACTCGCACTTGACCTGTTTATTATTGATATCATGTTTCGTTTACAGATTCCACGTTTGTACGTGGAAAAAAAATAAGATATCTCAAAAGCTAACTTAACATTTTGTGTTGAGTCTGTTCGAGTGTTCGTTAATATAATCATCATCATCAGGTCTTTTTAGTCTCTACTGCAGGAGCACGCTCCTCTATATATTAGCCAGAGCAGTCAGAGGATTTGGCCTACATTCTCCACGCTGGCCAGACGGGTTGGAGAGGTCTCATTTATGTTTATAAGCTATGTTTAGCTTGTAGTGGTCCTTTTCTGCCGAGAACCACACGTCAAGCCTTTTTAAGGTAGTGTTAAATATATTACCACCAAAAAATTAACCTTATGCCTCGGTAATAAGGTCAAAAAACTATGATTTCCAAATATACCTGAATATAATAAAAAATGTAAATATTCACCTTTCGGCAATAGTGCCCCCTCGATGCGGCATCTCTGCATGCGTAGCGCTTCGTTGGACACCGCCGCCCAACCTGTAAACAAAGAGATACAATATTTAACAAAAAAATATAAGAATAAACAATGAACAAGACAAATTATCATAGGTATACTTATAAATAAATACTTGGTGATATTTCAATTTCAATTTTCAAAATTCAACTTGTGTTTTGCTTCTGTTGCCAAAAAAAATTGCATCACACTAAGCATAAGTAAAGTTAAAGGCTAAAGTTTTAAATATAGAAATCAATAAAATCTCGTAAACTTTTTCCTGATGTAAAAATCCAACGTAAGTCTTCAGACTATTTTTAAATAAACCCATAACTTCTGTTTCATGATGATATATCATTACAAAAACAATCACATTTTAGAAAGCTACTTTTTATATAGGTATTTGTGGATAGATAAGAAATGTGTAACTTCTCATCGGAAAAGATTTAAGGCCGTACCTGAATTTTCCGGGGTCCAGTGCTGCCCCCATTTAAAATAAATTATTTTAAAGAAAACGGAGACATCATTTAAAATTTTGCTACTACCAAGTCCTAGATAACCCTTTAAACTATTTTATGAACTACTGTTTACAGTTTATAATGAGAACGTTAAGCTTTACTACGCACATTTGCCAAAAGTGGCCGTTTTTCGCAAATGTGCGTAGTAAAGCTTAACGTTCTCACTTTAAACTGTAAACAGTAGTTCATAAAATACCTTGAAAGGTTATAGGGGCTTGGTAGCAAAATTTTAAATGATGTCTTCGTTTTCTTTGAAATGATTTATTTTAAATGGGGGCAGCACTGGACCCCGGAAAATTTAGGTACGGCCTTAATACTTATTCGCTGTTATCTTATCTAAATTGTTACAATAAAAAAGCTCCGGATCTCAAGTAGAAATGGTCCCTTGAGATCTGTACTTTGGATGCTTATATTATATTTACTGACTCCAACCAGATTAACTATAGATAACAAGTGTTTGTCTGAGAAATTTCGATATTAAAGCACTTTACCATTACGCATAATTAATTAGCTATCGCAAAAAAAATAAGCATAGAAAATCAAATATTAAAAACAAATCGTATGCTAGGGATTTTGACGATTCTTGTTTAAATTTTGACAAATTAAAATAAACCAACCAAGACCTTCGAAATTCCACGTGTGTATTTTATTCTGTACAACGTCTATGATCCTCGGCTTTTCTTTGCTTAAAGAGTTTTGAACTGATTAATAAACTAGTAACTTTGATTGGTATAAAATAAAAATAGGCCTTTATTGCTGCTTACGAGTATTTCGAATTTATTTGACAATAACATTATTTCTTTTAAAGTTGAAAAAAGATGTAAAAAAAAAGAAAAGAAAAATTGGTATACCCATCATTAAAGGAACTGTGAATCACCTTTATTGATTAGCACTATATGTAAACTTACACTTCAAATAAAACATAGTACAAAAGTGCTACGTATTCCTTATGAAATCCCTTCCAGCAAACCCGTGAGGAGAAGAATTTTAGGAAAACGGAGTTATTTAACAACAAAACATCCTCATCAAAATTACCTGTCCTTCTCAAACTTCTCTTTGATGGACTTGAAGTTAAACAGCCTCTCCTCCAGAGGCCTCATCGATATCATCTTGCTTGCCCTCTTACACTTATATCAACTTAAAAACACTTCTAAAACTACACACAAAATCACTATTCAATATCAAAAAAGCATTTCAAAAGGAATTTTCTGTTTCTATATACATTGTAAAGAATTCTTCGTTTGACTGACGTAGTTGTAGAGATAAGGTGACACTGACAGAGTGACAAAGTGGTGTCAATTCCGGGCGCGTTCAATGATAACTGAGGAATGGGAGTACATGTATCCTGCTTTATGTTATTATGTTCAATTATCCTGTATTGGTATATGGCTGGAGTAAACAACAGCGATTGTGAGTAATTAGCGGTTCGTTGGTTAGTAAACAGGTACTTTGTAGTGATGGACAAAGGATTGACGATAAGGATTTAATTAAGCCTCCTTATTATTTTTCTTTGGCAAGTGTTTTATTTATTTATTGTTTTCTAGCCTTTATAAAAGTAAATAATTATGTCTAATCGATTATTGGTAACTCTCGGCACAATAAGAGCTATTATAACTTTGGAAATCTGCATCTGTGTGTCTGTCTAAATCATCGTAACACTGGGTATGAACTGATTTCGATATATTTTTTTGTATTTAAAAAGTGAGTGTTTATTAGCTATGAATTAATATTGGCAAAGAAATTTATATATTTTTTAATTATCTTGCATGTCTTAGTCGTCTCGTATTAAGTAGAAGATTGTGTATAAGAAATAAGAATATAACGTCATAATCGTAATCAAAAAATATAAGCCCTGCAAACTACACTTGGTTCACCACTTAACAGTAACTGATGAAAGAATAGATATGAAAGTATCTAATAATATAAGAAATAGGGTTGCTAAGCAACCTAAGGCAAAAAATTATTTGCTTTACCTTAGAAGCAATACTTATGTATTATAGTTCTAACATTTTAAATAACTTTATTTTACTAAAAATTAAAAGAATATATTACTTTCAGTCTACCTAAGTGTAAAAAACATTGGTTGCTTAAATGTAAATTAAAAAACTAGGTTATCTATGCAAATGATTACAACAACAAAAGAGGAAGCACTTCTATTGATAAGGTAAGCCGATAGAATAAAAAAAAACAAGCCATAGCTTTTGTAAAATTCAAATATATTTTCAACATCTGAGTTTTCAACCTATCTAGGTGCCACGGCGTTGAATTGATACCAATAAAACATTTTACGTTATTTTATTTATAAACATTTATCTTAGCAACAAGGAACTTTTTGATAATAATTAAGTTGTCTGTTGGGTGACTGGTAGAAAAGGCACCTGGCCTTAAGTCCGCCTATTATTTATATGTATATATAGTAATAAACTTAACTAAATAAAGGCTAACTCTAAAAGAAACTGGCTGGATGTAGTATTAATCATGTATTAACTAGTGGCTGAGCTGTAGAACTCGCGAGTATACTTAATAATAAATATAATAATTTCAAAACAATAAATCAACAAAAATATATATATATTCGAACCTGCTCACACAATTGGAAAACCGGTTGAGAAATGCGACCAGAAGGCGAGAACAGCCGGCAATCTGGACATCTGGACATCCAGACACACAAAAAACTTTTTGCCGAAGCTGATACGGAGCCGCTTCGCTTCGGTCAATAATATAATTTTAATTATTATTTTTCATAGCATTACAATGCTCAGAAATTCACATATTTTCAATTTGAATATAATTTTAGTTAAATCTTTCATAATGATAATTTTAGTTTAATCGTTTAAATCTTCGGTTTCTCACAATATCAAACGTAGAGCCAATTAAGTCTCTGTAAACTTATATGAGCAATAGTTATTTTTTTTTTATTAAAAAAGTATGAAACATGCTCTAACCAATTAAGTGAAGGCCTTTAAAAGGTTATAAAATTAAATTTATATAAGCACGAAATATAATATCTCATTTTTATTTATCAATAATAAGAATCTAATAAACATAACAACGTAACTATAGTTTGTAAACTAATCTCTTTTTACATTAACAAAAAAAACGCGATTCGAATTTAAAGAAAAGCAATCCATATACAAAACTTGCTAAAATTCTAATCAAAACTTCAACTTTCATCGTACATACCCACCGTTTGCAAACAAAGGACGCGTGTATATATAAAAGCTTTACGTTTACGTTGCGGAGGCTTCGACGCGAGTTCGCTGAACGGAAAGCGTGGCGCGACTGTAGGGCGGGCGGGAGCTTTGCCGGGTACGACGCTACGGCGGGGGCCGGTACTCTTGAAACTCGATATTGTTTTTAAGTGACACGTTTGTTTAGAGAAAAATAGGCTCTTGTAATAATTACCATAATGATAAACGTGAGCTTGATCATAGTTTTAGCTCAAAGAAATCGTCACTATGCATGCAAATACTCTTAAAACTTAAGAAACTTAAAAACTTACTGTTTGTTATAAAATTGTATATGGACAATACTGTACACTTTAAAAATGAAAATAAAGATTTATGTTTATGTAAAAACACGTAAGAAGTTTAACTACAATAAGGTCATGACAAATCCTATGAGTTTCAGCTGATTTAAATGTAACTATGAAAATTTCAGATTGATGACAGGAAAAAAAACATTGACATAGCTAGTAGACATTAGCGATCGGACCATTTTAAAGAATGTTATCGAATTATGAATATGTACCTATCTATATTTTTAGGTAATTATTTTAGAAAAATATTTATCTTTACTTTGGCGAATCAAGCTTATAAATAATTAATTATATATTTAACAAAGAAAACTTTCGACACAAAAAGTGATAATGTGAACGAGGCATAATATAACATACTTGTAGAACAGGCGAAAAAAAAAAAACATTTTCATTTCGAGGTCGATTCGAGTTTTCTACGAGTTGCGAGTTAGTTTCATGGTAAGGTTATCCTCAACTCTTCGCAGACAGCAGAGAGCCATCTTAATGACTCCGCTTTTTACTCTGTTTACATCGCAAACAGACACAATTAACAGCTTTTTTATATTCCTTCCTACATATACCTTTGCCTTGCTTTTATATTCTATACCTATGTGCCAATCAGCTAATAAGCTTATTAATATCTGAACTTTGTGCTTTATAAGATAAAGAAATAACTACGTACATACGAATATCAAGGATAATAGAGTTTTGGGATCAACTGTTAATTGGGTAGTTTCCTGGGTAAAAACTAAATTATGTGGTACTGTTAAGAGAATATAACGTCACAAAATAATGTCACATGTCATTGATCACATCCATTTTGAACGTGAATTTACATTTATTAATGCAGAAACACGGATATTAAGTGCACTATTTGACTTCAAAAAACTATGACGTCATAGTCCGATATTTCATACAAATCTCATAGAAATTGTTTGTTTTGACGTTTAGAAAAAAGTGTCTGATTTGACTTGTTGAAAACTAGCGGATTTTTTAACTCGTGTTTTCTTTTTCAAATATTAAAATGACACATGATTACTTTATGAATATTATAAATATACAAATACACTATCACGTCTTTATCAGACTATAGACAAAGCCTGGGGCCTTTAGACCCAAAGGCCACGTTTAGTGTAACGCTAAACGTATGGATAATGTAAAAAATTAATCAGATATAATATAAAGTATATTAAATATAATTCGAAAAGTTCAAGTTATCCTCCATTTCCCATTTAGGTAGAGGTATGCATCTCAGATAAAACAGATCAGAGAAAATATTTACATAGTCAAAATCTTATCTAAGCAACAGAATTCAAATAACGCAAATAAAAAGGTTATGTCACAAGACTAAGTGTGAGATAACATATACATCAGAAGAAAAAGAAATAAAATACGGGGTTCCTCAAGGAAGTGTTCTAGGACCACTTCTATTTCTGATCTATATAAATGATTTGCCAAAAGCTATTGAGCACCCTATGGTTCTCTTTGCTGATGACAGTACTATAATATTTGAATGTAATAATCCCGTGACATATACAAATGAAATAAATACGACATTGAATAAAGTAATTGAATGGTTAAAAAACAATAATCTAATAATAAATCTTAAAAAAACTAAATGTATGGCATTTAGTCAAAGACCAAATAAAACACATATTAAACTTGACATTGCTTATTCAGGGATTGATATTAAAGAATCGGAGGTGACTAAGTTTCTTGGATTATATATAGGGAAAAATATGACGTGGGAATCCCATATTAAACATATTTGCAAAAGACTTAATACCTATTCATATGCTTTGTATATGTTGAGAAGAGTGGTTAATCAAGATGCTCTTTTAACTGCTTACCATAGCTATGTTGCATCGACAATAAGATATGGTCTGATTTTCTGGGGTAATGCAACAGGAAAAGAAGAGGCATTTAAAGCACAAAAGAAGTGCATTCGTTCATTGTGTGGAATACCCGAAGGGAATTCATGTGTACCACATTTTAAAAAACTTAAAATATTAACATTGCCTGGAATGTATATATATGAAATAGCTCTTTTTGTAAAATTAAACATACACCGTTTTCAATGCCTTGGATCGAATCGCATTAATGACAGAATTAGGCAGATGTCACACAAGACAGCTATGTTCAGTGAAAGTGTGTTTGGAATGGCGTCAATAATATATAATAAGGTCCCAAAAAAAATAAGAAATTCTAGTTTTAATCTATTTAAGAAACAACTAATGGAATTATTAATAAAAAAATGCTATTATAATGTTAATGAATTTTTAAATGATAAAATATAACTGCTCGTATTTAATTAATTAATTGTTACTAATATTATTTAAATTGTAATAATAATTATACTGTAATTAATTGTAATTAATAATTTAAAAACATTTAAAATTTGCATACCTACGCAAGAAGGTAAAATGTAAAAGGGAGTGGTAATTTTAAGATCTTTATGTACCTACATTTTATGCAAATAAACGTATTGATTGATTGATTGATTGATTGATAGTTTTGTTGAAAAATTCAATAAATCCGGATTATTTAATTACAGAATTCATCTGTTTTCACGTTTCGCAGAATCGTTTGTATCCGTATTTACTCGTACACAGATGTCTTACTCAATTTGTGTAACTAACGATTGTGTTGTTTGAATGGATCGGTTAAACGGTAAGGCTATTAAAGAAAGCTTCTATGCAGGTCTGAGAGAAAAGAAAAAAACTTAGAATGTAAAAGTCGATCGAGGGAATGGGCGAAAATGCGAATAATATCAATAGGCGATGCGGCTAGCAACCCATCACTATTTATTCAATTTTTAGGGTTCCGTACCCAAAGGGTGCAAACGGGACCCTATTACTGACACTCCGCTGTCTGTCCGTCTGTCACAGGGCTCTATCTCTTCAACCTTCTTCTTCTTTCGAGTCGATTGGCTATACTTTTACTATTATATTTGTGTATATTGTATGGCTTTTTTTTTCAAATCAACGGATTTGGCTCTAAAAAGAGCCAAATCCTTCTTCAACCGTAATAACTAGACACTTTAAATTTTCACCGATTATGTATTACTGTGGTCACTATAACAACAAATACTAAAAATATATAAAAGTTAAAAATTAAAGAGGGTCGTCATACAAAAAACGTTTTTTTCAGCGTTTTTAACTAGATCTTTATAATGGCATTAACTAGATACTTGAAATTTTTACCGATTATGTATTACTATGGCCGCTATAACAACAAATACTAAAAATAAATAAAGTTAAAAATTAAGGGGGGTTGTCATACTAGAAACGTGTTTTTTTCAGCCTTTTAAACTAGATCTTTATAATGGTACTAGATACTTGAAATTTTCACCGATTATATATTACTATGGCCGCTTCAACAATAAATACTAAAAATAAGATAAAGTTAAAAATTAAGGGAGGTCGTCATACAAGAAACGTGTTTTTTCAGCGCTTTAGTCCGACTCGCACTTGCCCGTTTATTAAGGTGAAGACATAAGAGAAACCGTGTAAACGAAGTGATTTTGGGCAAATATTTTGGCTTAAATATAGAACGTGAAGTTTTGAAATATTTATATACTGTATAGGATATCCTAGTGTTGCTTTACGATTGAAAATGCTTGCTTTTAGTTTCTATTCACATCCAGAAATAATTTGAAAAGCGTCGATCTGTTATTTTTTGGGCAAAATTTTTATCATTATTACAAATCCATTTTAAACCTATACTGGATATATTTGTGACTTTAGTTTGTGTCTATTTCCTCACATTCCAATAGTTGGAAAAAGTAATCAAACAATTGAATAATTTAGAAAAAAATATTTGCGCCTACTGCAAACATGAAAATGTCAGAACTATATTTGCTTGCAAAAACTATCAGGCGCAAAAGCATACGGCGGCGCGGCGTTGCCGATCTGTGCAGCGTTTGTAAACGCGACGTTGTTGCCAGCTCGTGCACGTTTCGCTACCTAACCTACGAGTATTGTGATATATTTGATGGAAAAAGTCACAATGTGATAATTTCGAGCTGATGTATATTTGATTTTAAAAAAATGGGTAATGTTTATTTTTCGTGTATGTAAGTGGCCAACACTGGTGTCAGATTTTTCAAGCTGCCTTAAGGCATCAGACATAGCTTGACGACTGCCATACAATGACAACCGAGACCAACGGCTTTTAGGTGCTTTCCGAAGCACGGAGGAGCTCGAGAAATTTTTGTATCACTTGTGGTCACCCATCCAAGTACGGACCACACCCGGGGTTGCTTAACTTGCAGTAGCGGCGTTAGGGTAGGGCGCGGTTGGGTGACCGCCCAGGGCGCCAGATACAAAGGGGTGACAGGGGGCGTTTTTGGGCAAGGGGGGTAATAATAAATATATAAATAGCGGCTGGTTAATGGCGGCAACTCCTAAACTCTTATTTGTATGCATATTGTAAACGAAGGGAGGAAGGGGGTGGGCCCTTCCTCCCTTCGTTCACAATGGGGTGGCAAATTTAAGAATTCTATATCGTACTTGCACCCCTCCCCCCCGTCGGCAGAAATAAATCCTATAAGATTGAAGCTTAACTCAGAGTCTAAATTGCAGTTTGAGGGGGGAGGGGGGGGGGGAACTCGCCCGGGGCGCTGGTAGAGCTAAAACCGGCACTGTTAAGAGAAGAAATAGGCGGAACAGTTTAAATTATTTGACTTTAGTTTTACGACCGGCCAGGCGGCCGCCTGACGTCAAACCTCTTTGAGAATGTATTTGTTCCAAAAGTTTTACAACCGGCCGCTGCTCGACGTTAACCCTGCTTAGGAATACAATTGTAGCACGAGATGTCCTTTAGTTGCCTCTTACGACATCCACGGAAGAGACATGGAGTAGTCCTATTCTAACCCGGAACCACACTGGAAAGTTGAACAAATAGAATAAGTATAATAGGTAGGTACTCATGTTCATTTTGTAAGTAGTAATCTGATATGCATTCATCTGAATTGCAATGTTTTAGATTTTCTATGATTTTAACCGCGCGGCACACAACCAAAGGATTTGACTCAGTACCTACATTGCGTGAATGTATAGAGTTATATCGATTCAGAGACGTCATTGTTTAAATTATACCTACTGAAGTTGTTACAACAAATAATCCAAATAATTAAATTCGTTTTGTTTTTACCCGACTACGTCGAACGAAAAAAGAGGTTCATGCATGTGTTTCGCCGCTATGCATGTATGGTACGTGTTCATCTGTTCCCTCGGCATGATGATGATATCCATGGAAAAAAAATACACATGTATATTAAATACACGTATATATGTATCCAAGTTTTTCAAAATTTCTGAAGGCCGTACCTAATTTTTCGGGGGTCCAGTGCTGCCCCTATTTAAAATAAATCACTTCAAAGTAAACGGAGATATCATTTAAAATTTTAATGTGAGAACGGTTTGTGTTGGTATGTATTAGTAGTTATTGGTATGTGTTGATAAGTATTGGTATGTGTTGGAGATAAAATATGAAGCATTGTAAGATCTAAAACCTTTCCTAATTTCATAGGAAAAGTTAAGCATATATGATATATCCATATATAAAGTAAAGAGGAGTAAACTTGTCTAGTTTTATTTACCCTATACCATTATAGGGTAAATCAAACTAGACAAGTTTACTCCTCTTTACTACTTACATTTTTAACTTTGGTTTAATTATGGAAATTTACAGATTTAATATTATGTAAATACTAAAGTTAATTTGTATGAGTACAATAGCCTTTTTCGGCTTATCTATCAGACAACACCGTCACACTCACGTTCTTTTCTTTCTCTTTAACATTCTATTTAATCCTCGCTCACACGTATATCTTCATGAAAAATTCTCCTTTAAAGTTTTTGATAGCCGTCGTCGTTCGTAGTGAACCACTTCTACAGATCCCAGATCACATTCCTCACAGACCTACGCGAAGTCCTTCGCTGTGCTCGCTGCGCGTTTATGGAACGCTTTACCAGTGGAGATAAAATGTCTCAATTATTAGGCTCCTTTAAATCTAGACTTGAGTAATATAAAATATTTATTTATATATTATATGTAGCATATTCATTAGGTATGTATGTAGTGTATTTGTAGCGTTTAAGCTTTATCATTATACTTGTTTTTTTTTCATTGCTCTGTACATACTTCTGCCTTCCTACTAAATTTGTAACTATCCTCTGCCCTACCTACTGGCCGACTGGAAGAGATCCCTTCTGGGATAAGTCCACCATTCGTAATATCAATTATTTTATTATGTGTAACTATCGCTGATGTACAATAAAGGTTTTTAAATGAATTGTAAAATTATTACCATCATAGAAAGCCTTATACGTCGTATAAGATAATAATGTTTATGTGAAACCATTTTTTATCTATTTTGTTTCGTACAAATTCTTTAGATAGTAAGAGAAAAGTTGAATTATGTTTTAACTAGCTGTGCCCGCGACTTCGTTCGCGTGGTTGTCGGAATGTTATATAGCCTAAAGCCTTCCTCTATAAATGGACTACCCAACAAAAAAAGAATTTTTCAAATCGGACCATTAGTTCCTGAGATTAGCGCGTTCAAACAAACAAACAAACTATTCCGCTTTATAATATTAGTATAGATTTCTAATTTGAAAAATTGTTTCGAAAAGTATTTACTGTGTTTCATTTTACATCAACTATCAACATACCCTGTATTAATTATTTATAAAAATACAATAGGGGTCATCCCTATTGTATTTTTATAAAGATAGTTGATGTAAAATGAAACAAAGTGAGTACTTTTGCAACATGTAAATACTCAACGCTTGTGCAAAGCATGTACTGGTCTTAATTGATTGATATTTAATGCACAAGACTATTTAATTGTAGCGAAAAGTAACAGAAATGGTTGTTTTTTTTACTGGTGTGACTTTCGTAGTCAGATTTTTTCAGCATTTTATATCTTTATCAATGAGAATCAATAAATTAACAGAAAACAGATTTTGACTAGTGTTTCGCATGCATTATGTTTTTTTTAGTACGGTACTTTTTGAATTTTTGAAATCCGTTCATAAATGCAGAAGATATTCAATATTTTATTGGACCCGATTTAAAAACACGCGTCTGCCAGCCACAAGTAGTGATGACGTCACTCCGGACCATACGGCACGCCACCGCCGCGCGCCGTCCGCCCGCAAATATCGTGGTTAGTGGTCAACACTGTTGGTTTTTTGCATTGTTTCGGTAACTGTAATAATAAGTAACAAATTGAAAGATGGATTTGAAAAAGGACTATCCATAAATCAGTATTTTATATATTTATGGGTACGGAACCCTGAAAATTAGTTAATCGTAACGTTTATTGCAGGTTAAAATACAGTTGCCTCCTGAACTATGCATGTACCTACGTAGGTAGATAGGCGTTGAGATAACCCAAACGTTTACTTTTAGATTTTAAGCAATGGCCGATGGGTTATTAAAAGGCTGTACCAGGTTGAATTAGGTAAATCTAGCAATAATGAGAAAAAGAGATAGATAGGTACCTATAATATAACCTATTTCTATTGATCGTTTAGGTAGGTAGGTACATACTTAATTAATACTAAATAAGTACTATAATATGTCAAAATGATCTTCGCAACAGTAAAAAGTACCTACTCTTGCTTGCTAGTGGATATCTCTTCATAACACTGATCCACTTTTTTATAGTTTTTGGTCCGTTGGAACACGAAAAAAAACGGCCAAGTGAAAGTCAGACTCGCCCATGAAGGTTCCGTAGCAGCAAGTAACATAATATAAAAGTTCATGTAGTTAGTTGTAACTTTGATCGATGTTTTAATGATAGTGTATTTTTTTTAAGTTATTTGCGGTTTACGATTTATGACGTATAAAAAAAACTACTTACCAGATCTCGTTCAAACCAATTTTTGGTGGAAGTTTGCATGGTTATGTACATCATATATTTTTTTTAGTTTTATCATTCTTTTATTTTAGAAGTTACAGGGGCGGGGGGGATACACACACATTTTACCACTTTGGAAGTGTCTCTCGCGCAAACTATTCAGTTTAGAAAAAAATGATATTAGAAACCTCTATATCAATTTTGAAGAGCTATCCATAGATACCCCACACGTAAGGGTTTGATAAAAAAAAATTTTGAGTTTCAGTTCTAAGTATGGGTTCCCCCCAAAATTTATTGTTTTTTTTTCTATTTTTGTGTAAAAATCTTAATGCGGTTTACAGAATACATCTACTTATCAAGTTTCAACAGTATAGATCTTATAGTTTTGGAAAAAAGTGGCTGTGACATACGGACGGACAGACAGACATGACGAATCCATAAGGGTTCCGTTTTTTGCCATTTGGCTACGGATCCCTAAAAATTGTTTGTTTGGAGTAGGTACCTACTATTAGAATTAGAATTTCATTGTTCCGGATTTTTTTGTTTAAAGCAATATATTTCTGGCAACAAATAAGTTGTTTGAATTTAATAGCAAATAATGTTTTTACGTCAAAACATGGGTATATACATTTGTATTAAATTCTCGTAAAAATAGACTAAAATAGTCAATCTTATAATCTCTGTAAAATATTTTGGGCGAATCTATAACGTGAATAAGTCTGTGTGTAATAACTAACGACATCTATACAGACGCGCAAAAAACTTTTTGAAAACTGATATCTGCTTGCCGTCCATTGTATGTAATTCCGGTTTTTTGATAGATGGCGCTGGCCATGTTTCTATGTGTGCACACTCAGTGTGCGTATTAGGTTGTGCATGTGTGAGTGAAAACAAGCGAGGTCATTTGCCTATCTCTTCGCCTTAATGAGAAAGTGCGTTTAATTTTAGTTTCTATAAAAGCTTCACCTATGGGTTAAGCCCATAGGTGAAGATCTCTTTACATATAGAGTGCTAATATCCAAAACACGGTGGTCACTTCACGGGCTTCGCTGTTTACTAAAGTGCAATTAATCGAAGTTTTTAGTGCTTCCCGGTCATTTGAGTCTAATAAGGCCGGCATTAAAGTGTTAACGAGACGATAAAAATGTTACGTGTTGACAGAAAACGATAGTGTTTATGGGTTACATTACAACGTGCGAAATTGACTGACTCAGTCATTGCATACCTACAAAAACTGACTCATTGAGTCATTCTACCATTTATTTTTGCTCCTAGATTAAAATTTCAGCAAAAATGTACACTGTATCAGCCTACCAGCTGCTTCTCTAGTACACCGTATAGTATACAGATATGATTTTTTACTACTTACATAATTTTTGTAATCTTTTATGGCGAACTAGAGGCTAGGCCTTTGCCCAGCAGGATACCAAGGCCCTGGTGTTCAATAAAATAATTTACTTTGCTTTCCAACCAGGCATTACACAGGCTTAGAAATTAGATTCTAGCAAAACATAGTACAATGAACAACCAAACTTCCCCCGGGTATATTCAGCGGCAGAATACAGATATACTCGTATTATAACATGTAGCACAGGGTACATATATTGGAACTTGCGTCGCAAATCACATGTTAAAGTTTAGACATCACTAATGGCGTTGTCTGGTCTAACCAGATATATACATATTGTATACCTACTATCACAACTTCAGATTAAAGTTTTGGTCAAAATAAATTTCTATAGAAATAACGTTCAAGTAATATTGAAATTGATTTATACATAACTTGTTTTGGCGTACATTGCAGTAAAACATAGATTACAGTATATTATGATTATATTGGCAATAGGTATGTATATATCGAATTATTTCTAGTAGCACTGTAAGAAACAATTTTGCGTAAAAACGTAGTGTTTAAATACGAAATTATGCACAGTTGCAAAAAGCAAATAAAAAAATTAATTTCACAAATTTTGTTCATTCAGTTAAGAGTGTTTGCAATGCAAAAGTTTCGTTTATCGTTTATTCATTTCATTTGACAAATACATAAAAGTATCACAATTGGGTAGATGACTGGGTCAAAAATAAATTATTTGAATATAATAAAACGTCACAAAATAGCGTCACTCAGTCACTTGTCATTGATCATATCCATTTTCAACATGATTTAAGATTTATTATTGCAGAAAAACTGATATTAAAAGCGCTATTTGACTTCAAAAAACTATGATGTCACGATTGCGATTCTCATACAAAAACCATAAAACATTTAACCGGGTGTACTTTCTTATACAGACAAAAGTTTAACAGATTTTCGTTATTTAGAAATTTAGAAAGATTATCATGTCATAGAATAATCAATATGTAGGTTACTCAGTATAAAGAATTTTTAATAATAGATTTTCGTTGCACAGAAAATCAACAATTAGAATGTTTATTATGAATAATTTAAAATCATAGAATTTTATTACAAATAACATTTACTTTTGCGATGTTTCTTATATCAGAATATCAAATTAAATATTATTATTTTTAATAAGTTTAGTTAATATAATATTTATAACCTATAAGTTTGCCCTATTCTAGTAAAATGGATAAAACTTTCCCAGCACTCGCCGGCCGCTGCCGCGGCACGCTCGCTTCGCTCGCTCGGCTCGTGCGTGTGTTGGTCACAGTTCTAACCTAACCAAACCTATAAGTTTGCCCTATTCTAGTAAAATGAATAAAACTTTCCCAGCAGTTGTTGGTCGCAGTTCTAACCTAACCTAACCTATAAGTTTGCCCTAACCTATATTGTGGTAGCGATTTATGATGTATTCTAACTTATTACGAGTATATGGTATTTATTTTAATTAAACAATGTTTCCACTTAATACTTCCTTAAATAATAATTTTCAGTAAAATAAAATTCCATGAAAGATTATACCGAACAAACAATATTCTTTAAAGAAATATTCTACTGTTTGATTAGTTTGTTAAATGGAAATATGAGATTCTAAAATTCATTGAACTGTGTTTCTATAAATTGTGTTTCATTCAAGTAAATAGTCTTTGAAACAATAATATTTGAAATAAAAATATAAGAATTAAATATTCTATGAAAAATGTTCTGTGCATCGAAATTCTATGAAATGTCAGTCTGTGAAACAAGGGGCACCCCATTTAACCATAAACAGTTTTGACGTTTAGAAAAAAGTGCTTGATTTAACTTGTTGTGATTGCGGAGCGGATACAATAGGGGTTTATACAGTTAACATTGCTGGTTGGTCTTCAAATTCTAATTATCCACTATTAGGGGGTTAACGAGCTGTGGCACAAACGGTTTCTTATAAAGTAAGATTGATTTTAATGTTGATATCTTCTATTTAAATAATTATGGAATTTAATATACATAATTATATTTTCTTTTCATCAAGGATTTATTTGATTTATTGTTTTAATATATCCCTTATGTTTATGTATATTTTCATCTAAAATAAATAAACAGAGGTATTTATTTAAACAAGTCTTCTGTTGTTCAGTGCGCAATTCAACTTTTATTTATATGAGGACAAAACGCATCTAATTTCAAAATTCCAAACAACGTAAACTTCAACAATGGCGCTCCATTTATGTAGTCATACGAGTACCACATAAACAAGCGGCGCCATCGTGCATTGTGCTGAAAGTTTCAGTTTTCAATTCGCTTTTGTAGTTGATTGCACCCTGCATTGTGAGCGTAAACAAAGAGGAGCGTAGTCACTAGACTACTTTAAGTGAAACATGTACTCGTTACACGTTTCACTCAAAACTATAAACCACATGACATTGTATTCATAAAAAATATAGTAAAATCAGTGAGTCATACCATGGACGAAAAATACAAGACGACCTTTGAAGCGTCATTCGATTTCTAGTTTAAATGTTGCATCTAAATGGAACTACTAGTTCGAAAGAAGGTAGCTTTGTAGTGATGCCGCTTAATTTCGGAAAGATGGCGGTATAAGCGTTTAGTTTCTACAAACAAACAAGCACCATCTCTGATTTTTCGAGGATACCATCAGCATCCTTTGTATGGCTAACGGGTATAATAGTAACGACATCTAGAAATAATACAGGATTTTGTATTTCTAGCAGAGAACGCTTTTTTGTACGGAGTTGTCAGTCCTTTTGTATTTTACGTCCATGGTCATACAATATTTCTTCTGTAATCATAAAAATATACAAAGGCGCCATATTTTTGTGTTGTTACATTACTCGAGATTTTATTTCACTAAATAATTAATTTACCTATTTGCGTTTTATAACCCGAGATAGCGAGGGTAAAATACTGCGTAGGTAAAATGTGTTCTCAATGGTCTTACAATTAAGGATGCTCAAGACCGTGCGAAGTGGGGAAGGAAAAGCAGGAAAGCGGACCCCGGGCTTCACAGCATTACAGCTGTGGATGCAACTGGGAACACGCTGAGATGAGAGAGAGTGAGAGAGAGAGTAAAATGTGTACTCATAGATTCATTGAATACATTGACTGTGTACTTAGAGTATAAGAGGAAATTCTTTTAAACTCAAAATCATATACATCTATTTAGCCGACGTAAACAAACGGTCAGTTTCCACAGACTAATATGAACCAATCCAAGCCGCAGACACTAAGTAAATAATGGAACACGGGCAATGCAGGTAGGCTATCAATTTCCGTTTGCCGTGTTCACCATCGATCACAAATGCACAGCGAAAATTCGACGCCGACCGCCGATTTTAGATGCGCCACAGACATAATCTGAACAGAATGTCATCTCTCATACTTTGGTTGTTGTATAACGTCTAACAAAATATACTGAAACTATTATATTTACAGATTGATTACTGAACAACTTTCCCCAAGTTACAAATCAAAATATGAAAAAAAATTTTGCTTTCCATAGAAACAAGGATCAGCAGATCGGTCAACTTGTATAGGAGGCCAAAAATTATTTTTCCTTATACTTTGTTAGACCCTGTATAAAAACACTTTGTTGGAGTGTAGATAGCAGTTCGTTGTACATAAGACTACTAGTAGAATAAATAAATAAGTAAGTTTTAAACTTGTGTTATGGGATACTAACTCAACGATACTATATTTTATGACAAATACATATATAGATAAGTAGAAGACTCAATTGCGCGTTTTTTTTACCAAAGAATATACAGTGGAAATTCGAGTCTATCATCATAGCAACATAATTTTAGACGCGATACAGAATGAATCATATCTATAATCGAACGACAGCTTTCGATGGTAAATTAGCAATTGAAATATGCATCACATTTAGCATGGCACTTGATAAGGGTCGATGTCAATTAAAACTGATCAGATTGACACCACCCCCATCGTGTCAACAGACTGTAACAGCTGAAAATAATTACTTTCGTATCCATGCGTTAAATCCTTTGCAATCTTGAGATTAGTATAAACAAGAGGTTTGGAGCAGTACAATTATTTAAACTTAAAACTAGGTACCTACCGATAGTTTTTTTAGGGGATATGATTACTTATACTGATTAATATAATAACGCATCTACACCGGCAAGCCAAATATGATTTTGCACTTTTATTACATAAATAAACAGCGTAATAAAATAATATTTTCTTATAAATCATTTTATTGGAGGCGTCAAAACAATGCGCTAGATGACAAAAAGTCAAATCAGACACTTTTTGCTAAACGTCAAAACAAACCTTTTCTATGGGATTTGTATGAAACAACAGAACAACGACGTCATATGTTTTTCGAGTCAAATAGCACTATTAATATCATTTTTTTTGCACTCATAAATCTTAAATCGTGTTGACAATGGATATGATACAAATGACACTATTTTGTGACGTTTATTCTCTTAACAGTACCAGTTAATTTATTTTTGACCCAGTCGTCTACCCAATTAGATATATGTATTTGAATTTTGATCATGAGACGTCTCAAGTCCATCTTTCACAACCAGTAACGAAAAGCTGTTACAGCCCCGAAAAGAAACGTACTCTCTGTTGCTTTACTTCTACTATGATGCCTGGCTAACCTGTACATCGTTGCACTGCGATACAGGACATCGCCCGTCTAGCCGGCAGCCGACTTTTACAAAGCTTCTATTCACGACCGACCACGCCAGAATCCGCTTCAGGAATTTAATATTTCACGTCAGCTAGGTATTAAAATGAAATATGCTGCAGAGAAATGCTTTTTAAAGGAGAATATTTGAAAAGATGCAGATACTCTTAACTGGGTGCGTTCTCGTAAAATTTCCGAATAAAAACCTTGGCCCAGAGTAAATATGGAAAACACCAATGCGCTGGAACAACGAAATCTGTAAACCATTTGGAAATACCTGTATCGTTCTAATTGAAACCACAAAGTTCCTACCACTGAGTAAAAAGGGATGGAAAAAGAGGAGTAGTATGAAGAGGAAAAAACGTAAAAGACGAAAAAATAACTGTTTCTTAAATTTGTGAAGTAATACGGTATTTAACTCAATTTTATTAATTATATCAAGAAGTAACACAATCCGAAACAGAAAACAAAAATAATTAATGTGATCTTATAAGCCTTTCAAATCTGGTGAAAAGGAAACTGTCAACTGATAGAAACGTCTCCGCCATTAGGTTTCGAGCGAACAAAAGAAATCCTACTACGCTCGCACTTTTCTTCGTACCAATATTTAAAATGCTATCATTAAATGTGCATTAAATAAACTATCTTCATGCTGGTTTCATTAAAAGATTTATTTTTAGTCGTATTCGTAGTTTCGAATATAATATTGTCCAAAAAAAAACACAGTGAATTACCGATCAATTGGATTCGAGATCATTATGCATAAATGAAAATATAACTAAAGCAACAATACGGCAAAATAGATTTGATTAGAATAATAGGTAGCATTTAACAAAGCACTCTTAACTGAATGAACATGCCACCAAAACAAAGTAGATACCAAACAGGGCATGACTCACTGAATCACTGCAATATAAAGTTAATCCCGGTTTTTCCTAATGACGGGAAATGAGGCAGTTTATTGCACAGGTAGAAATGTTTATAGTTCAGAAGATAATTTGACAAAAACAACTGAGCAAAATTTTTATCACAAATGGTTTGAAGTTTGAATTGTTTTTTGAAACTGTTATCTAAATACCTTATTTTTCATTTTATCCCGTAAACAAAATATAAATAATAAAATAACCTACTAAGTTTACAAAAGAACAGTGCTTAATTTATTTAATTAAAGGTGACATTTTGACAAATATATGCGCGTTTTAGCATAGCTTTGAGAATTGCTAATCACACACACATAAACAAACTACAGTGAGTGCTATGTCCTGAATGCTTAACTTGGATAGCTGACAAAGTATATACTTTGACTGCTGTCAAGTACGATCCTAGTATGAAAAAAACTACTTCATTTAAAGCATTATTTTGATAGGACATAGTAAATCTCTAACACTCACGTGTTTCCATTAGCACTACACGTCTAAAAGGGGCTTTATTACCGAGTATGCAGTCAGGGAGGAACGGTAGAGTCCTAGCTGAAATACGCAGACACGGCTGGATTTTCAACGAAGAAATGCAGCCAACATACTTGCGTCAATGGTCATGACTATAATATAAAGAAAAGCATTCAAAGAAATTTTTTTTAGTTTTTTTTTTTTTGAGCAAGGCTCTGTTCTGATGGTGGCCCAGAACGTGTGAGAGAAGCGTCGGGCGTCCGCCTATGCGATGGATTGACGTCAAAGTCACGAGTCGCACCTGGATGAGAGCAGCACAGGACCGAGATGGGTGGCGTCGATAAAGAGAGGCTTATGCTCAGCAGTGGGCGGAAGAAGGGCTGAGATGATGATGATAATATTTTTTTTTTTTAGTCTACGTTTAGTTTCAGTTCTATATATGATTAGCTGGCCCGGCGTACTTCTTGCCTCACCATACATAAACCTACCCTGAACTTTCACAAACATTTTAAAACCAAAATTTACCAAATTGGTCCAGTCGTTCTCGCGTTTTAGTGAGACTAACGAACATCAATTAATTTATATATATAGAAGATAGATAGATTTTTTTTTTAGTAAAGGAAAAGCCAGATATTGTGTCATATACGAGTAGAATCATAGATCAAACATTTGGCTGGAGATCGCGAGAGACATGAAAATTACTTCACCGACAAGAACTAGCACTAAACTTTGTACCTTTTTGTTGATACTCGTATATCGTATCGATTACAACTGTTATTAAACTAATCGTATATCATTCTCCAATCTTTTTCGCTAGCTAATAAAAATACATTTTTTTTTTTAAACTTATTTTAAAAGTGGTAAAAAAACGGTTAATTAGGTAGCGAAAAAAGAAGTAGAGAATAACAGACATAATGTATAATCGGCTTCGTAGTCAGAGGTGGGACGGTAATAGAGCTTATAAAGTCCTCTCTCCCGAAACATGGCCGGATAGAGCTTATAAAGTCCGCTCTCTTGAAACATGGCCGGCTTTTCCGGTGTCAGCGATAGCACCAGCGGAAATTCTGACAGCTTTAGCTTCACGATTTATGACAAAGATACACGGATTTTGAAGCTTCATTTCGGAAACACTATATATTCATATTTATAATTTAGGCCCTGTAGGCCTAACAAAATATACTGAAACTATTTAAAGGCTAAATTCAGTCCAAGATACTGAACAACTTTCCCCAAGGAGCATTAAATCTAAATATAAAAAAAAATATTTTTGCCTCGTTCACCAATCAGCTGATCCGAGTGTGTATGGAAAGAAAAAAAAAATTTTATGTTTCGATATATGAAATGATGAATTTAAAAGCCTTAAAATTGTTTCAGTATATTTTGTTACACGTTATATTAAATTATTGTACAAAAAGAATGAGTTTCTTTTTATTGCATTAGATAAAAATCCTATAAACTTCATTCTAGGAAAACTTTACATACAGCAAACCTTTTCCTATCACGTGGGCATATGAGTAAATGGTTAACTTTGTCATCTTCGCATCAAACGAAATCAATTTATCATATTTATGACAAGCAACGTCTTAATTAATCGGTTATGACACGCTGTATAATATATTTAGAAGAAATGCTCAGTCATTTGGCACTTACAGCCAAGTAATTGAATCGAATCGTTTGTGGGTGTCGTTCACTTAAATTATAATAGGGTTACCAAGCGTCTTGCTTTTTCAGGACCTTTCTTATATTTATATCTTTAGATACTTACGAGTATATGTTCCTTTTAACACATTTTGTGTCAGCTACGAGAATAGTCTTAGTATATGAACGAGTATAGTTGGCACCGATGTAAATAATTATATTCTTATAGAACAAAGCACTTTACTAGGAAATTTATCAGTATTTTCTTTTAGGCTATTTTTAATTTTTAGGGTTCCGTATCCAAAGGGTCCAAACGGGACCCTATTACTGTGACTCCGCTGTCTGTCCGTCTGTCCGTCTGTCACAGGCCTCTATCTCTTGAATCGTAATAGCTAGACACTTGAAATTTTCACCGATTATGTATTACTGTGGCGGCTATAACAACAAAAACTAAAAATAAAAAATAGTTTAAAATGAAAGCGGGTCGTCATACAAGAAACGTGTTTTTTCAGCGTTTTTAACTTGATCTTTATAATGGCATTAACTAGATACTTGAATTTTTCTCCAATTATGTATTACTATGACTACAATAACAACAAATACTAATAATAAAAAAAGTTAAAAATTAAAGGGGGTCGTCATACAAAAACATGTTTTTCAGCGTTTTTAACTAGATTTTTATAATGGCATTAACTAGACACTTTAAATTTTCGCCGATTATGTATTACTATGACCACTATAACAACAAATACTAAAAATAAGATAAAATTAAAAATTAAAGGGGGTCTTCATACAAGACACGTGTTTCTTCAGCGCTTTAAAATATTGTACGGAGGTACGGAACCCTTTATGTACGAGTCCGACTCGCACTTGCCCGTTTATTTATTTACTCGTATATTATCATAGTATTTACAAATTCCAGTTTTTATAGGTTTAGAATGGCAACCCTAAATTAAAAGCACGTAATACCGCCAAAATAAATTAAACTTCGAGTTAGATTCACTATTATAGGCTTTTTGTGTCTGTTAGAGGTCTGTTGACAATGGGCACTTTGATTGCAGGGACATTATGTTGCGATATAGATATAATGCCGTTAGTTGCATCTGTGTAATGGCCATCACCATTAGTTAATGACAATTTATGTTTATGACTATGTCATACAATAGTGTCATATCATAACTTCAGTAGAATTGAACCATAGATCTTTTTGACGAACTTTCATTTTTTGCATAGGAGTTTTTCCATTATGTAATTTAAAACATATTTTCTCAAGTGCTAGTTTATATATATATATGTCGTCTATTTATTACGTTGTTTTTTTTTTTGTACTTGTATGTTCCACCATCGATATAAAAGTACAACTAGTGTAATCTACACAAAACATAGAGCACATTTATTTTTATCAACAAATACTGTTTCTGTGTAAACAATTTCAAATTGGTTGATGACATCATTTTTTATTTACTTTTTAACAGGTGACAGGTTAGGCGTATTGTTATTTTTGAATATAAACTCTGTCATGTCAATAGGCAATAGATGAACATTTTGAAAATGGTTGAAAACTTTTCTGCTGTAATAAAAATTGTTATATAAAAATTACAACGGTCATTTAACTGTCAAAATATACCAGTTCTTGTCAACTGCCATATGAAATTATTTTTTATAATGCGCCAGACGGTCAGGACAAAAGAAATAGCGACGCGAGACGACAAAGGTGTGGAAGTTAATCTTACGTGATTAAAAATGAAAATTTTATACATAGAATTGACTGAACAGAAATAAGAAAAGAGGAATATTATTCCTATCAGCAGAAAAATGTTCAAGCTTTTTCAAAATTTTCATCCCTTCCCTATTTATCTTTACCATACGTAACTAAGACACTTTCCCTACAAAATCACTAATAAAGGTCTATTCGTACATTCACACCAACTAAATGTATTCAACTAAGTACACTGTTCAAACGTCATATCATAGCAAACGATAATGCACTACAATCTGAACATCACAACATTTAAAATTACAATGTAAAAAATATGATACTGATACAGTAAGTCAATAATATAATTTACAAAACATCACGGTCACGTTATCATAACCTCGATTTTGCGATATAGATTAAATTATAATCAATCGAAGTAAAACACGATTAATCGATTAAGACGCAGAGCACAGTATGTGCAACGCAAAGTAATTTTATATCTTCCTACAATTTCATGGTACAGAGATCATTGAGAGCGGTGCGTATATCATATATCTATACTAATATTATAAAGCTGAAGAGTTTGTTTGTTTGTTTGTTTGTTTGAACGCGCTAATCTCCGAAACTACTGGTTCGAATTGAATAATTCTTTTTGTGTTGGATAGTCCAGTTATCGAGGAAGGCTATAGGCTATATAACATTACGCTACGACCAATAGGAGCAAAGATATAGTGGTAAATGTGTAAAAAACGGGAGAAATTATTTCATCTTTAAAGCCTTCCGTTGCGTGCGCCGTGAAAAAGGTTCAAGATACACAAAAAATATGTATTAAAGAATAATAGCTCTTTTAATGATCTAAAAAACAGTCCGCGATAGTATATGTCTATCTTTTAAGATTAACTCACAAAAACCGTTTTTATGGTACCTAATTTGGTCGAAATAATTTGTTTAAGTTGTATCAACATAATAATATTAATCTTTATTCAAATAAATATGTTGTTGGTTAAGAGTACTTCATCTATACTAATATTATAAAGCGGAAGAGTTTGTTCGTTTGATTGTTTGTTTGTTTGTTTAAACGCGCTAATCTCAGGAACTAATGGTCCGATTTGGAAAATTCTTTTTTTGTTGGGTAGTCCATTTATAGAGGAAGGCTTTAGGCTATATAACATTACGTTCCGACAACCACGCGAACGAAGTCGCGGGCACAGCTAGTCTATGATATACGCACATATATTGCAACATAGTAAACGCAGTAATATTTTACTATATCTAGTAAAATATTACTGCGTTTACTATGTTGCAATGATAAAACTAGTGGCTCTTTGAAGTTTATCGGATAAAAAAGTTGTTCAGACAAAAAGTTGTTCAGAAAAAAAGTTGTTCAGACAAAAAAGTTGCGTCTTGCTATGAGTAACAAAAAAGTTTTATGACATATTTGATTTTTTTTTTCTAAATGGCTGAAATATGATTATTTTCAAGTTTCAAACCCCTATATCTCAGCCATTTTGAAAAATTTAATTATCGAACCTGCATAAAAAATTTCACGAGAATCGGTTAATAAATGCGACCTGTAGGCGAGAACAAACCGGCGGACAAACAAACTGACAACCTGACGGACAAAAGCATTTTTGGCCAATCTCGAAACTGAGACGCTTCGCTCGCTCGCTCAATGATATAATTATACACATAGTAAACTTGTACTGGCTTAAATAAACGGGCAAGTGCAGGTCGGACTCGTACATGAAAGGTTCCGTACGGCGGTACGGAACCTTTCATGTACAATGTTAAAACGCTGAAGAAACACGTTTCTTGTGACGACCCCCTTTAATTTTTAACATTATTTTATTTTTAGTATTTGTTGTTATAGTGGTCATAGTAATACATAATTGGTGAAAATTTCAAGTATCTAATTAATGCCATTAGAAAGATCAAGTTAAAAACGCTGAAAAAAACACGTTTCTTGTATGACGACCCCCTTTAATTTTTAACTTTTTTTCTATTTAGTATTTGTTGTTATAGCGGCCACAGTAATACATAATCGGTGAAAATTTTAAGTGTCTAGCTATTACGGTTCAAGAGATAGAGCCCTGTGACAGACGGACAGACAGACAGACGGACAGACAGCGGAGTCATAGTAATAGGGTCCCGTTTGCACCCTTTGGGTACGGAACCCTAAAAATGGTAGTAGCATATAATACTCGTATAATAAACCCTATGTCACTCCCAAAATTTAGATAAATCAAATGATACTGCGTATATCAATATGCATTTAGCCGTTCAAGCTACAGTCCGTGGCAAATAAATAGACATATATGATGTATATGCATGCGCTCGATAAACAACACCTTCTTCGGCAGTCGGCTAAACATTTTAAAAAATCGTTACATAGTGAATCTAATTTCCTTTATTAATGTAAATATCTGAATCGCGTTGAAGTTAAACACTCTCAGATTGTCTACGACTTTTTCTTTCAAAAGTACGATATTATGAACAAGTTAAATTGTGCGCTTCGGGCGAGCGCTGTACAAAAGCGTAGCGAACTAGCGAAGTTTTCAAAAGTACACAGTGGTATGTAAGTTTTTCTAAAAGTGCAATTTCATCTACGAGTAATTCTCCAATGCAACTGCATATTTTTATATCGAATTCCCAAAATATTATTGAAAAAAGTTTTTGATACTCAGTTTATATAAAGTTTTTGACATAATCCTCGTATTTTTTGTAAATGTAATTTTACTTGGCCGCTGAAACCTTCCCTTGGGTAACTGTAATGGCAGCAAATATAATAGGACAAACGTTCAATAATAAATGATATTTTCATTACATATTATATTCTTCTATCGCACAAAATGTATGGCCGCCTAATTAAATAGTATGAAGTAATAAACATTGTTGACAGGAAACCTTACAAAATTATTATTTACCATAGTAAATTATTACCCATAGCAAGTCGGCTTTCCCAAGTTTTCTGTGTCCACCGCAATTTTGCCATGTTTTATCGTTCGGAAACCCGCGATAGTGTTGTTACCCCTGTTATTAGCGATATAACGTTATAAATAGCGGCTGTTACGTTATTATTGAACGGCAAGGAAGTGACAGCCACCAGCAATTTATAACGGGCGTATTTAACGAGAAATAATGTTTCCAATGCGAAGAGACTTATTTATGGGTTTGCGATAATTGTTAAAAGTAGCTTTACTGTAGAGGTTCTTCTTCAAATTATCGCTTTTCTATCATATATTACACGGGTAATAGAATCTTATACAATGTAGTTTTACTAACTGATCACGTACAAATTAACGTAGCTTTCTTTGATCGTTATTCCGGAGAAATTTATATGTAGAAAGATGCCACAAGACCTAATGACCAAGTTTTGCTAGATACTCGTAAGCTTATACAACCAGGAATACACTTAGACGAAATAGACAGATACCGACAAGAATTTACTGTCCCTCGACTATATAAGAGACGGTCCAGCCGGGCTAGTAATGCTAGTATGGCTACGGCGACAAATTTCATCCTTCTAAATTGTCCACACAACAACATAAACCAAAAAATATTTAATTACGAAAATCCATTCTTTGATGAGTGGCGGCAGTACATTCGGTGATAGTTGTCATGTACATTTTTACAGAGGGGAGATATGTATAGATCTTTGGTTTAAATTCACGTGCTAAGGCCGCAGGTTCTAACACAGCGATACATGTATTGAATACGTCTAAAGGCCGATATACCTAACATTACCGTGACAACACCCTTCTTTACATCTCCACGTCACTAAGTGTAACATTTCCTGCTGATAGCTTACTAAGGAAGCACAACTGTCTGGTTTTAACAATGAACTTCCCACAGATATACTTACAAAAGCTTTATTGAATTGTGACAAGACGAAGGCGCGAATATATACCGATTTGCGTTATGACATTTTCATACGAAGGTTTTGATTTTAAGAAGATGCTAGCTCAGGATGCTAGTATATGTACAAGATTTTATTTAAAACATTTTTTAACTTTAATTTATCCGATATTTATTAAATTTAAACACAATTAAACTTGAGAACAAACATTCTAGTACAAACGATATGCAGTCATACAAAAAAAAATAACACTGAAGAAAATCGAATAGATCATTTTGAAGCATGAATATATATGAAATGACGAATGAAACGAATACTTCCGTAGCCGTTAGTCTGTCTGTATCATATAAATACATGTATGGACTCATTCAAGTTTCCATACAAAGCAAATAAAAAGAATATTAACCAAGGCGCCAAGAAAAATAATACACATAAAGACCTTACACAAAGTGTAATATGAAGCTATTTTTATGTGAAATGTAGTACAAAGCTAGAAATTTTCGGTCTTTGTTCTCAGTTGGGGTGTAAATCTTCGTTAATTTAGTACAATTCCCAAATTGTAGTTGTAAAAGTTTATAGTCACAGCTTGCTTTAATCCGCCACAATAGCTTAGTTTTGTAGGAATATATTGTATTGCGTGGTTTTAGGATTAAGTTCATTAAGAGGGTATTTAAACTAATGTGAGTAGGTACTACTACTAGGTATGTACATAAATGTGAATTATAGAACTTGAAAACTTGTTTTCTGCAATGTTTGTAAATTGCTAGTCTTGGCATAGAGTAATTAAATTTTTAACACTTCTTCTTCACCAAAGCTCTTCATCATGTCTTTACTAAATTAATATGGGACCAACTTGGTAGTAAAGGCTTTCAAAGAATCATCAAAATCATTTCACTAATGGCGAAGATAGCGTAACATATGTAAGTACATACAAAACAAAAGATGCGAGTTGAACTCATAACCTCCTCATTTTTTGAAGTCAGTTAAAACTGATGGAATGTACCAGCTGTTCTTCCTCTTACACAAGTCTTAGAAGTCGACTAAGGAAAAAGTAAGGACTAAACCTGGGAGTTTATTCTACACAGAAATGGACAATAAATAGGATGTGAAAATACTTGTAAAGGTTCAATATTAAAATGATACGCTAGCATTTGCTAAACGTGATATTTTATGGGACGAGCCTAACTGGTCAGCATACCATAATATAGGGTGGTGGCTAAGCGGTTAACGCATTGGCTGGGCGTCTGTGAGGCATGAGTTCGATCCTCACTTAGCACGACTTGTACCTCTAGTTTGTACTCCTGTACAGAGGAAAGTGAGTAACCGTCTGTACGGTCATTTTCAACTACCACCACTTGATTCCGGTAAAGGAAAACATCGAAGGAAACTTTCACATTAGTGACTATTAATTGTAACAGTATTTATGGCCAGACTAAGTATATGACTATTTTTAAAATCATGAAATTTGAAGTACAAAAATACGTTTGACGTACATCTCAAAGCTTAGAATTAAGACAGATTTCACAAGCGTATTTGGTTTAATATCAACATCCCTACCAGCTCCCATTCATTCCTACGTACAGTAATTACTGCGTGTGTTAATCACCGCCCCCCATGCCAATAACTCGAAGCACTTGGAGTGAGCACCCTCTACCCTCATGTTGTTGTCATACAACTGAGTGAACCTAAACGACATTGCTAATTCCAAAACTATTAGAGTAAGGGGATCCCCCTTTAAAGCTTTTATAGCAAAAGCATTGGCGCATGCTGTGAAAATGTAACTTATGATCACATCATGTGATCATAAGTTACATTTTTAACCGACTTCAAAAAAGGAGGAGGTTATCAATTCGTCGGTTTTTTATGTATCTTTCCTGATTACTCGAAGACGCCTGATTCGAGAATTTTTTTTTTATTAAATTAATGCATACGGGAATTAACGCAAATCGTCCCATAGAAATTTTATTCAAATCGGTTGTGTGGTTTGTTATTAAAATTTAATTAATATAAGTACTAAAACGCACATGATAAATATGAGTACGTACCTGAGTTGTACGTCCGAATTGAATTCAATTCGTTTATTGTTTCCATACGTGAGGTAAAAGTGCAATGTATATAATAATATTGCTCCAGTTGTCGCGTCAGCAATAATACAAAAAACCACGAAACGGGGAACAGACAAAATATTTCACAAAACAATAACTTAGTACAGTTCTTGACATAAATGTATCAAACATGTTTTACTCACTAAAAGTAACTTGATTTATTTTAATACAAAATGTGCTTGTTATAAAACTAGAAAGCTCTGCAGCAGCTTATACCTTAAGCACTTATTAACTGAACCTAAATCCCTAACTTTGTGAACTTGTATTAATAAGATTACTCCTGAGTATATCTACTGAGTAAGATAAGATTATGTTTAAGATAACGTTAAAAGATGTTCATATTCAACTTAGTTTGCAAGTTTGAGCTACAAATTCTACGCTAACTGTACATAGAATGGTCGGTTCAGCAAAAGGCACCCCTCCCCGTCTAGACTCGAGGGGAAAATGGAAACTTAAAGAGCTGCAGAGCTTTTGTGTTGAGAATAATGCAAGGAAATCATATAAAAACATGAGGACTTTTTGTTTCCTCTATCGTAATCAATATGTTATGAAAATGCTAAGATTTTTATACCGACTTGTGTTTTTGGAGTTATATTAGGTTTCTAGAAATATTTTACTTTGTCCTGATTTATACTATTTAGATATTCATTTACATCCTTAGGAGCTTAGGCATCGTAAATATAAAGCTCTTCTAGCCCAAGACATCTAATGATATTACAACTAAAAATATAAGTAGAACTCAAATATAAAAATACATTGTTTATCTAGTAGCTCCTATACTGCGCTATACAGGATGGAATATCCCTTTAGTCCCATCTCGTAGCCAGATTTGAAAGCTGGCTATCAAGGAAGTGAAATTATTTGTGCATAGTATTGCATCGGAATTCCTCCTAGCACCGCACTTAAGGCAAACAAGAAGTAATAACAATTGCTATTTATAAATTACTGGCGTTTTATTTCTTAGGAACTTTACGTACTTGCTTTATCCCCTTATTTTAATGTCATTTATCATAATATCACAGGAATTTAATTCATATAAATATTAACTGGACATGATTTAGTTCAAGATTACTAAGCATTATAGAGATGAATATTAAAGAGCGTAGGTACCTACATGAGCAAGTCCTGTACGCGTGGGTGCTCCGCCTGAGGACTGTCTGATAAAGACTGACGTCTCAAAACGAAGAAATCCCGAGATTAAAATCCGTCTGGTTGGTAACGAGCAAAATAAACGGAACTCCGCTAGAAAAAGTAAAAACTTCCTGTGAAAATGAGAATTTGAAGAAAAATATTGCGGGCAGAACGGGTTGCTTTTGCCAGTTTATAGAAGTGTATTATTTTCTCTTTATTTGATTCTTAGCCTAGGTTTTAGTATAATAAATTTATATAAGGTTTAATATAAAACATAGGTACCTAATACAAAATGGAAATATATTATTAAAACGTATAAGGGTATTATTCTGTATGTAAGTTCATGCATAATTTTAATCATCTCTATTGAATCATAACGTCGAAAGAATCACTGGACATTTTACAGATTTCATTTCCATAGATTTGATTTTATGTACCAAACTAACCTAAGTCACCATTTGTAAAATTACTTTTGTTATTTTATCATGTGTAACTATCGCTGATGTACAATAAAGTTTTTTAAATTAATTAATAAATAAACCTCTATCAGAAAACAAATTCTTTCCTGGTTTTCGCTGGTAACAAACCACACAATACAAAAAACGAAAAAAAATATAGATAAGGTCATGTACCTATGCACACGCGTAGTGTATATTCAACACCAAATAGCACCATCTACTTACTGTCCTTATACAGGAGACGTCGGTTATTAACGTAAGCTTTTCAGTAATTGGAAAGCCTACGAGAAAAGAGTACATAGAAAGGATACATGTGGAAAAGGAATGAGAATCACTGAGCTGTGTTTGTTATTCAAACTGAAAGGGGGATGCTACTTTGATATGCCCCTTTTTTACGTTTGTTACGTATTTATGCAATATATTTTGTGTATACAAGTATGAAACTCTATGTCTTGGTGAGTGATTTAATAAAAATATACACAGACACAATGACACACAGACTGTTTAATAACAATAGGGATGATGACTAGGTCAGAAAAGTATTATAATAATTAGTCCGTTAGTTAGATTATCCAAAAAAAATGTACCCATATTTTTGAGTTTATCAAAAAAGTAAAAATTTACAAAGATACAGAGTATCAAAGTTCCAGTGTGGGGGCTTGTGACGTCACCGATGTGTAAAAAGCGTGACATCATGCAAAATATAAATGCGCTGTATCTTTGTATTTATTGTTTCTCAGAGAAAAAAAAATACGTGTACTATATTTTTAAATAATCTAACCGATGGGCTAAAAATATTTTTTCAGTCATCATGCGTATTATACCGTACTTTATAAACAAATAACCATAAGTTAACTTTCCGACACTAACCGGCCGTCGTTAGTTAACCCGTTATGTTATAGATTTTCTAGTCATAAGAAAATGGCGGAGGTGGGTCATTAAGAAAGCGGTACACGTAATAATTTTCTTGTAGGCTTTAGTCTAATGATAACTACAAAGTAAATTGAATTCCTCAGTGTAATTCCTTATTATGTAACAATGTTTTGTTAGTTTATATTTGAAGGAAGTAAATTATCAAAAATACATGTTTGTTAAACAATATTTTAACAAATTTCCTTTGTAAAGCAATTGCTTTTAAGCTTATAAACGAGAAATATCCAACACGTTCTTAATTTAAACTATCAACAACAAATCATTCACTAATCAAGTCAACATTTTGATACAGTCTCTCTCATATTTTCAACGTGATAATTTTTCAAAACTAAAAACCGATTTTAACACTAAACTACACAAACGATTTTGATAAAATAATATAGGACCACTTGACAAGTATACGCTTTCAAACAAAAAAAGAAATTTCCAAATCGTTCCAGGCGTCTTCGAGTAATCGGGGAACATACTCGTACATAAAAAAAAAACAAAAGGTTCCGACGAATTGAGAACCTCCCCCTCTTTTGAAGTCGGTTAAAAACATGAGACTAGCTATTAAAATGTCCGTCGCTCGCGTGGTTGCCTGTATCAGGTAAGTCGATTTTCCCGCTCCGCCGGATCGGAAGCGACCGAGCTCAGGACCTCAGGTGCACCGCCACGATGCGATTGTACGTGATTTTACTGCATTGATTTACTCTCATTGTATCTATTCTGACGATCTTCGTGGCATAATGGTTAACACACGCTATTCTTGTTTTTTGGTTCGATCCCCAGGCAGGGCAAGTTGGAAAATCATCACTATCATCAGGTCTTTTTAGTCTCCACTGCAGGAGCACGACCCTCTCTGTACTACCAGAGCCATAAATTAGCCAGAGCAGCCAGAGCATTCGGCCTACACTCTCCACGCTGGCCAGATGGGTTGGAGAGGTCTCATTTAATGTTAATAAGCTTTGTTTAGCTTGTGTTTGCTAAGTCACCTTCTACGACATCTACGGGAAGACTTGGAATGAGAACGATGATGAATGAGTTCCCGGCAGAGTAGAACTCTGCCGGGAACCACACAGCAAAAATTAAAAAAAAAAAAACGGGTTGCACTCCGGATTTGCCGGCAAAAGTGAAAACTTGAATATTAACGTTGTGCATTTTTGATATTTTGGAATGGTTAGGGAATAATTTTGCACAAATTGCTTTAATTATCAGTAAAAAAGTACTATCATTTATGTGGTAGAATACAATATTTATTTATTGCGCTATCGTACACAAACATGACAATTTATCTCAGCTAAACGAAACAGCAGGCGCAGGCATACATTTTCGCCGCGCCGTAGAAAGAGAGGGGGATACTTCCACTCCTACGCCGCGCCGGCTGTCTACTTTCCATCCGTCTTACGAATTTTCGATCAGGACACGTGTCCTGACGCGAGTTTAACATTTTTTGCCCATTACAAAAAAGTGCACAACGCCGCTAAAGAAGTTTTCACTTCAAAAATTGGAAAATGGCGTTATTCAAATTGTCCTGGGTCTTGGGTTTTATCTATGCACATATGAACTTACCATAAAATATAGGAAGTATCGTTGAGACTCGAGTCAGTATCCCGTAACACAAGTGAAAACTTGCTTTGAAAGTAATAAACGTCAAGAAAAAATCTGTGTGATTTGTCCCTACATTCATTCATTCATAAACATGTATGCATATACTCGTACCTATTCTTCATTTAAGATGCTTTGGTTTGGGTTTCACTCAATTAGTAAGTATATTTTCTGCATCTTTTTATTGCCATATAGGAGGAATCTGTGTAACTTTCTGTGGTAATCAGTCCTGCAGGTATTCTTCCGCAAGGATAGTATTATCATCAGTATCACTGTATTTACCAAATACTTGCAGCTAATTTTGCGCTGCAGGTCCACAAGCAGCCAAGTCTTTTCAAACTATTCTATGCATTTCAATAATAGAAATAAAGGTGATTATGTTTTGAAAGTGAAAGTGCGCCGCCCGGCGCATCTATTTAGAGTATAATAAGACGCTGAAGCTTCAAATTATTTCGATATTTTAAAATCAAAGAGAGGTGTTAAACATTTGGGTAAAACGAGCACGTACCACCGGATTTATGCACCGGTAATGCACTTAATGTCGTCGGTTTAATATGCAGATGCGGCGGCGGTAATGTGTTGCCAGTGACGCTAGAAAACTGGGTGATGTTGCCGGATTGATGGCGGTTTCCTTATTAAATTCCACTTTCTAGGGAAAACTGCAGCGAGTTGTTTGTAAATTAAAGTTTTTGTTAACATAATTTCTATTAGATTGACGTTATAATAGAGCAAAATTTTACCTCTAACAGTATTAACACAATTACTGGCCGGTTGACTGGAAGAGATCCCTATACAGGATAAGTCCGCCTTTGTATATTTGCTTATCTGTTTTTGTATCTGCTTTTCTTTTGTGTACAATAAAGCTTTATAAACAAACAATTGCTTTCGAAAATAAAACATATTTAAAAGATCTATAAATAATTACACTTTTCTAATTTGAAACAATATAATTGTTAGCTAGGCACTGAATTTTACAAACCTAGATTTATAAGCGTTAAGTATCACGATAATAATGCAAAAGGCAGCCAACTAAGAAAATCTAGTTTTTTATTCAAACACTGAAATGAAAATGGACAAAACGACAGACAGGAAGTGGAGATAAAATGCATCTCGTGGACCGGACATGCGGCCATTTTGGGAGAGATACATCATTTACACCATAAATGGAGGGTGCTTTGGACTGCACGTACATCATTTATAAAAGCAATTTGTTTGTGAGCTTTTGTTGAAAGTGAATAATAAAATGGTGAGGCTCCGGGAAAAAGAAATAAATTACCGTACTTTTGCTTCAAATCCTTCTACTACCCTTCAACTGTCGATAAATTAAAAATATTGACGACGGGGTCAAAAATAATTTATTTAATACTGTTAAGAGAATAAAACATCACAAAATAGTGTCACTTGTATAGTGTCAATTGATCATATCCTTTTTCAACATGATTTTAGATTAATTAATGCAGAAAAATTTATATTAAGGGCGCTATTTGACTACAAAAAATTATGACGTAACAGTTCTGATTTTCATACAAATCCCATTTGACTTTTTGCTATCTAGCGGAATATACTTAGACTTAGTCATATAGTAAGTATACTACCAATTTAAATAGTGCACACTTTTTTATGTAATTGACAGAAAAAAAGGCTTCTTAAATAAGTAGAGTTATAATATAGAACTAACCAACCGCGATGCCGAAACACTGTAGAAGCGTGGTTGAAGCCCTCTGTTCCACCTGGCTAAGTGTCAAACTATCGACGAATTAATTCATTGTTAAAATTGATTACGAAATTCAAGTTGAATTCTAAATGTTATTTAAATTTACCACTTGTATTATCAAATAAGCCTAAATGTCAAAATAAATATTGATTGTAGGTAACATAATTTTAACGCCGCGTGTATTGTTATTATGATAATTATCAAACATATATGTTTAGGCCGCGGATAGTGTCGTTGACATAATTACTTAGGTCAGCGAATATAACACTAATGAATTTGCAAGTTTTACGATAAGCAACACCAGTAACATAAAATATTCAATGCTTATTTCTACACCGATGATTTTATAGTCATCGATTCTTCTTCACATAGATTTTATTATATTTAGGTTCTAGGCAAAACCTTGTTTCGTTTCCAATAATTTTTAACCCTCGACGAAAAAGAGGGGTGTTATAAGTTTAACGTGTCTGTGTATCTGTGTGTCTGTCCGTGGTATCGTAGCTCTTAAACAAATTGACCGATTTCTATGCCATTTTTTTATTCGAAAGCCTTGCCTGTCGAGATGGTTCTTAGCTATGTTTGATGGCAAATAAACTTGTTTGAGCCGCGGATAGTGTCGTTTTCATAATTACTATACGATTACTATACGGTTTTACGACAAGCAAAACCAGTAACATAAAATATTCAATACACCAATGATTTTATACGAGTAGTCACTTATAATACCACAAGAGCTTCAAAATTATCGGGTATTTCCTGATAGGTTCGTTGCAAACAAGAAGGAGTCAAGTTTTTCAGGTTAAAAAATCACGAGCGCGAAGCGCGAGTGATTTTTCCTGAAAAACTTGACGACTTTATTTGTTTGCAGGGAACCTTGAGGGAAATGCCAGATAATTTTGAAGCTCGTGTGGTATTCGGGGGATTATTTTTCCGTCCCAAATGTCGGCCAATAGAATTGCACCATGAGATGAAGTGAACAGTTAACAAATAAGAATTTCATAATGAATAAAATTGTTTTTTATGTATAGCAACGACCAGAGAAAATATTCAAAAAATTATCAGTATAATACCATGTAGGTTGTACCACGTGACGTCGAATGGTGCAATTCTATTGGTCGATATTTGGGACGGAAAAATAATCATCGATATTTTTTTCCTATTTTGGTTCTATTGAGTAAAACCTTGTTTCTGTTTCCAAAAGCTTTTATAATATTTTCATTTCATTATATAACAAGAGCGAAACAATTTAATTTTAATTATAAAAGGCATTTATTCTATTTACATACTTTTCACTAAATCTCCTTCCATAAATTACTACAATCACAGTAATCTACGCAGTAACCTCGCCTCAGTGTCTATAGTGTCTAACTCTATATGGTCTCAGTATAAACTCTTTATTCAATGCACGCTTGAACCAACGTGCTATGAAAAGACTATGAAATTAACATAAGCGCGTAGTTAACTGGTTATTTAACTCTATGCACCGTGACGTAACAGTTTGGGTCCATGACCTTACATGTAAACAAAGTTTTGACCTTTCAACAAGTTGGCTCCATTTTTATATAAGTATGTATTATAATTTTAAACAAAAAAAGCGACTTCATTTTTTGGTTTTCCATCAGTTCCACTTCCATCAAAACTCACTTTCTGAATGCAAATGCTTGATTTCTTGACAAAAACATCAATATCACTATTTGTGTGCGTAGAATATTTAAGGAGTTTCCTCCATTTCTCGAGGATCCCATCATCAGATCTTTCCCTGGTGACAATGGGACCAACTTGCATATATACTTTTTCAAACAAATAAACCGGCCAAGTGTGAGTTAAACTCGCGTGGAGAGGGTTCCGTACAAGTGATTGAATTCTTATAGGTTTTCCTGTAATCTACAAGCAATGAACTATAATTTGTATTTTTTTCAAAATTTTGGCCTCAGTACTTTCGGAGATCAGGGGGGGGGGGGGGGGGGAATGGTAAATTTTCGTCTTCTTTCTTGAATAAAATCAAAACTATTTATTTTACAATAACAACAAAAATATATTTGAGATCCTTACAACAAGCCCTTTCATTTAATATAACATAGTAAGTTTTTCTAAACTTTTTTTTAATATTTCCTATTTTTTCCCCCGAAATAGACCCTTATTTTTTTTAAATAATATTTATTTACTTTGCACATATGTATTTGGGTCATAGGATTACATCATCCTACCAAATTTCACCTGATTCCTTTCAATAGATTCGGAAAAAATTGGCTGTGACAGACGGACGGACAGACAGACGCACGAGTGATCCTATAAGGGTTCCGTTTTTTCATTTTTTGTACTAAACCTTAAAAAAAATATTTCCATTTGAATTGAGAAGCTTCACGCTCCACTCCAAGAATTACACGCGAAAGTTAGTTATTTTTTATAAATGTTTATTAATCTGGAGCAAGTATGTCATTTGGAATTTTATTTTATCTAAGTTAACACTACAGTCAACACAATAACAAAGTTTATCACTTGGTATTTCTTAGAGAGATAGCTAAATAAGTCACATACTTTGATTGGTTTTACCACATTTTTACGGCCAAAGAATAAAAAATATCGTTTACAGACGAGGTTAAATGGTTAAACACTGACATCCGGATTGTGATTTTGTTGCTAGGAAAAAATGTGTTCAGTGTGATACTAATTTGACGCTTTGTCATAGTTTGTATGTCCCAGTTGCTATCTTATTTTGTCATACATGGAGTCTAAGACGTATGCAATATTTTACAATGTACTAGTATATCTAACATAAACGGGCAAGTGCGAGTCAGACTCGTACATGAAGGGTTCCTTACCTCCGTACAATAAAACGCTGAAGAAACATGTTTATTGTATGACGACCCCCCTTTAATTTTAAACTTTACCTTATTTTAGGATTTTTTGTTATAGTGGCCACAGTAATACATAAATCGGTGAAAATTTTAAGTAGGTAAGTAATCTAGTTAATGCCATTATATAGATCTAGTTAAAAACGCTGAAAAAACACGTTTTTTGTATGACGACCCCCTTTAATTTTAATTTTTTTCTTATTTACCTATAGTATTTGTTGTTAGAGCGGCCACAGTAAAACATAATCGGTGAAAATTTCGAGTGTCTAGCTATTACGGTTCAAGTAATAGAGCCCTGTGACAGACGAACAGACAGACAAACGGACAGACAGCGGAGTCTGAGTAATAGGGTCCCGTTTGCACCCTTTGGGTACGAAACTCTATAAAAGCCGCATCGAAATCGGTCTATTCCTTTAGGAGCTACGATGCCACAGACAGACACACAGACACGCTAAACGTATATACCACCCTCTTTTTCGTTTGGGATTAAAACAACCTTGGGCGTCATCCGCACTTAGATTCGACAAGTGGCATACAATATTTCGAGCGCGCTTTGAAAGGCACGTTGGTCCGGTTACCATTATATGGCTATAAATTAGCTTGAAGAATCTGACATTATTGTTATTTATTTATTTAAGTTTATTGCACACAATTTCATATTTGATTGATTACATTGGGTCAACTTAACGCTATGCATTATCTACCAGTTTGCCTTTGGTTACTTATACACGAAAAAGCAAAAAAAAAACAAACATATCATATGCCTACTTAAATGTATAAAAAATGTTTTCGTCCGTTCGGTATTGATTACCTGCCAAAAGGGATTTTTCTAACAAGAAGGGGAAACGTCCATTACACTGATTGATAGCTTCCAAGATCAGAGTTCTGACAAACGGAAACGCCTTAGCCTCCTCAAAAAGCTTCATGAATGTAGGTACATTTTTAGAGTTTTTAAGACGGGCGCATTCTATATAATAATAACGTAATATCTAAAATAGTTTTACAATGGCTCATAAAATTCCGTTTTGTAGATAATATTACTAGTACCGATAGTTCTGGATTATGTTTCCAATGTTATGTTTGTTTACTGCGCGTTTCGCGACTGTATCAAACATTTAAAAAAAAAACACGTTTAATTTTACTGGTTTCTGGCTGCCTCCGTGGTCTAGTGCTCAAGGCGTTTGGGGCGCGTGGGTTCAAATCCCACTGGGAAGCATACTTTGTGAAAAAGTTGTTTCCAGTTTGGTTAGGATATTGCAGGTTTGAATTATCTGATTATCCGAAAAAAAAATATGAGTAAAGCTGTGGGTCCCGAACGCTATCTAGCGTTTGTAAACCTATCCTAGGATTGGTTCTAGTCTACCCTTAGGGTTGCGGAGGTCAGACGGCAGTCGCTCTGAAGCGTTACCGCTGATAATGCCACCGGGAATACGCTCGGATGATGATGATTTCATTTTACTGGTTCCGGATTTTTCTTCTCCACACACACATACATACGAGTATATACGAGTGTATATTAACGAAAATATGTTTAGTAAGGATATGTTTTTAAGAATATGATGGTTAAAAATTCAACAAGCTCTAACCGAAATACTTACAATTTCCCGCACGACATCTTCACATCAACAAACTCAACATGCACCGGGATACGTACCTGCAACAACACAAATGCTAATTAGTGATGCACTAACGTCGCTATTAACACATGAATGCACGTTTCAAAGGAAGAGTTCATTGTGAGAGACATGGTTCATATTAGTCGAGTTTTCCACCTACAATATGTATAAAGTAATAAGCCGTGTGGTTCCCGGCAGAGTAGAATAGGACCACTCCAAGCCTTAATTCCCGTGGATGTCGTAGAAAGCGACTTAGGAAACACAAGCTAAACAAAGCTTATAAACATCAATGAGACCTCTCCAACCCGTCTGGCCAGCGTGGAGAGTGTAGCTAAATCCTCTGACTACTGGCTAATATATTGCTCTGGTAATACAAAGAGGGCCTTGCTCCTGCAGTGGAGACTAAAAAATATCTGATGATGATGATGTATAAAGGACGTAGTACAAAATGATGTATTTGCCATCACAACGGGATACCAATAGTGTAATGCATTTATGTGAAACAAGAAATGCAACGTTGAGGCTTGTGGCTGACAATGTCTAGTCTGCTACAATGTACAATGTGTTCTATTAAAATGCAATGACAGAAACCACATCAACCCAGTTAGTTTATTTTTTTTTATAGTTCGGCTACACTTGGCTGCATATTACATACGCGAGTAAGTTAACTTAGCTCTTCTTTCTATAATGCAGTAAGTGTATGACAATAAAATCACTGACTCGTCGTCTTGATTGCTAAATTTTTTTCGGTATGATACACACAGTCGAGTAAGATTTTATTCCTAACTACTCGTAACTTTACTGGCCTATTCAAATAGAACAATATGAAGTAAACAAAAAATGCCTTTTGGTCTACGGTCAAAGTCGTAAATTAAAAAGTAAATACACGTGCCTCCTGCACATGATTATGAATTATTACGGACAGACTTTAAAGGTTCATGAATTTTAGAATAGTTAAGACAACGCAACGTTAAGGGTTGGATCTCATCTATCAGCACGGAACAGCACTTTTCTATGCTGCTATCCTTTTCTGTCGCGCAGAACAGTAATTTGCTAGAGCGAGAGAGAGCGACGGAACGCTGCAGCACGGCCGGTGCTGAAGAGTTCCGTCGCTCTCTCCCGCTCTAGTAAATGACGCTTCTGAGCAACAGAAAAGAATAGCAGCATAGGAAAGTGCTGTTCCTTTCTGATCCAACCCTTATACGTTATAAAATAGTAATAATAGTTTGAAAGACCACTTTTATCATTACAAAACGTGGTCTTTTAAACAATTGCGTTGCATCATTATTAAATTAATGCATACATTAACTAAATAAAAAGTATGTTTTGCGTTTCTTCCCGTATACAATAATTTAGTAATACGAGTACACAAGCATCAGAAATATAAGATGATAAACTCATATAACACATGGGAAAGTATCATCAAACTAAAATACACATTACATTGAAAAAAATCATAGCTTATCTTACCGTAATATGATATCAAGAGCAAGATTTACAAAGTTTAAATAATGTTATTACGCGTATGTTTTTTAATAATCAACACGATTTCTTAGACCAACTTATTAGACTTTTTAGTCGTTAAATAGCCGGTTTTATTTATTAAGGTTTTTAAAACTCATTGATAAACTGCAAAAATCAGGTTCAGAATAAACAACGATTACATAATAAATAAAAACATTGCGATTTCCCTACTACAGCTTCTGGAAGCCTTACTCAGTGCACCGCCTGCATCCGGTGCAAGCGATATGCAAACTGCACGGGGAAATGTGTATTTGTTTTTGAATTTAAAAGTCGCGCAGGGGGAAAATTTTCGGCGGAAAATGTTGCCACGTATTGTAAAATCCTTAAGCAGGGTTAAATATTACACATTCGTTTTTAATTTAAAATGTGCACAGGATATTTTTGCCGAAAATGTTACAACATTAGGTAGAGAATGCCATATGGCATTAGGTCCATTACTTGTACAACATTTTTGTGCAATAAAGTTTTTAAATAAATAAACATTTTTAAGCTTAACGACAATAAAATGGAAACTGTAATTAGTATTACGAAGATGAGATTTTACTTTTTTGTTTAAGGATAGGTAATAATTATTCATATGTATGTCATCCTCCATTGTTTGTCATCCCAGCCTTTCTTCAGCCATCATAGTTTTCTCTTTATTGATGTCACGCAAGGACCACCACGAATAATTAAATTTGCGATCATGAAAAACTGCGATGTGAAAATTTGCTACTATGAAAAATGATTTAATGACGAAGATCTAACAAATCACCTCGTGCACTAAGGTGCGATCCAACAAGTTTATTTTTAACTAGCTGTGCCCGCGACTTCGTTCGCGTGGTTGTCGGAATGTTATTTAGCCTAAAGCCTTCCTCAATAAATGGACTACCCAACAAAAAAAGAATTTTTCAAATCGGACCATTAGTTCCTGAGATTAGCGCGTTTAAACAAACAAACAAACTCTTCCGCTTTATAATATTAGTATAGATTAAGTACAAATATTTTAAGGGGTGATTAACTCCATCATTTTGAACAACTTTTCTCAATAAATGTATATCAAAATACGAAAAAAAAATTGTAATTCGACATGTTTCGTCCATTCTAGGACACCATTCAGGCAATACCTTGCTTTACTTACTATAAATTGGTCTGGCCACAAGGACAGAAGGTTCATGATTATGATCCCAATATCACTTAGGTATTTTAGTACTAGGTGATATTTGAACCGGGGCTTGGAATACCGTTAAAAATCTGGTAACGTTAATTCTGTCAAACGGCGGTAACGTTATCAGCAAAGGTAATGTTATGCTGGGTAACGGTATTTTTTCCAATATTAACCGATAATCAGATAACGTTACCAATGATATTAACCGTAAAAAGTATTGTTAACACTGTATTTCTTTTCGATATTTGACAGAATAAATTGATGAGAGTTTGTCTAGTAAGCTACTAGAGCTATTTACATAATAGTTACCATTGACATTAATATATATACTCGGCATCTTCAAACACGGCCATGTCCTTTTTGGTAATATAGAATAAACACGAGAGTAGTACAGAAAGGTCAATATATTTTTACATACCTACGAGTACGTGGTTCAAATTAAATCCTACATATATTTTAATAAATGCGGATGTTGATAAGTATGGCTGGATGTACGGATGGGTATATGGATGGTTGTATGGTTGTATAGATTTTTAGATTGTAGACTCACGACTATCATATTTATAAAGGTAAAAGTTAAACTGCACATATCTGTTTCTTTGGTTGGTACTTGTATACCTTTTTGTTTTTTTTTCTTTGTTAGCTATCTCTGTATTTAATGTATCATATGATCATAAACGTAAGTATTGGGTCTAAATTACATATGTTTATTTAGATTACATATATGAAGATTTGTAATCGGCTTATAGTTATATAATAATTTATCAAAATCGATCTAGCCGCGTAGCAGTTACGAGGAAACAGAATAATAGGGACAAACATAATAAAACATCAAAAATGTGTAAGCGGCCATCTTGGATCCAAAATCTGATAGCAGTTTCAAGTTGCGCGGGGCACTTGTAGGGGTACAGCCCCCATATACAAAATTTTTGAGCCCTCGGATCGGAGGTCCTAGTGAGACGTAACGAGAAATGACTTAATTTTATAAAGGATTTATAGGATTTTAGGAAACTTTTGCAAAGCATTTATAGCATATGTAGATAAAAATTATAAAACTTTAACATTTTTAAACGTTTTACAAACATTAGTAACTGAGTAGCAAACAAATAGTTTTTCGATGCTTCCATGAAGAAAGTGAAATGTCGGCATATTTATGATGTCTACATTTCACTTCTGTTTTGTTAGTCTATGACGAATCATTCCATCGGTTGACAGATCATTCACTCATTACATTCATTATGGCAGCCGAAATTTTGCAATCCGTATATAATTTTCAATCAATGAAATGTAGTTACTTACCGATGGAAAGTTATTCCTTCATATTTTGCTTTGTTCTTTGAATTACTAGTGCAGTATCTCAACACACACCAAGGCATTTTTGACTAAGTTGACAGTGTTTTCTTTAATGAATTGTTGAGTGTTTAATGCGCGTATTGCTAGTGAGTGACTTATGTGAGGTTAACAGTGATAGCATATAATGAACAGAACACAACTGTTGTATGTGGCGTCTTCTCTAGTACGTAAGTACATAGATCTCGTTGATCGTTACTTATATCGTTAATTGATAACGTTATAAACGGTAATGACGATACCTCTTATAACGTTACCACTAAAATAACATTATTTAACGTTACTTTTAGTGTGAATTTGGTACCGTTAACAAGCCCTGATTTGAACAATATCAAACACGATATAATTGAAAATGGCCACTGACCAGGAATTAGTTCATTTATTATATATATTAGTTCCATCATTCTAATCGTTCATGGCGCTAAATACCCGTAGTTCATTTAACCCGGACGTACAGAATAAATGGCCCAGTACTAAACTATGATGACTTATCATTAAATTAGAAGAGACGTTCAATGTGCACTGGCCTTACTATCTATCTAAACCTAGCCTAAAAGTGCTGGACCAAAGACCTTACAATGGTTTCTAATTCACATCACGCGTGTGAAGGTTCAAGTTACTAACGTTGATCGAATCGCAAGGGTCATAGGACTTTCGAGGTATAAGCTTACAGATTTACAACTTTCTCAACTTGAAAAGACTTGTTGTTTAGTGAAAAATGCTTTCAAAAAAGAATTACTACGTAAAGATAGAAAATGATAATTGCTAATAAGACCCACAGAGAAAGGTGTACGAGTCAGTACAGTATTTGATTGTTTTATATTATCGAATTAAGATTTAATTAATTAATTAAATATATAGGGACAAATCACATTGAGCTAGCCCCAGAGTAAGTTTTAAACTACTAACTCAACGACGCTATATTTTATGATAAAATCTATTCTAAGATTCCAAATGTCGAGTAACGTGATACTTTTTTGAAATAAGACAGATTTGAACCTTAATCTGATTTTGGTTTAAAAAAATAAGGAAATTTTATTAAAAATAAACGGGCAAGTGCGAGTCGAACTCGTACATGAAGGGTTCCGTACCACCGTACAATGTTTTAAAACGCTGAAGAAACACGTTTCTTGTATGGCGACCATTTTTAATTTTTATCTTTTATTTATTTTTAGTATTTGTTGTTATTGTGGTCATAGTAATACATAATTGGTGAAAATTTCAAGTATCTAGTTAATGCCATTATAAATATCAAGTTAAAAACGCTGAAAAAAACACTTTTCTTGTATGACGACCCCTTTAATTTTTAACTATTTTTAATTTTTTGTATTTGTTGTCATAGCGGCCACAGTAATACATAATCGGTGAAAATTTCAAGTGTCTAGCTATTACGGTTCAAGAGATAGAGCCCTGTGACAGACGGACAGACAGACGGACAGACGGACAGACAGCGGAGTCTCAGTAATAGGGTCCCGTTTGCACCCTTTGGGTACGGAACCCTTAAAAGCAACGCTTTAAGCCACTACGCGTCTGTAAACATTTTAATACCTAGCAACGTCACGATAATGGTTTGTGACTCATAATGACCTTATTAGAGAACGTAACAGTTGACCTTACTGTCCCCGATAGGAAGTCACGCAGATATGTTGGACAAACGGTAGCCAGGTCACTATTGTAGATTTTTAGAGGCTTATAGAACTTTGTAAAAGTCCAGTAAAAAAGGCTCACGGCATGAAACGGACGATCTGACTTCGGCATTTTTTGTTCAATGTGGCAGCAAGATTGTATGTCGCTAATTGACGTTATAAAACCTATGCCTACGTCGTTTCGTTTACACAGCTGTCAAACCATATTAAACTGTGTTTTTTACTGTTGAATTAGTGTCATTGATTGTGATTAGTGACTGGCACATGTAATTTCTTAAACGTGGTCAATAACAATATGTTTGTTCGTGTTCAAAACTTCCACTTGTCTTTGCAAATTCTTTGCACCGTTTGATGTGTAGACTGATAAATACTGAGGATAGTTTAAAGTTCCTATTTCCTGTATTATATTTTTTTTAATATTTCATCATCAGACATTTTTAGTCTCTACTGAAGAAGCACGACCCTCTCTGTACTACCAGAGCCAGAGCAGTCAGCGGATTTTGCCTACACTCTCCACGGTGGCTAGACGGGTTGGAAAGGTCTCATTGATGTATATAAACTTTGTTTAGCTTGTGTTTCCTTCTACGATTTCTTCTACGACATCCACGGGAAGACTTGTGGTCCTTTTTTACTCTGCCAGGAACCACACGGCTGTTACACATAATAAATGTGATGAATAATGTGCAAATCGCCAAACTAGTCGCTAAAAAATTACTTACTCCTACTCTATAATTACCTACTCCTTATTTTTGTACATGAAGAAAAAGCAGTATTCGTCGTCGTCATTCGCTTCTCTTTAAATAGGTATCCCCATTTAATGTGATGACTATTACAGTCTCTGATAACAATTTTAGTGGGTCGGTTGTCAAAATTGTTACTATTTTCAAACAGAAATGGTTGTCCAGAATGTCCAGGTGGTTGAAAGACAGAAGTTAATGTAATATTTCCTAAATTCAGTGTTTTTGTTTCCATTGAGTTAAAGTAAGTGATTTTGAGAAAACAGCACTAGTAGAAAATAGAGAAAGGAACTTTTTTTTGAAATACCTAATGTTTAATATTTTCTCCTACAATAGTTTCAATTTTCAACAGCAAACAGTCTCATTGAAAACTTTTCCATATCTCAGGTTCGTGTTATCGAACTCCGATAAAGTTCAATCACGGTTTGTGGTTAACCCCAATTCGAGAGAATCACGGAGAAATTTTCACAAACCAATTTAAACTTTTAAAACGTCTAATTAAAGTTTAATTCAGTTCAACTGTAGAGAAATTACCATTCTCAATTAGATCATAAATTATGCCGAATTAAACCAGGCTCTATTGCTTTTCAGGTAAAGGTAGAGATTTCTTTGACAATATAGCGACCTTTTCACGAATTTATTGATCAATATACCATTTTAAGCAATGCAGTAGCACATTGCAACTACAAACTGATAGCTTGATTGCCAGTTTATACAGGAATTCGTAAATAGATTTGAAGCGATTCTTATCAATCAAAATACTCATACGTTGACTAAATCTTAAACAAAGGGTTTCGAACCCAAGAGTAACATCCGCCATAAGTTCTGCATCACAAAAGTACAATTGATCTTATTTATTTGCATTTAAGAATTAAGTATTAACTGCCAAGCTACTGTGCTGGACATGTCAGTTTTTTTGAATTTTGCTCCTAAAATAGTTACTTACTGCACTTATGTTTTGTTAGAACTTATTTCCTAATATTTCATGTTTTAGAATAAGAAGGATTTCTCCCAGGATCAAACCTCAACAGACATTTACCGAGTCAGACTATTCAAATTTACATCAAAAATAGTGTAATTAAATTCCGCAATGACTAAAAGATTTAAACACGCCACTTGATTGAAATGAGTTATAGTCATAACATAGCCTTAATTCGCACGCCGCAAATCTCGGCTTATCTACAGCTTTCAGTTTTAAAGCGGTGGTTGGTTACGTGTTATCCGAGTAAAGACCATTAGCCGGTGACGCAAGCTCCCGGACTAGGTTGTCCAAAATATTAAAATAAAGTTCAGAGGCAAACGAAAGCAGCATTTTTAAGTAACCAATTTTATTTTAAATTTTAACTATTTATTTTGTTTACAACTTACATATGTGTTAATGAAATAACGCAAAACCTCTCAGATAGTACGTCAGCCCATGAAACTGAACAACTTTAGTTCTACAACATTCACGAAACCCAAAAAAAAAATTTAATTTTTCATACTAACTGATCAGCTGATCGAGTCAATTTGTATGAAAATCCGAATTTTATATATGAGACTAGAAATAAGGAAATAGCTAACTCAAACAAGCAAGCTTTTACTTGCAGAGTATTATCGAATATAGACTGCTGGTATTTTCACCACCTATAATAAGCTAAGTTTCTATAGAACCATATCAAGTTCAAACTAGAGGAAATACATACTGTATTTCGGTAAGTATACCTTATACCTCTTGTCATTTCTGCCCCACATGGTCCACGAAGGAAATGTGTCTGGCAAGATAAAGGAACCGTCGAAACTGTCTGGCTACTGAGGAAACATCAATTGATAGTTCCGCAAATAAATTACACATAATACGCGCTCGTCCAATGGCCGATATATACAAAATTCAGCTTTTGACGTAAATTTAATTAAAATTTTTGATACTTAAAGAGTGTCTAGCTTAGGGTGGAAACCGCACTAAGTGTCTGGCAATGGTTGATGCGATTACTTAATTTTTTTATTTTTTATTAAACCTACATTGCCCCACTGCTGGGCAAAGTACGATTACGAACTTTATTACGAATAAAATATATAAAAATTAACATTGATACTTGTACTATAACGAAATTCAGGTTCTAAACAATGTTGTATACCTTTGCTACCTGATATCTGCCAAAGCCACCACGACCCTAAATTCACAATCGGGGATCGTTCTTACCTGTTTTGGGGACATACATAGAAAAACTTTCAGCCTTTATAAAATAAAGGGCTGGCGGTCTTTTGGGCTAAGAGAAAAGCCCGTTGCTAAAATGGCCTGTCCTGACCAAACCCTACTAAGATCCTACAGTCCAATCCAAAGTAAACAATGCGTTATATTTAGGTTGACTTGAGTTATATATAGGTTTAATATACCTAACAATAAAGCTATATTAACTATTTCACCGTTGGTTAGACAATGCCCACTACTCTGACATGACATGTCTAAACTACGGAGTTCCTTTGTTTTCCTGTCTCTGTGACTACATGTATAACTAATTGGAAACTCCCCTATGTTTGGCTGTCTGTTGCCAGGGGATCGCAATATGTGTCTACCTAGAACATATCACGACACAGTCATGTTCCATGTTCGTATACCTTTGCATAGCACATATTGCATTTTTCCCATTGTCTATACAAACAACAACACAATTATAGGAAAATCGCTGTTGATCTACACCAGGGTTTATTTGCCAGACAAATCAAAAAACCCTAGACTTTCAAGCGTTCTTCCCCAATAACTTTTCAACGGCTGAACCGATTTTCATCAAACACAGTTAAGAACCAGCTCGACAGACAGGGATTTCGATTTTTTCAGACACAGACAGACACACAGACACACTGACACACAGTCAAACTTATAACATCTTTTACTTCAGGGACAAAAAATTATGACTTATGCGAATTGTTATAATGAGGCTAATTTATAAAGCTTATGCTGTTTCTACATTAAATTCAAAGACAAACATGATGAAATGTTTTTAATTAAACCGAATCAAAAATAAAGATTTTTGTTTAATATGTAAGTAGATTAATTAGAATTTTGCACAAGCATCTTTACTTGTTTTTTTTCGTGTGTGTAAGTGGATAACCCTGGTGTCAGATTTTTCAAGCTGCCCAAAGGCGTCTGACATAGCTTGACAACTGCCATAGAATGATGACAGCCGAGACTAACGGCTTTACGTGCCTTCCCAAGCACGGAGGAGCTCGAGAATTTTTATACCACTTGTGGTCACCCATCCAAGTACGGACCACGCCTGGGGTTAATAACAATGCGTACGCCCATCATTAATGAAAAATGATGTCTATTCTATTTCTGATACTGGTGTCAAAGACACTAAATAAGTATTACAAATGCGCCTGTATGCAGTTGTGTGTGTATGTAGGATTAATGCAAGTGAATTCCACAGTGCCGCGGCATAATTAATCGTTTGAGCGTATGAACGATTGAATGGCACGTTACGAAATACATTCCATGCAGCGCTCTGATTGCTGCGTTGACACGAATATATGTCAGCGATGAGATGATTATTAAGCGTACTTACATAACGTTTAATAATCATTGCATGTGTGAATTAAGTTTGCCATGCATGCGTGTATTTCTAGAGATTGATAGACTTTACGACACATACATACATACGCTATCACGTCTTTATCCCTAATGGGGCAGACAGAGCATTTTCGGTCTTGCGGCTCTAAGCAGACCAAGGATGAAGTTTTTCCAGCAAATTAAGGAAGGGTTAGGAGTAAGGTCCTACCAAGACATTAAAAAGATGGCAGAGAGAAGAGAGGAATGGAGGCATCTCCACTTAACTCTACCGAAAAAAGCAAGCTCTTAAGTTAAATGACCAGCCAGACCAGCATGACTAATTTACGACACGTCATTTGGAAAGAATAACTGATGCCGGATGGCCCAATTAAACTATTGACAGACGAAGGCACTTAAGGACTCTTTTCCATATAAATGTGATATTATTTTTTTCAAAAATTATTTATTATTAAAAATTAATTACTCTCAATTATTGACTATGATATACAACGTGGAAGGGACATACCCGTAATAAATCAATCTCACTACCATTTTTTTGTCTAATTTGACCGGACTATAAAGGCTTACATGACAATGTTTAAGTAGACACGTTCTGGCTAAAATTGTCATTAAGTTAGATTGCCATTATCTCCATTCAAAAAGAGAAGAAGTTTATGACACGGAAAGAGCAATAGACCTAAAAAGTAGGTATAGGTGAATGGAATGGAACATCTAACTAAGCAAATCATCAGAAAGGCATGATGTGGCAACCTAAAGAATAGTATTAAACCAATCGTCAAAAATATTTAAAACTCCAAACTATTGACGTCAAGCAGCTTATTACTTCATTTTACGCAACCGACATATTTGCTACTAGTTGTATACCATATTAAATCCGCTCATTAACGACTGGAAAGTTAGTAGTCGCCCTTATAAGGCTCGCCGCATGGGAAATCGCGATCCTGTCTAGGCCAAAAAGGGTCGAATTGCGTAATCCTTTGGGCCAGTTGCTCAATAATATCCCACGTCTACCCACACTGGTTTCGTAACAGGTGGCACCTTTCAACTATTAGCAAGTCAAGAAACACCTACAGAAATCTTAAGCCATAATTATGTTGTTTAAGTTAAACTCAAAAGCATCGTGGGTAGCGTCAGCTTAAAAGCATCAGGAGTTACCGGATCTGCTTTTTTACTTGTTTGTTTGTTTCTCGTGTGTGTAAGTGGACAAGACTGGTGTCAAATTTTTCAAGCTGCGTAAAGACATAAAAATGAGAAGAGGAAGGGGAAGACCAAGGATGAAAATTTTCCAACCAATTAAGGAAGGGTTAGGAGTAAGGTCCTACCAAGACATTAAAAAGATGGCAGAGAGAAGAGAGGAATGGAGGCATCTCCACTTAACTCCACCGACAAGAGCAAGCTTTTAAATTAAAGAAGAAAGACATCATACATACAGTGATGATAGTATGTACGTGCCGTCCAGAACGTGGTCGCCATTCGAGAACCTTTTAGCCCCATCAGACATCGGTTCGGTGCGGTATGTGATGATCTGATGATAATGATGATGATGTATTTGTTTATGAACTAAATGATAAGAATTTCTTAGAAAAAACGATAGAACTAAAAGCTAAATTATAGTCCGATAAGTCACATTTGTTTCAATTGAGTTAATGAATTCCAATTGACATTGAGGGTGCTACGCTAGGTTTATTATTAATTGGGAATGTGGGATTAAAATAGTGATACGTGTACAGTTACAGGGTTAGGAGTAAGGTCCTACTAAGACATTAAAAATATGGCAGAGACAAGAGACTAATTCCATCGACAATAGCAAGCTCTTAAATTAAAGAACAAGACGTGTACAGTACATACTGACCATATTAATAAAGTAATTATGTAATTAGTGTTTTTTGTAACCTCTTACTTCTACAAATCTTCTAAATTATAATTGTCAGTCATTAAGTAAAACATCTTTTCAGTTTTAACCCGTAATCAAAACGTACGTAGGTGAGTCTTCTGTTTATCGAACTACACCCATCTCAGTCTGCTGCCGAGTCAAAGGCCTCTTCCATCATCATCAGCTATCATTAATCCACTGCTAGGCATCATCATCTCATTATCATCATCAGGTCCTTCTACTCTCCACTGCAAGAGAACGACCCTCTCTGTACTAACAGAGCCATATATTAGCTAGAGCAGTCAGAAGATTTGGCGTACACTCTCCACGCTGGCCAGACGGGTTGGAGAGGTCTCACTGATGTGTATGAGCTTTGTTTAGCTTGTGTTTCCTAAGTCGCCTTCTACGACATCCACGGGAAGACTTGGAGTGGTCTTATTCTACTCTGCCGGGAACCACACGGCTTACTGCTGGGCATAAGCCTCCTTTTATCCAGTTCTTCCCATCGATTCTCTTGATATCGTCGATTACCTAAGCATAATTAGGTTTGTCCTACACTGAATTAAAGTCTATTCACAGAGAATGCTGCCGCCCGTTATCTGTTACCTACAGGTCCTTTAAATTTGAAATGTGAAAACATTTTTATTATTGACGAAGATAAACTTGTAACAATAGAGTAATAAAACTAGCATTATTACTTCATAAATAAAGTGCATTCATTAATTTCAATACAGCGATGATGTAACGACCATCAACACGAAGCTTAGATTGTGTGTCAAGGCCAGGGTCGAAGATATTGCTATTCGCAGTATCCTGCTGCATAATCACAGGAACCGTAGTAGGAAGGATGTTTTAATTATAGGATAACTTGCGAGCTATGTCTATTATTCATGTAATTATCGATAAACCAATTACGAGTAGCTAGAAGTGCAAACTGCTTGGTATGTCCCTTACTTAATTAGCTTTCGCCGAAAGTGCTGCAAAACTTCCTCCTAAATTAAACTAAATATCGAAATGCACTATCACGTCTTTATCCCTAATGGGGCAGACAGAGCATGTTCGGTCTTGCAGCACTAAGCAGACAGACCCATCGCTAGATTCAAAGGCCACTTTTAAAAAGGTGGAAAAAGGAATCAAAAAAGTTATGAGTTGCTAACCGCATCTTTACCATGATTCGCATTTCGCCCTTTTCCTCGATTGGCTTTTACGATCTGCGCGGGACGAGAAGCAGCTAGTGCATTCTAAGTTTTGTTTCTTTTCTCCCAGAACAGCATGGAAGAAAATAACGAAATTTTGGTTAGGATTGGGAATGTGTTATTAAAATTATATGGTAAATTGTTCATACTTAAATATATATATATATATATATATATATATATATGCATTTAAACCTGATAAACAGCCAGAAATAGCTTAGTAATAGATTATGGTAGATTCCATGTTAGAAAAATAAATATAGTGAAGCTGCAGAAATTATATTCCTATACGATTTTCATTTAAGCCAGCAGGTGTCCGGCGCCCAGCTGTTTTCTCATATAAAGCCTTCTCATTTGTAACCCTGAGCGCAAAGTAAAAATAGTACAGAATTGAAACATCATTATCCTAATCCTATCCTAAATAATATTATAAATGCGAAAGTGAGTTTGTACATTTGTTTGTTTGTTTGTTACCTCTTCACGCTTTATCTACTGAACCAATCTTCTTGAAAATTCGCATACACATAGTTAGGAGTACTGAGAAGGACATAGGGTACCTTTCATCCCGGAAAAATGTGATGTTACCGTGGGATACGCGAGTGAAGCCGCGTGCAAAAGCTAGTATTTTTTATTTTTTATAAGCGAAGCACATATGACTAAGGCAAATAGAATTCATTCCAAATCTTACAAGAGTCCTGGCACAATACATACATTTATAATGTGAGTGTAATTCACAACGTATGCATATGCATAAATTTATAGGGTCAAGCCCATTTTACGACTATCATACATGATTGCAAAATACAACTGTCTACAAGGTCTTCGGCAACCTTGGGTAGCAATTGACATGCATAATATCTTACAAGAAAAAAGCCAGAAAAAAACTCCAGGAAAGAAAGTCATACTACACCTACTTTCAAGCAGGGATCGGAAGACCCATTCATAACGGTGCAAGCGCTGTTGTAGGGATAGTACCGTGACTGAGTGATAAGGAATGAAACACAGAAACATGCAAAAACCTATACATCGTGTTAATTAAATAACGCAAAACCTCTCAGATGGTACCTCAGCCCATGAAACTGAACAACTTTTGTTCAACAACCTTCACGATAAAAATTTGAATTTTCATACAAACTGATAAGCTGATCGAGTCAATTTGTATGAAAATCCGAATTATTTTTTGTTTCGTGAAAGTTGTTCAGTTAAATGGGCTGAGGTACGGTCTAAGAGGTTTTGCGTTATTTAATTAACACGATGTATATCGATTTACTTAAGGTTAACCGCAAGTATGTTAACCCATTTTCAATTTGGTTTATAACATATTATTTCTGTTAGGTTAACCCTAACCGGAATAATTACTCATTCTTAAAGGCAGGGAGCCTTGAAGAATGAGAGATCATTATACACTCTCTTTATTTTATTAATCCTGAGTCTACACCGTCGCAATTTTGCCACAAGTTTTCAATTTTTTACAATTCGCAACGAGTTTTTATACCGCCACGAGTTAGACACCTACTACTTTGTGGTCGTTTGACCCTGCTTCTTGTTACTGAGCAAGTGAGATAGGTAATTTTACATGAAGGCTTCGCTTTTTGTTTAGTGGCGGCACAGGTGCCAGTGTAAAAAGTTTAATTGATTAGTCATGTAGTAAGTATATTTTTAATTAGGTAATTAACTTAATTATATAGGTGCCTAACTACGAAAAAATATTGACTTAGTATTGGAAGCGATGGAATATTATCAGTGTGATGTCATGAAAATGTACATACTTAATTAAAGAAATCAAAGCATGTTCTATTTATTCGACACTATCTGTTGCCCGCAGAGTCAAAAGGTATTTAAAAATCCCACGGGAATCTTACATTTATCAAGGATAAAAAGTAACCAGTTGTTAATCCAGGTAACAAATTATTTGATATTTAAATTATGACATACTTAACAATGTATTCTCAGTCCACATATCTGATTTTGAGTTACAAGTTTGTTAGTTGACGTCTTCAGAGAAAATGCTGCAGTGCAGTTTGTTGCCGTCTCTTGCACCTAGGAAGTGGCACTAAACTTAGCTGCAAGTAATGATTTGAAGTCAACATTTAAGCAAAACAAAACCAAGTGACTATTAAATAATAAAAGATATTATAAATATCTTATGGTAATAAAGATATTTTAATTAAACTGAATTAAATCTAAAAAACAAGCCGTGTGGTTCCCGGCAGAGTAGAATAGGACCACTCCAAGTCTTCCCGTCGATGTCGTAGAAGGCGACTTAGGAAACACAAGCTAAACAAAGCTTATAAACATCAATGAGACCTCTCCAACCCGTCTGGCCAGCGTGGAGAGTGTAGGTTAAATCCTCTGGTTACTCCGGCTAAGTATAGCCTGTGGTATAGCTCTGTATAGCACAGAGAGGGTCATGCTCCTGCAGTGGAGACTAAAAAAGACCTGGATTATGATTATAAATCTAAAACAATATACATAAAACTCTGTCCCATTAGGAATAAAAACGTGATAGTGTAGGTAGGTATGTACTGATTACTATAAATAGTACCAAAAGAAACAAATAACATGTGGCACGATAAGGAAAGTCTGCCCCCTCGAAACCGAGCCAACTTGGGCCAAACCGTATCAGCAGACATGACTCATCATTGTATTCGACGAAAACACTGCACAAGTGTATAATAATTGCAGTTACCTTTTGTATTAGGGGGCGTCCATAAATGACGTGAGGTGTTTTTTTTAATTTTCTGTCCCTCTCTCCCCCCATGGTGAGATGTCGTGAGATTTTATTCAACCCCCTCCTCCAACCCCCAATCTCACGTGAGATTTTTTACGACTAGTTAAGACTAGTAATCAAAATTGCTGAGAGTTTAATTATAAGTGTAATAATAAGCATGTACAATCTGGATTAAATAGACCGAAATAGTATAATTTTTTATGTTTCAATCAGAAAAAAAAATGCGTGATACTCGTAATTGCCGAGACCCCGCCTCTCTCCAACGTAAGATTAGATGAGATTTGACTCGACTCCCTCCCCCCCTTAAACATCTCACGTAATTTATGGACGCCCCCTTACGAGAGATACACCAACAAAAGGGCTGTGGGATAATAATTAAACCGTGCGTTTATTAATTTCTGTATTTAACGGTCAAATTTATTAGCAGTCTTTTGGATCTGTTTATTTGGAAGAGCACCTCTGAATCATGAATAATTTTCTGATGCGCTAATCTTCTTCTTATCGAGACGAAAATGGCTTAAAATGAAAAAAAAAATTACCAGACCTAGCATAATTTTTTAGTACAATTTTGAATTTGCTGTCAACATGAGCAAATCTTTTTTTTTGTCTATTTAGTGTCTAACAATGTACTAATATGTAATTTACATGTATGTGAGCAGTTGGTACTTATAAGTATTTAGTATAAAAGTTTGCTATTTACGTGCCTTCCGATAGTTTGTATGATGTTGGCTCCCACTGATAGTACCTATGCGAATCCCACTTCTAATCAATGCCCCTATGTAACTAATCACGAGCAGGTTTTGCTTTATAATATTCTTGCTAAGGTCTCTTCCTTCGAAAGCGAGATCAGTTCAAAATGCAGTATTTATTTATTAATTTCGCAAGGTAACTCTTATTCAACCACTGTATCAATCAACAAACCTGTGGTCTTCTAACGGGTTTTTGAGGAATGGAATGCCGCTTCCCACAGGTCTTTTACTATTGTTACTCGCACTATTGCTATATTTGTAGTGTCTTCAGGAGTATAGTATAGAAAAAACGATACTTACTCGCCGATCGGTGTACCTATATCTCTATTCCTGAAGATAACTAAACTAACAACTGTAACAACAAACCTGTGGTCCTCTAACGGTTTCTTGAGGACGGCTGCTTCCCACAGGCCTTTTACTATTCAAGTACAACGTGTACCGATACTAGTCCGAACGGGTATCAGGTGAATGGGCGGTTGCGTCATTGATTTAAGTCGGTACCTACGAGAAAACGAGGGAATGCTTAGATGTTAACCGGTTTCTGAAAAGTCTTGGATCCTCAAGACTGTTTGGTTGAATTTGGAAGTAAAATCGATTGATTATATTAATGCATGATCTATCTATATCGAAGACGCGGTGTTAAAAAGACGAAACTTGATCTATTAAAAATTGTTGAAGGTTAAAAGCGAAGTGTATACAGAATCTACGTTGAGTAGAATTGAGAAGAAAATCCTAGATCCATAATGTGAAAGCGTATATTTGTAAACATATTCGACTTTCACGCCTTAGTCAACCTTCGCGACCCCACAGCTTATGACACTGATGTGTATCTGTCTGTATACTACATTTCATGTTTAGAACCAACTTTCATGTATGCCAATAAAATTACATAAAAGTAAACAAGCACACATTACTGGGAAAAGTGTTATTCATCATTAACATTGAACAATAATAGTCAATTACAAAAGCACAATAATGTGTACGTAGTAAATGTAACAGTAATATTGATATATGTAGATAGTAAGTAATCTGAACAATACGCGAAAGAAGAAAGACTTGGGAATCTCCATAACCAAATAAGCTTCCTGGAGAAACTATTAAAGTGTGAGTAATTTCTATCACATTGTATTAAAGTCTACAGTCAACGATACAGGAATTAGAATAGATTTAGGCTTCTTGAACTGTATAATTTATTTGAGATCGACATTTTTTCCTAATTTCCTTTTGCATCTATAAGTCCATCATCACGATAAATATACCCTTTGAGCCTGGCATCTGTCTGCATTGTAAGTCTAAAGATATGATTAGTATGTACAAATAAATGGTTTCAAAAGACTAAAATACAAATAAATAAATCATGATCGTAAATGAACCTTTCAGCGTTAAGACATGTTATCAAATCCATCAACTTAATTAAGAGCACTTTCGGTGCTCTTAATTAAGTTGAACTCAACTCAACTCAACAACTCACAATTATGGGTTCCGTAAGACAAATAGGTAGTTTAACCATAGAATAATAAATATGGTCCAACAGCGCGGAAGCAGGGCCTATCATCAGTTAGTCAAAAGAATGACTCGCTGATTTCACTTAACGACCGGTCATAAATTATCTTCATACAAAAATCTTCTAACTTGAATTATAGAACTACGTCAAATAAGTATAACGAAGAAATTTGTGTAGCTAACATTGTAGATAATGGAATGAAACGTAATAAAGATAAAGTTGTAATCGTGAGTATTGGTTTGGCTTCAGTAGATAAGAGTTTTGACCTTTAAAAATAACGCTACTGGAACCGGTATCGCATTTACTCATTCATTACAACCTTATTTTAGAGGCACGTTAATCCGGTAGTCAATGAAGTGAATGATTCATTTCTTGGAATTCGCAACTATAATTCAGCTCTTTCTTCTTGTAATTTAAGAACTTGCTCTTGTTGGGAAGTTAAGTGGAGATGCATCCATTCCAATTTTCTCTCTGCCTTCTTTGTAATATCCAGGTAGGACCTTAGTCCTAACTCTTCTTTAATTTGTTGGAAAAACTTCATCCTCAGTCTTCCTTTTCTTCCGATCCAGAGCTCCAGATGACCATAATTATAGTCGCCTTTTTATTCTTTCTACATAAGGGCCTAACGGGATCGATTTGACTAGGTTGTATTATTTTGCATTTTAAGCTCCGATAGAACGAAGTGGCGCCCAATACTACGCCTTTTAAAAATCCCTTCACCACTCAATATTATAACTTGTCTTACACAACAACAATACAGAATACAATAACGTAGGTACATCATACACTTTCGCTAAAAAGCAAAAGTTCACCACGGATTACCATACAACCCACATACAAATACAAGTTTAATATAAACAACATTATCTTATCACACGCTTCGCTTTCTGATGTAGATAGCAGAACAAAACGGGTTACAATTATGTTTGCTCCAAATTGATACTATCAATATAATTTGGACGAGAAAAGTAAATTATGAACCCTTTGACCCATCACAACAGAGAGAAAGCCGCTTTCACGAACAACAGACAAAGGTAGGTACTCTTTTATAGCTGACCCGACTGTGCACAATGAACAAACACACAGAATTGGATCGTGGCCGAATGATATATTATATGGTTCATGTCATGGTACAGAATGGACAGTTGCTACTTTAGCAGTTAGCGTGTTGAATGGAAGTTCCCACGTTTACATACTAAAATCGAGGCATAAATTGAGGAAAGTATAAAACGTTAATATACATACATATTGATAAGTAAGTTACTCTAATAAGTGAATTTTTCTATCTAAGATTGTTAGTGTGTTTCAGTGTCTTTCAAGATGATTGTACGAATGCTTAAAGGACCAACAGCATCTTTGCACATGATCAGGAAAAATATATTCGATTTTTCGAGCACATATGTAGTTTTCCCAATGTTTTGAAATATTAATGATACAAAATAAATGTCCCTCGCACTACGAAAACCCAAAATAAGGGAAAGGCAGAGTAAAAATCTTTAAGGCGCCCCATAGATTAAGAATCGCCGGAGTAAATTGACGAGCAGATTTTACAAAGATTCTCAACTTCCACTCAGAATTACCATAACTTGTTGAATGAGATAACTATGCAAATAACGGAAATGTTAATCATATCTCACTGTATCAACCTCCGGTAATAAAAATGCAGTGATTATTTCCCATGATCAGCAATCAGGCATTATGTCATCGGTTATCTGAGAACAATAGGGTCTCATCGTTGCAATTCAGTTCTCAATGCACAAACTGCATTGTTTTTGTTAGGCATGCTCGTACGCTAGCATCCCAATCTATTGTTGGTTTATAGATATCTATAATTGTTTTAGATTGTTTATCTTCTTTCCTAGTCATGAATATAATTAAGTTAAATTCTACAGCGTAGAAGAAAACCCCGAAAGTCTAAGGCTCTATTAGTTTTACTATTTTAATCTAGGTATCTATTATAAGACCACCACCTTGCTCAGTGTATGATTTACATCTTTAGTGGTCGCAGATTGACAGTCTGCGACCACAAAAGATATCACTCTCATTCGAAACGTTAGACAAAACAATAAAAAAGGTTCGTGCTAAGTCCCGTTCATCATCACTATATTTAAGAACTATGTTCTTGTCAGTGGAGTATTTTCCATGTCTCCCGAACCTCAGCCAAATGCTTGACTTCCCTATACGACACGACTTCTGCCTTTTCTTTTACTTCATCCATGAACTCTCTTCTTGGCCTTCCTTTTCCTCTTAAGTCCCGTTATAAATATGTAAACCATGTGTTCAAAGCGCGATAGTTTAAAAATTAATATTGCTAAGCTAAGTCTTTAGGTCTCGTAGACATTTATCATTTCTGCTTTTCAAGAAGACGTATGAATAGCTAATGATAAATTTATTATTTAAATGCATTGTGTCTATTACCTAAAAAGTATTGTCAGATACGAATGCGTAAGTACGCATTAAAAACTCATAACATTCATAACGTTGAAAGTACAATACGCATCACAAAACAGATATAAAAGATTTGTTATCTTATAAAAGAGTCGAAAAGCCACAATTGAGTTTAACACAATGGTTATACATTTATGGCAGGTAGTAAACAATATAATATTCGGGAAACTGCGAACTATATGGCTACAGCGCGTGTGTATTATTTTGTATTGTTGACATGAGTTTAGTTTAATACGCGCTTAGCAAGTCCGGCCAGTGGTTTTATATTGTAAAACCTTTTATAAGTATAAGTTTTTAAAATATAAGTAAGCAATACATCATAACATATATACCTCTATTTACAAGAATAGATTTCAATGATATTTAAATTTAGAAAAAATAGGTAATTAATTTTAATATCATTGACTGAATAAGAAAAGGAAACGGTGGTAGCTGAAAATCAGCGCTATGGCTAACTGCACACATAGCTGAGATGGAGATCTTTTCGCCATTCAACCTATTCATATATTCTAATTTACCTATTGCTAAACTTTCTTTCTTCAAACCGAAGAAATTTGTGAAATAGATAAGTCACAAAATTGTTGTGAAGTTAAGCACAGATACTAAAATACTAGGCAGTGAGTTAAAATTACACACAAGAAAAATTACTCGTACAAAGAGAAGGTACATAAAAGGAGGTTAAGAACTTAGCGGAGGAAAGAGGGCGGCTCCCTAACCTTATGTAAACAATAATCTGGAAACGCTACAATTGGTGTGTTACCTTAATTGACCCTGTTCACACGTTGAATGTGCAAAACAGTTACATTGTCAGTATTCAGTTCTAATTTATTCAGAATTGCTAAACCGCAAAGTAATTGTTTACACGTTGAGAAATGTTGAACTTGATCATTCTGACTGAAGCAACAAGATTTATTTGCGCAAAATCTTGAAAGAGTTTTTATTTTATGAGCAATAACAAATAACGAAACACTGAATTTGTCTGCTGACATAAAATTGAAGATATAACTTACAATATCTAAGAATAAAAGACTTTTAAATTACTAACAATGATGAAGCAACGGTGGTAGCGTTGGATTTGCGTCTTTAAAGACAATGATGGCACAAAAAATTTTTCAGGGATAAAAGTTAAATTATGTACTATGTAAAAGTAAAAGTAAATCCGTATTTAAAACCACCACAACACATCCATATAAACAAATTTTATCTGGTCAAAATTCAAAATAGTTTTGCTTATACCGACCAAAAATTTACAGTGATACCGCATTCAATCAAATTATATGAAAATATCGTTTAACTGATACACCTATCAGTTTTCTGTAGATAATAAGCAACAATATTGATTACTACGTGGTTATCAGAAAATTGTAGGCAGAGTATAATCTTGATTATCATTTACTGTTCATAATTGAATTCGGAGAAAGCAAATTGTAAAATTGATTCTAATCCCAGCAGAGACAAGTGCAAGATAACAGTGTAATCTAAAACAGATAAAAAATCAAGAAACGGGAACATTTGTAGGATTTTTATACTTATAGACAAAATGCGTTGAAAAACTTAGTATTTGTCACTATTTAAAGTCATTAGTGTCAAACTATCAAAAATAATAATTTTGCAATATATTTGCATGTCTCGCAAAAATGTGTTGACAAAATAAACGATAGAAAATATTGAGAAGAAGACTAAACTAGTAACTATCAATATATACTAATATACATTTAATATGTATCGCAGACAAAAACATACGACCTAATAAACATTAATGTGATCAACGAAAAAGCTCATTAACAGCTTCGTAGTTAACGAAGAAGACACACATAAACAAATCAAATTTTTCAATACCTACACATGTCAATTAGATACACCCTATCTTTAGATACAGTATTATAATCGAGCAAGCAACAAACACATCATTATCATCATGTACTCCGAAGAAGGGCCTACTTAGATAAACTCTAAATTAACGATAAAGGAGTAAACTACAATGAATCATTTGTTCAACATAATGAATGAACACCGGCTTGCTCGCAGTAAATAATAATCTTTGTGACGCAAACTGTGTGTACAGATGTTAATCCAAATTGCAAAATCAAAAGGCCAAAGACGAAACTTGTTCAAATAGTGGTGGAATGAGCACGTTCTACGTCTTTTGGTGTTACTGGGTTCTTTTTGAATAACTACGTAGTATTTTAAAGTTATTCATTACGTTTGTTAAGATAAATACGACAACTCAATTCATTTTCATAAAAAAGTCGTGTACGTACACCTACATTTGAAATCCGGCTTCAGCAACGTGTAATTTCTACATACTCATTAAGTCTGTCACTTCGCTTGCTTTTATTAAGAAAAAGTAGTATGGGTTTTTTAAAATGATAGCATGTAGTCGTCATAAGCGTTGATTGAGAAACATCATGAACAGTACAGTATCGAGGAAATGGAAACCATCATCATCCAACAGTAGGCAAAACAATTTATAACACGGATCACAATAATAACTAAACATTATACTCGTATAACAGGTATGTACCTCTATATAAAACAACAATAGCTTAAAAAACTACAGTCAGACAAAAAGGAGGACTGTGTGTCGAACGCACAAATTTCAATTGACAGCTGCTAATTTAGTGAATAATTTAGAATTGCAAACAAAACAAAACGCAATGTTGTGTAAATTATATTTTCACCAAGTATTTAGGTTAACATGACGTCCGTACATCGTTTGCAATACATATTAAATATCCCAACAGACCGAGACAAAGGCACGACGCAACTGCCAACTCGCATACTAGGAACGGCATGAGGCAAATGTTTTGATTGAACTATATACACTACGATAAAACACTATCACGTCTTTATTTTCCCTAAGGGGGTAGACAGGGCCCAGGGCGTCAAAGACCCAAAAGCTACCCTTAACGTGGCTGTGGGCCTGAAGGTGGAAAAAGAGAAACAAAATGGTGATGGGTAGCTAGCCGAAAAGCCTATTGAAATATTTCAGATTTTCGGCCATTTCCTCAATCGGCTTTTAAGATCTGCACGGAAAAATAAGCAGCTGGTACATTCAACGTTATTTTTTTTTTCCAGATTAGCATGAAAGAGATATAAATCATAATGTACTGAGACTGTACGTATAATATTAAACCTTTCCTACCTTGTTGTTATAGCGGCCACAGTAATACATAAAATCGGTGAAAATTTTAGGTGTCTAGCTATTACGGTTCAAGAGATAGAGCACTGTGACAGACGGACAGACAGCGGAGTCTCAGTAATAGGGTCCCGTTTGCACCCTTTGGGTACGGAACCCTACAAAAGCAATTTCTCTGGCAACGCTTTTTAACAAGGTCAAGGTACTTATTATTAACAATCAGGAAAATGCATTATACTTCGAAGTAAGCAGATAAGACAAATTACCTATCCATTACTTCTTTTTATCGCCTAAATCAGGCATGTGTCACTCCCCGTGTAGGTATCAAAAATATACCTACGCGCGGCAGCCTTCTCGGTTGGCTAATTCAGTTGGGGCCCAACGTGCGAGCAGTGACGCACGCGCGAGCTTTGTTCGTCGCCTAGGTACTTCACTGATCCGGCCGTTTTAAAAATGGAAAAACATAAAAAGAAGGCTAAAAAATACTGCGCATTTTTGAACTGTCTAAACAAGGATTGCGATCCAAATTTAACTTTTTTTAGACTTCCTAAGGACGCTGAAAGGTAAGATTTACTTTAAAGTGGTTATTATTATTATGTTGTCATCCATGATAGGTACACTAAGTAGGTTTAATAACTAGTACCTAGGTACATTCTTATAAAGGTATAAGTATACATATTATTCTTTCGAATTTCTGATGTTTGGTTTGAGATTGACGCTCTGTTTCGTTATAAGTACGTACCTAACTCACCTACTTAGGAACTTTTCTGTTCGCTAGCAAAATAATTATGAAAGTTACAGAAACGGTATGTACCTACTAAGTATATCCTACAGAATTCGGTATCTACTTTAAAGACTTTGTTTTAGCTGGTATCTAACCAGCTAAAACAAAGTCTTTAATTTCGCTCATGTTATATTATATTTCATTCATTATAGTTTACTACCAAACGATGATACATACATACATACTATCACGTCTTTTTCCCTAATGGTGCAGACAGAGCATTTTAAGTGTTGGCTTAAAATGCTCTGTCTGCACCATCGGCTCTTAGCAATCAGAGCCCAGGGCCGCAATACTCAAAAGTAACTTTTAGCGTGATGGTGGGCGAGAAGGTGGAAAAAGAAATCAAAATAGTGATGGGTTGCTAGCCGCATTGCCTATTAACATGATTTGCATTTTCGCCCATTACTTCGATCGGCTTCTACGATTTGCGCGGGGAGAGAAGCAGCTATGACCTCCGTGGTGTAATGGTCAACACGATAGTCCGCCAATCTGGAGGTTCTGGGTTCGATCCCCAGCCAGGGAAAGTTCGAAAATGGCCTTTTTCAAATTGTCTTGGGTCTTGGATGTTTATCTATATATGTATTTATTATAAAATATATTATCGTTGAGTTAGTATTCCATAACACAAGTTTAAACTTACTTTGGGGCTAGCTCAATCGGTGTGATTTGTCCTTACATATTTATATTTATATTCAAGTTTTATTCTTGTCTCTCAGACCAGCATGGAAGACCGATAATACGGTGCGCTAAATGACGACAGTAGCTTCTTGTAGTAGTCAACCCTAGCGCGTCGCTCGCTGAGTCTATTTTAGTCGGTTTTGTGTGTATTATGAATCGTTTGTCCAGAGGCATAAGGATAAAATTGGCTTGCAATGGATTTCTGTAGGTGTCTAAACAAAAAGGTGCTGCGTTTTGACGCGAGCTAAATTACACCATATTGCTAACTACTGTGAGTAGATATTTCTTTGAAAACGTTTGCGGAGTGAGACTTCTGTACTACTGGTATTTATTCTGTGCCTAAATACTGAATGTGATTAATCCTATTCATATTAAATAAATAAAATAATATCCAAACATAGCAAGATATTTTAAGTAAAAAGTAAATAAAAAGATAATCGTCTGATAATAATATTAGTAAACAACAGACGATGTAGAATATATTATTATAAGCAAAAGATGAAATCATCCCTGTTTCTTTTTACAAAAATTTGGACAACATTTCAGGTAAATTACGTAATTTACCTGAAATGAATACGTATTCAGTTACAAAAATAGTGACTATAAGTCATTGAGCTAACATATACATATGTAAGCTCAATGCTAAAAGTACTCAATCTCGCTCCATCACATACTGGAAAAGGAAACAACACCGAAATAACCACACCCACCCCAACAATACTTATCAATCAGCAGGCTCGAAATAGTAGTGGTCCCGGAAGCGAGCCCTGAGGCGTGCCTTAATTGCCGTGACAAGAGCGACGCGCTCATTATCCTAAATTTGGCCCACACCTACACGGCTAATGGGTTTGGACACTTTAGACCAGTTTGTGCAAGAAAAATATGGGTATATTGGTAAAGAAAACGGAAAGGTTTTATTTGTAATATTTTTAAATAAACATTCCTAAAATATATCCTTAATATATCACTTTAAATTAAGCACAAAATGTAACGCATCCACAGTGTATCGTATTTGTACCCATTACATGCAAGTGTAGAAAATGTTATTTACTATAAAACCAGTAATAAATATACGTAACATTAGAAGAACTACCGCTAAAATTAAAATTACGCATCATATGTGTATTTATGTAATTTAAATAAATTGTTCACGTATCTCGTTACCTAGGTATAACTCGGTCTGTTCAATAAAATATGTGTTGTGAACATAGCTTTGATAATCCGATGCATATTCCAAACCGGTGCATTTCATATGCAGATGTCCACTTTCATATTCATAACTCAAGAGGGCAGAGCACTTTAGAGTTCAGAAGAGCTTCAATCATGATTCATTTCAACTGCACTTCCTTATAAATAGAACGCTTATAACTATTAGTGGTAACATAATCGGTCGATTCCATTTAATTTTAGATATCAATACTACTAAAATAATTTAAAAGCCATTAGTGGTTATCGATATTTATCTTTCAATGTTGTGACAAACAAAATTAATGAATGGTATGTCCCACCATTGTTTAATTGACTTTTAAAAATTGCTAAAGGATCTAAAGACAGGTGTAGCTCGAAACAGAAGGGGGAATCTTTTGCTCAACTTTGATGTAAATAGACACAACTCCAACAAACACAAAATGAAACAACGTAATATTTTTTTACAAATAACAAAACGGGGACAAAAATTTGCAAAACTTAGCAAAGAAATTCAACGTAACCGCAATTTGAATTAATATAGCTGAACCACAATGTAATATTCAAGATTGAGACGAAATAGCAGCAGAGCGACACACCAAGGTTGTAATAAATACTATCGCTAAGCCAATCAGGCTTGGAAACGTGACTGAACCAAGCGTGGATCATTATACAGCTCCCCATGACTAAGGTGCAAAAATACTAACATTCCGGCCGATATTGCTAAGTAATGTTACGATAAAGTAGGAAACACGTGCTAAAACAATAGTTGAGAATATAGGATCACCTGTGATTGTATGTTGCAATTTGCAATGCAGCACCTGGTTTTGAAGATACGAAGCAATGACTAAAATAATGTTTAACCCTAAAAGCCTAATTTGCATTGTGTCTAACACATATTATGTCTTCTTGTAATTTAAGAGCTTGCTCTTGTCGGTGGAGTTAAGTGGAGATGCCTCCATTCCTTTCTTAATACATATTATGTGTCAGACACAATATAAATTAGTAATAAAATGGTAAAATATCTAAAGAAAGATGTCAGATACCCAAATAGGGCGAAGTCCAAAAAGAGAAATTTAGATTTAAGGTAAAGAATAAAGAAAAGCACCAAACTGCACGTATTACGACTACGTTAAGATAAAAGTTACGTGAACTAAATACAAACTTTTACCGACAATAACCTTATGTTTTACAAAGAAATACCGAAATTGCGTACTTGAACTAATGATCGCTGATAGATTCAACAACGTCTGCAGCTGACAACGATTTTTTTGACGACAAAGAAATTTATCTTTTATTTCAGAGTACTAAAAGAATAACATTGAGTGAAAAAACGGTGTCACGCTCAAAAGCACGTAGTTACGGAAATTGCTTCATGTTATAAAGTACAAGAAACAGTGATTTTATCAGAGGTTACGCAATCATTACATTGGAAAGAAGTGAATTATCAGTTTCACAAATGAAAAAAAGAACATCAAAGATATTAAATACCGATGAGACATTTACAAAAGTTTTATTTTAATTTTCTTTAATTATGTTTAGTCTTAAACTGTGTATAAATAATAATATATCATCATCATCATCATCCTCCCAGCCCTTCTTCCGCCCACTGCTGAGCATAGGCCTCTCTTCGCCAACCCACCCAAAATGATAAGTACGCCAAAACCAAAATAATAATATATACTCGTACACAATCACCAGCAGGGCTAACATGCGTGCCATAAAAAAAATATGTCACGCCGTCTTCTCTTGTCGAGACGACATATATAATGCCATAGCCAATAGGAAAAGGCACCATATGTCATGTTGAGCTGTCAAATGAATTTTGTCTACAAATGCTAGCATGCGTGCCATGTTTACTCGATATTTGTCAACAGAAAGCTGATCAGAACGATTATCTATCTCGTCGAGCTTTTTGGCGACGACACAATACGAGAACTTTATTGGCTAAGAAAAAACATTTTATTACACACAACATGATATTAAATTATCAAAAACTTCAATTGTTAAAGGTATTGATTGACACAAATTCACATGTATAATGAAAACTGTGAAAAGTGTTTGTGATAATTCGTCGTCTAGAGTAAACGGACTTTCTTAAACACTCAATACTTTCTGGAATACAAAAGAAGGTGAAACTGTTTTGATAAGACAGACACACCTCTGACCAATTTACGTTAGAAATGACGTTCGTACGGTGAATAAGAATCGATCTGATTTCGTCCAAACGAAACGTTTCTTAAGAATAATGTGTCTAAACACTCACAAATCGCAATTATTTTATGAAACCGATAATTAACGCTTTTAATTATCGGATTTCTTTTAAATGCTTCGAGTTAAAATAATGGTACTCTTGTATATCAGAATATCAATTCTGAGTCTTGTATGAATGATTTAGTTTACGATATACATATATGTGTCTTGATGAATAAATTTGCCAGAAAAAATTACATGCAGTTGACATACAAAGAATCCTCCTGTCGCATTAAATCTAGATCTCTATCTATAGAATCGCGCAAAAATTTCTGAACGGTTTAAAATGAAATTTTGCAGCTTATTGTTCTGGATTCATTCGGAGAATTTAGGTCTTACCGTAGAATTGGGTGAACTAAGGGATACTGTTTCTTTGATCACGTGGCCATGGGCAATATCAAGTTAATATATAAATGATGACAAAGAAATCAGGACAAAAGATACAGATGCTATAAAACTAAAAATGGTTCTAGTGATTAGAATAAAAGTAAGTACCACAATGTTACCGGTTCCTGACGTACAATAAGCATCGATAGTGAAAGTCCTTGCTCTTACTCAACATCGCGTGACACACAATGTGATAAGATACATATTGTTATGGTTATTAGTTTTACAACCACCGAGCGATATGATAAATATATTACTAGCAGGCTTTCAAAACACTGACGTAGATAGACGTAAGTTTAATTACAATACAGTAAGGCTTAATAATCATAAAAAAATGCCATCCTATGTCAGTCATATAGTGAGTATGCTACCAAACAGGAGTACCTACTTTTTATGTTAATTGACAAAAAGAACAGTGCTCTATATATAGGTACATTAGTAGCGTTATACTATATATGATTTAGGAATTATTATAAATACAGCGGAATATAAAAATATAAAACGTGTAATAAAATATAGTAAAGCTGTTATAAGAAGAGATTAAATTAATGACATAACTTTTCCCAGGCGAACAATAGACATTTATTAGATTAGAAATTATGTATATTGAAATATGTATTGCAATGGTCATACATATTAATTCCTTCAATAATGTTTACAGTTGATATAGTGATATTAACATTTTTAAAGCAAAAAAAAAAAGATAAGATAGCGTAAATTACGATGAATCAGTAGATAAAGTTGACGATTTACATAATTATATGTATATAGATAAACATTTTCTTACATGTTAAAATAAGAAGATAGATCGATATGTTTTTATTTCAAATAGGAACGCGGATTAAATTAATAAGTCAACGTTTGAGCCATAATAATTTACAGTTTAATATAATAATAATAATAATAATAATTCGTTTATTTTCTCTCCAAAAAGGTACATGTACAATGTAGGTTAATATTATAAGTGATAACACTATAGGTAATGACCTTAAAAGAGGAGAGAACTGGTGCCTGAGCTAGATAGTTGCCCACCTGTATTACAAGTCACCAGGCTCCCTCCACCCTAGGTTTAATATAGGACTATATTAGGTACAGTACACTTAACATGCCTTAAGACTATTAGAATAGGAAAAAAAAAAAAAAAAAGATTACTAAAAAAATTACAGACTACTGAATGAAATAAAATAATAATAACAATGATATATATGCACTAGAAATTTCGTAAGGATTGTAAGCGAGACAGTGAGATGGTTAGTTTGTGTGAACTTTAGTGTGTATGTGTGTGTGTAAATATTATGTGTGAATTTGAAGTCGTAAGTAGTGTCACCATATGATAGCATGCTAAATGTAAAACTGATGTGGGGTTTTAATGTTGAGGGATCAAATTTAATCTGTGGGATTTTTTATATTTATTTATTTTGAGCCATCATGTATCGCACTGCTGGGCAAAGGCCTCATAATTTATGAGATTACTTTAAGCAGATTTTCTGTAGACTCGTAGTCAAGGGTTATTAGCCATTTGGTAAGAGTTTTTTTGCTTTGATTTCTACTCAAATGATAGATATTTAATAATTTATTTGCCATGTTATAGAGATATGCTCCCAAAAAGCAGTAGAACCTTTTTGCAAAACTTTTACATTTTTTAATGGAACAGACGGTAGTGTTCCTTCTTTTGCCAGCAAACAGACTCGGTCTGTACCCGCCCTGGGAGTGCATTCTGCGAATTGTGGAATGGATAAACATTTGCCTAACAGTAAGAACTTCCCACTTCTGATATAATTCAAAGGTGGGGTGACGGAAGTGAAGGAATGCGCTGACTTTTAGAATAGCACGCTGCGCGCGCTCAACTTCAATAATCTTTGTTTTAGCAGCTCCACCCCAGGTGGTTATGCAGTAACCGATTATTGATTGGCATAATGATTGGTACACCATTCTCACTATTTTACGATCTGCTACATGTCTCAAATTTTTAAAGATGTAGATAAGTTTACGCAGTCTTGTAGCTAGCGCTTGTAGATGGGGTTCGAAGTTAAGCGCAGTGTCAATTGTTACTCCTAGGTATTTTATAGTATCTACTTGCTCAAGAACTTGACAAGTACAGTGAGGATCATCACGTGTGCAAGTGTGAGCAGTAATAGAGCAGTTTGTAGGCCATTGGGTTTTATTTAAGGCAAAAAACATATATTTGGTTTTTGATATGTTTAATGTAAGCAAGTTATTGCTCACCCAAGTTGAAACAATATCGAAACCAATTTGAGCATTATGATACACCTCATCCCATGTTTTACCGGAGAAGACTAATGCAGTATCATCTGCAAATGTAAAAATATTACAGTTGGGGATTTTCAGTTGGCAGAGACCGTTGATGTAGACGAGGAATAGCGTCGGGCCCAGTATACTGCCTTGTGGCACGCCATGCGTTATAGGGAGTTCGTCAGATATCAGATCATCAATCTTTACCCTCTGGTGTCTATCACTCAGGAAATCTGAGAAAAGTGCCAAAGGCATTCCTCTTACTCCTATGGCTTCTAGTTTTTCAAGCATTACAGGGACAGAGATCGTGTCGAATGCCTTTGCAAAATCTAAAAACATTCCGATGTTTTTCTTACCCGAGTCTATATTACAGACAATTAGATCGGTGAGTTCGTGCACTGCATCGTCAGTGGATTTACCTCTCCTAAATCCGAATTGGGAATCTGCCAAGATATTATTTTTCTCGAGATAATTTACTAGACGATTATTAAGTAGACGCTCAACAACTTTTGATAGTGCAGGCAGAAGTGAAATAGGTCTATAATTGTCGACACAGTATTTGTCTCCACTTTTATGGATGGGTTTTATTAAAGCAACTTTTAATGCTCGTGGGAAGACACCAGTGGAAAAAATTAGATTACACAAAAACGTAATGGGTGGAGTTAGAAAATCCACATACCTTTTAAGCAATCGACTAGGTATATTATCGATCCCCGTAGCAGAGTCCGACTTAAGTGAGATTATCGTGTCTCTAACCTCTTCCTCGTCAGTAGGTAATATAACAAAAGAATTGAGGGGAGGATTAGTAAGTTCAGTTTTTCTATGTATATCTTTTTTGGGGCCTACCTTGTTAGCTAAATTACTTCCTATGCTGGCAAAAAAACCATTCACATTATTGACACTCTCTTGGGGCGACAGGGGAGATAGCAAATTAGAGGAATGGTCGGTTTTGCCACCAACTTGTGTAACTTTACCTATTGCACTCCATAGTTTTTTATGTGAATTTCCCGCCTCTTTAATCAAATTCCTGTCATAGTCTCTCTTTACTCTTTTTAAGATTAGATTGCAAAAGTTCCTGTATCTTTTATAGGTACATTCTAAGGTTGGATTATTAGGGTCTCGTTTAAGTTTTTTATGTAGATTGTCTCTATTTTTCATACACTTGAGTAATCCATTAGTGATCCAGGGTTTAAGTATTCGTTTTCTAGCCGAGATTCTTTTAACTTTTTCATTACTGGAAATAGCCTTCTGCAAGGAGCTTATGAGATAATCGGTGGCAATATTAGGATCTGTCGTTTCATATATGGGAGAAAAGTCAATAAGTGCTATTGCACTATCCAATCCGTCATAATCAGTAACTCTCATAGTGCTATTTCTTTCCTGATTGGAAAATTGTGGTTTGAGATTAATATTAAGAGCTATACTTTCATGATCAGTAATTGACGATTCTATGACACAGCATTGAGGTTGACATTTAGTTTTAATCATGATATGGTCTAAACAAGCTTTTCCTCGCGTAGGTAGAGTATGACCAGGCATAATGGAATTACTTGCAAGCATATTTAGATAATCATTTGCGCGTTCATCGAACTTTTCTGGACAGATACTGAGATTAATATCCCCTATTATAATGACGTTTTTATAATGAGATAACTTGTTGAGAAGTAAGTGTAGTGAATTTATAAAGTTAGTAGCCTTAAGATGGTGAGGAGGTCGATAAATACCAATAAGACACGTATCCGTGTTTAAATGTATCAAAACGCAATTTGCATCCAATATTATAGGTTGTTCTGTTTTAACCTCAAGGGATTTTTTAAAATAAACCACTACACCTTCATTTTTTGTGAGGTGTGATGAGGGAGCTGATGTAGTAAAGTTGTAGTTATCCAGTATGGGAACATTTGTCGTTGATTGTAGGAAACATTCAGTTAACACAATAAGGTCCCAATCTGTTTGTGAACGAGCAAGTAAGGTTGTAAAACTATTCCAGTTGTATGAAATACTACGTATATTCTGAGACAAAATTTTAAGGTTGTACTTGTTTTTTTTTAAATTGTTTATTAATGTTTTCTATGTCACAGGTAAAACTCTCTGAAATGGACAGAGAGTCAAGACTGGAACTTAAGTTCCAGTCCATCTTATATTTTTGATTGGTCTAATATTTAACAAGTACAACGCAAACATAGTTTCAGCGTGATAGTTACTGTATAAGGTTATTTTTATTTTGACGCTTAGTACGAGACATACGAAAGTGAGTGCAAGAGAATGACTTGGATAGCTTTTTGTAGAGGCGCATACATTATGGTGTTTGGGTGAGTGTGAGTTATATGAGTGTGAAGTGGTGTGAATGTGTGTATCTACGCTTACGTTTAGAGAGTTAGAAATTTCTATAATAAGAATTATATAATAAAATGTGAGGAAAAAAGTATTAAGTAGTTCTAGTCACAGTTCCAATTTTTGGAAGTCCTCTTCATCGTAGATTCTGACAGGATCTTGACCCTCTTGTTTTTTAACAAATATTCTGCCATACGACGACCACGTAGAATGTAGTTTCTTTTCCTTCACAAGACAACGAGCGAGGTAGGCCAGCCGTTTATTTTTGTATGTAAGCATTTCAGTAACGTAAATCGGACGGGTTGGCCCTGAGACATTAATGAGATCAGTGTTGAGCAAAGGCTTCTTATTTACCAGGCTGTCCTTGTTGAATTTCTTAACTTCGGAGATCAATGTTTCCTTGGTGGTGGTCGTCACAAAGTCCACAACAATAGTCTCAGCCTTGGTACGGTAGACATCTCTTATTTGGGGGCTGCCAATTGGGGTGTCGATTCCAACAACTTTGGCTATTTCACGAACGTAATGAATATATGTGGACTTGTTTTCACATTCCCTGCTCTGTCTCGGGATGTTCCGTATTTCAATAGTGGTAGAAATAGATTTATTTTCCAAAAGTTCTAAGCGATTTTGTAATTGGGCGATCTGCTTTACTTGACTCTTGTTGGATTTTTCGAGTAAATCAATTTTATTTATCATTATGTCGTGACGCTCTGATATGAAATCTATTGATTTTTGTAGTTCATCATTTCTTGCAAGAAGTGCATTATTTTGTTGTTGGATTGTACTAAACATCTCTTTAATTTCGGTCATTGGGCTGTCAGAGTAACAGGGTAATTCATCCATTCGGCGTTTGAACCGTTTGGTTATGTTTGAAACGGACTCGCTAATCTCCCTATCTCGGTGAGAAATATTTAAAGCCGAGTCAGAGCCATAGCATTCCAGCACATTACTTGTTCTAAGCAAATTACTTGGCGGCGGCGTACGTTGAGTTGACATACTCAAAGTTGACTCGAGCGTGATACTAGGACTGTATGATGCGTAAGTAGCGTAGTGCGTAAGCAAGCGAGATGGACTGCGCGCAATGGGCGGAGCTTGTACTAGTCGTACTCGATGAGTCGGCGTAAGCGCACGGAGGAGGTGAAGCGGAGATGTGTGTGTGCGGGTACGCTGGATGAAGCGTCAGTGTGTGTGTGCGCGGAGTAGCGATGATGCTGTTGCGAATACTTGCGAAACGAAGTAAAATATATTTGTCTTATTCACCGTGTTCTTTCCTACTCACGCACTGCTGCGATGACTCTTGCGTCTTCTGAACACCTAGTAACTTGCTTTTGCTGCGTTGAATTTAATTCGAATTAATTGTTAAACTATTTTTGCGAAAATAAATAAATACGGAGCTTCGGTGTACACGTCTGATCGCGTCAGAATCCCAGGGGGGAGAGGTTAAGGTAATGTTCTATTAATGACAGTTGTTCAGCTTTGACTGAATAATAAATTAATAAATATATACATATATGGACAAATCACACAGATTAAGCCCTAAAGTAACTTCGAGACTTGGGTTATGGAATACTTACTTAACGATTCTATATTTTATAATAAATACATCTATAGATAAACATCCAAACAAGACCCAGGTCAATCTGAAAAAGATCATTTTCCTTCTTGACCTGTCCAGGGTTCGAACCCGGGATCTCCTTTAAAAGACTAGAACAGACTTTAAAAAATAAAATAAGTGTATTTTATGCGATTTTATTAATTTAAATACAAATTTTTCGAAATGTGTTATGTGCCAAAACTAGTGTGTCAGATTACGGCTGCTTCATGGCTTTTAACAAAGCTTAACTACTTCCATCTAGTGATAACTGATAACACGGTATCAACGCCTTGAAATGCTTTTTGAAGCACGAAGGAGCCCAAGACGAATACCATTTGCAGACGCTTTTTCATTTGTAATCGTAAATGATGCAACTGTTAGGCGTAAGGTTGATCATAATCGCACACGTGATGACCATAATACCTACCAACCAATACTAGTAATATTGATGTGCTCGTCAAAAAAAAAAATTAATATTTAACGTTATTAAAATAATCACAACTTGCTTTACTGCCCATATCTTATAGAAAAGATGAATTTATCAGACGTTGACATAAGAAAATTAAAAAGATTTTTTTTTAAATTGTCTAATGAAAAAAGTTAAAAAATATTTTTATTTTTTCAGGAAAGTTATGTATTTACGAACTCTAAATAATAAATAGTTCATTGCAAATTTAAAGTCATTAAGTAAATTACAATCTTACAATGTTCGTAGTGTGTACATATATATTTTTTGTACTAAATCAAACGACTGGGTTTGATGACCTCGCTACCAAGCGAAATAAGATGACCAATATGCCCTTGAACTGTTATATATTAAATATTAACAAAATCTTGTTTATCAATATACATTAGTGTCATAGTAATAAATCTGAGTAGCATAATTATTAGGTTCATCGATCTCCTGTCAGAGGAAGGTAGACTTAAAATTATGAAAAGATAAGTTTTCGAAACAGAATAAATTTTAAATCATCTTCATATCATACAACATATGTCAAACAGAGTCACCATTATCGGTTTAAAGTCAATGGCGCCGCCACTATCCTTGTCGTACGTTAAAGGACTCAGATTTTTTAATTATCTGTACAACTTTATGATATATAGCATTAGTTATTAGAACTTTACGTAAAGTAATGACGTGCACCTATTGTACTTAAATGTTTAAGCCACAGTCGATTAAAAAACTACTAAAATGACCTTGAACTATTTTAAAATATGATCGAAATCTTTATTTATAATAATACATTGTGTCATCTAAAAAGTATCGCGATCAAGTTTGACGACCCCGTCTCCATAGAGAGAGGGTAACGCACCCCTCAAGTTCACAGTCGGTCCGGGGATGGCTAGACGGTGGGTGCAAAGCTTCGCTGCACAGATAAAGGTAACAACGCTGCAAATGCTGGGGACAAATTGATTGTGCAAGGAGGTGGATCGGTTTGAAGTTTTGATTGAATAATGGGTAAAAATAATAAGGTGTTTAATTTAAAATTTCAAATATTATCACTAAACAATACAATTCTAATTTAGAGATAGCTAAGATCAGAACAAAACCTCAGTAGAAATAAACACAAAGGGCCCAAAAATTTTAAAAATGTAAACAAAACATCATAAAATATCTACTTTGATAAGGAATAGATATATACTCGTAAGTAAGTATAACGGGATTCTTTGAAGTAGGTAACATAATACGTAAAGCAGCATGGAGGATGTAAACAAGAGGAAAACGGAAATTACAATGTAAATTACAAACGTACACAATACTCACTATAGATAAAACAATGCAGTCGGAGATGCAGCAAAATCACCTGATACCACAGTCAAACAAGGAAATCCATTGCACACAGCACTTGTAAGACGAACTATTTGCGGTTTGCACAGTTAACCATTGAGATCACTAAACAATATCAGTCTTTTAATAGAAAATTATTGCAGTTTCTTATTGCACAGGAATATTGCTGAGCTCTATCATCGGAGGTCGCGGGACGTTTTCGGGATATCGATCTGGGTCCTCGCGCGGTGCAGTCCCTATATAAACACCTGCCTCTTCGACTGCCACTTGTAAAATTCTAACAGATCTGTAAAGACCTCTTTATGATTTAAACTTTTTGTGTCATGTTTTTTGTTTGTGGCACGATAGGCAACGATCAGCTGTTGCAACTGTCTACGAATGCATGACACGAGCGTGCGGGTGTACCGCGCGCGACCGACTGGCTCGACCCGCGGCTGGATCTCCCCGCGGCGTCTCAACGGCCCGTTACCTACACATGGACTTACTACGAAGATATGTAAACAAACAACGCGCCCGAGCACTCGTACTTCTTTACAAACAGTTTTTTACAATGCCATCGTGACATCAGCCAGTCCCTGAGAATTCATGTTATGTCATTATAAGCTATTCCATATTTTTCCGTTTTTATCTTAAATTTCTTGTCTGTGAGCAGATGGGAACTAATGCTAGCTGAAGTCGAACAAATTACATAAAAAAAGTATTGCGTAGCTGCAGGGCTACAGTTTCGACATTGAAGTCGACGAGGCGAACCTAACGGACAATACAGAAATTATGACAAAACTGGTCGGTTCAGGGAACAATGGCAACAATACCCAAATCTCACGGTTTCCGTAAAGCGGGACGCAATACTTTGTTCTACATTTTTGACAGTACATTGCAACAGTCACTGTACGCATGTTGATAAAAACAATCACTTAATGAATAGCATCATTAAGAGCATCAACATCCAAAAGCGTGGAATTTCTGAATAAGAAACATAACAAAACAGTTTTACGCAATACACTAGTAGCTATAATGTGAAGAATTTATTACAGTCCATGTGATATGATATAATAGAACCGAAGCTAAAAGTGACTTATTTATGTTACGAATTCAAAGCAATGAATAAACAACGAAGAACTTATAAGGCTATCATCAATATATAGAATAGTATAGAACAATACACAATGGACAAGTTACGTTCGTATATACGTATACGTATTATAATTACAGGAATCTTATTGAACGAAGTATAAATGAGGCCAGAGCAACAAGAGATTTATCGAGTTGTATCTTCACAAATGCAAGAATTCAACATATTCTGGGCCGTTGACTATTGTCAGTGTGTCTAACATCTTAAATTATTATCATCATGCAAGAGGAGCACATTGTGTAATCTATCCATCTGCCGTCCTATTCACCGACTGACCTTTGTGCATCATTCCGTCTCAGATGAACACGTGCGATTGCAAAATAAAGGGAGCTTTTAAATACCAAAGGCTCTTGGGCCCTGGCATTTAAAGTTATTTAAGCCTAGAAAAATCATCTTCGCAATCAATATAATTGGACACATCATCGACGAAGTTCTGCTCAATAATGAGCTCGAATAAGTAAGTGCTCTTGATGCTATTGTGTTCTTAAATAAGCATTCAAAAGAGAGAGAAAATAGAACGGTCGTGACTGTGGTTCAGGAAACGTGGGAAAAGTGCGTGGGTTCGAGCAAAGCAACATGATCAACTTTTTATTGACGTAAGGTAAATCTGGAATCCTTAATAGGCCGAACAGCCGCACAGTACATTCCTCATCTACACTTTTTTCGATAAAGATAAAAACAAAAAAGTAGTAGATAAAACGCAGGAAGTTGGGACTAATGACGTGTCCTTCCATTCGTTAGACATTTTATTTTACGAAAGATAACAAATTTCATTGTTGTTTGTATACAAATGTTTGAATGAGTATATTTGTTACTCAGTCACGCAAAAAGGCTAAATGGATTAGAATGAAATTTACCATATAGCCCTAAATTAACTTATAAGATATAAAACTGAAAGATTCACGTGTGAATCACACCATTGTCCTCGCGGGTAACAGCTAGTACTTACATAAAAAAAGCTTCGATCATAAATTCAACAACGTACCTGGAACAAAAAGAATTACGCAATTCAAGCACATGTTAGAGTAATAAAGTTCTAAATTAGAATCGGTACATTCGACTGCAGAAGTGGCCACGGACATTATCCGAGAAGCATTAACCTACATCCGAATCGTAACTGATTGCGTTAGTTTTAACGAAATCAGTACAGCGGAGAGTTCGCGTTAAGGCATCAAATAATGCAGCAGTGCAAAGGTGTGGTCATAATTTAACTTTTTATGTTAAATTAACGGTATACATATCGAAAATTAGGACTAAACATATATTTTATTTTAACCCATTCAGAACCAAAGCAAAAAAAAGACTAAATAAAGAACTTTTGTAGTCTGTATTATTTAACGCCTTAATACATATTCTGATGAAACTAAAAGTTTAATAAAAATCCGTTCAATTTAATAGCACTTATGGCGCAGAACTTTAAAACCCTTTACAATGACGTAACTACAGAAATCAACGGTTCTTCTTCTTCTCTAATCGAAAGGCTATTAATTAATTTAATTTAATTAAATCAACGGTTGACAGGGCTTTTAGGCGAGATTGACACACTGTTTCTTTAACTAGGTTAGAACTTAAGAAAAACATGCAAAAACCTAGTACGGGCATTGTCATTATAGCTGCTGAAAGTTCCTTAAACTTTTACGTTATCTACCATAGATTACCTACTTTACCTACCTACTTTAAAGTGCCATAATTGAGTAAGAATATACCTGAATTGTTTGTCTACGTCTAGTATACCTTCCTTTATGCAATCTTTTAAAGCACGTACTGCCTATGACGTGGTTATCCTATTTCTAAAATAATAAAAATTGTGTAGGTACATAGTAATATTTTTTTTGCTGTGCTAATTTTATTCAATAACACAAGAACAATATGGTAAAATAAAAATAAAAACATTTCGATGTCATTATGGTGTGTTTGTATGGAGATCGCTTTAAAATTTGCGTACCTATTAGAAAAAGAAATCCTATATCCACTTAACCTGTTCTTTGATACCGTTAATGAACCACGAACGCGAACTACAGAATTAAACGAATAAGACGAGAATTGTTTGTCTAGACAAAGAGTTTAAGTGACATATACAATTATACATACATATAGATCCTGTACGTGATCTGGAATTTCTCCCCTTTGTTGGGAATCTGAGATACTCAAGCATTTCGTTTTAATAAAACTAGTCTAGACTTAGTCTAGACGACTCTAGCTTAACTTCAAGTGGTCAAATAAATTTTGCATAAGAATTCTTATGGATTAGTGACAATAATGAATAGTACAAATGCTTCAAAAGGCACGTTAAATCGTCAAGATATGATATGTCAGATGCAAAATAAATTTAATAGGAAAGCGATATCCAAGAACATTATGAATCTATATATACAGATAGGTTGTAATTTAAAAACAAATAATCCTTTAAAGATGCTTGTTTACCCAGAAACACTAGGTAAGTGCGAGTCAGACTCGTACATGAAGGGTTCCGTAAACTTCCGTACCTTTGTACATGTTTCAAAACGCTGAAAAAACACGTTTCTTGTATGACGACCCCCTTTAATTTTTAACTTTATCTTATTTTTGTATTTGTTGTTATAGCGGCCATAGTAATACATAATCGGTGAAAATTTCAAGTGTCTAGCTATTACCGAACCGACTGACAGATGGACTGACAGACAGACGGACAGACGGAGTCTCAGTAATAGGGTCCTGTTGGCACCTTTTGGGTACGGAACCCTAAAAAGCAATTCCAAAAAAAAAAATATTTTACACTCAATCGCTCATTGAAATTAAGCAATCAGCTGATGTATTATTTATGATTTAAAAAAATTAATTTAGTATTTTTGTCTTCGAAGATTATGCCTGTCTGTAGCTATATACCTAAACAGCTACAGAAACCCATCATTTAAAATTTATTTTTGAGTTGTAGCACATACCTATTACATTGTATTTTAATGTAAGCGCTACTATCAAAATACAAAGTGATATTTACTGTAGAATTTAAGAACGTTTTTTAGAAACGCCGAACATAAATCATTAGTACGCAGTAATATTACCTAATACTAGTAATACTACCTAATTTCCCATCATTTTTTTCTATATAAACGAGGTTGCCTGGAAGAAATTGCTTAGCGATAAGGCCGCCTTTTGCGCATTTCCTAATTTTTAAGATAATTATGTTCTGTTTTTTACTTTTGTGCAATAAAGGGTATTGTATTGTATTGTATTGTATTGTATATTTAACATTCTAAAATATTTTACATCGTATACATTTCCAAGATGTTTAATGGTGTCGTAAGTACGTAGATCATGAGCGTACTTTATCCTTAGTACACGCTCATTTATATTCTTTGACATTGCGGTAGGTTCAATATTAATTTAACGATATACGTTTTGTATATGTTTTACTCAGACATTTAATCCGTATTCGATTATGTTAATATAGACGTAACCAGTATACGTCGTGTTAATGAAAGAACGCAAAATTTTGTTCAATAAATTTCACGAAATCCAAAAAAAAAATCGGAATTTCATACAAATTGACTCGATCAGCTGATCAGTTTGTATGAATATTCAATATTATTTTTTTTATTTTCGTGAGTTGTTGAACAAAAGTTGTTCAGTTACATGGGCTGAGGTACCATCTGAGAATATACATTTATATATTAAAAGACTGTATGTATGTATATTTGTAGATTAAGAAACATTAATTATACATTGGTATATTAATAATAAGATATAAAAAAATCTTAATTAAATAAAAAAATAGATTAAGAAAAATTGACGGAAAAAAATTGTGGACAAAAATTGCCCACGTGTATTTTTTCTAGTAAATAAAAATTATTTATATTTCTACATACATTTATATAAAAACTAATATGGGACTCGTAGATATATTAATACAAAACGACTGACGAGTACTTTATATTTCTGTTTCGCATGCAAAAATGCGTCATACTTTCGATGTACTCGTAATGTTGGAATACGGAACAAACAGTCGAGCAAACGACCATTACATGCATTGATATAACATTACATGCGATAAACGATTGGCTCATGTCATGATCGTGCACAAGTATATATACGGACCTGCCTTACTATTGATTAGAGTTGTAACGGAAGACGCCGCAGTTTATAACTCCACTTATAAACGTAAAACAATTCGATTTTATATTCAACGGGTTATGCGATTAAATTCTTTCGATACGCACAAACATACTATCACGTCTTTATCCCTAATGGCGCAGACATACCATTTTGTGTCTTGCGGGTCTAAGCAGACATATCCCAGGGCCGCAAGAAAGACCCAATTGCCACTTTTAGCGTGATGGTGGGCGAGAAGATGGAAAAAGGAATCAAAATAGTGTTGGGTTGCTAGCCGCATCACCTATTTACATGATTCGCATTTTCGCCCATTCCCTCTATCTTTTTTATATATATATATTTATTTATTTATTTTTCGATACAATGTTGGAATACGGAACAAACAGTCAAACAAACGACTATTCAATGCATTTATACTTCGATCATATATTCTATAGATGCAAAATTCCAGCCTAAAAAATGGCACCGGAAAAACAAGGCATAAAACAGTATTATGCCTTGTTTCGCTCTCATTCGCTCGGTAGCCGCGCGCGTGACGTTACGTCAAATATGCTGAAGTGCGTGGTGAAAATACGGATTTATTTCCATGCTTATCTCAGTTATTTAAGGTTTAAATTAAATTAAACTGTATGACACTTTAGAACATTTTTCGCAATACTTGAAATGGTATACATCTAACTATCTAGGTACGAATTGAGACGGGGACAATATTTTGTTTGATTTTGCAAGGAACTGTGCATCTATTGAATATAATGATCGAAGCATTTATATAACCTTTTTTATTTATTTTTATTAGCCTATATCAGTGTTCCACTGCTGGGCAAATGCCTCCCCTATCTGCTTTCAATCAGTCCTGTCCAGGACTACAGTTTGCCACTCGCACATGTATGTGTCCAAGTTATCACGCCATCTTCTTCGAAGTCTGCCTCACTTTCAGCGACCACCTGTGATCCACTCAGTAGCTATCCTGGCCCAACTCTCTTCTCGCATACGGCAGACGTGCCCTGCCCAGTCCCACTTTAGCTGAGTTACATACGATACAATTAGCTTATGTCATGCATGATTATACACAAGTATTTATATGAACCTTCCCCACGATTGATTAGGGTTGTAACGGAAGACGCCGCAGTTTATAACTCTACTAAAGCTTTATAATAACAGAATAATTAGGTAAATCTATAAATATTTAACGGATTACACAAGTAAATTTATAGTCATCTCGGGTCAACCAGGTTAAATATTTATTATGTTAGTTAAATAAATATCTCACGGCAGTTTTAACCATTTTAATTCGCATGTGAAAATGCGTAATACTATATAGTATAAATACTTTTATTAGTTATACGATTTTGTAATACGGAACGAATTGCTGTTACGTGTCCCGATAAAAAGTTACGTGAAAAAAGTTACTATACCTAAGAATGGCCATACTGGAAGGGGAACTAGACCCGTCAATATGAACTTTTTAAATAGGAAAGTTATTGAGGTTTTAAGAAAGTATTTCACTTGTTAGGTATACAATATACAACGTGGAAGGGTCGACAGACATACCCCGTAATAAATCAAATCACGGTCTATACTAGATCATTATAGTATAATGAAATATAAATAACAGCCAAAAAACAAAAAAAAATCAGCATTTCCATACAAAAGGGTGCAGCCGCTCGGGCAATATGTATAGGAATGTCAATTTTTATTTTATTTTTCGACTGTTATTTTAATTTCATTATACTATAATGAATAATGATATAGTATAGCCCGTAGTTTGATTTATTACGGGTATGTCCCTTCCACTTTGTATAGGTACAGGGAGATTTTGAACTTCCTAGCTATATTGAAGGAAAGTACTTTTAAAGCGAAATTAAAAATAGATATTTAGTCATATAACCTTGTATCATAAATATGCAGAAATTTGGAAGAAAAAAATGCCAAAAATAAACATTTTTTTCAGTTTAAATCGGTTTTGTATTCTATTAGTGATTTGGATTTCAAGATTTCAATACCTATAGCTAGAGGTGCAAAATCCCCCTGTATAATTTGCTTATAACTTTTTTTTAGCGATTTAACCATTAGATTTAAAGGAAAAGTTATTCGTGTGAATACGAAGAGAGTCATCCCTTCAAATATGCCTGGAGTGCCGTCGACTCGATCATACTTACATTTACACCCGATTTACTTTATACTTATAACCTTATCAGAGCCTTTCCTACGATTGATTATGGTTATAACGGAAGACGCCGCTTATAAGCCATAGCCATATACGGGGTTACTGATTGAACATAAAATGATGTTTATTTATAAACTTATTATATGGGGCTGGGTCCGAGTTTAATTGCTTGCATTTATTTTTAGACAGCTTTAGAATGTTACTACAGAATAGTCAGCTGGTTAGCGAGGTGTATTACGGGATTTCCGAAGAAACGTGTACAAGCAACTATTTTTTTATTTTTTTATTTATACATTTTATTTCCATTTTTTAGGGCTCCGTGCCCTAAGGGTGCAAACGGGACCCTATTAATGAACACGGTGGCCACATTAGTGGCCGCTATAACAACAAATACTGAAAATAAAAAAAGTTAAAAATTAAAGGGGGTCGCCATACAAAAAACGTGTTTTTTTATACAGTTGCTCAAAAAGTGGCGTATTGCAGGGACGTATAGCGTTCGAGATGTGGGCTATTACATACTCGTCCTTTTTTTTTACCTTTCCCGAACTCGTGCGTTCTCTTTCCCAACTGTCAAAATAATGTTTATTAAAAAGAAAAACCAACCATGAAGTTTTTACTAAAAAAAATCATAGGAGTTTTTATGATTCATGCAAATACGTATATTTCTAAAAAGAAGGTACTAATTTGTTTCAATATCAGATTTAATGATTTGATTGAATGAGTAAGGTTAGGTTTCATTTCATCTCATCTCATTAAATTTCATTTTCATTTCATATCAATAAAAAAATTCTACTGAAGTCTACATACAGCCATGTATGGGCATAGTTCCCTTTGCCTACCAGAATGGGTGAAGAAAAAAAAATCTCTGCTTATATTCTACGGTTGGCGCCATTTTTCAGATTTTTTTTTTATTAAATTGCTTCATTTTTTCGCAACTGTATTAAAAATAGTCGTTCAGTACACGTGCGGAACCGTCATTGCAACTTGTTCCGACTGTCAACCCTCGCCTTTGGCTGCGCCTCGGCTCGGGTAGACATTTGTCGGAACTCTTTGCAATGACAGCCTTTCCGCACTTGTAATGAAATATACTATTTTCAGCGTTTTTAACTAAATCTTTATAATGGCATTAACTAGACACTTGAAATTTTCACAGATTATATATTACTATGGCCGCTATAACAACAAATACTAAAAATAAAAAAAAGTTAAAAATTAAAGGGGGTCGTTATACAAAAAACGTGTTATTTTAGCGTTTTAAAACATTGTACGGAGGTACGGAACCCTTCATGTATGAGCACAGAATACAGTAAGAGTAAACAGAACGGAATCTCCTAGAGTACGCGCAATATGCGTCCCCGTTTCCCGCACCCGCACCTCTCCCCCGGTTCTTGACGGCCAACGTGAGACATCGAGGCGAAAGCGGGGGAGAGGTGCGGGGACGGGAAACGGGGACGCATATTGCGCGTACCTTAGGAGATTCCGGCCTGTGGTACGAGTCCGACTCGCACTTGTCTGTTTAATTTTCATTTAAGTTTGAGTTTGATTTTCATAAAACCATAAAAATAAAACTTACCATGCCTATGACAGAGAAATAGATAATTTATTGGCTACTAGTGACTCATCCAGGTCCATGATATTTATAACACAAAATAATAAAGTAATGTGAAATTAATATTATTGCAAATAAATAGGTATTTATTTTATTAAACTTTTTTATCAAAAATGCCCGGGGCACCGCTGGTCTATCGAGCTCTTCAGATTATGGCAGTTAGATGGCTACCCTCATATGGATGAAGGCTGTATAGGATAGAAACCTATACGGAATTGGGTTTCTTTAGGCAGTGGTCGTTCCAAAACGACCAAAGCTCTAAACTACTAGAGTTTGGAGCTTTCGCACAAAAGATATTTTAGAAATTAAAAAAAAACCATCAGACTGTCTTTGAAGTGTGGCAATGGCAGTGATCTCTCGGCACAGCTCCCGCCGTGTACTCAACTAGAGCTTCCGATCTCCTTAATCGAATGATTGCTTGCGGCACTTTAACACTTAATATAATCTTAGTTATTTTGTAACATATCTGACTGTACATATTTTTCTTAATCAAAAACGACCGTCACTGAAAATCTAAATACCTAACAGTTGTTTATTTGGATGACATATGTTTTTCAGTTAGTTTGGTTTAAAACCAAACTATTAAACCGATTTCGATAGAATTTGCATGTAACTAATCTAGAAGTAATATTCCCTTTATCAAAAAAAGAAGTTTTCAAATCAATTTCTTAACCTCTTTTTTTTAATCGGTTGAAAATACATAGTAAGATTTTGTGTTTTAGTCTGTGTTCCAACAAAAAAAAAAAACAATTTCATTAAAGAAACAAATAACATACTTACATTTATGAAGCCAATCACAAAAGTAAATTACCTTGTTTTTTTTTTGATTCAACAAAACTATGATTTTTAAATGCACGTTTGCAATATTTTAGAAATAAATATCAACAAAAAACCTCTCTAACAAAGTATTCCAATATTGATTCGCGATTTTAATAATCTTATATTAATTTTAAACTATTGTAAATTAATGAATTTCTACTTTCTCTATTATGAGAAACTAATGAAATTGCTTTTTTATGTCTGAAATTCTTATTTGCTTATAAAAGAGAAATTAAATTAATTAATTAATTAAATTCTTTGATTTTAGTCGATAAACTAAAATTAAGTTAAGAAGTTTTTTTGGAGCCAACTGGCTCCAAAAATCTGGTGATCAATTGATATCTTATACACTACAACAGGGCCAAGATCCTAACAAAGGATGAGTAATATGAGTTAGATGGCACATCACGACATGACGACGCTTGGCGATGAGCAGACAAAAAAACGACGTCAAGGCTTGGTATTTTTAGCATTCTCATAACCATAGCCAACATTGACTAAATAAGTAAAATCAGGTAACCATGAGTAACGATTACACTAACACTTTATAGTACTGTAACACATAATAATGCAGCGAGAGCTCGGTTTGTGGGGCATTTGTGCGCGTATCGGCGCCGGCGCCTATTGTTGTGCTTGTGCCGGGCGCTATTGTGTAACCTTTAATTGGGTGCGAATGTACTACGTGAGTTAGGTAGCCAAGTCCAATTGACCCTATTAAAGTTTTTTTTTGTCAGAAAACGACAAAGAAATTTTTTGACACAAACGTCTGTTGCGAAATTAAAGTAAGGCACAATTTCAATTCCAAAATGCCCAAAATTTAATGATGCCACAGAGAGACAGGTCAAACTAATAATACATCTCTTTTGCGTCGGGGGTTAATAAGTAAGGTCATACATGGCTTATATTTTGTACTAGAAGCTTCATCAAATTACGAGGCATTTGGAAGTTTTAAGTATCACTAACTAATTTATTTCTCTCTCAAAAGAATTTCATCAAAGATTTCGTAAAAGCCCAGCAACGGAATGCTCCAAAAAAGCCGCAGAAAGAGTTATGTGGAAAAAATAGCAAAAGCAGCGGCCATGGACGAACAACGAAAATCCATGATCACGACCAGAGGTGTCGTGATCATGGATTCGGTTGTCAAGAGTTTACGACTAAGAAGAACAATCTTATCGATTTATAAATTAAGAACTATGTTCTTGTCAGTAGAATAGGTTCCATGTCTCCTTCTCCTCAGGCATTTTTTTGACATCTCTATACGATACGACTTCAACGTTTAAGAATCACTAATTTGCTAAGACTAATTTACGATCACTGCGAGTGGGAGCAGTATATGTATTTCACGTTTTCTTTTCACGCAGATCAGCACGAAAGATTAACACCGCGACATCGTGACAGATGCATAAAATCAGCACAGATGACTGGTTGATTCATTCAATCCAATTAAATTTTACTACGCAATCAATCACAGAGCTCGTAAACGTTTTATTGGACGTGGAAAGTCAGTCAGGCGTCACTCACGTGACGTCAGCACTGGGCTACTTACTTATGTAACGTGAAATATGGTCGGAACGCTATAAACTAGTTCATGTCCATCGCCATGAGTATTCCGGAAAAGCGTCCGATGACCGACAAAACTGCGAAATTGCGAGACGAATGTTTTAGTTCCTACTTTTTTTGTATAGGTAAGTATACATACATAGGTATAATAAAATAACACAGACAAAAATAAATTAATCATCTTTTTTGTGTTTTGCTATTCTTTCCTAAAAGCTTACATATAATATGATGGGTTCTTCAATAAAGGCGTGCACCTAGAAAGCTCGAAGACATGTTTTAGTTACTTTTTTTATTTTTGACGTGATTGTGTATCTTTATACTATTTTTTATGAAATATGTGATCTAGACCTAAAGACAGACCACGGAAATTGTGAAAAACAAGAGGCAGAGCACAATGGAGGATGATCGTTAAGAGGTCGAGACTAGTAAACCGTTGTAACACCATAGGAAGTCCTACTGACAAATCAAGTAATAAATGAAGGAGTCGACAGAAATAACTTTATACAACTGGCATACCTATACTATTATTGGATACAGGTCGCGTCATGTAAAAAGAACGCCGGAGGTCAAGCTGCGAATTAGGCGATTTATCGATCTATTTAATGAATATTATAACTAATATATTTTTCAATTTAATAATGAAATAAGAAATGGTGAAAAAACACCACGTGAGCAGGACTTGAACCCGCGACCTTAGTCTCAATACGACTATGCTCTTACCAACTGAGCTGATCGTATTGAGACTAAGGTCGCGGGTTAAGTCCTGCTCACGTGGTATTTTTTTACCATTTCTTATTTCATTATTTAATTTGAGTACCTTAATACTGCATCTTAAATGCCTAAAAAATCCTACCAATAACCAATTATACCTACCTACCAATAACCAATTATACCACGCCGCGGGAGAAAATAATACAATAGGCCTAGTACCTTCGTGCGCGAGTGTACCCATGCGCAAACACACCCCCTCTACTTTCTTCCATCGTTCTTTTTACATGACGCGACCTATACCTACGATTCGTTTTGAAACAATATTTTTGCTATTTCAGAGTCAAATACGTAGTGTACTTTACACTACGTATTTGACTCTGAAATAGCATAGTTCATAGTGATGAGCTAAATATAAAAGACGTACAAATATCAACACAACATTGACTAAATTGTTATGGTACATTACATACTAGAGAAAGGCTGTCCATCAGTGTCACTTCCTCAATGCGCCGCATACAATGTAGACATAATGAGGTTTTTTAATTATCCCACACGTCGTTAGAAATTCCGTGTCTTACCGATTATTATGGTATCTATAGTTTGATAAATTACGCGGCGCGCGGCGCGACAGACTTTCAGTAGTGCAACGGGAACTCGTATTGATGCTTATGCAAATACAATTAAAATACATCTATTTTGTATTGTAAATAAAGATTTCTGATTTCGTTGTTTAAAAACAGATTATAAGATTCATCGAAAATTAATACCTATGCTTATCATTTTATTTTAAGGCGAAGGAACATACCTAATATATTAGTTAATGACTGACAAATCAGAATAAATAAATGTAATACCTAGTAAACGACAAAAAACGTTATATGGATAACACATTTAAATAATTAAATTTTTACCAAAAAAAACAACCGACTTCAATTTTTTTTAGGACTTTCTTCTTTTTCTCCAAAGTTTTCCATCATATCTTCACCAAATTAAAATGGGACCAACTTGGTAGTAAAGGCTTTCAAATAAAAAAAGAATCATCAAAATCGGTTCACAATTGGCGAAGATATCGCGTAACAAACATACATGAAAAAAATTAAAAAAAAAACATTCAGTCGAATTGATAACCTCCTCCTTTTTTGAAGTCGGTTAAAAATATACGTCATATAGAAATGTTTGAATTTTAAATAATAAAATTTTGGTTTATTTGGTATGCAAAAAGCAAATAAATAATACATACCTACATATCAGATATAGACAGATACATTATCACGTCTATATCCACTATGGTTTAGACAGAGCTTAGACCCTTAAGACCCGCAGGCCACATTTAGCGTGATAGTGATAGTTAAAGATGGCAAAATTTAATCCAAGTAGTGATGGGTTCCTGTGCTAGCCGCATCGCCTATTAACTTGATTCAGACTTTTGCTTTATGACCAAAAAATTTTATATATAGCTATAGCTTTATGATAAAAATCATAGTAAATTATAAATACATAACACCTGTTTTTATTAATAAATAAATAAATAGACAAGGACAAATAACTGAATGAGCTAGCCCCAAAGTAAATTTAAACTTACTCGTAAAATAAATACATGTATAGATAAACACCCAAGACCCACGACAATTTGAAAAAAACTTGCCCTGGCTGAGTATCGAACCCAGAACCTGCGGTTAACCACTACGCCACGAAGGTCGTCAATATACAGGGTGACGTTTTAAACACCAGCCAAATTTTTAGAGCAAGTTCAGTCCATGATACTGAACTACTTTCTGTAAAAAAGTTATTAAAATTCGATAAAAAAACTTCGTCCTTCCATACAAAATCCTTTTGGCTGAGCGCTGATTTTTATGGAAAGGCGAATTTTTATTTTAGTTTTTCGTTAATTGTTTTTATGGAAAGTAGTTCAGTATCATGGACTGGACTTGCTCCAAAATTTGGCTGCTGGTTAAAAAGTCAGCCTGTATACAGGGTCTAACAAAATATACTGAAACTATTTTAAGCGTGGATTCAGTCCATCGTACTGAACAACTTTTCCCAAGGAACATATATCGAAATATGAAAAATATTTTTTGGCCTCCCATATAGGTTGACTGATCAGCTGATCCGAGTTTGTATGGAAAGCCAAAAAATATTTTTCATATTTCGATATATGTTCCTTGGGGAAGGTTGTTTAGTATCATGGACTGAATTCACCTTTAAAATAGTTTCACTATATTTGGTTAGACGTTATATAGTTAGTGAAATGAAGAATTTTTATCTTATCTTACGACCTATACAACAGTTACGTCCATACACCCCCATTAAGACAAACAATAATTAAAATCTCATTAGTTCACTTTCAAGGATATGAAGAAACACGAAATGCCTAATTACGCAGGCCCCAAGATAACAATAAAACGCATGCTGCAATTCTGAATTGCTTAAGATTTAACAGCACTGGTGTGGGCAACAATTGGAAACCGGCTGTGTGGTCTTGACTGTCCGAATTCACTTTGTTAATACCTAATTCGTAATGGATAGCTTCCATGCTAGTCTGGTAGAAAAGGAAAAACTTAGAATGTACCAGCTGCTTATCATCCTGCGCAGATCGTAAAAGCCGATGGAGAGAATGAACGAGAACTTGAATCATTTTAATAGGCGACACGGCTATACAGGCTGACTTTTTATCCACCTGCTAAATTTTTATAGAAAGTAGTTGAGTATCATGGACTGAACTTGCTCCACTTGCCCAACGTGGCCTTTGGATCTTACGGTCCTGGGCTCTGTGAGCTCTGTCTACCCCGTTAGGGATGAAAACGTGATAATATATCTGTAGGTATCGTAATGGATGATTATCGGGAACCTTTATTTTACGTCCTGAATATAATTTACCTAAAATAATAAACGAACGACGATAATACATTTTAAATGTGGAGAAACATTTTTTCTGTGTTACTAGATACATTATCACGTCTTTATCCCTAACGGGGTAGACAAACCCCAGGGCCGCGAGACCGAAAGGCCACGATTACCGTGATGGTGGGCGTGTGTTAAAATTTAATATTTTTTAAAGAAAAAAGACACTCACAGATGACTTTAATATCGGTCGGATCTTTAAATATGTAAATCGACATTGAATAATTTTTATAGAGCAAAAATGGTTATCGGCCATCGTAAAGAACTAAGCCGACAGGGACGTACTTGACCTGTCAGAATTGCGGTCACTCCCTGTAACGTTACAATAGAACACGTTAATGCACTTTTGCGGTCACTCGAAAGAGCAAAGTCGAGTAAGTAAAATTCACATTTCTCGCACAATAATAACGGTTACTATGTCTGCACCTGTAAACAAAGACAACGCTGCAGTAATGAGCTTACAACATTGCCACCTTCTGAAAACGCACTTAACAGGGACAGGGAATTCATCTTCCCCCACACCTTAGGGCTCTTAGGGGTTGACATAATCGGTTCTTTAATACTCGTAAGTGTGAACCTTAAAAGCTCAAACACATGTTGTACTTACTTTTTAGAACGGAGCCCTTAGAGGATCACTCAATTGTCTGTCTATCCGTCTGTAATCATCATCAACATCTCTTCAGGTCTTTTTTAGTCTCCACTGCGGGAGCACGACCCTCTCTGTACTACCAGAGCCATATATTAGCCAGAGCAGTCAGAGGATTTGGCCTACACTCTCCACGCTGGCCAGACGGGTTGGAGAGGTCTCATTGATATTTATCAGCTTTGTTTAGCTGTCATCATTAAACAGCCAATTTGTTACAAAACTATTGGACCATTGAGTTGAAAGGTACACATTTGTAAGTCGGTGACCCGAAGACGGGCGTATATCGCAAATAAATGAATTTCAAATATAGGGACCACTTATTTAATTTACTAAAGGTTTTTAAAACAGGTTTTGATGAGTTTGTGATTCATTTATCAGATCTGGACTTAAAACGATTTTAAAACTTAAAACTTAAAACGAATTTAATCATCGTGAGAGTGGGTCAGATATATGTCTGAATATTTTGCATATCTTGCATCCGATTGGGATCAAAACACCGGAAGAATGAAATAAAACTGAGAGTTAAATTTCTCTATCTGTGATGCATATATGTAACGTATATATTATATGCTACAGCTAGTCAAATCAAATATTTATTCAGTTACATTACGTGTATTGTTTATTTATATTCAAATTATTTTATTTAAACCAACGTGAGATAAATCTATAATTGCGATTAACTGGTCGGCTGTCAATATTTATTCAGATTTTGCAGGCCCTTTTATACGTCAATAATTCTAGTGTACATTACGTGTATTGTTTATTTATATTCAAATTATTTTATTAAAACTTACGTGAGATAAATCCATAATTGATTAACTAGTCGGCCTTTTCAGACTATATCACGTGAGTCAACCGTTTTAAATTAATCAATTATATTCAAATTATTATTTTTTTCTATAAAAAAAAACTACCGATTCATTTCGCAACGACCAATGCTGAGAAGAAACGCCGAAAAAAACTCATTTACACAGTATTTGTTGCCTACACGCCTGTAGGGCTTTGTCAGTTTAAAAATATATTATGCCTATTATCACAATATAACGAGTAACATAAAGCTTGCGACCGATCAAGTGCCAAATCCAATTTACAGAAATAAGTAATCTTAAAAAACAAAGCCGACTTGAGTAGTCCCTACTGGCGGCACCCACCCGTTCACGAGTTGACGCGTGGATCAGCCATCGCTGAACTCAACCATATTATAGGGAATATAATATGTTTAATATATTCACAAAAAATACGAAGAGTACCTAAATTTTTGGCAATTGTTGCATCAGAGTCACAGAATACAGTAAGAGTAAACAGAACGGAATCTCCTAAGGTACGCGCAATATGCGTCCCCGTTCCCCGCACCTCTCCCCCGGTTTTTGTGAGCCAACGTGCGTCATCGAGGCGAAAACGGAGGAGAGGTACGGGGACGGGGAACGGGGACGCATATTGCGCGTACCTTAGGAGATTCCGTTCTGTTTACTCTTACTGTATTTTGTGTCAGAGTCAAAGAACATGCAATGAAATTTCGATTTACTTTAAAATAACAAAAACTAAATTTCAATTTGATAATAAAGTAATTGTCTGACCATAAGAAACTTGTTATTTGCGAAACGTGACCAAATACAAATTTTTATGCAAATACAAAAAAATGTTGATTGAGATGTCAAAAGGGGTCCTATTTTTAGGGTTTTGTAGCCAAAAGCTATTATATACAAAACCCTTATGGATTCGTCATGTCTGTCTGTCTGTCCGTCCGTATGTCACAGCCACTTTTTTTCCGAAACTATAAGAACTATACTGTTGAAACTTGATAAGTAGATGTATTCTGTGAACCGCTTTAAGATTTTTATACAAAAATTGAAAAAAAAACAATAAATTTTGGGGGTTCCCCATACTTAGAACTAAAACTCAAAAATTTTTTTTTCATCAAACCCATATGTCTGGGGTATCTATGGATAGGTCTTCAAAAATTATATTGTGGTTTCTAATATCATTTTTTTGTATATGTAGGTAAAATGTGTGTCCCCCGCCCTGTAACTTCTAAAATAACAGAATGATAAAACTAAAAAACAATATATGATGTACATTACCATGCAAACTTCCACCGAAAATTGGTTTAAACGAGATCTAGTAAGTAGTTTTTAATATGTCATAAATCGTAAACCGCAATTTACCTTTAGAACTTTCATATTATGTTACTTGCTGCTACGGAACCCTTCATGGGCGAGTCCGACTCGCACTTGGCCGCTTTTTTAGGTTTTTGAGTACGAGAAACGTTGTAATGTACTTAAGGGGGTCATCCCATGTGATGGGCTCAAAAATCGTTTTTTTTTTACATAGATTGCTTTTTTAACATAGAATACACTATGGACCAGGCATCGCCGATTGAGGGTAAGTTGAGATTTTCATAGTTTTAAGAGGACTTGAAACTTTAAACGCGTTTTTCTCAAAACTGTGTTTTTCTAACTTTCCTCCATCGTATCTCAAACCTAAATTTGTAGCGTACACTCAGCACATTTACATGTGCTGAGTGTGTGCGTTTACACGCATAGAATGAACTATTATCAATCAAAAATTCCCAAAATTTGGATTTTTTATAGCATAAATCATTTAAAAAAAACGCAAAATTCGCAACTTTTTTTTCAAATGTCTACCAAAAGTCCAATTTTTGGTATATTCATTTGATAGTAGTTCATTCCGTGCTTAGGCTTACATATTAAAACGCCGCTAATTTTTTTTGTTTCAGATAAGCCAATCAGCCGGAATCGTAGAGGAAGTCCGAGCCCATTTTTTCGAGGCGGGGTTATTCAGAACGTTGTAACTCATGTTCTACACAATATTTTTAGCTTAAAATTTATATTTATACTGTCGAGATATATGTTAATAAATGATAATAAACTTAAAGTTCTATCTATTTACTGGTCGTAGAAAAAAAATCCTAAAAAATCCCTAAAAAACAGGCCGTGCCTTGGGATGACCCTCTTAATAATAATGTAATGTAAGTAAAACAAGTACTTAAAATTTCCAGAGCTATCGGACCATTAAATAATCATGTGTGCACAGCAAAGAGGAAATGCGGCACATCAGGCTTACAGACCTGATGTGCCGCATTTCCCTAAGTGTTGGAAACCTAAAGTGGTCATCCTATTATAAAAAACAAAGTTAATATAATAGTAATAGTATAGCCAATCGACTCGACAGTAGAAGAAGTCGGAAAATGCGATCGCAAATATTTTTATGAAAAATAAACCGGTGCGGCGAGACGCGTACGGCTCTTAGAAGTGTGTTTTCAAATTATAAAGTACCTATGCTTAATCACAAGTCGAGCTATGATAAAAATAGACTAAGACATACAGATTACAGATGTGATCACGTACTTGAACGGCATGTACTTGACCCGAACAGTCTACTTCACCATACACGGCGGAATCTCCGCTTCCTAGGCATTTCGCAAGAAAACGGTGCCACTTGGGCGATTCACTTCCTCGACACTTGACTTTCAATCTTATTTTTTAGACTTTAAGAGACATTTTGCTTTGTCAGTAACGGCTGAATTAATCATAAAAAAACCATTTTCGGTCATACTATAGCTTTGTTTCGTGATCATGGATCATAATGACGCGTATGTTTTGCAATTTTTCTAAATTTAGTTTTAATGCCTTTTGTCAGCAGCTATATGTGTAACATACCATTTTTAAAGTTAGTAACAAAAAAGCGGCCAAGTGCGAGTCGGACTCGCCCATGAAGGGTTCCGTAGCAGCAAGTAACATTTTACGATTTATGTATCGTATTAAAAAACTACTTACTAGATCTCGTTCAAACTAATTTTCGGTGGAAGTTTGCATGGTTTGCATGCATAATGTACATCATATATTTTTTTAAGTTTTATCATTCTCTTATTTTAGAAGTTACAGGGCGGGACCAACATTTTACTACTTTAGAAGTGTCTCTCGCGCAAACTATTCAGTTTAGAAAAAAAATATATTAGACACCTCAATATCATTTTTTAGGACCTATCCATAGATATCCCACACGTATGGGTTTGATGACAATTTTTTTTGAGTTTTAGTTCTAAGTATAGGGAACCCCCAAAATTTATTGTGTTTTTATTCTACTTTTGTGTGAAAATCTTAATGCGGTTCACAGAATACATCTACATAGTACTTAAAGTTTCGAAAAAAGTGCCTGTGACATACGGCAGACAGACTCGAATCTATAAGAGTTCCGTTTTTTGCCATTTGGCTACGGAACCCTAAAAACTGGGTAGGCATTTCATATGAGTAGATACGCGCGAAAAGGCGATGATTCTACGGGTCAGAAAAGTACTATTCTAATTAGTCAGTTAGATTATCCAAAAATAATGTACTCAGTTTATCAAAAAAGTAAAAATTCACAAAGATACAGAGTATCTAAGTTCAAGAGTGGGGGCTTGTGACGTCACCGATGTGTAAAAATCGTACGAAAGCGTGACGTCATGCGAAATTTAAATGTGCTGTAGGTTCGTCATTTGGTTTCTCAAAGAAAAGAAAAAATATGTGTACAATATTTTTTAATAATCTAACAGATGGGCTGAAAATAATTTTTAGTCATCATGCCTATTTAGCCTATTGCCTGTTGGAAAATGTCTCAACATTTTCGCCCATACTTTTAATCGGCTTTACTATACAGGTTAATTTTTTTACCCCTTTGCTATACTGAAATCTTAGAATTAGATTTACTAATAGAACATTAAACAGTAAGACTTATTTTTTGTAAAAATAATATCTCCCAAATTTCTCGCCACCCGCCACGAGCCCTGTAGCGGGCGGTGATATTCAAATGGGAGATTTTTGGAATGCATTTGCCAAATGATATCTTTGGTTTATATTACATACAAAACAAATAGAATACCATATATGTATATACGGTAGAGAATGCCATATGGCATTAGGTCCACCACTTGTACAAAATTTTTGTGCAATCAAGTTTTTAAATAAATAAATAAAACAAAGTATATATGACAATATGTATTTTTTATTTCACTTAAAGAATACCCACTTATCTTGAATATAGCTAGGAGGTTCAAAATTACCCTGTATAATTGTATGGAATAAAAAGCATTTGGTATAGTAATGAAGTATTTTTTGGTTAAAACTAACGTGAGCCACAGACATTTCACATTACTATATGTTACATATAGGTAACTCACGTAAAAAATCATAAGAGTATAAAGATCATATGAGGTCGAAACCGGCCAATAGCCGCTTTTTTTTTCACGTTAGTTACCCGTGTGTAACATTATAGTAAATACTTTGTATTTTTTTTTCTTTGTAGCGTTTTATGCATATTATTTATATGCATTGTGTTTGCCCTAAATTCTTTTAAATAAAAAACTCTGAATGAAGCAACGGCCAGTTAAGTTTAAGAGGAAGCCATTTCCATATTTTATGCCGATTACGAATGCATTGTGTAATTTTTAACGTGTGGCCGTTCCGAGGTGAATCGCAGAATTCACAGTTGCTTAAGACGATTCGGGAAATTATACGGAAATAAATGAAAATGTATGAATTATGGGGAAGTAGTTACGAGTATTAGATTATTTGTCATGCTGAGGGTTGAATTCTTTGTGCAAGCGGAATTATTTATTAAAAAAAATTTTTATGTATACTTACATAGGGTATAAAATAAAAGGGATTAATTAGCAGATAAACATATACAATACTAGTTGTTAATCCCCGATATGCTTGCATTAACTGGATAAACGCACACAGTTAAAAGTTTCCCATAGTCGGGTTTTAGTTTTTTAAACTCAGCTATATCTTTACTCTGTGTACGGCCAGCGGCACCCAACGTCATACAAACTATTGAAAAGCCAGTGATTAGCAGAAATTTGTAGACAAATTATTAGTACCAGCTGCTTACAGAGATGGCAGCACACAAATTACTAGCAAACCTGCGAAAGGTAGGTAACACAAGTTCAAATACTAAATAAACGGGCAAGTGTGAGTCGGACTCGTACATGAAGGGTTCCGTACCTCCGTACAATGTTTTAAAACGCTGAAGAAACACGTTTCTTGTATAACGATCCCCTTTAATTTTTAACATTATCATATTTTTAGTATTTGTTGTTATAGCGGCCACAGTTATACATAATCGGTGAAAATTTCAAGTGTCTAGCTATTACGGTTCAAGAGATAGAGCCCTGTGACAGACGGACAGACAGCGGAGTCTCAGTAATAGGGTCCCGTTTGCACCCTTTGGGTACGGAACCCTAATAAGACATTTATTACAATTATTATTCCGGCTATTTCTTCTCTAATTCGCTAGATTTTTGGCATCCTTGGGTGGCCATTGATATGCATATTATATTTGGAAAAAAAAGCGAGAAAGCGCACAACAGGCTCCGAAGCAGCATAGCTAAGGATGCAACCGGGAACGCATTCAGATGAAGAGACTAAAAAAAGAGAAAGCCAAATTTCTTCTCTACATGTTTTTTAAATAAGTTTTTTTACTTATTTTATTTAGTCAACTATAGTGTGATTGTCCTTATCTTTCTATTATCTATTATTACAAAAATTGTAAACGATCAACCGAAAGGTGGTGCACAGACAAGTAAAATTAAATAGGAGTAAAAATAAAATTTAAAAACTTATATAGTATTTGAACGTATATCACCTACCTTTTGCAGATTTGCTAGTAATTTGCGTGGTGCCATCTCTGTGAGCAGCTGGTACTAATATTTGTCTACAAGTTTTTGTTATTTACGTAGTTTCCAATAGTTTGTATGAAGTTGGGTATCTCTTACGTAAGTAATTATATGAAATTTAGTACGACCCTTTCGAAATCAAAAGCCCTAATTGATTTTCCAATTTACCATAGACCTCAAACAAAAGTGAAATGCAAAGAAAATGTCGGTGTCACATTTAATGCACCGCTACACAGTACACTGGTTTCCCGCGTAATTGATAACTTTCCATAACCCGCGGACGCTGCTTAGAAACTCGATTAGCTTATGGATCGATTTAATATTCTCCGGAGCGTGATCTTAATCATTTCTGAGATTGCGCGAGATGTGGTTTAGTCGAGAAATTTCAATGTAGATGTAGGTACATATTGTTAAGCATAGTTGTTATCCATACTTGTTATAAAACAAAGTCCCCCGGCGCATAGCCTCTGTTTGTTTAAACTCGATAAACTACAAAACTACTGCGCTGATTTTGATGTGGTTTTTACCAACATGTAGAGCATTTCTCCGGAAAGGTTTATGTGTAATACATGTAAAATGCATGCGAAAAGAAAGTGGATCACTAGTACATTATAAAATTAAGATTCTTATCGAAGTACCTTATAATCATCATTCTATATTCACTTTAATATTTATATTTTTCATAATATATTTTATAGTTCTCAGACGATATTTAAAATCGATTTTGTTTCATAATAACAATCGGAATGTAAATTATTATGATAAAGATGTAATGACAGACTTGCATAATCCAAATGTTGAAATATTTTAAAGAAAAATTGTGAATTGTGATTTTTAAGACGAAACTCATATTAAAAAAACACTTGACTTTTTCACAAACCCGAAGTCGAATAAAAAATAATAAGGCTGTTTAAATCAAGAATCGTTTTGAAATGATAATGAGATGATTGATAAACATAAAATATTTACAACATCTGGGAGTTCAAAAGATAAACCACCTAATAAAAATAAATACTGCGCTAGTCCAGAACGTTTTTATGCATCTGTTTTGAGCTGTAGTTGGATAATAACTATGCATAATAAATATAAAGTAGATAAGTTATTCGAATTCAAATAATTTGTTACGTTTTTATAGAATAAAATTTAATATACAGGGTTAATGGCATCTACCGCATAACCTTTTTGGTGCAAGTTCAGTCCATGATACTGAACTACTTTATATAAAAACCAATATCGATAAACGAATAAAAAATTCGGTTTCCCATACATATCAGCACTCAGCTAAATGGATTTTATATGGGAAGTAATAGTAACCTTGTATATTAGTTAAGAAATGGCAAGCGTAGTGTGGGACGTACGGTGGCTTGGTGATTATGAGGATGATGGTAAGTAAAAAAAAATATATAAAACATTTTTAGTGTTAGTTAACCTACCATGCTGGTCTGGGAGAAAAGAAAAAACAAAGAATATACCAGCTGCTTCTCTTCCCGCGCAGATCGTAAAAGCTGATCGAGGGAATGGGCAAGAATCTGAATCATATCAATAGGCGATGCGGTTAGCAACCCATCACTATCAAGATTTCCTTTTCCCACCTTCATGCCCACCATCACGCTTAAAGTGGTCTTGGCCTTGCCGCCCTAGGCTTTGTCTGCCCCGTTAGGGATAAAGACGTGATAGTGTATCAGTGTATTATTCATTAGTGTAAAAAAAACACAAGGAAAAACTGCCGAGAGATGCGGTAAATATTTAGACTAAAACTTTTTTCTTTATATTACGAAAAAGACATTTAGACATACTTCCCAAATGTAATAAACGGTTACCATTTCCTATGGACGTATTTATCACCAGGGTTGCTAGGCACGCGTAGTCGAACTTACTCGTAAAAAGAGTTTAGGAAGCTGCCCACATACACTATCCGTCGTTATCAATTGGGCAGATATAGCATTGTGGGTCTTGCGGCTCTAAGCAGACAGAGCCCAGGGCCGCAAGACTCAAAGTCTACTTTTAGCGTGATGATCGGCGAGTATGTGGAAAAAGGAATCAAAATAGTGATGTACTAGCAGCATCGCTTATTAACATGATTCCCAAAATCAAAATCAAATATTTATTCAGTAATTAGGCCTTTGCAGGCAGGTAACATTACATGTAATGCACATGTACATTACGTGTAATGTTTATTTATGATATTAAAATCAGCAAAGCTGACCAGTCCCTACTGGCAGCACCCGTTCACGAGTTGACGCGTGGAGCAGCAATCGCTGATCGCATATTCAACGATCTGCGCAGGAAGAGAAGCAGCTGATACAATATGATGTTTCTTTTCTTGTCTTGTTGTTACTATTGGTGCTTTAGTTTTTTTTTCATAATAAAATACAACAATTTTGACATGTACATTGTAATATCTAGAACTAAACTTAGATAAGAATCTAAATGTTTCCGCGACCTTGAAACTGGACATAGACGAGCAAAAAGTGACTGAATGAATTGCTCAAGAATGTGGATTAAAGTGAATACCAAGCAGAAGTGGCGCCTTCATTTAAAATAAATTGTTAAGGCCGTACCTGAATTTTCCGGGGTCCAGTGCTGCCCCCATTTAAAATAAATAATTTTAAAGAAAACGGAGACATCATTTAAAATTTTCCTATTACCAAGTTCTAGATAACCCTTCAAAGTATTTTATGAACTACTGTTTACAGTTTAAAGTGAGAACGTTAAGCTTTACTACGCACATTTGCGAAAAACGGCCACTTTTAGCAAATGTGCGTAGTAAAGCTTAACGTTTTAATTATAAACTGTAAACAGTAGTTCATAAAATACTTTGAAGGGTTATCTAGAACTTGGTGGTAGCAAAATTTTAAATGATGTCTCCGTTTCCTTTGAAATGATTTATTTAAAATGGGGGCAGCACTGGACCCCGGAAAATTTAGGTACGGCCTTAACTTGTAATGGTGAAAATTTCCATATAGCTAAATGTTACACTAGATAGTCCTTTGAATTATTTTATGAACCACCGTTAAAAGTATTACATTAGTCCGTCTAGATAATTAACCCGCTTCCGCCAAAGGTGGTCACTTTTGGCGGAAGCGGGTTTTACAGCTAGACGGAGTAGTTTCAACGGTATTTCATAAAATAATTTAAAGGGATATCTATAGGTAAAACGCTTTAATCAGTCCTCGCCCGCGGAATACAGGGGCACGGGGGTAAGACGAAAAAGGGGGACGACAGGGTTGCGGGCGGCGGGAGCGCGGTGCATCCGCCGCCCGCGAGGACTCATTTAAGCGGTTTACCTATAATGCCTAACATTTAGCAATATGGATTTTTTTACCATGTTTACGAGTTAACAATTTTTTTTAAATGAAGATGCCACTTTTGCTTGATATTCTCCTTAACTATCTGAAGTAGACGGATTGCTTTTGATTATAAAAAATACTGCCTTTAGTGTTCACTTTTATCTTGCAATATATAAAATTTAATAGTGAACACAAAAAGCAATTTATATGTGAAAGATACAAAAGTGTACTTTCAATTTTATTTTGACGTGAGCAGTTTTACCTTCGTGTTTCGGTAGGTAACATAATGTGAGCGTACACAGACCATGGATCAAGATAGACATAGCCTCTGAATGAATTTGCGTGTCGATCTGATGTCAAATTGACTTCATTTAGGATCGTCATTTTTAGTCTGTGTATGTCAATTCATTAGATCGGACATTGAGCTCTCTACTGTAAAATACCTAAATCTGCCGTTATCAGCCGTAGAAACACGTCGAAAAACGTTGGAGGAAGTAATAAAAAAGATTCCCTTTGTTTGTAAGTCAATTTCTTATTAAATATTGTATTGAAAATTGGCACGCCAGGTTTTCATACAAATTGAAGAAATTTCTTTATCTACTAGTAAATACAGATCTGTGTGAGCGTATGATACTCGTAAGTCCATATTTTTAATTCTAACATTAAAAAAAAAAGACATTTTCATAGTTTTAATCTTAATTACCATAGTAAAAAAAATCTACGTCTATGAGAACCACAGACTTACCTCTACTAGACTTGCAACGATATTGCTAGAAAGAGACTGTCAAAACAACGTGAGTATGAAGGAAACGCTGATATGTTTTTTGTCTCTATCGGCGCGGCTGCTATAAGCTGGCCTACTGTCAAAATCTGGGCCAAACAAACCACAAAACGATCGAAGGAAGTTATTAATTTTAGAGATTTTATCATTTAAAAGGTGATTTAGGGTTTTATTTGAACTTATTTTTATGTTTGTAACCATAGTGTGTTTCTGTGACGTGTGCAAAATATGTGTGCAAATAAACAATCAAAGATAGAAAGAGATGCACTAAGGTGGCCACGCACTATGCAGGTCTAGTAGTGGTAGGTCTGTGATGAGAACATAAATATTACGCGAAACTCTGCGCACACAATAAACAATCTGCTGTCATTCTACTTGTAATTTTTTTTCGACACAAATAATAATTATAAAAATATTTAATTTTAATAAGTTTATTATTATTTTCTCATTCATAACCTGTGTTGTGGTGTTATGGATTCCTAGGGCCATTATATACCCTTATTTAACAAATTTACTGCGAGTTTGATGTACTCGTCATTGTCAAACATTTGTTTATGGTCTTCGATAATGCTGCACTCTGACGGCAGAACAACGCAGTAATATCTTCTATTGATAAACTCGTTCGAAACTCTATCCTGTGCACTAAATTTCCTTATAAAGGATGGATAATAATAATTTCCTTCAGTTGATATGGTTTTGAGATGGGAATTAACTAGAGATTCCTAGTCCGCGATGATCATAAAAATTAGCATGCATATAGCCTGCTAAAACTATTACAAACGTGCCGCAGACTCGTTTGAGACCGGTTCTATCAGGCGTTTGTTGCACTTTAGACATCCCTGACTTATTTGTCTTATTCAGTTAAGTACATAGTTTCTAGGTGCCTACAATATATAAATTGATTCTAATAGTTTCTTTTTTTTTTGGTTTTTAGTAGCCTGTAGCTGTTGTGTCCCATAATTGGGCAAAGGCCTCCCACTTATTCCTACACTCTCCACGCTTGCCAGACGGGTTGGAGAGGTCTCACTGATGTTTATAAGCTTTGTTCAGCTTGTGTTTCCTAAGTCCCCTTCTACGACATCCATGAAGACTTGGAGTAGTCCTATTCTACTCTGCCGGGAACCACACAGCATAGGTTTGTAATGGTTTGTTTAATTAAACAATAAAAATCCTACCTGTGTCGCACTCTGGTGTTGATCTGCCGCACTTCTCGTCCGCCGGAACTCTCGCCGTCACTGCCGGAGCCGGGCACCTCCATCGTGTGCGTGGACATTGATTTGCTCACCTAAAACAAAATAAAAATAATAAATAACAGTCATTACCGCCGTGTGGTGACGGCAGAGTACAATACAATTCGTCACAAACCCTTTTCTTTTCTCATGTAAACGTCCCTCTCAACTCGTGAACACGTGCCGTCAGTAGAGACTGGTCAGCTCGGCTCCTAAGACCTGATCAGTATACTTATTTCTGTAAATTGTAATTGGCACTCGTTCGCAAGCTTTACATGTTATACAGAGAGCGGGAAGCGAAGTTCTCTGTGCAAGGACTTATTTAATCTTCTGCTATCACCAATCCGCCTGCCCAGAGCGTGGTCATCAACATCATCCTCCCGTATTCCCGGTTGCATCCTCAGCGATAACGCTTCAGAGCCCGGGGTCCACTACCTAGAACCTAGGTGATTAGACGAGGTTACTGTTTTTTATACAGGAGTGCTATTTTTCATTCAGGGACTCACATTACGAATGATTTGCGCGAGTGTTTCCAAACGGGCGCATTTTTGATCGTATCGTATGCGAAGGATTTGCAACGAGTGGTCTGAACTACTCGTAATTTTGACATTTGTAGCGTACAAATGTCAAAGAAACGTTCCATCAGTTCCTTTTCACGCTGCTTTATTTTATTTTTGTTGAAATGTTTAGAAAACAAATTTATAATATTTTCTGCGTGACACAATATTCCTTATCGCTCACACGATGGTTTCAAAAATACGATGCAATGCGTCGGAACGCGAGTGGTGAGTTGGAAAACTACACGTTTTGTGTTTCGCTGAGTCCCTAAATGAAAAATAACACTCCAGAGCGACTGCCGTCTAACCTCCGCAATCCAGAGGGTAAACCAGAATCAATCCTAGGATAGGTTTAAACAAACGCGAGATGGCGTTCGGGACCTACTGCTATGCGTTCCTTCCGAAGCGTAGAATCATCTTTCTTTTCGGATAATCAGGTGATTCAAGGCTGCAATATCCTAACCAGACTGGAAAAATCTTTTCACAAAGTATGCTTCCAAGTGGTATTTAAACCCACAACCTCCGGATCACAAGGCAAACGCCTTGACCACTGGACCACAGAAGCAGTCGCCTGCCCAGCGTGGTGATTATGGTCAAATCCCCTTTTTATTGGGAGAGGCCCTTAGTCCAGCAGTGGAATGACATAGGTTGGTAAATTTTAAAAAAAATACTCACAGGTGGAATGTATTTCCTCACAGCCGCCGCCAACTCATCGATATTCTTCTCTTTCTTAGTCTCCAAGCCGAAGAACTTATTCTTCGCCGCCTGGTTCAACGCAGAGATCTTCAGGACCTGCGGCGGTTTCTCCTCAACCTGCTGTACCTATTGACAGATAAGATAAGCAATTAATTATTAAGGCGATGTGGGTTCACAACTTGCAATACTGTGCGTGTTTTTGAAAAATCACTGTTATTAAACTACTGTGGTTTATTCCACAAAAAAATTACATAAAATCTTAAGGATTTTCTACAGACAGGGTACAATAGCCAAAACACGTTTGAGCATTTTTGGCTCGATGGAAAAAAATCACAAACATACCTCTAATTTGCCTATATTTGCCTTTATAATACATATTACTTTTTTATTCAATCACTTTTTTATATGAAAATTATACCAAAAAATGTATTATCTAAATATCTATACGTTTTGGCTACAAAAAAAATTATAAATAAAATACAAAAAAAATAATAAATAAAACACGTCATCAAGTTGGTGTGAGTTGGACACTGGTGTTCCACAAGGCGGCATCCTCTCTCCTTTACTGTTTTCCATTTTCATTGATTTTATCACCAAAGAACTTCGGTGCACGTATCACCTCTATGCTGACGACTTGCAACTTTATGTACAAACGGATGTTGACAATGTAGATAGGGCTATTGACCAGATTAACTCAGATTTAGCGGCAATTGCTGATTGGTCGCGACGTTTTGGGGTCACTGTTAACCCAAATAAATGTCAAGCAATTATAATTGGCAGCTCACATCTTACAGGACGACTTGACAGCAATTCACTACAACCAGTTTGTTTTAATAATACCCCAATTCCATTTTGCCCTAGTGTCAAGGATCTCGGGCTCCACATTGACACAAACCTTCGTTGGGACGTTCATATTGCCGAGGTCTCGGGTAAGGTCACGAGGGCCCTTCGCTCTTTATACAGGTTAAAAAAACTTTCTCCCTATTAATATTAAGACTATGTTGGTGTATTCACTTATTTTCCCCATTTTAGATTACGCGGATGTATGTTGCTCAGATCTGAATTGCAACTTTCTCAACAAACTTGATAGATTACAAAACAATTGTCTCCGATTTATATTTGGACTACGGAAGTACGACCATGTGTCGGCTTACCGATCTAAACTTAAGTGTGTAACGGTATTCGTTACAAACTTACCTAAATATACTAACCATAACAACAAGTTACCCATCCGTCAACGTCGCAATTTGCATATTCTCACTACTCTATTTTCTATACTCTTCAACCAAAAAACTCCGATGTATCTTAAAAACAACTTCACTTTCCTGGGTGATACCCATCTCAAAGTTCTTCGTTCTTCCAACAATCTCTTTCTTAATATGCCTCGCTGCAGGAGTGGGTTTTTCGAACATTCATTCACCAGACAAGCCGTGAAGCTATGGAACGCCCTTCCCGTCGATATCCGCAAAGCCCCTAGTCGCCAAGCATTTAAGAGTGCTGTGCGCGCTCATTATCTTCACAAATTGTCATAGAGTATTATAAATATTTATGTAGTTTATGTAGGGTTTATGAATTTATAAAATATTTATGTATTTTTATATGTAGGTCTATGAATGTATCAGAAAGTATATATATGAATATGTGTTTTAGGTAAATGTTTAATAATGGTCAAATAGCTAATTTGAATGTACTAATCGTCCAAAATTTACTTTTATCCGCACCACCTGTAGGTTGACTGGTAGAAAAGGCCCTAGGCCTTAAGTCCGCCTGTTACATTTTTTGTAATAAAGTTAAATAAATAAAAAATAACACTGCGAAATATCGTCGAGCACGGCTCCGGGCATTTCTTCTCTTTCGACGAATATTTCACTGTTTTTTTTTTTTTTGTATTATATTAATAATTTTTTTGTAGCCAAAACGGATAGATATTTAGATAATATTTTTTTTGGTATAATTTACATATACAAAGGTGATTGTATCAAATAGTAATACCTATAAAGGCAAATTTAGGCAAATTTAGAGGTATGTTTGTGATTTTTTTCTATTGAGCCAAAAATGCTCAATCGTGTTTTGGCTATTGTGGGTGTCTGTAAAAAATCCTTAAGATTTTTATGTACATTTTTTGACGAATAAACAGTAGTGGTTTAGTAACAGTGATTTTTCAAAAACACACGGTATTGCAAATTGTGAACCCACGTTACCTTAACCCTAATTGGCGGATTTTGTTACTGGACTGCCTCCGTGGTCCAGTAGTCAAGGCGTTTGCCTTGTAATCCGGAGGTCGTGGGTTAAAATCCCACTGGGAAGCATACTTTGTAAAAAGTTGTTTCCAGTCTGGTTAGGATATTGCATGCTTTGAATCACCTGATTATCCGAAAAGAAAGATGATTCAGTGCTTCGCAAGGCACGCAAAGCTGTGGGTCCCGAACGCCATCTAGCGTTTGTTTAAAATCTATCCTAGGATTGTTTCTAGTCTACACTTTGGATTGCGGAGGTCAGACGGCAGTCGCTCTGTGTAAATACCAGTAACCTCGTCAAATCACCTAGGTTAGGTAGCGGACCGATCTGAAGCGTTAGCGCTGATGATGCAACCAGGCATACTGTAAGATGATGATTATGATGATGATGATGAGCTGGACTGTTTTAGTACTTGTGACGCCGCCGCGCTAGCACCGAGTCACAGAAAACAGTAAGAGTATTACATACAGAACGGAATTTCCTAAGGTCCTTTGCAATTATGCGTCCCCGTTCTCCGTCCCTGCACCTCTCCCCCGCTCTCGCCTTGTCTCAGGGCGAGAGCGGGCGAACACACACGCATTGACGTGTGCACGGCCGCACAAGAACGGGCGAGAGGTGCGGGGACGGGGAACGGGGACGCATATTGCGCGTACCTTACTGCCTTCTGTGACCAAGTGTAAGGGTGGTAATACTAACAACATAAAAGCAGGCGACACCGCAATAGCAAAAACCGCTGCCGCGGTGACGTAATATGTAAACGCTGTCAGGGCCATGGGAGAAAATATACCATAATTCTTACCTTCTCAGCAGGCCTCCGCAACTTCCCCAGCTGAATGGGCTCATCGAGTTTCTTCACGAACCTCCTGTACCTAGAGCTATCATCTTCCTTCTTCTCTTCAGACGGTTTCCTGCCCAACTTCCCCAACATCGGCTTCATTTCCGGATTCTTCATTTGATTGAGACGTTCTTGCAACTCATTCGCTCCTGGTAGTGCAATCTTTATTGGATATTGATCTTTAAGTCTAGTCAAGTCCGAGTCGGTTCTTGAAGACTTCAATTTGTTGGCTTTCCGTTGGAACCTTCGGGGCTTGGGTCCAGGAATCTCGTCGGAGCTGTCTGATGAGGAACAGCTTTTCTCTGAAGATGAAACGCTGGACGCGGAGGCGGATTCGTCGTCCGATGAGCTGTCGATACCTTCGTCTTTTAAGCCCTAAAATTGAAAAGCAATGGATAAGAATTGTTTTGGCGTTTAAATGCATAATTTAAAGAGAAGTTTTTGGTGATTGATTAATAAACTGTTGCAACTACATTAAGCGCTAACTGTTGTCGAATCAAGGCGTCGAATCAATCAAGTATAAACATGCTTTTTTACTTCTCTTTTTATCTTATCGAATCCTCTAGTTTCCAAGAAGTCAAATCAGATACTTTTTTCTAAATGTCAAATCAAATTTTTTCTATGATATTTGTATGAAATATCGGACTGTGACGTCATAGTTTTTTGGAGTCAAATACCTAATATCCGTGTTTCTGCAATAATAAATCTTAAATCACGTTCTAAATGGATGTGATCAATAACAAGTGGCATTATTTTGTGACGTGTTATTCTCTTAACAGTAGATACCAAATAATTTATTTTTGACCCAGGAAACTACCCAAAACTAGTGTCAAATATTTCCAGCTGCCCAAAGGCATCTGACATAGCTCAATGACTGTCATTCAGTAACAATTTATCACTACACACACGTAAACTAATGTGCAAGATTCCTTAAACATTTTTCTTCACTAAAAGCAAGAGTACATGAGTATAAAATCACGGTCATTTTCAGTTGCCACCCCTTGCTTCCGGTAAACACTAATGACTATTAAGTTTTTTTCTTTTCTCCCAGACCAGCATGGAAGTAATATGTATCCTAAATGTAGTTGTAGATGTCAATGTTATAGTATGAGGAGCTCGGTGGCCCGGTGGGAGTACGCATTGCTATCACAAGTTAAGCAACTCCGGGCGTGGTCTGTACTGGGATGGGTGACTACAAATGGCACAAAGTTTCTTGAGCTCCCTTTGCTTCCCAAAGCACTTAAAACCGTGGGTCCTGGCCGTCGTCATCAGATGGCAGTCATCATGCTATGTCAGATGCCTTTATGCAGCATGAAAAATCTGACATCAGTGTTGGCCACTTACACACACGAGAAAAAATCAAATATATATATATATATAATATAGGGACAAATCACACTGATTGAGCTAGCCCCAAAGTAAGTTTTAAACTTGTGTTATGGAATACTAACTCAACGATACTATATTTTATGATAAATACATATATAGATAAACACCCAAGACCCAGAACAATTTGAAAAAGGCCATTTTCCAACTTGCCGTGGCTGGGGATCGAACCCAGAACCTCCGGATTAGCGGTCTAGCGTGTTAACCATTACGCCACGGAGGTCGTCGTTTTGAATGTATAATGTAAAAGAAGAAGAAACAAATAAGTATCCAACCGACCTCAGAGCTCTCGCCCTTCGCCAAGGTCTTGGGCTTGGCAGGCACGACCGTGGACCCAGACTTGAGTATTCCCCTCACTTCCGGCGTGATCATCCTCTGTGCGCGCTCAGCAGGCGAATCATCGTCTAGGTCTGTAAAGCGAAGGTCACATGTAACTGTTATATTGGAGGCTTGTGATGTGCGAAGCTCCCGTGTTGAAAGCATGGTTAAATTCATTGATAAAGGTTACAAAGACTTAAAAAATTACGTCAATGGTTTTAAGGAAAAGACCCAGGATAGCGATTTGTGGATGGTCTTTTGCCCAGCAGCGGGACAAAAGTAACTAATTAAAAAAAAACGTGTCTAAAGAAGCAGTGTCATAAAATTAATTACTGCCTGCCTAAAAGATTACCACAACTAAACCTATCTCGTTTATTTTATCAAATGGGTAATGTAAGATTAATAGGATATATTCAGCAAAACTCGGCGCACATGGCCGCACTAGCACATTATAAACAATCTGCTGTCATTCTACATGTCATAATTTTTTCGCAACAAATAATTATAATAAAAGTATTTCATATTAATAATAATTTTACCTGTGCTGTGTGGTAATGGCTTCCTACGGCCATTTAAATACCTTATACCCGAATAATTTTACAAAATTATTGTGACTTTGATGTAATCCGCTAGTTGCCAACAAGTCAAAACAATTTTTTTTCTAAACGTCTAAACAAATATTTTCTATGGGATTTCTATGAAAAATGCACGGCATGGCGTCTTTGTTTCTTACGAGTCAAATAGCGCTCTTAATATCAGTTTTTCTGCTTTAATAAATCTAAAATCACGTTCAAAATGTATATGAAATGACAAGTGAAATTATTTTGTGACGTTTTATTCTCTTATCATCACAAAATAATTTATTTTTGACCCTGGATACTACCCTTTTGTCATTGTCAAACATTTTTTACGGTCTGTGCTAATGCTGCACTCTGGCGGCAGAACATTGCAATAATATCTCCTATTCGCGTGTAGAGCTGTCTTCTAACGCTAAGGTGGTGTATCGATCGTATAAACGCCCCTCTTAGGGCTCGTTCAGACGAGCGACAGTGTGCGAGCGCTCGTCTGCTGTCTAAGCCCTTGACGATTTGTAATTCACTTCGATAACAATTTATCACTCTATTTGCATTTTATAAATTCTGCTTATATAATCCGCAATGTATTTCAAAGTAGTATCTCATTGTTGCAACCTTCCAATGTAAAGTTAGCAAGTAACCCAAAAATAAATGTTATAAAATTAAGAAAGAATTCAAAACAGCTTCTGTCGGTACTAATATTGAACTAACGATCAGTAAGATTGCCGTACGGATTATCCCAAAATATAAATGACATGATCATAAGTTCCACTGCTTTTTCTAGTGCGCTCACGCAAGATGACTAACATTGGGAAATCGCATGACTAAATATCGAGCCCAAAATAAACATTACACAAGACGCACTAGCGTATGGGTGGTTTATTTCTGATCAATGGGGTTTTAGTGCATGCGATGTTCAGTGACCCAAGCTATATTCAATTTACAACGCCTATAAAAACGGTATTAAATGTGTTAGTTGTATAAAATAAATCTACAAAAACTCCTGAAAAAAAAAACCCGTAGTAAATCCAATAAAAGATGTTATTTGTTATTCCAATAAATACATTTCGTGATATCCTACAAAGGTACAGGGTTAAAAAATCTATATATGTACAGTATAGTTGTTATTGTCTACTCAAATAAATACATCTCACCGGGGTAACCAAAAACAATAATATTTACACCATGTGGATAACGTAAAAAACAATCTAAGACCATGTGCTGTTTTCCACAATCTACTACATCAACAGACAGGTCGAAATTCGGCTAAAAGTGTGTATTTTCAGTTAACTTCACAAAATAAACATTTAAATGTCACAAGAAGGTAGCGAACTGACTTGAAATAAAAATAGCTAAAGTTACAATATTGCATGCGAAAGTACGTCCAGGTTAAAGATGGGCAGTGTTTCTGCCCAGACAGGAAAATTAAGAAGAACCCGGCATTTTGGTCATAATTCCTTATTTGCCCAAAGGAAGGAATTTATGGGCGATAATTGTCCCCAATGGGCCTTAAAATGCCCGGGCATTTGCTCATCTCTACTCCAGATTAATAAATAAATACTCTAAATACTTCGTGCAAGGTCTCATGCAGAAGAAAACCACAGCTTACCTTCTAACCTAAGGTATTAGTGCTGAACCCGAAGCAACAACTCAAGCAAAACGACAAACTCAAAATAATAACAAAATCAGACCTAAACTCCTATACTTTGCATTCTGCCTCATGAGATACTCTAGGGATGTGTTCTTCGCGCTCGCAGAACGGAACAACTCCATTTTGAGCTTGAAGTTTGGATTATGCGGCACTTCTTCGTGAGTCAATGATTTCGTTAGCCTCTCGTTCTGTTCCAAGGCCTCTTGAACTTGGCTGGCTAATACGGGCATAGTACGGAGCCGTGACGTCCTCGGTACTCTTTCTTCCTTGGAGCGAGGTAATCCGGCCATAGGAGGTTTGTGGGTCAACTTAGCATTGAACATTTTCATTTTTTCCATGAGAGACAGCTTCGCCGGATCGTCTTCGTCTAACTTAGCTGCCACCAGTGAGTGTGTGCGTATTTACATAATATTGTGCGTGTGTTTAAGACCCGGACATACACAAGTCGAGGACATGCAAAAAAGAAAAGCCTACAATCAAAGACAGAAAGCGTACTTCAATTTCGACAATGCGAATTTATTTACATGCTTCTAGAATAACAAATTGTACTGCAAAAGAAAAATTTAATAATTTTGACAAAACAATTTTGCTTGAACGAAAATTGGACGATGGCGAAATAAATTCTGAATTAAAAACATAACTATTATTAAGGAAAAGGTCTTACCATCTTCATCTCTGTCTAACACATTGCCGATGCTTTTGGAAGGTGTGAGAGAGTATGCTTCAGTAGGTGGCTCGATGGGGGTGGTAGTTTCGGGAGCGAAAGAGATGGGTTGCGTCTTGAAACGGTCAGCGACATTTGGGACATCCTTGTTCTTAGACCGGCTGTGGCGAATCAGCGGCTTTGGAGTTCCTGGAATTTTAACGTTAAATTATAAATAATTAATAAAAAAATTGCTCGACTGCTTGCAGTATACTATAACAGTGCTTGACCTTTACACACGTCGGGCGCCACTTCTTCGCACCCTTCGCCTTAAGTACAGTTCATTCGTTTAAATGGTTTTCAGACTATGTCTTTCAGACTATAGTCTTTGAAGGAGTCGATGCTGCCTTTGTCGGAGCGCCGACAACCATTTAGACGAACGAACTGTATATGATAAATCATTTTCGAGTTGTAACGATGCTGCATGCATCGTGTTCAAACCTCTTTTCTTGATCTCATCCTGTCCATTTTTTCATTCTTCATTCCATTTCAAATCCCTTTCATTCCATTTTCAAATCATTGACTGGTCCCTTTTCACTCATTCCACCATCATCTCTTAAGGTGGTACTGGAGGCGCGGGCGAACTCCACAGCGAGTTGCCTACCGACGCGCTTCGTCGTGTTGCTATTTCGTCGAGAAAGAGAAAGGGCGCTAAAAAATGTAGCTCCGTCCCGACCCCCGCATGTGAGAGCTATACCCCCGCGTACGACAAAGAGAGTGCACTGAACGACAGCGAAACGGGCCGTTATAGGCCATGAATCGTAGTTTTCGTAGTTTTCGTAGTTTTCGTAGTTTTCGTTTATTTCGATAAATACGATACATACCCAAATAAAACTAAATTATTTTGAATTTAGAGTCTTCACTCTAGTCGTATAATTAGTTTCCATAAGGATCGAAAATATAATTATAAGTGTAATAGGCGTCTAAATATTACTCGATTTCGTCGATAAAAAAGGCAAATTTTAAGTTGCTATAACTTTTTTTTTGTTTATTATTTTCGAACCAAAACTAATTACAGATCTAGATATTTATCATCTTAATGCTTGTAAAAAATTTGAATACGATGAGTTTTATGGTTTCGAAATTAAAACGAAAGTACGTTTGTATGGGATTTCGTCCCTCCAGTTAACCCTTAAGCTGACCACTTGCTTCTCTCTATCTGTTGTACCTTAATAAATTAAATATTATTCTTTTATAATCCTATGTAACAGTCAGTATCAGATAATAAATTTCATATAATCCATCGTTTATCGAGTCTCTATTCTCTACCTCTTCTACTATCTTCTATGTGGGAACTCGCCTAGAACGCCGGGACAGGTCGAGGTCCCACCGAGTCATCGAAAAGCCTTTTAAACTGTCCTGAGTCCAGACTCATCATCCATACTTATTATAAAATGAAATACCCCGGCGCGTATATTTGTCCGTTGGTCATAATAAACTCCGAAACTATTGGGACGATTTTGATGCAGTTTTCATTAACATGTAGAGGATTTTCCTGGTGCGATAATAAGCCGAGGTGGGTCCAATACCGTGGTGGATAAAATGTTGCAATACAATATTATATATATATACAGGCTGATTTTGAACCTCTTAGTTATATTTAAGGAAACTATTCTTTATGCGAAGTAAAAAATACATATTCTATCATAGGTACTTTCATAATAAAAACCAAAGATATCAGCCAACAAACGCATACCAAAAATTGCCCACTTAAATGTCACGGCCCACTACCTGGCCGCTGACCATTTATTAGAAATTAGGCAGAAAAAAATTACCAAAAAATGAGCCTGTGTTCTATTAGTGATTCTGATTCCAAGATTTCAATAAAGCTAGGGGGTGTAAAATAAACCTGCATAATATTGGATAAAAATATTTGTGATTCCACGAAGCGTATTCCATGAAAGTAAAGAAAAGCGAAATTAAATAATCAAATGAATAAATAGATAAGGACAAATTGCACAGATTGAACCAGTCCCAAAGTAAGTTTTTAACTTGTATTATGGCCTTATGGGTTATAGGATACTACCTCAACGATACAATATTTTATAATAATATTATAGATCCAAATTTACCTTTCGCTTGTTGCTGAAGCGCTTGCCACATGCTCGCTCTGGCCACTACACTGTTGCTTTTGACCAAGCCGAGAGCAAAAGTCTCTGCATTCGGCTCATCATCACTCTCCCTGTCTTCCGGACTCCTCAGAGCCTCGGTCTCCGTGGATTTCCTCTCTCGGTCCATGTTCATGAGACCTCTCTCGATGGAGGAAGAAGACCACTCGTTGCTGCTGCTATTGGTGGCGTGGTTTTCGCGAATTTCTTGGGTCTCGATCAGCCCTAACTCTTCACCTGGAATTTGAGAAATGTGCTTTTTATTTCACTATACAAACTGTTATTTTAGTTTCATTATAAGGTCTTTTTTAGTCTCTACTGCAGCAGCACGACCCTCTCTGTACTACCTGAGCCATATATTAACCAGATCATTGAGAGGATTTTGTCTACACTCTCCATGCTGGCCAGACGAGTTGGAGAGGTCTCATTAATGTTTATAAGCTTTGTTTAGCTTGTATTTCCTAAGTCTCCTTCTATATGCTACGTACAATACAATACAATAATTAATGTAACACTTTTGAACTTAAGTCAAAATCATTTATTTATCTTCGGATATTTTCATCACTTGATTTATTGTCAATTTAAAAAATGTTTATAATAATAATTGTTGTTTGAGTGTCTATATCATCCGAGTTTGATCTTTGCGTTTTAACGTTTACTTTGGCTGCAAGCCTTCAATTGACTTATTGACATCGTATCTATTTGATACGAATTGGCACAAATCTCCTGTCATTGTTTTGGCAACTTTTGACGGCGTTTCAGCTGAACGTTGGCTTAAGTGAACTAAAGTACAAAGTTTAAATGAGTCATCAAAACTTCCTGGCTAAACATCCCGACCATAAACATCCCGGCCTTTAGGAATCGAACAAAGTATACTGTTGGCAAACAGACACTGCGTCACCGCGTCACACCGAGAAAGACTTGACGAAACTATATCAAACCCGCGACGTTTCAATGCCGTTTTTTTCTTAATCCACTCAATCCACTCACCCTGCGATGCAGTTGACGATCATTATTTAACCATTTGTTATGTAGTAACTAATGCAACAGCAGTGATTTGTCAAACACCACGTGCGTTACATTGACCTAAATAAGCACAGAGACATCTGCAAGGTTACAACGGTGTTATTTTCTAAACGGACCAAATATGAATAGCGGCAACGAGAAAATCTAAATTTACCAAGCAACATAAACAAACGGGCAAGATGCAGCTCTCGGCCGATTACTTGCACATGTTTGCTTTATGACACCGTTGAGATTGCGCTGTAAACAAGTCCTGTTTGCACTTCCATTTGGCGTGATCGGTAAAAATAATTTTATAGCGATCATAAACAAGGAAATTTCTAGATGGTTGAAAGTAACTTACCGGAATGAGGGCCTGAGTCCCTGGATGACGCACGGTTGTATACACCACTATCACAGGACACATTCAAACTCCAGTTGTCCGCTTCTGCTTGCTGCCTCTCGTCTTCTTCCAAAGCGCGACAGTCCTCATCGAGCGCGACGCGCACTTTGTTCACTTCTTGCTCTATCTCGTCCAATGTAGACTGTTTCCTCTCTTGATTCGGACTTATGTTTTCGAAGTCTTGAAAAGTGGCCTCGCTAAATCTGTCGCCCTTGACTTCTTCGTGGTTATGTAGACCGTTAACGAGCTGCGCATTAACACAGAAGTTATTCACACCGAATGGAGGCGAATCCAAAGTGTTCACGAGGGCTGCGAAGGGATCTCTTTCGGGTTCCCCCGCGTAGGGGCCCCTGGTCGAGGGAACAACACCGGACTCGACGGGGCGTCTCGGAAAACTACAGCCCGCGGGGCCAAACGCTTGGAAACTCTGTTGGCCCGGCTCCAAACTGCGAAATGAGAAAAGAAACGAGTCAATGTAGAACGCTGCGGTACATAAGAGAGAGACGGCCGCCGTTTCGGCTAGCGTTCATAATTTTCGATGAATTATGGCATGAGTGATTGGATTGGCGTCGCCGATCCATCGTTTTAGGGAAGTTTGACACCAAGGCAATATAATCTAAATATAAATGTCAATATCCCGAGATTGATACTATAAATATCGATTTCCATTAGATAGTTAAATATAAAAAAAACTTCAAAAGGTCATATTTTACTGTCATTGTTATTGCAATAACAGTATCGCTCACAGCTGTGCAATCATTGCATTTGGTGCAATAAAATATAAAGACTGTTTGACGCAAACGTAATACGACAAGTCAATACCCAAAGGAATTGAATTCAATAATTGAGAGGTTCTGAATAAATTTATTTCCATGAACTTGAAATAATTTCTTGTGACTGGAAAGGCGATTGCGTCTTAGTTTTAAGACGAAATAGAGGGGCCGTTCTTCTATACAAACGTAGTCCCCTGTTTCCTCCCTGGATAATGCCGGTAGAGTAATATTTTTTTTCCTGAATCTATTAGCATGTCCCTATGTTTTCTTTTTTTTTCATACATTATTTATTAACTTTTATTATAGAAAGTAGTTCAGTATCATGGACTGAACTTGCTCCAAAAATTATGCAGGTGGATAAAAAGTCAGCCTGTATAATCTGTGTCATACGTGCATGTTACATACTCGTATATTTTATGTCAAATACTACATAAATATACGTAGGGTTGCCAGAATAAATTTAAAAAGGTAAAACGCGACAAACAAAGGACACATACATTTATTTTAGCTTTAGCGGACATCTGGCAACCCTACACGTCAGAGTAGGTGTTAGTTTCCTTTCATATATGACAAAATAATTATTTACTACTAATTAGTATTTTCCTTTTTATGTAAAAATAATATATACATACTAATTTGTCTTTTCCCTTTCATGTAAGTAATATGAAAACAGATTATAATTAAGTTAAAAGTTTTGCTTAACTAAATTAAAACTCATGACAATCGTCCATACATGACTAGTCGGCTTGACTGATTTGATAATACGAACTGTCATTAATTTCGATGCAATTTCATCGAATTTTGTTTTAATACTAATCAATGGAACTCGAGATTGGGAAGTAACTTGCTAAGTAATAAATTTTTAAAACCGCCTGTATGTCAGTATAGCAGGACTATATAAACGAACTCCAAAAAGACCCAATCAAGATCTAATCCTAGTTCTAGCAAGCAATCTATGTTGCAAACTAGCGACGTGATCACGTCACACTGTGCAAAATGCATTATAAACCTGGGCTCACACTATCTTAAATTAAATGAAGTACTGATTTTTATATAAGTACATAATATGATCGAAGAGTACATAGCTTGTTTTATTACACAAGATATAGTTTAAAGCTAAAACACGACTACGGGAAATTCCTGCTAAAATGTATGTTTATCCAGTTAAGAGCGCCCTTCCCGTCTTACTTTTCATACAAACGCTCGTACGTGATTATAGCTTTGTAACAGATCTTTCTTTAAAACTTTCGAACTAATAAGTATTTTGTGTGCTATTTCTAGGTTTCTATCGAAATGAAAAATCTAAATTTGGAGAAACAAATTCAGTATAAGCCTCGAAAAATCTGCTTTTTTGCTCAAATTTTACCTAAACTTCGATCGTTCATAAAATACTCATTAATTGTAAAAGTAAAGAAAATGTTTTGATATAAACCTCGCAAATTTAATCAAGATTCTAAATGAAAAACATTTATTTCACAAACTTTTAAGGCTTACTGAAAAACACGTATTACCTGGAACATGTTTTGTGAAATTTCCGCACCCTATTTTTCGTACAATGTTATCGCGTTCTCACTCGCTGCTGTATGAAATTGCATTGCGCTGGATGAAACAACAAGCTTTTCTCAACCATGCTCGCGTTGACGATAGACGGGCCGGGGAGCGTCCTCTTAAGGGGATACCCATATGAAATAAATTATTTGAAGGGAAACGGGGATATCATTTAAAATGTTGTCTCCAGTATGCGCTAGATTATTATCATCCGACCGTATTCCTAGTTGCATCCTCAGCGATTATGCTTCAGAGCCCGGGGTCCGCTACTCCGGGGTTAAACAGAGCGACTGCCGTCTGAACTCCGCAACCCAAAGGGTAGACCAGAACCAATCCTAGGAAAGGTTTAAACAAACGCTAGATGGCGTTCGGGACCCAAAGCTTATCGTGCCTTCCGAAGCACGGAATCATCGTTCTTTTCGGATAATCAGGTGATTCAAGCCTGCAATATCCTAACCAGACTGGAAACAACTTTTTACAAAGTATGCTTTCCCGTGGGATTTGAACCCACGGCCTCCGGATCACAAGGCGAAAGCCTTGACCACTGGACTACGGAAGCAGTCCTCCAGTATGCCCTAGATAACCCTTTAAACTATTTTATCTACACCCATGCTATAAATCCTCTATAAATGTTTCTGAAACAGCTTATTGCCAACATTATAACAACAAGTGTCATAGTAACCATAATATCATCCAAACGCGTGATATAATGTTGTACTAAATTTCATTATGCAACGCAAATCTTTTTTTTTTAATTCATAAAGAAAAAGGTATCGAGGTTCTATCTTTATGAATTAAAAAAAAAGAACCATAAGCGCCATTTTTGAAGCGCGGATTTACGTAAACGAATGATTTTTTCCTTACAAAAAACGTTCGATTAATGAATTAGCGTTTGAAAAATGGCACAATTGTCTTGCACGCGCGTTTCACTACCACAGATTCAAAATTTAAAAAAAAAGCATGTTTTTTGAATTTACGTCGCATCCTGCCATTTTTGTTTGTAAATAGCATTTGAAAAATTAATACTTTGTTGTTTACAAAAATGAGTGATACAAACTTTGATAATACCTACACCACCAGATATTTCTAATGCAGCAAAGGACATTTCTAACCAATTATTACCAGAAAAGTCGAGAAAACAATATGAAAAGGCGTACCAAGATTTCATTAATAGGTCATATCAAAAAAGTAGTACTTACATCATTTTCTGAAGATGTAATAATAGTATATTTTCAAGAATTATCCGAAAAATTCAAATCTTCATCCCTATGGACCTTCTATTCAATGCTCAAAAGTACGCTGAGTATTAATCACAACGTGGATATCTCAAGATATTCAAAATTAATTAAAACGTAAAGCAGAAGGTTATACCTTTTATAGAGGATTCATATCATGGGTGTAGATAAAGTATTGTATGCAACTGCTCATAATTAGGTATTAAAACACTCATGTGATACTATTATCACACGAGGCGAAGCCGAGTGTGATATACCCACATTCGTATTTTAATACCCCTTATTATATCACAGTTGCATAAATAACTATTATGAACTATTGTTTACAGTTTAAAGTGAGAACGTAAGGCTATTCTTCGCACATTTGCAAAAAACTGTCACTTTTGGCTTATTTTTGTAACTTTTTAAAATAAAATGTAATTAATCGTTACAAAAAAAATGCAGAAATAAATACATTTTGAAATTAAAATACATATGCCATTGAGACGAATTACAATTGTCTTTATAGCTTTATGTTTCTCCAAAATAGATTAGGCATTTAAAGAATAGAGTTATTTTCAAATTTAAATACTCTATTAATCATGTCATCTAAATATAAACGGAATTGCAACAAGACATGCCAAATATAGGCAAAGGTCGAGGCAGGGTCTTTGACCCTTCTTCACGCACTAACACACTTAGTAAAATTTTAGCTTACCGGGTCATTGGATATAAGTAGTTTGATATCAAAGGGGGCTTTAGCCGAAGGTAGTGTGTTATATCTGAAAATGTTATGTATTGAAAAATAATGTAAGGAAATAATCAAGTTACAGCGTAATCCGGTCCAGCAGCGCCCTAATTTTAAATATGACAATCAAAATTAAGCTTATACCAATATTTAGATAAATTTTCAAGCAAGAAGCAACAGTTTTTAACAGATAGACATCCGGCGGCTAGGTGGGTCGACAATATAAAACTATACACACACATTATCGAGTTTTTATCCCTAATTAGGCAGACAGAGTGTTTCGGCAGGGGAGTAATAATAGTATCAGCCATTCCGACTCGCTAAGAAGAAGAAGAAGAAGAGCATTTTGGGTTTTGTGACTCTAAACAGACAGAGCCCAGGACCGCAGAACCCAAAGGCCACTTTTAGCGTGATGATGAACGAGAAGATGGAAAAAGGAATCAAAATAGTGATGGGCCGCATCGCCTATTAACATGATTCGCATTTTCGCCAAACTCCTCAGTCCCTTTTACGATCTGGGAATAGAAGCAGCTGGTACACTCTAAGTTTTCTCTTTTCTCCCAGACCAGCAGCAAATCACTGGAAAGTCCTGGATTGCAGCGATCAGGGTCAGAACGGGATGGTGCAGAAAGTAAGACGTATGGCCTGCAGTAGGGTTTGAAAGCTGATGATGATGATGATGATAAAATGATGAAGCAACAGTTGTGTGAAACATGGCTAAGCATCAATACGAGTTCCTGCTAAAAGTAGACACTTTTGACATCCAGAATCTGGTTTAAATAAGTTTCATTGGTCGGGTGACAACAAGGTCAGAAAAGTGTTATTCTAATTAGTCCGTGTTTTATGGCTCCTCTACACTATCGGCGATGACAGACAATGACGGGCGAGCACGATAGTGAAGAGGGCATATTCGTCTGTATTCGCCAAGCATCGTCTATCATCGTCTGCGACCCCTCATTTGTCGGTTTTTCGGGCACGCATCAAAGGGAATCGCCAGTAGATGCGTTGAGGTGCCCACACTTAAGGCGAAGATATAGGCAAATGGCCTTAAGTGTGAAATAAATTGTTAACTCGTAAATATGGTGATAATTTACATATTGCTCTACGTCATGCACTAGATAGCCCTTTAAATTATTTTATGAACTGCCGTTAAAACCATTATTGGTGATCCGTCTAGCTTTAAAACTTGCCGTGGCCACTTTTGGCGGAGGCAAGTTTTAAAGCTAGACGGACTAATGTAAATACTTTCAACGGTGGTTTATAAAATAATTTAAAGGGCTATCTAGTGCATGACGAAGAGCAATATGAAAATTATCTCCATATTTACGAGTTAACAATTTATTTCAAATGAGGGCGCCACTTCAAGGTCATTTGCCTATATCTTCACCTTAACTATCGGCGATGACGCCGATGCCGATCATTCGTTTGCCGTCGACAGGGAAGCGTTGCACACGTGCGGCGTAAATAAACTGCACCTACAAAATCGGTGCAGTGTGTCCTATAATAATAATTAATATAGTATTCCTATTATTTCTAATTTGTGACTTTACTAATATTGGCTTGGTGGAATGAAGAAACAATTATGTTCATTAAACTTTATCAGCCTTTACTCTATTACAATGAATGGTCAAACTACACCATCTTCTCTTCCTCCATTTTCGTTTTCCCTGCTCTTCCCTGAACAACTTTTAAACAGCTTTCAATAAATGGTAGCAGCAGCAATATAATCCACGTCCATCTAGTACGCTACCGTTCGACAAAATACTACAGACGATAGTGTAGACGCTTGCATGATGATCGTGTCGATTACAGACGATCACACGATGAACGATCATTGCCGATAGTGTAGAGGAGGCATTAGATTATCCAAAATGAATTGACCCATATTTTTCAGTTTATCACAAAAAGTAAAAATTCACAAAGATACGGAGCATCAAAGTTCTAGAGTGGGGGCTTGTGACGTCACCGCTATGTATAAATTGTACTTAGCCTTGACGTCATGGGAAATTTAAATGCGCTGTATCTTGTTCATTTTTTGTTTCTCAGAAAAAAGAAAAAAAGCGTGTACCATTTTTTTTAATAATCTAACAGATGTGCCAAAAATATTTTTCCAGTCGTCATGCGTATTGTGTAAACAGATATTGGAGGTATACATTTTGAACCGTGCTCTACAGTTTTCTATTACACTAATCCAATGATTAGCATGAGCTGCATAAGCCGCGTCGAATGCCAATCGGGCGGTGTCTTCATGACGGAAATACTCTCTCCAGCCGTTAGTGGGTCAAGCACTATTTTGGGATCTCTTGTACTGCGCTCATCGGGATCTTTATGGCCAGAACGACTCTTGGCCCAAGCCAACGAACAACAATACTATGCTAAAAACAATACTATAGAAGTATTATAGTTCGCTAGCTTGTAACTCAAACATTTATCATCGCGCAGAACGGCCCCACGAAATTTCGTGCGTCCAATGTCCAAAATATGAAAATGCTAGCGTAAGCATGGTTCAAGAATATAAGGTAACGACCTCCGTGGTGTAATGGTCAACACGCTAGTCCGCCAATCCGGAGGTTCTGGGTTCGATGCCCAGCCAGGTCAAGTTGAAAAATGGCCTTTTTCAAATTGTCCTGGGTCTTGGGTGTTTATTTATATATGTATTTACTATAAAATATAGTATCGTTGTCTTAGTATCTCATAACATAAGTTTAAAACTTACTTTGGGGCAAGCTCAATCAGTGTGATTTGTCAAAAAAAAAAAAAATGTATTCTCGCGATGGCCTTTTACTACGTCACGAATGTCACGATAAGTGTTACCGGTACTGATTATTCTTTCCAGTTTTAAAGACTTCCTTAATTTGTAAATTCATACACATATAAAATAAAATACTAATAACTTAACTATTTCGTATATCGTGTGATTCATCTGTTTAATTTTTAATAAAAGTATGTATATATTGATTTATTAGTTTATATTTGGTTGGTTAAGTTAAAAATAAGTTTGGAAAATCCAAAAGTGCACGCCTCATAATCTCATTTTTATTTATACTGGCAGTCCCAAAATGTGTTTTGATGTAAGATAATTTGCAAGTGCAACACCGGCCAAGCTGTGAATTGTCAACTGTCAATTTTGACATTGTGAAGAATGCCGCTTGCCGCGCTTTGATTGAGGCAAAAAACTAAAATTTCACAATTAAATTGAAATTACGATTAAACTACATTGAATTAGACCGTGATCTTCGAAAGGACTTAGTTTTGGATAATACTGAAGCGTATAGAAAAATGGACCTGATCAGATAAGTTTTTCGGGAGTTATCGTGACCACGCCAGTTTCCATACATACAGACACACGGACGTCCACAAAATGATTTTATTAAAACATTGTTTTTATTTATTTAAAAGGCAAAATGTCTTTTAAAAATGTCATAAGTGTTGAAACTAGTGTTTTTCCTTGACATTTATGTGTAAATATTATTGTACAAGTGCGATAGAAAATAAATAGAGACACATTTAGTTAAAAAAAATCACTTGATTTTTGTAAGGCGAGAGTAGAGCACTACCTCATGCGCCACAGGCCGGAAACTCCTAAGGTACGCGCAATTTGCGTCACCCAGGCGTCCCCATTCCCCGTCCCCGCACCTCTCCCCCGTTTTCGCCTCGATTTCTCACGTTGGCCGTCAAGAACCGGGGGAGAGGTGCGGGTGCGGGGAACGGGGACGTATATTGCGCGTACCTTAGAAGAGTCCCTTCTGTTTACTCTTACTGTATTCTGTGCATGCGCTTCGCTTATGAGGCGTGCAAAAAGTCATTCTTATCGGGTAATTCAATCACACACAGTGGCAACAGCTGATGACGTATTCTTGGGCCAATCACGTGACCCAGCTGTCACCATATACCATAAGCGTAAGATACGATAAAAGAAAATATTCGAGAAAAGACCTCGCAGTAATTCGCGTCTATAGACGTAAATCAATTGTAATTTCTATTGTGCCTGGCTTAGTGTCCAGCAAAGTGTTAATAAATAATGATGATAATAATAAAGATGAAGTTGACGGAGACATGAAAACAACACCTTTTATCAGACGCAAAAGGCTCTCCGCCTAAGTGCCTAATTCAAAATACAAGAACAAAATTCGTTGTAGAAAGATTGGGGAAATATTTGAAAGGGCGCACAAAATAAAGAAATATAAGTCCACACAAACATTATGAAATAAACAAAGCGTCAAGTAAAACGCATCAAGATCGCACGCATGTATAATATTAATTGTTTATTGAGGTCGGTGCGGTAAACAGATAAACAACAGGTTTAAGTGATGGAGCAAACGAAAATACGTCGAAGCGAAGAGCGTAAACACGCACGGAAAGGGCCTCGAAAGGAATTTGGGACAAAAATTTGCCTAACATTTCTTTTTAAGGCGATTTATTTAGTATGACCAAGTGGCCAAGTCATGAAGTTAAAAACTCAGCAACATATGTACGTAAATGATACAGATACGGAGTGGACAGAGCCCAGGGCTTTAAGACTCGAAGGCTTTATTCAGCGTGTCGGTGGACGTGAAGGTGGAACAAGGAAATCAAAATAGTTATCGCCTTTTACGATCTGAGCGGGAAAAGAACAGCTGATACATTTAACTTTTTTATTTTCATCCTGAACATCCTAGAAGGTTTTTAGGGTTCCGTACCCAAAGGGTGCAAACAGGATCCTATTACTGAGACTCCGCTGTCTGTCCGTCTGTCTGTCCGTCTGTCTGTCCATCTGTCACAGGGCTCTATCTCATCATCATCATCATCATCATCGTCAGCGGTTACGCTTCAGAACCAGGGGTCCGCTACCTACCCTAGGTGGTTTGACGAGGTTACTGGTTTTACACAGACCGACTGCCGTCTGACCTCCGCAACCCAAAGGGTAGACCAGAACCAATCCTAGCATAGGTACAAACGCTAGATGGCGTTTGGGACCAACGGCTTTACGTGCTTTCCGAAGCACGGAATCATCTATTTTTCGAATAATCAGATGATTCAAGCCTGCAATATCCTAAACAGACTGGAAACAACTTTTTACAAAGTATGCTTCCCAGTTGGATTTGAACCCGTGACCTCCGGATCACAAGGCAAACGCCTTTACCACTGGACCGCGGAGGCAGTCACAGGGCTCTAATCTCTTGAACCATTATAGCTAGACACTTGAAATTTTTACCAATTATGTATTACTGTGGCCGCTATATCAACAAATACTAAAAATAAAAAAATATTAAAAATTAAAGGGGGTCGTCATACAAAAAACGTGTTATTTCAGTGTTTTTAACTAGATCTTTATAACTGCATTAACTACATACTTGAAATTTTTCCAGATTATGTATACTATGGCCGCTATAACAACTAATACTAAAAATAAGATAAAATTAAAGGGGGTCGTCATTCAAGAAAAGTGTTTTATTTTGCATTTTTAACTCGATCCTTATAATGGCATTAAATACTTGAAATTTTCACTAATTTTGTATTACTATGACCACTATAACAACAAATACTAAAAATTGGATAAAGTTAAAAATTAAAAGGGGTTGTCATACAAGAAAAGTGTTTCTTCAGCTTTCAAAACATTGTACGGTGGTACGGAACCCTTAATGTACGAGTCCGACTCGCACTTGCCCGTTTATTTATTTATAAGTATAAGGCGATTTATATAGATGGCTAAGTTGCCACGTTAAAAATCCAAAAAGCATTAACAAAATAACCTAAATAATATTATAAATAGATTGAATAGAAATTACTCGTACATACGTAGAATGGGACTATTGAACATTGAAATCGATACAAGCTACTCGTAGATAATACTATCACCCGTGACGATGATAAGACTGGTCTATGGTTCTATTTTTATCAGACGTACCCAAGTCAGTTTAATTAACTAGTCAGATTGAGAACTGAAAGTGGATGAAAACTATCAACAAGATTTAACTCTCACAAACAGACATACTACCATATACTACCCAAACAACAGGACAAGTTGTACATACGAATATGGTTTCCTGGATAAATGGTGTTTGATTTAATAAAGTTTAATTAAGAAAAGGTAAACGAGTTAATGAACTGCAAAAAAAATAGGATCGTATTCATATAATTTTTAATAAAATCGGACCAAAAATATTACTTAAAGGTAAAATAAATACCAAAGACCTTCATCATTAAATTCTATATCAAAATTTGCGGAAATAATTTTACAAAACGAGACCGTATAATTTCTATATTGAAAGGGTCAATACTGTACTTCAGTAAAGAAAAAAAAAATATAAGAACCAAGCGTGATCACTGGTTAAGATGAATTTGAGAACAGTCAGATGGAAAATCAATCCGGTAGACTCAATAACGAATTTGACATACAGACAGACTGATATCATTAACCCACAAAGAACTTGTGGTTTAATGATCAGGAGTCAAATCGAATTATCTTCGATACGTTTGTTTACGCCATTTATGATAATCAAGATTCATGATTCTATTTTTACGTCTCAAATTGTATGGAATATTTCCATAACTGTATGGGAAAAGAAATTCGTGATGGCAAGACAAATCTCTTGAGAGATTTGGAAGGAAGAAAGGGGGATGTTTGCCTTGCAGTGGAAGATCATTGGCATAAAAATATAAAAAGAAGTTCTTTAATGCCGGCCCCGAGTGCTATTTTTCAACGAAGGAGTCAGCGGAACACAAAGTGGTAGTTTTTCAACTCACCGCGTTCTGACGCATTTGCATCGTATTTTTGAAACCGTCATCATCATCGTCAGTTCTCAACGACCCACTGCTGGTCATAAGCCTCCTTTTGTCTGCGCCACTGAATCCTATTCCCAGCCTTAGCGATCCAGTTCTTCCCAGCAATCCGTTTGATATCATCGACCCACCTAGCCGCCGGACGCCCAACAGTCCGTTTTCCATTCCTGGGGTACCACACCTTCCATCGTTCCTTCTAGCCAGGTGTCCCGCCCAGTCATGAAACCGTCATGTCCGCGATAAATAATATTGATTTACGCAGAAAATATCATAAATTTATCAATGGCTTTCAAAAAATTTTAACATACATTAATAAAAAAAAACCCTGTTAAACGTAACGCATTCTCCATGATAGGTTTCTTTGACATTTGTATGCTACTAATGTCAAAATTACGGGTGGTCAACACGTGTTTTTTTTGCGAAGGATTTTCTACTTGCAAAAATGCATCTCTTTCAAAAAATACGCTATGCGAAAAGAAACGACACTTAAGCATGTGTGCACGTAAAATCGCTTGCGGCTATGTGTGGGTGTCTGGATGTGCGCGGGGGCCTTGAGAGGAGCGCGGGGCGTGGAACGAGCCATCATCGCCGACTGCTTTGGCCGAGGGCTAGTACCTAGTTCGCGTCTCTCTCACGCGCCGCACGATATTCCATTTCGGGTCGGTATCAACCCTAGGCGATACGCGCTCCGGCTCAAGGTCACCGGCGTTCGAATTCTCACGTACAGGGAGTGTCACCGCTGTGCCTCTTTGGAAACACTCGCGCAAATCATTCGTTGCGTGACTCCCGATTTCAAAATTATAAACATCGAAATTTCCTCACTTCATTTCACTGTGTAGAATACATAGTAGACACACATGTTTATAATTTTATCAACCAGTGATTCTTTTGTTTAAGGTGAACCAAGCAGAAGTGGCGACCTCATTTGAAATAAATTGTCAACTCGTAAATATGGTGAAAAATTCCATATTTCTGAACGTTAGGCACTAGATAACCCTTTAAATTATTTTATTTTATGAAATTCCGTTGAAATTATTATTGGTGATTCGTCTAGCTGGTAATACCCGCCGCTTCCGCCAAAAGTGGCTACTTTTGGCGGAAGCGGGTTTTACAGCTAGACGGATCACCAATAATAACTACTTTTAACGGTGGTTCAAAATAGTAGTTTATAATACTGTCACATAATGAGGGGTATTACCACAGGTATTACATACGATTGTAGGTTTAAAAATCGAGCCACCAGGCAAAATTCTTAATAGTATCACACGAGTGTGATAATATTGAGTTATGTGCAGTGTCATACACTACTTTATCTAATCTCATAAACTAGAATTAAAGCTATTAAATAAAAGATCAAAGTTGAAAGAAAAAGAAGTAGTTGTTGGCTTAGTTATAATGTTTATTTTCAATATTTGGACACATCGATTTCGATATACTTAAAGGATTTCAACCATCAATTACAAGGTTTTGAAACGCATAAACGGTGTCACCATTTTTATGTGGCTCAAATGACATGTATCCAGGGCCGTAACAATGAATTGACCTATGTCGTAATGGTTAATTAATTTTGTTATAACATTGTTTGTCGAGAAAAACTGTTATAATGGGATTCTATTTTTAAATTTTGGTATTGTGTTAATAAAGTAACGTCAATATAAAATCGTTCTAACGTTTATAATATGAATTTTATGACATGAGATTAGATAAAATAATTTCAAGGGCTATCAAGTGCCTAACATTGAGAAATATGGAAATTTTCATCATATTTACGAGTTAACAATTTATTGCAAATGAGGGCGCCACTTCTGCTTAGTTTTCACTTTAACGACGGTCAAAAAAGGTTTGAGGAACTACATCGATGCTATTATCATCAGCTTTCAAAAACCCACTGTTGAGTAGAACCCTCATGTCCGCGCCATCCTGTTCTGTCCCTGGTACTACTGACATTTTAACCGCGGGGTCAGTAGGTGACGGTCGACCTACGTAAAAGGGTACGGAACCAATGGGATGATAATAATGCCTTATTGATGGGTAAAATATATTTCTTTTAATTAATCTTTGATTCACTAATTCTAGAATTAAATCGGTCCTTGACTGTTGGAAGGATCACCTTCTTAGTAAATATTTTTTGGTAATATTATGTACTTACACATTCTGCGATCAGATTGCAGACGTTCTAAAAAAAAGGAAAAGTAAGAAGTACCCGTAACCGAAAGGCACGTATGAACATTGATGTGTGTATCTACACACATCTACACACATAAAGCGAGAGAGGTCTGTCAGGATCGTAGGTCCACAGTATCTGCCTATCCCCGTGAATCCCCGGAAACAGGTGTGATAGTATGTACCGTATGTAGTACTTGCCATTAACGGATTCGGAACGGTTATAGCAGCTACAGTAATACGTAATCAGTGAAAATTTTAAGTATCTAGTTAATGCCATTAAAAAGATCGAGTTACAAAAGCTGAATTAAATACATTCCTTGTATGACGACCCCCTTAAATTTTTAATTCTATCTTAGTTTTTAGTATTTGTTGTTATAGCGGCCATAGTAATACATAATCTGTGAAAATTTCAAGTATCTAGTTAATGCCATTATAAAGATCTAGTTAAAAACGCTAACGAAACACGTTTTTTGTATGACAAACCCCTTTAATTTTTAGTATTTGTTATTATACTCGTAGCAGCCACAGTAATACATAATGGGTGAAAATTTCAAGTGTGCTATTACGGTTCAAGAGATAGAGCTCTGTGTGTGACAGACGGGCAGACAGACATACGTCTGTCTGTAACAGACAGGACAGACGGACAGACAGCGGAGTCTCAGTAATAGGGTCCCGTTTGCACCCTTTGGGTACGGAACCCTAAAAAAGGGGAATGTCTGCCCCGTTAGGGATAAAGACGTGACAGTGTTAGAAACGGCCGTGGAAGTTAGGGTTCCGGTGACCGTGACCGATAAGGTAACATTTTATCACGGCATACCACGATCAATTCAAAGTCAAGGTCATTAAAGCCGCGCAATAAACAATAAGCAACAATTTTGAGGCGAAATTGCTTTTTTGATTTGTAAACAAGTCAACAACACATACTTTTGTCTACAGAGAATTAATTACAATTACCCTGGAAAAACATTTCTTTTTTTATTTTCATGTTTGTTATTAGTACTTTATACGAATAAAAATACAAGCAACACCATGCAAGCGCAGCATTGCATTTATTTAATCGAAACTACGTTATATGAGTACAATAACAATGTACTATACAGTGTAGGTATTTCAAGTTTCTACCTACTACAAAGCAAAATAAAATAAACCAATAAACCGACAAAGTATTTTTCTACTTTACGGGTAGAACTTTACGTGTGGGAAAAGCTTACAAACAAATCAGGTATTGTTTTAGGTGTTTGGAAATACATAGTTATTTAAATCGATTGAAAATCACTACATAGTGTAAAACAAAGTCGCTCCCCGCTGTCAGTCTGTCCCTAATCCCTATGTATGCTTAGATCGGATTTTTTAATAGAGTGATTCATGAGGAAGGTTTATATGTATAACACATACCCGTGCAAAGCCAGGGCGGGCCGCTAGTGTAGAATAATTTGAACACAAAATTATTAAAACGTTCGCTTGACTAATGCAATATTTATAAGCGTAAAAGCACTTGTGCATACGTGACCTAAATTGCACCGAACAGCAAGCGGGACGCTAACCCAAATCTAGCTAATAGATGAACTAACAGATTACTTACTATTCTGAAAATGGATCATCCATATCGAGACGGTACATCGCACCTAATTTGCACTGAATAATAAAATCAAATAAATATGCCTCTGGCTGGAACGATCTGACACAAATCAGACAGTAAACTAAACTGCATGATGTCAGACGCACGAAGAACACCGAAATTAACATCCGACTTGTTTGCAGAGCTACGCTTTGCTAATTACGAAAAAATCGTCTGAAGGTTTCATTACGAGTATATAGGCTAAACTGGAATGATTGAAACACAGCCTAGCACACAAACACCGTTTTAATTTTAATATTAAATCAAATTCTGAGAAATGCGTTGAATCACTAAAATGTTTCAAGGTAAAAAACAACCTAATACGTTGTTTAATGAGTCTGATGTTTCATATAAATCGGACTATTGCTATTGTTTAGTTTGGTTGACAAACAACAGAATTTTTGGCGCTATTTTTAGGAACAGAATAAAAAATACTGATACATGTGCTCTCATAAACTACTAAATAGAGGCTAATGAGTAAACATCACATCTAGACAGTAGAAGTGTACAGAGTTCGTAACAAAACATTCGTTGGCTGCCCACGCCGCACGCCCGCCCATCAAAATAATGGCGCCGAGCCAATATTCGACTCTAACCCACCGGCCGATGCAGAGCACAATCACCTTTGCACGCGAAAAGCCATATTTCAGGACGCTGCCCTAGCGAGAATAAAGAGTTTCTGGGAAAACAACTCAAACTTCCTTATTGTGATCTGTTTTCATGTCCATAATTCTTTAGGAGCCGTATAATTTTACGAATAAATTAGAGATATTAATTTACGACACTTTAAAAACAGTTTAGGTTCGTTTTATATTGTACAGACTTAAAAACAATTACTGCTTACCTGGATGTAGTTGCTGACCGCATTTCATCGATCGTGATGGGTTGAGTTTTGAAGCGCTCTTTATCACGGCTCTTGTATCTGGATGTTGAGGGTTGCTCTTTAGGTTTCACTTCCGTAAGAGCTTGTTCCATGCTCTTTATCCGTGCAGCAATAGACGGAAACGAATTGGGTTTTCCGTCGTCGCCGGTTTCCTGGGGACTTATCAGCTCCCACGGTTCACAATGCCCGTTTTCACAATTTTCTTCCACTTTCAATCTTCTTGTATTTAGTATAGAAAGTAATTCGTCGTTCACATCACACGCTAAACTCTTTGATCGAGGATTCGTTTTCGGTCGAAGATTCCTCCTGCGGAGAACTGCACTCGGGTAACTTTCTTCCGGGTTAGACGCGAGATTCAGCACTCGCCGCGGTCCAGCCGCCGACAAGTCGTTCGCGTCGCAACTGAAATTCGTCACACTAATGTTCGTATCGTTGTCCGCGCAAAATGAGAGTCGTGGGCGCGGCGATTGGCTACGTTCCCTAGTGAGACTTGAACCTCTTTGCTTTAAAATAGGCTTAACAGTCGCATCGCATTCCGATCCAGAGTGGTCAGATGTCCGTGACCTTAGTAGTGAAGGTCTTCGAGAGCTTCTGTCGTCTTCGCTCAAATCGAAACTAGAAGCATTACCTTCGTCGCCGGACAATTTTTTAGACGATTTTAGTATTGGTTTCTTAGGAAGGTCGAAATCATATTCATCATGTTCAGTAGACTTCTTCTTTAATATTGGTTTAGGTGTATCAGATAGTACAATATCTGGACATGGTCTTTCTTCGGAAAAGCTTTTTTTCTTCAATATCGGTCTCACGATTTCTTTATCATCTTCTATAATTTCTGCGCCGCCAGCGGCTGCTAGTAGTACAGCTTGAGCAATTGACACATGAGACGATGTTGTACTGCTACTTGAACTGGAATTTGACTTTCGTTTTAATATTCCATGTGGTTCAGGAGAGCCGTTGGAAATATCTTCTTGAACATTTTCTTCCTCCCTGCTCATTTTTCGCTTCAATATACCTTGGATTTGACCATCAGGCGATCTGTTCCTTACAACATCCTCTAAGGAAGATCTCCTATTTTTCAAAATGGGTTTATTCAAATCTATGGATCCATCATCAGCGAATGATACCTCTGGGCTACACGACCTTCTCCTAGCAACTTGTGACTCATCTAAACTACGTCGTTTTTTCAGTATACCTTGGCGTTGTCGGTTCTCAATGCGGCAACTACGTGGTTCGATAACGCTTGGCGAGAATGTTACCGGAGGAGAGGCGATAGCATGATTAGATGTCGACATAGAACTGTCATCATGAATAGATTTTCTCTTCAGGATAGATACAGGGGTATGACTACAGGACGTCAACGAAGTATCGAGGCGGCGATTTTGACTAGACGTATCATTATTGAGATCAGAAAACATTGCACTTTGCTTTTCAAAGTCGATTAGTCTCTGAGCTGCCCTGTCTATATCCTGCAATCTCTCGGAGACACCTCTATTTTGAACTGGTCTATCATTTGTCAGACCATAATTAAATGAATGGTTGTTTTGTTCTGATTTCGACGCAAACAAAGAATCGAAATTTGGCTCAGATGTGTCTAAATGTAACTTATTACTAGGTTTTGACAATTTGTTAACCCTATCTAAAGTCTGTTTAGTCAACGCAGCCAAGCTGTCCATCTCCTGGGAAAGTCTAGAGTTGCTGGTATGAGGTCTAACAGTTTCATGTAGTGTCGACAACATCTTTTCAGAGTCTTTTGTTTCTTGTAGTCCAGATTTAGTATCAGTTTTATGGCTGGCTTGTAAATCTTTCAGTACTTTTGATGATTTTTCATTACTATTACTCTTGTCTCTTGTAGAATTATTTTCTAAACTAGTCAGTCTTTTCTTTGAATTATGATATTTTTCACTAAGACTTTCACTATCCTTTTGAGCTCGATGTCTTCTATCGTTACGACTACTTTCAGTGTCACTCTTAGCTTTCTCTGGACTTTTGCGAACAGGTCTACTTCTAGGTGATTCCAGTTTTGATTTCGTTTCCTTTACAGAGTCATATTTATTAGGGGATGTAGATGTGCGACTGGGTTTATCTGGAGTCTTTTTAGACAGCGGTATGCAACTAGGTTTGGTGCCAGTGTCAGAGCTTCGGCGTCTTTCATTAGATTTCGAAGAGGCAGCGTTAGGAGGGGGAGACTTAAGTAGGGTTGCCTTAATACCAAATGATAAATTAAAGGTGCTTTTAGGGGATATTCTGGAAGACGGCAGTGAGTTTTCAGTCTTGGATTGTGGTGATTCGATGGATCGACGATTCTTCGTTTTATTAACAGTTCCTGAAACAAAAAGAGAGTAAAATAAGTATAAATTTAATACAGCAGAGAAAAAACATGCAACGTACAAATAATACTAACAAATAGTTAGAATTAAACGACCGTAAAAAGATAAACCCAGAGCTCGGAAATAGCCGGAAGAGGAAGCTGTTGACCCGCGCGTGTGTATTGTTCTAAGCAGGTTCATTGACTAGCATGCGTCGATTGACGTGACATTTCGCGCGATATAGCCTGATGCTATTGTTGCTAATAACAACGCAACACCCGACGCATTGTATTGTAATCGCGGTCGTATCGGCAATAAATAACTTTTGAGTAGCAGTAAATTTTACAGAAACATTTATATTTCTAGAAAAACTAACTTGCCTAGATACTATGTTCAATACGCGGAAAGTATTTATATAGACAGAATTTTTTATATGTAGTGTGTTTGATTATAATTATCATAATAGTAAAACTATTAAACGAATCACACAAAAATACGAATATGACAGCGTAAATTCCCCTAAAATGTGACAACAAATCAGTACCTATCGGTAGCTGCTACTAAAAAATTTATATGAGAAACTGGTGGCCGCTAGCCTCCGGCCGGCGAGCCCAGTTCTCATGTCCACCGCCCGCGGACCTCACTGGAGTGTCAACTCAACACTACAAGTATCTTTTTATGGAAATGGGCCCGGCACGTGTGAAAAAAGTAAAAAAAAAGCACTGTAAAGAACATAGGTACGACAAAAAATAACAATAGAAATGTTCTATAAAAGCCCCTGAAATGTGCCGTCAAAATTATACTGCCATGAAAATGCATATTAAAAAAGAAACCGAATCGGTAAAAGTTGTAAGAGAAGTTGCAAGCTCACAGTTCGGGCCTAAAAACTAGTGCAAACAAAAGCTGCAAGCCCTTTATTTCCGAAACAGCAAGCCTCCTACGTTCTCTTGATAATTTCCTATCCTGTCGCGAACACACGGACACACGGCCAAAACACGTGTGACATTGAAGGCTGTGGTCGCTGCGGTTTTAATACCGATATGTGGAAGTGCACATGATAGGCAGGTTCGAAATGTAAGGTATATACATGGTAACATTCCATTTAATAATTTGAATAGGGTAGTATCCAGGGTCAAAAATAAATTATTTTGTAATGATACGAGAATGAAACGTCACAAATAAATAAATATATAATGACAAATCACACTGATTAAGCTAGCCCCAAAGTAAGTTTAAAACTTGTGTTATGGGATACTAACTCAACGACACTATATTTTATGATAAATAAGTATATAGATAAACACCCAAGACCCAGGACAATTTGAAAAAGGCCATTTTCCAACTTGCTCTGGCTGGGAATCGAACCCAGAACCTCCAGATTAGCGGTCTAGCGTGTTAACCATTACGCCACGGAGGTCGTCAAAATATATAAATACAAAATAATGTCACTTGTCATTCATCATATCCATTTTGAACGTGATTTAAGATTTATTAATGCCGAAAAGAGCGCTATTTCACTTAAAGAAACTGGCGTCACGCCGTGTGTTTTCATAGAAATCCTATAGAAAATATCTGTTTTGACTTGCTGGCAACTAGCCGATTGTAATTACTGTAACAAAAGAGAATACGTCAATTTGGGATTTGATCTTTTTAGGGTTCCGTACCCGAAGGGTGCAAACGGGACCCTATTACTGAGACTCCGCTGTCTGCCCGTCTGTCCGTCTGTCACAGGGCTCTATCTCTTGAACCAGCTAGACACTTGAAATTTTCACCGATTATGTATTACTGTAGCCGCTATAACAACAAATACTAAAAATAAAAAAAACGTTGAAAATTAAAGGAATTCGTCATACTAAAAATGTGTTTTTTCAGCGTTTTTAACTAGATCTTTATAATGACAATAACTAGATACTTTAAATTTTTACAGATTATGAATAACTATGACCGCTATAACGACAAATACTAAAAATAAGAAAAGTTCAAAATTAAAGGGGGTCGTCACACAAGAAACGTGTTTTTTCAGCGTTTTAAAACATTGTACGGTGGTACGGAACCCTTCATGTACGAGTCCGACTTGCACTTGCCCGTTTATTTCAATACCAGTCACAGTAAATAATCACAATTTGAGAAAAATATTACTGTATTATAATTAGTATGATAATTTACCGACATCAAACTATTCTAATTTTTTTTTTCGTAAACATTCTTTTACATATTATCCTGGAAGCGGTGGTGGCCAAGTGGTTTTGGCACTGGCTGTGCGTCTTTCAGGCACTAATTCGATTCTCACTAGGCGCAACTTCTGCCTTTGAGTTTGTACTCATGTAAGTAAGGTCATTTTCAACTCACTCGCTTCCGGTGGTGGTTTAAGAACTTTATTCATTCTCATAAAGAAATATTACATTTCACTTACTGAGAATAATCCTTATACATGTACTTACAAAAATTTCATTACAAAAATGATCCTCTGTGAGCATACACGACATTAATTAGCATTTTTAAAATACACTACGCACTTAACACACACTTACAAGATTTTGGTTATACAAAAGTTCTCCTGTGAGCAATAACATACATGGCATTAACATCATTTGAACAGAACACGCACAAACATAATACCGGTGAAGGAAAACATCGTGAGCAAACCTACTCACTAGTGCCTAAAGATTACTAGTGTGTGACATGAAGAAGGCAATGGCAAACCACTCCATTATACAGGTTGACTTTTTATCCACCTGCTAAATTTTTGGACCAAGTTCAGTCCATGATACTGAACTACTTTCTATAAAAAAAGTTATTAAGGTGAATATAGAAGCAAATGGCCTTGAAGTGTGAAATAAATTGTTAACTCGTAAATATGGTGATAATTTCTATATTGCTAATCGTCAGTCACTAGATAGCCCTTCAAATATTTTACGAACTGCCGTTGAAACTATTATTGGTGATCCGTCTAGCTTTAAAACTTGCCGTGGCCACTTTTGGCGGAGGCAAGTTTTAAAGCTAGACGGACTAATGTAAATACGTTATGGAAAGACGAAAATTTTTTATCAATTTTTAATAACTTTTTTTATAGAAAGTAGTTCAGTATCATGGACTGAACTTGCTTGCTTGCTTGCTCCTATTCTTCGGTAATATTAGAACTACTAATGTATAGTGTACTATGTACTAATGTAGTGTGTATAGTTAGCATGATTGAAATCATATTTAGTTATATATAACAATGGCATGATTTACCCGATTTGTATTGACTCCATATTTAGTCAGGACTTTAAATATTCTCTTAGTTTCTTTGCCATATTTTTTAATTCCCAAACTAGTTGCTCCAAAATAATGTTAGTACCATTAATGCTATCAAGATAAACGTGCATTAAAACATAAAGCTATTAGGATAAGTATATCTAGTCATTAATTTTATCTCGACTGTCCATTAGAGACACCTGAGTAACAGAATGAATAAGTACTAACGTAGCTGAGCCCTAAACGAATCACATAATTAATAGTTAAACAAACTTACCTTAAGGTACTACATGAATTTTCCGGGGTCCAGTGCTGTCCCCATTTGAAATAAATTATTTTAAAGGAAACGGAGATATCATTATAATGTTGTCTCTACCAAGCCCTAGATAACCCTTCAAACTATTTTATGAACTACTGTTTACAGTTTAAGAGGGCGCCTGATGTCAGTAATCTAAATTTTGCTCCCGCTTCCACGCACACAAATTTACTCTAGCCGAAGCGAGACAGCGAGCCATGCGTGGCGTCGGGAATCGCGGTGGGTCAATTAGGCTGGTTCTGATTTTGAGGTTTTTTCGTTTTACAAAAAATATTTAAGAGTTATTTAAAATGTAAGACATATGATGACCGCCTTATGTTTAATACAATTATAATCCAAAGTTACAAGTGCTACATTATTGTATTTCTTGAATACTTTCTGTTTTAGTATAATTCTGAGGTGATTTGGAGGCAACTTCGCAATGTTTTTCTATCGAGAAAATTTTAAGCAATCGTGTTTTCGAAACTTATTATGTTTAGAGTTAGTCCCGAACTTTGCTGTGTTCAAAGTGAGTATTTCGTTAGATACATATTTAAGACCGCTCTAAGAACTTTAGGGTAGTATGGGCTCTGAACGTGAAGATTTTCTTAGCACATTTGCCAAAAGTGGCCGTTTTTGCACAAATGTGCGTGTAATAATAATTTATTTCAAATGGACCCCGGAAAATTCAAGTATGGCCTTAAGCGAAGTCTAAAGATATCACAATAATTTTCAATGGAATCAACAAACTAGGTACGTGGAGTTTGATGCCAATATATAATCAATATATAAGATCAATGTTAGTATAAATAAAAAACATAATCTATTACGCCGTTAAAAAATTGTAATTGTATAAAAAATGGAATTGTTTATTCATTTATTACATCTTTATTGGTGGAATTAACGCTAATGCAACCTCTACCAGTCAACCTGTAGGAAAAACATAAAATTATTTAATTGCGATAGGCGCTTCAAAATGAACCTATACATACTTTGTAATACCTAATATGTATTACTATTCATATATATAATATATAACGTCTAACCAAATATAGTGAAACTATTTTAAAGGTGAATTTAGTCCATGATACTGAACAACTTTCCTCAAGGAATATATATTTAAATATGAAAAATATTTTTTGGCTTTCCATACAAACTCTGATCAGTCAACTTATATGGGAGGCTAAAAATTATTTTTCATATTTCGATATATGTTCCTTGGGGAAAGTTGTTCAGTACGATGGACTGAATCCACGCTTAAAATAGTTTCAGTATATTTTGTTAGACCCTGTATATGTATTGACATTTACACAAATACATACCTAATCATGAATACCTTCAATAATATGCCATTTTTAATTTGTATAGTCCTTTTACGAAATTACTTTCTTAGCTCACAGAGGGCTGTATCCCTATCCCATGTTAAAGGACAAGATTGTTCATTTTCTGAGAATTTCCGATAAAGCTTTCCTCCTTTGTTGTCTCCAATAATATGGCCTTGTGCAAACAGGAGTAAATCCTTTCTAATACGTATTGGCTGTATTTACAGAGATAGCTTAATTAATTTAATTACATTACACACAAACATTAGCTTTTTTATTTACTCTATTTATCCCATATTTATACGTAGAGCCATGTAATTTATATTATAGACGGAACTTGCGATAAAATACTAAAAAGATGCAGCATAACCCGAGCATAATATACGTATACAGGAGGTCACATGTTTGTTTGTTTATAAGCTTTATTATTGTACACAATAGAAAAACAGATACAAAAACAGAAAAGTAAACATACAAAGGCGGACTATAGGGGTCTCTTTCAGTCAACCGGCCCGTAATTGACATTTATATCGTTTACATAATATGCCTTTAGGGCAGCTATATGTATAAATATACAACGTGGAAGGGACATACCCGTAATAAATCGAACCACGGTCTATACTAGATCATTATAGTATAATGAAATTAAAATTACAGCCAAAGAACAAAAAAAAAATTTCAGCATTTCCATACATAAGTGTGCAGCCGCTCGGGCAATTTGTATGGGAACGTCAAATTTTATTTTGTTCTTCGACTGTTATTTTAATACCATTATACTGTAGTGATCTAGTATAGTCCGTGGTTCGATTTATTACGGGTATGTCCCTTCCACTTTGTACATATAGTATCTATTGTTTTTCTGTCAATTGCATAAAGTCTGCACTTCTTAAATTGGTAGCATATTCTGTATTACAACGTGGAAGGGACATACCCGTAATAAATCGAACCACGGTCTATACTAGATCATAATAGTATAATGAAACTAAAAGAACAGCCAAAGAACAAAAAAAAATTCAGCATTTCCATACATAAGTGTGCAGCCGCTCGGGCAATTTGTATGGGAATGTCAAATTTTTTTTTGGTTTTTCGACTGTTATTTTAATACCATTATACTGTAGTGATCTTGTATAGTCCGTGGTTCGATTTATTACGGGTATGTCCCTTCCACTTTGTACATATAGTATGACGCTATTGTTTTTCTGTCAATTGCATAAAGTCTGCACTTCTTAAATTGGTAGCATATTCTGTACGTGGAAGGGACATACCCGTAATATTAAAATAACAGTCGAAAAACCAAAAAAAAATTTCAGCATTTCCATACATAAGTGTGCAGCCGCTCGGGCAATTTGTATGGGAATGTCAAATTTATTTTTGGTTTTTCGACTGTTATTTTAATACCATTATACTGTAGTGATCTTGTATAGTCCGTGGTTCGATTTATTACGGGTATGTCCCTTCCACTTCGTACATATAGTATAACGCTATTGTTTTTCTGTCAATTGCATAAAGTCTGCACTTCTTAAATTGGTAGCATATTCTTTATTAGGATGTAATGTAACTGATTTTGGGCAGATTTTATATGAATATAACGGTAAAATAAAAAAGCTGAAATTTCCATTGCTTCGTTCGGATTGATGTGATGTTACACATTAAGATCAATGCATCAAAGATTGATCTTAGGTTCATTCATTCAAGATATCAAGATTTATTTTATATATTTTTTATTCTTAACAACGAGTTGCCACATTTATAATTCTTAAGGCCGTCTCAGAACTGTTATTTGCTAGAGCGAAAGAGAGCGACGGAACGCTTCAGAACCGATGCTATTCCATCCAACCCTTAAGATTCTTATGTAAATTTTTTGAGGAATAAACTGTAGTAGTTTAATTACAGTGATTTTTTAAAAACACTCACAGTTTTCTTGGCTCTGAACAGGCGGGGCCTTAAGGCCGTACCTGAATTTTCCGGGGTCCAGTGCTGCCCCCATTTAAAATAAATCATTTCAAAGAAAACTGAGACATTATTTAAAATTTTGCTGCTATCAATTCCTAGATAACCCTTCAAAGTATTTTATGAACTACTGTTTACAGTTTATAATGAGAACGTTAAGCTTTACTACGCACATTTGCCAAAAGTGGTAGTTTTTTGCAAATGTGCGTAGTAAAGCTTAACGTTCTCACTTTAAACTGTAAACATTAGTTCATAAAATACTTTGAAGGGTTATCTAGGAATTGATAGTAGCAAAATTTTAAATAATGTCTTCGTTTTCTTTGAAATGATTTATTTTAAATGGGGGCAGCACTGGACCCCGGAAAATTCAGGTACGGCCTTTAGCCTTTAGTAGTAGTAGTTTAATAACAGTGATTTTTTAAAAACACGCACAGTATTGCAAATTGTGAACCCACCTCGCTTCTTTGACCTCATGGTTAAACAGTTAGTGTTTTTTGAATGTTACATAGTAAACTTTTATCTAAGCTAGACAGCTAGTGCGTACTCGTTTACTCTACGCTGAAAAAAGTCAAAAATCTACTTTTAGAACCGTAAACTACTACCATCCGGTCAGAGCCAACGAAGCTAAATGAGTATAGTTAACGAGAATACGATGTTTATACGGGTATAATGGCTGTCATTATTTTTAATTCCCTTGAAATAGTTTCTACGATTTATTAAAAGTATAGTAATACGCTTCTGCCCCCACTAGTCAACATTACAATGTCTAAATTTTTTTTTATTTTTAAAATGTTCAATGCATGTAACACATTTTTTAATTGATGAAACTGGATTTTTAACTTAAGGCCGTACCTGAATTTTCCGATGTCCAGTGCTGCCCCCATTTAAAATAAATCATTTCAAAGAAAACGGAGACATCATTTAAAATTTTGCAACTATCAAGTCCTATTAAATTAATGCATACGGGAATTAACGCGAAACGTACCTTTTATTTATTTATTTTGCTGACGTTTCAGTCAAGCTGGGACCACGTTCGGTGAAACCCGAATGAAACGTCAGCAAAATAAATAAATAAAAGGTACGTTTCGCGTTAATTCCCGTATGCATTAATTTAATAATAATGCAACGCGATAGTTTAAAAGTATTTATCAAGCCCTAGATAACTCTTCAAAGTATTTTATGAACTACTGTTTACAGTTTATAATGAGAACGTTAAGCTTTACTACGCACATTTGCCAAAAGTGGCCGTTTTTCGCAAATGTGCGTAGTAAAGCTTAACGTTCTCACTTTAAACTTAGTAGTTCATAAAATACTTTGAAGGGTTTTCTAGGACTTGATAGTTGCAAAATTTTAAATGATGTCTCCGTTTTCTTTGAAATGATTTATTTCAAATGGGGGCAGCACTGGACCCCGGAAAATTTAGGTACGGCCTTAATTACGTTTTCAATTATAGCAACCAAATACGTAACAAATATTTGTAATTTTTATTTTATTAATTTGTAATGTGACGTATGTACTTATTGACTTTTTTAGAAATAAAGTGTATATTTTAACTTACGTAACAAAAGGATGTGGTGATAGTGCAAAAAAATACCCCACTCCGAAACTTTGATGAGCTGTACCTTTGTGAATTTTTACTTTGATAAACCGGTCCATTATTTTTAGATAATCTAACTGACAGAAAAAAATTTTTTTTTGGACCCAATCCACAACCCTGGACTGGGTCCGGGAAATTAATGTTAAATTATGTAATTCAGCCATTAGCGGTGCAGCCCCCAGTGGACGCAGCAGCATCGGCAGGGTGTTAACTAATTTATTTGATGGCATGTAGAAGAGATACTACAGTGGAGGTTTGCATGAACCGGTTGCGGTGGCGAGAGCACACAAAGTAATTTAGCTCAATGAATATGTACCTAAATTTTATTAACAATATAAATGACAAATCACACTGATTGAGCTAGCCCCAACGTAAGTTTAACCTTGTATTACCTATAGAATACTAACTCAACGATACTATATTTTATAATAAATACATTAATAGATAAACACCCAAGACTTAGGACCATTTGAAAAAGGCCATTTTCCAACTTGCCCTGACTGGGGGTCCAACCCAGAACCTCCGGATTGGCAGACTAGTGTTGACCATTACACCACCGAGGTCGTCTACGACTACTACTAACGAAGTCAAAATTTTGCTCTACTTTTCTGCATTCACCTAAAGGTGAATTTACCTGAGACTGTTTATGTTACTTCGACACTGTTAGTAGCATTTTTAGTATTTTCGAGACATAAAGTTATGTGTAGGCTTTTACAAAGTAACTAATCTCCCATCCTCTGTGACAAAACTTACTCATGTTAATCCATTACTGTAATCTACATTTCCATTAGTTTAGTGAGTAATTACTCTTTCACCATTATATATGAGTCATTATACAATTTTCATTGAAAACCTTCGTGGAAACGGCAAATTTTTACGTATTTTGTTGTTTACTTCTTGTGTCTGCCGTTTTCGATACTTTGGAAAATTCCGGTATATCTTGAGTTACTCTCTTTCGATGCCGGGCTTCGGAAGGCACGAAAAGCAGTGGGTCCCGAACGCCATTTAGCGTTTGTTTAAACCTATCCTAGGATTGGTCCTGGTTTACCCTTTGGATAGCGGAGGTCAGTCGGCAGACGCTCTGTGTAAAAGCCAGTAGCCTGATCAAATCACCTTGGTAAGGTAGCGAACCCCGGGCTTTGAAGCGTGACCGCTGAGGATGTAGCAACCGGGAATACGCTCGGATGATGATAAGTCAAAGCTAGCGTTTGTCTGTCACAACCATAAAAATAAATATAGATTTTCTTACTCACTTCTACTAAAAGTTCTATTTTTCAAATAAGAGTATAATAAAAGTACCTATAGAAAACAAGCTACCTATTAAAACTACCTAGGTATCCTAACTAATATAGTTTGTATATTTGTTTGTTACCTCTTCACGCTTTATCTACTAAACCAATCTTTTTGAAAATTCGCATACACAGAGTACTTAGAAGGGCATAGGGTACCTACCTTTCTAAAGTAATGTTCCCGTGGGAATTAGGATACGCGAGCGAAGCCGCGGGCAAAAGCTAGTCCTTATCCTAACTTCCTAACTAATATTATAAATGCGAAAGTGAGTTTGTATATTTGTTTGTTTTTTTGTTGGTTTGTTTGTTTGTTACCTCTTCACGCTTTATCTACTGAACCAATCTTCTTGAAATTTTGCATACGCATAGTTAGGAGTCCTAAGAACGACATAGGATACCTTTCATCCCGGAAAAATGTAATGTTCCCGTGGGATACGCGAGCGAAGCCGCGTGCGAAAGCTATTCTATAATAAATCGAATTTACTACAGACTGCATTAGAATTACTTTTTAAAACCTTGGGACAAAACATAGTGAGGCCAGCGGGAATGCACCACCTACGTGTTTCAATGTTATTCCATTTCTGTGAAAAGCTCGACACAATCCTTTGTGGCATTCGTTTGTTATTTAAATTTTTTATACAAAGTATTGTTTATTTATAGTTATTTGGCTGGTTTATCTGTAAAGATAACACTTAAAACTCAGATGAAATATAGGTCCAGATACCATATACGCCACCCAAAAGTGATGCCAGTTAAAAGACACCAAAATTGGTGTCTTCGTTCTTAGCCCCGCCCACTGCTTGTCATTACGCATGGAAGTTCACGGCGTCACTACGTAACGACACCGTGTTAATTTATTGTAAAAATTACTGATTGTGCAGTGAAATCGTGCAAAAATTACACTAAAATAAAAGACCAGGAGACGGACATCACTTTTCATAAGTAAGTAAGCAAATTTTCGACTAATATTGTCAATAAACCAACGCCATGACATTTAGTGTTGCCAGAGTGTGGAATATTTTTACCATCTCTTATTATTGAGTCGACAAATCGTATGATTTAGAGAAGTGTTTTGTATGTATGTTTACTTGTACGTTTTGCTATGTATGTTTGTGTGAGATATTAACGTTAACATTTGAATGTTGCGTAAAAAATTATAAAATATTGGTAAGTAGGTATGTATTGATGTAATTTTGAAGTAACTACTTATTAAGTGTTTGTTTGTTTGTTTAGTCGTTATGATGTTATTTACAAATAACATTTATTTCTACCCGACTGCGCCAGGAGGAGGGTTATGTTTATCGAGTGTATGTATATGTATTTCTTTGGCACGCTCTACAACCTAAACGGCTTGGAGGATTTTAGCTTGAGAGGTGTCATTAGATTTGTCTTAATTCTGAAAGTGACATTAGATATATTAAAAATTTTAAAAATACAAAATGGCGGATTTTTGGCTCCAAATGACATATATTTTTTCATTTCATATATTTTTTCGTTTAAAACCAATCAAGTGGTTTATCAAAAAAAAACACGATTTTATATAATGATTACAAATATATATAACTTACACGTTTTAATGTAATTTGTAATGAAAAATACTAAAAACAACATATAATCACGCTGATGTATCAAGCAGTCGGTTTTTTTTTTAAATAATTACTTGTTTCCGTAGATTTCCTACTGATCCGGTGACATCCAGTCATTGGACTAAAATAATAAGACGGAAAATGAATTCTGGTGGAAGTGGCAGCCTAAAGGAAGGCCGTTTTCAGCTAACTTTCGTGTCCAGGATACATACACAACAAAGAGTAGTCGTCGAACAATCGCTAAGGGCCTGTGCCTACAAAGGTATTTTATGGATTTTTAAGGACTCAAATAAATAATGTTGATTTGATACGTGTTTTTTTCTTTTACCTATTTTAATATAATTTTTGTTCACCTACATACACAAAAAAGCTTAGGGGTCGTCCACATGTGGACGACCCCTAAGCTTTATTGTCACGCAAAAATTTCTGGACATGTCACGCTTTTTCCGATCCCTATGACACGTACCGTCACGTTTGGCAAGACACCCCCTATCACTGTAACGTAATATGTGAATGGCCCTTACGAGGTTTAATTTTATACACTTATTTATAACTTGTCAGTATGAATAAGAACAACACGTAAAAAAATCTCCCACATTCTGGGGTAATTTTCTTGCGCTGGGAATAATTTACTTCACACACACAAGAACAGTAACGATAGTAATACACGCGTAGTGGGCAGTGCTCACGCACACGCATATCACAAAATGGGGTGTACTTTCTTATACAGACAAAAGTTTAACAGATTTCGTTATTTAAAAAATATTATAAGATTATCATGTCATAGAATAATCAATATGTAGGTTACTCAGTATAAAGAATTTTTAATTATAGATTTTCGTTGCACAGAAAATCAACAATTAGAATGTTTGTTATGAATAATTTGAAATCATAGAATTTTATTACAAATAACATTTACTTTTGCGATGTTTCTAATATCAGAATATCAAATTAAATATTATTATTTTTAATAAGTTTAGTTAATATAATATTTATAACCTATAAGTTTGCCCTATTCTAGTAAATGGATAAAACTTGCCCAGCACTCGCCGGCCGCTGCCAAGGCACGCTCGCTTCGCTCGCTCGGCTCCTGCGTGTGTTGGTCACAGTTCTAACCTAACCTATAAGTTTGACCTATTCTAGTTAAATGGATAAAACTTGCCCAGCACTCGCCGGACGCTGCCGCGGCACGCTCGCTTCGCTCGCTCGGCTCATGCGTGTGTTCATCGCAGTTCTAACCTAACTTAACCTATAGGTTTGCCCTATTCTAGTAAAATGGATAAATCTTGCCCAGTACTCGCCGGCCGCTACCGCGGTACGCTCGCTTCGCTCGCTCGGCTCGTGCGTGTGTTGGTCACAGTTCTAACCTAACCTAACCTAACCTATAAGTTTGCCCTATTCTAGTAAAATGGATAAAACTTGCCCAGTAAGTCGCAATTCTAACCTAACCTATAAGTTTGCCCTAACCTATATTGTGGTAGCCATTTATAATGTATTCTAACTTATTATATGGTATTTAATTTGATTGAACAATGTTTTCACTTAATACTTTGTTAAATAATAATTTTCTGTAAAATAAAATTCCATGAGAGATTATACCGAACAAACAATATTCTTAAAAGAAATATTCTACTGTTTGATTAGTTTGTGAAATGAAAATATGAGGTTCTAAAATTCATTGAACTGTGTTTCTATAAATTGTGTTTTATTCAAGTAAATAGTCTTTGAAACAATAATATTTGAAATAAAAATATAAGAATTAAATATTTTATGAAAAATTTTCTGTGAATCGATTCTTTGAAATTTCACAAAATGGCTTCACTTTGAACGTTGCATTTTGTATGAAACACTCAATCTAGATTAATCTAAGACTTAAAATAAGAAACAGAAAACAAACTGTAAAGTAAAAACTAGCTGCTGCAGTACTCCTTCATTTATTATATCAAAACTAAAATTATTTTGATGTTGATCGCTATCACTGACAAAATCAACGCAGATTGGCTTGTTACGAAAAGTTGGCGTCGCCGCGTCTCAATGATAGAACTTAGCAGATGCTCTTTAAAAAAAACATGTTTTAAGTTTAAACCCGTACCCCGTGTGTAAAGTTGAAGTTGTGTGGTAAACGGCAGAGAAGAATAGGACTACTCCAAGTCTTCGCGTGGATATCGTAGAAGGATACTAGGATACAAAAGCAAAAAAGGCTTATAAACATCAATAAGACCTGTCCAACCCCGGACAGCGTGGAGAGTGTAGGCCAAATCCTCTGACTGCTTTGGCTGATGGCTGATGATAATGATGATGATGATGAAAGTTAAAAAAAATACATAATATAAAAAAACCTTTCAGTAGACTTAATTTACAAACCTTGTTTCGCTCCTGTCACTTACTCCGCCCCTGTAGGAATCGCGGCTAACAGATTATGTAAATCCTTACATCTACATAATTTTATTAAATTTTAACGACATCCCTAAATATTAATTATTGTAACTTAGAATTTTACCAGGATTTATATACAAGAGGAAAAGAAGCCGCTATACATGTAAGTTTAAACTTACTTTGGGGCTAGCTTAATCAGTGTAATTAGTGCTTATCTATTTATACTATTAAAAGTGACGTTTCACACTGGACGGGATTTATTTTGTATGTAAAATGTCACAACAGCGTAACAGTTTAATACATATTACTTTTTAGGGTTCCGTACCCAAAGGGTGCAAACGGGACCCTATTACTGAGACTCCGCTGTCTAACCGTCTGTCCGTCTGTCACAGGGTTCTATCTATTGAACCGTAATAGCTAGACACTTGAAATTTTCACCGATTATGTATTACTGTGGCCGCTATAGCAACATATACTCAAAATTAAAATAAAGGTAAAAATTAAAGGGGGTCGCCATACAAAAAACGTGCTTTTTCAGCGTTTTTAACTAGATCTTTATAATTCTTCTTTGCTGGTCTAGGAGAAAAGAAAAAACATAGAATGTAACAGCTGCTTCTCTTCCCGTGCAGATCGTAAAAGCCGATCGAGGGAATGGGCGAGAATCTGAATCATATGAATAGGCGATGCGGTTAGCAACCCATCACTATTATGATTTCCCTTTTCCACCTTCAAGCTCACCATTACGCTAAAAGTGGCCTGGGCTTTACCGCCCTTGGCTCTGTCTACCCCGTTAGGGATAAAGACGTGATAGTGTACCAGTGTTTAACTAGATCTTTATAATGGATATACTAGATACTTGAAATTTTCACAGATTATGTATTACTATGGCAACAACAAATACTAAAAATAAAAAAAAGTTAAAAATTAAAGGGGGTCGTCATACAAAAAGGTGTTTTTTTTGCGTTTTAAAACATTGTACGGAGGTACGGTACCCTTCATGTACGAGTCCGACTCGCACTTGCCCGTTTATTGTATAACAGGCACGCTGTAATTACAAGAGATATCAAACACGTTTTCGTTTTCAACTAGATATTTATCAAATATGACTTATATACGAGACTGAGTGATTGTTGCACGTCACGCGGCCAAAACAATTCAGAATTCACAAATTGCTGTTGCGATATTTAATTTGTTTTCAGAAGACAACAGAGCACTGACATGTGTGACATATTAGACTTTATATAACCAGAGATTCGTCTTTAATTAAATTAAAATGTTCAGTATAGACAGTGCTTCGAGAAAAATGATGCAAGTAATACGTCTAGTTTCTCATCACAAAAGATAAATGTTTGGGGAAGGAAAGTAGAGATGAAACTGGATCAGGCAATCTCTTGACCTTTGGTCGCTAAACTATATCATTTATTTAGTTCTCCCGAGATCATAACGTCTGCAATGTTGCCAACAAACAACTCTAACAACATCAATAATAAGACAAACTCAAAATCAATCGCGGAAACAACTCCCTTAAAAAAATGTTTTTCCAATTAACAAGTATCCAGCAGATTCTATGTTCATTAAATTACCGTTCAGTTTATCAAAGAAAGATTCGCTACGAGAATCTTATTAAAATGACAGCTGCGAAACGTAATTATAGTATTCTCGTAAGTAAAATAATTAGGGGGAAACCACGACATAAGCCACTACTGCTGCGTAAAATAAAGCCGAATTCAGGGCATCAATGTCATCGCCCTGGCTTGACTAACACTAGGTAATGAGTCACGGTGGAGTTGAGGTCAAACACACCTTTTGATGACCGGGATGTACCGGCCGGTCAGCTGATTGTGTAGGACCTATAAGATCGCTATTGAAACTCAATGTGGCTCTGTGAGCTGTCGACCCTCATGGCTCAGCCATCATGAAAATAAAATTCAAAAATTGAATCCACTTTTACGAGAATCGATTGAGAAATGAGATCTGTAGAGGAGAAAAGCCGGACTTTTTGCCCAAGCTAAAGCGGCGACGCTTCACTCCCGCACGGTCAATATGAATTTTATACATACATGTCATGCACAGATTTAAATAATCACGTAAGGGTAATTTACGTGAAGAATGAAAATATGACAGATGGATGACATAAAGGTCAGATCGGTACCTATTTACGTTTGCGACCATCATCCATCATCAGGTCTTTTTTAGTCTCCACTGCAGGAGCACGACCCTCTCTGTACTACCAGAGCCATATACAGGGTCCAACAAAATATACTGAAACTATTTTAATGGTGGATTCAGTCCATTGTACTGAACAACTTTCCCCAAGGAATATATACCGAAATATGAAAAATATTTTTTGATCTCCCATACAAGTTGAACGATCAGCTGATCCGAGTTTGTAGGGAAAGCCAAAAATTATTTTTCATATTTCGACATATGTTACTTGGGGAAAGTTGTTCAGTATCATGGATTGAATCCACCCTTAAAATAGTTTCAGTATATTTTGTTAGACGTTATATTAGCCAGAGTACAGGATTTGGCCTACACTCTTTACGCTGGCCAGACCAGGCCAGACGGGTTGGAGAGGTGTCATTGATGTTTATATGCTTTGTTTACCGCCACACTACAATATATATTAGGATATCGACCTCGTATACAGCGTATAATTTTATCGTACGAGTATTGCGATGGCCGTAACGGGAATACAAGATGCTTCCAGTGGTGCTCTCGACAAATTGTACGTCTGGTTTTGGATATATATGGGTTAACTAACTAAATTAACTGAAACAATCTAGTGGATAAGTGCTTGAAGCTTTCCTAAGAAAGTTAGAGTGGTAATGTGAAAACGTAATTCATTTTTAGCTTTTTTCATTGGTGACCCGTCGTCAATTATATACACATTTTGCTCTAGAGATAACATGTAAAATTAAAAAGAATCTAGAACACAATTTCGAATTCTCGATTTGCAAAATGTTGAGAGTTAATATCGAATGGTCGCAAACGAGTGCCGTGTGGTTCCCGGCAGAGTAGAATAGGACCACTCCAAGTCTTTCCGTGGATGTCGTAGAAGGCGACTTAGGAAACACAAGCTAGAGGTAAACAAAGCATATAAACATCAATGACACCTCTCCAACCCGTCTCTTCGGGCGTCGTCCGCCACTCAGTCGTCTATGAAAACCAGTGGACTCGTACAGATTTGTCGCCAGAAGCTCCCTTGAAGCAGTCAAAGGCCTACACCATCCTTTGATTGTAACTTGTTAGGATTAGGTTAGGTTAGGACTAGGAATAAAGAGCAAAATTAAAGAAAGGCTCTAAAGGACTTGTATCTAGAGCCGTAAAATTATTTAGTTAAAAAAAAAGAGTATTCTTATATAAATTTGAGACTCCCATAGGGCCGCTGCTAACCTAAGACTTATTATTTCCTTCAACTTCTATATTTGTTTGCCAGCAGCTTTAACGTTCCAAGCCTTCTCGAATTAGCAATCGCAATTCGATGTAACCAAGTTTAACTGTGTGCAATAATGAGTAAAATAAATACTAAATGGCTAATCTTCTAACTTTACTATACGCGCGGCCGGCCCCCTCCCCGCCCCCCCTCGCCACGAGCCTCGTAGCGGGTGGTGACTTCAAATTGGAGAGTTTTGGTATGCATTTGTCGGCTGATATCGTTGATTTTTAGGGTTCCGTACCCAAAGGGTGCAAACGGGACCCTATTACTGAGACTCCGCTGTCTGTCCGTCTGTCACAGGGCTCTATCTCTTGAACCGTAATAGCTAGATACTTGAAATTTTCACTGATTATGTATTACTGTGGCCGCTATAACAACAAATACTAAAAATAAGATAAAGTTAAAAATTAAAGGGGGTCGTCATACAAGAAACGTGTTTCTTCAGCGTTGTAAAACATTGTACGGTGGTACGGAACCCTTCATGTACGAGTCCGACTCGCACCTGCCCGTTTATTATTGTTAAACGAGATACATACATATGGCAGAATATGTATATTTTACTTTGCTTAAAGAATACTTTCCTTGAATATATTAACGAGGTTCAAAATCACCCTGTATTTGACATGATTTGATGCGAAGATCTTACGCCTATTTGGACAATTGCCAAGTTGCCCAGCGGTTAGTAGTAGTATGCAGAACTTTGTGCGAAAACGTTACATATTGCATTGTCAACCGCTTAACTACTGTAATTATTCATATTCGCATATGACTACGATTCTACTTGAAGAATTCAGTTAATTTCCGAGGTGCTTGTATAAATATTTTTATGTATTTACTTCTTCTTCTTCGTCTAAGCGCATTCCCGGTAGCATCCTCAGCTGTGGTGCTTCGGAGCCTGGGGTGCGCTTTCCCGCTTTTTCTTCTCCAAATATAATATGCAGGTCAATGGTCACCCAAGGATGCCAAAAACATTGCAAAATGGAGAAGAAATAGCCGGAACACTTAAAATGATTTGGCTATAGTTTTACAACCGGCCGCCTGCCTGACGTCAACCCTCTTTGGGAATGTATTTGTGCGAAAAGTTTTACAACCGGCCGCCACCCGACGTTAACCCTCTTGGGAATGCAATTGTAGCACGAGATGTTTGTGCTTAGTCCTTTAGTCGCATCTTACGACATCCACAGGAAGAGATGAAGCGGTCCTATTCTAACCGTAAAATATACTCGGATAGATTGACATTTTCATACTCCTTTTTTTGGAGAGTAGTAGGTAGTAGTATTAGTATTTCGCAATTTATTCCATGAATATGATAACTAATCTATTATAATTATATTTTCTGAGTTTATTGACTTAAAATTAAATTTTTCAATTGCGTCGGTGTGTAAATTTTATGGTTAATCAGATACATATATTTAAAGTTTTAATGTATGTTAGATCATACATTTTCATTCCGTATCTCTAAAAACATATTATATACGAATAAACTTTATCTCCTGCCACACTACAATATATATTAGGATATCGACCTCGTATACAGCGTATAATTTTATCGTACGAGTATTGCGATGGCCGTAACGGGAATACAAGATGCTTCCAGTGGTGCTCTCGACAAATTGTACGTCTGGTTTTGGATATATATGGGTTAACTAACTAAATTAACTGAAACAATCTAGTGGATAAGTGCTTGAAGCTTTCCTAAGAAAGTTAGAGTGGTAATATGAAAACGTATTTCATTTTTAGCTTTTTTCATTGGTGACCCGTCGTCAATTATATACACATTTTGCTCTAGAGATAACATGTAAAATTAAAAAGAATCTAGAACACAATTTCGAATTCTCGATTTGCAAAATGTTGAGAGTTAATATCGAATGGTCGCAAACGAGTGCCGTGTGGTTCCCGGCAGAGTAGAATAGGACCACTCCAAGTCTTTCCGTGGATGTCGTAGAAGGCGACTTAGGAAACACAAGCTAGAGGTAAACAAAGCATATAAACATCAATGACACCTCTCCAACCCGTCTGGCCTGGTCTGGCCAGCGTAAAGAGTGTAGGCCAAATCCTGTACTCTGGCTAATATAACGTCTAACAAAATATACTGAAACTATTTTAAGGGTGGATTCAATCCATGATACTGAACAACTTTCCCCAAGTAACATATGTCGAAATATGAAAAATAATTTTTGGCTTTCCCTACAAACTCGGATCAGCTGATCGTTCAACTTGTATGGGAGATCAAAAAATATTTTTCATATTTCGGTATATATTCCTTGGGGAAAGTTGTTCAGTACAATGGACTGAATCCACCATTAAAATAGTTTCAGTATATTTTGTTAGACGTTATATTAGCCAGAGTACAGGATTTGGCCTACACTCTTTACGCTGGCCAGACCAGGCCAGACGGGTTGGAGAGGTGTCATTGATGTTTATATGCTTTGTTTACCTCTAGCTTGTGTTTCCTAAGTCGCCTTCTACGACATCCACGGAAAGACTTGGAGTGGTCCTATTCTACTCTGCCGGGAACCACACGGCACTCGTTTGCGACCATTCGATATTAACTCTCAACATTTTGCAAATCGAGAATTCGAAATTGTGTTCTAGATTCTTTTTAATTTTACATGTTATCTCTAGAGCAAAATGTGTATATAATTGACGACGGGTCACCAATGAAAAAAGCTAAAAATGAAATACGTTTTCATATTACCACTCTAACTTTCTTAGGAAAGCTTCAAGCACTTATCCACTAGATTGTTTCAGTTAATTTAGTTAGTTAACCCATATATATCCAAAACCAGACGTACAATTTGTCGAGAGCACCACTGGAAGCATCTTGTATTCCCGTTACGGCCATCGCAATACTCGTACGATAAAATTATACGCTGTATACGAGGTCGATATCCTAATATATATTGTAGTGTGGCAGGAGATAAAGTTTATTCGTATATAATATGTTTTTAGAGATACGGAATGAAAATGTATGATCTAACATACATTAAAACTTTAAATATATGTATCTGATTAACCATAAAATTTACACACCGACGCAATTGAAAAATTTAATTTTAAGTCAATAAACTCAGAAAATATAATTATAATAGATTAGTTATCATATTCATGGAATAAATTGCGAAATACTAATACTACTACCTACTACTCTCCAAAAAAAGGAGTATGAAAATGTCAATCTATCCGAGTATATTTTACGGTTAGAATAGGACCGCTTCATCTCTTCCTGTGGATGTCGTAAGATGCGACTAAAGGACTAAGCACAAACATCTCGTGCTACAATTGCATTCCCAAGAGGGTTAACGTCGGGTGGCGGCCGGTTGTAAAACTTTTCGCACAAATACATTCCCAAAGAGGGTTGACGTCAGGCAGGCGGCCGGTTGTAAAACTATAGCCAAATCATTTTAAGTGTTCCGGCTATTTCTTCTCCATTTTGCAATGTTTTTGGCATCCTTGGGTGACCATTGACCTGCATATTATATTTGGAGAAGAAAAAGCGGGAAAGCGCACCCCAGGCTCCGAAGCACCACAGCTGAGGATGCTACCGGGAATGCGCTTAGACGAAGAAGAAGAAGTAAATACATAAAAATATTTATACAAGCACCTCGGAAATTAACTGAATTCTTCAAGTAGAATCGTAGTCATATGCGAATATGAATAATTACAGTAGTTAAGCGGTTGACAATGCAATATGTAACGTTTTCGCACAAAGTTCTGCATACTACTACTAACCGCTGGGCAACTTGGCAATTGTCCAAATAGGCGTAAGATCTTCGCATCAAATCATGTCAAATACAGGGTGATTTTGAACCTCGTTAATATATTCAAGGAAAGTATTCTTTAAGCAAAATAAAATATACATATTCTGCCATATGTATGTATCTCGTTTAACAATAATAAACGGGCAGGTGCGAGTCGGACTCGTACATGAAGGGTTCCGTACCACCGTACAATGTTTTACAACGCTGAAGAAACACGTTTCTTGTATGACGACCCCCTTTAATTTTTAACTTTATCTTATTTTTAGTATTTGTTGTTATAGCGGCCACAGTAATACATAATCAGTGAAAATTTCAAGTATCTAGCTATTACGGTTCAAGAGATAGAGCCCTGTGACAGACGGACAGACAGCGGAGTCTCAGTAATAGGGTCCCGTTTGCACCCTTTGGGTACGGAACCCTAAAAATCAACGATATCAGCCGACAAATGCATACCAAAACTCTCCAATTTGAAGTCACCACCCGCTACGAGGCTCGTGGCGAGGGGGGGCGGGGAGGGGGCCGGCCGCGCGTATAGTAAAGTTAGAAGATTAGCCATTTAGTATTTATTTTACTCATTATTGCACACAGTTAAACTTGGTTACATCGAATTGCGATTGCTAATTCGAGAAGGCTTGGAACGTTAAAGCTGCTGGCAAACAAATATAGAAGTTGAAGGAAATAATAAGTCTTAGGTTAGCAGCGGCCCTATGGGAGTCTCAAATTTATATAAGAATACTCTTTTTTTTTAACTAAATAATTTTACGGCTCTAGATACAAGTCCTTTAGAGCCTTTCTTTAATTTTGCTCTTTATTCCTAGTCCTAACCTAACCTAATCCTAACAAGTTACAATCAAAGGATGGTGTAGGCCTTTGACTGCTTCAAGGGAGCTTCTGGCGACAAATCTGTACGAGTCCACTGGTTTTCATAGACGACTGAGTGGCGGACGACGCCCGAAGAGGGGCGTCTTCGGGCGTGTGTGGGCACACAGTCCGCAAAACAAATATCACTACAGCCGTACTTTACTATGACTGTCCACTTCAACTATTTTACACATTGTTCATGAGTTTGAGCATTTATAACACTAAAACATCACCAATTATAAGAATACTCAATTGTTTTGGCCACATCTGTGGGTTTACAATAGAAGGCATAAAACGAGTAAAGCTAACGAATGATGGTCATACTGCAAACATCCTACGATTTTAGGACTGGATTCTGAATGCCAATGGTATTGTACAAACATCTGTGACTGTAGACCGGGCTAGAGGAATAGCGGTCGACTCTGGGGCTTTGACGACGTTGTACCTATTGGTAAAACTTCTTAAATAAACTGGTTCTCAAAGTAATTCATTTAAATAACAGAAGATTTTGTGACAACATGTATCATTCTACGAGTAGAAAAGGCCAGTCCGACCTTATTAAAAAACCTTATGTCAGCCTTTACATTTTGCTCTTATACCTATTTTATTTATTTATTTAACTTTATTACAAAAATTGTAAACGGCGGACTTAAGGCCTTAGGCTTTATCAAACAGTCAACCGTCAGGTGGTGCAGAGACAAGTGAGGCTAAAGTAGGAGCAAAATTTATCATTAGTTTCTAAATAGTTAGTATTTATTAAACTTACATATATATTGCATGGCTATGAATAAATAACATAATACCTATGTAATATTTAAATTAATTTGCAAATAACAGTATTTTTTTACAAGGCCGCAAGGTCTAAAAATAAATTAAGAATCGAAATGTACAAAAATTTAACTGATTTTTTATTTTGCTGATTGCTGATGGGGCTGTCTCGACGTTGCAGCGCGTGTGGATGTTTACCGTGGCGCGTGTGGACTGCTTCTATGCAACCATGCGCAAGCGGTACACATCCCTGGCGGGCAGGCTCCGAGCCAGTGCCAACAGCATCCTAAAAATCGTTTGCAAATAGGCTTGATTTTCAGTATGTGAATCACTGCTCAATGATTCATATACTGAAAAACAAGGAACTATGAATCCCAGGTATAGTATATGAACACTAGTCTTAAAGGTCTGTTTCTCTGTTACTAACACTTAGAATGTAATATATTATGTGACCTTTGTGATGGTTGAAATAAATGATTTTTTTTTTTTTTAACAATTTTCCGAATGATCGTTTTTCAATCAAGTCTAAAATAATTTTCAAAGTAAGAAAATTACCAAAAATTACTGGTAATTTTACGACTCTGCCTATAGCGTATACTCTAGTATAACTCTAGTATAGCGACTCTGACTTCCTAAGAGGTATTGCGGATTTATGTATTTCGCTGAAGTTCAATTAAACTTCGTATCTTTTATCTTTCTGATCCAGTTGTTTTATAGTTTGAAACTCGTCGTATTATTGTAGGGTTTATTAATTCAGATGTACAAGTAACTGTCGTATAATGGCTACGATATTAAATGTTAATATAATTTTGCATACTTAAGAATTGACTTTACAAAATACAACTAAAAGTAATTTTCTATTAGCAAAAATCGACAATTTAGAGTGGATGTTAATATGACGGGACATAGACGAATGTGGAAGAAGAGGAACTGTGCCGACGTCATCAAGGTGACGCGGATCAAAAAATAAATAATAAATAAAGACTTGCAAAAAAATGTAATTCAATAGCTGCTATGATCAAAGCGAATAAAATACTTGTATATAACATTAAAACAAATAATACAGAACATAATATCAAAGCTCATTTAACGAAATTAGAAGAGCATGAAAGCCAACTTTCGGACTGACCTAGTACAGCCCTAGACAGGTCGTAAACCTTAGATTGTAGACTGCGCTGATCATTTGATATTGAGAAAGATTTTCTAAAACTGCGTAGACTTTATCATCCACTCTATGGCAAAGACAATATTTGAGTTTGCGTGGAGCTCTAATACTATACTAACAAATCGATCCTTAGACTTCACAGAATGATTCAGAAAGGAGAAATAATATTTTTGTTTTAGCATTTTTGCCATAAGTGGCCGTTTACCGCAAAAATGCTAAGAAAAGTTTAACGATCTCACTTTAAATATAATACTTTGAAGGGTTATCTAGGGCTTCGGAAAGACAAAATTTTAAATGATATCTCCGTTTCCTTTCAAATAATTTATTTCAAACGGGGGCAGCACTGGACCCCGAAAAATTCATGTATGCATGCCCCCTTAAGGGCATGCTCAGACCGCGATCGCGAACGATCAATCTAATACTAAACCAATGAATTGATATCACATTTGTATGGATTTTTTGTTTGAATTTTGCTACAAACTTTTGTTGCTATTACGTATAGATTTAAGTATTGTGAGTGTGTTCCAGTCTGGTAAGCATATTGCAGGCTGGAATAACCTGATTGCCCGAAAGGAAAGATAATTCCGCGTTTGGGCCGTCACGTAAAGCTGTGGGTCCTGAACGCCATCTAGCGTTTGTTTAAATCTATCCTAGAATTGGTTCTGGTCCTCCTTTGTTGGGTTGCGGAGGTCAGACAGCAGTCGCTCTGTGTAAAAAGCCAGTAATCTCGTCAAACCACCTAGTCAGGTAGCAGACTCCCCGGCCTCTGAAACATTACCGCTGAGGATGCAACCGGGATTACGCTCGGATGATGATGACATAGATTCCATAAACTGATTTTAGACTTCCGCGGTTACAATCACTATTATTTACATTACGTGACTTACCGTGATTGATTTTGTTTTGCCACCGCAGTTCTCAGTCTGCCGTTGAAATATCTGGCTCAAATCATAATCAATCGCGGTTAGTCCCGTAATGTAAATAATAAATCAGGTGACCCGCTTGTTCGTTTGCCGCCCTATAACATAAAAAAAAGATTCTCTGTTTATTAAATATTTAATATGTAAAAAACCCTGTCAGTCCTGTTATATAAGTTCTAGTTTTGAGCCACAAGCGGCGCAGATGCGCACGCAACTTGCGTCGTTCATACAATTTCTACCCGCGCAACTTGGTAGAAATTCTATAAGGGTTAGGAATTGTCGCGGAATCGGAGATGCTGCCGCATTTCGACACTCTCTCTCTCGCTCTAGCAAATGACGATTCTGAGCGACAGAAAAGGATAGCAGCATAGGAAAGTGCTGTTCCGTGCTGACAGATGTGTCCCAATCCCAACGCTAAAACGCCACGCGCAAATTGCGTCGCGCATCTTGCACTGCATGTGGTTCGACCCTTGAGAATTGATATAGGTATGAACAACTTTTACTACAGGACAAAACCTAAAATCGCGAAGAATATATAAAAATACGTACCGTGTTATATGACTTGTTTTATTGTAACAATATAAAAAAAATCAATCCAACTAAAGTAATAACGGATTGTCAAAGGTTGCTCACATCAATACTGAAACTCACTTCAGAAAGTTGCTCCAGCGGGATATTAAAATACTCGAGAATTAACAGCAACGGACGTGAAACGTAGACTGCATCCGGATAATTTTCAATTACTAGAAAAGTTACTGGACAAAGATTATAATCTAACTAAATAAATTTCTATATAGGTACATCATCATCATCCGAGCGTATTCCCGGTTGCATCGTCAGCGGATACGCTTCAGAGCCCGGGGTCCGCTACCTAACCTAGGTGATTCGAAGAGGTTACTGGTTTTTTACACATTAAAATTTCTATATAAGTACATTTAGGCAATAATGAGTCACTTATAACATTTTCAGATCGGTACTTTTGAAGTTATTTAGGAAATAGGCAAAAATTTACCATTTCCCCTTATCTCCGAAACAACTGAGCCTAAACTTTTGAAAAAAAAATACAGAAGTTATTTATCTATAGATAAAAGGAAAACACATAAGAAGTCTATCCCATTATTTAAAATGAGTAATTCTTATACTTATACAAAAGAAAAATCTGCAAACTATGTCGTGTCACATACCTATCTAATGAAAGGGCTTGTAGAAGAATATCAAATATATATTTTTAATAATTTTAGGATATATAGTTTTGAAGTTATATAAAAAGTAGGCAAAAATCGACCGGCCCCTAACTCCGGAATTACCGTGACTAAAATTTTGATAAAATATACAGAAAATATTTCTTTACCTACATTGTAGAAAAACCAGAACCCTCTTTAAGCGAGTTTAACTTGCACCTGACCGGTTTATTAAAGGTTGTAATTTTAAACTAGTAAATAATATCACGAAGTTGATGTAGGAGAGCCAAGGTTCGCAAAACAAATAGAACAAGCTTGGCAAGACGATGGTTGACATTATACACGTAATGTAATTTTGAAAATTTAAATCAGATGTGCCTAGTTACCTATTTATTTATACAATTATTTTACCTATAATAAATATAAATTCGAGTTCTTCTTTAACTTAAGAGCTTGCTCTTGTCGGTGGAGTTAAGTGGAGATGCCTCCATTCCTCTCTTCTATCTGCCATCTTTTTAATGTCTTGGTAGGACCTTACTCCTAACCCTTCCTTAATTTACTAAATTCGAGTTATCGATTGTATAATATTAATTAGTTATAAAAAAAATTACAACAGATACTAAAATATGAATCAACATTCCGTAACAAAAATAAATGTTTGATACATCAAACGGTTTGTATTTGTATTCCCTCATCAATTCATTTGGAACGTACAAGTCTAACCAAACAACGAAGCAATCAACCAATTTCAAAATTCAAAATAAACATGTATTTACCGATTCCGGGTCCAAATCAAAGAGATAAATTATGTAATTTATGTTACTATGTAACAAATTTCTTCCAGGGTAATAAGGATAAAACGTAGAATGTACCAGCTGAAATCCGATTGAGGGAATGAGCGAGAACCTGAACCATTGGGCGATGCGGTTAGCAACCCATCACTATGTCTGACCCCTTTTTAGGGTTCCGTAGCCAAATGACAAAAAACGGAACCCTTATGGATTCGTCATGTCTGTCTGTCTGTCCGTCCGTATGTCACAGCCACTTTTTTCCGAAACTATAAGAACTATACTATTGAAACTTGGTAAGTAGATGTACTGTGAACCGCATTAAGATTTTCATACAAAAATAGAAAAAAAACAATAAATTTTGAGGGTTCTCTATACTTAGAACTGAAACTTTTTTTTCATCACACCCGTACGTGTGTTGTATCTATGAATAAGTCTTCAAAAATGATATTAAGGTTTCTAATAACATTTTTTTCTAAACTGAATAGTTTGCGCGAGAGACACTTCCAAAGTGGTAAATTGTATGTGTGATAAAAGTGATAAAACTAAAAAAAATATGATGTACATTACCATGCAAACTTCCACAAAAAATTGGTTTGAACGAGTAAGTAGTTTTTTTTAAATACGTCATAAATCATAAACCTTTACAACTTTCATATTATGTTACTTGCTTATACGGAACCTTTCATGGGCGAGTCCGACTCGCACTTGGCCGCTTTTTTTTAAAACGTGGCCTTTGTGTCCAACGGCCTAGACTCTTTCTACTCCGATAGAGATAAAAATGAGATTGTGTGTTGCTTGCAAGTAGATATAATTTTCACCAACAATATTTTTTTATAATCATCCAGCTGTTTTCTTACGAGAAAAACAAATTTCAAGATCCATTTACTGTAATGATAATGAACGAAAAACAGAGGGCGATAAGTTAGGAAGATAGCAACATATTCTTTTTTAGGTTATTGTACATTTGCCACAAAATAAGTTCGTCACATTTTTGTACACTCCATACATTGAGTGTAAATTTCTCGCATTAAAAATATGTGTAAGTTTGTTACAGTAAGTAAATGTGACAAATTTACTTCATAAAAATAGAATTGTGACTAATTTACACATACTTTTTTCCGTGGCGAACTTTGTAGTAAATGTACAATAACCACTTATTTACATTTCACTATAATTCACCTCGTAATGTTGTAAGAATGCTAAAGCAAAGACCGCGGGAATCTTTGCTAATCGGTATATTTCTTGGTGCTAAGTTTAGCGCATTTTTAGAACTATGACCTATGAATATAGTGTTTCGTGTTTTTCTTCTTCTTCCTTACCTTATTACACTCATACTTACATTAAGATAGACACGTAACAACATTAGTTTATTTTTTATGATTTTAGTTACTTTTCCAATGGTACGGAAACGTTGTATTGGATAAAAGCTTAAAACTATCAATATATTACTAGACTAGCTGTGCCCGCGACTTCGTTCGCGTGGTTGTCGGAACGTAATGTTATATAGCCTAAAGCCTTCCTCTATACCACAATACTACCCAACAAAAAAAGAATTTTTCAAATCGGACCATTAGTTCCTGAGATTAGCGCGTTTAAACAAACAAACAAACAAACAAACAAACAAACAAACGAACAAACTCTTCCGCTTTATAATATTAGTATAGATAAAGTACTCTTAACCAACAACATATTTATTTGAATAAAGATTAATATTATTATGTTGATACAACTTAAACAAATTATTTCGACCAAATTAGGTACCATAAAAACGGTTTTTGTGAGTTAATCTTAAAAGATAGACATATACTATCGCGGACTGTTTTTTAGATCATTAAAAGAGCTATTATTCTTTAATACATATTTTTTGTGTATCTTGAACCGTTTTCACGGCGCACGCAACGGAAGGCTTCAAAGATGAAATAATTTCTCCCGTTTTTTACACATTTACCACTATATCTTTGCTCCTATTTGTCGTAGCGTGATGTTATATAGCCTATAGCCTTCCTCGATAACTGGACTATCCAACACAAAAAGAATTATTCAATTCGAACCAGTAGTTACGGAGATTAGCGCGTTCAAACAAACAAACAAACAAACTCTTCAGCTTTATAATATTAGTATAGATATACAATAACACTTAAATATTATATTCGTAAGAGATGCTCCAGATTCTAACGGGATATGAAAAAAAGAAAAATCCAATACTGTAGCTTTTATAAATAGTGTCTATAAATTTAGGAGAAGATCACTGCAGCGCGCGATGCGTTCCGATTCTGATGACAATTCGGTTTTATTTTAGGGGCCGAAAGTTAATGCCACACATGTAATGACAATCTCAAAACAAAATAACCATCAATTTTAGTAATTTGATCACTAATACCAATAATTTGAGATATTGATGAGTGTTTCAGGTTTTTGTCTTTAGGAATGCCTCGTATGATACAAATGAATCACTTAGAATATTCAGTGGCATTGCCAAGGAATTTATTTTTAACTGACTTGGTTTATTATGATAATTGTGTATGTGTAATCTCAAAACTTGTTACGGTGGAAGACTGCATTGTGATTTTGCGATCTGATTTTCCTTAACAAGTATTGATTTTGAAAAAATATGACTTTCCTGTTCACAGTGGAATACTATAAGAAGAAAATAAACTCAATTAAATAAATCTTTCTGCAAAACAAAGACAATATTTTACATTAAAATGCAATATAAGACTAGTAAACAAACAAGTCTTATATTGCATAGTAAAATATTTACAAATATGCAAAGATAAAGAGAAAGACAAATTGAAAAAGTGAGTTGACACTTAAACAATATTTTAACGAGCGACGTAATGTGAAATTACGTAAAGACTTAACTGGAGGAAATGCGACACATACATTTTCAGATCGTAAAGCAGACGATTCCGGTAATATTCCACTCAGCATTAAAATTTCATTACAAGGGTCTTGACCCTATGTCACTTGTGATACAGATGATAAATAAATCAAAAATGCTAAATATTATTGTTTATCTATTAACATTAGTAAATTTTTGCATAAACTAAAAATGGTAAATTTGAAATAGACAAGGAACTGTAAGAAGAATGCTCAGTTAAATAAGATATCAAAGCTCAGCATGGTCTAGTTGGCAAGCTCAGACTGTGATCCCAGTTGGCAACACATAATGCATATTGCAAGGAGAGGAAATTACGTCCAGTTTATATGCAGACAATATTTGTATGCTAAATAGGGAAACTAAACACATTGTTTCAGAACTTGCAAGTTGGACTATGAAAGTGTTTTTAGAATTTGAAATAACGTTTAGGTTTTCAGTTATCGTTTATTTCATTTATTGTGCAAACATCAAAATCTTTAATGGAAGTTCAGTCCGTGATATCAAACCACTTTCTCTAACGATATACGGAAAAATGAGAAACTAAAATTTAATATGAATTTAAGAAGAAATTAATTTTATAAATCTGTATTTAAATCCAGATTTATTTTCCTATATACATCCAAAACACTCGACTAAAGTTATACCGTATGAGGAGCTGAACCTTATATTGGAATAGTTTCAGTTCCTTAAATTTGTCATAATATCCATAACGTAGTTACAGGAAGTCTTCGAGTTTCTGTAACTAAGGAAACAACGAACGATCTAACATCTAGACTAATTATTTATAACTTCCCTATAGAACTTGACGATAAAAGGTCCAACCATCTGTTGCTCGCCTACTAATCGAAATTCACAACAGCAAAAATTGAGATCGGAGCGAGATTCTACGGTACTTTTCACGCAAATAAAGACCCCAATGACGAGGGGTCGCAGGTTCATAGCCCGTTCGGACGGACAATAACCCCGGTGTAATTTAGCAAAAATGCCGTCCAAACAGCAAGGTTCGGGTGATTAATGTCCTAGATTGCTCAATGAAAATCTTTTATAAATCTTGTTCATTAGAATTCATCACTTGAGGTAAAGGATTAACGAAAATTTATTAACAGTAATGCTATATCCTCACGATTAGAATTTTGCAAATGAATTTTGAAAGTTAATGTTATAAATAAATGTTCAACACAACTAACAAGTATATTGTACGAGTAAGTAAATACATAATGATGAACAGATTCGATAGCTTCCCATGGGTTCCTTAAATCCGTATGTTATGTTATTATATATTTCATATGCTCATTCTTTTCTGACAGGCGTTACATTAGAACGAGACTGTCACTGTGTTTGTATATCTATCAGTAATAATATTACATACATATTATGTATACAGTCAAACAATAATATGTACTTATGTGTTTTGTACACTTTGTGTCTTTGTAAACGGTAACAACATTATCTTCATGGCATTTACATTTGTGTTTCATCCCTCGTTCATCCGCATTTGAATAGCTAATCTACTTGAAAGCGTCCACATACCCTTTTGTTCCTCTCATTCGCAAATTGGTTCACGGGCTAGTATTGCCGGGCGTTTTGGACAGAAAGGTGAAATAGTCGAAATTTAAAATCAGTTTGTCTATCAACTAAAATATTTTGATTTGATGACGATGATACAATATCTTCGTCCTTTTTTACAATATACATTTTACAATATAAAATATTATCTTTATAATAAACAGTTACGCCACTTTGAATAGCTAAGAACTGTATTATATAATATAGTATTAATATATCCCAGAACAGAAATATACAACTTACGTCAGACTATTTACATCGCATCTATGGAGATTATATGACAAAGTGTAGGCAAAAATATTTCCATTATGTAAAAGATTACATACACATTACATATATTTCTGCGTCAAATCTTCAAAACGCTCAAGAAGGCGAACCTACCCTTACAATTCCCTTAAAAACGGCATGTTTGAAATTTGAATATACATAGACATCTGGCAACACGATACACGTGGTGCTTGTGAGGTGGAAAAATAAATGTTGCTTGTCAGGTGTCTGGCGACCGCAGGCCGCCTCCTCGAAATAGGTTTGTCTCGAATTTTCAATTTATTCGTGTGTAAAGTCCTTTTCGAGGTGGCAGTATTTCTTATCGTCTGTGCACTGTTGCAGTTTTATTGCAGCATGAATATTTATTGACTTCTATTATTTATTTGTTTGTTCAGCTATATTGAGCTTTGTTATAGAAAGTATCTGACTGCCTACCTAGAGTTACTAGACAAAAACCTGCACAAGATATGGCCAACTTCATATAACGTCATACTATGATGAGATAACGAATCATGGAAATCCAATCCAAACAGCCATTAAAATACACTTGCGTAATATTTGCCATGACAATGCGGCTAATGTAAACATACAATGCATGAGATTACGCTGTAAGTAATAACATGTAACTTCTTAGCACATGCAAGGTCGAAGTACAATACTCGTAACATTATAAAACCATCAAAGTTGCAGAATTTACTGTACCCGTAACTATTCACGGTTTTCAAAAATTAATTCTAATATTTTTGCCTTTTAGATTTGTAGGTCGTCAGTTGAACAAGAACGATCAGGATCTTTTCCACCACCATTTGCTTATTAATTCAAGATATTGCTCGATTTGATGTAGTGTTTAAAATAATTTATGGAATTTCATCAAAATCTCGCACTGCGTCTTGCTTTTGGAATAAGTAATCATCATGTTGCTATTTTGCCACTGATACGATATTTAATAAATTTATTTTCCAGACAAATTAAGAAACCCCCGAATTTCAAGCGTTCACCCCCTTTTGAACGGATGAACCGATTTTCATCAAACACAGTCAAGGCTTTCGATTAAATTCGTTGAAGAGTTACGATGCCACAGACAAACGCACAGATACACAGACACGCAGACACGTGAAACTTATAACACCTCTTTTTTCGTCGGGAGTTAAAAATAATCTTCCTTACGCCCATAAAAACTTGAATATCTTGAAAAGGGAGTTAATTTTAAATTTGACGTTTCCATGCATAGTGACAATATTAAGTCGTCCCAAAACAGTGTGCAGTAATGATTCAGCTCTGACAATCAATCATTACTTGATAAACAAATAACGGAATTCCTCAAGTATTTTTAACACTAGATAAATCACGTCAGCTCATAGCATCCACGTCCTTTGCGACATAAGCTAAATATGTTTCCGCGACTTTTGCTACTTCAACAATATATTTAAAGGCAAGGATTTTCTCAAAAAACGTTATTAGATCATCGATCTTATCTATTTAAACACGGATCTCACTATCATTGTCAGTTTTTTCGATTTTATTCCGTCACCGTCATACCTTCAGTCTCTCCCCCCTTCTACACATATCCTCATTTATTACATCACATTTCCACTAATTTCTTTTACGTATTTTTAACTTTGAATGTCCTCCAAGCTGAGTTATTAAAACACTTACAACGTTTGACAAATTTAAATCTGCATCTAGTACCTACGCGTATCCCCAAAACTAAATTAACTTAGTTTTCATACTTCAAATTTAATCTTTGGCAGAAAATAGAATCAAGGTTAAATTAATCAGCAATTTCAGCTGTAAACACACTTACATAAAGACTACATTTCTGTATCATAACATCAGATATTACGTCGGAAATGGGCAAACAGATATAGAGCTGTGCAAACACAGACGGACAAAAATTGCTTACAAAAGCAGAAGCATACAAGGCTTGTTTGAACATAGCTTGTCGTATGAAATAATATCATTTAAAATAGGGAAGACTGAACCAATACAATTATAAAGGATTTTTACAAAAAATGTTTAAAAACAGTGCCTTCCAGCCAAAATCTGGCACGATATTTGAATCACAATACCTATAATGGATATTGCATACAAACGAAGTCACAAAATCGACAAGATATTAAATTTAATGTCACAAAGAAATTATTAAAAAAATATTGTTTTATACAAGTTCTGTTACACATATTGTATATGCTAATATAATAAACTCGTATAGTAAATAATGCGACATACTTTAAAAGCATGTCTCATCCATCAATATAGAGCTTTTACTCCTTTTGCGATTTTAGAGTTGATCAACTCTTAAATCGCGAAAAAAATATATATGAACTACCGCGGAGCAATGACCTACATGATATGTTTTATTTGTAACTAAATATATTCTTAATTTTTTATTTTATTTAATATAGTCTTCTTTGTACTTTTTTAAGTTCTAGTTTTTAAGTTCTTAGTTATAATTTTTTTTTTTAGTTATAATAAAATATATGAGCTATTCAATTTATTTACCAGAAAGGAAAGTTTCGATATACCAAACTTTGTCAACATAGCTTTTATCGCGGGCTTTGAGCGCGGCGACCGAATCAAGAAATTCCGTAACGAAAATAAAACCTAACACCCCCCCACTCCGCCTACCGACCGGCACAGCGGCGCGGCGTTGAAAGTCGTGCATCGTCTAAAGTTGTATACCGCGGCAGTCCCCGTTTTTTTTTTTTAATTCCTTTTTCTCTATTTTAACCTACCCTATAGCAACATCACATGAAGTTCCGATCAAAGATACTCAAGTTACCGTGAAACATCCATACAAACTCCGGAGTTTTCAAGTATATGCGGAGAACTTCTCTCACTAGTTCAAATATTTATATTTCCTGCGTTCACATAGAAATAACCAAAGTGGCAAGTCTATATGTTTTTAATTCTACTGGTATTTCCTCCCAGGAGCGGCGTACTACAATGACATTCGCCTATTAACTTACAGAATCAAAACATCGTGTTCCTAGGTTACTACGACGTTGTTGTTGTTGTTGTGATGTGTCATCGCGTGGTCCTAACAAAAATTTAAAGTGCGGGATTGCCAATTAGGACACTTATTACAGAATAAAATTGTTGAATCGAAAGTCTTAGGAAACACAAGCTAAAGAAAGCTTATAAAGAAGTTTTCACTTTACAAAAAACTTGATAATGTTAGATCGCGCGTTCCTACGAGTAATATTAAGACGAAACAGAAGGGCCGTTTTTCCATACAAACGTAGTCCCCTGTTTTCTCCCTGGATAATGCCGGTAGAGTTATAATTTTTCTTCCTGAATATACATATATAACCACTATTAGCATGTCCCTATGTTTTCTTTTTTTCATAAATTATTTATTAAAAGAGATAGTCACGTTCAAAAACCTAAAAAAATGGCTAATTTTCTGCTGTGTTCAAACATCCAGAAATCAAATTTGACTAGGTTATATAAAAAAATTAAAACAGGAACACCACTCAAGTCTTTTTTAATTCGTTATTAAAAAGTACTTATATTGGTTAAGTTTTGGAGAAGAAATCAGGGGACTAAGAATTGTTGATTTTCTGTTGTTTTAATAGGTATTTTCAGTCCAAGCTGCAGAATGCCTCTATCGCACTTGCTCGGTTATAGTTCGGGACAGCGCGACAGCAATAGATTTTACAAATACCTATTTTTCATTTCTACGACCACAACTATACTATGACTCTTACTGTCTTCTGTGCCTATGCCCCTACAATTTTCTCAGTACCTTTACATACAGTTTACACAAGAGCTGACTGCCCGCTGTCAAAACTTCGAAAATAAATATCCATACTTTTCCCGTACAGTGTAACCAAGTAAGCAAATCGACATTTTTTCAATTTCATTTGAGGAGACGCTCGGTACAATGACACTCGCCTATTAACCTACTGAATCGAACCATCGCATCAACCGCATGTCCCTACGTGAGGTAGAGACGACGCACGCAGCTCACGCGACGGTACTCGTAAATAAGGGCGCCTACGGACGACACAAATTGTACCCACGATGCGATACCCAGCCCAAGACATGTTTCCCTACATTTTTTACAACTAAATATTTAGGGTTTTTAGGTTTCGTTGTTCTTTAAAACTTACCCATTGTTTTGGGACTCTACACATAGGTAAGGTACTAGTTTTGAAATTAGATACTATTTTATGTACAGGAAAAATTATATAGTCAATCAAACTGAATAATAGCGGGGCTACACAGTACAAGTGTACGTCAGAGTCGGACTAACAGCTCACTATAATGACTGATGAAAGTTCAAATCATTGGGAAAAGTTCAAAGGTAAGTTATATCAACAAATCATAGAGACCTTAAACAAATTATTAAAATACTCATGTAGGTTAGGTAGCGGACCCCGGGCTCTGAAACGTAACCGCTGTCGATGCAACTGGGAATATACGCTGACTCATGTCATGTAGTATGTGTAAAGTAACTGTTATCTACCTCTAGTTCTTAGCACTAAAGAATAAATAACAATGTACGCCTCTTGTACCTTAATTATTTATAAGTTCCGTAAACTTTGTAATTTTTTATTGTTTTTTATTTGGTGCAATAAAGATTTTTGTATTGTATTGTATTGTATTGTAATGTACTCGTATTTTTTACAAAGTCTTCGTCGTGGTCATGTCAGTTGTCGGTAAGGGTTGCTATACACTTATTCGGGCCGGCACTAATCGGCACAGCCGGGCGGTAAAATCGAATATAATATGTAGATGAATAATAATAATAAATATATAGGGACAAATCACACTGATTGAACTAGCCCCAACGTAAGTTTTAAACTTATGTTATGGGATACCAACACAACGATACTATATTTTATAATAAATACATATACATATAAACACCCAAGACCCAGGACAATTTGAAAAAGGCCATTTTCCAACTTGCCCTGGCTGGGGATCGAACCCAAAACCTCCAGATTGGCGGACTAGCATGTTGACCATTACACTACGGAGGTCGCCAATGTTGTAGATGAATGTTCGGGGAAAAGAGCGATACAACTGATTTAGATCGGCTTTGTTGTTTTGACAAATACTCCCGAACCGACAATGCTGGCACGAATATATGTGTAACAACCCTAAGTACGAAGCGTGTCGAATAATATGTAAGCACATCATACTCGTGGTATCACTGTATCTTCACAAAATATCACCAGCTAAATTTTTGGAGCAAGTTCAGTCCATGATATTGAACTACTTTCCATAAAAAAAGTTAGTAAAAATCGATAAAATTTTTGCGTCCTCCCACACAAAGTCCGTTTGGCTGAGCGTTGAATTGCATGGGAAGGTGAATTTTTATTTTAGTTATTCGTCAATAGGGTATATTCATGTTATTTTTTTATTTTTTTAAACGATTCTATAAGTTATTATATAACCGGAAAAAAATATAACACTTACAGAATATTATTAAATAAGCTTAAAAAAATAATTAAAATTACTATTATTTTTGGACGACTATAAACGCGGTGCCATTTTGCGCTTTTTTCTGTGACGTCACCGTGCATTGTCAATGTCATAGATACACTTATATGTCAGTGTCAGTCAAGTGCAAATTACAAATTCAAAATATTATCAACAAAACAACGAAGTTTTGGATTCACAGTTTTATTTTATAAGTAATACTATCTAATTTGTGATTATAAGTGAGTGATTAAAGCTTTTAATATCAATTCATTACAAATGGAAGGGCGCACAAAATCTTATTATAAATATTGTATGGTTCCTATGTGCAAAAATAACATCGTAACTGCACCTGACAAAATATATTTTCATATGCCCAAATATGCTAATGTAAGGAATCATTCCGCGTATTAGGGTTCGCTGTTTTACAAAACCGAGCTGTAATGCCAAACAGCTAGAGGTTTAGTAAATTAGCGGATTATACCATTTAACTGCAACTGTACATACCTATTGTGAACAAAAAATACATATTGTGAGCAAAATGAGTAGTGTCATCCTTTGCAAAACTACACAGTAGTATTGTAAGTACCTACTTCAATTATTTATAATTTAATAGGTAGTAGACTAGCTGCCTGCTACTATAAGCTATAAGATAATGTACTACCTATCGTAATTAATTAAACAAATTTATATTATTTAAGAAAAAAAATACCCAAAATTCTCCAAAAGATTTATTTTTTTTCTCTAAAATTTCCCATTTTTACCCAGAATTGCGAAAAATATACCCAATCTGGTAACACTGCAAATTACAAATGACTTATTGACAGTGACAGATAGTGTTTCTTCTTTTTAATTTGTGATTGACAGCACAGACTATTTAGAAAATTAAGTTTGACAGTGTTTCGTGACGTCACGTGGCGTTTCGGAAATTTGCGAGGGAATTTTAAAAATACAGCTTTTAAATAATTAATTTCTCAATGGAAACACGTTAAATTGAAAAGAAATATATATGGGTATTTTTCTTTAGCAATGAAGTATACACATCATTTTTTTTGTTCGTTTCTGAATCACATGCATATTGTCTATTGTTTTTATGGAAAGTAGTTCTGAATCATGGACTGAACTTGCTCCATAAAATTGGCTGGTGGATAAAAGTCAGCCTGTATAAACATTGCGTAAAATATTCAATATGTCACCGTTAAACCATTATTAGTTTTGTATATTTTTCTTGAAGCCAAGAAAAATACTTATATATACAAAACTAATAATGGTTTATTTGTGCTCCAAAATACTTAATGAAAATATAAAGAAAAATAACAATTTACTTTCTTACATCAAATAGCGCGTGTAGATAATGATTCAATAATGTTATTGCGTATACTCTATTTACGCATTTTATTACTTGAAAATACCGAGAAATAATATTTAGAAAGACGAAAAGCATTTAGCTAGAAAAACGAGACTGATAAATGATTTTACATTAGGCGTAAAAAACGAGATAATGTCAACACCCACGGTGTGTGGGTGCTGATTATATGCATACCTGAATTGAAACTTGCAAATTAAGGACCTGAATTTTCCGGGGTCCAGTGCTGCCCCCATTTAAAATAAATCATTTCAAAGAAAACGGAGACATTATTTTAAATTTTGCTACTATCAAATCCTAGATAACCCTTCAAAGTATTTTATGAACTACTGTTTACAGTTTATAATAAGAACGTTAAGCTTTACTACGCACATTTGCCAAAAGTGGCCGTTTTTCGCAAATGTGCGTAGTTAAGCTTAACGTTCTCACTTTAAACTGTAAACAGTAGTTCATAAAAAAAAGCTGATCAGACTTCGTTGCAACGTGAACGGTGGACCTATTTTTGAAACGCGGAGTCACTTAATAAACAGTTTTTTGTATAGAAAAATCTATTCGTTTAGTTTAGCGTTTCAAAAATGGCTCTCCAATATTTGTTTTATTGACTAGCTCTCTCTTATCGAGTGTATAACTAACCCTGGAGTCAGATTTTTCGTGCTGCCTGAATGCACCTGACGACAACTCAATGACTGTCATATAGTAACCATAGTCATTTTTACACACTAGTTCCCTAGTGTGCCTTGACTAGCTTAAAGCTTTATTATTAGCTAAGTTTTGAAACCAGACGACAAGCAACTAATAAAAAACGGGCAAGTACGTGAAGGGCTCCGTACCATCGTACAATGTTTTAAAACGCTAGAGAAACACGTTTCTTGTATGACGACCCCCTTTAATTTTTAACTATTTTTTATTTTTAGTATTTGTTGTTATAGCCGCCATAGTAATACATAATCGGTGGAAATTTCAAGTGTCTAACTATTACGGTTCAAGAGATAGAGCCCTGTGACTGACGGACAGACAGACAGACGGACAGACAGCGGAGTCTCAGTAATAGGGTCCCGTTTGCACCCTTTGGGTACGGAACCCTAAAAATCGATAAACCGATGTTTTCTATAGATTAGGTACCTGTCTAGACGATTTTTTTATCCAGTGAAAAAGAACAAATATTCTAGGTACTTTAAATGCTGTTTGAGTATTTAAGTATTTGCCCGAGTTAGAACTAAACCCCGCTTCAAAATTAAAACCACAGAGTACGAGTAATAATACACAGCTAAAACCAAACATGAAATAGCAAGTACAGGTTTTATTATATTCCTTACTCTTCAACTATTCTTCATAAGTGACCTGAATTCACATAACAGAACCGTGTGAGGATCGCACAAAGGCTTATCTTCTTCACAAAAGACTGGCTCTGCTCGATAAATGACTTGAACTAGTAATTATCATATCGCGAACAATGCGCCGACCTTCATTGGGTACAAACTGTATGGGAAATGTATAATACGGTTTGTGGTAGTGAAACGTTAGGCATGAAGACTATGTATTGAATAGACAGCGACTATGGCATGTATGCTTTCTAGTATAGCATTTGAGGTAGTGTCATCGTTAATACGTGATCTTTTGAGTCTTAAACTTTTGGTTTTCTAAAAAAACAAAACTACCCACATATTTATTTGCTGATTATGTAACCTGATCCCCATATTCATTAAAAATCTGCAGTCATATACAAAGTGGAAGGGACATACCCGTAATAAATTGAACCACGGGCTATACTAGAACTAGATCACTAAAGTATGATGAAATTAAAATAACAGTCAAATAACCAAAAAAAAAATCGACGTTACCATACAAATCGCCCGGGCGGCTGCACACTTTTGTATGAAAATGTCGAAATTTATTTTTGTTTTTCGGCTGCTATTTTAATTTCACTATACTATAATGATCTAGTATATATAAGTATAGACCGTGGTTCGATTTATTACGGGTATGTCCCTTCCACGTTGTATAGTGAGTATGCTTTCAATTTAAAGAGTGCAGACTTTTACAAATTTGACAGAAAAATCTGCGCTCCTAACATGGGTCGTACAGAACAAACAAACAAAGAAAGCATACAGAAACTATTTTAATGGTGAATTCAGTTCACGATACTGAACAACTTTCCTCAAGAAACATATCGAAATATGAAAAATATTTGTTGGCCTTCCAATCAAGTTGACTGATCAGCCGATCCGAGTTTGTATGGAAAGCAAAAAAATATATTTCATATTTCGATACATATTTTAAAAAAAATTAATACTTATGTATATTCTTGATACATAAGTATTATTGGTGTGATAATGTCAGTTGCCAAATGATAATAAATTCGCTTGGGACCTTTCTTCCAGTACTTACTCACATCATTAATTTCTCTCTTTCTTTCAGTGAATTTCCTGCTCTCTGGCGAAAAGCTTTTGTCCTTCCTTTACCAAAAATATCAAAGTCTCAGACAGTAATTTCCGTCCTATATCTATACTACCATTTCTTTCAAAAATCCTTGAAGCGGTGGCGCATAACCAAATTTCATCCTTTGTATTTCATAATAACTTACTCAGTCCCTTTCAATCTGGTTTTCGCCCCGGTCACAGTACTACTACTGCCCTTATCAATGTCACTGAGGACGTACGCCTTGGCATGGAAAATCAATTGGTTACCATCTTAGTCTGATTGATTTTTCCAACGCTTTTAATATGGTAGACCATGACATTCTCCTTGCCATACTTGAGCATCTTAATTTCTCTTCCTCTGCATTGTAATAGTTCTCCTCTTATCTCCATGGCCGGCAACAAGCAGTTCGAATGGACCGTGAGTTGTTACAATGGAATGATCTTACTTCTGGTGTTCCTCAGGGTGGAATACTTTCCCCTTTACTGTTTTCCTTGTTCATCAACCTTCTCTCTTCATCCATTGGCTGTACTTATCATTTCTACGCGGATGATCTCCAAGTTTATGTGCAAATCCCAGCTGAGGACGTTGACAGTGGAGTTGCTCAACTGAACGCCACATTAGCAGATCTTCTCTCCTGGTCGCAGGATTACGGTATACAGGTGAACGCATCCAAATGTCAAGCAATGATATTAGGCAGTCCTCAGAAGTTGGCAAAAATTAACTTAACTTCTGTTTTACCAGTAGTATACAATGGTGCCGTTATTGAATTTAAACTAGTAGTCAAAAATCTTGGTCTTTTTATTGACTCCTTGTTGAAATGGACTGCTCAAATAATTGAAATTAGTCGGACCGTTACTTATTCACTTCAATATAAACTAAGAACACATTGATCCAAACGTAGATTTTTCCTATTATTGACTATGCTGATGTGTGTTATCCAGATCTTAATGTGAAATCTTCTCAATAAGCTGGACCGCCTTCTTAACAACTGCATCCGTTTTATTTTCTGCATGCGTAAGTATGATCACATTTCTTCTTTCCGTTTCAAACTCAATTGGCTTCCCATCCGACTGCGCAGGCAACAGAGACTTCTATGTTCTCTTTTCTCTATTCTTAAAAATCCCTTTTCTCCGCAATACTTGAAATGTAAGTTTCAATATCTTGCGGACATGCATGATCGGCAACTTCGCTCCAGTAACACGCTCAAGCTTCAAATTCCCTTTTATCGATCTAGCTTCATGTCCAACTGCTTTACTTCTCAAGCCATACGGCTTTGGAATGCTTTTCCCGAGAACATCAGACAAATATCTAGTAGACATTTATACAAGAAAAAAGTGCATGATTTACTTTTTGAATCTTTCAACAATTAAGAGAATTCATCGTTTCTTTCAGATCTTCAAATATATATATTTATATATGTATGTATATATAAATATAGTATTTATTTTATACGATATTTATGTATGATCATTTAAAAGTACTTATTATTTCTGGATTGTTTCTATATATTTTAGACGCCAACTATTCTATCTGTTTCTCTTTTACTAAAGGTTGACAGGGAGAGAATGCTTTAGACTTAGGCTCAATAAAAATTGAATAAATAAATTTATTCTTGTAGGTTTAAAGATACTTTTTAATTTTGTTTAAACACTCTGTCGCACCACCCAAATTATTTCTCTACTTGGTCCAATGGTTGACTGTAAGAGAACGCCATAAGGCGTTAAGTCCGCCATTTGTACACTTTTTTATGTGCAATAAAGTTTAAATAAATAAATAAATAAAATATTTCTTGGGAAAAGTTGTTCAGTATCATGGACTGAATTCACCCTTAAAATAGTTTCAATATATTTCGTTAGACGTTATATTATATGATTTCAGTAGGGCACATTTTTATGAATAGGCATGTCGGTTAGACAATATAGGCTATATGGTAAGTGTAGATGATATTACATTACCAACCGCAATCCTTCTATTGTATTTAAGAGCCGCGCTCTTGTCGGTGGAGTATACTTTCCATGGCTCTCTTTCCTCCGCTAAGTTCTTAACCTCCTTATATGTTTTCACATACGATTTTTGTTTTATTTGTTCAAAAACTCATTTTTTAGGTTTTCCTACTTTTCTATTTCCTTCTATCTTTCCTTCAATTATTTTTTTAAAGAACACATCGTGTTGTAGTTGGTGACAGAACATTTTCCTTCTGCTATTTTCTATGATTTGTAATATTGGCTTTTTCTCTCCCACATCCAAGACACCGTCCAAAATATGTTAACATCACTAAAATGTTAGGGGAAACATTTTTGTGATGTATACTTTGGACCGTTAATAATAGAACAGGTATTCCGACAATGATATAGAAAATATGAACTTGTGCGAAGTAGCTACTCATACTGCAACATATTGTAGGTAATTCAAAAAAGATAATACGTGTGTAGGTGATTAGGCTATTTTACAAACTAGTATTTATCTTCACTAGAATAAAGTTTATCCGTGATTAGTATATCATATAAAATATAAAACATGACTAGAATGTTTCTGTCTTAGATTTCCATGTATGTATAACTCAGTCCCGACGACACATGAAACTTTACTAAAAGCTTTTCACTAAATACCTTCTCTATTCGTTGCATCCTCTATTTAGTGGTATATAGGAATATGCGACAACCGGTACGGCAGAAATCATGTGATTTGCGAGCGGTATTTCAATGTTATCAACACCTTTCAATAACGTTATGTGATCAGTGATATGCAAATCCTCGTGTACTCTTATTACTCGTAGGCCTAAAATATAAATACTTATTAGGATAAAATATACATATACCCAAACATTCCTTTGTCCTAATAACGTCACAATGTTTATGTAGTCATATACACGTTAAGACGTTAAGAAAAAAGTATCTGATTTGACTTGTTGGAAACTAGCGGATTCTTACCTAAATGGCAGGACGTAGCGATGGACAGAGATGAGTTGAAAAATAAGGGAGGGAATCCTTTGCCCAGTTGTGGGACATAAGTACATAACATAACAGCCACAGACTAGTAGAAAAATAACCTTTTTTCAAAGAATTAGACTAGATTATCTTTCTACTATTACATACGAATACGCGTCTACAGCTACTAACGTAAATGGAAAATCGATACCTAATCATATATAACCTCATTAATGTTTCATTGGATTGCCCGAAAAATATTAGCTTTTCACGAACTCGTCTTAGACTAGTTAAGTCTACTAGGACCTAGTAGGTAGACTTTGTTTTTTATTTGAAAAGTCCTTTATTCATATCGTTAAGGCCGTACCGAGATTTTCCGGGGTCCAGTGCTGCCCCCATTTAAAATAAATCATTTCAAAGGAAACGGAGACATCATTTAAAATTTTTTGATTTATTTTAAATGGGGGCAACACTGGACCTCGGAAAATTCAGGTACGGCCTAAACGGTTAAATTTTCTAAAGTTGGGTGTTTTCCGAGTTAGTAAACTTATAGATTGGTCGCAGCCCAGACAACTTTGGGAACCACTGTACTAGATGATGTCATTAATAATATTGTCTATACATACAGCCAAATAAAATTAATGATCATCATGACACACTTGATAATCGCAAAATCCTACAAATTAAGTCATCCGACATCTTTCAAATAAGCCGGTTACGAGTATTTGTGTGACCATGGACAAACACATTCGAACTAGTAGCTACATCTAGCTAAGCTACAATATTTAGACTAAAAATTGGTTGTTAGTCCTCTTGTACCTATTTGTTTGTTCGGGGTGTAAAGGATGGTTAGGTTATAACAAACGAACGTCTCGACTTCGTAAGAAGTGTACGCTATACAACTCATAAGCATAATGTTATAAATATCTGTCTATAATGTAACCTTCCCCGGAAAAATCTTTCTATGACTTAACTTGCATCAATTTGCAAAGGTAGTCTTTTAAATTTGTCCTGTGCATACAAGAAGATGAACGCGGACGGAATTTATGGGAGAAATCTATACTAATATTATAAAGCGGAAGAGTTTGTTTGTTTAAACGCGCTTATCTCAGGAACTAATGGTCCGATTTGAAAAATTCTTTTTTTTGTTGGGTAGTCCATTTATAGAGGAAGGCTTTAGGCTATATAACATTACGTTCCGAAAACCACGCGAACGAAGTCGCGGGCACAGCTAGTAAGAAATATTGCCTGAAATACGCTGCCAAATAAAATTTTACTAGTAAATAACAGTAGATGGGTTAAACCTCACGTTTTCACCATAAACAACGATACAACAGAGCAAACGACTCTCGCCTCAATTTCAATATAATTAAATATTTATCATGCCCAAAATCGATTGAATTTGTCTATTTTTGGAATGCAAATACTAGCATATGGTAGTGACCGGGGATTGATGAAAGATATGCATCATCCATCATCCATTCTTGTGTTGATTTGGAGTTGTTGCATTTCGATGCATTTTTCTTTGTACTTACTTTTATCCCTGTTCTATAAACATGATAATAATAAAAATGCATGAAGTGTATCTGCTTCTCCTGGACCTAATGGCTGGTCCTGGTGGATGTGTCATCCACCAGATAATGCAATGGGTTTATATAGAATTTTAATTACTCGTGAACTCACTGCGACAAACGAGTTGGTGTCGAAATGCTTCTGACTTCTCGTAAAATCTTCAGTTCAAACTGTACGTTATTCTAAATGCTTTTACTAGCTATTACAAAACCCATATTTACCGAAATAAAAAGATGTAATACAGATTATAATATAAACTATCTGTGTAAAATTTCATCCATATTCGTTCAGCCGTTTTGGCTTGAAAGCGGAACAAACATCCCAACCATGTGACTGTACTGTGCATCTATCCAATCATTCTTACAAATTCTCATGTATGTGATTCATCTTATATCAATACAATGATGATGATCATCATCATTGTATCATCACAGAGGTAAAGGGGTGAGATGTATCTCAGCGGAGCCCCTTTTTACCTCTGTCCATCGCCACAGGTCCTGTAGTCTTGAAGTCCAGTAAGCATAAACAGTCAAGTGCGTGTGACATATTTGAGTGCTCAAGTAATTGCGACAAATGAAGAAGTACTTAATTTAGTTAATGAGAAAAGGAACTTACTGAAAACAATTGATATTTGAAGAGGAAAGATGTTTGGTCATCTTATACGCCACGGTCAATTTATTAAAAACATAATAGAAGGAAAAATAGAAGCAAGAAGAGGAAAGGGTAGACCAAGAAGAGCATTTATAGATCAAGTGAAGGAGAAAGTTGACGTCGTGTCGTATAGGGAGGTCAAAAGGATGGCTCAAGAGAGGGAGACATGGAAACTACTCCACCGACAAGAACGTAGTTCTTAAATTATAGATAGATAGAAGTAATTGCGCATTCACAGGTGCTCTCTCTCGTCCTTTTTGGAATGGAAGACCGCTACGATTAGAGAGAACAATAAAATACTTTTTATTGCTCAAAAGAAAAATACAGGACATAATCCGCTTGATGAAAAAAAGTCAAATCAGACACTTTTTTCTAAACATCAAATTAAAAATAATCAAAATCAAACATTTTCTATGAGATTTATATGAAATACAAAACCGTGACGTCATATTTTTTGGAGTCCAATAGCGCTCTTTATTAAAAAAATTCTGCATTAATAAATCCAAAATCATGTTGTAAATGGATATGATCAATGACAAGTGACACTATTTTGTGACGTTTTATTCTTTTAACAGCAATATATAATTTATTTTTTACCCAGTCATCTACCCAATTATGTTAAAACTAAGATATGCGCAAAAGGCGGCCTTATCGCTAAGCAATTTCTTTCAGGCAACCTCGCTTAAACTATAATTTAGAGTGTAATCTTTCTAAAAATCTACTACTGAATGAATTGATAACCATTGACTCTGAAATAATCCAACCTAGTTCTAAATAATCAATAATAGTTCTATAGTACGAAAGTTATAAACCTTACCTAGTTCTAAATAATCAATAATAGTTCTATAGTACGAAAGTTATAAACCTTACGTCGTAACAGCCCACACTCGCTTACTTTTATTGATATTATACGGAGCAATAAAATTAACAGCAATATAAACCTTAAGTCTATTTTTCTTCTGAGAAATAAATAAGTACGTCTTAACCAGACTGGTTTATCGGCAATAAAGTTTAGTTTAAATAATACATAATAATACAGCAATAAACAAGTGGCCATTCGTGAAATAATGGATCAACTAAATAGGTCTATGTGTTAGGCTGTCTGTAGATCGTCCTGCACCTACTTAACCCACATAAAGTACAAGAATACTTTTTTAAAGGGTACAAACGTGAGTCACGTTACTAAATTAAACTCTTGGATTAGTCGTTCCAGGATCTGGCGATATACCTACCAATATAGAGCAGTTGAAAACATTGAAGTCTACCCAAACTTGGCTAGGTACCCTAGGTGATTTGACGAGGTTACTGGATTTTACACAGAGCGACTGCCGTCTGACCTCCGCAACCCAAAGGGTAGACCAGAACCAATCCTAGTTAAACATACGCAAGATGGCGTTAGGGACCTACAGTTTTACGTGCCTTCCGAAGCACTAAATCATCTTTCTTTTCGGATAATCAGGTGATTCAAGCCTGCAATATCCTAACCAGACTGGAAACAACGTTTCACAAAGTATTTTAATTTATTTTATTTATTTAACTTTATAACAGAGAATTGAAACAGGCGGACTTTAGGCCGTTGGCCTTTTCTACCAGTCAACCTACAGCTGGAATTAGATCATTTCGGAAATAGTGCTAAACTGAAATGCTTGAAAGTATGCCTGGACCACTGGACCACGGGGGCAGACCGGCGTTCTCAGACCGCGTACACCACACTTACTTGTGCCCATGAAATAATTATACTTCATCGCAACACAACCCACAAACAAAAGAAATTTCTTATCTATCATGCGTACCATCTTCATGAACACAATAAAAGATGCTATGGGCGCAGTAAAGATTTCCGATGGGCGGGATCACAAACTATCCCGCCGAAGTGTGTCACGGACAAGCTATTCCTCGTACTTCGATCACTGTCATTTAGAGGAGACCATAAAATCTGGAATTTATTAGGACGAGACTTCCGCCTGCGGTCAGGACTCGGGAATACTCGGGATATTGATTGAACACTATTGGTTTTCGTTTTTTGTTCCCAACGGGTTTGAAAACCCTGACTGCTAGTACTATGGAATATAGTTCGAACGTACGAAAAGTTCCCAGAAAAAATATTTTGTCTAAATATCTACAGTAGCACGATGTAAATGCCTATAAACAACACACGTGACATCCAAGTACCAAACAAAACCATGAAGTCATCAAAACAACTTGTAATACTCGTAGAGAAAGAAGACGATTAATCAAATATACTATGTTGAAAATACTCGTAGCACCTCACACTTGTTGATTCTCTTTTACATGATGTAGAACATTATTAATTTGCATTGGATAATATTAAAGTAATTAAATCAAACAAGATCAAATAGTATCGGCACAGAATGTCAGTTTCTTCTTGTAAAATGACAGTGCAAATATCTGCGTGATCTCTATAAAGTACTTTGTGATTTTATAAAAATATGTTGGAATTTAAAGTTACGAATGTTATTCAATCATTTTATCCATCTCGCTTGAGAGCAAAAGCTATTTCATCTCTCATTGTTACCCGTACAGTCTCGAATGCTTTTATTCATTTTTCTGCGGTTGACAAAGCTTCATGTGCCCAAACTTTCCAGACAAGACTTAACTTAAATTGTTTATACTTACAATGCTTTGTCTAGCTTTCGTTCGTATCCGAAATTAAATATTGAATTTTAACTCTTACAGCTAAAAGTTGTTTGTTTTACCGTTTTACGATAAGTGTCTATTAGTTAAGAAGTTACCATAATCTGTATCCATCTAAACTTACTACGATTTAATAAATTGATGTTCCCCTGGCGCGTGTGTCAGTATGTCTACTCGATTAATATTGAAAGTGCTAAGCCGATTTTGATGTATTTTCACTATTATTTTCTCGGGAAGGTTTACAAGTTTAATACATATCCGTACGAAGCCGGGCCGAGCGGCTTATAGTATAATTTGTACTGTAATGTAACATCCATGAAAAGTGCCTACAGATGTTTTATGTCAAACGTCTGGCCGTAAATCTTATGAGATCGCTCTTTGACTAGTTTGAGTGATGTGGATCGTGGAATTATTATCGTAATGTGTCCGATATATATTCTGTAACGTAATACGGGTAAGTACGTCAAATGTAGTTATGTACGACCCTTTCATATGTTTCATATGCTTATATTACACAGTTGTTATATTGATTTGAAGACAATTACCTACATACGAAATAATCGACTGTCCTACTTTTCGTTTGACCAACTAAAGCAGTCTTTTGGAATCGACCAATAGGCACAATTCCTCAAGTTTGCCATGGCACTTGGTGAGCTTAAATGATGGGCCATTTTAGCAAAACATTTTGAAAGTTTTACCAACAGTATACTGACAGACGCGAAAATTAGGCAACAGAATTTTAATATAGAATAAGTTTTTCGACTTAAAAATATTTTTTTCTTACAAGCTTTTATAGAGAGGAGGTGAGGTGAGACTATCAAGACAAATGTAATAAGTCTTTCTATTACAGGGTTCCTAAGTAACCTTCCGGCTCCATCATCAGATCAGCTTCTTTTCGTATTATACCTATCTGTTTTAAATTAACATAAAAAAAACATCTCAATCGTATAAAAAATGGCTCAAATTAAACTTGCTAACAAAAGATTTGACCCAAACAAACAGAGCAAGTTAAATAAAATCTTGTAAAAAAACAGCATATATTGCAGCGGAGTTGGTAAGGAAAACATTTACATCACAAACAAGTGAACAGTAAACTGAACGCCCCCTTAATATAACTGTTTGCTTTGTACGTTTTCATAGACTATACTCTCATTAACTTTTATTCTCGCTGGGGACTTTTTATTGTTATCGTTATAAAACAGGTTATGATCCTAGCCGAAATTAATGTAATATTCTATTACTCATTTGTCCCCAGGTGTTTTCATGATATTACTGTTGAAAACCTTAAAAGGTAATGTGGCGCTCTTTCATTTTATGATGGGTAATAGAAATAGTAGTAATGGAGGAGGTGTTCGTTTTTCGTTAATTGTTTAAATGAAAAGTGGTTCAGTGTCACGGACTGAACATGCTCTAAAAATGTTGCATGTGTTTAAAAAGTAACCCTGTATAATAGAAATGTTCAAAGCAGCTAGGTTCAAGTGGGATTGGGTGGGTCACGTTGTATGTATGCATTCAGAAAGATTGTCCCATATAGCCACATGCTGGGTTCCAACAGGTGGATTCAGAAAGAGAGGTAGACCGAGGACGAGATTGGCAGACGATTTGCGCGCATTTGACAAATAGTGGAAGGTGAAGACCAAGGATAGAAAAAGTGGAAGGAAAGATGGGAGGCCTTTGCCCAGCAATGGGACATATATAGCTAATAAAAAATATACATAATGGATATTAGAGTAAAGGCAGGTATTTGATTATTTATTAGTAGTAAGTAGTTAGTTACTCTCTGTTTTTATACTAAAGATGTTGTTATTCGTTATATTATTTAGTATTGTGATTCTGAATCCACGATTACAATATGGCTAGGAGGTACAAAAACAACCTGTATATAAAGGATTCTCTTGAATCAGTTTGACTTCGGGACGTTCACAATAACAATGTCCAACTTTGTAAAGTTAGGGTAAAGGGTATTGGTAGAATATTTCAGTAACAATTCTGTTATTTTGAGTACAATATTTGACTTCAAATAGTTTGATTACTTGAGATTGCTTTAAGCGAGAAGACCGCTTCCTGGTCAGGTCCAGGTCCCATAGTTGGGCAAAGGCCTCCACCTTGTATATTACAAGCTTTTAGTTAGTTTCACCTGTCCCGTTGTCTGTGTCCGTAATCATATCTTGCAAGCTAAATTAGACACACTTCCCAGTATTCGATCGAGTTGAAACTTCACATACTTATGTATGTTGGGTTGTTGGGTGACAATGCAATATTATGGTACCAAACCTGATCTCATGATGAAGCCGGAACGTGGCCATGGCATCTCTATGATAAAACAACATAAAGCCACCGAGTCTGGGTTCAATTGTTTTGTCTTGAGGAATACTTTAAACTTTTAAGTTCATCAAAAATATTTTTAAAATAATTACTTGTTTTTAATGCACATATAGATATTGTGGATTAATGAATTTTTCGTTCGCCTTTAAGTGACGTGATTAATCATACATATACACAAATACTACATATTTTTGGAGGTACCTACTATGTTCATACATATTTATAATTTATTGGTGTTTAATTGTGATTGATATATTTAATTTTTAAAAGGAAAGCATACCCACTTACCGGTTGGTAAAATAAAAACAATCGGACGGCACGTAAGCTTTTTACCACAGACCTACCACTGCTAGACCTGCATAGTGCGTGGCCACTTTAGTGCGTCTCTTTCTATCTTTGATTGTTGCCTCCACCCATATTTTGCACACGTCACAGAACACACTATGGTTACTAACTTATAATAAGCTCAAATAAAACCCTAAATCACCTTTTAAATGATAAAATCCCTAAAATTAATAACTTCCTTCGAGCGTTTTGTGGTTTGTTTGGCCCAGATTTTGACAGTAGGCCAGCTTATACCAGCCACGCCGATAGAGACAAAAAAACATATCAGCGTTTCTTTCACACTCGTTAAAACTGTATTTGACAGTTTCTTTCTAGCAATATCGTTGCAAGTCTAGTAGTGGTAGGTCTGTGTTTTTTAACTTTCTTAGAACCACCTCAGTATTTTATGGGCAATGGTTAACAATATAATTATAAAATTAAAATATAATATTTTTAACAAAGGACGGGCACTAAAAGCACATACATGCAGTATAACACTCCACAGCATTCCTAAAAAGAAGGTCAGATAGCGTCTGATCGTCAAATGTTTACCAAGTAATCATAGCACGACAGCTATATGACTCCTATAGCGGACTTCATAAAAATAATATCCTTTTAATGAAGAACGGAGGGATGACGAAAAGGAAATTGAAAAAACTTACATCCTTACGACACTAGGCTTCTAATAGTAGAAAAAAATATTCCATTCCGTTATGTGATTTCATGCACAATAAGGAGTATATATAATAAGTATACATATATGTATTGGGGACATTTATGTATTAGGTATACTAATAACTACTTATAAAACAAAGATTAATTAGAAATGGCATTTGTTTTCAACCACAATTAATAGATAAAACATTGCCAGGCACTCTTGCATCCAAGATTGTCATCACATGACATTGAAGACTTACATTTTGCCAAACAATTAGCTCTTAAAATATCCTGGCATATTCGCTGAGTTTTTGTTCTCGTGTTAGGACATCTATACACTCAGGACATGAAAAAGTTTTCTTTTATTTACTTTTTATAGAGTGAGTAAAAGCTTGCCTGGGAAAATTCCCTGTCTGCCAAGTTTTGCGGTAGGGAGGGATCCCTACCGCAAAAAATGGCAAATTTTTATCAAGTAAGATACGGTGAATGGCTGATTATCTTCACAAATTGTCATAGAGTGTTTAAGTACGAGTATTTATGTTATTTATGTAGAGCTTATGAATTTAAAAAAATATCTGTGTATTTATTTTAGTAAGTCTATGAATGTATAAAAAATACCTTTGACTTTATTTTTTAAATACATTTTTAATAATTGTCAAATTTATACATAGTTAATTTGAATGTGCCAATCGTCCAAAATTTGCTTTAATCGACACCACCTGTAGGTTGACTGGTAGAAAAGGCATGTTACATTTATGTTATAAAATTAAATAAATAAATACTTCCCTTCAAGAGAATTTGAGATTTGATTTGCTAAAAGCAGCCACAGTCTCTACTGCGATTACTAACTTGCCTGCCCAGCGTAGTGGTACGGGCAAATTCTTCCTTCATAAGGGAATTTAGTCCAATGGACTGAGTTGACTTGGGACATATGTAGAAAATAACATTGAGATATGGTTCATAAAGTTTTTAAGGGATGTAGTCTCAAAATTCAAATATTTATTCAGTTTAGGCCTTTGCAGGCACTATTACACGTTTATTTATATTTAAATAATTAACTATATAAAGAAAAGCATTTACTACCCATTAAGGCCGTACCTAAATTTTCCGGGGTCCAGTGCTGCCCCCATTTTAAATAAATCATTTCAAAGAAAACGGAGACATCATTTAAAATTTTGCTACTACCAAGTTCTAGATAACCCTTCAAAGTATTTTATGAAATACTGTTTACAGTTTATAATTAGAACGTTAAGCTTTACTACGCACATTTGCTAAAAGTGGCCGTTTTTCGCAAATGTGCGTAGTAAAGCTTAACGTTCTCACTTTAAACTGTAAACAGTAGTTCATAAAATACTTTGAAGGGTTATCTAGGACTTGGTAGTTGCAAAATTTTAAATAATGTCTCCGTTTTCTTTGAAATGATTTATTTTAAATGGGGGCAGCACTGGACCCCGGAAAATTCAGGTACGGCCATAACACAGTCTCCAATTGTAATGTTTTGTTTGACAGTCTTATCATCCGGCGTATTTTGGTGGTAATGATATGATAAGACTATGGGCCCTTACAGACAAGGGTTAATGTGTCAGCGACAGTGTGCCAGCGCCAGTGAGCCAGCGCCAGTGAGCCAGCGACAGTGAGCCAGCGCCAGTGAGCCAGCGACACTAGTCGGTCGCATACGTTCGCTGACTGTCGCGCGACGGTTGACAACTATGGCGAGCTGTCGCTAACACACTGTTGCTTCTGATTTACACACACTTCTAAACTATACAAACAATAGAGATTGATATTCTTAGAAGAAGTAAGTGCCGTGCCACAAAATCGAAATGGAAGGAAGTATGTAAATCACTTCAAGCATAAATTACGTCCTTATGTTTGAAAACAATCCACTGCACTCCACTCTGTTTATATTCCACAGAAATAAACACGAGGAATGTTAGACGTTTATCATTTATAATATAATGATTATATTGATAACCGTAATAGGTTATTATAAATCATACGAGTACCATTCGTAATTTGTTTTGAATTATGATATATTATCATGTTGTTAGTATACGTAATTTCTAATCAAGCACATTATTTCTAATCAAATTTATTTATAGAGCCATAATCAGTGGAGATGAAAAACGTGCCTTGCTTAAAATTTATCAATTTTTTTACTAGCTTTTATTTTGTTTACCCTATTTTTGTTTTTGGGTCAAATCTTGCAAGTTTTTAAGCCACTTCCCGGTTTTTGATTGAGATGAAAATGTGTATGCTAATGTGAATCAGATGACAATGTAATTTATTAGATAGGAAGCTGATCTGATGATGGGACCGGAAGGTGGCTATAGGAACCCTGTCATAAAACGACGGAACCTTATCGAGATTGGGCTTATTTCTTGATAAGTTCTTTGGCCTCACAATAAAAGCTTGTACGAAAAAATGAAATTATTTCAAATAACTTGTTTAGAATGTTTTTTTGTATGTCACTATTTCTGATTCATCATCATCATCATCAATGTTTTTTTTATCTAGCCCTATCTGGACTTATCGTCATGCTAAGCGTGGCCTTTGAGTTTTGCTACCGTCTGGTGGACACACCCCGTAAAGATTAGATGTGTTATGTACGCACAAAGTTATGTACCAAAAAAGGGGTGTCAACCCGAAAGGGCGTTAACGTTCTAACCAATGTGAACAACTTTTACTATGGGACCATTCCAGAGAAAAAAATATATCTGCAGCATACATTTTGGCAAGGTAGGTATTTAATTTTGTATGGAGCTGCAGATTTTTTTTTCGAGATGTCACGGCTGGTCCCATAGTAAAAGTTGTTTACATTGGTTAGTTTAGTACGTTATATCCCTTTCGGGTTGATACCCCCTTTTTGTTACACGTTGTTATAGTTATGTAAAAAGTCGTAAAAAAAAAAGATTTTAATAACTACAAGGAATCCTTATTGCCTCGCATTTGTAACCCACATTTTCTGCTAAACTAAATACAAACGTTTTCGCCGAGGGGAAGAACAACAAAAGCATCGTTGTGAAAACAAATACACTCCTCGAGAACTAATTGTTTTGGAATTTGCGGGTAATATAATATCCTTCCTCACTAAGTAGATAAGTTAAACATCTCTCGTAACGTAACATTCACGGAAACGTAATAGAATTGCGGAACAAGGAACAATGATAAAAACTTTGGAGCAAAACGATAAAAACAGTTTATTTTTTTGCGAAGTTCACAAAGTGTTTTGATGGTTATCAATGTCACACGGGTTATTTATAAAACTGTTTCCTTTTTAAGGTTTTACGCTATAATTTGACATTTATTCATTTATCAAACTTATATGTTCCAAATTAAAAATATACTTCTCAAAAATGGAGGACTTAAGGCGCTGTCAGTTCAGATCTCACAATAGTGTGTTTTTGAAAAATTACTGAAGTTATAGAAAGTAGTTCGGTATCATGGACTGAACTTGCTCCATAAATTTTGCTGGTGTTTAATAAAAAGTCACTCTGTATACTTAGATACTTACATAAAAATACTACTTCATGCACATATAGGTACAAACATATCAGAGTAAATACTAATAAATAATAGTAATAAAACCCAATACTTACATAAAATAATAAATATACCTACATAGAAATAGCTAATGAAAAGAAGAACTAAATGATGATGACTTTAAATGAAGAAAGGGAGTTTAAAGAGTGGACGTGGAATTCCTCTCAAAAGAGAATTATGTTAAAATTTCTCTAATATCAACGGGTGAGCCATGCAAGAGCCGTGAAGCTTGAATAGAAAAGGAGTTAAACATAAAATTCGTCCAGAAAAGGGGATAAAGAGCTGACGTGTCTCATCAGAACCAGGTTGGCGATCATGAGTGTCTGAAAGAATTTACTTTTGAAATATTGAGATATTCAGGATTCGTAAGAATAAAAAATTGAGTACACAGTAACCGAAGTTCCCTGTGTAGCCATCATTTATATAATCATCATCCGAGCGTATACCCGGTTTAATTCTCAGCGGTAACGCTTCAGAGCCCGGGGTCCGCTTATCCGCTACCTAACATAGGTGATTGATTTGACATCTAGTTGTCATCATTTATATATGATCTGATCATTGTAAAAAAAAAATCAGCTATAAAACTTTGACAAACGGTTTTATTAACATCACCCCCTACCGCTGCCGTAGATCAATTAGTTGATAAATTGAAAAGTCTCACCGAGAAATTTTAATTAAGTGTAAAGCAAATCGCAGTTAATGAATAATTTGGCCTATTAATGCATACATAATTAAAGTATTACCTTTGATGTATATAAAGTAAGATTACTACTATTAAGTACTATTACTAAAGGCTCTTGAGATTAATCAGTTTATTTTAAGTAACATGGGAGCAAGTATGGACATAATTACGGGGAGATTTTCTATTTCTTAGATAATATCCTGGAAACCAATTATGAAGATAAATCTTAATTTACTGCAAGGCTGGTCCTTAGCGGCATTATGTGTGCATTAAAGGTATGCGGCATATCTAGAGGTAAAATAGATAAGATATATCATAATCCGCTAGATGGCAACAAGTCAAATCAGACACATTTTTCTAAACGTCACAACAAACATTTTCTAAAATTTGTATGAAAAACACAACCGTGACGTTATATTTTTTTCGAGCCAAATAGACATAACACTGCGAAATATCGCCGAGCACGGCTCCGGGCCTTTCTTCGCTCTCGACGAATATTTAACTGTGTTTTATTTATTATTTTTTTTTGTATTATGCTTATATTAATTTTTTGTAGCCAAAACGGATAGATATTTAGATAATATATTTTTTGGTATAATTTTCATATAAAAAAGTGTTTGTATAAAATAGTAATATGTATTATAAAGGCAAATTTAGGCAAACTAGAGGTATGTTTGTGATTTTTTTCTATCGAGCCAAAAATGCTCAATCGTGTTTTGGATATTGTGAGTGTCTGTAGAAAAGCTTTAAGATTCTTATATGTAAAATTTTTTAAGGAATAAACTTTATTAGTTTAAAATTACAGTGATTTTTAAAAACACTCACAGTTTTCTTGGCTCCGCTCTTGTCGGTGGAGTTTCTTCTGTTCTATCTTCCGCCAACAATAATAAATCATCATGATCTCACAGGAAGTCCACTCCTGGACATAATAATCAGGTACTAATAAACACTATCTATAAATTTTTCGTACACTAAAATTTAACTTTGAAAATAAGTTTCTGAAAAATTTGTAATGTAAACAAGACTTTTTAAGAACTTTATTTTTACGCTAATTACTATTCAATTAGGAAACAATAACACAGAATACATAATTGTAGAAGTAACAATAATCAAATCTAAGCTGGATTAACTAATAATGAGTAATTTAATTGCATAAGTACCGCGACCTGTTGGTTGAGCCGATGAGAATTAAGCACTTACGTAATTCTAATTATTAGATTACTCCACAGCTGAGTACTAAGTTAAAAGCGTGTAAAACCATTACAAGATTAACTGGTTATAAACTTTTTACGTAGAGTCGCCGGATATTATTCAATAGATACTTTTTCGTTTTTCGTGAGTGTAAGTGACCAACACTTGTCAGATTTTTCAAGCTGCCTAAAGGCATCTGACATAGCTAGACGACTGCCATACAACGATAACAGCCGGGACCAATGGCCTTACGTGCCTTCCGAAGTACGGAGGAGCTCAAGATTTTTATGCCACTTGTGGTCACCCATCCAAGTACGGATCTCGCCCGGGATTGTTTAACTTGGGAAAGCGATGCTTACTCCTAGCAATGCTTACTCCCACCGGGCCACCGAACTCCTTACATATCACGTCTTCATCCCTTATGGTGCAGACAGAGCAATTGGGTCTTAAGGCTCTAAGCAGACAAAGCCCAGGGCAGCAAGAGCCGAAAGTCAATTTTAGCGTGATGGTGGGCAAGGAGGTGGAAAAAGTAATCAATTTATTGATGGGTTGCTAGCCTCATCGCCTATTAACATCATTCTCATTTTCGTTGTCACTACACATCTCACCCATTTCCTCGATTGGCTTTGACGATATGCGCGGGAAGAGAAGCAGCTACGTTTTAAGTTATTTATTTTCTTCCAGACCAGTATGGAAAAAAAAGTGTGTAAAACCATCATCAGTTGAAACTGGTTAATATAAACTTTTTACGTAGAGCCGCCGGATATTATTCAATAGCGCATCCAAAAATGTCACAAAAACCGCGTCGAAACGTCCCATTGTGCACACAGATGCACTTGTTTTATTTCTGTATCACTGACATTATTTATCTTCACGAGCTGAAACACCACTTCTAATCTAACACAAACTTACTTCGCCGGCACTCGGCTGATCGACAGATAAACAAACTCACCTCACGAGGGTAAACACTGAATGAAAGAAATCATTGAATTAACTTCTAATGGGAACACTGTTTATAAAGAAAGACACGCGATTTCCGTGCACTAAAAATATTTCGAGATCGCAGTGTCACGATTTTTGAGGACAAAGGGCCGTGCGTCGACGGCGGCGGTCGGTTCACAACTGACGCCGTGGATGAGTGGAGTGAGTGAGTGGAGTGCAAGCCATTAGGTATAGGAGGTACAAGTTAAGTGTTTAATTGATGCGGCATCAAGTGCACAGTATATGGATATCTATAATTACCATGTCAAGTGTGACGTAGAGTCGTTAGCTCGTAGTTAAGAATCATTCATTAATGTTATTAACCCTTTCCGGGGCACTGATGGCTATAGACGTCAATCATGTTTATTGTGTCCCGAAAGGTGTCAAAAGGTCACTCGACCGCGAATTGTTCCTTGAAAAGTGGCTGAGTCAATTGAATTGTGTGTTTTTTTTGCTTATTCAATCGAGTGGGTCTGGTTTATTTAAGCTTTGACTGTGTAAGGAGGTAACGTATCAACCGTCAACATTCAACTTCCATTCTAGTCTGGGAGAATAGAAAACATAGAATTTAGCAACTGCTACTCTTTCCGCACAGATTGTACCTAAATGCTGATCGACCGAATGGGCGAGAATGTCATCATCATCATCAACAAGTCCATTTTAATATCTACTGCAGAAGCACGACCCTCTCTATACTATCCACCAGAGCCACACTTGTCCAGAGCAGTCAGAGGATTTGGCCTACACTCTCCACGCTGGCCAGACGGGTTGGAGAGGTCTCATTAATGTTTGTACGCTTTGTTTAACTTGTATTTCCTGAGTCGCCTACGACAGTACGACATCCACGGGAAGACTTGAGTGGTCCTATTCTACTCTGCCGGAAACCACACGGCAAATGGGCGAAGGAGGCGAGAATGTAAATCATATCAATAGGCGACCTATCCTTCTTTCTTCATCTTCATATCCACCAACACGCTGGACGTGGCTTTTGGGTCTTACAGCCTAGTTCTGTCTACCTCTTTGTTGATACAGGCGTGACAATTTATCATGTCTTAGTGTTTATGTGACGATGTATCTGTCTGTATGTATACGTATAGGTATACGTTTGTTTCGCTGCATGGATTATTCAATCGAGTGGGTCTGACTTATCGCTTTGACTGTGTTAGGAAGTTAACATGTCAACTGTCAACATAAAAGCATTGGCTGGGTTAGCCGAGCGAGGGGCGCTTTGATTTGGTTTTTAGGATTCCGTAGTCCACCCTTTTCCGAACCCTTATAGGTTCGTCATGTCCGTCCGTCCGTCCGTCCGTCCGTTTGTCTGGCCGTCCGGGCTCGTACTCAGCCGCTACTGCACCGATTGTCACGAAAATTGGTTGAGAGATAGAAATTGAAGTTCCAAAAGTTGGTTTTTAAAATTATGAAAAAATGATTTTTTCAGCCTCCCATACAACGAAAAGAGAATTTTAAAAATTAAATTGGACTAACTCCAACGTGTGGGGTATCGATGAAAAGGTCTTTTGAAATGCAACAAAAACTGCTTTGAAACTATGTAGATCAGTCTTGAGATAATATAATAAAAAGTTAAAATTTGAGGTGTCGCCCCACCGTAACTTTTGAAATATTACTAAAATAATTCTGAAAAAAATGTGGTATATACCTCAAAGTATGTACTTTCAATTAAAGCGGTCAAACTATAGCGGTCTCGGTATCATATATAGTTATTTTTTAATACGTCATAAATGGTAAACCGCAAGTTACCTTTAGAACTTTTTTATTATGTTACTTGCTGCTACGGAACCCTTCATGGGCGAGTCCGACTCGCACTTGGCCGCTTTTTTTCTGTATTCTCGTTGTGCTAGTCACGCAGATAGCATTATGTTATATGCATGATAAATACGCTGTTTTGCATCAATTCAAATCAGATACTTTTTTCTTAACGTCAAAAACAAACATTTTCTATGGGATTTGCATGAAATATCGACTTATGACGTCATAGGAGTCAAATAGCGCTCTAAATATCCGTTATTCTGCGTTAATAAATCTAAAATCACGTTCAAAGTGGATGTGAATGACAAGTAATATTTTGTGAAAGGAATATTTTGTGACGTTTTATTCTATTAACAGTACCAAATAATTTATTTTTGACCCACCATAATACCCAATTGTAGTATTACCGCAAAAGAAATGTTGAGTTTGGTGATTTAATTTTCTGTTCCAAGCAAAACACAAATTAGGTTTATTTATTTGTCAAATTTCATAGTTATAGAGTGAAAATATACTAATACATAAATGGTTTTGCAATTAAATACAACGTGTAATTGACATATGCGTAATAAATCGAAAGGCGGGCTTGTACTAGATGACTATCGTATAATAAATAATATTAAATTACAATCAAAAAACAAAAAAAAATCGACAAATTTTTTTTTACTGTAATTGTAGATTACTGCAACTTTACTATACTCGTATGTTATACACGGGTTGTCTGTATGTATCTCACGTTAGTTTTAACCAAAAAATTACTTCGACTTACGTTACCAGTGTGTTATTGTTGTTATTTTTTTTACGATGTCCTTATTTCTCCCTATGGCATGCATTTGACGTTCACTCGCTCGGCTCGATATAGAGAGTATAATTTGTCTTTGAGTGCCTTCATGCATGCATGCCCTAGTTTTGAGGACATTCTGTTCTATCTCTTATGTTAAGCAAAGATAACACAGCTTATAGCATATTTCTGAACATTTAATAAGCGGTTAAGAACGCTTTTACCCTAGATGTTTTATATATGAACGTACTCTAGCTTTTGTATCGAAGCGACAGGTCAGATTTCGGGAAAATTTTGCAATTGTAAATAAAATTTTTCTTCTCCTAAGACAAGAACAAAGAAATAATAGTAGATTGTTACACCGAGCAGAAAGTAAGTTATTATTGCACCGAGACCGAGTGCTTATTTGGAGCCCGAACGCTAGCGAGGGCAAACTGGAGCTGGCAGCCAAGTGATTATATACTCTTTGCTGGCAGCTTTTATATGCACAGCGCATATATAAGCATCGCCATTCAACGGGCAAATGCTGCTAGTTTTTAGGTAAGTTGCCTCGGTCTGGTGCGTTCGACGAGTTAGTTTATTTATAATTTTAAATGAGTTGTGTTTAAGAAATGTTAAATTTAAAAGACTCAGATGTCCTCAAAGAGGGTTGACGTCAAGCACGCGGCCGGTCATAAAACTATAACCAAATCGTTTAAACTTTTCCGGCAATTTCTTCACTTCGCAAGTTCTTTGGCATCATTGAGTGACCATTGACGTGCATATTATATTGGAGAAGAAAAAGTGGGAAAGCGCATCCCGGGCTCCGAAGCAGCACAGCTAAGGATGCAACCGCGAACACGTTAAGATGAAGAAGAAGATATGTCAACAAATAGTGTCATTTATCATTGTGCACTGTATAGATTGGAAAATTGCAAACATTAGTCTACAAAGGCGATTTTTGTTTATTACTTCACGCCGCTCAGAACTGTCTGTGTTTGTTTGGTTTCCGTTTTCTACATTGTTTTTCCAGTGTTTACAGTTTCTTTGCATCTGACGTTGACAACACGTGGATGGGGTGCAGATGCAGTGGCTGGCAGCCGCTTTTAGATTAGGGAGGTGTTTTGAAAAAAATCTTGGGCTTTATACAACGTGGAATGGACACACCCGTAATAAATAGAACCACGGTCTCTACTAGATCATTTTAGTATAATGAAAATAAAATAACAACCAAAGAAAAAAAAAATTGTCATTTCCATACAAAAGTGCGCGGCTGCCCTGGCGATTTGTATGGGAACGTCGAATTTTTTTTTGGTTTTTTGACTCTTATTTTAATTTTATTATACTTTAGTGATCTAGTATAGCCCGTGGTTCAATTGATTACGGGTATGTCCTTTCCACTTTGTATATGTCGCAGCATTAGCCAGCTAACTGGACGCCTAGGCAGCTCCTTGAAAGCCGCAGTCCATAATAGTTATAATAATAATAAGCCCTTTATTCTGAAATTTTCTCTACGGTGTGCACTGTTGTACTAGTTATCTATTTATCTAGATTACGTCACGTAATTCAGTGTGCCTCTTGGCATAGGCCTCCTCTAGCATTTTCCATTGGCTTCTGTCGCGCGCTACTCTTTTCCAGTGATGTCCCGCTGTGAGTTTCAGGTCGTCTGTTCTCCTCGTTTGACGGCGTCCTCTGTTTTGTTTTCCATCCGGGTACCAGTCTGCCAGGCCCAGGCCGATAGTTAATTGAACTTAAATCACTCAACGTTTAACAACTTGGCCAATTGAAAGTCAGGCCTTTGAAGATGATTAACTAAAACTCAGCCAATTGATTCAAATTTAGTTCAGTTTTTCAGATTTCAGGAGAACCATTGAGAAATTTATTTATATTTTACTATAGCTGGTTACTTTATAGTGATAGTTGATATTAGTAAAAAGAAGTCGTACATAATTTGTGAACCCTCTAACCACACATCCCAAATTCATATCAAATTTAACTAAATGACTACACTTCATTTAGCCATCTGATTAAACGTTGCGCTCAATTACTTGGCTAGTTGTTCTTTAGCTATTAAATTGGATAACGGCTTATAATAACTGGGCTAGGCGTCTAATTAGCTGGCTACTTTAACCAGATGGCTGCGACATTTACAGTTCGTATGTTCAAATTTTCCATGTGCGAGTATATTTCTTGTGGAAAGTTATTCAGTATCATGGACTGAATCCACCCTTTAAATAGTTCCAGAATAAGGGTTACGACAGGGTCAGAAAAGTATTATTCTAATTAGGTAGTCCGTCTTGTACATTATCCATAAATAATGGACCTGTATTTTTCAGTTCATGAAATAAGGAAAAATTCATAAAGCTTCTAAGTTCTTGGCTTGTGACGTCACCGCTATGTAAAAATCGTACTTAGCCGTGACGTCATGCGAAATTTAAATATCTTCGTCAATTTATGTTTCTCAGGGATAAGAAAAAATACGTGTACAATATTTTTTAATAATCTAACCAATACGACGGGCCAAAAATATTCTTCCAGTCGTCATGCCTATTTTGTTAGACAACGTTTATAAAAAAAAATATCGAGACAATAAATTTAATATGTAAATTCAACGGTATTCATTAGAGAGATCTGCTTAGCTTCATACAATACAAATATTCAGTTCGGTTCGTAACTTTCCGTCACTCCAAGCCCTCATAAAGCCAAAGCTTTGTGATGAAAGCTTTTGTGTACTCCAATAACAATGTGCTTCTTTCGTCGTACAAAGTTTCTGTAATATTAGCGTAACTTGAATTACAACAGATAGACAGAAAACAATATATTTTATGTTATATATAATATAGCAGTGTGTTTTCCGGCAGAGTATAATAGGAACTTCCTTCATGTTTATAAAAATTAACAAACGTTTGCTAACCTATTCTGGTTAAAATATGTTTTGTCTCTATCACTCTTTTCTATAGTTGCCATTATAACAATGAGAGATTTATAAAAGCAGTGGCAAGGGCAAGTGTTCCCGTGGATGTCGTAGACGGCGACTTAGGAAATAAAAGCTAAGACCTCTCCAACCCATCTGGCCAGCGTGGAGAGTGTAGGCCAAATTCTCTGGCTACTCGGGCCAAGGATGGCTCTGGTAGAACAGAGAGGGACTACTTCTGCAGTGGAGCCAAAAAAAAGAACTGATGATAATATTATACAAAGTGGAAGGGACATACCCGTAATAAATCGAACCACGGGCTATACTAGATCACTATGGTATATTAAAATTGAAATAACAGTCAGGTAACCAAAAAACAATTCCCAAACAAATCCCCCGGGCGGCTGCACACTTTTGTATAGAAATTTCGATTTTTTTTTTGTTCTTTGGCTGTTATTTTAATTTCATTATACTATAATGATGTAGACCGTGGTTCGATTTATTACGGGTATGTCCCTTCCACGTTTATGTCAGGCAGGACTTAAATGCATGCGAATTTTCCGATATTCCACGAGCTCTGAATGCAATAATGTCACTAATTAATGAGCCTTATTACAGCGCGTTGATGGTGACGTGAAATCGACAATTAATTGTTAATTAGCCAATTAATGGCATTACACATTCAGTGCTGATTGGATGATAATGTAGGTACCTATATATAGTTTTATATTAGGTGTTTGGTCATTTCAATAAAGTTTCTTTATGTGGCAATCTTGCAGGAGGCCTATGTCCAGCAGTGGACTTGTTGCGGCTGATATAATGATGATAATTAAGTGGCACTCGTCAAGCTATGTCAAATGCCTTGAGGTACTATTACGTATTCTGTGCTTTAGGCAGTTAAATAAATCTGACTGTTTTTCGTTTTTACATTAGTGTTGGCCACTTACATACACGAAAAACACAACAGCTTTAAACAAATGTACTATCCCTATTAACTTCCTAGTTCCCATACAATCACCCTCAAGTAAACGAATTTAGTATGGAAGTCCCATTTCTTTCCCGGGCAATTGAATCACGGACTGAACTTGTAAAACAGATCGCACTGAAAACAAAATTACTTATTTTCAGATAACGTAAACGCATGCGTATAATGTACAATCTATGTTACTCCCTAGAAAAGTAGGTCATGGAGAAAAAACCGAAGGCTTCAGTAAAACCTTTAACCAAACAGTAAAAATCGATTGTATTGCACCCATCAGACACATCACGCAATTACGGGGACCTAGATTTGAGTCCGCTCCCCATTGGCGGTTAGTTTGGAGCGGAAGGATCGTTGACTTCGTGATGACACGACACATGAATGGATTTAAATGAAAAAGCTATTTTGTTAAAAAGGTATAGTCTATACCTCAGGAAAACAAAATTTCATCTATACCGTATAGACACAGACAGACAGACACTTAGGAAACACAAGCTAAACAAAGGTTATAAACATCAGTGAGACCTCTCCAACCCGTCTCGCCAGCGTGGAGAGTGTAGGCCAAATTATTATGACATAGGTATATCAGACACAATGTATAAATTGTTTGCGATTAAATAAATTAAATTAAATTCTCTGACTGCTCAGGCCAAGTATGGCTGTGGTAGTACAGAGAGAGTCTTGCTTGCTCCTGCAGTGGAGACTAATAGGGCAAGTGCGAGTCGGACTCGTACATGAAGGGTTCCGTACCACCGTACAATGTTTTAAAACGCTGAAGAAATACGTTTCTTGTATGACCCCCTTTAATTTTTAACTTTATTTTATTTTAAGTATATGTTGCTATTGCGGTCATAGTAATACATAATTGGTGAAAATTTAAAGTATCTATTTAATGCCATTATGAAGATCAAGTTAAAAACGCTGAAAAAAACACGTTTCTTGTATGACGACCACCTTTAATTTTTACTTATTTTTTATTTTTAGTATTTGTACAGATAGACATACAGATATTTCCCAAAGAGGGTTGACGTCATGCAGACGGCCGTTCGTAAAACTAGATGTTAAAGTTGTTCATTATTACTAAGACTTACAGGTCGATTTCCATACAAAGGTTCTAGAACCTTTTTAGAAGGTTTCTAAAACCTAAAATGTTACTTGGGTTGATGTGAATGTGGACTTGATTTGAACTTTGATTACAAAATAATTCTAATCATTTTTTAGAGCAAAGTTTTCGTTCGTGAGGTGGTGTCTAGTGTCAACTCTGTGGCTTTACTATGATTATCTTCATATTGGATTAAGGGGATACATGAATTTTCCGGGGTCCAATGCTGCCCCATTTGAAATGAACCGTTTTCCGCAAAAATGATAAGAAAAGTAGTTCATAAAATAGTTTGAAGGGTTATCTAGAGCTGTAGGTATGGTACAATTTTTAATGATATCTGCTTTCCCTTTCAAATAATTTATTTCAAATGGGGGCAGCACTGGATCTCGGAAAATTCATGTAACCTTCCTTTCCTTGTAACATGATGAGAGTTTTAGCAAAGTCTTATATCATTCCGCAAAGATTAAACCAAGCGAACTAAACAGTAAATATAAAATGTAATAAGGAACGTCTTAGCAGTCTAGTCCCATCCTTGGTTTAATTAAACCAAGCGGACCAAACTGTAATGAAGAAGAAAATTCCAGTATACAGGGTGATTTTACACCTCTTAGCTATATTCAAGGAAAGTAGTGGTAAAAAAGTAAAAAAATACATTTCCTGTCTTATGTATCTTGTTTCATTAAAATAACCAACGATGTCAGCTTACAAATGCATACAAAAAATCTCCCATTTGAATGTCCGCTAACGGGCTCGTGGTAATAGGCGGGCGCGGTGGCCGGTGAGCGGGGAGGGCAATAGCCGCGTGTATAGTAAAGTTAGTAGGTAAGCCATTTATTAGAAATTTAGAAGAAAAAAAATTGACAAACCAAATCTTTTTTTTTTTCAAAGTTTTGTGTTCCATTATTTTGACGACCTCTGTGGCCTAGTGGTCATCATGCCAACTTCGATTCGATTTGATCCCCGGTCAGGTCAAGATGAAAATGATCTATCTATATATGTATTTGTTATAAAATATAGTATCGTTGAGTTGGTATCCCATAACACAATGTCTCGAACTTACTTTAGGGCGAGCTCAATCTGTGTGATTTGTCCGTATATATTTATCTATTAATGATTCTGATTCCAAGGTTTTCTATATAGCTAAGCTTTTCAATATATATAAGCTAGCTAGTGCGAGCGAAATCAACCTGTATTGGCAGTACAATATATCCAACATTGTGAGCTAAAAATACGATACCAAGATACGACTTCTGGACAAGAACTAGTTCTACCCAGAAATAAGGCAGGTCCTTGCTATATTCACCTCATATGTGCAAGACGCTACTAAGCAATAAGACGGCCATGGCACAGAATACATAAGAGTCAAACAGAATGGAATCTCACAACGTCTCCCGCAAATTGGCGTCCCCGCACCTCTCCCCCGCACTTTGGGAGCCTTTTTGCGCTCTAAATCAGGGTTACTAGCCGCCGTCTTGTCTTGAGAACTGTCAACCAATAGTAACCATTATGGTGAGAAGATGCGCATATAATAATTGTTTATCCACCGATTACAACAAAGAAGACATATTTCATAGATTTCCAAATGATGATAACAGGTAGCAAAGCAACAATATAATTTCACGTTATTACCCAGCAACCATCTTGATATATGTACTCTTCCCGCTCTCTCGCATTGGCAGGAGATACACAAGAGCGAGAGAGAGAGAGAGATATAATCCGGTAATGTTACATAGGCTCCTCGCTCACAGGTAATCACATACACGTAGATGCCAACTAGATTTCCGCGAGTTATAGTGCTATAATGCCATTGTTGACAATGACAACTTGACAAGCCGTGCGTGGAAGCGTGATAAGATAAACATTTGTTTATTTTTATTGAATTTATTTAAATAATTACCGTATAGTTTTGCGCCGGATATGAAAATTACTATATTACAATAGTGAATTTAGTGCGTTACATTATAAGTGAGAACGTTAAGCTTTACTACGCACATTTGCGAAAAACTGCCACTTTTGGCAAATGTGCGTAGTAAAGCTTAATGCTCTCGTTATAAACTGTAAACAGTAGTTCATAAAATACTTTAAAGGGTTATCTATGATTTGATAGTAGCAAAATTTTAAATAATGTCTTCGTTTTCTTTGAAATGATTTATTTTAAATGGGGGCAGCACTGGACCCCGGAAAATTCAGGTACGGCCTTAATTGGCTTTTGGTAAATCTACACGCCACAGTGCACTTCATTCTAGCGTCAAACAGGATTAAACCTGTTATATATAAATATTATCGTAATTTTAAAAGCGCCGCGAATAATCCTTTATATATTTTACTCTCAGTTGTCCGAAAATTAAAGTCGATTCGACAAAGCTTACGTGACTGCTCCACAGCTCCACTCCTCGGAGTTTTTTATATTTAATAGTTTATCGAATGCAGGTTAAATAAAAATAAAAAAAAGTAAATTGAATAATTTAATGATTTAAACAGTATAAGTAAACTAAGTACTACTTTTCGCCCTTACTTTTTATCAAACCTCTAGACGGTGTCTGGTTGACAAACTAGACACCGAGATAAAACCTTTAAAGAAAAAAACATAGAGCGAACTATTGATTGGACTCTGTGTAGAATTTTTTAGCTGAAAGTAAATTTTAAATAAATAAAAATGTTACTAAGCATATTCAAGAACTATGCAATACACAGACGACCGTTCTTGTTATACGGATTTTTCTGACCAACGCAATAACACAGATATGATTTCACATAAAATGAAAAATAATCATAATAAAATGCAATGGGTACTCTCTAATAAGGCAATAAAAGTGCATCGGACTGTTTACATTTAATTCGAGGGGGAACGAGAAGAGTGAAAAGAACGAGACGGCCATGGCGAGACTTGGAAATACGTCCGTTTTGTATAAGTACGCTTCAATATCAAAGCTTATTTTATTTCTCGAAAGCGAATCTTCGCTTCGTATTTTCATCTGAAAATCATTACTAAAGGTAAAATGTTTTGATAGATAACCATTCAAATCAAAACCTAAAATTAAAGTTGCGATAAGGCCGCCTTTTGACATCTGTTTTCTATAATCTATTATTCTGTATCAATATTTTTGGTGCAATAAAGATTTAACTAACTAAAATATCTAAAATGGCCACTGACGACGATTACTCGTAAAACCCTACATACAAAACTTTTTAATTGATACACTATTGTTTTTAATTTATCGACAGTGTTATTTCATATAAAAATAACTTTCAGGCTTTATAAAGATTATTACATACACGGGAAAATCCAAGTTACATTTTCATCAGAGCAATAAAAAACAACATCGTTTTCAATATGTGAAAATATTATAAATGCACACGTATTCTGAGTCCCGACTACAGCATTGCATTTTTTCTGTGATCCAAGCACTTGACATTTTAAATATTGGGTCAAATATTCCGGTTTTTTTTTTAAGAATTATTTTATTACCGCCCTGGATACAAGTCCTTTGGAGTCTTACTTTAGTTTTGTTGCTTTTTTATTCCAATCAAAGGTTGGTGTATGCCTTTGATTGCTTCAAGGGAGCTTCTGGCGACAAATCAATACGAGTCCACTGGTTTTCATAGCCGATTGAGTGGCGGACGGCGCCTGAAGATGCCCACACAGTCCGCTAAACAAATATGACTACAGCCTATATCATAGAACTATAGACTGTTTACTAGCTGTCTACTTTATTTCACAAATTATTCACAAGCATGTGCATTTATAACACCAACTTCATATTATCCACTAAAATAATTTAAAGCAAAACCCAACTGAACCCCTTGACTTGTTCAGTAACATGGACGCATTTTGTTTTATCTTATATTTATAAAATGACTCACCAATCTCCGAAAATATATTGTTAATTTTCATGACGAAGTTCAATTTACACTTACCTGTAACAAAAAAGAAATATATCTATATAAATAAAAATGAATTGCTGTTCGTTAGTCTGCTTAAAACTCGAGAACGGCTGAACCGATTTGGCTAATTTTGGTCTTGAAATGTTTGTAGTAGTCCAGGGAAGGTTTAAACGGTGAGAAAATATGGGAATAGGAACGGGAACGGGCGAAACAAATTTCGCCGGGTCAGCTAGTTTAAAAATCTATATAAATAAAAATGAATTGTTGTTCGTTAGTCTGCTTAAAACTCGAGAACGGCTGAACCGATTTGGCTAATTTTGGTCTTGAAATGTTTGTCGTAGTCCAGGGAAGGTTTAAACGGTGAGAAAATATGGGAATAGGAACGGGAACGGGCGAAACAAATTTCGCCGGGTCAGCTAGTTTAAAAATAAAATATTCGATGTTTTTATATGGGATTCTCTCTTGAACCCTACTTGAACCATAACCATATGGTTCAAGAATCACAAAACTTACCACGTTTGTTCTTCTCTTCCACCAGAATGGAAGGAATTCTAATAGAGACAAATATATATTGTTAAAGTACGTCGCTTACTAAAATGTATTTAAGCGTTGCCCTAGTTTTTGGCTTATTCCAGGAAAACGTGATTTTTAGAAGGAAAATCAGATAACAATTCACATACCGGTTTCGGATTTAATAAAACCGAGGACGTGTATCGAAGGATTATTCGATGCGAGCAGTGTGAACGATAACAACGGAAAATTGCCTCCAATACAAATTGCACAGTCGGCTGATCCAATTCGTTAGTTTCTCGTTTGATCGATGAAACCTCGCCGTTGTATTCATAAAAACCGGATGGATATCGTGGTACATGATGGGAACGAAGTTCCTAACTGCAAAATCGAAACCTTCATGAACACTTAACTTAAAATTTAATTCATTGATGTTTTCTAAAAGAAAAATTCCAGAAAAAAATTTTAAATTCAGATACCGCGACCCAAAAAAACCCTGCATAGATAGTTTCAGTCAAATCGCATGTAGCATTCGCTTGGGTCTGCAGGGAGAGGGGAGGGTTCGGGCTTTACCTTGTATGGCATCCTGAAATTTTAAAAACGTTAAATATAGGGGATTGTCTTCAAATTGCTTACAAGTATTCGGAGACATACTCAATTTCTCATATATGGCACATAACTAGAGGGTGGTGACTCGTATTTAACTAAATGTGTGTGACTGAATCAACATTTTCAAGAATACACTTTGGTTCAACGTTGAAATATACATGGCATGTTATGTCTGCTCGGTAAATTGATGCATTGCCCGGATTTGTAAAAGGGTTTGTTTGTTTGTTTGTATGCATATTTTTACATTGTTCCATTACGCTTTTGTTTTAGAATGAGCAACCTCTATGTAGACTTATTTGTTTTATATTATGTATTGATTAGTCAGTGGTGACGGCAGAGTAGAATATAATTTGTCACCACTCCTTTCCCGTCCCACGTTTGCCGTAAGAGGCGATTAAGGAAGGTTTATGTAAATAAATTACGCAGCAGCATAGCAGCGACATTCGTGCAATAACTTAATACCATCTATTGTGCGAAGACTTTATACCATGAAATATCATCTACGGCTATCACCATTTCCAATCCACTTGCCCTATTAAGGACAAACCTCCCTTTATTAGAAAAGGCTGAACCAGAACTGTACTGATATGAGCAAAAATTTCAAAAGTACTCTGATATTTCTTCAATATACAGCCATTATCAAAATACAGTTTTTGGACCTGACGTTTCTGAGACTTGGTGAGTGTGAGTGTTTCTTTATTAAGGCTGCTTACTGCACACACACACACACACATACTAAACACAACTGATACCATTTGCATTGCTAACGGTGCGGGACGGGGTCAACAACCGACCGCGAAGGCCGCGCCGGTTGCTGACGTCACACACCTACAGACAGACAATGTTTTTATTAGTCTTACATTTTGCATTTCTATGACGTTCGTAACACAGAAAGTGTTTAGTAAAATAAGCGCTCTTATGTCGCCGAGCTCAGTCGTCTGGCTTTTACCAAAGATAATATGCGATCGACCTTGCACTCACGTTGGATTCCTAAACGAATAAACTCAATAAAATATCAAATAATACGCAAATAACGATTTATATCTCTAACAAATCCCTAAATTTAAGCAAATAACATAAGAGCTTTACGCCTAAAGATATCATCATTAATATAAGACCTAGCCTTACTGTTTCCAATTTATTTTAATTCAGTTCTCCTTATTTTCTTGCGCCAGTTTTCCCTATTGCGCATCAAGTCAGAGGTTACGTTATGCCCATCGCCCACATGCTCCCCATGGCTTGTTTTCTAATGATCTATCAGAATTCGATAATAAAACAGGCAATGTATACAAGTATCTGAATTTAAGGCAGTGTAAGCTCAGCCTAACATATACTCGTAGATGGTCAACACTATGAATGTCATTGCCTTTTTGATTAGTTTCTGAATGACTGAATCCACGTTTCCATTCAAGTTCATTTTCAGGAGCATTGGCGATGGTTCCGTTCATTGCACATGGTACAAATAAATTGAACGACCGGTCAAAGTTGTTTAATTCTAACAAGTTTTTGGGAACAAGAAGATTTCCTAATACCTTAAATTAACTGAAATGATGATGATACTCGTAAATCACAATCGTTTTAAAAGCATTAATTTTATCACTAACATTTATATCGATTTCAAGAATGTTGTAGGAAAATATTGCCTAAGAGCCTTAGCTTCCTCACCGTCATAATTTCAGCCACAACAATATACCACTGCTGGACATTTAGATTTACAAAATGACCGGTTGGAAGAGTGGATGCAGAGGCTGAGATGAAGTTTTTCTTGGTGCTATTCGAAACGAGTGAAATATTACTCGTCCACTGCCACTACAATAAGGATCCGCAGGGCTATTCTTATGTCAGTGACATTTCTTCTACAAATATCATTTCTGATTCGAACTTTTATTTAAAAACCACGCAAATCCATCCATAGATATAAATTCGTGTATTTTGAACAGAATTAAAAAGGCTCAAATGTCGGTTGCGTCTGCTGGTGAAATATCTTTACAGATTAAGATAAAGCCTGTCAAAGACCGTCTTCCTGCAATCCTAATAAACCTTAATCCACAAGCAAAGACATTTTGACTAAAAGAAGACTGCTTTTTAATTAGATCACAAGATAGGGTACCTGCTACTGAAAGAAGCTGTTGCTTTTATTTCACTTTTGCGTCTGTCTAGATAGTGTCATCAAGAAACTTTAAAAGTACTTCTAGGTACAGCCTTTTTTCCCGTCCTCCACATTCAAATACCGTGGGGGTTTGTGTGCATACAGTACACCTTAGAACATATGAGCAGTACACAGACTTGCAATGACGATACCTGCCCGAAAAAGGCATACCTATCTGCTGTCATGAAATTATTCAGGTTCCCTAGGGATCATTTCAAAAAGCAAAGCTACAGACTAAAGTAGTTTATACAAAAATACTTCCTGTAACTACAAATACAAAAAGACGAGATGCAAGTCTCGTAATTATGTCAGTAGGATGGATCATGGATTACTGCAAGCGAATTTGGCTCCAGTCCAACTCTTTATTAATGCTATCTGAAAACGAATGTTAAAATACATCTTCTTAAACACGACAAAGTTTCTGGAAACTTTCGGAGACAAAGGGTAATTGGATGAATATATTTCGTAGTAAAAATAACAGACCGCGTACGCGAGAAACTTAAAATTTTGTCGAATTGCGAACACTTGTCCAAACAAAAAACTAACTTGGAACGAGTTGGTGAATTGTACTTGGGTCGTACATAATATGATTATAACTTCTACTTTTATTTTATTCTTTGTCCTGAATAGAAAATTTATAAAGTGTGTCAAAAATAATTAAGACGACTATTTTAAACAGGAGAAACAGCTGTCGGAGAATCTAGCTCTAGCAAATCCTCGATTATGACCATATCTTCCCGATTTACATTTCTTCAGATTTTTGTTTCAAAAGAATTCCATATTTACTGATTTACATGTCAAAAGATTTTTGATGTTACAGAATCTAGTAGTAGTCATATCGACAAATAGACAAAAAATATTATCAATAAAACCTACCTAACCTTTTAGATGCTACAGATGCTTCTAAAAATGTGCATAACCTTATGCACTTGCATCGAAATACAATTGCATAACCACCGTACTATATGGCGAGTAAATTTCAAATAATACTTAAAAGGAATAACACGTTCTAATAAAGGAAAGAAAATACGTTTCTATTATATTTCAGAAGCGTAAAAGTCATGAAAGTTAAAAACATGAGCGCTAAAAGTTAACTATGTTTATAGGTATATTGAGTTTGTTAGAATAAAATTACACACACTTTCGACTTTTACGGTTTTAAATAGGTACTTAAACGGATTTAAACACTAAAATCTAAAATGTTCACACACACCTGTCAAATATGATCTGACAGGTTTGTGTGGTTTAAATTTATACATTCCTTACTTTTATTCCCACCAACTTGAGAAATTACCTATAGATAGACTTTAGACTTTTCAACGCCCATGTTTTTCAAATTTCCTAATTTTTGACTACTATGAGTAAATCGCAATAAACTCGTTGACCCCCAGCTCGGTGCCGTAATAGCACAAGTTTGAAACTTACTTTGGGAATAACTCATTATGTGTGATTTGTCCCTAAATATTTATATAGTAACTTTCATTCTACATTATATTCGCTTTACTTTAAATGTACAGGTCTACTGCACTTGCACTTAGCACCGCGGGATATCAGTTTACACTGCTTCCGCAGTAACCCATTTGAACTCCTAACCGTATTATTCTAAATAACCTAGTTTTACAGTATTTGCACCGGCTGTTTAAACTTCTTTGTCTTCTTACGTGTTCTAAACCCAATTTACAGGTTTGTCACCCAGTGAATAATGCCACACCTTTAGACTTTTATCACCAAATTTTACGCACAAGATCTATCTTAACTATTTTCCATACCAAAGTAAATAAATTTTGATAAGCGTAATAAGAAAAAAAAACAAATTTCTTCCTGCTTACCAGTTCAGGTAAGCGCTCATTTATTTATGAGGAAATTTCCGCTGTATAGCAAATATTTTTATGAAGTATTTTGTGAACTGAAGTTGATCAAAAATTACCACTTTCCGGCACAGATGTAAATCATTTGTTATTTTCTAGCGACTTTAGAAACTCCTCTATTTCAGAATTCTCTGTTCTGTCTTGCTAAAATAACGCCCTAACAAATTCGAAAAACCATGATGAAAAAGCCGTTTGAGTAAACAAAAACTTCACAAAAAAAGCCGTTATCCAAAATGTACAATAAAGAACAACACAGTCAATTTGTAAATTGAGCACGTATGGAAATTTCAATTATTTTTCGAGCACACAATTTAGTCTCGGTAGTAATATACGAGATACGTGATATAATGTAAAAATACACAGCACACACACATACTAATTACGTAAGTATTAGCAGTATTAGTCCCATACGGGGTAGTCAGAGCCTTAGGTCATAAATAAGGTTAGTATGATAAAAGATTGGTGACGGGTTGCTAGCCGCGCCACGTATTGGCATGATTCCTAATTTTTCCACCGATTCCCTCAGCTTTTACAGTTTATACGGGAGCAGCCAGTACATTTCTTTTTTTTTTTATGCCGGCTGTACTCACTCGCCGAGAGCCCCTCGCCGAGTCTCTGCCGAGAAGGCTCTCGGCGAAGGGGCTCTCGGCGAGAGCATACCTGGACTAGCGAGAGCCAAAGAGACTTGTACGAGACCCTTTGACGCGACCGTTTGAAGTGACCGAGATCGAACGAGGCGAAGAGACCAAGACGAGACGAGAGCACCATGTAAATAAATAAATATACATATAGGGACAAATCACACTGATTGATAGCTCAATGTAAGTTTTAAACTTGTGTTATGGACTTACAGGATACTAACTAAACGATACTTTATTTTATAATAAATACATATAATATAGATAAACACCCAAGACCCAGGAAAATTTGAAAAAGACCATTTTCCAACTTGCGCTGGCTGGGGATCGATCCCGGATTGGCGGACTAGCGCGTGTTGACCATTACGCCACAGGCAGGAGGTCGTCAATATGTTTACACTCGCTCTCGCCCGGTCTCGGGTGTCTCGGCGAGTGTGTACAGCCGGCATTAGACTAGGATCACAGAATACAGTAAGAGTATACAGAACGGAATCTCCTAAGGTACGCGCAAAATGCGTACCTTACCGCACCTCTCCCCGTTCTTGTGCGCCCGCGTGCGCCATGCAGTGTGTGTTCGCCTGCCGGGGAACACACACTGCATGGAAACAGGGACACATATTACGCGGGACCTTAGGAGATTCCGTTCTGTACACTCTTACTGTCTTCTGTGCCAGGATGCAAGTAGAAAATGTACGAGTATGATATAGTGATATAAAATGCAAGCAGTATTTTTAGAGAGACATTTGGCTACCTGACACCGGTAGTTCCTCAGTATTGACTTGGCCTAGTTGAGTACATCTGCGCGGTGCATCATTGTTTTATAGTCTCGGATTACGAGGTGTGGAAGAAGACATCTGGCGAAATGAGGTTATGAAACGCGTAAATATGGTTATGGTTACTGCAAATATTTCTGCTAGTGAACACTGAACATGGGTGAATTTATAATCGAAATGTACAAATAAATAGACCAAAATACAAAATAACAAAACTGCCAGAAATAGTTACCTACCTAAACATTTCTTTTATATGTATGAAACAGAAACTAATAAACGGGCAAGTGCGAGTCGGACTCGTACATGAAGGGTTCCGTACCACCGTACAATGTTTTAAAACGCTGAAGAAACACGTTCCTTGTATGATGACCCCTTTAAATTTTTAACTTTTTCTTATTTTTAGTATTTGTTGTTATAGCGGCCATAGTAATACATAATCTGTGAAAATTTCATGTAGCTAGTTAATGCCATTATAAAGATCTAGTTAAAAACGCTGAAAAAACACATTTTTTGTATGAGGACCCCCTTTAATTTTCAACTTTTTTTTATTTTTAGTATTTGTTGTCATAGCGGTACAGTAATATATAATCGGTAAAAATTTCAAGTGTCTAGCTATTACGGTTCAAGAGATAGAGCCCTGTGACAGACGGACAGACAGCGGAGTCTCAGTAATAGGGTCCCGTTTGCACCCTTCGGGTACGGAACCCTAAAAACAAAACTGCGTCGAAATCGATGAAAAGAATGAAATGAAAATGAAAAAATAAAGAAGATAATTTACAGATACATTTTCATTTCACTTCCAAATATAGACCAAGATCCATTTTTTTTATGGCTTTTTATGTCTATTGGGTGAAAGCCTCTCTATGCTTCCAAATACTTGTGAGGCTCGAATGAGGATAAAAAAATTAAGTTTCCATTTCGTCGTGACGTCATAATTTTTCAAAAATATTAATAAGTAGGTACTTACACTTTTAAATAAAGTAAAAAGCTTATTGCTTTGTGTTGAAATATCACCAAATACATCATTGTAAAAACTCGAGAAAACAGAATAAATACACGTACAAAATATTATCCAGACGTCTCGTAGCTTACAACCGGGTGACCCGGTTTTCGCTTGCAATGGATGCACGTTATGAAACGGCCAAATTTAATGTATTTATAAAATCGACAATTTTATTATCAGAGAAAAAGGCTTTATTAGTTTTTATTAATAGGACATTAGTTTATGGCATGATAGGTATCGCATGAATTCCGTTGTCATATCTCTTTTCTGGTTATTGGCAATATAATTTTTTTTGGAATCAAACGGCATTTAATTTACTAAATTATTTTCTATTTTATAATTTTTAATAACACGAGTTCGAAGTCTTCAACCTCGAATGGTTTCGGAATAAGTTTCTGAAATTGATATGTTTCGCATATTTTATTGTTGTTCCACAATCGCGCGAGTCGTAGATATTTTTTTTCTAAATATGAAATAGACGTTTTCATCTTTTTCAAGGAACCACTGAGCCCGTCAATATGAAAAACTTTTCTTATTTGAAAGATTGCCATATCTGGTTATAACTGATTTAAAGAGAGTATACATATTTGCATACAGTCATTGCTTAATATGCCAAAGCGGCTTTATGTTGCCGCTCCCTAAAAGCAGTAAACTGCTTGTCCCGTGCGAACAAGGTGTGCTTAATTTTGCCGTCATCGGCAGAAAATGCAGACTGTGCCGCCCCTCTAATATGTCAGTATGCGAAAGGGGAAGGGGTAACAAAGTGATATTGCCGCCTTAGTGCTTTCAAAATATGGTTTTTAAAGAAAAAATACATCTAATCTAATTTTTATAGGAATAGTCGTATAAAATACAAGACGGAAGAACAATTTAGTAATGCACCCGTTGCGACTAAACCGGGTGACCCAGTTGTAGCGACGTCGACGTCCGGATAAAATACTCACAGCGTGCAACTATTAGTGATTAATGTGCTACAGTTACAAATAGTTAAACATACGGCTAGAGATGTTTATTGTTCTATCGTTTCAGCGGAAAATACGTACATACGTACTTTTACTGTTTTATATTTAATGGGGTAGGTAGGTAGGACAGGTCAGGGCTGCAAGACCTAAAGTGTTCTCTTTGCGTGATTGTGAGCATGAAGATGGAGAGGTGGGGTTATTTTGTTTTATCACAGTGATGCCATGGCCACCATCTGGCTTTATCATGTGATCAGGTAATTGGATCCCTAATATTGCATTGTCAACCCAACTTACATAAACCCTACTACCTATGTGAAGTTCTAACTCGTTTTTTTTAACTCGATAGAATAATGGAAAGTGGGTCTAATTTAGTTTGCAAGATTTGATCACAGACACACAGACAACAGGACAGGTGAAACTAAATAAAAGCTTGTAAGCTAAGCTTTGTCTGAGGGGTGGTAAATCAACGTTTGACTCACACCGATCACACATCATCTGAACATTACGGCGATACGGAGCAAGCAATCTCGCCCATTGGGAAATACGAATGCGTCTGTCGATGTTATTACTCGTACTTTCTGTGATAACATTACTCAGAGACTGGGAATTATTTCCACACGGTAAATAAACCATAGGATAAGATTACTGGATAATTTTGTTTCAGACGTCAGTCCCCCTGGAGGCATCCATTCCCGAGTTGATGCGTAAAAAGTGAAAAGAAATCATGTACATATATAAAACATGCAAAATAATTTTGTTTCTTCGGAGCCCTAGGCACGGCTTCCGGCTTTTTACTAACTTTCTCATACTCACTCGTAATATATTGTAGAAAAGACCGAAAAATCACATAATGGCGTTCACAAATTCACAATATGTTTGAAAGTCCTATGCATCAACATTACGGATTAGTCTAGAAAAAAAAAGTATTCCCACTTTACATGTATGGGAGCAGGATTTTATTTAACCACTTTGTCGACGTGATTAATATACATACCCATGCCAAATTACAGCTTTTCAGAACGAATAGTCTCTGAGTAAAACCGCGGACAGACAGACATGGCAAAACTATAAGGGTTCCTTGTTTACTACGGAACCCTAAAAAGTAATTACTTAGATAATTTAGTTGGTTTAATACTCTAAGCAGCAGCAGATAGCAGTGTCGTATCAAGATGTCAAGAGGTTGGCGGAAGATAGAAAAGAATGGAAGAAACTCCACCGACAAGAGCGTCGCTCTTAAATTTTGATGATGATGAAATGCTCTAAGCATCCCCCCATACAAAATTAAATTGATTGTCCAAGGGCTGTAAACCAACGTTCGCTATTGAAAGATCACACCGACCACACACCATCCGCGCATTAACGGCAATCCGGAGCGACGCATCTCGTCCATTGGGAAATACGACTGAGTCTGTCGATGTTATTACTTTCTGTGATAAGATAACATTACTCAGCGACTCGGCAAATTATTTTCACACCACATGGTAAATAAACACCATATGAGATATGATTACTGGATAAGAGCGGACGTGGTAAGGCCCTTTGACTTTTGCGATGCTTATAGAGCTTTTCAGCTGTTTATGCAACGTGGAAGCGACATACCCGTTATAAATCGAACCACGGTCTATACTAGATCATTATAGTATAATAAAATTAAAATAACAGTCAAACAACCAAAAAAAAATTCGACATTCCAATACGGCTGTGTGGCTGCACAATTTTGAATGGAAATGCCGAATTTTTTTCGGTTTTCGGGCTGATATTTTAATTTCATTATACTATAGTGATCTAGTATATATAGATCGTAGTTCGATTTATTACGGGTATGTCCCTTCCACGTTGTATATTAATTATCTGCTTTTAAACCTTCTTATGGCAGTTACATCTTTATATAAACATAAAAACTGAATGTTTTTTTATTGTATGGATTGAATTTTCTTGTCAAATTTTCTGATAGTAAAAAAATTGCAGAATTTTCCTCAAAATACGATATTTTTTTACTTCAATCCGACTCGATTTTCTAAGAATAAATAAAAATCGTCTTTCATAGTGATACAATCTAAACTAGATTTCTACATTCGTATTCTAGACGACATTTGAACTCTATTTCATAGATCCATATGAATGAGGTCGTATATTTATAATTACAGTCAAATAAAAAAATTATAATAATAATAATACAATTAAAAAAAAATATACAATCTGCACTATATTCCTAACCCGCCCCTTGACATTTCTGCTGCAAAGGTGCCCAATATACTAGCTGCGTTACCGCGCTGAATGGCAATGGCCAACCTTTGCATCAGAAATGAGCCTGAGCGGGAGTCACCATTCTTTTTCCTTATTCTGTGCCTGCCATATGAATTATATTGCTTTTTCATAGAACTGTTCAGGTGTTTACTTTTATTTTATTAGGTCGCTTCATGCTACTTACGAATTTAGTTACTTCAAAAAGTCATGTTTACTAGAAAAACACCACAGTAGGATGTACCTACTGTTTGTGTGGTGTTTTTCGCTCAATAGAAATTAATATAATAATTCATCATAATTAATTATCCATAGATTTTTCTATTATATATTGAAGTATAAATGTAAAACTTTTAGAAGTCTTAGAATGGTTTAAGCAGGCCTGTGTCACTCCCCGTTTAGGTATCGAAAATGTACCTACATTATTACTATGCGCGCAGGCGTGGCTCCGGGTGGTAAATTCAGTTATACGAATCGTTTGTCCAGAGTAATAAGAATAAAATTGGCTTGAAATGGATGTCTACGTATCTATACGAAAAGGTGCTGAGTTCTGACGTGAGCTAAATTAAACAATATCGCTAGCCACATTGAGTAGATATTTCTTTGAATTTCTTTGCTGAGTGAGACTTCTGTACGTTAGTATTATTTATTCTTTGGTTTAAGTAAGCCTCGTCCTACTTACTCGAGCTGATTTAAGGATCTAACAACACCCCAAACTCTAAATCTGTTTAGGCATTTCGAACTTATGGCGGAACAAAGATCTTACAATACGACATCTTTTGAGCATCAATAAAAATCCGTCTGACACACATACTACAAATCCTGAAAACATTACATACTTTTTTCAAGCAGTCGTGTAAATAAACTAAAAAATTTTAATGTTAATAAATTATGAAACATCGAGATTATAATGAAAGTTCAGAATGTTCAGTTATTTTTGACTTCCTCAAACAAAGTGCTGACAAAGATCAAACTTTTTAAAATTTTTCAAGATTAATGTTATAGTCAAACGTACTGTAAACCTAATCATAAAAACTATATTTACGGTCCTAACATACATTAATAACCAGATCAATGCACCTCTAAACCCCGAAAGGTGAACAGCCAGGAGTACAAAAATTGAAAATTATTAATTAACACAAAGTTTGACGTCATTGAATCCCGACTAAAACTGAAAAGATGTACTGTTTTATCACTTCCCATGCGAATAAAGTGTTGCCGGGCTTTCCGCGGCATGCTACAATGAGATCATTGCTGTTTGTATACCGACATCAAAAAATATGGTAAATAGAAAAGAGGAGCGTTACCTACGTATCTTAAATCTTCTGTTTAAGCTGTCATTATTCTGTCTGATTTTATATACTTATATTGCATGTTTTATATCAATTAAATTCTGGTCGGTCATTATTAAACAGGCAATTTATATTAAATCAGCACCCAAATGTAAGACAGTATGACTCGGCCTCGGTAACCGAAATTTTTTTGAGCAAAAAGTTTTTATACCAGCCTAAATTAGGAAACGAAAAAATTAGGGAATCCATTATAGACCCGACCGAGATTTGACGGGGTGAGAACTAATCCTAATCTCATACACTGACACATACTTGTAGAATTACTAAGTCTCAATTTAAATACGTGAAAAAAAAATTACTGACTTTGGTAAAGTTCCTAGTTGAATCATTGTTGTACTTGATCTTAATGAAATGAATTGATATGTACTGCAATCTGGCACTGGCATTGGCATGTCGAAGAGCTTTGGTCAGCGTCAGCCTCTTTAGATTTGAGTTGGTTGAAATGTAGTAATGTGTTAGATACATGCTTCTTATTGTATTTATTTTGTAAAGGACCTAAAAACGATATACATATTAATACAACTAAACACGCTGTTAACACGCGTCCCGTTAAAGTTTTGCAAAATTAGCGTCTCGTTAGAATTGAGCGGAATAAGTTGGTTCAGGGTAGGTTGGTGTTCCGTATTATTGCAATTTTGTAAAGGCACGGCAGCATAGCACCGACCTAGTTGCGGACATTGCTATTGGCATAAAACAATGCATACGTGCATATTAATGCAACACGTATCACGTTATAATTTTGCAAAATTAAAAACTCCTTTTGAGTTTTGACAAACTGTTACTGCATGGATATTGCAATTAAAAGTTACGGCAGCATATGAAGAATTCAAGGGGTGGTTATGTTTCTTTTGTATTATTTAACACTTATTCATAAAATGAAATGCACTATTATACATATCATAGGGTCAATATAAACCTAGCTAAAACTTCTGCAATAGCTAATCAGTCTGCAATAAACATTCATTAATAAATATTAGTACATCAAGGTATAGATAACTCACTGATTTATACTATTGGACCAAGTAGAGAAATACTTCGGTTTATGGCGTCAAAAAATCTACAGGTTGAATTAATTATCATGCAAATGGATGCTAGATTGCTATTGAATATTTTATACAAAGAGCGAAAAATCATTTTACAATAGAAGTAAGGTTTTAAAGTAGGCTAAGTAAGTCTTTAAGTAGACGTTTTTAATGACTTAGTATTCATATTTTCTCACTTATCTTACTAAAACATAATATAACACGGTGAATGCAAAATCAAAAATTAGTAAGGTTGTTTTGCTTTAATTTTGTGTGCATTTAAATTAATGTGAGCAATAAGTCTTACAAATGAATCTCGATTAAAATTATTATATCTTTTAAGCGATTAGCGACAGTTTAATTAGCAAAAGAGACACAATTTCGTGTATTTTTTATTTTAAATATTGCACTGTAAGTCCCTTGGGAATGTTGTACGAGTATATTATTAAAGACTGAACCAAATGACATTTTAATGTAGGTATATGTGTAATTGTATAGTTCTAACATTTTCACACAATAACATGAAACGGGCCTTAGCGCCTAATCTAGCTAATGCTGCAATAAATATTCCAAGATATTTTGCCAACATTCATAATAATATACATGTGAATGACCCAACTTAATTAACATTAAGTTGAATATTAATCTATACATAAGTACAGTTTACCTGGTAACAAACCTTTCAGGTCATAATTTTATTTATTGAATAAATTAGTGACAAAAAATATCTAATCAAACTTAATATTTATTCTAAACGAGGTAAAATTATAAAAAGTAGATAAACCGGTTTTTAAAAGATACTAAGAATATCTAAAAAGTCCAATCATACTTAATATTCTTGGAAAGGATTATAATTATTAAATAAAAAAGTACTTAGTCCAATTGGCTTTTAAAAGATACTCCTTCTAAATTAATAATTTAAAATTAATTTTCGTTCATTTCAAACCAACTCGGTGAATTGGCTCTCAAAAACATCTCACAGACATCAATTAGGAGATAGTCTGCTTATAAAAAGAAACTTGTAATGTAAGTACTACTCAATGATAAAATATACGAGTGTGTTTAGAAAACTGCAATTAACTTGTTGGATGAGATATAATTAAATTTCCGTCGCTTTTATCAGGACAAAGGGCAGTCGGAATCCAAATTATTTCTATCAAACACAGACCAGCATCGCAGACGACAATAATTATGAATAATGACGGCAATTTATACTTTCTTTAGTAAGAGAAATGGAAGTACGATTGTATAATTATTACATCAATTTCACTCATAGATATCAATGCTCTGAATGCAATTGTTATGTTAGCTAATATTAGAATTAGATCATTATTATACTTGATCTTGAGGGATTTCTAATAAAATTCTATAAAATATTCATTCATAAATATAAATCGTAATCTGGAATCAGAATCTGGCTAAGAATGGCTCGATATATCCGGGATGTTTTCATAAAATTTTGTGTTATTTATAATTAGGAAAATTAACAACAAATACTTCTAATATAGTTGTTTAAACATCCAGGGAGAAGGCTACAAATTGAACGTCAATAAAAAAAGAAAAGGAATGAAAATTAACAATGTGTCAATGACTTACCGATACTGATCGCAGCTATTTGATAATAGCAGCGACATATCAAAAACAGGAAAACGATCCACGAGATCACTATGGGTCCATCTTGCACAAACACCGCATCCATGATTAATTTCTCAATTTCTCGTCTAATAACAACAATTAAATTCACTATATGCACAGAGATACACACGTTTTCTTTGTTTTTATAACAAAACGCATGTGGGGTAGGCGGTCGGGTCGATGTCATTAACTGACACTAAAGTAATGCGTCGAACGCTTGGCACATGCGCGCGCGCCGCGATCTAAATAACCGGCGAAATCACAACTTTTAATTACTCCTTGGTATTTTTCGAAAACAGTCAAAGTCATATTAATTTTATAATGTGTTTACGATAGCGAAACAGCACAAATTTCAGGAAGAAATTGTAAGTTTTATTTTCAAAATTTCACTTTAAATACAAAAATTTGTTTTTATATTAATCAATTGTAGTATAATTTTCTTTGTTTCCGTTAGAAATTCTACAATGAAAAAAATATCTCCAGCCACTTAATTAGAATACGTTAGACTCTAATTCTTATTAAATTGTGTGCATTAAAATGTCAACACAACAAGTCAATAATAAATTGACGAACACGCGATGAACGTAACTGCGTGCGATGCGCCCGCGCACGCGTCTCCGAAACATCTGGTCGAGCAACACTACCGCACAATCGGCACAATACTCTCGTTAAATGATAACGAAAATAAAATTCACCTCCCGAGGAGAGAAATGGACAAAAAGTGACAGAAACATGTCCACGAAATAACTTTTTTTTACATAGACGTTTCAAGATCACAAATGTCAATGTCCGTTTAGAAAAAGACAGTATTAGACAGGCCACATATGAGTCATGGTTATATTATAATAATTGGACGATTTTAGACAGGCTTAAGATTAATTAATGTCTCGTTAGTCGTTATCAAGACAAGTATATAGGTATATGATAGAAAACAAGAGGATGCGACTGCCTCCGTGGTCAAATGGTCAAAGCGTTCGCCATGTGATCCGTAATTAGTTGGTTCAAATCCCAAGGGAAGCGTTTTTTTTTTTTAAAGTTGTTTCCAGACTGGTTTAGGATATTGCAGGCTTGAATCACCTGATTTTACAAAAAGGAAGATGATTCCGTGCTTCGGAAGGCATGCTTTGGAAGGCACGTAAAGCTGTGGGTCCCGAACGCCATTTAGCGTTTGTTTGAACCTATCCTAGTATTGGTTTTGGCCTACCCTTTGGGTTGCGGAGGTCACACGGTAGTCGCTCTGTGTATAAACCAGTGACCTCGTCCTTAACCTTAACTAACCTAGGTGATATGACGAGGTTCATTTGATTCCAAAACTCAATTAGATTAAGATTTTTTTTTAATTAAATCATGTGGTGTAAGATAGCAGTATTTAGTTACTTATTTATACTTTAGTAAGTATATGTATTTATACCCTAACTCTCTTATTCATAAAAATATCAAACGTTTGCAAAATCTATTTTAGTTAAAATATGTTTTGTCTCTTTCTTACTATGTGGAATATTGATAAGAGAGTTAAGGACACAGCATATTTTAACTAAAATAGGTTTAGCAAACCTATGACATCTTTTATGAATAAGAGGGTAAGACTATATTTATTTTATGTCTACAAATAAGTGTTACTAGTCAATATAAAGAAGAGGCATTTAAAATCTGCATGGATCACTAGTTTACAAAGTATTTTCGATTTTTTATAAAATTCGGTAAAAAAACACAAATCTGGTTAAAAAAAAATTAAGACTTCTAAGTTATAATATTGGATTGGAAACAGAAAGGGGAGGCCTTTGTCCAGCAGTGAGACACTGAAATATGCTAGTAAAAAAAAAGTTATAATATAAAATATCTCATGTCAAAAATTTTTTTTTTGTAAATTACGCCAACTTAAATATTTTACTATAAATTCAATTACTTTTTTTTGGAACTTTTTAATTCAAGTTTATTGTGCAAGCCTTCCATTGTACAATCAGCTATATTCTTTTACGAATTTGAGTAATTCGCGTTTTTGTATGGGCCGGTATATTGCCATACAATGCGCACGGTGCTCAATGTATGGAAAATGTGATGGCAACTTGAATTTCATATAACTGTGTATATAAGAATGATAGAAGGATAAATCAATATGATTAAGAACAGTGATCTTTTAATTAACAATACAAAAGTAAATTATATGCATAAGTACCTAGTAGTTTGTTTTCTAAAAAAAAATTAAAAAATGTGCAATTGGTAAAATTTGAAAATTTGATACCTTTAACAATACTTCCAATTCTGACGTCCTAGAAAAAAATCATACTCAGATCCGTATTTAGCATGCAAAAATCTAAAAGATACAACAAGTTTCATATGTTCAACACAATTTAATATTTTGTAAACTATTTAATCAAGAAATCAAGAGTATAAAAATACGAAATCGACCTTTTCATTTCATTTATTTATTCCCAGAAACTTAAATCTTTTTTACAATTTATTTTATTTTGCCAAACTGCCAGGCAGTTTATCGGAGAAAGAAACCTCTTATATGACTTATGCTGTCTCATTCTAAATCCGATCAAGAAATCTATACTAATATTATAAAGCGGAAGAGTTTGTTTGTTTGTTTGTTTGTTTGTTTGTTTAAACGCGCTAATCTCAGGAAGTAATGGTCCGATTTGAAAAATTCTTTTTTTGTTGGGTAGTCCATTTATAGAGGAAGGCTTTAGGCTATAACATTACGTTCCGACAACCACGCGAACGAAGTCGCGGGCACAGCTAGTAATTCATATGTGAAATTCAGATTTTGAAATATTTTGCACAACATCATACAATCATCAATTGTTATATACAGGCTGACTTTTAAACCACCAGCCAAATTTTTGGAGCAAGTTCAGTCCATGATACTGAACTACTTTCCATAAAAACAATTAACGAAAAACTAAAATAAAAATTCGCCTTTTCATACAAATCAATTTCATACATTTATATTTTAAATTTAACTGCGCCACCTGTTATCTTACTGATATACTTCGCACTCCTTCTCTTTATGGTTGCCTGTAAGAGATTGCTTCGGCGATAAGGCCGCCTCTTGTACCTTATTTATTTATAAGTTCCGTAAACTTTGTATTTTTTATTGTTTTTATTTGGTGCAATAAAGATTTTTGTATTGTATTGTATTGTATCAGCGCTCAGTCAAACGGATTTTCTATGGGAAGACGAAAAATTTTCATCGATTTTTAATAACTTTTTTTATAGAAATTAGTTCAGTATCATGGACTGAACTTGCTCCAAAAATTTGGCTGGTGGTTTAAAAGTCAGCCTGTATAGATATGCAGGGTACATGTTTCTTCTATCTTTAAATCTTTTATCTATAAAAAAATCATATTTTTTTTAAACCAACTGATATGCCATTAAACCAATACATACCGTAAAAACATAGTATTTAAACAAGTATTTGCTTGAAATTAGTCAAGGTTTGCAAACGACACCCCCGCAAGTGGAAACCTTTAGGAAACGACAATGATTCACCATTGACTTTTGGGACTATACACATAAAAGGTCAGAGCCGCTCAGTGTAACCTTCAACCATCGTACAACAAACTACGCACTCATTGTTGTCTTTCGACCGAAAAAGCGCTAAGCTTCTCCGTTTCAGTCAGCTTCGGCAAAAATGCTTTCGTAATTTAGGATGTAAGAAATTATTTTCTTTCTCTTCTTTATCCCTTACAGGGGCATACAGAGCCTAGGGCGGCAAGGCCCAGGCCACTTTTAGCGTGATAGTGGGCATGAACGCATTGAATTATATTGCATGAAGGACTCGATCGGCTTTTACGATCTGCGCGGGAAGAGAAGCAGCTGGTACATTCTATATTTTTTTTCTTTTATCCCAAACCAGCATGAAGCAATATGGAAGTAAAAATGCTGATTTATTAAGATAGAACCATTTGGCCTAAATTAGCCTAAAAATATTTTTTTTTGTTAATGAGGGGAAGTATACCAGGACACTGAATAAAATTTTTGCAGTAATTTTTCTGGGAAGATACCCAGAATTACCCAAATTCGTTTAGTGACGCTCAAGTGGGCAAGGAAAAGAGCGCCTTTGATGTCAACCTACAGCATGGCTCAAAGAACACGGGGCGTTAAGCGGTTTTCACATGCAGGCAAGGAGGATTAGCTTGTCCCTTTGGGACTATGGGCCTTTCCCTCATCTTCTTTCTTTCGTCTAAGTTTTAAGATTTGCGTAATCAATACGTTGAATAAATAAGGCGAAAAAAACCGACCATATTGCTACAAAACTAAATAGTTGGTTTATTAAAAAAAAGGTACCTAAGTATTTTTTAATACGAAGGTAAAAGACACACGCTATAAGTCGAACACATAGTTAGCGTTTACGCGAACAATTTAAAGAAGACATCTACATACTTAAAAGCAAATTCAATCACAGTCAGCTACTTTTAAAATATATAACCCCCTAATAAACATGAAAGCAACAAAAACATATATATAAATTCACCATTACGCACGATCCACACCGGAAAATGTAAACCAACCTTTACCTTTTACACTTGACAGAATGTGAACAGCGCTTGACATCTCACAAGCAATATAAGCGTACTTTAGCCAACCTCTTAATATTTAAGGGCCCAGTTTATCTCCTAAAGAAATTGCCATTTTGAAAGCTCAGATGCCCAAAGCAATATACTAATGGACTTGAGTTTATTAAATTTGTATTACGGACACTTAGCGGATCAAATCTCGAGTGGTTTTCAAAGATAAGCAAAATGTACAATGAGCTTCGTTAAATGAATGTCTTCACAAATTAATCACCGCTTCACGCCGAATTAAGCCCCTTTGCACGATTGCTACTTTTTGGAGAATTAATTTAATTGGTGCAAATTACTCAAGTTTAGAAATTGAATGAATAGGTATTGCTTATCTATTCCAATTATTTTGAATTTATTTTATCAAGTACCTTATCTAATAGATTGTTTAACTATATCATCATCATATCAGCCTCAGGAAGTCCACTGCTGGACATAGGCCTCCCCCAAGGATTTCCAAAACGACCGATCGGAAGCGGCCTGCATCCAGCGTTTTCCTGGATATAATATATATATATATATATTTTAACTATATAATAAAACAAAAAATAAAATGACAAATACCAACCTCATAAGTAATCATTAACATAAAAATTCAAGATGATAAATAGTTGGTACTATTCAAAAACTATTCCACTTTTTAACTGGTAAAAATCTAAAACTGCTTAAAAATTAAGCCTGACTCATTTAAACCAAAAAGCTGAAAATAGAATTCCATAATATTGAATGATGCTAAAAGTCCTAAAATTGCATGTAACCGAACAAACTGTAATAACAATTTTAAATTATGTACCTACAAAGTGCAACATAGAGTTAATTGTCAAACAAAGTACGAGTTGCAAAGTAACGACGAAGGCAGAAACAGCACGCACTCAGAAGCTGCAGCAAGTTTAATGGAAAAGTTCACTCTCGCTATTCATATTAATTACAGTTGGGGCATAGGTAAGGTAAGGTCGCGACCTTGCGCCGCCGTTTTGCGGCCAGCATACAGAGTACCGTGGGGCAAAATGTTTAGATCAGGTGAATATAACTCGTACACTATATTTTAGAGGAATTGCCTTCCGTGTACGTTCTCTTTTATTGACCATCACTGATCTAAATTTTTCCAAGCCACTGTTACTTATGGCGACTGACATAGCCATAACATTAATTAATAATACTTGTAAAAACGGGGACAAACGTGAGTTTCGAAGCATGGATGAACCGCTTAGAAGGTGCACACATACAGTTTCAGCCCGCATCAAGCGTTCGTTTTACGAGCAATGTTTTTTCTGTCAATTGCATAAAAAAGTCAGTTATCCTTAAATTGTTAGAATATCAATACTTACTATACAGTGTGTTCAGTAAGACAATCCGATAACTTAAGGACATGCTGTCGTCATCAATACGAAAAACTTTTACTAAGGATATAATTTTGGAAAGATTCTCTCTAAAAGTTGCAATGCAAGACCGAACACACTCGGTATATGAATGATTTAAAAGGGGAGATTTTTTTATGAATAAGGGGATTTTTTATGAATATTAGTGGTTAATATTTGTTGATTAGGTAAAAGATTTTCACACAACAAAACCGTTGTGAAGGATGGGTCTCTTTGAGTGATTTTCAGTCCTAGTAGAGAAGTCTGTGGAGCACAATATTCAGGATGTATGTGTTAGTCAGGTAAAAGGTTTTTACAATAAAAGCGTCGAAAGTAAAGTTGAAAGGAAAATTGTAAAGAAAGAGACACAATTTAATTGCAAAACATATGTCATAACGGTGAATATATAAGTTTGTGTTTAAAAGACGACCCCAGAAGGATTTCGAAGTAGGTTGCGATAAACAAATACACACATCGAATTAACTACACCTTAATAATTTTGGAGGTCGGTTCAAATTAGACATCAAACCCACATCCCCGGTGCCCCAAGGAACAAACTATATTTCCACGTATCAAAGGATCGGAATCACTGTTTGCAAAGGACATGAAATAATTAGAGGCTTTACTTTGAATAAGGCTCATCACGTCATTTTGTGTTATCCGGAAGGCTGACAAAGGGAAGATATTGTGCGATCGTCTATGGCTTCACATCATACTTGGTAATCCGTCAAATTAGTAGCCACAGAAGGGTTGACTTATTTTCATCAGGTGTCCTTTATAGCTAAACACTGGTGTCAGATTTTCCGAGCTGCTTGTAGTCATCTGACGTATATAGTTCAATGTCTTTCATCTATTGACAATATTATTTTTTACACAATACCTAATAAACTGGGTACAGGAACATAAAAGGATACAAGTACTCCGTACAGAAGTCTCCCTCAGCAAAGGAATTCAAAGAAATATCAACTCAATGTGGTTAGCGATATGGTTCAATTTAGCTCACGTCAGAACTCAGCACCTTTTCGTTTAGATACCTACACATCCATTGCAGGCCAATTTCATTCTTATTACCCTGGACAAACGATTCGTATAACTGAATTTACCACTAGCAGGGGCCGCCGTGCTCTTATTTATATTTTCGATACCTAAACGGGGAGTGACACAGGCCTGGTACAGGTTTCCTCACGATGTTTTCATTCACCGGAAGTAAGTTTTAACTTTAAAATGACCGTACATTAGTCAGACTGTATTATAAGCTCAGAGGTACTCGTACAAGTCGAGCCGGACAGGGATCGAATCAGTCGCACATTGATCAGCAAACAACTGCGCATTGATCATTTTCAGAAGTGCCCTTGCGTCTGTCTCCTAGTAGGCACTGAGTAGCAGATATTTGTATTCCATGAAATAGCTTTAATCTTGCGGCTTAGGTGGATCTTTGGGGCGACGAAGATGGATAAGATCAGGAATGAATAATATAAGAAGGAGTTTAAAGGTAGCACCGACTGTAGAGAAGTTGAAAAAACACCGTTTAACATGGTACGGTCATGTCGAGAGGCGGGACGCCGACCATCTGGATAATTAAATGGTAACTTGATGTGGATGTGCACAGAAAAAGAGGACGACCTGGAAAGACGTGGGGGGAATTTGGGAAGCGGGACATGAAGGAGAAGGGGTTGGTACAGATATGGTAAATGATAGAAAACGATGGAGGGAGTTGACATACAGAACTGACCCCAAATATGGAGAAGGCGAGAAGGATGATGATGATGGAATATCTTTTTTTTCTTTCTGATCTTCAAATATATATATATGTATGTATATAATATGTTGTATGTATAAATATAGTATTTATTTTATACGATATTAATGTATGATCATTTAAAAGTACTTATTATTTCTGGATTGTTTCTATCTATTTTAGACGCCAACTATTCTGTTTCTTTTCTCCTAAATGTTGACAGGGAGAGAATGCTTTAGCATTAAGTCTACCTATTGTAGCTTTTGGCTCAATAAAAATTAAAAAAATAAATAAATATCTTCAAATATTTGCCGAATAATGCGAATACCAATCCGCTAACACCATAATAATATAATAACCATGTAAAGAGCCAGCTTTACATTATGTATCAGTAATTTGATGAAAGAAACATAATCCAGGAAGTTGAGCCATTATTATGCCATACAAGATTCTCCTCCATATTATATTCTGATGATGACACTCACTTGCCCTTTATATCACACATTAGGTGTATAACATAAACTCGAAAAGGGACACCGTGTGCAATATAGCAAAATATACGTGTAACAATATTAGCATGTTTTACACCCACATAATTAAGCCCTCCAATCAATTCATATTATAGAATACAAATAAGTATACCATTTTCTTCAATGTTATGAAGAATATTTGTGAGAGATATAATAAAAAAAATATAATAAATAAAAAAAAATATATAAATGATGAACAAAAAACCGGTCAAGTGCGAGTCCGACTTGTACATGAAGGGTTCCGTACCTCCGTACAATGTTTTAAAACGCTAAAAAACACGTTTCTTGTATGAGGACCCTTTAATTTTTATCCTTATTTTTAGTATTCAGCGGCCACAGTAATATACATAATCGGTGAAAATTTCAAGTGCCTAGCTATTACGGTTCAAGAGATAGAGATGGAAAATACAGACGGAAGGACAGCGGAGTCTTAGTAATAGGGTCCCGTTGGCTCTCTTTGTTTACGGAACCCTAAAAAGAACCTTTAATATTTTTTTTTATAGTAAATTATCACACAACTAACAAAAAGCTAATTGATTGATGTTGAGTGTTTGTGTTTTAAAAACTCATCAACAAATGTTCAATTCTATCGATCCATGAATGAAACAATAACTTAATCCCAGCCACTTTCCATAATCCACCTTACCGAGCAACTTTTATCGAAGTAATATTAATAGTCAAACTTGCGTCTACCAGGATAATATAACCGCAAAGTGTTCACGAACAAAGTTTATGAAATAAGTAAACAGCCTTGTCCCATATACCGGTACCGAGAGGCCATGTTGATAATATTACAGTATGAGCGCCAAGCAAGGGCGAATCCAGGAGGGTTATATGTCCCCCTTACATTAAATGCACAAGCAAATATTTTAATGTTTTCAAACTATGAAGTTATTTCTATACGATATTTTTTAGCTTTTTTTTGCCATTTAGGCCAACTAAGTTGGACAAAAGTCCTTTTTGTCCCTTTTTGTTTCCAATTACTTCTATTTTCGGCTTCCCTCAATTCTTTATCAAAAGCGGACAATTCGTCTCTCCATCTCATCCTAGGTTTTTCTATGTACTTACCTATTTCGATAATATGATTTTCTTTTTTTTGTTAAGCTTCAAAAGGCTCGGCTACAGCTAACATGTCTCGCGAAGTACAAAATATCTCCCTCCGTTATTTTATAAATGGCTGACAAAATTGTTTAGCCCCAATACAGGTAATAACAGTCCCTGAATATGGAAATTGGGTCGTGGTGGCTATGGTAGATAGCGGGTAGTACCCCAATGCCGTCATAGTATAAAGCATAGTTTCATAGATATTTTATTCGTTATAATGTTAGAAATTGTGTCGCATATTGGCAGACATTTTGTGCGATTCCAACCCCTGGCAGACACCCTTTAAGTATCAAAAGTGTAAGTATATCGTCATAGTATAAAAGCTGAATTTTATGTTATTTGGCGAACTATCATATGATGTTTCCTATATTTCCTCATCAGCCAGACAGTTTCGATGGTTCCTTCATCTTGCCAGACACATTAGAAGGCAAGTGAAATAGAACGTTCGTAAGACAAGCATGATTTTTTGGCAACTATTTGTGACCCCCTGAACCGAAGGCTGGATCCGTCCACAGCGCCAAGTCCCAACCGGCAATGCTCTTAAATAATTCATTTCGCCTACACAGTCTTAGAACTCCTCACGATGCATGCAAGCCTGGTATCCAAAATGTAGCGACGTTACCTGTGCCTATAAATGGCACCCCAGAGGGAATTCTTGAATAACGTACTACACTGCGTCTCCCTACCGTCAGAACCTAACGTATACGTGTAATACATGTGTAAGTGGAGCCAAGACATCTAGTGTTTAGCAAGTTAAATCCTCTTTGGGCTACCGTAAAAAAGTTCCATTGAAATAGGTCCAGTAGTAAAAAAATCTATTTTCATCCATCCTTTCTAAATAAACGCTGCTTATTAAAATTTTAGTAAATAAGTAGCACTTTAATGCATCAAAAACACATAAATAATATTCAAAAATATGTAAAGTATCAATAGGCGGTCCTATCGCTTACACTGGTGGTGCGATGAAGAGAGTGATGTTTTGTGATAGTAGATTTATGATTTCGATATATGTTATATAAAGTCCCTTTTTGCTTGTCCGCCAATTACCTGGACCACTAATGATTTTGATATGATAGTCACTATTCAATTCACTACCGTGTACAACATTTCATGAAGAAGGTAAGACATATATGAAGGGTCCACGCCAATAGTTATTTATTTATTTATTTTACACTTAATTGCACACCCTTTAACAAAACAAAAAGATACATATATATGGAGGCAATTATACAAAAGGCAGCCTGATCGCATAGCAATCTCTTCCAGGTATAATTAGCTTTTCTTATGATTATATGGAACGACTATTCATAGCGGAGACTGACCGCTAGTTTTTTTTATTATATCATTACGGTGATATTGTTTCGCCATCATATATTCGGTATCCCTCATTAACCTCCGAATAAATCAGTAGAAGGATGTTTCATAATTCATGATGCATAAAACATATCTCCTTGATTTTTCTGATAAGATACCTACTGTTGTCTGTGGGTACAGTCAACACCACGGCAAGTTACTCATATCTCATAACGCATCTTGTGCAGCGGTAATAGTGGCGAAAATGCAATGGGCAGTAAGACGTGCTGCTGATGGAGCGTACAATCAGAAAAATAATTCGCCAGGAAGAAAGAGGTCACCGCTGCAATAGAAAATATAATAAGAACTCAGCTCACATATGATAATAATACTCTTTAATACTCTTTCCACGGATGGAACAGAATGGTTTAATATTTGTGAATGCAATTGCACCATGATGCTTTCTTCAAAAGTTATGGTGAAAATAAGCCTGCTATAAACTGTAAGCCTATAATCATCATCAGCATCCGAACGTATTCCCGTTTGCATCCTCAGCGGTAACGCTTCAGAGCTCGGGGTCCGCTACTTAAGGTGAAGACATAAGAGAAACAGTGTAATCGAAGTGATTTTGGGCAAATATTTTGTCTTAAATATAGAACGTGAAGTTTTGAAATATTTATATACTGTATAGGATATCCTAAAGTGTTGCTTTACGATTGAAAATGCTTGCTTTTAGTTTCTATTCACATCCAGAAATAATTTGAAAAGCGTCGATCTGTTATTTTTTGGGCAAATTTTTTATCATTATTACAAATCCATTTTAAACCTATACTGGATATATTTGTGACTTTAGTTTGTGTCTATTATTCAACATTCCAATAGTTGGAAAAAGTAATCAAACAATTGAATAATTTAGAAAAAAGAATTTACGCCTACTGAAAACATGAAAACGTCAAAACTATATTTGCTTGCAAAAACTATCAGGCGCAAAAGCATTCGGCGGCGCGGCGTTGCCGATCTGTGCAGCGTTTGTAAACGCGGCGTTGTTGCCAGCTCGTGCACGTTTCGCTACCTAACCTACGAGTATTGTGATATATTTGATGGAAAAAGTCACAATGTGATAATTTCGAGCTGTTGTATATTTGATTTTAAAAAAATGGGTAATGTTTATTTTTCGTGTATGTAAGTGGCCAACACTGGTGTCAGATGTTTCAAGCTGCCTTAAGGCATCAGACATAGCTTGACGACTGCCATACAATGACAACCGAGACCAACGGCTTTTAGGTGCTTTCCGAAGCACGGAGGAGCTCGAGAAATTTTTGTATCACTTGTGGTCACCCATCCAAGTACGGACCACACCCGGGGTTGCTTAACTTGCAGTAGCGGCGTTAGGGTAGGGCGCGGTTGGGCGACCACCCAGGGCACCAGATACAAAGGGGTGACAGGGGGCGTTTTTGGGCAAGGGGGGTAATAATAAATATATAAATAGCGGCTGGTTAATGGCGGCAACTCCTAAACTCTTATTTGTATGCATATTGTAAACGAAGGGAGGAAGGGGGTGGGCCCTTCCTCCCTTCGTTCACAATGGAGTGGCAAATTTTAAGAATTCTATATCGTACTTGCACCCCTCCCCCCCGTCGGCAGAAATAAATCCTATAAGATTGAAGCCTAACTCAGAGTCTAAATTGCAGTTTGAGGGGGGAGGGGGGGGGGGAACTCGCCCGGGCCGCTGGTAGAGCTAAAACCGGCACTGTTAAGAGAAGAAATAGGCGGAACAGTTTAAATTATTTGACTTTAGTTTTACGACCGGCCGGGCGGCCGCCTGACGTCAAACCTCTTTGAGAATGTATTTGTTCCAAAAGTTTTACAACCGGCCGCTGCTCGACGTTAACCCTGCTTAGGAATACAATTGTAGCACGAGATGTCCTTTAGTTGCCTCTTACGACATCCACGGAAGAGACATGGAGTAGTCCTATTCTAACCCGTTCCGGGTTGGAATAGGACTGGACCACACTGGAAAGTTGAACAAATAGAATAAGTATGATAGGTAGGTACTCATGTTCATTTTGTAAGTAGTAATCTGATATGCATTCATCTGAATTGCAATGTTTTAGATTTTCTATGATTTTAACCGCGCGGCACACAACCAAAGGATTTGACTCAGTACCTACATTGCGTGAATGTATAGAGTTATATCGATTCAGAGACGTCATTGTTTAAATTATACCTACTGAAGTTGTTACAACAAATAATCCAAATAATTAAATTCGTTTTGTTTTTACCCGACTACGTCGAACGAAAAAAGAGGTTCATGCATGTGTTTCGCCGCTATGCATGTATGGTACGTGTTCATCTGTTCCCTCGGCATAATGATGATATCCATGAAAAAAAAAATACACGTGTATATTAAATACACGTGTATATGTATCCAAGTTTTTCAAAATTTCTGAAGGCCGTACCTAATTTTTTGGGGGTCCAGTGCTGCCCCCATTTAAAATAAATCATTTTAAAGTAAACGGAGATATCATTTAAAATTTGAGAACGGTTTGTGTTGGTATGTATTAGTAGTTATTGGTATGTGTTGATAAGTATTGGTATGTGTTGGAGATAAAATATGAAGCATTGTAAGATCTAAAACCTTTCCTAATTTCATAGGAAAAGTTAAGCCTATATGATATATCCATATACAAAGTAAAGAGGAGTAAACTTGTCTAGTTTTATTTACCCTATACTACTTACATTTTACCTCTTTACTACTTACATTTTTAACTTTGGTTCAATTATGGAAATTTACAGATTTAATGTTATGTAAATACTAAAGTTAATTTGTATGAGTACAATAGCCTCTCGGCTTATCTATCAGACAACACAGTCACACTCACGTTCTTTTCTTTCTCTTTAACATTCTATTTAATCCTCGCTCACACGTATATCTTCATGAAAAATTCTCCTTTAAAGTTTTTGATAGCCGTCGTCGTTCGTAGTGAACCACTTCTACAGATCCCAGATCACATTCCTCACAGACCTACGCGAAGTCCTTCGCTGTGCTCGCTGCGCGTTTATGGAACGCTTTACCAGTGGAGATAAAATGTCTCAATTATTAGGCTCCTTTAAATCTAGACTTGAGTAATATAAAATATTTATTTATATATTATATGTAGCATATTCATTAGGTATGTATGTAGTGTATTTGTAGCGTTTAAGCTTTATCATTATACTTGTTTTTTTTTTCATTGCTCTGTACGTACTTCTGCCTTCCTACTAAATTTGTAACTATCCTCTGCCCTACCTACTGGTTGACTGGAAGAGATCCCTTCTGGGATAAGTCCACCATTTGTAATATCAATTATTTTATTATGTGTAACTATCGCTGATGTACAATAAAGGTTTTTAAATGAATTGTAAAATTATTACCATCATAGAAAGCCTTATACGTCGTATAAGATAATAATGTTTATGTGAAACCATTTTTTATCTATTTTGTTTCGTACAAATTCTTTAGATAGTAAGAGAAAAGTTGAATTATGTTTTAATTTCTATTTTGAAAAATTGTTTCGAAAAGTATTTACTGTGTTTCATTTAACATCAACTATCAACATACCCTGTATTAATTATTTATAAAAATACAATAGGGGTCATCCCTATTGTATTTTTATAAAGATAGTTGATGTAAAATGAAACAAAGTGAGTACTTTTGCAACATGTAAATACTCAACGCTTGTGCAAAGCATGTACTGGTCTTAATTGATTGATATTTAATGCACAAGACTATTTAATTGTAGCGAAAAGTAACAGAAATGGTCTTTTTTTTTACTGGTGTGACTTTCGTGGTCAGATTTTTTCAGCATTTTATATCTTTATCAATGAGAATCAATAAATTAACAGAAAACAGATTTTGACTAGTGTTTCGCATGCATCATGATTTTTTTATTACGGTACTTTTAGAATTTTTGAAATCCGTTCATAAATGCAGAAGATATTCAATATTTTATTGGACCCGATTTAAAAACACGCGTCTGCCAGCCAAGTAGTGATGACGTCACTCCGGACCATACGGCACGCCACCGCCGCGCGCCGTCCGCCCGCAAATATCGTGGTTAGTGGTCAACACTGTTGGTTTTTTGCATTGTTTCGGTAACTGTAATAATAAGTAACAAATTGAAAGATGGATTTGAAAAAGGACTATCCATAAATCAGTATTTTATATATTTATGGGTACGGAACCCTGAAAATTAGTTAATCGTAACATTTATTGCAGGTTAAAATACAGTTGTCTCCTGAACTATGCATGTACCTACGTAGGTAGATAGGCGTTCAGATAACCCAAACGTTTACTTTTAGATTTTAAGCAATGGCCGATGGGTTATTAAAAGGCTGTACCAGGTTGAATTAGATAAATCTAGCAATAATGAGAAAAAGAGATAGATAGGTACCGATAATATAACCTATTTCTATTGATCGTTTAGGTAGGTAGGTACATACTTAATTAATACTAAATAAGTACTATAATATGTCAAAATGATCTTCGCAACAGTAAAAAGTACCTACTCTTGCTTGCTAGTGGATCTCTCTTCATAACAATGATCCACTTTTTTATAGTTTTTTGGTCCGTTGGAACACGAAAAAAAACGGCCAAGTGAAAGTCAGACTCGCCCATGAAGGTTCCGTAGCAGCAAGTAACATAATATAAAAGTTCATGTAGTTCGTTGTAACTTTGATCGATGTTTTAATGATAGTGTATTTTTTTTAAGTTATTTGCGGTTTACGATTTATGACGTATAAAAAAAAACTACTTACCAGATCTCGTTCAAACCAATTTTTGGTGGAAGTTTGCATGGTTATGTACATCATATATTTTTTTAGTTTTATCATTCTTTTATTTTAGAAGTTACAGGGGCGGGGGGGATACACACACATTTTACCACTTTGGAAGTGTCTCTCGCGCAAACTATTCAGTTTAGAAAAAAATGATATTAGAAACCTCAATATCAATTTTGAAGAGCTATCCATAGATACTCCACACGTAAGGGTTTGATAAAAAAAATTTTTGAGTTTCAGTTCTAAGTATGGGTTCCCCCCAAAATTTATTGTTTTTTTTTCTATTTTTGTGTAAAAATCTTAATGCGGTTTACAGAATACATCTACTTATCAAGTTTCAACAGTATAGATCTTATAGTTTTGGAAAAAAGTGGCTGTGACATACGGACGGACAGACAGACAGACAGACAGACATGACGAATCCATAAGGGTTCCGTTTTTTGCCATTTGGCTACGGATCCCTAAAAATTGTTTGTTTGGAGTAGGTACCTACTATTAGAATTAGAATTTCATTGTTCCGGATTTTTTTGTTTAAAGCAATATATTTCTGGCAACAAATAAGTTGTTTGAATTTAATAGCAAATAATGTTTTTACGTCAAAACATGGGTATATACATTTGTATTAAATTCTCGTAAAAATAGACTAAAATAGTCAATCTTATAATCTCTGTAAAATATTTTGGGCGAATCTATAACGTGAATAAGTCTGTGTGTAACAACTAACGACGCGCAAAAAACTTTTTGAAAAGTGATATCTGCTTGCCGTCCATTGTATGTAATTCCGATTTTTTGATAGATGGCGCTGGCCATGTTTCTATGTGTGCACACTCAGTGTGCGTATTAGGTTGTGCATGTGTGAGTGAAAACAAGCGAGGTCATTTGCCTATCTCTTCGCCTTAAGCTAGGTGATTTGACGAGGTTACTGGTTTTTATACAGAGCTACTACCGTCTGACCTCCGCAACCCAAAGGGTAGACCAGCCTGTGAGCCTATAATGTCATACAAAATAAATTTGTTTGTCGTACTAATATATTTTGCTCTTGTATTGCATTTTTTTAACTAATTCGTATAAACAAAATCAATAATCAATTCAATAAATTAAAACCATTCATAAGATTAGTTTAATACATTTTTTTTTAAAGCGGATTAACCTCTTAGATGGTACCTCTATATCTCTTTTAGTTTTTGTTATGTTGTCATTCATATCATAATTGAACGGTTGTATGATTCTCTTCTACACAAGATCTCTGTACTGTCAGTACTGTGCAAACGTGTCTGTGTCGTGCCCTTCCTTGGTGGAGAAATAAATACTACATACAGCGAGCTCGGAACTCTTCTCATTTAACAACAGTCTGCTCCTAACAAGAGCAACCGGAAAACTGGAATTCGGACACACGAAAGAAGCTGAAACGGAGACATTTAAGTCGGAAGCTAGGCGAGGACAAGATAGATCAATAGTTAAAATAAAGTTAAGCAGAAGTAATAGGGTACAACACTCGAAAATAGGGAGACATGTCAGACATGGATAATACTCTACGCACAAGAACCTGGTTCATAAGTTCACAGATAATGATGTAAGTACTAAAATACCAGCCAATGCTACAAGGCAATGCATGCAACCGAAACGAGCTAAAAGGAGAGAGATGTAGTAACGTACTGGTGGATTAACATTTTGATCTATCAAAAGACTAATATCACATTTAGAGATAGACACGCAACAGTTGATTCTTTCAGATTTCATGTTGATCTTATTGATCTCTACCGTCTGTATAATTTCAATGTATAATGATGGAAAACGCAAACAATTTTAAACATCGTACATTACTGATTCATGTGCACTGTAATTCGTACTTTCGCTGATAAGTACTCGTATATTACGTGATGTGTGCAATTTTGTCGACAAGCCCGTTGAACTTTATAATATTGTTTGTTATAAACCGATTTTAAAGCAAAAAATATAGATTGTTATCATTGATTTTTATATAAACAAATAGTATTGACTAGCTTTTGCCCTCGGCTTCGCTCGCGTCCTTTCTTAGCGGATGCCTACGTCATAACATCTATCTGCATGCCAAATTTCAGCCCGATCCGTCCAGTGGTTTGGGCTGTGCGTTGATAGATCACTATGTCAGTCAGTCAGTCAGTCTTTGAGTCATATATATTTAGATGATATAAAATAATAGGAAGCGGTATTCAACTTAGCTATAAGTTAATGATCTGACGTCAACAACTATTATGGAATCTAAGGAAAAAATTGACAATTGTCAAGTGATACAAACATCGAAAGATAAATCAATGATTTTGAATTACTTGTAGTGTATTAGCGTAGTTATAATGTAATGTATTTTTTACTCGTGTGGGTTCGTGCTCATAATAGGACCACCCCGTCTCTCCTATAAGTTCGTAAGAGGCGACTAAAGGAAAAACAACGGTAACTAGTAACTCGTGAAAAAGCACTACGAAAAAGGGCAAGCAACGTTTTGCCAAATCATTTTACAGTTTGAATAGAATCCGAATCTTAGTAATTTTTTACCAAAGGCGATATACTTGAATACCTTACATCACAGCTACTCCTATGATTCTACTGTGGAATCCTTCATTTCGCTCTGGATTCGAAGAAGCGCCCTCGCCTTATAAATATTACTTTTACGCCTTGTAGCACAATGTTATCTTATAATACAATCCTTTGCAAACTAATGATATATCAACGCTATTGCCAATTTCAATACAATCTTGCTGATTGTATCAGAGACTAAATTACCATGCCATGTCAAACTAATTTAGTCTGTATCTAATAAGCCTAACGCCACAGTATAGATTAGTAATACCTAGAGCTAAACTCTAGAGTAGTAGAGTAGAGTAAGTACACTGGTACGCCTACGCCCTATCAAAATCAATACACTGTATAGTACTGTATACAAGCCGTTTCCATTTGAATAGGAATCAATAATTCAATACCTCGACTTGCGGTTAAACCAACAAATGACATAACAATTTTGAATGTTATCAGATGCTGAACTAAATGAAGCAAATGGTTGTATGTTGGGACAATTTTATGCGTATTATAATAGAAGGCAAAATAAAAGAAAAGGAGGGTAAGAGGAAAGCCCAGGCACAGCTATATAAAGCAAGTCAAAGAAAAGGTGATAGAAGTGAGTGTCGTATCAAGTAGTTAAGAGATTGGCGGAAAATAGAAAAGAATTTAAGAAACTCCACTGACAAGAGCGCCGCTCTTAAATTTTGATGATGATGGTTCAAATAGAGCAATAATAGAACTTACCAGATGCGTCATTGGTGATCGGCGTGCTTCGTTTGGGCGTGCTGGTAGTGCGTGGTGACGGCTGCGCTCGGCGGCACGGCGCGGTGCATTCCGGGATGGACGGCCGCTGCAACAATGGTTTGTCAGTTGATTAAGGCGAATAACTTGTTTTATCTTATGATGACAATTAACATTTTGATAACCATCAGGCATAGATAGACCTTTTATTTAATAGGAATGTGGACTGATACTGATACATATTGATACACTATACGTCTTTGTCCCTAAAGGGGCAGACAGAGCATGTTGAGTCTTGCGGCTGTAAGCAGACAAGAACCCAAGGCCGCAAGACCCAAAGGCTACTTTTAGTGATCCCCGAGACCAGCATGTCAGTTGAATAAGGCGAAAACTGTGCAGAAATGGCGCCTTCATTTAAAAAAAATGTTGAAGAATCGTAAAAATGGTGACAATTACCTAACATTTCGCTAACCGTGAGGAATAATAACCCTTTTAATTATTTCACGAATAACCGTTGAAAGTTTGGTAGTCCGCTTAGTTTTAAAACGCGGTTCTGCTAAAAGGGGTTGGCGCTAACTCATTTTAAAACTAGACGAACTAACGTAATACTTTTAACGATTATTCATAAAAATAATAATTTAAAGGGCTATCTAATGCCTGACGGTTAGCAAAATGTTTATCACCATATTTACGATTAAGCGTCCTAATTTGAAATAAATGATTTTTTGAAGAAGAGATCCACGCATGTCTAGGTCGGCCAAAGGAATAAGTATTTAGAACTATTTAGAACATACAGATGTAAATGTTCTAAAAACATAGTTGTAATTGAATTGAATTTGAATACAGATCGAACATTGAATACAGTCGAGTCGAACATCTTATTCCATGGTGAAAGAGAGTAATGAAATCTCGAAGGGCATTCTAATACAAATTGTCTGGTCAACTGGTATCTGGTCACTTTTGTCCGTCAAAAAAGGTCAAAAACGACGGAATGTTTTTTTTCGAGATCCACCATTTGTACCTCAGAAAAAGTAGTAACTATTGGGGATATATTATAAATTGTTGTTCTATCTGTTACATTTCTGATTCCCCTTTTCGATCCATAAATCCACCAACTTGGCAACCGTTGCCTTTGCGTTATGCAACCCTTGGCTCAGCGTCCCCAGTGAGGGATAAAGCATCAAGTGTACATATATCCTCACAAGCTACAAAGTAAAAACTCTGCTAATTACAGGGAAGTAAGTGTCGAACTACACACAGCGCAAGATGCGCGACCAGGCGCCAGTTGCGCGGGTATATAGAAATTCCATGAACGACGCAAGTTGCTTCGCGCATCTGGCGCTGCGTGTGGTTCGACGCTAAGTGTGGACACAATCCTGTAAAAAAGCCATTCCAATTCGCTCCAAGAAGGGTACAGTGTGTTTCCGTATTATTATTAAAACCCAAATTCAGTTTAATTAATTTAATACTAATAAAGTAATCAAATTATTTTAATAACTACTGCATCTTCTAGAATATAGTCGTAATAATCGCTGATCGCCGATATAGACAACTCGTGCAAGTCATCTATACTAATATTATAAAGCGGGAGAGTTTGTTTGTTTGTTTAAACGCGCTAATCTCAGGAACTGATGGTCCGATTTGAAAAATTCTTTTTTTGTTGGGTAGTCCATTTATAGAGGAAGGCTTTATATAACATTACGTTCTGACAACCACGCGAACAAAGTGGCGGGCACAGCTAGTATTATATATTAGTTATTTGTGTGTGTTTTTTATTTACGATCAACTCACCAGTTTCGCTTTATACTCCTTGAAGTATATCCGCATGTTGGACACTTACACGAATCGACTCATGAATTTTATGATCACACATAAAATGAAGAGTGGAATGTTCTTCGATATCAATACGGCTGGATGTTTATAACCAAAATATCGAGTGAGTACTCGGATTAAATACTCAATCGAATATTTATTAAATATTTCATTATTTTATAAATATCGAATAATCGGAAATGCGAGAAATGTTTCCATAATTTAGTATCTATTTAATATAAACACTTTTAAAGAGAGCGTCAAGAGACATAAATATATTAAACACAATTCTAAACTACTTCACAAAAAGCTTTAAAATCTCATCTAAATGAAAAGATTTAAAATTTGTTTCTCTATGAAAAAAAAATTTGACCGAAAAAAAGGTCAGAATGGAAGTTCAAAGATATCAATCTTTTGATTTCCTAATAAACTACAGATTAAAGTACATGACCATTATTTGCCGACAAGGGGCAAATTTGGCAACATAATTTAGATAATATCAGAAAGCGTAGCAAAACATTTGATATCTAGAAATCTAGATCAACGGACAAGGACACGACTGACATCTGAATACCCGACGACCTGAAATGAAATAGAGTAGAACGCTGGTCTAAACTGATTAATAAGCAACTTTTTTGTACGTTCATACTCATAAAGAAATCTGCCCTCCTAAATCAGTCGTATAGTAAGTATTCTACCAAATTAATGTGTGTAGAGTTTTTTACGCAACTGAGAGAAAAAAACACTGCTTCTTAAATCGGTAGAGTTATATAATTTCAGCAAGTGATTATAATATACATATATAAGTGATTAAGGGAATGCATGTTTTTTAGAATAAGTGTAAGTACTTAGCGAGAATCTGTTAAAATTAAGAAACGCAAGTAAAAAAATTAAGATTCAAGATCCTTTGATAATTTGAAAACGATCAATGCAGATATTCAAATTACGGTACGATCAAAAGAATCTGATATTACTAAACAAACCACTAGTCAGCCTTCAAACTCCTAAAGAAATCATTATAGATAACAGTGCAACCACCCAAATCACAACAAGCCCGGTAGTCATTGTGAAATAAAATCTCCAAACATCCATAGACTTTTAAACCAAGTTACCTAAATCAGTCCAGCAGAGCAGACTAGTAGATTTGATATCACAGAAACTACCCAAATCACACCGCAACTTGATCAAACGAGCCAGATAATACGAATTTACGTAACAATGAAACCAAGATGGTAGACCACAACATAACCTTCAAACCCCTAAGAATATTGGATCAAGTAATACGCTATTTATTTTGCATCAAGTCAAATCAGATACTTACTTTTTTCTTAACTTCAAAAACATTTTTAATGGGATTTGTACGAAATATCGATTTATGACGTCATAGTTCCTTGAAGTCAAATAGCGCTCTTAATATCCGTTTTTCTGCATTTATAAATCTAAAATCACGTACAAAGTGGATGTGATCAATGACAAGTGGCATTATCTTGTGACGTTTTATTCTAATAACTGTACCAAATAATTTATTTTTAACCCACCATAATACCCAATTCAAAATTTTAATACAAACTAAAATTAGTCTAGTATACTAGTGTAATTAAAATCACTACTATTATCCAAATCACACCTCGAACAGTCGAGCCCTCGAGCCCGACAAGCCTGATAGATATTACGAAATAATGAAACCCAGATGGTACACCACAAAATAACCTTGAAACATCTTGAAACTAAGAATATCAGATCAAGTTATTCTTAATTTTAATTAAAACTAAAATTATTCTAGTATACTAGTACAATTAAAATCACGACTAGTACCCAAATCGAGCACGACCAGCCTGGCCTGATATTACAAAACAATGAAACCCAGATGGTAGACCACAAGACAACCTTCAAGCACCTATAGAATGTTGAACTAAGTAACCTGAGTCAACTCCTACGCAATGCAAATTCGTAGCGAACTAGCAAAGCTGCATAAATTTTGCAAGATTGCGGGAACAACATTATGGATGTAGAAAACTAACCAGACAAGATCAAAAGTTATAAGCTTTATGCACGGATGTGTACAGAATAAGTTATCCCATCAAAAACATAAATGTCAAAATTGGAGCAAAGTTCAAAATTATGATATGGTGTGGTTTTCTACTTTCGGTGGAATATTTGTTAACCTAGTAAAATAGGTCTAATAGAAGTACCTATGTAACTTTACAGGTCGTTAATTTTTAAAGCAAGTCCAATATTTGTTAACTTCTTTCATTTAATATGTGAAACGAATGATTCACAAAACTTTTTTTTAATGTAACCAACATACTCGTATGAAATTCATTTACTTACGTTACAGGTGTGTCCGCCTTTGAGTTACTGAGTTACATATGAGGTACGTATAGGAAATAAACAAAACAAACGCCAAAATAATGATATCTAAAAATACAGTACGAAAATAACGGGCATAACATAAAAAAAATCTACCAATTGTTACTTCGCAGGAGCTATTTTCGCTCGTGCTTACAAATTGATTGATGGAATACCGTTGTTAGGATTTCTTTGGAATACGTCCTTTAGTAGTAAACACCTGGCGGAATATACCAATCGCTATGTATCTAGGACGGTGAAATAATAAACGGGAAAGTGCGAGTCGGACTCGTAGATGAAGGGTTCCGTACTCCGTACAATGTTTTAAAACGCCGCAGTAACACGTTTCTTGCATGACAACCCCCTTCAATTTTAAACATTATTTTATTTTCAGTATTTTTGCTATAGCGGCCATAGTAACACATAATCTTTGAAAATTTCAAGTATCTAGTTAATTCCATTATAAAGATCTAGTTAAAAACGCTGAAAAAACACATTTTTAGGGTTCCGTACAAAAATTAAAAAACGGAACCCTTATAGGATCACTCGTGCGTCTGTCTGTCCGTCCGTCTGTCACAGTCAATTTGCTCCGAATCTACTCAACCGAATCAGGTGAAATTTGGTAGAATGTTGGAATCCTATGACCCAAACACATATGTGCAAAGTAAATAAATATTTTTTTAAAATAAGGGTCATTTTCGGTGGACAAATTAGGAAATTTAAAAAAAAGTTTACAAGCCTTACTATGTCATATATCAAATGAAAGGGCTCGTTATGATCGTTTAAAAGAAACAAAAAGTTGAGGAATCAACAGCGGATACACGGCCTCTCGCTAAAAGTGCACCTCACTAACATTCGAGGTCTGCACTCTAATCTCGTCCCAGTCCACCACCATCTTGAGACTGTAAGGCCGCATCTGCTCTTGCTTACGGAAACGCAAATTACTACCCCTGCTGATACATCCTACTTGCATTACCCAGGATATGTCCTGGAGCACAATTTCCGCTTTAAGGCAGGGCTTTGTTTCTATGTGCGTGATGACATCTGCTGTAAGCGTCTCCGTAACTTGGAAGATCCCTCTTCTTCTTCAATCTGGCTGCTTGTGGACACCGGCACAGAACAAATTGTCTATGTCGGTGTCTACCGATCGCATAGCGGTGACCAGGATACAACGAGGCTTTTTCGTCACCTAAGTGAGGCTGTTGATGTGACTCAGCAAAGGTATCCTACCGCGCAAATCGTTTTTCTGGGGGACTTTAATGCTCACCACGAACAATGGTTGTTCCCATACCAGAAAACTGACCATGCTGGTAGAGAGGCGTACAAGTTTGCCTTGTCTTCGAACCTTTCCCAGCTGGTCGACCAGGCGACTAGGATACCCGACGTTGAGAATCACATAGCTAATTGCTTGGACCTTCTGCTGACGACTGAACCAGACCGATATCACGTGTCTGTTTCAGCCCCTCTTGGGAGTTCTGACCACTGTCTGGTAAAGTCCGTCCTCATATGTCCTCCACCTGACTCCAGCCCTAGAGGCAATAGACGGGTTTGGCGGTACAAGTCAGCAGATTGGGAAGAGATGCGACATTTCCTTGCTTCTTACCCTTGGCTGCAAGCCTGCTTTTCTTCTGGCGATCCGTCGAGCTGTGCAAGTGCCGTTGCTGAGGTTCTCGGTCAGGCGATGGAGTATTATATTCCATTTTCTGATCGACCCTCTGGCATCAAAGCTGAACCCTGGTTCAATGCTGACTGTTTAAAAGCTGAGGCTATTAAACAGTCAGCATACCAGGCTTGGGCTGACGCTCGTAAGCGCAGAGCTCCGGATACGCGTAAAAAGAAGAAAGCCTTTAACTTTGCGGCCAAGTCCTGCAAAAAAACGCTTAAAAAGGCTCGCTTCGACCACATAGGCAGAGTTGGTGCCAAACTTGCTTCGTACCCATCCGGTAGTAAAGCATTTTGGTCTCTGGCTAAGTGCGTTGAAGCTAACTTTTGCCGCTCCTCACTTCCTCCTTTGCAGAAACCTGACGGTACACTGGCACACACGGCTTTAGAAAAAGCTAATTTACTAGCTTCACTGTTTGCCGAAAACTCACGTCTAGATGCTAGCAATCAAACACCGCCCCAGTTACCTCCTTGTGGATGTAAAATGCCTGAAGTCCGCATTCATCAAAAGGAGGTTCTCAAGACTCTACGCAACTTAGATGTGAATAAGGCCAGTGGTCCCGACGGTATTCCTGCTATTGTCTTAAGGAATTGCGCACCCGAGTTGTCTCCTGTTCTGACGCGCCTGTTTCGTCTATCTCTTCGGTCCGGAATCGTCCCAAAAATGTGGAAGCTCGCCAATGTTCAACCCGTACCTAAGAAGGGTAGACGTGCCGACCCTTCAAACTATCGCCCAATTGCAATCACCTCCATTCTGTGTAAGGTAATGGAGCGTGTTATTAACAAGCGCTTACTTGCGTACCTTGAGGACAATGATCTCCTCAGTGACCGGCAATACGGATTTCGCCAGAACCGATCTACTGGGGATCTTCTTGTGTACGCTACACATCTTTGGGGTGAAGCCCTTGAAAAATACGGTGAGGCACTTGCTGTCTCACTTGACATTTCAAAGGCATTTGACAGGGTATGGCATGACGCTCTTATAGCGAAGCTTTCCGCTTACGGTATCCCTCCCACCCTTTGTGCTTGGATTTCCGATTTCCTGAGGGAACGGTTTATTCGAGTAACTCTTGACGGCTGCTCGTCTGACCTATTGCCAATTAATGCTGGAGTACCTCAGGGATCTGTTCTTTCCGCAACGCTATTTCTGCTTCACATTAACGATCTGCTAAAGCCCGGTATTTTTGGGTATGCAGACGATAGCACCGTTACGGAAAGATATTTTTCTAGTGCAAGGGCAAAAAAACCGGAAATAGACGAACTAAGAGAGGCAATGGTGCTCCATACCAATCTTACTCTGCAAGCTGTCTCCGATTGGGGTGATGCCAACCTTGTGAGATTCAATGCCTCTAAGACACAGGCGTGTCTCTTCTCTGCTAAAAAGAGCCCTCTCAACTTGGCTCCCACTTTCCGGGGTGTGCCTGTTCCTATCACCCGTCATCTCGAACTTCTCGGTATCGATCTCTCATCAAATCTTAACTTCGGTAGCTATATTGAGTCCAGGGCTAAGACGGCTTCTAAAAAACTGGGCATCCTCTCCAAGGTCCAACGATATTTTACCCCTGACCAACTGTTGAGCCTTTACACAGCTCAAGTCCGCTCATGTATGGAGTATTGCTCCCACCTATGGGATGGATCTGCCCGCTATCAGCTCGAAGCCCTGGAAGCTATCGACAGACGTGCCAGAAGACTCGTTGGTGATGAGTTGCTTACGGCAGGACGGCTCCACAGCCTCGAACATCGCCGACTGGTAGCAAGTCTGTGTGTCTTCTACAGGTTGCACTTCGGGGAGTGTGCGCAGGAATTACATAATTTAATTCCCCCTGCACCATTCCACCATCGGACAACACGACGTGGACAGGGATTCCACCCATTTGTGGTCGATATTCCTCCTCATCGTACCTCTCGATTCGCCTCCTCCTTCATTGTGCGAACCGCTAAGGTGTGGAATTCCCTCCCTGCGTCGATGTTTCCCCATACATATAATTTAGGGATTTTCAAGGCAAGAGTGAACAGGCATTTTTTGAGTCTGCGTGATACACCTTAGACCTCATCTTAGCTTCCCATCAGGCTAGATAGAGATCAAACGCACTCAAATTTCTAATAAAAAAAAAAAAAAAATGAGGATCTCAAATATACTTTTGTTATTATTGTAAAATTAATAGTTTTGATTTTATTCCTGAAGGAAGACGAAAATTGACCATTCCCCCCCTTATCTCTGAAACTGGTGAGCCTAAAATTTTGAAAAAAATACAAAATATAGTTCATTGATTGTAGATAACAGGAAAACCTATAATAATTCAATTAATTATACGGAACCCTCTCCACGCGAGTTTAACTCGCACTTGGCCGGTTTTTTGTATGACGACCCGCTTTAATTTTTAACTTTTTCTTACTTTTTTATTATAGGTAAAAATTTCAAGTGTCTAGCTATTACCGTTCAAGAGATAGAGCCCTGTAACAGACTAGACGGACTGTGCAAAAGAATCGTGTGAAAGCGCCTTTACGTAATATGATTCACAGTTATTAACTTGATAAAAGATAAAACCATCAAGTTTACAACTCAATTCACAATAACTTTGTGAATTGCGTGAGATATTTTTAATAACTTTGAATTTGCGGCGAACAACGGCATTTGACTGGAAGAGATTCCATTATGGGATGGGTCCGCCGTTGTCAGTTTACTCTTTATGTTGTTATTGTATCTAATTACGTGATTTCATACTACAATAAATTTATTACAAACAAACAAATTTTATAGTGTAGTACTACATTCAATTCACTGTAGTATGTAGATTATAATCTCATAATTTTATTTTGGTCAATGGACTAAGTTTACTGCTTGTCAATCGGTAGTGAGTGAATAAGCTAAAGGCCAAAGGCCACATGACCGAAGTAACATTATGTAAAATGATGAGTCTTTTTTTAAAGAAATTGGTAATAATCACAGGTTGCTTGCTATCTAAAGTTTATTTGGAAGAAGACTAGATAGATTAAGGTGACGTGGGTTCACAATTTTCAATACCGTGCGTGTTTTTGAAAAATCACTGTTATTATACTACAACAGTTTATTATTCAAAAAATTTACAAAAAATCTTAAGGATTTACACCTGTCTGTAGAAAATTCTTAAGATTTTTATGTAAATTTTTTGTGGAATAAACTGTAGTAGTTTAATAACAGTGATTTTTCAAAAACACGCACAGTATTGCAAATTGTGAAGAAGCAGTAAGCATATTCATATTTGTTGTTCTAGATCCAGCAAAGATATAAATAAATAAATAAATATATACGGACAATATATATATGTCTTAAATGTTTAGCGAACTCGTAGCTATATTCAATGAAAGTACTTTTTATGCGAAATAAATGATGCATATTGTAAATGGGAAATTTTTGGTATGCATTTGTCGACTGATATCTGATTCTTTGTTTTATATTACGAAAGAAGGATATCCATCCCTATTTCGTAATATAATTTATATACAAAGTGGAAGGGATAAATCCAACCACGTAAACCGTAATAAATCGAACCACGGGCTATACTAGATGAATTAAGTATAATTAAATTAAAATAACAGTCAATAACAAAAAAAAAATTCGACATTCCCATACAAATCGCCCGGGTGGCCGGGCTCACTTTTGTATGGAAATGCAGAAAATTATTTTTGTTTTTTGGCTGATATTTTAATTTTATTATACTATAATGGTCTAGTATAGACCGTGGTTTGATTTATTACGGGTATGTCCCTTCCACGTTGTATATTCAATAATTGAATGTCACCGCTCGCTACTGGGCTCGTGGCGGGTGGCGGCTGGCAAGTGGGGAGGGCAACGGCCGCGCGTACAATAAAGTCAATAGGTTAGGCATTTATCAGAAATTTGAGAGAAAAAAAATATACACAAAATAAGACCTTTTTCTTACGGTTTTGGGTTCTATTAGTGATAAAGAACCGAAAACCGTAAGCAAAATAGCTAAGGGGTATAAAATCAACCCGTATATAATATATTTATTATATGCAGCATAAACGGGACGAAAGAAGAAAGACAGACATGGAAAGCACTTCAGCGACAAGAGCCCAGCTCATACGAGTAAATATAAGAAGAACAAAACAGGACGGACGAACCATTTTTGTACTGTTGTCTAACGTTTCGATTAGGTTACACTCTTCGTAGTCACACACAGACTCCTGCAGAGTCTGTGTGCGATCACGAAGACTGTAACTTCAAATCGAAACGTTACACCTACCGTATTAATTTCTGCATACGCTATATTTCACCATAAATGGATCCATGTGCGCGAGGTTACAGCATCGCTTCCGACTGAGCATAATTGACATCAGTCAATGCCGGTAATCAACAGGAACTTTAGGTTCAAGGTTCGATTCACCGAACTGACTGATTAGTCATGTATACTTTTAACCTTTTAGACGGACAGAAAAAAGAGGGGCGTTACGAGTATGTAACACTTTTTTTCTGCTCATCAAATAGTGAAGTGACTGATTTAGACTTAGATTTGTATGTTGTGTGCACATATGTATTTATGTATGTGTGCGTGTGTCCAGAGTTCCAAACCACAACCATCGGGTCGAAAAATAATGTCTATGACTAATTTTCTTGTATCCGTAAAAATAAAAATCTTTATGTAATTTTTCTTTTGTATCCTGAAATTAGCCACACTAGTGATTTGAACCCACAAACTGCACAATTGTTATGTGAGGGGAGAGTCAATAAACTAAAGTGCCGTAGTATGATATGAGGTTTATTATTTGTGGCTTAAAATTCTAACCTTTGTCAAATTTTCTATCATATATTTTCAATTTTAATAACTTTTACTAAGCATTTTATATTGCATAATATACTTCTAAATAGGTAACACTCTGACAATGTAATTAAAGACAGGCGCTTTCAAAGTATCGAATTTGAAAGACATTAATTAAAACTTAGAAGTTTTAAAAGGCAACTTAGTTGTATTAATGACAAAAGTAATTAAGTAAGTTTATAACTTTTAGACAAAATTAAACATCCCCAAAAAAATTTGACAATTTTATATTCGTAACGGTAATTTTCTTATTCCGACTCATTTTGTGAGCGATTCTATAATCCCTTTTTCCGCCGAAAATGTCAATTACTTTGACATTGATGACGCGTTGACGTCAGACGTGGGTTAACTTTTTAGGCCGTCGAAAACGACCTGACACTTATATGGTGATGATGACTGACTAAAAATATCTTAATATATACAAGCTGTACTTTTATATGTTAATTTTTATGGAAAGCATGATACATGATATGTGCAAACAAGGCGCCTAGAAAATACAGATTTATATAAACGGGCAAGTGCGAGTCGGACTCGTACATGAAGGGTTCCGTACCACCGTACAATGTTTTAAAACGCTAAAGAAACACGTTTCTTGTATGACGACCCCCTTTATTTTTTGACTTTATCTTATTTAGTATTTGTTGTTATACCGGCCATAGTAATACATAATCTGTGAAAATTTCGAGTATCTAGTTAATGCCATTATAAAGATCTAGTTAACAACGCAGAAAAAAGGTCCCGTTTGCACCCTTTGGGTACGGAACCCTAAAAAATTAAAAAAAGTTCCTTTAGGTAGGTTACAAAAGCAAGGTTAGGTTTCTTAATGTAAAAATAGTACACTACGTCTGCTGCAGCTGCTGTCTGCAGTCGGCAACCAACTTTTACCTCAATAGTTAGTTTCTAGAATTCATATTAAGGTGAAGTTAGAAGCAAATGACATGGAGGGGCGTCCTCATTTAAAATAAATTGTTAACTCGTAAATGTGATCAAAATTTCCATATTTCTCAATGTTAGGCACTAGATAGCCCTTTAATTTATTTTCACCATATCTACGAGTTAACAATTTATTTCAAGTGTTCGTTCGTTCGTTTTCAGTGCGCCACTTCTGCTGTGTATAATTTTAGTTTTTCGTGTGTGTAAGTTGCCAACACTGATGTCAGATTTATCAAGCTTCCTAAAGGCATTTGACATAGCTTGACGACTGGCATACAATGATGACTAGACAGCTGGGACCAACGGCTTACGTGCTTTCCAAATCACGGAGGAGCTCGAGAAATTTTATGCCACTTATGGCCACCCATCCAAGTGCGGACCACACCTGGTGTCGCTTAACTTAGCGCTAGTTATGCTTACTCCCGCCGGGCCATCGAGCTCTCCACTATTAGCATGTCCCTATGTTTTCATTTTTTTTCATAAATTATTTATTAAAAGCGATATGAACGTTCAAAAACCTAAAAAAATGGCCAGATTTTTCGCTGTGTTCAAACATCCAGAAAACAAATTTGAGTAGATTATATAAAAAAATTAAAACATAGGAACACCGATCAAGTCTTTGTTAATTCGTATGAAAAAAGTACTTATACTGGTTAAGTTTTGGAGAAGAAATCAGGGGACTACGAATGGATGGTTGATTTTCTGTTCTTTTAATAGATATTTTCAGTCCAAGTTGCAGTATGTGTCTATCGCACTTGCTCGGTTGTAGTTCGGGCACAGCGCGACAGCAATAGCAACACAGCAACAGACTAAATTAACTAGCAACAAGACTAGACAAATACAATCCATTATTAATCAGACTAGAATAATTTCTACAAATCCATAGTTAACACGACCACAAAAAGACCATATCACGCCAACGAACAACAACTAAGTGAATCCAAATCCACCGACCACACAAAAAATGGACACTTTAAACGCTGTAAATTAATTTCACTTTTGTATTTACACGCAATACCAAAACAAATGCTCTGTATGCGCGTAAGCAAGCGCGGCGCGAGTACAACTGGCGCCGAGGTTGCCGGCGACCGGTCTTTCACTTCGTACCGTACCACGCATGAAGCCCTGTCTCCATTGTATAATAAAATATGGTCCAATACTACGTCACGAATGTCACCAAAAGTGTTACCACTCATTGTTCTTTTCAGTTTTAGGGACTTTTTCAATTAGTAAAAGAATATAAAATAAAATACTAACTTAAGGTGAAGATATAGGCAAATGGCCTTGAAGTGTTAAATAAATTGTTAACTCGTAAATATGGTGATAATTTCCATATTGCTCTTCGTCATGCACTAGATAGCCCTTTAAATTATTTTATGAACTGCTGTTGAAACTATTATTGGTGATCCGTCTAGCTTTAAAACGTGCCGTGGCCACTTTTGGCGGAGGCAAGTTTTAAAGCTAGACGGACTAATGTAAATACTTTCAACGGCAGTTCATAAAATAATTTAAAGGGCTATCTAGTGCATGACGAAGAGCAATATGGAAATTATCACCATATTTACGAGTTAACAATTTATTTCAAATGAGGGCGCCACTTCAAGGCCATTTGCCAATACCTTCACCTTAACTATTTCGTTTATCATGTGATTCATCTGTTTATTTTTAATAAATTTATTTATTGCATTTTTAGTTCATGGTTGGTTTAAGTTAAAAAAGCGGCCAAGTGCGAGTCGGACTCGCCCATGAAGGGTTCCGTAGCAGCAAGTAACATAATATAAAAGTTCTAAAGGTAAATTGCGGTTTACGATTTATGACGTATTAAAAAAAACTACTTACTAGATCTCGTTCAAACTAATTTTCGGTGGAAGTTTGCATAGTAATGTACATCATATATTTTTATCTTTCTCTTATTTTAGAAGTTACAGGGGGGGGGGGGGGGGGGGGACACATTTTTCTTTCCACTTTGGAAGTGTCTCTCGCCCAAACTATTCAGTTTAGAAAAAATATATATTTGAAACCTCAATATCAATTTTGAAGACCTATCTAAAGATACCCCACACGTATGGGTTTGATGAAAAAAAAAGGATGGGGAACAATACAATACCCTATATTGCACAAAAGTAAAAAAACAGGACATAATTATCTTAAAAACTAGGAAATGCGCAGAAGGCGGCCTTATCGCTAAGCAATTTCTTCCAGGCAACCTTGTTTAAATAGAAAAAAAATATGGGAAATTATAATATAGTGCGGGGTGGTCAATATAATATACATACGTATATACAATAATTATAATAAACATACATACATCTAATACTTAAATACATACAACTTACACAAAGAAAACATAACAGGACAAAATTAAGAAACTAAGTGGAAACAAGGGAAGGAGATTACCTTTCATAAGGATAGAAAATACGATTTTACTTGGGATTTAAAGCTGGCTAGCGTTTGGGCGCGTCGGATAGTAAGTGGTAGTGAGTTACACAGACGTACCGCTCGAACAGAGAAAGACCGCGAGTAAAAAACGGTGGAGTGAGCAGGAATTCTTAAAAGAAGGTTTTCAGCGCTGCGTAGTGGACGCCCTTGAGACTCACTAAATATAATAAATAGTTAGGAGAGTTAGGATTGGAAAGGATTGTGTATAATATTGACAGGGTATGCCAGTCACGGCGACGTCGGATCGAAAGCCACTTGAGTTCATTGCGAAAATGGGAAACATGGTCATATTTACGAAATTTATTTATGTATCGAATAAGGGAACCACTAATGCGGTTCACAGAATACATCTACTTACCAAGTTTCAACAGTATAGTTCTTATAGTTTCGGAAAAAAGTGGCTGTGCCATACGGACGAACAGACAGACATGACGAATCCATAAGGGTTCCGTTTTTTGCCATTTGGCTACGGAACCCTAAAAATGCACCCTTTTCTCGGGTAATTCAATCACACACGGTGGCAACACTCCCAACTGATGACGCATTCTTGTTCTAGTCACGTGAACAGCTATCACGGGAAGAGAATACCTTATTTTATTATACCATGACTGAACTAGTAAATATTTTGATTGCAGAAGGATTATGAGGAAATCAAAATTAAAATCAAATATTTATTCAGTAATTAGGCAGCTTTGCAGGCACTTTTACACGTCAATAATTATAGTGTACATTACGTGTAATGTTTATTTATATTTAAATTATTATTTTTTTGTTCAAAAGCTACCGATATTAGCGTTTCGCAACGACCACTGAGAAGAAACGCCGAAAGAAACTCATTTACACAGTATTGGTCGCCTACGCGCCAGAAGGGCTTTGTCAGTTTACAAAGATATTATGCCTAATACAATGTCATCACAACATAATATGTAAAGCTTGCGAACGAGTGCCAGATAATAAGGAAGGATTAAGAAATAACGCTACATGTTTTCCTGCTTGAAAAGGGGTGTAACTTACATATAATTTTAAGCATATTGGCCCAAGAAATATCGTATAAATCATTAGAAAAGATATGGCTGAAAATATGATTCATTCATAGAGAAAAATGTTGCATAACAAATTTGCATAACATAAAGCGTCTGGAATATTGTGTAAGTACGCAATACAATAAGACAATTCGCCTGACCACTCATAAAATCACCAAAGCTGTACTTGATTTAAGCCTCTATTATACTATTATAGTTATAGCTTGCGATTTGTATACGATCATTCAAAAAATTTATACGGCTAATCCGGCAACAATGTTGACAGTTCGTACAGAATTAAATATTACTTAAAATTAACAGTTCATTGTTCTCGCGTTTTTGTTTCATTCACTGATTTTCCGTCAACAACCCTACAGCCACGAATAACTTCGTTACTGCTTTAATATTCATATTATATAAGTGTGCCGCGTTTCAAAATTTTCAATAATTCGTGACCATTCATCGTATATTCATAAAAACCCGTCAAGTGCGAATCAGAGTCGTACATGAAGGGTTCCGTACCTCTGTACAATGTTTTAAAACGCTGAAAAAAACACATTTATTGTATGACAGCCTTCTTGAATTTTAAACTTTATTTTGTTTTCAGTATTTGCTGCATAATCAATGAAAATTGCAAGTATCTAGATAATTCCATTATAAACGCTGAAATAAAACGAGTTCCTTGTATGGTTGTGACGCAATTCGTCACTATCGCATAATGTCATTTTCGCAAAGGGTCACTTTCGCAATGGTCCGAGAGCTGGCACGAATTTTTGGGTAGGTATTTGAGGCAAGTTGAAAACACAGGGCTCAAGTAATTACGGTTCAAGAGATAGAGCCCTGTGACAGACGGACAGACAATGGAGTCTCAGTAATAGGGTCCCGTTGGCACTCTTTGGGTACAGAACCCTAAAAATTAACAGAGGTTTGCCTAAATGACTTAATATTTTTTGTCTCCTTCCAATGAGAGATAAATTGGACAGAAAATATTTTAGCTAAAATAGATCTAGCAAGCGTTTGGTAATTTTATCGACGTGAGGTTTAGTCCTACACCGAATTGGACTTGTCATCGATATACATATTTTCTTTAGGCATACGGTCCAGCAGTGTCATTAATGTGATGCATGTTATGTCTGTTAAAATGTTACCGGCGATATTTATTTATTTATTTTATTTATTTAACTTTATTACAAAAAATGTAACAGGCGGACTTAAGGCCTAGGGCCTTTTCTACCAGTCAACCTACAGGTGGTGCGGATAAAAGCAAATTTTGGACGATTAGTACATTTGACCATTATTAAACATTTACCTAAAACACATATTCATATATATACTTTCTGATACATTCATAGACCTACATATAAAAATACATAAATATTTTATAAATTCATAAACCCTACATAAACTACATAAATATTTATAATACTCGATGACAATTTGTGAATATTTCAATCTCAGCTAATCATCTAGTCTGTAAACTGTGTGTGCACGTCGCCGCATCATTCCTCAGATTCCAGCTTGACAAGCGCATCATTGAGTTCTTAGGCGGAGCGCAGATTGCAGTCTATTGCTTTATAAAAACTATGGAGATGCGAACATTGAAACAAAAACGTCGAATAGATAGAGTTGTCTTATGCCGACAAGAACTGCCGATAAGTCTGACTAACGACTGTCGAATCGGCTTTCCTTTTCAAGTCAAATGTATGAAATTGTCCACACCAACGACAAAACTGTCGAGCCAGATTGTTTACTAGTTATTTGCCCATACTCGATTGAAGGAATGCTGTGTTTTGACCACCAACGCAGCCTTACAGACAAAACACTTTTGTCTTACGCGCTGTGCGCAGTCAATTCAAAAGTCAACGGAAGACAAGAGTTTTAAGACAGACCTTACCTGAGACAAAAAAGCATGTAGAGAAAATACAATATCTATCAGTCTTTCTTGTTGTATCGAAACAGAAGGCCCGTTTTTCCATACAAACGTAGTCCCCTGTTTCCTCCCTAGATAATGCCGGTAGAGTTATATTTTTTCCTGAATATCTATAGCTACTATTAGCATGTCCCTATGTTTTCTTTTTTGTCATAAATTATTTATCAAAAGAGATATGAACGTTCAAAACCTAAAAAAGTGGCCAGATTTTCCACTGTGATCAAACATCCACAAAACAAATTTGACTAGATTATATAAAAAAAATAAAACATAGGAACACCGCTCAAGTGTTTGTTAATTCGTAATAAAAAAGTACATACTCGTATATTGGTTAAGTTTTGGAGAAGAAATCAGGGGACTACGAATCGTTGATTTGTTCTTTTAATAGGTATTTTCAGTCCAAGCTGCAGTATGTCTCTATCGCACTTGCTCGGTTGTAATTCTGGCACAGCGCGACAGCAATAGATTTTACAAATACCTATTTTTCATTTCTCTAGCCCTTGAGATTTCCTCTTAAGGTGAAGATGTAGGCAAATGGCCTTGAAGTGTGAAATAAATTGTTAACTCGTAAATATGGTGATAATTTCCATATTGCTCTTCGTCATGCACTAGATAACCCTTTAAATTATTTTATGAACTGCCGTTGAAAGTATTATTGGTGATCCATCTAGCTTTAAAACTTGCCGTGGTCACTTTTGGCGGAGGCAAGTTTTAAAGCTAGACGGACTCATGTAAATACTTTCAACGGTGGTTCATAAAATAATTTAAAGGACTATCTAGTGCATGACGAAGAGTAATATGGGAATTATCTCCATATTTACGAGTTAACAATTTATTTCAAATGAGGGCGCCACTTCAAGGCCATTTGCCTATACCTTCACCTTAAGGGCCGCAAAACCCAAAGGCGTATTAGCGTGATGATAAGAAAAATCTTGTCTCAATCTACGTTCGCTCTCACAGTTTTTACTATCGTGAAAACCCCGATACATCCGCGCTGACTTAACGTTCATGTTAACGACTATGTTAGGATAATCGGCGATTAGACCGACGCGTCAACCGTGCGAATAGCCACACGCCACTTTGATTGATCGGTTGAGACCGAAAAGGGAAATCGGTAGAGACATTCAAATTATGGTGCTTCTTGGTAATTGGTTTTCCATTTCATTGTAAACATCTAGAGATTAAATACGTGTAACAACCGCAGTGGAGGGGACTATTTATTTCAACTCGACTAAAATAAGTATTTACCATAATAAGAAGTCGCTAGGGTACCTATGTCAGTTGATGATTAGTATACAAGATAATTTTAAAAAACTAAAACTCGATCACGGGAAGATTCTTGCTGCAAAGTACGTTTATCCAGGCCTGTGTCACTCCCCGTTTAGGTATTAAAAATGTACCTACATTATTATTATGCGCGCAGGCGGCCCCTCCGGGTGGTAAATTCAGTTATACGAATCGTTTGTCCAGAGTAATAAGAATGAAATTGGCTTGCAATGGATGTCTAGGTATCTATACGAAAAGGTGTTGAGTTCTGACGTGAGCTAAATTAAACCATATCGCTAGCCACATTGAGTAGATATTTCTTTGAATTTCTTTGCAGAGTGAGACTTTTGTACGTTAGTATTATTTATTCTGTGGTTTATCCAGTCAGGCAAGCACAGCAGGGAGAAACAGCTAATAACTATATTTTTAAAATGTGCTAATTAGGCCCTTTCATTTGATATTCTACACGGCATGATTAGCTTCATTTTATTTTTAGTTCACCTTATGGCAAGGGCGCCATATAACATATTGAATTACCCTACTGTGGCTTCATATAGCCTATATACCAGCGGACAGCCGCTTCCAACGATACCTCGTTGTCAAGGTATTACGGATATTATTAAAGATACGGGAGAACAGAAGAACATATCCTCCTTTTGGCTTCTCGCCATAGTCGGGTAAAAGTGGAGTTTGAACTCTGAACAACTTCTCTTCAGTGGATGTTAACTCATCATCACCTATTTAGATGACCTATTAAGTTTACGCCCGTCTTGTTAAATTTTAAGGATCTGGGCGATATCGTTTATCATCATCATTTTCAGCCCACATCAACCCACTGTTGGGCATAGGCCTCCCCTTTTTTGCGCCATTCTTGTAATTAAAATAAAATTGTGAAATTATAACGAGCTCGAATAATTTCATTTTCTTTAAACAATCACCTATTTATGTCACCCCATCTACTCCAAATAAGTCGCTAAAAATAATTTAACAACCACACATGTCCTGGCAATTTCGCAAAAAATGGCGCCCAACATTTAACCAATAACCAAATAGGGCTACCATAAAGGGAAAATGCAATATGCATGTCGTTTCGTCATATAGGTCGAGTTTTCGAAGACCACCACCAAATACGAAGCTACCGATGGCAAGGCGAGGTCGACGACATATCAACTAGGCGCATATGACAATACAATCGATTAACTCTTGCTACCAAACTTGGTATTGCAACTAATATAGTCAGACCTCTGTGCACTGCCTCGTGAAAAAGCGACTACCGAAAGAGTACCTTCAATAACTGGCCAAGAACATGTTAAGCGGAGCGTAAGATTATTCATTATTGATAGTGTTTTGTAGAACACGCTCAGATCAACAACAGGCCAAGTAGCGATTTTGGCAAAATAGAGCTATTAATGCAAATTGGTAGTATTTAATGTTATCTACAGACTTGAATTGATTTTTTATAGGATTTTTTTTAGGCATTCAAGATAAGTACTCAAATTAAATAATGAAATAAGAAATGGTGAAAAAATACCTGAATTGATTTCTCAAAATTTTAAGGATGTAAACTTGACCTGTTTTCGACTTATAAATTAGTAAAAAACCTTTAGAGTCAAATATGATAACAACTTCAACAACACAAAATAGGACCTAAACGCCACGGTGACGGTGATGGAAATTAAGAATAGATTAATAGATTGCTAGCTCAGCAATGAAGAAATTTCTTTGTACTTATTATTGTAAGTAGTTCTGGTACATTCCATCTTTACTTAATAAGAAAATTCGAGGTTTTAAAATGGCTTTTTTCGACTTTACATTATAAATAATAAATTAAACATGGTTTTCGCTTAGCTGTTAGGGAACCCTAAAAGCAGCATCTTTTGAGGGCTTACGTTATAGTAGCTTGAAGGTAGAAGGTCAGAGATGTCTTTCGGTAGCGTGGGAGGTCGAATAATCAAAAGAGCGTGCAAAAACTTTTGTACTTACTTATGAATATAATTACGGGTACTTTCAGAGATAATAAGTGTCAAGGTAGTCTATATTGGTGATACATACACATATAAACAGACTGGCTTACATAGATAGATAGAGACTTATCGATCAACGCACAGCTGAAACCGTAGGGTCTCGAAGCATGAAATTTTGCGCAAACGTTCCTTGAATGCCGTATGTGTGCACTAATAAGGGATTTTTGGACATTCATCACTTAAGGAGTTGAAATGAGGGTTGAAAGTTTGTATGAAACTCGGTCATTTTTGAAGTTAGAAATGTAAAAATTGACATGTAAGCTCACTATTAAAAAAAAGTTTACTGAATCACTATCTTCAACAAAATCGTTTTCTAAGGGGGTAAAATAGGGGGTGAAAGTTTGTATGAAAAGTAGTCAATTTTAAAAAACCGCGGGGTCTAGAAGCATGAAATTTTGTACAAATGGTCCTTGAATGCCGTAGGTGTGCACTAAACTTGTTCTTGGTAGAAACAGTATTAATAAAAAAAATATGATCACTGTTATGAGCTCCGTTGGTAATAAAAATGTATGACCATAAAAAGTATAAAAAATAAAATTATGAAGAGTGATTATTATGAACATAAATCGGTAGTAAGATATAGAATAGGATTTAGAATTTTATGTGAGCCATTTGGACCCACCTTTAATATATATATATATATATTTCGCAGCCATTCAGGCAGGTCCCATAGTCGGACAAAGGCCTCACCAATATATTCTGTGAAAATTTCAAGTATATAGTTAATGCCATTATAAAGGTAGAGTTAAAAGTGTCAAAACACGTTTCTTGTATGACGACCCCTCTCCCTTTATTATAATTTTTTTTTAGTATTTGTTGTTATAGCGGTAGTTAATACATAATCGGTAAAAATTTCAAGTGTTCTAGCTATTACGGTTTAAAAGATAGAGCCCTGTGACAGACAGACAGCGGAGTCTCAGTAATAGTGTCCCGTTGGCACCCTTTGGGTACGGAAACCTAAAAAGGATATTTTTTAAAAGGGAATATTTTACATTATCGTATATAGCCGTTATAATTATTTAATTAGTGAGCAAGGACTCACATACTATTCTAACAACTCAGAGAACCAAATTTAGCTTGAGAGAGTGTTAGAATTAGAATATCTTCATCATGAAAACCTTCTAAAACTATATTTTATAAAGGAAATCCTTCCTGACCAATTTCTTAAAGTTACACAGCATTTTGCAACAGTATCGATCTAGATATTTCAGCGGCGGAGCCCAGACTGAGACTGAAAGATTAAACAAGTCTAGACTTAAAGAAGTCGTCTCTTTAACCCCAGACTAGCTTAAAATAAAAACTCCTACGTTTCAAGATTGAAAAGACGGATTTTTAATATAAATTATTAGAGGTATGGCATTTTAAATTGATATTACGAAGTAAAGAGTTCAGACACTAATCTTTTCAGAAAGTTGTATTAGATATTACGTAAGCAGAATTTTTAATAATTTAAAAAAATCTTTTCAGGTGAATATGTAAACAAATGGCCTTAAAGTGTGAAATAAATTGTTAACTCGTAAATATGGTGATATTTATATATTTCCATATTGCTCTTCGTTATGCACTTGATAGCCCTTTAAAATATTTTATGAACCACCGTTGAAAGTATTTACATTAGTCCGTCTAGCTTTACAACTTGCCTCCGCCAAAAGTGGTTACGGCAAGTTTGAAAGCTAGACGGATCACCAATAATAGTTTCAACGGCAGTTCATAAAATAATTTAAAAGGATATCTAGTGCATGACGAAGAGCAATATGGAAATTATCACCATATTTACGAGTTATTTATTTATTTATTTATTTAATATTTATTGCACAATAATCTAACGATTATAATACAAAAGGTAAAACTTAACAATTATTTCACACTTCAAGGCCATCTGCTTATATATTCACCTTAAATTAACTATCTAACAAACTTGAAATATCTATGGACGTTTTAATTTAGTCTATACATTCTAATTTCAAAGATTTTTTTTAACCCTCAGCTTGAAAGCAAAGCGTGAGCAAAGTGCATAGTGACTAAAAACTCTACATACACAGTAGCTACAGACTTTGGAGGGACGCCTCTTTTAGATCGCGCACCACCTAAAATTTTGATAGGACCGCTACTGATCCCTTTCACTTATGAGATGACACTCTAGAGAGGAGAAAGAGATGGTAAATAAACCGGCCAAGTGCGAGTTAAACTCGCGTGGAGAGGGTTTCGTACAATTGATTGAATTTTTATAGGTTTTCCTGTAATCTACAAGCAATGAAATAGATTTTGTATTTTTTTTTCAAAATTTTTGGCTCAGTAGTTTCGGAGATCAGGGGCGGGGAATGCTTAATTTCGTCTTCTTTCATGAATAAAATTAAAACTATTTATTTTACAATAATAACAAAAATATATTTGAGATTCTCATAACGAGGGCTCGTTAGAGAATCTCAAATATATTTTACAGTAAGGTTTGCAAAACTTGTTTTTTTAATTTACTAATTTGTCCCCCGAAAATGACGTCCTTATTTAAAAAAAATATTTATTTACTTTGCACATATGTGCATAGGATTACAACATTCTAAATTTCACCTGATTCGGTCCAGTAGATTCGGAGCAAATTAGCTGTGACAGACGGATGGACAGACAGACGCACGAGTGATCCTATAAGGGTTCCGTTTTTTCATTTTTTGTACAGAACCCTAAAAATCATATTATCGTTGCCGCCATCACGCGGCCAAATACGTACCTACGCCTGACTAAAAAGAACCAGAACGAAACGGACAGAAAAGCCTAAAACAGACTTAGCCTTTGCCCTTATTATAATAACTAACCTTATCATAGCTAGATTACATGGTTATGTATTGAACATAACCAATTTCGTGTCTCGGTAAGTCTCGTAACAACATGGTAATTATGACTGGTATGGTTGAGACCTTCACCTTTACGTCTAAGATCTTGTGCTTGGAATTTTTATCATGACTCACGTCTGTCTGGTAGGTATACTATACATGGTTTGTTTTGATCAACATTTTTGAAAGCTTTTTACATGACTTAACATTACATTTATTAGTCTTGTCAATTGCCTTTATAGTAGTTTATGACGCTGTCACATAATGAGGGGTACTCGTATTACACACGAGTGTGATACTACCGAGTTATGTGCAGTGGCATACACTACTTTATCTAATCTTATAAACTAGAATTCAAGCTATTAAATAAAAGATTAAAATTGAAAGAGGTAGAAGTAGTTTTTTTGGTTATATATAATTATTTTGAATATTTAGACACATCGACTGTGTCTGTGGTCCAGTGGTCAAGGTGATCCGGAGGTCGTGGGTTCAAATCTCACTGGGAAGCATACTTTGTGAAAAGTTGTTTCCAGTCTGGTTAGGATATTGCAGGATTGAAGCACCTGATTATCTTTCTTTTTGGAAGAAAGATGGATCCGTGCTTCGGAAGGTACGTAAAGCTGTTAGTGCCGAACGCCATCTGGCGTTTGTACTTATCCTAGGATTGGTTCTGGTGTACCCTTTTAGTAGGGGAGCCCAAGAGGGGGATTTTTGGATTTTCTCGAGCGCGTCAGATGAACATGAAGTCGTGTCATGTCAGGATGACAGTACAATATAACAATATCATATTGGTAAACTGATGGTGGAGCCGGGAGGTAGCCATAGGAAATTAGGAACTCAGTAAGGAAGCGACGAAAATCTATCGTGTTTAGGCTCATTTGATTTGTCTTGACTAGCACTTTGATATCAGAATAAAAGATTTTACAAAAAAAAATATTTTCTTCTCTTTAATTTAAATCTATATGAATAGTTGTTATTGTTATTTTAGGTCAGCGAGTGGGCCCAGTCTTTTGGTCTTAAAGTTAATCCCAAAAAGTCTCAGGCTATGCTTATTGGTAGTAGTTATTATCAGAGAACCATTGACTTATGTTCATTGTCTCCTTTATATCTTGATGGCTCTCCAATAGCATACACTGATTCTGCTAAAAACTTAGGGGTTATTATGGACAGAACCTTAAGTTGGACTGCTCATATTTCCGAAATTAGCCGTAAGTTACATTATTCACTTCACTCTCTAAAATGTCTTCAAAATTTCTTGCCATTTCAAACTAAAGTCTCCCTCTGTCATTCCTTATTACTCCCACTTCTTGACTATGCTGATGCCTGTTTCCTTGACGCTACAGAAGAGCTTCTTACTAAGCTTGAACGTTTGCAGAATTTGTGTATTCGTTTTATCTTTGGCTTAAGGAAATTTGACCACGTCTCTGACTTTCGCAAACAACTCAAGTGGCTCCCCATCCGTCTTCGCCGGAACACTAGAATCCTTTGCCTCCTCTTCAACGTCCTGTACAATCCCTCATATCCTCCTTATTTGCGTGAACGGTTTTCTTTCGCACGTTCTGCCGACGCTCCTTGTAGATCTGCCCGTAAATCCATCCTTCATTTCCCAACACATAGCACCACTACCTATACTCACTCCTTTTCCGTGCAGGCAGTTAGGCTATGGAATCAGCTACCACCGAGCATTCGAGAGTCTAAAACCATAACGACGTTCAAGAAACGAGTAAAAGATCACTATGTATTTTTCATCCTAATATATTTAGAAATATTAACATATGTATTTATTGTATATATGCTTTATGAATATATATTTATTTATGTATTTATGTGAGTATGTTTATGTAGGTATATATCTTGTCTATTTATTTATTTAGTTTTGTATTGTAGGTACACGCCAATTACCTCTTTTTTTCCCATTTCCTCTCGCGGGTCTACTGTAAGAAATTGCTTTAGAAATAAGTAGCACCTAAGTACTATGTTTTCCTTATTTTTTTTAAGTGTATGTTTGTAAATTTCCAAGTGTACTTGAATAAATAAATAAATAAATAAACCATCATCATCATCATCATTCGAGCGTATTTCCGGTTGCGTCGTCAGCGGTTACGCTTCAGAGCCCGGGGTCCGTAGTTATTTCAAACCGTCAGATTAAAAAAATAATATTTTTTTTGTAAAATCTTTTATTATGAGACCAAATTGCTAGTCAATACAAATCAAATGAGCCCAAACACGATTAGTTTTCGTCGTTACATTACTGAGTTTCTATGGCTACCTCCCGGCTCCATTGTAAGTACTATCATCCTGACATGACACGACTGCATGTTTATCTGACGCGCTCGAGTAAATACAAAAATCCCCCTCTTGGGCTCCCCTACTATTTAGGTTACGGAGGTCAGACGGCAGTCGCTCTGTGTAAAAACCAGTAACCTCGTCGAATCACCTAGGTTAGGTAGCAGACCCCGGGCTCTGAAGCGTAACCGCTGACGATGCAACCGGGAATATGCTCGGATGATGATGGACACATCGACTTGGTTATATACATTGACATGAATATATAGACTCGGCATCTTCAAACACGGCCATCTCCTTTTTGGTAATATAGACTAAACACGAGAGTAGTTCAGAAAGGTCAATATATTTTTACATACCTACGAGTACGTGGTTCAAGTGATATCCTACATATATTTTAATAAATGTTAATGTTGGTAAGTATGGCTGGATGTACGGATGGGTGTATGGATGGTTGTATGGTTGTATAGATTTTTAGATTATAGACTCACGACTATCATATTTATAAAGGTAAAAGTTAAACTGCACATATCTGTTTCTTTGGTAACCTTTTATTATTCTTACTTAATTTCTTTACATAATGTTTTGCACTAGAAGAAAGTGATTTCTTGTACTTGTATACCTTTTTGTTTATTTTCTTTGTTAGCTACCTCTGTATTTAATGTATTATATAATCATATACGTAGGTATTGGGTCTAAATTACATATGTTTATTTAGATTACATATATGAAGATTTGTAATCGGCTTATAATTATATAATAATTTATCAAAATCGATTTAGCCGCGTAATAGTTACGAGGTAACAGAATTATAGGGACAAACATAATAAAACATCAAAAATGTGTGAGCAACCATCTTGGATCCAAAATCTGATAGCAGTTTCAAGTTGCGCGGGGCACTTGTAAGGGTTGGACCCAATTTTTAAAAATTAAAAAAAAAAAATTTTGAGCCCTCGGATCGGAGGTCCTAGTGAGACGTTACGAGATATGACTTAATTTTATAAAGGACTAGCTGTGCCCGCGACTTCGTTCGCGTGGTTGTCGGAACGTAATGTTATATAGCCTAAAGCCTTCCTCTATAAATGGACTACCCAACAAAAAAAGAATTTTTCAAATCGGACCATTAGTTCCTGAGATTAGCGCGTTTAAACAAACAAACAAACAAACTCTTCCGCTTTATAATATTAGTATAGATTTATAGGATTTTAGGAAACTTTTGTAAAGCATTTATAGCATATGTAGATAAAAATTATAAAACTTAAACATGTTTAAACGTTTTACAAACATTAATAACTGAGTAGCAAACAAATAGTTTTTCGATGCTTCCACGAAGAAAGTGAAATTTAGGCATATTTATGATGTCTACATTTCACTTCTGTTTTGTTAGTCTATGACGAATCATTCCATCGGTTGACAGATCATTCACTCATTACACTCATTATGGCTGCCGAAATTTTGCAATCCGTATTTCATTTTCAATCAAGGAAATCTATTTACTTACCGATGGAAAGTTATTCCTTCATATTTTGCTTTGTTCTTTGAATTACTAGTGCAGTATCTCAACACACACCAAGGCATTTTTGACTAAGTTGACAGTGTTTTCTTTAATGAATTGTGGAGTGTTTTATGCGCGTATTGCTAGCGAGTGACTAATGTGAGGTTAACAGTGATAGCATATGATGAACAGAACACAACCGTGGTATGTGGCGTCTTCTCTAGTACGTAAGTACATAGATCTCGTTGGTTATATACAACGTGGAAGGGACACACCAGTAATAAATCGCACCACGGGCTATAATACATCACTTAAGCACAGAACACAGAAGAGTACAAACAGAATGGAATCTCATAGCATCTCCCGCAAATTGCGTCCGCACCTCTCCCCCGCACTTCGTGCGCCTTATTACGCTCTAAACCAGGCTTCAGTTTCTAGCCGCACGCAATTCGCGACGTGTCTTGTCTTGAGAACTGTCAACCAATAGTACCTAACCATCATGGTGAGAAGATGCGCATATAGGTAATAATTGTTTATCCACCGAATACAACAAAGAACGCATATTTCATACATTTCCGAGAGATAAAAACAGGTACCTAAGCAAAGCAACAATATAATTTCACGTTATTACCGAGCAACCATTTTGAACACCGATTGATATAAATACCCTTCTCGCTCTTTCGCGTTGGCGGGAGAATACACACGAAAGTACGCTGTTTCAGACTTTTCTGTAACTTTTAAAACATATAAAACAGAATATTTTTTACGTCATAGTGTTCGCAAATCTCCCGGTATGGAAAGATATAATCGTAAATATGTCGAACTCGTTAGTAGGTAAGTATTAAATTAATTCTGCGGTGCGACCCTAAGTATAAAACTCACACATCGACGTGTACAGATAAATTGTTTCGTTTGTAGTAGTAGTAGGTATATATGTTACTCTGAATCTATAAAGTGTCATACCAGTGACTCAAGTATAATGACCTATATCTAGGTACCTATCTTTTGTACAGTAAACAGAATTCAATTTATTTCTCTCAACTTGCTCTTTCAGCTACACCGAGAGGATACTTAAACCATCCCGCTCAGACAATCCTGTCTTTGTGTCTGAGATATGAACTCGTTTCTTTTCACATTTTGCCAGCAAATCCTCGAAAATTTTCTGTAGAATTGAATGTCACCTAAAATAACTTTAAAAAATTCGCAAGGTAAGTAGATGTTTTCTTTTGATAGTCAATCTTGAAAATATCCTGTCATATACGAGTATAGGTATGCTTCCATCTTATTACCGAATCTATTAATAACTAACACTACTGGTGTCAGCTTTTTTGAGCATTTATTTGTCTTAGCTCAATGACTGCCATCTAGTGACAACACTACCCACTAGTGAACTAGTAAAAACGAAAAAAAAATTAGGCTTCCCATACAAATATGGCGCTTAGCCAAAAAGATTATGAACAACTTTCTACAAAAAAAGTTAGTAAAAATCGATAAAAATGTTTCGTCCTCCCATACGAATCAACGCTCAGCCAAACGGATTTTGTATGGGAGGACGAAAAATTTTTATCGATTTTTAATAACTTTTTTTATAGAAAGTAGTTCAGTATCATGGACTGAACTTGCTCCGAAAATTTAGAATTTTCTTTACCTATATATTTTTGCAAAGATTTTGAGCCTGATGTACGTCTGCTACCTATTTAGAGTAAATGCAACATATACAACGTGGAAGGGACATACCCGTAATAAATCAAACCACGGTCTATACTAGATCATTATAGTATAATGAAATTAAAATAACAGCCAAACAACAAAAAAAAAATCGGCATTTCCATACAAAAGTGTGCGGCCGCCCGGGCGATTTGAATGGGAATGTCAATTTTTTTTTTGGTTTGGTAGACTGTTATTTTAATTTCATTATGCTTTAGTGATCTAGTATAGCTCGTGGTTCAATTTCTTACGGGTATGTCCCTTCCACTTTGTATATAAAATTTAATGCTTTTTGATTAAAATGGGGTGGAGTACTTTGAGAACATTTAATTTATTATTATGGAGTAGAAAGAAACTGATTTAAAAATATTTTTTTTTCATGGAGTACTTTGAGAACATTTAATTTATTATTATGGAGTAGAATGAAACTGATTTTAAAAAAAAAATTTTCATGGAGTAGTTTGAGAACTATTTTTGGACTACTTTGGGAATAACCCGTTTCTTATGTACGGAAGGACGATTTTTTTATCGATTTTCGATAATTGTTATTATGGAAAGTAGTTCAGTATCACGGACTAAATGCTGGTTTGGACGGCGTTCGTGACAGTTGTGTCGTTTGGACGTTCATGACGTGGAGTGACGAAGAATAGCTTGAAGTTGAAGATTATATAATGTAATTTTTTTTTAATTATGTAATTTTATACATATTTCAATCACGCCAGCCACACATATTTTCTGCTTGGTCTTATGGTTGACCGGTAGAGAATGCCATATGGCATTATGGTCCACCACTTGTACAACATTTTTGTGCAATAAAGTTTTTAAATAAATAAAAAACCTGTTATTTGGAATCCAAAATACCTGGATTACTTAAACAATATCTAAAAACGATACCTGGAGTGATATTGCTAACACGACTTTCCTATTCGGCATGTTCGTACTCGTAGCAAATGATCGGAACAGCTCAAAAAACAAGATTCGCGTTGAGTTCGCGTGCCGTCCAAACTGTTAAATTACACGACGCTAAATTACACGTAATCTTACATTACACGTTACACCCGTCTAGACCCGGCTTTAGATTCCAGTAACCCTATATATTGTCACAAAATCATACTTTTTACTTCAGGAAAACTAAAAGAACAAACGCCGCAAAAAGAAGTCTTGCGACATTGACATTTGATAGTTAACTGTTTTCTAAAGCATGCGTCTGTGACGCAAGTGCGTGAACAGTGGTCAAGCTATGCCTTTGCAGTTTGCGGCAGAAAATCTGATATCTGTGTTGGCCACTAAGACACACGGAAAGTAAACATGAACTACTCGCCCTACCTAGCTGATATACACATTGTTTTTCTCTCATTACGGCCGCGGCAGGAGTTTGTACGCATAATTGATGTTGATGGACTATTATGGTTTCCTTAATTGGATGTAGTTACGGCAATGTGCAAAATTAATCGCTTATCGTTATTTAGGGCAAACGAAATAGGTATTTTTGCAAGTTTTATGAGTGTTTAGTGTTGTAAAAAAATACTTGTTTTGTTGTGGACGAAAAATATGTAGAGAGAAAAGAGAATACGTAAAATGGTATAGTCTCCACGTACTTAGGAATCTTTAAATAAGCGACGGCCCTGCAACAAATCTTAGAAATGGAAATCACTCCACCGACAAGAAAAAAATTCTTAAATTTTAAAGATACTTATTACTAATTATTTCGATGTATCTAGGGCAAACAATGGTTTACCCTTATCGAAGCCTTGAGGATAAGAAGATAAACTACCACCTAATAGATACCATCTTAGACAGCTCAAAGCAGACTTGTTTACCATTCGTGAACGCTACCAATTAGCTTACCGTTGAGCTATTGAACTCCATTTGGAAATCCCTGGGAGATGCCTATGTCCAGCAGTGGACGTTATGCGGCTGAAATGATGATGATGATAATGATTGAACTCCAATCTTTTAACCTCCGGTTACGATTGAGTCGGGGGTAAAAAAGAAAATTAAAGGGTATATCGAAAGGAGGAATTTTATAATTCCATACAAGAAACTCAATGATTAAATACTTGTCTAATGTGAATGTCAGAATTGACTACTGATATTATACAGTTGAACTAAACTAAAAAACTGCGAAGGAGCATATTCATGCAGACGATGGATCTATCAAAATAAACAAAATTTATGTAAAAATGAATTTATTTCAAGAAGAATACAAGCTGGGATACTTACTAAACTAGTAAACAGAACAATCTCATCGAAAACTAAGATGTACTAAATTTTAAACCCAATGAATAAGGAAAAATGCGCTTTATAACTTTAAAAAAAAAAACAAAAATTTAGATAGATCTTAAAAACAATCTTGTCCGAAAAAAAAAGTACAAAATTAAAGCACAATATTCAAAGCGCAAACAAGAAGTACACTTATTTGACAAAAAAGAATCTTAAATAATACAAAAAAAAAATTACAAGATCCTATAGGTATTATAAATCAGAAGAACAGATCAATAAGGTAAGAAAATATAAAACTAGTATCTAAAGTTCTAAACACACCAAAATAGAATAGTTTAACCAAAAAAAAATAAAATGCAAAGCCACAAACATACTAAAAGCATCATGTACAATTACTAAATGATATCACAACATCTACTAAACTAATCTACACAAATGCTATTCCTTAAACCTAATCACTTAAACCTTTTACCATCCTAACGGTAAGGATCTTCGTGAAAATTAATTTATAAACTAAATGCCAGCCATAGCTCAGGCCAATGACGCTAATTTTACCTATAAATATTTAATTTTCCTAGAATAAACGCTCATCGGCTGGTAGGTATTCAAATAGAATCCTATTTGTAAGTAAAGTAGAATATCAACAACAAGGAAGTTTGTAATATTAGAATTTTTCAATAGATGAATAACATCATCTACTCGTATGTGAGAAAGGTATCATTTGTTCGCAGTTCGTAGAATAATCTGGAAATACTGAATGTTTCAAATTCTGTTATCAATGGAAAAGGAAAGCGTAAACCTGAGATACATTTTCTATACCGATGGTAACAATCTATCATTAAGGCCGTACCTAAATTTTCCGGGGTCCAGTGCTGCCCTCATTTTAAATAAATCATTTCAAAGAAAACGGAGACATTATTTAAAATTTTGCAACTATCAAATCCTAGATAACTCTTCAAAGTATTTTATGAACTACTGTTTACAGTTTAAAGTGAGAATGTTAAGCTTTACTACGCACATTTGCAAAAAACGGCCACTTTTGGCAAATGTGCGTAGTAAAGCTTAACGTTCTCATTATAAACTGTAAACAGTAGTTCATAAAATACTTTGAAAGGTTATCTAGGATTTGATAGTTGCAAATTTTTTTATTATGTCTCCGTTTTCTTTGAAATGATTTATTTAAAATGGGGGCAGCACTGGACCCCGGAAAATTCAGGTACGGCCTTAATTCTGATACCTAGCTGTTTTCCTTAGGCCCATTATCTTACTAAATATATATTTAGCGTTATCCTTTGCTATTAATTTGTGGGAATTCAAGTATTATTTTTATTATATTCTACGAAAAATCAAACAAGAAATTTGCAATTCGCAGTTAGTATTAGCATTTTGAATAGCTACAAAAGATCACGAAAATGTAAAGACTAGCACAAGCAAATGAATTTAATTTGCATAACTAAAGTTTTCAAAGAGTTAAGTAATAATTCTCGTTGAAAGTCCATAATTTACAAAATGTCAGACTAACAACTTTGTGTCATAAGGGTATCGAAGGACAATAAACTCGAGTATTACAATTTCACAGCAAAGTTAATCCATATACTTATTAATCTTTCTCTCTAATCTCAGTACGTACCTGGTCCTATATTTAGCTTTATTTGGAGCTTTGGAGCCCAAATTATAGTTTCCTGGTCATGTAATGCGCCGTTTTGACTCGCACAAATCATAAAGACTGCCGTCATCCACCTCGCTTGCTAAAAAACACACCGTGTGTGTTTTGCGAAAATGAAAACACATACGGTGCGTTCATTCAGCAGTCGAAGTGACAATTTGGCCGTAGTTTTATCATATATTCTATAGATGCACAGTTCCTTGCAAAATTAAACAAAATATGGTCCCCGTGTCAATACGACATAGGTAGATATGTATACCATTTCAAGTATTGCGAAAAAAAATTCTAAGGTGTCATATAGTTTAAACTAATTTAAACCTTAAGTAACTGAGATAAGCGTGGAAATAAATCTGTATTTACACCATGCACTCTGGCATATTTGACGTAACGTCACGAGCGCGGCCACCGAGCGAATGAAAGCGAAACAAGGCATAATACTGTTTTATGCCTTGTTTTACCGGTGCCATTTTTTAGGTGGCAACTGTGCATCTATAGAATATATGATCGAAGTTTGCCACCTACCTAACATCAAATTTTTTAGGGCGTTTGTATGGAACCTGGAATTATTTTTGTATTCACGTTCACGTTTCAGGAATGTTTCATGGAATCATTACCATGAACTGTTTTGGAAAAAATGCGAACTGAGAAAAAGCTAAAAGATATAGATAGCTTCGATTAATTAATATGTTAAGTAATTTTTTCTGAGATTTTGCTTTATGATACCGCTAATCGGATAACCGTCGAAGGCTCGAAGCTCATATAAAATAAGAAATCTCGGCTATTAACACTGTAAGAGTACAGAAGATCTAGCTACTAATCTATCAACATGTCATACTCAGTACTCACCGAATTGCCATCAATCCCGTTTTCAGCTAAGATGTCTTGAAACAAAATATCGGCTTCACACGGAGAACATAGATTGCTAAGGAGCTCACTGAACCTCTCCACTTTACGAACACACACTGCTCCCAATAACCCCCCAACTTCTTTATCTTTTACTACTTTTGGCACTACACCACTATCTTCTAACCTAGCAATACTAACAACTTTGTTCACAGTCGTTTTTTCTTGACTGACAGGAATGTATTTTTTGAGCCCAACTTTATCATCAACAGTGCTATTATGCGGGAAATTATTTTCAACAACAAGGTCATTAAACAAATCCTCTATTTTTTCTTTCTCCAAACTACCTGGAAGGCCTTTGTCATCTAAAATGTCATTGAAAATTTGCTCTTCGTCTATATTTAAAGGACCTTTAATCTTATCTTCAATTTGCAAGCTATCTAGTTTCTTCTGTTCTGTCACAGAGTTTCTCTTTCTCCTCTCCTGCAATTTCAAATTGATCTTTCCTTTAGGACTAGAGACTATAAAATTACTTCTGTCTTTTTCTAAAATAGTTTTATTAGTGGAATGTTTAGGTTTCGTTTTAATAGCACCAATTTCTTTATCAGAGTAACACGTGGACGCCGTATTTTTCAGATTCTCTTTTTCTTTGCTCTGTCTTTTATTTGCGGTTCTTGTTCTATCGATGATTCTAGATGGTTTAGTTGTTTTTGTGGCATCCTCCGTTAGAGATTGGACTGAAGAACTTCTGTTCGGCTTTCTAGGTAATGTAGAAGTATCAGAGTGGACAGTGGCAGCGGCTCTGAGGCGTGACGCACGAGTGGTTCTAATAGGCACTGAAGTTGAAGCTATATTAAGGTTCAGCTCCGAGGAAGACTTAAGATGGTCAGCTGCGTCGTCGGATTGACAGCGATCCCCGACTTTTCTAGGGCGCCTGAAATGAAAGAAACGGTCACGATTAAAACGTAATTCCAACTGTCAAGAAACAAACAGAAGTGGTATCAACGCTTATTCAAAGTGTATATCTAATATACACTGCCAGGCCCGTAGAATAAGTCTCTTAGTAATAGTGAGAGCAATTAAAGCTGCAGTTATTCATTGTAGTTCTTCTTCTCGAGTCGAAAGGCTATTTATTAATTTAATTAAATCAAATTCGACCAGTATTTGGCCAATTGTAGTAAAGAGATTGGTCAGCTCTCGTTTTATTAACTGTCTAAAAAACGCCAAACTGTCATAATAAATTAACATAAAAAGTAATTACAGCATATTCAAAGATATAAGCCATTTTAAAAGCAAGAACTTAACAATCATCTGTCTTTCTGTCATACAAGGACTCACTACAGGAAACATTTGATAATTTCATAATAAATTTATGGTTTATTCTTGGTGTAGTAACTTTTCTTTCTTTTTTTTGACGTAGGTAAGTAATTTAAAAATATCCACAAATTCAATTTCAAGCTCACCTTTCAGTAACATTGGCAGAAAAAAGGGTCGCTGTCCTAGCTGTGAGTTGTTTTCTTCTCTCTTCCTTATACTTCTGTATCCTGGCCGCTCGGGCCTCATCCTGGGATTGGCTCATGGCGCAACTCCCTCTTTCCCGCTGACGTCACGTACGCCACCACCCTTCGAATTTCCAGTATGCTAGCGCGTTGTTGGAGTTTGGAAGGATCTTGTCTAGCATGGCGACATCAAGGGCGCGTAAGGGCGGAATGGTTGGCAGTGATGAATAGCGAAGGCTAATGTGCTGATGGACTTAGACCTGGAAATAAGGAAAGAAATCACATTAATTATGAAAGAACAACTCGTTTCACGATAAGTAGTATTTACTGCTAATATAACGTCGAAACTATTTTAAGCGTGAATTCAGTCCCAACTGGCCCACTTTCCCCAAGGAACATGTATCGAAATATGAAAAATATTTTTGCCTTTCCACAAACTCGGATCAGCTGATCGGTCGACTTGTATGAGCCAAAAAATATTTTTTCTATTTCGATTTGGGGAAAGTTGATCAGTAATTTTGACCTTATTTACTATTGAAATAGTTTCAGTACTTATATTTTGTTAGACCCTGGCACGACCCTGTCTGTATATAAAATAAATCACTGGATACATTTTCTAAAGGTTATAAATATGATATTGCTTTTTAGTAATTGTTATAATGACGATAAGTAGGCTCATAGAAATAAGCTCACTTGTCATTATTACTAGTTAGTTGTAAGGAGGAGGGTCCCTAAGGATCGTTCTCCTTTCGCATTCCCAAATCCATCTAAAGAATTCCTATTCTGCGACATGGGAAATGTGGAAATCTCACTCCAGGCTCCTTCCCGGAGATTTCCGACATTTCCCTCTTCAAGTAATGCATTTCAATTATACCCGACACATAAAAGAAAAAGAGTGTGAGTACCTAGATAATCAAGAAATATTCGCAGTCCGCACTTTGACAATTCGTTTTCCTGGTGTCACACCCACTACATTCCTATCTGAGAAGTTGTTGTCTGGACTCATGGAAGGCAACGAACCCGGATAAGATCGCATGATTAAGATAAAATCAAACTTCAATGAAAACATTAGGTATTAAGGAACCAGCAACAAACATTCTATGTTATTGTACGTCAAATTATTAACATAAATTTTTAAAAAAGAGAATGATGGTCCTTAGTCACTAAAAGGACCTATTCAGGTAAAATATTCCCTATAGGTAGGATTTCGTAACTTAAAACGTATTGACTATTTGGCAACCATAGGTGGTATGGTGTTTTTTTAATCAAGAGATAGAGGACGACCTAGAAAGAAGTGGGGGGAATGTGTTCAGCGGGACATGATGAACAGGGGGGCTAGTACAGATATAATAAATGATAAAAAACGATGGAGAGAGTTGAAACACAGATCTGACCCCAAATTGGGAGAAGGCGAGGAAGATGATGATAATGAGGTGGTATGATGTTTACAAACTCACAATATTTTAGAAAGACCTCGACACCTCGCACCATGGGTTAGTCAATACAAAAAAAAATTGTAAAATAAAATCTTAAAAAAAGAAGTAGCTCCCTTACATGTAAACTGGGGATCCATTTTTTCGGCGTGACTAGTATACATACCCAAATTACAACTTTCTATAACTAATAGTTTCTGAGTAAAACCGTCGACGGATAGACTAACATGGCGAAACTAAAAGCTACGGAACCCTTAAAAAATAGGTATCGTTTGAAGCGTCTTGGCTGTCCGCCGGTTCCAGTTTATACGAGGTCACAGAAAATTCAATATGGCGGCGCCCTCTATAGGCCATAACATAAGGCACTAAAAATAAATTAAATAAAATCATATCGTGCAGGGTGGCAAATGAACGAGGTTCATTTAATCCGCTAAATGACATCTGGTCAAATCAGACACTTTTTTCTAAACGTCAAAAACAAACATTTTCTATTGGATATGTGTAAAAATTACAACCGTGACGTCATAGTTCTGAGACTCCGCTGTCTGTCCGTCTGTCTGTCTGTCTGTCCGTCAGTCACAGGGCTCTATATCTTGAACCGTAATAGCTAGACACTTGAAATTTTTACCGATTATGTATTAGTGTGGAGGATATAACAACAAATACTAAAAATAAAAAATAGTTAAAAATTGAAGGGGGTCGTCATACAAGAAACGTGTTTTTTTCAGCGTTTTTAACTTGATCTTCATAATGGCAATATACTTGAAATTTTCAAAATTCGGGACGTTATTAGTTTCACCCTGTTTTTGAAAAGTCGAGTTTTCATCAGATCTCGACGTTTAAAGGTCTCAGGAATCTTCCCTGACCACTCACGAGCAAGTGTCATACACCCTATCCGTATGTGTGTGTGTATGTGCCCGCTTATAACTCTTGAACAACTAAACCGATCGGAACCAAACAAGTAGCTTTCCAAAGAGTTCTATACAACTCAGATTTCCTGTGAATTTAAACCGATTCGGACCGGTAAATTTTGAGAAATCTCAAAAAAACTAAGCAAAAACAAGAAAAAGACAAGACTACGTCACGAATGTCATTAAAAGTGTTACCACTGATTGTTCTTTTTATTCTCAATTAGTTAATGCAAATTAAATAAAATATTTAACTAACTTATCGCTTCTTTTACATTTATTCGTCTTTCATATTTAATAAAACAAACAAAATCACAACATTCTTTATTCAAATTTCTTTTTACTTCTTTTCTTACTTGCCAGTTACACATTCGTACTCATCATACATAGGTATTAACTCTTTCAACAAACCTCACATCCAAAATTATTTTTAATATGTCACCTGTATTTTTATAATAATAATTACGATTAAACTACATTGAATTAGACCGTGATCTTCGAAAGGACTTAGTTTTAGATAATACTGAAGCGTATGAAAAAAAAATGGACTTGATCAGATAAGTTTTTCGGGAGTTATCGTGACCACGCCAGTTTCCATACATACCGACACACGGACGTCCACAAAATGATTTTATTAAACATTGTTTTTATTTATTTAAAAGGCAAAATGTCTTTTAAAAATATCATAAGTGTTGAAACTAGTGTTTTTCCTTGACATTAATGTGTAAATATTATTGTACAAGTGCGATAGAAAATAAATAGAGACACATTTAGTTAAAAAAATCACTTGATTTTTGTAAGGCGAGAGTAGAGCAATTATTTATTTTTGACCCACCTACCCAATTAGCACATTTCAAAAATAAATACATTACTAGCTGTTTCTTTCTTCTGTGCTTGCAATAACTTGATATACCTACGTACTTTTCAGCAAGAATCTTCTCGTAGTCTGATTTTTGTATAGGTAAAACGTGTTAACAACGATATGGCTCGTATAGATGAAACAGTCGAAATGACAAAGGAAAGAAAAAAATGGAAATGACTAACATGCTGTGCAGACCGCGTGTTTCCGAATGCTTCTTCGACTCAACACTTGTGTAGTGTTGGGCTAAAGAAGCTTTCGGACAGACAAATTGTGCGGAGTGTTTCCGAATGCTTCTTCGAGTCAACACTTGCGTTGAGCTAAAGACGATTTCGGGCAAACATATTGTACAAACGGGCTGCTTATCCTTCTAAAGTACAACATACACACCGCGTTGTGGCAAAGAAGGGAATGCGTTCTGTTGGCAAACTAACTGGTTTGATAACAGGGTACACAATGTCTCAGTATCTGTATGAAATGCACGGCTCTGATATACTTATAATTAAATTAGATTGAATTGGATTAGATTGGATTAGATGAGATTAAATTAATGTAAGTTTTTATTAAATTACAAAATTCAAACAATTTCTCTTTGGCTAAATCAAATCTAACAAAATATCAAACAAAAAATTAAACTTTTTGTTTGAATTTTAGTTTGATTTTTCGTCATATAAAAAAAAAAGAACTTCAACCTTCTACTTCCGATTGGACAAAACTATACAAGTGTTGAGTCGAAGAAGCATTCGGAAACACGCGTGCCGACACCACTTAGAGTGGGAAGAAGATCTTGTATAGGTAAAAACATGTTGAATTCCTCTGAACCACGTTTACGTGCGCAATCTTCAAACTAACTAGTATTTACAATCCAGTTGCATAATGTAATGAGAATGACGTTATAGAGCTACACAAGCACGTAAAGGACAATCAGCCGCTGCTAATATTCTCATGCGTACAATGGAACAAAGGTGAGGTAGATACTTCGCCAGAAGGGTCGCCTTTCTTGATATGTTAAACATCGTTATCAATGGCTATATAAACAAAAACATGACTTTTGTATGCACAAGTATCTATTCATCATTATGTATTGTAGTTGTAACTGTGTTATGTATGATTGATTAGGTCTGTGGAATGTATTTATAATAAGTATAGACACATTTTTCAGTGTTTACCCGTGTGGTTCCGGGTTAGAATAGGACCACTCCATCTCTTCCTGTGGATGTCGTAAGAGGCGACTAAAGGACTAAGCATAAACATCTCGTGCTCCAATTGCATTCCCAAGAAGGGTTAGCGTCGGGCGGCGGCCGGTTGTAAAACTTTTCGCACAAATACATTCCCAAAGAGGGTTGACGTCAGGCAGGCGGCCGGTCGTAAAACTATAGCCAAATCATTTAAACTGTTCCGGATATTCCTTCTCCATTTTGCAAGGTCTTTGGCATCCTTGGGTGACTATTAACATGCATGTTATATATGGAGAAGAAAAAGCGGGAAAGCGTACCCCGGGCTATGCAGCACACTGAGAATGCAACCAGGAACGCGCTTAGAAAAAGTATTATTTTATTATCCGTTGGAAATACAGTTATATGCTGAAGTTTCTGTTTCTTGATTCCATTTTTCTGAAAGTTTTTCTGTTAATCGGAGAAATAATTGAATTACTAACGCAGAGGAATATTTCACATTCTGACATCTTTTGGAATTTTATAAATTGCAAACTGCGTTTAATTATATGCAATTATTGCCGTAAACCGCAATTCTTTTAAAACAAAGCGCATTTTAAAAGAGTATTAAGATAAACGTTAATTATATTCAACAATAAAGTTCTAACCAACTATACTCGCAGGAGTTTTATAACAGAGACTTTGCAGTTTCCACAAAAGAGTTCATTTCACGCTGAAAAATTCAAACACTTTGTGAACGATAAACCGACAAGGAATGTAGCTAGAAAAAATGCCTTAAAGTTTTAAGACGAAAGCAAAGTATGTAACTTCGTTAAGGAATTACTGGAAAGGTATTTTATTGTGAAATGTGTTAAAGAAATAGAAACAGAGAAATGGAACAATTAAAAAAGTAATTATTTAAAAAAAATATTGGCCGGCGTGTGCTAGGAAAGTTCTATCCATTTTACTAGGTTAGGGCAAACATATAGGCAACGAGATCTATGTACTTACGTACTAGAGAAGACGCCACATACAACAGTAGTGTTCTATTCATCATAGGCTATCACTGTTCACCTCACATTAGTCACTCGCTAGCAATACGCGCATAATACACTCCACGATTCATTAAAGAAAACACTGTCAACTTAGTCAAAAATGTCTTGGTGTGTGTTGAGATACTGCACTAGTAATTCAAAGAATAAAGCAGAATATAAAGGAATAACTTTCCATCGGTAAGTAACTAGATTTCATTGATTGTAAATTAAATACAGACTGCCAAATTTCGGCTGCCATAATGTATGAAGTGAGTGAATGATCTGTCAACCGATTGAATAATTCGTCATAGACTAACAAAACAGAAGTGAAATGTAGACATCATAAATATGCCTACATTTCACTTTCTTCATGGATGCATCGAAAAACTACTTGTTTGCTACTCAGTTATTAATGTTTGTAAAACGTTTAAAAATGTTTATATTTATAATTTTTATCTACATATGCTATAAATGCTTTACAAGTTTCCTAAAATCCTATAAATCCTTTATAAAATTAAGTCACATCTCGTAACGTCTCACTAGAACCTCCGAGGGCTCAAAAGTTTTGTATGTGGGGGCTGTACCCCTACATTCTGTTACAAAAACCTACAAAATTTCTGAGCCCTTTGAGGTGCCCCGCGCAACTTGAAACTACTATCAGATTTTGGATCCAAGATGGCTGCTTACACATTTTTGATGTTTTATTATGTTTGTCCCTATAATTTTGTTTCCTCGTAACTACTACACGGCTAAATAGATTTTCATAAATTATATGTGGTTAGATTCATCTTAATCACTTGAGTGTCATAGCACAGAATAAATACCAGTAGTAGTCATAGGCTATATTAAAATTTTTGGAAAGCATAATGGCGGATTTTTGGCGCCCAATTGCGCAGCATACGTGTATGATTATATAATACATTAAATACATAGATAGCTAACAAAGAAAAAAAACTAATAGGTATACAAGTACAAGAAATCACTTTCTTCTAGTGCAAAACATTATGTAAAGAATTTAAGTAAGAATAATAAAAGGTTACCAATGAAACATATATGTGCAGTTTAACTTTTACCTTTATAAATATGATAAGAAAAAAAAACAAAGAAAAAACACATTAAGAATGCAGCCGCCTCCCCTTCCGTGAAGATCGTAAAAGCTAGTCGTGGGTCTACAATCTAAAAATCTATATAACCATACAACCATCCATACACCCATCCGTACATCCAGCCATACTTACCAACATTCGCGTTTGTTAAAATATATGTAGGATTTAATTTGAACCACGTACTCGTAGGTAGGTAAAAATATATTGACCTTTCTGTACTACTCTCGTGTTTAGTCTATGAGATTGAAGAATGAATGAATAATCGAATCTGGGACATGGCCGTGTAGGAAGACGCCGAGTCTATATATTCATGTCGATGCATATAGGTTAGGTTATTAGGTTATGTTAGAACTGCGACCGACACACACACGAGCCACGAAACATGTTATGAACAGTTTTATCGATAACTTAATACTTTATATGAAATTTTACTTCGATATACCGTTTTTCTAGTATAGAAAACAATTTTAAAATATATTTTTTAACGAAATTCCGCTGTTTAAAAAAACCGCTAGCCGTTTGGAAACGTAGTTAGCGGTTTCAATGAACGTAACACGTTGCGCAATCTTAGACAATCCAGCTGAACGATTTTCAGTTGTTTAACAAATCCGAGCTGTAATGCCAAAAAGCTAGAGGTTTTATCAATTAGCGGATTATACTATCCAACTGCGGCATATATATATATACTAATCTGCTACTTATGTTATGTGACACTACGCTACTAATGTGACAGTATACTACTACGATGACTACATCGTTATCAAACAAAACAAACAACATATCAATCAGCTCATTATTTCATACGGTATAAACGGAGTCATAATCATAACAAAGACTTAAGGCTTGCTCAGCATGATAGTATTGGTGAGCGTGAAGATGGGAACAGGGAATAAAAAAATTGGTGGGCTGCTAATACAACTATTAGCGTTTTCGCAAAAACACCTCCGGTCTTTGTAAAATTTCTCGAACTCCTCTTTGCTTCAGAAGCTACGTTACGCCGTTCGTCCCGCCAGTCATTCATTCATTTCATTACTCATCACTGTATGGCAGTCGCCTAGCTACTTATGCCAGATGCCTGAAGGCAGTTTGACAAATCGGACACCAGAATTGGCCACTTACACACACGAAAAACTAAACAACAACACATTTTAAACTTCTCCCGAGTTACGGTCTAACAAAAGTAAATGATATGCCATTCTCTTAAACTTAAGTGCATTTGACCATACACAAGGTTAGCATATAATAAACATAATTCAAATTAAGCAATTCGGTAAAGTAAAGGTCGTACTAAAGTATAGGGTAAACGCAAATAAACACTTCTTACTACGACTCAACACAAAACACTTAATTTAATGTCGGTGTTACGTTAATTACAACCTACAGCATCAGTTCCCAGAAGGGTTATTCAGTTTATTCGACCATATGGGTTTGACCACACTAATAGCCGCATTAAGGCCGTACCTAAATTTTCCCGGGCCCAGTGCTGCCCCCATTTAAAATAAATAATTTCAAAGAAAACGGAGACATTTAAAATTTTGCTACTACCAAGCCCTAGAATAACCCTTTTAAGTATTTTATGAACTACTGTTTACTGTTTAAGGCCATACCTGAATTTTCCGGGGTCCAGTGCTGCCCCCATTTAAAATAAATCATTTCAAAGAAAACGGAGACATTATTTAAAATTTAGCTACTATCAAATTCTAGATAACCCTTCAAAGTATTTTATGAACTACTGTTTACAGTTTATAATGAGAACGTTAAGCTTTACTACGCACATTTGCCAAAAGTGGCCGTTTTTCGCAAATGTGCGTAGTAAAGCTTAACGTTCTCACTTTAAACTGTAAACCGTAATTCATAAAATACTTTGAAGGGTTATCTAGGACTTGGTAGTAGCAAAATTTTGAATAATGTCTCCGTTTTCTTTAAAATGATTTATTTTAAATGGGGCAGCACTGGACCCCGGAAAATTTAGGTATGGCCTTAAAGTGAGAACGTTAAGCTTTACTACGCACATTTGCGAAAAATGGCTACTTTTGGCAAATGTGCGTAGTAAAGCTTAGTGAGAACGTTACTCATTATAAACTGTAAACAGGAGTTCACAAAATAGTTTGAAGGGTTATCTAGGACTTGGTAGTAGCAAAATTTTAAATGATGTCTCCGTTTTCTTTAAAATGATTTATATTAAATGGGGGCAGCACTGGACCCCGGAAAATTCAGGTACGATACTGATACTGTAAAAGTATTTCATGACTCATTGACGGTCTAGAATGATTATTCATCAGTGAATTATTAAATAAAATACTAAAATAATAAAAAAAAAATATACAACTAATTAAAATAGAAATTATTGAACTGAGTTGGCCACATGTATGGGCAAATGGTGCTTGCTACACGGTCACCATTTCTTTTTTATTACGGTGATATGGTGAAACTTAGTAGACATTAATTTGGTTGTTGATACAACTTTTCACGACCATGACCACTGGAGCACGGATGCAGTCTTGGAAATATTGACATACTCGTACAGGCTGACTTTTTAATCACCAGTCAAATTTTTGAAGCAAGTTCAGTCCATGATAACTTTGTTCTTCATATTCTGCTCTTATTTAAATAATAAATAAATATATAAGGACAATCACACTGATTGAGCTAGCCCCAAAGTAACTTTTTTTTAAAACTTGTGTTATCGGATACTATCTCAACGATACTATATTTAATAATAAATACATATATAAATAAACACCCAAGGCCCAGGACAATTTGAAAAAGACCATTTTCCAACTTGCCTGTGGCTGGGGATCGAATCCAGAACCTCCGAATTGATGACCATTACACCACGGAAGTCGTCAGAGGAGAAATGTCATGATATATGTATCTATCTTTGTATCTATTATGTGATCTATCTATCACTTTCTATTTATCTATCAGAAATTCCATCACATCCATAGAAACCTATAACACAACCTGACCTAATTTAGAATAACTCTCCACGAAACAGTGAATCGGCAAACGAGTTTTACAGTTAATTTCGCAATACAAATGACCACTTTCCTTAATTTATGACCATTATTTGCAACTTAACCGACAAAACAGTACTTTTTATATATAAGCAATTTTAGTTTTTCTTTTTATTAAGAAAATGTTCATTGTTAAGGCCCTGTCAGTTCAGAGCCAAGAATACCGTGAGTGTTTTTAAAAAATCACTGTAAATAAACTATTACAGCTTATATCATAAAAAAATTTCATGGAAATCTTAAGACTTTTCTACAGACACCTAAAATATTCAAAACACGATTGAGCATTTTTGGCTCTATAGAAAAAAATCACAAACATACCTCTAAAATTGCCTAAATTTACCTTTTAAAAATATATTACTACTCGTACTTAATATAATCACCTTTTTATATGAAAACTATACCAAAAAATGGATAATCTAAATTATTAGTTCGCTACACAAAAAATTATAAATAAAATACAGTGAAATATTTGTCGAGAGCGAATAAAGGCCCGGACCCGTGCTCGACAATATTTCGCTGTGTTTTATTTATTAGTTTTTTGTATTATACTTATAATTTTTTGTGTAGCGAAATTAACTAATAATTACCAATCACGACACCGATTATGTATTACTATGGCCGCTATAACAACAAATACTAAAAATAAAAAAAAGTTAAAAATTAAAGTGGGTCGTCATAAAAAAAAACGTGTTTTTCAGCGTTTTTAACTAGATCTATATAATGGCATTAACTAGATACTTAAAATTTTCACCGATTATGTATTACTATGACCACTATAACAACAAATACCTACTTAAAATAACATAAAGTTAAAAATGAAAGGGGGTCTTTCTTTATACAAGAAACGTTTCTTCAGCGCTTTAAAATATTGTACGGAGGTACGGAACCCTTAATGTACGAATCCGACTCACACTTGCCCGTTTATTTAAAGGTATATTTAGGCAATTTTAGAGGTATGTTCTTGATTTTTTTCTATTGAGCCAAATATGCTTAATCGTGTTTAGGATATTGTGGGTGTCTTAAAAAAGCCTTAAAATTTTTATGTAAAATTTTTATAAATAAACTGTATTAGTTTAATTAAAATAATTTAAAAACCACGCACAGTATTGCGGGCTCTGAACCCATCTCGCCTTAATCTACTACTTGTCCTTTTTAGATTAACACAAATCAACAAGGTTTAAAGAAACCCACATTTTCATCACATATAGAATTAATATGTAAAAACATGTCTGTTGTAGGTACTTATTTATGTATTTTACCGATACCTAATAATGAAAATGAATAAAAATGTTATTCGGATTTGATATTAATAGTAACATAATAAAATACAGGCAAGAAACAGAGGAGGGTAGGAGGTCGCGAAATTTTTTTACATACTAAGGGGGTAGCGACATGAAAAAGGTTTAAAAACACTGCTTTGACCAAGAACGAGTTACGTAGACCGACTAAAAGATAAGGCAGGGGTCAGGTGGCATCAAATGCTGCGACATTTTTTCCCACACGTAAAAAAAACAAAATAAGGGTCAGGTCGCATCAAATGCTAAAGCACAAGGCGAAAGATCGAGAAGTTTGGCGCATACTCCACCGGCAAGGCTCTCAAACAAGAAGAAAAAGGCATAAGACGAATAGAATAACCCTCCACGAAACAGTGAATGAATCAGCATGAGATTTACAGTAATGCTTTTGCAATACAAGTTACTGCTTTCCCTGAATTCGTGCTTGGAGGTAGTAATTTATAAACGCGATTTATCTGGAAACCGCTTAAACAGTACTCAATGAGATCCAGGTATACTTTGGTGTGTTATCGCGCTACTATTAGTGGTATAAACATATATTGTAATTCGTAAACGCTAAATGCATAATAAAAGGGGAAATACTCTAAGTTAATACTTTTTTCTCCGTGTGGTTCCGGGTTAGAATAGGACCACTCCATCACAGCTGAGGATGCAACCAAGAACGCACTTAAACGAAGAAGAAGAAGACTCTAATTTAGGTAAGGTAAGGCTTTAAGGGTAACGCCGTACATATGTGTAGAAGACAGCAAGCTACCTTGGATCGTGAAACGTAGAATCAGGAAGGGGAGACCTTTGCTCAACAATGGGACACTAAATACACTAATTTACAATAACATTTAAGCAACTATGGTACTGCGCCCATGACACCTAGTAATACGAAGATACGAGGGAAACTAACATATATCGGCTTAATAACTTATCTGTAATATGATATTTAATATATAACTATGTATGTAAGATATATATTTAATATACATATAGTTTGTGGAATGCTATAAGTATATATGTAAGTATGTTCGTATATATGTATGTGTGTAGTTATTTAAGTATAATCTTATAGTTAAATTTTGTACGTATCGGTTTCTACCTTAACCTATAACTGAGTAATCCTCTCAATCTATCGCAGGTTGACTGGAAGAGATCCCTACATGGGATAAGTCCGCTTTTGTATATTTGCTCTTTTGTATCATGTTGTCTTTTATACTTAAATTTTTGGTACAATAAAGTTATTACAAACAAACAAACATTGATTGAGTTCACCAAAAAATTATAATTAAAGAAGTTAAAAAAAATTTAAGTTAAAATATAAATGTTACCAAGTTTTATATATCAATATTTCTAACTTCTTTTACAATAACTCTCGTAAAGTAACTTTCGATCGGTGAAATTCAATTAGCATCCAAGAATAAACTGGTGACATCTCAGCGTAACTTCTACGACCTCCGTTAGTATTAGATATTGCATTATAGCTGCAGGTCAAGTTACTTTACTTGCACCTTTATGCAGCGGTAATAGTGGCGAAATTGCATTGAATTTGGATAGCATTTCGATAAATAGATATACTTCACATTGACATTGTACTTAATTTAATACTCGACCGCAGTCACGCGTGGCTAATATGTTCGAGATGAGATAAATCAGTGCTGTCCCTCGGAATGACAGTTGTCAATGTTAGTGTAAGGACGTTGAAATTACAAGCGATTTGTCAAGAGCTAGATGAATTAGTTTCGGTGTTTATATTAGTAGGGTTTTTTTTTTTTCATGTTGAGTTATTTGGTCATCGACTACGACACGATGCGTTATTTAAAACAATAATTAAAGGAAAGATAGAAGGAAAACAAGGAGTAGTAAAACTCAAAAGATTCTTTGATCAATTAAAAAAAAAAGTTGGGTATTTATATACGTATAATATGTGTGTATGTTTATTGATGTATTGTATATGTATATGTATGTTTAACATTTTAGATAAGTACTTATATGTATTTGTAACTATAGTCTTTTGTACGAAACGTGCTGGGCGAAATAGAAAATAGGAGAGGGAAAATGATTGGTCACTTAATACGACATGACTCCTTTACCGACTTTAAAAACATACTAGAAGGAAAGATAAAAGGTAGAAGAGGTCCAGGACGACCAAGAAAGAGCTATGTAGACCAACTGAAAGAAAAAGCAGGGGTCATGTCGTATCAAGCACTAAAAAGTAAGGCAGAGAACCGAGAAGTTTGGCGCATACTCCACCGACAAGAGCCACTAAGCTCTTAAATAAGAAGAAAAGAAGTCTTTTGTACACGCCTACTACCTGTTTCCTCTCCTGGGTCTGCTGGAAGAGATTTCTTATGAAATAAGCAGTACCTATGTACTCTATTTTCTTACTTTGTAAGTTCCTTTGTTTGTATGTTGTGTACATAAATTTTGTAAATAAAAAAAAAAAAAAAATAAAAAATTACTGTGAAAACTTATAAGGTTAAAAGAACTTAGCGGAGGAAAGAGACATGGAAAGCACTCCACCAGCAGCTCTTAAATACAAGAAGAGATTTATTATGAGGCTGTTTATAAATTTTTGTATAATAAGAGTATATTGCAATTAGAATTTATTTATGAAGATCCCCTTCGTAGAGCATTCAAATAGAATCAAACAAGGACATTATGTTCCTATATAATTTTTAAGGAAAAAGCGAATAGAAACCTAAGCAAGCGAAGCAGTTAATAGAATGTAGATTGTACAAATTTTCTACACGTCAATACATAGCATAAAAGTATGCTACAAAAACCATAACGAAGATGGCTAATGGACACACTAAATCCACTGCACTCCTTTGCATGCATTTGCATCGCGATTTTCATATTTTTCGTATTTCTGTGTGCGTGCTCGCTTCTGCCTGCATCCAAAGAGCTCATAAAAAGTATTATAACCATAAATAAACAAGTAGATCGCGCTAACCGTACCGCAGAACAAAGATATAATTTGGCACATTACCGTCTTTCTTCTTCTTCTTCGTCTAAGCGCATTCCTGGTTGCATCATCAGCTGTGCTGCTTCGGAGCCCGGGGTGCGCTTTCCCGCTTTTTTTTTTTCTCCAAATAGGTATAATATGCATGTCAATGGTCACCCAAGGATGACAAAGACCTTGTAAAATGGAGAAGAAATAGCCGGAACACTTTACCGTGATATGGCTCAAACAAAATCGTCCTTGAAGAAACAAAAGTAGGAAAGCGTAAATCTGAAGCAGCAACGCGATGGGAATCATCGGAAACACGCTCAGATGGTGGTGGCCTTTTCTCACGATTGTCGCCAAAACGTGCGACTTTTTAAGTTTTGCAGTATTCGGCTTTGTGGCACGCTGCATATGAAATGTCGTACAGTGCTGCTGAAATGTAAATGAGGCTCTTTAACTCACAATTCGCAAACGGCAAAGTGACATTGCAACAGAGCTGATTATAATAAACAACCCTGTTATTTTCTCATACCGTACTGTGCCACTTACTTAGTAATACGAAGATATGAGAGAAACTAACATATATCCGATTAACTAGACTCATTACAGGCTGTAGTAACTTAATCACTAATAAAGCGTCACCTAACACAGACCTCTAAGAAGTAACTTATATGCAATCTGTGACTATTAGAGCCCCATATACACCGGAGCAACAACATTTGACACTGTAACATTGTGTACTGCGTCATCTTGTGGTATACTACAAATATGTAAATAACTTTGAGCCATAAATTCAGAAAACACGAGCTAAATAAAGCTTATAAATATCAATAAGACCTCTCCAATCCATCTGGCCAGCGTGGAGAGTGTGGGCCTAATCTTCTGATTGCTCTGGCTAATATATGGGTCTAGTAGTACAGAGAAGGTCGTGCTCCTGCAGTGGAGACTAAAAAAAGACCTGATGCTGAATGATGAGGCTTAAGTAACATAGGGCAACTCTTCAGCTAGGCATATATTACATACGATATAACCGAGTCAACAAATCAAATCAAACGATCGAATCGAATAAAATATCTTAATTGTGAAGCACAGGTTACAAAAGATCTCAAAATTATCAACGATCAAAATGTCGCATGAAATCTGATTCGGATACAAGGTATAAGTCGCGTCATGTAAAAAGAACGCTAGAAAAAAGTAGAAGGGGTGTGTTTGTGCATGGATACACTCGCGAACGAAGATACTAGGCCTCTTGTATTATTTTCACTCGCAGCTTGGTATAATTGGCTATTGGTAGGTACATTGAAAAATATGTTAGGTATAATATTCATTAAATAGATCGATAAATAGCCTAATGCGCAGCTTGACCGCCAGCGTTCTTTTTATGTGACGTATGGCCTATACAACAGTCTTTCACATGACGCATGTTACGTTTCCGCAATATTTTTGACGTGCGACATTTTAAAGTTTTGTATCAGTAGCATACGGCATTGTGACAAGCCGCAATGTCGCATATCAGTGTTGCTACAACGCAAATGAGGCTCTAATTTTCAACTTGCAAACTGCACCAGAGTGACATTGCAACTGAACTAATTATAAACAACCCAGTTAGTTTCTCATACTCGTTTAACTATGCAAATGTCGTTAGCAATTCCGCAGTCTAGACGCTCGCATCGGTCTCTGGTAACCTCGATATTTGCGTCCGTAAAGTGCTAGAAAGCGACTCTTTTATCGCTCCTTTATGGAATATTAAAACAACATCTGGTTAAGTGTTTTGTGACATACATACATTATTATCAGGAACATCTTTATTTATCAAACATTATAGAAGGGATGGCAAAGTCAAATGACGAATAGCAAAAGGCCAAGAAATATTCATCTATACATATAAAAGCGAAAATCACTCACTTTCTCATCACGAAATCTCGAAAACTACTTAGCCAATGAAAGTAAAATTTGGCAGGAAGGTAGATTGTGATATTTGTGATTAAGAGATGTCCGCTAAAAAAGGATTATTGGAAATTCCATCTTTAGAGGGTTAAATTTGACCCCAATTTGAATAAATTGTGACCCCAATTAAAATAAAACAGTCTATTTTGTGTAGTCTACGCGGGCGAAGTCGCGGGCTATTAGCTAGTAAGTGAAATAAAAGGCAGTAGTAATATCATACATTCATAATTATTATCGGGATGTGAAACAGATGGTTAATAATTAAATTTGTCATAAAAAAAGAAACAACCGATTTTGCTTTCTTTAAGGAGTTTCTTCCATATCGCAAAAGTTCATCATGACTTCATCAAAATAATTTGGGACAAATTTGGGAGTAAGCTTTAAAAAAAAATTATCAAAAACGGTTCACAATTGGCGAAGATATCGCGTAACATACCTACATAAAAAATAATAACATACGGGTGGAATTGATAACCTCCTCCTTTTTTTTAAAGTGGGTATTAAACAGCACATCACACAAGAACATACTCAGGATAACATGGATAAGAGACCGGCTTTAAGTGACGTTATCATTGATGTGATACGAAGATGAATATGTCATTATAAACGGGAATAATGAAATTTCCGAGGACGGATTACGGATTACAAGTAAGTAGGTACCTTATTTAAAATCGGGTTGAAATTTAATTATTTTTTTGTACGGAATCCTTATAAGCAAAACGTCGACCCGAAATCGAAAAATTATTGAATAATAGAATCTAAATTACCTACTTTATTTGTGTACAAAGCCATAACAATAGGAATGATAGCAAAGTATCAAAAAATACCCAGGAAAAAGATTGGTGGATAGGAAAAATCTGTTTAACCGAATATTTTTGCAATATTTATTTTTTAGACGAAAACATAACCATTATATAAAAAATATAATATCCATATTATGGAGAGGACAACACTAATGCAAGTGTCTGGAAACTTAGGGAAACTTTGTATTATAGCCAAATAATATTGCGAAACATCTGCTTCCACTGGGATACCTAATAAAAATATGTAAGCTCGGCATCCTGAACTCGTAAGTACAAACGACTTTCGCCTTTTACAACGTTAACACAAGGTACATACTAGTACATTTAAAAAGTTACGTCATAAATAAACCTAAATGGATAGCTTTTGGAAAATCTATTTTATTCAGTCAAGGATTTTTTTTAATTCTTGACATCAATATATTTAATGTGTATTATTTATTGACGTTTATCCTTCTTTCTTGAGTCTTGATCGAATTATTTAAATTTAATTTTATATAGGTTGCAATAAAATATGTTGAATTAAGTGGAGTGGACTCCCCAGGACAAGCAGAAAGTAGGTCATCCCAAGCAGACCTGGCGGCGCACTGTGGCAACGGAGATGAAGACAATCCCGAAACAAAGCGCGTAGCCAAAGACCGCAAAAAAACAGTGGCACTCCGGGAGTGCCGACAGTAAAAACTTGAAAAAGGTGGTGTCGGTTACGGTAACAGTGTCGCGAGTTCAATGTTATTTTCCCATCTCAAAAAATGCCCAATAAAGAAGTTTTTACTTCAAAAACGAACAGATAGAAAAGTAAATCATATGAGTAATTCAATTGTCACCGATTTCATTGTTATCAACAAAGTATGTACATTGACAGATCAAATATCTTACCTGCACCGCGGATTCCCTGACACAGATGTAACTCGTGATACAACCTTTCTTCGGTACAAACATCTTGACAAGATAAGGACTTGATGATAACATCATAACATAACAGAATTATGACCGACTTTATTTTTGTTTCATGAGATGGACGATGTAACATTTTCTGCCCACACATATGTTATAATATAATAAAGCCTTGGTAAGTTTACCTTAATAAACAGTATGAAGGTTTCTTTTTCCATGAAGTTTTGCTTTGAAGACTAAGTGGAAAAATAGAAGGAAAAGCCAAAGCAGCATAGCATGCAATGGGAAACGAGCTAAGATGTGACAGAGGGTTCTTCTACTTCGGAAGTAGTCAATAAGTAAGTAATGGTAACTAAAGTTGGTTGAAGACAACCAGTTGAAACGAACGATCTCTCCCATGGTACCCGTACCATGGGAGGGATCGTTCGTTTTAACTGGTCCATCCCATGATATGTGATAGATGCTTCAGACACAGTAGATGCAGCCTTAAACACTCATGCATATGCTTTGCATCAACTTTTGGTTGAAGACTCTTAACGGCAGTAAGTGTGGTGGGAGCCGGACGGTAATTATTTGCAGTATAAGCAAGTGTTGGCGAAAGCACATTAATATAATAAGCAATTTAAGGTCAATGGCATGTTACTCGAGTCTTCAATTAAGTAAATGAACATGTTACAGTCATACTCGTATCATTCCCTCCATATCTAGCGACACGTGTAATTCGGACACGTGGAATGTCGCTAATGAGAAGATTCGGAACGCTCTGGCTGTATAGTTCACAGCAGTTTTTGCCAGCACATAATTACGCGTGTCACTAAGAGTAGAAAGTCTTCTTTCAACGAGAAGTTATTCTACTTCCAAGACTAAACGAAGTGGAAAGCTGGAAAAAGTACTCTCTACTTGGAACTTGCTTAGGAGACCAGAGTCTAGGAACATTCAAGGGCCACGCTTAGTATGATGGTAGATGTATAGATAAATAAACGGGCAAGTGCGAGTCGGACTCGTACATGAAGGGTTCCGTACCACCGTACAATGTTTTAAAACGCTGAAAAAACACGTTTCTTTTATGACGACCCCCTTTAATTTTTAACTATTTTTCATTTTTAGTATTTGTTGTTATAGCGGCTACAGTAATACATAATCGGTGAAAATTTCAAGTGTCTAGCTATTACGGTTCAAGAGATAGAGCCCTGTGACAGACGGACAGACAGCGGAGTCTCAGTAATAGGGTCCCGTTTGCATCCTTTGGGTACGGAACCCTAAAAAGAAATCAAATAGTGACAGGTGGCTAGCCGCATCGCTATTTAGACAATTTCTTAGATATTTGGTCATTTCCTCGATATATTTTTAGGATCTGCAAAAGGAAAGCAGCTGATTAACTCTAAGCTTTTTCTTTTCTCTCAGACCAGCATCATATCGTCATCAATGAAATAAGTAATGAACACGACACACTCATATGCATATCATTCCCTCCATATCTACTGACGCGTGTAATTCGGACACGAGGAATGTCGCCAGTAAGCCGATGCGGAACGTTTGCTGTATAGTTCACAGCAGTTTTTGCAAGCACATAATCACGCGTCTCACACTCTAGTTCACACGCTGGTGCATCTATTACGAGGAACCACGCAAGAGTCTGCGTAGGGGTCGATGCACGGAGAAAAACTGAGATGGGAAAATAACATCGTTACATGTTTTATTTGTTAAGGTTTGGTTAAGGTCGATGTACTTGCTTTATAAGAATCATGGAATTAAAATCAAACCGATTTTACTTTCACATGACTGATATTTTTAATTCTAATAAGTGTGATTTCTGATCAATAGAATAACAGGGTACAGCACAGGCATATCGTCTTATCAAGTTATCAGACCGAGGATGACAGTTTTATTGAGATCGACCGCGATGATTCTATTGGCGTTTGGTGATATAAACTTAGAATTTTCTAGAAGGTACTATGGTAGTGCGTGGTGCGTGTTTCCTATCTAAAATACTCCATCTCTTTCCTGTGCATATCGTAAGACGCGACTAAGGATGCACACAGCATTCGCTCTCCCGGCCGGTCATAAAACCACATTTAAAATACAAAATAGTCGGAACCCGGGCTCTGAACCACCGCAGCTAAGGAATTAAGTACAATGCAAAAATAAGAGAGAACATTTGGTGCAGAGAGTTTTGAAATACAATTTAAAATCTATCAACATCAATAAATTGTCCTAAATGTAAAATCTGTCATGTGATATTGATTCAGTGCAATAAATTGGGAAATAATAGAGGAACGTATGGACACAAGACAATCAGAACTCAATATCGAGGTTATTATTTGTGAATTGATAATTTATTGATATTTATTAAGTAGATATTGGAAACTTGACTGTGAAGACAAACAAACAGCGTGTAAAGATCACACAAATAAGCAACAACATGAAAATTAAACACGTAAACCATATTGGGACGGACGTAATCTACATAAATATTTACACAAGAATTGTAAAAGACGTAACAATGTATGTGAGAATCTGCCAAGAGTAGTCAACGATACGTATATAACTCATACAAATAGAATATGATATAATCGCTATTAATTATGTGATATGTTTCAACATCATTACTAGTATCACATCTAGTATTTATTTACTTTCTTAGGTTAGGATTTTATCTTATACTAGCAGTGCCCGCGACTTCGTTCGCGTGGTTGTCGGAACGTAATGTTATATAGCCTAAAGCCTTCCTCTATAAATGGACTACCCAACAAAAAAAGAATTTTTCAAATCGGACCATTAGTTCCTGAGATTAGCGCGTTTAAACAAACAAACTCTTCCGCTTTATAATATTAAGTACTAGCAGTCCACCCCGGCTTCGCCCGTGGTACACACATAGCCTATGTCACTCGGGGATAGTGTAGCTTTCCAACGGTGAAAGAATTTTTTAAATCGGCCCAGTACTTTTTGCCTATTCATTACAAACATACAAACACACAAAAATAGGTACAAATCTTTCCTCTTTATAATATTAGTGTAGATAGATATAAAATTCTCGTGTCACAATGTTCGTTCCCGTACTCCTCCGAAACGGCTTGACCGATTCTCATGAAATTTTGTGAGCATATTGAGTAGGTCTGAGAATCGGCCAACATCTATTTTTCATACCCCGAATCTACGCGGGCGAAGCCGCGGGCAAAAGCTAGTTATAGTATAAAATCCTAAACCAAGAAATTAAATATACTAGTTACTATTACTTTATCAGAGCAAATATGCTTATATATAAATATATGTGTATGTGTCATATGTATGTAGTTTGCAAATATATAAATACATAATAAATATGCGTAATAAATCGAATCACGGACTATATACTACATCACTATAGTATAATGAAATTGAAATAATAGTCAAAAAACCGGCCAAGTGCGAGTCGGACTCGCGCACCGAGGGTTCCGTACAAACCTGCAAGGTTTAGTATTTGGTATGAATTTCAATTTAATACCTCTACGCGTTTATGAGGAAATGGGTAGTAAGTTTAAAATTATTAAAAAAAAAAATATTATGTGATGTAACTAAAAATTTATGGTTTTCGTAATTTTTCCTTTATCTATGCTATAAGACGTTGCTTCGTACCAAATTTCAAGATTCTGAGTTAACGGGAAGCACCCTGTAGGTTTTGATTCCCTTGCAAGTGTCGAAAATTTGCGGCATAAACGGCTGTATCTTTTGATTGCGTTGGCTTAGAAGTTTGATTTTTTCACAGCTTCAAGGGACAGTAGACCTGAGTAATTGATATAAATTTCAGCTTCATACCTCCACGCGTTCCTGAGAAAAAGGGTCTTGACAGACGGACGGACGGACGGACAAACGGACAACAAAGTGATCCTATAAGGGTTCCGTTTTTTCCTTTTGAGGTACGGAACCCTAAAAACAATAAAAAATTCGACATTCCCATACAAAATGCCCGGAAGGACTGCATACCATTGTATGGAAATGCCGAATTTAAAAAAAATGCTTGATATCTGAAACTGAGAAATGCTATATTTATCCGGAAAGAAATGTCCATGAGTAAAACGTATGCATGAAGTCGCGGGAAAAACTAATAAGTAATCAGAGAAATAAGGGGATCTTTGTCCAGTTTTGGGACGAAACAGCTACAGGCCAGCAAGAAAAATTACATTCAGCAAAAGATGATGGATAAGATTTGATATTATCTACTGAAGCGAGTCTAGCTTTATACAAGCTTTTATTTAACTTGCCCTGTTTGTTGTCGTTTATTTGATTGGGTCAAATCTTGCTTTAATTTAATAATGATGCAACGCGATTGTTTAAAATAGTTAAACCTTGCCGGTTAAATTTGAGCCACTTCCCGTTTTCCGATTGCGATGAAATTTTTTAGGGATGTATCCGATACCGATACCGATGCCGATGTATCGGCGATACATCAGGCTAGATAGAGGTCAAACGCACTCAAATTTCTAATAAAAATAAAAAAAACTTTGGGTTTCCCGATATATCTGCATCGGCGATATTTTAATTGCCAATACAACGATACTTTTTAAATTTTGAGCTTCAAGAAAGTAATGTAAATGCGCGTGCTGTTCGTTATTAGTATTTTTACCTTTTTCTGATTTATTTAACCTTGATTTAAATTCACTATGCGTAAATGCGTATCGGTCGTTTTGGAAATCCTTGGAGGAGGCCTATGTCCAGCAGTGGACTTCCTGTGGCTGATATGATGATAATGATGATGACATGCGTATCGGTATCGGCATCGCTATCGCCAATATTTTTATAGGAGTATCGGTATCGGTATCGTATCGGCAAAAAGGTGTATCGATGCATCCCTAAAAAATTTTATGCTAATGTAAATCAGATGACAATGAAATATTATTGTAACAAGAAGCTGATCTGATGATGGAGTCGGAAGGTGGCTATAGGAACCCTAAATAAAACGACCCATCGAGTTGAGGCTTCTTACTTTGTCTTAATTAGTACTTAGGCCTAACAATCTAAGCTTGCAATCTTATTGTAGATACAATCATGAAAAAAAAAATACCATTTCAAAGTGAGAAGCCTATTTTAAGCACATAACGATACATAACGATAATAATAACAATGTCAATATTTGCACAGCTATAAAGATAGACGCAAACGACCAATGTAGACTTTCCTCTCGCTATCTCGAGTTAACGTTTTATATAAACTTGGTTTATGTTACATCGTTTCTTTGTTCGTGAAAACGTTTTTGGATCTTATGATATCATTTGTTTGCTTGTCAATTTGTATTATCTCGTCCATTTTTTTTTATTAAAGTGATTTGAAATGTCATTTGCACAATTAATGTTTCATGAGATATTGAGGAACAAGAAACTCACATCTGTGATTTCTTCAAAATGTCTAAGAAAAAAATTAAATTAAATTGTAAAAAAATTAATAAACATGAATATAGATAAACTAAAAATTACACATGGTATATCTTATCCTAAAAATATAGTTTTATGAAATATTGATTTGACATCAAAATATGAGATTTCAAGGTACTCGTATTTAGACATGGGTAATCTCGACTCCGAGGAGTGTTTCGGCTCACTGAATCTTACTCCGCATCCGGTACCGACTCATCTTAATGATTCCTACTCCCTTATCGGCTCCAGCTCCGAGGTCCGCTAAGTTTCGCTATTGAATCTACAGAATACAGATGTCCTTTCTGGTACCGGTTTCAATACAGAATAATATTGACTCTCGACTCCTGATTCCTCCCGAGACGCGGTGGAGCCGAAACGCGGCTCGCGACCCGACAGGCGCCACCGGTTCCCGGCGGGACCAAGATCGGTGCGGACTCAATAACTTGCGGGAGCCGATAACGATTACCGGGATTCAGTACGGGTATCGGCTCCTGTTGATGAATCGGCTCATTTAAATAATCGAATCCGGAGTTACCCATGTCTAACTCGTATGATTGTTTAAAAATATCGTAAGAAAATAATTTGTAGAAATTAATAAACATGCACATAAAAAACAAATAATACCACGTTGCATTTCAAACATCTAAATACGAGTAACACCTTGAAAATAAAATACAATTTTGTAACTTTCCAAAAAAATTAATTGCTGTGCATACAAAAGCAAATAATATCCTCAAATATTGAACCTGAGGCAGCGCCACAAATTATTAAGCCAATATAGACTTGAAAAAAAAACAAGATATGCCAATGGACATCGATCGGTTATACAACCTACAAACAATGCAGGAAAGAATGTACGGAATTTGCCTCGAAGTGAATTCACTTTTGTTATACGACAGAGCCTAGTTTTTGTCCGCCCGACATGATAAAAATAAGAACTTCGAGTATGTGCAAAATGTCGCAACACAGATTAAACAGTCAGTACTAGAACTTGCAGAAGCAACACAACATGTAAATTATGCCCGGATTCTTGCAAAATACCTTATTGAAATACGGTGGACTAAAATTTTAATCCGAAAACCATTATGCAACAGTTTAACATATTTATTATACAATCATTCCGTATTGAACACATCATTAGATCATTACGCTACGGCTCTGTCCATCCGGTACAGGATAAAGACTTTATCAGTATGTATGTTTAAGTAGAATGTGTTACACCCAAAAATCTTGCAAACTTACGTGTATTCATCTTTATCTCACCTTCGCCTAAACTATCGGTCGCATTGGTTAAAAAGTTGCATCATATCACCAGTAGGTCTCGATTTAGAGTAAACGTGCAGTCATACATATTTTTCACAGATTATGAGTAATAACCGAGAGTAAGTCACACAGTGTTACCAACTCTCAAAAATATTTATCCCTAAGTTTGTGTCAAAAACCCCTAAAATCGCCTTAATTATTTAGTTGTCCCCCTAAAAAATATATGACCGCCAGTGGTGCCAGTATTTCCGCCAATCACCACAGAGTGGTTGTAGAATTACGTACTAGATGTCGTTATAGGTCGCTAGGTCAAGAAATAAATATTAATATTATTAGCTAAAGATAGAAGTGATTGCAAACAAAAAGGGGAGTATAGGGACATAAATTGCTAAAAAAAATATATTAGAGTCAAAAAATCCCTGAAAATACCCCTAAAAATCCCATTTCACTTATTTACCCCCTAAATCTGGGGGAAAACCCCTAAGTTGGTAACACTGAAGTCACATATATGTAATATCATCATTGTGAAGTCTAAACGTAACTCAAAATCTTCAGTCATATGACTCAAGCAGCATGGCAATTTCTTCGAATGCAACAAACATTAAAAAATATTCAAAGAAATGTTGTCATCTCTATATTCTTGGAAGTGTTCTTTTTAGGGTTCCGTACCCGAAGGGTGCAAACGGGACCCTATTACTGAGACTCTGTCTGTCCGTCTGTCTGTCTGTCTGTCAGTCACAGGGCTCTATCTCTTGAACCGTAATAGCTAGACACTTGTAATTTTCCCCGATTATGTATTACTGTGGCGGATATAACAACAAATACTAAAAATAAAAAATAGTTAAAAATTAAAGGGGGTCGTCATACAAGAAACGTGTTTTTTTCAGCGTTTTTAACTTGATCTTCATAATGGCATTAACTAGATACTTGAAATTTTCACCAATTATGTATTACTATGACCTCAATAACAACAAATACTAAAAATAAAATAAAGTTAAAAATTAAAGGGGGTCGTCATACAAGAAACGTGTTTCTTCAGCGTTTTAAAACATTGTACGGTGGTACGGAACCCTTCAAGTACGAGTCCGACTCGCACTTGCCCGTTTATTTATACTCTATTGTTTACAATGAGGCATGAAAAACGATTAAAGATGATCGTGGAGGGGCTTGATGAGCCCAAAACAATACCTCATATACTGGATTATAAAAAGACTTGCTATTTTTTGCTGTAGAATCTCGGTCTTTAAAAGATACCGTTAGCTTTGAGACTTCTGATATGAAGACTTATAACACCTTAAACTTCCAATAGCTACATTATTAAGTCTGTATTTTAGTTTGCTCATTTATAATTAAAAGAATATGACACTCGGACTAAACCCAATCTCATGAAATCTTCAAATTGAACCTAGATCCTAGAGTATTCATAAGCAATACTTTAGGGTCAAAATGTTTGGCTACCTTTCTTTATACACCGTGTTGGTACCAATAAAAAAGCCACACACCCAAACCGCAACATCACTCTCCTTCGAGGCAGTCGGGTAAAAAAAGTATAAGACCGGTATCAAAAGCCAGTCGGGGTCGCCTTGGAGAGTCTCGATTAATTTATACAAAAAGACAGCCAGGTGAACCGGGCTTTTTTGGCACACGACATTGGTTTGCAGAACCGTTGCCTTTATTAGGAATCGAATCTGCCAAATTAACGGCATAAATTTTCTTTCGTACTCAATTTACCACCTGCATTCGCAATTTCCCGTATATAGGAGGAAAAAATATTTTTTAATGACTCGCTTGCCGCATAACGGGTATGCGAAGGTGATTTGCTATTTAGAATGACTGAAATATCAGCGTTTGACACACATGACCTAGTTTCGGCTGTATTAGGTATCAAAGTAAATATATTGCACTTCATAATGATGATTGATTAACAAGCGCAGTCACTGTGTCCAAGGAGTGATAGAACTTTTTTAAGGAAAAAACTGGAAAAAGCAATATATTAATTAAAACCGTAAGTTTTTCTTAAAGGCGTCAATATCACTATTGAAATAAATCAGAGAAGAGAAGCTTTTATAGAACTTTCGACTCCGAAATTCACTGATCTCTTCGATTATACCATTTTTTCGAGCACGGAAATTTATAGACTTGCAACGATGTAAGTATTTAAATTAAAACTGATGATTCAACACGGCCTGAATATATATTTAGAAAAGTACCGATTGACAATTATTTTAGAGCAGTATATTTAGATGATGTTCTATCTTATCAAGAATTTTCATTTCCTATACATAAAAATGTCCACTGATATCAGACGGTTGATGAAATATTGCGTATTAATATAGTGCGTACCTATTAAATTCGTTTTGTGTGAACAAAGCTTGATACTCGAGTGTTATCTAATAGTTTTGACACACTCTTCTCATAGTGTTACGCATTGTCAAGAGTTCAACTTAGTGGAAAGAATAATTTGTAAAATTTTGCCATCTGTGAATATTATTGCTTACTTCGAAAGTGAACACATCTGCAAGAACTATCTTGAAGATATTGCAATGATAAATGCTATAACATGATTATAATACTATTATTATTACATAGCATCATCTCTACTCTTCGTTGATGGTACTAAAGTTATTTGTGTCAACGTAAGTTTCTAGTTCAAACGCGTACAGAATACAGAGTTTTTGATGACCGATAAGACTTTCTGATACTTGAAAAGATTTTTATCGGAAACATGTATGTATTCTATGCTATTTATACAAAATGCGTGACATATTTTAATTCATGTCTCATACATCAGCCCACAATACGGTTCAACGACACGGCTATTTAAATACGCGACATCTCGGTTTTAGTTATGTTTATTGTATTGGTAACCTTTAAGGCCAAGCTCGGATTTTAATGGATATAACGGGCACACGAAGTTCCTAAAACAGTCGTTTCGAAATGGATATATATTTGAGTATTACGTTAGTTGTCCAAACAGAAGAGATAGAATGCTTTTTTTCTAAGCTTGATAAAAATAAGGAGAAATAGTCTTGGAAAGCAAAAGGATAGACATTCAGAAAACAATAGTGATGGATATTCTAAAGATGATATGAAAGATAAACTGGAGATTATCGGTATGCTTGTTCGATAATAATTCCTAAACTACTAAACCGGATTTTTTTAAAGAAGTTTGTAGAGATTATACATTCTTGTGCGTAACTGCTCGGTAATTGCTGCTGGTGGTAATATAAAATACAAGTTATTGAGTTATAATATGATAGCAAAGCATTATAGAAAACATTGAGTAATAATAAGATAAGCGAAAAAGTTGTAACATGTTTCTCGTCCCATAAAAATTAAAAACAACAATCAAATTGTAACTTTTACAAACAAACGCGGAACACAACGCCGACATTATTTACGAAGACAATTTCATTGATAGCGGAAGATGCGATAAATTGTGAGATTTCGTTACTTTCTCTTAATCCGATAAATTGGTTCAGATCAATTCCAAATTACGTAAACATGTGCAAGTTTCAGACCAAATTAATTAAACTGCCAAACTTAATAAACAAAAAAACAAAATACGATACCTTCAAGAAGTTGTAAATTTTCCAGTAAAAAACAAAAAATAAAATACACAAAACACAACACAGTGTCCACACGAAAAGTTTCGGCAAGTACTGTACAAGTACCAGGGCATCAGAATCGCGCAGAAGGTATCGAAGTGCACCTGTTTGCACGACGCGAGGAGCGTTACTGGCATGACGGCGCGGCCCATTAGTCTCGCTCTGACCACGTCATACGGAAGCCGGTTCTGGACATCGGCAGCAAGGAAACCGCGAGAGACGATGCATTCGCAAGTAAAATTAAAGGAAAAGAAGATCATTCTTATTGAATGCCAAAGGGAAGGGGAATTGTAAAGCTATTAAGTATAAAGGTGAAAGTCCGAATGCTCGCATCAGCATATACTCGTAAAACTTTGAAGCAAATGGTGATCGATTATCATATCTGGTTTTGTGGGTGTAGGCAGACGAATAGTGGCTACATAAATATAAAACTCATAAAAAACTCATTCAATTCAATTGTACTTATCACACATCATCTATAATTACTTACTTTATAATGTGAAATGTTAACGACCTCTAAAAGTGCACGTTTCTCAAATAATATTGCATTATTTAATATTTATTTCTAGCCATTAAGTACGTGTCCCACTGCTGGGCAAAGGCCTCCCTCCATTTTTTTCATTATATTTTATATTGCAATAATCTATCGAAAACAAAGAGAGTTGAAATTTACTTGTTTTACAGAATTATACCAGCGTCGATATAGCAATATTATAATAATATTAAGCGCGAAGAAGAAACAAGAAAAATTAAGATACAAAGTGATTCAAAAGAATTAAGTAGGTATCGTTTGAGATTATTGCGGGGCTCGAGTTTAGAACTCTTTGAAATTCACTGAAGCTAATAATTTACAGCGAAATCTTCTGAAGTTTCTGTTTTTACTTTTAAGAAGGTACTTCTTATTTTATCGTACATTTGTATACCCTATTCTTAAAGAGACATCAATCGGTCTGAGATCTTGAGGACTCTAACTTTATTCATGTGAAGAAGAAGTCCAAGATTAACAACTACCTATCTAGTAGTTAACAAAAAGAACATCATTTAGCGAAGCCGATTCACTCCGATATCACAATTTACAATCGAATTATCCACTAGCAAACCAATACTCTAACTCGAATATATATATATACACTGATTTATTTCGTATTGATCCAGCTCATTCTTTCATCATTCTTGAACTTTAGTGCAATAACAAGTGACGTACTTATATTTATTATTATCTTAGAATGAAGTCATGGCTTCTTAGGTGATTACCTCATTCTCAAGACGTCTTAGAAAATGTGTCCTCAAATTATTGATTTCTTTGGTCTACGTATATGTGCACAATTAATCTAGAAGTAGTATTTTGACTAGGACATCAGTTAGCCAAATACGCAAAATACGTTACTCTATAAAACGTATTTAAAGTTGCAAAAAATTGTGGTTAAATCGATATAGAGAAACTTGAAATACTAGCTAATACCGACTTAGCCCTAGTTAGAGTATATAAAAGTATTTAATCTCGACCTCATAATCGAAACTAAGACACTAAATAAGCAGAAATAAAAGTAACTCTTTTATTAAATGGAAGCTTATTTGGAAGCATATATGAAATAAAGCCATGTCCTTATTTGCATACTGGTCCCACTAGGCTCTCGATGGTAATCAAATTACACAGGGATTAACTGCCTAATAGAAACCGGTGCTCAAACCGATTCTATTACCAAGTTCGCCCAATTTCAGCCGATCGAATTACGTGAACAGGTAAGAGGGTTAAAAAACAAGCCCATAGGTAGCAACCGTTGACTCATCGATTGGAGACAACGGAATGAGGATGCCATGTGATACGTCGGGACCGATTCTGGCTAACTCAAAGATAGAAAACAAAGCTAAGAACGTCGCGGCCTAATTCCGTATTTCAATTCTCTCGGAAACACATTTCACCGAGAAGCAAATTCAATTTTAGAAAAGCATTGTCTCTCTAAGACACTAAAGAATACGTTTTTCTTGGCGTGATTGAGTGATTTGGATCAAACGAGCACTCTGCTATTTATTAGCGAATAAGTGTTAAATAATCAAGTGAATCAATGAATAACATCAAAAGGCGAATCGATCATTATATGAAAGAGAGAATCGATCATCATAGAATGGAAAGTCCATAATATTACATGATATATTTTATATTATATTTCATTGACGTCTTTAGAAGGTAAAAAGCGTTTTCTTTTATAATTAATAAACATTGTTTTCATCACCATTTGCGGTAAACACTTTTTATTTTGTGGCGTAATGCGCGTTATAGGAGCTCATGAAAATAGATAGCTGGGATATTAGCAAGTAGGCGTTGAGATTGAGTTTGTCGAGGCTGAACAAAAATTCATTGGCGAAAGATGTCGGCCTCCAATACAGCTTATTGGTGTTATCTGTTGAATACACGAAAAAAATAGACCAGAAAAATCTTTTTATCTTTGCTAAACCTAATGTCTGTATTGCCGCACATTTTGTTTAACATTTTTTTATAGACAGGATAGGATTTTTCTGGATAGGATGTAGGTGCTTAGCTTGTAAAATCATTCGAATATTCTCTGAAATCAGATCTGCAGGGCCAGTTGTTTGTAAGGCCAGTTTAATAAGTATACTCTGCGACAAAAAAATTATGTAGCTTCTTTAAAGCAGTAGTCCCCTTGATATTTTATCAAAGAACAGATTAGTATTACTCGTAGCAATGCGAACATTTCTGGTTCCATATGTGCGCCGATCATCCAGCTTGAGGTGAGATTTGGCTGTAAATATAATATGCAAACATTTTTACGAAAAGCATCGATCATCTTTCCAAATGTTGACGCAAACTCAACATTTTTCTTTTAGAAATATTACATACTTCTAAAATAAAAATCTATATTTTTGTCAACAACAACACGCCAGTCCTTCACTTCGGAGGTTCTGGGTTCGATTCCCAGCTGGGGAAAGTTGGAAGTTGGAAAATCACCTTTTCCTAGGACTTTGCTATTCATTCATATAAGTAAAACTAAAAAATTTAAAAAAAAATGTTTATTTCAGGCTTTGCAACCCATAAAGTGTTAGTAACAAAGGAAACGTATAACTATGTTAGTATAAAATCTACAGTAAGTAAGTAAAAAGTATAGTATCGTAGAGTTAGTATCCTATAATACAAGTTTCAACTTAGTTTGGGGCTATATTGCTCATTTATTATGATTTGTCCTTATATATTATTCTAGAACACAGATGCTTTAACTTAAACTAAATGAATAATTATATAATTAATTGCATGAATGAATAATAAAATAACTTATTTTTATTCACTTATTTACCAATTTACGTACACAGAAAATGTATACAGAAAATACATATAATAAAAGTAATAATAGGCACTAATTATCTCAATATAGATCTTTAATGTATGTAATGTGTGGTAATGTGAAAAATGTCTTAATATATTCTGTATAGAAGTAAGATTAATTTGAATAATAAGCAAACCAACATAAACTTGGCAATGATATATTTAATCACCAGTACAACATGTTAATTTATTACTTTATTACTTCTAGAACCTTGTACCATTACTTTGTTTATACTGACTTTTATAGGTCTTCCAACTACATCATTAACGACGTCACTTGTGGTAATTAACTGGCATTAAGTATGAGTTTTTAATCGTATCCTGTGATACGCATCCTTGAAGTTAGAAACTTCTGAAACTATAACGGAAACGATTGTAAGTACTGTAATTGGATATTCACATTTACGGTCCGACGGGCTTTACAACCGCTGTGCTGCAAAACATGCATGTTGTATCTATAAAAATATTAAAAAGAAAATGATATTCATCAAGCAAATCAAACGAGTTGCGTAAAGATAAGGTATGAAAGTCTATCTTAGGATCGTTCCTTGTCTACTCTTTGGGTTGTGGAGGTCAGACGGCAGTCGCTCTGTGTAAAAACCAGTAACCTCGTTTAATCACCTAGGCTAGGTTAAGTAGCGGACCCCGGGCTCTAAAGCGTTACCGCTGAGGATGCAATCGGGAATACGCTCGGATGATGATGATGATGATATGAAGGTGAATCTAGATGTACAAAGTATCAAATGAGAAAAGAAACTTGGTTAGATCGTGTTATAGTTAGTAGTACGAAGTGAGTTTATTGGCAGGATATGCAAATAAAGATAACACATCCACCATCCAGCCACGCCTCCACCGAGCCCAGGCGGACGTGGTAGGACCAAGAAATGCTGGTTTGACGTCGTCAAGGATAATATATACGTGCCAATAATCTTACTACCAAGGATGCTCAAGACCATGCAAAGGGGAGAAATCAAATCTGGAAAGCGGACCCCAGTCTTTACAGAATTACCATTCAGGATGCAACCGGGAATACGATAAGATGAAAAAGAGCAATACAAAGGTATGAGGAATACCTCAATGGAAAAGAAAATTTGTCAGTAAATATAGATTTACTCTAAATACTTACAAAGTACTCAGAGACAATAAAATATGTTCATTTTAGGTGTTCATTTCATATACAAATCCAACCAACATAGAAAAAAGCAATAGAAATCTAAAACACAAAATCGACAGAAGCACTGACATAGTTAAGTCGAGATGAGAAAGAGTAATACAAAGATTTGAGGAATACCTTACACTGGTATGTACAAGAAAATTTGACTGTAAATTTAGATATACTCCAGTCTGAATACTTACGAAGTACTCAGAGACAATAAAATATATTGATTTTAGGTGTTCATATACACATACAAATCCAACCAACATAGAAAAACGCAATAGAAATCTTAAACTCAAAATCGATAAAAGCACTGATGTAGTTAAAAGACAAACTAAAAATTATTCTTAAGAAGTATTTACTAAGTTTAAGTAATTTGTCTGCCACTTTTAATTGGCTTGTATATTGTCTGGTTAGCTCTTTTGTACATGAACAAATACTGTTTTGTAACAACAAGTTGTAGAAGGAATTAGACACTGGAACAAAGAACACAATTCAAACCCCAATTAAAGTTAAGACTCAATCATCGATATCTGTGATCATTACAAATAATGACGTGAAACCTCAAATTACGTGCTTTCTCTGTCACAATAGTCAACCACAATGAATCATTTCGGTAGACATCTTTTGTTGTGCTTAGGTCACTGGTATGACTCTCCATTGATTCAGAGTAACATATATACCTACTACTACTACAAACGAAACAATTTATCTGTACACACGTCGATGTGTGAGTTTTATACTTAGGGTCGCACCGCAGAAATAATTTAATACTTACCTACTAACGAGTTCGACATATTTACGATTATATCTTTCCATACCGGAAGATTTGCGAACACTATGACGTAAAAAATATTCTGTTTTATATGTATTAAATGTTACAGAAAAGTCGGAAACAGCTACATAATATCACTTCACAAATATTTTTCATTATGTCCATTGTCCATTTCACCATTAGTTCACTTTACTGATTATTATTGAGTCATATATAATTTATCGCACTAATTTCACTAATTCACTATTGTAATACATATAGTAATTTGCATATTCGGCGCAAAACTATACGGTAATTATATGAATAAATTCAATAAAAATAAACAAATGTTTATCACGTTTCCACGCATAGCATGTCAAGTTGTCATTGTCAACAATGGCATTTAGCACTATAACCCGCGGAAATCTAGTTGGCATCTGCGTGTATGTGATTACCTGTGAGCGAGGAGCCTATGTAACATTACCGGATTGCTAATACCCCTCTCGCTCTTGTGTATCTCCCGCCAATGCGAGAGAGCGAGAAGGGTATATATATCAAGATGGTTGCTGGGTAATAACGTGAAATTATATTGTTGCTTTGCTTACCTGTTTTCATCATTTGGAAATGTATGAAATATACGTTCTTTAGATTATTGGGTGGATAAACAATTATTATACGCGCACCTTCTCACCATGATGGTTACTATTGGTTGACAGTTCTCAAGACAACACACGTCGCGTATTGCGTGCGGCTAGTAATTAAACCCTGGTTGGAGCCGTCAAAGCTCACAAAGTGCGGGGAGAGGTGCGGGGACGCCAATTTGCGGGAGACGCTGTGAGATACCATTCTGTTTGACTCTTATGTATTCTGTGCTTAGGTGTCAACCAGTACAATTATATACTTAGATGTTTTGAATTAGCATATGAAATAGACTATTTAAAATAATTCCTCGTAAAAATTAACCAATTTTTATTTTACCAAAATTTTACTCACCTCGCCCCTTGTGAAGACGACATTTAAAAGTGGCTGTCTAACATAGGATTTTTTTTGCCTATATTAGTGTCTTACTGCTGGGCAAAGGCCTCCCCATTTTCTTTCCACTCATGGAACATAGGATTAATAAATAAAAATTGTAAACAAATTAAAAGTAGAAAAAGTTGGAAATTTTTCGCGTCGCCCATAAACTCTTTTGTTCTACTTTAAAAATCCTTTATTTTAAACTTCCTGACTGCTGATTGAAAATTTTTAAATTAATCCGTGAGTCGCACTCACTGCCAATATTCCTGACACCAAAAAAATACATGGCAAATCGCCAGATGGAAAATGCATAATCGGGAACATTTTATATAAATGTCAGTAACTTGTGTTGGCAAACAATAGCAATGTCGTAAAAGATAAAAATTATCACTTTACGCGTATTGTTTTTATATATAATTATATTTACAGATCGATTTCCGATGTATTAGTCATAAGACGGTACAATACAAACCGATGTACCGTCCGCTATCTAAGTACCGACTTAGATAGCCTATTACGTAATATTGTGCAGTAGCACCAAGGCAATTACAACTTGTTGGTAATAAAAATACTTACAAGCTCTAAAATATTATAAAGTCACAGCAGGGTAAGTTACTCTTTAATAAACCGGTCAAGAGCGAGTTAAACTCGCGTGAAGAGGGTTCCGTACTGAAACATATAAGATATGTTTTCCTAAACAACTATTTTCTGTATTTTTTTTTCAAAATTAGAGTCCAGTAATCTTGGAATAACTTTATCTCAAAATTATAAAAAACGATGTATTTGAGATTCTTACAACTTCTTTTGATATGTCACACGACATAGTTTGCAGATCTTTTTTTTTATACCGATACGAGTATATAGAATTGCTCATTTTAAATAAGAGGATAGACTTCTTATAGGTTTTACTGTAATCTTTAGATAAAGAAGTATGTCTGATATCACCATATAATTACGTTTAAAATAGTCTCATAATAGCACCACCTTTTTATTATTTTTCAGCCAATCCTGACAGGATTGGCTGAAAAATAATAAAAAGGTGGCCTGGAGATTGCCTTGGCGATAAGGCCGCCTATTGTACACCTTATTTGTATTGTTTTCTAGTGTCTTTCTAGTGTATTTATTATTATTATTCTTTTAATATTTTTTTTATTTAAAAGTTTGAGCTTGTTTGTTTCAGAGATAAGGGAATGGTAATTTTTTGTCTATTTTCTTACAATACTTCAAAAATATCGATCTAAAAAATTGTAATATATATATTTAAAATGCTCACACGATATAGTTTACAAAACTTTTGCCCCCATTTTTGAAATAATTGGCTGTGACAAGTGAGTGATCCGTTCCGTTTTTATCTTTTGAGGTACCGAACCCTAAAAAGCTTATACCGCAGTAACGGCGAAAATGCAATGAGTTTAGGTACCTAGCTTAATAAGCTGGTTATTGTACAACGATTGCAAGTCATCGTATTGATTTGATGGATATTTAGGTAGCGGACCCCGGGCTCTGAAGCGTTACCGCTGAGGATGCAACCGTGAATACGCTCGGATGATGATAATTATGCCATCAGTTTTAAAATTTGAATGTAAATTGTATGTATTATGAATACACACTGATTACTGACACTGATAGTAAGGGTAAATACAGTTCCTGACACGTGTGATGATGACACTATAGAATAATGAATAATACTCGTACAATCGTAATTATACTAAAACACTTTCTATTTTAATATACCTACGATAAATATTATGAAATATACAAAAAGGTGGGAAAAATCAAATTTTTAAATGAGTGTGTTAAATAAACCGCGTGGACGCCAACATATCTACCACGGCCGGCGGAAAAGGTAGATGCCTACTTGACTAGGGTGTCCATGACACCACGTACGAAATCGGAAACTTTAATCATGAAAATCCATACACTTCCACTGCTGAAAACGCACCGTGTGTGTTTTCCTCTTTGGAAAAATACACACGTTGCATTTTTCAGCAGTGGAAGTGACTATAAGCATATTATTTTGAAAACTTGCTCGAGTCCTTTTATTTTAGCGTTCAGCATCCGTGGTTTGAATGACAAGAGTGTTTATGCTAACTGTATAAATATTTAGGTGCATATTAGTAGTAAAGTTCGAGAACGTTATGGACAACAACGGGTTAAACTCACAAGACTGTCGAAAAAGGAAGGCCTTCAGTACTGTGGTTACTGAGAGACCTTTTCACAGCTGTGGGATTTGATAGCTGCCTATTAGCCAGAGGAGTCAGAGATTTGGCCCACACTCTCCACGCTGGCCAGACGGGTTGGAGCTTGTGTTTCCTAAGTCGCCTTCTACGACATCCACGAGAAGATTTGGAGTGATCCTATTCTACTCTGCAGGAATCCACACGGATTGCATAAATAAATAACCTTTATAAAATTTAGGCCTTAGTTGTGAACTATATCTAAGACACCAAACAATATATTGCTTTTAATATATTTAAGACACCTCAAGGGGCCTAAGCGCAAAACTACGAGTCTACGATCTAAGAAGATTTTGATCATCAATTTTTCAGGGAAGACCTTGAAAGTTCTGGAGGACTGTCTCCGTTAACTGAAGGTCGAATCTTCGCTACAGAAGCCGGTTTTATGCTAAATACTTTAATATTTGCAAATTCATTTACAACAATATTCATGTTTCGGCTGTGGACCCGAATTTCAAGTTTGTAACAACAGAAGCCTCGTCAGAACGTATTCGAGTAAGTAGGTACGTACTTGTAAACACGTACCCTGACTTTACAAGTAACTTAGGTATATGCGGTGTTTTTGTCGTTAGGTTCAAAAATAGACAAGTGCACCTATATGTCATACATATAAGATATGACATCTATCATACACGAGTTGATACCTACATGGTCACATAAGTATTACTATATGTACGAGTAGGTAGGAAAGAGAAAAGTAATACTACTATAAAAGTAATACCAAAGGGCAATGGGCTTAGAACATCGAAAGCAATAGGGTATAACAGCGATATGTTTTTTATTTGGTGCAATAAAGATTTTTGTATTGTATTGTATAACAACCATGTTTTCTACTACGGGAGCATTTTCGATTCAATTTCAAAAATACATTCCCGGGGGATTATTACAGATAAGGATTGACGTCACGGTGGAAAGAGAATTTGCATGTACTCAAATACAGTTTTTATAGCAATTTTATTTTATTTATGTAAGTAAAAGCTTGATAATTACTGACATAATAACTTTAAAAAAAAACGTAGAATAGAACGTGTCATTTTAGTTAATCAACAAATAATATTCCCACTTTACCATGTATACTTACCTAAAAAAAAATTTAAGATATTATTTTACCACCCAAATTAACAAACAAACCCATGCCAAATTACAGCTTTCTAGTACCTACTAATAATCTTTAAGTAAAACCGCGGTCATGCAGACGAACATGGCGAAACTATAACAGCGGTTTCGCACTGTCCTATCCGAATCCGAACCGAATCCGTGAGTATGCGAAAACCGCTCTTGTGTGATGTGAGAGCAGTTTCGCACTACTACATGGATTTGGTTCGCATTCGGATCGGACGTAGTGCGAAACTGCTGTAAGGGTTCTTTGTTTACTACGGAACCCTAAAAAGCCAACTTAACTGTCAAAATCATATCGGTGTCTAGACATAGAATATTTGTATATAGGTATCTATCTATAGTTGAACACCGATATGATTTTGTCTTTTGAAATGATTACTGGTGCAGCAAAATCTAAATTTGTGATAACAATATTACTATACAAAAACAAATTTACCCATCGCCCAAACAAATTTAGCCCACCCATTTCATTATCAGCAGTATGATAACATTACTATCTCTCTTCTCCGAACAATCTAGACATGCTAGTTAGATAAAATTCCGTTAGCAAAGCAAGGCGTAAAAACTCGTGACGCACGCATGGTATTTCAAATTGCAATAGAAACAGAGATTGCAGATAGGTACAATCTCTCGTTATTATTAGTGATGTGCCGCTCGAAATATTCTAAAGTGACGGGAAAATTCCCGTAAAAGAATATTTCGATAAATATTCTCTGTCATAAGATTCATCTACATCAACCAGTTAAATCTACGCAAGATTTGTCAAGAATTGGGGACACTCTTCGAGGATACTAGATTCCTTTAGACTTCTAGAGTAAAAATGAGAGAGCAGAGGTAATTAAACATCGCAATATTCAAAAAACAGCATGCAAAAACAATACAACGGAAATAAAGAGCAAAAAACATGACGCACGTACGAGTTCCAATTACAATCGTCGTATAATTGAAAGGGTTTTCGAGTAAAGCGAGCATGACAGCCGGTAAACGGTATGTACAATAAATAAACAATATAAACATAGTTTGTATGTATACATATATATGTGATACTAAAACACGATTAGATAAGGGCGAGTCTTTTTCGTATGGAATTTTTCCATTATTTTACGGGAATAGTCCCAATATTTCCGTAAATTTCCATTTTTAGGGTTCCGTACCCAAAGGGTGCAAACGGGACCCTATTACTGAGACTCCGCTGTCTGTCCGTCTGTCTGTCTGTCCGTCGGTCACAGGGCTCTATCTCTTAAACCGTAATAGCTAGACACTTGAAATTTTCACCGATTATTACTACTGTGGCCGCTATAACAAATACTGAAAATAAAAAAAGTTAAAAATTAAAGGGGGTCGCCATACAAAAAACCTGTTTTTTCAGCGTTTTAAACTACATCTTTATAATGGCATTAACTAGATACTTTAAATTTTCACAGATAATGTATTACTATGGCCGCTATAACAACAAAACTAAGTAAAAATAAAAAAAGTTAAAAATTAAAGGGGGTCGCCATACAAAGAACGTGTTTTTTTAGCGTTTTAAAACATTGTACGGCGGTACGGAACCCTTCATGTACGAGTCCGACTCGCACTTGCCCGTTTAATAGGAATATTACCGGAAATGTTTACGGGAATATTCCTAAAGTTTCCAGGTAGGACAAATCACATAGTTATTATTAAGATTCTTCAGTGTAAATTAAACCATTCAGTGAGACATTCTTATTTAGTTACACTAAAAATTAATATATGTACTATTTTTTCCGAAATCATTTTGATAGAAAATTTTAGTTTTAAATATCATTATCATTATCATCAGGTCTTTTTTGGAGACTAAAAAAGACCTGATGATGATGACACTGCAGGAGCACGACCCTCTGTATTTCCAGAGTCATACTTGGCCAGAGCAGCTAGAGGATTTGGCCTACACTCTCCACGCTGGCCAGGCGGGTTGAAGTGGTCTCATTGATGTTTATAAGCATTGTTTAGCTTGTATTTCCTAAGCCGCTTTCTACGACATCCTCCGGGAAGACTTGGGAGTGGTCCTATTCTACTATGTTATGGTGTAAATCTTCATAGGTAAGTACCATTAATATAATCAAGATGTCTGTATTGTAAAAAAGGCTTTATTATATAATTATAAACTCATATATCGTTATTTTCGATACGTTTAAATATCAGTTATTGAATCGTATCAGCAATGTAAGAAACGACATTATAAAATAGAAGCAAAATGCAGACAAAATTGACGAATGTTTTACATTATAAAACGAAAAACACACGGCCACCTTCATGGAAATCGGTTAAAAAACAATACGGGGAATTATTCACGATGTAAATCGCAATCCGACGATAAGTAACATTCATTATGCTACATAGCCGGCGATCCGTCAAGTTGGGCAATCGAACGGCCTTTGGAAGTAGACCGGGGTGAAATGGGCCAGCCAAGGCCAAGTTCAACATATTAGCATACATCGGATTAATTTTTAGATAAGAAACTATCTGACTAAAGACTATTAGAACTCGTTATATATATTGACTTTTACTTCAAATTAACATTCTTAATGTATTATTTAATTATGTTGGCCAATTTAGATTTAGGTATGTACTGATAGATATTTATTACAAAATATAATATTTAAATCATATCAGCCACAGGAAGTCCACTGCTGGACATAGGCCTCCCCCAAGGATTTCCAAAACGACCGATCGGAAGCGGCCTGCATCCAGCGTTTTCCTGCAACCTTGCTCAGGTCGTCTGACCACCTAGCAGGTGGGTGTCCTACGCTGCGCCTGCCGGTACGTGGTCGCCATTCGAGAACCTTTCTGCCCCATCGGCCATCGGTTCTTCGCGCTATGTGCCCCGCCCACTGCCACTTCAATGAGCTAATCCGCTGGGCTATGTCTGTGACCTTAGTTCTTCTACGAATCTCCTCATTTCTGATTCGATCACGTAAAGAAACACCTAGCATAGCCCTCTCCATAGCCCGTTGAGCGACCTTGAGCCTTCTTATGAGACCCATAGTAAGGGACCACGTTTCAGAGCCATAAGTCATCACTGGTAACACACATTGATTAAGCACTTTCGTCTTGAGGCACTGGGGTATTTTGGACGAGAAGACACTGCGTAACTTCCCGAACGCTGCCCAGCCGAGTCGGATTCGTCGAAAGACCTCTTCCTCGAAGCTGGAACTTCCTGCCTGGATAAATTGACCCAGGTAGATATACTGGTCTACAACTTCGAGGGTGGAGCACCCAACAGAAACAGGTAAAGGCGTTACGTGCATATTCGACATGACCTTCGTCTTGTCAATGTTCATTTTCAGGCCGACCTGTTGGGAAACTCGATTTAGGTCTTCAAGCATCGTACTTAAGTCCTCCATCGATTCTGCCATGACAACGATGTCGTCGGCAAATCGAAGGTGAGTGATATACTCGCCATTGATGTTAATGCCCAGTCCTTTCCATTCTAGAAGCTTGAAGGCATCTTCCAGAGCAGCGGTGAACAGTTTTGGAGATATGACATCTCCCTGTCTCACGCCTCTTTCCAATGGAATAGCCTTCGTACTGAGCTCCTGTACTCGGACCGACATAGTGGCTTTGTTGTATAAACACTTCAACACTTCGATATACCGATAGTCAATACGGCACCGCTGGAGAGACTGAAGCACGGCCCATGTTTCGATCGAATCGAAGGCTTTCTCATAGTCCACGAACCCCAAGCATAACGGCTGGTTATACTCCCTCGTCTTCTCTATAACCTGCCGCAGCGTATGGATGTGGTCCATGGTACTATAGCCTTTTCGGAACCCGGCTTGTTCGGGAGGTTGGAAGGCATCAAATCTGTTAGCGAGACGGTTCGTGATGACTCTCGAAAACAACTTATAGACATATATTTAAATATAGTACATTAATATAAATTACCTACTTCCTAATAAATATATATATATATATATATATATATATATATACATCGTGTTAATTAAAGAACGCAATACCTCTCAGATGGTACCTCAGCCTATGTAACTTTGTTCAACAACTTTCAGGAAACTAAAAATAAAAAATATTGATTTTTTATACAAACTGATAAGTTAATTGAGTAAAATTTTATGAAATTCCGATTTTTTTTTGGATTTTGTGAAAGTTATAAACAAAAGTTGTTCAGTTTCATGGGCTGAGGTACCATCTGAGAGGTTTTGCGTTCTTTAATTAACACAATGTATTCTACATAAATATCCTTAATTTATTTATTATCTGACAGTCCATGAAGAAAGTAACCGCGCACTGCTTTTTTAAAGGCAAGTCAACTCGCTTTACGAATTTGGTCAGGAAGGGCGTTCCAGAGCTTCAAGGCCTGTACGGTAAAGGAATGCTCGAAGAACCCACTCCGATGATGCAGCATAGCAAGTAGAAGATTGTTAGAAGAGCGAAGTATTCTAACGTGAGAATCCTTAAAGGAAGAAAATTGAGATTTTAGGTACGGCGGAGTTTTAGGGTCGAAGAGTATAGAAAAGAGAGTGGAAAGTATATGTAGTAATTCAAACTAAGAGCATTTGACATAGATAGGCGACGTATCTTATGAGACAGACAGGACGAACGGTTTAATGTGCCTTCCAAAGCTCAGTCGAGATATTTTGCGTCTAAGCGTAAAATATATTTTACTCGAAAAGTTCTTTTCTTGAAAGGTCCATCTCAAAGTTAACGAGAAAGAGGAGAAAAAGAAGCTATGTGAAATAGACCCATATTGAAATAAGACAAAAAGTTAAAATGTGCTGTAAAGCTGACAATGACAAGGTGAATTCATTATTATGATGTTACACGTATTCTTCTCTTCATTGAAGCGCGTTCCCGGTTGCATCCTCAACTGTGCTTCTTTGGGGCCCGGGGTGCACTTTCCCGCTTTTTCTTCTCCAAATATAACATACACATCAATGGTCACTCAAGGATGCCAAAGACCTTGCGAAGTGGAGAAGAAATTTCCGAAAATGTATAAATGATTTGGCTATTAGATATTTTACGACCCCCTGCCCGACGTCATTCAACCCTCTTTGGGAATGTATTTGTGTGAAAACTCGTGCAGCGTCTAAAAACAAAGCTGCACATATCCACTTTCTGAGTAATAGAGTGGTCAATATAATTGGAATAGACTACCAGAAGAAGTGGTCACTGCACCTTCCATAAATGCATTTAAAAATAGACTCGACAAGTGGATAAGGACAAATAAAGTGTCCTCAGCACTGTGTGAAATAGATATATCAGCTCTAAGCTGCTCGTCTATAATAAATAAAAAAAATAATTAAAAATTAAATTTGTGAAACAATTTTGTAGCACGAGATAATTGTGCTTAAGTCTTTTAGTCACCTCTTACGACATCCACAGGAAGATATGAAGTGGTCCTATTCTAACTCGGTACCACACTGACACTGATTGATGTTACACATATTATTGATGATTCAACGAACTTATCTATAAGTGAAATTCTATCACAATTGTGTGACTATGTTTCATTCAAAGATATAATTTTTAACATGGTACTTTCATTGTACTGGCAACTCCACCTTTGCGAGTACGAATAGGAATTCACAAGTAGGTACTATGTCTCAAAAGTAGATAAGTCTCCATTAATGAGTGGCAGTGACGCCCCTTTATATCTGGCGCCGTGGGCGGTCTACCCTTACGCCGTTACTGCCCACACTTATTGGGCTGAAGGTATCCAGGAACATTCTAAAAATATAACTCAGTCACACTTCCTTGACAAGATGAAGGTACTCAGATTCATGACTTCCTCACTCAATCACTTCAATTGCCTATTAAAGACTTCTTGAGAGTATGCTTTCACAGGGAGTTTTTAGGATTTCATACTCCAATGGGTGCCAACGGGACCCTATTACTGAGACTCCAATGTCTGTCAATCTGTCACAGGGCTCTATCTCTTCAACCGTAATAGCTAGCCACTTATCTTCACTATGTATTACTATGGCCGCTATAACAACAAATACTAAAAATTTAAGGGGGTTGTTGTCACACAAGTATGTATTTACAAGTATGTATTTTTGTTTTAGCATTTTAAAACATACAGAGGTACAGAAACCTTCATGTACAAGTCCGACTCTTACCGGACCAGTTTTATTTCATATAAGCATAGATTAGAAGCTAATTTGCAGCAGCAGAAATAGCTAATTTGAATGTACTAATTTTCCAAAATTTGCTGTTATCAGCACCACCTGTAGGTTGACCGGTAGAAAAGGCCCTAGGCCTTAAGTCCGCCTGTTACATTTTTTGTATAAAGTTAAAAAAATTAAAAAATATAAAATAAAAATTAGTTATGTAATTCAATTATGTAGGTATAAGGTACAAACAACTGGCATTTCTAACAATCACTATTAGGAAGAAACAACAAAGGAAACTCATTAAAACAGTATTAGGTATCTATAAAACTTAAAACATCTGAGTTTATCAGTTGAATTAGTTACATCTTTCAGTGTCATAGGTCTACTGGAACACTAAAAATGTAACACGGTTACACTTCCCTGTTAAGAGGATGGTGGTCAAGATTCATTGCTTCCACACTCAATCACTTCAATTGCCCTACAAATTGTTCTGGAGGAGGTCAATGTGATTATTACATTATGTTTGTTATGGAAAGTTTATATCAAGTAATAATAAAATGATAGGCTAAGTTAATAAAATTATAATAGATAAGTTTGTATGCAATGAGTCATCTCTGATATTGTAAGTAAATAGGAAATTTAATTACTAACAATACAATAAATACTACCACAAGAAAACTACTATTCCTGATTATTACATACCTACAATAAATACTTTTTATACGTGAAGCTATTTGCTTAACTTTATAACAATATATTTGAATTCTCTCTCTAAATCATAACATTATACCTACATAAGTGCCTACAATCTTCTAAAGGCTGTAAAATTCTGACATGTTACGGGCTTTGTTTGCTGTAGTTAGTTGCCAAAAAAGTAAACAAAAAAACTTAAAACCAGTACGGCTATGTAATTCTAGAAAGTTGGCTCAAAGCAAACATCGAGCATCATGCAAAATATAACATAGTACGAAGTCGATCAATGCCTGAAAATAATATCCATGTAACAGTAATACTTAAAACAACTTAAGAATCAACGCATTTTGACCAAATTATTATATAAAAAGCTTATATTTAAAACCGTTACCTTTTAAAACCACGGTCGGCGCGGGCAGGTCAACAGGAACAAAGTAGAGTAGGTTGTTGATCACAAATTAGCATAAATTTATCACATGCGGCAAAGCCGCGTTTTAACAATGTTCACTATTCAAAATACCCAGAAAAACCTTATAACTATTTGTAATAAAAATTCGTCAAACGAAATAAATAGAAATTATTTTGCAAATAAATTCACAACACACAAACGTTCCTCGCGAAATAGTGGATGACATTGACAGCTCTAAATCGTGATGGAATTTTGACAGTTATTTTTTTTTAATTTACTGCTTTGGGGCAAAGCAGTTGGGAAAGCTTATTTTTATATAAAAAAAACCTTTTATGTGTTATTTACAGACCTATTTTTTGTGAAGATTAGTGAAGAACTTGAACTTGTCTTGGTTTTTGATTTTTGTAGGCATTTTCAAATCAAATGTTTATCTAAATAAGTATCTTTTGTCGGTCTATAGGTCGACTACCAACTGTATATTATTGAAATCTCAGTTCCTACTTGATTAAGTTTTTAAGTTGATTTTACCTATAGTAAACTATTTAGATACTTTTATAACATTCACAAATTATATAATAGTCTAACATGTCTGTCTATTCTTTAAAGTTTAACAAAAATACAGGGTATTTACCGCCATCTAGAAATAGATTCAAATATGAATAAGTCAAATATAAAAGTTTGTTAAAATTGCGACAGATGGCAGTATACGGGCAGGGTTAATGTGCTTTCTCTTATAATCTTATTACAATAGATGGCGGTGTTAGGTAATAAAGGTATTATCAGCAAGTAACAGATAAGTATCAGTAGGTAGGTACCTAGCTAGCAGCACAGAGCAATAAATTAAACTGCTAGTAGCGTGTAACATGTAAGTTTCATTTTCTTCCTAATCAACAAGCCATATGTCCGTAGGTAGGTACATATTATTAATAAATTATTTAGTCGTATTGGGGCGCATTCATTAGGTAAGTAGGTACCTACCTACCTACTTATTCTGTCTGTCTATGAGCCAGTGCAGACCAAACTGCAAATTGCTCGCGCATGATCGACCAAGTTTTTATCTGTTCGAGTCTGAGTGTTCGAGCATGTAGCCTGCATGCTTGACCATGCGCAAGCATGCGCGAGCAAGCTCCGTTGAAAATGGTCTGGGTTGCCGGGCGTTAGTAGTTTTTCCCATTTCTTGGGAGATTCTTCAAGCATGAATTTTCCTGGGTCCAGTGCTGCCGCCCTTTGAAATAAATAATTTCAAAGGAAATGGAGATATCTTTTAAAATTTTGTCTTTGTGAAGCCTGTTTACAGTTTAAGACGATACACGGAGTCCAGTGCTGCCCCCATTTGAAAAAAAATATTTGTAAGGAAACGGAGATATCATTTAAAATTTTAGTCTAATAAAACCTAGATAACCCTTCAGACTATTTTATGAATCACTGTTTACAGTTTAAAGTGAGAACGTAAAGCTTTTCTTCGCACATTTGCCAAAAGTGGCCGTTTTTCGCAAATGTGCAAAGAAAAGCTTCACGTTCTCACTCCGTATCTAAATTTTCCGGGGTCCAGTGCTGCCCCCATTTTAAATAAATCATTTAAAAGAAAACGGAGACATTATTTCAAAATTTTGCTACCACCAAGTCCTAGATAACCCTTCAATGTATTTTATGAACTACTATTTACAGTTTAAAGTGAGAACGTTAAGCTTTACTACGCACATTTGCGAAAAACGGCCACTTTTGGCAAATGTGCGTAGTAAAGCTTAACATTCTCATTATAAACTGTAAACAGTAGTTCATAAAATACTTTGAAGGGTTATCTAGGATTTGATAGTAGCAAAATTTTAAATAATGTCTCCGTTTTCTTTTAAATGATTTATTTAAAATGGGGGCAGCACTGGACCCCGGAAAATTTAGGTACGGCCTTAAGCTTTACTACGCACATTTGCGAAAAACGGCCACTTTTGGCGAATGTGCGTAGTAAAGCTAAACGTTCTCATTATAAACTGTAAACAGTAGTTCATAAAATACTTTGAAGGGTTATCTAGGATTTGATAGTAGCAAAATTTTAAATAATGTCTCCGTTTTCTTTGAAATCATTTATTTTAAATGGGGACAGCACTGGACCCCGGAAAATTCAGGTACGGCCTTAACCTGGAGCGCTATTTTTCATTCAGGGAGTCACATTAGGTCCATAAATTACGTGAGGTGTTTTTTTAAATTTTCTGTCTCTCCCTCCCCCCCTGGTGAGATGTCGTGAGATTTAATTCAACCCCCTCCCTCATCCCCCAATCTCACGAAAGATTTTTCAAAATGTGGGTTTCTTACGTAAACGCGTTGGATTGTTATTGTTAAAAGAAAAAAAAATGCTTCGTGCTTTTATTTACGACTAGTTAAGACTAGTAATCAATATTGCTGAGAGTTTAATTATAAGTGTAATAATTTTTTTACAGTAGAATACTTAAATCGTAACTACTGTGATTAAAAAAAAAATATCTACTCTAATTCAGTCCTCAAGAGCCCATTCAAGAGAGACCTTCGCTGTATTCCATAATTTTATCACATCGTCCTGGCAGGACTTCTTCGTCTTATAGACGTATCTTTTGACGTATGCGTAATAAAAATCTTGATAACTCATTTTAAATTAGTAAGAGCATGCACTGAGTCGAGTAAAACATTTACAAGAATAAACAAAGCAGGTTGGAATCGGTCCGTGTGTCGCTGCCACTCAGCTCGTCTCGTGGGTACGCTCTCGTTCATCGAGTCGCGCGTTCGGCTAACAGTGGCGCGAAAACAAAGGACGGGCTACACTGTACCGTAAATTCAGATTAAATTGAGCTATTTGGTATAAAACAAATATAGTAGTTTGACAGTCAGTAGATGTATAACGTCGAAGTATGAATGAAATTATTTTCTTTCGAACGAATTAGTGAATGATCTTAATCGTATTACGATTACGCTTAAGATTAAATCTTAAGCATGTACAATCTGGATTAAATGGACCAAAATAGTATATTTTTTTTGTTTCAATCAGAAAAAAAATTGCGTGATATTTGCCGAGACCCCCCCTCTCTCCAACGTAAGATTAGATGAGATTTGACTCGACCCCCTCCCCCCCTTAAATATATTACGTAATTTATGGACGCCCCCTTCAAATGATTTGCGCGATTGTTTCCAAAAGGGCGCATTTTTTAATTGATCGTAGAGGAACAAGGATTTGCAACGAGTGCTTACTCGTAATTTTGACATTTGTAGCGTACAAATGTCAAAGAAACGTTTCATGGAGAAGCAGTTCTGTTTCACGCGACTGGTGAGTTGGAAAACTACACGTTTTGTGTTTCGCTGAGTCTCTAAATGAAAAATAGGTAGCACTCCTGGATGTGTACTGCTGTGTTACTGTCATTTCGGATGGCTTATCATTTCTGGCTCCAAGAAACTAAAAAAAACTATATACCTAGGTACTTCACTCTCTCTCATATCAGCGTATACTTAGTTGCATCCACAGTTGTAGTGCTGTAAAACCTGGGGTCCGCTTTCTGAATTTTATTTCACCACTTCGCACGGTCTTGCTTGAACATCCTTGGTAGTAATGGTGCGTCCACACTGCTCTTAAAAAATGTTGACAAATCTTTTCTAACAAAATAAAAATGCATTATAACATAAAAATAAAATACTGTTTTTAATATTAATTAATTTATATAGTTATAAATAATAATACGTTTAGTAACGTATAATAGCAAATATTACAATAATAATTTATTATATTTGAATTTTAAATTGTTAACTAATTTTTGTAAACATTTTTAACAGCAGTGTAGGCCTTGGGAGCACCATAAGACCATTGGCATGCATATCATCCCTGATGTCAAGTCAGTTCTTGGGTTGACCACGTTTGCCGCGTCCTGACAGAGGCTGTGTTTCCCACTTTACTTGCCGGTTTCCACAGGACTTGACCTTACTATATATTTGATTCCCCCTTTACTTGCCGGTTTCCGCAAGACTTTGCCTTACTATACATTTGATTCCTCCTTTACTTGCCGGTCTCCGCAAGACTTTGCCTTACTATACATTTGTTTCCCACTTTACTTGCCGGTTTCCACAGGACTTGACCTTACTATATATTTGATTCCCCCTTTACTTGCTGGTTTCCGCAAGACTTTGCCTTACTATACATTTGATTCCCCCTTTACTTGCCGGTTTCCGCAAGACATGACCTTTACTTACATACTGATGTAATTGAACAAAAATGTTGGTGAGTAGGTAGAGATTTAATTAAAGTAGGGCATTATATACCTATCTAATTATTACATCCGGGGGGCAAAAAAAAGACGTATAAACTGAAACATTTTATTTAAATTATAACTTTTTCTCATATAAATAACGCTCTCTTTATGTAACTGGAAGCCTCTACATAAACATAATGAAGTAGGTATGTCTTACTATTAGAATAAAAGACATGATTAATGTATAGCTTAATAAAAATAAAATCACTTAAACGCATCGAAGATCTTAGAATACGCCGGTGGAGTAGTGGCAATCAGTTATCACCTAGAAAAAAATCAAATTTTATATTGTACATAATGGGTAGAATATACATATAAGTAATTTCCTAAGAAAAGTCTGTGGTAAATATTTAAAATTAATTTCATTTTTATAAAGTATTTCATTGAAATTATATAAAATGCAATACAGTACCTACGAGCCGTGAGTACGAGTAAGTAGAGATTGGATAAAAAACCCAAAGTTGAAATTAATCCCAATGAAAAACAATCGCGGTTGGCATTGGGTTAATGTATGATAAGTTTTCAACCTAATTTTCTTGCTAATCAATACTTTAAAAGTACTAATTTATATTTTATGATGTGTTTTTAAACTGATTTTCTTGTTTATTGATTTTAAAAAGGGGTAACGAAATTATCGCTGAAACAATCAAATTACAGCAATTTTAGTAAATATTGCGTTACTATTCTAAAAATATAGAATTGTATTGTAGCTACTGTCCTAATACTTGATCATTGAGTTGAGATGACAAGATTTTAATTCCTTATGCATTATGTGAGGCACTGGAATGAACAACAACTCCAAAGAATGGTCTATCAATTCATATGAAAGAGTATCTATGAACTCCTTAAAAATACTTTAAAATTTGAAATTCTATTTCAACTGGATATTTAGACAGAAAAAAATGCTGTTGGTATTGTTGTTAATGTTACTTAAAAAATACTAAACAAGTAGGTTCCTTAGTTGTAAGTAGTATAGTAATGCCAAATTTTTAAAGTGTAAATTATCTATACTATTATATATCTTCCGGACATAAAGACTAAGTACTATATAAACACTAGAGATCTAATAAAATCTAGATTTAACATAATAACAACACAACATGCAAAGTCTATACATGCGATTACGAAACACGAAAAAGTTTTAACAAAATTTTGATCGTGATTTTGGCACACATAAATTAGTACATCGAAATAAAATATAAATCACAGGTAACATTACATAGTAAAATAAAATAAGAATAAAATTAATATTTCTACAAAACAAAATTCCCAATTCACTGGAAATAAAAAGTGCTTAGGTCTTTTTTTGTGTTCAAACAGTAAAAAAATACCTATCCAAGTGATAAATATTTAATACTTAAAAATCATTTGAAAAAGATGAATTTTTGATCAATAATTAATTGCTGCATTTTATTTTAAAGCTAAGAGCAGCCCTCGTTGCATGGCATCAGCGACAGCGTTCATTAAGAGCTAATCTCTATCACTATCTCGCTCTAAGTCATAATAACGAGCGGAATAGCACTAGTCCGGCGCGCGATATTTTATCCGCTTTTATTTACAATGCCATGCTACTGGGGCAAGAGGCGATTTGTGCAAGCTCGATATGGATCTCGTGTGATACAAATAGAAAAAAAACCTTTGTATTTTTCGATATACCTACTCACTTGAGTTTGGACGTAAGTATCGTGTCTTCGGTTTCATATCGAGCGTGTCAAAAGTTATCGCCCCCTGATTTACAATCGTCAAATATTATAAAAATATTAGGTGGTATTTGCCAAGCCTGGTAAAATGGTAGTCGGTGTATGTTGCTTCATATGTTAAAAATACAATTAGTGTAAATCGGTGTTTGAGGTTTATTTGGCGATTGTAAACACTCATATGGGTTAAATAATAAGCATAGCAATAATCGTGATAACTGCCAGCAACAAGCCGAGCAGCGTCAGCCAGTCCAGGTCTGCCAGGTGCTGGGAGAACATCAGGGTGTAGGAACAAGCTAACATCAACGTGCCTGAGTCGCGCCAACTACGCTTCGACTGCGTACAATCGCCTGTCGGGGACAAAAACAATGCAAAAAAAAGTTAGTCTGCTATTTGAAAAAACAACATGAAATGGTCACAAAGCGGGATGCGAAATGACTAAAATGAAAACCAAACACCGTGCATGATTACGGGCCACGTACCTCTATTTTCTTTTTGTGAACTATTTTGCCTTTTAGCTCTCCACGGCACTATGTTAGTTGGCAGTGAGTTGCTTTGACTAGGAGCATCGTTTGTTTGGTCGACTGAGAGCCTTCTCAAGTGCTGGTTCACACTCTGAACTAGCTTGGGTGAGCTCAGATCAGCCCGAGCTACATTTTCAGACTCTGAATGAATGTCATTCACGGCTTTTGCCTGAGGCTTAGCTTTACCGTCTAATTTGAATATCGTCGCTAATTCCTCAGATGAGTTGTATTCAGTTGAATCCGCAGCTTCTTTCTTGATTTCTAAATCGTCTTCGTAAATTGACAAATTTACGGAAGCTCTATGAGGCTTTTCTTGTCGCGTAACGTTTTGAGTTACTTGATTTAATTTCTCACCAGCTTCATATATACCAGTCATTTTATTATTATCTATATTCTCATTCTCAGCTTTCGTTGTTTTAGGAACAAATAATTTTTCGTTTACTTGTGTTATGCCTGCTATCAAATCAGATATACCATCTTTTAATTCTCTAAAAGCATTAATTTCATTAATTTCTTTTATTTTATCGTCCATATTTAAGAACGGATTAAGAGAATTAACTCCAGGTGGGCTTGGTTTATTTTCAGCTTTTATAGGTGATTCACTCGCATTCTCAATTTTAACAGAGTCATTGTGAATTTTTAAAGGAACAACATCAGGAACTAATTTATTTTCAGAAACAGCGACGGTTGTTCTCTCAGCCTTCAATTGCTCTTCAGCTTTTGCAATGTAGTTCGAGAGCCTCAAGCTCTCGTCTTCAAAATTAAGTTCTTTTTCAAAGCTATGTTTAAGTTGGTCTTCTACTTTATGTAGTTGATTGGATATGGCTAAAAGACTATCCTCAGTTTTTTTACCTTTAGAATCTTGTTCATTTTTGTTAGTTCGATCATGCTCTTTGCTTTCGTGCACAATTTCAGAATGAACTTTAACATGTTTTATTTCAGGCATGGCTTCTTCATATGAATGATTTTTTAAACCATTTAAAAAGTTTAACCTACTATCAGATATTCGAGATTGAATATCTGATTTCTTTTCAGCGTTATTTCTATTCTTATCTAATTCGGCTAAAGCTACGCCTAACTTATTACTGGTATCCATAGCTTCTTGTGCTAACATGCTCAGCACTTGCTGAAATTCATCTTTTGATGAACGCTTTGATGACTGTGGTGATCTATTTGATGGTGATGAACTTTTGGACTTATCACAAGATGGAGGCTTAGCGAGATATTTATCATCATTGTGAAGGAATGAATCATCTTTTGCAAAATGGGAAGTGGGATTGTGAATGTTATTAACAAAGAGACTAACAGTGTTGTGTCTATGTTTTACCTTGTTACGCGGGTAGTGGTCCTGTTCATTGTCATTATTGTCAAAGGTTTCACGTAGACGTCTCATTACGTCACTATTACTATGTGTTTTTTGTAACGTAGCTACTTTACTCATATTTACAGCGTCATCAATTTCCTTTTGAATCATTGTAAATATATTGGCAGAAAGGGAACGTACTGCCCTTTTCTTTTTTAAATTTGAAACTGATTCCTTTGTAAATGGAAATTCAGTGTAGCTCTGATTATTATTTATGTGACCATTGTGTTCATCTCCATTGAATAACGATGAATGTCTATTATCTTTCCTAAGACTTCTGTAGGCTAAATCATCTGAAACAAGATCTGGAGACCTTCTAGGGATAAATCTTGATCTGCCCTTATTTTCTGGAGTTGCATGTAAGTAATCACTTTGCGGTGCTGGTGTTACTGGTCCAATAGGAATACCAAATGGAGGTTGTGGATCAATAGTTTTTAATCGGCTATTTGTCTGTTTAATATTTCTGTACACAACATCGTCATAAACAATATCCGGTTCATTGCGTTCTGAATTTCTATCATCATCAGAGGCATATGGAACATACACAGGTGAAGCTAACATGTAACTTATTTGAGCCTGAGTATCTTTATAGTTTGGCTTCTCTTTAGTTAATGAATTCATTCTGCGGAATGCCATATCATCTTGTAGTTTATCGGGTAATGTTGATCGTCTTGGCACGCGCCTTAAAGGCGTCGTCGGTTGACTCCTCAGTTGCACATCGTCATCGTTACCGTTCCAATCGTTGAAATGGTCATTAAACTTTGGCGTCATTAGCTCTCGGCGTTCTGCTCTATCCAATAAATCTTCGTCACCTAAACCTAAACTATTATAAATTGCCTCCAGTTCATTCAGAGCGTCATCAAGGTTTGTAGATTTTCTACGTTCAGAACTTTTCTCATCGTCCGATAACATTTGGTTTGAATTCGGAACAAATGTATCAGATTTATGTCGAACGTGAGTTTTGGATGTTGGAGACATAATGGATTTAGGCGGATCTACCGTCACCGACCTCTTATATTCTGTCGTAGCTTTCCATATTCTGGCACCGTCTGTAGTATCAACGGAGGGTTGTCTATAATCAATTTTATTTTTATTCTGAACGTCACTGTTGTCAGTTCTATTCATATTTTTTCTATTTTGATCCACCATAAATGATTTATTAATTTGTGTATTACTAGAGAACTCACTTTTACTTCTGGAGTTAGCAAAAATACCTTGTTGTCTCTTTTGCCTTTCAGCATCATCAATTTTTCTCCAGAATTCTGATGCATTTCGAGGTCTTCGGTATATGTTTTCAGCTAAAGATGCTTGTGAATCACTTAAATATTGATTTTCGTGGCCATTTTGACTATTTTTTATGCTTATAGGCCGTCGTGATCTCGGACTGTCATCAGCGTAATATAAATAATCATGTCGTAGTTGAACAGGTTCAGGTTTAACTATTGTTGGTGGTTCCACCTTTTTCCTCCATGGTGGTGTATTGGCATAAATGCCGTAATGATTAGGTTCTGCTGAAACTGAAGCAGGTCTTCGAGGTTGTTCATTTCTATAGTAGAAGTTTTGCAGATATTCATTGTTTTGCATAGCAATATGGTCTTCAGAATTCGAAATAGGCCGTCTTAACCCATTAAAACCTTGACCTATTGATCTGTCTTGACTTCTTCGCATAATTCTTTCAAAGTCGTTGTTAGGTACGCCATGTAGTAAATTTTGTTTACTACCCATATTATCAGCTACTATGTGATTCGGTTCATAGTACATTGACACAGGAGTAACGACCTTTCTTTGCATGTCGCGAGGAGGTGGCACTGGTGGGGCTCTCTCATCTCTTTTGATGTTAGTAACATTTCCCAAAGGAAACTTAACGCACATAATGTTCTCAGGCCTTTCATGATTGGTGTTTACACTGCCCTCTCTGTTATTATTTGCGTAAAGCGGTTCCCTATTCATGTTACTACTTGGGCACTGAATGGAATAGTTAATATGTTCACTGTTAACTTTTGCATTAAAATTAATTGATGAAGGGTAACTTTGAGTTGATGGGAATGATGATATTGATTCCGATTTCAGCGGGCGACGACTCAAATCATTGGCGTAAGTTTGTTCTTGTTTAATTTTATTGTTTTGTTCTCTTTTGCAAGTCCCGTATCCACTGCTTTGACTCGTTGGTGTTCTTGTCAACATTTCAACTTCTGCTTTGGTGTAGCCTTGTTGTATTAATTCGGCTTCTTTATTTAATAGATTTTCCTCATCACGAGACAAACGTTTGATGTATCTTTCATTTCTAGCACTTCTACTTCTTTTATTCAATGAGCTGTCTCGTGACCTCATCAGAGAGTCATCACTTCTGAATCGGACCATTGACGAAGAGTTTGATGATTTTAGGGACTCTTCATCGCTACTTGACTCTCCTCTTATACTATTTCTTAGAGCTTCTACTCGAGCCTTCAGTCTTCCTTTTCTAGTCTTCCTCGATGGTGTATCTAAAGCAGTTTTCATAGAACGATTTGAATTATCATCTCGTAAACTCAGAGACTCCTTTGAAGCTCCATATAATTGAGTCTTGGCTCGATAGTTGATGAAGCCAGCTGATGGATCAGAGAGTACCCCATCATCAGCAGCATCTTTTACATGTGGATTAGCTAGACTCTGAGCTCGTCGGGTGTCTCTCACGACAATGTGATCGAAGTTATTCACCGCAGGGGTTCGTTTCTTCTTTTTTGATTTCCTTTTAGATGGAGATCGTGTGCTGACACCTTCATCACTTTCTGAAGTAGTTGGACTTTCTTCCTCCTTCTTCTTTCTTCGGAAGAGTTTTCCAAGGGACCATTTCTTATCTTTCTTGCTTTTTTCTGGGTCGACATCTGGTTGGATGGGTCTATCCACTCGTCGTTGCACTGTCGCGTATTCTTCGTTGTATGGACGGTATGTAGTGGACGACCCAGAGGCATCCCGATGAGGAACTGGTGGTGAGTTGACAGCCTGTAATGTAAAAAAAATATGATTTAAAAAGTGAGATCAAATACAATCTAAAGATATCAGCAGACTTTTAAATAGATAAAATAGAATGAACCGATTAGAATATCAGTCGGTCAAAATGGATCAGGGTTAATGGGAATTTCTTGTTTGTAGATTTAGTTTATTTGTTCGAAAGGCTTGTTTACGTATCTGAATGTGAACGTAAACTCACTTTTTCAATGGACTGAATCAAATCTTGGACTACATGAACTGTGAACAGTTTAAGGTAAGGTTACTATTGCTGAAAAAATATTTTGGATTAGGTCTGATATATTATAGTTACAAAACCTCTCTATTTCATCTCTGCTAAAAATTTACATTGTGTTTGTCTTTTTCAATACAATAACACCGACAAGAGCCTGGCGCTTGAATGTAGTAGTGATTAGTATTAGTATTAGATTAGTAAGGCTGGTTTCACAGCGGTACGGGAAATGCGTACGGTTCCGCCGCGTGATACGGGCGACCGGTACGGGTAGCGCCCGCAGTGCTCTGAAACGAGTGTTTGGTGCGATTGAGCGAGTTGCGTTATACGGGTTCTACTCGGAGCGTGTTCCGTACCGCGTCCGCGTCCGCGTACCGTACCGTACCGTATCCGCGTTGCTGTGAAACGATTTTATCATTTCACAGCGACGCGGATCGTTCCGTACGGAACACGCTCCGGGTTGAGCCCGTACAACGCAACCCGCTCAGCGAAGACACGGGTGTACTTTCTTATACAGACAAAACTTTAACAGATTTTCGTTATTTAGAAAATTTTTACAAGATTATCATGTCATAGAATAATCAATATGTAGGTTACTAAGTATAAAGAATTTTTAAAAATAGATTTTCGTTGCACAGAAAATCAATAATTAGAATGTTTGTTACGAATAATTTGAAATCATAGAATTTTATTACAAATAACATTTACTTTTGCGATGTTTCTAATATCAGAATATCAAATTAAATATTATTATTTTTAATAAGTTTAGTTGATATAATATTTATAACCTATAAGTTGGCCCTATTCTAGTAAAATGGATAAAACTTTCCCTGAAATAAATAATAAAATTCCATGAAAGATTATACCGAACAAACAATATTCTTTAAAGAAATATTCTACTGTTTGATTAGTTTGTTAAATAAAAATATGAGATTCTAAGGCGGTTATCCCACTGCAACGCGCACCGTCGCGGAGCGCGGTTTCTACATACAGACGCTCCCGCGCGGTGTCGCGTTTTCAGTGGGTGAGAGTAGGCGTGTTTTCTATACAAACTGAGCTACTTGCGTACAATGTTAAAAATCTGCCGCGCCGCGCTTCGCGACGGAGCGCGGAGCAGTGTGAGAATCGCCTAAAATTCATTGAACTGTGTTTCTATAAATTGTGTTTCATTCAAGTAAATAGTCTTTGAAACAATAATATTTGAAATAAAAATATAAGAATTAATATTCTATGAAAAATTCGAAATTCTATGAAATTTCAGTCTGTGAAACAAGGGGCACCCGCGAAGACACATGTGAGCCTCACATGTGTCTTCGCTCCAGTATGAACGCCCTGTACGGAAACAACTGTAAAACCGGCCTTACAAAAATCAAATAACTTGTCACGATTGCTTGAAAATAACTGTCATTGTTAACTGAAAATCAAACATTTTGAACATGAACAGAGGTAAGTCAAGATATTTGAAATACCACACGAAATAAAAATATCAAGAGGTAGTAAAAAAGTATTCACATTGTAATCGCACTCGTCTAGCTGTCTACTCGATATTTATCCAAGGGCATTTGGCTACGTGTCAAATTTTAAAAACGTTATGATGTGTTGGTCGCCATATTTGCTTGGACTGAAGGAACCACGCTCCATAAAGATTTCGTTGAGTACGCCCATTTATCGCGTGATAAGGAGGTTGCACCAGGTCAATGTCGAATCAATTTATGTTTTGGTATATTAATGCGAAATATTTACGCAAGTGTGTAAATAGCAATCTGGAATATGCATAAAAACTTCATTAAATTTTACTATTTTAATAAAGCAAAACGACGTGACAAAGAACTATCTCGCTTTTTCTTGTTCGATGATGTTTTCACCGATCTTCGATGTTGGTTAGTAGAAAGTATTAGGCTATGTGTTTGGAATATCCTAAATAAATAAATAAGGACATACAAATCATTACAAAGACTGAGCTAACCTCAAAGGGATACTAACTCAACTTTACTATATTTTATGATAAATACAAAAAATCTATTTTTAAATTTCAACGTAATGAAAATCAATAAATTATTAATTGGTTTTAAAATTACGTTTCTTTTATACATTATATATTTTACTTTTTTAGAAGTCATTTTATATTAAGACGATACACGGTGTCCAGTGCTGCCCCCATTTGAAATAAATTTGTAAGGAAATGGAGATATTATTTAAAATTTTGAGCAAGTAAAACCCTTCAAACTATTTTATGAACCACTGTTTACAGTTTACATTTTTGCCAAAAGTGGCCGTTTTTCGCAAAAATGCAAACTAAAGCTTAACGTTCTCACTTTAAACTTTAAACAGTGGTTCATAAAATAGTTTAAAGGGTTATCTAGGTTTTACTAGCTCAACATTTTAAATTATATCTCCGTTTCCTTACAAATAATTTATTTCAATTGGATACCGTGTATCATCTTAATGTAGTGGTCAGTCCAGCGGCTAGGTGGGTTGATGACATCAGGCAAGTTGCTGGGAAGAACTGGATTGCGATGGCCAATGACAGAGCAAGATGGCGCAGACAAAAGGAGGCTCATGCCCAACAGTGGGTTCCTGAACGCTGTTGATGGTACACTGGTCTGGTATAGCCTGTACTATTATTACGCTAATGTCTTTTCCACTTTGTATATACTATGACGCCACGGAGATGGTAAAAAAGGAGACTTACAGGTAGAAACGACTTGAAGTAGTTATTGTTTTCCCCGATGTCCAATACAGCAATCATGTTTTACTCCCGTAAACACTTATTTAAAGATCGTATACACTCCCACGGTTCTGGCACGACCTTCACGACTTCACGTATATTTTTACGTAATTTATGAGATTGCTCCCGAAGATCAGTTAATAATGTTAGGAATGTCTTCAAATGTATTAATAAACTTTATTATTTATAACACTGGGTTTATTATGATTTAAATAAATATATTACACAGATTTATTTAAAATTAATTAACATGTATGGTTTGACTATCTATCTACATCTTGTATATGAGTAGAGTCGCTACATCTATACTAATATTATAAAGCGGAAGAGTTTGTTTGTTTGTTTAAACGCGCTAATCTCAGGAACTAATGGTCCGATTTGAAAATTCTTTTTTTGTTGGGTAGTCCATTTATAGAGGAAGGCTTTAGGCTATATAACATTACGTTCCGACAACCACGCGAACGAAGTCGCGGGCACAGCTAGTATATAGATATAGGTATAGTAATTGTACGGTACATTTTTATTTTCATTACATATAATTTTCGATTATTTAAATGTAATACACTGTTTAAACTGTTCCTCATTCTCAATATTGACTTTTGATATCAATTAGAGCGTTTTTGTTATCACAGGAAGTATTTAACTAATGATGTTATTTCAAAGACATCCCAACACTAAAAGACAACAAGTGTTAATTAAAAACTTTTCGTTAACAGTTCACTGAGTCACATTTTCTAAAATGAATCCCCGCACATACTGAGTACCTAATTATTTACGAACACTGACACATCGAACTAACTGAACTTATTCTAAAATGTGCGAATATACTCCACGATTGTCATAAGTCTGTGTGCGAGACTGAAACGCGGGCGACTAACCTAACCAGCTGCGATATTTTGGCCGCCACGCTATAGCCGCTATATCCTATATTCCACTATTATAACGCGCCCATTGCTCCACAAATCTAGCTATTTATACACTCAGACGTTTTAGAGATCCGCGCCGTTTTGTTTTGTGAACGAAAGATTTTGTTCGAATCGACCTCTTATGAGTAACTTATACACAATGACAATGACAAAGACTCAATGTCGTAAGAATAAAAATAAATAAAAACTTTTGGAATCAATTATTTTATTTATTGAAATTCCAGACGACCACTTAAACTTGAAAAGCCATAGTTAAGGTGACGTGGGTTCACAATTTGAAATACTGTGCGTGTTTTTGAAAAATCACTGTTATTAAACTACTACAGTTTATTCCTCAAACAAATTACATAAAAATTTTAAGGATTTTTTACAGACACCCACAATAGTCAAAACACGATTGAGCATTTTCGGCTGGATAGAAAAAAATCACAAACATACCTCTAAATTTGCCTAAATTTGCTTGTAGAATACGTATTACTATTTCATACAATCACCTTTTTATATGAAAATTATACCAAAAAATGTATTATCTAAATATCTATCCGTTTTGGCTACAAAAAAAATTATAAATATAATACAAAAAAAATAATAAATAAAACACTGCGAAATATCGTCGAGCACGGCTCCGGGCCTTCCTTCGCTCTCGACGAATATTTTTACTGTGTTTTATTTATTTTATTTTTTTGTATTATATTTATAATTTTCTAAACTGTAGTAGTTTAATAACAGTGATTTTTCAAAAACACGCACGGTATTGCAAATTGTGAACCCACGTCGCCTTAAGCTAGTACACAATTCTTTGGTTAAGGTCAAATCCAACACTTTTTTCGCTATCCAATATTTCATTATTAGTGCCATGGAATCATAGCCTTTACTTGTAGTAAATTCGGTAGTTTACTTAGCCCGTATGTTGTTAAATAATATTTTCCTATTGTTATTTTAAAAAAAGTCAGCAAAAAACAGGCAATAATTGTTATTATCTAGTGAAAAAAAGCAACAGCATGATAATAAAACACTATAAATACTTTGAATATCACCACGGAACCCTTAATTCGTCGGTTATATTCGGACTTGCTAGCTTTTTTGTTATTTACATGCAATTCCCGTCTTAAGAGATTCTCCACTGACGTGATTTATAGTTGCAGTAGCTGCATTTCTGGGCGTGTAGTTTTTTTTGCTAGAGATGCTGTCTAAATCTCTATATTCTCGTAAATACACCGGCGGGAAGTATATTTCATGATTTACATGCAATGCTTTCCACGTATTAAAAAAAACCATAAGCGGTGCATTGATTCAGATGTAACTAGGTGTTGTTGTACAAAAGGTTGTAGGAAGTCCATAAAGTTGCTCTATGTGCATTTATTAGAAGTGATAAAAATTAAAAAATAAAAATAACTTTAATATTCAGGTCCATAATTACCTTATTATCACAAATATTTAATACTTCATGTATTAAATATTTGTGAGTAAAAATATAAAACATAAAATGTGACATGAATTTTAATTTTATCATAAAGGTATTACCTAGGAAATCTCTTAATCCTTCAGCCATTTTTATTTGGAGAAATCGGATCGTATTCTAACGTGAACACTTTTTTCATATTAATGTGCGACAGATTTTTTTTTATTTTTTAGAAACACCACCGACACGCGACACCCGTCTCGCCTTGTTTCTGCTTTCCAAAATTAGATAAATGCCGAGAATATTAATCGCATGTGGTTAAAAATCCCCCGGCCTAAAGTATTAGGGCGTATACATATGATTGATATAAGATGTCTACTTATATCTATTTTTAATTGACTAAAATATAATCAACGGGCATTTTTTTACTCCTATAATTATGACCATGTTTATAATAGATAAGAATAAAATATTATAGTACATATAATAATATTAAATAAGAAAGTTAATTCTGCACAAAACTTGAGTCCCCTTACCCTAGGGTTTTCCATACAAACACATAGTCTAGCTATTATTTAGAAATGACATGTCAGATTTCGGAAGTATTTTGTAATTTAAAAAACAAATCATAATCAATCAATTATCATCATCATTCGAGTATATTCCCTTACATGGTTGCATCGTTAGCAGTTACGCCTCAGAGCCCGGGGTCTGCTACCTAACCAAGGCGATTTGACGAGGTTACTGGTTTTTACATAGAGCGACTGCCGTCTGACCTCTACATTCTAAAGGGTAGACCAGAACCAATCCTAGGATAGGTACAAACGCTAGATGGCGTTTGGGACCAACGGCTTTACGTGCCTTCCGAAGCACGGAATCATCTTTCTTTTCGGATAATCAGGTGATTCAAGCCTGCAATATCCTAAACAGACTGGAAACAACTTTTCACAAAGTATGCTTCCCAGTGGGATTTGAAACCATGACCTCCGGAACGCCTTGACCACTGGACCGCGGAGGCACTTAGAAAAAAACAAATTGCATATATCTAGGAATATAACTAGTTCGAAAGTCAAAATATGAACTTTGAAGAGAATTTATCGTTTCAAAATAAAAGCTAGACTATGTTTTTATGGGAAAGTCTGATTCTGTCTAGGGTGAGAGGAGTCTTAAGAAATAGCACAAATTAATTACTGAAACTATTGGTATACTCGACCCAAAGGTTTGACTGTTAGAGAATGCTTTTAGCATTAAGTCCGCCTGGTACTTTAAACATGTATACCGGCTGACTTTTTATCCACCTGCAAAATTTTTGATGCAAGTTCAGTCCATGATACTGAACAAGTTTCTATAAAAAAAGTTATAAAAAATCGATAAATTTTTTTAACCTCCCATACGAATCAACGCTCAGCCAAACGGATTTTGTATGGGAGGACGAAAAATTTTTATCGATTTTTAATAACTTTTTATTATAGAAAGTAGTTCAGTATCACGGCTGAACTTGCTCCAAAAATTTAGCAGGTGGATAAAAAGTCAGCATGTATACCTGTGTGTACAATAAAGTATAAATAAATGAATATACTTTTTTACTCAAAAAAAAAACCGGCCAAGTGCGAGTCGGACTCGCGCACCGAGGGTTCCGTACAAACCTGCAAGGTTTAGTATTTGGTATGAATTTCAATTTAATACCTCTACGCGTTTATGAGGAAATGGGTAGTAAGTTTAAAATTATTAAAAAAAAATATATTATGTGATGTAACTAAAAATTTATGGTTTTCGTAATTTTTCCTTTATCTATGCTATAAGACGTTGCTTCGTACCAAATTTCAAGATTCTGAGTTCACGGGAAGCACCCTGTAGGTTTTGATTCCCTTGCAAGTGTCGAAAATTTGCGGCATAAACGGCTGTATCTTTTGATTGCGTTGGCTTAGAAGTTTGATTTTTTCACAGCTTCAAAGGACAGTAGACTTGAGTAATTGATATAAATTTCAGCTTCATACCTCCACGCGTTCCTGAGAAAAAGGGTCTTGACAGACGGACGGACGGACGGACAGACGGACAACAAAGTGATCCTATAAGGGCCGTTTTTTCCTTTTGAGGTACGGAACCCTAAAAATCACCCAAACAACAAATCAATGTCGTAAATATGTTTTTAGCTAATTTTCATAAACTGTTTAGGATACTCTGAACATATCCGACGGTAATCAAACCAGTAAGACTTTTTAAAACTAATCGAAAAATAAACAATACTTGATCCGGGAACCTTAAGAACGATATGAGGGTTGCGTATTTATCATCATAAATACGCTAACGTCTTAGTTCTAGTGCTAAGAAAGGTATCAAAAAACAAAGGAGAGTGGGACTATCTCGTTGTAAATGAAGTGAAGATGGGTTGAATGCTGCTCCAAATATATCTTGGGAGATGAGTCAAGTGCACGGGCTGACTTCGAAATAGATACGTGGGCTCTGATTGAAGGGAAATTGCGACGGTTCTCCGAACGATGGAAGTTATCCAGCTTTAACAGGGATGCTCAAATAGCAAAGCTATTTCGAAATATGTTTAATATCCAGATGCTTTAACGGAAATAATATAAGCAATGGTAACTTTGCAACATTACATTAAGTAAACTAATAAACGGGCAAGTGCGAGTCGGACTCGTACATGAAGGGTTCCGTACCTCCGTACAATGTTTTAAAGCGCTGAAGAAACACGTTTCTTGTATGACGACCCCCTTTAATTTTTAACTTTTTATTTTAATTTTAGTATTTGTTGTTATAGCGGCAACAGTAATACATAATCTGTGAAAATTTCAAGTGTCTAGCTATTACGGTTCAAGAGATAGAGCCCTGTGACAGACGGACAGACAGACAGACAGACGGACAGACAGCGGAGTCTCAGTAATAGGGTCCTGTTTACACCCTTTGGGTACGGAACCCTAAAAATGATTGTTACCCAAAGCATGTTGGGGACGATACACGGAGTCCAGTGCAGCCCCCATTTGAAATAAATTATTTGTAAGGAAACGGACATATCATTTAAAATTTTAAGCTACTAAAGCCTAGATAACCCTTCAAACTATTTTATGAACCACTGTTTACAGTTTAAAGTAAGAACGTTAAGCTTTAAACTATAAGCAATGGTTCATAAAATAGTTAGAAGGGTTATCTAGGTTTTAGTAGCTTAAAATTTTAAATGATATCTCCGTTTCCTTACAATATTTTTTTTTACGAGTATAAATTAAAGAAATAATATTTATTTGTAGAACAAAAAATACCTTTAAAAACATTGCTTCTAATTCGTTTTTAAAGCGAAAAGAAAATAATTTCTCATTGCAACCGCAAGGAGTAATTAAAAAATGAATAAATTGTTAGGTTTAATAATTACTTTGAAATTAGTCAATTACCTTTATAATAAATAGTTAACCAAATAGCAGCAAAAAGTTATTTTTTTAATAATTATCCTAAAATCAGATAACATAAGTATAAAGTATGTTTTAATCAGATAATTAGAACACGAAATATACCACGCTTAAAAAATCCGCTAGATGACAAATAGTCACATCAGACACTTTTATAAAACGTGAAAACGAACATTTTCAATGGGATTTGTATGGAAGCATGGAAATTATTTTCTTTGCTGTTATTTACCCACACACATACCTTGAATCAATTTCCTAATATTCCCAACACACCGCGAGGATCCTCCGCAGAATACATTTACCTCACGGGCTGCTTATAAATCAAGATAAAAATTCTTGTTATATAATATCGCCATTTCCCGCGAATATAACCTGAAGTTACGCCATTTTGCCCGCCTTAACTGTTGCTCTATATTCACTGTTTACTCAAAAATATGAGTTTGTAAACAGAATAACAATAAAATTAGGTAATTTATTTATTGAGAGGGCAACTCGATGTTCGTCTTTCTAAAACTTCATGTTTTTTAAGTCTTTAATCTGAAATGTTATTTGATATGTAGCTTTTATTTATAGAAAAAATATTCTTAAATATTTGAAGGTAAATTACGCTGTTCGGATATTATGGACAATGAATAAAAGCATAGATAGATTACCTAGGTAGTATACCTAAGTTTTTATTCAAGACATTAGAAATAGCACTTATGCCTAATTCAAATTAAAGTTAGTGGGCGTGAAAAATATTATTCTTTTAAAAAAATGTACTACCTATGCCTTTCTACACATTTATCTTAATTTGGTATAAATTACACAAAATAAAACATTTCTGAAATGCACATCTGTACAAAGCATCGCATCAAAACTGCATTATAAAACATTATGTTATAAAAATTGTTCTAATTAAGTTTCTCACTAAATGGATCTGCCGTCTTGCCAACTACATGTATAATTAATGTTGAAAAATGGGGAAGATAGACGTATCGCTTAGTTAAAAATAGGCGGTTTCGTAGATTTATTGCTTGGCTGATCAATTTATATCGAATTAACGGCGCCAATAAATATAACAGTTACAAATTGTGGAATATTTGGCCTCAGACTTGATTTACTGTAAGTTATTTCATTTTGTGATTTATTCGGTTCCTTATTGATAATGAAATCCCTGTAAAATGTACGTTATTTGCATCATGTATTTGATCATGTGTCTATGGAGTCTATCTACGGATACATAAAAACAAATAGGGAACGGTCCTATAAATAGGAAACGATGGGTATAATTACAAAAACTCAATTATTTATTACTTCCAATTACACATGTTTTAAGTAATATATGTATAAATGTATCGTACTGTGTGTAAATAAATAAATAAATATATAGGGACAAATCACACTGATTAGCTAGCCCCAAAGTAAGTTCTAAACTTGTGTTATGGGATACTAACTTAACGATACTATATTTTATGATAAATACACATATATAGATAAACACCCAAGATCCAGGACAATTTGAAAAATACCATTTTCCAACTTGCCCTGGCTGGGGATCGAACCCAAAACCTCCGGATTAGCGGTCTAGCGTGTTAACCATTACGCCACGGAGGTCGACAGAATCAATTTAATTAAGGCCTGACCATAACGAGTTTGTCTGCAAAAGTTACCTTTACTTTTAAAATTGCGAATAAATTAAAAGTTTTAAACTGTGAACAGTATGAGAGCAATTTATACGAGATTAATTACTTTATTATATTCATCATCTTTGCCCACACTTATTCATCGACATGTTTATATTCAGTAAGTTTCCGCAGTATCGCGAGCGTTGCAACCGTTGCATTGCAACATCTCAATCTAAAGTTCTAAACAGAACGAGCTATTTCTGCGCGAGGGCGCCGCGCCGCCATCCCGGTTTGGTATGTCGTCACACTTCAAAAACTGATTGAAGTTCAAGACTTCGATAAAATTTCCTAAACACCAAATAAAATAAAGAATTTTTTTTCACTTTTTTTTTCATATCTTTAAATTCTGTAGGATATCTTCACCAAATTCATATGGAAGTAAGATAGGCTTTCAAATAAAAAAGAATCATCAAAATTGGCTCACAATTGGCGAATATATCGCGTAACATGCTTACAAAACAAAACAGTCGTACCTAATATATCATTCCGCAGTTCATATGGCAGTTCTGAACACTATTTCTTATCAAACAACAAAAAAGCATCTTTTAGCAGCATTTCGAAATGCAACGGAACTTCAAAAGGAGCTCGAAAGAACGGAAAAAATCATGTGGGCCTAATCGTATCCTGAGAATAAGATTACTAATAGTACCAAGTATGGTTAGATCTAGTGTGATAGTAACTGTTAAATCGTATCTATTTTCGAATATCCATAAGATAACTAAAAATAACAACATTAAACTAAAATTAATCTATAACTACATACGTATATAAAACTAAACTAAATAAAAATACTTAAATAACATTAAGTAATATAAAAAAACCGGCCAAGTGCGAGTCGGACTCGCGCACCGAGGGTTCCGTACAAACCTGGGAAATGGGTAGTAAGTTTAAAATTATTAAAAAAAAATATATTATGTGATGTAACTAAAAATTTATGGTTTTCGTAATTTTTCCTTTATCTATGCTATAAGACGTTGCTTCGTACCAAATTTCAAGATTCTGAGTTCACGGGAAGCACCCTGTAGGTTTTGATTCCCTTGCAAGTGTCGAAAATTTGCGGCATAAACGGCTGTATCTTTTGATTGCGTTGGCTTAGAAGTTTGATTTTTTCACAGCTTCAAGGGACAGTAGACCTGAGTAATTGATATAAATTTCAGCTTCATACCTCCACGCGTTCCTGAGAAAAAGGGTCTTGACAGACGGACGGACGGACGGACAGACGGACAACAAAGTGATCCTATAAGGGTTCCGTTTTTTCGTTTTGAGGTACGGAACCCTAAAAATGGAACCGAAACATTTTTTAGTCTAAAAATAATTGAGAGGTTAAAATCAGAAAATAATAATAAATTATTAAAGTTACAAACCATATAAGTATTTATTACTTAATAAAAAAAAATGCTTAAAAAATTTTAAAATGAGGAAATCTAGGTAAATGTTCAGAATTCCAGGAATTTCTGCACATTGAAACTTTAGCAATTTAGAACTTAAATGGCGAATTAGACCCGTCACGGAACCCGCTCTTTTTGCGCTGTTTTCAGCATGATGGCCAAAACTTATTTTTATGGACATGTTTGCATATAGCGTGGCTGTTAGCTTCATAGAAATAGTAAGATATTTTTTTATTTTAAATTTGTTTTCCGATAAAAAATAATAAACAATTGTCATAATTGTGGAACTGTTTTCCGACAATAATTTGTTAACAGAATTTTTGCACTGGCTACTTCGATCTAGAATATATGATCGAAGACTGGCTAAGTTTAAACGTGTGTTATGGGTTACTAATTCAACATACTATATTTTTTAATACTACATAAATATATAGATAATCAGTCAAGACCCAGGACAATTTGAAAAAGGCCATTTTCCAACTTGCCCTGGCCGTTGCCGGCCCGCCCTCAGAACCTCCGGAGTGGCGGACTGGTGTGTTATCCACTACGTCACGGAGGTCGTCATACCTCAACCTTTAGTTTTATCCACAGGCCTACTTAGCCTCAATGTCAAAGTTAATCGCGAGTATCGCGACACACACACATCCAGCGCAATCATTACTGTTATCCAGCAAATAGGTACCTACCAAAATTCATAAATATTTTTATACTAATTACTTCCGCAAATATATGTATACCTAATATTATATATACTTACTATTAGGTACCTACACTACACCAACTGGTTTTCTTTCCGCATAGATAGTTCGAAGCACGCGAGTACCGCGTGTTGCTCTTTCGGGTCGGGAAGATTAAAACATTTAAAACATAACAACAACAAACATACAACTAACCTTTTTCTATGAACTGACACTATTCCTGACTTGCATTTTCCATCTTCTGTAGCAGCACCTTATTTTGTTATTATAGCTTTCGGATCTTGCGACTTTTGGATCAGTCTACACGCACGACCCTAGTTATTTTTTTATCTATAATGTTGATTTTAATAATAAAGGTAAACAGAGAAGATGATAATATCTATTAACAATAGATTTATCTAAATGTCAAAACTGACTTCTTATTTCCTAGTTAAAAAAAAATAACGAGACATGTTGAGAAAACAAAAATATAGGTTTCCTCCCTCCCGACACGACACATATTTAATTTGACTGGTTTTCCGTTCCCTAGTAATGTCAGACTCGAAGCAATTGACGATCAATCTCGGTCTCTCCAGCTTTTGACTGATGGGATGGTATCGAAGACACACAAAGAAATAGACAGAGAAAGTTATCTCGTGATTTTCTTATGTAGTTAAAATATCGTCGAAAGCTACTGAAATGACAGAGACTTGTGGGACACTCCGGGTTACGTGGACGTGTACGTCTTAGGCTCGCACTGCATTGAATTGGCAGCGTAAGACCCAGACTATAAGATAGAAATGTTTAGATTTTGATTCGATAAGAGATGCAGATTTGTTAAACCATATGACAATTTGATTGGATATAATTGTATCTGATTTTTCATCGTTTCGCTGCTCTACATTTACATCAGATTGTTCATGTTGTCCATTAAAAATGGTCTTCGGTGGTGTCTGACGGCTCGACGCGACGCGCTGCCGTGACGCGTGTCACACCGTGTCACACATAACCACGGGTTTCCGTTCGAGAAGCAGCTTTATTTATTGCAGTCTTTCGTTTTCGTGTCGATAACAAATGGTTGTGGTGGATTTTTCAGACATTCCTTCGATTTTTGTCGCGTTTGTGAGAGCACGTCGTTTATTAAAAAAAGGGTTAATTTTTGCTGTTGAGGACTTTGTATCTTCCTTTCATGATTTTATATTTCTCGAGTTTATATCACCGATTATCTACTTGAAATTATTTAATATCGCAGAGTAAAAATAATATTTTAGCGACATAATAATAAGTGACTTTTCATGAGTTATAAATCAATTTGTACTTAGTGATAAATTTAACTGTTCTGTTGTGTCATAGTTTAATCAATCACCAAGAATGTTGAATCACTGAGTGACAAGACCACATAAAATCGAATATTTATTTACTATTTAAATACCAAATGTAGTATAGAAGGCAGAATTATTTTTACTAATTGAATTCCCGGTTGGGTGGCATTTAGATTAACAAACTCTTTTTACAATTATTTTTTATCTAACCCATACCATCCCACTGCTGAGCAAAGGTCACTTCTATTTCCTTCCACTTCTATTATTGGAGTTTGACCAACCATAATGTAGACTCGTAATCGTCGCGTCACGTTTATAGGCCTAGTCTAGTTGCCAAATTAAATTTACTACTCTTATCTTTAGGAACCTCCACAGCACTCATCTGGCGTCCGATCATCTACCCAATGGGCTTATTTTGTAGCCCAATTCAATGTCCTAAAAGATTTTTTTCCGAATTTCGATTAAGGCACCCCGAAAAAAAGTTATTGTAATTTATGTTCGGCAAGTTGAAAAAAAATCTTATTTTTTTTAAATTTCGCAAAATCTACCAGACCAATCTTCAAACTTCAAGCTCCATACAATAGATCTCCACTCCCTGCACATTTTGACACCTCTCCCATTGAAAAAATATCCACCGCTTCCTTATTTTTTTTAAATATTTCCTATTCAATTATATTTATTTATTTATTGAATAAATATTTTTCGGATACGGAATGATGTCGTAATATTTTATTTGACGTTTGCATTTGCAGCAATGGAATGCTTTCATTAGCGGCTCGAGTAGTTCAAGTGGTACCTAGTGCATACTGGGTCACGTGGACGGCCCACATTTCAGTTTAAAATAACTTCAAAACAAACTACTTTTCTATTTCATCGCTTGTGTTTATCATGAAAAGCTATTTACTACACAGAAAAAAAGACCTTCTTAAAATAAGACAAAAATACTTGATAGAAAGCAAATTGCATTAAACCAAGAATATGGTTTACTCATATATACTGAAACTAATATTTTCTTGGATATAGCTAAGAGATTCTTTTGAATGAAATTTTTAAAGAAGATAAGTGTTATTTGAAAGAAGAAAATAAGTTTTCCGTCAAGATAAACATGTTTCATAGATTTAAGAAAATCAACATCTTAAACGAAAGCTCTTTTGATTTATTGTTTAGAAGAAATATTGTATTTTGGAGGAAGCAATTGAAAACTGTTTCCTTCAAGTATATGATTCTTAATTCAATATGCATGCGGTTCTTTCTTTGACAATTAAAATCTTAAAACAATGTCTACTTTATTCTTCAGCTATTAGTTTTCTTTCTTATTTTAAAGAAATTATAACTAAAATCAAGATAACATATACTTGCTTGAAAATGTTATCATAATGGATTAAAAGAAATATATCTTGACCTTATCTATTAAAATTCTTCATTAAATGTAATAATTTCTTTATAGGATTATATTTTCATCTTTAAATAAAACTCTTATTTACAGTATGGTTTAAGCTACAGGATGTTAGAGTAAACACGGTTTTCCTTCAAGGAGGTATCTCAATGCTGTCTATTCAACCACTTTCCCTAAGGACCTATGGTAAAATCTCAAAAAAATAATTTGGACTTCACACACAATATAAATATATGGGGATAAATCACACAGATTGATTTAGCCCTAAAGTAAGTTCGAAACTTGTGTTATGAGATACTAACTCAGTCTAGATACTATATAAACTGACTAGATTTTGTATGGGAAGCCTAACTTTTTTTCGAGATTACAGTATGTGTCCCATAGATGTGAGTAGACCTAGACGGCATCGAGTTACCTCCTTGAAGGAAAACAGTGTTTACTCTAACATACTGTAGACTAAACCGTACTGTAAAAAAGAGTTTTATTTGAAGAAGAAAATTAAGATATATCAAGTAAAACAAATATTTTATCAGGTTCACTTTTATTGTTAAACAACAATTATGATACAAACAAATAATTCTGACGACGACAACAGCAAAGTACGCTGAACACGAGTGAAGACGTCACTGAGGGAGAGAAGGTTTGTCTTCTTTGTTCCCATACTCCCCCGGGGACAACACAAGTGGGGGAGTTTGGGAATAAAGAAGACAAACCTTAATTTAACCTCGTCGTATTAAAATAATAATTATATTTCTATATTATTTCGATTCAATCATTCGAATTATTTCAATAATTAACATTAACATAATAATTATTTTTTAAATTATACTCATCTTGTGAATATTCATAACAATATCAGATAATGGAATAACTTAGGCTTAGGAATAAAATATATTGTGTCTTGAAGAAGATACTTAAAAAAAAATAGTATTAAAAAACGATTGTTAAGGTGAAGTGGTAGCATAAGTGGCGCCCTCATTTGAAATAAATTGTTTAACCCTTTCACCGCGAGACTTTATATCAGTTGTCGTGCTCCCAGAGCGAGGAATTGTAAATATCCATAGTTTTTGGTCGGATAAATCCGACGCTCGCGAAATGGGCACGAAAATGTTTGTCGGATTAATCCGACGTTCGCGGTTATAGGGTTAAAACTAAATATGGTGATATTTAAAAATTTGATTTGTATCAATGTCTAAAAAGACCTTACCGTTTTAAAACTAGACGGACTACCAATATTACTTTCAAAGATTATTCATAAAATAGTTTAAAGGTCTTTTTAGACATTGATACAAATCAAATTTTTAAATATCACCATATTTAGTTTTTAACAATTTATTTCAAATGAGGGCGCCACTTATGCTACCATTTCATTCTAAGTTTACATAATGCTCCAAACCAATAGTGTGAACAATGGAAGATTGATTGGTGTAAAGGTCTTTGTACTTTATCAGTTTAGTTTGTGATGTTTTAACGACTTTGCAAGCTTTGAAATGTGGATTGAAAGTTATGAATTTTAAGTAGAAACAATCAAACAATACCTCATCGATATCGGTCCGGCAAATATTTTTTTTGATTATATAGAACTCGGGAATATCTTATGTAACGTTATATAATAAAACATCATTTACATTATACCTGACACCATTCAATTCGTACCAATCGACATACAAAGTTTGATCATCTTTACAGTCCTCTTCAAAAATATCAACTTTACCATAGGTAATCTGGCCACAACATAATCTGGCAACGCCTTTTTGCTGAGCAATCGTAAGCTCTGTTGTAGCTGACAACGTTTAAATACAGATAGTGGAAGATCTTTTCGCGACGTGATGGACTGACAGACTTTCTTTAGATCTTTGTGTTTAGATTCATACTTGAATGCACTTATAAGAATTGGCGGACCAATTTTTTTTATAATTGATGGATAGTGCACCAGGAAATGATGTTTTGGTTTTAATTTCCCTTGAAAAAGGCTCAGATATTGCTGATGATGTTCACTAATGAGACACTGCAAATAAGTATACGTATGTAAGATGATACGGATACGGCTGAACAGGTAGCTTCTTCGAAAGGGCTTTATTTTTTTGCTCTGCCACAATATTGCTTATATCTCCGGATATCTGAAATTTACGAAACAATTTAGGAACCGCGCCATTGAGACAGGCCTGCCCGTAGGCAAGTTAGTTAAGTTTTTTTGTCATTATAATAATAAATTTTTCATATAAATAATTTGGTAGGAAATTACAATGTAAATAATGTGATAACTAAATTTTGACAAAATTTACAAGGCCAAATGTAAATTAACTAGTTGTGTTAATTAAAGGTAGAAGTAGAAGACTTACCGGAGTGCAAATAAATATTGAATCTATTGCTTCTTGGGTCGAAAATTTCACTTTTTTGTTCAACCGTCCTTTTGGTGGAAGCAGTTGGATCATAGGTTTTATCTGCCCTGGGATTCTCACTAAAAGGAAAAGCAAATAGGTACTCAATTAATTACTGTGCATTTCAAAATTTTGGTAAAGGGATTTTCTGGTCTTATCAATTAATTTGGACAGACAGAATTAAAAACCTTGAGTGGTGAAGAAACATTTAAATTGGTTGAGAAATCGAGCCAGTGCATGCAATTGGATAGACAAACATACACATAACAAAATAATAAAATAATTTAAGAAAAAAATACTTACATTAGTAAAAAAAAATACTTTTTTTCTACACAATCAACAAAAACATGTCATTCAACTAAATTTGTTTGCGATTATGTTAATTGTTGATGTTTTTGTTGATTGTGTGGAGAAAAACACGCGCTGGAGGGTCTCCAGCGCGTGAGTGTGCTTCAAAGTGTTTTTGTCAAGTTAGTTATTTCGGAATTATAATAAAAACTCTACTTACCAATGAGGACAATGTAGGTACGTTATAAAACCAGTAAGACAATAGGTACGTAATACATAAAACAACCACATAAACTAACAATACAAAACTTTCGGAGCACAGACCAACCAAAGAATGTCAAAGCAAGCAGGAGGCAGGTAGGTTTTGACACGCTCAAGAAAAATATTTTTCTACTGAAGTAAAATAACTTTTAGTTCAAAGTAGTTACCTTAAAAAAAGGAAATGTATTTCTTTAAACAAATTACAATTATCTTTTATTAAAAAATAAGAAACTTCTGTTTGAGTACTTAAATTATGTTTAAATGAGTTAAAAAATTTTCAATTCAAGTAAATAATTTCTTTGTCGAATAAAACGATTGGTCAAGATATTATTTCATTAATTTAACATCCTTAAGTTACTACTCTTAGCATTTTTTTGAGTTAGTTTAAGAAAATACTGTCTTCTTGATTTTAGAATTTGATCTTTCTTTAATTGAAAATATTTTTGTAAACCAAAAAAATATATTATTTAAATTCAAGTAAAACGACGGTTTTCTTTTAACGGCTTCATATTTTTGGTTAAAATAAATATTACTCAGTTTAAGTAAAAAATACTTAAGTATAGCAAATATATCAAGAAAATCAGTTTTCTTGAATTAAAAATTCTTTTTTTTCTGTGTAGTTAGTAGCTAAGTAAGTGAATTTAATCAAACGTGCAGATTTATTTTTTGAACATTGTATCTACTTCTCCGTATAGCAGAGGGAAAGAGTAGAATTTTCTACTCTTTTCTCCTGCTACACGGGGCATTTCAGGGGATTGAAATGAGAAATAACGTTTTTTAAAATGAAATGATTATAGGTATGCCTCTGCCTCTGGATAAAAGATGATATACTTAAAGACCCTGCGTTACAATTTTTAGGGTTCCGTTCCTAAAGAATGCCAACTCAACAATTACTAAGACTCCCCCCCTGTCGGTCAGTCTGTCTGTCATCTATCTCTTGAACCATAATAGCTAGACACTTGAAATTTTCACCGATTTTGTATTCATGTGGCCGCTATAACAACAAATACTTACTAAACATAAGATAAAGTTAATAATTAAAGGGAGTCATTATACAGAAAAAGTTGTTTTTTACAGTGTTTCAAAACATTGTACGGAGGTACGGAACCCTTCATGTACGAGTCCGACTCGCACTTGACCGTTTTTTTTACAAGTAAGCTTTAATTTAACTTGCAATGTATGTATGTTTGTTTGTTCGGGTCGAAACAAATTGAAATATAATTGCAATGCAATAAAGTGCACAAAGTGTCAAAAAATATTCGATTTTTTAAGCTACGAGTATAAGCACTCAAATAACACAAAGTGCTTAAATTACCTTTGACATAGCAGAAAAAACTTTACTCAAAAATAAGCGTACTCCCATACTACCCATTTACTTTTTTACCCGGTAGACGATACAATTATATTAGGTCTAAGTAAAAAAGGCGAGAAAATTCCAAGCCATAGACATGATACTCGTAACAATAATAGAAACGACCCCGAATTCAGACAAAAAGATGCTGAGTCTAAAATAAAATTTCCAGACAATAGCGGCCATCTCCACGTTCCTGCAGATAACACTATCTAGCCAGCTCCTGGAATGTCCTAATCTCCAAACAGAAAGGGCCTGGACCCGTGCATCTTTTGCTTTCCTACCTTTTTAATAAAATATGAAAAATTACCTTCTTCATGGGTCTTGGGTGTTTTTCTATTTAAGTATTTATTGTAAAATAATGTATCATTTTTAAATCTAAATTTGGGGCTAGCTTAATAAGTGTCATTTGTCCTTATTTAATTATTTATTATTTTGAATATGAGAATGTAATACTCTATCACGTCTCTATTCCATACGGGGTAGATAGAGTCTAGAGCTGCAAGACCAAAGGCGTGAAGGTATTGGTATGATTCAAATTCTTACCCATTGAATGTCTACTAGCCCCCTTGTGTTCGATTTTCTATTCGTTGTTGTGCGTCCTACACTTAAGGCCGTACCCGAATTTTCCGGAGTCCAGTGCTGCCCCCATTTAAAATAAATAATTTAAAAAAAAACGGAGACATGATTTAAAATTTTGCTACCACCAAGCCCCAGATGACCCTTCAAAGTATTTTATGAACTACTGTTTACAGTTTATAATGAGAACGTTAAGCTTTACTACGGATATTTGCCAAAATTGGCCGTTTTTTGCAAATTTGCGTAGTATAGCTTAACGTTCTCACTTTAAACTGTAAACAGTAGTTCATAAAATACTTTGAAGGGTTAACTAGGGCTTGGTAGTAGCAAAATTTTAAATCATGTCTCCGTTTACTTTGAAATGATTTATTTTAAACGGGGGCAGCACTGGACCCCAGAAAATTCAAGTACGGCCTCAAGACGGACTACAAATAATAGACACTTTTAGCGATTGTTCGTAAAATATATTTTTAACTGTGCGTTTTTTTGAGTACTTTTCGAATTTCAAACTTCTTTCCTTGCCACATGTTTAACATGGAAACATATAGTAAAACATAATTTCAGCCATATCTTTCTTGGGGAATGTCAACAATATAATGCACACAACCTGCTTTAAAAAAATACGCACTGGGTAAAAAATATAAGACCATCTATATCGAACAAGATCGAAGAATTAATGAAGGCCGCTCTAATCCATGCAGTGAACTTCGACTAAAATTATGATGATGAAGAGGCGAATGCCATAGGGTGAATGTGATCGAGGCCAACAAAATGGACTATTAGGGACGTGCGAAGGCCATCGCGAATGCCCCGGAGTGATCCCGCTCCTCCCCGAGAATTGCTGGGATGACACAAATTTTTGTTTACGCATTCCTCTCCTAGAGTCCAAATAAAGGTACGATTATATTTTTGGCGAAATAGCCTATTGAAGAAATTCAGGTTTTGGTAGCTCAATTTTGTCTAATGACTTTAGCAGCTTGAAGCGGTGGTGGCCTAGCGGTTTAAAAGCATTGACTGTGCATCTGTGAGTCATAGTTCGTTTCTCACTAGGCACGACTTGTACCTTTAAATTGTACTCATGTATGTATGATTATTTATATGTCATAACAAAGCACAAAACTTTTTATTTTAAAAGTCATAGACATTTAAAAAAAAGTTTTGTGACATACCTATATCGTGTACATATATATTTTTAGATCGGTATTTTTTAAATTATTTAAGATAATATGCGAATATTGACCGTTCCACCCCCTTATCTTCGAAAACACTGAGCCTAAACTTTTGAAAATATGGATATTAGTTCTTTACCGGTAGATTTCAGGAAAACCTATAAGTATTACGGAACCCTCTTCACGCGAGTTTAACTCGCACTTACCCGGTTTATTTTTTTATTCATCTTATATAAGTATAGTAAAGTTTAGATGGTCACAGTAATATTCATAGGTCAGCCAATAACTATTTGTGACTACAGGTAATAAAATAAAGCATTACATAAACCTAAGCAACTTTCAATTAAGTACCAAGTAAAGCATTAAGATCATTGATTGTGCTAATCCCATGCGAGCAGTTGACAGTTGACAGCCGTCACCCATGACATATCCTGTTTAGCTGTCAGAAGGCGGTTACTCCATTAGCGAAATGTTACCGGAACAAATTCCCCTTTACACGGCGTATTCACTCATTCACTTTATTGTAGGGTTACCAACTACGAAATATTAAACGTGAAAATGTTAAAACGTGAAAGTGCTATGCCATGTATACTAATATGCCATGCTAGTCTGGGAGAAAAGAAAAACGTAAAACGTACCAGCTGCTTATCTTCCCGCGCAGATCGTAGAACCTGATCGAGGAAATGGGCGAAAATGTGAACCATGTAAATAGGCGATGCGGCTATTAACCCATAACTATTTTGATTCCCTTTTTACATCTTCACGCCTATTATCACGCACGCTAAATAATGACCGTTTGTGTCTTAAAAAGATGTTACTCTTCTTTTTCATATGGTATATTATTTTAACACATATTATTTTTAGCTAGCAATCTTCTCAAATGAAAGAAGTAAAAGGATTTTGTTTTAGGCATTTGTTTTGGAAGCCAAAAAATCCTGAAAAAACAGAACGGTTCGCAGCCCGGGTATAATGTTTAAAGTTCGGCCGCCCGACTGTCGGTAGAGAAATTTTAATTATCCGGGTATATTTGTTTATGTTTTCACTACCCAGTTCATTCGCGGAGAAAAAGTTTAGTATTTTCATTCGAAATTGAAAAATATGTTGCAAATTTTTGTTTCTCCATTTTTTATTACCTTGTACTGTGAGTTCATTGCACAATATAGTATTTCAGATAAGTATCTGAAATAGTCTAACTAAAGTCTAAAGGGCTGGAAATTAATTCGCTCAATGAGTAACCGTTGCCATCCAACGTAGCAATGCTGTCAACGTTTTGAGCACCCTACCGCAGGGCAATGACCTACATGACATTTTTTATGTGTAAATATATTCTCAAATTATTGTTTTTTTTTAATGTAGTTAGTTTTAGTGTTAATTTTATTGTATGTATAATATTAAATGTATTAATTTTAAGTTTTAGTAAGTAGTAGATAAATAGTTTTATTTGGTGTTTATCTATACATATTTTATAAAATAAAGTATTGTTGAATTAGAATCCCATATCTCAAGTTTTAACTTACTTTGGGGCTCGCTCAGTCAGTGTGATTGGTCTTTATATATTCTTTATGTATTAAAATAAGAATGATAAAACTTTACATATTGAAAAAAAGAAAATATGTTCTTTTTTTTCTTACTGGGCATAATAAATAATGAAAGAAATCCTCTGAAATGCAACCTGATGGTAGATTAAAATATCTATCGTCAGTTTTCTTTACGCCAATAAAGCTTTCTTATCAAACATCAAAAAAGCGAATATTTGTTATCAACAGTAACAAACGGCAACAAAAGTCATGGGAAACATAATGGATTAACTAAGATTACAGATTCCGGGCTATATTTAAGTCTACCGCGGTAATGAAGCCGTGGGACGAATGTTAACTAAACAAAGCTAACTTTCGCCGTTCGTTGTGTAATTCCGGTCATTTTTGGACATTTCCACGAGAGTGAGAGTTTGATATTAGATTGAGAGATGGATTAGGTCAAATCACACCGATTGACCTAGCCCTAAAGTAAGTTTAAACTTGTGTTATGGGTTACTAAAACAAACGATACTTTATAATAAATACATATATAGATATTCACCCAAGACTCAGAACAATTTGAAAAAGACCATTTTCCAACTTGCCTTGGCAGGGGATCGAACCCATACTAGCGTGTTTACCAATACGCTACGGCGGAGGTCGTCGGCGGCGGTTATTTGTTAGATGACGTCACACACAGGGGACACAAGTAATACGCGCATACAGAAAGTCCGTTTACTATCATGTGACGTCATCGGAGAAGACGCCATTCACCGGGCGTTTCCGTCAAAACTAAAAAAGATATTGTAATTTGTATATTTCGCAAAAACCATGTATTATTTACTAGCTTTTGCTCACGGCTTCGCTCGCGTATCCCAGGGGAATATTACTTTTTTCCGGGATGAAAGGTATATTATGTCCTTCTCAGTACTCCTAACTATGTGTATGCGAATTTTCAAGAAGATTGGTTCAGTAGATAAAGCGTGAAGAGGTAACAAACAAATAAACAAATATACAAACTCACTTTCGCATTTATAATATTAGTTGGGATAGTTGGGATCACTGAATACAGTAAGAGTAAACAGAACGGAATCTCCTAATCCCGTCCCCGCACCTTTCCTCCGTTTTCGCCTCGATGACTCACGTTGGCTCACAAGAACCGGGGAAGAGGTGCGGGTGCGGGGAACGGGGACGCATATTGCGCGTACCTTAGGAGATTCCGGCGTTTGGTTGGGATATAAAAATTAAGTGAAATTTGTTTTCTCGGATAGGATGACAACAAAATATGGGTTATTTTATTTTCAATGTTGTCTAACAGGCTATTCCCACAAAGGGCAGGATGTGCATCTAACGTGCGTTCCAAGTTCAAATAAAACCCCGCTGGCATGGGAAAGTGCATCATTTCCTCGGACGTCATCGCCGCATCCTACACGTGTGCCGGCATTCTTAATGCATTACATTCCGCTGTTGTATGAGATATGTACTTAACTACAAACGTAGGTAATTATTTAGTTAATGGTTTTAAAGTTCATTCAATGGATATAATAGATGATGTGAAAAAAAAATTTCTTCCGTCGGATTTTTTCTCATAAAGACATATCACACTGATTGCTATGGTTGCAATCAGCCAGCCCCAAAGTAAGTTTAAACTGGTATTGTGGGATACTAACGAAACGATACAATATTTTATAATAAATACTTTGTGAAACGTGGACAATGAGGAAGAAGGACAGAGATAGAATAGAAGCATTCGAGATGTGGTGCTGAAGAACAAGTTAAGGAAGGATTAGGAGTAAGGTCCTACCAAGACATTAAAAAGATGGCAGAGAGAAGAGAAGAATGGAGGCATCTTCACTTAACTCCACTGGCAAAAAACATACATCGGTGTCTACCGATATATGTTTTTTAGATCGTAGACGTAGGACAGTTTGAAAAATATACCATTTTCGATCTTGCCTGGCTGACCTGGCTGGGGATCGAACCCAGAACCTTCGGAGAAGCGGACTAGCATGTACCATTACGCTACGGAAGTCGTCAAAAGCTTGATTATTAAAATATTGTAGACGCTAAAATTAACTAAAACTAATTTATTAAAAGTAAATTATTCGTTGTAAGTAGACGTTCTTTTTCTTTCTTTTTCTTCGATTAGCAAAAAGTACTAAGATACAGCAACCCGCGCTGCGCATCGCTAACATAAATGCGGTTTGGAGTCACATCATATTCGCCCTTAGGAACACCTCCGGATGAGGTCGAAACATGTCGGCCCGTAGCTGACTTTCTACGTGAGTACTCTGTATCGCAGGCCGGGCCTGATGTGGATAATCTAAGTTTTGCTTCCGCTTCCACGCACACAAATTTACTTTAGCCGAAGCAAGACACCCCTGGTGTTGCAGTTGTCCATGGACAGTGGTGATCACTTACCATCAGGTGACCCGCTTGTTCGTTTGCCGCCCTATAACATAAAAAAAAAGACACCGAGACCATGCGGGGTGAAAAGATCATGGTAGGTCAATGAGACTGGTTTTGGTTTTGAGGTTTTTTTCATTTTACAAAGAATATTTAAGAGTTATTTAAAAAGTAAGACATATTATGACTGCCTTATGTTTAATACAATTATAATCCAAAGTTACAAGGGCTAATTTATTGTATTTCTGGAATACTTTCCGTTTTAGTATAATTCTGAGGTGAGAGGCAACTTCGCAATATATTTCTATCGAGAAAATTTCAAGCAATCGCGTTTTCTAAACATATTATGTACTTATATGTATAGAGTTAGTCCTGAACTTTGCTGAGTTTTTATTTCAAAGTGATTGTGAGGTATTTCGTTAATATTGATAATATTTAAGATCGCTCTAAGAACTTTAGGGTAGTTAAAATACTTACAGTAATTTTAAATTTCGCGTGACGTCGCGGTTACGAATGGTTTTTACGCGGTTTAGAACGGTGACGTTACAAGCCCCCACACCGGAACTTTGATGCTTTGTGAATTTTTACCAACGGAAAAATAAACGTCTATTATTATTGCATAATATTCTAACTGACGGTGCTGACGGACTCAATTAGAATAATATTACTTGGAGTGAATAACTTCTTAAGGCGCGTTGGGCATTTTTGGGTTTGAGGTGGGAAAAAAAACCATTGAACTCACGATACTGTTACCGTTACCACAGAATAGAGACTAATACCCACGCACAGAAGTCTCACTCAACAAAGAAATTCAAAGAAATATCTACTTAATGTGGTTAGCGATATGGTTTAATTTAGATCACGTCAGAACTCAGCACCTTTCCGTTTACATACCTAGACATCCATTGCAGGCCAATTTCATTCTTATTACTCTGGACATACGATTCCTATAACTGAATTTACCACCCCGAGGGGCCGGCAGCGCGCATAGTAATAATGTAGGTACATTTTCGATACCTAAACGGGGAGTGACACAGGCCTGCCGTCACCGACCCCACCTTGTTCAAGTTTTCACTTCTGTCGGCACTCCCTGAGAGCCACTGTTTTTTATTTGACACAGTCATCCCTATTGAATTATCGTATGTAACATATAATAAACAGGCAAGTGCGAGTCGGACTCGTAAATGAACGGTTCCGTACCTCCGTACAATGTTTTCAAATTTAAAACGCTGAAGAAACACGTTTCTTGTATGACGACCCCATTTAATTTTTAACTTTATCTTATTTTTAGTATATGTTATACGAAGCATAGCGGCTATAGTAGGTACCTAAAACATAATCGGTGAAAATTTCAAGTACCTAATTAATGCTATTCTAAAGATCTAGTTAAAAAGCAGCCAAGTGCGAGTCGGACTCGCCCATGAAGGGTTCCGTAGCAGCAAGTAAAATTTTACGATTTATGACGTATTAAAAAAAACTACTTACTAGATCTCGTTCAAACCAATTTTCGATGGAATATTTTCTTTAGTTTTATCATTTTATTATTTTAGAAGTTACAGGGGGCCACCAACATTTTATTTGTTTATTTATTAAATCTTTATTGAACACAAAGGTACAAAAGGTGGACTTAACGCTAATGCATTCTCTACCAGTCAACCTTTAGGAAAAACAGAAAAATCAATTTAAAAAAATTTACTACTTTGGAAGTGTCTCTCGCGCAAACTATTCAGTGTAGAAAAAAAATATATTAGAAACCTTAATATCTGCTTGAAGACCTATCCATAGATATCCCACAAGTATGTGTTCGATGCAAAAAAAATTTTTGAGTTTTAGTTCTAAGTATGGGGAACCCCTAGAATTTATTGTTTTTTTTTTCTATTTTTGTGTAAAAATCTTAATGCAGATCACAGAACACATCTGCCAACCAAGTTTTAACAGTATAGTTCTTATAGTTTCGGAAAAAAGTGGCTGTGACATATGGCAGACAGACATGACGAATCTATATTTTTTGCCGTTTGGCTACGGAACCCTAAAAACGCTTAAAAAACTCTGTCTCTGTCGTTGAGGATAAAGACGTGATAATGTATCTGTACTGTATTTGTATTGACTTATTAAGGTACAAGACGGCCCACCTCAAGAATTCCGGCAATCAATCGGCCGTTGTCCCAGAAAGAAGTACTTGTAAACAATTTTTTTATCGCCCACGCCATGTGGGATGCCTAGCTGATCAATATCGACTAGCACCAGATGATTGCAGGTCAACGTCCTATGGGAACGTAGAGGGAATTGTCTAATTCTAGGTTTTGGTAAAATACTAAAATTACACAAAACCGTAAGAAGAAAGACTAGGCTTTTGTAAAAAAAAAAGACTATACGATTTTGCCAACTGTCGAAATGTCTACTTTGACCTGTCAAACTCATGCTCAACGAGATAAAATACGTTTTATGAATGAAATATATTTTGTCGCTCAATTTTATCTGTGTTTAGTAAAGTAAATACGCGAAAAGCGAAAAATTACAAGGATAAAATTTGTCGCCGTATCCATACTAGCCTGGCTGAACTAGCAACTGACAATAGCTGAAAAGACAAGCTGACATAGCAAGAAGAACTACTTTATTTTCTTATTTATTTTTTCATAAAAATACGTTTCGATAGCGTAGTTACACGAACAAAATTGGACTATCAGCGAAGTATCAGGGAGGGAATGGATATTTTAAGTGTATTCCGAACGGACAGGCCAGATCTTTTGTTCGACACATTTAATCGAAAACGCAACTCTTCCGAGTAATCGTTTAAAAAGTTCTTTGTGTTGGACGAAATTACGCGGAAAAATATACGACGCACCAATTTACGGAGTTTCTGAAACGCCAGATAATTATCGCGGCAGTAATTCAAAACGAACTGAATGTACGTTGCGAATAATTTGTTTTTAGGGTTCCGTACCAAAAGGGTGCAAACGGGACCATATAAGATAAAGTTAAAAATTAAACGGGGGTCGTCAAACAAGAAACGTGTTTTTCAGCGTTTTTAACTCGATCTTTATAATGGGAATAGGATTACGTAACTAGATGCTTAAATTTTTTATCGATTATGTAATACTGTGGCCGTTATAACAACAAATACTATAATATAAGACAAAGTTAAAAAATAAAGGGGAAACGTGTTTTTTTCAGCGTTTCAAAACATTGTATAGAGGTACGGAACCCTTGATCTTCGAGTCCGACTCACACTTGACCGATTTTTTGTTGTGGGCTTCAGTGTCAGTTTGATGTCATATTTATTTTAATTCAAAGCTTTACGTTTTATTGAGACGGAAAAGATAAATTACTCACGCCTACGATATGCCCTTTCTTTGTGTAAGTAAAAGTCTAAAAGTGTGAACTGGTAGGTGATTGCTAAAGCATTTCTTAAGTAGTACCACAGTAGTACTATGATATAAGCATATTAATTATCACTTCTTCATATCTAATGGAGCAGACAGAGCATTTTAGGTCTCGGCTCTAAGCAGACAGAGCACAAGACCGCAAGATCCAAAAGCCACTTTTAGCGTGATGGTGGGCGAGAAGTTGGAAAATGGACTAAAAAACCGGCCAAGTGCGAGTTAAACTCGCGTGGAGAGGGTTTCGTACAATTGATTGAATTCTTATAGGTTTCCTGTAATCTACAAGCAATGAACTATAGGTACCTATTTCGTATTTTTAAAAAAAATTTAGGCTCAGTAGTTTCGGACAACAGGGGAGGAATGGTCAATTTTCGTCGTCTTTCATGAATAAAATCAAAACTAGGATAGGTAATACAATAATAAAAAAAAATATTTGAGATCCTTTTAACGAGCCCTTTTATTTGAGATATGACACAGTAAGGTTTGCAAATCTTTATTTTTAATTTCCTAATTTATCCCCCGGAAATGACACTTATTTAAAAAAAAAAATTTACTTTGCACATATGTGTTTGGGTCATAGGATTACAACATTCTACCAAATTTCACCTGATTCGGTCCAGTAGATTCGGAGCAAATTGGCTGTGACAGACGAACGGACAGACAGACGCACGAGTGATCCTATAAGGGTTCCGTTTTTTAATTTTTTGTACGGAACCCTAAAAAAGTAGCCACATCGCCTATTAACATTTTTCGAATTTTCGGCCACTCCCTCAATCGTCTTCTACGAAATGCGCGGTAAGAGAAGCAGCTTGGTCCATTCTATAATATGTACTCGTAAGTAAGTAGTAACCCAACCAGTCATTTAAATGGATCCGGCTTTTCCTAATCATTTTTGAACAGCCTTAAGTAATTCTTGTTGGGTGACAATTTAAATGCGTTATTACGCATTTCTTTGGAGAAAAAGCTTAAGAAGATGAAGGAAGAGAGTTTAAAAATACAATAAGTGTAGGTACTGAAGTAATAATGAACTTCCTATGGCGTTCGTAGGTTCATAACATAACTAGCATTACAATTATTTCTATTTGCGGCGTTGAGAATGTAGTCTTGAACTTTATTATGCTTAAAGTTCCTGCCCGGGCCTTGACATTTAAGTATGAACTCCTCCACATTTCTACGCGTATAAGTACGTTTTCCTATTCCTTGTTACTCACTAATAAATGTAAAAATTCGATTTTTATATGCAGTTTTTGAGTTGATGTCGAAAATCACATTAACCAGTTATAATTTTGAAAAAAAAAACATTTTCTTACTAGCATTTATTGTGGGCCCCGTCAGTTCAGAGCCAAGAATAATGTTAGTAATTTGTTAAAATCAATGTAAATAAACTACTACAGTTTATTTCCAAAAAAATTACATAAGAATCTTAAGGCTTTTTTACAGACACCCATAATATCTAAAACAGGATTATGCATTTTTGGCTTGATAGAAAAAAATTGCAAACATACTTCTAAATTTTCCAAAATTTCCCTTTAAAAAAAATATTATTACTCTATACAATCACCGTTTTATATGAAAACTATCCTAAAAAATTAACAATCTAAATTACTAGTTAATTTTGCTATACTATTTTTTTAAATATTATACAAAAAAGTAATAAATAAAACACAGTGAAATATTCGCCGAAAACCAACAAAGGCCCGGACCCAAGTTTGAGGATATTTCGCTGTGTTATATTTTTTACTTTTTTGTATAACATTTAGAGGTAGAATTTAGAGGTACCTATGTTTGTGTTTTTTTTTCTATCAAGAAAAAAATGCTCAATCGTGTTACTGTGGGTGTCTGAAAAAAGCCTTAAAATTCCTATGTAAAATTTTGAGAAATAAACTCTAGTAGTTTAATAACAGTGATTTTTCAAAAACACTAAAAGTATTCTTGGTTCTGAACCCATCTCGCCTTAAAACTTATCAAGCAAGGCAAATGTAATAAGCCCAAACTACCGTCTAGTTTGGGCGTCGTTTTATTACAGGGTTTCTATAGCCACCTTCCGGCTCCATCATCAGATCAGCTTCTTGTTACAATAATATTGCATTGTCATCTGATTTACTAGCGTACAAAATTTCATCTCAATCGAAAACCGGAAAGTGGCTCAAATTTTACTTGCATGATTTGACGCAAAAAACAAAGAAGTGCCTAACAACAAAGCCAGCTGAATAAAAGATTTTTAAAAAAAAATTTTTTTTAACGCTTTTGTTTTAATATATACTAATATTATAAAGCGGAAGAGTTTGTTTGTTTGTTTAAACGCGCTAATCTCAGGAACTAATGGTCCGATTTGAAAAATTATTTTTTAGTTGGGTAGTCCATTTAGGAAGGCTTTAGGCTATATAACATCACGTTCCGACAACCACGCGAACGAAGTCGCGGGCACAGCTAGTAAATAATAAAAGCTTATTAAAAAAAAACTTGTGTAAAAATATATTGTCCCACTTTTGCTCTAGACTTAATCTTTCTGTACCATATTAGCTCCAAACTATTGGACAGATTTAGACTAAGGATTTTCTTGGAAAATTATTATTTAAGAAAATTTTTTTCACAGATGTTCTACTTTCTGTGGGACTCATTCTAGATATTTCTTACTATAGAAATTTTAGTAAAACTTTGTACTTAACTTAATGACGCTAATGTACTAACTGTTTAACTTCTTAACCCTCATATTTATAGTTGTAATAAACAAAATAAACAAAAATAGACACATAAAGGCTGACTTTGTCGTAATAACATAACGAGTGCATTATACGCCTACGGAAGGATAAGCAGCTGATAAAGAAACCCCACGTAGAGGGCGCGGCAGCGGCACGCACCGACCTACATACATATGTATAAACAGTCATTCATATCTACTCGAGTCTTTTTAGGCGACTCCAAATAAACAGGAGCTACAAATTCGAATGTATGTTTTTTTTCTTTGTTACATGTATAACGCCTAACAAAATAAACTAAAACTATTTTAAGGGTGAGTTCAGTCCAATATATTGAACAACTTTCCCCAAGGAACATGTATCGTAATATGAAAAATATTTTTTTGTTTTCCATTCAAACTTAGATCAACTGATCGGTCAGTTTCGATATAGTATCAGTTCAGTCTTAAAATAGTTTCAGTATATTTTGTTAGACCCTGTATATCTGTCGCAGTTGGATGGTATAAACCGCTAACTAATTCACGAAACCTCTAGTTGTTTGGCATTACAGCTCGGTTTTGTTAAACATCCGAATATCGTTTAGCTGGATTGTCTAAGATTGCGCAACGTGTTACGTTCATTTAAACCGCTTACCACGTTTCTAAACGGCTAGCAGTTTCGTGAAACAGTAGCGGTAATCCGCTGTTTGACGAAACCGTTAAACAATCCAACTGCGACACATACATGATAAGGACTTGGTGTAGGGTTACCATAATAAAATATAACTGGGTGTCTATTACAATACAGATTTTTTCGACATTGAATTTTATTTTCCAGACAACTATTCCACGAGTTTTATTGCTATAGGTTTGCCCTAAACTAGTAACATGGATAGAACTTTTCTAGCACTCGCCGGCCGCTACAGCGGCACGCTCGAAATCGCATTTTGTTTTGTTTAAAATTATTAATAATACCACTACACCAGTGGTTTTCTGTGAAAAGTTGTTTCCAGTCTGGTGAGGATATTGCAGGCTTCAATCACCTGATTCCGGAAGATGACCGGAAGGCAGGTAAAGCTGTTGGTCCCGAATACCAACTAGCGTTTGTACCTATCCTAGGATTAGTTCTGGTCTACCCTTTGGGTTGCGGAGGTCAGACGGCAGTCGCTCTGTGTAAAAACCATTAACCTCGTCGAATTACCTAGGTTAGGTGGCGGACCGGCATTAAAGCGCTGAGGGTGCAACCGGGAATACGCTCGGATGATTATGACGATGACCACTACACCAGTGGTTCTGTGAAAACATTAGACCTTGCGAGCTCTTATAACCGCGAAATAACCGTAGCTTTCCCCTTTTGATTGACTCAGTAAAGCCAGCAAACTTTCCTCCTTTTATCCCTTCTTTTGGAAATATTTTGCAACATCTTGTGTAGAATGAATTCCTTAGTGTGCCCCTCAAATTTGATTAAAATCCGTCAAATAAATAACTTTATAGCAAGTTATCCCTTGTCCTATATCCGTATTTCTTCCCCAATGAAAAATCGCAATCGACTAAATTAATTAAGTAACTTCTGTTCCAATTTTCGTCAAAATCGGACAACAGACAGACGGACAAAAGCATTTTTGGCTTGTTTCGAAACTGAGACGATTTCATAATAAATTTTAATTTTAAAGCTTCTCTGTAAGACGAGTCATAGGCTTCGGCGTCAACTGTAATGGGCGAATAGCTTTATACATTGTTATATTTATTGATCACTTTGGGTTTAAATGCGTAGAAGAGATCGTTCATTGATTTTATATTTCTTTTTATTCTACAAGATGATATTGATATCTTAGTTAAGCATGTGAAAGCCGCCTAACGTTCCCAACTTCCCAATATCCACACATTCTGGTGTCCATCCATATTGTCAGATTACGGCCCTAAACGCTAAATTATGGCTTTGCATAACATTAAATTCTAATAATTGTATATTTATGAATGGTAATAATATTTTACTTCTTAGTGGTGAAGTAATTTTAAGGATCAAAGCGTAAATGGATTTGTGGTGACCTTTTACATAAACGATCGTAAATTTTGTAATAACACGGGTGAACTTAGGTACTGAGTTATTGTGGTCATTGTATCTGTAAATCCGACAAAATATGTCATCCTAGTTATTTCAGCATCATAATATGTGGCCTTTAAGCACTGGTAGGACTCTCCATTGATTCAGAGTAACATATATACCTACTACTACTACAAACGAAACAATTTATCTGTACACACGTCGATGTGTGAGTTTTATACTTAGGGTCGCACCGCAGAATTATTTTAATACTTACCTACTAACGAGTTCGACATATTTACGATTATATTTTTCCATACCGGAAGATTTGCGAACACTATGACGTAAAAAATATTCTGTTTTATATGTATTAAATGTTACAGAAAAGTCGGAAACAGCTACGTAATATCACTTTACAAATATTTTTCATTGTGTCCATTGTCCATTTCACCTATAGTTCACTTTACTGATTATTATTGAGTCATTTATATTGTAACGCACTAATTTCACTAATTCACTATTGTAATATAGTAATTTGCATATTCGGCGCAAAACTATACGGTAATTATATGAATAAATTCAATAAAAATAAACAAATGTTTATCACGCTTACACTTAGCATGTCAAGTTGTCATTGTCAACAATGGCATTTAGCACTAAAATCCGCGGAAATCCAGTTGGCATTTGCGTGTATGTGATTACCTGTGAGCGAGGAGCCTATGTAACATTACCGGATTGCTTATTAGCAATCCGGTAATGTTACAATCTCGCTCTTGTGTATCTCCCGCCAATGCGAGAGAGCGAGAAGGGTATATATATCAAGATGGTTGCTGGGTAATAACGTGAAATTATATTGTTGCTTTGCTTGCCTGTTTTCATCATTTGGAAATGTATGAAATATACGTTCTTTAGAGTATTGGGTGGATAAACAATTATTATACGCGCACCTTCTCACCATGATGGTTACTATTGGTTGACAGTTCTCAAGACAACACACGTCGCGTATTGCGTGCGGCTAGTAATTAAACCCTGGTTTGGAGCCGTCAAAGCTCACAAAGTGCGGGGGAGAGGTGCGGGGACGCCAATTTGCGGGAGACGCTGTAAGATACCATTCTGTTTGACTCTTATGTATTCTGTGCTTTAAGTGAAGAAAGATTTTATCTAATATCTATCTTCCACTGCTGGACATAGTTATCCCCTAAAGATTTCCGCAATGACTGACTATTCACATAAGGTACCTACTTTTTATGGTCACCTAAATAACATCTTCATATAATATAATGTCAAGTGTAAAATATACCCTGAACATAAATTAAACTATAATGGTCTAGTATAGACCGTGGTTCTATTTGTTGCGGGTATATCCCTTCCACGTTGGATATGTAATCTTACTATACATTGAGTTGTGTTTATTGCCAACAGACGCAATTTTTACTGCTAACAAAACGGTCACAGGAAGAGGCCCCGTACTATAATTAACCCCGCAGTAACACGCCAAAATAAATAAGAATATCAAATTCTGTAAACTACATTATTTGCAGGAAGTATTTTGTGAAATAGAATATAAAGTTTAAAGATTTTATTTGCGACCCAAAAATTTAAATAAAAATTCATCCATGCTGGTCTGGGAGAAAAGGAAAAAATTAGAATGTGTAATGAATGAATGACCGTAAAAGCCAATCGAGGGAATGGGCGAATCATTTTAATAGGCTATGCGGCTAGAGCAACCCATCCCTATTTATTTTGATTGATTTTTTCACATTCTCGCCCACCATTACACTAAAAGTGGCCTTTGAGTCTTGCGACCTTTGAGGCTTGCGGCTCTGGGCTCTGTTTGCTTAGATCAGCAAGTCCCTAAATGCTCTGTCAGTCTCATTAGGGAAAAAGACGTGATAGTGTATATTAATATAAAAATTAAAACATAAAAAATGGCTATTTCACTTGTTACTCTTATTTTTAAGGAATATAATATCTATAGGAACTTTTTGAAATGCTCTCCAAAACACTTGTTTTGACATCGCCAGCAAAAACTAGTTACGCTGTAAATCTCAAACTACGAGAGAGCTCCTTCTAAACAAGTACCAAGTAGTAGATTTACTTTAGAAAACTGTAGGCGAATCACGTTGTTAAAACTTCGCAATCTCTTCTAAAGCAAACTACTTCTAGTCTTGTCTATTCTTGGCGTCTAATTAATGAATGAAACGTCAGCAAAATAAATAAAAAAAGGTACGTTTCGCGTTAATTCCCGTATGCATTAATTTAATAATTAATGAATGTTGTAATCAGAATAAACACGGCTAGACATTTCTTTTCACAGATAATAGGCATGACGACTGGAAAAATATTTCTGGGCCAGAAATATTCTTCGGTTAGATTATTAATTTGTTTTTTAAATTTATTTTCGTAAGATTTACAGCATAAAATACAAAAAAAATATCACTGAGCACATCACTGAGTAGCCTTTACAAATCTTCACTAATATATTATGAGGTATATTAAAAAAAATAGTGTTCACTTAAATTTAGAATCATTCATTACAGATGTAACTATAGGTTAGTAACTATCTAAAAGTAAGTATACATTTGATGTATTTCACTGATATGGATATACATTTTTATGTTGGCTGAGATATTATAGTGTTTGGTTACCTTATGTTTAATGGCATATATACTATTGCAAAACAAGTCAATATCGGTAGAAAACGTATTAGTCTTACAAGAAGCTTAGAAGAAGAAATTGTACACGTATTTTTTTCTTTTCTCTGAGAAACTAAATCGACAAAGATACAACGCATTTAAGTTTCGCATGACGTCACCGCTAGGTACGATTTTTAGCTAGTGGTGACGTCATTAGCCCCCTCTGGAACTTAGATGCTCTGTGTCTTTGTATTTTTTTTAACTCTTTGACAAACTGAAAAATATGCGTCCATTATTTTTGGATAATGTACAAGACGGACTAATTAGAATAATACTTTTCTGGCTGTGTCACCCCTATTGAAGTTCAAACGAACTTACAGTGAAGTTCGATCGAAATCATCAACTTTACGTAGCATTGCTGCCAGCCTTCTGAGCACCTATCCGCGTTAGAACTTCCTCGACATTTTTCTTTGTGTTAATTTTGATTTGAATATTTAATATATTAGTTTTTTTGGTGATCATTTAATTTACACCAAATTAGTTATGTATGAGAAGAAAAAGCGGGAAGGCATACTCCGGGATCTGAAGCAGCACAGCTGAGGATGCAACCGGGAACGCGCTAAGATGAAGAAGTTCTAGCTGGAGCTTACCTGAAACAAGTAATAAGGTATTGTTAATATCTTTTTTTTTCTGTCGCTTGTCTGTTAGACTAAAACTTAAAACTAAAAAACCGGCCAGGTGCGAGTTAAACTTGCGTGTAGAGGGTTCCGTACAATCGATTGAATTCTTATAGGTTTTCCTGTAATCTACAAGTAATGAACTATATTTTGTATTTTTTTTCAATATTTAGGCTCAGTAGTTTTCAGATCAGGGGGGGGGGGGGGAATGGTAAATTTTCGTCTTCTTTCATAAATAAAATCAAAACTATTATTTTTACAATTTTAAAAATATATTTGAGATTCTCATAACGAGCCCTTTCATTTAATATATGACACAGTAAGGTTTGCAATTTTTTTTTTATTTCCTAATTTGTCCCCCGTAAATGACCCTTATTTTAATAAAATATTTATTTACTTTGCACATATGTTTTTGGGTCATAGGATTACAACATTCTACCAAATCACCTGAATCGGTCCAGTAGATTCGGAGCAAATTGGCTGTGACAGACGGACGGACAGACAGACGCACGGCATGAGTGATCCTATAAGGGTTCCGTTTTTTCATTTTTTGTACGGAACCCTAAAAAAAAAAGTTCCAAAAAAAGCAGTAGTAATTAAAAAAAATATTTTGCTTTTAGTCTGAAAAGAAGTTAATTATGAAAGTTATGAAGTTAATTATTAAAGTTATGAAGTTAATAATTATGCTACCTTTCATTGAAATATTACTTTTAACTACTTATCTACCTGTCGCTTTGTTCTACAAAACGAATAGACAAAGTCATTGCACTAGTACTGCACTGCACCCAGCGAAATAGTTCCACTACTTCCACTATCGTTAAGTAGCTGAGTTCACATTAGACGAGTGTGAGAGGCATGACGATAAAAATAATAATGACAAAGCCAATTTTATATTTTTGAATGATAAGGGGCGATTCGATTACAAACACATTGCAAATCATTTTGGTATAGCAAGTGTGTTTTATACTTTTGCAGAAATGTTAATATGTTAATAAAAACTTAGAATGTGCCAGCTGTTTCTCTTTCGGTGTAGATCATAAAGGCCGATCAAGGGAACAAATCATCTTAAACGCAATGTCGCTAGCAACTTTTCACTATTTTGATTTATATTTCCACCTCCATGCCCATCATCACACTAACAACGGAATTACGCCTCTAGGCTCTGACTATCCAGTTAGGGATAAAAAAGTGTAACTTTACGAACGGTAAAGAATCGTAACGTACCTATGAAGAACGGAATGCAATGTAAATGAACGTTGTATTACAAGCCAAGAAATAGAATATACTCGTATTTATTAATTATATTTATAAACTAGTAACTTTCCGAAAAGTTAGGGCTATTAGTTAGTTTATTTTTTATTAATGGCTTGACGCTACTGCGTATTTAGCCAGGAACAAGTTAATAAAACGTAAGAAATTCTTTTTTCCTAACAAATTACAATCAAAGGTTGGTGTAGGCCTTTCGTTGCTTTAAGGGAGCTTCTGGCGACAAATCTATACGAGTCCACTGGTTTTCATAGCCGATTGAGTGGCGGACGAAGCCCGAAGACGCCCACACAGTCCGGAAACAAATATCACTACAGCCGTACTATGACTGTCCACTTTAACTATTTCACATATTGTTCATGACCAAACAACACCAATTTCATAATATAAAGTCCACTAAAATCAATTTGCAAAATACTTTAAAGAAAACCCCAACCGAACCCCTTGACTTCCCGCCAAAAAAACTAGTAAGTATTTGCCATTGCTATGATTTAAAAAATAAACGGGCAAGTGCAAGTCGGACTCGTACATGAAGGGTTCCGTACCACCGTACAATGTTGAAGAAACACGTTTCTTATGACGACCCCCTTTAGTTTTTAACTTTATTTTATTTTTAGTATTTGTTGTTATTGTAGTCATAGTAATACATAGTTGGTGAAAATTTCAAGTGTCTAGCTATTGACGGACAGACAGACAGACGGACAGACAGACAGACAGACGGACAGACAGCGGAGTCTCAGTAATAGGGTCCCGTTTGCACCCTTCAGGTACGGAACCCTAAAAAACAATTTTTGAAATAGAAAAGTCGGAAATTGAACTGGGAATTAAGTAGATTTTCGTGCATGGTTCCAAGAAAGGTTAAAAAAAATACTGCTATATTTTAAAAATTTAATAATGTTTATTTCAACTGAAAACTTAAATAATAAATAAAATTGAGGTGACTACTATGACTACAAAACTAAAGACACTTGTTTGATAATATGAACTGTCAAATTTTCTACTCAACTCGCCTATTAACTCGACTAATGTGAACCTCGCTCACGAAGCCTATAAAACAAAGTGCAGTACAGTGCCCGCGGCATTAGCACTAATGGGCTTACGATGTCTGCCCTTCCTTCCTGCTGGTCACACCTCGATGCAACCTTTTACATGCGTGTTCTTGCTATGGGAAGTTAAATGGACAAACAAATCTATTCTGAGGTAGGCGGTGTTCTTAATGGCCTCTACAATCTGTATTATTACCGCAATATAAACATAATTTTTAAGCTGACTACAATCATCTGGCGGGACACCCGGCTCAAAGGAAAGTTGGAGTAAAGCCGTTATTGAGAGGTACCTACTCTTTATCAAACGCAAATCGTCTAGCCATCTCGTCCTCGGTTTATTATGATTGTATTATTTATTTAATAACCTAATAATTATTTTTATTGTTTTTAATAACCCCACAAACGATCTTCGTCATAAAACTTAATTTTTATTCTACGGTGTTTCCCCCGCTTAATGTCCTTTTAAATGTCGTTATACCCACCATGAACCGTAAAATTACCCAAAAGTAAAGAAAGAAACCTTGGTAATTTCCTTTAAAATTGTTTGAGGAAGATTAGATGGTACGAAATAGTATCAAATCCCAATTTAAGATTCACTCGAAATAAAATATGAAACTTATTTTTTTTTATTAGGTTATGTTTTGGGCGTTTAGGAAACGAAGAACGAAACGAAGAAGTATTTGTTTTATAGAGAGAAGTTTTATATTCTAAATTTTACAGTTTTTATCATTTCCCTACATACGTGCACAGTCAGTTTTCTTTTAATTTTCATTAAAAAATAGCACATTTAAAGGTGACAAACATTGCCTCATAAATTCTTCCAGCTGCGTGCAATAGGCGAGACCTTAAAATTGCTTTAATAAGGAATTTTGTCAGCAAAAGTAGGGCAGTGACCCAGCACTCATAAACATAATTTATGATTAACCTAAGGGAGTTAATCTCGGTTTAAAACGCTCGTTCGTACCGCCCCGTTGTGAATAAGGCTCTATTTAAACTCCCTAAAATAAATACTGATTTAGAAAGAAAAACAAACAAACCAGTTTTAATGGGCTTCTACCCAAATCTAAGTCCTTGTGGTTTTTTTAATTATAATTTAAGATTCTTGTATCTATGTTATTATAAAACACGAATCTGTTTTTTTACTTTGAGGTATTAGAAATAATAAGAAGGGGCCTACTTATTATTTCTAATATACTATATAGCTATACTTTTTACTAACATCTAAATCTGTGTAAAATACATTAAGTATATAAGTAATATATTTTGCGACGTTTGAAAGTAACGAAAAATGGCACAACTCGACTCGATATTACAATACAATACTTTACTTTATTGCACCCTTCGATCAACAATACATCTAGATATGGGTTCGGTGCAAAAAATACAAAGGAGAAAAGTACTTTATACGTAGTGCAATAAGGTTGTCTTCACAGTGAATGTTATTTTATACTAGCTTTTGCCCGCGGTTTCGCTCGCGTATCCTACGGGAACATTACGTTTTTCCGGGATGAAATGTATGTCTATCCCTATGTCCTTCTCAGTACTCCTTACTATGTGTATGCGAATTTTCAAGACGATTGATTCAGTAGATAAAGCGTGAAGAGGTAACAAACAAACAAACAAACAAACAAATATACAAACTCACTTTCGCATATATAATATTAGTTAGGATTAGGATTCAAGCGGACAGAATTTTGCTTTGATTTTGTAGGTTATGCTAGTTGTAGGTATTCTTGATCGAAGATCGCCCCATAATAAACACGTAAAAAAATAACAACTTACATATTTTTACCATCGTTATTGTAGCTACTTTTAAAATCATTTTTAGTAGTTTATCACCGGAATCGAGTAAAGCACAAAATAAAGCGGAAACGATAACGCTGTAAAATAGAAAAGTGCACCGTATATCACGTCAGTGCAACACTTTGCCAAGAACGTGTGCAGCGCCGCCTTTAGTTTCATTTACTACTGATTGGCCGTGGCTCCGCTTGACGATGAAAATAGATTGTGTCCTTCAACTGTTCAACGAGAATGAGCTGTGTACATTATTGAGTCATTGTCCATTAAATGAGTTGTGAATTTAAAAATAAAACATTTAGGTTCCTTGACAAATACGGAAAATAATAATCACAACTAGAAATCACTGCCAGTAAAGGTAGAAAACATTCAGTATCTTGAGTGTTATGAATGTTAACTTATGATAGATATATTACTAGTGACACTACGTATCACCAGTGGTTCTGTGAGAACAGTAGACCTCACGAGCTATTGCATAACCATACAATAACCGACACTTTCTTATTCCCCTTGGCTTAGCAAAGCCATTTCAGTGAAATCTGTCAATAAATACCGCTACAGCAAAGTTTCTTCCTTTCCTATTCTCCAAACAAAAACTGCCCAAATTAATATTTTAAACCTTTAACCGCGAACGTCGGACTAATCCGACAAACATTTTCGTGCCCATTTCGCGAGCGTCGGATTTATCCGACCAAAAACTATGGATATTCACAATTCTTCGCGCTAGGAGCACGACAACTGATATAAAGTCTCGCGGTGAAAGGGGGAGGCGCCTGATGTCAGTAATCTAAATTTTGCTTCCGCTTCCACGCATGCAAATTTACTCTAGCCGAAGCGAGACAGCGAGCCATGCGGGGCGTCGGGAATCGCGGTTGGTCAATGAGGCTGGTTCTGGTTTCGAGGTTTATTTCGTTTTACAAAGAATATTTAAGAGTTATTTAAAAAAGTAAGACATATGATGACTGCCTTGTGTTTAATACAATTATAATCCAAAGTAACAAGTGCTACATTATTGTATTTCTTGAATACTTTCTGTTTTAGTATATATAATTCTGAGGTGATTTGGAGGCAACTTCGCAATGTTTTTCAATCGAGAAAATTTGAAGCAATCGTGTTTTCGAAACTTATTATGTTTAGTGTTAGTCCTAAACTTTGCTGTGTTTTTATTTCAAAGTGAGTATTTCGTTAATATTGATAAATATTTAAGATCGCTCTAAGAACTTTAGTGTAATATTGGCTCTTAATAATGAAAAATGCGACCTGTAGGCGAGATCAGATATGGATGGACAAAAGCATTTTTTGGCCAATCTGGAAACTGAGTCGCTTCGCTCGCTCAGTCAATTATATAACGTCCAAAAAATATACTGAAACTATTTTAAGGGTAAATTCAGTCTATGACACTGAACAACTTTCTCCAAGGAACATACAAAGTGGAAGGGACATACCCGTCATAAATCAAACCACGAGCTATACTTGATCACTTAAGTATAACAAAATTAAAATAACAGTGAAAAAAAACAAAAATCATTTTGACATTCCCATACAAATCGCCCGAGCGGCTGCACACTTTTGTATAGAAATGCCGATTTTTTTTTTGTTTTTTTACTATAATGATCTAGTTTAGACCGTGGTTAGATTTATTACGGGTATGTCCCTTCCACGTTGTATATAGAAATATGAAAAATAATTTTTGGCTTTCCATACAAACTCGGATCAGCTGATCGGTCAACTTGTATGAGAGGTCTAAAATTATTTTTCATATTTCGATATATGTTCCTTTACTTGGGGAAAGTTGTTTAGTATCATGGACTGAATTTACCCTTAAAATAGTTTCAGTAGATTTTGTTAGACCCTGTATATAAGGAGAGAAATGCTACAGACAGACACACAGACGTACAGATACACATACACGTCAAACTTATAACACCCCTCTTTTTCGTTGGGGCTTAAAACATACTTCTAATGCTACAATATGGGTTGTTATTTTTATAAGAATAATAAGTTTTCATATTATTTTTTATATTAAAATTTGTAGAGATAAATTATGAACTCACTGCCCACCACAAGTCTAGAGCACTCTTGGTAATGATGATGACTGTGATTCAACCAAATGGGAACAACCATAAGCCAGGAATGTCCTCTAATGACGCCAAATGATGCTCGAACATCATTTCGTTAAGTTAATGAAAAAATATTCCTGAAGATGTAGGTTTGTTTGTTTGTTTTTTTAGCTTATTTGAACTACGAAAAGATACATTTAGATACAAAATTAGATACGTTGTTGGGGCCGTGGTAGCCAGTGTTATACAAGCTTATTTTTAATTAAGCACAAATGTTTTAAGACTTTTCCCAATAAATGTACCTACTTATATTGAAATATGAAATAAATCACTTCCCATAAAAATCGAAGTAGTCACGTGATCTAATTTCTATGGGAACTGCATTTGATTTTTCGTATTTTGATATTCATTTTTTTGGAAAAAAATTGTCAAAATTATGGATTGAATCACCCCTTCAAATATTTGTACTTAATTCAAAATAAGCTTGTATTACACTGTCGCCCGAAAATATACTAAAGTCACAAGTGCAAATTTCACTATTGCTCTTCTTCAAACTATTCATGTAAAAAAAAAACGACGGGTTTGCACTTCGGGAGTGCCGGCAGAAGTGAAAACTTGAATATTAACGTTGTGCATTTTTGATTTTTTGGAATGGTTAGGGAATAATTTTGCACGAATTGCTTTAATTATCAGTATAAAAGTACTATCATTTATTTGGTAGAATACATTATTTATTTATTGCGCTATCGTACACAAACATGACAATTTATATTATATTAAAAAAAAAAAAATGGTTGCCTGTAAAGTCGGTTTTACGGGCGAAGATTTTACGTGACAACGGCGGCAGACCGATCATAGTTGAGTGGGAGAGAGACGCAAGGCATTCGGCGGGCCTCTCTCTCGTTCGGTGACTCATCATAACGTTACCGAGCGTTACACTTTTTCATAAGTGACTCCCAGCCGCAACCTAATTTAAGACGTTGTCACGTCAAAAGTTTATCTCTCAGCTAAACGAAACAGCAGGCGCAGGCATACATTTTCGCCGCGCCGCCGTAGAAAGAGAGGGGGATACTTCCTCTCCTACGCCGCGCCGGCTGTCTTCTCTATATCCGTCTTACGAATTTTCGATCAGGACACGTGTCCTGACGCGAGTTTAAGATTTTTTACCCATTACAAAAAAAGTACACAACGCCGCTAAAGAAGTTTTCACTTCAAAAATATTGTAAACTAGCTGTGCCCGCGACTTCGTTCGCGTGGTTGTCGGAACGTAATGTTATATAGCCTAAAGCCTTCCTCTATAAATGGACTACCCAACAAAAAAAGAATTTTTCAAATCGGACCATTAGTTCCTGAGATTAGCGCGTTTAAACGAACAAACAAACAAACAAACAAACTCTTCCGCTTTATAATATTAGTGTAGATATATGTAAAATCAAGAACTTGCGTGTTGCAATGCTAAAGTTGAACAACCTTGGGAATGAAGATTAAAGTGTCAAGTTAATTTATTGTGGTTAGAAAGTGGATAGAGTGTAATCCAGTAAAACTGACTTAAAGTCACCTCGGTTAAAGAGGGCAATAAGGAAATAGAATTAACGGATTAACATTTTGGGCTACCAAGTCTTTTTTTGGGTAAATGAGTTCAACGTCTTCCGCTTACTAATTATTAGATAATACTTGTAAAAAAAAATTAGGCTACTTCTAATTGAGCTGTTAATAAATTTTAGGGTTGCGTACCCAAAGGGTGCCAATGGGTCCCTATTACTGAGACTCCGATGTCCGTCTGTTACAGGACTCTATCTCTTGAGCCGTAATAGAAAGACACTTTTCACCGATTATGTATTACTGTGGCCGCTAAACAACAAATACAAAAAATAAGATATAGTTAAAAATTAAAGGGGGTCGTTCGTCATACAAGAAACGTGCTTTTTCAGCGTTTTAAAACATTGTACGAAGGTACGGAACCTTCCTGTACGATACGACTCCAACTCGCAGTTGTTCGGTTTTTTATAAACTGTGAAAAGCCAGTCGACGGCTCGGTTATTTCGAGAGACGGTGCTATCGGATTTCAATATTTCCGTAAATTCCTGCCCCCGGAAACCCAACCCTAGCACACGAATATTTTTGAATATCAATGCATCTTGCACGTGTTCATATGGAGATGGTACATGGATGAACTACTAATTTGTATACTACGTGATATGGCGCTTGTTTTTCGTACCCGTGTGGTTCCGGGTTAGAATAGGACCACTCCATTTCTTCCTGTCGATGTCATAAGAGGCGACTACAGGAAAAATAGCACTTAAAGCTCGTGCTACAATAGTGGGAGCCCCAAGGAGGGTTTTGACGTCAGGCAGGCGGCCAGTCGTAAAACTATAGCCAAATCGTTTAAATTGTTCCGGCTATTTCTTCTCCAATTTGCTAGATTTTTAGCATCCTTGGGTGACCAATGATATGCATATTATATTTGGAAAAGAAAAAGCGGAAAAGCGCACCCCGGGCTCCAAGCAGCATAGCTGAGGAAGCAACCGGGAATGCGTTCAGATGAAGAAAATGCCACTTGTTTTTCGGAGGAGTTCGGTGGCCAGTTGGGAGTTCGTATTGCTAGCGCTTTCGCAGTCGTAGCTAGATTGTAATCTACCTAGAGGCAAACTAAATCCAATGACCTCAGACCCACAGTGCACATGTCTCGAGCAAAATCAGCTTAATGGGTCAGTCGGCAAGCGGCCGCAGAAGTCCTAGAGGACGTAACATCGTTACAGCACAAAAGCTGAAGGTCCAGACAGAGAGGTAACTCAATTACAATACTCGTAGCAATATGTCATCGCGGTGGTTGAGATTCGGTCTTGAGATCCCACGAGGTTTGGTAAGTAAAGGTAAATAATTTGACAAAGCTACATACTTTCATACATAGTTTCAAAAGGAAGTACTTACTGTCTTTTTTCTTTATATTTTGTAATTGAGTTGCAGTCGGCATATCGTACATTGTATGACTGTTTCTACATGGATGTGGTATGCATATCATGGTTTCATTTATTTATGTCTTGTGAATATGTATGCTATGACCATAAGGTTGGCGCTACACTGAATTGTCAGCGACAGCGACGCAACGAGCAGTTTAATAACCAGACATTATAAACTTTATGTACAATATCATAAGATACAGAAACGTTGTTAATTAACTACTCGTTGCATCGCTGCCAATTCAGTGTAGCGCGAGCCTAATGGATACTTACTTCATATTCTAATACTTCTACTGTTATTCTAATATCAGATGTAACATATGTATAAAGCAGGTGTACACTTTTGTCAACAATAAAATTAAAATTAAATACTTACATACTAAATAGCCAAAATAACTACAAAACTTAAAATAATTTGAAAAACGCCATATAAATATTATACCTTTAATTTTAAAAAACATGTTTCAAAATCGGTTAAAATCACTTCATGTCCAAATAGTGGGCATGAACTCCGACCCTTTCAGCATTTAATGGTTTACAAATCCGGCATATTTTATTGCGCCTAGGAAACCCACTATAAATCTCTATCGTACAAAATAAAGAACTAAAAGAAGGATATTTCTTTCTTATCAACCTATCACTGGTATCAGATTTTTCAAGCTGCCTAAAGGCATCCCACGTAGCTCAATGTCTGTCATCTAGTAACAACAGACATTACTACATCAGCGAAACACAAAACGTGTAGTTTTCCAACTCACCGCTCGCTTTCCGATGCATTGCATCCTATTTTTGAAACCGTAACCAATAAGTAAACGCAGAAAATTACAGAAATTTCAATAGTTTTATAAAAAATTTAACATAAATAAAAAACGCAGTGTGAAACGGAACACATTCTCCATGACAAGCGACTCGAAGGTTTCTTGGATATGTGTCAAAAATACGAGTGGTCAAGACCACTCATGGAAATTCTTGGCATACGACTAATTTAAAAGATGCGCCTAGATATTTATATCTTGATATTATTATTTAATTTTATCAGGTTAGTGGTTGTATCAACGCTGTGTTATGTACCGGCGTGAAATTTAGGCAAATAATCGACCGACTATCCGACCACTAAATTAATAATACTAATTATTACCCTATGTAACTTTTTGAGCTGTCACTGTCAACTAGCTTCAGGTCGACAATGAATGTACCTGAGTACATAGCTAGTGAACTAGTACACAATTTGTATTAAAACGGATAATGTTGCATGCTCGCATCTGATACAGATACATTATCACGTCTTTATCCCTGACGGGGCAGACTGACCACGTGTAGCTCGGTAAGACTAAAAGGCCACATTTTTAGGGTTCCGTACCCATACTTTAAAAAAAGTAAAAAATTAAAGAGGGTTGTCATACAAGAAACGTTATTTTTCAACGTTTTTAACTCTATCGTTATAATGGCATTAACTAGATACTTGAAATTTTCACCAATTATGTATTACTATGACCACTATAACAACAAATACTAAAAATAAGATAAAGTAAAAAATTAAAGGGGGTCGTCATACAAAAAACGTGTTTCTTCAGCCTTTTAAATCAATGTACGGTGGGACGGAACCCATCATGTACGAGTCCGACTCCCACTTGCCCGTTTATTCATAATAGTGGGTTCATCATTACAAAAAATGTCGAAATGGGAATCGAGCAAAAAAGTGATAGATTGATAGCCGCCTCGCCTAATCATGATTTTGATTCACTCCCATTCCCTAGGCTGGTACATTCTACGTTTTAGTTTATCTGTAAGTACCTTCTATATTTGAGACTGGAGCTTATAAAACAATGCGAATGCGAACATGTGTGTTGCCACTTTTATTATAGACCTCGTAACCTACTTCTGCTGCAATATTGGACGCCCTTTACACAAGATGAATTTTGCGAGAATCACATAGATACCATTACAGAGTCACGTCCTTATACTTTGCGGAGTAGACAGGGCCCTAGTTCATTAGCCGAAAGGCCTTTTAAAATCATAAAGAGAAATAAAGTTAGAGAAGTTAGTTTAGAAAAAAAGACATGTAGAGATAAATGTTTATTAAAATAGGTTACATAGAGAACAAAAGTTTGCATTAGTTGGGTATCTGTAACGTTAGTAATTAATACATATTATCTTTGCCGGCGTGGTGATTATGGGCAAATCGTATCTTTTTTGGGAGAGGTCTTTAGTCCAGCAGTGAAATGATATAGGCTGTAAAGAATAAGAATCTTGCCACATGCTCTCAGTTTCTCTGAACTTACATTGTAGTAAGTAAACTCACTCCATTGCTAAAATAAAGTAAGATTTAGTTAGAGAATTTACCCAGATACCACGAAAGTTTTCACGGTTTGACCCACATTTGACCCCTCTTCTTGAAGTACGGTCCAAACTAATAAATTAGAATCAGAACACTATCTTTGAACTTACATTGTAAGGAGTTCGTTTGATAGCAAATACAAAGTAAAACAAAGAAAATCGTATACATGTGCAGCAGGTCATCGACGAAACTCTTCAAAACAGAACCCATTCATAAACAATGTCGGGACGTAAGAGCAATATTTATGATGTAATAATATTCTCTTTGACTTTTATTAGTGTGTTGTAACGGCGGTGAAAATGCTGTGTTGTTTTACATATTTATAAAACTGTTTTGGTAGTATAAAATAAATAAATAAATAAATAATATTATAAAGAGGAAAGATTTGTACCTATTTTTGTATGTTTGTATGTTTGTAATGAATAGGCTCAAAAAGTACAGGGCCGATTTAAAAAATTCTTTCACCGTTGGAAAGCTACACTATTCCCGAGTGACATAGGCTATGTGTGTACCACGGGCGAAGCCGGGGTGGACTGCTAGTATAAAATATAAACAATACAATAAAAACAAAAAAAAAAATACAATAGCAATATTTACAGCGCGATACTTCTTCTTCTCGAAACGAAAGGCTTTATTGTCATTTCTGGTGCAAAGGGGCCCAAAATACTAACGACCTTGCCGCGCTGAATGGCAATGGCCAACATTTGCACCAGAAATGAGTCACCAGAGCGGGAGTCTCCATTTCTTTCGCCTATTATGTGCCCCTACTCTCAGATTAGATTTCAGTACCCCAGCAGCCTATATTTCTACCTACAGCTTACTTTTAATAAACACTTTAAAATACTTATAATATTGAAAGTACAGAGCTACCTGAGATTTGAACCGACTTTAAAAGTTCAGTTTGCATTGTTTAGAAAGAAACTAAATTAAAATAAATTTACGTGATTCTGAATAACATTTAAGCATAAAAAATTTGAAATTAGAAAAAATACCGATTTGGATTTTTCATGTTATGAATAGTTAATGTTTAATATCTTTTATCGAATAAGAATAATAGTAAATCAGGGAAACAACCAAATATTAAAAATGAAAAAAATATAAAGTGCTCAAGGTACTAAAAGACTATCTTGCATTCGGGTGTAAAGTACTTATTTTATGTTGGAAATTTGCTGAAATCAGACCGAAAGTAAAATAAAAGAGGGGAAAGCACTACGTAGATACTTTCATCTTAATACAGTGGAATTATACTGAACCGCATAATTTTTACAGTGCTGTTACTAAAAAGTAGTAAAGAGCTGACACGACCTTTTCTTGGCGGATTTCATTTTATTTTTCCCTGGTTATTTTAGAGCAGTGTTTTTGTGTTTTTTAACCTTTTTCATGTCGCGACCCCCGACCCTCCTCTGGTTTCTAACCTGTTTTTTATCATGTTACAAATATCAAATCTGAACAACTATTTTATTTATTATCATATCATATTTCATAATTAGGCATCGGTTAAATACCGTACATACAACAGACATATTTTTACATATCAATTCTTTTTTGTGATGATTATGTAGGTTTTTATTTTTGTGACTTGTGTTAATGTATAATGTGGTGCTAACCCTTCAATGAACATTTTCTTAATAAAATATATTTATTATTTTTATTGATTTTTTTGCTGGTATAAGTAATATTATAGGAGAACATCCAAATTATTATTAACGATACATTTTAAAATGTTCTGTTTTGAATTAGGAAAGGTGGGTAGATTTGGAAAGGTGAAACCAATTTAAATTAGAATATAATTAATTTATCTAGACATTAACGAATATTACATTTTATGCCATCTCATATTCGGAATCTGAGACAGTATGAAATAACGTCTCAAATTAAATAAGTGGTTTGAGGTTTCTTTTTAGAACCTATCAAGTTTGCTATCACACAGAGGTAGGTAGAGGGACCTACACTTGCTACGATCCTGACATACCGCTTTCGCTTTATCTGAATATTGTCATGGCATCAAAAATGTAGAGAATATCTATTAGCCCTTGTTTTTGAATAAGACGCCAATTGTTTTTTTTAACGGTACTTTTGTTTTTCGTCGTAACTTTCTTACGAAATCTTAGCTTAGATAATTTCACGATTATAAGTGTGAATTTAAAATCTTTTTACAACTGGTCGCCGCTGATTTCTATCTGAAGGCTTGAGGAGTGTCTCGATTGGCCATAAAGATAGACAGATTTGGTTATATGTCACAAGTGAATATTATAATTGTTGTGATATAAAAAAACCGGCCAAGTGCGAGTCGGACTCGCGCACCGAGGGTTCCGTACAAACCTGCAAGGTTTAGTATTTGGTATGAATTTCAATTTAATACCTCTACGCGTTTATGAGGAAATGGGTAGTAAGTTTAAAATTATTAAAAAAAAAATATATTATGTGATGTAACTAAAAATTTATGGTTTTCGTAATTTTTCCTTTATCTATGCTATAAGACGTTGCTTCGTACCAAATTTCAAGATTCTGAGTTCACGGGAAGCACCCTGTAGGTTTTGATTCCCTTGCAAGTGTCGAAAATTTGCGGCATAAACGGCTGTATCTTTTGATTGCGTTGGCTTAGAAGTTTGATTTTTTCACAGCTTCAAGGGACAGTAGACCTGAGTAATTGATATAAATTTCAGCTTCATACCTCCACGCGTTCCTGAGAAAAAGGGTCTTGACAGACGGACGGACGGACGGACAGACGGACAACAAAGTGATCCTATAAGGGTTCCGTTTTTTCCTTTTGAGGTACGGAACCCTAAAAATAAATGGATAAGGTCAAATAGTAAGTTTAAACTCGTATTATGGGATACTAACTCAACGATACTTTATTTTGTAATAGATACATATAAAATTCAAAATTCAAAATTCAAAATATCTTTATTATCATAGGATATTTATAATATCTCTTAATAATAGTCACTTTGTTTTGTTTTGCACAAATGTTGACGTCAAATCGTTACTTAAAGCTAAGTTTACGCCGCTTCCTAGGCGCAAGTGCAGAAGAAGCGGCAACAAACTGCACTGCACGTTTTCTCCAAAGACGTCAACTAACATAGATATACTTATAGATAACTCCCAAAACCCAGGAAAATTTGATAAAGGCAATTTGATAAACGTCCGGATTGGCGGACTAGCGTGTTCATCACTACGCCATGAAGGTCTTATATGTCGTCGCGTCGTCTTTATTTCTATAAAGAACTATTCTGAAAACTCCGGAACTGTATCGTATTTCATGATAATATATATTGTATATGTAACCATAACCATACATATGCTATTGATATGCTATAATACGTCAACCCCACCTATAATGGGATAAGGGAAGGTAGAAGAATCATATATATGCGACGATATACTTCGCCCTGAAGATACCTAGGAAAAGCCAGAGAATATCTACCTACCAATTTTTCACACAAAACGTTAAAACAATGTAAGTACCTTATGATTATAAAATGACTCAAAAATGGAGATACGAAATAAATATTTTTAAAATGTTCGGGCTTCAAACGCTGTCTCTTAAACAATCTTTAAAAAAATTCGATATACGCAGTCCCTTAACTTTAGTACCCATATCCCATCTGAAGAAAATTACCCGTTCTAATGAACACGAGTAGAACACTCACAGTCGACTCACGTCGCCAACTTTATAAATTGGTGTTCAAATAAAAGAATTCCATTGTCTACTTGGACTGCCATCGATTCATAAAGGCATAAAATTTTACGCCCTCTTTTACTAGAGCCGAAATTTTGTAACTTTTTTATTATTATTAGCCACTTTTTATATATGTTTTCTCGAAGGCTCGTTTTATTTAGTCCGCTTTGTTTGTATTCGATGAAATTGTTATTGAAGATTTTTTGTCTGAATTTTATTTTGTACATACATACATACTATCACGTCTTTATCCCTAATGGGACAAACAGAGCATTTTGGATCTTTCGGCTCTAAGCAGACAGAGCACTGGGTCGCAAGACTCAAAGGCTACTTTACGTATGATTTTGGGCGAGAAGGTGCAAAAAAGAATCAAAATAGTGATGTTGTTGAGTGATGGGTTGCTAGCCGCATCGCCTATTAACATGATTTGCATTTTCGCCCATTCCCTCATTGGCTTTTACGATCTGCGCGGGAAGAGAAGCAAAGCAGCATGGAAGGTTTTGTAAATTTCAACTTTTTTCATAAGAGTTTTAAAAGAACCAAACAACTTCCAAACTAAACACTTTTCAAGAAGTGCTAAAAACTTGAAAGCACTCATCCTATTTTAAGTTATAATGCATTATTTTTCTGTTAGTTTATTTATTTTCATGAAACTTTCTTGTTGTGAACTTGTCATAATAGACCACTCAGTTCTGAAGGACACGAGTTTAGACATGAACTTTTCAAGTTTCTTAGATAAAATATTTTCTATATTTTTAACTACAAGTAGAATAAATCATAACAAAAATCTTAGAACTCGTACGAGAAACCTTGCAACATGGCGACAAAGATGTCAGCAATAGTAAATATATGTACTATTGGGTAGATTACTGGGTCAAAAATAAATTATTTGGTACTGCACAGTTGTACTGTAAAGAGGGCTTGTTAACGATACCAAATTCACATTAAAAGTAACGTTATTTTAGTGGTAACGTTATAAGGGGTATCGATAATACAGTTTATAACGTTATCAATTAACGATATAAGTAACGATACTTTTTTCAATACTTGTAAAATATTATATAAATAGCTCTATTAGCCTACTAGACAAACTCTCATCAATTTATTCTGTCAAATATCGAAAAGAAATACAGTGTTAACAATAGCTTTTACCGTTAATATAATTGGTAACGTTATCTCATTATCGGTATATAGTGGGAAAAATTACCGTTACCCAGCATAACGTTACCTTTGCTGATAACGTTAACGCCGTTTTACAGAATTAACGTTACCAGATTTTTATCAGCATTCGCAGCCCTGGTACAGAGAATAAAACTTCACAAAATAGTGTCACTTGTCATTCATTGATCACATCCATCTTCAACATGATTTTAGATTTATGAATTCAGAAAAACTGATATTAAAAGCGCTAATTGACTCAAAAAAAAATATGACGTCACGGTTCTGGTTTTCATACAAATCCCGTAGAAAATGTTTGTTTTGACGTTTAGAAAAAAGGGTCTGATTTGACTTTTTGTCATCTAGTGGATTTCCAATACAAATTATATATAACTATGCAGACAAGTGACTCAATATTTATTTACTTTATGTCAGGATGTTTCTCCATCAATTTGCAAGACTGTCATCATACTACTAATAGAGGATATCCTCCAAGCGATTGTTTCAAAACAATCGACATCGACACTCGACAATCATAGGGCCGAGGCTCTAACGCTATTAAACACGCATTATCGATACATCTGTCGCGAATCCTAATATTTCGCGACATTTGCATACAATGCTAGCGGTGTACGTCAAACAGATGGTGTGCGATTGTGACTCGATAAAGACATGATAGTGAACGTGACGGCAGAAGTAAGATAAGCATACTGGATTAGCGGTAGACCAAAAAAGATTGATTATTTGTATGTTTTTCGTGTGAGTAAGTGGCCAACACTGGTGTCAGATTTTTCAAGCTGCCTAAAGGCATCTGACATAGCTTGACGACTGCCATACAATGATGATAGCCGGGAGTGCCGGGACCAACGGCTTTACGTGCCTTCCGAAGCACGGAGGAGCTCGAGAAATTTTTGTACCACTTGGTGGTCACCCATTTAAGTACGGACCACGCTCGGGGTTGCTTAACTTGTGAAAGCGCTAGCAATGCAAAAAGATGGATAGTAACCAATTTATGGTAGGATCAAAAATATCAAGCACTATCACAGAATAGATACTAATACGATTAATACATACTAGCACATCTTTATCCCTATAATGGGGCAGACAGAGCACTTTAGGTCTTGCGGCTTTAAGCAGGTAGAGCCCACTGGGGTCGCAAGACTCAAGGCCACTTTTAGCTTATGGTGAGAGAAAAGGTGGAAAAAGGAATCAAAATAGTGACAGGTTGGTTGCTAACCGCATCGCCTTTAACATGATTTGCATTTTCGCCCATTCCCTCGATAGGCTTCTACGATCTGCGCGGGAAGAAAAGAAGCTGCTACATTTTTTTCTTTTCTCCTAGACTAGCATGCAGTCCTGTGTGTTTCTATTTAAGTTGTAAGTATTAATTTACTGATGTTTGAGCCAAAGTTAGCGTTTCGTAAAGGTTAAACACGACGACGTTTGGCTTGGCTCTCTTAGAATTTTGAACTTTTCTCAGCCGACTGTAATTATATTTTTATTTTGTACAGTTCTCAGACCTAACGACTTTAATTTTTTTAATAAATAACATTTTACAGGCTTTTTATGGACATGAAACAAGAACATTATTAGTCTCATGTGAGTGTCATACTGAACTTCGACTTTTAAAATACTTAATGATGTAATGAAAGGAAGTAGATTTACATGAGTTAGAAAGTATGCTGAGGCGAATTACTTAAATGAGAATGTTCATCATTAGTACGGAACTTCGAATCAAATAGACTATTTCAGTCTATTGCGTTTATAATTAACACTCTTGCAGTCTACTTCGGAGTTACACCTTAAAGTAGTGACGTAGTGTCATTGTTAATTATTTGCAGAGTTATTTAGGTCGTGCCTCAAATAGCGTTAGCTTAATTTATATAACAAAGACACCTCGAAGACGTACGTACTACATTGTATACCATTAGGCTTAATCAGCCACCCACGCACGGATTACCAATTCACAATTACAGAGTACCTCATGAGATCTCATGAGATCAGAGTACCTCTGTGAGCAATAAGTAGGGAACCACTAGCTCGGTGGTCAGAATATTGTAAGTTTGACGATAATGCAGCGAATAAAACTGGCATAGAACTGTAGAAAATACAAAGAGCTAATATGTCAAACTATAATAGAGGAGACACCACAAACCACTGTTTTGTCCCGTTTAATTGTAGCTATAACTTCACTTACTCGCTAGCTAGCTCTTATACGCCTAGTACTTTTGACAGTGTATAAGCGAAAACCATACGAAAACATGGTAAACCTAATTAAAAATGCCTTGGTGTGTGTTACAATACAGTAAGAATAATTCAAGGGACACGGCAAAGTGTAAATAACTTTCCATCGGTAAGTAACCAGATTTCAATGTTTGAAAATTAAATACTTATGATACCTAAAATTCAGGCTGCCATTAGAGTTAAGAAAGTTATTTATTTACACTTTTCCGTGATCCTTGAATTATTCTTACAGTATTTTAACACACAAAGGGCATTTTTAATTAAGTATTACCATTTTTCTTATGGTTTTCACTTAAAAACTGTCTAAAGTACTATTCGCATATGAGCTAGCAAGCGACTCTATGAAATTTATGGATTTACAATTAAACGGGACAAAACAGTGATATGTGGTGTCTTATCTAGCACTTGTACAAAATAGCTCTTGCCATAAACAATAAATTTGCCATCATCAATAATTTAGCAATACTTGCAATCAAAAGACGCCAATGCATCACTTGCGTCGTGTTGCTTTCCACGTGTGAACGCCATTGTCTCAATGTGGGCCGATGGTGTTGTAATTATTGGGCAAGATGTAGGGTGTCCAAGTCTTAAACTATTTTGCGGTAAGATTAATATTAATCAATCTTTAATGAAATATAAAACCAATTTATTGTTACTTATACAATGTGATAGAAAAATATTATGGTCGTTACAAATTAACAATTTAACTATGAACTAAAAATCTAAATTAAAATTTAAGAACTTTGTGATAAGGAGAATCGCCAGTCGAGAGTTTAGAATATCGAAGATATACGAAGATAGTTTTGATTTATCAATATTTGACATTCCGACTATTAGGATTATATCATGAACACCATGAACATCTATCTATTCTATATCGCCGCAGTGTGTTACCGGTGTAACCCAATATATCAAATTGCGGCGATCCGGCTTTTGCTGTTTTTGGTACCTAGTTAAAATCTGTGTCATAGCACAGAGTAATAATTATACGTACAAATTATAGCAATACATTATGATATGATACACAAAAATACATAAGGCAGCCCGCAGCTGAAATCTCTTTCAGGCAACCGAGATTTGGAGATTGTTCAACGAAATCTTTGTGAGATGATCTATTGTAGAATCACAGCACTCAATACTATAAAGTTTGCAAAAGGTCACCCTAGCCCTTGGGTAGTGGTCAGTGGCAGTGGGCGACCCCGCGATACGGTTATGAGGCTGTAAAGGCTAATGAGGGAAACTTTACAAGGATTTCCTCGTTGGCACCGGGATATATGGATTTTGGGGAATTACAATAACTTAATTAAGCATGAATAGATATTTACGAGTAAGTACGATTTACGACTTGTATGTAATAGTATACGATTTGAGTGTAGTACTCGTAATAAGTCGAAACTTCAATTTGGATATAAATATACATATTTTGCGTCCCTGGGTTCTGTCTGCTCCATTAGGGATAAAGACGTGATATAGATATAAAGTCCGGAAAAGCGCCGCATAATTGGATTACTCAATCTTTTCCTGTTGAAGTCGTTAAAGGCGACTGAAGGTCTGAGCAAAAAAATGTTGTGCAACAAATGTATGATCCCAAGGAGATCTGTCACAGAATACATAAGAGTACAAACTTCTGTGGGAATTTTTATTTTTATTATGTCATGTTTGCTGTACGACATGAGTTGAAACGTTCCGTTACACGTTTATTTTAATGACTTATGATTTTAATAATATTTAATACACTTCGGTTGCAATATTTTTTTTAGGAATTATTACGTACGTATGTAAGTTATTCTTTTATTTAAGTCCATATTTTTTTTTCTGTATTTCAAATTATTATATTTTCTTAGCATATCTGTTTAAAACCTGCCTGCGTGTAACGTCTCATTTTACTACGTTTCTATTCAATAATTTTATCTTGTCATGTACATTTTTACAGAGGGAAGATATGTACAGATCTTTGCTGTAAAGTGCCGTACTAAGGCCGCAGGGTCGCGAGCTGTCGATGGCAGACAGTCACTCGTCTGTCTGGGCCCGTAGTTTCCTGTCAATTAACATTCAATCATCTTTGGCAATGTAAGTTAATGACCTCTACATACATATTTACTATTTTTACTTTATATAGTAGCATGGTCTGCCACTTACGAGCGGTGGAGTCCGTCGCGATTCAATTGCGTAACAGCCCATTGATTTGTAACGCAATTGGGAGTAATTGATGTCCAATTGACAGCCTAGATTGCCTTTCGCAGTTTCATTACATGAATTTTTACGTTTGGGTGAAGGTTTAATGGTCCTCTTCATTTTAACATGTTGGAAGTTACATTATTAGCTGTGCTGCTTCGAAGCTGGTGTTTCTCGGCTTTTTCTTCGCCAAATATGATTGTTTGTCAATGATTACCCACGTTTGCTAAAGTACTATTGAGATGCACTAACGGACAGTCCTCCATAGCTGCCGAACTTCAGCCTTCCTCAGGCTGAATGTGACTCGCGACGTGTACACTAAGACGTCCCGAGCTGCACTGAGTTACCCGTTTATCGCATATTAATAATGTCTATGTCTCACGTTTAAGTTGAGATTTACTTTTTATATAAATACAATACCTACAAATGTGGAATTCATTTATTTACCGACCAGGGTAAATAAAGCCAGAAGGTTACATAAATACCTTGTAGGTAGTAGGGCGGGCTGATGTGTATTGTACTCTATAAATGACAAACAATGAATAGCGTCAATATTCGTCAATAGCCCGATACTAAACACCCATCTTCACGATGGACGTATTGACACACCGTCAACCCTTTACCCATTGTGTCCGGAATGCTGATAAGGCGACACGACCGGAAGCTGCCCTACCTTCCGTCTAAGGACGAAGGGAAATTCTGAACCTTAACCAAAATGTTCCGAATTAATGGTTACTATAAAAGTTAATACCGCGAAAAAAATAAGGGGTAACAGGATAGACTGGGATAAATTTCAAAGTAGCGCCTATTGTCGAAAAACTCTCTGAATCGAGGTTGAGATGGTACGTGCATGTAATGCGACAACCCGATGACCATGTAGTGAAGAAGTGTCTTTCCATGGCAACAAAGAAGAGAGGGAGATGCACCATCAATGGTGCAAACGAAACCGCATTGATAGTATGGTCTCATCTGCACCATTGAGAATGGTGCAAACGAAACCGCATTGATAGTATGGTTTCCTCTGCACCATTGAGAATGGTGCAAATGAAACCGCATTTGTAGGATGGCCTCATCTGCACCATTGAGAATGGTGCAAATAAAACCGCATTGATAGGATGGCCTCATCTGTACCATTGAGAATGGTGCAAACAAAACCGCATTGATAGCATGGCCTCATCTGTACCATCAGCCACATCAGGGCACATGAACGATCACCTTGAATGAATTTATATTATTTGTTTTAAACAAAGACAGTCACCATGGCCGAAAACGGCCAGCGAATATATATATTTAATGTTATATGCCTGGGGCTACAAAACGGTTCTTATCGCGCACACTGCATAGTAAATCGTGTTATCAACGCAAAACTTTGGCAAACTTGCAGCGTATCTAACTAATAACTAAACTAGCCTAGACTAGACTTCAAAACTCGAGATATAGTCTAGTTTATCAGCTTGTCCCTGTTTATTTTATGAGTAACTCGTTTTTATTGTAAAGGGACTACATACTTTTTAGAGTTCCGTAGTAAACAAGGAATCCTTATTAGTATAGTTTCGCCATGTCTGTCTGTCTGTCCACGGTTTTATTCAAAGAATATAAGTACTAGAAAACTGTAATTTGGCATGGGTATGTATATCAATCACGCCAATAAAGTGGTAAAATAAAACGAAGAAACTCCTTTTTTTAAAAAAAAAAATTTGCTGTTTAAAAAAAACCAGTCAAATTACATAATCGGTGAAAATTTCAAGTGTCTAGCTGTAACGGTTAAGAGACAGAGCCCTGTGACAGACAGACAGCCAGCCGGAGTCTCAGTAATAGGGTCCAGTTGGCACTCTTTGGGAACGGAACCCTAAAAAGGGTTACTTAACTAGCGGAAGTCTAAGAAACTATGCGTACTGCCACTGTGCTGCCTGATGTTAAGTTAAGCCTCCTTGATATAAAACTCATAAATGCGATAGATCTGGTAAATTTGTTGAATATACAATTCCTTGAAGTCTTTGACTAATGCCTACCTTTCGGAGGCTCGTTTCAAAACAAAGCGGGTTTCCAATCAAAACAAATTGGCTATTTTCCCTGAAAACTGACTCTATTATGAAACCTGCCCGAACAAACGGTCGTTGCTAGAGGGAGACGGAATTTCTTGAAAACTCGACTACCTATTTAATTAGACGTACTCTCCTCCTTGGATAATAGATTTTTCTCATGAATTAGGTTAGTTTTGCATTTCTAATTTAATTCTAACCTAAAGTTGGCAATCGTTCGCGAGAATGAGTCAGGAAACTATACATTTTTTATACGGACAAATCACACTGATTGAGCTAGCCCCAAAGCACAGAGTACTATTATAGTTACTAGCCCAAAGTAAGTTCGAAACTTGTATTATAGGGTACTAACTCAACGATACTATATTTTATAACAAATATAGATTAAAATATCCAAGACCCAGGTCAATCTGAAAAAGATCATTTTCCATCTTGACCTGACCGGGGATCGTACCCGGGACCTCCGGTGTGACAGCCTGGCATGATGACCACTAGGCCACAGAGGTCGTCGATTTAGTAGATTATCCTTAGGGAATAGTCGTAAACATCGAATTTTTTCGGAAATAATGCCCAACAACTTGAATTTTTGGTTTGCCCGGCCATTTATTGAATGAATTGACGGAAAGACGGCAGAGTACTGAAACATTAACATTATTATAGTAAAATTAAGAAGAAAACATACCACATAGTTCATTTATAACATTTGTATTTTCCAACAGTATTTTATACCTAAACTTGTTATGTTACATGTTAGTTGAAACAATAAAAATATTTTATAAATGTAAATTGAAGGCCATGGCGTGAAAGAAAAAGAGAAGATAAAATTACTTTTACGAGAAATTTATCGAATATTTTACTGATTTTATACGTCATAGATTTTGCTCGGAAAAAAAATTTCTTCCCTGAATTTCTCAATTTAGTATCTTACGCTCAAATGTTGTCATTCATTACGATATGTAAAATTGTGCGAAATAATAATAATTTCTCTGAATTGTATCATATGAGTAATTTTACAAAAAAGGTTCAAACTTTTGTGTTATCGTCAAGTAAGTGCGTTTTTGGAATAAATACGTGCAGTAGGAAGGCAGGTTCAGACATCAACAAAATTTCACATACTCGTCCCAAATTGGCAATCTTGTAACATACTGAATTATCAGATTTTCGTTCAATTTATTCCAAAGATATTGAATTTAAATTGGATATTGATAAAGTTCCTATTCATCTATTTTTTTTTTGGATTTTCTCTTTTTTTAAATTTAGCATACAAGAAGTTGCCCCCTCTTCCCTCTACTTGCTACGTTGAAAATGGTTTTTGTGTACCTATTAGACAAAGTTGAATAATATAATAGAGGTAGTTTGTTATTCAATTTTAAATAACTTTTCCTTTAGTAATTTTCGACAAAGCTGCTCCTATTGAGCAGCAAAAGGAGTAAAATAATACTTTTTTAACCCCCGACATAAAAGAGTGGTGTTATACGTTTGACCCTAATATCTGTCGGTCTGTCTGTGGCATCGTAGCGCTCGAACGGATAGACCGATTTCGATGCGATTATTTTAACGTGAAAGCAAGTTCCCCCGCGGTGGTTCTTACCTATGTTTGATGAAAATCGGTTCAGCCGTTTAAAAGTTATTGGAAGCTAACGCGTGAAATTCAGGACTTTCTCTTACAAATAATTGATGGCGCTACGGATATCAAGTCGTATCGATAGATCCGCTACTCATGATGGCAATTTTTACAGTCGGGGTTTTTTTAATTTGCCTGGCAAATTTATAAACTTGTACAAATGAACAACGTCACATAACTAAGCTCTCATTTAGCCCAAGGAAAACAAATCACTCGAATAGAACAGGTTAAGGCGCTACATTTGCCCCAGAGCTACCCCCAAATTAAATTACCAGGATTTACCGACCTGATATAATTAGGGAACAATTATGGTAACACCGTAATGCTTTTATCTTCTGTATATCTACGAAAAGGTTTTTAACTTTTGTACTAGTCTGGCCTCTGGGAGCAAATACAGATAAAACTTACTTAATACAGAAAGAGGAGTAATGTTAGTATTTGGTCTTGCGGCTCTAACCAGACAGAGTCCAGGGCCGCAAGACTGACTTTCAGCGTGATGGTGGGCGAGAAGGTGGAAAAAAGAATCAAAATACGAGTAGCCGCAACGCAACGCTTTTCGCCAATTCTCTCTATATCGGCTTCTACGATCTGCGCGGGAAGGGAAGCAGCTGGTACATTCTTTCCTCCCAGACCAGCGTGGATGAATTATAGTTCCTCGGTTCCTCGAGGATAATCACCCCACCACATTTATCTCGGCATGGACCTAATTAATGAGTATTACTTAGAATGCAACCTTGGCAGCCTTCTGCGAATGATATAACATACAATGGTCTCCCACGATGTTATCAGCGGAACTGGCATTTTACTGCTGTTATGCGACACAGGTGTTGCGAATTCAATTCGAGCCTCTTTAGTGCGACCCATAACGGAATAAAGAGGTACCTAAAATTTTATTAGAACATGTTTTTTTACCATTTCATATTTAATAAAATGAAATAATACCTAATGAAATGGTAAACGTAGTGTAGGACGTCCGGCTAGGTGGGTTGACGATGTGAGGCAGGTTAAATGGCTTCCTATTCGTGAACGCAGACAAATGCGAATTCTTTGCACTTTATTTTCAATTATTTTAAATCCAAATTCCCATGTGTTAAATGCAAATTTAAATTTCTCTCCTAAACTCAATATCGGCAACTTTGGTCTGCTGATGTTCTTCTCCTATCTGTTACTATACATCGCACCAATTTTATGGCAAACTCTAATATTTTACAAACTTCATGGCTCTGGAATGCTTTACCCGTTGACATCACAAAGTTGTTCAGATAAATAAGTTTCGTTTTAGTAAGGGTAACAAAAAAGTCTATAGTATTTAAAAAAAAATTTCGACTTGGCTGATATATGATAACTTTTACGTTTTCAACCTCATATTTTCGCCATTTTGAGAAATTTCGAAAATCTGCTCCTACAAAAAAATTGTGCATATATAGTTTTTTTTTAATTGTCGAACTTGCTCACAAAAATTTACTAGAATCGGTTCAGAAATGCGACCTGTGGGCGAGAACAACCGGGAAAACTGGAATTCGGACACACGAAAGAATTTTCATCGAAGCTGAAACTGAGACTTTCGTTCGCTTCGTTCACTCGGTCAATAAAAAACAATATTCTAAATAGCAGTATTCCTGAACAGCGCAGACCCTGTCAGTGGGATGGCCAGTTAATTATCAGATTTTCCGGATCACAGATTCCTCCGGGTCAACAGCCACATAATTTAGCCGCTATCGCGCCTGCTATAAATAACCGAAGGTAATCGACCTATATCTGATCGATTTAAAGTCGAGCGCTATTTTCGGCAATGTAAACAATAGACCTATCAATATAAACAATATTAACGGCTGCTTGGTCTAAATTTTACCTTTATTAAGGTGAGAAGGCGCGCTTTTGGGTGAATATAAAATGTTATTTACCTGAAAAGAGAAACACAATATGATTAGAGAACTTATAGACAGCCAAGACAATAAAACGTAAGGATAAGGTACGTATAGACTTTTTAATATAGTAGCACAGTAGTCAAGTCCGTTCTATACTTGGAAAAGTAAGTGCTGAAAGATCTTTAAGTTTCATTCGTAAGACTGAATCTGCCATTAAAATAGTTTCAGATAATTATGTTATTTTTTGTCAAATCACGTATGTAAAATATAATACCTTATATTGCACAGAAAAATTCGAAAGTGGCCTCATCGCTAGGCAATGTTTTCCAGGCAACCTAGCTTGAATAGAACAACCAAGTGATGGGAAATTAGATAGTGCGAGGTGATCAATATAACAAACATACATAAACAATAAGTTATTTTATGATTTATTTATTCTCTTCTATACCTACCGATAAATGCAAAATTAAGCATGATGTATATAGTTAGTTACTAATAAATCGCCAGTAAACTAACATAGAAACTATCTTCATATCAGAATCAACCCTAATTGATTTACAGCTTAGGCCCGTGACCTTTATCATTGCTCTCTTGTAAATTAATGTAAACGACATCAGAACAGAGATTTCCCTGGATCGCCAGTTGACCTCTGATTTAACAAATTCTGTGTAGTCGGTTAAATATTAAGATTGACGCCTGTCTTTCTTGGTTAAGGAATAGAGAGGTTCACTGGTTTTTAGAAACATACACCATTACGTCTCTATCCTTCATGGGGCTGACAGAGCATTTTGGATTTTGGGGTTCTAAGCAGCACATAGAGCCCAGGGCCGCAAGACCCAAAGGTCACTTTTAGCACGATAGTGGGCGAGAAGGTGGAAAAAGGAATCAAAATAGTGATGTATTGGTATTGCTAGCAGCATCGCCTATTAACATGGTTCGCATTTTCGCACTTTCCCTTAATTGGTTTTTTTACATACGAGTAGGTACATTCGTAGTTTTTTTATTTTCTCCCATGGAAGAAATTTTTAGAAACACTGTGTAACTGAAGGTCATGGCTTCCCTGGCCAAGTAAGTGTGGCTCTGGTAGTGCAGAAAGGTTCGTGCTCCTGTAGTGAACACTAGAAAAAGACATGATGATGATGATGGCTTCTTTACGTCACTGGTTTATACAATAATAGTAAGATTATACAAAATATACTGAGTGAAGTTAGTTATCATTTAAAAGAGTTTTAATGATAATTAGCTTCAGTGAAATAAGAATAAGAAGAAAAAGTATTTTACTAAATTTTGTAAACATTTTTTTACAAATTACTTAAGTCACTCTTATGTAGGCGACTTAGCTACACACACGAAAAACAAAACAACAAATGTAAGATGATCTTTTGATAAAGCTCCCTCACCATAAGGCATTCTATCACCTTTCTTGTTACACGCGTCATTTTACACAAAAAGATCTGGCATATAACCTCCCATCTGTCTCTGAACTTTGAACTAAAACATCAACATACGTGATCACCTTACTTGCTAAACGAGCCACAAAGAAGTGTCGTTTTCCAATTCCATTTAGTATTAAGGTAACATTACTTTGCATTCTTAGCCGATGACCGATGCAGAACAATGTAAGCTATTGTTGCATACTCGTGTTATTTATATGTATTTACGCAGCTAGGAAATCATTCATTATGGTTTCTTAGACATATGAATGACTGAGTCCCTATGTGAATAAAATAACATTGTAGATTGTAGACTTTTATGCCCTGCATTGGCATACATTATAGTAAAAGTAAAATGATTTTAGTAAAGGGCCAAACACACAACCTTGCGGCGTACTGTGAAAATGGTTGACAATATGACTTTTTAATAAGACACAGTGTTACATTTATTTTTATTAAGTTTTTAGAATACGCTGTTTTGGCTATTATTAGACGTTTCCCTAGTTCTCTGTGTCAAGGCAACAAATATAAGGCTGTAGTAAAATAGCCGACCAAGTAGACTCTGTCGTCGACGTCGTCAGACGACTAAGAAGCTCGGTAGCCCGGGGATAAGTATTACTAGTACTTTCGAAAGTTAAGCAACACCAGGCGTGGTCCACACTTGGATGGGTGTGACCACAAGTGCTATAGAAAATTTCTTGAACTCCTCCGTGCTTCGGAAGGTAGTCAAGCCGTTGGTCTCGGCTGTCATGTATGGCAGTCGTCAAGTTATGTCTATCTTTAGGCATCTTGAGTTCCTTTCACCAGTGTTGGCCAAAATACACGTAAAACAACAAACAAGTGGACTACATCTTGGCTTGCTAGTCCATCAAATGACAAAAACGCAATCTTATCTCCTTAAACTGCAAATGCAAAACGTTGTACTGCTGAGCGCCATAATGTCGTCACTGCGATTTGTCTGTCTTGCATTCATTGCAATCTTCGTGTTATCTCGGATGAGTGCTATTTAGATAGCGACTGACTCAGGTAACAAAATACCTTAGTTAATTAAATAAACAAATGTCTTTTGAACTGGTTAGACTATTACTACTACTTACTACATTTAAAGGCTAAGCTCTTGTTAGTGTCACTGTATGGAAAGACACGCACACAATGACGATTTTTGGCAGAGACAATGGAGTGTTTTGCCATTGCCTTTGACTATTACGTAGAGCAACTAAACATTAATTCTGGGTCAAATTGAAAAGATTGAGACAACTGTAAGGTTTAATCTATACTATAAGCCTTCTAAATAGTCTAATAAGACTTTGAGAACTTCGCTCGGTCTTTCAACAAACTACAAACAAAACGCAATCTTAAAATGTTGCACTGCTAAGCGCCATAGCGTCGCCTCGGTGATTTGTCGGTCTTCCATTCATTGCATTCTTCGTGTTATCTCGGATGAGTGCCATTTAGATAGAGAGTAGAGACTGACTTAGGTAATAACCTGTAGTAATAACAGAGTAACTTTCAATGCTTTTGCAAGTTTTTTATCTATTTAGTTATATATCTTTTGCTTCGTGTCGTGAAGAAATTACTCTGTTTAAGGTAGATATAGGCAAATGACCTTGAAGTGTGAAATAAATTGTTAACTCGTAAATATGGTGATAATTTCCATATTGCTCTTCGTCATGCACTAGATAGCTCTTTAAATTATTTTATGAACTGCCGTTGAAACTATTATTGGTGATCCGTCTAGCTTTAAAACTTGCCGTGGCCACTTTTGGCGGATGCAAGTTTTAAAGCTAGACGGACTAATGTCTATCTAGTGCATGACGAAGAGCAATATGGAAATTATCTCCATATTTACGAGTTAACAATTTATTTCAAATGAGGGCGCCACTTCAAGGTCATTTACTTCTATATTCACCTTAAGCAGTTGACTATTAATAATATTGATATCAAAGAGTTATAATGTACCTTATGTACCTTCTATTGATATGAAATAAATTCCATATTTACGAGTTAACAATTTATTTCAAATGAGGGCGCCACTTCAAGGTCATTTACTTCTATATTCACCTTAAGCAGTTGACTATTAATAATATTGATATCAAAGAGTTATAATGTACCTTATGTACCTTCTATTGATATGAAATAAATTCTGTCAAATGACAACAAAGGTCTGATAGTGATACGTATAAGTAGGTACTTATTACAAATAAAAGCGCTTCCACAAATACTTCCTTAGTAGTGTAGTACAGACGGTTAATCAGATACCTGTGCCACCGCGCGCATCGCGCACTTCGTGAGGTGGCACAGGTATCTTAACTTTCCTCTGTACTAAAGTTTGAAAAAATGCCATCCCACGTGCCATACAATTAGTTCTTGTCGACTTAGCTTTTTGAAGTTCAAACGAGGAAACCGAGCTTTGTTCTTCTGCTGACTAAAATAACTTATTTTTTGGTACTGACAGCTTATTGACAGATTAAACAAGAAATGCAAGCATATGGAAATCAGATGACAACACAATATTAATATAACAAGAAGTTAGTCGGATGATGGAGCGGGAGGTGGCTATAGGAACCTTTGTAATAAAACGACGCAAGCACATCGAATTTGGGCTTATTATATTTGTCTTAATAAATACTTAGGCTTCAGAATTAAAAGCTTGAACGATTAAAAAATATTATAACTTATTTGATAATTGAGTTACTTCTAATGAGACATAATAAGCTAGTTTTACACGCCTGTAGTATAACAACAGAATAATTAAATAATAATAAATATGTACGTTCATTAAGAGCGCGGCGTATCTATTTATGAAATTATCTCGACAAAACTGAATTAACACACGAACGAACAGACAGTGAGTAAGCGAAGATTAAGTCTAGACTCCGCCTGTAGGCGTCGGTTATTATTAACTGAATTACTGCGAATTATGACTCACCTTATGAAAGTACATTCATTATCAAGAATATACGCACATTTTATATTAATTCTATTATCCAATTAAAATACAGGTATTATGTTTATATTGGATAATAGAATTTATCTAGGCAAGCAAAAAGAGAGGTATAACAAATTTGAATGGAACTACTAAACCATACTATTCTACTCCGAGTTATCAAACAAACAGGTTTACATTATATATAAACGATACATGTAATTAAGTTGTAAATAAAGTTAATCAATGTTAATAAAAAAATATTTAAGTTTTGTGAAATAGAAGATTAAATAAATATTTATAGGTAAACATATTTTTTACTCAGAATACTAAACAAACTTTGATCATTATTCTGAGAATTTTAAGTAGATAGGTATTAATTATTAAAAATATTTTAATATTTCAAATATTCGTGCATATAATATGTGTATTTGGCTCTTAACGAATGTTTGAAATATGAAAAAATTAAAAGATTATAGTTAGGTATCTTCCTATTTTAACGACAAAGGTAAAGTAATACATAATGGCGTGATGTTTAACCTCGTAGCTATATTTAAGAAAAGTACTCTTGAAGCAAAAGAAAAATATATATGCTGTCACTGCTGCTGTTGTGCGGTGAGGGCAACGGCCGCGTGTAGGTATAGTACAGTCAGTAAGTAAGCTGCCATTTTTATTGTATTGGGTATTTTAAAATAAAACTGGGGATACTTTAAACCTTGTATATTCTGATTTCACTGGGTAAAAACTTTACAAAAGATTACGTTTACGTAATTACGATTACGTTTCATCCGCCCAAAAGCGCGGCATTCTTCACAATGTCAAATTGAGCGCTGACAGCGTGGCCGGTATTGCGAATTTTCTTACATTAAAACACCATTTTGGGTTACCAGTATAAATAAAATTATAGTATATTTTGGAAATGCTAACACTAGGGGGTGCTCAATCGGTATGTTTACTTGACATTTGTAATTAATAACCAACAAGCAATCAGCATAGCCTTAAAATACACGGTATTGAATAATGCATGCAATTCCACACGAGTTCGCCAAAGGGCAACAAGTTATGTTATGCAATAACTGCGTTTTTTCATCGACACATGATTTCACTTTCATGTCTGTCTGACCGGTTGAAACTGGTTAAGAAAGCTTTTTTTTCATCGGGATGGGGGTTAAAGGCCCAAATAAAAAAAATATCAAGTAAGTACTGTAAACAATTCTGAATGTTGTGTTTCTTGTAATTAAATTTCACGATTGTCTACAAAACTTGGCATCTATTTAGATTTAAATTTTTTGTCAGTGAAGTTGTCAACCACGTCATATTATTTGACTTGGCTCTCCTTTTCACATTAATGTTTTTGGTGGGATGAAGTCTAAGCCAAAGTCATTTATGCAGAAGAAGCCGCAATATACCTATACAATTACAGTATCTCAGACATAGTGTAAAATCTTATTTCTAGACAAAACCAGTAGGCCGCCAATTTACTTGTCAGAGAACACGAAAAACCTTCACAAGCGTAATAGGCGCACTAAATATCTATTTGCGTCAGGACACGAATTTCATCAGGAGCTGTATTAGACTAAGGCGAGTGTACACGTGTGGCGCATTCGAGAATGTTGTATGACCTCATTTTATCTTTTGTGACAATAAGTTATAAATAAGCTTTTGCAATATTTTAACCATGCCGCCTTCGCTTGGAGACGTGCGGTAGACGCGGTAGGCTTGACGTCGTTATGGATGTGTGCCAATGCTCTTACTACCACGAACAAGGATGCTCAAGACTGTGCTCAAGCAAGACCATGAGAAGTGGAGAAGAAAAAGCCGGAAAGCGGACCTCAGGCATCACAGCTTTACAGCTGAGGATGCTACTAGGGATACGCTGAAATAGAGATAAGCTTTTGCAATATTGCATTGCACTAAAAAAGTAAAATAGTAGACTGTACACAGAGGGCGATGAAACCACCCGAGCCAAATTTGAACATCACATGTGGAATGATATCTGTAATTCTGTATACTATTTTTCGTCTTCCCCTGGCAATGAGGTGTTTTTTTTATAAGCTATCGCGTGCGGGCGTTGCTCTTTGCCTATAACCTTTTAACCTATTTTTGTCAACCCTTTCGAAACAAGTTTATTTGCTAGGCAAATTAAAAAACCCCTGACTGTCAAGGTCGCCATCTAGTGATGTGAACCGGAACTAATGATACGACTTAATACGGACATCAAGTCGCGCTACATGCGCACTACGGATAGTGCCATATATATATTTGCAAGAGAAAGCCCTGATTTTCGAGCGTTTATCCTCAATAACTTTAAAACGGCTGGACCGATTTTCATCAAACATAGCTAAGAACCACCGCAAGGGAACTTCACAAAAAAAAACCGCATCGAAATCAGTCCATCCGTTCGGGCGCTACGATGCCAAAGACAGACAGACAGACCGACATTAGCGTTAAACTTATAACACCCCTCTTTTTATCTGGGGTTAATAAAACAAATAAAGAAAGGAACTTTTAAAATAATGAAATAGTATATTTTTTAAATCTAAATAAGTACAGTAAAAGAATCCCGCGTGTATGTCCTACGCCTTAGGCTCACATGTGTGGCTCACACGTTTTTCTGTGCCTAATGGACCACGCAATAATTTAAGATAAAGCCTTAGCCCACTAGGCCACACAATTAGTTATGTTTTCGTAACTAGACAATCTCTCTGACTATCCATCTGCCTAAAGAAATCAAGGAAAATAGATCTTTGGCAGGAGCGGTTTATTAGATACAGATATACGTCTTTATCACGGGGCAGACAGAGTCCGGGGCCATTAAACCCAAAGGCTATATTTAGCCCATTTGGTCTACGGGTCCTGGTATTTTTGTTTGTGTTGAGTGTAGTACTCAACACTGCTGTTGAGAGCTGCAAAACTGCTAAGTAAAGATCTTTCTTTCCCTTTTATTTCTATTTATCATCTCTTGGATATCGGATAATTATCGAAAGGAATAGACTAGAATAATTTTAAAAAGTTTGTCTGAATGCGAGGACTTTGTTACGGACAAATAAAGCTATGAGTGTAACATGCTATAATAAAACAGGGTATTCTTTTCCCGCGATGGCCCAATACTGCGTCACGAATGTCACGATGAGCGTTACCACTGATTATGATAAAACAGGGTGTTCTTTTCCCGCGATGGCCCAATACTACGTCACGAATGTCACGATGACCGTTACCACTGATTGTTCTTTTCAGTGAATTTAAGGACTTTCTCAATTAACTATTTCGTATATCGCAGATCGCGTGATTAATCTGTTTTATTTTTAATAAATGTATGTATTGAATTATTGGTTCGTAATAATATATCAAAATAATATATCGGAAAATGATTGGTCACTTAATACGACATGACTCCTTATTTAAAAACATACTAGAAGGAAAGATAAAAGGTAGAAGAGGTCCAGGACGACCAAGAAAGAGCTATGTAGACCAACTGAAAGAAAAAGCAGGGGTCATGTCGTATCAAGCACTAAAAAGTAAGGCAGAGAACCGAGAAGTTTGGCGCATACTCCACCGACAACAGCCACTGAGCTCTTAAATAAGAAGAAGAAGAATAATATATCATTTATTGCAGACTTTTACATCCATATTACAATTTATACACAGTGTCAGAAAAAAAGCACACAGATGTCCAAAAGATCATAAAATTAGTTCACTATAGATCATTTATACTCGTATAACAGACTATAACAACCCTATCCTTACATTGACTACAGACAACCCTAATTTATAAATTACATTTATGTAAACAATCACCTTTTTTTCATAACATAACTAAAATTACATCATCGAACTAAAACTAATCTATAACAACGTGTATATATATATACGTATATAAAAGTAAACTAAATAAAAATACTTAATTATCATTAAAACACGTTTTTTGTATGGCGACCCCCTTTAATTTTTAACTTTTTTTTATTTTCAGTATTTGTTGTTATAGCTGCCACAGTAATACATAATCGGTGAAAATTTCAAGTGTCTAGCTATTACGGTTCAAGAGATAGAGCCCTGTGACAGACGGACAGACAGACAGACGGACACACGGACAGACGGACAGACAGCGAAGTCTCAGTAATAGGGTCCCGTTTGCACCCTTTGGGTACGGAACCCTAGAAATGGAACCCAAATCGCTGCGCTCGCAAGGTAGGGTACCCAATTGGTTTGTAAAGTTAAAAAATGTATTTTGCTCGGGTAATTCAACCACACACAGTGGCAACGCTCCCAACTGATAACGTATTCTTGGGCCAATAACGTGACCCAGCTGTCACGGGAAGAGAATACCTTGTTTAATTATACCATGGAGTGTACCTTATAATATGAATTCATTGTAATCAATCCATATTTTAGTATTACATGTCACAGGTCGAAACAACAATTCTCTGCGAATACCATAACGGGATAGGGACACGACGACTAGAATGGACGATTTATGTCTGCAATTTCATATGGCAATGATCAATGAAGGCACGTCAACTTAGCGAGATTGTATGTAGACATCTGAGAGTACATCATTTTCTGGAAATATATTTATGAATTATAACTATGAGATACCTCTACTACCTAGTGAGTTAGTATTCCATGCTGATCTGGGAGGAAAGAAAAAACTTAGAATGTACCAGCTGCTTTTCTTCCCGCACAGATCATAGAAGCCGAACGAGAGCTACATCACTATTTTGATTTCTTTTTCCACTTTCTCGCCCACCATCACGCTAAAAGTGGCCTTTGGGTCTTGCGGCCCTAGGTCCTGTCTGCTTAGAACCGCAAGACCCAGAATCTTTTGTCTGCCCCATTAGGGATAAAGACGTGAAAGTATGTATATCTTGCCGTCTTCCCGGCAGAGTAGAATAGGACCACTCCAAATCTTCCCGTGGATGTCGTAGAAGGCGACTTAGGAAACATAAGCTAAACAAAGCTTATAAACATAAATGAGACCTCTCCAACCCGTCTGGCCAGCGTGGAGAGTGTAGGCCAAATCCTCTGACTGCTCTGGCCAAGTATGGCTCTGGTATTACAGAGACAGTCGTACTCCTGCAGTGGAAATTAAAAAAGACCTGACGACGATGTACTCGTATGTACCTGTCATCTTATTATCTAACAAGGATGTGTTGAATTGTACTCGTAATAAAAATATTCTCGTAACGTAACTCGTGAGACCTTACACTAATCAGACCGATGACAAAACTCCGCCTAATATAGAGTCAGTGTGGGCGGGGTAGTGCCTGCTAATTAAAAACAAACTGACGTACTAACGGACAAAGCACGCTTTAAAACTGGCCAAGTGCGAGTCGGACTCGCACGTGAAGACGTTCCCTACCATACGTAATATACAACCAAATATTCAATGTAAATATTTCAAGCGTCTACCTGTTGGCGTTAATAATATCGAGCAAAAACGGCAAAAAATCACTATTGTTGAGCCCGCTTAAATATTTATTCTTTTTTTAGTATTTGTAGCTATAGCGGCGACAGAAATACATCATCTGTGAAAACAACTGTCTAGCTATCACGGTTCATGAGTTACAGCCCGGTGACAGACAGACTCTACTATCCGTCCGGACGGACAGACGGACAGTGTCTTAGTAATAGGACCCCGTTTTTATCCTTTGGGTACAGAACTCTAAAAAGACCTAAAAACCATAAGGTTTTTCCTGTTTAATGTTTTTTTAAATCGAAATTAATTTCCATGCTAGTCTATGGAAGCAATGAAAAAACGTAGAATATGGTACATGTTTCGTTGGTACAGATTGTAGACGTTGTTTCCATACAAGTTGACTGATCAGCTGCCAGTTTCTATCAAAAGACATTTTTTATATCTTTTGACGTTTTTTCGAAGTTTATGGTATCGCCTAAATATTACTTAGACGTTCATTAAACTCAAAATAGCATCTCAGTAATATTTAGGCGATACCATGTAGCGAACTAAACTTCGTGAAAACGTCAAAATATAAAAAAAAAACGGATTTCCATAGAAACTGGCAGCTGATCGGTCAACTTGTATGGGATTCCAAACTTTTTTTTCGTATTTCGATATACGATTGAGTAGTTGCTTAGGTAAAGTAGTTGAGTATCATGGACTGAATTGACCCTTAAAATAGTTTCAGTATATTTTCTTAGACCCTATAAATTGAACTTTGTCCTCATATCTCATAGTAACGAAATTTAGCATAAATCTACTAAACGTTACGAATGTTTAATACAATACAGACATTGGGAAAATCCCAACTAATGACGAACAAAACTATTTTTTTAGGAGTTACGAAGAAACATATTAAATCATAGCAGATATTTACGTCACAAACCGAAGTAAATAGGTATTAACGAGGTACCTAGTAACCAACAATAATAATATTGCAAAATTCTGGTAGTACCCACCCTTTTGATAAGTCCCCAGTTTTATAATAACTAAGTAATAAATCAGTTACAAATGGTACTAGGATACCTAACGTAGGTAAACCCAGAAGCTATTGATCAAATAAAAGAAAAATTAAATTATATATCTATACATAATTGTGAAAAAATATAAGAAGGTTACTCGTAAGAACTTAGTAGAGGAAAGAAAGACATGAAAAGCACTCCACCGACAAGAAGAAGTATAGTTATAACGCTACCAATTTTAGGAGTACTTAAATTGGTACCATTCTCACTATATGACTTTATACAGGGACTAACAAAATATACTGAAACTATTTTAAGGGTGAATTCAGTCCATGATACAGAACAACTTTTCCCAAGGAACATATATCGAATTATGAAAAATATTTTTTGGCCTCCCATACAAGTTGACCGATCAGCTGATCCGAGTTTGTATGGAAAGCTAAAAAATATTTTTCATATTTCGACATATGTTCCTATATTTTTCATATTTCGACATATGTTCCTTGGGGACCGATCAGCTGATCCGAGTTTGTATGGAAAGCTAAAAAATATTTTTCATATTTCGACATATGTTCCTATATTTTTCATATTTCGACATATGTTCCTTGGGGACCGATCAGCTGATCCGAGTTTGTATGGAAAGCTAAAAAATATTTTTCATATTTCGACATATGTTTCTTGGGGAAAGTTGTTCAGTATCATGGACTGAATTCACCCTTAAAATAGTTTCAGTATATTTTGTTAGACGTTATATAGTGAGAATGGTATCAATTTAAGTACTCCTAAAATTGGTAGCGTTATAACTATACTTATTCTTGTCGGTGGAGTGCTTTTCATGTCTTTCTTTCCTCTACTAAGTTCTTACAAGTAACCTCCTTATATTTTTTCACAATTATGTATAGATATATAATTTAATTTTTCTTTTATTTGATCAATAAATCTTCTGGGTTTACCTACTTTAGGTATCCTCATAATATTATGAGGATTAATATCTATCTTAGTTATATTTTAGTTTGTTTAGTTTCAATTTCGTTTATTCTTAGTTTAACGTTGTATTGTTAGTTTTGAAAATAAAGAGCTATTTAATAAAAATTAATAAAAAATGGTGTGGAAGGTTGACAGCATTTTTAACAAGATGTGGATTGTGGAACATCCCTACTCATAAATGTATCTCAGCTTCGATCTGACACGTGTCCTTTCAAGAAGCATCGAGTAACCTGCTCTTAATATGCGATCAACTAAGCATGAAGTACAAAAAACCAGCCGAACAGTTTTTGCGCCGTTTTTTGTCGCGCCCTTGAGGTACGCCTGGGTGTCCGTCCGTGTGTACAGCTTTATCTCGAAGCATTTCAAAAGAACTCAGAACTCCTTAGTTCGATGGTTACATCATCTACTGCTATGGACTTTGAATACATTATTTATAAGTACAATGGTTTGATTGATCAAGAAATTTTAAACACCTGAATTGTTTTTTCGTCTTCGTCATCGCACACTTAAGGTGGTACTGGAGGCGCGGGCGAACTCCACAGCGAGTTGCCTACCGACGCGCTTCGTCGTGTTGCTATTTCGTCGAGAAAGAGAAAGGGCGCTAAAAAAACGAGACAGAGAATCCGTCACACCGCCGGCACCCGCGCGAGGTGTAATAAGGGTGATAAACGGAAGAGGTGTAATAAACGGGCCGTTATAGGCCATGAATCGAAAGGTTTTCGTAGTTTTCGTTTATTTCGATAAATACGATACATACCCAAATAAAACTAAATTATTTGGAATTTAGAGTCTTCACTCTAGTCGTATAATTAGTTTCCATAAGGATCGAAAATATAATTATAAGTGTAATAGGCGTCTAAATATTACTCGATTTCGTCGATAAAAAAGGCAAATTTTAAGTTGCTATAACTTTTTTTTTGTTTATTATTTTCGAACCAAAACTAATTACAGATCATCTTAATGCTTGTAAAAAATTTGAATACGATGAGTTTTATGGTTTCGAAATTAAAACGAAAGTACGTTTGTATGGGATTTCGTCCCTCCAGTTAACCCTTAAGGCAAATGTTTGGGTCCAGTGGCGCCCTTAGTCGTTAAAAGTTAATAAGTAATTATAATTACCTAAAATTCTGCTTACCGTTAGTAACTAATATACGAGTACCTCCCCTTAAAATATATTATGATTTATGAACAATCGTTGAAAGATTTACTTGTAGTCATTTAACTAGTAGCATTTTTTAAATTACTAAGGTACTTCTTTGAGCTTAGTGGCTCTTGTCAGTGGAGTAAGTATATCTATGTTTAAGTATTTGTTAATTCATATGTATGTGTATTTAAATATTGTTTTTCTCTCTATTTAGGTAGAGAGAAATGTCGGAGTAGAGAGAAAAAGGTTGACTGGAAGAGATTGTTATGTTCATTCTTTGTAATTTTTCTGTTTTTTGTAATTCCTTTTGTTTATGGTGCAAAAAAGAGTATTTGTATTGTATTGTATGCCCCCAACATTCATTTATTTACTTGGTGTTGTAAAATGACTATTTGTATCAAAGCTTGAAGTTTGCTTTCGTATAGTAATAATCTCTTAATATAATTAAGACTTACGACTTACTATAGATTTTATACAAATTTAGTGGTTGCAAACGTTGCAAACATAGTCCAAAATCTAATAAAGTTAAAAGTCATTAGTTGCCGACAAAACAGTAAGTACTGATTTATAAATAATAACAATGTTTATGCGAAGATTTCATCCGTGTGTTTTAGACATACATTAGCAGGTAATAACATAAATTTTCGTTTTTTTAACCTTGGTTGACATCAGAATGTTATGAAAGTCGTTTAACTTTGCACAAGTAATTTTCTATGGCCTTAATGTGCACGTAAACCAAATATTTTATTTCAATAATGACAAGGCAAGCAAATAAATTCATAAATGCATAACGAACGTTTTAAAGAGGTAGACTTGACAACCTTAGTCTCTTATATAGAGTAAACCACCCAATAATTGACACTAGGGAGTCTGTCATATGCTGAAAAAAAATATGGCTTACCTTACTTTAAATCCTGTGACAACGGGACCTTGAAAGCGTTTGTTAAAAAAGGGTCTTTTGGAATAAACTTGTGACAATAAGCCAAAGGATTACTCAAACTTAGAACATAGACCTTAGTCAGTTGAGAACCATAGAACTAAGTGGAATAAGAACCATCACAAACAACACAAAAAAACGGGGCTAAACAAATTTAACCTTAAAAATGACTTATAATCAATGCGGTCTTTTAAAAAAACCCATTCTAAACTTTATTGCAAACAAAAACCCAAGTATTTTTTTCCAATATCGTAAAATAAACATTTGTGTTGCCGATAACAATAAATACTGACAGCATTACCTTACCCTGCAAATTTATTCACCTGATAACCCTAGCCTTGAGAGCTAACCGCGAGATATCTGGGACTATCTAGGGTTACCACAACGTTGAAAACTTGAATATGAATTCAAACTTTGAAATATCACTTTTTGATTTTATTTAATAAATAAATGTTGATATATGGTACTACTATTACTATATACTTACTAATATTTATCTCATTTTCATGTTTAATAAATTTAGAACATCACACATCACACATCCTCGCTATCCATCTATGTATATTTAAGAGCTATGCTCTTGTCGGTGGAGTATAAATTCTCTTCCATTTGTCTTTCTTATCTGCCAGCTGTTTTACTTTGCTGTACGACACGACGTTCACCTTCTCCTTTATCTGTTTCATGTAGCTATGCCTTGGTCTTCCTGGTTCTCTTTTCCCTTCTATCTTTCCTTCAATGATAGTCTTTATGAAGTCGTCGTGTCGTAGCATATGACCTAACATCCTTCCTCGTCTATTCTCTATTATATCTAGAATGCATTCTCTCCTACTCTTCTCAGGACCTCCTCAATCTTCATATGTAATTTTTGATACCCAGCTCATCCGTTTCATCCTACGCCAGCTCCAGATTTCCAAAGCTTCTAGATTTTTCTTTCCTTTTTGTGTCAATGCCTCTTTGTGCTTCGCAGCCATATAATGCAATGGTCCATATGTTTATTTCTAAAACATCCTCGCTATGCTAGGCAAAATAAAAGATGAAGTGTTAATTCTAAACAAAGAGGTTTCGGTAACCCTAGGTGAGATGTCTAAATGGGCGCCTCGAAAACCGCAATTTTGCTAAAAAAGGCTAAATGCTAGCCGTGAATTAGGCTGACTGTACTCAATACCTACTGTTAAGTGATTTATAGATAAATCTAGTTTTACTACTGGCCATAATGCGTTTTATAGATAAATAATAAATAAATAAATATATAGGGACAAATCACACTGATTGAGCTAACCCCAAAGTAAGTTTAAACTTGAGTTATGGGATACTAACTCAACTATACTATATTTTATAATAAATACATATATAGATAAACACCTAAGACTGAGGACAATTTGAAAAAGGCCATTTTCCAACTTGTAAAATGCATGCATGCATGCAAAATCAAAGCATGGAACTGTGTAACATAGTTTGGTTTAAGTACCTCTTTTTTTGTCAAAATAGTCCTTGACATGTGAACTGAGACTTTTACCCTTTACAATATTTTTCCTAAACTTTGGCACCAGAAATTCCGGATTAGGTTACTACCGGAATACTAGGGAATTCACTGTCGATTATACAATTTGTGCGACCTATTGATAGTCGCTTAATACTGATCTCGTATGAGCCTACATGATGAGTTCATCTCAGTCCAGTGACTGTATGACGGTAATTGGATGATGGGCATCGAAGGGCGGCCGTAACGACCATATCCGACGCGAACCTACAGAATTGACACATGACACACTGACCTGCTTGGACAACATTGGCGGAAAGATTCATTTGTTTTCGGGTACATACATTTTTAAAGATCTCCATTTTTTTATCCATTGGCCCACTAGGTGATCGCAGAGCACAGAGGTCGCGATTACTTATACATCTGTGGGAAAGGAAAGTGGTGGTGACAAGATGTATTACTACTCTGCCGTCACCACACGGCCACATCGTGATACAATGTTTTACTAACAAACAAACAAATGTCCTATACTATACTATACTATACACTATCACGTCTTTATCCCTAATGGGGCAGACAGAGCATGTCTTGCGGCTCTAAGCAGACAGAGCCCAAGGCCAAAGACTCAAAGGTCACTTTTAACGCGATGGTGGGCGAGATGGAAAAATGAATCAAAACAGAGATGGCAATTGCTAGCCGCATCGCCTATTAACATAATTCTCAATAATCGCTCATACCCTCGATCGGCTTTTTTAATCTGTGCGGAATAGAAGCAGCTGGTACATGTTAAGTTTTTTTTCTTTTCTCCCAGACCAGCATGAAATAAATAAACAAATTAATAATTAAATTTTTAACAAAAAAAACAACCGACTTTAATTTTTTTAAGGAGTTTCTTCCATATCTCCAAAGTTCTTCATCATATCTTCACCAAATTAAAATGGGACCAACTTGGTAGTAAAGGTTTTCAAATAAAAATAAGAATCATCAAAATCGGTTCACAATTGGCGAAGATATCGCGTAACAAACATACATTTAAAAAAAACATACAGTCGAATTGATAACCTTCTCCTTTTTTGAAGTCGGTTAAAAATTAACCGCTGCGTCATTGAGTGGGGCCGAAAACTACCAAGTGGGTTAAGGTCGACCAGTTCGCTCTAATACAATAACTATTTTATGGTGGATAGCATTTGCATAATTTTTATTTATAATCTGATTATTAGTGGAAAATCTACACATTTTACCATTTTGGGTAAAATTTATGTATCACGGTTAGTTTCTTATGATAATATCTATACGCATTATTTTGATATGTTGCTATTTATGGACTTTTAAAGACGGGTCTTCTACTTTGTGACCAAAATAGGAAGTAAGACAAAAGATAATATCATGGTAAACAAGGTATTTTTTTCCCGTTACAGCTAGTTCACGAGATTAGCCCAAGAATACGTCATCAGTTGGGAATGTTGCCACTTTGTGTGATTGAATTGCTTGAGAAAATGCATTTTTTAACACAACAAACCAATTATGAACTAATAATGCAATATATGTATAATATCATTATTATTGATAATTAATTAATTAATTAGTTTAGTAAGAATTCCCAATATGACTATCAAAATCCAGTCGGCTTGCTTCAATATTGGCCTATCAACTTGATTGTATTTATTTTTGTTGATTGGCTTCCAAACCACGCACACTGAAAATTAAATAATCAAACAAGTAATTTCTATGGAACACTCTCACCGTCCTACTACTGTAGTAGTAGCACAGGCTACTTTTTAGACCACAGCACAGTTATAGTCTCATCAGAAGGCATGCCAGCACAGACCAAGTATGTGAAGTGAATATTTATCATTGAGGAATTCCATTATTTATTTATTGGTTAGGTCTGTAATTGAACTTAGAGGTATATTCCCATACGGTGTTTTGCTTATAGTGAGTGTAGGTGGCCAACACTGGTGTTAGATTTTTCAAGCTGCCTAAAGACATCTGTCGAAAATAATGGAAAAATCTCAAATTCTGTCTGCGTAAATATTGTCTAAATATGCAGAAGCAAATACAAAAGCGAATAAGAAGATGCATAATAATTCCTTATCAGATTGAGATCGACGGAGCTAGTCTCTGGTTAGCCTGGCAATCTTGTATAATTCAAAATATCTTTATTATCATAGGATATTTATAATATCTCTTAATAATAGTCACTTTGTTTTGTTTTGCACAAATGTTGACGTCAAATCGTTACTTAAAGCTAAGTTTACGCCGCTTCCTAGGCGCAAGTGCAGAAGAAGCGGCAACAAACTGCACTGCACGTTTTCTCCAAAGACGTCAACTAACAAACTAAAAACTTAAAATTAGTTATATAGATAGACAGAGATTACATTGTTTATTATGTCATAATTAAATTGAATTATAAGTATTACGAAATTTAAAATAATGTCAATTTGTAAATTTAGTATGTACCAATGCACCTAAATTATGACATGTCTAAGTATACAAACCTTTAAGAGGGACCCGCGCCAAGCTCAAGCCAGACCTTTTTGTCTTTAAGATAGTCATCGGTCCTATAATAAGCCTTCTCACAAAGTACTTTCTTTACATAAGCTTTGAATTTTCTGTCTGGCATATCAAGGACCGATTCTGACAATCTATACTAATATTATAAAGCTGAAGAGTTTGTTTGTTTGTTTGTTTGTTTGTTTGTTTGTTTGTTTGTTTGTTTGAACGCGCTAATCTCCGAAACTACTGGTTCGAATTGAATAATTCTTTTTGTGTTGGATAGTCCAGTTATCGAGGAAGGCTATAGGCTATATAACATCACGCTACGACCAATAGGAGCAAAGATATAGTGGTAAATGTGTAAAAAACGGGAGAAATTATTTCATCTTTGAAGCCTTCCGTTGCGTGCGCCGTGAAAACGGTTCAAGATACACAAAAAATATGTATTAAAGAATAATAGCTCTTTTAATGATCTAAAAAACAGTCCGCGATAGTATATGTCTATCTTTTAAGATTAACTCACAAAAACCGTTTTTATGTTACCTAATTTGGTCGAAATAATTTGTTTAAGTTGTATCAACATAATAATATTAATCTTTATTCAAATAAATATGTTGTTGGTTAAGAGTACTTCATTGTGAATAAAATTGTCTTTGACATAACTTAATTTCAACAAAAAACTTTTAAGATTACAATGATAAATAACTCCGAAACAAAACCAACTCGCTCTCTGCGCTGGCCGGCGCGGCGGGAGAGAGGCGGTGCTTGCGGGCAAGCCGGGAGGGGGGTGTAGCTCAACGAGATACCATGCCGCGCGGCTCACTCGCGAGGTCGGCTCCCTACTGAACGGTTGAATGCAGCGCTAATTTGTTTATGCGATATAATTCATGTAGATTATCTATACTAATATTATAAAGCGGAAGAGTTTGTTTGTTTGTTTAAACGCGCTAATCTCAGGAACTAATGGTCCGATTTGAAAAATTCTTTTTTTGTTGGGTAGTCCATTTATAGAGGAAGGCTTTAGGCTATATAACATTCCGACAACCACGCGAACGAAGTCGCGGGCACAGCTAGTTTATTATAAAAAAGTATACACTTCCCCATAAAAGACTTACTGACTGTATTCAGCCTGTAATACGGGCTAACTAAGTCATTCTTATTACGTAAATTTCTATCTGTAAAATCACTTACTTTATTGAACATGGAAATATTTTTCCTTACATACATTATATTTTCAAATATGAATTGTGATGGAAAAGTAAGTATACCTATTTCCTTGAATAATTCCCTCAGTGAGTCTCTCGATCCTAAACCGTAAATAGCACGAATTGCTCTTTTTTGTAAAAGAAAAATAGTCTGAATGTCCGCTGCACTCCCCCATAGAAGTATCCCGTAAGACATTTCACAAGACTGTGAAAGTAACTAAAGTACACTTGTCTAGCAGTTGCTACATCTGTCAATTGTCTTATTCTCCTAACAGCGTAAGCCGCAGAGCTAAGCCTATTAGAAAGTTTAGTTATATGAGCGCCCCATTGAAGTTTCGAATCAATTGTGATTCCTAAAAAGGTAGTACTTTCAACCAGATCGAGTTTCTGACCATTAATTAGTATGTCAACACAGGCTTGATTCACATTAGGAAGAGAGAATCGAATGCATTGGGTCTTGTTCGCATTTAACATGAGGTTATTGGCCGAAAACCAATCAGAAATTAAAGATAAGGTGCTGTTTACCGCGCTAGCATCACTGTTATGTCGATCTATTTTAAATATTAGCGAGGTGTCATCAGCAAACAGCACCATGTCAGCCTTTTTCTCAACCATGTAAGGCAAGTCATTGACATAAACTAAGAAAAGGAACGGTCCTAGAATTGAACCTTGGGGTACGCCCATTTTCACATTAGACCCGTGTGATTTTACGCCGTTTATATCAACAGTTTGAAGCCTATCAGTTAAGTAAGATTCTATTAATTTAATTGACTTATCATCAAAACCGTATTGACGAAATTTGAGCAAAAGTGTTGGATGATCAACGCAATCAAATGCTTTAGAAAGATCGCAAAATGATCCAATTGCATCATTTCTGTTTTCCCACGCGTCGTAGATATTAGTAATAAGTGCTACTCCTGCATCGGTGGTCGATTTTCCAGCAGTAAAGCCGTATTGTTGGTTATGGAAAAGATTATTGGTCTTAAAGTGAAGTAGCATTTGATTGAGCATTATCTTTTCGAACACCTTACTCAAAACTGGCAGAATAGAGATAGGTCTTTAGTTGCCAGGGTCTGTTTTTTCTCCTTTTTTGAATAAGGGGATTAGTTTACTACATTTCATTAAGTTAGGGAATATGCCTTAATCAATACATTCGTGAAATATAAAAGCTAAATCGGCAGCAATTATGTGTATAATATGACTTACTACGGCTACTGACATGCCCCAGTGATCTTCAGATTTTTTTAAATTTAACTGTTTAAAAGCATCTATTATATCGCTAGCATGTTAGCCACATGCTTAAAATTAAATTTAGAATCACAAGGACTACATTACTCTTAAGCAAAGCCTCAGCACGCTGGGCGCTAGAACTCACATTAGAAGTGAGTTCCAAAGGAATGTTAGTAAAATAATCATCAAATATATTTACTATTTCTTCAGTTTTTGAAGTATTTTTACCATTACATTTGATTCGGCAAATATTTTCTTTGGTTTTATTTTTACCTGTTTCCTTATTTATGACACTCCATGTTTCTTTAATTTTATTAGGAGCATTATTTATTTTTTTGCTAATACTATTCGACTTGGCTCGTCTACAAACTTTTTTAAATATTTTAGAATAATTTCTAACATATTCTATAAAAGAAGGATTAAAGTTATATGGTTTTTGGGCATATAGATCATATAACCTGTTTCTACTTATGTAGATGCCGGTAGTAGCCCATTCACTAAACTGTGATTTACTATGAACTACTACTCTTTTTTGTTTTAATGTTTTAGAATACTCAGAGGAAACAGTACTAAATAGTTTATTATAATGGTCGTCAGGATTATTTCCTGTATATACCACTGATAATAATTTGTTATCTAAATTATTTTTAAGTTTTTTTATGTTTTTAGAAGTAATCGGTCTACACAAGATCTTATCTTTTCTCAAATTACTGGTGGACTCTTTGACAAAAGCTACATATACACCAGAATGATCTGAAGGCAATTTATTAATAACAGATTTATCACAATATTGAATATTACTAAAAAAATTATCAAGACATGTGCCAGATGTAGCTGTAATTCTGGTTGGCTCAAAAAATAAGTATTCTAATCCATAACACTTAAAAAGATTTAGGAATTGTGTGCTCTTTGGATTATGTACTAAAATATCAACATTAAAATCCCCGCAAATAATTAAATTCTTTTTACTAGTTGAACAGGACTTAAGAATATGGTCCATTGCTTTTAAAAAACTTTTGAAATTACTATCTGGTGGACTGTATACACAAACAATTATATGATGATCAAGCTCGGCACAGGCCACCTCACAACAGCGCTCAACAGAATGTCTGACAATGCTAACCAGAGACTAGCTATTCTGGTATGTTTTTAACTATTTTTCGATGGGATAAAGCTGGAGGTGCCTTGAACTAAAGGACCAATCAAAATTATATGTCGTTCGTATCTTCCTGTCTACAAAAATAATTCTAGCCCTGTGACCGTTTCGAATATCTATGCATATTTATAAATTTGCCTTTTTTAAATATATGTACATATTTCAAATTTCAAATATGCATATTTTTTATTTATTTATTTAAAAACTTTATTGCACAAAAATGTTGTACAAGTGGTGGACCTAATGCCATATGGCATTCTTTACCGGTCAACCATAAGACCAAGCAGAAAATATGTGTGGCTGGCGTGATTAAAATATGTATAAAATTACATGATTAAAAAAAAATATCTGATATTAAATATGACCTACTAATAACATATAGTATAGATAAAAATAAATAAACAAAACATTAAACAAATATATACCTAAACATATAAACTAATAAATATATATTATACATATACAATAAATACAAAATTATTAAATATATTAGGATGATTGTGCTAGGCTAGGACTGCTGGAGAAACAATGCCGTATTCATAAAAATCTGTACCCCTTAAATCAGTTATATAATATTGTATAATGCTACCGGTTTTACGACGCTGATTTTTCTGTCAAATTCATTAACTTTGCGGCATATTTTTATAAATATGACAGTAGAAAATATGAGTACGCAATCTCGTCATATAAATATTTTTCTTCTGCGTGTCGCATTGTCCCTCCAAAACAAAAGATCATACATATTCAGGCCAGAATTAATATGGGCCTTGGCGAACGTGATCGAGACGATATTGCGCTCTTTCTTATTGCTTTCATATCCAGCGTGCCCAGCTGTGGGCGTGAGACAATAAACTTGATGAGGTTCTAGGAATAATGTTTGATAAGTCAATATTGGTAGGAAAGTTAGGTTTGGAATAAGGTTATATTTTTATGAGGAATATATACTTTATACACTTCTTCTTCTTTGTCTAAGCGCGTTCCCAGTTACATCCTCAGCTGTGCTAATTCGGAGCCCGGAATGTGCTTTCCCGCTTTTTTTCTCTAAATTTAACATGCATGTCAATGGTCACCCAAAGATGCCAAATAGAAAAAAAATAGCCGGAACAGTTTAAATTTGGCTATAGTTTTACGACCGGCCGCCTGCCTGACGTCAACCCTCTTTGGAAATGTATTTGTGCGGCCGCCGCCCGACGTTAACCCTCCTTGGGAATGCAATTGTAGCACGAGATGTTTGCTTAATCCCTTAGTCGCCTCTTACGACATCCACAGGAAGAGATGAAGTGATCCTATTCTAACCAGGAACCACACGGGGAATATACTTTATACACTATCACGTCTTTATCCCTAATGAGAGTGAATATGAACCATCAAAATTTTTACAAAAAATATTTTTTGTCAGCTATTATCGGTTTTTGGAAGAAATCGCATTTAGCAACTGTTCATTGCACTTATTTCTTATGTTTGACTTATGGAACTGATAAAACATTTTGAGTCTTGAGTTCTTGAGTCTCTAAGTAGACAGAGCCCAGGGCTGCATAGACAAAGAGCACTTTTAGCGTGATTGTGGCTAACAAGGTGGAAAAAGGAATCACAAATGTGAAAAATAAATAATATAAATTCAAATGATTTTTCAATATGTAATTACGCATTTGAAGGCACATTTACACGTCATTAAGTTTTGTATACTTATATTATTTTAAAGAAAAGCTACCGATACGTTTCACAACCAACACTGCTAAGAAGATACACCGAAAGAAACTCATTTACAGTGTTGGTTGCCTACGCGCCAGAAGGGCTTTGTCAGTATGTCTGTGAACTTATAAATACTTACAATATAAAACAATGTTAACACATTTCATGCTTGCGAATGAGTGAACAAACATAAATAACGTAATGAAAAATACAAATTATTCAAAATGCGAAGCAGAGCAGCATACAAACTACACAAACATTGTTTATCAGAAAAATCAGAACAGTGATGGTTTGCTAGCTGCATCAGGTATTGGCGTGATTCAGATTCACACCAATTCCCTCAATGTCCTTGAACGATATGCGCGGGAAGAGAAGCAGCTGGTACATTCTACGCATTAAGTTTTCTCGCAAACCAGGATGGAAGTTAAATTAGTTGCATCAATACCAAAAACCTCTCAAGCCCTCACCATGAAGTTTCCCTAATAAAATCATCGAGTTACGAGTACGAACATCCTAACAAAGAAAACAAGGAGTAATCTAAGAAAATCCCGTTTGGAGTTGTAACGAAGGGCCTTAGCCGATCTGATCACGTGGCTATTTGCAAACCCATCACGTATGGTTTTAACAAGTGGGCAAGGTCGGGCCACCCGGTTACACTTGACAGTGGGAATGACACACGGATCATGAGAATGGCAAACATTTTATTTTTCAAGTAATGGTTATATCCCATTAGGTATGTTTTCTATACAGGTTGATTTTTCACAAAGTTCGATGCAAGTGGATACAGAAAAGTTTGTTAACGCGACATAATCTCAATGGCGGCGTAGCGGTTTCTCACGGCCTTCATTTGATTCACGTAAATTCTCTATCTTGGCGGAAGGCGGGCGTCGAAATAACTATATGGGAACCAAGCTGAAGATCTGTTTTATCTTTCCTTACCATTTGCAGTCCAAAATCATCAACGACGTCTCCGATATCTCTTGATTAAACTGCTTACTCTCGGAACGCTGTGAAGAATTCCGAACTAAATCTACAATCTTACGTCTTGCGCCGCGGCATTGATGAATACAAATCGTTAATGCGTATAAGGTGTCAGTTATTTAACGCTGTTTTACGAAACCGAGCTGTAATGCCAAGCAGCTAGAGGTTTAGTGAATTAGCGGATTATACCATTCAACTGCGACATATCTACCATTTACAAACTCAACAAATATAATGTAATAAATTATTGCTGCAATAAGTTTTTTTGCATAATAATGGGTTATAAACAACTGAGAAATTAAAAACAATACATGGAAGGAAGTTTGATTTTTGATTGAATAAAACAGGGCACGACAAGCTTATCGAATCAATTTTAAAAGCAGTTTTCAATCCTCGATTTGTCTCGGATTTGTTAGCATATAATACGATAACGCTGTTTATATATGTCTAACAAGTCAAAAAGAAAAAAAGTATAATTAACCGAAATATGAAACAAAAATTTTAGATCAGCTGTGAGTTCATGCAGATAGCAAAATATTTACTTTTAATTTTTCTGTTTGGCCCCCAATTAAAATAGAAAAAGAGGAAAAATGAAGTAGTTAGGCATACCTGCAAACAGTGTTGCAAAATTTGATTTAGTTTTATCGATCTGAATGTGCCAAAACTATAAGCTATGTATTAGAACTTCGATCACAAAACTCAAGCTAATTTTGGTACATTTGCAAACCGTAGTGTCAGTGTGTAGTTGTGACTATGGAAACGTGTCAAGTGGTGCATGTCGCGGCGAGTACATTTTTAAGTGTTTGCGAGTGTCGAGAATGCCGTCTTTGAATGCCTTAATTATTACGTACGCTTCCGGCCTGGGTTCACACTGGCTTCATTAGGACGAGCCTTGTATGGATAATAGTATCATGATCAACATTGAGATTTATGTATATAGCTCAATGGTGGTCAGGGACTCGGCTTGGCTGTTCCCTAAATCTTTTTGATGGATTATAAACAGAATTAACTATTTATCAAAATATTGAAAACTGGCTTATCAAACGAAAAAGTTTTTATTGATAAAAATATCTACCTATACAAAAATGTGCTCTTTAGGGTTCCGTATCCAAAGGGTCCAAACGGGACCTTATCGTATTACTGAGACTCCGCTGTCTGTCCGTTTGTCACAGGGCTCTATCTCTTGAACCGTAATAGCTAGACACTTGAAATTTTCACCGATTATGTATTACTGTGGCTGCTATAACAACAAACACTAAAAATAAAAAAGTTAAAAATTAAAGGGGGTCGTCATACAAAAAACGTGTTTTTTCAGCGTTTTTAACTAGAATTTTATAATGGCATTAACTAGATACTTAAATTTTTTACAGATTATGTATTACTTTGGTCGCTATAACAACAAATACTTACTAAAAATAAAAAAGTCAACAATTAAAAGGGGTCGTCATACGAAAAACGTGTTTTTCAGCGTTTTTAACTAGATCTTTTAATGGCATTATTGGCTTATTTTTAATGGCATACTTGAAATTTTCATCGATTATGTATATTAGCTACTATGGCTTCTATAACAACAAATACTAAAAATAAGATAAAGTTAAAAATTTAAGGGGGTCGTCATACAAAACACTTGTTTCTTCAACGTTTTAAAACATTGTGCGGAGGTACAAGTGCGAGTCCGACTCGCACTTGTATCTTAAAAGTTTACGTAAGTTTACGCCCGTTTATTTTAAAAGTTGTCTGTCTGTATTTGTCCTTTGTTTAAAACTACTTTGTGGCTACCCAAAGTTATTTTAAACAATCTGTTTGATTTGTCCTTAACTATTTATTTATTTGTCCTTAGGGTTTGTCTACAAAAATACAAAACATCAAAGTGTAAGTTAAGTATAATTTCACATGCGCTAACAAACGTGCAAATTAAAATTAATTTCTAATAAACGGGCAAGTGCGAGTCGGAATCGTACATGAAGGGTTCCGTACCACCTTACAATGTTTTAAAACGCTCAAGAAACACGTTTCTTGTATGCCGACCCCCCCTATAATTATTAACTTTATCTTATTTTTAGTATTTGTTGTTATAGCGGTCACAGTAATACATAATCGGTGAAAATTTCAGATGTCTAGCTATTACGGTTCAAGAGATAGAGCCCTGTGACAGACGGACAGACGGACATACAGCGGAGTCTCAGTAATAGGGTCCCGTTTGCACCCTTCGGGAACGGAACCCTAAAAACGATGACTATCCCCAGAATGATAAAGTGCTCTAAGGTTACGTTAAGGGGCTGATAAGATAGGCTAATAGCCGCCTCATCCAATACTATGAAACTTCAGGGTCAAACCGTTTAACGGTCAAGATGGCGGTAAAATAGAAAAGATTAACAGAAGTAACACTTTTAAAAATTTTAAATACAAAATGATGGTCGAGATTAACACTGGAAAGGGACAAGTGTAAGAATATGGGAGTTTAATCAAACAAGATACAAAAGTATAATCGAAGAACCCCGTGAGGAACGAAGTTCCATAAATCTTTTTTTTTAAACCTTAGATTCCTTCTGTCGTAGTTCAGGTACTCGAACCTTTATCCTTATATGGCTGCCTTTTGTTACGAAATGTTAACTTCTCTTTTAGGTAATAATTAATAATTTAAATATATATAAACATTACACGTAATGTATACAAAATTTATTGACGTGTAAGGGTTGTGACAAATCTGACAGCACGGAACGCATCAGCACTGGACATGCTGAAGCGTTCCGTCACTCTCTCTCTCGCTCTAGCAAATGACTTCTAAATGACAGAAAAGGAAAGCAGCTTAGGAAAGTGCTGTTCCGTGCTGACAGATGTGTCCCAACCCTTTTAGGGTTGGGACACATCTGCCTAGGGTGCCTGCAAAGGCCTTATTACTGAATAAACGTTTTAATTTTGAATTTTTGAACTTTCCCGTTATGTTACATTTTCTCCCTGCGAACTCTTACCGCAGGTCGCGCTTCGTTACAAAAAATATTTAAAATTGATACATTAATTTGGGAAATACAATGCTATAGACAGGATCATTACTCCATAAGCTAACAATTCAGCCATCCGATAGTATCGTTCTATTTTAATGTCAAACCAGACTACGATATATCTTCATTCTGTAGCACTCAATGTTTGCGACGCTAGCACGAAGTTACGAACGTATGTCGTGTCGCTTTTGAAGTAAAAGTACCAGATCTATACGAGAAAATCGAAATCGAAAAATTTGCCGTTTGGTTCCCGGTAGAGTAGAATAGGACCACTCCAAGTCTTTCCGCGGATGTCGTAGAAGGCGACTTAGGAAACCCAAGCTAAACAAAGCTTATAAACATCAACGAGACCTCTCCAACCCGTCTGGCCAGCGTGGAGAGTGTAGGCAAAATCCTCTGACTGCTCTAGCTTATATATGGTTTTGGTAGTACAGAGAGGGTCGTGTTCCTGCAGTGGAGACTAAAAAGACGTAATGATAATGATGATGACGAGAAAATCACACATTTGACGGCCTCCGTGGCGTAATGGTTAACACGCTAGACCGCTAGGTTCTGGGTTCGATCCCCAGCCAGGGCAAGTTGGAAAATTGCCTTTTTCAAATTGTCCTGGGTCTTGGGTGATTATCTTTATTTGTATTTATCATAAAATGTAGTATCGTTTAGTAAGTATCCCATAACACAAGTTTTAAACTAACTTTGGGGCTAGCTTGATCAGTGTGATTTGTATCTAAGGTATAAAAAAATATATATTAAGGGAGCACCGTACATTGTTCAAGATTTGCAACCTATCCTGTGAGGTCGAAATTCTAAAATCAAGTACTCATAGATACGGGTTGTTGGTTCTTTCTTACTTACTTTACTTTGTGCTGGTATTAAAAACACGCAATGCAGTAATTCTGTCACGCAAGTTCGACAATGTACTATCCTACTTTTTATGTAGTGGGCCCATGCCGAGCGTCTATAATGTACAGCTTGACATTTTGAAATTGCCGAGTAACGCCGACGTGATAAGATTCGGCAAGTGAAGGAAATCCGCCGACTTGGGTGGTATTATGGGAATAAGGAGAAAACATGGGGTATGTCTGTACTATTGGTGTAAGAGTTATATGTTCTTGGGAGACATGTTTCTTGGGAGACTATTGAGGTTCTTGTATCTAATAAAGTCACCTTTTTCTTTCTTATGGAACGGGCAGAACTGTAGAATAGACAAGCAGATAGATTTTTCAAAGGTTTTGGGTTCGATCCCCAGCCAGAGCAAATGAGAAAATGGCCTTTTTAAAATTATCCTGACTCTTGGGTCTCAAAAAGGGGGTATCAACCCGAAAGGGAGTAAACGTACATATTTTTTTGCGATTTCAGGGATGGTCCCATAGAAAAAGTTGTTCACATTGATTAGTACGTTTACTCGCTGTCGGATTGATTTCCCTCTTTTTGTTACACGTTATATACATATATGTGTTTATTATAAAATATAGTATCGTTAAGTTAGTATCTAGTGATATACAAGTTTAAACTTAGTTTGGGAATGGCTTGATCAGTGTGATTTGTCCTTATTTATTTATTTATTTTATAGCTTTTTATTTACCTATTTCAAAATACTTGCAAGATTTGAGCTTAGTGGCCCGGAGGGAGAACGTATTACTAGCGCTTTCACAAGTTAAGTGTCGCTGTGCGTGGTCCATATTTTGATGGGTGACAAGATGCATGATAATTTCTCGAGCGCCTCCGTGCTTCGGAAAGCACGTTCAGCCGTTGGTCCTAGCTGTCAACATTGTATCGAGCTATGTCAGATGCCTTTATAGTGAAAAATCTGACATCAGTGTTGACCACTTTGTGTAAGTGAACGAAATATATCACACCTGTAAGAAGTTATGTAAATGTTGGTAAAAAGTTTTGTAAATTTTCAAAAAGATATGACAAACGCCAATTAGTTAAACTGAGTCATCAATGCAATAATGTTTGTCATTACTTGTGCTCAACCCTAGTTCCTTTCCGATAAGACTACCTAATGCCAGATCTCTATAAATCTTGATCGAATCCGAATCGAATGTGTGTCGGAATGTACCCCAAGAAAGGTTGACATCGGGCGGCGGCCCACAGTGGGCTGAAAATGAATCTCCTTAGACTTAGCGTCGCCCAAAAATCAAGTACCTAATTTTGAAAAAAAAATAAGTAAAAAAATAAGTTTAAGTAAAAAAAAAACGACGGGTTGCACTCCGGGAGTGCCGGCAGAAGTTAAAACTTGAATATTAACGTTGTGCATTTTTGATTTTTTGGAATGGTTAGGAAATAATTTTGCACGAATTGCTTTAATTATCAGTATAAAAGTATCGTAGAAGTGCGCTATCGTAAACAAACATGACAATTTATATTACATTAAAAAGTTTATCTCTCAGCTAAACGAAACAGCAGGCGCAGGCATACATTTTCGCCGCCCCGTAGAAAGAGAGGGGGATACTTCCTCTCCTACGCCGCGCCGGCTGTCTACTCTCCATCCGTCTTACGAATTTTCGATCAGGACACGTGTCCTGACGCGAGTTTAACATTTTTTACCCATTACAAAAAAAGTGAACAACGCCGCTAAAGAAGTTTTCACTTGAAAAACTTGTAAAATAAAACTTCAAAATACCAGTCGCAAAATAAAAATAACTTCATTGAACTAAAAAGTGAACACCTTCCGGTGGTATTCGAACTCTAGACGCTTAAGTCGTTCTGATCTCAAAACTGGACTATTCATCTTTCGACAATGCTAGTGAAAATATCCGTCTATTGTATGTCATAATAGAAAATAAAATTCCATTGTTATTTTATTGTCACTACAAACACAAAATGGTCGTAAGAGCCATAAACCCCAAAGGCGCTTAGGCCCCTTGTGCCAACTCCGCTCCGTCTTACGAATTTTCGATCAGGACACGTGTCCTGACGCGAGTTTAACATTTTTTACCCATTACAAATTAAAAGTGCACAACGCCGCTAAAGAAGTTTTCACTTCAAAAATGCACTTAGTTCTTCACCTTGTAAAGTGGTGTAGAAGAAAGGGCATAACATTGCAACACTAAAATACATATTCTTTATTTCAAATTTTGAAAATGTCAACGTTTCGATCAGGCTTTAATGATAATGTAGGTTATTTGATGCATTTTATGATATAGAATGTTATTTCTTAAGAAATCTTAAGAATAAGAAATAAAATTTTTAAAACTGTTCATCTATACTAATATTATAAAGCGGAAGAGTTTGTTTGTTTGTTTAAACGCGCTAATCTCAGGAACTAATGGTCCGATTTGAAAAATTATTTTTTGTTGGGTAGTCCATTTATAGAGGAAGGCTTTAGGCTATATAACATTACGTTCCGACAACCACGCGAACGAAGTCGCGGGCACAGCTAGCTTCATATAAAAAGAAAAGAAAATCGCAACTAAGTCAAATGTTCCGAAGGTTTCCGAGATTAAAGTTTTAGTAATATATATAGCTTATTTGATGCATTATAAGATAAAGAAAGTAATTTTTAAAGAATCTTAAAAAATAAGGAATAAAATCAAAGAGACTGTTCATCTCCAAACGAAAAAAAAGAAAATCGCATATAAGTCAATGTTCCGAAGGTTTCCGAAGTTCGAGCTTTAGTGTTAAATTTAGCTTATTTGATGCAATATAATATACAAAAAGTCATTTGTTAAGAAAGTTTAAGAGTTAGGAATAAAACAAAAAAACTGTTCATCTCCATACAAAAAAAAAAAGAAAATGGCTTATATCTCATTTAATACTAGCTTTATTAAAAAAAGTACTTGATTTTTGGGCGACGCTAAGTCTATGGAGCTTCATTTTCAGCCCACTGTGCGGCCGTTTGTAAAACTTTCGCACAAATGCATTCTCAAAGAGGAATGACGTCAGGCAGGCGGCCGGTCGTAAAACTATAGCCAAATCGTTTAAACTAGTGTGGATATGCATATTTTATTTTGAGAAGATAAAACTGGAATGCGCACCCCGGGCTCCGAAGCAGCACAGCTGAAGATGCATTCGGGAAACGCTAAGATAAAGGGTATCCCATACAAATTGTCTGATCGGCCAAACACTTTAGTATTGGAAAGACGACATTTTTTTGGATGCCAGCATCGTTCCTACGAACAGCAGTGGAATTCCTGTGACTACCCACATAACATATTCCGTATATCTACCGGTAAAGCACTAGACACTAGTTGTTCATTTATGACCGACACTGCAACACTGCAAAATGACTGTATCCTTTATTCCACTGCAGTAGGTTCCGTATTAATTAGTGCCTTATATAGTATGATATGATGTTGACCCTTTCTATTGTCAACCGTATACAGGGTGATTTTTAACCTCCTAGCTAAGAATTCACGGAAAGTACTCTTTAAGCCAAATATAAAATAAATATTCTCATACATTTCTAAAAACCAAAGATATCAGCCAACAAATGCACATGTTACCGCCTGTTACCGGGCGACTGACGGGCGGTGGCTAGCGAGCGAGGAGAGCAACGACTGCTTGTATAGTAAAGTTAGAAAGTTAGCCATTTATTAGAAACTATCTTTTGCCTGCGGCTTCGCTCGCGTCCTTTCTTAGCGGATGCCGACGTCATAACATCTACCTGCATGCCAAATTTCAGCCCAATCCGTCCAGTGGTTTGGGCTGTGCGTTGATAGATCACTATGTCAGTCAGTCAGTCAGTCACCTTTGAGTTATATATATTTAGATTTTGAAGAAAAATTTACAAATATTATGTCTTTTTAACCGACTTAAAAAAAGAGGAGGTTATCAATTCGTTGGAATCTTTTTTTCGTTTTTATGTATGTTTCCCGATTACTCGAAGACGCCTGGACTGATTTGGAAAATTCTTTTTAATTTGAAAGGCTATATTTCCCAGGTGGTCACATCCAATTTTTATTAAAATCGGCTGTGGTTTGTTATTTGAACGAAAATATGTAACTAGAAAAAATATGTCATAGAAACAATTGTTTGAATATTTTCTGGTATTAAAGTCGGTTTTTTGTTTTGAAAAAATATCAATAATTATTTCAGACGGTTTTGTGTTCTGTTAGTGTATCTGATTCCAAGATTTCAATAAAGCAGGGTAGTGTTAAAATCAACCTGCATTACACCCGGTATACTTCCATCTTTGTAGACTTATAGACCAGGTTCAACACGCTAAAGTCCTTTGACCATCAAGGATACACCACGGTTCTGAGAAGTCTATCATTAGCCATAATAAGAGTTGGAGGTTTGCCAATGTTGGCGCTGTCGGTGAAAAATGAGCGAGAATCGCCTCCTGGGTGGTCTTTATCTGACGTTTATTACTGCTAAGTACTGCACATACTTCAGAGGAAATATTTGACGCTGCAGTTTTTAAAAAAATCAAACAAAACAATATAAAAAGAACTTTATTGTGCCAAATGACATTAACAATTTCAAAATTTAAAGTAAAGACCTGTAATAAACGCTAATTGTCTTTTTAAAATGATTTATTTTATCAATTAAATCACTTCCGCACTTAATCCATTTAAAACACTAACATGCCAAGGAGGCCCAAAGCACACTGTATATGTATAACGTCTAACAAAACATACTGGAACTATTAAAATAGTTCTAAATTTACCCTTGATATATCAAGGGTAAATTCAGTTCATGATACTGAATAACTTTCCCAAAGAAACATACTCGTATATCGACTGAGACTGATATGTGAAAAATATTGTTGTAACAACTTGTATTGGAAAAAATATAATTTTGACCCCCAATACTAATTATTTTTCATAATTCGTTATATGTTCCTTGGGGAAAGTTGTTCAGTATCATGGACTGAATTCAGCCTCAAAATAGTTTCAGTATATTTTTTTAGATCCTGTATAATCACTATTTGGGATAGATTCCGTACATTGAATATAAAAAACCTTATACGCATTACACATGCACTTGTGTTATGCGTACTCCGCTTATATGTATATTGTGATGTTGGTTCAGTTTGATAACATACTCGTATTAGAGGTATTTCTGACTATACAAGATGTAATTATATCTGATGTGTATTCCTGATTATGACAATTAGTGATAGCGCTTATCGGTAATTAGCCTACAGCGGCTACAGCTGAGATAATTAGCAATTACAGGAGCCTAATTTGAAGATTTGAAATTTTGATTATGTATGATATAGGGACTGCTAATACTCGACAGTTTAATGTTTATCAATTTTATATACAACATGGAAAAGACATACCCGTAAGAAATTGAACCACGGTCTATAGGTATATTGTACTATATCTTTACAGTATAATGAAATTAAAATAACAGCCAAAAAACAAAAATAATTTTCGGCATTTCCATACAAAAGTGGGCGATTTATATAACGTCGATTTTTTTTTACTGTTATTTTAATTTTATTATACTATAGTGATCTAGTAGATAGCCCGTGGTTCGATTTATTACGGGTATGTAATAAAACTTCCCCTTCCACGTTTAATGTATGTATATACAGGTATTTTTAGATAGGGATAAACACATTGATTGAGCTAGCCCCAAAGTAAGTTTAAACTTGTGTTATTGGATACTATATTTTATTATAAATTCTTATAGATAAATAACGAAGACATAGATAATTTACTTAAAAAAAAATTGGTAAATTGTGTTACAATTACAATAATTCTATTGTTCTGTACAATTTGTATTTGATGGACAATAAAGATTTAATAAATAAAAATAAATAAATAATCAGGTGTTGGAGTCTACTTTTAAGAAATAAACTTGAAAAAGGCAATTTTCCGACTTGCCCTGGCTGGGGATGGCCTGGACCTGGGCGGACCTAGGACCTCAGAGTGACGGAATAGCATGTTAACCAATACGCCACGGAGGTGGTCGCGTGTAGATAGAGCCAATATTTTTTTAAGTTCGAACATGAGCCAAAGTCGCTGAGATATGGGCTTCACGAGTTAACAGTTCGGGCACAGAAATTAATAAGGGTATCATACAGAATGGAATCTCCTAAGGTCCCGCTCGAGGGGCGAGAGCGGGCACACACGCATTGACGTGTGCGTGCACGGATGTATAGTTTCGTTTCGTTTGTAGTAGTGTAGGCATAAATGATACTCCGCTTCTATGAAGTTTCATACCTATGGTTCGAGGTGAACTTGTTTAAATATATTTATATTTAGTGTGCATTTATGTGGATTTTAAGTACTTGATCGCGGTACTTTGCGTTTCATATCACGCGTGGCGTATGAAATCCCTTCACGTGAATACTGGAGTGTTTTGAATATTGAATTCGTTAGTACCTACAGTGGATTTACTCCTTTTTAGCGCTCATGAATTATTTATATGATTCATACCGTGTAATACTTTCGGTGATGATATGTTTGTGCTACTTTCAAAGCACTATCCATATATAGCCTTTGTTAGTGGTAATTTATATGCTAAGACTGTTTTTTAAGGGTAATGACATAGATAAAAAAACATTGTATTTAAATGTGTAAAAAAAATAAATTTAAACAGCATAAATTGAGCTAGCCCGAAAGAAAGTGGTGAATGTTATGGCATTTATCATTATTGATTAATTAGGGTGTCTACCTAAGTACATATCATAAGTTGTAAATTTCAAAAAATAAATGTAAAAAGTATTATATGTGTGCAATTAGAAAGAATGTATGGGAAACGTATTCATATCGAGTCTGAGTTAAAAATATTTTTTTCTTATTAAATATAAATGTACTTGTACTTTACTGTTCTAGTTGGTAATTAATAATGTTTGCCAAACAACATTTAAATGAATAAATAACAAAAAAATTGTATTATTAGACTAAAAACGGCGTGAAACATTTTTTCTTAATTTTTAAAATAAATTATCCTGAACTTTTTGCCTCCAGTGTTTCACGGCGACTATTATTAAGAAAGTAAAAAAAAAACTCTAAAATAACTACCTACAAGTATGGTAAAAAATTCAAGCTAACTTTTTTAAAACTACAAGCAACCAACATTAAATTTCACAAATCAGCCGCGGGCGCAGACATCGCATTCGCGATAGACAGTAATTTGGACTAGAAATCAGCATTTCTATTACAGACGCCGAAGCAGTGGCTCTTTTCATACGATTATAAGACAATTTTCTTGCTTCGGTTTCACTTCCAGTAATATCTGATGATAGTACTCGTTAACATATAGAAAGAAAAATGGTTGCTTATTTACTGAGCGAGCGAAGCGTATGTTTCGAGATTGGAAGAAAATATTTTGTGCGTCAGTCTGTTCTCGCCTACAGGTCGAATTTTTCAAGCGATTTTGACGTATATTGGCACACAAGTTTCTTGATTTATTAAACTTTTCACAGCGAGACTGTTTATCAGTTGTTGTGCTCCCAACGCGAGGAATTGTGAATATCCATAGGTTTTGGTCGGATAAATCCGAAGCTCGCAAAATGGGCACGAAAATGTTAAAGGGTTAATTTTTTTTCTCGATTGCGATTTTTGAAGGGGGAAAGAGGGAAACAGGGAAACTAAGCTGTACCGTTATTTATTGTCAAATTTCAATCAAATATGAGAGGCACACTAAGGACTTCAAAAACAAGATGTTGCAAAATATTTCCAAAAGAAGGGGCAAAAGGAGGGAAGTTTGCTGTAGCGTTATATATGGACGAATTTCACTGAAATAGCTTCGCAAAGCCAACGGAAAGGGGATTGGTTATTGCATGATCATAAATGCTCGCGAGATATACTGTTATCACAGAACCACTAGTAAATTAACATAAATATAAGCTAAAATGGTTACCTATACGGCTCTGTAGAAAAAGTCGCATTCTTTGTCTCCTTTACAACGTCCTACACTATCCTTCTTTCCCCTCCTACTCGTATCTACGTGAGCGCTTTTCCTTTTTATGTTCTCTAAATTCTCTTTGCAGATCCCACTTACAGCACCACTACCTTTTCCTACTTCTTCTCGGTATATGCGGTCAGACTAAGGAACTCATTACCACCTATACGCGAATCTAAATTGATCTCTGTGTTTAAAAGACGAGTAAAAGATTATTATTTATCGGAATCATCTTAGTTGTAGTTTATATTATATTAAGTATATTTATTTCTAAATAGACATATGTATTTATTTAAGTATGTATGTAACATATGTATATGTATGTTTATCTGTAGTTTCATAGTATGTTAATTTCTTCTTCTTCCTTTTTTTAACGAACACGCCTGTATGCCTTTCATATATGAACATCTCCTCTCACGGGCCTACTGGAAGAGGTCTCTTTTGAGATAAGTAGTGCCTTTGTACAACTTTTTGTTTATGTATTCTCTGTATATATTGTCCGTGTACATAAATTGGTAAATAAATAAATAATAATCACAGTAAGTCCAATCGGTATTTCGGTTTATCAAAACTAAGATCACCTGTTTCAGTTTCACTGTTTCTCTTATAAGCTTATTCATCTTAAACGCCAATTTGGGGTCTATCATATTATAATCCTAAATCGGTTTCACCTGTTTCATTAGAAGAGATTACACTAAGAGCCAAGGCGAGAGGGGTAACTGCGATCTAAGGCAAGCAAATACATATAAATAATAAATAAATAGATAAAAGGACAAATCACACTGATTGAGCTAGCCCCAAAGTTAGTTTACCTAAACTTGTATTATGGAATACTAACTCAACGATAGGTACCATATTTTAAAGACCAAGATAATATGAAAAAGGCCATTTTCAAACTAGCCCTAGCTGAACCTCCGGATTGGCGGACTAGTGTGTTGACCACGGAGGACGTCATACAGACTTTTTAACCACCAGCACAGAATACATAAGAGTCAAACAGAATGGTATCTCACAGCGTCTCCCGCAAATTGGCGTCCCCGCACCTCTCCCCCGCACTTTGTGAGCTTTGACGGCTCCAAACCAGGGTTTAATTACTAGCCGCACGCAATACGCGACGTGTGTTGTCTTGAGAACTGTCAACCAATAGTAACCATCATGGTGAGAAGGTGCGCGTATAATAATTGTTTATCCACCCAATACTCTAAAGAACGTATATTTCATACATTTCCAAATGATGAAAACAGGTAAGCAAAGCAACAATATAATTTCACGTTATTACCCAGCAACCATCTTGATATATATACCCTTCTCGCTCTCTCGCATTGGCGGGAGATACACAAGAGCGAGAAGGCCTCGCTCACAGGTAATCAGTGCTAAATGCCATTGTTGACAATGACAACTTGACATGCTGTTCGTATAAGCGTGATAAACATTTTTATTGAATTTATTCATATAATTACCGTATAGTTTTGCGCCGAATATGCAAATTACTATATTACAATAGTGAATTAGAGAAATAAGTGCGTTACATTATAAATGACTCAATAATAATCAGTAAAGTGAACTAATGGTGAAATGGACAATGAACATAATGAAAAATATTTGTGAAGTGATATTATGTAGCTGTTTCCGACTTTCCTGTAACATTTAATACATATAAAACAGAATATTTTTTTCGTCATAGTGTTCGCAAATCTTCCGGTATGGAAAAATATAATCGTAAATATGTCGAACTCGTTAGTAGGTGAGTATTAAAATAATTCTGCGGTGCGACCTTAAGTATAAAACTCACACATCGACGTGTGTACAGATACATTGTTTCGTTTGTAGTAGTAGTAGGTATATATGTGTCGGCGAGGTGGCGCTTCGATCGTGCGAAACGTCAACTGTCAACTATCAACTGTCAAATGTGGCTGTCATCTGTTTACGTCTATGGTGCATTGCGAAACGTCAAGTTATTATGACATTGACAGCTGTCATCACTTGGGATTGGTCTGTGCTTGGTATAAACGGGCATTCTAACTTGAGCCGCCATATTGAACGGACGCAAGCGCAGAACTCTCCACGTTTCGTATTGCAATCCGTTTACATCGCACTAGTGTTAGCATATTTCTTGTGACTTACTAAGTAAATTGATTAAAGGGGTAGTTTGAGATCGATCCGCGAGTTTATTTCAAGAAACCACCCACACTACCCAAGATGGCGGACGATGATGAACCAAGTTCTCGGCCTATCCCGCTCGTATCTCCGACATCAGAAGTGGGATCTGCTCGCCATCTCCCACTTGGGAACAACGACGACATGTGGCGCAATCTGTTGGAGCAACAAAATCGGAACTTTTTGGCGATCATCGAGGCTATGAAGGTACCGCAACCAAATCGAATTCAGTTACCCGAATTTGAACCACATAAGCATTGCGATCCGCGCGCATGGTTAAACACTGCTGATCTCTGTATGGCGGAAAAACCGTTAGAAGGCGCAGCGCTTGTTATCGCACTGAGTAAAGCACTGAAGGGCCAGTCGTCTACATGGTTTTCGCAAATTACGTTTCCGGGCATTACATGGACCGATTTTAAATCCCTGTTCAATGCGAGATATGACTGCCGTGATACTGCTGCTGCGTTTCTCATCAACTTGAACAATAATCGACCAAAGGAAGGAGAGTCGTTAACTTCCTATGCCGCTACGATGTATACGTCGCTTATGTCGCGATGGAAGGATATGTCTACCGAAGAGGTAGTGGTGTCCACCATCCTCGCACACCTCGCACAAATTGAACCACGTGTGCAACGCTTGTCTTTTACCACCGAGGTGTCATCAAGAGCGAAGCTTCAACAAGAACTGTCTGCGGTATCGTTCTTAAAGAGGAAGGTGAGTGAACGTGATGGACCTGATGCTAAGCGATTCAAGCCTTCAACCACACCCAGCCTAGGAAAATGCTTCAACTGTGGAAAACCCGGACATAAAGCATCCCAATGCAAGTCGAAGCCGCTTTCTACCACGTCGAGGGATCCGCGACCTCAACTACCTCCAGCGAAGCCAGGCGTCGTCTGCTTCAACTGCCGTGGCATCGGGCACTACGCGAAGAACTGCACGAAGCCGAGCGACAAGGGAACCGGTGGTGCAGCCCAGACGTCTGCCGAGAAGAGGGTCGACGTGTGTGACGTCACCGCTCCGCGTGGTACAATGAGACACTCAGGTGAGGAGTTTTCGTTTTATTACGATTCGGGTGCTGAGTGTTCCTTGATGAAAGAGACGATTTGCAACAAGTTTAAGGGCAAACGATTGTATAACTCTGTTACCATGACGGGTATAGGTTGGGCGAGAGTTGTCAGTACTGTACAGATTTTGACTACCGTTACTATAGACGGCATGTGTGTAGAGGTTCTTTTTCACGTTTTGACTTAGGTAAAGCTAAGCTGGTTAAATTTTCCGTAGGTGACTTTGTTTTGTTACAAAATGAGGAGCGTAACCAGACGAAATTAGATCCGAAATACAAGGGACCGTTTAAGGTCATTGAGTTGTTAGATGGTGATCGTTACTTGTTAAAGGCGTTAGATTCTAGGAGGACATACAAGTATGCCCATAATAGACTGAGAAGGATGCCTGAAGGTCAGTTGATTGTAGAAGAGTTGGTTGATCAAAGTGATGATCACGTATCTGAAGTTCCTGGCACATCGCGTGATTAAGTTAGGTAACACTCGATAGAGGTGTTACTGGAGCGCTCGATGGAGGTGCTCGCGGGGACAATGCTCGACGGAGGCATTGTTCGCCTATGTGCTCGATGGAGGCACGGTGTCACAATGCTCGATGGAGGCATTGATAGCATAACGCTCGAGGGAGGCGTTTTGCTTGTGTTGTTAAAGGCATGAAGAGAACATAATGCTCGAGGGAGGTGTTATGTGTCTTGGTGTGTGCATTCTATGGCACTGCATAGAATCACGATATGTGATCAGTTGTGTACTGATGAGTGTTAAGATTTGATTAAAGTCCGAACTTCAGATATCCTTCAAGGTTGATCTACTAAGGTAGTATGTGTTCAGTGTACCTAGTTTGTGATCAATGTACATAGTATGTGATTAGTGTACACGGTATACGATCGATGTACATAGTAGGTATGAGATCAGTCCGTTCCAGAGTTTGTATTTAGAGTTGTAATAAAGGTGATGGTCATGTAACTGTGTTTTTATAGGTCAGAGATGACCGAGCGATGACAAGACTACTGGCAGTGTGTTTCTCTTTCAGACACACACGAGGACGTGTGATGCGGCAGGATGGCCGTGTCGGCGAGGTGGCGCTTCGATCGTGCGAAACGTCAACTGTCAACTATCAACTGTCAAATGTGGCTGTCATCTGTTTACGTCTATGGTGCATTGCGAAACGTCAAGTTATTATGACATTGACAGCTGTCATCACTTGGGATTGGTCTGTGCTTGGTATAAACGGGCATTCTAACTTGAGCCGCCATATTGAACGGACGCAAGCGCAGAACTCTCCACGTTTCGTATTGCAATCCGTTTACATCGCACTAGTGTTAGCATATTTCTTGTGACTTACTAAGTAAATTGATTAAAGGGGTAGTTTGTGATCGATCCGCGAGTTTATTTCAAGAAACCACCCACACTACCCAAGATGGCGGACGATGATGAACCAAGTTCTCGGCCTATCCCGCTCGTATCTCCGACATATGTTACTCTGAATCAATGGAGAGTCATACCAGTGCCACCAGCCAAAGTTTTAGAGCAAGTTGAATGAATGAATAACTCTTTATTGCACCTAAAAAATAAATAAAAAATTAACAAAATACAAATTGTAAATATATATACATAGGTACAATGGGCGGTCTTATCGCTGACAGCGATCTCTTCCAGACAACCAGTAGATGGAGAGAAATGTAGGCACGTGAAAAAGAAACGGTGGCGCTAAGAAAACGATAACATGAGATAAATATTTACATAAATAAGGCTACTTTTAAATTAGCATATATTAATATTAGGTCCTTACATATGAAATTGCCGATTTTCAATACTGGCAACTTTAAAATCAAATATCTTGCGTTTCATTAGGAATTCCAAATTCAAATTTATTTCGAAATAAAGCCAGAAAAATATTGTTTTAAAATTCGTACTTCATTTGTTTTAACATCATTTGTTTGAGTTTCAACATTGCTATAACAACAACTATGGACAAATTGAAAATTCGCGGTATTTACGAATACGAGTTCCACCGTGGCACCAGTGCTGCAGAAACGACTCGAAGAATTAACGACGTGTATGGACCAGGCACCGCTAACGAACGAACGGTGCGTTTTTGGTTTCAACGTTTCCGTTCTAGAAATTTCGATTTACACAATGAGCCTCGTGGACGACCTGATACTCAAGTGAATAACGAAGAATTGAAGGCGATAGTGGAAGCGGATCCATCTCAAACCACTTCTGAATTAGCAGCAGTCTTCGGCGTAAGTGACAAATCGATACTTATCCACTTGCGCCAAATCGGAAAAATTAAAAAACTCGAAAAGTGGGTACCGCACGAATTGACTAAAGCAAACCAACAAACACGCGTTGCTTGCTGCGTTTCTTTGCTTAATCGCCACAATAATGAGGGGATTTTGAACCGTATCGTGACTTGTGATGAGAAATGGATCCTGTACGACAATCGGAAGCGATCATCACAATGGCTTGACCCTGGAGAACCGGCAAAACCTTGCCCTAAGCGAAAACTGACCAAAAAGAAGATTCTGGTTAGTGTTTGGTGGACCAGTGCTGGTGTTATCCACTACAGCTTCTTGAGATCAGGCCAGACGATTACTGCAGACTTGTATTGCCAACAATTGCAAACAATGATAGAAAAGCTCGCCATTAAACAACCGAGACTGATGAATTGCTCTAGCCCACTGCTCCTTCAGGATAACGCTAGACCACACACTGCACATCAAACGATCGCCAAGTTAGAGGAGCTGCGACTGGAACCTCTGCGTCACCCACCATACTCTCCAGATCTTGCCCCAACCAATTACCACTTTTTTCAAAATTTGGATAACTTTTACAAGGAAAAAATTTCAAATCTGATGAGGCAGTCAAAACCGCCTTCAAACAGTTCATAGACTCTCGCTCCCAGGATTTTTTTCCCAAAGGTATCAATGATCTGCCTATAAAATAGCGGAAGTGTATCGATAACAACGGCGCATACTTCAATTGATTAAATAATAATTTCATTAAAAAAAACTTGTTTCACTTTTTTGATACTGAACGGCAATTTCATATGTAAGGATACACTACACGTATAGGTATTCTATAATATTCTTACACATAAAACTACATATTTATAATACAATATATCTACTTATATAGGTATAATAAATATAGTATACATATATATATATATATATAAATACATATGCTACAATTGCTTTAATAATGTACGATTACTCAGCTAGATAGACTTCTTTAAGTCTGTTCTAAGTTCAGTCAGTTCAGCAAGTTCAGTCTATGATACTAAACTTCTATACATAAATACAATCAACGAAAAACTAAAATAATAATTCGTCTTTCCATTCAAGTCAGCGCTCAGCCAAACGGATTTTGTACAGGACCAACATTTTTTATCGATTTTTTAATAACTCTTTTTATAGTTCAGTATCATGGACTGAACTTGCTCCAAAAATTTGGCTGGTGTTTAAAAAGTCACCCTGTATATTATGTACTTACTGTAAAACGTATGCGCAGGAAGCAGATTTCAAAGACATCTAAGACTTATAATAAACAGAACACGCTAATCAATGGCTTTTTCTAGCATCATTAGACAATTTTCTTGGAACGGTTTCACTTGCATTGACCAGCCCGGCTTGAAAGCGAAGTCATGTTCTGGCGCGCGGTACGCCGTATTAGGCACATTTCCACCGGCGGCAACGACTGGCATTTTCCGTTCCTCGTAAGTGTCCTTTTTTATAGTTTGTATTTTTCCTACTTTCGATTGTATAAATACATTATCACGCCATTTTAGATTTTGCGGCTCTAATCAGACAGAGCCTAGAGACGCAACATCCAAAGGCCACTTTTAGCGTCATGGTGGGCGAGAAGATTGAAAAGGAAAATAGTGATGGGTTGCGAGCCGCACCGCCTATTAACATGATTAGCATTTCACCTATTCCCTCGATCGGCTTTTATGACCTGCGCATTCACATTCTAAGTTGGAGCATGTAAAACTTTATTGTAAAAAAAAAACCAAAACCCTAATAGAAAATATGTAGAAACAAGTACTCATTAAAAAATCTTTTTAGAAACAAGTTTTTATATAAAACAAAGAACTAAATAGTTTAAAGTGCTTTTCAAGATTTAATTGAGCCCGAACTTGGTGGGGTTATGTTATTTAACATAGAGATGCCGCGCGGCCACGTTCCGGCTTCATCATGAGATCAGGTCATTGGTACAATAATATTGCATTGTCACCCAACTTACAAAAGTATGTAAAGTTTCGGCTCAAACTAAAAATGTAGTGGTTCTAATTTAGCTTGAAAGATTTGATTACGGACACACAGACAATGGGACAGTTGAAACCACAGAATAAGAACCAGTACAGAAGTCTCACTCTGTTTATTCTACCAAAACCTTACAGTTACACTTAAAAAATAGAATAGGATGAAGAAAAAAAAATGTAATTGAAATAATAAGTGTACTTAAATTATAAAATAGTAATGTAAAATCCATTAACATTCTACTAACGTAATAAGATCATGTACCTTCTTCTTAATTAGCATATAAGATGATATTAGCACGCCCTTCACGATTTCAATTCAATGCTACGTACAAACACATTTACATACAATTGGGCTTATTCCTATAAAGACTCAATTTGAATAAATTAGTGACATAGGTTCCTAATGAGTTTGTATTCGATTTAGGTCGTATTGAGAGAATCTGTGTGTTGACATAATTTTAGTGGGTGACCTAGATTTAGGTCGTTTAAATACGAAGTATACTTGAAGACCTTAACTTTGCAGAGCTGTATAATTTAATAAATGGACTTCTATTCACTGTCATATTTTAAACAAAATATAATATGGAATTTGACTTAATCTTTAGGGTTTCGTACCCGGATTGTGCCAACGGGACCCTATTACTGAGACTCCTGTCCGTCTGTCCATCTGTCCTTCCGCCTGTAACAGGGTTCTACCTCCTTAACAGTTATAGCTAGACACTTGAAATTTCTACCGATTATATGGCCGCTATAGCAAAAAAAACTCTTATAAGTACTAAAAAATAAGACAAAGTTAAAAATTAAAGGGGGTCGTCATACAAATAAAAAACCGGCCAAGTGCGAGTTAAACTCGCGTGGAGAGGGTTCCGTACAATTGATTGAATTCTTATAGGTTTTCCTGTAATCTACAAGCAATGAAATACATTTTGTATTTTTTTCAAAATTTTAGGCTCAGTAGTTTCGGAGATCAGGGGGGGGGGGGAGTGGTCAATTTTCGTCTTCTTTCATGAATAAAATCAAAACTATTCAATTTACAATAATAACAAAAATATATTTGAGATCCTCATAACGAGCCCTTTCATTTGATATATGACATAGTAAGGTTTGCAAAACTTTTTTTTAAATTTCCTAATTAGTCCCCCGACAATGACCCTTATTTTAGAAAAATATTTATTTACTTTGCACATATGTGTTTGGGTCATAGGATTACAATATTCTACAAAATTTCACCTGATTCGGTCCAGTAGATTCGGAGCAAATTGGCTGTGACAGACGGACGGACAGACAGACGCACGAGTGATCCTATAAGGGTTCCGTTTTTATTTTTTTGTACGGAACCCTAAAAACGTGAAAAATCGTTTTAAAAAATTGAACGGTTGTAGGGAACTCTTTATGTACGAGTCCGACTCGTACTTAACCGGTTTTTATTATTCATATCAACAATTAACATAATTTGAAACCAAAAACAATAATTTTTCAAAATTCTTAATTCCAATGTATCGCAGAAAGTTTTGCGTCCTTCGCTTTGCTCACTCAACTAAGGTATGCTGCAAAATCTTTTCCAATAAAATTTATTATTTATATTCATATTGACAACAACATAATTTAAAACAAGTTAGTTTTGCATTCAATTGCAACATCAACAATTCAGGAAGCAGCCACTTTCTAAATAAGGAGATAAATAAACAATTAAAGTAACGATTAAAGCAAACTTTATAGCACGATTATTGATGTAACTATTAAAACATACCGTAAAAGGAATTTTATGATGCGGTTGTACCAGTGGTGATATATTATGTTCTCAAGATGTCACACTATACAAGGTGCTTTTAAATTATATAAAATTGGGTAAATTAACAAAACTAAGGTGTCAATCATGCCTCAAGGATTATTATTATTATGACAGCCTGTGCAATAAAGAATTCTTTGTTTGGGTGCTGACTTACAAGTCAGCATCCTAAACAATTTTTATAACACACCTTTTTTTGTTAGATTTCAAAAATATTCTCAAGTTCTCACTTAGGAAACTACCCAATTTCCTGTAAACATATTCCTAATAATATAGTTCTTAGTATATAATGTGCACTTGTTGGTCGAAAAGATTTTTAAGTTGGTGCTACATCTACGAATTTCTTAATCAAAGTTAGGTGTAAGCAGAAAGGTAGATAGACCGCAATAACTGCTAGAAATAGAAACTGAACAACAAAACAACCACGTAGCTCAGCGACTATCATCTAGTGACCACAGTCATTACTTACACCACAGAATAAATAATACTAACGTACAGAAGTCTCACTCAGCAAAGAAATTCAAAGAAATATCTACTCAATGTGGTCAAAACTAGCGATATGGTTTAATTTAGCTCACGTCAGAACTTAGGACTTTTTCGTATAGATACCTAGACATCCATTGCAAGCCAATTTCATTCTTATTACTCTGGACAAACGATTCGTATAACTGAATTTTCCACCCAGAGGGGCCGCCTGCGCGCATAGTAATAATGTAGGTACATTTTCGATACCTAAACGGGGAGTGACACAGGCCTGCTTACACTAGTGAGTAAGTTACTTAGTCGCGCAGGTGCTATGGCTAAACTAATACCTATTCCGCTAAAACAAGCGGATCTTTGTCATAAACTCTATGTGTGAAAGAGATAGCATAATAAATAATTTTCTACAAACCTAACGCTCCTACATTTACCGCTTCCATTCTGATTCCATTTACAAAAACAAACGAACAGTAATTACAACGAAACACTCGAACGAACGCACACATAGACAAAGATGCATGCGATTGGTTGCGACAAGGTCACGCGTCGTCGTCGGGCGGGTGGGGCAGTCAACGCAATGAGCGGCGAGATACAACGCGCGGATGGTACGTATTATGCAGTACGCTACGCTAAAATAAATGACATTGTTTACGTGTTACTTTTTTTTGAATAACTAATTTTCATGTCTTTATGGCTTCTACACTACTTCACGGCACATGACGGCATTTTTAATGAATCGATTATCGCGAAAACACGGCAATATTTTCAAAGGAAATTTCTTGCGACGCAAACGAACGACTCGAGTGTCGCGCCGCGCTGTTCATATTTTAGGCCCCGCCCGCCGCGGTGCATATCGCGTGGAATGATTTTTCGGGATTACTTACGATTCTAGAGAATTATTGTTCGTAGCATGTCTCTATCTATGTATTTATGTATATATTTTATATTTGTATGTATGTATTGTATGTATCTTTATTAATTACACTTTTTTCTTCTTGCATATAACTTCGCACCTCACCTGTTTTCGTTAAACATCTCCAAGTACCTCAGTTGCCAGGAAGAGATTGCAGCTGCGATAAGGCCGCCTTTTGACATCTGTTTTCTTTAATCTATTATTCTGTATCATTATGTTTTGACGCAATAAAGATTATAACTAACCAACTATCGCACGACATACAAAACAACAAACTTACAAACCCTGTGAACTCGCGGCGCCTTTTAAAACACGAATACGCTAGTTTTAGCGGAATTCATAAAAATTTTGCCTTACTTTTGACGTCAGCACTGTTTATTTTAAAACTGAACATTGCCTTACAAACAGCTTGACAGTGAAAGTGCTGTAAAGGCCGCGTCACTGAAACCGACAGCTACTTGCCGCCATAATTTTATTTGCACAGGAACCATAAGAAAACAGTAGCAATCACTTTGACGGTAAAACAAAACGATCAGAAGAAATAATATTTAATTGTTATTTTAAAGCGAACGGTTGGCTCGTTTGGGTATTAGGTACAAATTAATGGAAACCAATTATTGTATTCATGAAAACCAATAAGGAATATGCATGTAATACCAATCCAGCTCATATTTTTATTTTACAATTTCTATTAATACGTAACCACGCCTAGTTAATTATTTTTCTTATTGACTCTTATTTGGATTAGAAATAAATTATTAAAAATATGCAAATATTGCGCGGGAATTTTTGACAAACAAAAGGGAAATGACGACAAAGTTCACAAAAAGGAAATGACAAGTTCGGGTGCGTTCGGTAGGACTGTCCGTCCATGTAGTTTGACTATCGATGACATTCGAAATGTATGTACTTTTATATAGAGGTTTAACAAACATTACTGGCTGATAATATCGAAAGTACCCAAAAAAGAAAGACATGCGTTGACAGCTTCTGTCTCTAGCGGATATTGCAGACGTTGACGTCATAATTTAAAATGGCGTGTTTTAGTTGTTATAATTTACTTGCTATTTTTAATATTTATTTTCTACACCACATAGATGTTTTTCGGCACTGATTTATTTTTTGCGGCTATTTCTCGACGAGGACTATCGATTAAAAATATAAAAAAAATGCATGCATACTCTCTATTATGGTGTATCTAATTAATTTATCCATTTGTATGTTTAAACTTACTTTGTGAACTACAAAGTAAGTTTAAACAAACAAATTGATATAATCGATCTCTGCGATCGATCATTGTGATTTTTCCTTATCTTTTTATTTATTTATTGGGAATCAATCAATTGCAGTTGCAATGTTTTATTTAGAAATCTGAAAGGAGTCAAACAAATGTATTATCATAAACTAATAATACATTTTGTGGTCATGTAATAACTAGCAATACTAGGTAATAAAGTAATAAAAACTACAGAAAACTACAATGATTCTACAAAACTTTCTATTTTTTCTACAAGATTATAACAATCCTAGACCGTTCATTCGTAATAAAGCCTAGGTTTCATTCGATTGTCTGGAGAACCAAGAATCTCGGAATGAGTCTCCATAATCGTCACAAGAAATTCGTTCCTTTTATACGCGACCCGGCAAATTGGCTATTATTGTCCCTAGACAAAAGGCTACTTGCCAACGACTGCTAAAGTGAACGATCGGTTATAAAACTGTTGATCAAACATCATTGTTAGAGCTATCAGAATAGATCAAAACTTTAAAATTACTGGCGTCAACGATGCTTTGTGAATAGACTAAGTGCATAGTATACTTATATATATTTTCATCATTTCGCTCACCATGGCACTAAAAGTGGCCTTTGATCTTGTGGCCCTAGGCTCTGTCTGCTTAGAGATGGAGAATAAAGATGTGATAGTTCATGGGATAATGGGTGGGATAGATAAACCATGGGTACACATTTTTAAGTTTTTTTTTATACAATCATAACGAGACGTTTCTGTCACTATGCTGTGCAAAGGCCTCTCTTATTTTTATTAATTTAACTTTATACATAAATCTAGCCGTGTGGTTCCCGGCAGAGTAGAATAGGACCAATCCAAGTCTTCCCGTGGATGCCGTAGGTGACTTAGGAAACACAAGCTAAATAAAGCTTATAAACATCAATGAGACCTCTTTAATCCGTTTGGTTAGCGTAGAGAGTGTAGGCCAAATCCTTGGACCACTTTGGCTAATACATGGCTCCAGTAGTACCTACAGAGGTTCGTGCTCCTGCACTGGAGACAAAAACAAAATCCTGATGATGACACATACTCGTAAATACAAGTGTAGTAGTGGATTAGAGCCAAAGGCCTTATCTACCAGTCAATCAACCGGGTGATGTGGACAATGACAGGGGTAGTGCAAAACTTGTGCAGGAGTACCGGGCTCAAATAGGATAGAAAAAAGAGGGTTGTGAGGATGTGCAGGTTGTGACGTTGACGTTGACTCTCTCACAGAAATACAAGTATTTAATAGGTTAACGGCCTAGCTTGTGGGTGGAATAGATCATGGACGTTATATCCGTGGTTATACGATAGACAATTACCCCAATATCACAGAAGACAGTATGAGTATTTCATACCAATATTCTACATTTTTTGCAATAAAATCTAGGTGGACCATTGCCAACAAACCTGTACTAAAAATAAAGAAAGGAAACAGGTCTTTCTCGGATTTACTAAGCCTGTTATTTGTGTAGGGGTTCATGAAATTGGACAAGAGACTCCTCTATTTCCAGTTGGTATTCTAAATTCAGTCATTGGAATGACATGTTTCCAATTGATGAGGTGATCCTACGTTCCCTAGCTTCATTTACCCTACAGGTCACATTTTATGAGTATTGGGGAACTTTTTATATTTTCATAGAAGTCATTGGCAAGTATAGAAACCTACGAAATTAGATCCAGGGCCACGTTGCGTTAAAACGGGGTATTGGATGCCGCTAGGCCGCTTGGGATCTGCGGATTAAGATCCGTTTACATTATCATCGGAATTTAATTAAAAGTAAATTTACTGAAAACGATATCATTTATAACTTATAACCCTAGAATTATGAAGCGAATCCAAAAAAAAATAGTTTTGGTAGAATATTCTAGAGACTTAAGTATGTGGCCCGTAAATGAAATGAAAGAAATACAATAGACAATATGCATGTGATTCAGAAACGAGCAATAAAAATTATGCGTAATCTTTATTGCTAAAGAAAATTACCCGTATATATACTTTTTCAATTTAACTTGTTTCCATTGAGAAATTAATTATTTAAAAGTTGTATTTTTCAAATTCCCTCGCAAATTTCCGAAACGCAACGCTATTGACGGAACGAAACGTGACGACACCAAACACTGTCAAACTTAATTTTCTAAATAGTCTGTACTGTCAACTATAGAGAAAGAAGGAGACTATCTGTCAATGTCAATAAATTGTTTGTAATTTGTATGATTGTTGGAGGTTATTTTCATTGTTTTGCTAAATTATTAGTGTTCTTTAATATTATTAGCTGAAAGCCTGACTCCTGGTGAAAAAATACTTGCTACAATGATTGAAAGCGGTTTGGTTATGGCACGTACTTCGCAAGTCATTTCGATTTTACATCCTCTGAACTCAGAGGAGTAAAAGCTGCGAGGTAAATAGTTTATAGATATTTGATAAATTTCCATTTTTTTCAGTTTTGTATTTATGAGACGAGTCAATCAATTAATTATAACCTAAAATATAGTATTCCTATTTTTTGATTTTCTTTTTCCATTGACACTGACATTGACAGTGTGCGGTGACGTCACAGAATAAAAGCGCTCAATGGCACCACGTTTAAGTCGTCCGAAAATGATAGTAGTTTTTATTTTTTTTTAAGCTTATTTAATAATATTCTGTGCGTGTTATATTTTTTTCCGGTTAAATAATAACTTATAGAATCGTTTAAAAAAATAAAAAAAAGTCATGAATATACCCTATTGATCCTGACAATTGAAGACATGTTTTATTAGTCTAGTCTAGAAGTATGTCAACATTGTAGTACTTATTACTAGAACCTATATTAAAAATTCTTCTTTGCTGGTCTGGGAGAAAAGAAAAAACCTAGAATGTACCAGCTGCTTCTCTTCCCGTGCAGATCGTAAAAGCCGATTGAGGGAATGGGCGAGAATCTGAATCATATGAATAGGCGATGCGGTTAGCAACCCATCACTATTATGATTTCCCTTTTCCACCTTCATGCCCACCATTACGCTAAAAGTGGCCTGGGCTTTACCGCCCTTGGCTCTGTCTACCCCGTTAGGGATAAAGACGTGACAGTGTATCTGTATCTATATTAAAACACCTATATAAAAAGTTGAGGAGAAAAATATTTAAGCTTTTAGTAAACTATAATGTTTGTTTACTTTAATAGTCAAGACACACACACACACAAGTGGGAAGTGCGTCTAATTTAGCTTGCAAGATTTGATTACGGACACAGACAACGGGACTGGTGAAACTTAAAAAAACCTTGTAATAAGATTGTATTTTTTTTTTCAATTGGAATCCTGAAATAAATACTTGTGTTGCAGACGTTAAAAACGAAATACTAGCAGACGGGAGCCCCATCATCAATAGCCGATAAAAAACAAACAAGAAATCTAGACGGCTAATAAAAAGTTCGAGTTTCGTATCGTACAAACTTATACTATAGATACCAGTCAGAGTCAAGATTATAAAAAGTTGGAGCGGTCAATGACTGGTAGGTACCAAAAGGTACGTATGAGTTAACAATAACAACTGTGGTGATTGCTGCGGCACGAACCGACGGACGGCGACGTACGTAGCAGTCTGCTGTGATGAATGGAAGAAAAATAAATGCTAAATTGCTGGTCGGATAAGGTATTTAAATTTCATTGAAACCACGTTCTAAGCGTATTGATTCAGTAGCTGTACTTTTTCGAGAACAGAAAGACCTAGATGAATAGCCAAGTGCGTATCGGGCTTCACGTTCAGAGGTTAGTTCCGAAGTTAGACGTTACGTTAAAATTAAGGAAAAAAGTCTCCATGTTAGAGACTTATTCTTCCATAATTTACATCTGAACTGTTTTCCATTTCAAACAAGCTACAACTTCATATCTAAGTACGAGTAATTGTTTTCTAAGGATCAATTTTTTACAGAATATAGTACGAAATATTTAAAAAAGGTATATGTCATAATTATAACTTAGTCGGCTGTAAATCTTAAATTAAACAAAAATTTACTTAACCGTAATAGATTTTCTTTAAATTCGTTATACAGGCTGACTTTTAAACCACCAGCCAAATTTTTGGAGCAAGTTCAGTCCATGATACTGAACTACTTTCCATAAAAACAATTAACGAAAAACTAAAATAAAAATTCGCCTTTTCATAAAAATCAGCGCTCAGTCAAACGGATTTTCTATGGGAAGACGAAAAATTTTCATCGATTTTTAATAACTTTTTTTAAAGAAATTAGTTCAGTGTCATGGACTGAACTTGCTCCAAAAATTTGGCTGGTGGTTTAAAAGTCAGCCTGTATATACAGTGAGCATTTGAAATCATTGGCATTAATTTAACTTGTTAACATACTCACTTAAAGGATATTTTTTACGGCATCAATACTGCAATTAGTGCAGTAATTAAAAAGTATCGAAAAGTAAGAAAAATAAACAAAGTATCAAAACATCGCGCGTCGCGCTAGCGAGAGTGCTATGACCCCGGCGCTGGTAAGTACACTCACCAGCTGTAGCGCGGGCGGCTGGCATACAAAAACAGACTTTAACTTACGTGGATAAGGTTTAAAGTCGAGTGGGGAAAGGTGATGTCACGCGACCGATTGAGGGAACGAATGTTAGGTACTACGGAATCTACGACGCCGCTCTGTGACGCCGCAATGAAATTAATACTATTATAATTAATTTACTTTTCATGCGTTTTATGACGATAAGATTTTTTATTTATAATTGCAGTAATGGTGTCTATAAAGGAGTTTAACGCATGTTTAGAGGTTTTCTTTAATATGAAAATGACGACTTCTGATTGACGTTTTAATAGGCTCACATTACTTTGTATCGTGGGTATAGTAGATATTTAAAAGGATGCCAACGATTTCAATTCCACCCTGTATATAACCATAACATTCATTTTTCAGATTGGACGGGGACCCTTTACTTGAATAAGAATAAGTTTAATATTTCGTGAATGTGTTATTTACAACGAATTATTGTCTTTATAAACCCTCAATGTTTTTAAAGATCTACCCAACGATACCCCTCTTGTTTGTAAGTACTTATGTTTACCAGTTCTTTTGCTCTTGCCACATCCATTTCTTCATAGCTGATAAACGAGCCACGTATCAACCAACCATCTGGCCGGCATTGAACGTAGCGTGACCAATGTGATAATGTTCTTATTCAGACCTATTTATTCAATACAGCTCACGACTTCTCATACGACGTACCTGATTACCAGATTTGGTCCAAGTTGGCTTTGGTTAGCTGACTTCCGGTCTCAGAATTCAAATTTTAATCGACTAAATATTTAGGAAGATGAAGCTTATGTTTGCATACCTCAGGTACGCTTACCAAGAGGTTGGGTTAACAGTGGAAAAGGAAAATCAGAAGGTCATAGGGCGTGCAATCTTTTCAGCCATTTGAATTCTTGTAAATAAGGAAATGAAATTTTATTCATATAATTCAAACTAAATAAACTAACTAATTCTTGTATATTGGTCTCTTACAATAGAATTATATTATAATCAACTTCGCAAACATTTTTAATAACAGATTTAATTTTTTTATATCCGTTTAGGTCCCATAGTTGGGCACAGGCCTCTCCTTTTCGCTTCCAGTCACTTCGATCCCCAGCCATTTCCCTCGTCGTCCATTTTATCAATTACATTTTATTTATTTACGGCTAGACTTAAATGAGATTGGTCAGGGCATGAGAGCCGCATGCAGCCAGAGAGATGGGCCCAAATGACTACCTTGTGGGTGCCAGAAGGGCACAGCACAGGCATAAAGGTAGACCACGGAGGAGGTGGCAAGATTACATCGACAACTTCGAAGAGTAATGGCAATATTCTGTTTTAGTAAGAGATCAGTGAAAGAAGGAAGGGAAGGCCATTGCCTAGCAGCGGGACATAATATCAGGCAAGGAAAAAAAAAATCTCACGAGTTCGTAGTAAGTACCATATGGCTAGCGGGTCTTCTGTCTAAGGTAAAGAATATTACGTACCTACACTATGGTGGTGTAGTAGGTATACACACACATACAGTATAAGAAGTAATAGTTTAATCCGAGTACCTACATACTCGGACTACTGACGGTTATAAAGCGGTCGATAACATCGGCAATATCAAAAAATCCGGTTGTTATTGAAGTGAAGTCCTATAAAAAGTTAGGCGCAATACTCGTAGAATTACTTTCTGGTTATCAGTTTTATTAACAGCCGTATGCTTAAAGTTTAAAAAAAAAATATAACTTTTTGTTTTGGCGATGAATGTAAAAAAAAAATTATTAGATGCAAAGGTATATTATTATGAAACCTATCCTCTTTAACCCCGGAAGCAAAAGAGGGGTGTTATAGTGCTGCAAAGCAGAGGAGGAATCTCGTAAGTAACATTTATTGATAGTTACAATTATTATTTATTTATACTCGTATTCCCGGTTGCATCCTCAGCGGTAACGCTTCAGAGCCCGGGGTCCGCTACCTTACCTATCTGATTTGACGAGGTTACTGGTTTTTACACAGAGCGATTGCCGTCTGACCTCCGCAACGGGTAGACCAGAACCAATCCTAGGATAGGTTTAAAACAAACGCTACACGGCGTTCGGAACCCATAGCTTCACGTGCCTTTCGAAACACGGAATCATCTTCCTTTTCGGATAATCAGGTGATTCAAGCCTGCAATAATATCTTAATCAGACTGAAACAACTTTTTACAAAGTATGCTTCTTAGTGGGATTTGAAACCACGACCTTAGGATCACAAAGCAAAAGCCTTGTCCACTGAACCACGGAGGCAGCTGTCAGTGCTCACATAAATCTTACATAAATCTTGAAAGATATAACCACATTACGACAAAATATCTATTCCCATAAGCACTAAATTTTCAGGCAATCTGTCGTGGCTGGTAAAGGAAGTCGATTTCTTTTCTTGTTTCGCCTTTATCAAAAACATGGACTAAACTAGCTGCAAAAAAATGCGCAGTTGAAAAATCTGTAGGTGCGTAGTCTACTTACTGATTAGTTGACTTTATATTCGTTTGTCACGTAGATTTCGCGATAATTACCTGAAAGAAAAGAAAAAAGAAATAAGTAGGTGTTTGTCGGCCATTGAACTATCCGATAAGACTGAATGCATATTGTCACCAAGGTCGGGCTGGTTCACAGCAGTCTTATAGAACAAGTGCGATAATAAATTCAGTGTTTGCTGTCTGGTTAGTCTGTACTGTTGTGATATAGATGTCTGTATCAAATCCACTGTTTGTATGTTCCACTGGGTGTACAATAGCGTTCAACTTAATATTTTTTTTTTTAAATATCTTTGATGTATATTTCTTTACTTGTATTTTTAGGGCCTATGTTTTAGGCTTCGTCAAATAAAAAACTTCTGGTTTTCAGCGTTTACAACTCGATCTTTATAATGACATTAAATAGACACTTGAAATTTTCATCGATTTATGTATTACTGTGGCCGCTACAACTGTCATCCGTCTTACGAATTTTCGATCAGGACACGTCTCATCGCGTCCTGACGCGAGTTTAACATATTTTACCCATTACAAAAAAAGTGCACAACGCCGCTAATGAAGTTTTCACTTCAAAAATACTTAAAATAAGATAAAGTTAAAAAATTTAAAACATTGTACGGAAGTACGGAACTCTTCATGTACGAGTCCGACTTGAACCTTACCGGCTTTTGGATGGATCTAGTCATTAACGTCATCACTGGATGAAGTAGCGAATAACATTGACTTACATATTGAAATCATTGGCGAATAATGACATTGGTGATGACATTTTTTCCTTATTTTATCTATTAATTGTATTATATACTGTAAGATTAAAATCTAGGGTCTCTGACTTCTTTTACAGAAGTAAGAAGATACAGAAAAATTAAAATTTAACACTTTGCGTGACACTTAATTAGACACAATAATGGTAGCTGGAAAGTGTTAAAGAGCCTGTAATAGCAAGTGTGTCAGTAATCAGTCATCTTTTACCAGGAAATTGGTTCTGGTTTAAAACCTGTTGGTTGCGAAAATACCCAGTTCAAACAAATTAAGCGTGTAATCAATTCATTTCAAAGACAAAACAAAATGGATGTCCGCTTAAAAACGCAATGGCGGCCTTTCTCTCGAATCAGCCTCATAATATCTGTTATACTTTGAAGGCTAAAATGATGATGATTTACTTACAGTAAAATGACAATATAACATAAAAGAGTAAAAACATTTGCAAATTGTTAATTTTGGAATAGATATTTTAAGTTGGTGAAAACAGTTAATAGCCTTAACTTTTTAACGACTAAATAGGCTAAGTAGGCTAGGACCTGATGGTAAGTGATTTTTAGGGTTAAAACCAACTAATTGCTGACCAAAGCAGTTTTTCAACAGGTGAGTTTCTTTCCATACTTTCAGTATATACAAAAGTACTCTGTATGCGAGACTAAAAAAAACTGGAAAATTAGAGATAATTTTATACTTACATGTCTGATCGAATATCTTTATTGACATGGGGTTGGTATCAATATACGATAGGCTTACCCTCTAATAAAAGTGCAAATGTATTGTATTTTTGTTTTTAACCGAATTCAAAAAAGGAGGAGGGTAGCAATTTGAACCGCATTTTTTTATTTTCTTTTTTTTTATATGCACGTTACGCAATATCTTCGCCAGTTGTGAACCGATTTTGATAACTTTTTATTTAAAAGCCTTTACTACCAAGTTGGTCCCATATTGATTTGGTGAAGACCTGATGAAGAACTTTGAGGATATGGAAGAGAGAAACTCCTCAAAGTAAACAATGTCGGCTGGTTGGTCAAAAATTTAATAATTAATGTCATGTAATTTTAGACTCTCACTATAAACACGATTACATATGCCATGAAATGTTTTAAGAATCGCTTAGGACCTATAAGCAAGGAATCATCATCATAGTCATTGACAGCTCTCCAAATCCAGCAAGGAAATGATATCTACTCGTATTATACTATTTTACGCTCAACACACAATACATTATAATTAAATAACGACTAACAAAAAAACGTTTCATTTATCTGTCACAAAGGTTCATTTAAATTTCAATACGGATCCCCACAATGGCCAGTAATACAGTCTTTATGTAAAGGCTAAGAACCTTTTTATTTCATTATCGCAGACGAGGTGTGTCTGTCTGTCTGCCTCGATTGTACAATAGCCTGCAGGCTTGTATAATATAAACAGTCATCTGCAGCAATGTACCCTCTATGCTTCTTTATGCAGTGATAAATTATAATTGGGGCCAACTCGCAATAAATATTAATAATATCTCGTTGCATATAATTATATATGTTACGAGACATGTAGGTAATCCGTCATTGTGTACAATTCTAGAAATGTGTACAATTCCTAAAATCGATAGGAAATGAATGAAATATTTTTTATTAACCGACTTCAAAAAAGGAGGAGGTTATCAATTCCACTGTATGTTTTTTTTAATTTTTTTTATGTATGTTTGTTACGCGATATCTTCGTCAATTGAGAACCGATTTTGATAATTATTTTTTTATTTCCCTTCATATACGAGTCCGACTCGCACTTGCCCGTTTATTTCTCTCTCGGCCTTTCTCTTCATCTTTAGGTCATGGAGTGTTCCGCAAAAATAAAAAATTGATTAAGTAAACCAGTAAATAATGAATATAAAAAACCACCTTGTTTCTACTATGATTTATACATATAACAGGACTTACACGAACCTTCTTTATTATTTTGTTTAACGTTTCGAAGAGTTACATCTTTTGTGGTCGCAAACTGACTGGCTGGAGAGTAGCGGTGTCTTCTTGTTGATGGTAAACGCAGATTTTTTGATAATGGCACTACCCTCATTTCATAATGTCACTATTGTCACTACCCACATTGTCTGGAATATTTATGTGTTAACCCCGGTACGTACTACACTAACTGTATCTGACTGTTTGTTCGACACTGACCTACGTGTTTTAACTTTTGCAATCACTGACAAAACCACAGGACAAAACAATAAAAAAGGTTCGTGGTAAGTACCGTTACATACATAAATCATGTGTTCAAAGCGTATAGTTTAAAAACAAATATTGTTTCCACTAGAAGACAAACTTCTAGTTCTAACACAGTTTTTACCACAGACCATTAGATCAAAATAGACACAGCCTCTGTATGAATTTGCGTGTCAGTCGATCTGACGTCAAATTGACTTCATTAGATCGGACATTGAGATCTCTACTGTAAAATACCTAAATGTGCCATTTTAAGCCGTAGAAACCCGTCGAAAAACGTTGGAGGAAGTAACAAAAAGATTTCTTCCGTTTATGAGTGAATTTCTTATAAAATATTGTATTGAAAATTGGCACGCCAGGTTCTCATACAAATTGAAGGACTTTCTTTATATAGTATAGATCTGTGGTTTTTACGAATAACTAAAAGCATACAAAGATCCTAGCTTACAACCATCAATACCAGACATGGTATCAATGGCTTTCCCCGCAAGGCTATTGAAGCAAAACCTTTAATTCATGTGAGAAAGTGCCTATAGCAACCGGTTCGGACTTGACCAATCCACTGATGGGAAGAAATCGAAGCATGTCTGGTTATTTTTATCCATACGAGGATCGGTCGTTTTCCCTGCGGCATCAACTTATTGACGTGACAACGTCTAATAACTCGATACTACGGGCTGCATGCACGAAAAAGATGACGTCATTGTCGCGTTCCGCAAGCGCGGCACGAACGAGAGAGAGGCATGATCGGCTCGAGCGATCGGCTCAGTTCGGAATGTTTGACGTTGTCACGTCAAACTACCGTCCGTAAACCGACTTTACAGAAAACCAATTTTTTTTATTCTAGTTTAATTTTGGTTTAGTTTAAATTGCAGTAAGTAGTTAATATTAAAAGTAACCAGTTTAAGTAGTAACAACTTAGTCTTTGTCAAAATTTTATCGTTTTAGGGAAATGAAATAGAGCTTGCAAATCTTGTCGCCGACATCCACATTTAATCTAGCGTCGCCACGGACTGAATCCACCCTAAAAATAGTTTCGGTATATTTTGCTCACAGAATTAATCTGTGATTTTGCACAGAATTAATAACTATCTGTGATTTTGCTATACCCTGTATAAACGCACCTTTATCAGGAAATTTTGGAAATCGCTCCAACATCGGCCTGTAACCTGTAAGTAATATATTCCTCCATTTTTGTCGACTCGTGCCGTGAATAAAATTACGTGTCGGACCAAATCGGCTGCTTTCGATTTCTTTCTTAATTTATTGGGATGCAAATGAGGTTCAGGGTGACAAGGAGTTCAAGGAGTCTGTCTCAGTTAATGTTGTTCTTGGGTAATGTTGAATCGATCAAAACGACATGAGGGAGTAGATCTATGAGGCGTAAACTAAGGTGTATTTTTTAGGTAGGTACCTACACAAACCACGACGCTAGTCTGGGAGTATAATAGCGAAATTTTAAGGCAAGCAGGTAGGTGAGGCAAACTTCCATGCTGGTCTGGGAAAATAGAAAAAAACAGCTTCTTCTCTTCCCACGCAGATCATAAAAGCCGATTGAGGGAACGGGCGAAATGCGAATCATGTTAAGAGGCGATGCGGCTAGCAACCCATCACTGTTTTGATTCTTTTTCCACCTTTTCACCCACCATCGCGCTAAAAGTGGCCTTGGTCTTGCGGCCCTGGGCTCTATCAGCTTGGAGCCGCAAGACCCAAAATGCTCTGTCTACCTTATCAGAGATAAAGACGTGATAGTGTATTTTGTATTCTACACAAACCAACCTTATAAAAAAATTGCTAAAAATACGCTCATCGTACTAAACACCATCGACAGGTTACATCGTCACCTTACAATAACAATGTCACGAAAAGTATTTTTCTCTTCTATAGGCGTCTACAGACTATGGTATCCACTGACCATTATGTCATTAGGTACCATTAGTCATTACTTCCTAAGTTTTATATAGAAGATTTATGTAACAAATGTTTAAAGCACTGTTTTTGTATGAAGTAACCCAATTCTATTCCCGTGTTTCTAACAACTTGTCCATATGTTATCTCTCCTAACGACACAGACTGCGCCGTCTCAACGTACGCAGAACTTCAAACAGTAACCCGATCACTGCCCCACATTCCCTGCGCCTGCGCCTAACCTTACACAATGCTACTAAACAATGGCAACAATGTGAGATTTTGTGATAATTGCTTTAAATTTTTGGTACAATAAAGTTATTACAAACAAACAAAATTGTAAATTTGAAGATAATAAACCAAAGTTAATTAAATTAAAAGAAAATTAGAAACTAAAATTTAAAAAAAATAAACCGGCCAAGTGCGAGTTAAATTCGCGTAGAGAGGGTTCCGTACAATTGATTGAATTCATATAGGTTTTCCTGTAATCTACAAGCAATGAATTATATCTTGTATCTTTTTCAAAATTTTAGGCTCAGTAGTTTTCGGAGATCAGGGGGGGAATGGTCAATTTTCGTCTTCTTTCATGAATAAAATCAAAACTATTCATTTTACAATAATAACAAAATTATATTTTAGATCCTCATAACGAGCCCTTGCATTTGATATATAACACAGTAAGGTTTGCAATTTTTTTTTTAATAACCTAATTTGTCACCTAAAACTGACCCTTATTTTAAAAAAAATATTTATTTACTTTGCACATATGTGTTTGGGTCATAGGATTACAACATTCTTCCACATTACACCTGAGTCCAGTAGATTCGGAGCAAATTGGCTGTGACAGACGGACGGACAGACAGACGCACGAGTGATCCTATAAGGGTTCCGTTTTTTCATTTTTTGTACAGAACTCTAAAAAAACCTAAAACCTATAAAAGAAATACTATTATACAACTTAAATAACTATTTAAAAAATAAAAATAAACTAAAATAAGTCTGTGAATGTGCTGTTCTTATACATACATATATTCTTTTATAAAATATTTCAATTTGTTTGGAAGATAGGTAGAATACCACAGAACACAGATACTCGTACTTACAATAGAGATTTATATAATCAAGTAAGTACTGCTGTAGACGGAATTGTAGACTACACTAACTAGTTTTAAAATAGCATTTAAAGCGAATGCAAGATTGATCTCAAAATAAAATAAATATTTATTAATTTTTTAAACCTCATCAACATCTAAGTACCCCTTCCTTTTAATCCCTGTTCTTTATCTGCGAATTTACGAGGGTTAAGTTAGTAGAAATAAGAAGCAAATATTTGCCAACAATTTTAGTCACGAACAAAAGTTATGAATGGAGTAGTTAAATCACAGTGAGAATGTCACGTGATACGCGAAATATTAATTACGCGACAACACGACCTGGGTGTGACCGCGTGACGCCTAGCACTTAGTACTCTGTATATTACGCTACTTTGTCATGGCCTTATCGCCCTGTAAATATTTTTATAGCTTCATTTTAGTAAGCTACTGTCGTAATTTACACACAAAATTAACTTTCAGCTAGTTTGTTATTAGGATTTTGTTACATACTTGTATTAATTTTGTTTTTTTTTTTTAGTTTTACAACCAACTAAATATGCAAACTAAAAAACTTTGATGTCATTGGCACATGATATAGGTAGGTACTTATCTTGATGTCTTAAATTAGATAAATTTATTTTACAACTTCTTGAAACTCAGTGTATCTATCCTGAACTGGAGGGTTACACGCAATTTCTTTTCAGGTAGCACTGTGAAACTTACGGTAAATAAATACAAAAGATTCTCGAGAGTCGACGTGCTACGTGTAAAACATGTTAGCAGTTTTTTTATGACTTAATAATTTTATCAACACATAAATCCTTTATTAACAAAAACAGGCTTCGTCAAAAGGTTACAAAGTTTCATCAGGAACAAGCTCAACACTAATTAATATCTCGAGATAAAACTAATTTCTTTTTACGAGAAACAATATGTTTAATACTTTCCTTACCTACTCATCATCATCAGGTCTTTTTTCGTCTCCACTGAAGGAGCACGACCCTCTCTGTACTACCAGAGCCATATATTAGCCAGAGGATTTGGCTTCCACTCTTCACGCTGACCAGACTGGTTAGATAGGTGTCACTAATGTTAATAAACTTTGTTTAACAAGGGTTTCCTAGCCTTTATGCTATTATACTTACCTACTCGTTATGTTATTATTATTTAAAGTAACAATAGCCACGATCATAAATAAATATATCTATTTAGTCCCTGCTGTTATAACGGCGACCATTCTCACAACGGTCACCAAATATCACGTGACGAAATCACAATTCCGTTACAAATACCAATATCAGGTACTAGTATGATACCTCATTAAATGCTGTGACCGTGACATATGCGGTAACTCGAAACCCTTCGACTACGAGCATTGGAATGCCACTTCAGTGCAACGTATCGAGCCCTACGATGGCAGTTGTGAAATGTCATACAAGTCACAAATGCTGCTCGCATTTATTGATTTGTGTGAAAATTAACTTTTATCATCATCCGAGCTCCCGGTTGCATCCTTAGCGGTAACGCTTTAGAGCCCGGGGTCCGCTACCTAACCTAGGTGATTTGATGAGGTTACTGGTTTTTACACAGAGCGACTGCCGTTTGACCTCCGCAACCCAAAGGGTAGACCAGAACAATTCTAGGATAGGTTAAATCTTACTTTTCGGATAATCAGGTGATTCAAGCCTGCCAATACCCGACTGGAAACAAATTTTATTTGAACCCACGACCTCCGGATCACAATGCAAAAGCCTTGAACACTGGACCACGGTAGCAGTAATTCACAATTCTCTTTAATAATGTAAATGTAAATATGTAAATAAATAAATAAATATATAGGGACAAATCAAACTGATTAGCCCCAAAGTAAGTTTTTTTTTAAACTTGTGTTATGGGATACTAACTCAACGACACTATATTTTATGATAAATACATATATAGATAAACACCCAAGACCCAGGACAATTTGAAAAAGGTCATTTTCCAACTTGCCCTGGCTGGGGATCGAACCCAGAACCTCTGGATTAGCGGTCTAGCGTGTTAACCATTACGCCACGGAGGTCGTTTCATCCATAGATATTAAATACTTTCCGTCTTACTACAAAAAAGATAAACATCTGTTGAGCAAAAATGATACCAAAAATAAAACACACTCGCTTTAGCAAGAAATGTGCTAAAACGAGTGTGTATTATTTTTGGTATCATTTTTGCTCAACAAATGTTAATATTTTTTGTAGTAAAACAGATCATGTTTAATTGAGTTATCCATTGTTACTACATTATATTACAGACTAGCTGTGCCCACGACTTCGTTCGCGTGGTTGTCGGAACGTAATGTTATATAGCCTTCCTCTATAAATGGACTACCCAACAAAAAAATAATTTTTCAAATCGGACCATTAGTTCCTGAGATTAGCGCGTTTAAACAAACAAACAAACAAACTCTTCCGCTTTATAATATTAGTATAGATTTAGATTCCTAACGGTAATTGTTAAAACTTTAACAATGGCACATCCTTCGGACCTATCTGTCCGTGAAAATCATTAATTCAAGAAATTTCCAATTTTTCGGCGAACTTTTCCAATTTGTCTCTCCCTGCAAACCCTGTTCAGAATTTTTCAGACTACCTACTTATTGCGAACTTTATTAAAATTACCATATCAGTCCAGTCTAGATGAGCAATAGATAACTTTGAAGAGTCCTTTTCTTCAACAAAATCTTTTGATGATCCCACAGAAATAGATTTTTTATTTATATGTACCTATAGTATACTAAAAGATGCATACAAAATTTACTTTCATTCGTACCTTAACCTTTTTTGGTCGTCCAGTTATTAAATATGAAAAGAATTTAATAAAGTAATATTATAAAAATAATATTTAAAGTAATATCTCATTATACTTAAAACTCTCCAATCGACCCAAAGGTTTGACTGTTAGAGAATGAAACATTAAGTCCGCCTGTTGTACTTTAAACATGTATATGTGTGTACAATAAAGTATAAATAAATAAAGAAATAAATGCTTTTTATCTCTATTTAAAATTTAGAAATTAAAGATAAAAACCAATTATTGTTGATTGAATATTGTGTTTACCACGGTAATAAGTGTGCGAAACGAAAATTCAATTAAACGAACGAAATTACAAAATTAAATTTCATCACGTATTCGTCAGTTCAATTGGTGAACTGAAGAAATCAGATAATTGAATTGAAATTGATGTCAGTATGATGTAAAGAACAAAACAAAGCAATAAAAACTTTTTGCAGACAGCCCTATATTTTTGTTGTACAATCGAGGGCAAAAGTTTTCACAACACCGTACGCAACAGCGTAAGTTCTGGGTGCCGTAAAATTTGTGTCTGTCGCCCAAATATCCCGAGTTTGGTCATTCATGCAGCCGGGGCACATGAATGAGTTAGTGGTACAGTCGTCTACATAATTTTTATGGGAACCTTTTTTACGACGAGTTCGGTCCGCTAACATGGACAAAAAGTAATCGTTGGCATTTTTCCTGCCTTTGTACAAGCAGATTTTTACTCCCTGAAATATGTTTTCAGCGCAGATCAAGCAAAGATAACTGAAAATTATTAGAACATTGTTTGAAATATGTAGGTTGATAATTTAATATGCATACTTGTTTACCATATTATTATTTGTTCCTTGTTTTTTGTTAAGTAGACAATTCCATGAGGCATACCAACCAGGCGAATCACTGCGGGAATGTCGATAGAAGTGAAAATTTGAACAAGGTGGTGTCGGTTACGTTAACAGTGTCGCGAGTTTAATGGTTTTTTTCCCAACTTAAAAAGTGCCCACGCACCTAAAGAAGTTTTTAATTCAATATTTTGTCAACACTTTTTAATCTCGTGTAAAACGGCATGAAATAAGCACAACTGAACCAAAAACATCCTTTTATTTGTAACACTTTATTGTTGCAAAGTAAAAATATACTTTTTATCTCATCTATTCGAAAAACGATGATTTTATCCCAAATATTTGGGGCTAAAGTCACTGGTAAAATTCTCTAGACACTGAAAAGTAAAAAGTTAATTCCCTAGGTGTTAAAACACATTTGAAAACCGAACACAAATTTAGAATCAAAAATAATATTGGCAGTCAGCTAAAAAAAAGAAGAATTTAGTTTTAAAATTATAAAACATAGGCAAGGGCGTCGTAATTTTTTAAAATTGGAATACAACACGTTTTACGTGGATGACTGTAGGTCAAAATATTTTGGTTCTCTTGCTTTAAAATAATAATTTATTAAAAACCAATAAAAACGCGCAATTGTTGTCTTTAATTTAAATAGTAATTTTATAAGGAACTATTAGGTTATTTTTACAACTATTTTAAATGTGACTAATTTCGTGATGAGGCCGATAGTAAATAAATATGAAGTTTACGTATAATAAACATATTTAAATATATAAAGAATTAACACTCAAGTGACACAAGGAAAAAGTAATGAAACGATTCTAGTGACTGAAAAATGTATAAGATATGGTGGTCCTAGAAAAATATTTTCATAGTACTTCTTCAGTGAAAACGCCACCAAATAAAGGTTAGTAACTGACTGTTAAACTCTGATTAGGTATACGTAGGTATTCTACTTTTGTTATAGGTATACATATATTTGCTTTTTCTCAGAGATGGAGATGAAAAGAAGAATGTGCTACACGGTGTACGGTAATAGTTTTACTCGTATCTCGGGCGATATACTTGAATCCCTCGCTTCACTCAGGATTCCACCGTAGAATCCCTCGCTACGCTCGTGATTCTATTGTGGCATCCTTCGTTTCGCTCTGGATTAAAAGTAGCGCCCTCGCGTTAAAACTATTACCTTTACGCCTTGTAGCACAATCTACTATTTAACAAATGGTGGACTTAATGCTAAGAGCATTTTCGCCCAGTCAACCATAGGGATAAACAGAGAAAAAAATAATTGTGCGGTGCAAAAAAGCTATCTCTTTTATGTGCTTATTATATAAAGGTAACGTCTAACACAATATACTGAAACTATTTTAAGGGTGAATTCAGTCCATGATACTAAAAAACTTTTCCCAAGAAAAATATAGTAGTAGTAGTAGTAATTTTTCTAGCATTTTGCACGCCTCATAAGCGAAGCGCATGAGGTAGTGCTCTACTCTCGCCTTACAAAAATCAAGTGATTTTTTTAACTTAATGTGTCTCTATTTATTTTCTATCGCACTTGTACAATAATATTTACACATAAATGTCAAGAAAAACACTAGTTTCAACACTTATGACATTTTTAAAAGACATTTTGCCTTTTAAATAAATAAAAACAATGTTTAATAAAATCATTTTGTGGACGTCCGTGTGTATGTATGGAAACTGGCGTGGTCACGATAACTCCCGAAAAACTTATCTGATCAAGTCCATTTTTTTTAATACGCTTCAGTATTATCCAAAACTAAGTCCTTTCGAAGATCACGGTCTAATTCAATGTAGTTTAATCGTAATTATTATTATAAAAACACAGGTGACATATTAAAAATAATTTTGGATGTGAGGTTTGTTGAAAGAGTTAATACCTATGTATGATGAGTACGAATGTGTAACTGGCAAGTAAGAAAAGAAGTAAAAAGAAATTTGAATAAGGATTTTGTGATTTTGTTTGTTTTATTAAATATAAAAGACGAATAAATGTAAAAGAAGCGATAAGTTAGTTAATATTTTATTTAATTTGCATTAACTAATTGAGAATGAAAAGAACAATCAGTGGTAACACTTTTCTTGACATTCGTGACGTAGTCTTGTGTCTTTTTCTTGGTTTTGCTTAGTTTTTTTGAGATTTCTCAAAATCTACCGGTCCGAACCGGTTTAAATTTACAGGAAATCTGAGTTGTATAGAACTCTTTGGAAAGACTCTTTGTTTGGTTCCGATCGGTTTAGTTGTTCAAGAGTTATAAACGGGTCACATACACACCCACACACACATACGGATAGGGTGCATGACACTTTCTCGTGAGTGGTCAGGGAAGATTCCTGAGACCTTTAAACGTCGAGATCTGACTTTTCAAAAACGGGGTGTAACTAATAACGTCCCGAATTTTGAAAATTTTCAATTTTATCAGCGGGTAGTTAAAAATAATCTCCAGTCGTGCGTTAAAGCCGACACATACTTTTCTTCGTTTTAAGTCAGCAATAATCAAAATCAATTTAATTGTGAAAAATGAGATTGCAACTGTACGCAACAATATAACACCATTTATATTTCAAAGGGTGGATGCAAATCAGCGTACCATTTGCCTGTTTTCTTACTGTATTATATATATTTGCGCTTCTCAGACCTAGGATCAAGATATATAAATCTGTGGTCTGTTCTCTGCTCGTCAATTCACCTCGGTTTACGAATAAAGTCTTGCCGTTACTAGTTGTAGAGAACGAAGATTCATTTATTATTAAAGTGGCAGCAGTATTTCAAACGTAATTTACGGAGATGAAATCGAATGCTTAAAGTATTTATTGAAGATGGAGTTTTTATATTACGACAAAGGAGAACTTTAATATTACGAAAAATTTTTGCTCTCGGTTTCATCCACAAAAACTACCATTGAAAAGAATAAGGTCGGCCGTAATAGAAATCCGAAGTACGTTTAGACTTAGGTCGAACGGAATCGAGCGTCTCAGTTTTGTCGTTGTGTCTGAATCGGCGTTTACATATAAACAAAATATATGTACTGTATTACATTACACTGTACCTAAAATGATTATAACTCAGCGACACAGTGTTGTACAACTCGTCTGATATAATTTACGTAACTGCAACTTCTGCAAGTGGGTCTGTAGGTTCGCGAGAAAGTGGCGACATGACAGCTTCGACAGCAAACATTACCTAGGTTTACTTCGATGCTAGACTTTCTACAATTATTTTGCGGAAGTTTGACAGAAAATATATAGCCATCATGATGTTTTTTTTCTAAAAAGGCGATATATAAAGCCCAAAATGTTTCATACCTTTTTATCATCATTTCCGCAGCTGCATAACGTCCACTGCTAGACCTCTCCCAAGGATTTCCAAAATGACCGATCCAGAGCGGCCTGCGAAGCGCTTGTACATGGTTGCCAATCGAGAACCCTTTTGCCCCATCGGCCATCGGTTTGTCACGCTATATGTCCTGTCCACTGCCACTTCAACAAGGTAATCTACTGGACTGAAATCTTCTACGAATTTCCCATGTCTGATTCGATCACGTAGAGAAACACCGAGCATATCTCTCTCTATAGCGCGTTGAGCGACCTTGAGTAATACTACTTACTTCTGTTTTTAATCTTCCATGCTGGTCTGGGAGAAAACACTTCCAGCAAGAATGTACCAGCTGCTTCTCTTCCCGCGCAGATCGTAAAAGCCGATCGAATGTATGCCAAAAGGAGGAATGGCTAGCAACCCATCACAATTTTGATTCCTTTTTCCACCTAGTCCACCATCACGCTAAAAGTGGCCTTTGAGTCTTATGCCTTGCTCTGTCTGGTTAGAGCCACAAAGCCCGAAATGGCCTGTGTGCCACATTAGGAATGGAGACGTGATAGTGTATGTAATTATGTATGTATGTTGTTTGCTTTCCCTAACAAAGGAAAGGCGGAAGCACAATTATTTTTCCTAATTTGCTATATCCTCTCATTAGTTAGGAGACTGCTATTACAAGACATTAGGTACTGTTGTTTTTGATTTCTCGACAGAATATGTTTTTTGAGGAATGTAATCAGTATCATAATTGCTTTTGCTTAAAAATTTGCTCACTATAAAAAATATCATGTAAAGCTGGAAGTCAAGTTTGGGATAATCTAATGGTCTACAACTGCATCTACATAGGTATATACTCGTGAATAAAAAAAATTTAAATGTTCTCTTTTATTGGATTAAAACTGTTTTTTTAATTCAACATTAAAAGCTTATTCATAACTTTTTACTTATCATAAGATAATAACGCAAAATAAAGAGTTTACTAATGTATAAAATACGAATAATCTTGAAATTAGCTTTCATAATTTATATTTTAATAATTATTTATTGTACATAATAAGGCAGTCGATAAATTGTTACACGTAATGATCACAGTTTCATGGTAAAATAGAAAAAGTGAAGTGAAAACTAATGAGAATAAGTTTCTCACATATTTTCACTTTTCTATTCACCTGTACGAAATAAACTGCGATTTTCTCTTCAAATAACGTTAAAGAAAATCGTTATAATTGACATTTCTGAAGTAAAGTCGTTATTATAAACTGTATTTGGGAAAGTATACTTTATAGTGCCTATTATTATGTATTTATATAACTCATTGTAAAAGAAGTTATATCATATGATTGTATGACAAAAAGCAAGCACCAGACACCTTCGGAACTCTTCTGAGGGTGGCTTTGCCATCCTGCACTTTGCCGATTTTTTTTGACATTTTGGCGACAATGAGTTTGCTTGGATCTTCAGATTGTTACGCTATTATGGGGTTGGTCCAATATTTAAATTGGTTCGTAATAAAGTGTCAACTTTCAATTGTTAACTGCCGTTTGGTTTCTGGCCTAAATAGGACCACTACTTTTCTTCCTGTGGATGTCGTAAGAGCCGACTAAAGGACAAATCACTTACATCTGGTTCAACAAATGCATTCCCAACAAGGGGGTGTGTAAGGCAAGCGGCCGGCCGTAAAATTTTCAGCCAAATCTTTATTTATTCAGCATGAAGATTAATAAAATTACAGACTCGCATGCATTTCCGATGTAAAGGGGGATAAGGTGAGGAAGAAGAAAGTGTCAACTTTCATGAACCAACCTCTATGGATTGAACTAGTTAGTTTTTAATTTAAGACGATACACGGAGTCCAGTGCTGCCCCCATTTGAAATAAATTATTTGAAAGGAAACGGAGATATCATTTAAAATTTTGATCTAGTCAAACCTTGATAATCCTTCAAACTATTTAATGAACTACTGTTTACAGTTTAAATCGATAACGTTAAGCTTTAGTTTGCATTTTTGCGAAAAACTACCACTTTTGGCAAAAATGCAAACTAAAGCTTAACGTTCTCACTTTAAACTGTAAGCAGTGGTTCATAAAATAGTTTGAAGTGTTATCTTAGTTTTACTAGATCAACATTTTAAATGATATCTCCGTTTCCTTACAAATAATTCATTTCAAATGGGGGCAGCACCGGACTCCGTGTATCGTCTTAAGATGACATTGGCAGTCTTATTTATTCTACTTTTGGTACGAGTATGAAGAACTAAGATGACCGAGCGGTTTTTCTTCACTTTGAAATTCAACCCGCTTAGTCAATTAATTCCTGAAAAAAAAAATTACCTAACTGAGTAACTTTTCCAACAATTAACTCTATGCCGGGCGTAACTGTCCCGGGTCTTAAAATTATGGATTTATTTTATCAGAGCAACTTTGTGATTTATTGTCGACGGGTTGGCTTCGTCGGCGGCGTCCTGCCTGTACAGCTTTATTTGAGTCTTTAGACTATTTGACGGTTGATTTATGATAATGTTATCGGACAAGGAAGTTGGGTCTGTTGTGCGGACAGTATAGTTTATCGTAACTATGACATTTCGAACAACAATTCTTTGCACGTTTGTATTTCGAAGTTCAGTTACGCACTCCATTCTACGAGTATACGTTTCGGAGTTGAGAAATTATGTGTCTGTAAAGTGGTTTAGATGAGGAACTGAAAATCTTAAACTAGGTAACTAGTACCTTATTTATTACTACTCGTACTTAGGGGTAGTACCTATGACACTTTCAGGGGGGGTCAAAATACCAGGCTTCGTCTCAGAGGGGGGGAGGAGGTCTTCGTCACCCAGTCAGTATAGAAACCTGCATGAAGATCTGAATATATGCGCACTTTCAATACTTTCATGCGTACGAACGCGAAAATCTGCGATGCATGACGGTATGACGAGCGACGACACCCATTCGTATTCGATGCATTTCATTACTGCATTTTTACAGAGAAACCCGCATTTAAAAAATAAACATACTTTTTCACCGGAGGTGTGAGACGTGTATTGAGATCGGTCTCACAAGTAACAATCACGCCTTGGGACTTTGGAGTGGAATCAAGGTTCAATACTGTGTCCTCTTTCTTTTTTCTTAAGGTGAAGGTATAGGCAAATGGCCTTGAAGTGGCGCCCTCATTTGAAATAAATTATTAACTCGTAAATATGGAGATAATTTCCATATTGCTCTTCGTCATGCACTAGATAGCCCTTTTAATTATTTTATGAACCACCGTTGAAAGTATTTACATTAGTCCGTCTAGCTTTAAAACTTGCCTCCGCTAAAAGTGGCCACGGCAAGTTTTAAAGCTAGACGGATCACCAATAATAGTTTCAACGGCAGTTCATAAAATAATTAAAAGAGCTATCTAGTGCATGACGAAGAGCAATATGGAAATTATCACCATATTTACGAGTTAACAATTTATTTCACATTTCAAGGCCATTTACCTATATCTTCACCTTAAATTGTTTATTCTTGCTATTGAGTCTTCTTCTTCTTGTAATTTAAGAGCTCGCTCTTGTTGGAGTTGTCGGTGGAGTTAAGTGGAGACGCCTCCATTTCTTTCTTCTCTCTGCCATCTTTTTAAAGTCCTTATTCCTAATTTTTCTTTTCATCGTCTCCAATCATGTTCTCTCATCTATTTTTAATAATTTTTAAAATATGTCTTCTCTCTCCTACTCTTTCTAGTACCTCCTTATTGTATACTCTATCCTTCCAGCTTATTTTCTCCACTCTTCTTCAGCACCACATCTCGAATGCTTCTGTTCTTTCTCTATTAAGTAGGGCTGGCCTCTATCAGGCTCAAAAGATTAGCATTGCTATACAGCGTGGCAATGCTGCCAGCCTTCTGGGCACATGACCACGGGTCAGCGATTTGCCAGGTCTTTTTTTAATTTATAAGTAGTTTTAATTAAATACATAGTTTTAGTTCGTTTTTTCTTTTTTTTTTAATTCATTTAATAATATCTTCTTTCTGAATAAAACACATTTATTTATTTTTTTCTAGCCTGTTGGTGTTATGTTATATAAAACACAATATTAATAAAAAAAAAGTAGAGGAAATATTCCGTAAGTAATCAAATATGTTTATGATCGCGATCTTGGCTTGTCGTATCAATCCGTTTTCTTAGGAGATAAGGTATTTTCTTTCTTTACCCTGGCTATAACGAGGCTCGGAAATTGTTTTAAAGCAGACTTTTCACGGGATTTTTTCATGTTACGCGGGCGGAAAAATACTGCCCTTTGACCATTGAAGTGAAATTTATTTATACAAAAGATCATTCGTACCATCAAAGGAATGTATAGTAACAAGGTTTTACATTTATAGTACCTATGTATTATCGACTTCCTTTACCAGCCTCGACAAACTGCCTGAAAAATTAGTGCTTATGGGAATAGATATTTTGTCGTAATGTGGTTATATCTTTCTTTTAAAGATTTATGTAGGATTTATGTGAGCATCGACTGCCTCCGTGGTCCAGTGGTCAAGGCGTCTGCCTTGCGATCCGGAGGTCGTGGGTTCAAATCCCACTGGGAAGCACACTTTGTGAAAAGTTGTTTCCAGTCTGGTTACGATATTGCAGGCTTGAATCACCTGATTATCTGAAAAGAAAGATGATCCCGTGCTTCGAAAGGCACGTTAAGCCGTTGGTCCCGAACGCCTTCTAGCATTTGTACCTATCCTAGGATTGGTTCTGGTCTACCCTTTGGGTTGCGGAGGTCAGAAGGCAGTCGCTCTGTGTAAAAACCAGTATCCTCGTCGAATCACCTAGGTTAGGTAGCGGACCCCGGGCTCTGAAGCGTAACCGCTGACGACGCAACCGGGAATACGCTCGGATGATGATGAGTACCTATGTATTACAGATCATAATTTATTTTGATGCAGCGCTAAAACTGTTAACTTTATAACGTTGTATACTTTTACCAGCTTTTATTTAGTTTCACCTGTACCGTTGTCTGTGACCATAATCAAATCTTGCAAGCTGAATTAGACCCACTTCGATTATCCGATTGAGCTTCACATATTATATTCCCAATGATCTGATCTCATGATGAAGCCGGAACGCATCTTGATGATAAAACAAAATAACGCTACCGAGTTTGGGCTTCATTGATGCGTTTTGAGGTGCACTTTAAGCTTGTACACAACATTTCAAGTGCACCAAAAATAAACTAATAACTTGTTTTTACTTTGCACGTTTTCAATCAATGTATAATCACTAAAGGCACTAAAAACGTGGAACTTCATTCAATTTTTAGGGTTCCGTACCCAAACGGTGCAAACGGGACCATATTACTGAGACTCCGCTGTCTGTCCGTCTGTCCGTCCGTCGGTCTGTCTGTCCGTCTGTCACAGGGCTCTATCTCTTGAACCGTAATAGCTAGACTAGAAATTTTCACCGCTATAACAAAAAATACTAAAAATAAAAAAAGTTTAAAAATTAAAGAAACGTGTTTTTTCAGCGTTTTAAAACAGAACGGAACCCTTAACGTTCAAGTCCCGGTTTATTGAATATTTCAATTTTGGACCTGGCATGACATATTATGAAAATCTAATCTACAAATAGGTAAAGTACTTAATTGTCCATTTAATATATTTACTTAACTTGCTAAATAAAAAATAATCATATCCTACCTAGGCCTGCTTTTTTCGTTTAAAAGAATCGATGTAATTGTAATGATTGCCTTTTTAAATGAAAGGATAAGTGGTATAATCGATAAATAAATTATCGATTTATCAAGTAAATTAAACTCAGAAAAAGTTGTGTGGAGTTGTGGCCCCAGTGACCCCACTTTCGATATAAATAAATGGAAAACAAAAGTAGTTCATGTTAATGAAGTGAGGAACCGGTTTATAAGGTATTATAGGCTCGATACTTTCTCGATTGCAGATTTATATAGTTAAAAACAAATTTTTGACTTGTTATTAATAAAGCTGACAATTTATTAATAATACCTTCGAACTTTTTGCTTTTGCAAATAACGACGAATTTAGATTATTAGGTCGCGTAACGTTCGGATAATTGTAGGTGTATTAAAACTCGGGTCAGGTACCTACCTGCTTTACATTCATAAATCATTGAAGTGGATTCGTGAGTAAACTTATAGATTTCGTCTCCTTATATATGTATAATAATTGATTAATAATAAATAAAACATATAATATCCTATAAACAGACATAAGTAATTTAAGAGTTTAATTAATTTCAAATTTCATTAAAGACCCGGTCAAGTGCGAGTTGGACTCGTACATGAAGAGTTTCGTACCTCCGTACATTGTTTTAAAACGCTGAAAAAAACACGTTTCTTGTATTACTATTTTATTTATTTAAAACTTTATTGTTCCACAATAAAAAAAATGGTACAATTGGCGGACTTAACGCTAAAAGCGTTCTCTTCCAGTCAACCATAGGGATAAACAAATACGAATCATGTTGCGGCGCAAAAAACTAGATACAAAATAAAGTATTAAAATATGTGCATAATATGATATATGTCTACTTATCGCTATATAATATAATACAATATATAATACACAAATAAATAAAATATAACTCATACAATATACCTACATACGTACATAAGACTATCTATAATACATATAACAAATAAATATATACAATATATATAAATAATGAATGATGATGGTGAAAAATAAAGAAAGATACTAACATCGATCAAAAAGATAAGAGTGCACTCTTCTCTTAAAAGAAAATTTTGTCGAAATATCTTTGATGTCAATGGGTAAAGCATTCCAGAGCCGTATAGCTTGTAAGTTAAAAGAGCTTGCCATAAAATTTGTGCGATGAGGAGGAACAGAAAGGAGAAGATTATCAGTAGAACGAAGTTGCCTATCATGAGTGTCAGAAAGAAATTTAAATTTACATCTAAGGTACTCAGGGGAATTAGGATTCAGAAGAATTGAAAAGAGAGTGCAAAGAATTCGCACTTGTCTGCGTTCACGGATAGGAAGCCATTTAAGCTCAGAACGAAAAGCTGATATATGATCATATTTGCTATTATTATTTTATATTATATATATATATATATATATATATATATATATATATATATATAATATATATATATATATAATTATTGTATTTGTTGTTATAGCGGTCACAGTAACACATACGAGTAATCAGTGTAAATTTCAAGTGTTAGCTATTACGCTTCTAGAGATAAAGCCCTCTGACAGACAGACGAACAGACAGCGGAGTCTCAGTTATCGTTGGCCCTTTGGGCACGTAACCCTAAAAATCCTGTGATATAAATACGAAAAAAATGGACTTGTGTAGTAAATGTGTTACCAGTTATATTATTATTTATGAACACGATATCTAGTCTCAACCGGTCAAGTAATTACTGGATCTAGGAAGCACTAGCCAGTCTAAATAGGCCACTGCTATAAATCTCAAAACGAACAGTATTAGAATAACTGCCTTAGTTAATCTGCTGCCTATATTTAGATTTTATTTGCCGTACGTGACAGTTTTTATAGCTTTTAAACGTCTCTATCTGAGGAAGTTCACAATAAGATTAAGATTTTGAATATTTGAATATTAAGTTGACATAGTTTTTATTCTGGCATTTAAGGTGTTAAAATAAAAGGTACCAATGTTTTTTGAAAAATATTTAGTTGTCGAATGATTAAAATCTTATATACTCTGTAGCCGAGGCTCATGTTAAGAACCTCTGAGTGCGGGCTGATCCTAGATGGGTTGCTCGTGGCAATAGCTTTTAATCTGAGCTCCTTCGTCCTTTAGAAAGTACGTCTGTGGAAGGTACATAAAGCCGCAACCGTTGTGGGTCCTGTTTGTTTAGCTAGATGACAAAAATTTTGCTTGTCAAATGCACGGTAATTTGAAAAGGATGACACCGGTGTTGGCCACGTAAGTAGTCCTATCACTTGTTTGATTACGCTAGAATCTAAAACCCAAATATCTAAAACAAGATATAGTTTTAATAAACGGGGAAGTGCGAGTCGGACTCGTACATGAAGGGTTCCCTACCTCCGTGCAATGTTTTAAAGCGCTGAAGAAACAAGTTTCTTGTATGACGACCCCCTTTAATTTTTAACTTTATCTTATTTTTAGTATTTGTTGTTATAGTGGTCATAGTTATACATAATCGGTAAAAATTTCAAGTGTCTAGGTAATTCCATTATAAAGATCTAGTTAAAAACGCTGAAAAAAAACACGTTTCTTGTATGACGACCCCTTTAATTTTTAACTTTTTTTTATTTTTAGTATTTGTTGTTATAGTGGTCATAGTAAGTTAAAAATTAAAGGGGTTGTCAGATCGTGTGCGAAATACAACCATTCGCTCCAGGACTAAAATAATGGACGTGGGAAGAAAGGCAGCTAAGCTCAAGTGGGACTGGGCCGGTCATGTCTGCAGGATGCATCCGGATAGGTGGGCAAAAATAACCACGGAATGGGTCCCTGCAAGCTGGCGACGAAAAAGAGACCGCCCTAGAACACGATGGGCAGACGAACTAACGGCGTACAGGTAGGACTGGAGGACTCTCGCCACTAACAGAGATACATGGAAGGCTGAAGGGGAGGCCTTTGCCTAACAATGGGACACTATAGACTAGTAAAAAAAAAATGTTTTTATAGCGGCCACAGTACACATACATTATCGGTGAAAACTTCAAGTGTCTAGCTATTACGGTTCAAGAGATAGAGTCCTGTGACAGACGGACAGACAGCGGAGTCTCAGTAATAGGGTCCCGTTTGCACCCTTTGGGTACGGAACCCTAAAAACGAAAACCTGACTACGGAAAAATTCATACTGAAAAAAACCTACATTTATCCCGTTAATGCAAACAAAGCAAAAAGCAACAGCTTTATAATGTACCCATATATTTTTTAAATGTGCTTTCATTTGATACCCCCTCGGAACGATTCGATTTATTTTTTAGTTCCTTACCTTAGCCTATAGAGGGCTCCACAGTGGATTTACTATGATGTCACGTAGCCTATGACAGGCCTGTGTCACTCCCCGTTTAGGTATCGAAAATGTACCTACATTTTTACTATGCGCGCTGGCGGCTTCTCCGGGTGGTAAATTCAGTTATACGAATCGTTTGTGTAGAGTCATAGGGATGCAATTGGCTTGCAATGAATGTAGATATATAAACAAAATAGTGCTGAGTTTTGACGTGAGCTAAATTAAACCGTATCGCTAACAACATTGAGTAGATATTTCTTTGAATTTCTTTGCTGAGTGGGACTACTGTACCGAGTATTAGTATCTATTCTGTGCCTTTACCCAGCGGACAGCCAAGACGATTTCGACGATACCTTATTTGTTAAGGTATTAAGGATATCTTTGAATATACAAGGGAATAGATGAATAAATAGCGGCAAATCACATAACCCTCCTTCTGGCTTTGCTATAGTCGGTTAATAAATTAAAGGAACGACGATTTAATTTCAAGGAACTAGCTGAATGATTTACTCGTACCACTAAATATGACGTCAGGCCTTGGAACAACGCACAAGTTCAAGAACATTTGCTTGTATCATCTTACCATTTTTGGTCTTTCAAAGTCATGCTAGTTATTATTAAATACTTTTATCGTCAATGGCACATCTAACTGCTAAATTCATGCTAATTTCATCACTATTGCCACTGCATAAATGTTTGGTATTTGCTGTTGAATGTATTTGGTGGGAAACCATAATATAAGAGAACATCTAGAGTGTGTTCGGAAACGAATTTTTAAAACTTCACACAGTATATTAAATCCTATGTAAACGTAATAATGTACAAAATTGTATCAACAAAAGAACTGCCTCGGAATACGCGAGAATTCCCGCAAAGTTTTTTTCTTCGTGCTAATTTGTACTGTATTCTCCTAGATTATAGAAGTTATAATCCTCTGTGAATTTCTTAAAAATTCGCCTCGATTCCGCGACAATGTAAATTAACCCTTATTTTAGTTTATATTATTTAGTTATAGCTAAAGTACATACAGCCTGGCTTCATCGAGAAATACAGACCTTAAATAAGCCATCATCATACTTTGAATTTTGGAGGTCAGAAGGCAAGATAAAACGTGTAATGGCAAAAATTCATGCTAATAAGTAACAAACACAACAACTAATATTGCAATTTTTTTTGTTAATCAATTAGGTCATATTAATCTGTAGTTAGAGGTCCCATTATTGGACAAAATTCCTTCCCCTTGTTCACCCTCCACTCCATCTCAAAATGATTCAAATCATCCGGTTATATTTTTCTAGGTCATCCTGGTTTTCTTTCAATTATTATTATTTATTTCTAGAGTTGTTGCCCATATTGTAAGATGGTCATAGGATAGGTTGGTAGTGTTAAATCTTGAAACAATAATCAGTAAAACTTCTGTCGTCGTATTGTGCTTAGTTAATCTACATAAGCATGTAGATCGGAGCACGTGACGTGTTATGCAAATACATAATAGAAATCCATAAAATATAATTATCTTAGAAATAAGTACCAACATTAAAAAATGAATGTGCTAAAATGAGTCCGATCCATTGAAATAATCCAAATAAATTTATCTTCCTTAAAAATGTCCACCTTATTATCGCTAATCCGTGTTATCTTCTCGGAATGCTAAATCATTTTTCATGAAGATTTCCACATTTTATTGCACCGTCAGAGAGCTGCAATATTTTACCGCCACCTGCTTTGTTTGCACTAGAATGTACAAATAATGAGAGACCGGAAACATAGCTCGAAGCGACATTTTTGAAGTGAAAACTTCTCTAGCGGCGTTGTGCACTTTTTTTGTAATGGGTAAAATATGTTAAACTCGCGTCACGACACGTGTCCTGATCGAAAATTCGTAAGACGGAGCGGAGTTGGCACAAGGAGCCTAAACGCCTTTGGGGTTTATGGCTCTTACGACAATTTTGTGTTTGTAGTGACAGTAAAATAACAAAGGAATTCTATTATCTATTATGACATACAATAGACGGATATTTTCACTAGCATTGTCAAAAGATGAATTGTCCAGTTTGTTTATAAAGAGATCAGAACGACTTGAGCGTCTAGAGTTCCAATACCACCGGAAGGTGTTCACTTTTTAGTTCAATGAATTTATTTTTATTTTACGACCGGTATTTAGAAGTTTTATTTTACGTTTATTTTAAGTTTTTGAAGTGAAAACTTCTTTAGCGGCGTTGTGCACTTTTTTTGTAATGGGTAAAAAATGTTAAACTCGCGTCAGGACACGTGTCCTGATCGAAAATTCGTAAGACGGATGGAGAGTAGACAGCCGGCGCGGCGTAGGAGAGGAAGTATCCCCCTCTCTTTCTACGGCGCGGCGAAAATGTATGCCTGCGCCTGCTGTTTCGTTTAGCTGAGAGATAAACTTTTAATGTAATATAAATTGACATGTTTGTATACGATAGCGCAATAAATAAATATTGTATTCTACCACATAAATGATAGTACTTTTATACTGATAACTAAAGCAATTCGTGCAAAATTATTCCCTAACCATTCCAAAATATCAAAAATGCACAACGTTAATATTCAAGTTTTCACTTCTGCCGGCACTCCCGGAGTGTAACCCGTCGTTTTTTCTTCCAGCCAGCATAATCTGCGGTTTATCCAGAAAACAGTGGAAAAACAGACTAATCGTAAACTTGATCTCTGCTGACGTGCCAGATTTTATGAGGCTTGCGCCTTTGTGAACCCTGTCTGTAAGTGCAGGTTCGTTCACAATTTAACGATTTGATGTGGATAGATTAAAAACAATCGTAAATTAATACCTTATAATAAGAGCACACAATTTATCGACAGTTTATAATCTCACGCGATAACATGTATATTTTTAAGATCTGGAGAATAATGACAAATAAAGAATTGTCCTAGTAGACCTGTCAAGTTAATCCTATTAGTAATTGTAACGGAAATGTTTGTCCCAAGATACATTTTTGTACTCTATTTATTTTATGATGATACATTTTTGTTTCAAGATAAATTACGTCTAGAGCCAGTTTAAACTAAAATATAGGGAAGACTCGAGTCCCTGTTTATTTTGAAATTGCATTTTCTTGTGCATTCGTGTAATAATCGTTCCATCATCCAAAGATTTGCAATATAATCCTCTGCATTGGAATGGTTCTCCTCTTATCTCCCTGGCCGGCAACAAGCAGTTCGAATGGACCGTGAGTTGTCACAATGGAATTATCTTACTTCTGGTGTTCCTCAGGGTGGAATACTTTCCCCTTTACTGTTTTCCTTGTTCATTAACCTTCTCTCTTCATCCATTGGCTGCACTTACCATTTCTACACGGATGATCTCCAAATTTATGTGCAAATCCCAGCTGAGGACGTTGACAGTGGAATTACTCAACTGAACGCCACATTAGCAGATCTTCTCTCCTGGTCGCAGGATTACGGTAAACAAGTGAACGCATCCAAATGCCAAGCAATGATATTAGGCAGTCCTCAGCAGTTGGCAAAAATTAACTTAACTTCTGTTTTACCAGTAGTATACATGGTGCCGTTATTGAATTTAAACCAGTGGTCAAAAATCTTGGTCTTTTTATTGCCTCCTCGTTGAAATGGACTGCTCAAATAACTGAAATTAGTCGGACCGTTACTTATTCACTTCAATATCTTAACCGCTTCAGAAATTTTCTCCCTATTAAAACTAAGATCACATTGATCCAAACGTTAATTTTTCCCATTATTAACTATGTTGATGTGTGTTATCCAGATCTTAATGTGGATCTTCTCAATAAGCTGGACCGCCTTCTTAACAACTACATCAGTTTTATTTTCTGCTTGCGTAAGTATGATCACATTTCTGCTTTCCGTTCCAAACTACATTGGCTTCCCATCCAACTGCGCAGGCAACAGAGACTTCTATGTTCTCTTTTCTCTATTCTTAAAAATCCCTTTTCTCCGCTATACTTGAAATGTAAGTTTCAATATCTTGCGGACATGCATGATCGGCAACTTCGCTCCAGTAACACGCTCAAGCTTCAAATTCCCTTTTATCGATCTAGCTTCATGTCCAACTCCTTCACTTCTCAAGCCATACGGCTTTGGAATGCATTGCCCGAGGACATCAGACAAATATCTAGTAGACATTTATACAAGAAAAAAGTGTATGATTTACTTTTTGAATCTTTCAACAATTAGGAGAATTCATCATTTCTTTCTGATCTTATATATATAAATTGTATTGTAATTGTATAAATATAGTATTTATTTTATACGATATTTATGTATGATCATTTAAAAGTACTTATTATTTCTGGATTGATTCTATCTATTTTAGACGCCAACTATTCTATATGTTTCTCTTCTCCTAAAGGTTGACAGGGAGAGAATGCTTTAGCATTAAGTCTACCTATTGTAGCTTTTGGCTGAATAAAAATTAAATAAATAAATATAATCTTGAAAAAAAAGGACATAATGTTCTGCAAGCAACTGATAGAGGACGAGTCTAGTGCCATCTTCTCTACAATCAGCGCTACCTTTAAGCTCTCATATACTGGGTCTAAAAAAATATACTGAAACTATTTTAAGTACATAAGTAGTAAGTGAGATACAGTCCATGATACTGAATAACTTTTCCCAAGGGACAATATCGAATTATGAAAAAAAATTTTTGGCCTCCCATACAAGTTGACCGATCAGCTGATCCGAAATTGTATGGAAAGCAAAAATATTTTTCATATTTCGATACATGTTTCTTGGGGAAAGTTGTTCAGTATCATGGACTAAATACACCATTAAAATAGTTTCAGTTGATTTTGTCAGACGTTATAAATTCATTCCTATGATCTTTTCAATCTTCGTCACCCCCTACTAACAATAATTCTCTAGAATCGCAAGTAATCCCGAAAAATCATTCCACGTGATATGTACCGCGGCGGGCGGGGCTTAAAATATGAACAACGCGGCGTGACACTCGAGTCGTGCGGTTGCGTCGCAAGACTCGCAAGAAGTTTCCTTTGAGAATATTGCTGTGTTTTTGCGATAATCGATTCATTAAAAATGCCGTCATATGCCGTGAAGTGGTGTAGAAGCAATACAGATATGAAATTTAGTTGTTCAAAAAAAAAGTAACACGTAAACACGGTTATTAAATTTAGCGTAGCGTACTGCGTAATAGGTATCATCCGCGCGTTGTATCTCACCGCTCATTGCGTTGACTGCCCCACCCGACCGACGCGACGGCGACGCGTGACCTTGTCGCGATCAATCGCATGCATCTTTGTCTATGTGTGCGTTCCAGTGTTTCGTTGTAATTACTGTTCGTTTGTTTGCGTAAATGGAATCCGAATCGAAGCGGTGAATGTAGGAGCGTTAGGATTCTAGGGAATTATATTTCGATGGTCACCCTACACATCCACCTCAGCATCCGTATTTCCGTTACATGTAACTTGTATTCCTTCTTCGTTGACCAACATTCTCCCCATTCAATAAAGTGGGACACAACATAATGGTTGACCGGGAGAGAATGCCATATGGCATTAGGTCCGACACTTGAACTTTTATTTTAATTGTGCAATAAAGATGAAATAAAAAAAACTAGTATGATAGGTAAAAACTTAGTAAAAGAAGTTCCAGAAACTCACTGTGCCTTCTATACTTAGTGAGTATTTGCTATTTGTAAATCGCAAAATCGTAGGGATTCTCGAACAATCGAATCACTGATTTGCACAACAAACCCGGCTCAGCAGCAAAGAGTGAATTTTCAAGTGAGTTGTTATTCCGTGCGATAACTTACGCGAACTAATCTACATAACGCAACGCGTGAGGCAGCCCTGAATAAGTAAAATGTTTGGAACTCTCCTCAGTAGGGTTGCCTGCTTAGCAATAAATTTATTTTATTTATATAACTAACGTGAGAAAAAATTAATATTCCTAATACGGTCGGCTCATGTAAGAACACAAAAGACAGTAAGAGCGTAATATAGGGTAAAGAGCGGCGACCCGACCATGGTATCGCTGCCTGCACTGAGCCTCAATAAACATAACAAAGAAGGCCGGAAAATAACGTAAATTTTCCTTACAACCCAAAGGTTGTCTGTCGGACAATGTTTTGTTTTTTGCATGAAATCCATCTTTTGTACAATTAAACAACAACTAAACCGGGTGTAAACGTACAATCTACACGTACTCGTGAATTTTTACTATTTTGATAAACCGAAAAATATAGGACCATTATTTCACCACCACTTCCCTATTATCAAGTACAGTACGTATGCTTAAAGTATTATTTTTTTAATCCCAGTATTATTCCCAAAAGTTGTTTATATAAACTGCCCGAGTCACCCCTTCTAGCATGTGCTGTGTGGACTGTACATTTACAATCTTACACTTTTGCAACAAAGTACACATAATAAAAACTGTTTTCTAATGCTGGTTTTTAAGGTTCCGTACCCAAAGGGTGAAAGCGGAATCCTATTACTGAGACTTCGCCGTCTGTCCGTCTGTCACAGCCTCTATCTCTTGAACCGTAATAGCTAGACACTTGAAATTTTCAGCGATTATGTTTTACTGCGGTCGCTATAACAACAAATACTAATAATAATAAAAAAGTTAAGAAAAGGGGGTCGTCATACAAAAAAACGTGTTTTTTCATCGTTTTTAACTAGATCTTTATAATAGCATTAACGAGATAATTGAAATTTTCACAGATTATGTATTACTATAGCCGCTATCAACAAATACTAAAAATAAGATAATGTTAAAAATTAAAGGGGGTTGTCATACAAGAAATGTGTTTCTTCAGCGTATTAAAACATTGTACGGAGGTACGGAACCCTTCATGTTCGAGTCCGGCTCGCACTTGCGTTTATTTTATACTCTCTTTGAGCTGGCAACCCTAATCCGTAAAATGTTTGCATCCTGCGTAGGGTTGACATGACTAAGTGTAAATTAGGAAATTTGAATATTAATTCAGCCTTAGTGTGCGAGATTTCGGTATTGGATTATGTGGATTAGGCGGGTTTACTTTAAACTAATACCTTTACTAGTTTTAAGGAAAATTATACGAAAACTTGTCTTTTCTTCATCCAAAAGGAAGATAGACATGAACTCGATTTTCTATTCATTGAGATTTTAGTATGACTAAGTGTAAATTAGGAAATTTGAATACATTTAAATGCCGCTATAGCTTTTAGGCATTTTGAATAGGTCACTAATAGATTCGAAAGAAAGAAATCTTGTGAGCTAGATTTGCTGTCAGATCTTTTTTGTAAAATTAGTTAAAAAATGTAAAGTTAGTACTACAAATGCAATTTAAAAAAAAAACAAATAAAAAAAAAATGCTTACTTAAAACTTTTTCTAAATGAAATAATAACTTAGGTAGTACTGCTCAGTTAATTAGAATTGCATAACTAAGTTAATGTAAATGGACAACAACAGCTCGACCAAAACAAAGAAAGTACTAACGCAACCTAAATGTCACCGATAAACAAGCAATACAACAGACAAACTAATGACCCGAACGCATTCCTGTTCGTAATATCAATAAAACTCATTAGTGCTGATATCTGAGTCACAATGACCTAAGGACCAAAACCGCGTTTCAAATTGAAAAGGGCTTATGTTATCACATGTCGATTTAAATCTCCAGCATAAAATGATCCCCCATTTCCTACTCTCAGAGAAGACTTTATTTACAAAAGAAATTTTACTAAAGACCCAATAAAGCTGGTTGGTCTAAATCGGTCAATAGGGGCAAAAAGGTCCGCGTTAAATTGTGATTGATTATTGTGAGGCAGTTTTCGACGAGGCCATATCGATTGGACCCTGATAAACTCGCATTAGTTTTATTAGAAAAAAATTAGCTAGGCCGTTGTCAATTTTACTAATAGACCGTTATTGTGAGTGGTCGTTTTGTGATTAACTTTAGATTATATGTATGTATGTTGCCATTTTGTATGTATGGTTTCGAAGACCTACCACAGATTAAACATAAGTTTTGTGATATATCAAATAAATTATTTTTCTTTCTTTCTTTCTTTTCTACCCTCGCTAGCTTTGGCTAGTAGCAGTAGTTAAATTGGGTATATTATTATAAATGTTGTTTGAGTGAAATCTGAGAAAGATGAAAATAGATTTTTATAATAGAATTTTATTATTTTTTTTAGGCAGACAGCAGGTTCAATAACAGTAGTTGATAAGGGGCCCTCTTTGAAACCCCCCCCCCCCCCACCCTTTTTACCACACACTTTCAGATTTAGCATGACCCCTCTTCCCCCTATTCATCATTATAATTTCAGCGTCCACTGCTGGACATAGGCCTCTCTCAAGGTTCTCCAAAACGACTGATCCATTTTCCTTCCCCCCATTGCTGTAAGGTAATTATGTAAATGGCTCCTAACATTTGAGTTATATATCTACCCGACTACCTTATTAGTATTACACATAACATCATATTAGACTCCCCAAAAACATAGCAATTTCTTCTGAACTAACGCTAAGTAAAGTTTTACGAAAAATAAAAACTTACGGATAAGTTTTTATTTTTATATTTATAAACATTTAACAAAACTTTACTTTTTACAATAAGTAAATGCGAATACTCGGATCTACTACTTCGCGTATTATCTCCTTCCACTAACCGCAAACCAAAACAAAGCCCTCCATAACCTGACCTCCAAGAGGGTTGGGTTAATTGTGCCATTTCACCCTTCCTGAAAAAGATGTTATAACTGACGGGGACCCGATAATCTTTATTCGTTAGAAACAGGCCATGCCATTAGAGTCTCCTTTAAAAGATAAGCTACTCCCCAAGGACATTCCCGAGCTATGTCTTTGTAGGAGAATGTACCCTTAATTTGGGGTAAAATGCGAAATACAAGACGTCTGTAGGCACCTTAATGATGTTTGGCTAAGTAAGGAACAGTCGAACACTAAAGTGGTAGACGAGAAATTTTGTTACCCAAATATATTGTAAAACGAAGTAACTTCTTCTTATGTGTTTTGTTTATTTATTACAAGATAGATGCTAACCTGTGTACTTAATGAGGATAGATAGATCGATAAATCGTTTATTTGTGAAAACTGCACATATACTATCACACACAAAAAAATACATGAATGATTTTATGTTATTTATATACAGGTTTTTAGCAATGCGATGTGCATTTAATACGAACCAAACAAAGTTCTAGGCTAATAAACAGCGGAGTATCAGTAATAGGGTCACCCCGCGTTGGCACCCTTTGGGCACAGAATACATAAGAGTCAAACAGAATGGTATCTCACAGCGTCTCCCGCAAATTGGCGTCCCCGCACCTCTCCCCCGCACTTTGTGAGCTTTGACAGCTCCAAACCAGGGTTTAATTACTAGCCGCACGCAATACGCGACGTGTGTTGTCTTGAGAACTGTCAACCAATAGTAACCATCATGGTGAGAAGGTGCGCGTATAATAATTGTTTATCCACCCAATACTCTAAAGAACGTATATTTCATACATTTCCAAATGATGAAAACAGGTAAGCAAAGCAACAATATAATTTCACGTTATTACCCAGCAACCATCTTGATATATATACCCTTCTCGCTCTCTCGCATTGGCGGGAGATACACAAGAGCGAGAGGGGTATTAGCAATCCGGTAATGTTACATTGGCTCCTCGCTCACAGGTAATCACTTACACGCAGACGCCAAATAGATTTCCGCGGGTTATAGTGTAAATGCCATTGTTGACAATGACAACTTGACATGCTTTGCGTGAAAATGTGATAAACATTTGTTTATTTTTATTGAATTTATTCATATAATTACCGTATAGTTTTGCGCCGAATTTGCAAATTACTATATTACAATAGTGAATTAGTTCGTTACATTATAAATGACTCAATAATAATCAGTAAAGTGAACTAATGGTGAAATGGACAATGGACATAATATAAATATTTGTGAAGTGATATTATGTAGCTGTTTCCGACTTTTCTGTAACATTTGATACATATAAAACAGAATATTTTTTACGTCATAGTGTTCGCAAATCTTCAGGTATGGAAAAATATAATCGTAAATATGTCGAACTCGTTAGTAGGTAAGTATTAAATTAATTCTGCGGTGCGACCCTAAGTATAAAACTCACACATCGACGTGTGTACAGATAAATTGTTTCGTTTGTAGTAGTAGTAGGTATATATGTTACTCTGAATCAATGGAGAGTCCTACCAGTGCTTTGGGTACGGAACCCTCAAAAGAGGTGATGCTACTTAATTTCTACCAAATCATTTGTGGATTTACATCTTTAGGTCAGTCATGGGGTTTAACATCGAAATGGATCGGAATAAGCTGATTTCTTTTGATTTTCTTGAGATTGACCCCTTTTTTGGCTCAAACTACTGGACTTGAAAAAATCTTAAAACACTTGTGTATTTGTAAGTGAAATTACCTACTAGAAATTATCAAACACGTTCGTCGTACATATGTACTTCAATAACCAGTTTGTATGTTTAAACCTACGAATAGGTTTAAACATGTCATTCATTTTCCTTCCAACTGTACTTTGAACGATATTGGCCACTTGTGAATAATTAAAGAACAACGATTTTGTGGCTCGCTGACACCACTACATATATTATGGACGTTTGTAGTTAGATATATGGTCAGATGAGTAAAGTATCATCATCATCACGACATCATCATCATCCGAGCGTATTCCCGATTGCATCCTCAGCGGTAACGCTTCAGAGCCCAGGGTCCGCTACCTAACCATGATTAAACGAGATTACTGGTTTTTACACAGAGCGACTGCTGACTGACCTCCGCAACCCAAAAGGGTAGACCAAAACCAATCCTAGGATAAACTATTATAACAATTAATACTATAAATCCAAGTTCTGCTCAGAACAAGTTTAGTTGAACATAGACATCTATTTTATGAATTTGACACCAGTAGGAAATAGTGGAAATACATCAGCCACCTAACCGATTTATAGTATTATTAATATTCTGTGCTCATCTCATGTCACAGTATTTATCAAATTTGTCTTTCAATTAAAATATTTTTACTTTCTGGGGCATGCTCAGCAAGAACTGAAAGCAAATTCAATACTTCTAGGTTTATTACCAATATGGATTGTATAGCTTTCTATATTATATATTCTTAACCGTATATTGGTGTATAGTAAAGCAAAAAGTTACCTACCTTCCCGCTCTCATGTTAGCGTATTCCTAGTTGAATCCTCAGGTGTAATGCTGTGAAGCCTGGGGTCCGTTTTTCGACTCCACTTCGCACGATCTTGAGCATCTCTGGTAGTAAGACCATTGGCACGCATATCATCGCCTGACGACGTCAAGCCAGCATTTCTTGGTCTACCACATCTGTCCGGGCCCGGCAGAGGCGGCATGACTATATCTACTGTTTCCTACGATACTTTTACTTTCAGGTTTCCGCAAAACATCACCATGACAAGTATAGGTACCAATTTATCTTAAGTATTTATCGACTCCCATGTATGAGAATTTCTATTTGCGTTCTGTTTACCCGAAAAAAAAACTATCAACAACCATTTTAATATTCATACAAGCCGTGAGAGTCAGCGGTGTCACTCTTTCGCGAAGGAGTAGTGATGGGAGATGCCAGTTTTTTTTGTTATTGAATATGTTACTGGCTGGTTTATTTCTCATCACGAAAATTAAATACTTTTACGAAAAAAAATTGCAATGAAAAATAAACAGAGCTAACTAAACGTTTAATTAAATAAAGACATTCCCAGAAACACAAAACCCAAGGGTACAACATAGGAGTAACAGAAAAGAATGGTAAATTTAAGATGGAAAATATAAACCTAAAATTGTGACATGTTGCCAACACATAGCCTAAAGGATTTCCATATAAAAGATTCCGTTGACCAACTTCTACGATCTGTGTTGGAGAAGCCGCTCTGATATATTATGTTTTTTTTCTGCTCCCTGAAAACCGTAATAATTATGGTAAAATCAGATGTTTATAGTAGGTACATATATGTTCCTACTGGTGGTCGGGGAGAAAAGAAAAACTTAGAATGTACTAGCTGTTTTTTGAATGAGTGAGAATGGCGATGCGGCTAGCAACAAATTTCTCCCATCTTCACGCCTAACATCAGGCTAAACGCGGCCTTTGAGCCTAACGGCCCTGAGCTCTATCTACTCCGTTAGGGATAAAGAGGTAATAATGTACCTGTATCTACTATTTTAATAATTCCCTCACTGGAAGTTTTGCACATCACTACGAGAGAGTGAAATTTTAATGGAGTGACACCATAAAAGGAGGAAGGCCGGGTAACTCGTCCCCATGGGCCAGCGGGCCCGCCAAATGGTGTCCTTTCGGCCAAAATGATTCCCATAATGGCCTTCGTCGCTGAATATACCGCTTGATTGCAATTCCTAGTGAATATTTGATTATGATTACATTTTTAGCAGCGAGGGACCTACATTTGACGTTTTAAGGACATTTATTCATATTTAGTTCGTTGTAAATACGAGTACAAATAAGCACAAATACGACTTACCCTACTTTACTCACTACGAGTACCAACGCTATACCTACATAAGTACTTTTTACGGTTCTGTACCCAAAATGCTAACCGGACCCTATTACTGAGACTCCGCTGTTTGTCCGTCTGTCACAGGGCTCTATCGCTTGAACTGTAATACTAGACACTTGAATTACTCACCGATTATGTATCACTGTAGCCAATATAACAACAAATACTAAAAATAAGATAAACTTAAAAATTAAAGGGGTCGTCATACCCGAAACGTGTTTTTTTAGCGTTTTATAAAATATACTAACATAGTTTTGTAAGTTCTGTACTAAACTAACACTAAATGGACGTTTGTTCTTTTTTAAATATTTTTACGGCTATGCATACAAGTCCTTCAGAGCCTATCTTCTGGTTTTTATAGATGATTGAGTGGCTGACGACGCCCAAAGGAAGACGCCCACACAGTCCGCAAAACAAATATCATTACAACCGTACTATGACTGTCCACTTTAACTATTTCACATATTGTTTATGAGCATGAGCATTTATAACAAGAAACAACACCAATTTTACTCTACGACTCCCTTTAAGGTGAAGATATAGGCAAATGGCCTTGAAGTATGAAATAAATTGTTAACTCGTAAATATGGTGATAATTTCCATATTGCTCTTCGTCGTGCACTAGATAGCCCTTTGAATTATTTTATGAACTGCCGTTGAAACTATTATTGGTGATCCGTCTAACTTTAAAACTTGCCGTGGCCACTTTTGGCGGAGGCAAGTTTTAAAGCTAGACGGACTAATGTAAATACTTTCAACGGTGGTTCATAAAATAATTCAAAGGGCTATCTAGTGCATGACGAAGAGCAATATGAAAATTATCACCATATTTACGAGTTAACAATTTATTTCAAATGGGGGCGCCACTTCAAGGCTATTTGCCTATACCTTCACCTTAATTTTTAATTTTATCTTGTTTTTAGTATTTGTTGTTATAGCAGCCACAGTAATACATAATCGGTGAAAATGTCAAGTGTCTAGCTATTACGGTTCAAGAGATAGAGCTCTGTGCCAGACGGACAGACAGACGGACAAACACACGGACAGACAGACGGACAGACGAAGAGACAGCGGAGTCTCAGTAATAGGGTCCCGTTTGCACCCTTTGGGTACGGAACCCTAAAAACAACAAACGGCAAGCTAAATGTAAGCTTGTGAAAAAGGCCTTATTTTTAAATTTAGTTTATCTAAGAGGTGTTCGAGTGTTGGCAAGTTATAAAAGCCATTAACCCGATGCAGAGCGTCGATAAGGAAGTAAGCCGAGTAAACAGACAAAGAGGTTTAGGCTTTGAAGGAAAAAATATAGCCGGAATGTACGCAGCTAAAAGCGTACGCCGCCTTAGTTCGGAATTTACAAAAATGCCGGTTATTATTTTGGCGGGAATAAATATGTACTGTATGAACATGTACTAAATGAGCAGAAGTGTTTACGCCAAAACTTATTATCTATTCAGACCTTAGCTTAAAATAAGTTCTTCAAAAACAAATCTTTTTTTCGTACAAGCTTTTATTGTAAGGCCTAAGTACATATCAATACAAATGTAATAAGTCCAAATTCAATAGGGTTGCGTAGTTTTATTACAAGGTTCCTATAGCCACCTTCCAGCTCCACCATCAGATCAGCGTCTTGTTGTAATAATATTGCATTGTCATGGCTCTCACTCACCGAACGAAGCATAGAAGGCGGTGAAGCTACTACTCAGACGTCGATTTTCTGTGAGTGTGGTACTTCCCCGGACGAATCGGCCCTTTGGAGCTTGCGGCTATGGGCTGTCTGTTCAGAGCCCCAAGAATCAAAATGTTCTGTCTAGCCCATCTATACTATCTATACTAATATTATAAAGAGGAAAGATTTGTACCTATTTTTGTATGTTTGTATGTTTGTAACGAATAGGCTCAAAAAGTACTGGGCCGATTTAAAAAATTCTTTCACCGTTGGAAAGCTACACTATTCCCGAGTGACATAGGCTATGTGTGTACCACGGGCGAAGCCGGGGTGGACTGCTAGTTATGGATAAAGACGTGATAGTTTATGTATAATTATTCCGTACAGCTACAGGAACCGACCTAGTCCATACGTTACTATAGTAATATTATATTAGTTCATTTCCAAGCCGGTCGCATGTGGGTTAACGTGGGTTTAATGTACCAGCTGACACACCGGCGAAGTATCTGTGTCGAAGATATATGCTAGGAGGTGTATGTTATGTATGGCATACACTTCGAAGATATACACCTCTAAGTATACAGGGTGACTTTTTAACCACCAGCCAAATTTTGGAGCAAAATTCAGTCCATGTTACTGAACTACTTTCCATAAAAACTGTTAAGGAAAAACGAAAATAAAATCATACACACAAATAAATAAAGCCGCTGCTTTATTCATTTGTGTATATACATTTTTTTAAATATATTATCGGTATAATTTGTATACAACACAGCAGCATTATTAGAAAAAAGCAGCAGAAAAAACAAGGATAAAGAGAGAATCAGAGAAAGGGAAGATTATGCGACGTCACTCAGTAGTTCTTTTTATTTTTTAGACATGATAGTGTATGTATATTCGGAAAATATTCTAGACCCGAAAATATACGGCACTAGAAGTAAATATAGTTCATTTGTTAAAAGCCGCGTCTTTGAAAAAGCCGACGCCCCGCTTTTTCGGCAAGTCGACGGCATATTTGCCAATTGAACGAATGAACTATAGGTCGGTTAACCAAACTGACAAGTTTATTTGCTAGGCAAATTTAAAAAACCCCGACTGTCTAGAACGCCATCTAGTGATGAGTAGCGGAACTACCGATACGACTTGATATCCGTAGCGCAATCTATTATTTGCTAGAGAAAGCCCTGACTTTCAAGCGTTAACCCCCATTAACTTTAAAACGGGTAAACCGATTTTCATCAAGCATAGCTAAGAATCACCGCAAGGGAACTTGCTTCCATGTAAAAAACCGAATTGAAATCGGTCCATCCATTCGAGCGCTATGATGTCAGAGACAGACAGACAGACATTAGCGTCATACTTAAAACACCCTCTTTTTGTCGGGGGTTAAAGGCTGAGTACAGCAGAGGATAATATCCTGTCCCAAGTTTGAACGATAATACTCTCTCCACCATATACGAGTAGGTAATGATAGCACGTAATAACCGTGGTGTTATCAAACGTTATCACTTTCTTATCACCACGGAAAGTAACTCTCACTAAGCAACTACACAGCTCACTAGTTCACCTTTGTTCTGTTATCTAGTGTTAATTATAGAAGCGTGAGAACATTTTCTTTTTAAAATGAAAGTTAGGGCAGCTATCCAGTCAAGGTGTGCAATATTATGTTTAACTATATCTTCATTCTCGCCGTGTGGTTCCCGGCAGAGTAGAATAGGACCACTCCAAGACTTCCCGTGGATGTCGTAGACGGCGACTTAGAAAACACAAGCTAAACAAAGTTTATAAACATCAGTGAGACCTCTCCAACCCGTCTGGCTAGCGTGAAGAGTGTAGGCCACCTCTGACTGCTCTGGTAATATATGGCTCTGGTAGTACAGAGAGGGTCATGCTCTTGCAGTGGAGACTAAAAAGACCTGATGATGATGATATCTTCATTACATATTTATTAAATTTACCAATTTACACGGAAAATGTATACAGAGAATATATAAAATAAAAGTTGTACAAAGGCACTACTTTGTATTGCAAAGTTATATCTTTTAATATTACGATAAAATGATTTTGCACACACGTGATGGTAAAACATGATTGGACGTAACGAAATGTAAATATCTTGCTTGTAACACATGTTTGGCCAATACATTTATCTTTATCTTTACTTATATCAAAATAGATCTCTTCCAGTAGGCTTGTGAGAGATGTTTATACAAGAAAGGCATACAGGCGTGTTCATATGTAGAATAAGAAATTATATGAAACCACATAAACTACAAACTTACATACACATATGTTACATAGGTACAAACTTAAATATATATGTTTATCCGCAAATAAATATAATGTATAATCTATACTAATATTATAAAGCGGAAGAGTTTGTTTGTTTGTTTGTTTGTTTGTTTAAACGAGCTAATCTTAGGAACTAATGGTCCGATTTGAAAAATTCTTTTTTTGTTGGGTAGTCCATTTATAGAGGAAGGCTTTAGGCTATAACATATAACATTACGTTCCGACAACCATGCGAACGAAGTCGCGGGCACAGCTAGTTAGTCATAAATGTAAAGCTTCCTCGGGAAATGACGTAAATATTGTAAAACTCTTATTAAAATCAATTAATTCGATTCTTGTACAGACGAAAGAGATATCTAATTACATACAATACACAAGGCCACTTCCAACACAAGTATAAACTATATTTCATATATTTCTCTAGATTCAAACATTAGGCTTACATTTTCTTCAAAATAAAATGAAAATTACATGCAAATTAAAAAGTGAGTAATTGCTAAATGACCTATGACAAATTTCACGACTTTCTGCTATGACTCATCCTAAGACGTCATTACGAAGTTCGCACCTTCATTTTAAATCATTGTTTCATAAAAATACTTAATTAACTGCCATTCATGATTTCAGGATACATCTGGGAGTCCAAAAGTATAGCTAATAGTATGAAAAGTAATCATATTTATGTTATGAGGTACTGAAGGCCGTACCTGAATTTTCCGGGGTCCAGTGCAGCGAAAAACGGCTATTTTTGGCAAATGTGCGAAGTAAAGCTTAACGATCTTATTATAAACTGTATACAATAGTTCATAAAATACTTTGAAGGGTTATCTAGGACTTGGTAGTAGCAAAATTTTAAATGATGTCTCCGTTTTCTTTGAAATGATTTATTTAAAATGGGGGCAGCACTGGACCCCGGAAAATTCAAGTATGCCCTTAACATATAGGTTGCTCGCCCATATATTCCCATATGCATTTTGAAGTACAAGCGAGAACTAACGCAGCATTATTCAGTGGATGACAGACCTAACTATTACGTGTAATTAGTAAGATAGTGCAGTTAAACGAAGCCGTTCAGTTCTTTCTCTACTAACTAATTCAAAACTCAAGTACATATTGTAAATGTTAACAACAGTGCAGTGCCGCGTGAGTTATTATTACAGCTTTTATCTCGGCAAGTTTGTTTACAAACAATCTTATGAAATGGAACAGAACAATATCCTTCATGTAAACATAAACATAATATATTGTTGTTTGCAACAAATATAGGACGTTTTCCTCGCTGTTCAGGGAGAAAAGCAAACGTAAAATGTACAAGCTGCTTCTCTTCCTGCGTAGATCGTAAAATAAAATAGAGAGAATAGGCGAAAAAAAAATTTTGCAACCCATCTCTATTTTGATTCGCTTTTTCGACTACACACCATCACACTAAAAGTGGTCATTGGATATTATGGCACTGACCTGTCTGTCCCGTAAAAGACAAAGACGTAAGTAATAAAGTATTTACATTATTTGCTTAAAAAAAGCAATGAATAGTGGTTAATATTTCTAAAAGGCTTACTTTCTTACACAGAAAAGTTCATATCTTTTACTTCTCTCGGCTTTCTGCCGCCTTTTCCAGAACATTAGGTGTGGGGCGCCTACTTGCCGTATCTCTGCGACCTTTACCTACTAACTACATAAATTCTTATTGTTTACGGACCAGCCTCGATATAGGCGAGTAGCAAACACTTTTTTGGAAAGAGTTTAGATAATGACTTTTAAATCTTGGCATTGTTTTAAGTATTAACGTTGTATTAAATTTTCTTTAAGTTACTTGGTTTTAGTTATTATTTATTATCAGATGAATTATACATATTTTTGTTAAAAAAACCAGTAAATATTTTTCTGTTTAGAGCCTCAAAACCGAAAATACTCTGTCTGCCCCATTAGGGATAAAGACGAGATAATGCGAACAGATATTATAATCACCTATATGCTTTAAAAAGGATTTCTAGAACAATCAAAATGCATGCTACATAGAAAATTATGTAAAAATAGAACATGATTGATAGCATTTTACAAAGGAACCGCCTAAGTCACCCAAGTCCTCGATCATACTGTCATAATTCGAGGAAAGAATGACTTTGTGACTCAAGTACATAAAATATGGATTTTTTTAAATATGGATTTTGCATACAACGTGTTAATTAACTAACGCAAAACCTCTCAGATGGTACCTCAGCCCATGAAACTGAACAACTTTTGTTCTACATCTTTCACGAAACCCAAAATTTGAATCATTCATACCAACTGATCAGCTGATCGAGTCAAAAAACAAAAGTTGTTCAGTTTCATGGGCTGAGGTACCACTATCTGAGAGGTTTTGCGTTAGTTCATTAAAACGTTTTATATGTATGAGATTTGCAAATACGATAGAGTACCTAGAATTTGTTTGATTTCTCTTGAAACATTGCACCTGTCTAACTCTTCTCGTAAGAAAATATCGTAAATAATCGTAATACACGAGTATATCGCTGTGTGCTAATGCTAACCCAGTTATTAATGGTGCAAACTGCCAAGTTCGCTATGAGTGGAGCGATTTAAAACTGGTTTTAATTAGAGGATTGCAGATTGCGGTCCGCATTGACATAAATCTTTACTGCCTTCTCGGTCTACACTCTTAGTTAGTTAGTACTCTACAATTCAGTATATTATTTAGTTTAGTTTTAGAATTATTCTCGTCATTCCGTATAAAATGTTAAAAATACTGGTGTTCACTAGTGATTGCTTGGAAAGCTTATTCCTACAAATAATTCCGAACGAAAGGGTATAAAGGTACCTAAATAATATATTGAAATGAATAATTTAAAATAAATAAATGAAGAATATATAACTGAAATGAATTTATAATTTTTATAGTTTATACAAACATTAACTACAAACAAAAAAAGTATAAAGGTACCGAAATAATATATTAATGTTTGTAGTTAATGTTTGTATAAACATTGGTATTGGTATAAACTATAAAAATTATAAATTCATTTAAGTTTCAAATTATAATTCAGTTATAAAACAAAGAAAATATTACACAAAATAATGCAAAATATTATGTTTAAATTAAAATTATGTGGTATTTTGTATAGGTACCACACTTCTAAATAGTGGGTAGTAATGTAGAAATACGCGTGCTTTAAATGCGTAAGTATTTAATATGTGATGAGAAAATTCGTCAGGGCGATTCGAAGTCACGGAAGCACATTTGGAAGTGCACTTAAAGTACAGATGTGAGGGCGTGAGTTCGAATCTCACTAGTGCCGAAATATTTCATCATATATATGTATTTAATTTAGATATGGTTATATCTATTGGCTTAAACCGCAGAAGTTAGGTATTCAGTATAGACAACTGGTTTCAATAATCAATAAGTACTCGTATAATAGGACAAACAACGTAGTACAAGTACAAAGTAGAAAAGAAATAAATAATGCCATTTCTCATTAATTCCACGCCACACTTTTTTAATTTCAACACGTTGCATGCGGCCGGGAATGCAGTGAAATCTGCAATAAACAGCCAGTGAAATGAGCTGGGACGACGTCTTGTTTCATAAGAACTACAAGCTGAATGTGATCATTCAGCTTGTAGTTCTTATGAAACAAGATGTCATGATTGACATGATCATTCAAGACAAGACATTGTCTTATTTAGTTTGCGGTGATTCTCTTTTTAATCGATAAATTTTTAGGGTTTCGTACCTAAAGGGTGCCAACGGGACCCTATTACTGAGAATCCGCTGACTGTCCGTCTGTCACAGGGCTTTATCTCTTGAACCGTAATTTGAAATTTTCACCGATTATGTGTTATTGTGGCCGACTATAACAACAAATACTAAAAATAAGATCAAGTTAAAAATTTATGGAGGTCATTGTACAAGAAACGTTGGTTTTTTTTCAGCGTTTTTAATTCGATCTTTATAAATTAACTAGATACCTACTTGACACGGTAGTACTGTGCTAGTCGCCTGAAATAACTAGACATGGGGCGCACATTTTGGGGCGGCGAAATATGATTATCCTACGGGCGCCAAATGTGTTCAGCCACTATTTTTTTGACAATGTAGCTGATTCGAAAACTATTTCGAGGAATAGGCTTCTGGAGCTATTTGCAGTAATTGAAAAAAATTATAAGCATGTAGTTATTTTTTTATATGCAAAACTATGTATGACCTTCATTTCATTTCACCTTCATCATATTGTCTCTGCTGGACGCTCGTGACGTAGTACCACATACATAAGTCTGAAAAACATAGCCTCAAACTGGATTGTGGCCACAATATTGATGAAATTAGAGGAGCAAAGGCATTGATGTAAGTATCTTGTCGCAATGCTGACAAAAAATTGCATGTAAAAACAGAAAATACTTTTTTATTTATTTATTTGGTAGACGCTGACGCACTTCTGGTAAGAACTTCCAAAACTTTAAAACTTAGATAAAAACGTAATAAAAGCACTTAAAATTTTTTTGTTCAAATTATTTCTTGGAAATGGTCTACGAGTATTTCATCAGAAAAGCAGAAATTTGGAAGATCTAGCCATTTGGAAGCGAATCGAATACCTATTCACTTCCAATTCTCAATTCAAATCTCAATCGTGGCGAAATTTTTCATCACATATTTTTAATTTGGATATTGTTCCAAACATTTATGCAGCATTAAAATGCTTGGAGCATTGTAATGCTGCATAAATTAATAATTTGAACATTTTGTTTCAAGATGAAAGGAGATGAAAAGGAGTGTTCGCGGTCTGGTTGCACAATAAAATGCATATGCATTTTAATACAACGTCAAAATGCGCTTTAGCTCAGAACAAATAAATTAAATTAGTTCCGCTGCAGTTGTGGCAGCTGTGTTTATTGACTCGAAAACTTTCGCCGGGAAATGTATGGAATTTGTGTGGAAAAATGAGGAAGCTTTATAGAAGTGGTTGGAGTATAAACAAATAGGTCGAAAACATTTAAGCTCCGATGTTTACTGTAATTAATTGAGTAGCACAATATTGGTGTATGTTTCTTAATGTACGAAATTTAAAAGCGCATCTAGCAATGAGATGAGTTGATGATAGATGAGAGCTGCACAGAAGCAAGATTGGTGGCATCAGCGAAGAGAAACGTTTGCTTAACAGTGATCGGGTGAATAGCTGAAGTGATGATAATGAAAACTATGTATATGTCGCAGTTGGATGGTATAAACCGCTAATTCACGAAACCTCTAGTTGTTTGGCATTACAGCTCGGTTTTGTAAAACAGCGAACCCTAATACGCGGAATGGAATGCACGACTTGTATTCATCCATGCGGCTAGAGAAGTTGTTGAACATTTTATCTATAGAAATTATATACAATTTAGAATGCCTACGAAGTGGCAATGGCGAGCGAGCGAAGCGAGCGTGCCGCGGCAGCGGCCAGCGAGTGCTAGAAAAGTTCTATCCATTTTACTAGGTTAGGGCAAACCTAAAGCAATAAAAATCGTGAATAGTTTTCTGGGAAATGAAATTCGATGTCGAAAAATCTTATATGCATGTGTCGCAGTTGGATTGTTTAACGGTTTCGTCAAACAGCGGATTACCGCTACTGTTTCACAAAACCGCTAGCCGTTTGGAAACATGGTTAGCGGTTTCAATGAACGTAATACGTTGCGCAATCTTAGACAATCCAGCTGAACGATATTCGGCTGTTTAACAAAACCGACCTGTAATGCCAAACAACTACAGGTTTCGTGTATTAGCCGTTTATACCATCCAACTGCGACAATTATAAATAGCACTGAAGCAGTGTATTTCTACCGGCTCAACTAGGTATGTTTTAAATTTTATAGTTTATTTATATAACAATGGTACAATACCCGGCACATGAGTTGAACCAAAATGGCGGTCACTGCGCACACTTTTGCCTCTAACTTTACCTGCGCAGCGCCGCCATTTTGGTTCAACTATGTGCCGGGTATTGTACATGATCAATTGATTAATTAAATTATTAAAAGTAGAAAAAGTCTCTACGGGCGGGTCAACTGGAAGAAATTTCTTTAGAAATAAGTAGCACCTAAGTACTATGTTTTCCTTTTTTTTTACATTAATAAAATAAAATTAAATTTAAAAGCTAAAACTAAAAGTTAAGTATTAAGCTCAACAAACTCACTATAATGAAAAAGATACAAGTTCTTCCTGAAAACCCTTGCTCACTTACATATTACGTAAGATATTAGGACCAAACCACACGCAGAGCGAGATGCGCTATGCAACTTCCGTCGGTCGTTCATTACAATTTGGGTAGAAATTCTATGAAACGCCTTGTAGCATGTAATGCAACACAAGTTGCATCGCGCATCTTGCGCTGCGTGTGGTTTGAACCCTTACAACAAAATGTTACGTTGATCCATCCACAGTACGCAGCAAATTGAAGATTAGGTCCAATTTTACATTCTTGTAAACCCAGCATCATTTTAAATGTCCAATCCAAAGTAGGGAATAAAGTATTCCCAGTACTTTTTAGGTATAATGTCCACTCAAGTCCCAGTTCCCATTCCCGGCACGTTTCCCATTGCTCCTGTGATTACGATTATTCCCGCGGGGTCTTGTTCTCTGCCCTAACTCGACTGACCTATTTATTGAGTCTTGTCGAAAATAAGACTTCCTTGGGACATAACTTTTAAACATTTGATTTATTACACTCAAAGGCTACAGTGTGGTGGTGGGCTTGTAGGTGGAAGAGGGAATCTAACCCTTAGGGCACAGAATACAGTAAGAGTATACAGAACGGAATCTCCTAAGGTACGCGCAACATGCGTTCCCGTTTCCCGTCCCCGCACCTCGCCCCCGTTCTTGTGCGCCCGCGTGCGCCATGCCGTATGTGTTCGCCCGTTCTCGCTCTAAGACAAGGCGAAAACGGTGGAGAGGTGCGGGGACGGGAAACGGGGACGCATATTGCGTGGGACCTTAGGAGATTCCGTTCTGTATACTCTTACTAGAAGAAGGAAAGATAAAAGGTAGAAGAGGTCCAGGACGACCAAGAAAGAGCTATGTAGACCAACTGAAAGAAAAAGCAGGGGTCATGTCGTATCAAGCACTAAAAAAGTAAGGCAGAGAACCGAGAAGTTTGGCGCATACTCCACCGACAAGAGCCACTAAGCTCTTAAAGAAGAAGAAGAAGAATACTCTTACTGTCTTCTGTGCCTTAGGCTTAAGCGGAGACCTGCGACGGGTACAGTCCGTCTCTGTCACAAACTCTGCGTGCGACAGAGACACGTGACCTGCGACGGTTTCAGCTATCCCGATCGCACGTAGGGCTTGTGACAGAGACGGACTGAACCCGTCGCGGGCGTCCACTTGACTTAGTTTCAAGCCTTAGGCGTACCGCACACGTACAGTTTCTATTTCGGTCTGTTCAGTTTAGTTTCGTATTTGATTGTCTGAGTACGAATTCAAATTCGGAATCTTGAATGCTTTGCTTACACAAAACAAAAAAGCGGCCTAATGCGATTTGGACTCGCCCATGAAGGGTTCCGTAGCAGCAAGTAACATTTTACGATTTATGACGTATTAAAAAAAAACTACTTACTAGATCTCGTTCAAACCAATTTTCGGTGGAAGTTTGCATGGTAATGTACATCATTATATATTTTTTTTTAGATTTATCTTTCTTTTATTTTAGAAGTTACAGGGGGGGAGGACCAACATTTTACAACTTTGGAAGTGTCTCTCGCGCAAACTATTCTGTTTAGACAATAAATATATTAGAAACCTCAATATCATTTTTGAAGACCTATCCATAAATATCCCGCAAGTATGGGATTGATGAAAAAAAAATTTTGGAGTTTCAGTTCTAAGTATGGGGAAACCCCAAAATTTGAAAATCTTAATGCGGTTCACAGTACATCTACGTACCAAGTTTCAACAGTATAGTTCTTATAGTTTCGGAAAAAAGTGGCTGTGACATACGGACGGACAGACAGACAGACATGAGGAATCCGTTCCGTTTTTGTTATTTGGCTACGGAACCATAAAAAAAACGAAAATTTATACGATTTCACGTTGCTATTCGTCTAAATGTCTACTTTGAACTTTCAATCTCATGCTCGCGTTAGGCGTGAGATAAGTCTATAAGGGTTCAGTTTTTTGCCATTTGGCTACGGAACCCTAAAAACCGACTTCGAATCCATAAAAGCTAAATATTCAAACAATTGTAACTTAGACACCATATTTCTAGTTATTTTCGTTTAAAAAATAAACCACCTGTATGGGACCATCTGGAAAGTATACCCTTTCAAACAAAAAAATAAATTTTCCAAGGCGTTTTCGAGAAATCGGGGCACATACATAAAAAATAAAAGATTCCGACAAATTGATTACCAATATGTGATAGTGAACCTAAAACTGGTTTAATTTATACATAGGTACCTAGTTGAATGAACAAAAATCAAAAACAACTTACGTAAATACATAAAAAACGTTGTCTTTGCTGCTCCTTTCATAAATTCAACTCGATATTTACCTGAAACAAAATATTTTTTTAGAGTTGTAATGGGTTACATACTTATACCTACTATACTTATTTAGTACTTAAGACAATATGTAGAGACGGCTTTTAAACAGCTGTAGAGGGTGTTCAAAGTTTTGAAATCAATGAGAAGATATATATGTATCTAAAACGTGACAATGTTTTAGCTTGTAGTATTGTTTTGTGTACCTAAGTATAATATATTCAAACAAGAAAAGAATTTTCCAAATCAGTCCAGGCATGTTCGAGTATTCGGGGAAAATACATTAAAAAAAAGATTCCGACGAATTGACAACCTCCTCCTTTTTTGAAGTTGGTTAAAAAGAGGAAGTGCAATATTTAAAAAATTGAATGAAGAATGACCCCAGACTAGTAACCTCACAACTACAAGCGGATATCAGGTGTAAACATATCAATCTCTCACTCAATACAGCACTAATCGATCTAGCAATCGATTTATCAAAGGCATGAATCGGGACGCACCGGGAGCCGAGCGGATGCGCGGGCGCATGTGGGCAGCTAAAATTATCCCGGACTAAACACGCCAACTGGCGGCGTACACTGTTCTAGTACTGGAGCGTGTACCTTGATTACACGAACCGAGCATTAGGGAGACAGCAAAATGTTACTAAGGCTCAGACTCCGGAACCGCTGTATTTGATAACCAACAGGAGTCCGATGTCACTAAACAGATAGTAAGTATATTTATCTCGTTGGACACGTGTCGATAACGAAATGTCATTGGTTGTTAAAACAGCTTTAATCCCTAAGGGCCTAAGCTAAGCTTAGAAAATGCCAACAACTCTCCCTTAAAGCGAGTTGTCATTTTGCTTTTTTTTTAATCGAGTGTGTGTGTGATGGCCCAAGATGGTGTAAACTTTTTTTCAAGCATAGCTTGACGACTTCTATCTTATTTCCTGTCATCTGTTGATAAATTAAAAACAAATAGACGGCGGCCTCTAGAAGAGATATTGTATGCCACGGCAAATGTGACTATATTACTCCCGTCCTACAACCAAAAGCTAAAGCTTACAACATTTCAAGGGCATGCATAGTCGTAGCACAATTGAATGTGTGTTCTTGTGTAAAAAATTACAGAATCAAAATAATTTTGTCACATGGAACTAGTGAGATTGACCACTAAGAAAGCCATTAGGTCGTGCTAGGATGTAATAAACGGACAAGTGCGAGTCGGACTCGTACATGAAGGGTTCCGTACCTCCGTACCTACAATGTTCTAAAACGCTGAAGAAACACGTTTCTTGTATGACGGCCCCCTTTAATTTTTAACTTTATCTTATTTTTAGTATTTGTTATTACAGTAGTCATAGTAATACATAATCGGTGAAAAATTCAAGTATCTAGTTGATGCCATTATGAAGATTGAGTTAAAAACGCTGAAAAAAACACGTTTCTTGTATGACGACCCCCTTTTTTTATTTTCAGTATTTGTTGTTATAGCGGCCACAGTTATACATAATCGGTAAAAATTTCAAGTGTCTAGCTATTACGGTTCAAGAGATAGAGCCCTGTGACAGACGGACAGACAGCGGAGTCTCAGTAATAGGGTCCCGTTCGCACCCTTTGGGTACGGAATCCTAAAAACTGAAAAAATATTTTTGGCCCATCGGCACAGAATACATAAAAGTACAAACCATCGGTTAGACTATTAAAAATATTGAAAACATATTTTTTTTTTCTCTGAGAAACAATAAATATCGAAGATACAGCGCATTTAAATTTTGCATTCACAAGCCACCACTCTGGAACTTCGATACTCTGTATCTTTGTGAATTTTTACTTTTTGATTTACTGAAAAATATGGGCACATTATTTTTGGATAATCAACTAACGAACTAATTAGAATAATACTTTTCTGACCCAGTCATTATCCCTATTGTTCGAAACAATTTTCATAAGTAGTAGATGTAAAAATTACCCGTGTGGTTCCGGGTTAGAATAGGACCACTCCATCTCTTCCTGTGGATGTCGTAAGAGGCGACTAAAGGACTAAGCAGAAACATCCCGTGCTACAATTGCATTCTCAGGAGGGTTAACGTCGGGCGGCGGCCGGTTGTAAAACTTTCGCACAAATACATTCCCAAAGAGGGTTGACGTCAGGCAGGCGACAGGTTGTAAAACTATAGCCAAATCATTTAAAGTGTTCCGGCTATTTCTTTTGCAAGGTCTTTGGCATCCTTGGGTGATCATTGACATGCATGTCAGAGAAGAAAAATCGGGAAAGCGCACCCCGGGCTCCGAAGCAGCACAGCTGAGGATGCAACCGGGAATGCGCTTAGACTTAAGTAGATGTAAAAATTACCGTAACGAACACAAAGCTTTAAAACAAAATGTGAACCGTTATCTCAACCAACCAGGGTGAGTACAGTCCTTTGCCCGATAACAGTCCTGATTGACCAAAGATAGTCACTTCAAACAAAGGTGCTTTTTAAAGTTTTAAATGCAGCTACTGCAACGCGAATATTACCCTGTAAGGCCAATTTACATGGTGGAATTTTCTTGCCTCTTACATACAATTAAATTAATGCCATTTTGCATGGTCTAAAAAAAACGTCAACTGTACGTACAAACCGTTTACCATATATAGTACTTAGGTGCTACCACTCTATATCTGTGGGTGCTACCTATTTCTAAAGAAATTTCTTCCAGTAGACCCGCGAGAGGAAATTGGCGTGTACCTACAATACAAAACTAATTATAGTGTAATAGACAAGATACGTAAGTAATTTAATAAACAATATTGTACTTTTTTTGACGTGACAACGTCTTATAAATTGGTTAGCCGGGTGACACTTCAAGAAACTGCGTTACGCTCCGCTCACGTTATGCGCTCACAATGAGAGCGAGTGAGAGGCACGCGTGCCTTTCACTTTTTATGTCTGTCTCTCTCGCTCTTAGGCGGGCTAACCATGCCCGAGTGGAAGTCAAGTTTGGAGTGAAGTGGAGTGAAGTCGTTGTCACGTAAAACTTTCGCCCGTATACCGACTTTACAGGCAACCAATTTTTATTATTAGCAAATAATTACAAAGATACAGCGCATTTAAATTACGCATGACGTCACGATCAAGTACGATTTTCATTTGACAGTGACGTCAATCACCCCACTCCGAAACTTCGACGCGCTGTATCTTTGTGAATTTTCACTACTTTGATAAACCGAAAAATATGGGTTCATTATTTTTGGGTAATCTAACTGACGGACTAAATAAAATACAATTTTTCGGACCGCAGTCTCCATCCCTATTTAATTTTATGAAATGGCAAGTTGGTAACTTGCATTGTGTAAATAGACCTTTACAGTATTTTTAGGCCCGACTACCACGAAAGATATATTCAAAAATGATTAATTATCCTTCGGATTATTATCGGATGAGGTTGAAACATGTCGGCCAGTAGCTGATTGCTCACGTGTGTTACCCGTATGTAACATATAGTAATTAATATTGGTCTGACCAGTATTGAATCGACGAGTGGAAAAATTACTTTCCAATTATATTCTCAAATTTCCATAAATTAGGTCACGAGTTTTTCGCGGGAAGTCTAGGGGTCGGGTTGGGGTTTGCTTTAAATTATTTTGCAAATTGACTTTAGTGGACTTTATAATATGAAATTGATGTTGTTTGGTGTTATAAATGCACATGCTCATGAACAATAATGTGAAATACATAGTTACAGTGGACATTCATAGTACGGCTGCAGTGATATTTGTTTTGCGGACTGTGTGGCGTCTTCAGACGTCGACCGCCACTCAATCGGCTACGAAAACCAGTGGAATTGTATAGATTTGTCGCCAGAAGCTCCCTTGAAGCAATCAAAGGCCTACACCAACCTTTGATTACACGTACGACGCCAATGGTTTACAGGACACTGGCAAAATAAGCTTCGACAAAGTGTGATCGGCACTATCAAGAAAAGAAAATTAGGTCACATTTATGATAAGTAATAGTTTTCACGTGACATAAAGAGAAATTACCAATTTGTCCTTGAAATCGCGTATTATCGGCTATCGAGCGTTATCGGAAAATTATCAGGCACTCGATTGGATATGGATGATAAAGAAGAGTAAACATATAAAATACAAGTTATATATGTACACTTAATCACGTGAGATAGTTTAGAATAGGGAAAGAAATTGTTTTATATAATATATGATATAGCATAGTACGAGTACTTATATTAATATACAGGGTCAAACAAAATATAGGTACTGAAACTATTTTAAGGCTGAATTCAGTCCATGATACTGAAAAACTTTCTCCAAGAAACATATATCGAAATATGAAAAATATTTTTTAGCCTCCCATACAAGTTGACCGATCAGCTGATCCAAATTTGTATGGAAAGTCAAAAAATAAATTTCCTATTTCGATATATGTTCCTTGGGGAAAGTTGTTCTGTATCTACCCTCAAAATAGTTTCAGTATATTTTGTTAGAGGTTATATATTATAGCTACTGTGTACGACCCAGAGGCCACTTCTCAAACGTAATTGTTGTCTAAAAATTGTATGTTTATAAAAGTTAAAAAAATATATAAAGTATGTAATGATATTTTATTTAAATACTCGAGACATTAAAACTCATTCGTATACTTGTTATCGTTCGTTCGTATCGTTTGTTCGAAAATAGGACCTTAATATTTGTTTGGAGTCAACAACAATATCAATCATTCTAACATTAGCTGACGGTCAAGCCGGCTGATAAAGGAAAGGTGCGTCCGATAATATCATAAAGCCGATACAGACTTTATTTGATAATGCATTTGTTGCTCAAATAAAAATATAGATTACGTTGAAAAAGTACGATATCATTTGGTTTATCGCTCGGTTTGGTAATCCGTTATTACTTGCCTGATGCAGTTTAAAAAAACATACCGTAATAACAATTTTTAAGGTTCCGTAATGAACAAGGAACCCTTGTAGTTTTGCCATATCTGTCTGTCTGTCTGCGGTTTTACTTAGGGTCTAAGTACTAGAAAGCTTTAATTTGATGGGTGGCATGGCGTACATATATTAATCACGCTGTCAAAGTGGTAAAATAAAAATATAAAAAAAATATTTTTTAGGATAGCTCCTGTACATGAAAAGTGGGAATAATTTTTTTTTCACGACTTATCTCTGGTGTGGGGAGTCCTTAAATAGGTCTTTCAAAAATATTATAAATATAAATAAGTTTTCAAACACCATTTTTCGATTTTTAGATCCGTTTGTGAAATTTTTTTTTTACTGTCAAGTGTCCCCTCTTCCCCCCTGTCAGCTGAACGGTTGTATGTGTAACGAAGTTAAAAGTAATTAGGAAGAAGAATGGGAGCCTTAAGGATTTACCTAACCGGAACAGCATATGTAATTCTGTTCTATTTTACTCTATAACAAAACTATAGTAAAAATGTATCGGTTGAGGTGAGGCAATAAAGGCATTGCCTCACCTCAACCGATAAATTTACTAGCCTTATGCTCCTTTACACATTCTATCCACCTTTTCTTCGGCCTCTTTCTATTTCTGTATCTGTATATTAGTTATTATAGTCTCATAACTAATTGAAAAACATATAGTATCCGATATTTGTCACCTATAGAATTAAAGTATGATTCACGACGCCTATAACAGTCACGCCTAGGGAGAAAGCGTGATAAACGATCGTGGGCGCATTATACTAATATAACACGTCGATAATGTAATATATTGATAATATAAAATGTTGATAAAATCTGCCAGCAACCGCGAACTTAGCAATTCAATTGAGGACGGCAATAAACGTCGGATGTTAACATTATTTCATATTTTAGACGCAGAGAGAAAATAAAATGGGGCCGTTGTGGTGAAAAATTGATTGCCAATATAATATGTTTCCTTGATGCTATTTGTAGTTGACACAGCTGCTGATAGCTTCAAGAAAACAAGTTATGAATTAAAAAATATTTTTAAAAACAAGCTTTTATCTAAAACAATGAACTAAAAAGTGCTCTTCAAGACGAATCAAATGAGCCCAAACTCGGTGGAGATATGTTGTTTGATCACAGAGATGTCGTGGCCACATCCGGCTGTATCATGTGATTAGGTTATTGGTTCCCTAATATTGCATTATCACCCAACTTACATAAGTAATAAGAGTCTAATTTAGCTTGCAAGTTTTGATTACAGACACACAGACAACAGGACAGGTGGAACTAAATTAAAGCTTGTAAAAATGCACATCGTAGGCACCACTGTGCTTTGAAATGCAAGATTAACCGTTGTATCAGTCCCAGTTGTTATTATTTAAGAAAAATCAGTACCTTAAATACACCTAAAGATATGTACGAGTATATTTATACTTTTGATAAAGAAAAAAGAACGAGTTTCTATGCTCCTATAGATTTTTTATACAACGTGTAAAGGTCATATGCGTTATAAATCGAACCAGAGCTATACGAGATCACTATAGTATAATAAAATAACTGTATGCCAAATTTCGGAATTCCCATACAAATTGCCCGGGCGGCTCTATACTTTTGTATGGAATCGCCGCATTTTTTTTTACTGTTATTTTAAGAGTGTAGGCCGAATCCTCTGACTGCTCTGGCTAATATATAGCTCTAGTAGTAGAGAGAGGGTCGTGCTCTTGCAGTGGAGACTAACAAGGACCTCATGATGATAATGATGGTGATGATTTTAATTTCATTATACTATAGTTATAGCCGCATTTTTTTTTGTTTGTTTACTTTTATTTCAATACTTATACTATAGTGATCTAGTGTAGCCCGTGGTTTGATTTATTACGCATATGTCTCTTACATGTTGTATATAATGTTTGCAGGTTGATATATTTACTAAATAAATTTCCTAGAAAACATAATGTTAGCTCTACGGAGGTTTCGTTCGATAATAAAATCTGAAAATCCTTAGAAAATCATAACCGTAAACAAACAAAATAAATCGCTTTGTTTGAACAGTCAACAAGACAATCAAATAGTCGGAAAAACATCGAGACAGACCAAGGCCAAGTACATTCATTACAACCTTGTAAGGCCGCAGCCTAGTAACAAGTAGTAACAATGTAACATATGGTAATTTGAATTGAAATATGGATTCAGCTGTAACTTCCATGCCGGTATGGGCCCTACCTAACTGGCTACACAAAACGCATGGATATACTAAACAGACAAGATGATAAAAACTTAACAGTTAATCAAGTTGTCGAATCAATTAAGTATAAAAATGCGTTTTTGCTAGCCCTTTTCATCTTATCGAATACGCTATTGCAACAAGTCAAATCAAAGTCAAAGAATATTTGAAAGTTATTAAAAAAGTAAAACATATGATGACTTCCTTATGTTTAATACAATTATAATCCAAAGTTATTGCAATGTTATTGTATTTCTTGAATACTTTCCGTTTTAGTATCATTCTGAGGTGATTAGGAGGCAACTTCGCAATGTTTTTCTATCAAGAAAATTTAAAGCAATCGTGTTTCCGAAACATATAATGTATATATGTATATAGTTAGTCCTGAACTTTGCTGTGTTTTTATTTCATAGTGAGTATTTCGTTACTACTGATAATATTTAAGATCGCTCTAAGTACTATTAGGGTCATACGGGCTCTTAAGAGCGACGTTCTTGTCGGTCGAGTTTTTTCCATTCTTTTCTATCTTCCGCCAACCTCTTGACATATTGATACGACACTGCTATCACCTTTTCCTTGACTTGCTTCATATAGCTGTGCCTTGGCTTTCCTCTTCCCCTCCTTCCTTCTATTTTGCCTTATATTATAATTCTCATAAAATTATCATGCCTTATCAAGTGTCCCAACATATTGCCTCGCCTATTTCCGACTACCTCGAGTATGTGTCTCTTTTCACCTACTCAGTGCAACTACTTAATGCTCTATAAATCAATAATTATTTGTACTAATGTCATTAAGAATTTATAATTTTATTGATTGCAGATTTTAGTCGTTATCAGTTATCACAAATCAACAAGTTTCCACTTTTTGAAGAGTTCGTATGATGAGACAAGCCTAGGTGCGCGTCACGCCTGTACAATTTAAAATTGGCACAGGTATTGGTTAACACGCTAGTCAGTCACTGGAAGGTTTTGGGTTCTATCCCCTGCCAGGGCAAGTTGAAAAATGGCCTTTTTAAATTGTGTGGATCATCATCATATCAGCCACAGGAAGTCCACGGCTGGACATAGGCCTCCCAATATACAGTTGCATAAGAATACATTTTATGCAACTATATTGCTTCGGAGAATGCAGATCCTTTTTGCATGCATTCTCATTTTTCCCTGACGACGATTGAATCACGGCAGTCCTAATAGTATGAAATAAAACTCAGCATCCTACCAAACTGTACACATTTGTGGAATCGCAAAATTTTACAGCACACTTTATGACATTGCCACCTGATCTATATCCGCCCATTCCATTTATTTTTCAGCTGTAAAACCGTATATATTTCCGTAAGGCTGCCAGTAACTACGATAAGTACTACTGAATTTCATGTTTTCCAGATTATGCCGGCCGCGTGCCAAACTGTAGCTATCTGTTTATTTTTATTTTGACATGAAACGTTTTGTTTGAATCTTGTGCAATTGGAAACTTAAAAATTATTTGACATCGTTTCTACTTCCATTTTATTCCGATGTAAATCTCAATAGAGATTATGATAACATCTTGAATAAACGTATTGTATTAATAAATAAATGAAAAATTAAAAAAAAATTCATCGTTTGGAAATTATTAGTAAGTACACTCCGATAAAAAATTAAATTAAAAGAAAAGTCTCAAAGATCAGATATCATATCTAAATTGAAAATATACTCGTGGCGAAGATGTTCATCACATATTTTTAATTTAGATATTGTTCCGAGTAAATAATAATGGTATAAATACCCCATTCGTAAAATTGGTCCCATTGTAAAAATTGGGACAATTTTTACTTTTGTGCGTTTCGATTGTCACCAAGCTTCGTCCCCTCGGGACGAATGGGAATGACTATTATTTTACAGTTTTATTCGAATTTTATTAACAGCTATTTTTACATTTCTTATTATCTTCCATGCTGGTCTGGGAGAAAACAAAAAAACATAGAATGTACCAGCTGCTTCTCTTCCCGCGCAAATCGTAAAAGCCGATCGAGGGAATGGGCGAGAATCTGAATCATATCAATAGGCGATGCGGTTAGCAACCCATCACTATTATGATTTCCTTTTTCCACCTTCATGCCCACCATCACGCTAAAAGTGGCCTGGGCCTTGCCGCCCTAGGCTCTGTCTGCCCCGTTAGGGATAAAGACGTGATAGTGTATCAGTATCAGTATTTTTACATTTACTTACTCGTCTAGTGATTTCGAATATAAGACGCACTTCTAGATAGGTTCATAGATAGACTGGGATCTAACTGCAAATCGAATAATAGCTGTGTTATTGATATGTTTTAATAAACATGTGAATGACAGGAACACGGGTTTTCCTGATATTCACTTCAACTTCAGCTTATGTTTGGTTAGTTAAACATCATCAAGTACATTGTGTAACTCGTTAAATCAATCACAATGGTATTGTTTCGCGCGAGCGGTACAAAATGCCGTATTTATGTTATTTGTATAAAATATCAGGAAGGCTATTTTTGAAATCCGGAGTCACAGAATTGTATTGTATGTAACACAACTTAAATAGTACAAATAAAATATTTTTCATTTTCAGTTTTTTTATTTTCACACAACGAATGATTTGCGTTTTTATAAACTTTGTAGTATAAGAAGGATTTGCACGAGTACCTAGTCTTGACTACTCCTAATTTTAACATTTGTTGCGTACAAACGCGAGCGGTGAGTTGGTAAACTACATCTTTCGTGTTTCGCTGACTCCTTTGTTGAAAAATTGCACTCTGGGTACCATGAGATTTATAACACATCTTTTTTTAAAGTAACAACATTTTTTTACTACTGATGCAACAAGCGATGTGTCTGTGTGTATATTCATGTGTGTCACTGCGGCATCGTTGTATGTATTTCTAAAATTGCAATCATATTGAAATATTATTTTACTCTGAATAACGTCCGTGAATACATACATAGTTTTAAATATATAAATAAATAAAGATAATATAAGTCCATCGTACCAGCCAGATAGGCGAACGGCGAGATATAAATGTACGGTGTATTATTTTTATATACATTTTATAAGCTAAATTGTACAATTAATTAAACATTAAAATAAGGGTTTAAAGTAATATAAATTAGTATTTATTTAAAATCTCTCGTGGTAGCCACAAGAGATTTTTTCTATTTATCCCGAAGGTTGACTGGTAGTTCTCTACCAGTACAAAGTGAGACTACTAATAGGATTCTTCCTATTAGTAGTCTCACTTTATACTGTAAACAGTAGTTCATAAAATAGTTTGAAGGTTAATCTAGGGCATACTGAAGATAAAATTTTAAATTATATCTCCATTTCCTTTCAAATAATTTATTTCAAATGGGGGCAGCACTGGACCCCGAAAAATTCATGTATCACCTTAAGTCTGCCTTTAGTATTTACTATTTTTTTTTTAAATAGAAGTTCAAATAAATATCATTGCGATTTCTGAGAAACTAAAGCCATTTGCACACTGCGTCTCAACGTAGCATCAGCTCTGAGACCCTCCTCTGAATAATACATGCCCTGAATATTTGAAGCTCTGGACACCGGCTCAATCTTGAGAACAGTTGCTTGACACGAGTTATGGAGATCACTTCGCGCTTGCAATTTTTATTATGACTATTAGATGTGCTCGCAATTTTTATTATGACTTTTTGATGACCTCCGTTGCTCAATGCTCCGGAGGTTCAAAGTCTGATCCCCAGCCAGGAGAAGTTGGAAAATGGTCTTAATTAAATATACAATTTAATTTAATGAAATTTTACTTTTATTATCATCTAGAATTTTTCGTTTAAATAGGTAATAGTCAGATGATCAGATACATCAAGTGGTGTGGCAAAATATCAGTGTTTTAATAATATTTCGTATGAGTAAACTATTTATTAGGTAAAAATAATAAAATAGGTACATAAACTAAAGCTAAAAACCTCAATATAATTAAATAAAACTAAAGCTATAATTAAAGAAAAGGAACGGAAAACAAAACACAAGAAAAAAAAATGATCTGCAACGCATATTAAAAAATATGTTTGTAATTTTTTGTGTTTTAATATTTCTTCTGAGTATTGTAATATTGTGTATGTTCTTTAGGTATTGTGTATATGAGTGTTTTTGAGACCAAATAAATCTATGTCTACAATTCAATTATGTCTTCTAATATAAACACCAAATTAACTAGATTTTGTAAATAAGGCTTAAACTTTCTAAATAATTTTTACCATATTCATGATAACTCACTATTTTCGTTTTGCAAGGAAACCTCATGAATATCGTAGTAGTATTTACCTAATATCCTTTTTGTGATGAATAGCGAGGTCAAGAGGTTCAAATGCGATAAATTTTCTAGTAACTTTCACGGCTAACATTTTAAACAGTGTAGTGTTTAAAGTGAAACTTCGATTAGGTGTGAAATGAGCGACAACTTCGCCTATGAAGTAATTATTAATTAACTTACTTTATACAGGGTGATTATTATATGTATGTATTGTATGTAGTCCTACGAACAATGTAGTCATATTTTATTAGGTATGTACATATATATTCATGACAGTTAATAAAAAGTATTTGTATGTATTATTTTTTTCCGCCGCGCAATTCGTTTTTTCACTGTTTATCCCTATGGTTGACTGGGAGAAAATGCTCTTAGCATCAGTCCACCATTTATTGTTAAAAGTATATTTTTACTTTTGAACAATAAAGTGTTAAAATAAATAAATACCTTAATTGTAAACCTCCTAACAATAAGTATTTTTAAGCAAAGTACTCTTTAAGCAAAATTCATATTCTGTCGGAACTTGGCTCCCATTTTTACATTTATTTTTCTCGTGGGATTGTATTTACATAACCTGATTGTATTTTGTATCTTGTATTTTAAATAAAAACAGTTAAAATACTGTATTTTGTATTTCGAATAAACAACTTAAAAATATTTTGTGTTTCGTATTTTAAGTGGAGGTCCATGGTCTCTGCCTAACCCTGTGGGAAACAGGCGTGATAGTATGTACGTATGTATGTATTTTAAATACGTGCGAGATATTTTTTTGTTCAGGGCTTGTTAATACCAAATTCACACTAAAAGTAACGTTAAATAACGTTATTTTCGTGGTAACGTTATAAAGGGTATCGATAATACAGTTTATAACGTTATCAATTAACGATATAAGTAACGATACTTTTTTCAATACTTGTAAAATATTATATAAATAGCTCTAGTAGCCTACTAGACAAACTCTCATCAATTTATTATGTCAAATATCGAAAAGAAATACAGTGTTAATAATACCTTTTACCGTTAATATAATTGGCAACGTTATCTGATTAACGGTAAATAGTGGGAAAAATACCGTTACCCAGCATAACGTTATCTTTGCTGATAACGTTAACGCCGTTTGACAAAATTAACGTTACCAGATTTTTAACGGTATTCCAAGCCCTGATTTTGTTAATTGTGTATGTATTTTAATTAAAGCAAAGCCTGTATTTTGCCCAGCCCTGCCTGATGCACATAAAATATTGTAAAATTGCGAGCATAAACATTGCAAAGAGAGTCGGACAGACACTGACTACATTTTTTACGAGCGACACTGAATAAACTCCGCTTGTTGCCGATTGTTCTGTTATCAGCCGCTGTCAAAGGCAGAAAAATACGTCACAGTGTTACCTGCAACGAATGTATTTTTTGTGATAAAAACATTTCATGATAGAAACTTTTGGGGCCTGGTTATTTAGATTTTTATTTCACATTTTTAACTGTTCATAAGACAGGAACAGGTCAAACATAGACATACATACATTACATACCTATATGGGGAATTTAAAATAGAGAGTCTTGGAAAGAGAAGAGGGAGACCGTTGCCTAGCAGTGGGACAATACACCTAGGTTAATTGAAAAAAAAAACAGTAAAGACAGCATTCCTAAATATTCATTCATAATAAAAAAATGTTTCGAATAATAGTAATAAATTACTTTAAAAAAATACACATTACGCAATATCCTGAGAGTCCATTCAAGCAGTCTTCACAATTCGCAGAAACCACATTAGCAAAGAATTTCCATCGAACTGTCGACCACACGCATTATGTTTATAATCTTTCACAAAAAATCCTACACTTGTCATGATCTAACTGGCTCAACTTTAGAACACATGGGACTAAAAAACCGCTCACCACGTGCCAGTGGCCAGGCCCGGACACCCCATATTTCATTTCAAAACCGGCCCAGTTGGGTCATAAAAACTAGAATAAAAAACGGCCTACCGAATCCCCTAGCTTGGTGTATTCTTTATTGCCCTACCAACTGCACCCTACAGAGTATACATAAGTCACCTAGGTTGCATATACATATACAATTCATGTACGGTCGTTCTTACCGCTTATAGATGCATTCTTTACTGTTCTAACACCTGCAATCTGTTGTTTACATTTCAACGGTCATCTTGTTGAATCAAAGTGTGAATAACACACGCATTCTTTGTTTAATATATTCACTTCGATAAAACAAAAACAAGAAATAAGGCCAGTAGCTGATCTTTCACGTGAGTTACCGGTATGTAACATATAGTAACAAAAAATAAATTAACTTAAACTAAAGAGTCTAGCAATATTGAGCGCTACAATACATTTTTTTTTTAACAAAACTGTTTTCAATTTCTTTGATAAGTTTCTTCCATATCTCCAAAATTCTTCATCATGTCATCGCCAAATTAATATAGGACCAACTTGGTAGGAAAGGCTTTCAAATAAAAAATAATCATCGGTTCACAATTTAGCAAAGATGATGATAACACTCTGGTTTGACATTGAAATAGAACGACACTTTCGGACGGCTGTAGTGTTATTTTATGTTAACGGACCTAAAGGCCGACGAAAGAATTTTACAATGACTGGGTCTAAAGCAATGGTACTTATAGAAATATTGCTGTCAAGCCCTATATTTTACTAATAATACCTTGAGAACATTCCACCCCATGCATAACGATATTATGCTCAATTTAACCCGAACACGATTGCTTTTAAGACGGAATATCCATTCATGCGTGACGTAGTTAGGTATGTACTTGAATTCAAAGTTATTTTTTTATGCCAATCGACAATAATGAAGCTTTGACAATAGAATAGTTATTGAAGGTAATTGTGAGTTATTTTATTGAGGGTAAAAAAATATCCTTGAACTCCATTGTACATATATCTATCAATATTTAAGAGCTATGCTCTTATCGGTGGAGTATGAATTCTCTTCCATTTGTCTCTCATCTGCCAGCTGTTTTACTTCGCTGTACGACACTACGTTCACCTTCTCCTTTATTTGTTTAATGTAGCTAAGCCTTGGTCTTCCTGATCCTCTTATCTTTTCTTCCCTTCAATGATAGTCTTTATGAGATGGTCGTGTCGTCTTTATGAGATGGCCGTTACACCTTTCCTCGTCTATTCTCTGTTATATCTAGATTACACCTTTTCCCTCCTACTCTTATCAGGACCTTCGTAATTTTTCCAATCCAGATTATCAGTTCCATTTGTAACAATAGTATTTTTTATTCCGACTTTTTTTTAAATCATAACGTTCTGTATTTCGAATTATAGTTATTGAAGATTGTTTGTCTTCAGGAACCTTATTTTTTTATATGTTTAATTTTATTATAGATAGGTACTAGAGTGATCATTCAGCCCGTGGTTCGATTTATTACACGTATATGCCAATGACACGTTATATATGTTTGCTGTTTTAGGCCTCCTGCAAACAGCATCTGTCTGTTTTTATCGAGTGTTGGCGTGTCAGTCTGTGGTTAAGTTTATTAATACCTACATTATTGTTTCATTACCACATTGAGTGCCAAGGTCTTTCCCATACAATAGCTCTCGCGTGCTAATTGCTTGTTAGATTATCAACCTTATGATGTTTGAAATAAGAGACATAGTTATCGGATAAGTGGTAAATATAAAGGACAGTTTTAGGTTTATCTTTTAATTGATACTCGTAGCCACAGGTATATTACTGAATAGGGTTAGTAAGTTGCTATTCGTAAGAGTTTATTAAGTAGTATACTATTATTATCTACTAGAGAAATAAAATGAATTAGGTTCTTTTATTTTTATTCCAAACATCTGTTTTCCGATTTTGTAGGCCTAAAACCAATAAAAATGGAAACTTCCTACAAGTTACTAAGATTAGGCAGGTTTTAATTTTTTTTATGTAATAGGGGATCGGACGACTTTTCACAAAGTGTTTGAAAGTAATTAGAATGGTTATTTATTACCATAAAAATAATATTTTATTTAAATAAGGCTGAAAATATAAATGTTACTCCGCTTGTATGAAGCACCATACCATACAGCTTATGTCTAAATTTCATATGACTGTTACTGTTGATAGTATTTTTTTCAATATGGTCTGTATATATCCGTATATATAAACGGTAGATTATTATATAATAACCTACAAACATCTAATTAGGTTAATAATTGATAAACAAGCATACGTGCCACCTGATAACAAGCTGTACCTAATTACATATAGGTAGCTACACATATTAAGCCATAATAATATACTAATTCATGATATTATACTTCGTTTAAGTTTTATCATATAACGACTAACAAAATATACTGAAACTAATTTAAATGTAGATTCAGTCCATGATACTAAACAACTTTTCCAAAAAACATACACTGTAATAGGTATGTGAGGCCAAAAATTTTTCATATTTCGGTATATATCTATGTTCTTTAAGAAAAGTTGTTTAGTGCCACGTACTGAATAAAGGCTTAAAATATTTTATAGTATATTTTGTTAGACTCTATAGGTATATGTATAATGTGTATAAGGTATATGCATATGTATATACCTATTTGATGTCGAGTTATAAGATTCAGTCAGGCTTGATTATTATTTTGTGTTGTTTATAAACTCTAGACTATTTATTTTCAGATAAAGAATATATATAAGTACAAATAATACAGATACCAGATTTAAATCAAGAGAATAATAAAATTTTTAACAAAAAAAAAACAACTGACTTCTATTTTTTTAAGGAGTTTCTTCCATATCTCCAAAGTTCTTCATCATATCTTCAGCAAATTAAAATGGGACCAATTTGGTAGTAAAGGCTTTCAAATAAAAAAAGAATCATCAAAATCGGTTCACAATTGGCGAAGATATCGCGTAACAAACATACATAAAAAATAAAAATAAACGTACAGTCGAATTGATAACCTCCTCCCTTTTTGAAGTCGGTTAAAATATTGTTTAACTGACCTACCATAAAGAGGTTATTGAATCCATAACATAAATCCTGTCACAATATCTAGGTATTAAATTAAAAAATGTTTTAAATTCTTGCTAGTATTGAACCGGAAACCTATGCGAACGGAAGCGCTAACTAGGTACCTACCTACAAGTCTAATGGGGTGTCAATGGTGTATTATTTAACGCGTAACCGGTATGATGACCTTATCGCCTTACCATTGCATGCAGTGCATTCACTTAGCATTTTGTAGTATTAATAAATAAATGGATGACTTAGATGAATATATTTAGATTTTTTTGTATACGGATGTTGACTGAAAAATATTTTTGGCTCATCAGGTAGATTATAAAAAAATATTGTACACGATTTTCTTTTTTTTTTCTTTTCTCTGATTAGCAAATAATGACGAATAAGTTTCATAAATATTCTTAATTATGCCACAGAGCTTTTATTGCATACTGTACTCATGCGTGGCAGTGACGTCATCGAGGCCAGGTCCAAACTTATAGTAACCGATTATAGAAGATCCCACTTTAGAAGCAAAGTATAACGCCAATTGAAATTAGTATGCATAAGTACTTTTAACAACTACTTAAATACTTAAGTATAAAATAAAACGGGATATTTACCGTGATTATTATTTTATTATTATTATTTCATTATTTAAAAAGTTACATTACTTAAATACTTGCCAAAAAGTGAATATAAATACGAAACATTACATAACTGTAATTAAACAAAATTCTGTGCAAAAATATGGGAGTCGTAGCTCGTAGACAGTCGTAGCGGTCCCGGGCGTAGCACTAAACTTTTATTAAAGCTTTAATTTTGATGAACTTTATGAAACGAATTTGCTTACTCGTAGAGGTTCTACGAATAAGTACTGTCTTTAATTACATATTTATTTGCTTACTTTATGTATTAAATAAGTTGTATTAATTACCTTTGGGTCGTGATAGCGTATGTATGTACATATATGTATTAATTTTACACGTAAAGTATACAAAACTTATTGACGTGTAAAAGAGCCTGCAATAGGCCTAATTATTGCTAGCTTTGCTAATTAATGTATGTACCTTAACTCATAATATATAAAAATATAAATAAATCCAAATATCGGTGTGCGTGCTCTTAAAAAGGTCAATAAAAAATTATGAATTCAGTTTGATAGATGACAAATAGTTCTGGAAAATTGAACAAAGCCAAGTTTGAATTGTTATCTTTATATTTTGAGAAGTAAATATAAATGAAGCTTATAAAGTAACGTCTTACTCACCATCATCATAGAAGTATGCATTGCTCAGCACCTCAGTTCCATAGCACGGGACTCGAACCCGGGACCTCCACTCTTACATCATACGCGCCAAAATAACTCCCGCCGAAAACACACGTCAATCAACATACACAAGGTTACCACAACACTTAACGGTTAAAATTAATTGAACAAACTCGTCAGTCTCCAAACCATGCACTAAATAAAGTATGTCACCGCCAAAACAAAAATACGTCAAAGTTTGTAAATACGAGAATTTAAAATGAGAGCGACACAAGCACCACCTTTGCCTCGCAACTTGATACTGCACTACGCGCCGTTCGTTCACCAATCCACCTGATACAGCTTACGCATTCCAACGCGACATTAAACAATACGAGAGAAAAGGACAGATATAATTCCCGCAGCTGCGTTTTAATTGCATTTCGTTGCACTTGCATCACATCCGAAGTAATGTGACAGGGTTCCGAAAGTTAACAACGCGTTGTAAGCATCTAGTATTTTGTTACTATTGTAGTTTACGGTAGCGCTTTGTCGAATTAAGGTATATTGGTTTATTTTCGGGTAGTGTAGTTATACAAGCTAGATTCAGTAGCGATTGTTTTATGCGATGGCGGGGATTAATTTAAAGATTATTGTTTGCGCTCAAGTGCCACGATTCGTGGAAAGGCTAATGCACCCTTTGTTCCGAACAATAACATCATATGAACCCATTTGTCCAAGCTGAGATGACGGTTTGGGTTACACAGTTCTCCGAAATGACAATTGGGCTTTATAAATTACGTTATGAGATTATCAACTGTTAGGTATCAAGATCAAAGCTTTTTTTTTTAATTACCTAGCATTAGTATTAAAGTATAATTTTGGTCAATTTACAAATTTGTAAGTAAATAAATATAAATACAAACAAATCACACTGATTGAGGTAGCCCCAAAGTAAGTTTTAAACTTGTGTTATGGGAAACTAACTCAACGATACTATATTTTATAATAAATACATAATATAGATAAACACCCAATTTGAAAAAGGCCATTTTCCAACTTGCCCTGGCTGGGGATCGAACCTAGAACCTCCGGATTAGATGACTAGCGTGTTGACTATACGCATTCTAGGGAACTCTAAAAAAAACTAAACATATCTTTGTACACAATGATGTTAACTAAATTGTAAAATATTTTAAAATAACGGCAGTCGACTTAGGTCGGTAGTATAGTTTTTATAAACATCGTCTGGTCACGAAGTCGTTCGTCATTATTTCAAACAGCTGTTTATACCACAGGTTTCCAAACTTTTGGGGCACACCTAGACTTCATAATATCAGTGCAAACATAATTCTACAAGTTTTGATGTCTAATGATCTAATGAACATTTATTTCATTAATGCTAGCATATAAAATGCATTATATAACTTCCCAAAAAAGTTACGACTATAAGATTTTTTTTGTTTCACCTCTGTTTGTGTGTAATAAATTTTTCAAACTAAATTAGACCCACTCCCCTTATTCAATTGAGCTGAAACTTTACATACGTAAGTTGGGTGAAAATGCAATGATGTACCAATTACCCGATCTCATGATGAAGGTGGCCACGGCATCTCTTTGATTAAACAACATAACCCCACTGAGTTTGCGCTCAACTAATTTCATCTTTTTCGTTCATTATTTTAGATAAAAACTTTTCGCACAAATACATTCCCAAAGAGGGTTGACGTCAGGCAGGCGGCCGGTTGTAAAACTATAGCCATTCAAACTGTTCCGGCTATTTCTTCTCCATTTTGCAAGGTCTTTGGCATCCTTAGGTGACCATTGACGTGCATGTAATATTTGAAGAAAAAAGCGGGAAAATGCACCCCGGGCTTCGAAGCAACAACAGCTGAGGATGCAACCGGGAACGCGCTTAGACGAAGAAGAAGAGATTATAGATCTTGCTTTTAAAATATTTATAAAAAATTACTTGTTTTTAATGCATTGACAGAAAGAATGCGTATGATTATACTAACGACTGACTAATTCAATGCGTCACCATTTGATTTGGCCTAGCTAAAATGTTTGTGTCAAATTATTAAGAAATTTAAGTAACTATAAGGTTGCCTTACCGAGTATCAATCTATAATTGCCTACAACATAATTATTTTGGCAAACTGTAATGTTAAGAAAGGTAATCGACTAAATTCTTGAGGAGTCAACTTGTAAGCATTTGATGGTACTACGACCTTAGACTGGCATTTAAAGGAAACGTTTATCCATTGTATGTCATTGTTATTCCCATAGTATCATGAACTGTATTTGTACCAGTAAAGGTGCAAGTAAACACTTCTCGGGATATCGTAGGAAATAGGAATGGTTTTTCTTTATCTACGTTATATAAAATGGGGTTGCTTTAACTTTAGCTTTAGCTTTAACTGCTTGAAAAAACAGACACTAGTGTTGGCCACTAACATATATACATAAACAAGTAATTACTTATGTTAGGAGCAGACTGTTGGCACAGAATACAGTAAGAGTAAACAGAAAGGAATCTCCTAAGGTACGCGCAATATGTGTCCCCGTTCCCCGCACCCGCGCCTCTCCCCCGGTTCTTGACGGCCAACGTGAGTCATCGAGGCGAAAACGGGGGAGAGGTGCGGGGACGGGGAACGGGGACGCATATTGCGCGTACCTTAGGAGATTCCGGCCTGTGCTGTTGGTAAATGAGAAGAGTCCCGAGCTTGCTGTATATAGAATCACAGAATAGGATACTATATAGGTACTCCGTACAGAAGTGTCACTCAGCAAAGTAATTCAAAGAAATATCTACTCAATGTCGTTAGCGATATGGTTTAATTTAGCTCACGTCAGAAATCAGCATCTTTTCGTTTAGATATCCATTGCAGGCCAATTTCATTCTTATTACTCTGCACAAAACCACTTGGAGGGGCCGCCGCGCTCTTAGTAATAATGTTGGTAAATTTTCGATACCTAAACGGGGAGTGACACAGGCCTGATAGTATTTTTTTCTCCACCAGGGAAGGGCACGCACGACACAGACACGTTTGCACAGTACTGACAGGACAGAGATCTTGTGTAGAAGAGAATCATACAACCGTTCAATTATGAATGACAACATAACAAAAACTAAAAGAGATTTAAAAACCCTGTGTTGCCAGTAACAACTATGTAAAAAATCTTTTTAACGATAAACTTCTATTTCTGAAAATTGATTGCCAGATCTGTGATTGTAAATATAAAATTGTGTTTTCTTGATACAATTTGTAGTTTACACAGCTGCTAATAGCTTCGAGAAAACATGTAATTATTGAAAAAATATTTTTATTTTAAAAAATCTAAAATAATAAACTAAAAAGTTATAAGTGCTCCTAAAGTTGAATCAATCGAGACCAAACTAGGTGGGGTTATGTTGTTTTATCACAGAAATGCAATGGCCACCTCCCGACTTCATCATGAGATCAGGTCATTTGTACCATAAATACCATAATATTGCATTGTCACCCAACTTACACAAGTATGTGAAGTTTCAGCTCGATCGAATATTCATTATTCGATTGAGCTGAAGCTTCACATACTCTACATTATTCAATAATGGGAAGCGGGTCTAATTTAGCTTGCAAGATTTGATTACGGACACAGACATCGGGACAGGTGAAACTAAATAAACGCTTGGTAAATAAGACTTCAGTATTCCTTTATCCGATAACACCCACCGCATTGTGCCGAGGCTCGAGGTCGCTCCCTGAAATAGCGTCGTTTCGTAAGCCTAACGTAAATATTTTAACTTTTTCAGGGCCGCGTTACGCGACGGAAATATCGGCGTGGCAGTACACCTGATCGGCGACCGAAACGGGAAGTACGACGAGTACCGCGATGTTAGAGACAGGTCTTATATCTTTACGCAATAATCTTTCTTGTGTAGTGACGAAATGCGAACTAAATACACACACACACACACACACACTAACACACACACACACACACACACACACACACACACACACACACACACACACACACACACACACACACACACACATACACTATCGTGTCTTTATCCCCAACGGGGTAGACATAGCCTAGGACAGCAAGGCCCAGGCCACTTTTGGCGTGATGGATGGTGGGCATGAAGGTGGTAAAAGGAAATCATAATAGTGATGTGTTAACCGCATCGCCTATTGATATGATTCAGATTACCTCGATCGGCTTTTACGATCTGCGCGGGAAGAGAAGCAGATGGTACATTCTATGTTTTTCTTTTCTCCCAGACCAGCATGGAAAAATAGAGTAAAAATAACACAAATGTGTACTATTACAGATGATATGTATAGACGGTAAGATTTTGGTTCGGTTCTTCATAGTCTATGGATTAACCAAACCAAAATATTAACATGAATTAGATTCTTGCCTATTCCCTCGATTGGCTTTTACTATCTACACGGGAAGACATACATTCTATGTTTTTTCAGAGAACAAAAGTCATTCCGATGGCCATTACTATATCAAATAGGCGTGTTAGCTTATTAATTACCTTGTTTGTCCTATTGTTCATTCTCCCAGACCAGAATGGAATAAAACCTGAAAAACAGACCTGCTCTCTCAAAAATTTACCCTGTTCTATTTTTGAATATATGGCGGCGTAAATATTATCGTACGTATTTAATTTTCAAACAATTAAATCTGGTTACTATCAGATTTAATACACACCATTACAATACTTTAATACACACCTAGGCATTTTTTATTATGTTTACCTTGTTTTCGTATAGCTTTCGCTAATTCTCTCGCTTCTTTAAAGTACTAGGCGTATAAGAGCTAGGAAGAGACTAAGTGAACAAAGTGATATGTGGTGTCTTCCACAGTTTGCAATTAAATTGTCAATTTCTAACAAAATTGTCGCTATTCTTCCTACATCAATTTTATTATCATGTAGTTTGGCCATCAAAATCGAGAGTCTCAGTATACAATTTTACGACTTCTACTGCAAAAACTTTAACGCCCATAAAGCAGCACTGCATTGGATTTTATACATTCAGGGAACAAATATGAACAACACATGTGGAATAAAATGTAAATATTTCCTTGGAAACAGTAAGGAAATTGAATCGGGGATTCGAATCCCGTCTCTTTTGCATTCAGCAGGCGATCGTTTAGTTATGACACCTTTCGTAGCTATCGTGATACCAGGTAACTTAGATCCGCGATATGCTACGAGTGGGGTGGTAACAAATTTTAGGAAGAAGGGTTTTTTTTTTATTCTTGGGAGAGGCCTATATGTCCGGCAGTGTGCAGTATGCGGCTGAAATGATGATGATGAATGATGAATTTAATGATAAATACATAACATGTTTTATTTATTTTATATGATAATACATAATATGTTTTATTTATGTTTTAAATAGATAAACATTCAACCCCCAGGATAATTTGAAAAGGGCGATTCGAATATATGTAAAATATGTTCAGTGTAAGGTGTGTGTGTATGGGACATTAGAGTATTAAAAATCGATTGTTTTTTACCTTCATTTTAATTTTATTATACCATAGTGATCGAGCATAGCCAGTGGTTCGATTTATTACGCATATGTCCCTTACTCGTTGTATAATATCATTCTTCGACATATCAAGATATATCAAAGGATAACAATAAAAGGCACAAGTGTTCTGAAGAAATCCTTCATTCGACACCATGGCATGGAAGTCATAATAAACGGCCGGATTTGATTGGATATGCATGGCCGATTTCCTGCTACATCAGTATTTTACGGGGTGGGAATATGTTAGGGCGATTGAACGCTCTTTTTTCTCTTTTCTGAATTCTTTGATATACTTACCTACCCTTATATATTATGGAGATGATGTGATACTTGAATAGAATAAGTTCGATATTTCATTCACACGCCGATTCTTTATGTTTCTGATACCCATTTCACAACCAAATACGGATATGAAACGTGAACTGTCTTATCACAAAACCCAGACTAAGTTTCGGGCTTGGTTTAAACTATTTATTTACCTAAATGAAGTTTATAGAAACAAAGAATTTTTTACAAAAAAAAACCACCGATTTATATTTCCATAATTCTTCGTCATATCTTCACAAGTGATGTGCCGTTCCTGTTCCCCAGATTTCCGGGAATGTTCCCATAAAATGGAAATGTCAGGGAAAGTTGTAATTTTATTTATCAGACATATTTTTTATCACTATAAATATATTTTACTAACGTAAATGCATTACTTGATATGGTTATAATTCAAATACATATATCCAATATTCCGTAACATTTCCTAGAAATACGGGAACGTTCCCCGGGAACGGCACATCACTAATCTTCACCAGATTAATATGGGATACTAGATAGAATTATAATTCCAAATTATATCATAGATATAAGTTAAGCTTCCGTATAGGCTTTGCCGTAGTCAGGTAAAAGGTTTACCTACTTGTTTGAAAAAAAAAATCGTGTCCATGTGGTATAGTGCCAAGAACGCTGGCCGCATTTTTTTCACCTAGTTGTTGGAGGCAAAGAACAATAACCACAGGTGTGTAATGTTTTTACAGAAAAGAGACAATCTTGTCAGTTACTACATCCAATATATTAACAAGGTTCTAAGGATTTTCTTGTCGAAAACCACCATGTAAAAACTTCGCTAGAATACTGCATCTTAGGTAAGTACTTTTTTTTTTTTTATTAGAAATTTGAGTGCGTTTGATCTCTATCTAGCCTGATGGGAAGCTAAGATGAGGTCTAAGGTGTATCACGCAGACTCAAAAAATGCCTGTTCACTCTTGCCTTGAAAATCCCTAAATTATATGTATGGGGAAACATCGACGCAGGGAGGGAATTCCACACCTTAGCGGTTCGCACAATGAAGGAGGAGGCGAATCGAGAGGTACGATGAGGAGGAATATCGACCACAAATGGGTGGAATCCCTGTCCACGTCGTGTTGTCCGATGGTGGAATGGTGCAGGGGGAATTAAATTATGTAATTCCTGCGCACACTCCCCGAAGTGCAACCTGTAGAAGACACACAGACTTGCTACCAGTCGGCGATGTTCGAGGCTGTGGAGCCGTCCTGCCGTAAGCAACTCATCACCAACGAGTCTTCTGGCACGTCTGTCGATAGCTTCCAGGGCTTCGAGCTGATAGCGGGCAGATCCATCCCATAGGTGGGAGCAATACTCCATACATGAGCGGACTTGAGCTGTGTAAAGGCTCAACAGTTGGTCAGGGGTAAAATATCGTTGGACCTTGGAGAGGATGCCCAGTTTTTTAGAAGCCGTCTTAGCCCTGGACTCAATATAGCTACCGAAGTTAAGATTTGATGAGAGATCGATACCGAGAAGTTCGAGATGACGGGTGATAGGAACAGGCACACCCCGGAAAGTGGGAGCCAAGTTGAGAGGGCTCTTTTTAGCAGAGAAGAGACACGCCTGTGTCTTAGAGGCATTGAATCTCACAAGGTTGGCATCACCCAAATCGGAGACAGCTTGCAGAGTAAGATTGGTATGGAGCACCATTGCCTCTCTTAGTTCGTCTATTTCCGGTTTTTTTGCCCTTGCACTAGAAAAATATCTTTCCGTAACGGTGCTATCGTCTGCATACCCAAAAATACCGGGCTTTAGCAGATCGTTAATGTGAAGCAGAAATAGCGTTGCGGAAAGAACAGATCCCTGAGGTACTCCAGCATTAATTGCCAATAGGTCAGACGAGCAGCCGTCAAGAGTTACTCGAATAAACCGTTCCCTCAGGAAATCGGAAATCCAAGCACAAAGGGTGGGAGGGATACCGTAAGCGGAAAGCTTCGCTATAAGAGCGTCATGCCATACCCTGTCAAATGCCTTTGAAATGTCAAGTGAGACAGCAAGTGCCTCACCGTATTTTTCAAGGGCTTCACCCCAAAGATGTGTAGCGTACACAAGAAGATCCCCAGTAGATCGGTTCTGGCGAAATCCGTATTGCCGGTCACTGAGGAGATCATTGTCCTCAAGGTACGCAAGTAAGCGCTTGTTAATAACACGCTCCATTACCTTACACAGAATGGAGGTGATTGCAATTGGGCGATAGTTTGAAGGGTCGGCACGTCTACCCTTCTTAGGTACGGGTTGAACATTGGCGAGCTTCCACATTTTTGGGACGATTCCGGACCGAAGAGATAGACGAAACAGGCGCGTCAGAACAGGAGACAACTCGGGTGCGCAATTCCTTAAGACAATAGCAGGAATACCGTCGGGACCACTGGCCTTATTCACATCTAAGTTGCGTAGAGTCTTGAGAACCTCCTTTTGATGAATGCGGACTTCAGGCATTTTACATCCACAAGGAGGTAACTGGGGCGGTGTTTGATTGCTAGCATCTAGACGTGAGTTTTCGGCAAACAGTGAAGCTAGTAAATTAGCTTTTTCTAAAGCCGCGTGTGCCAGTGTACCGTCAGGTTTCTGCAAAGGAGGAAGTGAGGAGCGGCAAAAGTTAGCTTCAACGCACTTAGCCAGAGACCAAAATGCTTTACTACCGGATGGGTACGAAGCAAGTTTGGCACCAACTCTGCCTATGTGGTCGAAGCGAGCCTTTTTAAGCGTTTTTTTGCAGGACTTGGCCGCAAAGTTAAAGGCTTTCTTCTTTTTACGCGTATCCGGAGCTCTGCGCTTACGAGCGTCAGCCCAAGCCTGGTATGCTGACTGTTTAATAGCCTCAGCTTTTAAACAGTCAGCATTGAACCAGGGTTCAGCTTTGATGCCAGAGGGTCGATCAGAAAATGGAATATAATACTCCATCGCCTGACCGAGAACCTCAGCAACGGCACTTGCACAGCTCGACGGATCGCCAGAAGAAAAGCAGGCTTGCAGCCAAGGGTAAGAAGCAAGGAAATGTCGCATCTCTTCCCAATCTGCTGAGTTGTACCGCCAAACCCGTCTATTGCCTCTAGGGCTGGAGTCAGGTGGAGGACATATGAGGACGGACTTTACCAGACAGTGGTCAGAACTCCCAAGAGGGGCTGAAACAGACACGTGATATCGGTCTGGTTCAGTCGTCAGCAGAAGGTCCAAGCAATTAGCTATGTGATTCTCAACGTCGGGTATCCTAGTCGCCTGGTCGACCAGCTGGGAAAGGTTCGAAGACAAGGCAAACTTGTACGCCTCTCTACCAGCATGGTCAGTTTTCTGGTATGGGAACAACCATTGTTCGTGGTGAGCATTAAAGTCCCCCAGAAAAACGATTTGCGCGGTAGGATACCTTTGCTGAGTCACATCAACAGCCTCACTTAGGTGACGAAAAAGCCTCGTTGTCTCCTGGTCACCGCTATGCGATCGGTAGACACCGACATAGACAATTTGTTCTGTGCCGGTGTCCACAAGCAGCCAGATTGAAGAAGAAGAGGGATCTTCCAAGTTACGGAGACGCTTACAGCAGATGTCATCACGCACATAGAAACAAAGCCCTGCCTTAAAGCGGAAATTGTGCTCCAGGACATATCCTGGGTAATTCAAGTAGGATGTATCAGCAGGGGTAGTAATTTGCGTCTCCGTAAGCAAGAGCAGATGCGGCCTTACAGTCTCAAGATGGTGGTGGACTGGGACGAGATTAGAGTGCAGACCTCGAATGTTAGTGAGGTGCACTTTTAGCGAGAGGCCGTGTATCCGCTGTTGATTCCTCAACTTTTTGTTTCTTTTATTCATTATTGTTTTTATTTTTGGGGCAAGAGGGAAAAAAGGCGAAGAGTGGCAGTTACGCGAGGCATCAGCCAGCCCCCTCCAGAAGTCACAGTACTGTTGCGCGGTAGGATATGACTAGTGCGGAGACCGCGGGGACGCCCGGACCCCCCCAAGGCCGCCTGTCGAGGCCTCTCGCCCGGTTGCCAACCGGCCCGACAGGGCCAACCTTAGGATTATGCGCGCGATGGCGGAGCAGCCTTTCACAGAAGGCTAGTCTGCAATTGGGCTCCCAACTATCGGCGGGCGGCCAGCGAAAAAACCGTTGCTCCGGATCCCGCTGCCCTCCGAAACTAGGCACCCCGCGCAACAACACTGTGAGTCTGAATTCGGTACATTGGCAGATGCAAAACTGCGTAGACCCACTCCTCGAACGGCTACTCAGGGAATGCAGGATGGAACGCGCGAACGCTTGGCACCCTGATTTTTCCACTGAGGGTGGTGACCAGCCGCGGCCTAAGCCTACCACCGGAGAGGGTGTCACTCTTTAGCACCACCCGGGGGTCACGTGTAGGGTCTCGAGGGTAAAGCCTACGGACGCGAGTGACAATCGACCCCCCATCAATCATCAATCATCATCTTACATCAATAAATTAAAATTACCTAGATCCATTAATATACAAAAACAAATGCATCTACTTTTGGTAACTTCATGGTAGATTCTAAGGATAGAAAAACTTTTAAATAATGGAAGCATGCCAAGGTTACACAATTATTAAACTGACAAGTACGAGTATTTACTCCAAACCAACCCTGAGGGAAAGGAAAGCAATTAACACATTCCTCCAACTCCACATTTGACGGACACTCCTCATCTCATTTATTCAAACCTAAAGGCGTTTGAACTTGTACTTTTTTTTCAACACCTACACCACATACGATCATAGAAGCTTCTCTGCCGTTGACAAAAAAGCATGGCATTTCAAACAAAAAATTATACCGTGTTGAAGTTGAATCATCATTAGGCATTTTTTCATCTATTTTGTGCGATCATGAGTTCTTACCATGTGTAAATTACGATTATTAAATTACCATTAGTTTTTTATTTTATTTTAGTGTACAGCAAAACACTACTTATGTTTTATTTGTAATTTGGGATGAAAATAACGAAAAAAAAAAGAAGTAATGTGCATTATTTACTACAAATAATAAAATACATAGGAATAATGTTGTTTACAAGAAAAACTGCGTAGGTACTTTTAAAAACCCTTCTATTTTTGTCCCTGCGACCTTTCAGCGAAGTAACGACTCTCTTTTAGCTAAACAGGAGGCGCAGTCAACCTGTAATTTTTGTCAAAAATATGTATTTTCTAAGGAAAAACAAAAAGCAAATCAGTCAACCTAACACATGTACTTTTATTAATGCAAGTTTTTTAAAACATATTAAAATTTTCAGAAAGCATGAAAAATTAGATAAATTTAGGAAACATCCTGACAATGATAAATAAACACAGATACTAATGCAGATGTGAGATTTGTATGCAAAGAAATTACTACTAAAGAATACTTACTATTTTCATTATATTTTATACAAGGTAGCTACACTTTTTAGTAGCTTTTAAAATAATTTTAATTTAACAATCCAATCATCTCTGTCCAGACCATCAAAACTTTTAACCATTGCAGTTATAATTTTTGGATTGGTATTGAACTTTATGTTAAAGAAATATGGTTTAATTTAATGTGGGAACTATGCTGCCACGGTTTGATTTAGGGTCATTACTTGAGAAACTTCAGTAAATATCGTCTGCATGCAAATAACTGCAATTTTACAAGAAGTAACTACGTACAGACCTCCACAAAGTAAAGTCGGATCACCGCGAAATATAAATTAAAAATTATGATCATACATAAAATGATCTAAAATATGTAAAACCCGTTCGCGATAAGTTTTCCGCTGACGCACATACCATGGATCAAGATAAACACAGCAGATATCAATTTGCCTGTCGATCTGACGTCAAATTGACTTCATTTAGGGTCGTCACTTTTAGTCCGTGTATGTCAATTCATTAGATCGGACATTGAGGTCTCTACTGTAAAATACCTAAATATACCGTTTTGAGCCGTAGAAACTCGTCGAAAAACGTTGGAGGAAGTAGGTTATATAAAAGATTCTTTCCGTTTGTAAGTAAATTTCTTATTAAATATTGTATTGAAAATTGGCACGCCAGGTTTTCATAGAAATTGAAAGACTTTCTTTATCTAGTAGTATAACAAATCTGTGCGCTGACGGGACGGGGACGCGCATTCTGCATACTGGAAAACTTAGCGCGAACGGGTTGATTGGAAAGGGCTCGGGCCCTTTTCAGTTTACGATATAAATTTATTATGTCCTTTACGGATTATACAGAGTTAAGGGCCACATGACCCAAAAACTGGTGTGCAAACAGAAAGTGGGAATCAGAAATAGTTCTAGCCTATCGCCTATAAAAAAGTTTGTTTATTTATAAAGCTTTATTGTACACAAAAAAGAAGCAGATACTTAAACAGAAAAGCAAACATACAACGGCGGACTTATCTCTTCCAGTACTATTTCAGAATTTTATAAAACCCAAAATAAGACTAGTACTTTTTCGGTTTAAAGATTTGACAATGATGAAAGAGAACTTTTACAATACTCAACAAAATTGAGTACTAATGACGTAAGTGATGTAAGTATGAGTGCGTAAAAACGATACCTATTTTCACTCACACACTCACTCTTAGGCCCGTATTAATAAATCGCACTCAACTTTGAGTTCGGTCTTAAGTGCGAGCTTGAGTTGCCGTGCTAATTAATAAACCTTACTTGAGTTAACGCTTGAGTTCCGTGTATCACCTGAGTGAGCGACGTATTAATAAACAAGTATCAGAACTTAAGCGCGCACTCAAGATGCTACTCAAACACGTTTTTCCTGAGTGTAGTCGGACCATGACTTAAGTGCGCGATTAGATGAATTTTGTATTGAAGTTTTTGGCTTAGTAATTAATTTTGAAAATACTATCAACAAAAATAATCACCATTGTGGAGTATTATGAAAGTATGTACTTACGCACTTTTATGGATGCGCATGTTAAACAAACCCGGGCGTTGGATGGACTTGGATGGGTGACCATAAGTAGCATAAATTGTCTCAAGATCCTCCGTGTTTCGAAAGGTACTTTAACCCAGTACCTATGCATTACTAACGATTTCTAATGTCAAGCAACTCTGGGCGTGGTCCATATTTGGATGGGTGACCAGAAGTAGCATAAAATGTCACGAGCTCCTCCGTGTTTTGGAAGGCACGTTAAGTCGTACTAACGTTTTCACGTGTTAAGCAACCCTGGGCGTGGTCCTTACTTGGATGGGCCACCATAAGTAGCTTGAAATGTTGCGAGCTCTTACTAACGCTTTCACGTGTTAAGCAACCCTGGGCGTGGTCAGCACTTGGATGGGTGACCAAAAGTAACATATAACGTCTCGAGTCCTCCGTGCTTCGGAAAGCACGTTAAGCCATACCTATGTGTAGCTAGCGCTCTCGCATGTTAAGCAACCTTGGGCGTGGTCCGAACTTGGATGGGTGACCACAAGTACCAAAAAATATCTCGGTCCCTCCGTGCTTCGGAAACCACGTTAAGCCATACCTATGTGTAACTAGCGCTCTCGCATGTTAAGCAACCTTGGACGTGGTCCACACTTGGATGGGTGACCACAAGTACCAAAAAATATCTCGAGCCCTCCGTGCTTCGGAAGGCACGTTAAGCCATACCTGTGTAACTAGCGCTCTCGCATGTTAAGCAACCTTGGGCGTGATCCGCACTTAGATGGGTGACCACAAGTACCAAAAAATATCTCGAGCCCTCCGTGCTTCGGAAGGCACGTTAAGACATACCTTTGTATTACTACCGCTCTCGCATGTTAAGCAACCTTAGGCGTGGTCCACACTTGGATGGGTGAACACAAATACCAAAAAATATCTTAAGCCCTCCGTGCTTTGGAAGGCACGTTAAGTCGTCTGATACCTTGGAAAATCTGATTCCACAGTGTTGGTCACACAAAAAAAACAAAAATCTGAGATCGCGCTCTCAAGATCGATCTTGAGTGATACTCTGTTGATATACGTTTATTAATAGACAATATGCATGTGATTCAGAAACGAACAAAAAAAATGATGTGTATACTTCATTGCTAAAGAAAAATACCCATATATATATCTTTTCAATTTAACGTGTTTCCATTGAGAAATTAATTATTTAAAAGCTGTATTTTTAAAATTCCCTCGCAAGTTTCCGAAACGCCACGTGACGTCACGAAACACTGTCAAACTTAATTTTCTAAATAGTCTTGTGCTGTCAATCACAAATTAAAAAGAAGAAGACTATCTGTCACTGTCAATAAGTCATTTGTAATTTGCAGTGTTACCAGATTGGGTATTTTTTTCGCAATTCTGGGTAAAAATGGGAAATTTTAGAGAAAAAAAAAATAAAACTTGGAGAATTTTGGGTATTTTTTTTCTGAAATAATATCAATTTGTTTAATTAATTACGGTAGGTAGTACATTATCTTATAGTAGCAGGCAGCTAGTCTACTACCTATTAAATTATAAATAATTGAAGTAGGTACTTACAATACTACTGTGTAGTTTTGCAAAGGATGACACTACTCATTTTGCTCACAATATGTATTTTTTGTTCACAATAGGTATGTACAGTTGCAGTTGAATGGTATAATCCGCTAATTTACTAAACCTCTAGCTGTTTGGCATTACAGCTCGGTTTTGTAAAACAGCGAACCCTAATACGCGGAATGATTCCTTACATTTGCATCTTTGGGCATATGAAAATATATTTTGTCAGGTGCAGTTACGATGTTATTTTTGCACATAGGAACCATACAATATTTATAATAAGATTTTGTGCGCCCTTCCATTTGTAATGAATTGATATTAAAAGCTTTAATCACTCACTTATAATCACAAATTAGATAGTATTACTTATAAAATAAAACTGTGAATCCAAAACTTCGTTTTATTGATAATATTTTGAATTTGTAATTTGCACTTGACTGACACTGACACATAAGTGTATCTATGACATTGACAATGCACGGTGACGTCACAGAAAAAAGCGCAAAATGGCACCGCGTTTATAGTCGTCCAAAAATAATAGTAATTTTAATTATTTTTTTAAGCTTATTTAATAATATTCTGTAAGTGTTATATTTTTTTCCGGTTATATAATAACTTATAGAATCGTTTAAAAAAATAAAAAAATAACATGAATATACCCTATTAGCGAACATCTTAAGTGCGTGATCACAACTTGAGTGAAACTCAGCTGAAATCGCACTTGAGTGCAGTCTTGAGCTCGATTTATTAATACGGGCCTTACACTCAGTCTTAACTTTTTATTTGCCCTAGGTGGGATGGGGATCTACTACGCTCACTCACACAGTACACGTCTTATAAACTCGCGCCATTCTGAGCAACTTTACACATAAAACCCGCGGTCTAGAACGAAAAGGGATTCTCTCGCTTTATATTCATAGAGGCGCTCGTATTTTTTGCTAATTTGAACGGAAGTGATTATAAGTTCGCGGAACTTACGTACCTACTTATGTCAAACTTAGCCTGTAAAACAATTACTTAAACATTGTGGAGAATAAGATATTCCATTATTTTTGTAGAAATTGGTAACTGAGCCTATTATGGACACCATTTACTATAATACGTTTATATTTTTAATCGGTTGCCTTTTTTAGGACACTTTATGAGAATAATCAAAAAAGTTTGTTTTATATTAATTTGTTAACTGTAATCACCGATAACTAGTACATACATTGTTAATCTATAAGCAAGTAAGTAAGTATAAATCATCCTTCTCAAAAATAAAATAATAGCAGGAGCCAGAAGTAACATATTTACAGATTTTTTTAAAAAAGAACATGCATTATATAAGACATTTATTATAACATTTTTCTTTTCAAACGAAAGCGTGTTATTTATTGTATCAGTCACGGATCTAAAACCGACGCCTTTTTTGTATACTTTATTTCACTTAAATCCTCTTTAATATCCTTTAAATCCCACTCCCTTAACAAATATAGAGCTGCATTCATAATGCCATTGTATTGAGGTATTTTTACAACCCCGCATTCTTTAGGGAGGGTGCACAGCACACTGGTCATTGCTACACAATAATTCCTGATACATTTTACCCCCAGGGTTACAATATGATGTATGCGCGTGTGAAGGTGAACCCTGCCTTATTTTTTATTTGTGTGATTTGATAATGAAATTTGAACTTTATGACGATGTTCTAAGGTTACATATTAGTTTAGATTTTATTATGAATGTATTCGGTAGTATTGGGGCATAAAATTCAATGTGACATTGTTAGGTGCGGACATTTAGTATATATACGTGTTTAGTAATTCAATTAACTTACAATAGAGATTGATGTACCTATACAGATAAAACTACTAATTTATTAAACATACTCATCATCAATCGAGCGTTTTCTCGGTTGCATCCTCAGCGGTAACGCTTCAGAGCCCGGGTTCCGCTACCGAGCCTAGGTGAATTGACGAGGTTACTGGTTTTACACAGAGCGACTGCTGTCTAACATCCGCAATCCAAACGGAAGACCAGAACCAATCCTAGGATAAGTAATTTGCTAATCATACTAATATGAGATCTTCTTCGTCTAAGCGCATTGCCGGTTGCATCCTCAGCTGTGTTGCTTCGGAGCCCGGGGTACGCTTTCCCGCTTTTTCTTCTCCAAATATAACATGTATGTCAATGGTCACCCAAGGATGCCAAAGACCTTGCAAAATGGAGAAGAAATAGCCGGAACAGTTTATATGATTTGGCTATAGTTTTACGACCGGCCGCCAGCCTGACGTCAACCCACTTTGGGAATGTATTTGTGCGAAAAGTTTTACAACCGGCCGCCGCCCGATGTTAACCCTCCTTGCGAATTCATTTGTAGCACAAGATGTTTGTGCTTAGTCCTTTAGTCGCCTCTAACGACATCCACAGGAAGAGATGGAGTGGTCTTATTCTAACCCAGAACCACATGAAATCATACTAATATGAGATATTACGGGATAATAAATTTATGTTTTTTTTTTAAATAGGGTTTAAAGTATATAGGTACTAGTACAAAAGAACTTCTACTTACTTTACTTTCTTCGACGCTACAACCCTTTGTGGGTCTTAGCCTTCACAACGATTTTTCGCCATTTAGGGTTGACTTTCCATACTGTGTGTTCTTCGACTCCATCTCTCCAACGCTTCCTGGGCCTTCTTCGGGGTCTTTTTGTTGTGGTGTCTAGTAAGTTATTATTTTTATTGCCCTGCAGTCTTCCATCCTTTCAAGGTGCCCTACCCATTTTACAAAAGAACTTATAACCAGGTACAAACGATATCTTTACATTTTCGATTAGGTATGGGAAAATATTTTTGCCGAAGTACAGGTTTAAGTAAAAATTATTTGATTGTTTATTTCTATCTCTATAAGTGTTAGGAGCTATGCTCTTGTCGGTGGAGTATGAATTCTCTTCAATTTGTCTCTCTCATCCGCCAGCTGTTTTACTTCGCTGTACGACACGACGTTCACCTTCTCCTTTATCTGTTTCAGGTAGCTATCTCTCGGTCTTCCTGGTCCTCTTTTCCCTTCTATCTTTCCCGTAATGATAGTCTTTATGAAATCGTCGTGTCGTAGCAGATGACCATACACCTAGATGACCTCGTCTATTCTCTATTCTATTTTTATATATGACCCTTTTCTCTCCTACTCTTTTTACTTCCTCATTTGTAATTTTTTCAACCCAGCTTATCCGTTCCATCCAACGCCAGCACCATATTTCAAAAGCGTCTAGGTTTTGCCTTTCTTTTTGAGTCAAAGTCCATGCCTCGCAACGATATAACTTTTTTTATTTAATCACAATAAATTACAGAATTTGAGAGTTTTGATAATAAGGTGGATTGAAGAAAAAGATTAAAGAAAACTTTATAACCTTGTGTCAAATTGTAACAGATGTGAATGAACAGCATATCCTGAGGGAACAGATGAATAGGGGTGGTATTGAATAGCAAATAGATAATAGTAAATCATTGTGAGAATTTGCACACATGTTGCGGACAACGAAGGGTGTTGTAACTTCTGTTCGTGTTTATCTGAAGGTAATTAATTTTGCCTCTTATATAAAGAACCGTAAAGTATCTTTTTAATTTTATAATCTTTTAGAGTGCACAGCATTTAAAATATTTTAATTATTTTCATAATTCTCAAGATCCACTTTTTAATTTCATATTATGTCTACCCTGTGTGTCCACCACTGTTTCCATTCTGGCTTTTAAGGCTAAATATCCGGCCTTATTCTGCACCAAGTCCGGCTTTTATAATGTTTTCTGGTGTTTTGAAATAAAATAATTGATTACTTTTTTAAATAAAAGTTGTGGTAAATGTAATAAATAAATCATATTCATCAGAATTATTAGAAAATCAGCCCGTAACATACCACTTGTGCCACCTAGCGGTGAAACTCTGAAACAACTTGACCCCGACGATGGTCGTAGAAAGAACCCTCGCTCTACTTGCTACGCTACGAAGCAGTCTACGACTGATTACTGTCTTCAATCATACATAGATGTCGCTAGTTGTAGCAACGCAACACACGAAAAATAAAGATTAATTATAAACTACTCACATAATTATTGTTATAATATCGATATATGTATTTAAAAAAATAAATTTGTTATTTGTTGAAGTTAAAGAGTTGTAGGTATGTGTACTCGTATGTGTACCTTACCTACTACACCAACAATCGGTAATGCAGTACGATATCATCTTTCCAAAGTAAGATAACTTAAAAATGAACACAAATCACAGTTTAGCTAATCGTCACTTTCGTGTGACGATGTTCTAGCTGGGCCGCCAAGGCCTGTCACGTCTTGTACCAAAATTGGTCTCAGTGTCACTTTGATCGCTATCTCTTTTGCTCTTGTGAGAGTGATAGTCAAAGACCTTCTTATACCTCCAATATCTCTGGTGATGATTATCGTATTATTTATAGCACTCGGCCACATATGGTGGTCTTTTCACATGGTTAAAAAAATTCTAGCTATGGTTCTATTTTAATTTTTCCGTAAAACCTCGTAGTAAGCTACGATGCTCTACGCCATTGGTATGTGTTCTACGAACTGAAACTACAGATATACTTGCTGTGCTACGCGCTGTAAACAATAATATCATAGATGTCGCTACTGGTATCTACGAAACATAATCTCAAAAAAGTTTTAACTTTTTTTTGCATTGCTACGGAATCGAGGCGAATTATAAGAAATTCACAGAGGATAAGGACTTCTATAATATTGAAGAATACAGTACAAATTAGCATGAAGAACGAAACTTAGGAAGTTCTTTTTGTTGACACAATTTTATACATTACTACATTGACACTTCCATCCTGCGGCAATGTAAATTGAGCCTTAGCGTCCCTTTTGCCACAAACTGCCAGTGCATTTATATAGAAAGGCACCTCTACAAATTTTGGTGTCTGAGAAAGTGGAAAAATATTAGCATAAATTATCACTACATAGTATAAGACAAAGTCGCTTCCCTCTGTCTGTCTGTCCCTATGTATGCTTAGATCATTAAAACTACGCAAGGGATTTTTATGCGGTTTTTTAGGGTTCCGTACCCGAAGGGTGCAAACGGAACCCTATTACTGAGACTCCGCTGTCTGTCCGTCTGTCCGTCTGTCACATAGCTCTATCTCTTGAACCGTAATAGCTAGACACTTGAAATTTTCACCGATTATGTATTACTGTGGCCGCTATAACAACAAATAATAAAAATAAAAATAAATTGAAAATTAATGGGTGTCGTCATACAAAAAATGAGTTATTCAGCGTTTTTAACTAGATCTTTATTATATAGCATTAACTAGGGACTTGAAATTTTCACAGATTATGTATTACTATGACCGCTATAACAAAAAATACTAAAAATAAGAAAAAGTTAAAAATTTAAGGGGGTCGTCATACAAAAACGTATTTTTTTCAACGTTTTTAACAAGCTCTTTATAATGGCATTAACTAGATACTTGAAATTTTCACCGATTATGTATTACTATGACCACTATAACAAAAAATACTAAAAATAAGATAAAGTAAAAAATTAAATTGTACGGTGGTACGGAACCCTTCATGTACGAGTCCGACTCGCACTTGCCCGTTTATTTTATAGATAGAGTGATTCATGAGGAAGGTTTTTATGTATAATACATACTCGTGCGAAGCCGGGGCGGGCCGCTAGTCAATTATATAATAGCACGGGCTTATACTAGATAATTACATTATTATAAAATTATAAAATAAGTTTAAAAACGCAACTTTAAAACAAATAATTCATCGATTTTCATTATAAAGCAGTCGACATTTCAAAATTAATTTTCTTGAAAACTTCTGAGTTAATTTGAATGATTCTTTGCATACCGTCATCGAATATTAGTACAAGTACCTATGTGCTTTCATTTGTTACACTCACGGGACGAGATACACTAATGTCTTTTTCACTTTTTTCCTATACAGGGTGGTCGGAATAGCAAAAATAACCCGTAACTGCTCAGTTCTTGGTATGTATTAGCTTGCCCAAGAAAGAAAATACCAATTATCTTTTTTTTTTAACTTTTTCATAGTACCTCAACTTTAGATGAACAATACAACAACTTGACAATCGAATTGGTCAATATATATATATTTTTTTTTTATTAAATAATTTTACGGCTCTGGATACAAGTCCTTTAGAGCCTATCTTTAACTTTGTTCTTTATTCCTAATCCTAACCTAACCAGTTACAATCAAAGGGTGGTGCAGGCCTTTGACTGCTTTAAGGGAGCTTCTGGCGACAAATCTGTACGAGTCCACTAGTTTTCATAGACGACTGAGTGGCGGACGGCGACGCCCTAAGACGCCCACACAGTCCGCAAAACAAATATCACTACAGCCGTACTATGACTGTTCACTTTAATTATTTTACACATTGTTCATGAGCATGAGCATTTATAACACCAAACAACACCAATTTCATATTATAAAGTCCACTAAAATCAATTTGCAAAATAATTTAAAGCAAACCCCAACCGAACCCCTTGACTTCCCGCCAAAAAAAAAGAAAAAAAAAAAAAAAAAAAACATTGGTCAATATAGATAGGAAATAGTTTTTTTTTTTCGCAAAAAAAATTTCGATCTACTTACTTCGAAATAGGTAGCACGGCTTTAGGGGGTTGCGAACAGGGCATTCACCTGGAGCCTCGCTCTTGCAGGGGTCTTGCGAAACCCGACATGTTTTATTTTATTTAAGAGTCCCCTTACACTAGACAGAATCAAACTTCCCCCTACAAACGTAGTCTAGCTTTTATTTTGAAACGACATGTCAGATTTCGGCAAAATTTTGTAATTTCAAAGAAATTGCATATACATATATGTATCTAGCAAATAACTGGTTTTCACCGTCAAAATATGAAGTGGACTCTTAAGTATTTTTAATTTCGGTACTTAGTTGTAACAAAACAATAAAGACAATAAAGTTGGTTTATTCATTACATAAGAAATTAATTAGGTACCTAGGTAAGAATCTCGCTCTTCGAAAAGCTTCCAGTTCAGTTTTTTTTTGTGTAGCGTTCGGGGAATCCCGAGTGGAGTGTTTCATTTCTTTCTCATAAAACATAAACAATACCTACATTCAAATCACATACTTTGCACAAAGGACAAGGGCCTCACAAAACTCTGCCGCCCGGGGCCTCGCAATGGTTAAGGCCGCTGTAGATAGGTAGGTACTTCGAAATTTCTTTCCTCGACAAGCTGTTCCATATCACGGACTGCGCGTGCCCTTCAGGGATCATTTGGCTGTTCTGAAACATCCTGTAAGTATATTAACTTAACTACATACGACCTTTGACAGAATTCGTCCCTACATACATACATACTTAATACGGATTTTTGAAACACGTGTTTATTACTTGCGTACCTACGCAAGGTTTTAGTACAATAAGAACCTATTTTTAGCACAAACTTACGTCACAGAAAACCTTTGTATTTACACTCCGATATGTTTTTTTTTTACCTCTGCTGGAGGTGCAACACTTACCGTTCTTATCACAAAATGCACTACGTCCCTGAAGATTATCATATTATAATAAGACTAAGCTAAATAGAGATATACTTATATATTTTGATTATTAAATTAAACTATTTCAACGCCAGTAGCAGTCACACAAAATACGTAACTGACATATATTTTCAGTTTAAAAATCTAATTTCTTAAGTGAATTTGGTAAAATTTCTATGGGCCAAATCTGAAAGTAAAGTGAATTCATGTCTTTGTAAAAAAAAAAGCGTAGGGGGCTTTGTACGACATATTTTTTTGAAATTAATTTTTTACTTTTTAGTTCGGTTTACCACTAAAGCGTATTTGTTAGTTTTTTCACAAAATATATTTTTTGTTATTAATTAATCGTCTAGATCCTCAGCCGTCCAAGTCCTCGTCGTCCATCCTGGGACCGGCTACAGCCACGCCTCCGCGTTACCGCTATCTGTATAGCCGCCAAGGATGTAGGACAAAGGGCGAGCGTTCTGCGCTCGAAAACAAAACCCCTTCACTAGGGTTACGTAGTAACTATTTATTAATCTGTGTAACTATTTATTAATCTGTGACAAGGGGTACAGTACCCAAACCAAACCGAGTGCGTCTGAGAATTCTGATAGCCCCGCCAGCAGACTAGGACACAAGACACTGGGCTAAATACCTCTTACCCGAAAACTTCGATTCGAGAAACCAATCCAGTTAATACCGGTCCGATAGAAATAGAGAAGAACGGTAGCGGCCCTCTGGGATCATAGGACAATCAATCAAATAAGTCATTATTTGGCCATATCCATATCTATCTATATCTACTTATTATAAATTTCGTCTGGCCCGTATAGCTGAGTAGAGTACAAGATAAACTGAAGTATGGGTGATTTTGAGTCTGTATTTACAGGATAAATCGAAAAGTAGTAGGTACATACGTACTGGGATAATTTTGATGTGGTTTTTATTTATTATGTTTATCATTATAAATAAAACACAAGCAAAGCAAAAGCTCTTAAATGATACATATCAGTGCTTTTCGAAAAGTAATAAGTACCTTGTTAGCTAATACGTAGCTAATAGGTATGAACAGACAGTATGTCTACGGAAACAGTTCTTTTTATATATTGAACAAGGCACAGATTATAAAATAGATTCAAAGTGTCAATACAATGTTAGCTAATACGTAGCTAATAGGTATGAACAGACAGTATGTCTACGGAAACAGTTCTTTTTATATATTGAACAAGGCACAGATTATAAAATAGATTCAAAGTGTCAATACAATGTTACTTGATTTCGTGCCTTGTTTTATCACTTCTCGGAAATCTCAGACTTCCGGAAGTGAGCAGGAAATACGCGGTTCCGGAAGCCTGTTGTCTTAGTAGACTATTATTATATTTATTATTTTTAATATATTCGGTTACTATGTCTCTGTAATTGACGTAGGGACCTTGGGCTTATCTGCTGAAAAGTTAATTTATAGTTGTTGCTTCAGGCTACAAAATTAGATTCAATCTTAAGGTAGCGTGTGTTCATGGGTCGACGCTTATTCAATCAACTTGCGGACATTTTCCTTAAGGTGAAGGTATAGGCAAATGGCCTTGAAGTGGCGCCCTCATTTGAAATAAATTGTTAACTCGTAAATATGGAGATAATTTCCATATTTCTCTTCGTCATGCACTAGATAGCCCTTTAAATTATTTTATGAACCACCGTTAAAAGTATTTACATTAGTCCGTCTAGCTTTAAAACTTGCTTCCGCCAAAAGTGGCCACGGCAAGTTTTAAAGCTAGACGGATCACCAATAATAGTTTCAACGGCAGTTCATAAAATAATTTAAAGGGCTATCTAGTGCATGACGAAGAGCAATATGGAAATTATCACCATATTTACGAGTTAACAATTTATTTCACACTTCAAGGCCATTTGCCTATATCTTCACCTTAAAAATTCAGTTTCAGTTTATTTTTTCTATACAAAATACGTTTTTTTTTAAATTAATTAATGGCTTGTCGCTACTGCGTATTTAGCCAGGAACAAGTAATTAAAACGTGGGAAATGATTTATTCCTAACAAGTTACAATCGAAGGTTGGAGTAGGCCTTTGATTGCTTTAAGGGAGCTTCTGGCGACAAATCTATACCTACGAGTCCACTGGTTTTCATAGCCGATTGAGTGGCGGACGACGCCCGAAGACGCCCACACAGTCCGGAAAACAAATATCACTACAGGCTACTATGACTGTCCACTTTAATTATTTCACATATTGTTCATGAGCATGAGCATTTATAACACAAAACAACACAATTTCATATTATAAAGTCCACTAAAATCAATTTGTAACATAATTTAAAGAAAACATCAACCGAACCCCTTGACTTCCCGTCAAAAACCCCTAAGGACACAGATAATTAATTCTATTTTTACTGCCCTTTATACGAATCCTTTTGAGCTATCATACAGCTATCAAAACTTGTTTGTAACGCCATAAAAATGGTGAACAGCGTCTATAGCGTTCCATTCTTCTTCGTCTAAGCGCGTTCTCGGTTGCATCCTCAGCTGTGCTGCTTCGGAGCCCGGGGTGCGCTTTCCCGCTTTTTATTCTCCAAATATAACATGCATGTCAATGATCACCCAAGGATACCAAAGATCTTGCAAAATGGAAAAGTAATATCTATAGCGTTTATATATATGTATATCTATTAACTAAAATTAATTAACCCCCAAGGAGACCACCCTCAATTACAATGATTCGGAACGCATAAACGGTGTCATCATTTTTATGAGGCTCAAATTATGTGCATACAGCCAGAGCTGCATCAAAAATTTACCGGTATCGTAAGGGTTACTAAAATTTGGTATAAGAGTGATTCTATTTTTAAATTTTGGTATTGTGTTATAAAGTACGTAAATTAAAATCGGTCTACAGTTTATAATTGAATCTGTTGCATAATGTTTAAGTCAGGTTATTTTCTATTACCAGATCTATCCGTTTTGTTGCTACTTTTTGTTTTCTTTGCTCATCATTTTCAAATTATTTTATATGTATGGCTAAGTGTGTCTGCAGCACCAACATGTATAAAATAAACTAGGGACAGGATGTTAAGTTCCTTAAAATATTTTCTTCATGATGTCTGTTGAGAAATATGTACGTACCATAGTCCTTATCGCCCATTCTGGGGGACAAATGCTTTGTGTATGTTGTATTCATAACTCCTGCCCTAGAACATACTTATACTATAACGTAGTTTGGACTCTACTAAGACAAAACAAACTAATTTTAATTGTTTGGGTATCGAACAATTAAAATTAGACAATTAAACTTCTTCTCGCTAACTTCTGAAAACGTAACAAGCCGTAATTATTTTTTTTCCATGTCGTCCAATTCTTGCTTCCTATTTAGAAAGCTGTCAATATATATTAGATACTTACCTACTTGGATCCTGCAATTAAGGCAACAAAAATTAAATTTGGTGCATGTAATCAAATCGGTGTTTTTAGTAGACTTATCAACCTAGTTTCGCTTTTTTCTAATCAGTCCAAATCTGTGAAAAAATTGATTTTGAATAATTGACAATTAATAATTTTGTATATTTCGAAGGAGTGCTACTTATTTAACAAAAATGTAAGTAAAAGAGTCAATTTTAGATACTTATTACATTTAAAATTAATTTAATGTCTACTATGATATTTATTTTAGTTATTAGTTTTAATTTAGTTAGATTAATTTTATCATTATTATATTGTATCCATTTTATTATTAGTCATTGAAATAAATGTTTATTTAAGATTAATTTTTAATCCAAAATTAAGTTCCAACACCTTTTTTTAATATGAATCATGTTCCTACCAACTTTTTTGACGAATGTATATTGAATTTGTGCTACTATTTGCACTGTTTGGGAAAAAAATTCTTCAGCAAAAACTTATTTACCTCCGTACTTACACTGCATTCAATAATGATTCAAAAGCTGTACTTAGTAGCGCAAGACTTCTTTATTACACGTGGATTAATAATTTGTAAATCATCATCATTAACAGGTCTTTTTTAGCCTATTCATGCCTTTTATAATTGTATCACACCGTATTAGAATATGTAGGTAAATTTGTTTAAAATATAGGTAAAAAGTAGATACTTACATAACATCTGCCAGATAATGATCAATTTGGCATGCAAACACGAAATATCCGTTCTATTGCTCCTAAATTAGGCCCAGCTTACACCGAGTCAGTAAATGACCTAAACTATTAGCTCATTAAAAGAGGATATGTGGCTGCAATATCAAAGAAATTGTTTTCACTACGTTTTTTTTCCACGAGGTACGTGTATATGTCGCAATAAGATAGATATACCCGTAATGTAATTATATCCCTAGGAATAAATTCTATTACTTCAATCCTGCAATTTCATTGAGTTAAATAAATAAAAACAAAATATATCATTTTTAGGGATATAACTATATTACGGCTTTATCTATCTTACTGTGACATACCTACACCAGTGACCATGGCTAATTTGTTTAGGATGTGTAAAATAATTAGGTGGTAAAATAATCAAAGTATCAACAGTTTACCTTTTCAGGCATACAATAGGCAATAATAGTTCTAGTAGTAGTAGAAGTAATTAAAGTTCTTTTAAATAATTTCTACAAACAGAGTCATCTTTATGAATCAGAAGAAGAAATGATCCGGAGTGAAAAAACGCGAAGAAAAGATCTTACGACATGGTGTTTCCATGTACCTCCACCACCACCACCACCTAAATTAAGAGTGTCAAAGCAATGTGTGCGATACCAAACAGTGTTATTGTTCAACTAGTTGCCTATAGAATTAAAAACAATACGAAGCAGAAAATTATTTACTAAATAAACGGGCAAGTGCAAGTCGGACTCGTAAATGAAGGGTTCCGTACCACCGTACAATGTTTTAAAACGCTGAAGAAATGAATGAATGAGTGAATGAATAACTCTTTATTGCACCTAAAAAATAAATAAAAAAATAACAAAATACAAATTGTAAATATATATACATAGGTACAATGGGCGGTCTTATCGCTGACAGCGATCTCCTACAGACAACCAGTGGATGGAGAGAAGTAGGCACGTGAAAAAGAAACGGTGGCGCAAAGAAAACGATAAAATGAGATAAATAGTTACATAAATAAGACTACTTTTAAATTAGCATATATCAATACACTACACGTATAGGTATTCCATAATATACTTACACATACAAACTACATATTTATAATACAATATATCTACTTATACAGGTATAAGAAATATAGTATACATATATATATAATATATATATATATAAATACATATACTACAATTGCTTTAATAAGAAACACGTTTCTTGTATGACGACCCCCTTTAATTATTAACTTTATCTTATTTTAAGTATTTGTTGTTATAGTGGTCATAGTAATACATAATCGGTGAAAATTTCAGCTGTCTAGCCATTACGGTTCAAGAGATAGATCCCTGTGACAGATCGAGTTAAAAATGCTGAAAAAACACGTTTTTTGTATGACGACCCCCTTTAATTTTCAACTTTTTTATTTTTAGTATTTGTTATTATAGCGGCCACAGTAATACATAATCGGTGAAAATTTCAGGTGTCTAGCTATTACGGTTCAAGAGATAGAGCCCTGTGACAGACGGACAGACGGACAGACAGACGGACAGACAGCGGAGTCTCAGTAATAGGATCCCGTTTGCACCCTTCGGATACAGAACCCTAAAAACTAAAGGCTTATTTCGTGGAAAAATGTTTCTATTCGTTAGATAAATTTTAAATTGTATCTCTGTCTATGTCTAGTGTGTGTGTTGTGTTTTTTTATCTATTTTTGTATCATAGGATATGATACAAAAATAGATAAAAAAATGTTATGTAAACTATGTATTCGAACACAAATATTGTTTTGTAAACGAATTAAATTAATAAATGTTACACAATTATTACCTACTGAATAGTACATTTTTAGAGCGTAAATTTATACAGCAAGTTCAGTTTGGGCACAGGCCGGACACTCAATATGGTACGCGCAATATGCGTCACCCAGGCGTCCCCGTTCCCCGTCCCCGCACCTCTCCCCCGTTTTCGCCTCGATTTCTCACGTTGGCCGTCAAGAACCGGGGGAGACGTGCGGGTGCGGGGAACGGGGACGTATATTGCGCGTACCTTAGAAGAGTCCCTTCTGTTTACTCTTACTGTATTCTGTGGTTTGGGTAACGTTTTAAAGTATTGAAAACTTCTTATTCGATCGTTTATCCCAATCTAAGTGGGAATCTTTAGAAGCCATATCGTTGTTAAGTTTACACATTCCATCGACCATTTCTTTGGCCTCCCCCTATTTCTGTTCCCATTCACTTCCTTAGTGCTTTCTTCACAACGTTCTTCACAACCTCTTTCCTCATAACATGACCAAACCACCCTAATCTATATATCTATTAGTTTTAAAGTATTGAAAACCTCTGGATAAATCACCACTTATATACAACCTTAGCAATCAATGCTGTTTTTCTTTGGGAGCTATTAAAAGCCAGTCGACGATGATTGTTACATATAACTCATCATCATTGTCCTCGCCTTCTCCCTATTTGGGGTCGGCTCTGAATGTCAACTCTCTCCATCGTTTTCTATCATTTATTATATCTGTACTAACCCCCCTGTCCATCATGTCCCGCTTAACACATTTCCCCCCACATCTTTCTAGGTCGTCCTCTATCTCTGTGGCCATCCACCTTCAAGTTAACCATTTTGTTAGCCAGATGTTTGGCATCCCGCCTCTTGATATGACCGTACCATGTCAAACGGTGGCTTTTTAATTTCTCTACAATTGGAGCCACCTTTAAACTCCCTCTTATATATTCATTCCTAATCTTATCCATCTTCGTCACCCCACACATCCACCTAAGCATCTGCATTTCTGCTACATGTAACTTATGTTCTTCTTTCTTCTTCGTAGCCCAACATTCCCCTCCATTGAGCAAAGCAGGTCTTATTACTGATATTACTATATTCATGTAAAGCAGGCATTACGTAGAGTATAGAAATCACCTGCCATTGGACTACATCCGTTGATGTACATTACAATTATTACTGGCGAATACAATTAACTCGAAATCCATCGAGTTATATTCGCGATATTTATAAGGACATACATTATATTTTTGTGGTAGGAGAAGCATTAGAGCAAATCGCTGTACATCCTTCCTTAAAATTTGTTAATCTCGGTAATCTGTAGCTAACTAAAGAAGGTTATTAGAAGCAAAAGTCGGAGTTTGGCTGTTACTAACTGACTGAATATAACGTCTAACAAAATATACTGTAACTATTAAGGATAGATTCAGGCCATGATACTGAACAACTTTCCCCAAGGAACGTATGTCGTGTCGAAATATGAACAATATTTTTTTGCTTTCCATACTAACTCGGACCAAAAAATATTTTTCATATTTCGATATATGATCCTTGGTGATAGTTGTTCAGTATCAGGACTGAAATCACCCTTGAAAAAGTTTAATTTAATTTGTAAGACCCTGTAAGTATAAATGGTACGCGCGTTCTGTTAGAACAGTTCGAAAATAAAAGAAAATTCGCTTTCCCATACAAATCCGCGCTCAGCCAACCAGATTTTGTATTTGAGGACTAATTTTTTCTATCGATTTTAACTTATTTTTTTCATAAGTAGTCAGTATTTAAGGACTACGAACTCCAATTGTGGGTGGTCACCCTGTCTAAGGACAAATCACATAATATATTTATATACATATATGTATGTATATAATATGTTGTATGTATAAATATAGTATTTATTTTATTCGATATTTATGTATGATCACTTAAAAGTACTTATTATTTCTAGATTGTTTCTATCTATTTTAGACGGCAACTATTCTATCTATTTCTCTTCTCCTAAAGGTTGACAGGGAGAGAATGCTTTAGCATTAAGTCTACCAATTGTAGCTTTTGGCTTAATAAAATTTAAATAACTAAATAAATAAATCACATAGATTGAGCTTGCTCCAATTTTGTTTAATAGATGATTCTATATTTATATGATAATTACATAGATAGATATTAAGTAGCACCCGTGTGGTTCCGGGTTAGAATAGGACCACTCCATCTCTTCCTGTGGATGTCGTAAGAGGCGACTAAAGGACTAAGTACAAACATCTCGTGCTACAATTGCATTCCCAAGAAGGGTTAACGTTGGGCGGCGGCCGGTCGTAAACTTTTCGCACAAATACGAATGTATTTGCCTGCCTGACGATAACCCTCTTTGGGAATCCAAAGAGGGTTACCGTCAGGCAGGCGGCCGGTCGTAAAACTAAACCCAAATCATTTAAACTATTCCGGCTATTTCTTCTTCATTTTCAAAGGTCTTTGGCATCCTTGGGTGACAACAATTGACATGCATGTTATATTTGAAGAAGAAAAAGCGGGAAAGTGCACCCCGGGCTCCGAAGCAGCACAGCTGAGGATGCAACCGGGAACGCGCTTAGTCGAAGAAGAAATACATAGGTAGATAAACACACAAGACCCATAGCGTGGCGAGTGCGGCGCGTACTGACAGCTGGAGTGCCATCCGCCATCACATCATATTCACATAGGTACCTACTGACCTACTTTTCCCTACCATTAAAACTAGTAAACAAGTTGACGTGAAATGACTTTATTGTATTTATTGTGGTACTAAAACAGGTGCATGGTCAAGAGAGAAAGTTACTTACTTGAAATAATAATGACCAACGCTGTATATTTTTTTTAATAAGTACCTATTACGAGTATAATACGTCTATGCTGCTCATTCAGGGAATCAGGCATCAGGCTCATGGCATTCGAAACGGCCGCGAGTAAGCAAAGTTTTACTCTAAGTGCCTACATAATGTTTTTTATTTATTTATTTAAGCGAACATATTTGAAATATGTGATACAAAAGGACAGCTCAGTACAACTAAATACTAGTATATTATGCAATACTTCTATACTAAGTTAGTACTTATAATATTACCATGTATCGTACGTACCACGGAATATAAAAGTACGTACCCACTAAGACCGTAGCGTAACATAAATTAGGGGTGTGCTGTGTTTGCTTTTTATTCAACTGGGAATTACCATCTAAGTGGTAATAGCTATACAACGTTTTGAATATTTTAATATATAAAAATAACTCCTTATAAACAAAATAAAACATGGTTTATGCAATATATTTTTACGTCAATATATTTAGACCATATATTCTATAATAAAGTTTTATTTCTTTGAAATAAATTCGAGTGCTTTACACAGGTAAGAATGCGAATAAATGTTATCAGTTAATGAAATTTCTAGTACCTATTTATAAAATAAATAATTAATATAATACGAATGATACGTACATGCTAACTTATTAAGTTTAGCAACGTTTTTGGCTGTTTCAAATTTAAATCCTACTGATACCTACCTACTTATTACGATAAAATATTACGGTAAATATAAAGGTAAAATTGTGGCCCTTACAATATTAGGTAAGTAAACCTTTTACGAGGCGCATGTTACACTTCTCGGAAGTGTACAGTGTACTAATTAAATCCGACTGAACTCATGTAAGTACACAGGCACGGTAATGCTAATGGTACAGGGATACCATTGACAATTTCGCCGATTGATAGCCGCGCATGATAAGAATGGCGAGTGCTGGGCATGCGTCTCTCAAATTCAATGAACTATTTAGAATTTCGCGAGCGTCAAAAGAGCGACCTGCCTGCCTGTCCTGTCCACGGTTTAGTTTGGTCGACACACGCGCCCGGCGCGGTCGTCATTATCGCGTACGCCATCTATCGGAGAATCGACTAAAACTCGTACGAACTCATGTGCATTTTATACTGTCCACAATAAAATTTATGAAAGAAAATGTGTAAAATACAGTGCCTACTCGCTGTTTCCGCAATATATATGGGTCTCGTTAATTCTTGGGGTGAGTATTATAATTTTAAAAAAATCAGCTGATGCTTGAGTTTAAGACACGTGCTATATTTCTCATAATATTATATAACTGGAAGTTGTGTCCTTGCTGTAAGAATCGGTAGACCTACATAGTTGTTAGAACGATAAATGAGTGATAAGTGAGTATAGTTGAGAATGGAATCTTCGCTAGGTACACATGTCAATAAGGTTGGAATCTGCGTGGCGCACCGCGCCATCGCTAGGGGGCTCCGAGTCACGTAGGCCACTACGTTTATGCGACCGATTTTAGGCGATGCGCGGTGTTGCATAAATCGACCTCTGCGCTGCAACCAACCTAACTTGGCTGGTTTTGCATTCCTGAAACTGAAAAGCGGCAAACGCTTTAGCTCGGAAAATTGTAGCGGCATCTTTATGTATCTTAACCTCTATTAACCTTCAATGAAATCATTTTTTATATAGTCAGTATAAAAAACTGAATTTTTTTATAGTCATCATTGACTTATAATATAATATATGCTAATGCATATATTATATTATAAAGCAAAAATCGTCGATGATCAATTAAATATACATACATACTTTAAAAATATATTACTTAGACCATTCACTTATTTATACATTCTAATTCAAAAATATATTATTTAAATACTTTTTTCTCAATAATAACTGAGTGCAGTGACTAAGCCGGTATTATTGGTGAGGCAAAATATTTTGGGGATGCAAACAAACAAGTACTTATTATATTGACATGGATAACATTCAGTGTCCTATTATATAACTAGTTCGTGACATTTCCCAGTTTAATCTGTAAATGTTTTTAGGGTTGAAAAAACGGAACCCTTATAGGATCACTCGTGCGTCTGTCTGTCTGTCTGTCCGTGCGTCTGTCACAGCTAATTTGCTCCGCATCTACTGGACCGAATTAGATGAAATTTGGTAGGATAGTGTAATCCTATGACCCAAACGCATATGCGCAAAGTAAATAATTTTTTTTTCATTCATTCACACAGGTCATTTTCTTGGGACAAATTAGGAAATAAAAAAAAAATTTGCATCCCTTACTGTGTCATACCTATATCAAATGAAAGGGCTCATTATGAGGATCTCAAATACAAAGTGGAAGTGACATACCCGTAATAAATTGAACCACGGGCTATACTAGATCATTATAGTATAATGAAATTAAAATAACAGTCGAAAAACCAAAAAAAAATTGACATTCCCATACAAATTGCCCGAGCGGCTGCACACTTTTGTATGGAAATGCAAAAATTTTTTGTTGTTCTTTGGCTGTTATTTTAATTTCATTATACTATAATGATCCAGTATAGACAATGGTTCGATTTATTACGGGTATGTCCCTTCCACGTTGTTATTATTGTAAAATAAATAGTTTTGATTTTATTCATGAAAGAAGAAGCAAATACCATTCCCCCCCTCCCTCCCTGATCTCCGAAACTACTGAGCCTAAAATTTAAAAAAGAATACAAAATATAGTTCATTGCTTTTAGATAGGAAAACCTTTAAGAATTCAATAAATTGTACGAAACCCTCTCCACGCGAGTTTAACTCGCACTTGGCCGGTTTTATTATAATTTACTTCTACGATCTTTTATTGATAAACTTAACGTTCTCAAATATATTTTTTTTTTATAGTAATTTATATTAAATCTGAATTAAATTAAAACTTACTATATACATACTTAAAATTGGTTAATTTAATAACTACAAATTAATTATGAATTATTCATTATATTTTGTTAGACCCTGTACTTGTACCTTTTACTATGGACAAGAAATATTGAGATTCTCATAATACCTACCTACAATACCCGGCACATAAGTTGAACTAAAATGGCTGGCACTGCGCACACTTTTTCCTCTAAATAAACCTGCACAGCGCCGCTATTTTGGTTTAACTTATGTGCCGGGTATTGTACGTCATTATTTACATAATCATTGTATCTTAAATGCAAATAGGTAAATATTATGTCGCGTTAGTACTTAATTAAGATTTACTTTCCACCATTTCGACCAGACAAGAAGTTGGACAACAACTGTAACAGAATTTATTAAATGATCAATAAATTTCTAATAACAAATACATCCTGTTAAGATTTAAGTATTCAAATCATTTGCCTATTACCTAGGTAGAGAAGGATAACTAGGTAATAATAACCATTTTTTTTTTCAGAATAAGCAATTAGCATAATAATTTATGCTGCTACATTAATATGGTATATATTACACAGTGTTCTTTTTAATTTTCCCATCTGAAGTTATTGGAAATATTTTCCCGTAGTACGTCCCTATTTATTCATAATTTAATTTAGATTTTTCTTACTGTTGGTATCTTCTATATTTTTATTTATTTATTTGTTAATTTCAACACAGCTTAAATCTATCATTACAGTGTGAACCAATACGATAGAGAAGCAATCAATTATTGCAACACATTATATACAAAGCTGTTTTAGTTAATAATAAAAATTAGAGTATGTTTCTGTAGTTAGTTATTACATTATTATTAGTTTTTAAAATTAGGCATAGGAATCTTCTCCATCCTCCTATAAGTACAGACGGTAAAAAAACGACGGGTTGCACTCCGGGAGTGCCCGCAGAAGTGAAAACTTGAATATTAACGTTGTGCATTTTTGATATTTTGGAATGGTTAGGGAATAATTTTGCACGAGTTGCTTTAATTATCAGTATAAAAGTACTATAATTTATGTGGTAGAATACAATATTTATTTATTGCGCTATCGTACACAAACATGACAGTGTATATTACTTTAAAAAGTTTATCTCTCAGCTAACCGAAACAGCAGGCGCAGGCATACATTTTCGCAGCGCTGTAGAAAGAGAGGGGGATACTTCCTCTCCTATGCCGCGCCGGCTGTCTACTCTCCGTCCGTCTTACGAATTTTCGACCAGGACGCGTGTCCTGACGCGAGTTTAACATTTTTTACCCATTACAAAAAAAGTGCACAACGCCGCTAAAGAAGTTTTTACTTCAAAAATCTTTTCAAAAGCTTCAAAACGTTTTTACTCTAAATGCAACGATCATTTCATTCTACAGTAGTGCATAAGAAATATTCTTGAAAATCATTGTTACTATTGAAGCTACATCGTTCAAGGCTACTTTAATTTACATACAAAATAAAGAAAAATAGAAACAATACTTAATGATTGCCACATAGGTACTCGATACGTAGATACGATTCTAATTCATTTACATATATAGCTGTCGATATTTTTTTTTTATTAATCACTGTAGGTCTTCTGTAGGGAGATGCAGCATATAATTTATTTATTAAACCTATCTAGGATTATGACGTTACACATAACAATGTTTGAATGAAAGGTGACTTAAATAAAATTATTTGTTCGTAATAACTTTATTGTACCAAAAATTTAAGTATAAAATTATTTTGTACCAAGTTTGTTCAACTTAAATTAGTAGAATTTAATCTTCGAAAATTATTTTCGTTAGTAAATAACTGAATGTATCTGACCTGACTACAATGAAAAAATAAGGAGATGTAATTAAGGGCATACTTGAATAAAATAAGGGCATACAAAAATAATTCATTTGAAAGGAAACGGAGACATCATTCAAAATTTTGTCTTTGTGAAGCCCTAGATAACCCTTTAAACTATTTCCTGAACTACATACTTTGAAGGTTTGTTAGTTACGTCTTTGGAGAAAACGTGCAGTGCAGTTTGTTGCCGCTTCTTCTGCACTTGCGCCTAGGAAGCGGCGTAAACTTAGCTGTAAGTAACGATTTGACGTCAACATTTGTGCAAAACAAAACAAAGTGACTATTATTAAGAGATATTATAAATATCCTATGATAATAAAGATATTTTAAAAGAGAATGTTAAGCTTTTCTTCGCGCTTTTGCGGAAAATGGCCACTTTTAGCAAAGGCGCGTAGAAAAGGTTAACTGTTTACACTTTAAACTGTAAAGGGCTTCACAAAGACAAAATTTTAAATGATATAGCTCCGTTTCCTTTGAAATGATTTATTCCAAATGGGGGCAGCACTGAACCCCGGAAAATTCATGTATGGCCTTAACATTATAACAGTTAAGTATAGGTATGACCAATAAATTATACAGTGTGTACCATCATCAGACTTTAGTGGTATAATATAGGTACGACTCTTTTTATCGGAAAATCATCCTTCATATTAAAACTTTCTCATTCCGTTGTAAAATGTCAGCCATTTTGTTTTTAGTGGTACTCAAGCTGGGCGGTTGTGCTAACGAAGTCATCAGCACTTGTGTAACGATCTTATATAAAAAGCCTATGATTCAATAGCTTAAATTAAGGTATTGATCACTAAATAAAATATTAGCTTTTTCTGAAAAAAAATGGTCCATTAAAGTACATATTTTATTTTTTTAATGGTAATTAATATTGTTAACTACATAAAGTACCTTTCATTTTAGTCATCGGTGAGATAGTTTTCAAGTTATTACAATTTGAAGTTGTTCAATTTTGCCTTTTAGAAATGTACTTTTTTACAAAAAAAATTAAAGAAATACTATTTATAATGGGTAATTAGTGGATTATAATTGTTTGTATATCATACCTAACCTATAAAGGCTCCCGACACTATTGACGGGTCACATTATACATAGTTGTATATGTATACATATAAACGTGAGTAAAATGTGATATAGTAGTATGTGCGTGTGTAATTATTATAATTTAAACTACGTTGAGAAATAGTTTCATAAATTATATAATTTCACGATATCATTTATTTACATTGCTATTAAAACTGTTTGGTATCTATAAGGTTATCAACGTTTATTGTAAGTAAAATAAAGATAGATTTTTTTTTGGCAGTTTTTATATATCAGTTTTTAGTTAGTTATAATTATTTTTTATTTAGCTATAATTAAATGTCAATATTTATATGTATTTTTATTAATAAAACACAAAATATCAATTTTGAAAAAAAGGCTTAAATAAAGATCATTGTAAATTTGCTCTTTTGAATTTGTATTTTATATGCATATTTTTGGTGCAATAAAGTTATTAGAAACAAGATCTCTACATACAAAAGGTTTTAAATTATTATTTTTTTTACTGTTGCTGTGCTGGGCAAAAGCCTCCTTTCCTTCCTTTTACAATACAATTAAATGTTTTAGTTACACATTATAATTTAAGCCAAAATTAATATGTCACTATTTTCCTCCCAATTTCGAAAATGAATAAGCGTTAGATCGTTTATTTGTGTAATTTTTTCTTTAATTATGTTACCAGTGCACATTCAATTATGAATTTTTAACATTCTATCACTGACTAAAATTGACATACGTCATCGTCATAATTTATTTATTTATTATTTACAAAATTCATGTACACAAAATACAAACAGAGGAACGTACAAAGTAAGAAAATAGAGTACATAGGCACTGCTTATTTCTTAAGAAATCTCTTCCAGCAGACCCAGATAATCTGCAAAAAATTGGAATTTCTTCTTTACGTGTGCGACCACTTATCAAGCTGCGCTATCTATACGACTCTTTATCAATGAGGTCTAGCTATTTGCATTTAACACCGTCAATGTCATTGTCAAAATTCGCACCAGGTGTCACGGTCAGCGCCCGTCGAACGCGAAACCTTCTGTACATCTTCATTGTATAATTAGATTTTTTACTTGTCACACAAGTAAAAAATGTCCTAATTATACAATTTACTATACAGTAAAATAATAATGAAATTGAATCTACGAGTACAATGTTTTAAAATGCTTATTTTTGATTTTCACTTTTCAATATCAATCAATAACAAAGTTATTTTTTTTTTATAATACTTTTTACGGCGTTAGGCATCAGCCTTTTAGCCAAATCAATAAGTTAATTAGAGTAGTGATGTACTGCGGTCAATAAAAGGGGAATTTTTCCCACTTTTTAAACTATGCTAAAAATAAGATGGAAAATGTATTTGTAAACTACTGGTCTAATGAATTTTTAATATCAGTCAATATAAATAGAAAAAATAGATTTTAGTTGTATACGAGGGCGGGGAAACGTGCATTTTTCCCTTTTTTAAAATGTTTGTTATAACTTTGTTCATAAAAATCTTTTTTTTTTTAATTAGCGATGAATAAATAGATTTTCTGTTAAACATGAGTGTGGCGAATGAATTTAAATTAAAGGTGAGGCCATGAATAATTTAATGTTACCTATAGACAATTAATTATAAGACATATTATAATTGTAAGACAATTTGTTTGTTAATCAATAAAGTTTAAAAATAAATAAATAAATATAGATGAATATATCTATATGGTTTAATTTAGCTCACATCAGAACTCAGCCTTTTCGTATAGATATCTAGACATCCATTGCAAGCCAATTTCATTCTTGGCAAACGATTCTTATAACTGAATTTACCACCCGGGGGGGCCGCCTGCGCGCATAGTAATAATGTAGGTACATTTTCGATACCTAAACGGGGAGTGACACAGGCCTGATATTAGGTAGTGTAGGCCAAATGCTCTAGCTGCTCTGGCCAAGTATGGCTCTGGTTGTACAGAGAGGGTCGTTGTCCTGCAGTGGAGACTAAAAAAAAGACATGATGATGATATATTAAGTAGATTTGTTTGTGCACTAGTGCGTACCTAGTTGATCACATTTAGAATTTTATTTCAAATATGACTTAAGTAAGTACTTAGTTCAAATAGACTTCAGCAAAAGAAACTAAGGACTAAAAAGAATATAAGTAAGAAAAAATGAGTACAAGTACGAGTTTGTAATAAACTATAGTTAGACTAATATACTGACCGTGCCCCAGTTTTTTTTTTATCATTGTCATTTGACAGAATACAATCGGTATCGGTAGAGGTTAAATTGCAAAGGAATTTAAAATAGGGCGTGAGACTATCCGATTGTTATCTATCATTAATCGATGGACTGCTACTGATAACGACATTGCGGAGAGGGATAGGTAGATATTAAATCGATTTATCAAAGCTGAAATTATCGATTTGCCATTTGTTACAGTTCGTAAAACTCACTACTTCATCACAATCACACGTATACAGGTAGTGAACAGCTGGACATAGGCCTCCGGCCTGCATCAAGCGTTTTCTTATACTTTCAAAATTTAATTAATTTTTGTTATTATTTTAAATATTTTTATCAAAATCACAATCGAGGAAAACAATAAGATAACAAAGTCATAATTATAATTGAGTGCTAATTAATTATAGCTCTTCAAGATATGATTGTCATTGTACTTTCACACGGAAACACTTGTGGATGTTTGTCTAGGATATCTCACGTGACGATAAGGAAATGGTAACATATATATAGCATACTTGCTAAAACGTGATTTTATTTATAATACTTACCTAATAGCTAGTAAGAATTTATATGCATAATAGATGCATGCGTTAGCGTCACGCTCTTTCGACCTAACCTTACACTTTTGTGGTGCCATTTTTTTTTTCAATATACGCACATACTTAGTATAAAATAAAGTCGCTTCCCGCCGTCTGTATCTCTGTATGTATGTACGCTTAGATCTTTTATTTATTTATTTTAAAGTTTATTAAGCCAAAAAGCTACAATAATTCGACTTAATGCTAAAGCATTTTCTCCCTGTTGACCTTTAGATTTAAACAAATACCAAAGTCGGCGTCTAAATATCATATTAAACTAGTGGTTCTGTAAAAAAAAATGGTGCAGTTTTTTCGAGATCCGTGAATCGGTTTAAATTTTGTTTGTTCTTACTTTTAGAAAGAAAAAAATATTGTTATTTAGAAGAAATCGTAGACACAACAAATAAAAACAAACAATATTTTACTGGCGCAATGAATATACTTATTGAACTATACATATAGAATAATTTAATCTAAACAACACCCTAGCTTTTTAACTACTTTTATTTATTTAATTTTAGCTTAAATGTAAACTAAACTAGTTTTAAAATTAAAAATAAATACATATTTAGCCCTCTATAAATATACTCGTCATCTCGTCATCTAGACTTTCTTAAGATGACAGACAAAATAAGCAGCTGTAGAGAAGAACAATGCCTATTCACAACGTGAGCCTCCTAGTAACACACATACCAAACCAGTTTATAAAACTTACTCTCAATGCTCTCAGTTGGTAATGAAGACTTTCATTACCGCAATGTCTTTTCAAACTTTGATTTTTAAAGTTTCATCAAACAAAACACGATCGATCAACAATCTATGTTTGTAATCATCTAATCTCTCTCATAATATAAAAAGTTATCTATAAGGAAATCCAATAAATACTTACATAAGTCTTATTTAATTTTATAGATTGTGTTTAAGATAAGAACATATTTATATAGAGGTAGGTTTATAGGAATTTTAAAAACCTAAGTATATAAAGCTGATTATCAAAAAGGAAAATCCCGTTATTAAAATAAATATATCTATTATAGTTTGTCGTGTGGTTTCCGGTAGAGTAGAAAAGGACCACTCCAAGTCTTCTCGTGAATGTCGTTGAAGGCGACTTAGGAAACACAAGCTAAACAGAGCTTATAAACATCAAAGACCTCTCCAACCCGTCTGGCCAGCGTGGAGAGTGTAGGCGAACAACCTCGACTGACTGATCTGGCCAAGTATAGTTCTGCTAGTAGTACAGACGGTCGTGCTCCTGAAGTGAAAACTTAACCCTTTAACCGCGAACGTCGGAATAATCCGACAAACATTTTCGTGCCTATTTAGCGAGCGTCGGATTTATCCGACCAAAACCTATGGATATTCACAATTCCTCGCGCTGGGAGCACGACAACTGATATAAAGTCTCGCGGTGAAAGGGTTAAAAGACCTGATGTTCATGATACCTATTGTAATAAATACGTATAATACTCGTAAATACATATCATAAAATAAATGTAGGCACACTTTGAACACGTGTTAAAAATAAAAAATAGTCATGTGGTAGACATTTTTTTACCTATACTTAACTTCAGACGAGGTGTCACGTATACATCAAATGTATATTCATTTATGAATATATCATACGGTATAGGTACTCACGTTGTGTTGCCGACCAATTTTGATCGATATAGACGATCATCATGAGGGCGAATGTCAAAAGCGGCGCCCTGACGCCTTCGCTGCACCCAAATCATAACAAAATTTTCATTTCATTGGAAGTATCACATGGTTTACTTAGGTAGGTATATAAAAAAGAAAAAAAATATAAACAACGTATTTGAAGTACGTCGCCATAGTAAAAAAATATTTATCCTACTAGACGTTTCAAATGACACTTATTTCAAATCTGTTGGATGATGGGGACGCTTCTCCTCATCATCCTTTCTACCCAATTTTCTACCAAATGGTCATAATACAAATCAATAAGGATACCATTCTAATACTTGTAGTTGTTTTTCATAACGCATTCATATGAAGTTTTCTCAGAAATCTCCAACAGTCTTATTAATTATTATAAAACGCGGTTTAACTTAAGGGCGCATGTTAGTACATCACAGTTCTTAGAGCGATCAATATTAACTAAATACTCACTTTGAAATAAAATACAGCAAAGTTCAGGACTAACTCTAGTTACTATATGACTCAAAAACACGATTGCCTAAAATTTTTTCGATAGAAAAAAATTGCGAAGTTGCCTTTAAATCACTTCCTCAATATGTTATACTAGCTTCCGCTCGCGGCTTCGCCCGCGTGGATGTCGGTTATCGCGACCAAAATCTATTTAAAATCTTTGTTTATGGTGCAATAAAGAGTATTTGTATTGTATTGTATTTTCATCCTCATGATTCAAAGTATCTCCATGCTAAATTTTAGTCCAGTCCGTTTAAGCTTGAAAAGGTAACAGGTAGTTTAAAGTCGTTCATATTTAGGAGCTTTGTTACTATAAGTAACAAATTTCATGGAAATTGGAGCAGATTTTAAATATTTTCAATACAAACTTTCAACCCCTATTTCGCACCCTTAGGAATTGAAATCTAATAAACCATGAAATACGTGTTCAATAAAGTATTTTTAAAAGCATGAATATCAATTTTTATTAAAATCGATGCAGATTTTAAATATTTTCCATACAAACTTTAACCCCCTATTTCATATATTATATATTTAGGGTTACAATTTTTCAAAATCCCTTCTTAGTGTGCGTCCGCTTTTTAAACTTAAACAACTGTCCAAATTTTACGTTTCTATCATTAGCGGTTACGGCTGTGCGTGAATCAAACGAGTATGTCAATGTATAAGGACAAATTACACTGATTGAGCTAGCCCTAAGTGGTAACTTCTCCTTTTATATATATAGATTATAAATAACTAGTATTCAAGTAATACAATAAATTAGCCCTTGTTACTTTGGATTATTATTGTATGAAACATAAGGCAGTGATCATACTCGTATGTCTTATTTTTTAAATAACTCTTAAATATTCTTTATACTAAAACATTGCCAAACGCAGGCAAAAATTTAAAAACAATTACAGATTATATTAGTAATATTGATCAAAGTATAATTAAAAATACAGAGAATATGAAAAAAATAAACTAAATAAATTATGTTATTAATTTATAAAGAATATTAGTTAAGTGTAAATTAAATAACAAATAATAACTATATTATCATCATCCTCACGTATTCCCGGTTGCATCCTCAGCGGTAACGCTTCAGAGCCCGGGGTCCGCTACCGAGCCTAGGTGATTTGACGAGGTTACTGGTTTTTACACAGAGCGACTGCCGTCTGACCTCCGCAACCCAAAGGGTAGACCAGAACCAATCCTAGGATAGGTACAAACGCTAGATGGTGTTCGGGACCAACGGCTTTACGTGCCTTCCGAAGCACGGAACCATCTTTCTTTTCGGATAATCAGGTGATTCAAGCCTGCAATATCCTAACCAGACTGAAAACAACTTTTCACAAAGGATGCTTCCCAGTGGGATTTGAACCCATGACCTCCGGATCACAAGGCAAACGCCTTGACCACTGGACCACGGAGGCAGTCAAAATAATAACGTATAATAAAATAAAAACTAAATAAATTATGTTATTAATTTATAAAGAATATTAGTTAAGTGTAAATTAAATAACAAATAATAACTATATTAACTACAATTTAAATACCGCTTGATTAAGTATGCATACATATAACAGGAAAAGTTGTATTACTTATAAGGATAATAGTTAATCAGCATGTAGTTATTTAAATTTTCAATATGATAACAATCAACTATTAACATATAATAATATTTCAAGTACATATGTATTTCTGCAAAATAATATAATAACACATAGGTAAAGTATTTATAGAATAGACATTAGAAATATAAGATCCTTTATAAAATTTTATCAGTGATGATAAGTGTTATAGCACTTATAAATTATGTAATAAGTTAAGCAACCGTGGGCGTGGTCCGCACTTGGATGGAGAATCACAAGGGCATAAAAAGTTTTTGATCTCCTCCGTGCTTTTGAGTATGTAGCAGGAAAGTCCCCACATACATATTTATGCTTCTTGAATCTTCTTATCTTAATATTACATTAGATATACCAGTTTATCACATACTTACATAAACATATATAAAGTACTCTTTGTACATAAACTTCGTCATCGGTCAAGTCACGTACATATTTTGGCAATAAAATCCAGATAAAAAAATCGCAATAAAATGTCAATGATTGTTATATGGACGGTTCTTTACTATATCATTGCACTAATCATTCAGTATTTTTTTATTATATGTATATATTAGATATGGTACTACTCGTAATTCCACAGATAAAGAAGCTGCACTTCTTTTGGCGCAGTGGGATAAAATCATTGCTCGTAGTACAGAATAAATACCAGTTCGTAGTACAAAGTCATAATAATAATTAAGACTGAAGGTGACTGAAGGGAAAAATAAAAGCATAATAAGACCAGTGATGTTCTTCTGCTGGGAATGTTGGGCGGCAAAAGCAGTTGTTAGTGTGCACTAGTGCAGAAGATGTCATCATGCGCCAGAATTGAGAAAGCTACTTGTACGTTTGATGTGTGGTGTGACGCGGCTGGACAAAGTGCAAAATGAATTAGGGGAAGTATCAAAATATCTCCGATAACAGATAAGCTGGCAGGTCATGGATTAGCATGGTTTAGGCACATGATGAGAAGAGATAAAGCTCATGTAAACAAAAAATATGATGAGCATGACTGAGTGGATATAGGCAAAGAGGAAGACCAAAAAAATTTGGAAGGAATGCATAAGAAATGATATGAAAGTCCTAAAAAGTAGATGAAGGTATGATTCGCGATAGAGAAAATTGGAAAGAAAAGACATATTGCGCCGACCCCATGTTAATAAATGATGGGCAATGGTAAGGATGAAGAAGAAGAGTATGAAGTCATTATAATACCTAAGTAGTAGGTACCGGCCAACCATGGTATATTAAAACAAGATATTCTCTTCCCGTGACAGCTAGTCACGGTTGACCACTGTGTGTGATTGAATTACCTGAGCAAAATGTATTTACTAACATATCAAACCAATTTTGAACTAATAATTAAATACATAAATTTATTAAAAACTAGCGGACCCGACAGACGTTGTCCTGCAGCGCCATCTGACGGGCCGATTTGTGAATCTAAACCATCCAGGGCGCCACCAAAACGCATACAAAAAAATTCATTCAAATCGGTCCAGCCGTTTCGAAAGAGTTCAGTGACATACACACATACAGTAGTATAATATAGTAGGTATATAAAGATGAATTATAGGATATACGAAATACTCGTAGTTGTTAGTTAGTATTTTATTTTATATCATTAACTAATTAAGCAAGTCCTTAAATTTACTGAAAAGAACAATCAGTGGTAACACTTAGGTATTGTGACATTCGTGAGGTTGACTTGGGCCATTGGAAGAGAATACTTACCTTGTATAAAATACCATAGTTGGTTGGATTGAATACCTAATTACCTACCTGCCTATGAGGCGCAGGTAGGTAATTAGATTTAAAATACTGTTTCTTATGAAATGTCTCACAAAAAAAATGCTATGTTTACACTTTTTTCTCTTTACTGTATTACGAGTATTTCGTATGACGTTATAGCATCGTTAGTTTGTTATTGAGGTCACACAGGTTATCAGCAAATTGTTTTTATATTTGTATCTTTATTCACGTGTATCTGAAAGATTCGCAATATTTAACACATTCCAGGAAACGTGCCGGATTCGGGTAGGCTGGAAGCTATATGTCACATTTTAGGGGGCGGCAAAAACGAATATTTCTACGAACTCTTCTTCCGCGCACCCCCGTTACCCCGTCGGTATAGAATGGGGGCGTCCCCTCTTTCGCTACAGAAAAAGCTGGACATGAGGGTTCCAAAAAAGTGTGCTTAGGCGACAAAATAAAAACTTCTTTATTTCATCTTATTCTTTGCGTGTCAATGGTCTTTTTTGTCTCTATATTTTGTCAGCCCAGTAAAGAGCCACCACAGACTACGCTACGGAGCAGATATTATACTAGTAGAGTCACTTCGACGGCGTTATCATTAGCCACAAATAAATCTTCCAGGGTGCAGGTGGTAGAGCAGTGTTTATTGCATCAACTAAGTATTTTTAACAATAATCAAAAGTAAATTTAAAATAAAGTAGGTACTTACGTCGTGAGGTTCCCGACCAAAGAAATTAAAATCAATCTAGAATGACTACAAGTAATAATCTCAAAAAATCAACATTTAAAATTAAACTTAATGCGTCGTACATAAAGTTTATATTTCCTTAACGCTTATGATGAAATACCTAACGTTCCGAAAAATCGTACCTAAAGTTGTAGGCGTCCCTTTCCCGTAAACTGACAGTGAAATTGAATAGAAAGAGACACCAACAACTTTAGGTATCTTTTTTGGGAACGGCTTTGCCATTTCGTAGGCATTCTAGATTGTTTATAATTTCTTTGTTCCCGACAGAGTAGAATAGGACCAGTCCAAGTCTTCCCGTGGATGTCGTTGAAGGCGGCTTAGGAAACACAAGCTAATAATAAACATCAATGAGACCTCTCCAACCCGTCTGGCGCGTGGAGTGTAGGTCAAATCCTCTGACTGCTCTGGCTAATATATCTCTGGTAGTACAGAGGGGGTCGTGCTCCTGCAGTGGAGACTAAAAAAGACCTGATGATGATGATGACTTACATAGGCGGGCTTGTCACTAAAGCGATTTCTTCCAGCCAACCTTTGGGTAAATGTAGACTATTAAAAGATGTGTAGTGGGGGAGTGGTTATGAATCTATGATAAACTAGCTTTTGCCCGCGGCTTCGCTCGCGTATCCCATATCCCACGGGAATATTACTTTTTTTCGGGATGAAAGGTACCCTATATCCTTCTCAGTACTCCTAACTATGTGTATGCGAATTTTCAAGACATTTGGTTTAGTAGATAAAGCGTGAAGAGGTAAAAAATAAACAAACCAACAAACAAACAAATATACAAACTCACTTTCGCATTTATAATATTAGTTAGGATAGGATTATTCATTCTACTTACACAGTTACACACACCAGGAAACGGCATATTACAAAATGAATTTCATCGTAAAAAATATCGTATTAAAAAGTCGCACTTACTTCCATGCTGATCTGCAAGAATAGAAAAAACGTACATACTTACCAATTTCTTTTCTACCCGCGCAGATCATAAAGGCCGATCAAGGGAAAGGGCGAAATTTGAACCATATTAATAGGTGATGTGCCTACCAACTAGCAACCCGCCACTATGTTGATTACCTTTTTCTATCTTCACGCCCTGATCATGCTAAACGTGGCCTTTAGGTCTTACGGCCCAAGGCTCTATCTACCCAATTAGGGATAAAGACGTGATAATTTATCTGTAGGCATAAAAAAGTCGCATATTTGGGAGGACAAACCTCAAAAGCCGTATTAATTGATACCATCAATGTCGATAGCGATGGCGCCCGAACTATCACCCCATTAATCAGTGCCTACGTGACCAGGCCCACGTCACGCCTCCAGTATCCAGTATCCATTTGCAGTATTTGCCAAGTATTCAGTATTTGCGGATCTGGTGTCCGCTGAACTCCGGTGTCAAAAGTACAGACTTGGAAATTGGAGTTTCGTATATCCAATATCGCTTGCGAATGGAATAAATGTATTTGTTTTTCAGTACTTTAGGTATATCAGCTAACTTAATACTGTAGTTTTAAAAACTAAAACCTGACTACGGGAAAATGTATACTGAAAAGTTATACCCCACTCGGTATGATTCGATTTATTTTATTTTTAGTTTACTACTTTATGGCCTATAGAGGGCGCCACAGTGGATTTACTGTGACGTCACATAGCCTATTACCAACGGACAGCCTAGACGATTCCGGTGATACCTCATTTGTCAAGGTATCATGGATATCTTTGAAGATACGAGGGAACAAACATACATACATCCATACATAGCGGTGAAAGACATAACCCTCGGTTTTGCTTTGCCGCGTAGTCAGGGTAAAAAGTAACTTCAAACATTATCATCGCGCAATGCGGAACCCAATATTTATAAATGACTGTCGCATGACGCAACGTAAATAAACTTTCGGCCAATGTACGCTATGACGCATCGTCATACAGCAGCCACTGATTGGCCCAGTCATTGGCGTAAAATTACAACCCTTTTTCTCAGGGTTGTAGTTTTTTAGTACAACCTACTAAAATGTAACTTTGATCGAGTCATTTTTTGAGCTTTATTTATTACATGCTTCTATAATTCGCTGAGGTAGAGTCAGCAGCAAATATATGTCACTTATGTGTGTATGTAGGTAGGTATGTAGACATAGTCAGTGGCGGCGTTAGGGTAGGGCGCGGTTGGGCGACCGCCTAGGGCGCCAGATACAAAGGGGCGACAGGGGGCGTTTTTGGGCAAGAGGGGGTCACAGGTAATAATAAATATATAAATAGCGGCTGGTTAATGGCGGCAACTCCTATCCCTTTGTTAGTCCTAGACCCTTTTAAGATCGATATTTAAGATCCTATAAGATTGAAGCCTAAGTCAGTCTGAATTGCAGTTGGGGGGTTGGGGGGGGGAAATCTCGCCCGGGGCGCTGGTAGAGCTAAAACCGGCACTGGACATAGTGTGTATATGGTGTGTGTAGTTAATTATATGCTTATCTATAACTTTCGCTAGAAATTTTTTTTATTTTTTCCTAAGGGCTGACTGGTAGAGAATGCAATATCTACCTTTTGTACCATTGTGGTCAATGAAGATTTAATTAATAAAAAAGTACCCATAATTTTATATTTTTATTGCCCGACTGAACTTTCTGTAGGTACATACGCACCAAAAGAAATCCTTTATCGATATCGATACTTTTTTTTTATCCTATATCGATACTATGAAGGAAGTATAGTAAGATTATACTTGTAAATATATATTCTGCGTTTATGGGCCATAAACTAAAATTAAAACATAGTTTCATACAAGTTGAAAGATTTATAATACTCGTAGCAATAACTAAGAAGTGACCCCGAGTTTAACCTTACACTTGAACCTCGTATGTATGGAGACATTCATATGATAATAAATCGTTTTACAATGAATAACGTCATACGTTATTGACTGAGGACTGAGGCGCATTCTACAAATATTTGTTAATAACTAAAAAATATTACCAATGTACCTACCTACCTAAAGTTGTAAAAAAAATTCTTTCTACCTACTAAATTTCATAATTAGTCTTTATTTGAAGCTCGAATGCTCGATACTAAAATTATTCCGAGAACTTTTTCTTTATTAGGACAAATCACACTGATTAAGCTATGCCCCAAAGTAAGTTTTTTTTAAACTTGTGTTATGGGATACTAACTCAACGATACTATATTTTTATGATAAATACATATATATATATATAGATAAACACCCAAGACCCAAGACAAATTGAAAAAGGCCATTTTCCAACTTGCCCTTGCTGGGAATCGAACCCAGAACCTCCGGATTAGCGGTCTAGCGTGTTAACCATTACGCCACGGAAGTCGTCAAACTCAAGGATACTATATTTTATATAAATACATGGAAGGGACATACCCGTCGAACCACGGTCTATAATAGACCATTATAGTATAATGAAATTAAAATAACATCCAAATAAATTTAAAAAAAATTCGGCATTTCCATACAAAAGTGTGCAGCCCGGGCGATTTGTATGGGAATGTCGATTTTTTTTTTGGTTTATTGGCTGTTATTTTAATTTCATTATATTTTAGTAATCTAGTATAGCCCGTGGTTCGATTTATTACGGGTATGTCCCTTCCACGTTGTATATAGGTATATATATATAATAATAACACCCAATTTGAAAAAGGCTATTTTCCAACTTGACTTGGCTGGGGATCGAACCCAGAACCTCCGGATTGGCGGACAAGCGTGTCGACCATTACGCCAGGGAGGTCGTCGAATATTGAGTTCTTTATAGTCTTGATCTTGATCTAGTTATAGAGGTAGGTTTTATATAACGTCTAACTAAATATACTGAAACTATTTTAAGGGTGAATTCAATCCGTTATAGTAAACAACTTTCCTCAAGGAACATGTCGAAATGCGAAAAATATTTTTTGGCTTTTCATGCAAACTTGGATCAGCTGATCGGTCAATTAGTATGGGAGGCCAAGAATTGTTTTTCATATTTCGACATATGTTCCTTGGCGAAAGTTGTTCAGTATCATGGACTGAATTCACCCTTGAAATACTTTCAGTATATTTTGTATGACCCTGTATACGCGAAACGCCAGCAAAGCGTCGCCGTTTCAGCTTGAATATGCTCCTCTACCTCTATTATCTATACTTCTTTACTAATATTATAAAGAGGAAAGATTTAATTGTTTGTTTGCATTGAATAGGCTCCGAAACTATACTGGACCGATTTAAAAAAATCTTTCACCATTGTAAAGCTACACTATCCCCAAGTGACATAGGCTATGTGTGTACCACATGCGAAGCCGGGGTGGACTGCTAGTAAACAATAAATAATATATTGTGTTTGAATGTTAATATATAACGTCTAACAAAATATACTGAAACTATTTTAAGGGTGTATTCAGTCCATGATACTGAACAACTTTCCCCAAGGAACATATGTCGAAATATAAAAAAATAATTTTTGTCTTTCCCTACAAACTCGGATCAGCTGATCGGTCAACTTGTATGGCAGGTCAAAAATTATTTTTCATATTTCGGTATATGTTCCTTGGGGAAAGTTGTTCAATATCATGGACTGAATCCACCCTTAAAATAGTTTCAGTATATTTTGATAGACCCTGTATATTATATTATACCACACTTCTGAATAGTGGGTAGTAATGAAGATTTACGCATGCTTCAAATGTGTGTATGTGATGAGAAAATTCGTCGGGGCAATTCGAAGTCACGATAGCACAATTGGTAGGCACTCCACTCAATGCGTTAACGTGAGGGTCGGGGGTTCGAGTCCCACTCGTGGCGGATTTTTCTTTACATATTTTCAACATGAACAATATAACTGTTTGGTTTTGTGGACTGTGTGCTACAATGTCCAATGCAGGAGTGATCTTTCTGGTCAACTCTTTTCGCCTTGTTCTCTCGCGGAGTAACATTTCTTCCTCAGATTCAAATGTTTCTCTATTGGTAATGAAATCAGTCAATACAACAAATCTCAACCGATTCTCTTTAATTTTTTGAGAGCGGGTTCGAGAACTATGTAGGTATATGGATTATTGGGTCGATTCAGTTATCGGTATATTTTTTAAAATGGCGGTGCCAGGGTATTGGCAAAGTAAAAAATAGAATTTTTCCGCCATTTTAAAAAAATTTTTAAAAGTATCATAAAACTTTTTTTTTTACCCTTATCAAGACGCAACTTTTATTGTCCCAAGAACTTTTTCATGCAAAAAACTTCGAGAGGTCAGGGGTGTGAAAAGACAGCTCACAGACCACTAGTAATAAAATTGCACAGCTTCCTTCATTAGGCATCAACATGCTGAAAACGTAACAATGGTTAAAAATAAATTTGTTTTTGTTTGTCTAATGTTCGTTACATAATGAATTTGGGTACCAAGTTCAGTTTGACTATCAATTTCATGTCACATCATAAACGACGCATATTTTTTGATTACGATAATCAATTTCTTATCAAGCAAAAGGTGATTTTATGGCAATTAAACTTTACTCGCGGAAGTTCAAGGTGTAAATCAAACATACATAGTAATCACGTATTTATATCCAAGGGAGAAAGCAGAGCTAATGGCTATAAAACTCAAAGTTGTCGACACGTTGGGTCGAGTTTTTTCTTGGTGGAATGGAATGTTTTTTAAATAAACACGTCGATTAAAAAATATATGATTCCAAAATCTTGCGTTTAAAGCCATAGTTATGCAACGTGTTAAAGAACTAACGCAAAACCTCTCAGATGGTACCTCAGCCCATGAAACTGAACAACTTTTGTTCATCAACTTTCAAGAAACCCAAAAAAAATCGGACTCTACGAGTAATACAAATTGACTTGATCAGCTAAACAGTTAGTATGAAAATCTGAATATTTTTTTTGGGTTTCGTGAAAGTTGTGGAACAAAAGTTGTTCAGTTTCATGGGCTGAGGTACCATCTGAGAAGTTTTGTGTTATTTCATATAGTACATTTTAACTAATCATAATATGAGCAAAGAGACATATTTAATTTAATCAGATACACAGATGAATATAACAGATAGATAATATGAAAGTGCATGTTCGGAACTTGTATTTTATTTATGAGATTTGAAACACATTTCGTTTGACTCAAATGAAAATGCTAAGTTGTTTGCAAAGTATATTTGTAAATTAATTAATTTTATATATTTTTAATAAATACAACCTATATAACCTATATGTAAACCTAGCTATTGCGACCTGCTTACTTAATACAGGGTGACTTTTTAAACACCAGCCAAATTTTTGGAGCAAGTTCAGTCCATGATATTGAACTACTTTTTATATGAAAGTTAGTAAAATTAGATAAAATATTTTCGTCCTCCCATACAAAATCCGTTTGGCTGAGCGCTGATTTGTATGGGAAGGTGAATTTTTATTTTAGTTTTTCGATAATTGTTTTTATGGAAAGTAGATCTGTCTGTATCATGGACTGAACTTGCTCCATAAATTTGGCTGGTAAATAAAAAGTCAGCCTGTATATTCGATAAGAACAAAATATGTAAATCAATGGATAAGAAGTGCGGAAATATTTAGATTGTTTTTGGGAGGCTGCCCTGTACTTAGTAAGTTAGAACTAAAAATAAGCTAAAGACTGAACTTGCCCCATAAGTTTGGCTGGTGGATAGAAAGTCAGCCTGTAGAATAGCAAACCTAGCTATTGTGACCTGCTCAAGTAGGTATCCGAACTTATCAAAAAAAATTTCAAAACAAAACATGTTTAAAATTTTGAATATACAATTATCTGAATTTTTTTTACTTTTACCTTGTTTATAACAAGGTAAAAGTAAAAGTAAAAAAAAAAGAATGGAAAAACGCTACATTTCAAAATTTATGCAAAGCCAAAGGTTAAAAGATTTTGTTTGAAAAGAAAAATACGAAATTTTCAAAGATTTTATTTTATATTCTAATATTTTATACAGTATATTTTTTCTTTTGGGACTTATGTAATGCCAAAGCCAATATTTCCCATATACCTATTGTCGATTTTTGACTTTTAACATTGTTAACAATTTATTGTGTCCATATCTAAATATTAAAGTGGTCTGACTGCCTCCGTGGTCCAGTGGTCAAGGCGTTTGCCTTGTGATCCGGAGGTTGTGGGTTCAAATCCCACTGGGAAGCATACTTTGTGAAAAGTTGTTTCCAATCTGTTTAGGATATTGCAGGCTTGAATCACCTGATTATCCGAAAAGAAAGATGATTCCGTGCTTCGGAACGCACGTAAAGCTGGTGGTCCCGAACGCCATCTAGCGTTTGTACCTATCCTAGGATTGGTTCTGGTCTACCCTTTGGGTTGCAGAGGTCAAACGGCAGTCGCTCGAATACGCTTGGATGATGATGATCTAAATATAAAAGTGGTTAAATATGACATTATTTACCAAGGGCAGAAATATAAAAATTATCTCAAAGCGAAAAAAATAGAACCAAAAGTGAACAAATAACTCAGGAAAGTAAAAAAAAAACAAGTACTTTTAAATTTATGCTAAGCCGGGGCAAATCAATAGTATATTTCAAGTCATAGTGCCTACGTAAGGCCTTTCTAAGTGACAAACAAACAGTGTTACAGCTGGTTAGTAAACTAGATAACACGAACGTGCTATCATCAATCACGTCAGTATGTTTCGTGATCTACAAACTCCATTTACAAGGATAGACGTGACATTATAGATCATCGGCAACTTATATCTGCTTAAGATATATAAAGATATAAGTGTACTTTTTTGTTACATGTGTTCATCTGACGAAAATATTTATTTTACTTTTTATTTTTTTCTTATTTATTGCTTGTTATAATTTAGAGATATAGAGTATAAAAGCTGTCATTTTCTGAAAGAAAGAATAATAATAACAATCGGACTTCTATATGAAATATTCCCGTATAACAATACCTTATAGGCAATAGAGCATTCAATAATTACCTATTTGAGTCACCTAGGCCAGATAGAAACAAAGAATAGAAATATAGGACCTCTACCTTATCCAAAATCCCGTATAATACTACCTTATATACAATGGACCATTAAATCTAATTATTTGAGTCACCCAGGCTAAAAAAAAAGAAAGAATAGAAATATAGGATATCCTCTACCTTATCCAAAATCCCGTATAATACTTCTTGATATACAGTGGAGCATTAAGTCTAATTATTTGACTTACCCAGGCCAAAAAAAGAAAAGATAGAAATATAGGACCTCTACCTTATCCAAAATCCCGTATAATACTGCCTTATTATACAGCGGAGCATTAAATCTAATTATTTAAGTCACCCAGGCCAAAAAGAAAGAAAGAATAAAAATATCTGACCTCTACCTTATCCAAAATCTCGTATAATACTACCTTATATACAGTGGAGTATGAAGTCTAATTATTTGAGTCACCTAGGACAGAAAGAAAGAATAGAAATATAGGATCTCTACCTTATCGTAAATCCCGTATAATACTACCTTATATACAGTGGAGCATTAAATCTAATTATTTGAGTCACCCAGGCCAAAAAGAATGAAAGAATAGAAATATAGGACCTCTACCTTATCCAAAATCCCGTATAATACTACGAGTACCTTATATACAGTGGAGCATTAAGTCTAATTATTTGAGTCACCTAGGACAAAAAGAAAGAAAGAATAGAAATATAGGACCTCTACCTTATCCAAAATCCCGTATAATACTACCTTATAGACTGTGAAACATTAAATCTAATTATTTGACTTACCCAGGCCAAAAAGAAAGAAAGAATAAAAATATCTGACCTCTACCTTATCCAAAATCTCGTATAATACTACCTTATATACAGTGGAGCATTAAATCTAATTATTTGACTTACCCAGGCCAAAAAGAAAGAAAGAATAAAAATATCTGACCTCTACCTTATCCAAAATCTCGTATAATACTACCTTATATACAGTGGAGCATTAAATCTAATTATTTAAGTCACCCAGGCCAAAAGAAAGAAAGAATAGAAATATAGGACCTCTACCTTTTCCAAAATCCCGTATAATACTACCTTATAGACTGTGAAGCATTAAATCTAATTATTTGACTTACCCAGGCCAAAAAGAAAGAAAGAATAAAAATATCTGACCTCTACCTTATCCAAAATCTCGTATAATACTACCTTATATACAGTGGAGCATTAAATCTAATTATTTGACTTACCCAGGCCAAAAAGAAAGAAAGAATAAAAATATCTGACCTCTACCTTATCCAAAATCTCGTATAATACTACCTTATATACAGTGGAGCATTAAATCTAATTATTTAAGTCACCCAGGCCAAAAGAAAGAAAGAATAGAAATATAGAACCTCTACCTTATCCAAAATCCCGTATAATACTACCTTATAGACAATGAGCATTAAATCTAATTATTTGACTTACCCAGGCCAAAAAAAGAAAAGATAGAAATATAGGACCTCTACCTTATCCAAAATCTCGTATAATACTACCTTATATACAGTGGAGCATTAAATCTAATTATTTGACTTACCCAGGCCAAAAAGAAAGAAAGAATAAAAATATCTGACCTCTACCTTATCCAAAATCTCGTATAATACTACCTTATATACAGTGGAGCATTAAATCTAATTATTTAAGTCACCCAGGCCAAAAGAAAGAAAGAATAGAAATATAGGACCTCTACCTTTTCCAAAATCCCGTATAATACTACCTTATAGACTGTGAAGCATTAAATCTAATTATTTGACTTACCCAGGCCAAAAAGAAAGAAAGAATAAAAATATCTGACCTCTACCTTATCCAAAATCTCGTATAATACTACCTTATATACAGTGGAGCATTAAATCTAATTATTTGACTTACCCAGGCCAAAAAGAAAGAAAGAATAAAAATATCTGACCTCTACCTTATCCAAAATCTCGTATAATACTACCTTATATACAGTGGAGCATTAAATCTAATTATTTAAGTCACCCAGGCCAAAAGAAAGAAAGAATAGAAATATAGGACCTCTACCTTATCCAAAATCCCGTATAATACTACCTTATATACAGTGAAGCATTAAATCTAATTATTTGACTTACCCAGGCCAAAAAGAAAGAAAAAATAGAAATATAGAACCTCAACCTTATCCAAAATCCCGTATAATACTACCTTCTAGACAGTGGAGCATTAAATCTAATTATTTTACTTACTCAGGCCAAAAAGAAAGAAAGAATAGAAATATAGGACCTAAAAGAAATAAAGAATAATACTTAATATTTATACATAGGCTGAAAAGCGTTCCTGGGACTATAAATATGAGTCATGATTTTGAATCGCATCGCAAACATGTAATAATATAATCGGCAGAATTTAGCGCCGCGTGACGTCGTAACCACAAAGACTGTTGATTGGTTTCTACCGGTTTAATATTATTTTATACTTACGTGGGTCAAATAATGAAAAAGAGGAAAATCCTTTAAAAAAATATATTGGTATTAAATTATACATTTTTGGTAAAGTACTGCGTAATTCCGTTCGTGCGTAAATTTGAGCCTACGTTGTTTTTGCATGGGATTTTACGTTAATATATTTTACATCGGTATTTTCACTGGTACATGTGACAAGTATATGTCCGGTTATACAATTTAAATAATATATTCTTACGTCGAAGCGGTTCTACAAATTCAGATAATACCTACATAATGCAAAAACCGCGCAAGGCCAGTCAGTAAGTAAACGTAATGGTAGTGGCCACAAAAATGTAGATCATGACCACTACAATACATTTAATTACAATTGACATGAATATATAGACTCGGCGTCTTCAAACACGGCCATGTCCTTTTTGGTAATATAAACTAAACACGAGAGTAGTACAGAAAGGTCAACATATTTTTACATACCTACGAGTACGTGGTTTTTAAAATTATAAAAAAATGTTTTTTTTTCAGCCGTACAACGAAAAGTGAATTTAATACATTAAATTAAATTTTGAAACTATGTAGATCAAACCCTCCAGTCTTGAGATAATCTAATACAAAGTTAAATTTTGAGGTGTCCCCCCACCGTATCTTTTGAAATATTACTAAAAATTCTGAAAAAAATGTACGTAAAGCCGTTGTTCCCGAACGCCATCTAGCGTTTGTACCTATCCTAGGATTGGTTCTGGTCTACCCTTTGGGTTGCGGAGGTCAGACGGCAGTCGCTCTGTGTAAAAACCAGTAACCTCGTCAAATCACCTAGGTAAGGTAGCGGACCCCGGGCTCTGAAGCGTTACCGCTGACGATGCAACCGGGAATACGCTCGGATGATGATGATGATGATGAATTCTGAAAAAATGTGGTATATACCTCAAAGTATGTACTTTCAATTAAAACTATAGCGGTCTCGGTATCATAGATAGTTATTTTTTAATACGTCATAAATCGTAAACCTCATCTTAGCTTCCCATCAGGCTACATAGAGGTCAAACGCACTCAAATCTCTAATAAAAAAAAATGTATGGGAGGCCAAAATTATTTTTATATTGTCTCCTATTTAAAAGTTTCAGTATCTTTTGTTAGACCCTGTCACAGATACTATAATACTAGTCGTACCCTGTATAGTATACCTACGTCTAAAAATGATGCAAATTGCAAAGTCATTTAAGGTTTGACAGATATTGCTTCATTTAGGATTTATCTGATATTTATCTGACAGAATGCTTCATAAAACTCCATAGCGGATCTGACGTAACGTAACCGCTCTCTCCCGTCTCCAGTCCCAGGAAAAATTATATCGTATATAAAATTTAACATATAACGACAAATCATACAGATTGAGCTAGTCCAAAATAAGTTGTATTTTGTGTTAAGTAATTAATACACTTATTAGAAGTTAAGTTTAGTATCATAGACGAATTTAATTTTTAGAAGCTTTTTAAAACCTTGAAAATGTATTTGATAACAGCTAATATGACGGTGAAAAAGACCGACAAATGTCGGAAATAAGTAGATCACACACATTATAAATATTTTGAATGCAACGCGAGTCGTACGCGCAACATCGACGCATGCGTACTTGAACGCAACGCGTAAAAATCAAACATCCATAGGGTAGCCAACCGTGCTATACTCATCTTATACAGGGTCTAACCAAATATACTGAAACTATTTTAAGGGCGGATTCAGTCCATAATACTAAACAAATTGCCCCGAGGAACATACATAAAAATATGTGAAATAAGTTTTATCCTCCCATACAAGTTAATCAATCAGCTGATCCGAGTTTGTATGGAAAGCCAACAATTATTTTTCTTATTTCGATATATGTATTATGTTCCTTGGGGAAAGTTTTTGAGTATCATTGATTGAATTCACCCTTTAATTGTTTCCGTATATTTTGTTAAACCTTATATAGTATTGTACAGTTTATGTGTACATTCGAGTCTACGTAGAAAAAAATATATTATATTTTTTTTTACTAAGTTATCGAAAAGTAAACAATTCTTGCGCTGTTTGATATCTATCTCGGAACGGTCTTTATAAAATTAACAATAGGTACTTATATAAAATTTTGATGAGAGTAGTTCAGGACCGTGGTAAATGGCATTCATTGAGAGAGGCCTATTCCCAGCAGTGGGAGGTTCAAGGCTGCGAGTGATGATGATATAAAATTTTGCATATTACAATAAGAAATTCAGAAATTATAACTACTACATTTTTTGACGAACTTCAAACAGATAAATAAAATTTACCTGGAATATTTAAATTCATTAAGGAATTATTTACGAAGGTACTATATTTTCATGAAAAGTACGAACTATTTATATATTTTAACATATTTTTTTGACTCTTTTTATAAAATGTACTATATGTATTTAGATCAAAAACGTTGGCAACCCTGAACATCCTCTTGCCTACACTGCCGTCTAGAATTCTAGAAAAAATATTACTGTTATTCACGCAAGTTACCATTCGTAAGAGTACATACAAATAAAGAAGAGACAAACTTACATCTTCTTTCCCATCTATCTATTATGTATGTAGGAACGGCATAGGTTTACACACTGCAAGTTTTTTGCCTGCTTTTATTTTTTTAATCGAAGCAATAAATTATTTGTGTACTTAGTTGAATGTAAATATATTCTAGACCATACAAGTCTGCAAGTTTTTTTGCCTGCTTTTAATTTTTTAATTGAAGCAATAAATGATTTGTGTGGTTGAATGGAAATATATTTTAGACCATACAAGTTATCTATTACTTTAATTTACTTGTATGCAACAAATTAGAAACTTGTACAGTGTAATTAAGGCTTTAATCAATAGGTTTACATTAAGTCTCATAGTTTGTTATTAGGTCTTTTCATCATCATCATCAGCATCAGGTCTTTCTAGTCTCGCACGACCCTCTGTACTGCCAGAACCATATTTCACCAGAGCAGCCAGAGGATTTTGCCTACACTCTCCACGCTGGTCAGACGGGTTGGAGAGGTCCAAGCTTTTTTTAGCTTGTATTTCCTAAGTCGCATTCTACGACATCCACGGGATGACTTGGAGTGATTCTATTCTACTCTGCCGGAAACCACACGGCAATTTAGTCTCTTTATTTATGATCCTGATGCATTCGTGATATATTCTTTTAGAAGTATAAATAATACAAAAAACAATGCTAAACAGTTTTTTATTCGACTTCACCTGTCAATGGGGGCTTATGCGCTCAAGCGCTCAAATCAATTGTGGTGTTATTTTATCAACAGGCTAGGATTTTAGCGATAGAGGAGAGTTTTTAACCTTAACATGATAAAAACATATTAAAAAGTTAATAATAATAACTAAAAGAGTATTCAGTTCATCCAGTTTAAGTAGGTAAATACATTTATTTTAACAGTAATGTACTAACAATAATTACATCAGGTATACATGGCGCCAACGCTAATTCCCGTAAATACACAATCGTGACGATTTGGGCGTTTTCCAAGTTATCATTTAGGATCTTATCTATACTAATATTATAAAGCGGAAGAGTTTGTTTGTTTGTTTAAACGCGCTAATCTCAGGAACTCATGGTCCGATTTGAAAATTTCTTTTTTTGTTGGGTAGTCCATTTATAGAGGAAGGCTTTAGGCTATATAACATTACGTTCCGACAACCACGCGAACGAAGTCGCGGGCACAGCTAGTCTACTGATAAAGTGTTTTGGTTTGGTATATTAATCACTACTTTATTTGCCAAACATAGCACATTGATCTTCTAGTAAGCCTACGCTAATCTTTATATCTTTGCCACGTGCCAAGCCAAAAATACAAGAATCCTAAAATTATGTTCGGAATCGGATTAAATGTTGATAAGAAATAATAATAAAATATTTTAAAACGCAATTTATAAAATCTGTCACATTATCAGGGATTTTATATACTTAAAATAAGTAGGATAATTATTTGTTTATGAAAAACTTAACTGTGTCAAACTGCCAAACAGTCAGTTGACTGTTCTCATCGCATGCAGATTTATAGAACTCCATATTATTAGTGTTATGGCTCCTTCACGGGATAGTCCCAGTAGTCCTACCATGTTTGTCCTACCAGTAGGACAACTGGGACTTTAGTCTCAATAGATCTACCGGTGGGCTATGACGTAACAGTAGTCCAAATGGGATTATTACTAATCCCAATAGACCTTGCGCCAATTCACTGTACATTGCTGTTTAACTCACAAGAGTTTTTCATCCAACGCAGCAATGGACCAAAAATCTGTGCAATGATGGCCCATGGTATAGAAAAGCTATTAGCTAGGTATACACTAGTTTCAGACTAGTAACTATTACCCTTTTTTGTAACTTAGTGTGTATTTGCTAAATAGTTTAATTAAAAGTTTTATAAATTCAAGCTTAAGATTTGATACAAAAGAACTCGGATGCTTTTGGGAAAGGAAGGCACCATTGAGCATCTTAGCGCACTCTTGGATCTACTACTATTACAACTAGAGATAGCATAGTATGCTTCTTATCTTTATTACGTAAAGCAATGACTAAAGACCTCCCGCATTTTGTCACGAGACGACATTGTAGAGTTGCCAAGTTATGTACACCCTGAGTTGCCATTATAACTGTTATGCAAATACTATCTTTATGCAAACGTCACAGATTCTGTTTTTGTGTGGAATCTGTTATTTATATGACTGTAAATACAACTGTTGCTATCGGTTTGGCATTGCACCTCGTATATTTAGAACATTACATAATTTGTGAGAAACTATGCGTATTAAAAGGTAATTAAAGCCTAATCCGGTTATTTTAATTTAGGGCTATTAACTCCTTATCAAATGGAATAATACCTAAGAAATATCCACAGCCTTCTTTGTAGTTCAGTATCCATTATATAGGTACAATTTAATTTTTTTGCTACAATCATCTGTTTGTTCGAAAAAGTGATATACTAAATAAACATTTGACCATACATTCGAGTTTAAGTGTACGTAGTCATCAATTTCAAATATTCCGGTGGATGGATCCATGTCTAACTCAAGTCCATCTAAGCATATTCTTCTTCTTCGCCTTGTCTCATACAATCCCCAAAAATATAAAAGAGTAATGTGGTTTACCAATATCCTTTTTATTTGCCGTTTACGCAGGACCTTTATGACAAAATCCAATAACAGAAAATCCTCTTTCCAGATATTGCCATCACATCCGGGGACCAAATAGAATTCTACAGCAATGAAACGAAAACAGGTGAAGCAGGCCTGCGGTTTAAAGACCTTACGGCTTTGGCCTACGACGCCGTCCACAACATGCTGCTGTTCGTGGACAAACAAAACGACAACGCGTCCATATTCAGCTACCAATTAACCACCAAGAAGTACCAGTCTCTAGTCAAAAGGAGATCCGACGAAAACATTCAAGGGTTAGCCTTCGACCCCGTTCAAGGACTTCTGTTCTGGGTTGATAGGACTGACAGAAGTATTTACTATATCTCGCTGAAGAATCGCACTAACAATGACCCCTATGGTACTTTGCTGATGAAAATGAATGACGAAATTCCAAGAGCTATTGCTGTCGACAGTTGTAGAGGGTACGTATACGTAGCTTCTAGAAATGTGAATTATGTTAATACGCGGCTAACATCCCATTATTTTCTTTCTCCACCTTCTCGCCCATCATCACGCTAAAAGTGACCTGTCGGTCTTGTGACCCTGGGCTCTGTCTGCTTAGAGCAGCAAGACTCGAAACACTACCTACCTACTTAGTTTAACTACGTACCTACCTATTCTACTACCCTATTAGAGATAAAAACGTGATAGTGTATAGTAATGCTATAAAAATTTATAAATAGAACATTGGCAAAAACTATACCGATTGTAATTAATTTTTCAGATACATCTATTGGACCAACATCAACACCACGAATCCAACTATTGAAAGAGCGAGGTTCGATGGTTCTGAAAGAAAAGTAATTGTAAACAAAGAAAAGGGCCTCTATTTCCCAGTCAGTATTGCTGTCGATTTGAAAACTCAAAAACTATTCTGGTTAGATGACAAAGATGGTATGCCATTCACCATCGACTCTTCAGATCTGGAAGGCCAGGACATAAAAACCATTTTGAAAGACAATCTACATAAACCGAGTGCGTTAACAGTATCTAACGATGATATTTACTGGATCGATTTTTATTATAAGTCAATATGGAAAATATCAAAAAATGCAAGCAAAAATCCTAAGCCACAAAAAATTGTCAATTTCTTATTAAATGAATCAAATATGGAAATCGAGAAGGTACCTTTCGGTATAGTTGCTAACTACCCTATTCGAGACCAAATTGAGGGAATACAAGGATGTCCAGACTTAAAGAAATTGGCTAAGAACGAATCATCCATGTATGACCTTAGCTTGTCTAAAATATCCCCCGATGAAGGTTTATTTTGTCTCCATGGCCAAAAGCTGAATGGAAGACTTTGCAAATGTTCCCCAGGGTATAAAGGAGACCGATGTGACATACCTTTATGCCATAATTATTGTTTTGAAGGAGATTGTAGTATTGGAAACGACGGTAGTCCTCAATGCAGGTAAAATATTAGAAGTTTAGTAGAATTTCAATACATTGGTCCCAAATACTGTTACAATATTTAGTTTTGTTTCTTTTTATACAGTTGTAACGAAGGCTTCAGTGGATCGAGGTGTCAAGCTAATGTCTGCGATAACCACTGCCTCAATAATGGTGCCTGCTCTTATATGAATGGTAAACCAGTCTGCCAGTGTGTCGGAGACTATGAAGGAGAGAGATGTGAGACACTCAAACCAATGACTTCAACTGCCGCTCCAGAAATGTGCAAGTAAGTTACCTATGGTAAAAAGAGAGTTGGAAACTTTAAAGGAAAATTTAGGGACAAATCTTTAAAGACTTTATGATCAAATGTGTTTCTTCTGATTAAAATAAGTTTTTACGTCATTACTATATAACTGTATACATTGTTATATACTAGCAATATACTAAAAAAATATATATATACCTACAAGATAAAAATATTTCATGTTATTTGGTTGAATTTTGAGACTTTTGCATTTGGATCAAAACTTATTCTTCGTGTGGTTCCCGGCAGAGTAGAATAGGACCACTCCATCTCTTCCTGTGGATGACGTAAGAGGCGACTAAAGGTCAAAACATCTCGTGCTACAATTGCATTCCCAAGGAGGGTTAACGTCGGGCGGCGGCTGGTTGTAAAACTTTACGCACAAATACATTCCCAAAGTGGGTTGACGTCAGGCAGGCGGCCGGTCGTAAAACTATAGCTAAATCATTTATACTGTTCCGGCTATTTCTTCTTCATTTTGCAAGGTCTTTGGCATCCTTGGATCATTGACATAGCATGTTACGAGTATATTTGGAGTAGAAAAAGCAGGAAAGCGCACCTAGGGCGCCGAAGCAACACAGCTGAGGATGCAACCGGGAATACGCTTAGACGAAGTAGAAGATTGTTATATACTAACGGTATATTAAAAAAATATATATACCTACAAGATAAAAATATTTCATGTTATTTTGTTGAATTTTGAGGCTTTTGCATTTGGACCAAAGCTTACCTATTCTTTAATACTAAAATCGAAACCATTTTTCAATATTTTGTTTTCGTATTTTTTATTTTATTTTTTTGCATTTCATAATGATGCGTCTGAATCTCTAATCTTGATAAAAAACGTCTTTATTTCTTCAAAATATTTTGAATAGTAGGGCGCTGCTTGAAGCCAAGTTCTCCATCGTGTTATTACTAATTTAGGAGGTAATTTTCTTAAATATCCTCAGTTGTAATGCTGTAAACCCGGGAGTCCGCTTTCCAGCTTTTTGTTCTCCACTTCGCATGGTCTTGAGCATCCTTGGTTGTAAGACCATTGGCACGCATATCATCCTTGACGACGTCAAGCCCCGGCGGAGGATCCTATTATCAGATCTTTACGAGATGACAATGGGATCAACTTGCAAATATGTATATACATTATATTAAAAATGTTTTATAGTTAATTTAATAATAATGATAAGTTAAATATATGTTTTTATATACTTATTTAAATATTCACACATAATAGCAATGTTCCTAAGTTTTAAGTTCCCTTTAGTATCATTTAAGTAACTCTTATGTTTCGAAGCTAATAGGCACACATATGTTGGATTATAATTAAGAACATTACTTTTTACAAGCTTATACAATAATCATACATAATTGTAATCTGTTTTGTGTGTTGATCAATAAATAAAATAAAATAAAATATACTCTTTCAAACAAAAAAAATATTATCTAAATCGGTTCAAAAATGGAGAAGTTACGGGGAACATACATTTTCGTAGTCGCTAAAAATTGTTTTCTATTTCAGTTGCACAAATTACGACATAGATCCATTGTTCCAACCGGGAGTAGCAAGCAATGAAATGCACTTTGTGGATGTGACGGAGTGCGACGCTGCGTGGGATTACGTCAGGGACCCTGTGATCATAACTCTCGGGCTCATGAGCATATTCTTATGTATCCTTAGCACCGTTCTATTCACAAAGGTTATGAGGCTGGATAGGCGACCAAGGTATGTCAGATCGTTATTGATCAATTTTATCGGGTACTTAAGTAAATGCCCATAAAATGTATATTTCCGTATGTGTGTGTGTTATTTTTTTTAAGCTTTCCAGAGGACTCTACGACCTCATACAGACGAACGGCACGTTGTCAACGGCAGGTCGACGGCAGCTCGACTGCAGGTCGGCGGCAGTCGGTAGTTGCCGTTGACCTGCCGTCAACTTGCCGTCGACCTGCAGTCTACTGCAATCGACCTGCAGTCGGCACACAGCGGGAGCCGATGGCAGTAGGCGGCAAGTCGATGGCAGGTCGACGGCAAAGTTCGTTAAGTTCGTCTGTACGAGCTTTAACATGACTTAATAACTAAATAATTATATATAATATAAATATTTGTCATCTAACAACTTGTAGTTACAGATGAGAGTAAGGCAATTCATTGGTCGATAATTCAGTCGACATATAACGACCAATGAAAGCCACAAATCAATAACTGGTCGTTACGTTTCATCGACTGCGATCGACTATCGACGATAAAACGTAACAACCACTGTATCGTCTTGTGGCTTTCATTTGACGTTCTTTACTTTTTGACTAGTACTAGAAAACGGCTTCCCTTGCTTGCCCGATCTCCCGTACCCTGAACACAATATATTAATATTTCATTTTGGCTCGTATTCAGGGTCATAGATTACTATGACCCTGAATACGAGCCAAAATGACCATAACCCATAGCAAGTGGTTTTTTTTCATGCTTATGTCTAACAAATAATAAATACTTTTTCAGGATAAAGAAGCGCATTATAGTAAACAAGAATGTCACCCCGATGACGGCACGGCCGGACCAGTGCGAAATCACAATCGAGAATTGTTGCAACATGAACATCTGTGAGACTGTAAGTATTGTTTACTAACACCGCGGTTCCTAGCATGCGGTCAATCGATTGTCCTAGGTTGTGTCAATAAGCCCGGCCGCATATAAAAGGCCGAAGATTATTTCCGTCTGAATATTTCTGATGCCCGCTGAAAGGCACTCTGTCCACATGTTTTGTTCCAGACCCCGCATTCTATCAGGATCCGGGCGTCAGAAATATTCTAACAGACCTCATATAGCTTGAGAAAGACTTGGCCGCTTTGAACGCATGGCGCCGCTGGCTGGCTATTGTTTTTCTCAAACTATCTTAGGCATTTCGTAGATTGAAATAAAAGTGAATATGGTTTGACAGTGGAAATGCACTGCCAGCCGCTGCCATTCCAGTGTGAATCGGCGCTTACCTTTCATATTTTTACTCTTTATAATTTCCTTAGATTGTGCGTTGTGATTAAAATTATTTTTAACTTACTAAACACCAATTATTTTGTAGATTTCCACCTTCATTAAAAAAGTATTAGTGCATTTAGGTACTTGATCTTGTGAAAGATATGGTACAGATGTGATACGTGACTGTGTTTTGCATATAGCATGTGGTATTTGGGGTTTAATAACGAATTGAAGTCTTCAACTAATTATAATAAAACCATATCTTCGAAATTAAACCATAGGTACTAAATTCATTGCCATATCAAACCAATTTTTGGGTTCGTTATCATGATCATTTCAAGCATTGTTATTCGTAAGACTTATTACCAGTTACTTTTATTTTTCATTAGATACCTAATTATTACAATAAGATTTTGAGTTTATATTTGAGGTATACGAATATTAGATCCACATGATTGACTCTATAAAAATACAGCCTGATATTTCATCGTATTTTGGTCGGCTCGATCAGGCAATTTTTCAAAATGTTCTTTTTGATAGTAAAAGTTACTTATTAGTAATGAAAATAATAAAAGGGTTAGGTCATATTCAGAAAACAGTACTCCTGGACATGGTTCGTATTGTCAGGAGGTTTCTCTCTCTGCGGCCCTTACCGCCGGTAGTTTAGGCCTTGCGGCAAGGCCCCACTTGCCCCGCTGTCAGCGGGAAACTAAGTTAGGTTTTCAATAATATTATTATTATTGGTACTATGTATGTTTTATATATTTTTTTATGTACCTATTGTTTTAAAACCTATCCTGAGAAACTTATTTAGGTACCTACTTAGTACAAATATTAATTATACCTAATAGAACGCTATTCATTAGTTTCTCCTTGTGTAGGTAGTAACCAATAACTACGTAATTAGTCATAGGTTTAGTTATCTCATAAATACCCCAAATTTGAGTCACGCTTAGGCTAATGTAAGTACCTAGGTACCGCATACCTATATTTTTTACTGGAACAATACAATAATGTGTACGATAGGTACAACAAAACTTTGATTTGTATAATAAGACATTTCCAAAAAAAATGGACCCGACGTCAAATATCTCCAAAGTTCTTTAGCATATCCTCTCTAAATTAAAAAGGGACGAATTAGATAGTAAAGGCTTTTATATATAAAATAATCAAAATCGGTTCACAATTCGCGAAGATATTGCGTAACATCTTACAAACAAAGAAAAAACATATAGCTGCTTTTCGAAGTCAGTAAAAAATCAAATAAATGATAAATCGAAACACTTTATTTGTAGACCAGTTTGTTATAAACCTTTAAGCCGTGTGGTCCCCGGCAAAGTAGAATAGGAACACTCCAAGTCTTTCCGTGGACGTCGTAGAAGGCGACTTAGGAAACACAAGCTAAACAAAACTTATAATCAACATCAATGAGACCTCTCCAATCCAACCCGTCTGGCCAGCGTGGAGAGGGTAGGTCAAATCTTCTGACTACTCTGGCTAATATATGGCTCTGGTAGTACAGAGAGGGTCGTGCTCCTGCAGCGGGGACTAAAAAAGACCTGATGATGAATAGATATATTTCATCTGGTAAAAGTTGAAGGTCATTCGCACACGTGACTGATCATGTCACGTGGAAGCATATCTAATGTGATTTCAAAATGTATAAAGTAGGTAATTGTTTTCGGAAAGCCCATTATTGTTATAATCGAGTTAACAACTACCTAAGTAACGAAGTAATAGGAATGTATTGATAAAACACATGGGTTTAACTATGTTTTCAAAAATTGAAAGTAGGTAATTGATTTCGGAAAACCCATTATTGTTCTAATCGAGTTAACAACGAAATAATAAGTAAGTAAGGAAGTAATAGGAATGTATTGTTATAAAGCATGGGTTTAAATATGATTTCAAAAATTGTAAGTATAGGTAATTGATTTCGGAAAACCCATTACAACTTATTATAAGTGGGTAATTGAAAAGTATTGTTATAACACAACGGTTTTATAATAATATATAATAACCTACCTAGTAATATTATAAGTCAATGGTACCTACTCAGGAAATTAAAAAGCTAGGTAAGAGTACTTACTCGTATATGTACTTTTTTTTTTTGTTTTGCTTTCTATAGAAACTCGCATCAGCTGATCGGTCAACTAATATGGGAGGTCAAAAATCGTTGACATATTTTAAAATATGTTCCTTGGGGAAAGTTTATCACAGTTGGCACATAAATAAATAAATAGATAGGAACAAATCACACTGATTGAGCTGGTCTCAAAGTAAGTTGAAACTTGTATTATGGGATATTTTATAATAAATAAATACATACAATAAATAAACACCCAAGACCCAGGTCAAATAGAAAAGGATCATTTTCCAACTTGCCCTGGCTGGGGGTCGAACCCAGAACCTCTGTGACGGCCTAGCGTGTTAACAATACGCCACGGAGGTCGTCAATAACATTGTATTGTTCATATTTCTTTATATGCCGAGTGCTTTCCGGCAGAGTAGAATACTCGTAGTACCTACCACTCCCAAGTCTTCCTGTAGATGTCGTAGAAGGCGACTTAGGAAACACAAGCTAAATAATCAATGAGACCTTTCCAACCCGTCTGGTCAGCGTGGAGAGTGTAGGCTAAATCCACCGACTGCTCTGGCTAAGTATGGCTCTGGTAGTACAGAGAGGGTCGAGCTCCTACGTGGAGACTAGAGACTAATAATTAATTTTTTCAACAAAAAAAACAACCGCCTTCATTTTCCTTAAGGACTTTCTTCCATATCTCTAAAGTTCTTCAATCACATCATCATCCAAGCATATATTTCCGGTTGCATCGTCAGCGGTTACGCTTCAGAGCCCGGGGTCAGCTACCTTACCTAGGTGTTTCGACGAGGTTACTAGTTTTTACACAGAGCGACTGCCGTCTGACCTCCGCAACCCAAAGGGTAGACCAGAACCAATCCTAGGGATAGGTACCAACCAACAGCTTTACGTGCCTTCCGAAGCACGGAATCACCTTTCTTTTCGGTTAATCAGGTGATTCAAGCCTGCAATATCCTAACCAGTATGAAACAACTTTTCACAAAGTATGCTTCCCAGTGGGATTTGAACCCACAACCTTCGGATCACAAGGCAAACGCCTTGACCACTGGACCACGGAGGCAGTCAAGTCTAAAGTTCTTCAACACATGTTCACCAAATTAAATGGGACCAACTTGGTAGTAAAGGCTTTCAAATAAAAAAAGAATCATCAAAATCGGTCCACAATTGGCGAAGATATCGCGTAACAAACATACATAAAAAAAACATACAGTCGAATTGATAACCACATCCTTTTTTGAAGTCGGTTAAAAAACAAGTCATACTTCTATATGTTTTGTTATTTGCACCCAGGACTGTCTCGAACGGGCGATGCTAAATCATTGTTAAGGTGTTTGCATCGATTTACAAGGTTTAAAGTTTTGCCATAATTTCGCTTCTATGCATGTTGTGAATGAGTCAATGGCGTGGATTACTAACATGAAGACAAAATGCATTTTTTAACTAACTAACGATATGACGTTTCTGTAGCAAGATCTCCAATAGCCAGCACGGAACCAATATTACCTATTTAGTGTTTACTTACCGACTTTTGGTACGCGTCCACTAAATGTAAATTTGTAAGTTCTCATTAAAAGTGAATTTTGTAGATTTTTTACCGCACCATTACATAAATATACTTTACTTTACTTTTACCATACCACCGTGGTACCCTAGATCCATATATATATATGTTAATGTACGAAATATAATAAAAAATAGTTGAATTTCTTGATTTATCAAAGGGAGTGTTCTAGCTGCATCAACGTAGTATTGGTACATATTTTTTATCATAATACTGAGTTCACACTGAAGCACTGTCAAAAATATCTGCATTTGAATACAATTTTGTTACATGTCAATTTAGCTTCAGTGTAGGCTTAGATTTGCATGCATACATGGTTGCATTTCAATTATTGTTATGTATAATTATTAATTCTACATTACCTATATATTCGTAGTACCTAAATGTTTTTCCTTTGCCTGTTAATGGGTATTTAGATAGTCAGCTGCTTCATTTTGAATTTTCGGTCTGATTTGCCGATAAACGTACGTAAAATCATACGTTTAATAAAATAAATATCAATCATAAGTAGTTTAGATACAATTCATAATAAATATATATATTTATATAGGTATATATCTAAAAATGTACTTACGTACCTAATTTATTCCAACAATTATTTCCTCTTTGTTGCAGCCCTGTTTCGAACCCAGATCGACCATCAGACCTACTCTACGCGACTCCAAACCAGGGAAAGAAGAGAAGAAAAACCTCATCAGCAGCATGGAGTATCCTGAAGACTATTGAACGTAAATAATATCCGAGGTTATATCAAAATGCAAAAAAAAAACATAAGTTTATATCGCTGCGACAGACTAGTAACATCCTGCTCCTTATTATAACGTAAAGCGAGAAAGTGAGCTATAATAATAATAATATAATAAAATGTTTATTTCGGACATAATCCATATTATGTTAGTAATGGACAAAATTAACTTAACCTAGTGTTAGTAACAGTAAACAAGAAACACAACAATAATTAATTATGATATGCGCTATGATAGCGCTCAATAAACGCTGTCGCCGCTGCCACAACGGCTGTTACAGTTTAGGCGCGATTTACACTAATAAGATATATACTAAAAAGCGCCGTCGTACGATGTACCTACCACGTTTGACTTCGTAAAAAAAAGGAAAAATGTTTTTCTAAATATCTATTTCAAATCCTACCTTCATTATTGTCAAACAACTAAAATTTTGCAATATAATTGATTTGAAATAACCTCGGGAGGAGTTTGTTGATCCAAATGTTTACCCAATTGTGATATTCGATGTAGTATAGATATCGTTTCCCCGATATAACGTTTTGTGGAGACGTAGAGCTATGTGTTAAGGATACAGAGGATTTTCAGCATATCGCGGACGAGTAGATGTTGTGCATGGATTGGTACGCACTATGGAATAATGTCAATGTGCCTTCTGACAGATCTTATTTCGAAGAAATAAACAGCTTTCCGAAATAAAGGTTCATTTGGTAACATGCTTGTCAGAACCCCAAAAACTATTTAAGTCTGCTATATTTACTGCTGCCCAATATACTAAAAACTTAAAACTAAATACTTAAAATAAAAATAAAGATAAACTTTGCTCTATACTACTTATATGAAACATATAATTGAATGTATTAGTTACCAAACCAGGATGATTTTGCCCAAAAAAATATTTAGAGTAACTGCAATATTCGTTATTTATTTATTAATTTAATAAATGTCCAAACACTTAAGTTTAGTAAAATTATTCGTTCGTTCATTCGTTCTTTTCTAATGATTATAATAAGTAACGAAAAGTAATGTAAAAAAAGCATTTATAAAATTTGAAAAATAATAACATATTTAAAGGTTTATCAAAAGCACATACTTTATTTTTTTCTTACAATCGTCACGGTGCAGACACCGCTTTAATTGTTTATTTATTAGTTTTCGTTACTAAACGTTCATTAAGTGTCGTTAACACTATCTACTTAATACTTTTTACTTAAGGTTATAGTCTAAATTGTTTATATCGAAACTATAGAAAGTTTGTTATAAATCTTAAAAGACTAACACCGCTTATATTGAAGAGATATTCCTAAGACATTGCGTGAAACAGCAGGTTTTCATACAAAACGAATTACTTATAATAAAAACTAAATCAAAAAGCCATTGAGTATCTACTTAACTACTCTATTGCCGAATCAAAATTTGTAGAAAAATGAAGCACGGTTATTTCATGTTAGATTTAATTTAATGCCTTTCCCTTTGCCTTATTATATAAAGAAAGTAAAAAAGGAATCTTTGGTTAACATTACGTTCATTCATTCACTCATATACATAACATACATATATGACTGCCAGACTTTGTCTTAATAAAATCTCTTCTCTTAATTACCGGTATCACTGTTCCTATTTTTTTGTGTTCAACCACTTGCGTTCTTCCAAGTTTATTGTAAAAGACTTTATTTAAAACAGTGAGTGAATATGGTAGGTTGTATGAATGTATTTTATTTAAGGATTTATGGCAAACGAAAACTTAAAACGCGGCGTTAGATGTTTGTAATTGATTTAATTTTAATAATATGTTGCAGAAGTAACTTCTTAGCTTACACGTTCACTGTGTTACCATTTGCCTTTGTCTCGATTTGGAATTTAAGAATATTTAATAAATGCATGTGTATGATCTATAACTTTCGAAGATACTTTTGTAACATAAGTAGGTACTTACTTTTTTTTATTTTTGACAGCGAAGTGTCTTTTTTGTTATTGAATTCTATGGTGCCTCATTTTTACAAATTTTCATAGTTTTATTTTTGATTTTTGTGAAACAATGTTAGTATAAGAATCGATTTGTTCCTTCGTAGGTAATCGTATTATAGAAAATTTTTAGTACTTATACGCCTCACTTTTTATACTATTTTATATTGCTTAGCAGTACCGTCACAATAATATTTCGGCTGAAAATCGTATACCAAATGATTAATTACAACAACGACTTAAGTTCAAGAAAAATAAATGCGATATTTTCAATGTTTTAGAATCTCAATCGAGCTTGATTTTCAAAATTGTCGATGTAAAATGAAAGGCACTTAGGAAATTCACTTTTTTATTAGCATATATTATATACATAGTTCTTCATATTCGCCGTGTTTTAGATGGTGGTACGTAGAGCTTTTAGGACATTTACGAATAACTACATATACCTATTTTAAGTGTCGGCGCAAAATTTGAAATCCAAAACGTAAATTATTTTGTAGGATTCATATACAAATAAATACAGCATGTCTCCATACTAGCGATGTCTTTATCCAATCTGTCGCTTACAGTTTTTAAATGTTTTCTAATAACACTGATTGTGAAAATAATGTTAGTGTGAACAGTGTTAGTGTAAAATTGACTCTGGTAGTTTTAAAGCCAAAGCTAAGCGGGATACGCGCGCATATCTAAATATATAACATCTAGCCAAAATACTGAAACTATTTCCATAATTCTCAACAACATTGCTCAAGGAATATGTATCAAAATATGCCAAACAAATACGCTTTCCATAGGATTAGCTGTGTTTATAACACAGCTAATCCGAGCAAATTATAAGCAATTTTTTTTTGTTATCTGTTCCGCAGGTAGTGGAAGTGTTACCTAAATTTGCTGATCGGTAATTTTTAATAATTTAGCTGATTGGTCAACTTGCATGGGAAGCAAAAAATTTTTTTTTTGTTTTTGCTATATGTTCGTTGGATAAAGTTGTTAAGTATCATGGACCAAATGCAAGCTTAAAATAGTTTTAGTAAATGTTAGACCCTGTATAAAGCGCGCTCTACGCTGCGCGGGCGCATGTTCCGTTGTTGCTGCTAGTAGGCTTTTAAACTCGAAACGGCTTGTTTTTGTTTTTTGTGTATGTAAGTGGCCAACACTCGAAACGGCTACATTATTAGAAGGGGTCAATACTATGTCGATCGTACACGTATACCACACATAGTTAAATTGTAATATAAGTATGTCAACCTAAAGTTCAGAGACACGCCATATTGTAACAAATTGATTAATAAAATCAAAAGACGGCGTCAATTTATAAGGTCTAGCTTTATACGAAATGTCCCGATTTGTAACTAAAATCATTGCTATAAAATAAAAATGTATTGTATAAAATAATTGTTTATAAAATAAAAAGGTATCGCTCATCGTTCCAAGAGGTAACATTTGCGAGAGCTCTTTTTAAAACTACCTTCTATACAAAGGTAAGCCTTTTTGTTCAAAGAATAAAATGCGCAGTTATTTTTAAGTTGTAAACACCAGTAACATTATTTACGAATTGGTTTAAAGTTGTAAACACCAGTAATATTATTTACGAATTGGTTTCAAGCCACTTTGATTCGTGTCAACTGTCGACCAAATACTTAGAAGGTACTTAGCCAAGTAGATAGGTGTTAGATTTTTAGTTTTTTAGTCTTAATACGTGGATTAATAATATCCACATGAGAAATGTGATATTATTGAGTCTTTATAGAATAGTGAAACAATTTTAATTATAAAAAATAAATTGCTTTGCCAAATTATTTGTCTTTTCAATAAACAATACCCTTACCTAAATATTCTTCATATACGGGTTAAAATAATCCTAAAAGAATGTGCTTAGTTTATAAAACTGAACCACTGTCGTCAGGGAAGAAAATAAATATCTAAGTACGAGAAAAAATATAGGCTTATTTTCATTGGTCGTTTTTGTTGAACTACTTGATTATCTGTGATGTGAGATGTCAAGTTGTCTATGTTCAATAGAAAAACTTAAGTACTTCCTCTTCCACACCTGTGCGTCTGTAATGGCTGCCGATTTAATTCTAGGCGTAATAAATAAATTAGCTAGTTATTCAAAGTGTATTTTATTCCTCAATTATTAGGCAAGTTCTTATAGTTTTTCCTCGCATTCGGGGTGCGGTGCGGCAGATTTCTGAAACATGCCATAGGGCTCGCATTAGGATAACCTGTTTCACGAGTCGATAAAGCCCGCATTCGGGTGCGAGATCGTATAACACAGAGTGCGTTACTCTAACAAGCCTGCGGTAAGCCGTTTTCACTAGTCGATAGAGTATTAAGTATACAGTCGATATACAACATGCGGGGAATAACCGCAGACGGCGTAACGACCACCTGTATCGAATTGTGGTTTTCATTGGTCGTTAGCCCTCATTCCGGCAGACCTTTATATCAACTAAGTTATCGACCAATGAAAATGAGCCTTGCCTCTTATATAAATTATAAACAAAGCAATCCAAAGTTTCTATGAAAAGTAGGTACTTTCTTAAGTCTGTGAACAATAAACTTTAACCTTCTTTTTTACCCTGGCGAAAAGAAAAAATTAAAGCAAAGTAAATGAAACAAAGATTCTCAAGTAACATACATACTTTATTGTACATTGTTTAAAATAGGTTACAGTTTACAGTGCATAGAACCTGGAACATTTCCTTTACAAATTAACAAAAGTACAATTTTGATGTAGATATATCTACTACATTAACATTACATTACATGTCTAAATCATTTAGCCTTAATAACAAAGGAACATCGCAAAATCAGTAAGTATAAAGTATCTATTATATAAAGTTATATAGACTTCTTTTGAGTTATCGTTGGAAGGCTATATGTATAAAATATAGATACTATACTATTGTATAAAATATATTTTAGCGTAGAGAACGAATGGTTCTTATCTTTGTCATACCTTTGCCACAGAATACAGTAAGAGTAAACAGAAAGGAATCTCCTAAGGTACGCGCAATATGCGTCCCCGTTCCCCGCACCCGCACCTCTTCCCCGGTTCTTGACGGCCAACGTGAGTTATCGAGGCGAAAACGGGGGAGAGGTGTGGGGACGGGGAACGGGGACGCATATTGCGCGTACCTTAGGAGATTCCGGCCTGTGCCTTTGCTTAGGCTAAAATTAAGAGACTTACTTGCAATATGGTCTATTAATATATTTATTTATTATATTATATAATAATAGATTTATTTTCCCGAGCCTTTTAAAAGCTAAAGTACCTTTGTACATCCAAGTTTTTCATTTATTTTTATAGTACACAATAACAATAAATGTATATTAGGCAGTATTATCATACCTTTAAGCCTTCCAAATAAAATAACTATTTTCGTTAGCATCACTAGGGATCGAGACATATAGAAAAAAGAAAAAGCATTCACATACAAGGGGGACGTAGATAGCTAAATAAATTAAAGCAGAGTTCCCCTAACACCAATAGGTGGTGCAATTCAAACTTAAGTCCCAAAAAACTTTAAGCTATTTTTTTAATTCAAAAGTGATACTTTAATTTTGTAGTCTGTGTGTATAACACCATCGAACATATTTAATTAAGAATAACATTATTAACAATATTGTAAAAATATGAAACAAACCCAATAAATTTATCTACAGTTTATAAAATAGAAATCACAGAAAACCACAGTTTGTGCTTATTCAGTATTTTTATTTTGTGATAAAAATAATAAGAAACAAATACCTATATGTTTTAATAAATTAAACCATCCCATGACAACAAACGTACACATGTATTTGGCTACTTATTATAAAACTACGCAATGTATCACAAATCATACCCTTATTGTATTAAATTGCATTGCTTGTCTTTGAGTTATCTAAATTCTAACAGTTCTGAATTATACATAGTTTAAAAACCAATTCTTTGGTTTACGAACTGAAATCCAACAATTCGTATCATAAAATACCTAATGTATATTAAATCTACACCCAAATTTTTCTATATTTACTGCTACATTCCTTCCAGCTAAAGAAACCCGACACAACTTTTTTCGATTAGATCTTGATCAATTACGCAAACTTAAATGTTCACCATCGATTTCAAGTTAATTTATTACAAATGAGGGCAGCATTTTCGTGGCTGTACACAAACAAAAGTGCTGGCCTCATCAACAAGAAAATTAAAAAATAAAAACGAAATGGTGCCACAAAAATACATATATGTATACATAGAGAGCCAAAACTCTACTAATTCAACAAGGAAAAAAACCGAATGACCAAAACAACACCACGGCTTACATTTTTTTCTCATGGACAGAACTTGATGTGTGTGTACAGTATGTAAAGTTACAATATAACTATAAATGAATCGCAACAACTAGTCCTCTCCATGCAACGCATCACTTTTCTTTCATGGGTCTTATTCTTTTAGTTTTTTTTTTAAAAAAATAAGAAACTAGTCTCCTCCATGCAACAAACATTTTAATAGGATTGCAACTATTACTTTTCTTCTATAGCCCCTATATTTTTCTACTTTGTTTTTTTTTAATAAAAAATAATAAAAAAACTAATCTCGCCTCCGTGCAACAAATGTTAAAATAGGATCGCAACTATCACTTTTCTGCCATAGCCCCTATTTTTTCTAGACTTTGACTACATATGTACTTACTTGTAATTGTATTTATTGTGTAATTTTTGTTTCAATTATTTAATATACATTTTTTTAAACCTGAGACTAGGTAGAACTTCAAATGAATCCGCCCTTATTTATACTAATATATAAAAAAATAGAGATGTACAATTGTACATTATTTGTATTTGTAGATTTTATTGGAGGTAAACTTTTCACTATTGACCCGTTTACACAAATTACAGTTTCAATAACATACATCTAATATAATTAATTTTCATATACGCTTGTATCATATATTAAAATATTTTATATTATTTATAAATAAAATGAATTTAAATGTGCAATCACAGAAATGCACTGTGCTGGAATACGGTTATGATCTTCCAAACGTGTCGCAGAAGTGATAGATCGAAAGCTGGCACGAATTTTAGGGTAGGTATTTGAGGCAAGTTGAAAACTTGTCACATTCCTCTCCTATTATACCCCAACACGGAACTGCAGACCTGGCTGGTGAGTAGCGGGGCTAAACCATTTTCATTTATTTAAATTGACCTGGCAGGTAGAAAGTCCCATCAAAGTGACCTGTCTTTTTGAGAATCTTATTTTTTAGTTATAAGTTAATACCCTATTAAAATTTCAAGTTGCCTCAAATATTTTCTTTTATATTTTTTTGAAAAATACTTTTGCACGCGCCTGGCAATATCAAAGCCCCGACTAAATCGTCTGGCTTATTGATTCTTTTATTCTTTAAACATTAAACTACAACATATAAAAAATGCATATTGCCTCAAATACCTTTTTTTTTTTTAAATAAAAAACAACTTTAAGAATTATAGGTTGCTTTAGCCCCGCTACTCACCAGCCAGGTCTGCAGTTCCGTGTTGGGGTATAATAGGAGAGGTATGTGACAAGTTTTCAACTTGCCTCAAATACCTACCCAAAAATTCGTGCCAGCTCTCGGACCATGAGCACTTCTCTCTGTCATATTCACGCTGCCCTCTAATATCCGACACATTTCGGTATATGTATATAACTATATGTTTTTTTATTATTGATATCAAAAAGTAACATAATCTCAAACAGATTTTTTTATCCGCTTAAAAACAAGCCTTTAAAATCTGGTGGAAAGGGAAACTGTTAAATAACAAAGATGTACATTTAGATATATATAAAAAATAACGTTACTGTCATAAGGTTTCCGGCGTACGAAAGAGATATAGAGATGTCCCCACCACGCTTCCACTCCATGCTAATAACTAATTAATCTGCTGTATTTGTTTTGAAAAACGTTTAATCTGTATCATTGTTAAATACCTGATATAAACAGTGCAAAATCTTAATAAATACCTATGCGTAACCGCTAATAAAATAAATACTCCCGTCGGGCTATTGAGTTCCACATTATAACATTTCTTTATACTAATGAGACATCGATCGAGGAGCTTAGTAACCCTAACCCTATACATTTTCTGTATGTGCACCTAATTCATCTCACCACTGTCGACTGGACTCCAAATTTTTATTTGCAAGCAGATTAAACTATTGGTTCGTCTCCATATGACAATGTAATAAGGTACTTGGTGCGCAGTGACTAGATGCATTATGGCATGTCTGTAAAAGAAACATATTTCTTATCATTTTATACGTAAGTTACATTTTCAACATTTCGTCCAAAGACTCCCAAATATAATTATTTTCGTGTCAGTGATTCAAATCTATATGTTGTTATAAAACTGGGTTACTTCTATATTCTAGTATACAGAACGGAATCTCCTAAGGTACCTACACGCAATATGCGTCCCCGTTCCCCGTTCTTGTGCGGCCGCATGCGCCGTGCAATGTGTGTTCGCCCGCTCTCCCCTGAGACAAGGCGAGGACGGGGAACGGAGACGCATATTGCCCGTACCTTAGGAGACATTAGGTCCTCTTTTGTGCAGGTGTTTGGGCATAGAGGACAGTTCAAAAGCAGCAGACCCTGGAAGCAGCTAGACCTAACGCAGAGTCTAGGCTGACCAATCATTTCACCACAATGATCCAAACCCTGTATAATAATGTTCGTTTATCCGGAAGTAGTACACGCCTATAGAGCTACATCAAAAGGAACCTTACCTAATTGTAATAAAGCATTAAAGTCCCTATACGTTCTCTCAAATGAAATAATGAAAAATAAAATTAACCTTAAGTGATAGCACAGAATACAGTAAGAGTAAACAGAAGGGAATCTCCTAAGGTACGCGCAATATGCGTCCCCGTTCCCCGCACCCGCACCTCTCCCCCGGTTCTTGACGGCCAACGTGAGTCATCGAGGCGAAAACGGGGGAGAGGTGCGGGGACGGGGAACGGGACGCATATTGCGCGTACTTTAGGAGATTCCGGCCTGTGCTGATAGTAGTAAAGTAGCTAGTTCTTTAACAGCGTCCCTATGTTCTCGCATGTAAGCGTGGGCCTCCCACAACATAACGACGAGTTTCTCATCGGATCGTTCATACATCGCTATGTCTATGAACATCTGTGGTGAAAACCTGGAGTAGTGCATGCCTATGGAGCTACATCAAACTGAACCTTACCTGATAGTAATAAAGTAGCTAGTTCTTTAACAGCGTCCCTATGTTCTCGCATGTAAGCGTGGGCCTCCCACAACATAACAACGAGTTTCTCATCGGACCGTTCATCCATCGCTACGTCTTTTGACATCTGCGGTGAGAACCTGAAGTAGTGCACGCCTATGGAACTGCACCAGGCGCGCGCTCGTTCTACGACACGACCGTCGGATTGAGTAGCCTGAAAAAAAAAAAGGTTATTACAACCACTGAAAGTGTCTTAATTAGATTATATGGTGCTAAGAAACCTTTAACCTAAGAAACTTTATTTTCTTTCGAATCGATAAGTGCCATAAAAATGCATTTAAATTTTATATTTTCTAATTTCGCGCGTAATTTGCTGAAAACGATGGAGCAGTCGGACGCCATATCAGGGCTTGTTAACGATACCAAAATCACACTAAAGGTAACGTTAAATAAAGTTATTTTCATACAGGTATTAGTGGTAACGTTATAAGGGGTATCGATAATACAGTTATAAAACGTTATAATAACGTTATCAACGATATAAATAACGATACTTTTTTCAATACTTGTAATCTTATATATAAAATTCTCGTGTCACAATGTTCGTTCCCGTACTCTTCCTAAACGGCTTGACCGATTCTCATGAAATTTTTTGAGCATATTGAGTAGGTCTGAGAATCGGCCAACATCTATTTTTCATACCCCGAATCTACGCGGGCGAAGCCGCGGGCAAAAGCTAGTATATTATATAAATATTATACAAGTGTATTGCATCGCGCTGGGAATCGAACCCAAGGTAGCACAGACTATCACGACATCCGTGTAGCTCTAGTAGCCTACTAGACAAACTCTCATCAATTTATTCTGTCAAATATCGAAAAGAAATACAGTGTTAACAATACCTTTTACCGTTATTATCATTGGTAACGTTATCTGATTTATCGGTTAATGGTTAGAAAAATACCGTTACCCAGCATAATATTATCTTTGCTGATAACGTTAACGCCGTTTGACAGAATTAACGTTACCAAAATTTTAACGGTATTCCAAGCCCTGCGCCATATTGCTCTGTGGTCATGACGTCGGTTCTGCATGTAAACGAATGCGCAGATTTATGTATTTTGACAGTTGACATTTTTTAGTTTATACGGGCGTATGACGGCTACTATTTGGTGTTTAAAACAGATTATAAAAACTAGATAAGTACTTTTAATTGAATTTTAAAATTTATTTTGTTTTACTATTGCTCTTTATTAACGGACAGTATTAAGATCGGGAGAGAGTTATTGAAAACATGTTCACTATAGGAACACAATTCATACGAGTAGGTTTGTTGATGATAGTTTCGTATGCTTTACACATATTGCGTGTAGGTTAAGTCGTAAGTACATACCTGATCAACAAGCAGTCCACCGATAGCAGTGAGTCCCCAAGCCAGACGGGCCGTGTCCCACAAACTCTCTGGTTTGAACACGTCGAAGTCTTTTAACTTGGTAACGGGTATTAAACCTGCAAATAAGAGGTACAGTTTATTTTTGAAAAGTATTATATTTATCCCAGCAGTAGGACACAAGTAGCTAATTAATTTCTAAAACTTTTCGATTTATAAATAAATACGGGGTTAGACAAACGCAGTACGCTCGACGAGGGCGACCCTGACCTACTCTTCCACTCGCATTTCCTTAAAAAACCTTCTTAGTAAATCTTTTTTTTCATTTTCATCTTTCGTCCATCCTTCCCACTTAGCCTAACTTCCTAAACGAACCATCTTAACATTCCATTATCAATTTTATTTTATATACATGGGGACGGCATATGTCCAACTGTGAGTAGTGTTCCCGAGGACTATAGGACTTTATAGTACTAAATTTAAGACTGTCGGTCCTTTTTAGGGTTCCGTACCTCAAAAGGAAAAACGGAACCCTTATAGGATCACTTTCTTGTCCGTCTGTCTGTCTGTCTGTCAAGACCCTTGTTCTCAGAAACGCCCGGGGGTATCAAGCTGAAATTCATATCAAATACTCAAGTTTACTGTCCCTTGAAGCTGTAAAAAAACGCAATCAAAAGATACAGTACCGTTCATGCCGCAAATTTTCGATACTCGCAAGGGAATCAAAACCTACAGGCTACTTCCCGTGAACTCAGAATCTTGAAATTTGGTACCAAGCAACGTCTTATAGCACAGATAAAGAAAAAATTGCGAAAAGCATACATTTTTAGTTACATCATATTTATAATAAAAATACTTTTAATAATTTTAAACTTACCTACGAGTATATACCTACAGGTTCGTACGGAACCCTCAGTGCGCGAGTCCGACTCGCACTTGGCTCATTTTAAAAAGCCTATGAGTCTAAATAGCCTTTTTTGCGACTGTAGGTTTTTTCAAGTAATAGGCTTAAGCAATTTATGAGACTAACCTATGTGAGCCAAACATTTATTTCATTTTGCATTTATTTTAAAAAAAGAAAAGAAAATTAATATTTTACTTAAGTATTGCCAAAGTAACATCGAAAAAAGCCTATAAAGACTTTTAGTCCTTTAGGCTTGCCCTACTCTACAGGCCTAAGGGAAATCCCGGGATTCTGGGCAACCATATGACGGTGTAACAGGGCAACTGTCATTTGTGTCAGATTGGATTATCATGTCCAATTTAAATTTGAATTTCTCGGCCTCGCGAGATTTTTGTGGCTAAAATAATAATGATGAATGTGTGACATCTCCACTGACCTGTACCACAAGATACGACCACCTTTAGATTGGTCTTCTTCGCCTCTTCGTGCTGCCCTGTGGCAGTCAGCGCGAGGTGTAGTTCCGCTAACTCCGTCAAAGCGTCTAGGGTGGGATTGTTTCCCATTAGGCCTCCATCTAAATACCTGGATAATAAAAAAAAACATAGATAAATATTACCAAGAGGGGGCGGCATATTTCAAGTTATCGTCACCAAACCTATGCATCTTTCTTCTTTATTAATATGCGATACATGGGTAACTTACGTAAAAAATCAGCTACTGGCTTAATGCGTCGGTTTCGACCTTACCCGGAGGCCTTCCTCAGGGCGAATGTGACTCGCGACGCGCACACGAAGACGTCTCGACTCCCGAGCCGCACGTTAGTTTTAACCAAAAAAACCTCCTTTTTAACCGACTTCGAAAAAGCACAGGTTATCAATTCGACTGTATGTTTTTAACCGACTTAAAAAAAGGAGGAGGTTATCAATTCGACTGATTGTTTTTTTTTTCTTTTTTTTTATGTATGTTACGCGATATCTCCGCCAATTGTTAACCGATTTTGATGATTCTTTTTTTATTTAAAAGCATTTACTACTAAGTTGGTCCCATTTTAATTTGGTGAAGATATGATGAAGACCTGGAGATATGGAAGAAACTCCTAAAAAAAATAAAAGTCGGTTGTTTTTTTTGTTAAAAATTTAATTATTATATGTATGTTACGCGATATCAACGATGATGATGATTTTTATTTGAAAGCCTTTACTATCTAGTAGGTCCCACATTAATTTGGTCAAGATAAAGAACTTTCAGCATTTTGACGACTAAGTCGTTTGTTTTTTAGTATTTTTTTCCTTTAATTATTCACAGCTTGTTTTGGTTCACTGGACTAAAAGCTCTCCCAATAAAGGGAAGATTCATACATAATAAAAATAAAAAAAACTGAAGGGTTGGTAATCGCAGTATTTAGTAAAGTCTTGACCTTGACGCTGTTGTTCGTTCCCCGTTATCTATAAATAAATATATAGGGACAAATCACACTGATTGTGCTAGCCCCGAAGTAAGTTTAAAAGTTGAGTTACTAACTCAACGATACTACTATAAGTTATACATACAGTCAGTCGAAATTTTACGACAAGAGAACAATAAATTAAATAATAGGTAAACACTAGCGAACATAAATTAAACACCATTAAAGAAAGTGTCGTACAGTTGGCTGGAGAAGTGTTGAATGCTCGTGTGGGTTCCTACTAGCGTTGAAAATAACATGAAAAATATGTATTTCACATGTCTTGCCTTCACCATAATAATTGGAAAATATGTATTTTAAAAATATGTATTGTAAAATGCTCTAAAATACATTTTTAACACACTTGCTCGTAAAGTGGATCTAATGTTACCGGTTTTCAATATATAAAGCAGCTCGTAAAACACGCGTGTGTTATAGACGCAAATAGTAAAGATGTATTCTTTAACCGCACTATTTGCTATTTGAATGCTTCAAATTGTTTAGCTTTTTTATCGATGTATCGATGGAGAGAGAGTGAAAGAGAAAAGTGATATTGTCTCTTTCGCTTACTCTAAGAACTAGGTAAAAGAGAAGGAAGAAGGAAAAGTACTAGGATAGCATATAAGTCGGCAGGAGTTTACTTTCTGCAGACTTATGCTATCCTGGTACTTCAAATTGTTTTTGTTTTTTTTTCAAATTTCGAACTGGCCCGCCACGCGGCGCCAGCCAGCAGACAGCGCGCCGCGCTAATTTTAAAAAGTAAAACAGCGGGAAAGCCACATTGGCACAACAGTTTAATCAAAATAAAAACAATCAGATTATTAGGTATATTTCCTCGCAAGTGTATTGAAAAACGTCGTACGCCGAGTGTGTTTAACCAATATACGCACGTATATTGGTTAAACACACTCGGCTCTATTACGCCCTCGTATACGGCTCGGGCTGAAATTCCGCCTCGCGTGTTATAACCACCATAACGCACTTATATCGTAATGTACTAGTATTTTACACGTCATTTTCAAATTCTGCTAGTTCCTACCTGCCAGACGCTCTGAAGTAGGAGGGAGCAGCTCCACTGGCGCGGGCAGCCTGCCACACCAGCTGCTCGCTGGGGGGAGGCGGGGGGGGGAGGGACACCACCGACACCTGGTCTCCTGCTTCGGCGACAGGGCCTGGAATAAATAAATAAATATATATTGTCACGAAAATAATAAAAATAGAATGTTCGCGAGCAGCCCAGAGCCCAGCCGAGAGAAATACGTCAGAATGGTGCAAGCCAAACTAGGCCTTATGTTCTTACAGCATAAAAGTCTAAGAGTTGTTTGGCCGGTATTTGATCGTTGCACTCACACACATATACGCAGCGCCTTGATGACTATTTAACAGATGATTAGAATAAGTATGTTTATTTGTTAATTTATACCTAACCATGCCGTGTTTTTTTTTTGTAATTGTTATTTTGTGTGTTGTCTTTTGTCATTGTTATTTTTATGAATATTGTATAGTGTCTTGTATGAATGTATTTATGTAAATTCTTTTTTGTACATTCTTTTGCTTGTATTTGGGAAAATAATTCTATTAATATAAAGCATCACAAAATATAGTCACTTGTCATTGATCATATCTATTTTCAACATGATTTTAGATTTATTAATGCAGAAAAACGTATATTATACGCTATTTGAATCAAAAAAGCTATGACGTCTCGGTTTTGTTTTTCATACAAATCCCATAAAAATGTTTGTTTTGACATTACTATATGTTATACACGGGTTACTCACGTGAAAAATCAGCTACTGGCCGACATGTTTCGACCTCATCCGGAGGTCGTCATCAGGGCCACTGTAATGCGCGACGCCACACGAATAAGTCCCGAACCATACTGATGTTAGCAAGGCGCAGGCGTTTGCCCGCTACGCTCGCATTGACAGTGCGGTGGGTGGTGGGGAACGCTGATCATCTGCGTCGCCGACTCCCGTGGGTGTGATAACATATAGTAATGTCTGTGTCTCACGTTAGTTTTAACCAAAAAGTTTGTTTTGACGTTTCGAAAAAAGTGTCTGATTTGACTTGTTGTCATCTAGCGGATTTTGAAGCCATTATGCTACCCAGCACCATCGACCGCGGGTCTGACGGACTCACTCAGTGTACCGTTGTGTTGGTCGAGGATCTCCTGCGCCGACTGGTAGTTCCGGAACACGTGCAGGTCCACCGGCTTCCGGTCGGCGAGCACCGCAAGGATGCACAGCCTCGGGTGCTTGATGTCCGCCATTACGGTTTCGGAGCCTAAAAGAGAGTAAAAGTTTCATACAGAATGGAATCTCCTAAGGTCCCGCGCAATATGCCTCCCCGTTCCCGAACCTCTCCCCCGTTCTCGCCTTGTCGAGGGGCGAGAGCGGACGAACACACACGCATTGAAGTTAGCACGGATATACATATAGCTTCGTTTGTAGTAGTGTAGGCATAAATGATACTCCGCTTCTATGAAGTTTCATACTCGTACCTGTAGTAAAAGTGAAGATATTTTTAGTCATGATCACATCTTTAAATATCAGGCACAAAAGTAAGTATACATCGTCTAGCCCGAAAATTAACTCCCTTCCACTAACTACGTTCATGTCATGTATGCACTAACTGGTCAACAGATCTGGCCAATCCAATGAATAAAAAAATTGTATGTATGTAAAAATTTATGTATAAGGCGACTTATAAGACCTCTCCAACCCGTCTGGCCAGCGTAGAGAGTATAGGCTAAATCCTCTGACTGCTCTGGCTAATATATGTCTCTGGTAGTACGAGGGTCGTGCTCCTGCTGTGGAGACTAAAAAAAGACCTGATGATGGCCTATGGTACTCACCTAAATTCTCCTTGAGCATATTCTCGAGCGCTTCCGATGCATACGGGCGCATGCCCACGAACGCGTGCTCCTTCATCCTGAAGTACAGCCTTTGACAATCTCTCAGCGACTTCCCGCAAGCCAGCGCCAGCGCCAGTATGCCGCCCGTGCTGGTGCCCGCCACCCAGTCGAAGCACTGGATGATGGGCTTGCCGACCGCTTCTTCTAAGTTAATGAGGACTTGGATCAGAACCAAGCCTCGGATGCCACCGCCGTCTAGGCAGAGAAGTCTGGACAAGAAACAGTCATACATACACCAGCTGTATTTAATGGTAGCTAATATAGTCTACGCGTAACATCCATACAATAGTAAAGGACGGATGATCGTATTATAGATCCATATTTTTGTGCTTCTGCTGAGAAGTTTGGACGTCAACACCTTATGCATCGAAGGGCATTTTGAATGCAGACGCTAACATTAAAAGTGGAAAGAAGGCTTCTCGTAGCAGAAGGAAAGGTATTTCGCAAGATCCTGGGACCAATGAGAAGAGAGATCTAGTGGGCGAGCCTAACATTATGGGCGAAGCTAAAGCGCACCGTCTTCGATGGCTCGTACAAGTCGTAAGTTCGAGACTTGTTATGTTTGCATTTTTGCTAAAAGCGGCCGTTTTTCGCAAAAATGCAAACTAAAGCTTAACTTTCTCACTTCAGTGGTTCATAAAATAGTTTGAAGGGTTATCTAGGTTTCACTAGATCAAAATTTTAAATGATATCACCGTTTCCTTTCAAATAATTTATTTGAAATGGGGGCAGCACTGGACTCCGTGTATCGTCTTAAGAATATTAAGATGGGCACTGACCGAGCCTGCCGGTCGTCCTTGCTGCTGGCGGCCCTCATGGCGCCGGCCACGGACAGCATGTCGCCGACGGCCTTCCTGGCGGGCGCGCGCGCCACGGGCGGCGGCGGCACGCCGTTGTACTCGCCGCGGGTGGAGCAGCCGGGCCGGCACCCAAACATGTCTGTTGGGCATCTGAAACCATATTGAATTATACAGGGTGTAACAAAATATACTGAAACTATTTTAAGGCTGAATCCAGTCCATGATACTGAACAACTTTCCCCAAGAACATATATCGAAATATGAAAAATAATTTTTAGCCTCCCATACAAGTTGACCGATCAGCTGATCTGAGTTTGTATGGAAAGTCAAAAATTAAATATTATATTTCGATATATGTTCCTAGGGGAAAGTTGTTCAGTATCATGGACTGAATCCACCATTAAAATAGTTTCAGTATATTTTGTTAGACGCTATACAAAGTGGAAGGGACATACCCGTAATAAATCGAACCACGATCTAGACAAGACCATTATAGTATAATGAATTAAAAATAACAGTAAAAAAACCAAAAAAAATTCGACATTGCCATACAAATCGCCGGGGCGGCCGCACACTTTTGTATGGAAATGCCGAAATTTTTTTTGTTCTTTGGCTTTTATTTTATTTTCATTATACTATAATGTCTAGATCGTGGTTCGATTTATTACGGGTATGTCCCTTTCATGTTGTATAATGTGATATTATGTACTAAAGTACTAGAGACGACACCACATATCACTGTTTTGTCCGGTTCAATAAGCATGACGACTGGTATAATATTTTTAACCCATTGTTTAGATTATTAAAAAATATTATACACGTATTTTTTCTTTTCACTAAGAAACAAAAATTGACGAAGATTCAGCGCATTTTTCGTACGATTTTTACACAGCGGTGACGTCACAAGCCCCTACTCCGGAACTTAGATACTCTGTATCTTTGTGAATTTTTAATTTTTTGATAAACTGAAAAATATGGGTACATTATTTTTGGATAATGTAACTAATGGACAAATTAGAATAATACTTTTTTGACCCAGTCATTATCCCTATTCAAGGAACATAGAAAAGTGTAAAGAAATTAGTTTCCATCGGTATTAAGTAACCAGATTTCATTGTTTGAAAATTAAATACATATGTTTGATAAGATAATATTAACACCGCCATATATTCAAAAATAGTACAGGGACCAATGTTTGAATTATATAGAATATATAGACCAGCTATCTCGGTCTATATATTCTATGTCAAGGTCTAAAACACATCTTATCAATACCGGCCATATTAAATTCATCAAAAAGAATTATGTATTTGAAATTTTGTTAAGAGAATAAAAAAATAATGTCACTTGTCATTGATCATAACCATTTTTAAAGTGATTTTAGATAATGAATGCAGAAAAACTGATATATAGAGCGCTCTTTGACTCTAAAAAAACTATGACGTAACGGTAGAGTACTTCATACAAATCCCATAGAAAAAAATTTCGACGTTTAGAAAAAATGCTGGTACGCAGTGCCTCGGCGTCAGTCCTTTGTTCTTCATGGCTATATTCATGCTATCTCACTCTTTCAATTCACCACAAAGCGAGACAACTAACCTTTGAGCGCCAACCGCATGCAAGACATAAAGAATCTTGTCATAGTTGCTACTAGACAGCTCCGCTGGTACGCAGTGCCTCGGCGTCATTCCCTCATTGTTCTTCGCCTCGAGTTTAGCCCCGAACACTACGAGACCTTGCACTATGGCTATGTTCGTCTGTTTCACAGCCAGATGCAACGGTGTGTTCCCGTCCTTATCTCCTATGGAATGCTCTGCTCCTTGTGAGAGTAATGCGATCGCGCACTCGAGTCGTCCTCTTAAAACCTAGAACATTAAGAGGCTTACATTAACTATAAATGTTCGCACACATTGAAACCGTTTGTTTCAGTCATATTTTTTCATTACAGTAAGGGAGAGCGAGACGTCCGCATAGCATCAGGCCTCGGCCGGTACAATAGACATACGGGCGATGCGCGCTTGTAAGTAGAAGTTTTATGCTCGAAATTGTCATTTCGAGCTATTAGCTATTTCCTTACAATATATATGTTGCAGTTGGATGGTATAATACACGAAACCTCTAGTTGTTTGGCATTACAGCTCGGTTTTGTTAAACAGCCGAATATCGTTCAGCTGGATTGTCTAAGATTGCGCAACGTGTTACGTTCATTGAAACCGCTAACCATGTTTCCAAACGGCTAGCGGTTTTGTGAAACAGTAGCGGTAATCCGCTGTTTGACGAAACCGTTAAACAATCCAAGTGCGACTTATGCATGATAAGATTTTTTTTTTTTGACATCGAATTTCTTTTCCCAGAAAACTATTCACGATTTTTATTGCTATAAGTTTGCCCTAACCTAGTAAAATGAATAGAACATTCCTAGCACTGGCTGGCCGCTGGCGCGGCACGCTCGCTCGCCATTGCCACTTCTTAGGCATTCTAAATTGTATATAATTTCTTTAGATAGAATGTTCAACAACTTCTACAGCCGCATGGATGAAAACAAGTCGTTCATTCCATTCCGCGTATTAGGGTTCGCTGTTTTACAAAACCGAGCTGTAATGCCAAACAGCTAGAGGTTTAGTGAATTAGCGGATTATATCATTCAACTGCGAAATGTATATATACAACATGTTAATAAACTAACGAAAAACCTCTCAGATGGTACCACAGCCCATGAAACTGAACAACTTTTGTTCTACAACTTTCACGAAACCCAAAAAAAAAATATTTGAATTTTCATACAAATTGATCAGCTGATCGAGTTAATTTGTATGAAAATCCGAATTTTTTTTTTGGATTTCTAGAATGTTGTAGAACAAAAGTTGTTCAGTTTCACGGGCTGTGGTACCATCTGAGAGGTTTTGCGTTAGTTCACCAACACGTTGCATAGGTACTTACATTTTATTCATAAAAACATTCGTTAGTTTGACTTGTTGGAAACTAACGAATTATTTTTATCTAGGTTGCAGTAACGACAGACAGAGAGAAGAGTGTAAGATAACAGGTTATCAAGAAAGGGTACTAATACTCACCATGATATGCAAGGCTGTTCGTCCATCGAAGTTCAACGCGTTAATATCGCAGTTCTTGTCGACCAACGCCTCTATGACTTCGCGGGATATCGCCCAGTGGAGCGGCGTACCGCCATGTTTCATATCCTGCTGATGCAGCTTTGGTTGGTTGTCTTTTAGTAAGTCTCCGACAATTCCTGTAACAAATACATAAATATACACTAATATTATAAAGAAGAAAACTTTGTTTGTATGTTTGTTTGTAATGAATAGGCTCAAAAATTACTGGACCTATTTCAAAAATTATTTCACCATTCGAAAGCTACATTATCCACGAATAACATAGGCTAAATTTTATTTTGGAAAAAAAAATAGGGTTCCGTAAGATATTTGGGTTTTTTACTAACTTATAATAAGCTCAAATAAAACCCTAAATCACCTTTTAAATGACAAAATCCCTAAAATTAATAACTTTCTTCGATGGTTTTGTGGTTTGTTTGGCCCAGATTTTGACAGTAGGCCAGCTTATACCAGCCACGCCGATAGAGACAAAAAACATATCAGCGTTTCTTTCACACTCACGTTGTACTGTATTTGACAGTCTCTTTCTAGCAATATCGTTGCAAGTCTAGTAGTGGTAGGTCTGTGTACAGTACGAAAGATTCAATACCTACATTATATTGAAATCTTTTCCAATGGAAAAAAATAGTTTAAAAGCAAAAGAAAAACTTTAAACAGTTCGACCCGGGGTCTTCAACTTGTATGAGTAGCCAAGAGAAGTTTACGAAACTCCTCTTGGATATTCATACAAGAGAACCGATCGGCTAATTCGAATATCTATGGAAAGGAATATTAAAGTATATTAAAGATAAAGAGATTTTGTGATGGATAAATATTATTCTTATATTTTCTTTGAGTGACATGTTACTTTATCTATTGCTATGGATACAGTATTACACCAAGGTTACTGCATCATAGGTTCTACTCTAACAAGGAAAATAAATCGGTCAACTGGAGAGATAGAGCCCTGTGACAGATGTATATTCCGTTCAAAAAAGTTTTAGTCATTTTATAATAAACCGGTGTATTCGCGCGAACAAGTAGTAGTTACGCTCGTCCCCCAAAGCAAACGGATTGGTATATATCCTTTGTAAACTTTGTCATGATTACTTGTTGTTGTCACCTGGTAAAGCACTGGTAGTTCGCTTGCTCGCCGCAAAGATAACATCCGCGCCGGCCAGTAGTAACTCTCGCATGCCTGGTATGTCCACCAAGCAGGCCGTATGTAGGGATGTACCCTTGCCAGTTGTAAACGTTTTTATACCGACAATACTACATTAGATCAAATGTCACCTGGCAAAGCACTGGTAGTCCGCTTGCTCGCCGCAAAGTTGACATCCGCGCCGGCCAGTAGTAACGCTCGCACGCAATCTGGTGCATCCGCCAAGCAGGCCGTATGGAGGGGCGTATAACCTTGCTTGTTGTATGCATTGAGGCAGGATGAATCGCTATTGGCAAGCGCCTAGAACAACATCAGTAATGGATTATTAATATTACTTACTAAATCAAACATTGAATCAATTCAGTGCCATCTCAATAAATATATATAACGTCTCACAAAATATACTGGTAATATTTTAAGGGTGTATTCAGTCTATAATACTGAAAAACTTTTCCCAAAGAACATATATCGAAATATGAAAAATAATTTTTGGCTTTCCATACAAAGTCGGATCAGCTGATCGGTCAACTTATATGGGAGGCCAAAAAATATTTTTCATATTTCGCTACACGTTCCTTGGGGAAAGTTGTTCAATATCATGGACTGAATCCACCCTTTAAATAGTTTCAGTATATTTTGTTAGACCCTGTATAAACAAACAACATATTTTATTTATCCTAATCAAAATATTTTAACTATTTCAGAAACTCGGCCTTTATAAAGAGATATCTGTAATTGTTTCGTGAAAAAGTGAAGGCACTTTTTAGGGTTCCGTACCCGAAGGGTGCAAACGGGACCCTATTACTGAGACTCCGCTGTCTGTCTGTCTGTCCGTCTGTCCGTCTGTCACAGGGCTCTATCTCTTGATCCGTAATAGCAAGACACTTGAAATTTCACCGATTATGTATTACTGTGGCCGCTATAACAACAAATACTAAAAATAAAAAAAAGTTAAAAATTAAAGGGGGTCGTCATACAAAAATGTGTTTTTTCAGCGTTTTTAACTAGATCTTTATAATGGCATTAACTAGGTACTTATAATTTTCACAGATTATGTATTACTATGGCCGCTATAACAACAAATACTAAAAATAAGATAAAGTTAAAAATTAAAGGGGGTCGTCATACAAGAAACGTGTTTCTTTAGCGTTTTAAAACATTGTACGGTGGTACGGAACCCTTCATGTACGAGACTGACTCGCACTTGCCCGTTTATTTTTCTACACTAGTATTATGAACGAGTATATCCAATCATACGAGTACCATATCATCATAATGTTAGGGTATAATTGCATAATAAACAATTGTTCTTCAAAAGAAAAAACTACAAACTAGAAGAAAAAAAATCCGAAAGAAACTGAGACAGTATTACTGGCCTACTCAACTGAAAAGTCCATGTTCGTCATTTAATTTCTTTGTTTTTTGAATTCTGAATTCCAAAAATGATGGTCGAGATTCACACGGGAAAGAGACAAGTGGAAGAAAATGGCAGAGAGAGATTTTTGCCTAACAATGGGTCAAATGGGATAACAAAAATAATAATAAAAAATACTTTGTTCCTATGTCAGTTTACAAAAATATTAAAAAACAATCAATAGTATTGCTAACACTGCGAACTAGAGAACAAATCCTCTTCTTCGTCTAAGCACGTTCCCGGTTGCATCCTCAGCTGTGCTGCTTCGGATCCGGGGTGCGCTTTCCCGCTTTTTTTGCTCCAAATATAACAAGCATGTTAATGGTCACCCAAGGATGCCAAAGACCTTGCTAATTGGAGAAGAAATAGCCGGAAAAGTTTAAATAATTTAGCTATAGTTTTACGACCGGCCGCCTGCCTGACGTCAACCCTCTTGGGAATGTATTTGTGTGAAAAGTTTTACAACCGGCCGCCGCCCGACGTTAACCCTCCTTGGGAATGCAATTGTAGCACGAGATGTTTGTGCTTAGTCGTTTCCTCGCCTCTTACGACATCCACAGGAAGAGATGGAGTGGTCCTGTTCTAACCCGGAACCACACAGGTAAACCAGTGAACTAATACTGCTACTTATGTATAATCACATAATAAATAATACTAACGTACAGAAGTCTTACTTAGCAAAGAAATTCAAAGAAATATCTACTCAATGTGGCTAGCGATATGGTTTAATTTAGCTCACGTCAGAACTCAGCACCTTTACGTATAGATACCTAGACATCCATTGCAAGCCAATTTCATCCTTATTACTCTGGACAAACGATTCGTATAACTGAATTTACCACCCGGAGGGGCCGCCTTAATAATGTAGGTACATTTTCGATCTAAACGGGGAGTGACACAGGCCTGGTATAATCTAAAGCGAAGCCCAGCTGACAAGTCGACGAAAACCGTTCACGAGATGATGCACGGATCATCTTCTTCATCTAAGCACGTTCACATTGCTTCAGAGCCCGGGGTCCGCTTTGCCGCTTTTTCTCCTTCAAATATAACATGCATGTCACCTAAGGATGCCAAAGACCTTTTGAAGTGGAGAAGAAATAGCCGGAACCCTTTAAATGATTTGGCTAAAGTTTTACGACCGGCCGCCTGCCTGACGTCAACCCTCCTTGGGGATGCATTTGTAGCACGAAATCTTTGTGCTTAGTCCTTTAGTCGCCTCTTACGACATCCACAGGAAGAGATGGAGTGGTCCTATTCTAACCCGGAACCACACGGGATGTGAGTTGATGCACGGATATCTATGATATAAAGGTTTTACAATTTATACGAACAGTAGGTAGTGTTTTATCTTTATTTTAGTTTTTAGGCAATCTGGGTATATTTTTTGGTTAAAACTAACGTGAGACACAGACAATACTATAATGATTTTTAACGTGAGTGACCAGTGTAACATATAGTAGTTTCGGTATATATATATATATTTTTTGTAATTGAGAGTACACTTATAAGTCATTTGTTTCAGGTATATATTATACTTATGAACTAAACAAACTAGTCACATGTAAAATGATTTACCTCAAGGAAAATAACACAGTCTCAACTTATTAGACGAATGACTAGCTTACGTTAATGATTTCCCTGTTGCTAGCTGCCGCGTAGTGGAATACCGTGTTGCCGTCATGGTCCAGGGTTCCCAGCGAGCACTTCAGAGATAACAGGCTCTGCACCATCCGCACATTGCAGGATTGGACTGCCACCTGGAAACGAGAAGATATTATAATTCTTATATAATAATTATAATAAAATAATTGAAATATGTTTCTATACGCCCTTATCTGATAGGATGGCAACAAATTGACGACCTCCGTGGCGTAATGGTTAACACGCTAGACCGCTAATCCGAAGGTTCTGGGTTCGATCCCCACCCAGGGCAAGTTGGAAAATGGCCTTTTTCAAATTGTCCTGGGTCTTGGGTGTTTATCTATATACGAGTATGTATTTATCATAAAATATAGTATCGTTGAGTTAGAATCCCATAACACAAGTTTAAAACTTACTTTGGGGCTAGCTTAATCAGTGTTATTTGTCCCTATATATAAAAAAAATGGTTTATTTTAAATGCTGCCCAACAGCCTATTGTTTAACTATACTTACAGGATCTAATCAAATATAGCTAAACTATTTTACAACTTAATTCAGTTCATGATATGGAAGAAATAATTTTGCTAAGAAACATATACTTAGCGAAAAACGAAAATAGAAATGTTTGCCTTCCTTGCAAGCTGAACGATCAGGTGATTCGAGTTTCTATGGGCAGCAAATTTTCTGTTATTGGTGAATAAATAAATAAATAAAAGTTGTTCGTATCTAAGATGACGACATGTCCTTAAATCATTATTTTTAACAATCCAATTATTATTATTTACGATATTAACCGATAAATTATAGGTAGGTCTATCCCGGACACATTGCATATCTACGTCAAACAAATTAAATAAAAGCGTTATCTTCAAAAATGGAGCAAAACGAACAAACGACCCAGTTTATTTCATTAAACTGTGATAAGGAAACATTAGTCATAAATCATAATCTAAAAGTGTATAGTATCTTCTGATCACTGAATGACAAAGGTCACTTACACTATCTTCTATGTTATTGATAATAAGTTAAGCAACCCCAGGCGTGGTCCGTACTTGGATGGGTGACCACAAGTGGTACAATAATTTCTCTAGCTCCTCCGTGCTTCGGAATGCACGTTAAAGCCGTTGGTCCCGGCTGTAATTGTATGGCAGTCGTCAAGCTATGTCAGATGCCTTTAGGCAGCTTGAAAAATCTGACACTAGTGTTGGCCACTTACATACACGAAAAACAAAACAAAAATTGATAATGTGATAATAATTCGGTACGCTACGTTTTTTACGAGTAACTACTCAACAAACAGGCATAAGCCACCCCCCCTCCCCCCAACCCTCCTTTCTCAAAGAATATCATATGTTCTTTCCGTGGTCTTACTCATTGACATCGATTTAATCCCATATAACTTTAACGTACATGTGGGGAAATTCCTTTGAAATCATATCTACTCTACAGACTACCTAGTCTGTGCTAGAGTTACACACCAACGCATCACAATAGTGAACTTTTTAACTTGAACAATTTCACGTCTGCCAAAACTTATTCTTCGTAAAAGACTAGCTTGATAAAAAAATGTTAATAAATGTTAACTTACAGCTAATAGGTATTTTTACCACCGCGTCATACTACGGATTGGTAGGTGCTACGTCATAAAACCAACGTGTCACTTTGTCGAATTTACATAAAACTAGGGATTTTGCGTCACGACGTAAAATACAGCGTCGAAAAAAATACGAACGCAATAATAAATTTCTTATTCCTCATAAAATGATTAGTTGAAAACAAAATGTTGTATGAATGTAAGTATTGCTAGTGGGTAATGTTTACTTATGCTGTAAAATAATAGCAATTCCCATTCGTCGCGGTTGACGACGCGGTAATCGAAACACAAAACCAAAAATTGTCCCATTTGACCCCAGTGGGGAGGTCCCCACTGGTAGCCCTAAGGTAAAACTAATATTGATTTACCATAATGGGCGTGATTCCAGTCAACGCATCCTGCTCATCAATATGCTTCTGCACGTCAGGATCGTTGAACAGCTCGTAGAGACCAAAATGGGCGACTATATGGGCTATTGTCCACGACTGGTGCTCCGAGAGTGTGTCACACAGCTTTTGAAGGGTTGGTACTGTGCACTGAAAGTAATAAAAAATCAAATGTTATTCAGGAATTTGCCTTTGCAGGCTTTAACTAGGCATGTTTAGACGTCAATAAGTTTTGTTAACATTATGTTTGTAATTAATTATTTTAAAGAAAAATAACCGATACAAGCGTCTCGCAACGACCACTATTCAGAAGAAACGCCGAAAGAAACTCATTTACACAGTATACTCAGGCTCACTACAGGCTCCTACTCGCCAGAAGAGCTTTGTCATACTATATCTGTGAATTTACAAATACTTACAACATAATACAATGTTAACACATTATATTATGTAAAGGTTGCAAAAGAACGAACAAACATAAATAACGTAAAAAATACTAATTAGTCAAAAAGCGTAGCCGAGCTGACCAGTCCCTCCTGGCAGCACTTGTTCACGAGTTGACGCATGGGTCAGCTATCGTTGAACTCAACCATATAGAAATACACATTACAAAAAATACAGAACAACAGGTCTTCTTCTTCTTATCAAGTCGAAATGGTTTCACTATATCTTCAATTTCAAATCATCTTTGACCAGTACCTGGCCACGGCGATCCCTCTGTCGTTAGCGTCATTAAGGTCATTTATGGTACATAACGAAGGACAGCTCGGACATGACAAAGGTGGTACTGAATGGCACCGCAGCTTCGCAAAGGTCGACACAACAACAGGTAAGACAAATTTACTACACCTACAGAGTACAGACATACAATAAATACACTTAAAAACAGTAGGTACCTACTTTGGTACATGTTTATTTATTTTATTAGCAATGCGTATTTGTTATAAAATATAGTATCGTTGAGTTAGTATCCCATTTCCCATGATACATTTAAACTTTGGCCTGGCTCAATCAGTGTGATTTGTCCTTATATATTTATTAATTTCTCCAGGAAGATTAACATGTATAATATAAGTCATGCGAAGCCAGGGCGGGCCACTAATATTTACAGATTCAGAAGTATAAATAAACAAACATGCTGTTTTATGTAAATTATGTCAGTAAATCTAACAAAAACACTAAAATGTTCATGGATTTTTTAAAATTAGAATTTCAAATAACTTCAATTCAAGGTTAAATTTGAAAAATATCATAAGAGTTAACATAATGTTCTAATGTACTGTAGTTTTACTCCATTGTATGATATGTGCACTTAAAACATGTCATAGTAATAATACACTTAAAAACTTACACTTGCTTAATATATGATCGAAGCTTGCTTACTTTTTATTTCTATACATACCTACATACTATACTGAAAGTACAATAATATATGTATAGTATAATTGTATATCTTACCTTTACCTATGCACATTACCAAATAAAATAAATATTTTGTAGAGCTGCTTTGGTAATATCTAGGTAAAAGCCAGTGTAAATTGTAATTTAACTAATACTACTAATAGAAGTTGGGAGTACGCATTGCTAACGCTTTTGCAAGTTAAGCAACCCAGGCGTGGTCCGAACTTGGATGGGTGACCACAAGTGGCAAAGAATTTTCTTTAGCTCCTCTGTGCTTCGGAAAGCACGTTAAGCCATTGGTCCCGGCTGTCATCCAGCTCCTCTGTGCTTAGGAAAGCACGTTAAGCCGTTGGTCCAGGCTGTCATCATGGTATAACAGACGTCAAGCTGTCAGATGCCTTCAGACAGCTTGAAAACTCCGACATCAATGTTGGCCACTTACACACAATAAAAACAACAAAGAAAACCACTACTAATAATATTGAGTAACAGCTTACCTCTTTGGTTACTTTTATATAAAGTGGTATTTTCTCTTTAAACACAATGAATTTCTCCTCTGAAATTTCTTGACTTTCTGATCGGAATAAGCTGAAAGCACACATGAACAGAATAACTGACCGAGCGAGCGTAGTGAGCGAGGGCTATAATTCAAGTTGGGGTGAAAACACATTGTTTGTATGTATGTTCCACGATAACTGCTGAACCGATGGTCCGATTCTGATGAAATTTGGTAGGCATGTAGGAAATATCAATAGAAGTTTCAAGTTCATTGGGCATCAAAATCAGTTCAGTAGTTTTTGAAATATTATTAAAAAATTGCGAGGTCTAAGTTCGCGGCGAACTACTAGTATTATTAAAATGATTCATCATTCAATTAAAATATAGTTTAACTTACATATTACATATAGTTAAACATATTGACTAGTTTCAGCTCAACTAGACAACTTCTTACAAGTGTTTATTGTTTGTCCAGCCTATAGATTAACTTGCTCTATCACCCGTTCATATTGTCATTTATGCACTTATTGGTCAACAGATCTGGCTGTATGGCACTTTGACAAGCAGTCAATCAGTGACTGCTTGTTAAAATGTCGAACGGCAATTCGTCTGGCCATGGAACAGGCATAAATAACACGAATGAGCAACTGAGCAAGTTCATCTTTAGGCTGGACAAACTATACACCATGTTACCTATCTAACCATATACTACAACTTACTATACCTACTATGTAAGTAAAGCTGTAATTCAATGAATAATGGAATATTTATTATCTCATTATAACAGTACCATGTTTTATTTTCATAATAAGAACATTAAAAAATGTATATAAAAAATATATACATTTAGTTGCATCATAAGATAACTGATTCTGTATTCTGTTACATTGCCAAAACATACAAATGTGTGTCATGCATTAGAATGAATAAGATATTTACGTGGCAAGAGAGATTAAAGATTACCTAAAATGTTGTATTAAAATTAATTGATTATTAGTTTCTATTGTAATTATTATCAAATCCTTGTCACTTATCACCTCCACTACTACAATCACATTTGAACAATAAAAAAAAACCCAGTAACTGTTCTATGACTTTTTAGATCACTTATCTCAAAAAGCTTTCAGGAAACATCAAGATCTTATTGGGATAATAATAATAAAGATATTAAGTAAGATAGTATAAGTACCTGTACATATGATGCAAGGTCTCGGTAAAAGGTTTCTGCAGTATTATCTCATAATACTTGTCTTTGAGATTCTTGTTATCTGGTGGTATCTTTGGTGCATACAAAATCATAGAATCTTCTCTATAATGTATGGGCCGAGAGATGTAGTTGTCTGAGCGAACCTCTAGGACTTTGTTCGGCGATTCCTCAGCGCCGAGAAACCGAAGAACTGAGTAAAACAGAAAAAAATATAAGGAAATATTTTTTACACGAATTAATCAAAGTACAAAGCTCAGGTACAAAGCATGTTTTACGAATATTACTTACATGTATTAAGCATTTTGAATAGCTATGAAGAAATCACTTTAATGTTTGCATTAATATTTCACCACCAAAAACACACATTTAGGTATATTATTGACACAATTGAAAACGATATTATTATATATTCACAGCGACAGCACATACACAACTAGAACATGTGAAGAAAAGAAAACCAATATTTTACTAGGTACGTTTTTCTTTTTGGAAAAGGAAAAATAGACGATTGACTTGCATTGCATGACAATTGATTGACAGATGAAAAGATGACTGATTGTCACTGTCACATTTTTTAAATTAAAGGCACACAAATTTGTAAGGCGGTAGAGATGGGCAAATGCCCGGGCATTTTGGGCATATTGGGAATATTCTCAAATAGATGCCCATAAATTCTTTTCATTGGGCATTTATCTGGGCATTTATTTTTTATCTCGATATTAATTTTCTATTCTATTTTGACATTGAAAATAAACAATACTGTTAATAGAACTAATAGTTATAGGTAGTAAAGTAATTTTCACGAAGTTAAGTAAGTTCTAGACACCTTATGTTTAAAAAATCGTTGCAAATGATATGCTTTACCCATCAGTATGGTAAAATTACAGTACAGTTTTAAGGTTAAAGACATTTATTCTCATAAAAGAATCTACAAAATTCACTTATAATGAGAACTTACAAGTTTACATTTAGTGGACGCGTACAAAAATGTCGGTAGGTAAATAATAAGTAAATTGGTTCCGTGCTGGCTGTGCGCGCGGAACTAGTTTGTCATAATGATATCTGCATCTTCGATACACAATAGTAATGGTGCCAATGTGTGAGTGTACTAGTGTACGGAATAAGCGCAACTAGATGTGGCTTGCGTACGAACATTATTATTTTTAATTTACTGTTTTGTTTTTACAGATTTGCATGTAATGTAAAACGTATGTGTGTTTATGTGATTATATTTGATGTCTGATTGCTTATTTTATCATATAATTAGGTCTACAAACATTTTCCAGTCAAAAATGTGAACATATACCTGTCAATTTGTTTGTTCCCATATGACGGGCAGATTGGGGTAAATAACCGGCATGCTATTTTAGGGAAAATGTTATAAAAAGTTGATGGGGTATCGAAGAATTTGTCAATACGAATATCTCCTGTTCCGAGGAAAACCCTCAAATCAGTAGTTCAGGCTCTTGGCTTGGATGAGCAGTCAATCTCTCTCTCTCTCTTTCCATATCTCAGCGTATTCCCAGTAGCATCCACAGCTGCAACGCTGCGAAGCCCGGGGTCCGCTCTCCGGCTTTTCCTTCTCCACTTCGCACGGTGTTAAGACCATTGGCACGCATATCGTCCTTGACGACGTCAAGCCAGCACTTCTTGGATCTAACACGTCTGCCGGGTCCCGGCGGAAGCGGCAAAGCTATACATCTGTTTCCCAAGTAGCTTGCCGGTTTCCGCAAGACATGACCGTACCAGCGTAGGCGACTTTCTTGCAGTTTGTCTGCTATGGCTCGGACACGAAGGCTGCCGCGGATGCGAGTGTTACTCACGCGATCTCTCCGTGTTACTCCGCATATCCAGCGCAACATTTGCATCTCCGTGACACGCAGTTCCTGCTTGTGTCGCTCAAGCAATGGCGTGACCATTGCTTCACTGCCATATAAAAGGACAGGTCTAATGATGGATTTGTAGATCTGTCCTTTTAACCTTTAATCAACCGACCTTCGGCATGCCGTTTTCAACCGCATGTCATACTTAGTAACTTAAATTAGTACCTAGTTAAGGTTTATTTTAAATGAGGATGAATCACGTTTTTTGTTAAGTATGTAGATTGATAAAATGAAGAAAACCATAACATACAGTGAAAAAAATATCCAAAGCCGACCAAAAATGACGAAGATACAGCGATTATACTGCAGCAGTTCAAAAAACGCCCGAGAGTACGAGTCTCGATCGCTGTGACGTCATTAAACCCATCCCGTACTGCCCGCCGCGCGCGCTCACCTGTTTTGTGGGTAATATTCCGTACTTACCCACATTTTTGAGTCGTGTTTGGCCTCTTTTGTTTTGTTGTGGATTTATTATTGACTTGTGGTGTCAACAATAGCGTAAAATATTTCCAATAAATATTGTATTGTGATCGTGCCATAGTGCAACAGCAAGATTATACCTGCAAATAATAGTAGGTATTCCAAACTACTTTTTTCGTGTTCCGAAGGACCAAAAACTATAAATAAGTGGATCAGTGTTATGAAGAGACATCCACTAGCAAGCAAGAGTAGATATTTTTTAGGGTTCCGTAGCCAAATGGCAAAAAACGGAAACCTTATAGATTTGTCATGTCTATCTGTGTGTCCGTATGTCACAGTATATATGTTTTTTCCGAAACTATAAGAACTATACTATTGAAACTTGGTAAGTAGATGTATTCTGTGAACCACATTAAGATTTTCACACAAAAATAGAAAAAAAAAAACAATAAATTTTGGGGGTTCCCCATACTTAGAACTGACAATAATTTTTTTTTTTCATCAAACCCATACGTGTCGGGTATCTATGGATATGGATAAGTCTTTAAAAATGATAAAGGTTTCTAATATATTAATATATATTATTATTATAATAAAATGTGTCCCCCCCTGTAGCTTCTAAAATAAGAGAATGATAAAAGTAAAAAATATATATGATGTACATTACCATGCAAATGCATGGTTATGCATGTTGTTTTTAGCATTTCTCATTCCAAATTTCATTTTAAGATATAAGTTGTATATATTTTTATAAAGAGGTCTGTCAGGATCGTAGCAAGTTGAGGTCCATAGTCTCTGCCTACCCCCGTGGGAAACAGGCGTGATAGTATGTATGTATGTATATTTTTGTAATCCTTAAATAAAATTCTTTAATTTGATATCCCACACGTTTTGAAAAGAAAAGATTTTTCATGCTGCGCAATTTGGCGCCTGAAATCCGCCATTTTGATTTCCAATAATTTTAATATAGCCTATGACCTATGAAACTAGTTGTTAAGACAAATCTTACCACGGATAATTAATTAAAATCGGTTCAGCCATTTAGTAAGTAGTAACAGATGAACATAGAGTCGGACATACATACAGGTCAAACACATAACCCTCCTTTGGGCTTTGCCGCAGTCGGGTAAAAATAAAACAAAGTTAAAAATAAAAGGGGTCATCATACAAGAGACGTCTATTTTTCAGGGTTTTAAAACATTGTACGTAGGTACCTACGTAACCAAAGTACGAAACCCTTTATGTACAAGTCCGACTCACACTTGACCGGTTTTATTTTACACGTATTCCGTATCCTAATCTACGCATAGAGTCAGAATTTTGCTAAAAAGGTTAGATAATATTATTAAATTTTAGTTATGTAGCTCTAGTATCAATGAACACAATGTAAACTGTTTTATAGGTGGAAAATTACATGGAAAATTATATAAAATACCGATTTATGGGTAATCATTTTTTTAACCCATCTTTCAATTTGTTGCTCATTCTTAAAGTCCCAGAAACAATGCAAAAAACCAACAAGGTCCACCACTAACCACGAATATCTGTACTAAACGAATGCGATGGCGCGCGGACGGCGTGTCGCTTGGAGATAGTGACGTCATCGCTACTTTCGGTCGGCAGACGCGTGTTTTAAAATCGCGGTCAATGAAATGTTGAATAACTTCTGCATTTCTGAACGGATTTTAAAAATTCAAAAAGTACCGTACTTAGAAAACCACGAGGCATGCGAAATACTCGAACTCTAGTCAAAATTGGATTTTTCTGTTTACTGGTTGATCCTCATTAATTTATTCTTAGTATCTTCGCCGCGCCTCGCTTGGTGTGCGCTGGGCTATAAGGATTTCAAGTGTAATTAATAAAAAAAAAAACAAAAAACCCGACTGCGTGATACAATAGCAGTACTTACTTAGGGGAATTGTGCTTATGATGACATACTTTTTGTTTGATTACAAATATTCGAAATAAATAAAGTCGATGAGATCAGTCAGTATCTTTCGTATGAAATTATTATAGTTTCAGAACAATAACCTGAATAAAAAATTGAAAAACAATCATTATTTGCACTTAGGTCTGCGTGTGTAAGACAACATAGGTATCTATAGTGAAAGATGACATAGTATGTCATCTTATGGCGGCTGTACACTCTCGGCGAGGGCACACGAGACATGGCGAGGATGAGAATGTACAGGACAGGATACATTCGCTTATCCTCGCCTCCCCTCTCCTCGTCTCGCGTGCTCTCGTTCTCGTGTCGGTTTTTTGTACGCGAGTCAAAGGGCCTCGCCTTCCCTCGCGAGTGGAGACGAGTGCATCCCTGTACACTCGCGCTTCGTTCATTCTACCCACAAATTAGATAGATTCTACCTCAAGACGTCGTCGTGGCGTTAAGTCGTGCGTAAAGTCTACATATAACCCCCCATAAAGCCGATTCATATTAATACATATGTGGAACCAAGAAAAAGAGTCGAATTTTCTCTAAGTTTATCAAAGCGACAGCTACAGCTGCCGTAACTTGGAGCGCGACCATCTCCTCACCGTCGTCGCTCGTCGTAACGTAACTAAAGGTGAAGATATAGGCAAATGGCCTTGAAGTGTGAAATAAATTGTTAACTCGTAAATATGGTGATAATTTCCATATTGCTCTTCGTCATGCACAAGATAGCCCTTTAAATTATTTTATGAACTGCCGTTGAAACTATTATTGCTGATCCGTCTAACTTTAAAACTTGCCGTGGCCACTTTTGGCGGAGGCAAGTTTTAAAGCTAGGCGGACTACCTAATGTAAATACTCTCAACGGTGGTTCATAAAATAATTTAAAGGGCTATATAGTGCATGACGAAGAGCAATATGGAAATTATCTCCATATTTACGAGTTAACAATTTATTTCACACTTCAAGGCCATTTGCCTATATCTTCACCTTTAGTTACGTTACGAGCTGGGGATCAAAGTCGAACCCAGAACCTCTAAATTGGCGGACTAGCGTGTTGACCATTACAGCACGAAGATCGTCGTCAATGACCTTATGGAAGGTCATTGATCGTCGTTAATGTTTATGACCACATACGAGTACCACTAAAGTTGTTGGCTGTATGTACATTCTCGCGCGAGTGCCCTCGCTATGTCTCACACGAACCTCTCGCACGAAAAGCGCTACACGAGTGCGACCCTGTACATTCTCGATTAAGGTGAAGGTATAGGCAAATGCCCTTATTTGAAATAAATTGTTAACTCGTAAATATGGAGATAATTTCCATATTGCTCTTCGTCATGCACTATATAGCCCTTTAAATTATTTTATGAACCACCGTTGAGAGTATTTACATTAGGTAGTCCGCCTAGCTTTAAAACTTGCCTCCGCCAAAAGTGGCCACGGCAAGTTTTAAAGTTAGACGGATCAGCAATAATAGTTTCAACGGCAGTTCATAAAATAATTTAAAGGGCTATCTTGTGCATGACGAAGAGCAATATGGAAATTATTACCATATTTACGAGTTAACAATTTATTTCACACTTCAAGGCCATTTGCCTATATCTTCACCTTTAGTTACGTTACGACGAGCGACGACGGTGAGGAGATGGTCGCGCTCCAAGTTACGGCAGCTGTAGCTGTCGCTTTGATAAACTTAGAGAAAATTCGACTCTTTTTCTTGGTTCCACATATGTATTAATATGAATCGGCTTTATGGGGGGTTATATGTAGACTTTACGCACGACTTAACGCCACGACGACGTCTTGAGGTAGAATCTATCTAATTTGTGGGTAGAATGAACGAAGCGCGAGTGTACAGGGATGCACTCGTCTCCACTCGCGAGGGAAGGCGAGGCCCTTTGACTCGCGTACAAAAAACCGACACGAGAACGAGAGCACGCGAGACGAGGAGAGGGGAGGCGAGGATAAGCGAATGTATCCTGTCCTGTACATTCTCATCCTCGCCATGTCTCGTGTGCCCTCGCCGAGAGTGTACAGCCGCCATAAGATGACATACTATGTCATCTTTCACTATAGATACCTATGTTGTCTTACACACGCAGACCTAAGTGCAAATAATGATTGTTTTTCAATTTTTTATTCAGGTTATTGTTCTGAAACTATAATAATTTCATACGAAAGATACTGACTGATCTCATCGACTTTATTTATTTCGAATATTTGTGGTCAAACAAAAAGTATGTCATCATAAGCACAATTCTCCTACGTAAGTACTGCTGTTGTATCACGCAGTCGGGTTTTTTGTTTTTTTTTTATTAATACACTTGAGATCCTTATAGCCCAGCGCACACCAAGCGAGGCGCGGCGAAGATACTAAGAATAAATTAATGAGGATCAATCAGTAAACAGAAAAATCCAATTTTGACTAGAGTTCGAGTATTTCGCATGCCTCGTGGTTTTCTAAGTACGGTACTTTTTGAATTTTTAAAATCCGTTCAGAAATGCAGAAGTTATTCAACATTTCATTGACCGCGATTTTAAAACACGCGTCTGCCGACCGAAAGTAGCGATGACGTCACTATCTCCAAGCGACACGCCGTCCGCGCGCCATCGCATTCGTTTAGTACAGATATTCGTGGTTAGTGGTGGACACTGTTGGTTTTTTGCATTGTTTCTGGGACTTTAATAATGAGCAACAAATTGAAAGATGGGTTTAAAAAATGATTACCCATAAATCGGTATTTTATATAATTTTCCATGTAATTTTCCACCTATAAAACAGTTTACATTGTGTTCATTGATACTAGAGCTACATAACTAAAATTTAATAATATTATCTAACCTTTTTAGCAAAGTTCTGACTCTATGCGTAGATTAGGATACGGAATACGTGTAAAATAAAACCGGTCAAGTGTGAGTCGGACTTGTACATAAAGGGTTTCGTACTTTGGTTACATAGGTACCTACGTACAATGTTTTAAAACCCTGAAAAATAGACGTCTCTTGTATGATGACCCCTTTTATTTTTAACTTTGTTTTATTTTTACCCGACTGCGGCAAAGCCCAAAGGAGGGTTATGTGTTTGACCTGTATGTATGTCCGACTCTATGTTCATCTGTTACTACTTACTAAATGGCTGAACCGATTTTAATTAATTATCCGTGGTAAGATTTGTCTTAACAACTAGTTTCATAGGTCATAGGCTATATTAAAATTATTGGAAATCAAAATGGCGGATTTCAGGCGCCAAATTGCGCAGCATGAAAAATCTTTTCTTTTCAAAACGTGTGGGATATCAAATTAAAGAATTTTATTTAAGGATTACAAAAATATACATACATACATACTATCACGCCTGTTTCCCACGGGGGTAGGCAGAGACTATGGACCTCAACTTGCTACGATCCTGACAGACCTCTTTATAAAAATATATACAACTTATATCTTAAAATGAAATTTGGAATGAGAAATGCTAAAAACAACATGCATAACCATGCATTTGCATGGTAATGTACATCATATATATTTTTTACTTTTATCATTCTCTTATTTTAGAAGCTACAGGGGGGGACACATTTTATTATAATAATAATATATATTAATATATTAGAAACCTTTATCATTTTTAAAGACTTATCCATATCCATAGATACCCGACACGTATGGGTTTGATGAAAAAAAAAATTATTGTCAGTTCTAAGTATGGGGAACCCCCAAAATTTATTGTTTTTTTTTTCTATTTTTGTGTGAAAATCTTAATGTGGTTCACAGAATACATCTACTTACCAAGTTTCAATAGTATAGTTCTTATAGTTTCGGAAAAAACATATATACTGTGACATACGGACACACAGATAGACATGACGAATCTATAAGGTTTCCGTTTTTTGCCATTTGGCTACGGAACCCTAAAAAATATCTACTCTTGCTTGCTAGTGGATGTCTCTTCATAACACTGATCCACTTTTTTATAGTTTTTGTCGTCTCGTCTCGCGTGCTCTCGTTCTCGTGTCGGTTTTTTGTACGCGAGTCAAAGGGCCTCGCCTTCCCTCGCGAGTGGAGACGAGTGCATCCCTGTACACTCGCGCTTCGTTCATTCTACCCACAAATTAGATAGATTCTACCTCAAGACGTCGTCGTGGCGTTAAGTCGTGCGTAAAGTCTACATATAACCCCCCATAAAGCCGATTCATATTAATACATATGTGGAACCAAGAAAAAGAGTCGAATTTTCTCTAAGTTTATCAAAGCGACAGCTACAGCTGCCGTAACTTGGAGCGCGACCATCTCTTCGCCGTCGTCGCTCGTCGTAACGTAACTAAAGGTGAAGATATAGGCAAATGGCCTTGAAGTGTGAAATAAATTGTTAACTCGTAAATATGGTGATAATTTCCATATTGCTCTTCGTCATGCACAAGATAGCCCTTTAAATTATTTTATGAACTGCCGTTGAAACTATTATTGCTGATCCGTCTAACTTTAAAACTTGCCGTGGCCACTTTTGGCGGAAGCAAGTTTTAAAGCTAGGCGGACTACCTAATGTAAATACTCTCAACAGTGGTTCATAAAATAATTTAAAGGGCTATATAGTGCATGACGAAGAGCAATATGGAAATTATCTCCATATTTACGAGTTAACAATTTATTTCAAATAAGGGCATTTGCCTATACCTTCACCTTAATCGAGAATGTACAGGGTCGCACTCGTGTAGCGCTTTTCGTGCGAGAGGTTCGTGTGAGACATAGCGAGGGCACTCGCGCGAGAATGTACATACAGCCAACAACTTTAGTGGTACTCGTATGTGGTCATAAACATTAACGACGATCAATGACCTTCCATAAGGTCATTGACGACGATCTTCGTGCTGTAATGGTCAACACGCTAGTCCGCCAATTTAGAGGTTCTGGGTTCGACTTTGATCCCCAGCCAGAAGTTGGAAAATGGCCTTTTTCAAATGAGAATCAACGATGTTTTTAGTTAAAAACATCGTTGATTCTCATTTGAAAAAGTGTGTGACTGTTATGCAGAATTACATATGTAGAATTACATAACAGTCACATCAAAACCAATTATTTCAGTGAAAGAATTATTGAAATTGGACCAAAAATGACGAAGTTAGAGCGATTTTCGTGCTGCACTCTCAAAAATGCTCTTCAATGAACTCGATTGGTTGATGACGTCATCTGCCACGCTCGCGTTTGCCGCACTATGTGACTACGTGCGTTCCATCTCAAGTCTGTAACTTTTTATTTCTCGACATTTTTAGCTGATTTTTTTATACGTATTTCTGCACACTTATACTCTTAGGTGATTAAAATACCATCACTGTAATAACTATATTTATTTAGTAAAAACATTACAAATATAAAATTATGAAAATATTCATGCAAAAGTTATATTAAATAAATATTTAGTATTACGTTTGGCAAAGATATCTATCTATATAAATAAAAATGAATTGTTGTTCGTTAGTCTGCTTAAAACTCGAGAACGACTGAACCGATTTGGCTAATTTTGGTCTTGAAATGTTTGTCGTAGTCCAGGGAAGGTTTAAACGGTGAGAAAATATGGGAAAAGGAACGGGAACGGGCGAAACAAAGTTCGCCGGGTCAGCTAGTTTGAAATAAAATTGAAACGGATTTTTAATCGAGATATCCTGGGCAATCCAAAAAATGTATAATACTTTTTTATTTTCTTCAAGAATTTAGAAAATATCTGAAGTTGAACTTTCATAATGAATCAAAATAGTGATGATGGGTTGCTAGCCGCATCGCCTATTGATGTTATTCGCATTTCGCCCATACCCTCGATCGGCTTCTACTATCTGCGCGGGAAAAGAAGTAGTTGGTACTTTCTAAGTTTTTCTTTTCTCCCAGACCAAAGAAATAATCAATTTGGCTATATTTTTACGAATGGCCGCTTCCCGACGTCAACCATCCTTGGGAATGCACTTGAAGCACGAGATGTTTGTGCTTAGACTTCATGCAGTCGCCTCTTACGACATCCACGGGAAGAGATGGAGTCATCCCGTTCTGACGGAAGCCACAAGCACAAATGGTGATGTTGAATGAAGCACAAACTTGCAAAAGTAAAGTAGAAATATTGCTGCGTTCGGCTCCGCATCAATCACGGTGTTTAAGATTTTCTACTGGTCAGATATCGAACAATTGAAACAAGAACATGTAATTAAAAATGTATATTTCTTGATTGTTTTAAGGTTTTGATTACATAATATAAATATGTAGATGTAAGTGATTAGAAGGAAGTCCTGATTTTTTAACTTTTTGATTATTTTGATAAATTACGTACATTTTAATTTTATGCCAAGAGCAAACAAAAGACTTCTTGTGGATTACCTATCTCAAAGACAGAACAAAAGCTAAACATACTGAACTGAAATTTCAATTTATAAACAATACATATATAAGAATTACATATATTTTAAAAGTACATTTTAATTTTATGCAAACTTGAAGACTCCTTATGAATTAAGTACCTATCTCAAACACAGAACTAAAGATAATCATACTTAAATGTAATTTAAATAAATAAAAAAACAATAGGAGAATTATTTTTTCTGTTACTCATTGTTGCAAACGTGATCTTGACATGAGCAAAGTTTGTAAACCTTTGGCTCGCCAACAAACAAGTTGTTTTTTATATCGTCCCAATATATGGTTTCCTCAGGCACCCGCTTTCTTTTCTTCTTCCTGCCCTTCGCTACAGCAGTTGTTCTTTCCTCACCAGAGCCCTCCACCCTTCTCTTATTTGACCTCTTCCCTCCACTCCCCTTCCACCCAATTGAACTTGTCCTTTTCTCCCCGCTTCCCTCCAAACTTGTTGTACCTCTCTTTGAAAACGAAGACCTTCTAGCAGGGTTTAGTTCATTGTCAATATTGGTAAATGTCAAATCCTTGGAAATAACAGCCGTATTTAAAATATCCTGATCCTCATCATCACTTGTCAAAGTGCCACTCTGTGACTGTGACGGACTCTTTGATTTAGGCAAACTTTTGGGTATTGGGCTCTTCGAGTTGGAATGACTCTTCTCCCTCTGTTTGGTCTTTGGCGTTGACGTTACAATACCTCTAGCCTCCTCTTCAAATTTATTAGAATCAACCTCAGTATCCGTGTAAGTCCACACTTTCCCATGTTTATCACTATATTCGGCAGAATATTTGCGAACATTACTTATTTTGACATCAGATACTTCAGTAGTGTCACATGCCTCCAGTTCAGGGTCCAAAGTCCTGCTGCGTGTGATATTATCATGTAAAAGGCTTGAACCGCGTCCATGCGCACCCGACAGGCGGATGGACCCCATGGAGTGGCGCCGGGTGTTGTAATGCCGCAATATTTCCGGCGAATCGTTGGAGATGCTCTCTGATATATTTAGGTCGATGACACCTGGGGTGGAACCTGAAAATTTAACAGATACTAAACATTAAACAAATAACTAAACTAACAGAAACTAGAAATCATTTTCTGATTTCCTGTGCGGATCTTAGATCGAATAAACAAGGTGCTTTTTAATTAAGTAGGTACAAATATTTAAGGGCTGATTCAGTCATTATTTCGATAATTTTTTCCAAATAAATGTATATTGCAATACGAAATATTTTTTTTGCTTTCTATACAAACAAGAGCTGTACCCCTATTGTGCACTGTGGTTCACAAACGCATTTTTAATTTTCGGTTTTAAAATGTGTGATGTGATGAACCTTCTATTACTCGTATAATACATAGAATCCTAGGGACATACATACAGGTCAAACATACATACAGGTCAAACATAACCCTCCTTTGCCGCAGTCGGGTAAAAATTATACATAATTAAACAAAATTAATGAATTTTAATAATTTTAAAAATATATCAATTGACATAGGTACAGTTTGACGGACAAGTTTTAAAGAATGCAGATAACACGACATTTTTAGGTTTAATTATTGATACGAAGTTAAATTGGAAGCGACAAATACACAAAGTTTGCAGTAATATAAACAAATTTGCATATGCCATTTCAAAACTAAATAAAGTTGCAAATAAAGATACAGCTTTAACAGCATATTTTGAATATGTCGAGTCTATAATTAGATACGGTTTAATTATGTGGGGAAATGGTACCAACATAAAAAGAGTGTTTAAGGCGCAGAAAAGATGCATAAGATCAATTATCAACATACCACCATTTTTTTGAGTAGACCTTATTTCAAGTCGCTCAATATATTAACCCTGCCATGCTTATACATTTTAGAAATAAGCATCTTTGTGAAACTAAATGAGCATTTATTTGTTCAAGCTAAACACTTCTTTCTTAGAACAACAAGGAATTGTAATAAACTCGTGTTAAATGTGGTACCAAAAACTGAAAAATATAAAAATAACTCTTTTGCAATGTGCAAAAATATTTATAACAAATTACCATCTGCACTAAAAGATTAATATAATATAAGACATTTAATAAATTTAAATCATCCCTGCGCAAATGGCTGCTAAAAAAAAGTTTTTATTCAATTAATGAGTTTTTAGAACATAAAGTTAAAGACTGCAAATTCGATGCATGAATAATTTGATTTAATAATATTTTAATAATGTGTGAAAAATCTAAAAACCAGACAAGTGCGAGTCGGACTCGAACCGCGCACGAAGGATTCCGTACCATTATCTATACAACATTACAAGACACTTTATTTAATATCGAATAAAAAAATCAGGTTTGTTGTATAGGAGCTCCCCTTAAATATTTATTTACTTTAATTTAATTATTTATTTTGTGTGAGTGAATATACAACTAAATATTCTGTAAATATTTCAAGCGTCTACCTGTTGCCGTTATTACTCGTAATATATAGCAAAAAAAAAACACGTTTCTTGTATGGAAGCCCCGCTTAAATATTTATTTTATTCTTTTTTTAGTACATATGTTTGTTGTTACAGTGGCAACAGAAATACAGCATCTGTTAAAATTTTAACTGTCTGGCTATCACGGTTCATGAGATACAGCCTGGTAACAGCCAGACGGACGGACAGTGGAGTCTTATAGGCCTCGTGTCCACGTATCCGGTTTGCGCCGTCGCCGGCGACGTGGACACACCTCCTAGAGGCTTCATACCATACATGACTGATCGACCGGACGCCAGGCCGGCGCGTCGTCACGGTGCAAATTGGACATAGGAATCTCTAAATTTGCCGCCTTTAACCAGCCGCCCCCCGCCCCATTTTGTCCTTTTCATTTAATTTGAAATATTGCCGCCCTATTCTTTTAATAATCATATCCCCCGGCCCCCCTCGCTACGCTACTGCCTTAGTAATAGGGTCCCGTTCTTTTACCCTTTGGTTATGGAACCCTAAAAAGCACCTTGTATAAGGCTAGAGTGTGGAAATTCTCCTTAATGGGCGAACCGGACAGTATTCCCGATTGCCATTGCCGCCTGTTAGCTAGAAAATAAAGATTTTGCTAAACATAGTCGCAGGTGCTTCTGTTACCGGCCGACGCAATAGTTCGCTGGCGTAAGCCCTAAACCTCAATGTTTTTTCATTACCCATTTATATCCCACAGCTAAGCAAAGGCCTCTCCTGTTTTCTTTCACGAGTTGCTATCCTTGGTCTTCACTTTCTAATCTTTATCAAATGTACGCAAATCTTCTGCCCATGTCGTCCTTAGTCTACCTGTCTTTCTGAATCCATCTGTTCATACCGCTGATACGGCCAACGTGGAACTAAACCTCAATAGATAGGCTTTATTATATTGTAAAAAAAACATACATACATCTTTATTCGTAATGGGGCAGACATAGCGTTTTGGGTCCTGCCGCTCTAAGCAGACAGAGCCCAGGAAAGGCTACATTTAGTATGATGGCGGGCGAGAAGTTGGAAAAAGGAATCAAAATAGTGATGAGTTGCCAGTTGCATCGCTTATAAACATTATTCGTATTTTCGCCCATTCCCTCGATCGCCTTCTACGATCTGCGCGGGAGAAGAAGTAGTTGGTGCATTCTAAGTTTTTTCTTTTCTCCCAGTATGGAAGGAAATAGGTACGTAAAAAAACACTTACCTCTTTTTCCTCCATTCGCGTTTGAGTCATCTTTTTCTGCTAGACCCGATATTTCGATATTAGTGAACTCTCCTCTTTTAGTCACCTTGCTGGTTTCTCTAATAGAATGATCCATATCATCCCTTGAACTGGGTGTCTCTTGAAAACCAGGTCCATAACGACGTAATAACTCCTCAGCTTCTTCACTGCGTTCTTCGAAGAACAGGTGACGGTATAACTTCTGCATTTTTCTCTCCAAATCCACGTAAAACTCTTCAGGTTCATCATGTTTGTTCACAGGCTTGATTCTCTCTATGGTCAACTCGGGCAACAGACTGAAGGGCTCTGTTGAGACCTGGGAAGGCGAGTCTTCCTCAGGTACGGGGGAAAGAGCTGGAATATTATCAATGTGTTACTTCTTCTATGTTGGAATCTAATTATGATTCTTTCTATGATTCATATGACATTAAAAAAATTAAGTATTTTCAGTACAATTCAGCCCCATAGAAAAAATTGTTAGTCAATCCAACACACATATTGTTAGAGGTTCTTTGTTTTAACTTTGAAGACGATTTATTACGAAGAGAAATTATATGTTCAAGGTACTTACGTGGTAAATCCACAAACAAACTCGTACTCGTACTTCGAGTTAAATATGCTCTTCTTCTATCCCATTCTGATTGCTGCATCTTTGATATGATAGTTTACCAAAAAGTGCTTAGGTACAATTCACCACGAAAACTTTTCTACTAGAAAAGTAAACTAATGCAGGTCGTTAAGAAAAGTCGAAACTGAAAAGCCATAGAATAAATTAGAATACTTACCTACCCACATTTTTACTTCTTTTTATAATTTCACGGCCGTACGTGAATTTTCCGGGGTCCAGTGCTGCCCCCATTTAAAAATAATCATTTCAAAGAAAACGGAGATATTATTTAAAATTTTGCTACTACCAAGTCCTAGACAACCCTTCAAAGTATTGTATGAACTACTGTTACGGTTTATAATAAGAACGTTAAGCTTTACTACGCACATTTGCCAAAAGTGGCCGTTTTTCGCAAATGTGCGTAGTAATTTAAACTGTAAACAGTAGTTCATAAAATAGTTTGAAGGGTTATCTAGGACTTGGTAGTAGCAAAATTTTAAATGATGATTGAAAAGGAAAATGCAGGTAGTTAAAAAACTCTTCAAACTGAAAATAAAAAAATACCCGCATTTAAGTATGCTTTTTTCTTCTAATCAAATTTTCCCGATTCCGAAACAAGTTACGACGGAAAAAAAACTAAACTAAATAACAAAGAGCTAGTAATGTAGGTAAGTAGGTACCTTACTAAATATAAGTTCTAATTCAGAAGTTCAGAACGCATTTCATATTTTTTTTTACTTATCATTAATGAATATTTTCGTATGGCGTATTTTCGAAGGCGTCCTTGATTAAACTCAGAATGGCAACACTTTGGACCCGACTGCGCCAGATGTATGCAATATAAATTACAGAGAAATAAAGACATAGGAAAATCCTAAAAAGTGAATGAGAAGATTTGAATACTATATTTTTTAATTCATAGAAAAACTTAGTTAAAAAGGTTAAACTTTGAAGAAAATATAAGCGAATACGTCGCGTCGTCGGATTTCTTGCGCATACGACTGAGTTAAAAAATACACATATATGAAGATTGATTCATGCTTAAACACGTACAATAAATAAATAAAAATAACTTGTCCTTTGTAAAAACATAGAAAAATTTAAAGTTCTCCGAAATTCTCAAATATATAGGAACGAAAACGCTGATAAGGCAGACCGCTCGCTGCGCTTCTGAATTCGTCTAAATTTGTCTCCAGGTTGCATGTACAATACAGCGCAATGTGTATGTGTAAATAGAAAATATAAATTCGGGTGTTCAATCAAAAATTCCCTCGGTCGAAGACCGAATCTAACCATGTATAAATTATTGAAATCGGTATAGCCGTTTAAAAGTTACTAGGGAACATAGAATTTTCGTGTATTCCCGTTGGCCCCATGATTTTCGTCCCATTATGGGACCCAAGGCTAAGTTAAAAAATTCCTTTCCCGTTGACCCCATTGTTCATATAGGCAATGGGGCCGACGGTAAGTTAAAATTTCACGTGTCGTTGTCCACTTTATTTTATTTTTTTACACGGCAGTGATATAGGGTCGTTTGTCTTAGACTAAAATGAAAGATATTTTATGAATACTATACACTCAAGTTCTCATGACGACTAAATTCCTTCTATTGTTATAGAGGGAGGCATTTTGAACTGGTATTTACGGGGATGCGGGGAGCCAATCAAAGCTTTCCAGAAAACAATGTTATCTGTGCTTTTGTTCTTCGGCTGTATCGCCGCTCGGCACCGCCGACGCATCCTTTTCAAGGTTAAGTGTATTCACACGAAATTTATTTTTGTTCATATATATTTGTAAGGTTTAATGTGTTTTATATAACATTTCCTTCTCCTTACACCTGTACAAAACCGTTTTATAGAAGTACCTAACTTTTTTCTCACCTCTCTTATGAAAGAAAAGTGGAAATCATAATTTCAACTTCTAACTAAATAATTAATATCACAATTTACGTTAAAACCATAATTACTTTAATGAAATCTTCTTATAAAGTCAATCATTTGAAATTTCAACTTTATGGGACCAACGGGAACAAATTTTAATTATTTTATTAAATTCCCGCTGGCCCCATTATTGGGACGACGGGCGATGGGGCCAACGGGAATACACGAATTTTAGGGACAAACATACAGTCAAACACATATACCCTCTGCTTTGCCGCATTCGTGTAAATAAGGCTCATTTTCGGCAGACAAATTAGGGAATTAAATTTTTTTTTTTTCAATACTTGCCGTGTCATAATACTGGGTGGCGCAAAAGTAAAGACCCTATTTGGTTCAGCTATAACATTTTTTCTAAATTAGAAAACTAGATTTAGGTTTTTTTAAATGTATATTTGTGCCATTAAATTTCGTACCATTAGGATTTAAAGATGATGTCTTTTAAATGGTGACCTCCAGAGTTGATACACATTTGAGCCCTATTTATGACATTTTGCATAACTTGCCGTAACACTTCCTGCGATATGTTCGTTATTTCTTGACGAATGTTTTCTTTTAGAGCTGCGAGAGTCTGTGGCTTGTTCACATACACCCGAGATTTCAAAAAACCCCAAAGAAAGAAGTCTGGACTGGTCAGATCGGGTGATCTTGCAGGCCAAGGCAAATCGCCAAAACGAGAGATAACTCGGCCTGGAAAAGCGTCCCTCACTAAGTCCATAGTGTTTATTCCACGTTCTTGGGGAGTAAAACGGTCCATGTTTATTTTCAGTGTATTTTACATTTGTTCACTACACAATTTTCAACAACAGAATGACAGAAAATGTCATATAAAAAAAATAAAAGTATTTTCTTTAGTGCCAGTACTTTTGCGCCACCCAGTATATCAAATGAAAGGGCTCGTTATGAGGATTTCAAATATATTTTTGTTATTATAGTAAAATAAATAGTTTTGATTTTATTCATGAAAGAAGACGAAAATTTACCATTGGCCGGATCTCCGTAACTACTGAACCTAAAATTTTGAAAAAAAATACAAATACAGTTCGTTGCTTGTAGATTACAGGAAAACCTATAAGAAGAACCTGGAAGCTATCGACAGACGCGCAGAAGACTCGTTGGCTTAGCTCGTTGGTGATGAGATGCTTACGGGAGGACGGCTCCAGAGCCTCGAATATCGCCGACTAGTAGCAAGTCTGTGTGTCTTCTACAGGCTGCACTTCGGGGAGTGTGCGCAGGAATTACATAATTTAATTCCCCCTGCACCACGACGACAACACGACGTGGACAGGGATTAGAATGGTTGATATTCCTCCTCATCGTACCTCTCGATTCGCCTCCTCCTTCATTGTGCGAACCGCTAAGGTGTGGAATTCCCTCCCTGCGTCGATGTTTCCCCATACATATGATTTAGGGATTTTCAAGGCAAGAGTGAATAGGCATTTTTTGAGTCTGCGTGTTACACCTTAGACCTCATCTTAGCTTCCCATCAGGCTAGATAGAGGTCAAACGCACTCAAATCTCTAATTTAAAAAAAAATCCATCAATTGTACGGAACCCTTTCCACGCGAGTTTAACTCGCACTTGGCCGGTTTATTATTAATAAGTAGCAATGACAGGAAACTTGACTCATTAATAAAAACACTAATAGATACTTTCTTATAATTTTTGTTTTAATAACAATAAGGTAGATACATAAAAATGGAATGCATTAATAATTAAGTTTACATACGTAATTAATTAAGCATACATATATTTAACACTATTTAGAAAATAAAACTATAAAATCTCTGGTAATTAAATTACATTACGTTATACAATGGTCACTAATGCATGCAAGGAATGTTCACATCACATTTTGAATCCAACTTCGATCATGGCTTAACACCAGTAAAGACATACATACATCATACTAGTCACGTCTTGGTCTCTTATGGGACGTAGAGCCCAAAGCTCTAAGGCTCAATTTACATTGCCGCGGAATGAAAGCGAATTTTTTAAACTCTACAAAGCATATTGAACACCACGTCAATGTGGTAATGTATAAAATTGTGTCAACAAAAAGAACTTCCGCGGAATAAGCGGGAATTCCCGCGAGCAGTAGCAGCGTTAGGGTAGGGCGCGGTTGGGCGACCGCCCAGGGCGCCAGATACAAAGGAGCCAGATACAGGGGGCGTTTTTGGGCAAGGGGGGGGGTCACAGGTAATAATAAATATATAAATAGCGGCTGGTTAATGGTGGCAACTCCTAGTCTTATTTGTATGCACCCCTCCCTCCCTCCCTCCGTACAATGGGGCGGGAAATTTGAAGAATCTTATACCGTACTTGTACACCCCCCCCCCCCCCCCGTCGGCAGAAATAAATCCTGAGATTGAAGCCTAAGTCAGTCTAAATTGCAGTTTGGGGGGAGGGGGCGGGGCGGGAAAATCTTGCCCGGGGCGCTGGTAGAGCTAAAACCGGCACTGCCCGCGAGGTTTCATTGTTCATGCTAATTTGTACTGTATTCTGCTAGATTATAGAAGTCATTATCCTCTGTGAATTCCTTGAAATTCGCTTCGATCCCGCGGCAACATAAATTGAGCCTAAAGGCCCAGAGAACACATTCAGCGTGAGATGGGCCTGTCATGTCGTGACGGGTTGATGGCCGCATCTCATATTGCCATGATTCTAATTCTCACCCTTCTCCGATCAGCATACGATTGGTGTCCGCGTTCCTGACGAAGTGTCGGCCCTATAGCGCAAGGCCCAAGACACAAATAGATAAGTATAAATCTTTAAATTAATAACTGAAAACAATATAAATACCTGATAATTTTAACAAAAAGTAGAATTTATATTCACTTCAATATAATAATTAAAATCATTGAGAATATTGACAAAATATAGTTGTTTATTGTACTCTTGACTTTTTTACTTTCTTTTGACTAGAATATTCAAAGGATATTCGGCTACCTACTAAAGCTTATATTTATCTAATCTTTGGTTTAAATTAAATACAAGGTTCTATTCTAAAGTACGTTATGACTTTATGGTATAAAAGTGTAGGATACATTTCTATAGATGCACAATTCCATGCAAAATCAAACAGATTGACCTGGCGTCAATACGTAAATGTATATCTTCAAATATTGCGAAAAAAGTGTCATACAGTTTCAATCTAATTTAAACCTTAAGTGAAAGGGATGGATGCGATGTAATTTTATTATAATTACGCACTTTTTCACTTTGACATCGTTGATGTAAATTCACTCGCGCGGCCACCGAGCGAACGAGAGCGAAACAATGCATAATACTGTTTTATGCCTTGTTTGGCGGCAACCAGTGCATCTACAGAAATATATATTAACTTAGGCAACTTTTGATTTTATACATAAAAAAATAAGATGTTCACATGGTCAGGTCATGTGCCCAAAATTTCATAATTATTGAAAGAAACAAACACGTTGGTTTCTGTTGTTTCTCTCAAACATTCGACGGGACGCAAAGATCTAACCTGCACTGCGCGCGGTTTTTTTATAAAGTAGCCAAACTTATATTTCCATAAGACCATGTACATTCATGCAAATTCCATATGCTATAGAATATAGTGGAAAAACATGCACGGTAAAATCCGCAGTGCAATGTACATCTTCCGTGAAAAACAAAACTCGAAGCATACAATGAATAATGCAAATGTAAAAGACACAAGTTTATTTGCTAGGCAAATTAAAAAACCCCCGACTGTCAAGAAAGCCATCTAGTGATAACTAGCGGAACTACCGATAGTTCCACTTCTCATCACACGCGCGGCGCACGTGATGTACACCACATAGCGCCATCTATATATTTGCTAGAAAGGCCCTGATTTTCAAGCGTTAATCCCCAATAACTTTTAAACGGCTGAACCGATTTTCATTAAACATAGCTAAGAACCACCGCAAGGGAACTTGCTTTCACGTAAATTAAATCGCATCGTAATCGGTCCATCCGTTCGAGCGCTACGACCGACACTAGCGTCAAACTTGTAACACTCCTCTTTTTTGTCAGGGGTTAAAAACTAAAATCATTTAGGCAGCATGGCTTTGATTGGTGTTAGTTCCCGGAAGATTGTCCGGGTTGGCGAGAGGGTCCAGTTCAGCAAACAACTTGAACCAGGCGGCCTTGTCTTCTTTCTTCGGAAGTGTCGGCTTGGATGAACTTTTAGGTGTGGAATTTAATTTGGAATCTTTGTTATTGTTCGAGTTCACTGGTGCTAGTGGGCCTTGGAAGAAGTTCATTGGATCGGTGTTCAAATCCTGGAAATTAGATACAAAAGTATGTATTATCTAATTTAATTTACCTCTTCATCTTAGGCATACAAAAAAGAAATTTTAAAATTCAATTCAATGTTTTTAGATTTTATAATTACATTTATAATTTTCAAATGGAGGCGGTACTGGACCCCGAAAAATTCATGTATCACCTTAAGAGCTTGTTCTTGTTATCAGTTGAGTAAAGTGGAGATGCCTTCATTCCTCTATCTTTTTAATAATAGCTATGGAGTATGGAGTGTTATTTTCTATATGACATTAGACTAAATTAAATATTAAGTTAGGTTCCTGTACATTATTGACCTACCTGTAACAACTGTGAAGGCATAAAAGATCCAAAAGTGGCTGGCATATCTCCAGAGTCCAATCGCAGCCCTGCCAAATCTGAAATTACACTTGATGTCTCAGCTACTGGTTCAGACTCCAGACAACTAGTGTCTATTAGATTTGTCGAGGTAGATGGGTCAGCAGAGATGTCATTGGACGGAATGATTTCCTTGTTTGTTTTTTTGTCTTCTTTATTTTCTTTAGCATCCTTATCATTTGTATTGTCATCTTTGTATTCATCCTAAAAAAATAAAACGTACATTACTATGTAGTAATGTATATTAAGAAAATATTGTGTTTTTGTTTGTGTAAGTTCAATATAGGCAATAACAAAATATTTTAAGGGAATTAATACTTTTATGCAATTTTAGGTCAATATAATTATATTAGAATATATACCTATGTATACATCGTGTTAATGAAAGAACGCAAAACCTCTCAGATGGTAACTCAGCCCATGTAACTGAACAACTTTTGTTCAACAACTTTCACAAAACTAAAAAAATTTGAATTTTTATACAAACTGATCAAGTCAATTTGTATGAAAATCCGAATTTTTATTCAGATTTCGTGAAAGTTGTTGAACAAAATCTGTTCAATTTTATGGGCTGAGGTACCATCTGAGAGGTTAATACAATGTATAAATCAGTATTATATCTAGTGGTTGAATAATCGGGTGCTCATTTGCCTAAACATCACTTATCAAACCACTAATTATGTCCTACTGGGCAAAAGCCTCCCCTTCCCTCTTCCACTTATCTCTGTCTTCTGCAATCTCTTGCCATTTAATAATATGACTATCGAGATCATCCTGTCACCTCGTCCTCGGTCTGCCTCTACTTCGGCAGCCATAGTACCAAAAGGCTACTTACCTCTAGAAAAAAAAGGGGCACTCTGGGAGTGCCGACAGAATATTACATACATTATATGTATACATAAATATAACAAATACATATATAGATAAACATCAAAGACCCAGGTCAATCTGAAAAAGATCATTATCATCTTGACCTGACCGGGGATCACTATTACAGCTCTTAATTATTAGTATGACTTTTATATATTACTAGCTGACCCGGCGAACTTTGTTTCGCCCGTTCCCGTTCCTTTTCCCATATTTTCTCACCGTTTAAACCTTCCCTGGACTACGACAAACATTTCAAGACCAAAATTAGCCAAATCGGTTCAGTCGTTCTCGAGTTTTAAGCAGACTAACGAACAACAATTCATTTTTATTTATATAGATATACAACAACGTGGAAGGGACATACCCGAAATAAATCGAACCACGGTCTATACTAGATCAATATAGTATTTTATTTATTTATTAGCCTATATTTACCGACTCTATACAAATGAATATAAATACATTTATTACTATTATTATTTTTTACTCTTCAGCGTCAGCGCATCCTGTAGATTCTCTCTACATATGTCCAGTCCAGCATGGAAGCAGATCAATATAGTATAATGAAATTAAAATAACAGCCAAAAAACAAAAAAATCGGCATAACCATACAAAAGTGTGCAGCCACCCGGGCTTGTTTGTATGGAAATGTCGTTTTTTTTTGGTTTTTTGACTGTTATTTTAATTTCTTTATACTTTAGTGATCTAGTATAGCCCGTGGTTCGATTTATAACGGGTAGGTATGTCCCTTCTACTTTGCAAATATTATAACAACCCACTATCACATTGTGATAGTGGGTTGACCATTGCACATTGATAGTCCCCGTAAAAATCAGTCACATAGGGCGGTATACTTGTCCCATTCCATCAAGACATGTATCAAGTACCTCCCTCTTAAGTCTCGAGTGGTCCACACTAATTAATAGAAGAAATTTGTTCAATGGAATATGACCACCGCTCACCCTAAACGCACACGAAGATATTCCCTCGAGAGTCTAGCACAGTCAAACCAAGAAACCGGTAGGGAAGGAATTGTATAAATTGTACCTGGAAAAATAACATTTGGTCCTTGTCCACTGGAACAATTTCCTGCTTAATTTCTTTTTTCTCTTCTCCTTCTCCTAAAGTCTGGGACAATTCTTTTAGAATACTGAACTCGTACTGAGGAGTAACATTCATAGTGTCTGCTGTAGCCACCAGTGTCTGGGACACTTTAGTTCCGAATGTCATGAATGAGCTTTGGTAATTTGTTAACACATGGGAGAACATGTTGCACCTGGCTGCCGCTAAAAGGTCAATCTGAAATGTAAGGTATCTTTTTAATTAACTTTAATGTTAAAAGTCTGTCTATGGGTTTGGTAGGTAAAAAAATAACAATAAACTCATGCATAATAAGATAATCACAAAACCATGATCTATGTACCTTTTGCAGTACATCAAGTGTAAGCTTATCAAATAACTTTTTGCTCTCTCGCACTTGCCGCTGTGCTTTGCGGAAACTATCAAGGCCACGTCCCGTATCGGGGTCCAATTGGGAACTCGCTGCCTTCATCCAACTAAGCGCGGCGCGGTACTCAATGCGGGCCTTTTCCATTGCAGACACTGTAGCGCGCATATCACTAACCGCGCGTCCTCTAAAAGTCTCCACTTCATGATAAAGCCTCAATAACGGCCCACGCACTGATAAACGCTGCTGTCCACAATACGAGATCGCTTTTCCAGCCGATATCATATGCTTTCCCGATGCATCTGTACCTTTCCCTGCATCTCGTAAAAACTTCCCTAAAGTATTCTCCTCTTGAGCCAGAACACATAAACGTTGTTGGTATTGGTCTAATATACGCTGTAATTGCAAGCAGCTGTCTGATATTGATCGGAATAACTCTAGTTTTGCATCCAATTCAGCGTCTGACGAAACAATACACTCATCTTCCTTGGTTCCAAGTTTCTTTAGTACAGTCTTTTTGGTTACCCAATATTGATGTTGCATCATATTTTCGTGTGAATTTCACGGCCTTTCCAATAATTGGTTCATAAATTAATCAACTTACGTTACGTACGTACTTAAGATTAAAATGAGCAAAAAATTATGGAACTGCAAAAAGACTCCTTTTGACTAGATTTGAGTGACAGTGACACAACAAACGCCATCTTCCTTATTATTCTGAGGTTAAATGACAGTAACAGTGACAGCCCTGCTGTCTATGGTTTAAGGTGTCATTTACATTACGCTTAAAATGAAGTTAGTAGAAGTAGCGCCTATGCTATTTTTCGTGTGTGTAAGTGGGCAACACAGGTGTTAGATTTTCAAACAGGCTAAAGGCTGATTTTCATTGATACAGTAAGTGGCGCCAGCATCACTGGATTCCGGCGAACAGTGGTTCGAAAATGGGCCTTTCATACACATAGAAATCAGACTGTGGTTTTTGTTTGGTTTCTTTACTGATTATATTTCGGCATGAAAAAACAACAACTTTAATGTAGTTTGACTTCCATAGTGACGACTTACGAGATTTTTTTTGTATTGAACCCTATTTGCTCCACAGCGCCATAAAAGTGGCAGCTCTACAGTTCCTATAAGTACCGAGAAAAATGAGGTAATGTGATAGGCGTCATAGAAAAAAAAATCTAAATTATTTTATAGTGGGCAAAGCGGCACGTGTTGACATAGATGGCGCTATGCGTTGGATGAAAATCACTTACAAATATACACCATAAAAATGGCAGCTCTACAGCTGCTGTAAGTACCGAGACAAACGAGGTAATGTGTTGGGTGTCATAGAAAATAAATTGATTTTTTTTTATAGCGGGCAAAGCGGCACTTCTCCGTATAGATAGCACAATTCGATGGAAATTACTTACAAGTGTACACCATAAAATTGACAGCTCTACAGTCCCTATAAGTACCGAGAAAAACTAGGTAATGTGTTAAGTTCCATACAAAAATATAGAAAATATTTTTTCTCGTAAGTTGTTGACTTTCAATATGTTCAATTGACAACAAAAAATCAGAAACATTATTATTATTTACTTTCTACCCAAATTTACTGAATAAATAGTAAACAAAGTTTACTGTCCAAAGCAGCAGGCCTCGGCATAGATGGCGCTGTGGAGCAGATTTACAACAGGTATAATTATATACCATATAAGTTTTCAGCTCTACAGCTCCTGTAAGTACAGAGAAGATTGAGGTAATAATTTTGGTTCTATACAAAAAGAAATTAAAATATTATTTTCTCGTAAGTTATAGGCACTATTAGAAGTCTAACTTACACTAAAGTTGTTGTTTTTTCATGCCAAAATATAATTAGTAAAGAAACAAAACAAAAACCACACTTTGATTTCTATGTGTATGATTATGAAAGCCCAGTTTCGAACCACTGTGCGGCGCTGGATCAGAACAATCTAAACATGTTTCCAGTGCTGGTTATTGGATGCTGGACTGGAATGAAACATGTTTACATTGATACAGTGATGATCCAGTGCCAGAATCCAATGATGCTGGGCTGGCACCAGCTACTTTATCAATGTAAATCAGCCTTAAAGGCATCTGACATGGCTGTCGCCAATTGACCTAGCCTGGTATAACATTGGGTCATTATGACGAAATTCTGATACTCTCTTATATCATCTCCGCATCATCTCATAATAAGTAGGATATACTTACTCTCATCTTTGATAAAATGACAATGTTACGCAAGCACATACGGCCATATAAATATACATACCTGCACATATAGTACACACGTATTTATGTTCTGATAATGGATCTGGTAAACACCGTCACCAATCTGAATATCGAACTAGCCTAAGCCTCCAACCACCCCTTACAGCCATCCCTGACCACACAACTGATCTGATTCTGTTACTGGTCAAAAACCGACACCACTGTTATTTTCCTGGTTTCTAAGAGACCACTTCCAGCTCTTGACTATTCGAACATCGCGCACAAGCACTTCAAGTCAGCAGCAAGCACAGGTCTTCAAGGCACTTCAACCCAGCAAGCGCAACCAACACAACACCATCAGAGCTTGTGTCACCTCCTGACGCACGCTAAAGGCACGACACGACCATGCGCGGCGGCTCTATCGCCTAAATGGGCGAGCCACGCATCTACAAAGGCAAGCGCCGTTCACTTCACCGTGTGACAGAGAGGTGTATGGCGTAGGAGCGAGATAGCCATTGTCACTTGTCGGAAATAAATCAATTGTTTTGTTATTAGTTAAAAATGTTAAAATGTATATTTTATTATTGGATAATGATGATTTATATTGTAATTAATTTTGTAAATAAACTTGGTACTTTACTTTTGTTAATAAATTATTCCATACTCAACCTTCTGACCTGAAGTTTTACTTCACCAAACCTCTCTCCAAACTAGTAGGTAACTAGTTTGGAGAGAGGTTTGGTAATCATAATAATACAACTGTTGTATTCGCTTGTTGTTGTTCAACATTGATTGAGTATAAAACTGAACAAATCTTTACCTATTTATTTTCTGAACTTCCTTGATTTTGTTGCTGCTAGTTATTTTTACTTGGCTTATTTTTCTTGCTTACCAAATATTTAAGATATGATAGTGATAGCGTAATCTGAAGGCGGTCTTGCAGCGGTATTGTTTATATACTCTATAATAAAGGAAAGTTATCTATAGTCTATGGGCGATATTTACAACCGGAATGTGGAAATTGTGGAATGGCTGCCCTCTTTCGCTTTACGTGCAAATATTCTGTGTTATCAAGTTGATTTTAAAGAAATATGGACATATTTGTTAGGTGAGAGTGACTCAATCACATTCGTTTATTTAAGTTATTAAAATGTATTGCGCTAGTGATAAAACTATACCCGGAGTGTCATCGTCCCAGTCTTCCAAGAATGTCAAAGATGGTAAGTTTTTTGGTTGACGTTTAATTCTTTGATTTATATTCCCGTTTGTTGGTTAGAATTTAGCCTATCCTATCTTGTGTGTTGCTTGAAACCCTTGGGCATCTTACCATAATGAATGTAACAGATATTTCAGATTCTGCAAAGTACTGTGTTTGTTTCTTACAGTGCAAAACTTTGTGAATAGTTTCCAAGTTCAGCCTAGACTTTTACTTTTTTATCGAAAACTGTTGAAGTATGTACAAGGTAAGTTAAAAATAGTTTTCGGAGCCCTATCGTAAGATAGCAGAGATTCAAGGAACGATCAAACACAAGTTTGTCATTGCAAACATTATTTGAATAGTTATCATTCAATTTTACTAAGGTTATTTGCTTGTGTTGTATTGTAACAAGTTCATGTTATGTGCAATACATTCTCTCTTGATTCACTCTGTGATTATGTAGGTCATTTTGCACTTTTCTTTATTTTTCAGAACTGCCAGTTCATACATTTGTGTTAGATGTACGTACGTACAAATCTGTAGAAATTCCCACATATAAAAAGGGAATTTTATATGTGGGAATTCCTACAGATTTGTACGTACAGTACAGTAATGCTCCAAAGTTTAATGGGACTAAGCAAAACCGCATAATCTATTTTGAAAAGTCAGTTCATTCATACGCTGTTTTACTTTTCTAAGTTCCCCATCATGGCTATTACTAATGATAGCATAAAGCTGTACACAGATATCCATACAGAATAAAGGGTACCTATTGTACATTAGTTTTATAGGGAAATATATACTATAATAAAATATTGATATATTTGATAGATATTGCCTACAGGCTTTTACTGATTTTTCACTGATACATCGCTACATAAGGGATAAGTATCACAGTACCTAATATTGAAAAGTCCAGTAAGTATTTTCCTTTTTATCTTTTGAATCAATGCTGTTAATCAAATAAATTTTAAACAGATGGATGCGGGTTAAAGACTCCCATTCCATATACTAAATTAACCAAATTTAAATTATCCAATTACCCAACTTCTATTACCAATAGAATTGGAAATTATCATTATCACTTCAGCTGTACAAAGTCCACTGGATGGAGACATCCTTAATAGCAAGTCCTAGTTAAGTGCCATCTGAGACTTGCGAGGTTACTACAAGAAAGTGAAGGTCTCGAACTTGGTTAAAAATCTACCCAAAGATCCACAAAATATCTGATCAGAAGCTACATGTTTTATTTATCTAGGCCCTTGCTCAAACTTGAAATAGATCATTTCATCAAACTTAACTTTTCAGTAAATAAATTTTACAAGATAATTAAGTACTATATATAGTTTGTCCTTGGCCACATTTTATAGTTTTTACCTGTGATTTGCCCACATCCAGTAATGTCAGTAGTTTGTTCAACAATCACAAAGAAAGCTCACTTTTTAGGATAAAATGATTCGGTTTTACTCTTTACGACGTACGTAATTAGCTCTCTCCCTCTCTCTTTCTCGTTTTAGCCTGTTCTTGGTTACATTTTTCAGCTCATCATCATCAGGTCTTTTTGGTCTCCACTGCAGGAGCACGACCCTCCCTGTACTACCACAGAATAAATACCAGTAGTACAGAAGTCTCACTCCGCAAATGTTTTCAAAGAAATATCTACTCACAGTGGTTAGCAATATGGTGTAATTTAGCTCGCGTCAAAACGCAGCACCTTTTTGTTTAGACACCTACAGAAATCCATTGCAAGCCAATTTTATCCTTATGACTCTGGACAAACGATTCATAATACACACAAAACTGACTAAAATAGACTCAGCGAGCGACGCGCTAGGGTTGATTACTACAAGAAGCTACTATCGCCATTTAGCGCACCGTATTATCGGTCTTCCATGCTGGTCTGGGAGACAAGAATAAAACTTGAATATAAATATAAATAAATATATGTAAGGGCAAATCACACCGATTGAGCTAGCCCCAAAGTAAGTTTAAACTTGTTTTATGGGATACTAACTCAACGATACTATATTTTATAATAAATACATATATCGATAAACATCCAAGACCCAGGACAATTTGAAAAAGGTCATTTTCGAACTTGCCCTGGCTGGGGATCGAATCCAGAACCTCCAGATTGGCGGACTAGCGTGTTGACCATTACACCACGGAGGTCATAGCTGCTTCTCTCCCCGCTCAAATCGTAGAAGCCGATCGAAGGAATGGGCGAAAATGCAAATCATGTTAATAGGCGATGCGGCTAGCAACCCATCACTATTTTGATTCCTTTTTCCACCTTCTCGCCCACCATCACGCTTAAAGTTGCCTTTGGGTATTGCGGCCCTGGGCTCTGATTGCTTAGAGCCGCAACACTTAAAATGTTCTGTCTGCCTCATTAGGGATAAAGACGTGATAGTATGTATGTATGTATCATCGTTTGGTAGTAAACTATAATTAATGAAATATAATATAACATGAGCGAAATTAAAGACTTTGTTTTAGCTGGTTAGATACCAGCTAAAACAAAGTCTTTAAAGTAGATACCGAATTCTATAGCATGTACTTAGTAGGTACATACCATTTCTGTAACTTTCATAATTATTTTGCTAGCGAACAGAAAAGTTCCTAAGTAGGTGGGTTAGGTACCTACTTATAACGAAACAGATCGTCAATCTCAAACCAAACATCAGAAATTTGAAAGAATAATATGTATACTTATACCTACGTTCCTATTTATTTTCGTAACCTAAGAAGGTACCTAGGTCCTAGGTATTAAACCTACTTAGTGTTCCTATCATGATGATATCTACCTATCATGAATGACAACATAATAATAATAACCACTTTAAAGTAGGTCTTACTTTTCAGCGTGCGTCACTGCTCGCACGTCAGCCCCGACTGAATTAGCCACCCGAGAAGGCCGCCGCGCGTAGGTATATTTTTGATACCTACACGGGGAGTGACACAGGCCTGGTACTACCAGAGCCATTACATACATTTTTCAGCTGCTTCGTTGCTTTGTAGCCTAGGGTCAGCTTTCTGACTTTTTCTGTTCTACTCTACATGGTCTTTTTCACTCTTGTTTGTATTCAAACAATGGCTTTACAGATGGGTATGAAATTTGGCATATAGCTTGTTACCTGGATTCACTCAATAGGATACTTTTTATCCCAAAATATAGAGGCTTCTATGAAGTTCTATGGCATTACACTTCACACAAACCTATTTCTTTATGCCTGTTGGGGTTGATAAAGCTTAAAACACAATATTAAGGTGAAGATATAGGCAAATGACCTTGAAGTGGCGCCCTCATTTGAAATAAATTGTTAACTCGTAAATATGGAGATAATTTCCATATTACTCTTCGTCATGCACTAGATAGCCCTTTAAATTATTTTATAAACCACCGTTGAAAGTATTTACATTAGTCCGTCTAGCTTTAAAACTTGCCTCCGCCAAAAGTGGCCACGGCAAGTTTTAAAGCTAGATGGATCACCAATAAAATAGTTTTAACGGCAGTTCATAAAATAATTTAAAGGGCTATCTAGTGCATGACGTAGAGAAATATGGAAATTATCACCATATTTACGAGTTAACAATTTATTTCACACTTTAAGGCCATTTGCCTATATCTTCGCCTTAATGAGTAGTGACACAAAATTACTTCGATTTGACCACGCGGGCAGCCGCCGCCGGCAACAATTAGTTTGAAATAATTCAGATTATTTTATTATATTTAACGTGAGATAAATAAACGGGCAAGTGCGAGTCGGACTCGTACGTAAAGGGTTCCGTACCACCGTACAATGTTTTAAAACGCTGAAGAAATACGTTTCTTGTATGACGACCCCCTTTAATAATTATTAACTTTATCTTATTTTTAGTATTTGTTGTTATAGTGGTCATAGTAATACATAATCGGTGAAAATGTCAGGTGTCTAGCTATTACGGTTCAAGAGACAGCCCTGTGACAGATGGACAGACAGCGGAGTTTCAGTAATAGGGTCCCGTTTGCACCCTTCGGGTACGGAACACTAGAAAAGACTATATCACGTGAGTCATCCGTTAATCAATTATAAATCATTGAGAGTTTATGTATAAAACTCCATCAGTTTTAAAAACAAACTGATTTGATGATAAATTTTTGCTCATAACGCGTAGTTAGGCGTCAGTTTATTTTGCAATGTTATTGTTATTCTCCTTATCGTGGTTACGTCTATTGCACTATACGACCAAATCGTACTCGGGAGGGTAGACAGTCATTTGCCAGCTATCCATGTCAAGGTTGCTCGATGTTTGAATCGTTCGCGTGTCTGTTCCCGATATAGGTACTTTATCGATTTATACTCTTCCGATTTCAAGTGTAAGAATCGCAGATTGCGAAACGGGACCGATCTTTTGCATAACATTACCATAAATAACCACTTTGAGTTACGAAAAGGCACAAGTTTCAAATGGCTTTGGTTAAAACCGCAGACTAAAATTGATGAAAGCATTTATTCATGAAAGAAGGTCGGTGGCTCAGCGGTCCTCGCAATTTCTGGCGCTAACGCGTTTTAAGTATTGCCGAGTGTAGGCTGAACCTGGATGGGTGCGCTGGTAGTGCCACTGTATCTAAAGTTCCCTGATTAGAAAGGCATTTAAAGCTCGGTTGTTATCGTTGGACGACTGTCGTTAGATGCCTAAGGCAGCTTACAAATCTGACGCCACACCAATGTTGGTAACTGGCATTGGAAAGAGCGAAAAATCGTCCAGTTTTTGTTAACCTATGAGAGATGAGACTGTCGGTCGCCGGGGTCTTTGGCTAAAAGTCATCAATTCTTATTGAATCCGGGTGATTGATTTACAAAACCACTTTATTACAAAGGATACGCTGCCTAAGGGGGAAGATGAAATGCAAAAATTAAATGTAAAAGCTTTTGAGGCAGTTTTAATCACTCACTTTCATTTACATAATTGATGTCGAAGCACATTGGTTTCGTATTTGCGAACATTTATTTTTCTTGCATAGTGTGATCGCTTCGTAGTAAAGGACTCTGAGTATTTATTTAAACAACAAGCTGGAATCAATAGGCAAGGGAACATACGACATGATTCCCACGACATATTAAGAGCCCGTACTAAATTCTTAGAGCGATCTTAAATATTATCAATATTAACGAAATACTCACTTTGAAATAAAAACACCGCAAAGTTCAGGACTAACTCTAAACATAATAAGTTTCGAAAACACGATTGCTTAAAATTTTCTCGATAGAAAAACATTGCGAAGTTGCCTCCAAATCACCTCAGAATTATACTAAAACAGAAAGTATTTAAGAAATACAATAAATTAGCACTTGTAACTTTGGATTATAATTGTATTAAACATAAGGCAGTCATCATATGTCATACTTTTTAAATAACACTTAAATATTCTTTGTAAAACGAAAAAAACCTCAAAACCAGAACCAGCCTCATCGACCCACCGCTATTCCCGACGCCCCGCATGGCTCGCTGTCTCGCTTCGGCTAGAGTTAATTTGTGTGCGTGGAAGTGGGAGCAAAATTTAGATAATTGACATCATGCGCCCTCTTAATTACCAACCCACGACAAAGTTCTTACTAAATATAATTTTGAAATAAAGCCTTTGGAACTAATTCGAGTCTTTGGCGTTGTCGTTATTATGCGTTTGAAAATAATGCGTAAGTTTTTGAGTGAGCGACCTTGCTATTGATTTTATAAAGGACTTATATTTGAGGAGTGTCAAAAAGTGAAAAGAACTCAGTTAAAGGATCAGGTTTTAAAGACACTATCCTTATAGTTGAATTTAACGGCATGCTTGTTCATTCAACTTGGCCTTGCCGGTTTGAGAGCAAAAAAGTAGAATTCATCAGCTGATTTTTCTCCCGCGCAGTTCTTATCATGGAAGTTAATCGAGCGTGTGGACACCAGCACTAAGTGACTATTGGTGAAGGCTTTTTCTATCTAAGCACACCACAACTTGCGACCTTTGACTGTTTGGTAAGGGTTAAGGTGAATACCAAGCAGAAGTGGCGCCCTCATTCAAAATAAATTGTTAACCATTGAAAGTATTACATTAGTCCGTCTACGACGGATCACCAATAATATTTTCAACGGTAGTTCATAAAATAATTTAAAGGGCTATCTAGTGCCTAACATTGAGAAATATGGAATTTTTTACCATATTTACGAGTTAACAATTTATTTCAAATAAGGGCGCCACTTCTGCTTGGTATTCGCCTTAAAACGTACTTGTTCTCATATAAATAAAGAAATATATAAGGACAAATCACACTGATTGAGCTAGCTCCAAAGTAAGTTTTAAACTTGTGTTATGGAATACTAACTCAACGATACTATAGTTTAGAATAAATACATATATAGATAAACACGAAAAAAAAATAAGACGTTTAATGTATGTTAAACAAAAATACTGGGTATTGAATGTTAAGAATCCCCGTTTTGTTTGTGAAAGGTCAGGTGTTCGTGTTCGACTTATGGCGTTAAAATGCGGCTTTTGCATAATTTGCTCTTTGTATGTCAATACTGCATCTGATTCGACGCTGACACTACCTCATTGTATTGTCCTACTTGCAATGTGTTTTCTTCTGTTGATTTTTTTAGGCTTATGCCCAACACTGGGTAGGTACCTTAAAGCTGTTGATGATGATGATATCGAATCATTTAAAGTGCATACTATTAAGCTCTTATGTTAATTAGTTTCTGTTGTGAATTAACAAAAACTAACGAAAAAATTCGAAAAAATAGTAACTATGCCCTTTAACATTTATGGACAAATTACACATATTGAGCTAGTCCCAAAGTTGGAGACAGGTTGGAGACTTGTATTATGAGATACTTACGAACGATAGTACTACATATATTTTATTACAAATACATATACGAGTACTTACAGACTAACATCCAAGACCCAGGTCAATCTGAAAAAGATCATTTTTCATCTTGATCTGACCGGGGATCGAATCCGGAACCTCCGGTGTGGCAGCTTGGCATGATAACTAGGCTTAGTGACTAAGCTACAAAGGTCGTTTAAATAAAAAAAACATTTTGAGTAAGAAAAAGGGCGAATAAAATTTTTATTCTATGTTTATAAAATATACCTACTCAATGATGTAATTTTCACGATCGTTAAATTTCAACTACGCAATTCCATTTAGATAAAACTCCAGCCTCTAAAACTAAGTTGAAACTGTTGTATGTGCGATGAAGTCGCTCAAAATGCAAATACCACTTAAACCCTAGGCTTAGATCTCCTGACTTAAGTGGGCAACTAAGTAGGTATACGATGTTGCCTCGGATTTTAATGTGGTTCTATACCACTTTGTTGAAGACTATATGAAGGAGGCTTATGCCCAACAATGGTTTTATGAATCAAATGGTTTGATGATCGCAGATTAAAAGATAGAAGATAAACATTTACCTAGTCTATCGTTTATAGATTGATTGAAACCTATTGAACACAGACAGACAGACTAAAAAAATATATGTATGGTGTACATTACCATGCAAACTTCCACCGAAAATGTAGTTTGTGCTTGCACGTGATGTTCTTGACCCAGGGGGTGCCAGGGGGTAGGACGCGGGGTGCGACGGCGGCCGGGGCGGCGGCGCGGCGAGCTAGCGGCGACGCTGCTGCGTGGCGGCGCGGCAGTGGCGTAGCGTGGTGGTGTGGCGTGCAGTACCCTTAACTGGCACGGGGCGTGGCGGCCGGGGCGGCGGCGCGGTGAGGCGAGCAGCAACGCGGCGAGCTAGCGGCGGTGCTACTGCGTGGCGGCGCAGCAACGGCTTGACGGCGTGCGGCAGTGAGGTGGTGTGGCGGCGTGAGGCGGCGGTATACGCAGCGGCAGCGTGGTAGCGTGCGGCAGCAGCAAGTGCAGCGGCGGCGTAGCTGTGTGCTGCGGCGGCGGGTGCAGCAGCAGCGTGGCAGCGTGCGGCGGCAGCGAGTGCAGCGGCGGCGTAGCTGTGTGCTGCGGCGGCGGGTGCAGCAGCAGCGTGGCAGCGTGCGGCGGCAGCGAGTGCAGCGGCGGCGTAACTGTGTGCTGCGGCGGCGGGTGCAGCAGCAGCGTGGCAGCGTGCGGCGGCAGCGAGTGCAGCGGCGGCGTAACTGTATGCTGCGGCAGCGTGGCGGCGCTCAGAGCCATGCCAGGGTCGTCCGTGCAGCGACTTGAGTGGACTGTATATGGGGGTCGGGCCAGCAGGCTTGTGAGGGAGGCAGAAGGCCTAGCTCAGGTGTTGAATGAATGAATGAATGAAAAACTCTTTATTGCACCTAAAAAATAAATAAAAAATAAAAAATTAACAAAACACAAATATATATACATAGGTACAATGGGCGGTCTTATCGCTGACAGCGATCTCTTCCAGACAACCAGTGGATGGAGAGAAATGTAAGCACGTGAAAAAGAAACGGTGGCGCAAAGAAAACGATAAAATGAGATTAATAGTTACATAAATAAGGCTACTTTTAAATTAGCATATATCAATACACTACACGTATAGGTATTCTATAATATACTTACACATAAAAACTACATATTTATAATACAATATATCTACATATATAGGTATAATTAATATAGTATACATAAATATATATATATAAATACATATACTACAATTGCTTTAATAATGTACGATTACTCAGCTTGATAGACTTCTTTAAGTCTGTTTTTGAAGACAGAGACAGATTGTGCGCGTCTGATAGACTTAGGCAGTTCGTTCCACAAACGCACAGCTTGAACTGTGAACGAGTGGTCGTAGAAGGATGACCGATGCATCGGCATACTGAGCATGAGAGTATCTGAGGACCTCAAGGTACGTGTAGGATGGTTACAGCGAAGGAACACGAAACGTTCTTGAAGATAGCGTGGGGATGTGGGATTGAATAATACATTATATAGTATAGAAAGGATATGAGTATCCCGGCGAAGACGTATGGGAAGCCACTTGAGCTGGGATCGAAATTGAGAAACATGATCATACTTGCGCAAACCAAAAATAAATCTTATACATACATTTTGAAGTCGCTCAAGCTTGTCAAACTGGTCCTGTGTGAGGTCAAGATAACAGGCGTCGGCGTAGTCTAAGATAGGAAGCAAGAGTGACTGAGTTAGCGCAATTTTAGTGGCAGTAGGCAAAAAGTTGCGAAGTCTTCTAAGCGAAGCTGCCGCCCCGAACAATTTACGGCTTACAATTTCCATCTGAGGTCTCCAAGACAACGTCTGATCAATAGTTAAACCTAAATTTTTAACACTTTCAGAATAAGGAATAGTTACACCATTAAGTTCTACGCTAGGCAATGACAACCAATCAACTGACGCTAACATATATATGGTGTTCAATAGTCTTAAGGTATAATCCAGAGTGGATTATATTTATTGCACATTCACATTTAAAAGTCACACAAATAATCACAGATTTAAAGTCAATAGAAAAAATGATGTAAAAAAAAATAAAGAAAATAAAAACATAAACCTTCAGGGAACTTTTCACTTATTTCACCACTTTATTACATCAAACTACTTATCACTATGACTGTTCACTATGACTACTTGTTATAACTGTTCACTATTACTGTGCACTATTACTATTCACTACTACTATTCACTACTTGTTATCACTGGACTGCTTGAGGTAAACTGAATGCCTCCATACAAACCGTGACTTGATTTATACAGTTTTGGGCTGTAGAATTCAGCGAAAATCAAGCCAATCATAATATTCGAATTATTTTACACTTTAAAAACTTACTATGTTCACCATCAAATTTTTGCACACGGTTCTGTTTTCTCTATTTCCTTTTCTGTCTTATGTGTGCATCTCTTTCTAGTGTAATCTACAGTTCTTATCGGTTTGTACTATGAAGGTAGTCAATTATTTACAATTTCTTAATTCTCAGTCCTGTGTTTCATCTTTATACATGTTTTATAATAATGATTTTCAACATATAATCATTAATTATCAAGTTATTTACAAAAAACCATCTAGCGGTTCTCGTTATGGTATTGCTTTTTAGTTTGCAGTCAGTTTTTTACAGAAAATGTCTAGTGGCTCTCGTTATGGTATTGCTTTTTAGTTTGCAATCAATATTGCTATCTCTTTCTTACAATATGTACCATAACGTAACTTAGAATTTAGGGGAATAAAACAACCTAGATCATTATACATTTCAACTTAAATTAATGCCCTATCTAATAAAAAAGTATTTATTTCCAAAAAACTTAACTAACTATATACCATACAACTATCTTAAGGGATTTTAACTATGGGAAAAATTTATCTTCTAAAACCTATCTTTACAATTTTTCCTAACTAAAATCATCCTTATTTTCATATCATTTTTGTACGTCGCTGACATAGTTTTTTTTTAATACGTCATAATCATATTATGTTACTTGCTGCTACGGAACCCTTCATGGGCGAGTCCGACTCGCACTTGGCCGCTTTTTTCAGTCACTTGACAGTTTCTCTTTCCATCAGATTTTAAAGGCATACAATTTATTTATTTTTGAATGAATATAAAAATCTTTTTGTTTTTGGTTTCAGATTATGTTAGGTACTTTTAATATTTTTGATAATATAATTTTCGCTTATAACTAGCTTTACTACGCACATTTGCCAAAAGTGGCCGTTTTTCGCAAATGTGCGTAGTAAAGCTTAACGATCTCACTTTAAACTGTAAACAGTAGTTCATAAAAAACTTTGAAGGGTTATCTAGGAATTGGTAGTAGCAAAATTTTTAATGGTGTCTCCGTTTTCTTTGAAATGATTTATTTTAAATGGGGGCAGCACTGGACCCTGGAAAATTCAGGTATGACCTTAAGTATTAGGCGCATAGGAACCAGCAAGCGACTAAGTGAAGTTTATGGAGATACAATACAGTGATACGTGGCCGGAACCACACGGCAATACAGTAATGCCGTGTGGTTCCCGGCAGAGTAGAATAGGACCACTCCAAGTCTTCTTGTGGATGTCGTAAAAGGCTACTAAAGGACAGTTCCGTAACTGCATATAAACAGACCTCCGATAGGCAGCAGCGTCGGAAGTGCGATAGGGACCCGCCACTGCGCTCGCCAACCCGCCTGCCAAGCGTGGCGAGTATGGCAAAACCCCTCAATGAAGGTACAAAATACGACCAGGCCCCCAGTACCCGGCAGCCCTGCTATTCCTGACTCCGGTAGCGGTCATGGTAACGGCAGGGCAGGGGGTGCTAAGAATCCCCGGATGGGATCCGGCTACCACCACCGGCGAAAACTGGCCCTGGTAACATACATCGTCTGCACTTTGAGGCAGACGAGAAACTGGCTGAGGTGTAAGAGGAGATGAGTAGGTTACGGTGGGACATAGTGGGGTTGTCTGAAGTCCGAAGTGAGGGTGAGGGCACGACAACCTTAGAGTCCGGTAACCTACTCTATCACCGGGAGGGAGACGAAAAGAAGTCCCAGCATGGTGTCGGGTTTCTCGTTCACAGGTCCCTCATAAATAACGTAGTGACCATCGACAGTGTTTCTAGGGTAATATACCTAATACTCAGAGTATCCAAAAGATACTCGTTGAAGGTCATACAGGTATACATGCCGACCGGAACACACGAGGTTGAGGTAGTGTATGAGGACATTAGTAGAGCCATACACGCCTCCAAAACCCATTTCACGGTTATTATGGGGTCTTTAACGCAAAACTGGGCAAGGGACGCGATGGAGAGATCAGGGGCAATTTTGATATGGTAAGCGCAATGACAGGGGGCACAGGCTGGCTGATTTTCTGGAGGAAGAGGGACTCTTTGCGATGAACTCTTTCTTCAAGAAGCCGCCACAGAGGACCTGGATGGGTCCTAGTAAGAATAACCAGCCCCCAGTCAAGAATGAGATAGACTTCTACCTGACAGCAAAGAGGCAGATATTCAATGATGTCTCTGTGATCAATATGATTAAAACCGGCAGCGATCACCGTATTGTAAGAGGCATCTTGAATATCGACCTCCGACTTGAAAGGTCAAGGCTTATGAAGTCTACGCTCCGACCATCGCTGAACCAGATCCAAAACCCCGCAAGCTTTCAAGCTGAACTCTCCAATCGCTTTGAACTTCTCCAGAATTGCGTTTCAGTGGACGAGATAAGCAACGGGTTTATAGGAACTGTCCAAGCAGTGGGATCTAAGTTCTTTAAGTCCCGCCCTAAAAGAAAGCTTAAAAAAATCTCTGCTCAGACCCTAGACCTTATGACACAGCGACGATCCATGCCGCTGCAAACCTCCGAAGACGCTAAGTCATATCGAAAGCTCAACCGACAAATTCAAAAGTCCTTGCGACACGACATTCGCTCCTTTAATACTAAATGTATTAAGGAGACAATAGAACAAAACAAAGGTTCCAAAGTGTTTGCAAGGGCTATGTCTACTGCTACAGAGCCGATTGACTAAGCTGAAGACGGAGGGCGGAAGCGTTGTGTCGACGAGGGAGGGGGTTCTGGGAGAGATCGAGAGGTTCTATGGGCAGCTATATACATCCGTTGCAAAACCTAACATAAATACGGCAAAAGATTCAAGAGCCATGTTAACCCGACACTATACCGAAGATATCCCGGACATCAGTCTGTACGAGATTAGGATGGCTCTCAAACAGCTTAAAAACAACAAGGCGCCGGGCGAGGACGGAATTACAGCAGAGCTTTTGAAAGCGGGCGGAACGCCGGTACTGAAAGTCCTTCAAAGGCTCTTTAATTCCGTTCTACTCGAGGGAATGACGCCAGAGGTGTGGAACAGGGGTGTGGTGGTTCTGTTCTTCAAAAAGGGTGACAACACTCTCTTGAAGAACTATAGGCCCATCACACTTCTGAGTCATGTGTATAAGTTGTTTTCGAGAGTCATCACGAACCATCTCACTAACAGATTTGATGCCTTCCAACATCCCGAACAAGCCGGGTTCCGAAAAGGCTATAGTACCATGGACCACATCCATACGCTGCGGCAGGTTATAGAGAAGACGAGGGAGTATAACCAGCCGTTGTGCTTGGGGTTCGTGGACTATGAGAAAGCCTTCGATTCGATCGAAACATGGGCCGTGCCGTATTGACTATCGGTATATCGAGGTGTTGAAGTGTTTATACAACAAAGCCACTATGTCGGTCCGAGTACAGGAGCTCAGTACGAAGGCTATTCCATTGCAAAGAGGCGTGAGACAGGGAGATGTCATATCTCCAAAACTGTTCACCGCTGCTCTGGAAGATGCCTTCAAGCTTCTCGAATGGAAAGGACTGGGCATTAACATCAATGGCGAGTATATCACTCACCTTCGATTTGCCGACGATATCGTCATGGCAGAATCGATGGAGGACTTAAGTACGATGCTTGAAGACCTAAATCGAGTTTCCCAACAGGTTGGCCTGAAAGTGAACATTGACAAGACGAAGGTCATGTCGAACATGCACGTAACGCCTTTACCTGTTTCTGTTGGGAGCTTCAACCTCGAAGTTGTAGACCACTATATCTACCTGGGTCAATTGATCCAGGCAGGAAGTTCCAGCTTCGAGGAAGAGGTCTTTCGACGAATCCGACTCGGCTGGGCAGCGTTCGGGAAGTTACGCAGTGTCTTTTCGTCCAAAATACCTCAGTGCCTTAAGACGAAAGTGCTTAATCAATGTGTGTTACCAGTGATGACTTATGGCTCTGAAACGTGGTCCCTTACTATGGGTCTCATAAGAAGGCTCAAGGTCGCTCAGCAGGCTATGGAGAGGGCAATGCTAGGTGTTTCTTTACGTGATCGAATCAGAAATGAGGAGATTCGTAGAAGAACTAAGGTCACAGACATAGCCCAGCGGATTAGCGCATTGAAGTAGCAGTGGGCGGGGCACATAGCGCGAAGAACCGATGGCCAATGGGGCAGAAAGGTTCTCGAGTGGCGGCCACGTACCGGCAGGCGCAGCGTTGGACACCCACCTGCTAGGTGGTCAGACGACCTGAGCAAGGTTGCAGGAAAACGCTGGATGCAGGCCGCTTCCGATCGGTCGTTTTGGAAATCCTTGGGGGAGGCCTACGTCCAGCAGTGGACTTCCTGTGGCTGATATGATGATACGTGGCGTTTTCTCGAGTACTCTGGTACGTAAATAGTAGCTTTTTGTAGTAAGTAGTCTATTTCCAGATTTTCCTGTCCCATTTTCATGTTAAATTCAAAAGCACACAAGCAAATTTATTTTGTAATATTGTCACAACATGTGTCGGCTATCTACAACGCTAAAAGCGTCATACTGTCCCAGTTAAAATAACATTTTCCAGTGCTGGTCTGTAATACCCATCTAAATGCTAAAGGTCGACCTGAGCACAGGATAAGAGTGTGATATCAGATGCAGAGCTTTCCCCCAGGCAAATACAATGTTAATATCTCGTTTCCTAGCTAGACAATTATTTGATTCAAACAACCGATAGTTTTTTTCTGATTTAATGGAGATTGTGGCGAATCTGCAGTCAATAAAGTATTTAGCGCAGGTTTAGACTAGAATGGCAATGGCTGGCATGCAGATAACTTTTGCTGTCAGACCATATTCACCTTTATTTCTGTCTATGAAATGCATAGAATAACTTGAGAAGGACTTGTTCGCTTGTGGTTGCGCGGCACCGCTGGCGGCCGCGAGACTAGCGTTTCTCAAGCTAGACAATGCATTGATAGAAATACAAATAAATATGGCTTGACAATGAAAGTGCGCTGCCGGCCGCTGCCATTCCAGTCTGAAGCAGCGCTTACTGTACGTAGAATCAACAATCTATCTAAATTCATTGCGATTTTGCTACTGCATCCATAGATGTGCGTGTGTTTTCCCTGCGGTTGACTGTAGCATTTAACGCGGAGCAAATTCCTGTTGTATTGAATTGTGCACGTCAATTGTTCCTACAGAAATATGCAGTTATTTGGTTGGATTAAACAGTTGTTTTCTTTTTATAACGTTTATGTGATGACGTTTTAATTAATATTCATTTACTATGCAAATACACATTTTATAAGCATCTGATATATGACTTATCATCTTATTAAAATAACAACGGCTGGGACCGTAGGCTTCGATCGTTACTGTCTCGGTTAAAGTTTTAATGACATCCGGAGTTGTAGATCAAGCTCAAGTTGTTTCGTGTAGGCTCGTCTTGTTCTACATCAGTTCCCTATGTTGGACGTTCCTTGCTTGAATCAGCTAGTCCAAGTAGTTCTCTCTTATTTCTTTGTCAAGCAGTCATCATTTTAGCTCTTTATATGACTATTCTACCAACCTCAATTTCAACCTGAATTTTTTTAGTCAGTCAAATGACATAGAAAACAGCAAATGCATTTACTCTTTTCTTACTTTTGTCATTAACATCACGTTGAAATGTATCATAACATCGAATGTCCCCTCAGTTACTATCTTTCGCATTCCTTCCCATAGACGGCAATAAACTGCGAAAACCAAGATTTCTTCAGCGCTAGATAGACAACAATGAACCTGTTAAGTCGTGTAATTTGTCTTATCTCTCCTTTCATACGCCAAGTGACACTACTATTGTCCAAGGTAAGTTAGTCCGAACAATGGGCGAGCATTTTCCATTTTTGTTTACTTGTCTGGCGTATCATCGATCTTCATTATTTTTATTGTTTATAATAAACTCTTGTTATTATTTCTTAAATGAGCTTCCAATAAGTTAATTGGTTTTCTTGAAATTAGGAGCAGGATCTTGCTATTGTACTTGGGTAATTGTTTTATCTTTTTCATTATTTCCATGAAAATAATCTTATTTATTATAATCAATCACTTTTGTGTACACAACTTTGTATTAGTTCATTTCGTGGGATCTATAGAATCGTGAAATAATAGTTAATTTATTTGCTTTCATTTTTTTATTCTTTGAATAATACTAGGTAGGTATACTTATATTCTCTTTAAAGCACTAAGAAGTAAGAGGTTTTTTGTGGATTCATTGTGGTTTTGCAATCTTAATTAATAGCAATATTCCCGAAGAGTATTCCAATGTTTTTCATTCATATTCGTTCATGTTAAATATTTACTATATTTTTTTATGACTCAGAATTAAATATAAAATGCACAACCTTCTAGAAGCGAACACAGCATGCAGCAATCAATTAATATAACATCAATAAAGAAGTTAAAAGACAAATCTAGTCTCTACACATAGTTATTTCATGCCATCAACAGATAACTTGTGCGGGCCCTAAACCGATCAGAACTTTCCTCTTTGTGATATTAGCTCAAGTAGTTTGTAGGTTACATCTAAAAATAGAAGTTAGGGAGAGAGGAGTGCGAGAAAAGCCCCAATTTAGCGCTAATGCGAAGCCTCCCGATCAATGGGCGCTTTTCTGCTTTTCCTAAAGCGATTGCTGAATTGCTGAAGGGACCGACTCTTTGAGTTTAGATGGGGTGATTTGAAATTATCGTTCGCAGATTGGAGTTTTGTCGCTAATTAAAGTGGGCTATTATAATAATGCGTTACATTGCTTTGTTTTATCTTTGTTGTTTATGATGTCTTTGTTTACATTATCAATGACTATGTAATTTTCGCTGTCGTTAAGAACTATTCCGAAATCGCATTTGTAATTATTATGCATAGACTACATCGCCTAAATAATGCCCGTAAAACAGTTTTTATATGGTCGATAAACAAAAGTATACTGGCTAAGTTTATAGACCAAGTTACAGATAATTAACTGTTGTTACTTCAAATAAATCTGTGTTTATGAGCAAACAGGCTTGAACGTAACGTACTCGTAGCTACATTCCACTTGCAATGATTTGCTTTTATTTATATCGATATATGGAATGAAATGCGTCAATTTGCTGCAAGCGCTGCGATTTGGAGGCGAAGGTGCGATTCCGGGGTGTCAGGCCATTCTGGGCGCCCGTCTGCTGTCCTGCCTGACACAGTTGTTGGCGCCGGCGCGCGGTGACTCTCCCTGAGACCCAGCCAGACGACACGCGGTCGCGATACCCGACGCTACCCGTTCCCGTGCGTCCCGAACTCCCGCGATTTCGAACATTTCGTGAACGAGAATCGCCCGATTATTGTTTCCGATTTCCGAACAATAGTGATGTGCGTAAGCCCGCTTCCATCAAAGTGATTGTAAACAACGATTCACGCGTAACGAACAGTTTGACTTTACTGTTTATATCAGGGAGCGTGGACAGTGACGCAACTGAGTGGTTCTCGAACTGTTACTGTGTAAATATTTAGAGCTACTTTATAGCTCTTTTTAGTGTGTAAATAGATTTAAAAGCCGTCAAGCTGTATTCTTTCGAAAGTTTCAAGGTTTATGAGTACGATGAGGACAGAATGTACAACGGCCACGAAGATGGCTTTGGCACGTCTGATAGGAGTAAGTTTGTAAACATTCGCTTTAGCAATAACAACTTCTGAAGTTATTTGCAGATATTTTTGCATGGATTTGCAAGCTTTACTAAACTTTAGGAGCTTTCGCAACTTCCTAAATAACCCAACTACAGTTAGTGCAACTTGCTTCTCTTTTATATTATTTAGAAATATTTTCTGTATGACTCGTTTCAGAATCATTTATTTCATGTTTTGTGATAATTTTTATCGCTTATTAAGATAGAGGCATGTGTCTGATATAAGATGATATCTTTAATTTTATATTACGTTTCCGTTTAGATTTGCTATGATGTAACACATTTTTATTTGTATAAACGAATCATATGAATTTAGATTTCAGATTCTGTCAGTGGCAGACTTGTAGTAACTATAAAATTTCAACCTTCAGATATTTCTGGAAGTGATAAACGGCAAATTTATCTTATAGATAACTTTATTTTTATGAACCATTACTTGACTTTTAATTTTTTCTATTTGCTTGCTCTTTTAGATAACTTCATTCGACAAGTAAACAATATATCGATGATGTAAGCCTTTAACCACGTAGGTCACCTGGTTTAACATCTGAACTGGCACGAAGATCATAGCTCAGCAGTTTATTTAAAATATTGCCTTTGTGTCAAGGTGTTAAGTACTACGTGCGCATTGCGTGCACTGCCATAGTATTCCAATGCGTGTTTTATTTAAATAAATAGAATTAATTAGAGCAAATATCAATGTAACCAGGCTGACTTTTTATCCACCAGCCAAATTTATGAAGCAAGTTCAGCCCATAATACAGAACTACTTTCCATAAAAACAATTAACGAAAAACTAAAATAAAAATTCACGTTCCCATATAAAATCAGTGGTCAGCCAAACGGATTTCGTATGGGAGGACGAAAAAATTTATCGATTTTCAATAACTTTTTTTATAGAAAGTAGTTCAGTATCATGAAGTGAACTTGCTCCAAAAATTTGGCTGGTGTTTAAAAAGTCACTCCGTATACGACTAGATTAAGTTGAATCGAGGATATTAATATTACAACTTTCCAAGGACTCAATTATGGCTAAAGTGACCGCTTGATGAATTATAATTGCGTCTTAGAAGAATTAATTTATTAAGATTTAGATAAGTACATACAAATACAAACGGTATACAAAAATATGAAAAGCTATTATTTTTAATATTTGCTCTAAAATAAATCAAAAAAATTGGTTGCCTGTAAAGTCGGTATACGGGCGAAAGTTTTACGTGACAAGTCTTTTTATGTCTGTCTCTCTCGCTCTTAGGCGGGCTAACCATGCCCGAGTGGAAGGGACGCGTGCCTCTCACTCGCTCTCATTGTGAGCGCATAACGTGAGCGGAGCGTAACGCAGTTTCTTGAAGTGTCACCCGGCTAACCAATTTATAAGACGTTGTCACGTCAATAAATTGGATTATACTGTTCATTTCCGTTTTTAATATTATCAACTTCAGATCATGACAATTTATTGTGTGAACAAAAAATATTAAAAAGAACACCTTGGTACAATCAGATTAGCCATTTTATTTTGGTATTTTGTTAGGTCTAAAGTTTAAAAGATTTAACATCCTTTGTACTTATAACACTTCGCACGTAACAAAAAAGTTCGTGCAAATTCCCGTCAATATACATAAAGCATGTAGCTATTTTACTCTTAAATATAGCCATATAAAGTCAGTAAGGGGTGTGCAAATTGAAATCTTAAAGTTGTACTTATAACATGGCACCTGTCTTTGTTTCCCGCTTCGGCAGATGTGCCACCTATTCATCACGCGATGATTGGCAGCCGCACCTGTCTCTGCCATATGGTACAATTGGGTGATTTATATACGGCTTTTAAGGAACAAGTCTTGAGCATGTTTGAGTATTCACCTAATAACCTTCGGCCACTTTCAAAACCAAAGCTTTTTAGCAGTTTTTATTTTATCTTAATACTCTTTCACTTTGTCGCACTGGTAGAGTTTAATACCCATTATTCTTTCTATTATGTTTATCTTTGGTGTTATCTTTATTTGAATTATTTGACTTGTTCTCTCTCTCTTGCTTTGACCTTCCTGATCATCTCACACCTGTCAGAATATTGTCCAACTAGTAAGAATGTGAGCCCTTTCCGGATACATTCTTATTATTATTAGAGCAAAATGTAAAGTCAGTAATAAAATATGAATTTTTAATTTAAGTCGATACATATTTTAAAACTTGTTTTTTTTATCAGCATTCAAAATTTTCACACATGTAATGCTTTTTAATTCTATCTTCATATTGTCTGCGAATACATATCGTAATTAGGTAGTTACTTTATACCCCTTGGATTATTTAGTATTTTGCAAAGTCGTGACAGTTTTGCATAAAGAAAATTAGGAAATATTCATAAATTTTAAAATTAATAATGAAACCTTTTCGAGTCGAGCGTGCTATTGCTAAAACTCGTGTCAGATTTGCAATAATCACATGGATGACGATAAAGAAGATGTGGTCTTCATCTCTCTTGAAGATGAAGACCGCATCTTTTCATAGGATATTCTTATCTCCTATGCATGACTAAACTATATGCCATCTAAGGCGGTTCAGTTTTTGCGGAGTTTATCCCATATACTAGCAACCCCTTAGAAATTCCTTTTATGTGATAATTTCGAACCTTGTCCAACTTCATTATACCTCCTGACCATCATCCTCACTTGTGTTGTTCATTTTATTTTCTCATTAGCTAGCACTCGGTAAGATTAGTTCTAAAAAAAATGCTTTTACTAAATACAAAGCTTTGTTAAAATATTCACTTCTACACAAACTTCAATCAATACGACAGTCGTGATGTTTCACACGACTCAGATCAATACTATTTTATAAATTTATGTGTAGACGGTCGTTTGCATTTATTCTATGGTGATTAACATTTCCTAAGACCGTTGTATTCTATTGTCACTCCCTGTTCCACAAGGTACTTAATTGTAATGTTTATGACGTCTTGCATAAAGCATTACACACATAATAATATCAACTTATAATATTGCAGCAACTTAAGATAAAATGCCCTACGCTCTGCTTTGACGTCGTTTTTAAATATGATCTTTGATTTGAAAAATCTTTACTTCCTCCTAAGATTTTTTATTACAATAGCAGTAAAGACGGATTGTCAGTCAGCCGTCTCTTTATTAATTACATAAAAACCACACATGGCTATTTAGGGATATTTTACCCCTATTTATAATAGGGGTTTCACATTCCGTTTATTTCTTTACAACAAATGAATTCTTCATCCAACAATTTTGGTTATTTGACGTTTCAATATCAAAAATTTTCCGTTGATCTAGAGTCTTACGTGTGATTCCGGATGACAATACAGTTACTGCTGGTCTTTCTGACTTGCTTACTAATCGTACCTATCTATTATGTGAGGATGTCGATGGTGACATTCAAAACTTATCCCTTCCGTCTATCGTAAATTATTCTTGAAAGACAGCTTCGTTTATTTTATGCGATTGTGATTGTGAATTTGACTGAGTGAAATATTTATTGGAGAACTAATGACATCCAGAAATTTTAAGGTTTAAGGTAAAATTTTAAGTACATATGTACCTCAAAATTTCTTGTGGTCACAGCTCTTCAGTTCTGTCGTTAGTCTCAAAAAAGTTAAAACAATCCAATACTAAGCTTGATTTAAACCTATACCGGTACCCGTCAGCTTCATTATCTTGGTGGTACGCAGAATCTTTTTAAACTTAATAGCAATGGAGAGAACGTGTAAAATCACTAATCAGCCATCACCTGCTAATGCGAAAACGCATACCCCTCATGAATGATTATATTAAGATTAGAAGCATAATCGTTTCAACACATCAGTCTCAATACTCAATAGATATTTCTCTTGAGTCTAGACTGGTGTAAGTCTATTTATAATACCTTGTATATTTTGACTACATGCATGTCAATTAGGTTGTACTCGCTGTCATTATGCAAACGAACCTTGCACAAGCGATTAAACATTGAAGATAATGGTCTACATTAAACCTGTACGACCTTTGAGGCAAGACTATCGGTCTGATATTGTTTTGCGATATGATTGATAATTCGGAACGAAACTCAGTACAGATTGTGGAAATGTTGATATCTGGATCTGGCTACTTGACGTCACCCGAGTATTTGCTAGAGTCAGCAAGTCCTTTATAGTCTCAGCAAGTGGAAGCCTTTTTATTTCTTCCAAATATACGGGCAGAAGTGTTGACGGCTAGCCTAAAATGAACAATACTCTTTTACTATAATGCGGTTATAGAAAAAGAGAATCACAGTGACAGAAATCTCAGACAAAAACAGTTTTAATGATTCGTGTCATGTTATTTTACATTGTTGTTCATGGATGCAAAATTGGCCATATTTCCCGTGGTTAAGCTGTGGTGTAAATTTGCTGAGTCTTTTTACTGTTTGCAATTTGCCTGTCATTGAAAATTAATTGTACTAACAAATACTTGTACTCACCTCGCAGAAATTAAATGAAAATTGATCATGTTGCGGTTAATGAATATAGAGTTAATAAGTGCTGCTCCTATTGTTTTCGTTAACGCGTTTCATTTTTATATTTACTATAAACATTTTCGCAGTTTTGTTTTCGTTCTTTTTATTTGTTCTTCTTCTTCTTTCTCTGTCCTGGGTTGTCGGATCGGGTAGGTTCTCCTCTTTTAACAGCTTCGTCATGCTAGTCCACCAGGTAGGTAGCAGATGGGCGACCTGGACTTCTCTTACGTTCAGGCAGGCACAGAGCTTTCTTAACCACTTGTTGTTCGTCTCTTCGCATTACATGGCCATACCATCGGAGTCTACCTTCTTTCACTTTTTCCGTAATGGAAGCAACTTTAAGACTACCACGTAATAAGTATTACGGATTTTGTCTAATCGAGTTCTTATTATTTGTTATTTCAATGTTAATGCACCGGTGTTTGTTATTTTCAAATGGCTTCACCATAATGTTATGTTTATGTATACATATTTTCTCTTGCCGTATACAATGCTTTGTTTTAAATCCTTTAATTTTCTTCGCTGTCTATGTGGAGTCCATTCGATACAGCCTTATAAGCGGGGAGTTAAGTAAGCGCGCAGAATGAACAAGTACACCGTCATCGCAAGATAAGAGTAGGTGAACTGGTGAACGGGCGTTGCCACTTAACTTGTCTGTCTGGCTGGCAGTCAGTAGGCTCCAGCGAGTCATCGGGGCGGCACGGCGCAAGCGCATGCCACTCAACTATCTAGGGCGCTCTTATGTGATACTTCACCATTTCTCCCGCTTATTATGGAAAAAGTGCACAGTGACCACTCAACACATTCTTGACCCACACTCGCGCATCGCGTCATTTTTGCAGTATTTGCAAATGTCAGAATTTTAATAATTATTTAGCGCTATATCTATGTGGGCTACGTGATAAGTGACAAGTGTGTGACCGTATTGTTTTGTATTTTGGCGAGCATTTCAGGGATCATATCCGTGTATCCGTTTGTAGGTAGACGTTTCTTGGAAGTGTCGCTAACAGTTGGTTTTGGTGAATGAGTCAGCTAACAGGCGTCGGGATTGTTAACTTTGTCAACGTGCTGCCCACGATATCTGAAGGTAATTTTGCAATTAATACTTGTAGTTAAACACAGACTGTAAAAATAATCGATTTCTCGCCGTGTTTTTATTCAATTTAACAACAAATGACTAGCGTTAAATGAAATCGAGTGAATAAATTGTTAAATCAAGTGCTACCAATAGCATTCGTGCTAGTTTTCAAATGCATAAACAATCGGCGAACGTTGTTTACATTTTATTTATAGGTACCCAGCACACGCATGTAAGTAACACATGTTGATGTAAATGGAGCCCTGCACTTACGGTGATTCTCTTATCTTATTACCTGTGTTGCATATCAATCTATTGCATTAAAATGCAACGGTTGATTGGTCGATTTTCATTCGTTTACACAACTTCATAAGTATCTTCTTAGGTGATGTAATTTGTACTTGAATTATAGTTTCTGTCTTTCTGATGATATAAATTGTCTAATTCAAATTCTATTACCTAACTCTTTCCGTTGTAGAGCGCGTATTAGTCACAGCCATCCTTAGGTTACATGTTTTATTCATCAAGCTGCCTCAGTTGTCTGTCTAACTTTGTCTTGAATCGTTTTAAGGAACGTAATAACTACCTGCTCCTAAATTCAGAACACAACATACTTGTTGTAAAAATACAACTTCACCGAAAAAAGGAAAACGATTTTCTGAAATGCTTCCAGGTGAGGATCCTTTCAAATTTTTAAATGTGAATGTCCTGGCGATTATGCAAGTAATGGAAATTAGTCATTACATGAATATGAATTTATGTTTCGATATTGCTTACCGAGATGCCGCTGTGAAAGTTTACTTTCTTTTATGCGAATAACAAGCATTCATTTCCAACTTCTCGCCAAATTCATTTTCTAACTATCGCAGTTGTAAACACTTCTTCAATGTCTCACGCACGGCTTTTGTTAATCTTTTTTGTAATAAGCTCATCTCATCATTATCATACCTATTTAAAATAAGATTTATTAATCGTATAAAATATTACAAACCAGCCTCTTATTACTTAGTACTCTTTAGAATCAAGATTAAAGAATTTCCAGGTGTGGCCTTGGTGGCATCCGTCGGCCATTCCAAAGGACATTCGCGTATCAGGAGCAGGTGCGAATACCACGATGGGGTCAACGAAATATCACGAACGATTTAATCTTCTCTGTCATTGCATTGCCTTCATCAGTTTTTAGTTTTGTAGTAAATCACATAAAATTACTAAAGCTACTAAATCGAATTATTAAACCAGTAAAAGAATGAAGAAATCTCCTGTAATTTGAGAGATGGATGTCTTCACTACAAAGATCTTTGATTATTCTCAGCGAACGATGTTCTACCAAGTATTTATTCTGTGGTTCTTCATAACTTAACAATAACGACTTCTTAAGACTATTGTTACCCTGTTAATTTTTCATACAAAACGCGAATGCGGTTTTCACCCCTTAAACCTACTCCAATATGTATGTAAGATTCATTTTTATACATAATTTAAATATCCATTTTTCGCAAAAATAAGTCATCATTATTTTTTAATTAGAGGGAATCAAATCAAATTCGGTTAATTTCATAGTTTTAGGGGTGGAAAACAGTTATCGCCCGAAACAATAATTTTCAAAAAATAATATACGCCTGGGTCCGGGAGACACAAACAAATATGAAACAACAATCTATCTAGAAACTACCAATTTTTGCCGCGTAGCATACGTACACACAACTCTAACGATTCCAAACGTGCAAAAATAAAAAACGGTTGCTTTTAATTAACCAATTATTGGTATTTATATTGATTATGTGCCAATTATACCTCTATATTAAAAGCTCAATTATAATCGTAAACTAGTTATAATGTTTAGATATTGTTGCTATAAATAATTAATTGGATAAAATATTGTATCGAGGTCGTCATTACGTTTAAAAAAAGACACATGCTAAACTAATATCAATATGTCTGAGATTCAACCTTACAATAGATTGCACAAAGAACAAAAATGGACCTGCACAAAACATACAGGCCTTGGTAAGCTTAATAGCTACCTGAGTACGTTAGCCATGACATGCGTTTGCGGCTCTAGGAAGTTGTTTGAGCAATTATATGTCATTTCCAAGACGGCAAAAAGTTGCTGGTACGTAGGTACAGTTAGATTTGCACATACAAGTCCTTAAGTCCATGGTTTAGATTTTATGAGGCTTTTTATCGAGGTGGGCTGTGGGCGGGAATTTGTCAAGATCATAAGCTTTTCTGTTAACTTTATTTATATTTATGATTAGTTTCTAAATAAGGATGATACGAGTTTTAATATTATAGTAGAGATATAGAGCTAACTAGTATAAAAATAAATAAACTAGTGACTCTGTGAGCTGTAAACCTCGCGACACACCCCCAACCCGTTGATTTTTATGGGATAAAAAAGTTGCGTCTTAATATGGTTAAAAAAAAAAAGATTTAAGGTCATTTTGAAAATTTTCCAAAAACAGAATCTACAAAAAAAATTTCACGAGAATTGGTTGACCGGCGACCCGTTGGCGAGAACAAACCGACAAACTGACGGACATGCATTTTTGGCCAATCTCGAAACTAATACCAAGCAACCAAGACGCTTCGCTCGCTCGGTCCAATAGGGAAAGGTTGAAAATTTTAAAAACGCCTGTATATTTTTCTGCTGTTGGGATTTACATTCCTCTTTACCATAAAAAAATATCAGATTTTTCTTTTCAGTCAATTTAATGTAAAAAATAATTCATTTTAAATCACGTAATATAAACTCCCATACGGCTCTTGTCGCCATTTCTTTTGCCCTGATCGTTTATTTATTTATGTATTTAAACTTTATTGAGCCAAAAGCTACAATAGGTAGACTTAATGCTAAAGCATTCTCTCCCTGTCGACCTTTAGGAGAAGAGAAACAGATCTTGGCGTCTAAAATAGATAGAAACAATCGTCTGACGTATTAAAAAAATAATTCTGTATGACAGTTGAGAACTTAACTGCCATATTTTGACAACGTATGACAGTTAAGTTGTCATCTGCTATATTACATTTTTCAGTCAGACGGCCTTTATTGGATAGAAAGGGAATTGAACATTTCGAAGATTGAGTTGTGTATTTGTTGAAGTCACATCATCTGTCAAAGATATCAGTCTGACGAATCGTACTTTACAATATCAATCATATTGTAAAGTACGAAGACGATCTTTAACTTAACGATTGTTTTATGTTTGACTCTAATAGACAACTGTACTTTTATAGCACTGACTGTTATAGAGAATTGTTCCGTTGGAACAATGAGCAATGTGATATGTGATATCAAGGGCATATACATGAAGAACTGTTCGTTCAATCGATTGATTACCTGGGACTCATTCCAGCACAGTAGGAGTATAAACGCTTACAGTTGTATTGTTGGACTTATTTAGTCTAGCTATGAAATTTAAATTGAAACTTGTTTAAAGCATCATCAGTATTCATAAGTGATAGAATGTTCTGATTTTGTATTGTAAAAGCGGGTGTTGGTATTATTCATTGCAATTTTTGTTTATTTCAATGCGCTTAGTATTTGATGATCTGTAATTAGGCGTTGTTGCTTAAATATTTTTCACAACACATAATTCATCAAGAAGGTGATAGATTTGCACTCTAGCTGTAACATCACCAGCTTCGATATACTTGCGGCTGCTGAATTCACTTCATATCAAATTTATTCTTACCTGTAAAATTATAACGTAGCTGAACTATATGTCCACTGAAATAAACCGAGCAGACTAAGTCATCTTGTGATTTCTAAATTCCACTTAATCTCATAACACCGGAACCCATAGGGAGAAGTGTACGCTTGGCTGGCCACGGCGAATCGGCCACACCTCGCTAAACCCGCCGCCGGTTTCCATGATATGGTAACTATTGTACTACTTGCATTTATATCTCCTTCAGTCATGAATTCTCTAGAAGTTTCGCATCTCGTGTGTTAATGTTCTGACAGGAACCCATTTGGCAAAAGTAATGAGATACATTAATGACTTCAATGAAATAATAATATTTTTATTTGTAGTTACGTTTTTCGTTCGGTTTGTCTGTCTGTACTATAGAGACCTATCTCAGAAACGCTAGTCGTTTCTGAAGTTTCTACAGTACAGACAGTAGCATTTCAGGGGGAAAATTTTACATACATGTATTATTATTATCGTTAAATTATTATAATTTATAACATTTAAACTAGATTTTCGTATTCGTATGTTTATGGGTTCATCTGCTAAACCACAAAATGGATTTTTCGAGACTACTGCGGGTGGAACGGGAAGAGCCAAGATTGCTTAGGGTGTTTAGGTCTATTTTGTTTTGTACCATAAGATTGATGAGAAACTTGGTTGATGACCGACTATATGTACAGACTCATTTAGTTATTGTTTCCTATTATTTGTTAAAATTTCCCACTCGTAAATAAGTGTAAATATTTATATGAAATTCGCTTGTGTAATCTTAATTAGGACAAACCAGGGAAAGTACCTACGCCTATGGTTACAATCTGTGGTTACAATTAACAACGTGAACGATGTTTAAACATCCTAATTGTAAGTAACTGGATTAGATATGTTTATAATCACCCGCGTGGTAATAATTACTTATCTCGAGATAGTTTAGAATGCGTGTTGTTGCGCTTTCTGCGTTCTCGTGAGCCTCGTTTTATCTCAACGAATTCGCTTTACTATTTTATAATGATTCTATTTAGCCTCCATATCATTACGATCATTAATATCTAACGGTTTATACTCGTAAGGTTGCTGCACTATTTAGAATTGTATCTAATTGCTTAATTTCACCCCTCGTTAGGACAGTTATTACGTTTTTTGAGGTATCCATTACTGTGGGTGAAAACTAAAATGAATTTTTGAATTAAATTTGAAATTGCAACAACGCTTACAAGACTGCAAGAAATGGCGTTGTCTAGTGTCGGAGACTAAAGATCCACTTTGGGTCACTGTGCCACCGTAGTCTAAAGTAGTAGGTACTCTGATACAGAATCTTCTTCTTCTTCTTCCTCACCTTATCCCACTTTACATGGGGTCGGGACAGCGTGTGAGTCTTTTCCATCTTCCTCTATCTTTTGTCAAGGCACTTGTTAAATTTTTTTTATCCATATCGCCCTTAACGTACTTTATCCACCTTTTATTAGGCCTTCCTCTATTCCTATTTCCTGTAACCTTCAAATTCAGCACCAATTCACTCTGATACAGAATAAAGCCTATATAATAGATCGATAGCATAAACTCTTTTGCTTATGTCTCTGTAAGTGTTATTGCAGTGTAATTTGAATCTTCAACAAACCGTACCACGGTATGACTGGCACAGCGGGTTAAATCCGCATTTACATTACAATTGTTGGTATTGTGCGCAGGGTCACAGGTTCGAGGTCACGAGTCGTGTGCACTCAGTTCTCTTGCTTGAATGAGTGCCTTTGTATCAGCTTTATTTGCATTTTTGTCCTGCCTTCACTTCAGCCCCTCGAATTCTTCATGTTTTTATTAGTAAACTGGAAATAAATGTCGTTGACCATTTAAGGTCTCCCTGTTTAACAATTTAAATTTACATTTCCTCTTAGTAATTCGTATCGTGTTTTGACTTGTACAGTAGCCGAATAATGTAATGAAAGGTTGGAGAACCGAACACCTGCAGCGCAGACAGAAATTAAAGCGGGAGGGTCAATTAATATTCGGCCGACGTCTGCGACTTCGACGAGGCAGACTGATTTCTTTAATTCGTCTCATGAATCGCTGCTAAAATTGTCTTTAATTACTTTTACGAGCTTCTCTGACCAATATGCAGCTACGTTTATGACTTTACCACATCATGGTGTCGTCTGTCTATGGGTTTGCTTAATGTCGATCCGTGTCAGAACTGTCACATTTGCCGATGCCAGAGTTTCTATGGCTTCATACATTTAAATTCCAATCATATTTATGATGAACACGTTTTTACTACTCTTGTGAGTTATATAATTGTTAGCCTTAATTTTTCATCTTAAAAGTGTTCTGTAAATATTGAAAAATATTTAGTTTCCTAATTAAAAAGCATTAAATTAAATGATGATAGATAAGCTGTTTAAATAAGCAAGTAAATGGGTACAGTGTGGCCTTTCTTGTTGACTTATCAATTAAGATTTTATGATAAATAGCGGTTAAACGTGTATATTTGCATTTTTTACAATATTTTAAAATACTGAAGTTTAATTTTAATTTTTAATATTTTTATTTTTACACAATTGTCCCAAAAAGGAGTATAACATTGTTAGGTTTTAAAATGCATGAATAGAATAAAAAAACTATCGTCAGAATTCTTACATCATTTCTTACATCATCCCAAGTGTCATAGGATATATTTTTTATTAAAATGTATGCCAGTCATGTTTTTAAGTAAGTTTATTACTCTTATTACTTAGTCGAAGTCAATAAATAAGAGTAAAGTAAATGACACTCTGTTGTCATCTTGTGTGCTCATCGTATAGCCAGTAATTCAATGATTCAGTTATACGCATCTTAATTGACTAGAATCATTGATTAGATACTCATACAAGTGAATCATTCCCTCATAAATAAATGATGTTAGCGTTCCTGAATCATCACGAAGAATTCGACTACAGTTATGTTTGGTCTACTAATTTATGTTTAACTTATCTTTGTTCTGTTTGTTTATTTTGATGCTTATGTAAGTACATAACATATTTTGTAAATAGAATAATCATTGTACACGGTCCTAAAGAAGTATCACGTTTCTGTCATCTATTGATCGTGTACGCTGCAAACTGCAAAAGTGTAGTTACAGCAAAATTTACTTTGATTGTTCCAAAAAAAAAGGTCGTTTTAAATGAAAATTTGAACAGGAAATTCTAATTGTGATTATTATGCTTGCTTTTGATACTACACGAAGTTTTATATTACTTACTTTAATAGGTTTTGTATTACTTATTACAAATCCTGTTATTTATGTAGGTGCGTAATCTGAAATCAGAAATCTTTATTTGCCAGAATACATTACAAAATAGGTGTTCAGTACAAAAAAAGTCATTGTATTCAGGCTGCAAGCAAACGTGCAAATATACACAATCAAGTCAATAAGTAATTATCAAGTTACATAAAACGAATTTATATAATTTAAATTTAAATTACAGAAAAAAATATAATAATAAATGTCAGTCTACTTAGAAGCTAAATATTTATTTACACTATAAAAACATTTATCTAAAAGCCATTCTGTCAATTAAGTTTTGAATGAAGTCCCATTTAATTTTTTAATTTCGTCAGGTAGTTTATTATGTTACAATACTTGTTATAAGAATTTCTATCGTACGCCGTTTTGGGACAAGAAGGTTTATATAGCAACTTCATGTATTTTTGCCTAGTCTGTCTTAAATTATATTCTCCTCTCGTTTTATAATAACTTGGGTGAGACTTTACAAACATACATACCTCTCTGATGTACATACATGGCAACGGTAAAATATTAAATTTTGAAACAATGGTATGCATGTATCAATAAATCCTGCATTATTGATGGCACGAATGCATCATTTCTGTATCTTAAAAACTTTATCTATATTAACCGAATTACTCCACACGTATATACTGTTATAGTTTCATTGAAGTTCTTGTTAGAGTAATCATTGACTATAATGTTTTCACCAATAGTTTATAGAATGAATGCAAATTGACGTAACGTAAATGTACAAAGTTAGTAATAAGTGTTATTTAAGTTAAGGTAGATGAATGATCATGATTTTATTTATTTAAACAATGCTCTTACTTGTATACTTAGATATATTAATTTTATTTATTTTGAGTTTTACAGTCCTAAGTTCTGTCTGTTTCGGTAGGAATAGAGACGTGGTACTGTACCTTAATTATTTATTTATGTGCCTATGTTAGTTTTGCACACTAACTTGATTTGCCCTTTTTAAAACAATCAACATAATCCAACAACGCTGCAAGTCAAGTCAATGAGTAAGCCACCCCCTTCCTTATATACGTAGCCGTTTGGCTCATATTGTCTTCCTTAATTAAAACAGTGAAATTATAAGTTATGTTGTATATTATTAGTTTAATTTTCTATTACGTATTAGTGGAAATGCATTCTTGGCGTTGGTTCAAGAGATCCCTTGGTTGCGGCTTGCATCAGCCCACTGGCGCTTGTTCTGTCATCGGCCTTACTATAGAATACTATTAACTCTGTCATTTAGTACATGGCCTCTTTATATTAAACAGAATGTATTCCTGGTGCTATAAAATGGAAAATGCGAGTGTTCACCTCGGCTTAAAGCAGGAAGTCTCGGCATTTTGCACTATCATGTTTTATTTTTAATTGTTTGCTTACAGATTTTCCTTTTATAACAAAATACAATGATTAATTTATCTTCTGTTTACTGTGTTGCGAATTAGAATGGTATATATATGGTGGTAGGATCTCATCATTATCGTCATCAGCTTTCAAAAACTCACTGTTGGGCATAAGCCGCCCATCTGACTCCGCGATCTTGTTCTGGCCTTCGAAATCCAGTTCTTTTCTGCAACTTGCCTGACAGAGTCGACTCATCCAGCCGCCGAACGTCCTACACTACGTATATAATTTCTGGGGTATCATTGTTCTTTCTAGCCATGTGTTCCTCCTAATTCCATTTTAGAGTTGCAACCCTAGAGAGGGACACTTTAAATGGTAATTTATCAACCGTGAGTATAAGTTGTATTACACCTTTAAGTATCCATTGCTCTGGGGGAAAACCAAAACTACAAATTATGCTTTTTCATTGCGTTTTTGTTCTTATTCACATAACATTACAATTTATTGCATCCAGGTAGTCTCATGAAATTCATCTACAAATAAATTCTATTTTTACATTCAACCCAATTCCTCTAGATTTATTACGCATGTAATAAATTAGCTAATAGATACACAACTCACTCCTCAGTTTAGCCCTTTGATGTTAATACGGTGATGAAATATAGACTATTTAATACCAATAATGAAGTTATGTGTATACAAAATTAAAACGCAATCGGATTTAGAAGAGCGAACAGAAATACGACTTGTGTTTCTTGTGTGTGGGAAGTTTTCGTGTATATTTATCCTTGTGACATTTCTTGGTAAATTCTTTCAATGACTTTTTTAATATATTCTGAAGGTTTTAGTTACAAAATATGTTTGCTTTCTTTTATCAAAGTATATTGTTTGTTTAATTTTGATTTTTAAGCAGTTGTGTTGCAATACAAAAAAAGTGTCTTGTCAAAACGGTCAATAGAGAACGACATCATTAATGCTTATTTTAAGTTAGTAGTAGTGTCACTTCTCCTTATCACTTCACGGATAATCCACGAAAATCCTTGTGATTGTACGATTTTCTTGGATTAATTATTCAACAAGGTGGAGAGGATTTAGTTCCTGTGTTGCACTCAGTACTGCTTGGTCTGTTTATATTATCGTTAGGTGGATATTATGGTTTTCTGTTTTATCAGCCTTTAGCGGTAATCCACACAAGTTTCTCATCTTACGAATTCAATGCTCATTTGTCAATGGCATCATAGGTAAGTTCTTCTAAATATACCAAGAAGTGTGACTAAAAACAAAAGTTTTGCAGAATGTTGTAGTCAAGGGTCGTATTGCTGCAGTGCGGTGCAATCGTGTGCAGTGGGTGGAATGGCACGCGGCTGTCTGCGCTCCCCGGCAAGGTCGCACGGCGACTTTCGCACGTTCGGCCCCAGCCGTTCGCAACGGAAAGGCTAGCTTTTGATCCGATTGAACAACTGAGCGAAAACATGCAGTACTTGAAGCATGCTTCTAGTTAAATTACTTATCCATGTAGGCAAGTTAACTGTGAAGTTAGAATTTTTAATCTTTAAGCTAACAAAAAAAGCAAGATGTATTGTTTCACTAAGTGCTAATAATAAGTAAATACAGGTAAAATATATGATCTTTCACCTGTGTATACTTCAGAGGAAATTTTATTTTTACTTCTGAAATGTGGTAACAAAGAAAGTAAGATACCACCATATATGAATATATGCTGATGCTGACAATACCTACTTGTTATTATATACTACATAGCTATTATAAGATATTAACTTGGTAAATAACGTTTCATATCTAGTTTTAATTTTGAGTTTTAAAATTGAAACATGAGTAGGGCAAACGGTTGTCGGCGTTTGTAAATAATCAATAACATAGACTTATACGTTATAATATAATTAATGCTATATTATTTTGTTTCTTTTTCTTTAATTTTAATTTATAAGTTGTATTAATTTTACTTACCCACGTTTAGATTTTCGGCAAAAAAGTAAAAGTACCTATTAAATACTTCTCTAGAAATCAAATATCTTGATGTTATTTTTTATCTTCACTTGTTGAAGCGTCATGGTAACATAACACTCACTTTCAAAAATTCGTTAGAATATGACATCATTTGCGTAGAGACGGGTTTTGATATCATGGCCACAACTACTAAAAGCAACTAATTTTATCGCTCTTAATGAAAGAATGTTATGGCTGTCATTGTCATCGCCAATGAAATCATCAACGTCCTATTTATTTTTAAAATTCGTTATGTGATTCGATAATTTGGTCCCACCAACCAAACCCACATTTAAACCTAAGCGAACTTTATGATATTTAAAATACTATATATGAAGTGCGAGTAAGTTTGTTGGTATATTTATTGTTTATGTCCTCACACAAAAAGTCAATCCATACGTTTGGTAAAACCAATAAAATCATCTTCCCGAAACACCTTGTTGTTAGTGGGTGTCAGTATATTGGTATATTTATCTTTTTTTCTACAATATAAATGAAAAGCATTGGCTTCAGGGCCATCGCGTGGGCTGTTATCTCATATGCACCCACGTATTGTTGTCGAAAGATCTCACTCCTAAATGGTTATATCGCTGATGTCGAAATTATATTGACATATGCTGCTCTATCTTGCTTTATTCCTATTTATATAAAATATTATCATATAGTTGTCTGTATACATTGAATGCTTTATTTTTTTTCTTTCGTATCACTTCATGATATTAGTTGGTTTGCACCAGATCGGTGATTTTCTCATTCTTCTTCTTCACGAGTCGAAAGGCTATTTATTAATTTAATTAAATCAATTTTGACCAGTATTTGGCCACGGCGATTCCCCGGTCATTTGCCTCATTTAGGTCTTGTATTGTGCATTATTCATTTACTATAGTCAAATGTAGATTTTGAAGTAAACATCAAGCTTTTTTTGTCCGAAAATGTAGACCGACGACCAAAACTCTGAAGATCAATATTAAATTTATTGGTCCTGACAGTAAACAATTAGTGTTTATTGAGAGTAGAGGAGAGTAAGAGTTAATTGAAGTATAGATTGAAATATCTTTCATATCTTAGTGTAAGTAGTGTCTATTATGACTGGATTATTGACGTAGATCGTACTTATATCAACAAATGAAAAAGTAATATAACTACTTTGCACACAACTTCTTTGACTGTATTTTCCATGCACAAATTATTATCATGGCACTTGATTTCGATTGAAAACACTTGATTATTTTGTGTACTTCTGCCACTATTTAACTGTCGTACTCGCGACACGTCTACATTATTATCACTTTGAGCAATACGTCAACAGCATACTGTATTTTTTTGCATATAAATAACGGCGGATTGTTTTCGTTGGGCGAAGTGTGGTGTCTCGCGTAAATAATATTTATTATGTGCAGTCCCGGTGTTTGTCGCAATGCTGAGTAGCGTGGGCGCCGGGAACGAGTTCATTGGACAATCCCGGTATGCGGAACTGTACGACTTGCCCGTAGCTCTGTTTACACGTTCATTTCTTCAGAGCCATTATTTCGCTGTTATCGTTGTTTCTTTTTCTCATCGGCTTGCAAACTCGCGTTCAACCTGCATCGAGTATCTTCGTTTATTTTTATGCTTCGATTGATATTTGTACTCGCGCTATCGTCGAAGATTAACCTCCGCTTGAATACCAGCCAGTTTTTGTTTCTTATGCAACGTTAGACGCTTTGTTTACTACGTTTATTTTAGATCTATTTTTGGACGATTGTAAAGTTTATTATTTTAGTCAAATACATTCAAAATCATCAATCAATCATCATCAATTTTCCTGTTATATTTTTAACTCTGTAATTCAAAAGTAGATGTTGACTAAAATGCTTCCCATTTTATTTGATTACCTTACTCCAAATACAGATACACTTGTCACAATCACATGAAAACCTTTTAGATAATTGAAATCTCGGAATGTTCTCGCGTCAAGATTAGCTGGTTCCATTCAATTTTTTTCATTGGAAGGATACTGCGGCAAAATGGTATACTTACGTTGCGGTAAATTTATGAATCGTAAAGTTTATAAACGACCCTTGCCGACACGTTACGTATACACCATTAAAGCGGATAACTACCTTAGTATTGGTAGCCAAAATTATCATCTTTACGAGATGCTTAGTAAAATTATATGGTTGTAATGTCACCAAAGAAAATGTTTTCAAACCAAGTACATGTTAGTCTTTAGATGTAAATAAGGCATTTTTTAATTTCTTGTGATACGACATATCTAAATTACACAGTGACAAGTAATTAACATTTTCAAGAAAAATGATAACGTTCATTTATCAACGCCCAAAGTAAGATTGTATGAAATTCTCTATTAACGCTATGATCGATCTGTATAGCTATAACATGTTGTCCTGTCGTTTGTCAGATTAGATAGCGCTTGTTTGCCTATGGTGGTCATGTTTGAATAGACTCTAGGGTTGTTGACTTAGTTTAGTGGCGCCGAATTTCCGTGTTATGCGATATTAATCCTTATTTCTATCAGATACGTATCTGGGTGAAGCTATGACAGATTGTGTGCTCGAATGAATGGTTGCTACGGGACAGGTTAACTGTTGTCACACGTGAATAAACATCCTATTAATAACATACCTATTTCGATAAGCTGCAAGAAAAGTTCAAGTAAACGAAATCCGACCTCTTTTGATACTTGTCCATATGAGGAACGTGCCAAACTCCGAAGATATAGAAATATGCCAATACTACTGAAATTCAAAATTGGTATTCGTCACATTGGATATTTTATTGATCTTAAAAATGTGCTTATATTTTACGATATCCATGTTTGTAGTGACCGGTAAAATTTGTCATTTGCAGTTTCTATAAATTTAACAAAAGCGCGTCATAAAAGGAGTAATTTTCTTTCTAGGCCAGTGCAGTGCTATTAGATGCAGTATAGTCTATCTCGGCGAGACCAGCTTACTGCGGCGGAGTCCGATCTTGAGATGTGTTGGGCCCGGAGCCAAAACTTTCCAGATAGAACAGAATATACTTCGAAGAAAATTGGTTCTTTCAATCCACCTGCGTTCAGTTTAAGTTTTTGTAGTAAATGTACTTTTTGCTTTTGTGGTATTACACATAATACCTACCTAGTAGGTACCTCGAATATATCAATGTTGCCAGTTCTTGTATTCTAAAATATCACTGTATCATTCTTTTTCTATATTATCTTAACATATTCCCTGGTGAACATAGTGGCGTAAGTAATTCTAATACTTCTAAGGAAGTACGATAACTAAGAAATGTAATTATTGAATATTCGAATTTTATAATGCTGTCAGAAAAAATGCCGGGAATCATATATAATGTTCTTAATCAAGCGCCGTTGACCAGGGCTCTTCGTTTGTTAAATGAGATAAACGAAGAGTATCCAGACTTAGATTTATTTACATGTTCGCTGGCAAAATTCGCAAACATTGCAGAGAAATGTATTAGTTGTAAGTAAATAGATTTTATCTTATATTGTCGCATTGGTGGAAAACTGTTATGACAATGTAAAAGTTTGTTGTAATAAATAAATGAAATGAAATGAAATAACTTCTACGGGTAGTACAAATTAATATAATTTCTTCAGGTATCGCAGCATTCGCAGCGTTCTATTTTAAGACATCAAAGCAATTGAACTACAATGATCGTGATAAAGTTAATGATATGATATTTTTGTAGTAAGATCAACGCTCTGAGTACGATCTAAATTTTGATGGCGCCACTCCACTCCACTCATTTGGCAGCTCGTGCTACAGATTAAGAGCAATAATAATTAAATTCTGTAGAGCCGGCCACTTTTGTCAATTTAATTTAGTAATTAAACCAACATTTGTAGGATAATGCCAGGTATATTTTGGATTTTATGCTTTGCTCCTTATAGACTCTTTTAGAACTGCGATTGGTCCTGCTTATCGAGTCTTCGTCAGTGTTGTAGACTTTCGGTTATTGATTTATTGTGCTATTTGCTATTCACTGTTTACACTCATAAGAAAATGAGTGAAATTAGCTTAGTGCGACAACCAGATACGCGTTATTCAATACTTTTTTTTCAGTCAGGGACTGTTTTCTGGATTTGGAAAATCGATACTGTATGGAAACTATTCACACTCCTGACCAGAGACAACGCTAACAACATCTATTAATATAATAAGCCACAAAATTCCGTTGCATTCTATTAATAGATCTATGATAGAAAACGGTCATAAATGTTGCAACCGAGATTTATAACAGAGTATATGTATATCCGTTCTTTGTTTTCGGACTTCCAGTCTGCTTGCAAACTCAGCAGAGCGGCTATTCCGTAAACATTCGACAAATTCGCGAGCGCTTCCTCTCCACATGTTCGCATGCCGACATCGTGACGACACCGTGGCCGGCATAACAACGATGCATATCGCACGTTTAAAATAAACACCGCGTAAAACGCTACCGATACGGAATTTCAAATGAGATTTCGGTCGGTTTTCTGAATTACTCGTATAAAGCCGATTGCCGAATGTAATGTAAATTATCATTTATATAATGGTAATTTCACCAGCAGCATTACTGAAAGTACGACATAAAATTACGTATTTTTCAAAATAAAAAAAGTCGTTAAAAGAAAACTTCCATGCTCTTAAATTTATACTTTTTTACTTATATATGTAGTACAAGAGAATTTATTTGTTATGTAAAATTTTGTGTCTATAACCATTTCTTTCTCAGTTCTTTTTTTACACATACAAACATATTATCACGCCTGTTTTCCACAGGGGTAGGAGAGACTCTGGACCTCCACTTGTTACGATCCTGACAGACCTTTTTCGCCGCTTCACCTATACTCATCATCACTCTCTTCATGCATGCTCTCCGGTTGCGGGTACTTTATTTCTTACTAGCAGTCCACCCCGGCTTCGCCCGTGGTACACACATAGCCTATGTCACTCGGGAATAGTGTAGCTTTCCAACGGTAAAAGAATTTTTTAAATCGGCCCAGTACTTTTTGAGCATATTCATTACAAACATACAAAAACAGGTACAAATCTTTCCTCTTTATAATATTAGTGTAGATAAAGGTTAAATTCATATCATATCAAAGAGCTTAATTTTTTGAGAAGTTGTTGAGAAAATAAACATTGGTAGATCGCAGGATCTACTAGCAGTATTTTCAAAAAAGTACCCTTTAACATTACTAATTTTCTTAAGAGTCCCCCTTACCCTAGACAGAATCATACTTTCCCATACTTGCAAATATAGTTATGACTGATGATAGATACACTGTATTCTTTTTTCAAGTTCATATTATGCCTGTGGAAATCTAGTTATATGCCTAGACATATGCAATTTCTTTGAAATTAAAAAATACTGCCGAAATTTGACGTCATTTCAAAATAAAAGTTAGACTACATTTGTATGGAAAAGTCTAGGGTAAAGGAACTCTTAGGGTCAGTTCACACCAAGACGCGACGCGACGCGACGTAGCGCGCACTTTGGAAGAAATATAGAACTTGTTTACTAGACAAAAAGATACTAATTTCAGCGACAGCACGCTATGCCTACGCGGCGTAGCGGGCTCTCACTGAAATCTCACTCTTTTTGTCTAGTACATAATTTCTATATTTCTTCCGAAGTACGCGTTACGTCGCGTCGTGTCTCGGTGTGAACTAACCCTTAATAGCCTATCCCATGGGTTATACTAATTTGTCAATGACAAGGCGATATGTATATCTAATGCGTTCTCATTATTTCTCCACCATTATTTGTTAGCCATCATAATGCGTTTCCATGTATAATCATCTGCTTAATTAAAATGGAGTAGGTGCACGCGATTACCTGTTAGCTAACGAAGCACGAAGAATACTGAACTACATTTTGTAAAAGTGGTAAAAACAACGTATTCAACAGGCACCTTTTAGAGTTCCGTACCCCAAAAGGAGAGAACGGAACTTTATAAGATCACTCGCGTGTCTGTGTGCGCGTCTGTCATAGCCATTTTACTCCGAAAGCATTTTACCGATTGAGTTAAAACTCGATACACATGTAAATTGATAACCCAACGACGGACGTGTAATGTAAATAAATGCAATTTTGACATGGCCGCCACTTTTGGGGTGTAAATTAAAAGAAGAAAAAAAACAGTTTTCCGATTTATATCGTGTGACATATTAAATGAAATGACTATAAGTAGTTGTAAGAATTTAAAATATAAACTATTTAATAATAAGTTATTTAAGAAAATTGTCGATAATTTACCTTTAATCTTATCACGGAAACCACTGCGACTAAAATAAAAAAACAGAAAATAGTTTTTTACCTGTAGATTAGAGGAAAACCTGTAAGAAATTACTATACTTAATGTGCGGAACCCTCTCCATGCGAGTTCTCGCACTTGTCCGGCTTTTTTTTTATTTACTGTAAATTTACCACACTGGAAATTTTCAAACGTCTAATGAATTTTGTTATAATATTTTATGGCATGTCAAGAACTATTAGGTAGATAGTTATGACGATTTAAAGATGGTAAAAGGGAATCAAAACAGTGATGGGTTGCTAATCGCATCGCTTATTAAAATTATTCAGATTCCCGCCTATTCCCGCAAGATCTGTGCGGGAAGAGAAATAGAGAAAAGCTGCAGCATCGTTATCATCAGGTCTTTTTAGTCTCCACTGCAGGAGCACGACCCTCTCTGTACCACCAGAGCCATATATTAGCCAGAGCATTCAGAGAATTTGGCCTACACTCTCCACGCTGGCCAGACGAGTTGGAGAGGTCTCATTGATGTTTATAAGCTTTGTTTAGCTTGTGTTTCCTAAGTCGCTTTCTACGACATCCACGGGAAGTCTTGGAGTGGTTCTATTCTACTCTACCGAAAACCACACGGCTGTAGCAACAGCAGCAGGTAAATTCTACGTTTTTTCGTTTGTCCCAGACCAGCATGGAAGTAATCTTTAGGCAGCTCGACACCAGTATCGAGCAGTATCGAATTAAATTAACACAGTGAATATGCGTTTAAGTAATGTTATTACTTTGGGTTCCCATAAGGGTGGTGGTAGCTAACCTGATAGCGTGACTGCGCCATATAACTCTTGAAAAAAAAACAACACTTGCTTCTTCCCCAGGGGCGTTATCGTACCGTTATTAATTATAACTTGTTCTCCGGCGAATGAAATCGTAACAGTTATAACGGGTTCAATTAGTATAGGATGGTTAAAAAGGAAAATTTTGGATTCGGTTGTTTGCTTAAAATTTGTAAAAGATATGTGATGACGATGTTATTTTTAAAATAAATCATGCCAAAGAAAACGGAAACATTATTTAAAATTTTGCTACTACCAAATCTTAGATAACCCTTTAAAGTATTTTATGAAGAACTGTTTACAGTTTGTAATGAGAACGTTAAGCTTTACTACGCACATTTGCCAAAAGTGGCCGTTTTTCGCAATGTGCGTAGTAAAGCTTAACGTTCTCACTTTAAACTGTATACAGTAGATCATAAAATACTTTGAAGGGTTATTTAGGAATTGGTAGTACCAAAATTTTAAATGTCTCCATTTTCTTTGAAATTATTTATTTTAAATGGGCGCAGCACTGGACCTCGGAAAATTTAGGTACGGCCTTAATAAATCGCAATGTAATCGTAATCGAATAATAATGGATAACCATCCGTACATTGGGCTAGTTTTTTCCTTTGATCAGTATATGATCCAAGGCTTTTTTTATATTTAAGCCTACCATTGGCCTTAGAATATTATTGGCTCTGTCCACCAAGTAAGGGTTAAAAATAATCTAAAACCACATCATGCGAAATTACTTACACAAAGTTTTAAGCTCCATTTATTATGTTCCTAATAGCTGATCTAAAAATCGTCTTGGAATAAGAAATCAATACAACTCTAAGAAGTATGAGTGTTGGTTAACAAATAGCAGTAGCAAAAAGTACGTTTGCGTGCTAATGACTTCGATGTATTTGTAGGTGAGTAAGGTAATGGAACATTAACTAATTTGCTTATTGATTCTCCATGCCCTTTTCAGCGTTTTTACATTCAAACTTTGTGGAATCGTTTTAAATCAAATAAACCGCGAGACTATGTACCTTTTTCTTTTGTTTGGTGTTAACAATTTATTTATGTTATATTTGCTTTTGTTACAGGCGTGACAATGAGAGAAAAAAGGGGAGGCGCTATGAGTAAAATGCAAAAGCTCCGGAAGCGCCTATCCCTTAGTTTCGGCAGATTGTGTAAGTATTTTTTTTAACTTTTGTATATTATTTTGCTTGTACTTGTACTACCTATGTATTAAATGTTTACCTATGTGGGGGATGATTTCCCAGCTGACATACATAGGACGTCTCAATACAAGTTATTCCTCGTGTAAAGGAAATGACTATCTAAAGCTTCTTGATTCGGCGACCGGAAAATAAACTACAAGTATCTAAGGGTTCAAGTATAACCGCCATGTTTACAATAATGTGCACTCCTTATGAATAAAATTAAAATCAGTTAATAGTAATATGCCAACGACGTTTGGAGCGCTGATTTTTCTGCCAAATTCATTCAAATTCTGCATTCCTTAATTTGGTTGATTGCTCACTATACGACTGATTTAAGATGCCAGACTTTTATAAATACGGCGGCGGTAAGTCAATATTTTTATCTTCTCTATCACTATTTTACTGTCACCATATTGTCAATTAGAAAATCGAAAATCGACGACGGTCACAAGAAGAATATTTTTTTTTAACAAATATTAGATATTTTGACAAAGGTGATAAATAACTAACCTATTAGAAGGTTTGCGCTAAATACTTTGACAAACAAACTGGGTCCCATGATCGTGTTGAATGATTACATCATACATCTTATGATATGAATTAACACTTAATAATTTAGGTGTCAATAAATGTACGACAAAATTTTAAGTTACTATATTGAAATTAGTAATTGGGAATGAGAGAAATTTTATATTTACTCGTTTGAGAAAATCAAACTACCAAAGAAAGGTACATAAGCATAAAGTACTGAAATTAATATGAATGAGATACAAACACCCTAATTTTTTATATTACGTCGTAACAAAATATACTGAAACTATTTTAAGAGTGACTTCAGTCCATGATACGGAACATTTTTTCCCAAAGGACATACATATATCAAAATATGAAGAACTAGCAGTCCACCCCGGCTTCGCCCGTGGTACACACATAGCCTATGTCACTCGGGGATAGTGTAGCTTTCCAATGGTGAAAGAATTTTTTAAATCGGCCCAGTACTTTTTGAGCCTATTCATTACAAACATACAAAAATAGGTACAAATCTTTCCTCTTTATAATATTAGTATGAAGAATATGTTTTGGCTGTCCATACAAACTCTGATCAGCTGAGTCAACTTTTTCATATTTCGACATAATAAGTTCCTTGGGGAAAGTTGTTCAATATCATGGACTGAATACACTATTGAAATAGTTTCCATATATTTTGTTAGACTCTGTATAAGGTATAATTGACGTATCAATAAAAAAATATGAAAGATATACACTTTTGCCAAGAAAATGTAGGGAATAGCGCATGTTATCAAAATGTATTTTCCATAAATCATACACTCAATTTGTTATCAGTAATTTCTTTCGCGTTATCAGAACTCATATTACTGTGTTGCTGACCCTTATTTGTACGTCACTGCGATTACCAAATACGAAAACAGTCCGGCCGCAGCACCATTTGTTAAAGTATTACATATAGTATTTCGCTATTTCCTTGCTGAAAACGGCAAAAAAACTTTTGACATATTCGTTGTAAAAATAGCTTGTCCTGAAAAACCATCTTTCCAGTAAATCAATGGAAATATCGTTACAATACCTCTAACGATGTCTATAATCAACGCACATCACCAGTATAATTATGACCGGTGAGACAAAACGTTAAAAATAGTCTGTTATAATAACACTCGACGCTTAAATTAACACGTTTATGTCCGCGGAGCCTGAAATAGCCTCATTACTGTGTGGAGCAGCCAATTATACATAAGTAACGCGGAGAAAAGTGTGCGATCATCGCTCTATCATCAATAGATACACACATGCTCGTTCAGTTAGCACATGAGGAATTAGATACTATCATTCTATGGCGTTGTTATTGTCACTGAATTTATTCCTAACAGACACATACAGAAATAGTCACGAACTCCACTGAAGTCTCAACGTAAAACATTTTATGCAGTAGTAACCGTTTTAGTAAAAAAGATTTACATACAAAACTCTTAACTCATGAAGTAGATGACTATTACGGTCCCACATTTCCCTTTTAAATATTTGCTGATATCAATATTATCGAAACAAGGAACTCTACCTACGCATTATGGAGTCAGATATAGGACGTGACGTGACATGCAAAACACTGCACCACGTTGCACACAGTAGACACTCCTGTGTTTGTTTAAACATGGCAATGGATTGTGCTTTACTGGTTATTTCACTATTATGATCCCACATAACAAGGAACTGCCCACACATTTTGAAGTCTGATAGCGCAAATAGGGATAGATAGAGACCAATTCGCGTGGGATGCGGGAATGCGATACACTGCACTCCGTTGCACACTGTAGTGTAGATCATCTATAGTAGTAGATTGGGCTATTATTATTATTATTTATTACAATTTTTAACATTAAGTCTACATAGAAATTAAACAGTTTTAAAGTCCCACATATGTACTCGTATAATCATCCTAACATTGCAGTTATAAAAACTTACTGAAAGTACTTCAAACGAATACTCGTAAAAGCCGTGCAACATCAGTGGCCGGTTTTGTACGTACTAAAGAGTGATTAGATATAGAGTATCATTCAATTAAATAAATTAAAAGAAAAACTTACTGTACTTAATTCATTTTCACACCCTTGCGGAAAATGATTGATGTTAAATTTACGACTTGTATGTCGTGTTTGGTAATTACTATCTGTTAGGGAAATATGTAATTTCTGCGATAAATTAAAGATATTGGGTAATTATAATAATAAATAAATAAATGAATAAATATATAGGGACAAATCACACTGATTAAGCTAGCCCCAAAGTAAGTTTTTTAAACTGGTGTTATGGGATACTAACTCAACGATACTATATTTTATGATAATTACACATATAGATAAACACCCAAGACCCAGGACAATTTGAAAAAGGCCGTTTTTCCAAATTGCCCTGGCTGGGGGTCGAACCCAGAACCTCCGGATTAGCGGTCTAGCGTGTTAACCATTACGCCACGGAGGTCGTCATGTTAATTTGTTAAATTGTTATTAATGTCAAAGAATAACATATAATTATTGCCTTTTATTGATCCGATTATATTACTTACTAACAAAAAAAATTAAAATAATGAAAATCGTGGATATAGGATAATTCCATTGGGTAAAAGTTTATGAACTTTCGCCTCTTTCAAACGTTCAGCATGTCAGGATTTCGAGCTGGAAATACCAGAACACTTATCAACAGATGGGCAGGCAAAACGCAAAATTGATTGCGGTAAGCCCGTAACACAGTTTCCCGTATTGTCAATAACACAGTTTTGTTCAAAACAGGACAGAGAGAAATTGTAGTATGTAGTCTAACGTGAAGTATAACATCACTAGTGATAATCTACTATTTCTTTAATCATATTAGTTTGCGATTGCGGGTGACGAGGATGAAGACTTTTTCAAGTAACTTGTTAATTTGAGACCGATAGACGAGGATCAAAACTTTCCCAACAAAGTTATAACTTGAAGGCCGATTCTCTGGCCAAAATCTCTAACATGCTAGCGCTTACACACACTGTCTTCTGGTATGCAATACTTTTATTAATTCTGTGCTAGGCACTATGTAAACACAGTTGACAGTATGTCACTGGAAGCATCTAAATCTGCCTTTATCAATAGCGAGTGACAGTACAAAGGGTTCTTAAGTGTTCAGGTTCAGAGACCTTTTCTTGACATTATTGACAAGCATAAACACTTGGAAGTATGTAGTATCTGAAGTGTGCGCAACACATATTGCTAACATTGCTACACCCACGATAGAGCTCAATCAGACCCCGCAGTAACCCGATAATACCCAACATGTAATCATACAAGCGAAGCCTTATCTTATATCGCTGCCATGGAACTCCCCACGGTATATTTTAGTTCGCAGTGGCGTAATGTACTTTCTGAAAGTACTTATTGATGCTATTTCCACTGCCACTGCTCTCTAATGGTTCATACTAATGTCATTTTTGACATGTTGCGTTCGACGCTCGATGTCACAAACTTGGATTATTGCCTCGCGAGGCTGCTCGCTCTGTGTAGACGCGGCTATTGGGCTAACATCATAAACAAGTCTGCAAAACATCAGAACTACCGAATTTGACGCAAAGTCTGAAGTATAAAGTTACTGGTCTAATATTACTAGGTAGACCACTTAGTAGAATTCATGCGGCTGAAATACCGATAATGATTTGTCAACAAATCCCGTAGTTCAACGGATGGGTCCTGCTGCTTTGCACTCTACTTATAATTTTAAAGATGAGTCCCACGCTGTACCTGACGTACGTAGGTTCTCTAGTAACGTGACTTGCTTACATCCCCAACTAGTCATGTAAAACCGAGGCTAATGCACTTTGAACGTAAAATCTATTAATAAATCCAGCAATACACGATCTCACTCCGTGATTAGTATTTTAGTGCCAGTACTATTTATACTAACATAACTATTACAAATTACTACACCGTCTATTTGTATAGTTACGAATGTTATGCTATTTTTAAACACTCTTATTATTCTTTATGTCACATTGTGTGACAGTGTTGTATTTGAATCCACAACGTAACGCAAATCACATTTTTTGTAGCATTTGTAGTAATTATAACAATTAACCTACACTACACTACGCACTGATAAACGTGATGATTATATTTTCTTTCGGTTCTCTTATCTGAATATATGACAGGCTATTGTTAGAAATCTCTCTCGGCCATTACTAGCAAACACCCCACTAAATAAAGTTGAGCACCACATTTGTATGATTAAAAGGCAAAGAAATGGGCAGTAAGGCGTCGGTTGTTCACTTGACAAATCTCTTCAGGGCGGATTCATCAATCTTGCGAAGGCGCGGGTAGCGGCGATAATCTTAATGGTGGAGGAAATAAACACGTTTCGGAGGCATGTGCAAACGCACATAACGGATAAGTCGGTGAACTTATCTTGGTACTGGTATTTCACTGTTCTCGAGTTACTTGTACCACTTGTGTTAGCACTTGGACTGATGCAGTACAATCTTAAGGCGACGTGGGTTCACAATTTGCAATACTGTGCGTGTTTTTGAAAAATCACTGTTATTAAACTACTACAGTTTATTCTTCAAAAAAATTACATAAAAATTTTTAGGATTTTCTACAGACACCCACTTGGCTATTGTGGGTGTCTGTACAAAATCCTTAAAATTCTTATGTAATTTTTTTGAGAAATAAACTGTAGTAGTTTAATAACAGTGATTTTACAAAAACACGCACAGTTTTGCAAATTGTGAACCCACGTCACCTTAATTGAACTTAGAACCTTTTAGATAAATTTGATGTGATCACAAGAGTTTGAACGAAGCTTCCTGGTCAGCTGCTTGATAATGACTTACTTGAAATGATGTTTTCTTCTTTCTTATATTTAGAAGCTGGGCTCTTGTCGGTGGAGTGCTTTCCATGTTCTTAACCGCCTTATATGTTTTTCACGTTTAATTTTTCCTTTATTTGATCGAAAAATATTCTTCTGGGATTTCCTACTCCTCTTTTTTCTTCTATATTTTCTTCCATTATTATTTTAAAAACTTTAAGAAGTAGATGGTCGAACATTTTCCCTCTCCTATTTTTTCATTCGATCATGATAATTATGTCATTCGATCAAAAATAAATAACAGTACCTTTATAGCAATAAGTCTTTTAAAATTTCTTTATTTAATTATTTTAAAATACTATATATTAAATTATTCAAAAATTTCGTGAACAATGCGAATTTAAGATTGTCAATCCTTTTGCAAAGGAAAAAGTACGAGGGCCACACCGAAAAGATCGGGAATAGAATACTTAGGAATAAATTAGAGTAAAACCTTTTTGATGTTTGAAATGTAGTATTATTTCGAACACAATTCCATTTTTGAATTTTAAATGAATTAAAAAAGAAAAGAGTATTGACCATTTGAATTTGACAAGTCGGTGAGAAAAATGGAGCTTACGCGGGAACATTTTCGTGCAATAATTTTTCATAACTTTCGTCGAGGTTTATCTCAAGAACAATGTCTCGCCGAGCTTGTTTCTATTTAGGAACTTAAAGCACCTAGTAAAACGACTATATATCGTTGGTATTCTGAGTTACGTCGTGGACGTTCCTCTCTTACCACAGTCCCTTCTACTGGTCGGCCAAAAACAGCGGTAACACAAGATAAAATCGATGCTGTACGCCAATTAATAAAAGCAGATAGACATGTGACATACGAGCAGATTTGGGTTTCTCTCAGCATTGGTATGACAGCCATTCAGACCATTTTACATGATGAACTGGGTGTCAAAAAGTTAATTTCACGCTGGGTTTCCGTTTGACCGAGGAACAAAAGTCGGCTCGTGTTAATTGGTGTCGGTCTGCTCTGCAACGGTTCAATAGAGGGAGCTCAAATGCAGTTTACAATATCGTCTCTGGGGATGAATCGTGGATTTATTCATATGAGCCCAAAAGAAAACATCAATCGGCAGTTTGGGTCTTCGAGGGTGAGGTCAAGCCAACAAAAGTTATTCGCTCACGCAGCGTGTCGAAAAAAATGGTCGCTTCGTTTGTATCGAAAACTGGTCATGTGGCTACGATTCCTTTACAAGAACGAAAGACGGTTACTGCTGATTGGTACACAACAGTTTGTTTGCCGGAAGTCATAAGAGAACTTCGTAAAATTAATCCGAATCGTCGTATAATCCTTCACCACGATAATGCGAGCTCACATACCGCATGCAAAACAAGCGCGTTTTTAAATCTGGAAAACGTGGAGTTGATGGACCATCCTCCGTATAGCCCTGACCTGAGCCCCAATGATTATTTTACATTCCCAAGAATTAAAGATATGCTACGTGGTCAACGGTTTCACGGCCCAGAAGAGAGGGTCGAAGCTTACAAATCAGCTGTTTTGACTGTATCCACTTCAGACTGGAATTACTGTTTCAATAATTGGTTTGATCGAATGCATAAGTGCATTGACTGTCACGGAGAATACTTCGAAAAACAATAAAAGTAAACATTATTATATTATCTTTGTACTTTTTTCTATTCCCGGTCTTTTCTTTTTTTTTTCGGTGTGGCCCTCGTAATCACGAATAGACTTCTTTTCTTTCTACTCATATAATCTAAAAGTAAATTTGATTTTTGTTTGAAAACTAACTGGACTAAATCATACATACATACTATAACGTCTTTATTCTTAATGGGGCAGACAGAGCATTTTATTTATTTATTTATATAATTTATTGCACTATAAAATTAATGTACAATAGGTATAATCTTAACGCTAAGCGCTATCTACCAGAAAATACCTTTGGGACGTATAATAGAAGACATTTTGGGTCTTGCGGGGTGTAAACAGACAGAGCTCGGGGCTGCAAAACCCGAAAGTCACTTTAAGCGAGTAGGGTAGCTGAGGAGGTGCAAAAAGAAATTAAAATTTTGATGGGTTGCTACCGTTGCTAACTGCTTTGCCTATTAACATGTTTCGTAGATTAGCCCTAAATCAACTTAATAATAATCAAAAATAAGACTGTAGTTTACGCTACTTGAATTAAATTAAAATTACTCGTATTATCACTAAAAAGCTAAATCCCTATCATCGCATTCAAACTCGCAATCGCGTGAGACAATCCATTAAACACCTTAAACAGCGTATAAATCATACAACTGTGAATAGTGTCTCATTCAAGCCATGCACTCAATATAAGAGTCGCACTGATAAAGAAAAAATGGCTCGAAATAACTTCTAATAAAAGCCACCGTATGCGCTGTATACTCGCTTTGTTTACTTGACGATAAGTGGAGTGTCTCTTCACTGGAGGATTTATGGGTTTAAGGGATTACGTAAGTCAGTTATGTTTTATCCGACCTTTTCTCCCACTAAGCAAAGCCTATTACGTAGTTTTCTTCTGGAAATCTGGCATATGTGACAGTGACAGCTGCGTCGCTTGGGAATTTTGGTAAAATCTATTCACCTCTTTTATTTATGTTACGTTACGTGAAAAGTAATCTACAAAGCGACGTTCTGTCGTCTTTAAAATTACATTTGATGACCTTGGATCGATAAGGGCCATGTTATTCTTCTATTGTTTGTGCTTAATTAAATGTATTCGATTATGTACACCAATGCTGCAGCATTAATATTGTTTCGGGCAAACACCAACTTCCTAATATTGAGTCAATTTATCTTCCCGTTAATAATTAAATTGATAATGATAACAAAGCTCAATAACTCTTTCTACTAAGTGATTCATCGATGCTAGGAATCAGTTCGCGGTGATTGGCCCCGCCCTGACCCTTATCAGTCATTCGCCGTGTTTACGCCCGATTGAGCTATGACGCGGCGCAGGAAGCGATCTATTCATTTAAACAGATACAAGTACGTTTGTTCGTTTCGTGAGTGAACGTTGGCCCCTTAATCCTCGTTCGTTTTAGTTAACCTCGACTTTGTTTACTATTGGGAATTGCTCTTCTACGATCGGTTCCTTTAAAATGTACAGTTTATAAATTGTACGACTTTTATACTGGTTTGAAACAAATAAAATGTTAAGAATATATCAACTGCTCTTCTCTCCGTGCAGATCGTATTAAAAGATGATCGATTAGCAAAAATAAATAGATGGATAATCTTCTTTATAGGCGATTAGTGTAAGTAATTACAACTACTACTTGGAGCTCGGCTACTTTTAGAACACAAAATTTTAAGGACCGACCTACGTAATTTTTGTATAATGTATTTTTTAATATTTAAAACTCATGTAAATTGAAATAATTCTACCTTTTCCTTTGATGTCCCCAGCGAAACTGTAATCTATTTCATCAAGGTGTTATTTATAACTCTGTGATAAAATACAATTTTACCCTTAGGCTTTATTGGGTCCAAGTTAATTAATGTCTACGTTTCCCTCAATCAAGACGTTTATTTTAAGCCTGTTTTAATTCTCGGACGAAATAAGATTCTCAAAGGGTTCGGGAATAGGAGATCAAATCTTCTGGAGCTATTGCCCGTGCCTCCAGTATGGTGAAGACTCTTTGATTCGTCAAGTGGAAATCTCTGATGTTCATAACTTTCAACCTCATGAACTGGACATTTGCTAACACGTAGATGATTTTAGAGAGTAGATATCTAAACTGCGAGTGTATTTTCCTAGGTTTATGCATATAATATGTACATATTAATCAGAGAATGTTTAATGAAAACATGATTTTGACACGCGAAATTACTACTACTACCTACTACATAGTTTCCTTAATACTGGGAATATTAAGTAATTTAGTCTTTGGATAAGCATAAACCTACTATCCCGCCGAAACTCAACTACTATTATTTTGACTAATCATCATATGTTTATTTTTTCTTGTTTCTCATAAATGTAAAAAAAAAACAGTGGCACTCCGGGAGTGCCGAAAGAAGTGAAAACTTAAACAAGGCGAGTTAAATTTTCCCATCTCAAAAAAAGCCCATTGCGCCTAAAGAAGATTTCACTTCAAAAATCGTTTGGAATTTGTACCTTAAAATAATTTAGCCATTTTACCGAAACGCGATTTTCTTATACTGTCTGCAACACATGTCCAATGCGATTATGGGACACGAACAACACATGAATCACGATTGTTACGCAATATATGGTGTGCGGGCGTCACGACCGCCATAACTACAGACATTAACACATACAAATATGTATGGATGTATGTTATGGTATGGCTATTAACCGAACCGATTTGTGGTTTGCTCTAACTAAAAAGTTTATTCTTCTTCTGGTTTGTATTCGTTCAGATAGTGTAATCAAACTGTTTTTAAACAAAAAACATTGACAGTGTTCGCATTGAAAGTGGCCGAAATGTCGAAGATAAGAGAGAAGAATGTTGGCCGAAAATCCAAGCAAGCCATACTGTGTTTGTGTTATTCTTTAGATGGTTCTTGTCTATTAACTAAAGCACAGAATTATATTATTCCTCAGAAAATAAACCTTTTCTCGGATCAGCTCCATCTAAATCCTCGATATGTTTCTATCAATAATTTTTTTCATAAAATGTTTATCATACATGCTTATTTTACACGACTACGGTGAAGCCAAAAGAAGGGTTATGTTATCCATGATATCATGACAAATGTGGTATCGTTGCATCTTGGATGTCCGTAGGTTATAGAATATGTAATATTACAGTAAATTTAACATGGTTAAGGGTTAAGAGTAAGTAGGAAGAAAACTGAGCATATGTCCTGTGTATTTGATGGCACTACAGACCCCAATGATATCTAGATCAGCATCGGAACAGCACAGTTGCCTAGAGTTACCAACTTTATATGTTTAGGTTCGATAATCAGTGATTATGGCAAAATTGATGACGACGTTTCTCACAGAACCACAACTGGTTGGTAAAAAGGGCGACAACTCACAGGCGTAATGTGCGACAAAAAGATGCCACTTAAGATCAAAGGCAAAATATACAAAACTGCTATAAGACCTGCAGTTTTGTATGGATCAGAATGTTGGGCAACTAATAAACCACACATAACAAAATTACACACAACAGAAATGCGCATGTTACGCTGGTCAGCGGGTGTCACCTTACTGGACAAAATCCGAAACAAGTACGTAAGAGGGAGTTCTAAAGTTGCGCCTATATCAGAGAAACTTGTTGAAAAACGCGTCAGATGGTATGGACATGTGCAGAGACGTCCAGACAACCATATAGTTAAGCTTGCCCTAAATTTACCGATGATGAAGCGGGTACCTGGAAGACCACACTCCATCTGAATGACGACGGTCAAAAAGTATCTGAAACAAGCTCAGTTGGACGCCGCCACAGCTTAGGACCGCGCAAGTGGAAAAGAAGGACAAGGAAGGCCGACCCCAATTAGATGGGATAAGGTCTAGAGAAAGATAGAAAGAAAGACAGTAAATTTAACTTGGCGCCATCTATAGACCATAAACTAATGAAGTAAAAAATAAACTAAATCGAATCGTACCGTGTAGGGTATCAAATGAAATTGCAAAATATATACATTATTGGCTGTTGATCATGCTGTGCTTGCATTAACTGGATAAACGTACTTTTCAGTACTTAAGACATTTCCCGTAGACGGGTTTTAGTTTTTTTTAAACTATATCTTGTTACATTTGAAAGATGCGCAAGGGCATTTGCTATAAAAACTCAACTCTCCATTATTTATTTGTTTATTTAACTTGCATTCATGTTTCCTTCCACACGTGACGAAGCTCAATAAAATGTTAATGTAATGTAATGACCGTATGTTGAGGCGTAGCCTTATGGGAAATACATAAACAATGAGTAATTGTAACGGAAGCATGTAGTGGGAGCGACCTTCGTTCGTGAATCATTCGCTCGTTAGACAAGCCGGCCTATAAAAGGCTACTGGCCACTTATTAGCCTAGTAGATCAGATACCATAAAGCTGATACAGTCAACATCATATTGATTTAATTAGCGATCGATTTTAATGAAATATGCAATTGTTCAATCAAAATTCATTGTCCTATTGTCAATGAGAAAAAATGTACTTATTTGGAATTTTCTAAAAACGTCATTAAAATTCGGTTATCCGAACTAACCACGATATTTTTTTTATTTTGACAACAATTTTTCCTTTGAGCTATCATGATTTATGTTCTCCTGACGGTTCGTTTTAACGGTCTGTTTTCCTGTAATTGCAATACACTCACGTCGTCATCTCTTCAAAGCTCAAGAGCCTCTTTCTGCTAGGTGACGATGACAGGTGGACTGGACTTGCTATATTGCCTTTCACACATAGCTTTTTCTTTGTAAGAAAAGTCTGTTTTGGTATTAGTATCATCAGTATAAAATAAACACATAGCCAATTTAGGCTTGAATAAACTAACTACATATTTTATAATATTCCTTGCGGAGAATTTCCAATTTATATTTTAGAGTTTGAGCTAGTGATTACGCAACCCCGGCGACAGACCAAAAGCACATAAAACGGCGATTTAAAATTGAAAATTAAGTGAATAAAAATCCGATTAATCCGCGGGGACGAAAGCTGTCGTCGGAGGTCGTAAGCATAATGAGGTCATTTGGCGAGTGATTTATCTTTTAATATCGTGAAGTGTTGAAAAACTGTATGTCCTCTAATAAAGTGAAAAAAGAAAGACGGAGCGCACAGACAACTATCTTTGAGGCACATTATATTCCTATCGGACCAACTAAAAAATTGTATCGTTGAGAAAGTAAAATATTTGATCTCAAAATTCAAAATATATTTCTTATTATCATAGAATATTTATAACATCTCTTAAATAATAGTCACTTTATTTTGTTTTGCACAAATGTTGACGTCAAATCGTTACTTACAGCTAAGTTTAAAGCCGCTTCCTAGGCGCTAGTGCAGAAGAAGCGGCAACAAACTGCACTGCAGCATTTTCTCCAAAGACGTCAATTAACATAACTATAAACTTAAAATTTGATCTGATTCAGTTGGTCGGTTTAGTTGGTCGGAGTGGAAGGACATTAAAATCTGAACAGCATATTCCTTCGCAATATTTTACAAATAAAACATCTATAGCCATAGGACTAAAAAGTTTCCGCTCTTAAAAATGGTTGGTTGATTTTAATTGCTTACTACTTTTACCTCTACATACAGATCGTGATAATTGCACCATTGTATAATGCTTTTGGCGTATAACCTTTTTGTGGTTTGCATGTCGCGTTTTGACGGCTGAGCAGAAAACAAGTTTTTATCACCCGCTTCCTCTCCCTCGGGTCACATACGGTGATGAAACAGAGGACGGGGGACGGGGAGATACACCAACTGCTGCGAACACAACTGTCCAGCTTAGTAATTATCCTTTATAATACTAGGCCTTTGGTCCAGCAGTGGACTGCTACAGGCTGGTATAGAAAAGTGTTCTGCCGCGCCGGTGCCGCTGGTTTAGCGGATTCAAACTACAATTAGAGGTTGGCGGCGTCTTTATTTTTTAGATGGTTCGAGTGTGGCCCTCCATAATATAGAATCTGTTTTCCGACGCGTCGCTGGTTCAACGTACATTATCTGCCGGCCGGCTGATTGATAGTCAACTTCCTCGCTTCATAGATAATAGTTTGCCCTACTTGCCCTGTACGTGGACACAAAATATCGGTGATACAGACAGATATCGTGATAAGCGACTTGTTGTCATAATGTATTCAAGCGTTAAATGGGCAGAGCCAGAACGAATGGCATTATTGGGTGATGCCAAAATATCAGTAAGGGTAACATAACTTAATTAATTGTGACACCGAGTTATGTTTGATGCTATAGAAATTTTGTACATATTATACCAGAATTTTTCCGCGTATTATGGTGAGTTCTAAAAACTTAGTGGTTCAATTTACATGGCTACGCTAGCGTCAACGTGGGAATTTAGTAGTTCATTGTATCAAAATATGTGCGGATTCACGACGGAGTGAAACCTTATTGTTATGTGAGAAGTGTTCCTTCTTTACTTTTTTTACTCGTGATTTGGATAAACGTGAAACAAGTTCTGCGTTGTTAGCTCCTTGACTATAGTATCGCGTTGCGTCTATTCCTGGTGTTCGTAACTTTAGATGTTTCCTTCAGACACTCATTACGGTACACGTGTTTTAATGCGTGTTTATTTAATGATGCGCACAGCTTTTCTCATTTCTCCGATTTCCGTACCAAGTAAATACGCATGCGGGTAAAATAAACAAAGGCCGCTGAGCATTTTATATTTTGACTCTTTTCGTCTAACCATTTCTATTGTCTGGTTGAATGGCCCGCAAAGTGTTAAAGTAGATAATTAACAATATTTATATGAGAATGAATAGAATAAATGAATTATTTACCAATTTTAGAGATTTGAGTTAGTTACGATCCTTGTACAGTCTCCGTGGATCTCTCTCTCTCTCCTTCTCCCTTTTTCTTACTCGTATGTAAGAGGTAGTACAACAGTAACGCTTTTTCGGTACAATGACGACTTTTCGCAGATATTGAAGTGGTTAGCCATTCCATTCTCCACTTCACACACTAGTCAACTTAATATTAATAAGTATGCAAGTTTCCTCACGATGTTTTTCTACACCCGAAGCATGTGGTGATACATCTGCATAAGATCAAATAAATTTCTTACTAAACAGATAAGTGGCATGTTGTGTGAAGACCTCCTTGTAATTTGAATATTACATGACAATATGCGGGTTGAGCCAGTCGACCGCACAGGAACGTTTTGTAGCGCCGAGCACCGCCGCCATGGAGGCTGGACGGCCTTTGTCGACCCGCCCCATTGTCTTCTATTCAAATACTTTTGTAAAGGCGCCGCGTTTTTTTTTTTTACAACTTTTTACTATTTTATTCATAATGGTTCGGTAACGCTTAAATTGCGTTGCGCTGGGTGATGAGATGACTCTCGGTTTGTGGTATTGTCGGAAACAAAGCTACGAGTCACTAAACTGGAAACAATGAGTCCCCCTTATACTTTTATAATTTTGTGAAAAACAACATTTAATGCTTCGATCATATATTCTATTTAATGTCTATAATGTTGCTCTTCTTCTGCTAGCTCACCTTGTTATTCTGATTTCTAAGGATATTTCCATCATTCGGGGTGTATCTTTGTTTTGAAGTATAGTCTTGGTTTTGCCAAGGGATAGTGGGATATTTCCTGGTCTGTTCTCTTCAGTTTCCACTCTTGAACTCCAGTTAACAGAAAATCACGACATAGAATCTATTTTATGTTGTGCTTGCTTACATTTTGCCTTATCTTTAAAAATTTTTATATTTTTCTTATGATTTGCCAATACTGTTGTCAGATTTCTCAAGCTAGGTTTAGTCATTTTAAGAATTTGCATTTTGATATTTTACTCATAACCAAACACACTGCACCAAAATCATGGGTTCCTTAGTATGATGCTAAGCATATGTTTGTATTATGCATGAGATGATTATAAATTTTGTAATCCCTTCTAACTGTTAGCGACATCTTCTCATCATACAAACGATTTCCGTATTTCTCCAAAAAGCTTACCGTAAACAATCGCAAAAGTCTGATGGCCCTAATGTAACATTAATAGTGATTCTTGCCCACTTGACTGTTCCATCTCTATTGCCTCAATTGCCTGTTGCTCAACTCTTTGGTCAATTACGTAAGCACCTTGTAATGTCTTGTGTTGGGTTCGTTGTACTAAGGCTACTGACACATTTACTGACATGTTGTTTTATGAGCCAGTGAGCCACCTAATATGAATGAGGATGTTCTCACGCGAGGTCGAAAATTGGTTGTCGATGAATAGCAGGAGAATGAGTGAAGCTAGTAAATATTAGGCTCCCTTCCCTATACTTGCAATATTTTGTCGTTTATTACGTAAGTTGTTACGTAAACTTTACCGTCTTTGCCACTTACGGATTAGACAGAACCAAGAAGCCGTAAATAGCCAGATTATCTGTAGGTCCAAGATGGAAAACTGGAATCAGAAATAGTGACAGTTTGCCATTTAGTCTGTCGCCTATTTAGGAGGATTCCCAGATTAACAACTTTTACGATATCGCAGAAGTCATCAGCAGGCAGCTGGTACCCTCTTTGTTTTTGTTTGATGCCAGACCAGCATGTTGGTAAGGCTACAAAACAGATGCCAATAATAAACATTTACTAGGATGTCGCATGCAGAATCCTTTGAGGTCGTAATAAGACATTACAACCCAATCGGGCCATTAAGTTCATGTATTTTTGTTTAGGTTTGTTGAGGTTAACTGCCAGTGCCTGATAGTACCTCGTAGTAGACCTTAGATAGTAGACCGACATTAGCACGATATCATATCATGTTTGTCTGTTTTGTAAAGTGTACTTATGTAGTGTAACGTATATTTTGTAGCGGTATTACCCATTATGTTTGTTTATTTCCTGCTCTCTCTATAAATAACTATATCAATTAACAGCGTGTGTCGGTGATAACAAACACAAGTCGGTTTTGATTTATATTAACGCAATTAAAATCTCAAGTAAATGCGCGCATAGTACATGATATATGAACGCGTTCGTTGAACCTGTTCTATTGTTTATTTTGTGCCATCGTCAGCTTGGCAAATCGTCAAACTATGCTCCGAATTAGACTTACGATTATAAATTAAAACCATTGTTGACAGTTACCGAGTACGAAGCTTTCTTAGTATTCTGTACAGATAACAGCAGATAAAGCTCGAAGTTTGATGTAGCACTAATAAATAGTATCAGAATCAGAACTTTCAGAAATCCGAACTCAGTCTGCCATAGAGCGATCGAACGAAGTGGATTTCAAACGATTGGACAGAGTGCAAAATGTTGCCCTTCGTTTCTGTTAAAGTGGTAGCCCACTTACCACTAGAATGCTTCCGGAGAAACGGCTGAATAAAGTAAATAAACTCCCTATCCCAATGATGGTAGGCGTCGCAGGCACACGCCAAGAAAGAAAAAAGTGGAGTGGTGATCTCTACGCTGTCCAGCGTGACGTAATTAGTCGGCAACATAAGTACGAGTAGATAAAGGACTTTGGAGGATTCTTTGCCATGCAGTGCAACAGGGAAAACTGCAATTAACTTAATGTACTTAAACTTTTGAACCAAAACAATTATCATAACATTCATAATACTGCTTGCATCACTTCCAAGAATGACGTTAGTCATACTCCGCTTAATGGGAACATTAAAGGCCGTAAGAGCACGGTGTCAACAAACTTTCCCTTGGGACGCGACGGCGAGCGTCAACCCGCAGTTAAACAATTCAGGCCAAACAATCGATGAGCAAACAGACCAGCAGACGCCTGACTCATCAAAACATCGCTTTTTTAAAGTTTTATTAACCTCATTAAACGGATTAATGGACACTAAAAGATGAGTAGATAAGAACGCACTACGGTTAACTGTGGATTGTACTGGGTGGCGCAAAAGTACTGGCACTAAAGAAAATACTTTTATTTTTTTTATATGACATTTTCTGTCATTCTGTTGTTGAAAATTGTGTAGTGAACAAATGTAAAATACACTGAAAATAAACATGGACCGTTTTACTCCCCAAGAACGTGGAATAAACACTATGGACTTAGTGAGGGACGCTTTTCCAGGCCGAGTTATCTCTCGTTTTGGCGATTTGCCTTGGCCTGCAAGATCACCCGATCTGACCAGTCCAGACTTCTTTCTTTGGGGTTTTTTGAAATCTCGGGTGTATGTGAACAAGCCACAGACTCTCGCAGCTCTAAAAGAAAACATTCGTCAAGAAATAACGAACATATCGCAGGAAGTGTTACGGCAAGTTATGCAAAATGTCATAAATAGGGCTCAAATGTGTATCAACTCTGGATGTCACCATTTAAAAGACATCATCTTTAAATCCTAATGGTACGAAATTTAATGGCACAAATATACATTTAAAAAAACCTAAATCTAGTTTTCTAATTTAGAAAAAATGTTATAGCTGAACCAAATAGGGTCTTTACTTTTGCGCCACCCAGTATTACTTTAACTTCTTTACTAATACTGAGTATACATATCTTACTACACTTATATATATATATATATATATGATGAAGTCGCGAAAAGAAAGAACACAGAAAAGACTGCGGTACACAATGAGATTTTTCGATTAATTTCCAGACATAACAATGCGAATCCGACCTTTACCAATTTCACTCTATTTATTTAAATTTTTACTCGAAAAGTACTTTCGTATCCATTAAAAGATCTGTTTACATTTCCAACCAAATATAATGATAATCTTTATGATATACTTTGCCAATTGCCAGCCGTTATTGCCACAAAAACGCGGCGTTTTCCCCAACGCCGAGAAGAAAGTGAGTCGCTATTGATCCCGGGAAATTCACGGAGAAAGGTCAAAGTTTAGACGTGGACCGGGATAGTTCAGTCCGCCGCGCCCTTTACCTTTGTATATAGGACATTATTACCGAGGACATGACGCTCCACTGAACTGGAAACTCGTCTTTGCTACTGATATCCTAGTACTATATTACGTATAGTAAGTCAGTCATGGATATTACGAATGTAATCTACGAGTAATCATCCCATGATTCGACGTTATAAAGTATTAAAAAAAAACACATTTGTTATACAATTATCATTATTTATATGAAAAAATCACTTATCTGAATCGTCGACGCATCTACCCCTTAGTTACCTACGCTACGGGGTAAATGTGTGAATGATTTGATTGTATAATTTACATTTAAATGTATGTCCTATTCAAATAGGACTTAGTACTTCATATCTTCCTGTGAATGTCGTAAAAGGCAACTAATGGACTAAGCACAAACATCTCGTGCTACAACTGCATTCTCAAGGGTGAAGGGTTGACGTCGATCGGCGGCCGTTTGCAAAACTTTTCGTAAAACTGCATTCCCAAAGAGGGTTAACGTCAGGCAGGTGGCCGGTCGGAAAACTATAGCCAAATCGTTTAAACTATTCCGGCTGTTTCTTCTCGAATTTGGGTAGTATTCGGCATCACTGGGTGACCATTGCCATGTAGGTATTATTATATTTGATGATAATGAAAACAAAATACGTACCCCGGGCCCCGAAGCAGCATAGCTGAGAATGCAATCGGGAACGCGCTAAATTAAGAGGAAACACCAAGGGCTAGAGAAATGAAAAATAGGTATTTTGCATTAATTAATGGTATATTAATGGTATTTTGGTTTTAATTAATTAATTTCAATATTGGTAAATAGGCAATTTGGAAAAATAGGTATTTGTAAAATCTATTGCTGTCGCGCTGTGCCCGAACAACAACCGAGCAAGTGCGATAGAGACATACTGCAGCTTGGACTGAAAATACCTATTAAAAAACAGAAAATCAACGATTCGTAGTCCCCTTAAGTACTTTTTTCATTACGAATTAATAAAGACTTGAGCGGTGTTCCTATGTTTTAAATTTTTTATATAGTCTAGTCAAATTTGTTTTCCGGATGTTTGAACACAGCGGCCATTTTTTTAGGTTTTTGAACGTTCATATCTCTTTTAATAATTCATTTATGAAAAAAAGAAAACATAGGGTAACCTACTAATAGTGGCTATAGATATTCAGGAAAAAAAAATATAACTATCGGCATTATCCAGGGAGAAAACAGGGGACTACGTTTGTATGGAAAAACGGCCGTTGTGTTTTGTCTTAAAGAAGGTGTACTTTTGGACAAAGCTACTTTAATGTACCAATGACAAGCCGCTTCACTGAACTGGAAACTCCACCCTGCTTCTGATATCCTTCCAGTACTATGGAACATACAATAAGTCATGGATATTACGCCCTCGAGGCGGATCTAATTGTGCAATACAATTATTGACTATGGGGTAAATGCGCCGCTTTAGATACGGCGTTATTGACTATCAAAATCGGCTTTGATATAGTAGCTATTTATAGTAGCTACGGTTCTGTTTCACTGTATTTGTGATGAGAGGATGTTACGTGAATAAGTGAATCTAATTATGTGCTACAAACATAGATTATGGGGGTAAATGCATACAATTTTCGATCTAGTCTGAAGTATTAGTCACAGGTTGCTATAACTAAAAACTTGGTATAGTTTTATATAAAAAACAATGTGTAATTCAACTCTTCTTCTTCGTCTAAGCGCGTTCCCGGTTGCATCCTCAGCTGTGCTGCTTCGGAGCCCGGGGTGCGCTTTCCCACTTTTTCTTCTTCAAATATAACATGCATGTCAATGGTCACCCAAGGATGCCAAAGACCTTGCAAAATGGAGAAGAAATAGCCAGAACAAAATGATTAGGCTATGGTTTAACGACCAACCGCCTGCCTGACGTCAACCCTCCTTGGGAATGCAATTGCACGAGCACGAGATTTTTGTGCTTAGTCGTTTAGTCGCCTCTTACGACATCCACAGGAAGAGATGGAGTGGTCCTATTCTAATCCGGAACCACACGGGTGTAATTCAACTCATTTTACATTTTGATGTAACATCCACTCTACAATCATTATGAATAAGTGATTTTCTTATTCAATCAGAAACGTTATTTTTTATGTGATCTGAAAACACACGTAAACGACCGAACTTTTTGCGAATTTGCGATAAATCTGTAACTGGCAACAATAAAAAAACGATCAATCAAAGTCTTTATTGCACATTTAATAGAGCGGCGAGCCGAAAATAGAGTTAAAGAATCACTCGTTCCAAGATTCGTTGGTATTGTTAAATTGAGCCGATAGGATATCTACATAATCTACAAATTTCTGGCCAATAAAGTTTTGATAAAATTTACAGACAACCTTAATCGAAATACCTATTTTAATTCAGCAGGTCATTGAGCTAGATATTTTTTTTATCTTACGCTCCTTATCGTATTGATGGGTCAATATTTGAAAAACTTTATTGGCCAGTATCATATCAAATGCAATAAAAAACGCTTCCACTAGTATCATTAATAACTAATCTCTATTTTCTATTTTTTATAATTCCTATTGAAAAGGTAGCTGGTATGTATGAAAAAATGCGAAAAAAATCATATTTTTTCAAGCAGATTGTTAGTAGATATGTTTTAGTTCGCGTGTCTGTGTGTATGTTGTAACTTCCTATGGCGTGTGATGGAGTTATCAATGCCAATCAACAGATTTTACACCATCATTTGAGGAAATAAGTACCCACTTACGTACACCTAGTTTGAATACAATAGCTGGTTGGTTCAGTACACAATGTATGAGTTAATTTAACATTTTCTGCCTTTCAAAACGACAGTTCAGCTTTATAATAAACTGGTCGTGTGCGAGTTAAACTCGCGTGAAGAGGGTTCCATACTTCTCATAGGTTTTCCTAAAAGCTGTGGGTAAAGAACAATTTTCTGTATTTTTTCGTCTGTTCAATATTTTTGTAGGTAAATAGCAAGATACATTATCTTTATTAGTAAGATCAGTTAATTGAAATACTTGTTTTTCCCTTTTAAAATTTAAATGAAAACTTGTAAGATGGTAGCACTTTCTCTTTTTTAAGAAATATTTACCATAAAGCAAATACACTTCTCTCTACATTATTCATCTGACAGATTTTCTGCTTGTAAATACATGTTTGTTAGACTATAGAGGTAGTAAAACAAGAATAGGCGATAAATTACGGTGAGTGCGATTAGAACACTTTCCAGCCGCGAATCACTTTCCCGTGGCAAATGGCGCAGGTCACAAGAACTAAAGGACACATCAAATAATAGTTTTGTTTGTTACCTTTATTTCTGCATATATTGCCGGTTCTGCAAGGGAAATCCCTTTTCGGGGTCTGAAGTAGGACCGGTAAGTAGGAGTATGTAACTGGGATAGTGCTAAGACTCTTACTGTCTTCTGTGGCTAAGACTAGAAGAAGGATTGTGCCAGTGATTATGTCCGTGACGTAGCAGATAATTGCAAGAGAGTCGCCTACGCTGGTAATGGTAAGGTAAATGTCACGTCTCGCAAGTTGCCTAGTAAGTCGCATGCACATCTTGCAAGTTACATGCAAATATTGGCCATGTTATAAACGACCTCCGTGGCGTAATGGTTAACACGCTAGACCGCTAATCTGGAGGTTTTGGGTTCGATCCCCAGCCAGGGCAAGTTGGAAAATGGTCTTTTTCAAATTATCCTGGGTCTTGGGTGTTTATCTATATATGTCTTTATCATAAAATATACTTTCGTTGAGTTAGTGTCCCATAACACAAGTTTAGAAAACTGACTTTGGGGCTAGCTTCATCAGTGTGATTTGTCCCTATATATTTATTTATTTATGTCGCCTTCGCCAGTCTCCGGCATAAGGGGTAAACCTAACCGGGGTCAACCGGTTGGACGTCGTCAAGCATTATGTATGCCATGGTCTCTCAATCAAATATGCTCAAAACAGTGCAAAGTCGAAAAGTAATAACAATTTATATATTTGCCAGCAGTGTGTTACTGTCAATAAATGATAAATAAGGAAAACAAAGTCATAAATCAAAAGACGACCGATACAGAGTACCGCACGTTTGCGTTGTTATTTCTTGATTTACGGTTGTTAATTTTTGTGGTGAAGACTACGATTTTATTCTTATTGCACACAACATCCGGAACTTAAATTTTTACCGAAACATTTACTTCAAACACATTTCATTTTAACGAAAACTCTCTTTCCTTCTTCTTAATCATCTTCATCCCTTACCCGGCAAGGATCACAAGAACCAGAGGCCAATGTTATGAGTGAAAATGGGAATCAGAAATGGTGAGCTTGCTAGCCCATTCATTGCGTATTATTAGAAAAGATCCTCATACTTAAAAGATTAGCGGCATACATCCTTATAATAAATGAGGTCTACTAACAACTAGTGGTTTTGTGAGAACAGTAGACCTCGCGAGCTCTTATAACCATGCAATAACCAACACTTCCCTCTTTCCATATATAATGCTACAGCAAAGTTTCCCCGTTCCTCCCAAAATAGAATATAGAAATAGCGCCTAAGATGATGATATTTTTAAAAGTATTAGAAACATTAACACATATAGGCAGTAGGTACCTATTTAAAAGATTAAGTGACAGAAAGTAATTGCCCGTTAATCTCGCACATAGTAATTTCAATGAGCCGTCTCCGTGACCCAAATCGGCCGTCCTGAGGAACCGTCGCGAAATGTCACCCGCGTCTTTTCATGGCACAAACAAAGGGCGTCTGAAGCTAATACTGTTTGCATTCGCTTTACCAAGCGAATTAGTTTGTGAAGATGTCTACCCCTATCAGGGTAAAAAGAGACTAGAGCCGTTAGACCTAAAGCCTAAAATTAGCGTGATGGTGGGCCTGAAAGTTGATAAAAAGAATCTAAATAGTGATTGTGTATACCGTTTTCTCTGAATGGAATTTCCGTACTGATGTACTAAACTAATTTTAACATAGGGGGCAGTTAGTAACATAGGAGCACCAATTTCAATATAACGTGCTGAAATACTGACTCCAAATGATTCTTGAAATAAAGAAGGCTGTATTGGACGTGCCGTGATAATTAAGAATTGGCAAATCCGCTAATGTACTCGTAGTGTTCAAGATCATACTGTACCTCTGGGAACTTGCCCACCGAATTGTCTACATCTGTTAGTTACCGGTTTACCTACACAGTAGTAAGAATTATAATGTACGTTCTTACTCCTATTAGACCTAATTTACATTAACCCAAATCAGCCGATCTAGTTTGGTGAATCAAATCGTATTACCAAAAGAACATCGCAACTTAAAAAAGGAAATCGCGCAATAAAACGTCATTTCGCATAGCGACTACAAATGAGCTCGCAGCTAAACAACCGAGTCGTCCCGTGACCTAAATTGGCGTCCAGGGGAAACACCGTAAAGTGTCCCGGACGTCTTTTCTCGCCCTACAATTGCCCACAAGAGGCGTAATTCTGTTGTTATTCATCCTACAGAACGCGCGGGCCGAAACGATTTGTTGTTAACCTCAATCATCATCAGGTCTTTTTTAGTCTCCACAGCAGGAGCACGACTCTCTGATATACCAGAGCTATATTAGCCAGAGCGGTCAGAGGATTTGGCCTACACTTTCCACGCTGGCCAGACGGGTTAGAGAGGTCTCATTGATGTCTAGAAGCTTTGTTTAGCTTGTATTTGCTAAGTCGCCTTATATGACATCCACGGGAAGACTTAAGAGTGGTCCTATTCTACTCTGCCGGGAACCACATGGCTGAAATATTTTCAATGTTCACCTATACTATACCGATAACTATTGAAACTATTCAAGTAGATTTATTCCATTATTATAATCCTGTACATTATAAACGCCACATACGAGCAGGTTTTCAGGGTAAATTTTGTTAGTATTCATCTTACAGAGCGCAGTGATAATGCTTTCAATACAGACTGAAAAACCAGCTGATGCATGTGTATCATTCTGTATTAACACTTTCATGATTGACTACAGCGGCTATTACACAAGTCCTTCTTCAGTGTCTGTTTTATGTACATTGCGTGCTTTTCAAAGATGTCATTCAGATTGTTTATTATAAAACAGGCAATGTACATGAGCACACAATAGGGTATATTCATGTTATTTTTTTATTTTTTTAAACGATTCTATAAGTTATTATATAACCGGAAAAAAATATAACACTTACAGAATATTATTAAATAAGCTTAAAAATATAATTAAAATTACTATTATTTTTGGACGACTATAAACGCGGTGCCATTTTGCGCTTTTTTCTGTGACGTCACCGTGCATTGTCAATGTCATAGATACACTTATATGTCAGTGTCAGTCAAGTGCAAATTACAAATTCAAAATATTATCAACAAAACAACGAAGTTTTGGATTCACAGTTTTATTTTATAAGTAATACTATCTAATTTGTGATTATAAGTGAGTGATTAAAGCTTTTAATATCAATTCATTACAAATGGAAGGGCGCACAAAATCTTATTATAAATATTGTATGGTTCCTATGTGCAAAAATAACATCGTAACTGCACCTGACAAAATATATTTTCATATGCCCAAATATGCAAATGTAAGGAATCATTCCGCGTATTAGGGTTCGCTGTTTTACAAAACCGAGCTGTAATGCCAAACAGCTAGAGGTTTAGTAAATTAGCGGATTATACCATTCAACTGCAACTGTACATACCTATTGTGAACAAAAAATACATATTGTGAGCAAAATGAGTAGTGTCATCCTTTGCAAAACTACACAGTAGTATTGTAAGTACCTACTTCAATTATTTATAATTTAATAGGTAGTAGACTAGCTGCCTGCTACTATAAGCTATAAGATAATGTACTACCTACCGTAATTAATTAAACAAATTTATATTATTTAAGAAAAAAAATACCCAAAATTCTCCAAAAGATTTATTTTTTTTCTCTAAAATTTCCCATTTTTACCCAGAATTGCGAAAAAAATACCCAATCTGGTAACACTGCAAATTACAAATGACTTATTGACAGTGACAGATAGACTTCTTCTTTTTAATTTGTGATTGACAGCACAGACTATTTAGAAAATTAAGTTTGACAGTGTTTCGTGACGTCACGTGGCGTTTCGGAAATTTGCGAGGGAATTTAAAAAATACAGCTTTTAAATAATTAATTTCTCAATGGAAACACGTTAAATTGAAAAGATATATATATGGGTATTTTTCTTTAGCAATGAAGTATACACTTCATTTTTTTTGTTCGTTTCTGAATCACATGCATATTGTCTATTAGTAGTCTACGTGTAATAGCGACATAACCTAAATCACGTTTCTTATTAACTGAACTAGTCTTTTAATTGTACAAGCTTATTTTAAATTAAGTTCAAATATTTTTTTCGTATTTATTCTTCGTCTAAGCGCGTTCCCTGTTGCATCCTCTCCTCAGCTGTGCTGCTTCACATACTCGTATAACATGCATATCAATGGTCACACAAGGATGCCAAAGAACTTGCAAAATGGAGAAGAAATAGCCTAATAAGATTATTATAGAAACTAGCTGTGCCCGCGACTTCGTTCGCGTGGTTGTCGGAACGTAATGTTATATAGCCTAAAGCCTTCCTCTATAAATGGACTACCCAACAAAAAAAGAATTTTTCAAATCGGACCATTAGTTCCTAAAATTAGCGCGTTTAAACAAACAAACAAACAAACAAACAAACAAACAAACAAACAAACAAACAAACAAACAAACAAACAAACAAACAAACAAACAAACAAACAAACAAACAAACAAACAAACGAACAAACTCTTCCGTTTTATAATATTAGTATAGATGAAGTACTCTTAACCAACAACATATTTATTTGAATAAAGATTAATATTATTATGTTGATACAACTTAAACAAATTATTTCGACCAAATTAGGTACCATAAAAACGGTTTTTTTGAGTTAATCTTAAAAGATAGACATATACTATCGCGGACTGTTTTTTAGGATCATTAAAAGAGCTATTATTCTTTAATACATATTTTTTGTGTATCTTAAACCGTTTTCACGGCGCACGCAACGGAAAGCTTCAAAGATGAAATAATTTCTCCCGTTTTTTTCACATTTACCACTATATCTTTGCTCCTATTGGTCGTAGCGTGATGTTATATAGCCTATAGCCTTCCTCGATAACCGGACTATCCAACACAAAAAGAATTATTCAATTCGAACCAGTAGTTTCGGAGATTAGCGCGTTCAAACAAACAAACAAACAAACAAACAAACAAACAAACTCTTCAGCTTTATAATATTAGTATAGATAATAACATTATTTTTTCGTACTTCTATACAGGGTTGTTTTTAGGGTTCCGTACCCGAAGGGTGCAAACGGGACCCTATTACTGAGACTCCGCTGTCTGTCCGTCTGTCCGTCTGTCTGTCCGTCTGTCACAAGGCTCTATCTCTTGAACCGTAATAGCTAGACATTTGAAATTTTCACCGATTATATATTACTGTGGCCGCTATAACAACAAATACTAAAAATAAGAAAAAGTATAAAATTAAAGGGGGTCGTCATACAAAAAACGTGTTATTTTTAGCGTTTTTGACTCAATCTTTATAATGGCATTAACTAGATACTTGTAATTTTCACCAATTTTGTATTACTATGATCACTACGAGTAACAACAAATAAATACTAAAAATGAGATAAAGTTAAATATTAAAGAAGGTGTATATAATGTAAACAAGAAACGTGTTTCTTCTGCGTTTTAAAACATTGTACGGTGGTACGGACGGAACCCTTCATGTACGAGTCCGACTCGCACTTGCCCGTTTATTAATTAAGCGGCAACCTTTTTGGAGCAATTTCAGTCTGTGATACTGAACCACTTTCCATAAAAACAATTATTGAAAAACGAAAAGAAATTTTCGACTTTCCATACAAATCGGCGCTCAATCAAATGGATTTTGTATGGGAGGACGTTTTGTTTTCGTTTTTCGATAATTGTTTTTATGGAAAGTGGTTCAGTATCACGGACTGAACTTGCCCAAAAAAGGTTTCCGGTTAATTAAAAATAACCCTGTATAAGTACATTATATTTGGATTACGCAAATATGATCATGTTTCCATTTTCCGTGCGCAACTCAAGTGGCTCCCTATCCGACTTCGACGTAATTATCACGTTCTTTCACTTCTATACTCTGTACTGTTCATGCCATCTTCTCCTTCCTATTTAAAGGAGCGTTTTACTTTTCTTCACCAGGACAATGATCGACCCACGCGCAGCATTAATGCCCTACGTCTTAAAACCCCCAACTCATTCGACCAAATTCTACTCGAAATCCTTTACAGTCCAAGCTGTCTACCTCTGGAATGCTCTTCCACGTAGAGTTCGTACTGCTCAGACTAAAACAAGCTTTAAAAATCGTCTCCATAAATATTATCTGTCGTTATGCCAGTAAGTCTAAGTTCTGTTAAGTGTCACTAAATACATTTAAATATTTTAGCATCGTATATGTATTATATATATGTATATATTATGAAATAAGTTTATGTATGTATATATACAAGTATTGATATGTAAGTATATAATTAGGTATAGATACTGCACCCACCTTATTCCGTACTATTAATTTTTCCTCTACCCAAAGGTTGACTGGAAGAGATCGCATCTAGCGATAAGTCCGCCTTTGTACCAATATTTTCTGTGTTTGTTATTTTTATTTTATTAATTATTATGGTGCAATAAAGATAATTTGTATTGTATTGTATTGTACATTTATTGGGAAAAGTTACAATATTTCTATTTAATTAAAAATAAGCTTATATAGATCTGAAATTATGGATATCTACGTCCTACGATCCTTAAGGTGAAGATATAGGCGAATGGCCTTGAAGTGGCTCCCTCATTTGAAATAAATTGTTAACTCGTAAATATGGAGATAATTTCCATATTGCTCTTCGTCATGCAATAGATAGCTCTTTAAATTATTTTATGAACTGCCGTTGAAACTATTATTGGTGATCCGTCTAGCTTTAAAACTTGCCGTGGCCACTTTTGGCGGAGGCGGAACAATTTATTTCACACTTCAAGGCCATTTCCCTATATCTTCACCTTAATAATACTACATCCTTTGCGATTTAGATAAACCCTTAGGATAAACCATAAAAATTTTAACAACTCGGCAAATAATATTAAAGTTTTACTTAAATCATGAGTATCAACATCCCAGTATTGAAATAATATAGCTGTTCATAGAAAAAATCGCGAATCGTCTGGTCCGTCTTTTTCCGTCACACTATTATTTGCAACGGGCGCCGAGCTAATTCTGTTAGCTTAGCATTCACCTCAACGGGCGCGCTGACCTATGAAATGCTTTGAAAAATAGCCTGAAACAATTTTGTTAGGGTTAATTTGTTAGAAAAACACTTTCACTTGTGCTCTAATTAACACTAGTAGATTAGCTAATATAGTTTTAAGGTCAAATGTGTTATCAAAATTATATCATTTAGGTCAAGTAACACTACTGAAATGTATAGCTAGTACACTTTATGAATCAGATAAGTTTAAAGCTGTTTAAATAGAATATTTCATACCAACAATTCTACTTCTCTTATTGCGCCCCTGCCACAGCCTACGCGTTTCTATTATGGTGAGATGGGTTCACAATTTGCAATACTGTGCGTGTGTTTGAAAAATCACTGTTATTAAGAAATTATACAATTACATAAAAATCTTAAGGGTTTTCTACAGACACCCACAATAGCCAAAACACGATTGAGCATTCTTGACTTGATAGAAAAAAATAAAAAAAAAAACTGCGAAATATCGTCGAGCACGGCTCCGGGCCTTTCTTCGCTCTGGACCAATATTTCACTGTGTTTTATTTATTATTTTCTTGTATTATATTTATATTTTTTTTTTGTAGTAGCCAAAACGGATAGATATTTAAATAATACATTTTTTGGTATAATTTCCATATAAAAAGGTGATTGTATGAAATAGTAACATGTATTATAAAGGCAAATTTAGGCAAATTTAGAGGTATGGTTGTGATTTTTTTCTATCGAGACAAAAATGCTCAATCGTGTTTTGGCTATTGTGGGTGTCTGTAGAAAATCCTTAAGATTATTATGTAAATTTTTTGAGGAATAAACTGTCGTAGTTTAATAACAGTGATTTTTCAACAATACGCACTGTATTGCAGATTGTGAACCCACATCGCCTTAATAATCAAACAATAAAACTATAAGTTTTGCGATAGATGTAAATCTTAGTCCTCGTACCCCGATTCGTGGGTCAACTTAACGGGATCTATTTAGATTAGCTGCACAGTTGAAAGCAGAGACCGCAGTATCCTCGTCAGGTTTGACGTGTCGTACTTTCCAATCCTTCCCCGGCCAAATATTAATCCTACCAGCTTTTTCCAACGAATTAATATACCCCGTATATACGTCGACATCGACAGTTAATGAAATAAACCTCTCAATAAGATATTAAGGGACGCTTTTGTTGTACCGACGCCTCATCAATTGATGTTGATTACAAGTGTCACGTTCACGCTTCATTCTGGTGTCTGATTAAACACAATTAGGTAATGGCATGTAATCTGGTGGTAATTACGGGAACGTTTCCTGAACAATTTTTTTTTTTATAAGCCGTCTATGTCCCACTATTTTGGTTAATTAAAAGAATAAAACAAAAGAACTTACTTACTAATAGTATTATTTATTGATCTGATTATCTATTCTACTTCCCTTTAGAATAATAAAATAGGCTTTACATCGTATCCAATCAAACAGGTGAAACCGCGAAACCCCCAAAAATGTCTCGTAGGTAATGAGGGCTGAATCAAGTATCTTCATTCTTGACGTTGTGACGTGTGTCCAACCCTCTTCACATTTCACAATTCGTAGCCTTTTCTGAATGAATTTTGGGATTTGGACTCCCTGAGTCTCTTTGCGCTCTTTGATTTGACGCGAAATGTGCATTGTGCATAATGTGAAAATGATGAGAACTGAGTAATTCGCATAAGGAGAATTTTCCGGTAGTAAGTCTGTACGAAATTAGAAGATAATCAATTCTTAAATCATGTACTTTGCGGGAAATTCTTCCATGTAATTTAGCCGAGGAGAATGGCTAAAACAAGCCTTTGATCAAAATGACAAATTAGAATACACTATGCGAATTTTATCGTAATTCTAAAGAAGTAAGTTTTATTTATCACAGCACTTCTTCGACCCATTGCTGAGTATAGACCTATTTCGTTAACGCCACACATCTTAGTCCTGTCCAAAATAAAGATATATGCGTATTGGGTATTATACATTTTTGGTGATTTGGCGAATTGCACATTTTACTGCGTCTGTCGGTTATTGAACTTCAAACAGCTTTTTATTTATTAAAATCAAAAGAATTCCAGTACTTCTTATAAAAACTCGAGGTTTTTACCAGTCTTCCCTGACTAATGAGCTGTGAAACTACCGATACTTTTTCGATTTTGAATTGTCTCCTCGTTATAAAGTTGTTAATGACAGTTTTAACGACGCATTACGAACTGTCTTCAGTTAGTCTTTGAAAGCTTTAAGTGTTCTTTAATTCATTCAATTCTATGTATTCACTCTCCGATATTGCCCATATTTATGAAGATATTTTTTTGTTATTTTATACCTAATAATTTTTTCTTGATACTCGTAATCCGTTATCAGGATTGCTTTTTTTCCTTAATTACATGTATGTACTGATATAATAAAGCATCTAAGATGAATTATACGTTTTTATTGTACTCGTATGAAGCCGCAGCCGGCGCGCGCAAGGTCCGCGGTCATGCGATTCATTTCCGCAATCGAACACTTCGCATGAAGTGTTGTTTATGCCACGTCCTACGTTGCGGTTTGTGATACAGCATTAGAGCAGCGTAGACCAAGGAAGAGATGGCGGGATAACGTCGAGTGTTTTTTTTAATACAATACAAAAAAAACCTTATACAAACAAAAAAATTTACAACAAATAAAGTAAGGACAATAGGTATATAATGCAAGGTACAAGACTTTTATTATTTGTATTACCTCAGACCAGTGTTTTGTTTATCCTACTCTATTCAACTACGAGTATAAACAGTATCCGTCTTATTATAAAAACAGGACTAACTTTGTTACTAGGTTTAAACCATTATCTGCACAAATAAAATTGACATTGACAGGTGAGATAGTGTGATATTACTAGATGTCAACTTGATTTGGGCGGATAATGGTTTAAACTTAGTAACAAAGTTAGTCCTGTTTTTATAATAAGACGTTATAAAACTTTGTTCCAAATGACACCTACCTGCATGCAACACTAAACGAGTATGAAACACTAAGTTATGAGGTTATAACTTTAGGGCGACTAGTTTCTTGACCATGCATTTTCATACGCTTTATTTATGACTCACTTCACGTCGGAGGCTACGAGAATATTCGATCCAAACAAGTATTTCACTCTCACAAAGACGTCATTGTACAAAAGAAAGTATCAAACGTCAAACGCATGCGATAGCTTGTACTCTGACACCACAATAATCGCGTTGAAGGAGTCGTTTTGTGGAGTCGAGAGCAAATCTACGTTTTATTACAACAGCTGACTGCGCGACAACGACCGAACGCTGCGTTGATGAAAACGATAACTCCGTTGCGAGGAAAGGGCGGGTCACATTAACAGACCCCGAGATAATGCTCGGCGCCGCAGATTTGCAATACTTAGGAAGTTCTCCCCAGCAGTGTACGATTTCTTGTGACAAATTACAAACGCGTTAATCTGACTAAGGAACTGAGATTGATCATCTCCACTCTACCGATAAAAGTTTCGCTGCCGGAACCTGGAGAACGTGAAAACACGGAAACAATGCATCTTTGTAATTGCATCTATATGAAGAACGGAACTGTATATCGGCACGGACGTGTGCGGCACATTGTTCTCGGCAACACAATATATAAGAGGGGCCTTATCGCAGCCACTAGGCGCACGTGCTCAGTAGATCCTCCGTTCTAATCCCACGATAATCCGACCCGGAAAAAACCAATAACCATTGTTTTGCTAAGTTATTGACACTGCAATCATAGGATGTTTGCACGAATTATCGTCCGTGTGAACACAATCTCAAGTTAATACTTTAATAGCGTAATCCAATTTTGTGGGGCTTAGTATGCGGCGAGCTATCACCCTGATCGCCTGTAAAACGTGGCAGAAACTGTTAAATGAACGGTACGTGGCACAAATTGTAGGTAAACAATTATTTGAGTCAAGTAGGAATGTGAAGCGTTTTCTTGATAATTAAACTCGTCTGCCGCAGGGCACCGCTTGTCGTGGTCGTGGTACTTTGTCTACGTAAAATAGTGCTTTTAGAAATTCACGGGAGTGTGCCAGCTGTACGCGACTGTGAACGCTGCAGACAAAAGTTAAGCCGTACTGTTTGTTTCGGATTGTGTTCTGAATTTAACACTGTATTGTGCCTGAAGAACTCTCAGTCCTCTCACATACGCAGCTGTTATGCAATTACAAGATCAGACTCTTTACTTAATCATTCTCAAGAATTCAAGCTCGAGTCGCCCGCCAGATGGGTTCTTTTAGGATACATGAAGGAATTCGGAATGTATAATTAATTTGCTTGGAGTGCATACTTAATTTACTCATTTGCAATGGAGGACCGGTTAAATGGCTTGAGTTATTTCTCGTGAATAACCAAACCGCGTGGCATCCTTAATTTTGCATGCCCTAAGCGGCAGTTGTCTTGTCAGTCACTTCATATCCTGCTTTAGAGAACAGTGGTTTGTAAAGGGTATGCTAACACATCTTCGTATAATATGCAAATATGTCGACAAATTATACACATTTAGCACGAGTATGAATATTGTGAAAGATGTTCCTCGAAATTTAAACAATTAGTCAAAGGATAGTAATACTATATTTAATTAATATAGGTATAGCATTTATAATTAAAATTTTAATAGCAATGAATTATAAATTAATCGTAACATTGTAATGCATCACATAAATAGAATTATATTATATAGCAATACAAAAATAACTGTAATAGTGTGACAGCAAAGACATTCAAGTGGTATTGAAGTAAAAAGAGTATAAAAACGAAGTGTGTATGGATTTATTGTCAACATTAGTTTCGTTTAGTAAATTGAACTGTCAAAATGAGCGTCCTTTCGACACGACATATTTAGTTTTGCTTGTAAAATTCGTGAATCACATTTTATAATTTTGTCTTTGGCTTTTCGAAAATAAAATAAATTAATTTTGTCACAAAATGCTCAAAATGTTAGCCTGCTTGTTTAATTTTCTCTCTTCATTCAGTACAGACTAAATAAAGAGCAAATTTATTAATTTACGGGATTGTGCATCATTTATTAGTATCTACTAAAATACATAAATAATTTTCCCTAATTCGACCTTAATCATCGACCATGTAATTTACAGTTTTGGATGAATTACCGTCCTCGCTATTCTAACATTAACTTCTCAACGTTTATTAAAACGTTAACGTTATTTTCAATTACCGCCTTCATTTGATTGAAAAAATTAAACAATTCTTGTTTCTTCTTTCTTACATTCGTTTTGGTTTGTCAAATTCAAAAGGACGACAACGGAATAAATATTAAGCCCTCATTAAATATCCATGTAAGAACTTTGAGTATTTTTGTTCAATTTCCACATCCATTAAGTCACCCGTTTTATACGCAAATGGGTTTTCCCATAGTTCCCCTACGTTCCCGGGGTATTGTCTGTCAATTATACTCGTACGTTCCGTGCGTCACTCCTAACCAAATACGAGTACGATTATACAATGTGTTGATTATGCGTTTCATTTGCAATTGTTGCGAGTTGAAATTACAACTGCGTTCAGCGTTCCTGTAATATCTCGACCTACTTACTATTGCGTCATATTCGTTGAAAATTAAAATTGTTGATCGAATTAGTAGTCATGATTTGTATGAAATATTTTTTGAACTTATGTTCAGATTGCTTTTTTATCAATTACAATTAAGGTTTGCCCTAAAGCATGCAATATTTTCTGTTTTAATGGCGAATGTCCGTGACATGAATTTCTGTAATCAACCTTTATTAGTCGCGATTATTATTCATGTCCTATAGATTATGTCAATTGAAAGCTGAGAAGAAGAGATTCAATATGTCTTAACAATTATGTATAGTTGCTGGACACACAAGATGCCAACTTTACGTACCAACTTACGTTGCTAACTTAGCAAAGTAATACTGCAACAGAAACAGCTCTTTGTCCTTTGAAACTAGTAACATCCTTAGCTACTTCAAGAGCCTGGGTGCGCTTACTTGCGTTTTTCTTCTTCAAATATGATAACGCATGAAACCTATGAATGCCGAAAATCGTGCGAAATGAAGAGCCGACCCCAAATAATGGGAAATGGCTAGGACCTAGAAGAAGAAGTGCGAAAATGAGAAGAAAAAGCAATTTTAAACGACTTGGCTGTAGTTTTTTGGCCGGCGAGACGTAACTCCTTGGGAATGCAATTGTAGCACGAGATTTTCGCACTTAGTCCTTTAGTAGAATACACTGCGCGACTAAACAGTATAATTTTTTTATAACCCCTTTTGTTGTTGCAGCCACAAAAGATGAGCCGGACGGCGATGGCGGGGAGTGCCGCGGTCGGCAGCAGAACGGCGGCGGCCGCGGCAAACTCGCATACAACGGGTACTCGGAGGAGTGCTTGGACCGGCTCGAGCCGAATGGGAACATTCCGCACGATAAGGAGCCCCACTATGGTTTGTTTCTTTTTTTTCTACTTTCTATATCGGTATCACTGCTTCGCCAAAAGACTCATCATCATCAGGTCTTTTTTGTCTCCTAGTGGAGAGTGGAGTGGTCCTATTCTGCCATGCCGAGAAACACACGGCAAAATTCTATCCGAACTCAATAGAATTTTTGCCACTGCTGCATCAAATGCTGCAGCAATATGATAGTATTTAATAAAGAAGAGAGCCGTTTCAGTGGGGTTTATGTCACCGGCGAATTAAATTCTCGAAAGGATGACGCCGTTTAAAGACAACATAGTACATAGAATACTATAAATGTGCTGTAGATTTAGGTGACTTGTCTATTATTACATCGCCAGCGATATTTTTTTTAAAAGATAATGTAACTTGAAAGAAGATCTTATGAAGAACTGCTGATAAATTAGACAGATGTGACATTTCTAAATGTAAGTAGATAATGCGAATACATAAACGCTTAGTGAAAATTAAGTTCGTATCATATAACGCACAACTCGGAGCAATAAAACTTGGCTAAACTTGTTCAGCTGCACAATAATATAAAATCTTAAGACAAACCGGGACTGATCGCTTAAAATGTCCTCTGAAGCGCGGAGGAGGACAAAAAAGAAACCGGTAAGCGCTCACCCACCCATGGTCAGATCGCACGCGACGTTGTGAGCGTGTACGATTGTAATACCGGTATATTATTTGTGCAATTCCTTCGAAATATCCTAAAAAAGAGACAATCATTGCTTCTCCTTCAAGTCTTCTCTGTCATTGTGTCTACATTCAGCAAACTTTATGTTTTCAATTTTACTTTAAAAAAATTCCTTACCTCATTACATTTTCAAAAGTGTATTTGTTATTGTATAGTTCTATATCACTATATGACTGTTATTGTCCGTCCCATATTGTAACCCAAGTAAGTAAATATAAGACAATTTATTTCGAAGTCGAATAATTATATATTTTTAGTGCCCGTGGGCCTGGTCCTGGACCCCTAGGGGATATAAGGGGTCTAAGCGGAAATGCTTCCAACACGACAGTAGCGGCAATAAGCAGCAACATTAGCTACATTAGCTTTCCATTTCTACGTAACAAGTTTATTTGCTAGATATATTAAAAAAACTCCCGACTTTCAAGCGTTCATCCCTATTAACTTTTAAACGGCTGAACGAATTTTCATCAAACATAGCTAAGAACCATCTTGACAGACAAGGCTTTCTATTTAAAATCGCATCGAAATCGGACACGCCTAAATTATAACCCCTCTTTTTCGTCGCAGGTTAAAAATACATGTACTAATAAAATACTAAAATAGCAGCCTATAATAGAAATTGTTTTAAATACTAATTGCGTCCGTGTTTATACCCGACGGTAATTTCGCGCTTTGCTAAGTGTATCTGTAATTAATTGTGTGTGATTGCTAATTGCCTATTGAAACCAAATTAATGCTGGTCGGAAGCATGAATGAACACTGGAAATGGAGATACATGATCGCATTGCAAAATTGAACCTGCCTGAAGGTACCTACATCGTAAACAATGTTACCTATATTCTATTATAGCTTTTAGTTAAGAACTTCTTGTTTCTTTGTGTGTTGTTAGTAACTACTTCTTACCAAAGTATAACATGTTCTCACCTAATTCTGTAAGTAGGTCGATGATCGAATCCCCTTCGTTTGCAGCCAAAACTTGGCTTACTCCACAAACAAATTTGCACATTGATAATTGCATTCATTTGCATATTGCTCATCGTTTAATCAGCTGTGTACACTGTATCAAATTATTAACAAAACTGTGTCAGACAACCACACGTATATAAAACAGTAGGCGCTACGCTATACTTTTATAATAATCATCTTTTCAAAAATAGGACTTAGAACATAACATAACACATGACAGAACTGTCTGATTTAATTACGAAATGATAAATGAGATTACACATACCCATGATACTTTTGAATGAGATCAAGGACGAAGAGAACTCTTGGTCCATTTATTTTTAACATTTATGGGGGGCAAGGTCCGTTAATAATTCTCTATATTAATTTTATTGAAGTTCAAGCTAAATAAAAGCTGAACAAGTTTTTAGTTGATTCATTAAGATTAATTTCTCCTGCATTGTACTATTGCAAGCTTTTAACTGAGAGAAAAGAGATTTGCAAAAAAAGTTAATCACTTGGCTTGCAAAAGAATCATTCTTTCATAAAGCTTAACTCTACTAAAGCTCATGCTTTTAATTTCTGAATGAAACATACTAGTATTATGAAAATAAAAGCCTCGAATGTCACCGCTCACAATATCCATTGTCATTCTAAAGCGCAGGCTACACCGCCAGCTAGCGAGCGAAAGTGCAAGCGGTAGCGGCCGAAGCGAGGCTAGGGAAAGTATATAAACTAAGCAAAGCATTGGCGAGCTAAACTATGTGGGTTCACATCGAAAACTACGGACGGGCAAGCGTTACGTCCGTGCGAACAACGTTTCACCTCTCTTCATACTTTGGTTCATCGTGAAGTACAGAGCTAAGCTACGCCAACGAGGTGAACGAATAGCTTCGTCTGTGGCTTCGTTGGAATCGTCGGATATTCCTGAATCGTCGGATATTTCCTTCGCATCGCTGCCGTAGCTTATTTATTTATTTATCAAACTTTATTGTCCAAAGTAAAAATATACTTTTAACAAATGGCGGACTTAATGCTAAGAGCATTTTCTCCCAGTCAACCATAGGGATAAGCAGAGAAAATTGTGCGGCGCAAAAGCTATAAATACCTATATACTTACATCAAAAATACTAAGTACTTCATACACACTATTATACGAGTATATATGTATATATAATCTCTTATCTCTGGAGTTTGCGGTGTAAACCGAAATATGATGATAATTTAAAACAAAAAAAGCGACTTCAATTTCTGGTATTCTTTATCAGTTCCAATTCACCGAAACTCACTTTCTGAATACATTACATATGCTTGATTCATTAACAAAAACTGCGCATACAATATTTGAGGAGTTCTCTCGATTTCTCGAGGTTTCTATCAGACCAACTGGCATGTGCCTATGTATAGTATCCCCTTAAAAATAAAATAAAAATTATCGGTCCAAAAACGGAAAATTTATTGTGGAACATACATAAAAAATATATGTATACATTTGAATTGAGGAGCTCCTTCTTTTTTGAAGTCGCTTAAAAAGAGGTGAAACGCCTGTCGCCTGGCTCGCTTGCTCGCTAGCTGGCGGTGTGGCCTGCGCTTAAGAGCTTGCACCGTCTGCGGTTTAAATTGCACTTATACGTCTGTTGCGTAGTGTCTGACACTAGTGTCATGGGGTGTCAATGTGTTGCCTCTCATGTCGAGGACACTGACGCACTGCGGCTTCGCGTAATGCCATAATCGAGTCAATCGCCGCCCCAGATACATTCATACATGCGTACACAATTTAACATTGATTTGCATCCGGTAACTATGTTTTGGAGTATGTTTGTTGGGCGTAATAGACAATCAAATCATTGTCACTTAACGACATATACATACATATTTATCACATATATCTCTTGCGGGCTAGACAGACCCTTGCTTCATAAAACTCAAAGGCCACTTTCGGCGTGAGATGGTGGACACATAGATGGAAAAGAGAATCCAAATAGCGATAGGTTGCTGACTACATCGTCTACATGATTCCTCGAGATTTTGGCCCATTCCATCGAACGAACCGCTGATACAATCTGCGTGGAAAGGGAAGCAGCTGGTATATTCTAACTTCTAAGTAAGTATATTTCTTTTCTCTCAATCCAGCATGTAAGAACTCGACTCGTTTTTCCTCTAGTTTTATTGGAATTAGAAACTGCTTACATTTGATTCGATGATAAATTGGTTTACGCGTTTGCTTTTATGATTATCTGCGTTTAGAATTCGTGTGTCGTATTACGTATCTCATCATTTGCGTTATTTCTGTTCGCATTCCCTTTCTTATTTTTTAAATTCTGTGTTTTTAGGGTTCCGTACCTCAAAAGGAAAAAACGGAACCCTTATAGGATCACTTTGTTGTCCGTCTGTCCGTCCGTCCGTCCGTCTGTCAAGACCCTTTTTCTCAGGAACGCGTGGAGGTATGAAGCTGAAATTTATATCAATTACTCAGGTCTACTGTCCCTTGAAGCTGTGAAAAAATCAAACTTCTAAGCCAACGCAATCAAAAGATACAGCCGTTTATGCCGCAAATTTTCGACACTTGCAAGGGAATCAAAACCTACAGGGTGCTTCCCGTGAACTCAGAATCTTGAAATTTGGTACTAAGCAACGTCTTATAGCATAGATAAAGGAAAAATTACGAAAACCATAAATTTTTAGTTACATCACATAATATTTTTTTTTTTAATAATTTTAAACTTACTACCCATTTCCTCATAAACGCGTAGAGGTATTAAATTGAAATTCATACCAAATACTAAACCTTGCAGGTTTGTACGGAACCCTCGGTGCGCGAGTCCGACTCGCACTTGGCCGGTTTTTTATTTTATTTTAAATAATTGCCGTCTGGTTTCCGGCAGAGTAGAATAGGACCACTCCAAGTCTTCCCGTGGATGTTGTAGAAGGCGACTTCGGAAACACAAGCTAAACAAACTTTTCAACCCGTCTGGCCAGCGTAGATGCCAAATCCTTTGACTGCTATGGCTAATATATGGCTCTGGTAGTACAGAGAGGGTCGTGCAGCATCTTTTTTTAGTCCACTGCTCCTGCAGTGGACTAAAAGACCTAAAGATGATGATGATGTGTATTATTTAGCTATTGCTTCTACAAAATTCTTTCTTTATATCTTTCATGTCTATATTTGCACATCGCCGTCGTAGTGGAATCGACTGGTCGTTCCATACTTTAGCGGGAATGTGGCCGTGTTTCCGCTCGCGAACTATGCTGCACAGAGTATAATGTTACAGCTCATTGTTGAACGAAACTATCTCGTTTTTGCTCGTAACAACTTTGTGCCGCGATATTGAATGCTGGAAAATGCTTTATATTTTGCATCGCGATATTTTTTTTTTAATCATCGATAGATTTTATAAAAAAAATAAGTTGCAAATTCTTTGTTAGCTGCATGGCTTATTGGTCTAACTTGTACTAATATGTATAATGTGGTCTAACTAGCAATTCGTCGTCATCGTCATTCATCATACATAAAGTCACTTTATCACTTCTCGCATCCGTCTGTCTATTTGCCCTTTATTTACTTCTAAATGTATTTAAATGCTTTTTGCACTATAGTGTTAAGTAGAGCATTACCTCCGAAATTTTATAGTATATTTATAAGTATAGAGTCGGTCAGTGCTTAACAGCATGTGATGAACAATATTTTTTTTTTACACATACTATTATACTCAATTCATTCAAACTAATATTTTACGGAACACTTAACCAGGCGCAATTAAAATAACAATGACTACGTGTAGATGTAAGTATTTCGGAAAGGGTTAACTTATAACTTTAAGTGATGTTTTAACCTCATAATCACCAAGGAAGATATATTCTAAGGATATGACAAGAGCACACGGCGATATGCTTTAACCCCTGCCATTTATATCCGAAAGGAACAAAAGACGACATCCGCAGGCCTACCAGATAACCGTCGTATTTCAGACCACAATAATACCACGTTGAAACTTCATTATGAAGAATGTACAATAAACCTTCGTGGTTCTTTCATTATGATTATCTTGCTAAGCTGGGCCTTTGTATTTTCGCGACCTATGTCTATCCCATGAAAATTCATTTCCGAACAGTGATTTTTTTCTGAACAGGGGTTTATGTAAAGAAAAAACATAAATTCAGTGCTTCGTTTTGGCAGTTCAGAACATTACCTAACCAAATAGGTCTTAAGTTCAGTGACTCAAAATTGGTCTTGGCTACTTTAATACTATTACGTATTCTGTATCTTGGCTTAGCTTAGCCTCTACAACAAAAAAGATCTGGAGAGGTCCCCTTCCTCCAGTCATAGTTATATGCTTTAGTAGCCTTACGGTCTCGTGCAAGCTTTCGCTAGTTCTCACTAACTTGCAAGTAGAAACATTATTAAATACGCACTGTAACGCACATTAAGTTTAGTAGAGGTATATAAATATTTAAGTGACAATATATTTTTAGTTATTTATTTTTAAAACATAAAACCAAATAAAGATCATTTTGTATTCGATAATTTTTAGTAAAGCGAAATGTCAGGATCGTAGCAAGTGGAGGTCCATAGTCTCTGTCTACCCCTGTAGGAAACAGGCGTGATAGTATGTATGTATACATTTTCAGAAATAACATACAATCATAAAGTACTGTAGTAATACAGTGTAAACCCTGGCTACGAATAGTATGCTCATGCGAGGTAAACTTTAAAGTTACGACTTACTATTGTAATACAATATTATCTAAGGTTTTACTGCGCTCATAAAGGGTTTATAGGCTTTGGAAACTTATCATATTAACTGAGCATGGATAAGCTGGTTTATCAAGTGTTCATTTAGTCGATGAGCTTGTAACTGCATTGTGTTTTATGGTGAATGTTGTGCGTTATGATAATTGCAGTATCTAACTCTTTATCGGTGTTGAGGGTATATTATAATAGGCTTTGAAACAGCATGAATTAGCTGGATTATCAAGTGTTCATTTAGTCGATGACCTTGTAACTGCATTGTGTTTTATCGTGCATGTTGTACGTAATTATGATTGCAGTATCTAACTCTTTATCGGTGTTGAGGGTTTATTATAATAGGCTTTGAAACAGCATAAATTAGCTGGATTATCAAGTGTTCATTTAGTCGATGACCTTGTAACTGCATTGTGTTTTATGGTGCATGTTGTACGTAATTATGATTGCAGTATCTAACTCTTTATCGGTGTTGAGGGTTTATTATAATAGGCTTTGAAACAGCATGAATTAGCTGGATTATCAAGTGTTTATTTAGTCGATGACCTTGTAACTGCATTGTGTTTTATGGTGCATGTTGTACGTAATTATGATTGCAGTATCTAACTCTTTATCGGTGTTGAGGGTATATTATAATAGGCTTTGAAACAGCATGAATTAGCTGGATTATCAAGTGTTCATTTAGTCGATGACCTTGTAACTGCATTGTGTTTTATGGTGCATGTTGTACGTAATGATGATTGCAGTATCGTAACTCTTTATCGGTGTTGAGGGTATATTATAAAAGGCTTTGAAACAGCATGAATTAGCTGGATTATCAAGTGTTCATTTAGTCGATGACCTTGTAACTGCATTGTGTTTTATGGTGCATGTTATACGTAATGATGATTGCAGTATCGTAACTCTTTATCGGTGTTGAGGGTATATTATAATAGGCTTTGAAACAGCATGAATTAGCTGGATTATCAAGTGTTCATTTAGTCGATGACCTTGGAACTGCATTGTGTTTTATAGTGCATGTTGTACGTAATTATGATTGCAGTATCTAACTCTTTATCGGTGTTGAAGGTATATTATAATAGGCTTTGAAACAGCATGAATTAGCTGGATTATCAAGTGTTCATTTAGTCGATTACCTTGTAACTGCATTGTGTTTTATGGTGCATGTTGTACGTAATTATAATTGCAGTATCTAACTCTTTATCGGTGTTGAGGGTTTATTATAATAGGCTTTGAAACAGCATAAATTAGCTGGATTATCAAGTGTTCATTTAGTCGATGACCTTGTAACTGCATTGTGTTTTATGGTGCATGTTGTACGTAATTATGATTGCAGTATCTAACTCTTTATCGGTGTTGAGGGTTTATTATAATAGGCTTTGAAACAGCATGAATTAGCTGGATTATCAAGTGTTCATTTAGTCGATGACCTTGTAACTGCATTGTGTTTTATGGTGCATGTTGTACGTAATTATGATTGCAGTATCTAACTCTTTATCGGTGTTGAAGGTATATTATAATAGGCTTTGAAACAGCATGAATTAGCTGGATTATCAAGTGTTCATTTAGTCGATGACCTTGTAACTGCATTGTGTTTTATGGTGCATGTTGTACGTAATTATGATTGTAGTATCTAACTCTTTATCGGTGTTGAGGGTATATTATAATAGGCTTTGAAACAGCATGAATTAGCTGGATTATCAAGTGTTCATTTAGTCGATGACCTTGTAACTGCATTGTGTTTTATGGTGCATGTTGTACGTAATGATGATTGCAGTATCGTAACTCTTTATCGGTGTTGAGGGTATATTATAATAGGCTTTGAAACAGCATGAATTAGCTGGATTATCAAATGTTCATTTAGTCGATGACCTTGGAACTGCATTGTGTTTTATAGTGCATGTTGTACGTAATTATGATTGCAGTATCTAACTCTTTATCGGTGTTGAAGGTATATTATAATAGGCTTTGAAACAGCATGAATAAGCTGGATTATCAAGTGTTCATTTAGTCGATGACCTTGTAACTGCATTGTGTTTTATGGTGCATGTTGTACGTAATTATAATTGCAGTATCTAACTCTTTATCGGTTTTGAAGGTATATTATAATAGGCTTTGAAACAGCATGAATTAGCTGGATTATCAAGTGTTCATTTAGCCAATGAATGTTGTGCGTTATGCTGATTGCAGTGTCTAACTCTTTACCGATGTTGAGGGTATATTATAATTGGCTTTGAAATCTTAGCATATTAACTCAGCATGTATTAGCTGGAATATCAAGTGTTCATTTAGCCGATGAGCTTGTAACTGCATTGTGTTTTATGGTAAATGTTGTGCGTTATGATGATTACTGTTATGAAGCTAGATGCGGTAGTATGAGTCCAAATATTTTCCCAATTGAGCCATATAATTTATTTATTTATTTATTTGGAACAAAGTTTTAACCATACAATATCTTTAGTAAAGATCCGAAAAGTGTAAGTTATATGAGCTCCAGCTCCACAATATTAGAGTCAAAGGCTTTCCATACTACATTATTAGAAATCATTACATGGGTATGTTTACAATTAAACGTGAGAAAATATATTTAAAATTTATTGTCAGAAAGGGCAGGCCTTAGGGACATGCGAAGTTTTTGATCACCGAGCAAATTTTAAAAATTGTTAGCTAAAAATTCACGTAACATAGCCCCTCGAACCCGTCGCCGCTTTTTAGGTCAATAACTTCAAATCCCGAAGGCAATGTTTGACAACGACGCCTGTCCAAATATAAGTGGTTTAAATGAAGCATGCCATATGGGCCGGTGACAGCGCCGCCCTCTGGTAACATATTGTAAATAACTGGCAGATAAACACTTACAAACCAAACCAACAGTTATATTATGTAACGGCGGCTACCATCGTCAATCATTGGTTTTAACAAATCATGTTACAAGAAATAATCCTGTTTAAAGTGTTTTTGCGTTATGTAACATTACAAATCGGAGGATGCCGAAAACATACCTACATGTACAATTACTTTCTGCCTTTCCTTTACTCATAATTCCCTTTTGATATTTTTACATTATAAGTTACTCTTATTTCATTTCGTACTTCTAGTTTCAGAGTTACTAATGTTTTAAAACCTACTTTTATTCAAAGACGATTAGCTTTACGTCTCAGCTTCTACAAACTCACCGTACTTTTAAAAGTAGTAAAGTTTATTAGTATGTTTACATCTGTCGTGGTGATAATTAAATAAAACATATATAACTGATTGTTTATTTTTGTGTGCGATTAAGCGTGAAAGAATAATTAACCAATTAACGCCAATGACATGAGACTAATGCCTCTATGAATATGAATGGTCATGAATAGGAAATTATCCATGCATTTTGTATCAGCAAGATCTAATTATGTTTATAAAGTTGTTTTAGTAGTAGTTCGTCTCACAGGCGTTTTAATTGTCTAGAAATTAACTAAAGTTTGCAATGCACATTAATAAGTTAACGCTGATTACGATCTTGCTGTAATATAAAACTAGACTACTTAATTGGGTCTTTGCACTTTTGCAGAACGTGTCTTTATGAGTATAGTTATTTATTATTCTCGAGGTTTTACGTCTAGTCTAGTCATTAGTCCACCGCTAATCGACTTTCTGCGCTTGTGAACAATCATAGAAGATCTTAGAACTATCATTATCAATGATTGTCCTTTTTGGAAATTGATTGGTTAGCTATATATTTAACATAACTAATTCTATTTATTGCGGATTTATATCTGTTAACTTTTGACGAAGTGTGTTGCGGATATACTCTTGTACTTTTTTGACGATGCATGTTGCTGATGAATATTTGTGGTAATATTAAAATGAAATAAAACTTATAGGAATTCTACACAACGTATAGCTTATATATATATATATTAAATTTTGATACTTTTTATTGAATCTTGTCCAACAATAACATCTAATATGATATCACAATAGAAGTTTCTGCAGGATTTTCCAATAGATGCCTAATAGATGTTGGTTTTTTAAAGAAAAAAATCGATTGTACCTTTGCCCAAATTTAATATTTCCCATTTGTTCAACGCCTATACAGATTGATATCTTTACATTAAATAAAGTGTAGAGTGAGAGTGGAAGATTGATGGACAGATTAATCGAGTCATTTGTAATTCGGATTCGGTGCGCCTCGAAGTATTTTTGTAAGCATACATTAACTGTCGAATATTAATATCACGGATTAATTTGTTCTTTCCATAAATTCGAGTTGCGTAAGAATTTATTCAAGTTATGTGGAGTTATTAGCCTGCCATAGTTGCTCAACAAGATCTTATTTAAACATGTAAGTTATGGATGGCTCCTGTTAGACCGTTTAAGGTACCATGCATCGAACTCTCCGTTGCCACATGGTCTTGCAAATCGAACTTCCTTCGTCAATTTATTGTGTAACTCATAAATGAACAACTAGTAGTTAATACTGAGGCATACATTTGTGTAACATCTTTATACTTTTATAACGTATCTAAAATTTTCAAGATAAGATTCGGTTCGTTAAGCGCTATTTCAATATGTACCTAGCGAAGCCTCTTTTACATAATATATTATTATCATGTCATCATGTGATGAAGAAATTGAAATTAAAAACTCATAAGGAAGAGCCCTCAGGCTGAAAGGGTACCGACTGAAAGGGTAACGTCATTTCAATAACTCAAATATAATATCTGTCTATCCCTATTTGATACAATAGTAATTTTATTTATTTCCTTCTCGCTCTACTGGTATCCTACCCCTTAGCCCTACTCACATGACCCGGCAGCCGGGTATCCGGTAACATGCTTGTATGAACTTTCACACTAATCGCTTGTCTCATCTACATATTTTTAAAGCTGGCATTGTACTCGTAATACAATAGAAAGTGTTCCTAAGCAGCTCCTTTTGCAGCTAAATTAATAAATGAAAGTACTTACATAAAAGTATTATACACCGACCGCTTTTATATTCTTCGCCTGCGCGATACAGGAGCGCGGGGGTACGAGGGCTGTTTGATAAGTCGGGTACTTATCAAACAGCCCTCATTTATGGAGAAAAAAAATATTTTTTTTTGTATATATGCATTTATTTTTCTACGTAGTCACCTTTTAACTCTATACATTTGTTCCACCTATACTCAAGCTTCAATAAACCATCCAAAAAGTATGATTTTCGAAAGTCATTAAAATAGGCCTCTGTGGCGGCAATGACTTCGTCATTTGATCCAAATCGCTTGCCACCGAGCCAGTTTTTTAGGTTGGGAAACAAAAAGAAATCGCATGGGGCCAAATCTGGAGAATACGGGGGGTGAGACAATAGTTCATAGCGTAACTGTGCTAATTTAGCCGTCACAACTCTGGACGAATGAGCCGGGGCGTTGTCGTGATGAAACAGTACTTTTTCTTTTTTAAATGGGGTCGTTTGTCCTTCAACACGGCGTCAAATTCATCCAATAAATTGGCATAGTACTGCCCTGTTATTGTTTTTCCCTTTTCTAAATAGTCAATATGTATAATACCCTGCGAATCCCAAAAAACGGTCGCCATGACCTTTCCAGCCGATGGGACGGTTTTTGCTTTCTTTGGAGCAGGTTCACCCGGTAAAATCCACTGCTTCGACTGCTCTTTCATTTCCGGGGTTTAGTGGTGGACCCACGTTTCGTCCACGGTCACGAAACGACGCAGAAACTCCTTCGGGTTACGTTTGAACACGGCCAAACACTGCTCCAAAGTAGTCAGTCTGTTCCGTTTTTGCTCCTCCGTGAGTAAACGCGGCACCCACCTCGCCGATACTTTCTTCATACCCAATTTTTGTTCTAATATGTGTTGTACCCTCTCGATTGAAACATTTACAGCATCAACGATTTCTCGAAGTTTAATTTGGCGGTCGGCTAAAACGATATTTTCAATTTTCTTAACCATATCGTCTGTAGTCACCTCAACTGGCCGGCCTGGGCGATCCTCATCAAAGACGGTTGTTCTCCCCCGCTTAAACTCGTTATACCAATATCTGACGATTGTCATAGAAGGAGCACATTCATGGTAAACCGCTTGCATTCTTACTTTTATTTCATCACATGTTTTTCCTTCCAAAAATAAGAATCTAATTACAGACCGATACTGTTCTTTCACAATTTAACAATTTTAAGTTCACGCCTTCACTGAATCGTTGTCAAATGAGAAAATAAACAAAAGAATGCCATTTTATTTTAATTTTCCCGCCTCTGAAAAATGGCTTAAAAAGGAGGTATACTTATTTGCGGCCATTGATATTAATATATTTAGAAAACGGGTACATATCAAACAGCCCTCGTATATAGGGACTGAGGGTGGTGCGGGTGTGGTTATTCTGGGGAACAGGGGTCCTAAATGGTAGACCCAATAGGTAGCATTGGGTGAAAACTTAGAAGGTAGTTCAATAGATTGAAGTTATATTCAGAGGGCTAGAGTGAAAAGGCAGTAAATAGACTCACCAAGGATCACCAGCTATTGGCTATAGTGTACACAATGGCGAGAGTGATATTCGCCGGATTCGGCACATAATTTTTTTTTTGCCGTTTTCCGGCTACCGTGGTGAGTTGGAAGGGTCGTTTCTATGTAAACACTTTATTGTTTCGAACCGTGGGGAATCTTATAAAGCGGTGAATAAATAAACGTGTAATATACAATGTTTGCCGTTCGGACACGTTTAAATAGACCCCCGTGTTTTGTCTCTGGATGTTTGTTGTGTAGATGACTTGTTTGTTGTCGTTACATTATTCAGAGCGCTTCACGATTTATCAAGGAAACGCTGTCTTTGTAAATCGTTATCAGTGTCAGGTAGGCGCGGGTATAGTTTCTGTCGTTATTTTAATTAGCTATCGTTTGTGGTGTTTTTGTTGTTATTGCCTCTCGCGAAGAGGATGGTCAACGAGTGTATGTGTGTAAGTTTTTTATTTTATCTGTAACCTAAACAACTTTACAGTTTTAATGGTGTTAGTGATATTTGAAAGTAACCTAAGTATGTATGTGTAAAAAAAGGGCAAGTCTTACTCTTACAGCAGTCGCATATGATGTGTAACATCTGACATCTCACCTTAATAATGGCTTCGCTCATTGGTCTAATCAAATAGCACGCGCTGCGCCGGCTTCCTGTTACACACTTCCGTCGAATTTCATGAAATCACTCTCACAGATTGCAGGAAAGCGGGAGGAAAGATGATAAACAAACAATATTCGTTGAGATCTTCTGACGGGGTGTACTTCAAGACACTCAGAAGCTAAAACAATCTAGATAAGTAAGACGAAAGCATTGTTCCATCTCAGTTTCACACTTGTTAAGATTCTTTTTAATGATTTCGGGAAAAAACATTGTTCAAATTTTGTTACGAGTTCGGTCGTTGATATTGGACGTAGTAAAATTGTTGAATTTTGAATTTATAAATAGATGAATTACACACATCATCATTAGCTATATGTACTCAGTTAATTGCTAGGCTGTGCCACGTATTGTAATTAAACGGCAAATTAATATTGGTTATTGATTGTTTGAAATGAATACGAGTTACGAGTAGTAACTACAACTCTATAAAAATAAATTAATTTAGCTTGCAAGATTTGATTAAGGACACACATCGACATATAATTCTCTAGATACCTAACGCTCCTACATTCACCGCTTCGATTCTGATTCCATTTACGTAAACAAACGAACAGTAATTACAACGAAACACTCGAACGCACACATAGACAAAGATGCATGCGATTGGTCGCGACAAGGTCACGTACGCGTCATGTTGGTCAAGCAGCTAGCTCCCCGTAGTCGGCTGCTCAACCGACACGGCCGCGGTCAACGCCACGAGCGGTGAGGTACAATATTAAAATGTTTATTTACTTACATATGAAAGGTGAGTCCTGTGTTTTTCATGTATGTATAGCTGTTACACCACTTCACGGCACATGACGGCATTTTTAATGAATCGATTATCGCAAACACACAGCAATATTCTCAAAGGAAACTTCTTGCGACGCAAACGCACGACTCGAGTGTCACGGCGAACTGTCGCGCCGCGCTGTTCATATTTTAAGCCCCGCCCGCCGCGGTACATATCGCGTGGAATGATTTTTCGGGATTATTTACGATTCTAGAGAATTATTGTTCGTAGTGGACACACAACTGGACAGGTGAAACTAAATAAAAGCTTGTAAAAACCAGTTTCGTAAATACAAGGGAGGATAAGTATGTGTAAAATATTAATTTATGTGATGGGAGAAAGGGACTTTGAAATTTTACAAGCAATATACTCGTATGATACCGAGCGACCTCATATAGCAAAATATACAACGGTCCAAATTGATTTTTTCGGTCGGTATTTTATCGCAGTCGCGCTAATATTGTAGGTATGTGTTTACTTATAAATAAGTAAACCAATCTGATCTGATTGAGCTGGCCCCAAAGTTAGTTCAAACTTGTGTTATGTATGGGATATGATCTCAACGATACTATATTTCATTATAAATAAATACATATAGATTTATAGATAAACACCCAAGATCCGGGATAATTTGAAAAAGGTCATTTTATATATAAACCTATATTATTTGGAATTGAATAAGAAAATCATTTACCATTGTTTATCGTCATATCGTAATGGTATTTGTCAAGTATTCGTTCGTATACATTTAACATTAATATTGGATATGGATAAAATATTAAATGTAAAATTTTACACGAAGAATATAATAGTGTAGTTAGGCGGAGCCACATTTTCAGAGTAACATTAATTGCTCCAGGCATTTCAACGTTAGCACGTTAGCGTCTAAAATGCCGCGCCGCGGTTGCTCCTCTAATCCTTTGTAATCTCATTTATTTTATTAATGTACATAATTTAAATCGTTACATACATATGATATTTTCCTGCGTCGACTTACAAGCCCCTACGCCATGTTTATTCTCATTCACGTGGAAATATTCTTTGTTAAATTATTAACAATAATTATCTGCTCGCACAAACCGGAAGAAGTATGATTGCTCGATGAACAGTTAAATAAATGAGCTAAGGAAATTTAACGATCAACATGACTTTTTAATTACACTAAAGAAACACTGCCGTTTTATCCCTGAAAATGCGAAAAGTTTAGTAATTGGGTCACGACGGGTGACACACGATAGCATTCGTTTCTGATTAACGGGAAAACTATTTTTTACCCAGAATGCCAAAGTAACTCTCAAAGTTCCTTTTGGTAATTCTTACATTAATAACGAAATAACTATGTAATCGTATTTCCGTACAAACTAGTTGCAAAATGTAAGTTACTTTTTCATTGGTATAATTGCCCTTTGTTAGCGAGATCATAACTGTCACAACGCGAAAGATGCCTGTCCATTTTAATTACGGAAACACCACGGAATTCCGCCGGGGCGCGGTAGTGACACGGCATTTTAGGGCCCCAATAAACATTTTTATTCCGCGATATGAATAATGACAGCCTAAAATGTTGGATGGCGGCTTTTGCGGCGGCCCAGTGTCAAAAGTCTATGTGTAATAAAATACTCATTTGATATATGTTATATGTCCCCCGAACACCTCAAATGGAAGTATCATGGTGAAGCCGCGATGTTTTGACACCGTGCAACATTTGGGAAATGGCTCTATGAATAAGAAATGTGACATTCGAAATTAGGAAGGGGACTTGAACGGCATTACTTATTTTGCTTTCAAATGTTTCGAACTGTAAATATATTTCTTGATCTTGAAACGTTTAGCATAATAAAATGGAATAGTGTTCGAATAATCGCTTTACTTGCAAGTTATTATCTCAGCTATTGAGTACCTATTTCATCCGTTGTCCGTTCGTTAGTACATACCGAACGGACAACGGATAATTTATTTTTGTAAACATTATCATTTACATAGCTCGATATTTTCCCCTTTTCAGCATATCTCTTATAATATTGAGTGGAATTAATAAGAGGGGCATCAATAAAATTATCGCGGCATTTGCCTGCCTTGCCGAAACGAGGGTCGTTCGCGTCTGTCCCTTACCCGGTGACCTACTTACCGTCAGGATGGGCGATTACACCGCACGCGAAATTGTCATTTTCATACTTACACACTCGTCATAATGCCTTATACGTCCGCATTATACGTGTAATAACGCGGAACGGTAACAAGTTTTACAACTCTCCGGCTTTATTCGAAATTGTATTTGTTAGAAAGGTCCTGCAGGCTATTAGTGGATACTATTTTCGGGCTCCGGGTGCGCCGAAACATTTGTGATGTTGTTACTGTGCCCGGACTGTAAGCTCCCAATCTGTCATGACGTAATTGTGGCTTTTCTGTTTTAGTTCGTCGCCCCGGAATAAACCTACAAAGGGTTTGGTCTGTAGGTATAAGATGGCTTATTGAAATGTCAAACTTGGAGTGACACTACAAATCTCATAAATTCTCGTCAAGGGAAGCGTAACTGTCGTTTACGGCCATCGATTTGGCCCGCGATCGATTGTCCCGGTAATCGATTTGTTCAGGCTGAGCGATTTAGCTGTCTATGGATGATTTATTCGCATCGCGTTTACGATCACTTCGCATCGATATCGCGTCTTTGTGACGCTAACGCTTGGAGAGTGCCATCATTGTATTGACGGCGCGGGAATCGGCGGCTGAGAGAAAAATAGCTTCTTTGAAACACCGTCGATGTCGCGCACAGCTTTTTATTTTCTCGTGAATTAATTTGCTTACTAAGTGCTTGGGGAAAATTGTGTCAGGATTTTCTGGCTGTCAATTGACGCTTTCAATGTTTGCGTTGCAGAGTGCTCCGATAATTTGTATCGCGCTGGCGAGATTGCGGCGAAGTCGTGTGTACCCAGCAAATAGGCAAATACTTAGCAAATACGAGATTTGGAATACGAGACGAGCGAGATATTTATTTATACTGGGAATTTTTAAGCACACTCTTAAATATGCGGTTCGGTTACATCTTTGGCTCGCTTTTAAGCGCTTGATAAGTACTAACTTCTTTACGGTTGGATACAAACGAACAGAGCTATCGTTCTTCTTTTTATTGTGTCATTTGCTCTAACAACGTGTAAGGGATATGTATAATACATATAAATCGAACTTAGGGCTATACTAGATTATTATAGTATAATAAAATTAAAATACAAAGAATTGGCATTTACATAAAAGAGTGCAGCCGTCCGGGCAATTGGTCGATTTGTTGATTTGTTTTTTGATTGTTATTTTAATTTCATTATAGTGATGTAATGGAGCCGATGGTTCGATTTATTACGCATATGCTCCTTAGTTTGGCGTATACTCTACCGACAAGAGCCACTAAGCTCTTAAATAAGAAGAAGAAGAATGTTCCTTATACATTGTATACATGTACGAAATTATAATGACTTCTAGTATTATTATAAAAATAATCTTATAAGTTACTTACTTACCTTTGTCCTACCTAGGTCTTTATTTACGTTTAAAATTATAAAAACATTATTTTTTCCAGAATGGAGCGGTGGCGGTAACGGCGAGTACCGTGTTAGAAGACAGTTATCAGTGTCCTCCGACTCCAAGTTACTAGACGAGGGGGCGAGAGAAGACGCGAGAGTCGTGATGAGGCCAAAGCGACCGCCTAGGCCTAAGTCAGAGGCCTTCCTGGGCCCACACGACCACACCAACCGCAGAACGAAGCGGTTTAGTGCCTTTGGGGTAAGCATTGGTTATATAGTTATTAGGCTTTAACGCGAGAGTCGTCATGTCTCTGAAATGACCGCGTAGGCCTAGCTTTCCTGGGCCCACACGACCACACCAACCGCAGAATGAAGCACTTTAGTGCCTATGGCAGAAGAACTGGTTTTATATTTATTAAGCTTTAACGCGAGAGTCGTGATGTGGCTAAAAGGGCCGCGTAAGCCTAAGCTTTCCTGCGCCTACACGACCATACAAACCGCAGGACGAAGCGGTTTAATGCCTTTGGTGGAGTAAGAACTGATTGCTTTAACGCGAGAGACTTGATGTGGCTGACATGGCCGCGTAGGCCTAAGCCTTCCTGGGCCCACACAACCATACCAACCGCAGAGTGAAGCACTTTAGTGCCTTTGGGGTAAGAACTGGTTTTATATTTATTTATCTTTAACGCAAGAGACGTGATGTGGCTGAAATGGCCGCCTAGGCCTAAGCCTTCCTGGGCCCACACGACCATACCAACCGCAGGACGAAGCGGTTAAGTGCCTTTGGGGTAAGAACTGGTTTTATATTTATTTAGCTTTAACGCGAGAGACGTGAAGTGGCTGAAATGGCCGCCTAGGCCTAAGCCTTCCTGGGCCCACACGACCATACCAACCGCAGGACGAAGCGGTTTAGTGCCTTTGGGGTAAGAACTGTTTTTATATTTATTTAGCTTTAACGCGAGAGACGTGAAGTGGCTGAAATGGCCGCCTAGGCCTAAGCCTTCCTGGGCCCACACGACCATACCAACCGCAGGACGAAGCGGTTTAGTGCCTTTGGGGTAAGAACTGTTTTTATATTTATTTAGCTTTAACGCGAGAGACGTGAAGTGGCTGAAATGGCCGCCTAGGCGTAAGCCTTCCTGGGCCCACATGACCATACCAACCGCAGGACGAAGCGGTTAAGTGCCTTTGGGGTAAGAACTGGTTTTATATTTATTTAGCTTTAACGCGAGAGACGTGAAGTAGCTGAAATGGCCGCCTAGGCCTAAGCCTTCCTGGGCCCACACGACCATACCAACCGCAGGACGAAGCGGTTAAGTGCCTTTGGGGTAAGAACTGGTTTTATATTTATTTAGCTTTAACGCGAGAGACGTGAAGTAGCTGAAATGGCCGCCTAGGCCTAAGCCATACCAACCGCAGGACGAAGCGGTTTAGTGCCTTTGGGGTAAGAACTGTTTTTATATTTATTAAGGCGAGATGGGTTCACAGCCCGCAATACTGAGCGTGTTTTTGAAAAATTACTGTAATTAAACAGTTACAGTTACAGATTATTTTTCAAAAATGTTACATAGGAATCTTAAGGCTTTTCTTCAGACACCTACAATATCCAAAATACGTTTGAGCAATTTTGGCTCAAAAACAATAATATAAATATATTACAAAAAATAACACATTAAAATATTCGAGAGCAAAGCAAACAAAGGCCCGGACCCGAGCTCGACGATATTTCGCTGTCTTTTTTTGTATAATATTTAAAAAAATTGTGTAGCGAAATTAACTAGTAATTTAGATTATACATTTTTTGGTATAATTTTCATATTAAAAAGTGATTGTATAGTTGTAATATCTTTTTAGGGTTCCGTACCCAAAGGGTGCAAACGGGACCCTATTACTGTGACTCCGCTGTCTGTCTGTCCGTCCGTCTGTCTGTCCGTCTCTCTGTCTGTCCGTCAGTCACAGTGCTCTATCTCTTGAACCGTAATAGCTAGACACTTGAAATTTTCACCGATTATGTACTACTGTGGCAGCTATGAAAACAAATACTAAAAATAAAAAATAGTTAAAAATTAATAGGGGTCGTCATACAAGAAACGTGTTTCTGTCAGCGTTTTTAACTTGATCTTTATAATGGCATTAATTAGATACTTGAAATTTTCACCAATTATGTATTACTATGACCACAATAACAACAAATACTAAAAATAAAATAAAGTTAAAAATTAAAGGGGGTCGTCGTACAAAGAACGTGTTTTTTTAGCGTTTTTAAACATTGTACGGTGGTACGGAACCCTTCATGTACGAGTCCGACTCGCACTTGCCCGTTTATTTAATGGTAAATTTAGGCAAATTTAGAGGTATGTTTGTAATTTTTTTTTTATCGAGTCAAAAATGCTAAATCGTATTTTGGATATTGTGGGTGTCTGTAGAAAAGCCTTTCAAATTGTCTTGGGTCTTTGGTGCTTATCTATATTCATATGTATTTATTATAAAATACAATATTGTTGAGTTAGTATCCTATAATACAAGTTTGAAATTTTCCATATCTATCTATCTAATAAACCGAAAAATTGTTATCGTGTGAAAATATAAAATTAACGATAAATCTATAATTCCTGGTGTCCGATATAATTAAATCGCGAATGACCTAACAATATTCTCCGAATTTGTATGTCATCGTCGTAAATCGTTTTTATCTGTTAACTTTTTATTTATATCCGTGACTCCATCAATCGAAACATTTTTTACTCATTTATTGATATTTTAATACAATGAAAACGTAGGCAAGTTATGCATTTGGAATAAATATATTATACTTACATCAGGATAGATAAACTCAAATGTCTTACTTATGAGGTAGTTAAGATAATAAACGAGAGTCAAATATAGTGTCAAGTTGTTTGCCTATGTCAGGTTAAAGTCCCTTCCTTTACTACCTCTGGAGAAGCCACTATCGAGAGATAAAGCAGCTGGTTCGCAGTAGTGCAGCTGATCTGCATGGAAGAATCCGATAGTTTTCAACATGTCAAATCAGATACTTTTTAGGGTGCCGTACCCAAAGGGTGCCAACGGGCGGGACCCTATTACTGACACTCCGCTGTTTGTCCGTCTCCGTCTGTCACAGGGCTCTATCTTTTGAACCGTTATAGCTACACTTTAAATTTTCACCGAACATGCATTTACTGTGGCCGCTAAAACAACAAAATAATACTAAAAATAAGATAAAGTTAAAAATTAAAGGGCGTCGTCATACAAGAAACGTGTTTTTTTCAACGTTTTAAAACATAGTACGGAGGTACTTTAGATTTTTGACCCTAGACTCTATTCTATTTGGTTGGTAACACATAGATAGTTAAAACCAGTTCGGCAAATAAAAGCACATACAGTATCACCATGGGACATCCATAAAATTTATGGATGTCCCATTTACTTATTTAATAAGTATCGATGTATTGTCTACTCAATGTCACAATAACGACACGGTCATTAGACTCCCTCGAGAGTTAAACACAGTTCATATCGTGACGATGTCTTCACAGCTATTTCTAGACCTCACAAAATATATAGTAAATTCAAATACACACAGTATCACCACGGGATAAACACACAAATTATTTAAGTATCGATTTATCGCCTACTCAGTGTCACAATAACGATGGATCGAGAATCGGGAGGCAAATACAGTTAAACTCGTAACGATGTTTCTATATCAATTCTAGATGTTATATATATATTTTCCTATCGTCGAATTAGTGTGGAACCACACGCAGCGCAATATACGCGTCTTGCGTCGTTCATAAAATTCTACCTGTACAACTTGCGCGTGGTGTGATCGTTGGGTAGAAATTCTATTAAACGCATTGTAGGCGCGTAACCCGACGCAAGTTGCGTCGTTAGTTGAGCATAGCTTTCGCATATTATGTCTCTTTATCTTTATTTAAGTATTCGTTATCTGGTGACCGACAAACATCCGCTAGATGACAACAAGTCAAATCAAAAACTTTTTACTAAACGTCGAAAACAAACATTTTTAATGGGATTTGAATCGTGTCGTCATAGTTTTGTGGAGTCAAATAGCGTTCTTAATATCAGTTTTTCTGCATTATTTTTGACCCAGTCATCTACTGAATTAAAAATCTATTGTGTCTACAATGCTGGCAATCAAGGTGTTAAGCCACTCCGAGCGACGCTACGATTTGGGTAGGTGTCTATAAGTAGCTTAAAATATCTCAAACTACCCCGTGTTTCGGAAGCCACGTTGGTAGAGTCGTCAAGCCAGCTATGTCAGATGTAAGATTCAGCTTGCAAAATCCGACACCAGTATTAGCTACTTACAACATATCGTAACGATGTTTCCGCATTTATTTCTAGATGTTAGAAACACATTTTTCCAGCGGTGGATTAACCTCCATAAATCATTTAAGGAGTTTTCGGGCTCGTTATTCATAAGATACAAACATTCGCGTTTTATGTGTTATCCTGTAAGTTATGAGATGGAAAATGTAATGTGTTGTCGACGAAACGGATCGTCTGTAGCGATATAGGCCAATACATCGCAATATTGATAAGTGTAGCGCCTTGAGAATTTGGTATTGTTTAAATGAAACAAATAGACTAATAACAAAAATATTCTTGTTTTTCTCGCTAATTTTTTATGTTCTTTTTTGTTTAGTAAACGTATAATTAACATTTGCTGGAAAAGAAAAACAGGACAAGTGCTAGTCAAACTCGCTCACTGAGGCTTTTATACCAATTAATTTAATGTAAAATAAAATTTCCTGTTCCTTTAAATAGACTTCTTATATTTTTAGGTTTTTTTGTAATCTCATCTTTCATGTCAGGGTGTTCCCAGTTGCATTCTCAGCTGTAATGCTGCGAAGTCCGGGGTCCGCATTCCGGCTTCCTCTTGTCCATTTCGCACGATCTTGAGCATCCTTAATTATTAGACCATGCACGCATGTCATCCTTAGCGACGTCAATTTAATTTTAAATTTTAATCGTCAAACTACCTAAATTCGGCTAATGACAGGAGAGTAAGTGTGGCCACGCATTGGTGCACACTCATAATAATTTCAGCCATTCCGACTCGCTAAGAAGAAGAAGAAGGCGGTCTGGCTATACATTTGTTTCCCACGTAGCTTGCCGGTTTCCGCAAGATATGACCGTACCAGCGTAGGCAGTTTGGCCTTTCTTGCAGTTTGTCTGCTATGTCTAGGACATGAAGGCTGCATAGGTTTTCCTGCAATCCATAATCGAATAAGTAACTATTTTCAGTATTTTTTTAAATTCAAATTTTAGGCCCAGTAGTCTGATAAGAGAATGGTCAATTTTCGCCTTTATTTTAAATAATTTCAAAACCATCCGTAAACAAATGATTTGACAACAGCACTGGGGACCGACTCTGTTAGGCAAACAGTTAACCTAATGCATCGGCGAACATTCAAACAGGGCTAAACTGAATGCGATCTTAATAGTGACCATTTATCAACGTCTTTCCTGCATTATTTGTACTCGTGGCAATACAAGCTACTCGAATCCAGCGCAAAATACCATTTGTCATTTTTCCTTGTGCAAAGAAAGTAAAGATCCTTTCGAGGATTTTGTTTCGTTGAAGGCATAATTTGTATAATAACAACCCTGCATTAATTTTTCACTATCTGCTGGTTAAAAATCTTTATCTCTAAATTAGTTACTTTTATTTTTTGCTATAGATGCAAAAAAATTTGGAGAAATTAATACGTTTTTTACTTTTGTAAATATGTCTTCTTCGTCTAAGCGCGTTCCCAGTTGCATCCTCAACTGTGCTACTTCGAAGCCCAGGGTGCGCTTTCCCGCTTTTTCTTCTCCAAACTTTTGTAAATATGTCTGTTTGGGTTTAATGTATTTATTAGAAGAATAGTCTGGTTTCTTGAGTGGCTGGCAGCAAATGCTCGGGATAAAGATAGATGGGGAAAAGAAGGGCAGGTGGCGAAGTGGACAAGAAAAAGCCGGAAAGGGGACCCCAGGCTTCACAGGATTACGGCTAAAAATGCAACTGGGATTACGCTGAGATGGGAGAGAGAGAGGAGAAAAAAGGGGAGGCATTTGCCCAGCAATGAGACCCAATATCTAGCTAATTAAAAAAAACCTATTTTAATATTATGCCTTCAGGAATTTGAGGTTAAGTCTTTTTTATTATATGCGTTATGCACTCAAAATCTCGGATCTCGGCGTTACATTAGCTAAGTCAAATATTTAGACAGGTAACGGCTCTGCGAAGAAAGCGAATCGCTGTTGCGAGGCAACGGCACAAATCGGAGTGTCAGAGAAAGATAGTCACGTATTACAAACACGCAAAACCATTGTATTTAGCAAAACTTGAAAAATCTAATGGGTATAATATTTTTTAAGTTTTGCCACATTTTGTGTATGTAGTTCAATTTATTACAGTTTATTGCTCTATTAATTCAAATTTAAATTATTTTACTTTTTAAACTTATGGTTGTAATTATATAAAAACAGTAATTTTTGTCAGGATAAATTAAACATTCGAGAAACTGCATTGAGAGACCATCCGCTCAAGTGAAACTGGAATAGCGTTAACATTGCCAAAAATAATGATGACAAAGTAATGCAGATAATCACGTCTTTATCTCTAATGGGGCAGACAGAGCATTTTGGGTCTTGCGGCCCTGGGCTCTTGTCTGCTTAGAGTCACTTTTAAAGTGATGAAGTAAAAATACACGACATTAATCTGGCATCTGTATAAATTGTATAATACATGTCTTGTCTCTTAATCGACTGAATACGGAATAAGATCTGACTACCTCTGCTGTGAGCGATGATGCCTGTTGTATTATTTATATTTTGTATGAAAACTTGCATCTGTCAATCTCTATATTTTGTGTTGGCGGGGCGATAGCTCACGATATAGCTAATCGTTATAAACAACCCCTCGGTACATTCACTTAGCCGGACATAAATTCGGCGCAGACTATATAAATACATTACACGAATTTGTTTATTTTACGGTGTTTTCACTTACCGTACCGTAGATATTTTCACTTCCTTGGAGTTAATACCGGTTTTTTTTTTTTACTTAGTGCAATATAATCATGACCGGCAACTTCGCTCTGCTGATACTCTTCTCCTCTCTGTTCGTATACATCGCAACAATTTTTTTTATCCTACAAGCTTCACGGCTCTGAAATGCTTTACCCGTTGGTATTTCCACTATATTTTGTTTTAATAGAAAAGTACACTGTCATCTTCAAAATTTTCACCATCATCATTTATTGTTGAAATATATTGTATGTTTGTATATTATATGTAAGTATTTAAGTATATATAAAAGTTACTTATGTGTTGGATTTATTCAATTATTTTGCGTCGCTACAAAATCTCAGTTTATCCTTATGGTAGATTGGGAAAGAAGTATATAAGCGATATGTCCACAAATGTAAACAATTGTTAATTTTGGACCAATGAAGTTTTGAAAATAAATATAATGTTAGAGAATGAAGCGTACAGTCAGAGCAACATATGAAAAATCCCGCAAAAAATGATTCCGGCCTGTCAGGCGGTTTGTAACGAACAAAATTATTTATTTACAAAATGGCGCGGTTTCACCTCCTGTATGTATCGTATGAATACGAGTGTGCTCCCGTTATGTCTACTGTTTTTATTGTATCCCTTTGTTATATAATGTCAGAGCTGTTACTACATCAGACATAGCTACGGCTATGTAGACAATTTTATTTTTTGGTTTCCTTATGTAATATTTTTTCTTTTGAGTGAGAAATAGGAAGATTTCGTTGTAAAAACCAAAATACGTCCCGGCTACATGTCAATTTTATTGTTAAAATTAATTTTATTTTAATTTTAATAGTTACTTTTATTATTCTGGTCGGTATGACCGGTTTTTCTAAATCAAAATGCCTAAAAATGTGTCTGCCTCGGAGGCAATTTTCTTTTTACTTAGACCATATAGATGAATCAATGTGATGTAATCCAGTTGCCATTCACACGCCGTAAAGTTAATTGTTGATGATTGACACTTCATATTGATATCTTCGAAAGCCTAAAAGAATGTCCTTGCTGATGCTGTCACTTCTGGCACTAACTGGATCACAGCAATCGACCATACCATACGCCACACCGCCGCTATCAGCATTCAGCATTTGGTCGGGAGGTCGACCGTCGTAAATTGCGGGATTAGTGTAGTCGTGCCGGTGATAAATTACATTTTTGTTTTTTTTTTGTTGCAGGGTGACTCTCCGTTCGGGAAATCCGAAGCTTACATTAAGCTAGAGCAGCTCGGTGAGGGTTCCTACGCCACAGTGTATAAAGGTTATAGCAAGTGAGTATATTTTCATAGTTATTTATTACTATTGCCACTTTTGTAACTCAGTCTGTGACATTTTTCTTTTCGTGCTAATGACCATTAGGGTGTTGTTAAAACGATGCACGGAGTCCAGTGCGAAAAACGGCAACTTTAAGCAAAAATGCAAACTAAAGCTTTACGTTCTCTCTTTAAACTGTAAACAGTGGTTCATAAAATATTTTGAAGGGTTATCTAGGTTTTACTAGATCAAAATTTTACATGATATCTCCGTTTCCTTTCAAATAATTTATTTAAAATGGGGACAGCACTGGACTCCATGCATCGTCTTAAAAAATGTTAAGCAGAAATGAGTACTATCTGGGTAACTAAGTTTCTTTAACATTTATAACTATCCAGTGTGAGAACGATTAAAAGAAATGTGTTGAATCGTGAATAAAACATACTTATATACTATCCGACTGTCACCCCTGTGAGACACGGGCATGTTAATAATAATAAGAAATTATTGCAACAAAATGAAAAGATTAAATGGGTTATGGAGTTGGTAAGGAGGGATTGATACTGGGCTCAAATAAGTACTTTTACAAGTACCTATGTTTTTTCGAATGTTGTAAGACATGGTATATGATAAGTATTTGTTAAGGCCGTACCTGAATTCTCCGGGGTCCAGAGCTGCCCCCATTTAAAATAAATCATTTCAAAGAAAACGGAGACATTATTTAAAATTTTGCTACTTTCAAGTGCTAGATAACCCTTAAAAGTATTTTATGAACTACTGTTTACAGTTTATAATGAGAATGTTAAGCATTACTACGCACATTTGTCAAAAGTGGCCGTTTTTCGCAAATGTGCGTAGTAAAGCTTATCGTTCTTACTTTAAACTGTAAGTAGTAGTTCACAAAATACTTTGAAGGGTTATCTAGCACTTGGTAGAAGCAAAATAAATTTTAAATAATGTCTCCGTTTTCTTAGAAATGATTTATTTTAAATGGGGGTAGCACTGGACCCCGGAAAATTCAGGTACGGCCTTAAGTGCGAATTGTACTATAATCCCCTAGTTTCCAAAAAGTCCAGTCAGATACGTTTTTCTTAACGTCAAAACAAGCATTTCCTATGAATTTGTATGAAATACTAAACTGTGACGTCGAGAGTTTCTTGGAGTCAAGTAGCGCTCTTATTATCAAAGTTTTCCTGCATTAATAAATCTAAAAGCACGATGAAAATGGATATGATCAATAACAAGTGTCATTATTTTGTGACGTTTTAATTTCTTAACAGTACAAAATAATTTATTTTGGACCAGGATACTACTGTAACATACACGACAAACTATCGGTAAAAACCTAGGCACGTTTTTGTGGGAACATGGACAATATTTCATGGCGATTCGACGAGTTATCGAAAAACTTAAAGTTCTATTATGAAAACTTTGTTACATATATATTTTTATCTGCAATAAACAAATATCAAATAATAAATTCTAACATTCATCAATTAAAATATTTGTTATCTAATATAAGAGGTATTTGTTTTGAAGCTTATCATTTCCTCGAAATGAAAAGTAAGGATTAACTTTGTTGCATCATCCATAAACTCGTAACAATCAAGAAATTAACCGTTCAAAGAAACTCCCGCGTCGGAAGAAAGCCTGTCGTTGTCTGACTTAAATATTTAGACAAAACGGTAGAACTTGCAAACATTAGAAAATCAACATCTTGGAAGTGTTTTGAAAGTATATATCCTTACAAACTCGTGTTTGACAAACAAGGGAGCTCCTTGTGCGTCCGCTTAGCGATGAATAGAAGAATTTTCATAATATCCTTGGGAATTATGAATAAACTTGTTGTTTACGTGATATTATTATTCTTTCAGTCTAACGAATGATTTTTACAGTGTTTTTTCTATCAATTCGAAGGCTTTTTGTCATTTTGGTAACGATATGCTGTTTTTGTAAACGCGCCCCATATTTTATTTTTCTACAAATTAGTCTAATTGGCTAGATCTAAAAAAAAATAAACCTTCCAAATTTCTGCTTTTCCGATGGAATAGACCATTTCAAAGTAATTTGAACAAAAAAATTTTAAGTGCTTTTATTACGTTTTTATCTAAGTTTTAAAGTTTTGGAAGTTCTTACCGGAAGTGCGTCAGCGTCTACCAAATAAATAAATAAAAAAGTATTTTCTGTTTTGACATGCAATTATTTGTCAGCATTGCGACAAGATACAAAGATCAATGCCTTTGCCCCTCTAATTTCATCAATATTGTGGCTGTTACTTAATTCACACTGCTACAATCCAGTTTTAGGCTATGTTTTTCAGACTTATGTATGTGGTACTACGTCACGAGCGTCCAGCAGAGACAAAATGATGAAGGTCAAATGAAATGAAGGTCATACATAGTTATGCATATAAAAAAATAACTACATGCTTATAAATTTTTTTGATTACTGCAAATAGCTCCAGAAGCCTATTCCTCGAAATAGTTTTCGAATCAGCTACATTGTCAAAAAAATGATGTACCTAATTAACAACAATGAAACAAAATTCTCAGTATTGTTTATGTTTTTATTAAATAAATAATGAAAAATACTGTCAGAAGACAGTTTGACTGTCTCCGTATTCCAGTGGCCGTCTGGCGTTTGCCTTGTGATCCGGAGGTCCTGGGTTCAAATCCTACTGGGAAGCATAGGTTAGGATATTGCAGGCTTGAATCACCTGATTATCTGAAAAGGAAGATGATTTTGAGTCTCGGAAGGCACGTAAAGCTGTGGGTCCCGAACGCCATCTAGCGTTTGTCTAAACCTATCCTAGGTTCTGGTCTACCCTTTGGGTTGCGGAGGTCAGAGGGCAGTCGCTAAAAACCAGTAACCTCGTCGATTCACCTAGGTTAGGTAGCGGACCCCGGGCTCTGAAGCGTTACCGCTGACAATGCAACGGAGAATACGCTTGGATGATGATCTGTCAGAAGAACTGATCCATTAATTGACATTATAGCTCATTGTTATTGGCCACTTACTCTCGATATTTATTTTTCCTTTTTGGTTCAGTAAAGAGTTACGAATACGTAACTCACAATTAATGAACTCATTATTCGAACTGATGATTGGTTTTCCAATTACGTGTTAATAGTATTTCCGAGTACCATTAGCAGAAAGTAGTAATAATGATTCATTCGCATTGTTCGTCTCTAGGAAAGTCATAAGTCATAACGTCTTAGAAAATACGTTTGAATAAAAGGCAAGCGCTGTTAGGTCACGTTTCCAGCCGTCCCCAGTGACAATGGATTCATAAGTAAGGAACCCGATAACTCAAGACGAACAACTCCCTAGCGTTTCCCGCACACTAGATTTTCGTTTCGGCCAGTTCAGATTTTTTCAAATATTCACTGTGGCGCACCGGGGTTGAATTAAAGGTGTATCAATATATTTTTGTGAAACGTATACTTACATACTAAGATATACCTACTAAGATATAAGGTAGAGGATATAATAAACACAACAGCAATACAAAGCATTGCAGACAGCTGTTCGGCGGTCCATACCTACAAAGTAAAAAGCCTTTGTCGGCAAAAGCCCACTTCTTATATTTTTGGATCTTCCAAATTGCATCCAGCCTCTTGAGAATAATGTTTTAGCTTCGTATGCAAATTATTATTGGTATTTTTATGGTTTCCATTATTTTAATAAATTTAATTACACTAAAGATCCATTATCTTTATTGTAATATAAATAATCTATAATAATTACCCTGCTCGACATTAAATTTCATCAAGGCAAGCTCATTAAAAATTCTACCCATGTCCGTTTACTGGCAAGCTTCATTTACACGCCACTGAAGACCTTAACCTCATACACACCTAAAGAGATGATGTGTTACGTTTTATCATTACCTTCCACGTGACTTACCACGATCTATTAACCTAAAATACAATACAACCAGTAATTTCACAAATTCGTGAAAAATTTTCTGTTACATGCGTGTACGTGAAACGGATCGTGTAGTAGTCGCTTTGTCTCCATTCATAGCCGCTCTTTGACGTCACTCGATATGTAAAGCGGGCTTTTAGCCTACTTTGTATCGCCTGAAACTGTATTTTATATATGTTTAAATATATTTTAAACTTTCATGAGCGCTCCGCCGCCATTTCCGTTGAATATTTTGGGAGCAAAAATGTTAGTTTTATCTTTGAAAATATGGAACAGTGTCGCATTTATTTAGTGGTATATTCTATTTGCCGAATAGGTGGACTGGAGTCATATATTTTTTTCAACTTAAATAAACGTGGCCGTAAAATGAAAGGTCGTTTGGGACTTTGTAAAAATGCGAACTTAATTCTGTTTCTATTAGTTCGCTAGCAAATTAGCGTGGTTGGAAATCGCTGCGGTTTTTCAAGCGGGGTCGGGTCAAGAGGGCTAAGTCAAACGGAACTTGCGAGTTCATTGCTTCTGAATATTAAATGAAGCTGAAACGCACTGCTTCTCCCGTAATGAGTGTGTCCCGCCAAATTGTCCTATTCATGAGATAAGTTTGGACTAATTCTTCAACGCTGCGGTAATTTGAGGTCAGCATTGGTTAGCTGTAGACTTAGTAGCTTAGAACTTATTGGGTGATCACTGGCATGCATATAATCCTCGGAGAAAAAATGCCGTAAAGCGCACCTTGGGCTCAGAAGCACCGCAGCCAACCGGCTGTAACCGGGAACGCAATAAAAATAATGCAAAATAATAGCTACTAATGAGACTTCCTTAGTCTTCGACTTGTTCTTCTTTTTAATTCTAACGTTCGTCATCAATAAGGCATATAAATCAACCTTATTTAGAACCAATCTAGTCTACCTTTCAAGGGCATTGCTGCTGAATATTGAATGAAACTAAACCACAAAGCTTCGCTGAGTTTAGTTCGGTATAATTCTTAAGCGCTCCTGTAATTTGATGTCAGCTTCGGTTAGCAAGTGTTAATTATTAATGTGGACGTGGAAAAGGTGGCTAATGAGCTTTTTAGGCCGACCGAACACAATCTTTTTCCTCACAACCTAATCTTTTTTTTATCGTGTCGGGTCGTGATATAAAAAATTGATTTTTCTGAGTGTCACGTTTATTTGAAATTGCACACTATATTCCTGTAAGTTTGACTTTTCAAACACTAATGTCAGGTTAGCGTTTAGGCACAGAAGTCAGTAAGAGTATACGGAACGTAATCTCCTAAGGTCCCGCGCAATATGCGTCCCCGTTCCCCGTCCTCGCACCTCTCCCCCGTTTTCGCCTTATCTCAGGGCGAGAGCGGGCGAACACACACTGCACGACGCACGTGGCGGCACAAGAACGGGGGAGAGGTGCGGGGACGGGGAACGGGACGCATATTGCGCGTACCTTAGGAGATTCCGTTCTGTATACTCTTACTTCTGTGGTATAGGTTAGGGTATTCTTACATTAGGCTTTAAATATTGGTGCGAAAGGAGACACTCCAAAAATATAACATCGTACATTGACTTACAAAAAGAGCCTTTTTGGAGCAGCTGTTGGTCATCTCGATTGACGTAATAACGTCACGTCACGAGAATATTCCTCGTGCCTGCATCCAGTGATTATCATCTCACCGAACCACAACTAATCCTCACGTAACCCCATCAACTTCGCGACACAAAGCCCCGGTAAAGGACAAACATGTTGACTTCCTTCCAGACTTTTCAGAGCGAGCGTAATTACTCAAACAATTCACAAAGTAATTAATCTACATGAGCTTAGTACAAAGCCGATGGAAAATCACTAGAGCGCTTATAATTTTTGGTTAAGGGCTCGGAATTAGGCGCGCTGTACGAAAAACGCACCTCAAACATATGTTCATTCTTGGTAGTGTAGAGTAAGTCTACAGCTTTCGTAGGGGTGGCATGAAACCTAAAATAAATATTTGATTCTTGGTTTTTGGGCGTTATGGTGTAGTATTTTTCAATGCTTATCTGCTGCTGGTTTTTCAATGTTGTTCCTTCCTTCTGTTATTAAATTATATTTTTTTAATTTCGTAGCGATAAGCAATTTTTTTCAGAGATTTATTTTACATGAATTGAGTTTATATGAACATTATTACTAAATAAATTAAAGTTTAGTTTTAATTTAAAAAACGTGTTTACGTGTTTCACATATACATAAGGGTACCAAGGCCCAATGCTGTCCAATTCAATATGTATTTCCTATATTATAACTCGTTCCTATTTACAATTAATATGTGTCTGTCTTTTTCAACAGTTTAACGCAACAAGTAGTAGCATTGAAAGAGATCAGACTGCAAGAAGACGAAGGCGCGCCCTTCACAGCAATCCGTGAGGCGTCACTCCTGAAAGAACTGAAACACGCGAACATCGTGACGTTACACGACATCGTGCACACGAGGGAGACGCTTACGTTCGTGTTCGAGTTTGTGGTGAGTTACAGTAGTGTAGCCAGGCTAGTGTTGGAGGAAACTCGAGTCCTTGAGTCCACATTTTCGTGCTCGGACTCTTTATCACAATACTCGACTAGTAAAGTCACACGCTCAATGTATTGCTAGCTTAGCGAGTTTCCCTTTATACTCGAGTTCAACTAGTGCGGAGCGCGGGTGAGTTTTCTTGTGAGCTAGACTCGCCTGGTAATGAACGAGTCGTGCTTGAGTCTGTATGTACTGAGCAGTATATGATGTGATGTGGCATGGCATGTAGTATTCCCTAGGAATATAGGCTTTTATGTTTTTATGAAGGCTAGATTTGTAATTAAGGGGAGTCAAACTTCGAGTTTAGTGGTCGAACTCGACTTTAGTTAAAGACTCAAGTTAGTTAGAGTCAGTCACAACTCGAACCTCACGCTCAACTGAATCACGAGTTTTGAGCATACCGAACCCTGTAAAATTGAGTCGAGTTTATAAAGATGGACTTGATGGAAGACTCGAGTTTTCTCCAAGACTAAGCGTAGCTCGAATCCACCGTTGTGAGCACGATGGGCATGCAAACAACACAACCCTAATAGACTTGTGACGTTGCACTTTCACGGTCTATTGAGGTCGATAGGCTGATGATATGATATTCAATGCCTTAATAAAATTGGTCAGGGCGTCATATATTTCATTTGTAGGAATGCACAATATCAATTGAGTTCATACTCCGACTCGCACTTGATCGATTTTTGGGGTTGCTGTCACCACAACCTTTTTTGATCCGCGCCTGATTGTAGGATACATTGTTGGTACATGTCGCAATTGAATGATATAATCCGCTAATTCACTAAACCTCTAGCTGTTTGGCATTACAGCTCGGTTTTGTAAAACAGCGAACCCTAATACGCGGGATGGAATGAACGACTTGTATTCATCCATGCGGCTAGAGAAGTTGTTGAACAATTCTATCTAAAGAAATTATATACAATGTAGAATGCCTACGAAGTGGCAATGGCGAGCGAGCGAAGCGAGCGTGCACGGCAGCGGCCGGCGAGTGCTAGGAATGTTCTATACATTTTACTAGGTTAGCACAAACCTATAGGTTAGGTTAGAACTGCGACCAACACACGCTAGAAAAGTTCTATCCATTTTACTAGGTTAGGGCAAACCTATAACAATAAAATTCGTGGAATAGTTGTCTGGGAAATGAAATTCGATGTCGAAAAAATCTGTATTCTAATAGACACCCAGTTATATTTCATTATGGTACACCAAATCCTTATTATGCATGTGTCGCAGTTGGATTGTTTAACGGTTTCGTCAAGCAGCGGATTACCGCTATTGTTTCACAAAACCGCTAGCCGTTTGGAAACGTGGTTAGTGGTTTAAATGAACGTAACACGTTGCGCAATCTTAGACAATCCATCTGAACGATATTCGGCTGTTTAACAAAACCGAGGTGTAATGCCAAACAACTAGAGGTTTCGTGAATTAGCGGTTTATACCATCCAACTACGACATATATACACACCAAATTTTTTTCTCTTTATAACATGAGTCAAGATATACTTAACATATTATTACATATTGTGGCACCGAACTACAATTACTCGTAAATAATGTAGGAAAACCTACAACTGTCTAATTTTATACAGCACAGACGAGTGAACACTATTTTCAAAACTTTAAATTTCAGTGAACTGCAGTTATTACCTAGTTATTTCCCCCGTGTTCAAGTCGAACGGCAGTAATTTAGTATTCAATTATGTATTCGATCCCGAATTCATTTTCATATCAAACGGTAATCAAATGTTGTTCCAAACGTCACAAACTACGTCGAAGCGAGTTTATTTATCTAGAGTCGAGAATCGTATGAATAATGTATCGAGAAAACATGAGTAAGCTTGTATCGATCAATAATGTGCATATCGATTCTTAATAAGTTAAGTGATCCTCTGTCTCCAGGTCAAGTATATAGCGTTATTATATTACTTAGTCTTAATATAATAACGCAAATACTTATTTGCGTCTTAGGTTAATACGCAGTCAAGTAATGAATATCATTGAAACGTTATGAATTATGATTACGGCGCAGTGCTCAGATCAAGAGGCTTCGTTATCGCGTTCAATATCAAACGCTTCTGCGCCTCTTGTTTGACCCCTTCTGTATTGTTTACGGAGAATCACTATTCATTTTATACCTTCTTTAAAACTTCCATCCTTCCATGCTGGTCTGCAAGAAAAGAAAAACTTCAAATGTACCAGCTGCTTCTCTTCCCGCGCAGACAGTGAAAGCCGATCGAGGGACTGGGTGAAAATCGGTGCGGCTAGCAACACACCACTGTCACTTCTCGCCCACCATAATGCTAAAAGTGGCCTTTGCATCTTGCGGCTCTGGGCTCTGTCTGCTTAGAGCCGCTAAATCTAAAATGCTCTATCTACCCCGTTAGGGCTAAATACGTGATAATGTATCGTGTCTCCTTTAAAACTAATATTCTGCTTGGACCACATGAATACCGGGTAGGTCAAGTCGACGACAAATCTGTGCCCGGCAATGACTACAATTATTATAACGGAAATAAATGTAGAAAAACGGAAATAAATTTAGAAAATAATTATAATACTATAAGTAACTACGGGCAGACACGAATCATCATCATCTTCATCAGGTCTTTTTTAGTCTACTGCAGGAGCACGACACGACCCTCTCTGTACTACCAGAGCCATATATTAGCCAGAGTAGTCCGAGGCTGTACATCAGAGGAAGATGAAGAGAAGTATGTTGGGAATTATATTGTCTGATAGTAATCAATAAGAAAAGAACTAAAATCACAGATATAACTACAAGAGTTCCATTTAGGAAATGGGCCGGTCATGTATGCAGGTTAGAAGATAAAAGGTGGTCGAAGAGAGCTACGGAATGGATCCCTAGCGATTGAAAAAGAAAGCCAGGAAGACCAAGAATGCGATGGTCAGACATCTTTAAGAATAAGTGCGGTTCTAACTGGATGAGACAGGCAAGAAATAGGAAAAAGTGGAAAAAACTAGGGGAAGCCTACGCCGCAGAAGCGACTTCCAAAAATATATAGTAAAGTAAAAAAATATATTAAGAAGTTTAATTGTAATTTTTTTTGGTAGAATAAAGGATTTTTATTTTATTTATTTTTATTAGTCAGAGGATTTGGCCTACACTCCACGCTGGCCAGACCGGTTGGAGAGGTCTCATTGAGCTTTGTTTAGCTTGTGTTTTTAAAGACACCTTCTACGACATCCACGGGAAGTCTTGGAGTGGTCCTATTCTATTCTTCCGGGAACTACACGGCTAACGGGGACACGAATATGGATATAGTATTAGGTGCACAGCGTTTGTTTGGATGACAAAAATACTGGTCAAGTTACTTTAATTTTTGAAGTGATAAATAATGGAATCCTATTCATGGATTTAGCGCTCGCTCATATTGGTATTGATTATCTTTTATTGATTGAATACGAGAGAAAAGTGATCCCGCGTCGGAAGGGCCTTATTTCCTCAATTGGGATGTCACTTCGAGTTCTATATTGAATTACAGAAAAATGTCAGACGCGATACTTGTTGCTCTAGTTCTTCCGTTTTTATTTATTTATTTAAAAACTTTATTGCACAAAACTATTGTACAAGTGGTGGACCTAACGTAATGCCTTATGGCATTCTCTGCCGGTCAACCATAAGACCACTTATGGCATTCTCTGCCGGTCAACCATAAGAATACTTATGGCATTCTCTGCCGGTCAACCATAAGACCAAGCAGAAAATATGTATGGCTAGCGTGATTAAAATATTTATAAAATTACATACATAATTAAAACAAAAATCCGATTGCCTATATCCTAGCTAGTAGCTTTGTCTGTTTAACAAGCTTTTATTTAGTTTCACCTGTCCGTAATAAAATCTTGCAAGCTAAATTAGACCCACTTTCTATTATTCGATCGAGTTGAAATTTCGCATACTTATATAAGTTGGATGACAATGCAATATTATGGTACCAATGATCTGATCTCATGATGAAGCCGGAAGGTGGCTACGGCATCTCTGTAATCAAACGACATAACCCCACCGAGTTGGGGCATGATTGTTTCGTCTTGAGGAGTACTTTAAACTTTTTATTTCATTGTATTAGGTAAAAGCTTGTTTTAAAAATATTTTTTGAATAATTACTTGTTTTCAAAATTTAACACATTGCTGGGCACTAAGCCAGACATACCGTTTAACAATTACGTTACGTCTATAAACGTAGTGTGTCCTACAATGTGTTAAGCAGCCTTAAGTGTGGCTAATAACATGTTTAACAGCGGAGATAGGATCTTTTCAATAGAAAGAGCTCATTCCAAATTAACCCTCAATAGATCTTAATGATGAACGGTGGAAGCGATTTGCTGGGTGTAAATAATATTGAAAGCAAACGAAACCTGCGCCTAGCTTTGGCGCTACGAGTATGTCAGATGACATCAATGTCTACCGCTAACACATTCTAAAGAAATGTCACTTTCACAAATGTGTAGATTATGTTTGGTTGATGTGCGGAGTTTCCCGAGTGTTCGAATAGCCATATATTACTTAACTTTTCATCAGGGTACTTTTGAATAAAACTGGGGATGCTTTTAATCTTGTATATTTCTTATTAGGTCCTTACATATGAAATTGCCGTTCAGTATCAAAAAAGTGAAACAAGTTTTATTTAATGAAATTATTATTTAATCAATCGAAGTATGCGCCGTTGTTATCGATACACTTCCGCCATTTTATAGGCAGATCATTGATACCTTTGGAAAAAAATCCTGGGAGCGAGAGTCTATGAACTGTTTGAAGGCGGTTTTGACTGCCTCATCAGATTTGAAATTTTTTCCTTGTAAAAAGTTATCCAAATTTTGAAAAAAGTGGTAATCGGTTGGGGCAAGATCTGGAGATTATGGTGGGTGACGCAGAGGTTCCAGTCGCAGCTCCTCTAACTTGGCGATCGTTTGATGTGCAGTGTGTGGTCTAGCGTTATCCTGAAGGAGCAGTGGGCTAGAGCAATTCATCAGTCTCGGTTGTTTAATGGCGAGCTTTTCCATCATTGTTTGCAATTGTTGGCAATACAAGTCTGCAGTAATCGTCTGGCCTGGTCTCAAGAAGCTGTAGTGGATAACACCAGCACTGGTCCAAAAAACACTAACCAGAATCTTCTTTTTGGTCAGTTTTCGCTTAGGGCAAGGTTTTGCCGGTTCTCCAGGGTCAAGCCATTGTGATGATCGCTTCCGATTGTCGTACAGGATCCATTTCTCATCACAAGTCACGATACGGTTCAAAATCCCCTCATTATTGTGGCGATTAAGCAAAGAAACGCAGCAAGCAACGCGTGTTTGTTGGTTTGCTTCAGTCAATTCGTGCGGTACCCACTTTTCGAGTTTTTTAATTTTTCCGATTTGGCGCAAGTGGATAAGTATCGTTTTGTCACTTACGCCGAAGGCTGCTGCTAATTCAGAAGTGGTTTGAGATGGATCCGCTTCCACTATCGCCTTCAATTCTTCGTTATTCACTTGAGTATCAGGTCGTCCACGAGGCTCATTGTGTATATCGAAATTTCCAGAACGGAAACGTTGAAACCAAAAACGCACCGTTCGTTCGTTAGCGGTGCGTGGTCCATACACGTCGTTAATTCTTCGAGTCGTTTCTGCAGCACTGGTGCCCCGGTGGAACTCGTATTCGTAAATACCGCGAATTTTCAATTTGTCCATAGTTGTTGTTATAGCAATGTTGAAACTCAAACAAATGATGTTAAAACAAATGAAATACGAATTTTAAAACAATATTTTTCTGGCTTTATTTCGAAATAAATTTGAATTTGGAATTCCTAATGAAACGCAAGATATTTGATTTTAAAGTTGCCAGTATTGAAAATCGGCAATTTCATATGTAAGGACCTAATATTTCACTGGGTAAAAACACTTTACAAAATATCTAGTACTTTTAGTTTCTTGCCTCAATCAAAGCGCGGCAAGCGGCATTCTACACAATGTCAAAATTGACAGTTGACATTTCACAGCTTGGCCGGTGTTGCACTTGCAAATTATACATACATACATACATACTATCACGCCTGTTTCCCACAGGGGTAGGCAGAGACTATGGACCTCCGCTTGCTACGATCTTGACAGACCTCTTTCGCTTCATCTACACTCATCAATCTCTTCATACATGCCCTTCGGTTACGTGTACTTCTTACCTCTCCCTTTTTCAGAACGTCTGAAATCTGATCGCAGAACGTTCGCCGAGGTCGACCCTGTACCGCTCTTCCTTTCACACTTACCTTATAAATATTTTTTATTAATCTATTTTCATCCATCCTTTCTAAATGCCAAAACCATCTTAACATCCCTTGTTCTACTTTTGTCACTACGTCCTCTTTCACTCCACACCGATCTCTTATAACATCATTTCTTATTCGGTCTTTCAAGGTAACACCACACATACTCCTCAGCGCTCGCATTTCAACTGCATTTATTCTGCTTTCATGCTTTCTCTGCCATACCCAACTCTCACTACCGTACATTAAAGTAGGTATTAGTACTCCTTTATGAACAGCAAGACGTGCCTTATCTGATACCTTCCTGCTGGTCATAAAGGAATGCAACGCTCCATTCACTTGGTTACCCGCATTCACTCTTCTTTCCACATCACCCTCGTGCTTGCCATCTTTTGTAAACTATCTTACATTAAAACACAATTTGGGACTACCAGTATAAATAAAAATATGGCAGATTTTGGAAATGCTAACACGAGGGTGAGTTTTATACATCGCATCGTGTTAATCAAAGAACGCAAAACCTATCGATCTTTTTTTAGTTTCGTGAAAGTTGTTAAACAAAACTTGTTCAGTTACATGGGCTGAGGTACCATCTGAGAGGTTTTGCGTTCTTAAATTAACGCGATGTAAAAGATTTTTTATCACGTCTTTATCCCTAACGGTGCAAACAGAGCATTTTAGATTTTGTGGCTACAATCAGACAGAGCCCAGAGCCGCAAGATCCAAAGGCCACTTTTAGCATTATGGTCGGCGAGAAGATGGAAAAGTCATCAAAATAGTGATGCGTTGCTAACCGCATCGCCTATTAACATCATTATCATTTTTAACCATTTCCTCGATCGGCTTTTACGATCTGCGCGAAAAGAGAAGTAGCTGGTACATTCTGGTAAAGCCTTGTGGTTCCCGGCAGAGTAGAATAGGACCACTCCACGTCTTCCCGTGGATGCCGTAGAAGGCGACTTAGGAAACACCAGCTAAACAAAGCTTATAAACATCAATGAGACCTGTCCAACTCGTCTGGCCAGCGTGGAGAGTTTAGGCCAAATCCTCTGACTGCTCTGGCTAATATATGGCTTTGGCTCAGAGAGGGTCGTGCTCCTGCAATGGAAACTAAAAAAGACCTTATCATGATGGTACATTCTAAGTTACAGACAAGCTTGGAAGGTGATTTTTTATGTTGTAAAATGAGTCTTATTCTCCTGCTAAAGCTTAATTCTTCCACAGGACACAGACCTGTCACAATACATGGAGAGGCATCCCGGCGGGTTAAATCATCACAACGTCAGACTGTTCATGTTCCAGTTGCTACGGGGACTGTCCTACTGCCATAGAAGAAGAGTTTTACACAGGTTAGTAGAAAATACTGTGTTCGTTCAGTTAGATTTATGTATGGCTTAGGAAATGCCTATTAAATATTTTTTTATTTTGCCAATTTGGTCCCATAGTTGGGCAAAAGCCTCCCCTTTTTGTTTCCAATTACTTCTATCTTCGGCTGTTTCCCTCCATTCCTTATCGAAAGCGGACAACTCGTAATTAATAACCATAGAACTTTTTATGTACTTCTTCTTATCGAGTCGAAATGGTTACACTGTAGCTTCAATTTCAAATCACCTGTGACCAGTATGTGGCCACGGCGATCCCTTTATGTACTTGAAATTATATATTGAATATGGTGTTTGCTTTTTTTTGTGTATCACATAAAATTATGACTTCGTGATTTTAATTGTATATCTTATTCATACATAATATTATGTCACTTCAGGGTGCGGCGCGGAAACTTGCTGATTTGAAAGGTCTATAAAAAAACTAGTAGAGATATCACTGTAATTTAATTTTTATTATAAAATAAATCAATTTTTTTATTAAACAGTTTTGAAGATGACATCGGTCAAATGACGGCCCTCATTGTCAATGCATAGAGTTACCCGATTTCTGCCTCATCTCTTTGAGAAGCGATCTTGTTTGGCCGGCCCGCTCCCCCGATTTCGCTCCTAGTGACGTTATTTATCTTAAATCAATTGTTTACAATGACCTTCCAAGGAGCCTACCTCACCTGGGAAACAATGTACGCCAAACCATCGCTACCATATTTGTCGATATCCTTAGAAGAGTTGAACGAAACCTTAAAAAATCGAGTAAATACACGTATTTAATAAAAGAAAACTGATTTTACAATTAAAATTAAATTACATTTTTTTTATTGATCTTTCAAATCAGCAAATTTTCGCGCCGCACTATGTACTACATATATGGCATCGATATAGGATTTCGATTCAGGGAGATTAAAAAATTAGAAAAATACAATACTTTATAGTATATTATGCAATTAGTGAATAAAGGACGGATTTAAGGTGAATATATAAGCAAATGGCCTTGATGTGTGAAATAAATTCTTAACTCGTAAATATGGTGATAATTACGATATTGCTCTTCGTCATGCACTAGATATCCTTTTAAATTCTTTTATGAACTGCCGTTGAAACTATTATTGGTGATCCGTCTAGCTTTAAAACTTGCCGTGGCCACTTTTGGCGAAGGCAAGTTTTAAAGCTAGACGGACTAATGTAAATACTTTCAACGGTGGTGGTTCATAATATAATTTAAAGGGCTATCTAGTGCATGACGAAGAGCAATATGAAAATATATATATATATCACCATATTTACGAGTTTACAATTTATTTCACACTTCAAGGCCATTTGCTTATATATATTTACCTTAAAGCGAGGGCCATAGATAAATCATGAGCAAGTGAAGGATTCTAACGACTGAATCACGAGCGAAGCGAGAAATTCAAGTGTTACAATCCTGAGCGACGCGAGTGATTCATGGCCCTCGATATAAATCCGTTTTATTCATACTATACTTTATACCATGACTACGATAAAAAGAAAGATTTTAGCGGAAACAGACATTTGTATGTTCAATTGTCCAGCAGTATTCTTTGCCCAAAGAGTTTGTGTCGTTTTTTTTATAGAGGAGCAATGGTATAAAATAAATAATAAAAAAAAAAAAATCGTATAATATAAATGGTATAAATGGTATTTGCCATGAAAAACATAATATGTCCTTTGAAGTACCAGTTCCATACTGTTACGATGCCATACCCTTGCGTATATTTCCCCAAATTCAATATTGACACGGCTCTCGACTAGATTACGGGTTATGCGCCGTTTTTGTTGCGGGCTCGCCGCACAGCTCATAAATAAGTTATGAGCTCTCATGGCTTCTTTTCTACGCGGCTAAGTTCTAGTAAATACCGCTGATAAATTACACTATGTGCTTTGGAGTGAGTAACGTATGGCAGTCTCGGCGAAGTTGGCGAAATCTTTGTTGTTGTTTTGCAAAAATGTTTCGAAAGATTTTTTATTGTGTTATTTCAATGGGAGTTTTAAGAATAAAGGTATGTCTTAATAAGGCACATAAATAAGGTTTGTGGTAATAAATTAGATGATGTGCTTTGGAGTTCGTAACGTCAGCATCTTGTTAAATTTTGGGAAATCTTTCATGATGTTCTTTGTGTCTTTGTTGTTATTCAGAAATGTTTGGTAAGATTTTTAATTTTTAATAGAAGTTTTTTGAACATTTTTTATTTGGATGACGTACATCCAAATTTAAAGATACTTTTTAATTTTGTTTACACACTCTGTCGCACCACCCAACTTATTTCTCTACTTTTCCAATGGTTGACTGGCAGAGAACGCCATAAGGCGTTAAGTCCGCCATTTGTACACTTTTTTATGTGCAATAAAGTTTAAATAAATAAAAATACAAAGATTGGGGATTGCTACACACTTATCCGGGCCGGCATTAATCGGCACAGCCGGGGGGTAAAATCGAATATATGTAGATGAATGTTCGGGGGAAAAGGCGATATAATTGATTCGGGTCGGCTTTGTTGTTCAACAAATACTGCCGAACTGACAATGCCGGCCCAAATAAGTGTGTAGTAACCCTAAGTGTAAATAAGTAGGTACAAAGATTTTTAAAGTTACATAAGAGAATAAGTTCCAAGCTCTCATATCTCATTTTCTACGAGAGTTTTGTTGAATGCCGCTGATAAATTAGACAATGTGCTTAACTTATGGAGGAGTCTCGCGGAATAATAAAGTTTGGGAAATCTTTCCGTGTATTTTTGTTGTTATGCAAAAATGTTTTATGAGATATATAAGATTATAGTGTAGTTCTTGGCTCTAAAAATACATCATACATTAAGACTTTTAAGTAACAGAAATAAGTTCCAACCGCTCGTAGTTCTCGGTAATGCGCTCTGGAGCAACTTTATGCAAGAGTCTCGAAAAATCATCAAGTTTGGGAAATCTCTCGTGACGTTTTGTTCTTTTTTATGTAAAAGGTTATTCTGTTTTTACAGAATAACCTTTTTTGGCTGGAACTTATTTCTGTTACTTAAAAGTCTTAATGTATGATGTATTTTTAGAGCCAAGAACTACACTATAATCTTATATATCTCATAAAACATTTTTGCATAACAAAAATACACGGAAAGATTTCCCAAACTTTATTATTCCGCGAGACTCCTCCATAAGTTAAGCACATTGTCTAATTTATCAGCGGCATTCAACAAAACTCTCGTAGAAAATGAGATATGAGAGCTTGGAACTTATTTACTTATGTAACTTTAAAAACCTTTTTAGGTTTTGTAAATGTTCTTATAAAGAAGATTCCTAAACATTTGTTATTTTATATGGGTTTCATGAAATCCATTGTAGCAGGCATTGTTTAATACGCAATATTGTTTTATCTATATACAACGTGGAAGGGACATACCCGTAATAAATCGGACTACGGTCTATACTAGATCATTATAATATAATGAAATTAAAATACAGCCGAAAAACAAAAAACAAATTCGGCATTTCCATACGAAAGTGTACGGATGCCCGGGCGATTTGTATGGGAACGTCGAAATTTTTTTTGGTTTCTTGACTGTTATTTTAATTTTATAACACTTTAGTGATCTAGTATAGCCCGTGATTCGATTTATTTCGGGTATGTCCCTTCCACGTTGTATATAAAAGCGAAAATTACTCACTCACTCATCACGAAATCTCGAAAACTATTTAGCCAATGAAGATTTAATTTGGCAGAAAAGTAGATTGTGACTAGGAGACGTCCGCTAAGAAAGGATTTTTGGAAATAATGGGTTGGCAGTTTGTATGAAATTTCGTAATTTTTAAATTGAGTCACATGAATTTTTTATTGTATTTTAGTAGTTAGTAGAAAATAATAATGCATTTATTAGATTTTGAAAATTACATCCCTATAGTGGTGAAATAGGGGTTGCAAGTTTGTATGAATCTTCGTCATTTCTGAAGCGAGACACATGACATTTTTGAATTAGTGGTTAGTAAAAAATAATAATCCATTTGGGTTTTAATAAATTGCAACCCCAGTAAAAAAAAAAACAATCTAATTTGTGTAGTCTACGCAGGTGAAGCTGCGGGCAAAAGCTAGTAAGTTATATGATAAATGTGCTTTTTTACAAGCCCTTATTTGGTTGTTTTTTGGGTCAAATTATGCATGTTAAATTTGAGCCACTTCTCGGTTTTTGATTGAGATGAAATTTTGTATGCTAATGTAAATCAGATCATCACCATCAGGTCTTTATTCGTCTCCACTGCAGGAGCACGACCCTCTCTGTACTACCAGAGCCATACTTGGTCAGTGCAGTCAGAGGATTTAGCCTTCACTGTCCACGCTGGCCAGATGGGTTGGAGAGGTCTCATTAATGGTTGGTTTAGCTTGTGTTTCCTAAGTCGCCTTCTACGATATCCACGGGAAAACGTGGAGTGGTTGTTTCTATTTATCTGATAAGTTGTTAGGCCTCACAATAAAAGATTTTACATGTTTTTTTAAACTTATTGATAAGTTAAACTTCTATTTCTGTTGTTATAACTCCACCTTTAAAATATGTAAATGTTTGTCAACAGGGACGTGAAGCCACAGAATCTACTAATAAGTTCACACGGGGAGTTGAAGCTGGCGGATTTCGGACTCGCCCGCGCCAAGTCCGTGCCGAGCCACACATACTCACACGAAGTGGTCACGCTGTGGTACAGGCCGCCTGGTGAGTAAAGTCATCATGATACGTATATTAATTTATCATAATAATACGGTATATGAGGAAAAAAATCTTAAAGTATATTCCTGAGACAGCTTAGGCTAAAAACAGTTAGTTAGTTTTAGTTCATAAAATAGCAAAATAAATTTAAAAATGTAAAATGAAATTTGAAAATGTAAAATTTCAATGGATTTTTTAGGCACTTATCGATTGAATAAAATTTTGTGTGTGTTTTTAGGTGGTTTACAAGCATCATGGAATCTAATTGAGACACTTCAAAAATGGGTGTAATGTGTATATTGTACTATATCAATAGGGTTTTCTCTTTTGTTGGGTTGGGCCCAGTTCTCTAATCACGGAGCTCTATCGTTTTTGGTTTTTTTTCAAAGGTAATTTTTATAATGACGACCGTTTCGAATTTAAAAATGGCAAAATAGACACTTTTTATTTGTCCCTATATATTTATTTATTATTTTTATTGATATGTTTTTTTTACATAAATATTTTTTTTTATTCGTGCAGACGTACTACTAGGCAGTACGGAGTACTCAACGTCCCTGGACATGTGGGGGGTGGGCTGCATATTCGTGGAGATGCTCTGCGGAGTGCCCACTTTCCCAGGAGTCAGGGACACGCACGACCAGCTGGACAAAATCTTTAAGGTAGGTTCCACTTCCAGTTTTTAACAATTTCATATAAATACCTTTCTGTTTTTATTGGGGATCTGCGTCTATAGGTAGTGATGGTTTGTTTAGAATCTTCTAGTTGATTGCTCAAAATTCAATTCTGTATTTTTTGTTTTGTTTCTTCCTATATATGGTTACTTTTTAAAGACCGGCAACATTTTTTGGAGCAAGTTCAGTCCGTAATACTAAACTACTTTACATTATCGAATATTAATAAAAAAAAAATAGTTGAAATGAAAGAAAACGTTGCCGATGTTTTAAAAGTAACCTTATATAAGTATAAAATTTCTCCCAAACAATATCTTTTATAACAATGCCTTTAGATAGCTTAAAAAAATCCAATTCCGCGATTGGCCACTAACACATTCGTGAGAAAGATACCATTTAACAAAAAATACAATTTAACTAACCCTTGACACATCTGTAGGTAAAAACCATCTTGAGCACGCTTTTAAACAAAAAAAACGCGTCATTATTGGTACATTCGTTTAGGAGCTATGATGCCACAGACAGAAACACAGACACTCAACCCCACTTATTGCGTCGGGTATTAAAAACAAAGTAGCCATTTCGGTCTAGGTCGTAGGCACCCCAACGGAAGAAAGCTGGTCAGGCGTCAGTCGGCTGCCAGGGCTCCGCACACACATGACGCGGTGGGGCGCGTGCCCCGCGCGGCCGCTGGGCGCCGCCTTCCCGCGCCTGCGGGAGGGGGGGCGGGACGCCGAGCGGCTGGCCGCGGCGCTGCTGCAGCCCGACCCCACCAGGAGATTAGCGGCCGACAGAGCTCTGCAGCATGTCTACTTTGGTCAGCTGCCGCCAAGACTGAGGGATTTGCCTGATGGTGAGTTGTTACTCTTTCTTCTTTTTTATAAGGTACTTTTGTGCTACATTTTTCAGGTAAAGGGACGGACGAAAGGAAAGACTCCGAAACATAGATATAAAGATACTTTAAGATTAGTATAGTAACTTTATACTTTTTTTTTACTTGTCTGTAGGTAGCCAGTAGGTATTGTGTTCCACTGCTGGGCAAGGCCACCCCTTATTTTTACACACGTCCCTATCTTGTGCGACCTTCTGCCATTTGCATAAAAATCATATTCTTTTTACTTGTTATAAGAAAATAATGTAGTTATTGTTTTTGCAGAGGTGTCAATCTTCACAGTGGAAGGCGTTTGCTTGCATTCGGAGTCTCGACATGCGGCCATCAAGTGAACCCCCACCGACGCACGCTTTAGTTGAATCTGGTACAATCGCTCAGTAGCACTCGACGCACGCGGCCGATTCGACCTCTGTCGACCTAAATCCGCCTTTTGCGGGTCGATTTGACCACTTGACACATGAAATCATTTTGATAATCCTGGAGGCAAATTGACCTCATATTCTGCCAATACAGCCATGCTTGTGGTCGAATCGACCGCATACAATGAGTCAGTGAGCGAGCGTTATTAGTTAGTACGTTTCAATTCCTATAGTTTTAAAATGTCGAAATCTGGTTGACTCGTTTTCGGTGGACCAAAATTTCGTGATAGTTCTCTCGTCTAGTTTAAAATTGTTCGAACGGGCATCGAATGCCGGTTGCAATATTCGTTTATTTGAACCCCTTATAAATTCTTGGCCACCCGTCGATTGCTTTCGACTTGAATAAGCGCTTGTTAAGCTTCTAACGGAATATCCATCCATATAATTCAATTATTCTATGGTGACAAGGTAAACTGATAGGTATCGAGTGTACGAATTATATATGTATAAATATATAAACAGAGCAGTGTGCCATGTATATCTATAATTGAGAAGAGTATGACGTGTTATTTTAAAAGATTTTTATGCAGGATATATGCTCATAATTTGGTAAAAATTTTGAAGATGTTTATTTATATTTATTAAGGTATAATTGTCGATGAAGTTAACTCTAATGCAGTCTTATGAAAGCTATACGGTTTTTATCTGGAACGCCTTACAATGGGGGTCGTGTGGCACTTTAATGTTCCATTGCGATATGTTTGACTTCAGTCGCTAGTCAGTCGCTTTTAGGTATTTTTGATCTCAACGTCCAAAAATGAACACACATACCTAGTATGTGAAATACAAAACAAGTCCTTGTCAGTTCTTTTTGATGTTGTTTTAGATTGACTCAGATATTATATTTTAGAACCGCAAGACCGAAAATGCTCTGTCTGCCCTATTAGGAATAAAGACGTGATAGTGTATCAGTATCAGATATTAGGATATCTAAATGAATAATATGTAAAGAAAAAAATTTCGCCACGATTCTGATTCGACCTTCTGCGCCTCAAGTCTGTAGCATGAGTTCGAATTTCACTCGAGGCGAAAAAATTTTCTTCACGTATTATATCAATTTTAATATTTTTTCCTAGCTTACATACATGCTATCACGCCTGTTTCCCACAGGGGTAGGCTGAGACTATGGACCTACACTTGCTACGAGCCTGACAGACCTCTTTTGCTTCATCTACACTCATTAATCTCTTCATTGTAATATTAAAATCACAAAATTAGGAATTTTTTTCCGTTTTGTTTTATATACGCAGTTCAATAAGGAACGGTCATTTTATTTCAATGGACCACACTCTGAATGCAGCAGTGACGTATCGCTGCTAATTATTAGTCTCACCAACCACTAGTACATCCAGATCCGTACGTCCAGTCATAAAATAGCCCTCGTTCCTCATTGTAGGGCGTTTCATGTTGGCGTTTGTCTAAATCTTATGCACACATTCCTTCCACGGTGCTCAAATAGTAACGTTAGTGTGGCGAGGTTTGTGTGGACAGCTATATGCACGCTTGCGTTCGCTTCCGCACAGCGACCGACGGCGACCAGTGATAATAAGCGAATTGACACAAATTATGAGGTTATAGTGAACGAATGGAAACTGAGGTAATTGTAAACGTGGGGGGATTTCGTCTCGATGATATTTTTTATCAAAAGATATTTTTACGTTAACAGTAAACCCATATAGTCTTTTCGTTCAAATGTATGCCGTCGACAAAGGCGGCATCGGCTTTCACAAAGGCGTGCCGCGTGCGCGCCGACGGCATGCATTGCACATCATTTCTGTAAATGAACTATACGCGTTCAGTCTCGAACTGACATATAGTAATTTTGTATCGTTATTTTCGTCTTATTTATTAAGTATGAAAAGGAGATAAATATTAAATGGCTGCTCAACAGTCTTATTCTTAGTTCAAATGCATAAGTTTTAGCCTAGTTTTCTCAAAGAAAACTTTAAAAGTCATCATTTGCCTCAGTTTATATTTGCCCACGTTGACTACACTTAACCAAAATTATTATTATCGTGACAGATCTCAAGTATATGAAGTGTGGGACCGTCCTATTGTAAATTGTATCGTGATAGGGAATTCAAGCGATAAATTTAATCTTCGTACGAGAGGCGTAGTGTAGGTGGAGTTAGGATCCGTCTAGAGGAGAGACTAGTGAATTAACCAGTTTAGTCAAATTTTTGTGGTTCCCACAACGTAAGGTTAGGATGCAGAGTAGTGCACCGGCGCATTGGCAACTTGAGCAACTTTTGTAAGTAATTTAACATCCTCCCGGCAGAATGTTTATCGCGCTATCGAATAGGGTTAGATGACAGCAAGCCTAGGAAAGTCAGTACATACAGTATGCCTGCGACAATTTTGCTGCACCTGTCGGTGACGGTCGGCGACCTGTGTCGCTCGTCTGTTAGAGCCCTAATGCATTTTAAAGGAATAGAATACGATGGATAAGGGTTAGGCTACATCTGGCCGCATTAACAGCACTTTTCTATGCTGCTATCCTTTTCCGTCGCCAGAACCGCCATTTGCTAAAGCGAGAAACAGAGCGGGAATGCGGCCGCATCGCCGATTCCGCGGCATACACACTCTTTCTCGCTCTAGCTAATGGCGGTTCTAAGCGACAGAAAAGGAAAGCAACATAGGAAAGTGCTGTGCCGTGCGGCCAGATGTAGCCCAAACCTAAACTCGACTTGCAGGGTTGAAGCGTGATAGGTCATCTGGAAGAGTAGTCTTATTAAGACTTTGTCTCTGGTTCAAATCCTGCTTATGTAGTTTTTTTTGCCATGTCTAATTTCCTCATTCAGAAAACCCGTATAAAATATCGCCATTTTCCTTTAGGATGTAAGAACGACGCGAGATGGTGTTACTCTAAAGGGCGATATAAACTTGTCATTGTCGACGATGTCATGTCGCAGGGACATATTATTCTAAATGTTTAATCTCGGTAACATTTCGTAATAATAGTAAAAACAGCATTAAAATAAAATGACTTTCTCTATTACACAAAGTATTTCTAAATTAGCAGCTGTCAGTGGTTTTCGTGTATTTGTGATAAGCTAATAAAATGTCTGTGATTTGATAATAAAATTGAAAGCAAAGTACCAATTTGTGCCAATCATCACAACTATTGAAGAATAAAAATCTCAATGAATATAAGTACTGCAAAAGTTTGTCTAAAGCCTCGTATCCACTAGGCAACATTTGGCGCGCGTCATGTCGCACAACATGTTGCTCTTCATTGTTAAGAGGCAACGCGGAACTTTGTGTAGCAAGGTTGTCTGTCCACGCATGACCAGTCGTCGGCAACATGTCGCCAGAGGAAACATTGTTGCGCGGCACGTCTCCACTCGTCAACATTTGATGCGCAACTGCATGTTGCACGGAAACAAACAACAAGCCGCGCGTCATGTTGCGCACCAGCTGGCAACGTCGCGCGCTGTTGTGCAACGTTGCTGAACATGTTGCGCGCCAAATGTTGCCTAGTGAATACGAGGCTTTACGGTAAACGTAACGATGTAGTTGATTTTTAGTAAAATGCATTTCTGAAATACGTGTTTTGACATATTTCACGTCTAATTAATTTAAAACTGCTATCGCCGTGGATTTGTAAAGAAACTACAAACAAAATATAACATCACTATTAGATAGAACTCTATAAGTATCTAAACATTAATCAAGAATCGAGATGGGAAAATGTGAAAGCTGCCTGCCCTTTGCATTTCTGGATTGAGACAATATCTACAAATAAGTTAATTTCTTGGATATAGATTTTAACGAAATCAGAAACAAACAATCTACTGGAATATTTCATTTTTACCTAAAATCTTTTCAGTCTAAAAGCATTTTATGAAGACAAACATTTAACTAAATATTTAGCTTGCAATAACTACTATATGAGTTAGTTATAACAAAGTACGTCAAACTAGAATGAATAGGATAACTTTAACCACATATCGAAGTTTCAATCCAGCATTGAATGAACGGGAAACACTGCCACTACAAAAATAGAGATTTCGATAAGAGAAATAGCTGAAATTGTATAAAGTCGAGTTGTCAGTGTGCGCGGGCAGACTAGTGAGCGTAGGTCTACTTAGCGTAGCGTGTACCGAGCTTTAGTACGTTTACACCGACAGAGGGCGCTACTCGTGAAAAAAAACCACATAAAACTCTATAAGGCCTGAAACTCTACGTGAAGTGGAGACGACGGTTTCAGTCCGTCTCAGTCATAAACTCTACGTGAAGTGGAGACCCGCGACGGTTTCAGTCCGTCTCAGTCATAAACTCTACGTGAAGTGAAGTCCCGCGACGATTTCATTCCGTCTCAGTCATAAACTCAACGTGAAGTGGAGACCCGCGACGGTTTCAGTCCGTCTCAGTCATAAACTCTACGTGAAGTGGAGAACCGCGACGGTTTCAGTCCGTCACAGTCATAAACTCTACGTGAAGTGGAGACCCGCGACGGTTTCAGTCCGTCTCAGTCATAAACTCTACGTGAAGTGGAGACCCGCGACGGTTTCAGTCCGTCACAGTCATAAACTCTACGTGCAACAGAGACACATGACCCGCGACGGTTTAAGCCTCGTATCCACTAGGCAACATTTGGCGCGCGACATGTCGCACAACATGTTGCTCTTCATTGTTGAAAGGCAACGCAGAATTTTGTGTAGCAACGTTGTCTGTCCATGCATGATCTGATCAGTGGTCGAACTAGTGTAAATTTTTAATAATAATAATAAAATGTATATTCTTGGTGAGCATTGTCCCACAAACATTCAGTTTTGGTACAATTCTATTAAGGCCCCGCCAGTTCAGAACCAAGAAAACTGAGTGTTTTTAAAAAATCACTGTAATTAAACTACTACAGTTTATTCCTCAAAAAAATTACATAAAAAATTTAAGGATTTTCTACAGACACCCACAATAGCCAAAACACGATTGAGCATATCGTCGAGCACGGCTCCGGGCCTTTCTTCGCGCTTGACCAATATTTCGCAGTGTTTTATTTACTACTTTTTTTGTATTATATTTATAATTTTTTCTGTAGCCAAAACGGATAGATATTTACATAATACATTTTTTGATATAATTTTCATATAAAAAGGTGATTGTATAAAATAGTTAATACGTATTATAAAGGCAAATTTAGGCATATTTAGAGGTATGTTTGTGATTTTTTCTATCGAGCCAAAAATGCTCAATCGTGTTTTGGCTATTGTGGGTGTCTGTAGAAAATCCTTAAGATTTTTATGTAAATTTTTTGAGGAATAAACTGTAGTAGTTTAATTACAGTGATTTTTCAAAAACACGCACAGTATTGCAAATTGTGAACCCACGTCGCCTTAATTGCAACACATGTTCGTTAGACCACACTACGGACATCGTTGCACGTACGTCTCCACTCGACAACATTTGATGCTCAACTGCATGTTGCACGGAAACAAACAACAAGCCGCGCGTCATGTTGCGCTCCAACCGGCAACGTCGTGCGCTGTTGTGCAACCTTGCTGAACATGTTGAGCGTCACGTGTTGCGCGCCAAATGTTGCCTAGTGGATACGAGACTTGACGCTATCTCTATTGCAGAGACAGAGTCGGACTGAACCCGTCGCGGGCGTCCGTTTGACGTAGTTTCAAACCGCCTGCCATGCGGAAATTTTCTCGAGAATATATCTGTGTGCGTAAAGATCACACACGGATAAACGCCGTAACATTATATTATAGTAATATCTCAACAAAATGTATAAACTCTTGAAAAAACCACCATCGAATTTGTGCCGTCTAAATATAAGAATGGCGTGAACTTGACAGCCTGTTACGTTTGGATCGTTTGAATAAGTATGAGTAATCTGTCTTATTTACGTCGCTTATGAAAGAAATAGGAAATGCTTCTGCGTGTTGTTACATGACTATGTAAATCTACGCCGTTTAATCGTGCGAGTGTCAGTTATAGAGATTTATGTGCAAAATAAATTTGTAATATAAAAAAGGTCTAAAATGTCACAAAAATTTGTGGCGCCCTCTGCGACGTTGCGTAGGTAACATAATTCGGTTCCGAACACCAAACTAGTACGTAAATTGTATAGAATCGTGAAACGCAATATTTTCCGTGTATATTATTTGTTGAATTTTGTCGTAAGTGTATTGTTTGGGTCAGGGTCCTAGTGGTATCGATTTTAGAACCGACATCAATGAGAAACTACGGAGGAGTCAAATATTTTTCGTAAGTTTCGCTACACTATCAGATATATTTTTTTGCCAGCCTATTGTATCCCATTGCTGGGCAAAGGCCTCCCCTCCCCATCAGATATTATGCCACCGAAATACTTACACTCAATTTATAATATAAAATACAATACTCGTTGCATTACCAACGCATCAGCAAACAAATTTTTTCGTCGTCACTGTCTAAGCAATTATTGGCTGTCGTGCATGACGGCGAAATGTCGATAGTCAAGTTCGGTGGCTTAATTATATGCTGGTGCCAGCTACTAGAGTCCCAAAAGGAGAAAGGTTAAGGTAAAATCTCACATAACACTGGCTAATTTCTCATTGTTGACGTTTCGGAAGTCGCTACCTTTGGGAGCCGACCTTAGGGAGTGGAGTGACTAAATAATTCACCCGTTGAGTGAGGCACGATTTGTAACATAATATAAATGATACGAGATAACGTGGAGCATTTATAGTGGAAATCCTATTGAATACATTGTTTGCATTTGTATAAAGAAGAAATGAAATCGCAGTATTATGACATGGGTTTAGAAATGGCCGACCTATTTTCTTTTTATGGATTGTTTTTTTTTAAAATCAAATTAAATCCTTATTTGTTTTTAAATCAGTGAATTATGGAAACTATGGAAGAGTAACTTTAAACATCATCGCGCAAAATAGAACTACGAAATTAATATAAAATGACTGTCGTTGACGCAACGCGAATTGTCGGTCAATATCCGATATGGCGCAGCGTTATGCAGCAGCCACTGATTGGCCCAGCAATATGCGTGCGTGAAATATATTTTTATTTATTTATTTCCAATACAGCTCGTTTTTACAGGCTTTCCCTAATGCAACATAGCTATAGACCATATAACAAAGAAGGTATATATATAATTAGACTCGCGCTACTCTAAATTGGCAGTGACGCGATGAGCAGTTAATAACAAGACAATATAAACTTTATGTACAATGTTATAAGGTATAGAAATGCTTGATAGAATGAACGAGGCGCGACTGACCCCCAGCTGTCGCGAGTCGCCGCCACGCCGTTTTTATCTTATGACATTGTACATAAAGTTTATAATGTCTTGTTATTAAACTGCTCGTCGCGTAGTGATGTAATCATTTTACGGCTCGCGCTACTCTGAATTGGCAGCGGCCAATTCAGAGTAGCGCGAGCCGTAAAATGATTAGTAACGGTACTAGCGGAAAAAGAGATCTAGTCTGTAAGTACAATCTACTTGGATGGGGTCATTTTATGCGCTTGATTATGCTTCCATAGTATTACAATTCGTTGTTTTGAACAACAAAAATCGGTTCAACATTTACCTGAACACAGAATTAAGTAGGTTAAACGTAAGTAAAAAGTAATGTTTATCACAAATTATGTTTTGTTGTGGTGACACATATTTATATACAGGGTCTAACAGAATATACTGATAATATTTTAAGGGTAAATTCAGTTTATGATACTGAACAACTTTCCCCAAAGAACATATAATGAAATATCAAAAATATTTTTCGGCCTCACATCAACTTGACCGATCAGCTGATCCGAGTTTGTATGGAAAGTAAAGAAATATTTTTCATATTTCGATATAATGTTCCTTGGGGAAAATTGTTTAGTATCATGGGCTGAATTCAACCTTAAAATAGTTTCAGTATATTTTGTTTAATACAATATTGACTTTTTTATTTTTAATCAGGCCATGTCTTAAATCATGAAATAATGCTTTAGCGGGTAGATGGAACGAATTGTGTAAATAGTTATATTGTAATTAATTGTTACAATTTAGTTGAGTCCACCAGTTGCCATTGCCGTTCGTCTATTCCGTACACGGAGTAATGAGATTTATTTTGTATGTTTAATTATTTAAGTCGTATTAACTACATTATTTCACGTATCACGAAATTGTTCTGCTGATTGTAATGATTTTTTATTATTTTCTAATGTATAAACAATGTGCTTTTACTCGTTCAAAAAATGTAAATACGATATTTGAACTGATAATAATAAAAGTTTTTATTTCATAATGAATGTTGTATTTTCATTTCACTTTGCCTAGCTGGGTAAATAGTATAATAATTTACCTACGTAATTTTTAGAATAGGTATTTGGGTAAGTATTTTCTGTTTTCCATAGATATTTTATTTAAATTTTATTCTTATAAAAGAATAGAATTAAAACCTGAAATGTCCAAAGTAAGACATCGGGCCGGCAATAGAACGACTTGAAAGTTTCATGAAAGCCGGGGCGCAATTGAACGAATATTACGACTCGAATCGCTGAAAACTCGCGAATGGAACAAACATCTTTTTGTAGAACGTAGTAGCTTTTAGAGCGGGATCATTTTAAAGATGTCTTTTGAATAAAAATCTGTTTGCAGTTGTAGGAAAGTTGAGCCAGCTTTTAAATATTCTGTGAATAACACAAGGTATTATTAAAAGACTAGATTATGCCTGCAACAGTGGTCGCCTTAATAAGATATGATGATTGATGAAGCATGGCGAAGTAGTTAACACGCCAATCTGCCACTCCGGAGGTTCTGGGTTTGATCCCCAGCTAGGGCAAATTGGAAAATGGCCTTTCAAATTGTCCTTGGTCTTGAGTGTTTATCTATGTATGTACCTATCTACTATAAAATATACTATCCTTGAGTTAGTATCCCATAACACAAGGTTAAACTTACTTTGGGGTTAGCTCAATCAGTGTGATTAGTCCCTACATATTTATATATGGAGGTATAATGAATGAATGAAAACATATATGTTGGACAGAAAAAGTAACAAACGAAAAGGTGTTATAGAATGTGCTAGAGAAAAAAGTAATATTACAAATCATAGAAAATAGAGAGTGGTAATGTTTGGTTGTCTACTCCGACACGATGCTTCAAAAACAATTATTGGAGGTAAAAGAGTAGGAAAACCTAGAAGATTTTTCGATTAAATAAAAATCAAATGTGAAAACATAGGAGAACTTAGCAAAAGAAAATAAACGGGCAAGTGCGAGTCGCACTAGTACATGAAGGGTTCCTCCGTACAATGTTCTAAAACGCTGAAGAAACACGTTTCTTGTATGGCGACCTCCTTCAATTTTTAACTTTATCTTATTTTTAGTATTTGTTATTATAGTAGTCATAGTAATACATAGGTAATCGGTGAAAAATTCAAGTATCTAGTTAATGCTATTATGAAGATCGAGTAAAAACGCTGAAAAAAACACGTTTCTTGTATGACGACCCCCTTTAATTATTGCCATTATCTAATTTTTAGTATTTGTTGTTATAGCGGTCATAGTTATACATAATCTGCGAAAATTTGAAGTATCTAGTTAATGCCATTATAAAGATCTAGTTAAAAACGCTAAAAAACACGTTTTTTGTATGAAGACCCCCTTTATTTATTAACTTTTTTTATTTTTAGTATTTGTTGTTATAGCGGCCCCAGTAATACATAATCGGTGAAAATTTCAAGTGTCTAGCTATTACGGTTCAAGAGGTAGAGCCCTGTGACAGACGGACAGACAGCGGAGTCTAGGGTAGTAATAGGGTCCCGTTTGCACCCTTTGGGGACGGAACGCTACACGCTACCGACAAGAGCGCAACTCTTAAATACTAGTAGAAGAACGAGGTATGCATGCAGGCCGCTTCTATTCGGTCATTTTGGAAATCGAGCGAGGACTTCTTGTGGCTTTGAGGATTGCCACTCAGTGAGTATCATATCTCTACAGGCTATATAGAAATGGTCATGACATGAGATGTTCTAGACAATGTATAAAGTTTTTCCGCACACTTACCTATTTTATACGTACCTCTTTACCGCGTACCTCGATTCTTTTTCAGAATTATAGACACAGCCACAGCTTCCACGATTAAGTTACAAAATATAATGGGATCATTTTCATCAAATTTTCCGACGGAAGTCTCCTTTTCTTTTGACGCGTAATTTTCCCCCGAATCAGCTGGAAATGTCTTTTTATCCTCAATTTAATTAAACACGTGGATTGTTAAATTCCATGAAAGATGTGCGCTCCTTTGGAGTATTTCAGGCGTGAAGTTCTTTGACATTGATCTGTCTACATTTATGCTAATAAAGTTTACTGTACTTGCCGAGAGCATTTAGATGATTATTAGGTATTTATTCTCCTCTGATCTGACAGAATTAAAGTACTTACTTTTATGCTATACAAAATACGAAGCTTCGATGTGCAAGACAGCGAAGACAGTGGAGCTGAAATGGAAGTGGATCAGAAAATCTATGGACCATAGAGGTAGGATTGTTCGTACCTATGAACTATGGACTCCTAAAGGATTTGAGCGTCGGAAAAGGCGGTCTATTTTGGTTGTGGACATGCCCTTTCGTGCCCACAACTGTGGATCCGCACTCGAAAAGCCCAGCAGAGGGCGAGACGATTTTGAAGGCAATCTGAGTGGATAGCAGAACCCACTAAATCACAAAACCCCTGTAGGCTACGAATAGCTCTTCGGTCAGTTTGGTAATTTTCGTACCTAAGTAATACAAAGTTATACACCAAGATAGTTCCAGAGTTAGTAGCTAGATGTTCAATTATACCAAACTTACAGAAATCCAGTGTGGTTTGATTGTTTACCATTATGAATACATTAATATTCTAGGATTTCCAAATAATAAGGCGCCACTAAAGTTACAGCTATTAAATTACTTAGAATTGTAAGTTACTGTTACATTTCTCCGCCTTCGAGTAAGAGGTTTTTCAAAAAATCCAAGTAGGTAAGGCAGGGTGGCGATTGTAAAACTGCGCCGCACGTAACAACTGTTTACCTGGATGGGTGCGCACTAGTAGCAATTTAAATATGTTGAGATTTTCTGTGCTCGGAAATAAATTTAAACCCAAGTTTTGCACTACCTTGTAGATAACTAAGTATACTTAGTGTCTTACTCACTTTAATTCTTAGCAGTTACACAAATTGACTACGAGAACCAATAAGTCCCTACGCCTACGTATCCTAAGCCTATGGGTACCAAATGCGTCAAGTGCGATACTGTTACACGCTCCACAAGGCAACTAAGAGCCAATTTCCATCTGTCTTCTCACTAAAGTTACAGCTATTAAATTACTTAGAATTGTAAGTTACTGTTACATTTCTCCGCCTTCGAGTAAGAGGTTTTTCAAAAAATCCAAGTAGGTAAGGCAGGGTGGCGATTGTAAAACTGCGCCGCACGTAACAACTGTTTACCTGGATGGGTGCGCACTAGTGGCAATTTAAATATGTTGAGATTTTCTGTGCTCGGAAATAAATTTAAACCCAAGTTTTGCACTACCTTGTAGATAACTAAGTATACTTAGTGTCTTACTCACTTTAATTCTTAGCAGTTACACAAATTGACTACGAGAACCAATAAGTCCCTACGCCTACGTATCCTAAGCCTATGGGTACCAAATGCGTCAAGTGCGATACTGTTACACGCTCCACAAGGCAACTAAGAGCCAATTTCCATCTGTCTTCTGGAGATTTGGGCGCAATACGCACAGCTCTTCGCTCATAAACGAAAAACGTAACATGCGGTATGCTAATGCTACATACAGGGGCAAAAAACGATGAAATTCGGGGAATATGGAACATGGAACACCTCGCTTTTTCAGTGTGGTTCGGGACGTCGTCGTCGTGTGACGTCGCGCATCACATACGCCCTGATGACGACCTCCGGATGAGGTCGAAACATTTCGTCCAGTAGCTGATTTTTTACGTGAGTGACCCGCTTATCTGAATTAGTAATGAAACACCGGCTGGCGTCACGCCAGATCTTTATGAACCTCTCACTATCCCCGATTAACCTAATCCTGTTCTTGTTCTTGAGCGAAGCGGAATTGATCTGAAACGTTGATTGAAACAATATAGAAGCTACGCCGTACGTAGATGTAACTGGAGCTAAACTAGTGACAAATAATCTTGAGCTCCGTGATTCTTCGGAAAATAAAAATTGATATATGTAACACAAGGAACACTTTTACACCCAGTGTACGACTTTAATTCTCAGAAGTTAATACAAATTCCCTATGACACAGAACCATAGGTCTAGGTACTAAATGCGTCAAGTGCGATAATCATTACACGCTCCACAAGGCAACTGAGAGCCAATTTCCGTCTTCCAGTGAATTGGACGCAATACGCACTATGCGCTAATAAACGAAGAACGTAACATGCGGTATGTAGTGCTGCGGGGCAGAACCGTGAAATTTGGCAGAACAGCGGCTGGCTCCGCGCCAGATCTTTAAGAATCTCTCACGATCCCCGACTAACCTAATGGTGCTGTTCTTGAGCAAAGCGAAATTCCGTAAAATGCTAATTGAAGAAACAAACTATTCTCCATGTAAAACCTTTTCTTCTGATAATTTAGATTAAAAAGTGGCCACATCAACCTTTTTTCTTTTTTGCTTTATCTAAGCGGTGATAAAAATTAAATATATTGAATTTATGTTCCATTAGGAAAATTACATATAGTGCGCATCATGGATTGTTATAACTCACAGCTACTTAATCTCAACACAAGAGAAACCAAGTGTGAACGGGAGTTAATCCAGTAACTGTGTCTCTTGGAGCACAAGTCCGCATCAATCAAAAGTCGTGCCGCCGAGAAATGATATTCTGCCCTAATTATCTCCCCTCGCGAAACGAAGTAAACTGAGAAACTTTGTTCTCCTTCTTACTATAGTTTTACAATGTCATTTTGTCAGTGCCAATAGCCTAACTTTCTGATTCTATGGAATCGAACAATACGTGACCATTGCCAAGCATAGCATCTTTGAAGAAGAAAAAGCCGTAAAGGGCACCTCGGACTCCAAAATAGATGCAACCGTACCCGGTTATAATGGGAAAATGAGATGATCATTTCAACATTACATAGCGCATTTCCGAAGTTATTTCAACGTCACTGCTTCTAGTCCTTATCACAGCTATACAGCTAATCTCAAAACACGAGCAACGAAGTGCGAATGGAAGCGAATCCAGTAATTGCGTCACTTGGAGCGCAAGTCGGCATCAATCAAAATTCGTGCTGCGAAATGATATTCCGCCCTAATTATCTTCCTTCGCGAAACACTGAGTCGGGGAGAAACTTTATTTCTACTTCCTAGAGTTGCTTTAGGGCTTTTTTGAAAGGCTAAAAGGCAGTGGTCTAACTTTTTAAAGCTGGTGTAGTTAAAACACATAGTACTTATTGGATATTTTTCTGCTGCTCAATTTTTATAGAAAGTTCAGTCTATATGAAACGGATGGATAACATTTCCTTAAAAGATATGACAAAATTTGAAATATTATGACTGATATACGACTTAACACGACCATGCAAGGTAACGTTCCCCGTGTCGTTCCGGGTCAGAATAGGACTACTCCATCTCTTGTGGATGTCGTAAGAGGCGACTAAAGGACTTAAGCACAAACATCTTATGCTACAATTGCATTCCTAAGGCGACGTTAACCCTTAACGTCGGGTGGTGGCCGGTTGTAAAACATTTCGTACAAATACATTCCCAAAGAGGGTTGACGTCAGGCAGGCGGCCGGTCGTAAAATTACAGCCGAATCATTTTAACTGTTCCGGCAATTTTTCTCCACTTCGCAAGGTCTTTGGCCTCCTTGGGTGACCATTGACGTGCACGTTATATTTGAAGAGGAAAAAGCGGGAAAGCGCACCCCGGGCTCCGAAGCGGCACAGCCGAGGATGCAACCGGAAACGCGCTTGGATGAAGAAGAAGGTAACTTGAAAATCTGAAAAAAAAATGGTTGGGTTGACTACGGTAGATAAAACATATGGCTTTGAGTCCGCCAATGAAATTTGTAATAAATACCTAATTGTGCTTGTATATTGTTCAAGTAACTAGGTACGTACGGTATTTTCGTACCGTAAGGTAGGGGTAAGTATACCATACATATACATAACTTTGACCTTAAGCTGGTAAAAGCTTTTGAATATATAATGGATCAATTGAATTCAATCGCCGAAACTCCTGTGAAAGCAATTAGCGAAACCACGAATCTAGTTGGATCGGCGAAATCTGTGCAGACCGAAGTTGCAGGAGGGCGATCCCAATCGAGTTAGTCTTTGTAAGAACTATTGGCGCATCCATTTGGGAGTTCTGCAACTATTTATATTTATCGAGAAAATGTAATTATAAAAGAGGTACGTTTTACAGTAAGTACTTAACATTTAGTTACATTCTGTAGGTACTCGTACTTGCTTCAAATTTTATAGTTGAATACTTAAATATTACTTACCTACTGATACCCAACTTTGTTGTAGATATTATATTTTAAATGTTCCTTATTATTGTAAAACTTTATATGCCATTAATATTCCAATTTATCAAACGTATGTTACCATAATATTTCGTTGCTTTTAACTTTGACCTTATAAAGTATTTTTTGTGCCATAAGTACTTATCTACAAAGCATCCTCTCAAAAATATAGGTGTCAGAAACTAATAAAGTGGTATTATCGGTGAAAATATGAGTCTCTTCCGCATAGCCGGCGAGCACGCGAATTCCAAATTAGTTGGCGGGAAGAGGATAAGATAATATCTACCTCGGAAAAGTAATTTTTGCTCATGTGTGCTTACTACTATAACTAACAAGATAGCTGGGAACATGCTGAAATAATTAGGCAGTCTGTTCTTTGCCTGGGATTACAATACGCGCACGCAATTTTTGGTACCTATTGTATTTACTAACCTAATGAATGACACTAGATTACCGTGACACTAGAAATGCAAAAAGAAGGTCTAAAAGCGAACCTCAAGATTTAGAAGAAACGAGTTTTTTTTTTATGGTAGGAGTTATAGTTTTATTCTATATACCGCCATATATTTTCGTATATTTTTAGCCACTGGTCCATGGGGACCCGGTCCTTTGTGGCGGTCATGGGCCACAGCCAACATGAAAAGAGCCTTTTAGTACCTTTTTATCTAAAAATTTAGATGGCTGCATCTATGGAGGTCTATCCCTTAATGTACCATTGAGATGCACTAACGGACAGTCCTCCATGCTGCCGAACTATTGCCAGGGAGGGATTTACTTGGTTTGGACTATGTGGATGGGATGTTAGTGGACTGGATAACTGGGTTATGGAGTGAGATACGGACATCTACCTAAAAATCTCTCACAACAATTTTAGCCTGGTAGATGGTGACTTGCTGCTCGTTGGCTACACTGCCTGTGGGCACCCTAACTAGCCACGAAGATGCGGCCAGGGCGCAACACAATGTGAGCAGCTGAGGGTGTCGAGAAATGCGGCTCCGGTTTCAGCATCACTATAATTATGAGAAATATATAATAGGTTGGGGAAAAAGCCTTCGCATTTTATATGAAAATTCAAATCATTTTTTTATATAGTTTATTTACATTTAACTAAAGTATGTAGGTACCATTTTGTTCGATAACTTTTTGCCATCTTATAGGTAGGGACATGATCCCATTGCTATAGAAATTTTGGGGCTTCTGATCAAAAAACTGCGTCAAGTAGTTTTGGCAGTCCTCTCGTGATGTTAACCTGACACTGCCTAAAGAATTCTGAAGAGACCGAAACAGGTGGAAATCTAAAGGTGCCAGGTCAGGACTAAACGGCGGAGGCATTAACACCTCCCAGCCAAACTCTCTTAATTTTTGGTGAGTGGTTAAAGATGTGTGAGGTCTAGCGTTATCATGATGAAAAACCACACCCCTTCTGTTGATTAATTCCGGCCGCTTTCTCTCAACTTCTTGCTTTAATCTTATCAGTTGTTCGCAGTAGAGTTATCAATTTCTTCAAAAATGGTTCGGTCTCATTACGTCGTAATAAAGAATCACAAATGAGTACACGATTCATTAGGTTTCTTTCAGAAAGCTCGTGAGGTACCCAAATATCGAGCTTTTTTGTGTACCCATTTTTTTTCAAATGAGCCAAAACTGTTTTGTGGTCAATTCCCAGTTCTTCAGCTACGTCGTAACGACTGCTATGCCGATCTTGCTCCACTTTTTCAAAAATAGCATCCATTTTATCCGTAACAGGGCGACCAGAGCGACGTGCATCTTTGACATCAAAACTTCCGGATTGAAAACGCTTAAACCAAATTTGTGCTACTCCCACAGACACTGCACTAGGTCCATAAACATCGCAAATTTTTTTCGCGGCTTGCGTTGCATTTTTACCTTTTTGGTAGTAAAAGTTTAAAATGTATCTAATTTCTTCATTAGATTCACTCATCTTGACGGTAAGAAAAGCAAATGAAAATCACGCATTTTCAAATCAAGAATTATAGCCCTCGCTCGCTTCGCTTGCTCGGTCAAATATATATAGATATATATCTCAAAATGTTTATATATAACTAGTAGTTCGCCGCGAACTTAGACCTCGCGATTTTTTATTAATATTTCAAAAACTACTGTACCGATTTTAATGCCCAAAGAACTTGTAAATTCTATTGATATTTCCTACATGCCTACCAAATTTCATCAAAATCGGACCATCGGTTCGGCAGTTATCGCGGAACAAACATATATACATACATACATACAAACAATGTGTTTTCGCCCCAACTTGAATTATAGCCCTCGCTCGCTTCGCTCGCTCGGTCAATAAGTAGATTTCAGTTCACTTATTACTTATTCGCAGTATTTTTATTTTCTTAATCACTTTTTTTAAAGCGTTCACAAGGTCAAAAGAGGCAAAGAGGTAGAAGAAAATTCATTACTTACCTGGGAACATAATAAATTTTAGTTTCTGACTAGCTTCAGTTCAAAGTCATGATTATTAACAAACTCAGGGCTGCTCAAAAAGCTATAATTATGCAATTACTTTGTCCTAATTCATGACCAACTCAATTATTAGGCAATCCACTCGGAGTTAGCCGCCCCGAACACTCGCAATAAAATTTTAATTAGCCAACCTTCCAGTCTTGGCCAACATTGGTCCAGAGTCAGAGACGTAGTTGCTAAGTTGTGAAATAATAAAACGCGTATTGGCTTTAAACTAAGTGGCGGACTTGTATTGTAGCCTTGGCTGCTCTAGGCCTTGTCGTATTAGCCGCCCTTTTCTTCTTCTAGGCATATTTTATTAATACCAATGAGTTTGTACGATAAATTTATTATGGACATATCCGCAACATGCTTCGTCGATGGGTCACAGAAAAGAATACAGTATACTGCCAGAGCCATACTTAACCAGAGCAGCCAAAGGATTTGGCGTACACTCTCCACGCTGGCCAGACGGGTTGGAGAGGTCTCACTGATGTCCAATCTTTGTTTTGCTTGTATTTCCTAAGTCGCCTTCTACGATATCCACGGGATGACTTGGAGTGATTCTATTCTACTTTGCGGGAAACCACACGGCGACCGGAATTCGCACGGTAAAAGAGACCTCTCCGCATCGTTCCAGGCCCAAAGGTTCCCATAACGCTTGCTACATTTCCACGCTAAATAGCTATGAAAAGTCTTTGAGTCAGAAAAGACCTTCTTCAAGATAGTCTTGGGATCAAATTAGTGATGGGTTGCTAGCCGTATCGCCTTTAACTTGATTTGCATTTTCGCCCATTCCCTCCCTCGGCTTCTCCTCTCAGACCAGCATGGTATTTTGTAGTATAATATATTGTCTAAAAAACGAACACAGTCAAATTAAACCCTCTTGGCTGATAATTCTTTGTGCCATAAGTAATTTTTAATTTTTTGCCACAAATGGCCGCCCTTACAATCAGGCCCGGGCCTAATGGGCCGAGGAAATCCGCCACGGACTAACGTACAGTCGACTTCAAAAGGGGTACACATTTAAAATTAATTTTCCCAACTAGAATGTTGGGCTAGTCTGAGAAGCCCGCGTCAGCGTCTTGAGAGTTTGTTTGGAAAGGAAATAATTTCTCAGATAATTTCTCAGTAAGTTTACGGAAAACTTGAATGCAAAGGATAAACTTCAATTGCAGGAAGCCTTGGAGTTTGCTTTGTGCAGCTAGTTTTAATAGTTATGACTGAGGCGTAAGTTGACGTAGTCAACTTTTATAGTCGACTTTGTGTGATCCAACGAAAACATATACCGTAAACAAATACTGGGTGGCGCAAAAGTAAAGACCCTATTTGGTTCAGCTATAACATTTTTTCTAAATTAGAAAACTAGATTTAGGTTTTTTTAAATGTATATTTGTGCCATTAAATTTCGTACCATTAGGATTTAAAGATGATGTCTTTTAAATGGTGACCTCCAGAGTTGATACACATTTGAGCCCTATTTATGACATTTTGCATAACTTGCCGTAACACTTCCTGCGATATGTTCGTTATTTCTTGACGAATGTTTTCTTTTAGAGCTGCGAGAGTCTGTAGCTTGTTCACATACACCCGAGATTTCAAAAAACCCCAAAGAAAGAAGTCTGGACTGGTCAGATCGGGTGATCTTGCAGGCCAAGGCAAATCGCCAAAACGAGAGATAACTCGGCCTGGAAAAGCGTCCCTCACTAAGTCCATAGTGTCGCGCGCTGTGTGTGCCGTAGCGCCGTCTTGTTGAAACCAGATGTGCTCCAGCCCCAATTCGTCCAAACTGGGTATCAAAAACTCTCGTAACATGGTTCTGTAGCGTTCTCCAGTGACAGTTATCGCATTGCCTCCAGCGTCTTTGAAAAAATAGGGTCCGATCACTCTGTCAACACAGATGCCACACCATACAGTAACTTTTAGTGGGTGTAGAGGTGTTTCTTGAATAATGCGCGGATTATCAGTGCCCCAGAACCGAGTATTCTGCTTATTGACATGCCCTGAGAGATGGAAATGCGCTTCGTCACTCATAACCAATTTTGAAGGAAAATCATCCTCTTCAAGGTTGAGGTTTATGACGCGCTGGCAGTAATCTAGACGAGCTCGGTGGTCAGCAGGCAGCAGCTGATGAGTCATTTGAGTTTTATACGGGAACATCTTTAAGTCTTTCACCAAAATACGCTGCAGGGTCCGTCTGGAAATGCCCAATTGCGTGGCACGTCGCCTCGTTGATGTTTCTGGACACTCTTCCACATCTTCGCGCACAGCATCGATATTTTCAGCTGAACGGCCTGTTCTTGGTCTCCCAGACTTAGGTCTATCCAATGTTGAGCCAGTTGCTTCAAGGCGTGTGGCAAAGCGTCGAATTGTGCGACCAATCGGTGCCGGACGGTGGTGAAATCGTCGACGAAATTCACGTTGTGTTCTTATCACTGATGAATTATTCCGTAAGAACATTGACACAATTATTCCACGTTCTTGGGGAGTAAAACGGTCCATGTTTATTTTCAGTGTATTTTACATTTGTTCACTACACAATTTTCAACAACAGAATGACAGAAAATGTCATATAAAAAAAATAAAAGTATTTTCTTTAGTGCCAGTACTTTTGCGCCACCCAGTATCTAAGTTTTTTCACTTTCAAAAAATACATTTAACTATTATTGTTCATCTTTTTATTTTGAGTGCAACATTTATCACAAAGTTCCAATCCCCATATTCCGGCTTCTTTATCAGATCAGCTTAATGGATCCAGATATTATTGCATTGTCTTCAGGCAGACAGTACGAGTTTTTCGATCCGATTGAAAATAAGTTTTCGCGATCTATATTTCGAAATAGATAATTTAGTTTTTTTGTTCAACTATAATATAATTTATATCTAATTTTGTAACTTAAATACTGGCCGAACGTTACAAGTTGAAAAAAACGCTTGTACAAATACCTTAAGTAACAAATAAATAACGCCTTTGAGGATGAACTATCAAGTAACTGGCGCTACTTTGTACGTAAACGGTTTACTGTTCAATAAAAACATACCCGAAACTTGAAGCCACGAAAGGTTACTGTGTAGGCACACTCAAATCAATGCTTCCCTAAAAATATTTGCATAAAATATTTTCCCACGTTTGAGCCTCCTTTGGCAGGAAGTAGATAAAAGGCCTTTGCCCTTCAATAAAAAAATCGAGACTCTATGGATTGACCTTTCCGGTACACATAAAAGGGTTCGAAAATCAAACGTTTCAAATAATCCCTTTTCCTGAATGCACATCCTGAATACATACCCGTTTCTATATTTATTTTCTTACTATTGGGTAGGCTCGGCTTACCGTGGGTGTTTTTCCTATATAAAACTCTACAAAATAGGTAAAATCAGTTCAAAAATATCTATGTTTTATGAGATGACTGTAAAGGTAAACTTACGTATAGACATCAATGTATACTTTGTAGATGTAAGTGTAGGAAGTGAGTAGTGTTGGTTGGGAGAGAATCATCGTCATAAGAACCAGGGTCCAGGAGTGCTATTGTAGAAATCGGGAGTCACACAACGAATGATTCCTGCGAGTGTTTCCAAATGGACGCATTTTTGAATTGATCGTATGCGAAAGATTTGCACGGGGGGTCTTGACCACTCGTAATTTTGACATTTGTAGCGTACATATTTCAAAGAAACTTTTTAATGGGTTATTGGTGTTTGCTTTTCATGGATAATCTGTTCCGTTACACACTGCTTTATTTTATGTTGAAAATTTACGAAAATTCGTCGGTACGCGAGCAGCGACTTGGAAAACTACACGTAGTGTGTTTCGCTGACTCTCTCAATGAAAAATGGCACTCTAGGTTCTTATACCTGGAGTATATTTCATATCTCTCTTTTTTCAGCTAAATTTAATAAAGTTAATTATCAAGTTCAATATGTACCTAATTCATGAAGAATTTAGAAAAGCTTTAAATAAATATCTTGTTTCCAATTCTCGTGATCCATTGACATTCTATTTAACATGTACAAAAAAAGAACATGTTGAATACCTACTTGAAACCGTTCCCTTAACACGCCGTACAGTATATATATCGAATAATAAAATCTGTGAAAAATACAGTGAATCATTCGAGTCTGCGAGTATCGTGAATGCTTTATAGAACTATCGGAGCATAAAAATCAGTTTGAAGAGTTAATTTGGCGCCGACGGCTGTATGTACGTACATTTAGGTTATAATTCAATTTGTCTGCTGAATCGATCACCGGCGGGAAATATTCACTTGCGAGACGTCGGCTCTTTCAATTGGAATAACTTTGTCGCAATTTTCAATCGACATGTGAAATCAGCTATTCGCTTCGTCGGGCGTTTTTTCTAAGATTTTCATTTACGGTCGGTGTCTGTTAGATTGTACATCTATGTAGTGGTTTCTGGCAGGGTAGAATAGGATCACTCCAAGTCTTCCCGTGGATGTCGCAGAAGGCGACTTAGGAAATACAAGTTACACAAAGCTTGTACAAGTAAACATCAATGAATCAGCCCGTCTGGCCAGCGTAGAGAGTGTAGGCCAAATCCTTTGAATGCTCTGGTCAAGTATGGCTCTGGTGGTACAGAGAGGGTCGTGCTCCTGTAGTGGAGACTAAAAAAGACATGATGATGTAGTGCAGCGGTGCGCTCGAAATGTAAAGTACTGCTGAGTATAAGGGCGCGTTTACTTAAAACGAATGGTGCCTAGCATAAACCGTGCGGCGTCAGCGCACACACTGCCATGTCGTCGCATTCAGGTGTTCAGTGATTTCAAGTGTAAACTTTATTTACTAGGTAACAAACAAATACCTAAATGCGGATCCCGGGCTTCACATAATTACAGCTGAAAATGAAACTGGGAATACGCTAAGATGAGAGAGAGAAAAACACCTAAATGCGGCGACCTGGCGGAGTGTGCGGGTCGCCGCACGAAAAATTTCGTCTCGTCTAACTGCGGCCTGAAGACGAGTGTGCGTACCTGCTAGTAGCACTTTATAAAATTGTACTATCCGCGCGTCGTTCAAACAGCTATTATATAAAACTACAAGAGACACCACATATCACTGTTTTCTTTAGATTTATTAATATAGAAAAACTGATATTGAGAGCCTTATTTGACTCCACAAAACTATGACGTCACGGTTTTTATTTTCATACAAACCACATAGAAAATGTTTGTTTTTGACGTTTAGAAAAAAGTATCTGATTTGACTTGTTGTCATCTAGCGGATTGTAGGATTGTAGCTTTAGGTACCTATTCATGAAGTTCACTTAGTCGCTTGCTAGCTTTAATACGCTTAGTGCTTTTGACAGTTTATAAGCGAAAACCATACGAAAACATGGTAAACTTTTAATTAAAAATGCCTTAGTGTGTGTCACAATACAGTAAGTATAATTCAAGGAATACAGCAAAGTGTAAAGAAATAACTTTCCATCGGTGAGTAACCAGATTCGATTTCATAGTGAAAATTATATTCGTATGATAAAATCACGCCGCCACATATTCAAAATTAGAACAGGGGCCCATGTTTGTAATTGCTGGTCTATATATTCTATGTCAATGACATTGGCTCGTAGTATGCCACTTACGGCCCAGGATGAGGTAAATGAAACTTCATAACGTTAATGCACAGCGTTAATGTAAACAGTTAATGAAAATGTGTAAGAAATAAAACACTTAAAGTCCAAGAAGATCTAAGGTAAGTAGATCTAGGGTAAGTACCCGTGTGGTTCCGGGTTAGAATAGGACCACTTCATCTTTTCCTGTGGATTCCTCGTAAGAGGCGACTAAAGGACTTAAGCACAAACATCTCGTGCGACAATGGCATTCCCAAGGAGGGTTAACGTCGGGTGGCGGCCGGTTGTAAAACTTTTCACACAAATACATTCCCAAAGAGGGTTGACGACAAGCAGGCGGCCGGTCGCAAAACTATAGCAAAATCATTTAAACTGTTCCGGCAATTTTTTCTCAATTTTGCATCCTTGGGTGACCATTGACATGCATGTTATATTTGGAGAAGAAAAAGCGGGAAAGCGCACCCCGGGCTCCGAAGCAGCACAGCTGAGGATGCAACCGGGAACGCGCTAGCAGACGAAGAAGATCTAAGGTATGTAGATATTATTGTATCTGGGAATTTCCTTTTCTACCTAAATATTCACGTTCAAAATTTGCTTATGATATGGATCATTGGCTACTTTTATTGAAAATACGGTCATGGGTCTACTTAGGGGGCGTCCATAAATTACGTGAGATGTTTAAGGGGGGGAGGGGGTCGAGTCAAATCTTATTTAATCTTACGTTGAAAAGAGGGGGGTCTCGGCAAATATCACGCAATTTTTTTTCTGATTGAAACAAAAAAAAATTATACTATTTTGGTCCATTTAATCCAGATTGTACATGCTTAAGATTTAATCTTAAGCGTAATCGTAATACGATTAAGATCATTCACTAATTCGTTCGAAAGAAAATAATTTCATACTTCGACGTTATACATCTGACTATCAAACCACCATATTTGTTTTATACCAAATAGCTCAATTTAATCTGAATTTACGATACAGTGTAGCCCGTCCTTTGTTTTTGCGCCACTGTTAGCCGAACAGGCTAGATCAGAACGAAGTTGAAGGAGCAGATGGTTTTACTGAAAATCATATGGACATGTTGGTTCCAATAGTCTCTCTTGAGACCACGCATGATTCTCCATGGACTGAATTAGAGTAGATATTCTTTTTTTAATCACAGTAGTTACGATTTAAGTATTCTATTGTAAAATTTTTATTACACTTAAAATTAAACTCTCAGCAATATTGATTGCTAGTCTTAACTAGTCGTAAATAAAAGCACGAAGCATTTTTTTTTTTCTTTTTACAATAACAATCCAACGCGTTTACGTATAAAAATCCCACATTTTGAAAAATCTCACGTGAGATTGGGGGATGGGGGAGGGGGTTGAATAAAATCTCACGACATCTCACCAGGGGGGGAGGGAGGTACAGAAAATTTAAAAAAAACACCTCACGTAATTTATGGACGCCCCTTAGTACAATCGACTAATCGCGCTAAGTGATCCCTCAAATGGTCCATTAAGGGTAGTATCGCTGGCGGGTGACAATAAATCAGAGCACCTAATCCAAATGATGCCGCGGGGGCACTTGCATCCAGTTTTGTATTACTAAGTTCGTAAGTACTTACATGTTTACTACTTTCTCGTAGGTTCTAGTGAGTAGATAGAAAGAGATTATGTTATGTTTATTTGTTGCTATCGATCGACACACTAAAAATAAAATTATACACATAGTTACACTTAAACAGGCCTAAATTAAAGACAGCAAATTAGTTGCATGTGTGTGCTACAGCAAGACAAATAGGTCAAAACTCAGTGGTATGTTGCCATAAGCATACTTGAATTTTCCGGGGTCCAGTGCTGCCCCCAAAATAAATCATTTCAAAGAAAACGGAGACATTATTTAAAATTTTGCTACTACCAAGTCCTAGATAACCCTTCAAAGTATTTTATGAACTACTCTTTACAGTTTAAAGTGAGAACGTGAAGCTTTTCTTCGCACATTTGCGAAAAACGGCCACTTTTGGCACTTCAATTGAGTATTCTCCGTTTTAGTATAATTCTGAGGTGATTTGGAGGCAACTTCGCAATTTTTTTTTATTGAGAAAATTTTAAGTAATCGTGTTTTTGAAACATATAATGTATAGAGTTAGTCCTGAACTTTGCTGTGTTTTTACTTCAAAGTGAGTATTTCGTTACTATTGATAATATTTTAGATTGCTCAAAGTACTATAAGGGTCATAAGCGTTCTTAAACAATTGATAGCGCCCTCCAGAAGATCCCCACTGATGAGAGACTATTCTTCTACTACTACTATTACTACTTATATAACTGATCTTAGAGCACAGATTCTAAAAGAATACTTAACAGTAAATATGTAGCTTTTGTACGTTAGTAGTACAAAAGCTACATATTTACTGTTAAGTATTCTTTTGTTCTATCATGATTATTGTTTTGTCACTACCAGTTGTTGCAGAAAACAAAGGGTCTGATAAAGTTGTTCCTATGGAAAATTAGATCAGCAATCAATTAATGTAAAAAGAAGTAGGTAACATCACAGAAACAAAGAGGGTTAAACTTATTTGGTCAAAAAAGAATGTTTTATGTTCTTCATATTTTCTTTTCCATTTTTCATATTTAAATTTTAAATTTATAAAACAAATATCTAATTGGTACTAATAAACTGCCATTAATAAGTGGGTATAAGTACTGTAATTTTTTTAATTTACTCTAGTATTTGAACTATCAAGTTATAAAAGCAGAAGGTTGTGTGTGCCACAATATCAACCTTCGGGGTCTAAATATGACTGCAGAAAGCTGTTCTAATGAGCAACCTTAAACCTGGGCTCCCCTCTTTACTTTATGTCATAATTATCCTCCTTAAAGTATTACTTTGGGTCAAATATTATGTTATTTATTAATCCTTTTAAAGAAACAGAAAACTAGGGTAAGTTTACAGAAACTACTTTATAATACATTACAACCACCAGTGTTTTAGTCAGAAACATATTGAATCGCAAGAGATATGCAAATTTTCACTTTTGTATTTGTGTATATCGTATATTTAGATCAAAATATGCAATTGTATACAAAGCTTATGTACCTACCTATTTTTCCAAATTTGATTATCCTTCTTTAATTCGTCATTATAATTAAAAAGAAATTAATATTCAAACGGCATGAAGTTTATCCACGGATGAATGCAATGAATGAGTTAGTAAGCTTTCGAGATTTCTTGATTCGCAGACAATTTAATTTTTATGTAAAACCATTTTTCAAAAACCAATTCACGGAGAACCTGAATAACATTTTTATAAATGTCACAAATTAGGAAAGCAGTTCAGTATCATGGACTAAACTTGCCCCAAAAATTTGGCTGGTGGGCAAAAAGTCACCTGTATCTTTCACCACCTGTATGTCACCTTGTCACCTGTATTTAAATGTCTTAGTTTCTGGTCTGGGAGAAAAGAACTGTTAAACTATATTACTAATTAAAGTGTAAAAAGCACTGGTAGACAATGCTTAGCATTAGGTTTTACTTTTTGTAACAAAATCATTAGATTATTGTGCAATAAATATTAAATAAAAAAATAAATGTATGAGATAGAATGTACATGCTGCTTCTCTTCCCGCGCAGATCGTAAAAACCGATCGAGGGAATGGGCGAGAATCTGAATCATAAATATAATGATTTCCTTTTTCCACCTTCATGCCCAAGCTAAAAGTGGTCTGGCCCTTACCGCTCTAGGCTCTGTCTGCCCCGTTAGGGATAAAGAAGTGATAGTGTATTTAAATGTCTAATTCCTTGTGATATTTTTCCGAATAACGCATTTTTCTATAAAAGCTGCAGTAGTGCTACCTCTATCCATTAATGCAGTTATCGGAAAAGCTCGGCCGATGAGAAAAAGCTATTTCTGCATAATGGATTCCCGATAATTTGCGCGGGATAAAAGAAACATTAAGCGGAACGTCGTTCAAAGGGCATATTTTTTAATAATTCCTATCCACCCCGCCATTGATTACTAAACATCGACCAGTCAATAAATAAACCCGCCAAGTGCGAATCGGACTCGTACATGAAGGGTTCCGTACCAAACTCTATCTCCTTACAATGTTGTAAAACGCTGAACAAAACACATTTCATTTTTACTTTATCTTATTTATTTATTCACAAAATTCATGTACACAAAATACAAACAAAGATACAAACAAAGTAAGGAAATAGAGTACATAGGTAATGCTTATTTCATAAGAAATCTCTTCCAACAGACCCAGGAGAGGAAAATAAAAGAAAGCATATTTTCAGTATTTGCTGTCATAGCGGCCACAGTAATACATACTCGTAATTAGTGAAAATTTCAAGTGTCTAGCTATTACGGTTCAAGAGATAGAGCCCTGTGACAGACGGACGGACAGGCAGTGGAGTCTCAGAAATGGTCCCGTTGGCACTTGGCACCCTTTGGGTACGGAACTTTAAAAAACCACATCATTTAGCAGAATAACAGAAAACATATAGGTATTATGTGTAAACATTCATACAAGTATTCAATTATAGAATGTACTCGTATAATACGTAAATTAATATTTTAAAAAATTGGGATTGTAAAAGTTTAGAATAAAGTAAGTTGGTACTTATCTCGAAATTTCTTCTTTATGACCTTTAGCTACTTATGTAGTATTTTTTTCTAAAACAAAATTTATTTTATTTTACTGAAAAAGTAGAGATACGATTTTGTTGACCCCATTATGTGTAATTTTTTTATTTATTTTTACAAATATAAAAATGTTTTTGCCATAGATCAGGTCAGGTAAAGGTCTATGCCTCTGGCAAACCGAGTGGGGTTAACCCCACCCTACAGGAAAACAAATGAAAAATAGGTTGGAACACGGGAGAGATAGCGTTCCTTAATTTTTCGTGAAAGCACCATTATGCGGGATAATATTAAGGCAAAGCAGCACTTTTGGAAAACCGTACCAACCTTATTATAACGGCAGTTCCAAATGGACACATTGATAGGATGCTAAATACCTCGCGAAGTGGAGAAGAAAAAGCCGATACAGTTTAAACCAGTTGTTCAGACAAAAAAGTTGCGTCTTAATAAGGGTAACCAAAAAGTTTTTTTGACATATTTAATTTTTTTTTAAATGGCTGAGATATGTTTTTCTTAAAGTTTTAAACCTCCATATCTCCGCCATTTAAAAAAAAATCCAAAAACTGAATCGACACAAAAAAATCTATATAATTATCGAACCTACTTACAAAATTTCACGAGAATCGGTTGAGAAATGCGAGCTGTAGGCGAGAACCAAGGGCGAGAACAAACCGACAACCGGACAAACTGACAAAATGACGAACAAAATAATTTTTAGACAATCTCTAAACTGAGACGCTTCGCTCGCTCGGTCAATGATTTGGCTATAGTTTTACGTCCGGACGCCTGCCTGACGTCAACCCTCTTTCGGAATGCATTTGTGCGAAAAGTTTTACAACCAGCCGCCACCAGACGTTAACCCTCCTTGGGAATGCAGTTGAAGCACAAGATGGTTGTGCTTAGTGTAAAAGCCGTATAGTCGCCCTGGGGGTATAGTTGCGTAGATTGCAATTACTCTAGTTTCGCGAATGAAACGCATGTTAAATAGGAATCCTAAAATAAGATAGACCGCAGAATATTTGAACCCTTCGCGGCTGAATCGAAATAAGTACCACAAGTAGCTAAGCTGTCTGGAAGGAGCAGTCGTCTTGACCCAGATATGAGCCGGCACTTCCCGCCGCTTGCGGAGAGTCACGGGAGACTACCATACAACCATTCGTGCGGAAACCGTGTTTCGAGTAGGTTAATATCCCTTGAATCGAAGGCCGAGGACGGTGAAATACGAATAACCAAAAAATTATAAGATTGAGGAATTATTATACCGATTTATAATAAGTATGGATTCGTTTTCATATATGTGATCTGAGGATTTCTTATAATCACCGCCCGAGGCATGTAATTTACATAGGTTTATCATTCTGATTCATTAAAATGCCTTATGCGGCCCTGAGTAGGCGTAAATATACTCGTACTAACTCTATAACTATGACGACCTCCGTGGTGCAATGTTCAACACGCTAATCCGCCAATCCGGAGGTTCTGGGTTTGATCCCCAGCCAGGGCAAGTTGGAAAATAGCCCTTTTTCTAATGGTCCTGGGTCGTGGGTGTTTATTTATATATGTATTTATCATAAAATGTAGTATTGTTTAGTTAGTATCCTATAACACAAGATTTTAACTTACTTTCTTACAATCAGTTTGATTTGTCCTTATATATTTATTTATTTAACTTACCTAGATCACTAAAATAATTTTTATTTGGTCTGAGCTGAGTCCCTTCCCTATTCAAGACTTATTCATTCCTATGTTCAATTAAAAATAATTATATTGTTACAAATTCTAGTAACAATTAATTTGAAAATTATAACCAGGTTGAAATTATGCCTAACCAAACAAGACTGATAGCAAAACCAACATCTCGAACAAGGGACTTATCAAAATATCTGTCCATCAAATTTTAGCAATTACGCCAGTCCCATTAGAATATCGGCGGCTTCCGGCCGCACCGGAAATGGGGAAACGAGTGAAAAATGCTTCGTTCGTTTGTCATATTATGACGATAAATATTTCAAAGGACCTCATAAACATTTTATTAGACAATTTTGGAATGGTTTGGTAAATAAATGGAGATTAAAAATGTTGTAGTGTAGAAAATTGGAAATAATAAAACGATGTATATAAGTAAGTGCCTATAAGTTTTGATGAATTCATCCCAGCTGATACCATTTTTCTTTAAATAAAAAAATAAATACTCACCATCGAAATAGTAGGTACTCACACTTATTGCAAATGTACGCCAGGTAAAATTACCCCCGCACCAATATCCTGACATTCCGATAGCCGGCTGAGTTGCACTACCGCTCTTTCTTTAACAACTTTTATAACACGACGTATATACATCGTGTTAATGAAAGAACGCAAAACCTTTCAGATGGTACCCCAGCCCATGAAACTGAACAACTTTTGTTTTCAGTTTCATGGGCTAGGGTTTCGACTTCGCACTGGTCCGAGTAATATATTAGGTCCTTACATATGAAATTGCCGATTTTCAATACTGGCAACTTTAAAGTCAAATATCGTGCGTTTCATTAGGAATTCCAAATTCAAATTTATTTCGAAATAAAGCCAGAAAAATATTGTTTTAAAATTCGTATTTCATTTGTTTTAACATCATTTGTTTGAGTTTCAACATTGCTATAACAACAACTATGGACAAATTGAAAATTCGCGGTATTTACGAATACGAGTTCCACCGTGGCACCAGTGCAGCAGAAACAACTCGAAGAATTAACGACGTGTATGGACCAGGTACCGCTAACGAACGAACGGTGCGTTTTTGGTTTCAACGGAAACGTTGAAACCAAAAACGCACCGTTCGTTTGGAAATTTCGATTTACACAATGAGCCTCGTGGACAACCTGATACTCAAGTGAATAACGAAGAATTGAAGGCGATAGTGGAAGCGGATCCATCTCAAACCACTTCTGAATTAGCAGCAGCCTTCGGCGTAAGTGACAAAACGATACTTATCCACTTGCGCCAAATCGGAAAAATTAAAAAACTCGAAAAGTGGGTACCGCAAGAATTGACTGAAGCAAACCAACAAACACGCGTTGCTTGCTGCGTTTCTTTGCTTAATCGCCACAATAATGAGGGGATTTTGAACCGTATCGTGACTTGTGATGAGAAATGGATCCTGTACGACAATCGGAAGCGATCATCACAATGGCTTGACCCTGGAGAACCGGCAAAACCTTGCCCTAAGCGAAAACTGACCAAAAAGAAGATTCTGGTTAGTGTTTGGTGGACCAGTGCTGGTGTTATCCACTACAGCTTCTTGAGATCAGGCCAAACGATTACTGCAGACTTGTATTGCCAACAATTGCAAACAATGATGGAAAAGCTCGCCATTAAACAACCGAGACTGATGAATTGCTCTAGCCCACTGCTCCTTCAGGATAACGCTAGACCACACACTGCACATCAAACGATCGCCAAGTTAGAGGAGCTGCGACTGGAACCTCTGCGTCACCCACCATACTCTCCAGATCTTGCCCCAACCGATTACCACTTTTTTCAAAATTTGGATAACTTTTTACAAGGAAAAAATTTCAAATCTGATGAGGCAGTCAAAACCGCCTTCAAACAGTTCATAGACTCTCGCTCCCAGGATTTTTTTTCCAAAGGTATCAATGATCTGCCTATAAAATGGCGGAAGTGTATCGATAACAACGGCGCATACTTCGATTGATTAAATAATAATTTCATTAAAAAAAACTTGTTTCACTTTTTTGATACTGAACGGCAATTTCATATGTAAGGACCTAATATGCAAAATGCGAATTTATAAAATACTTTGAAACCAGTCTTAATTAAGCTCACTTTATGACATACTGTTTTTATTCTTAGATATTAGAGCTCTGTTACTCTTAGACGGCAGGTGAATTTTTCCCTGCTTCTATATACTGTCGTTGATACTCCGAAAGCATCGGCAACGAGTTGCACTAACGCATGACAGCAACTTTGTTTATAAGTTTCACAATCGTAAGTGTATTCCACTTACTAATTTGCAATTTATAAACAAAGTTTACAATCGTTAACTTTTACTTAAAACTGCTTCAAGCTAGGCATTGCTTTATAAAACTCTACTCTATTCTATTACTCGTAGATGCCAGGTGAAATTTCCCTCGCCTCAATATCCTGTCGCTGACAGGCCGATAGCGCCGGCAATGAGTTGCGTTATTGCCCGACACTTTACAACTTTGTTCTTAACTTTCACAATAGTACTTACTTTAGTTAAATAATAACCTCTATATGTTCTTGACACGTTTATATTAGGTTTGCACTTATTTAAAACTTTAACGTGGCTTGCGGTAAGAGTTCATAGGTAGAAAATGTAACACATTAGAAAAACTTAAACGAACGCACATGTTTTTTTGTGACTACTTACTTATCTATTTATTTAATATTTATTTTTATTTAATATTAAAAAATATAAAAATAAAGTAAGATTAAAATAAGAATAGATTAGAAGACATATCCTAGTCTTATTCATATACTGAGAGCGAGAGTGTCATTTGACGCATCATCTGGAGAGATATTAAATCCTAATATCCTAAATAATCGATGGGAAGGGACCTTCATCAAGGGTAATTATTAAACGTATAATTCGCCTCAATACAATTTTCCTTTCCAACTGTTCAAACTATGCACTATGTACCCACTTGTTCATGGCAGGTGAAACGCCACCCTCTTCGATATTCTTTCCCTGACACTTTACAATTTCGCCGCGCAGCGCGCTTCCTTAATACCCTGTTCATAACTTCTTTGTGTAGCTGTAAAACTATAACAAGTGCATCATGTTATTTGATAGGTTGATAGTTAAGGGGCTAATGGCGCTACACATAGGCGTACCAAGACGAGGGATCTGGGGTTGAATTCAAATCCCTCACTTTGACACTTTGCGGTTTTTGGCACGGCAAGAGGACGTTATCTAGTTTTTAAGACGGTTATCTGCGAAATACCATATCACAAATCAAAGACTAAACGGACCCCCCCCCAGAAGAAATAACCCCCCAAAAAAAACTGATCTGGGTACGCCTATGGCGGTAAATGTAGGTTATATCAGGCTTGTATAATGCTTGTTTGTTTAATATCTTCATCATTGTACAAATTATATATTACATGACACACTGGGTGTATAATCTACTAGGTATTTTATTGTGGGTAATGCTTGATTAATGTCAAGTAATGTTAATTATAACTTAATACATTCAAACTTCATTGTTATTATCAATGAAGTAGACCACTGTTAGGTACTAGTAAATAACCAACGCTTTCCTATTTAAATCGTATTGACGAATTCGCACTGGTCAAAGCCAAACATTAACTAGCAAATATAAACATTTCACTACGAACCATATCGTTGGCTTCCTGCCTCAAACATTTAGCTGGAAACGCTGGGTTCAGTTGCAGTTTGCGGTTGTCCACCGACTTGTTTGAGGGGTTGCAATTTAATGTTTATTTATAAAGTGCATGATGGGCACTCATTTAAAAGGTTAGCTTGAAATTCTTAAGTATAAGTTTAGTCAATAATTTTGAATGAATTTTAAAAATCATATCAAAACAGAAAAAAACAATTTTTATAGTGTCCATTTGTAATGATGTGAGAAGGTGGAAACATTTATCAAAATAGTGATAAGACGCTAGCCACATTGTCTATTAACATGATAAGCATATTCGGTTATTCCCTCCACTTACTTCTCTCTAATCTCTCGATCAGCGCGGAAAAAGAAGCAGCTGATTTTTCCTTACTTCCAGACCAGCATGGAAGAGATTATTCTGTACTTAAAAATTACCTTGTGTGTATATTTATGCACGTACGTTCGTATGTAGATACTAGTACGAATTAACTACCTACTTTAATTCGTCTAGAAAAAAAACAATCAAATAGAGATTAGCTCTCCAATAAAGCCATTGAGTGCCAAGTGTCGAATGTCAAGTCTGTGATGCGAAGGTGAAGAGGGCTGGGTCGAGCCGTCAGCCGAAACAATCGGCTAAGTGCGGACCTACTTAGCGATATTACGATAAGGTTTGCGTGTATTATATACTTACTTATTTGTTTTTAATTATATCCGTGTGGATTCCATTGGGTTGTGATTAGAATAGAATCACTCCAAGTCATCCCATGGATGTCGTAAAGTGTAGGCCTTTTAAAAGAACCTAGGCGACCGAGCTTCACTCAATTAAAGGCTTACATCAGCTGGAAATACACACACACATTGAAACTGTTTGTTTCAGTCATATTTTTTCATTACAGCAATACTAACAAACTACAAGCGCGCGGCGCCGCAGCGGCAAAAACATCTGCGGCGGCGGTGTAGTGTGTAACGTTCTACGTAGACTTGGAAAACTTCTTTTATCTTCGTCTACGTCATCATCATCTCTCCTTCAAAAAGTGTAAACTGAACTTTTTGGGCTATAACAAAAATGTTTTGCATCAATGATTTTGGTAAACATTGCGACTGTATTTCAGTATTCTGTTCCCATTCTGATAGCCAAAATAGTTTAGCCCGACAATGGCCGTCTGGGCGGGATATTCGCGGATTTTTCAAATCTGCAACGCGTCGCTTCAGCGTGCAGTTCTGAAAAGTGGGTATAACCTGGTATAACCCGGCGCAGTCAATTTTTCGCATTTTCTGTCCCGCCGTAAGACGCTGCAGGAAATTTCATTTTGCATCATTATTTTGAAGTGGGCGCGGAATTTCGTATCCTATATTTTCGACTGGAAAGCAATTTCGGTATTTTATAGTTGATAGCTTGCCGTGGGGCCGTCTGGGATGCCTAGGCACGGCCTAGGCTTTGTTATCAGCTTTCTTGGCAGCTTAGCTAAAATATCTACCAATATGCAGTTGATGTTGAATATTTTGTCGACGGGAACAAAACGTAGCTTCAATGTATTGAAGTAAGGTATGTTTTGTTGCCTTTTTAAAAAAGGTTTGTATGTGATGCACCAATCAGTTTATTAAAACTTTTGGGAGAAACTATTGGATTTCCTTTTTCGTTTCATTAGGTATAGCGATCAAAATAGCTAAGTATGTAGACGAGGGTGTAACGCGACCTTTTTACCATATCTTCCTCGAGTTCAAAGGTTTTCAATTTATACTTAAATCTAAATCTACATCAACATCTATATCCGGGGCGAATTGCTACTAGTAGAATTATAACTTTTCCCAACAAAAAAACACCGATTTCAATTTCAGTGACTAAATAGCAAATTACATATTTAATATGTTTACCTTAATTGTATATTTTTTGAACCCATTTCACATAAAATTTCTAATGTCTCTTTCCAAAATTATGGGACAAGTCTGGAATTACTTACGTTCTTTCAAACTTAATAAGATTTTTTTAATTGGTTTATATATTATGAAGACGTTATGAGGTAACAAACATTATCAAAATACAACCGGATTGATAGGTAACCTCCTTCTTTTTAAGTCTGATAGAAATAATATTCTATTCCAGATTCATAAAGGAAAAAACAATTTCTAGCTAAACTTAAGTAATAAATCTTTTTATTAAAATAAGTTGCGATAAAGTTGGCAACTTCTTAGATGTAAACTCAGGGCAACCGCGAAATAAATCCACACTTGAGTGTATGAAAAACGGCGGTAATCAAAAACAGGGAGGGTGTGTAAGCGGCGCGCATTTTGCCGGAAAAACTGCACTAAATCGTTTTTATTGCATTATATTACGTTCGCCTCAAGAATGATGTTATATTACCTTGAGATATCTCATTACTACTTTATTATTTCAAAAGTTTATTTACTTCAACGCAAAATATTGCATTAGGTATCTACATAATAAAGTTTAACATTTCAAAATATTTTAAACTTATTTAAAGGGTATCAATCCATGATAATGAATAACTTTCCCCAAGGAACATAATATCGAAATATGAAAAATATTTTTTACTTTCCATACAAATGCGGATCAATTGATCGTTCAACCAACGGAGGTCAAAAATTATTTTTCATATTTCGATTTCTGTTTCTTGGGGAAAGTTGTCAGTATCACGGACTGAATTCACCCTTCAAAAAGTTTCAGTATATTTTGTTAGACCCCGTAAGAATTGAAAAAGTTCATTCTGTTTTAGCTGAAATCAGTTTCCGAAAAAACCGTTTCCGTTTCCTTCTTTAAGAAATTGCAATCTTTAACCAGTTGATCAAATATGGGAAAGCTATTCAATATAATAATATTCTTTATTAAAATATACGGGCAAGAGCGAGTCGGACTCGTACATGAAAAAATAAATAAAATTTTAACACAAGTTTTGTGAACTTTTGTGACAGATCTTCAGATTTCTCTATCAGTGGTCCGATTTTATAGCGGCGAGGTATTTGCATATGAACACCGTACACAATAAATAATCGTACGCAGGATGCGTAAGCCATGCAAATGCGCGTTATTGTCATGCTGGCAGCGCTCGACGACGGTTGGATTTCCCGCAAAAGGTTTATACAATGCCTAATTGCTGACCTAAATCATGTTAATCACTCGCATGTCATATAATATAATATTAGGTCCTTACATATGAAATTGCCGATTTTTAATACTGGCAACTTTAAAATCAAATATCTTGCGTTTCATTAGGAATTCCAAATTCAAATTTATTTCGAAATAAAGCCATAAAAAATATTGTTTTAAAATTCGTACTTCATTTGTTTTAACATCATTTGTTTGAGTTTCAACATTGCTATAACAACAACTATGGACAAATTGAAAATTCGCGGTATTTACGAATACGAGTTCCACCGTGGCACCAGTGCTGCAGAAACGACTCGAAGAATTAACGACGTGTATGGACCAGGCACCGCTAACGAACGAACGGTGCGTTTTTGGTTTCAACGTTTCCGTTCTGGAAATTTCGATTTACACAATGAGCCTCGTGGACGACCTGATACTCAAGTGAATAACGAACAATTGAAGGCGATAGCGGAAGCGGATCCATCTCAAACCACTTCTGAATTAGCAGCAGCCTTCGGCGTAAGTGACAAAACGATACTTATCCACTTGCGCCAAATCGGAAAAATTAAAAAACTCGAAAAGTGGGTACCGCACGAATTGACTGAAGCAAACCAACAAACACGCGTTGCTTGCTGCGTTTCTTTGCTTAATCACCACAATAATGAGGGGATTTTGAACCGTATCGTGACTTGTGATGAGAAATGGATCCTGTACGACAATCGGAAGCGATCATCACAATGGCTTGACCCTGGAGAACCGGCAAAACCTTGCCCTAAGCAAAAACTGACCAAAAAGAAGATTCTGGTTAGTGTTTGGTGGACCAGTGCTGGTGTTATCCACTACAGCTTCTTGAGATCAGGCCAGACGATTACTGCAGACTTGTATTGCCAACAATTGCAAACAATGATGGAAAAGCTCGCCATTAAACAACCGAGACTGATGAATTGCTCTAGCCCACTGCTCCTTCAGGATAACGCTAGACCACACACTGCACATCAAACGATCGCCAAGTTAGAGGAGCTGCGACTGGAACCTCTGCGTCACCCACCATACTCTCCAGATCTTGCCCCAACCGATTACCACTTTTTTCAAAATTTGGATAACTTTATACAAGGAAAAAATTTCAAATCTGAGGAGGCAGTCAAAACCGCCTTTAAACAATTCATAGACTCTCGCTCCCAGGATTTTTTTTCCAAAGGTATTAATGATCTGCCTATAAAATGGCGGAAGTGTATCGATAACAACGGCGCATACTTCGATTGATTAAATAATAATTTCTTTAAAAAAAACTTGTTTCACTTTTTTGATACTGAACGGCAATTTCATATGTAAGGACCTAATATTAGTAATAAATAAAAGCACGTTTCTTGTTTGTTGCATGTAAATAAATTGAAGCAATACATGATTCGTATAGTTGACGTTTCCTTTAGACCATAAAAGTCATCTATTGCTACAATTTTATTGTATGCAACAGGCAAGACACTTGCACTGTGTAAATGGGCCTTAATAATGTGTGTTTTCAATATTTAGAGTCGACATTGTTAAAACATTAACTTTTTTATCGTTGTGAATTAATTGTAAAAAAAAAATTAAAGGTGTAGTTCGTTCGTAGATCTTCAAAATCTAGAAGCCGTATTTCTATAAAGTCTTTAAAGAGAGATCGGTCTATATATATATAATTTATTTCAACACAAACTTAAACCCATATTTAATCTCTTTGTTCACGTAATTTAAAAGTTTTATTTTTTTTGACCTTTTACCAAGAGAAAATACTTAGTTACTTAACTACTTTTTCTTCTGAAGCCTGAAACACAATAATAAAAATAAACGAACAAATCCGTATTCCCCGCGACCGCAACCACAACCATTACAGAAATGGAATTTCATTTCCATTATTTACATTTCGTTACAAAATTAGTTGCACAACGGAAAAAGTTTCATTAAAGTCGTACGTGAGCCAAATATTCATGTTCGATGCGGACCGGGACACGCCGAATGCCCAAACTCCGAATAAATATCGCTTTTAGCTTTTACTTGCTGTTTATTGGGTAAACAATACGGATGTAGACTAAAAAATATTTTACCTTTTAGATTGTAGATCTACCATCAGGTAGAATATTAAAAAATCTTGTATAGGTAAATATTTTTTCTTTTCTATCGGTATATCGAAGTGTTGAAGAGTTTATACAGTAACGCCACTATGTCAGTCCGAGTACAGGAGCAGTGCACGAAGGCTATTCCACTGCAAAGAGGTGTAAAACAGGGAGACGTTATATCTCCGAAATTGTTCACCGCTGCACTGGAAGATGCCTTCAAGCTCCTGGAATGGAAAGGACTTGGCATCAACATCAATGGCGAGTATATCACTCACCTTCGATTCGCCGACGATATAGTTGTCATGGCAGAATCCATGGAGGACTTAAGTACTATGCTCGGAGACCTTAATAGAGTTTCCCAACAGGTGGGCCTTAAAATGAACATGGACAAAACGAAAGTAATGTCGAATGTCAATGTTGTGCCCATACCTGTTTCTGTTGGGAGCTCCACCCTCGAAGTTGTAGACCAGTATACCTACCTGGGTCAATCGATCCAGGCAGGAAGTTCCAGCTTCGAGGAAGAGGTCTTTCGACGAATCCGACTCGGCTGGGCAGCGTTCGGGAAGATACGCAGTGTCTTCTCGTCCAAAATACCTCAGTGCCTCAAGACGAAAGTTTATAATCAATGTGTGTTACCAGTGATGACTTATGGCTCCGAAACGTGGTCCCTTACTATTGGTCTCATAAGAAGGCTCAAGGTAGCTCAACGCGCTATGGAGAGGGCTATGCTTGGTGTTTCTCTACGTGATCGAATCAGAAATAAGGAAATTCGTAGAAGAACAAAAGTCACGGACATAGCCCAGCGGATTAGCTCGTTGAAGTGGCAGTGGGCGGGACACATAGCGCGACGAACCGATGGCCGATGGGGCAAAAAGGTTCTCGAATGGCGACCACGTACTGGCAAGCGAAGCGTAGGACACCCACCCACAAGGTGGTCAGACGACCTGACCAAGGTCGCTGGAAAGCGCTGGATGCAGGCCGCTCTAGATCGGTCATTTTGGAAAACCTTGGGAGAGGCCTATGTCCAGCAGTGGACGTTATGCGGCTGAAATGATGAATGATGATGATATAATTGCAAAGAGACAGCATGACGTCACGATCAAGTACGATTTTCACTTGACGCACTTCGATGCGCTGTATCTTTGTGAATTTTTACTTCTTTGATAAACCGAAAAATATGGGTCCATTATTTTTGGATAATTTAACTAACTGACGGACTTAATAAAATAATATTTTTGAAACTAATTAACATCTCTATACTTCTGAATCTAAAATAAAACGGGTATTGATTAAGTAGAGGTAATACACGTATAATTCTTAGTACCTACTGTGAGTGTACTTCTGTATCGACGTCAAGCTTTGAAATGCATTCGCGCCTGAAGTGGTCGCTTTTGGCAGAAACGTATTTCAAAGCCAAACTTTCAACATATCTATACACAAACGAAAAGAAAAAAAAATCCAGCGATCTTTGTTTTTATTGGCTGAATGAATAGGTTTTACGACATGTGTAAAAAAACGATTCTTACTAAAAACTGTAGTCGAACTGTAGAAACTGTAGCTTTATCTTTTTTCTTTTATGTGTATACGATTAACTCCGTTTTTTTCGCTACCTAATTAACGCATCACTTTTTTTTCACTTGCTTATTGACCAAATTAACACCAAATGTAAAACACTATACAATGTCTTGTAGTTGTTTTATTCTTCGCCTAATTAATAAATTGAAAACAAATGTAGTCGTTAGCTTTTATATGTAAATCGATCATCTCCAGTCTTTTCGCTACCCAATTAACGCGTCACCACTTTTTTCCACTTGCTTTTTGACAAATTAACCAAATGTAAAAAACATCAACATTTTTTAAAGTTAAAAATAAAAGTGACGCATTAGGTAGAGAAAAAAACTGGAGAATGACCGTAATTACCTTTCAAAGTCTAAACGCGAAGCGAGTAGGTTCACATTGCAAATTTTATATTTTTATTTCTAACTTTGTTCATTCTGGCTCTCCACTGTACACTCTCTACTAAATAGTATTTCATTACATTAAATGTATTTCGCTGACGAAAGACCACGTAAGCCGCAAACAATTCGTCTATTCGTCTGTGCGACTGGCTACATTCGGGCCGTCTCGCCGAAACGACAAAATTATGCATTCAAAACGATGCCTCTAATGTCACACGACGTAAACCTTTTATGTACTTTTTATGGTAATAATTGAAAACGTATATCGAGAACGTCTCAGTTTACTCTCTTGGAGAATGTGGACAATATTTACGAGCTACCGCTACCAGCGAGACAAGTTATATTAAATATTTTTTTTTTTTAGAATTTTCGCCTCTTTAGAAGATCACTGCTCTACTAGTAGCTGACCATGTGTCAGAGTTATGATTCAGATATCACGTCTTTATCCCTAAAGGGGCAGACAGAGCATGTTGGGTCTTGTGGCTCTAAGCAGACAGAGCCCAAGACCGCAAGACCCAAAGGCCACTTTTAGCGTGATGATGGGCGGGAAGATGGAAAAAAAAACATCATAATAGCGATGGGCTGCTAGCCGCATCGCCTATTGATATGCTTCGCATTTTTGCCCATTCCCTCGATCGGCTTCTACGATCTGCGCGGGAAGAGAAGTATCTGGTATATTCTAAGTTGTTTCTTTTCTCTCAGACCAGCATAGGAGTCTCAAAAGTTAAAGTAATGGAATTGGTGAATTCGGAAAACAACGAAATATTTTTTAAACCCTTGCTTTTTATAACTCTGCACTGCTCCAATTATCTCTCTATCTGCATACACTTATACATTATTTGACTAATATAAAACGATTTCTGTATAATCTTGCGACCCACGCAAGCAAACCCAGTTTGCCTATACAAGACATTTTCATTAAAAAACCAAAAGTAAACTTAAAATTAAAATTGACTTTCACCAAATAAAACCTGCTTTTATTAGGTTGTACGCCAACTTTCAATACTAGATCAGAATCAGAAGTCCGCAGTTTTTACGATCCGTTTCACGGTTCCGGCCTGAATGTATATTGGCTCTTTTATCCCAATATTTGGACTCGGCCAAACCGAATCGTTATTCGGTTGACTGACCACGCTACGTTCGTCTGATATCAATTCTCTAGCCAATATTCGGGTAGATTCTTGATTCTTGCAATTCATCTATACTTCGTCATATTGAATGAACAAAATGATTTACTTCTAATATACAACGTGTAAGTCTTAATAGTTCAAGTCTTATATACCGCAATTTGGTATGTACTCGTACCTATCCCAATCACAATCCCAACTAATATTATAAATGCGAAAGTGAGTTTGTATATTTATTTGTTTGTTTGTTGTTATGTTATGCTATGCTATGCTATGCTATGCCACAGGCCGGAATCTCCTAAAGTACGCATAATATGCGTCCCCGTTCCCCATCCCCACACCTCTCCTCCGTTTTCGCCTCGATGACTCACGTTGGCTCACAAGAACCGGGGGAGAGGTGCGGGTGCGGGGAACGGGGACGCATATTGCGCGTACCTTAGGAGATTCCGTTCTATTTACTCTTTAATGTTTAATGAGACTAAAGTTATACTGTTTGATGAGAGAACAAAAAATAAAGTAAACAACAGTGTCTTCAACAAAATTAGTTTTTTTTTCTTATTTAGAAAAACACTTCTTTTATTCAACTCTCATAAATATACCCGAGCGAAGCCGCGGGTAAAAGCTAGTTTGTTATAACTTAATTACGCAATATTGGCAAAGTTTGGAAATTCAATTTAGTAAAAGTTTTCTGCGAAATAAAAATATTCTATTGATTTTACCGTAAATTATGAGTGACGGAGAATTATTCCGGGAAAAGATTTCCCTCCCCCACTGCTTTCTTTCATTTTTCATTTTTATCACATTATCAAGACTTTCAAACTCTGGGGAAATTATTGTGTATTTATTATCTTTCAATCATTTGCGAATTTTATATTTTAATACAATTCATGATTGATTTGAAATTCGTGATAACTTTTTCTGTGAAAGGAATATATTTTTTTAGGTTAGTTAGACTTCTTCCAGTAGGTAATTAAAAGGGATACATACATACTATCACGCCTGTTTACCACAGGGGTGGGTAAAGACTATGGACCTGCACTTGCTACGATCCCAACATACCTCTTTCGCTTCATCTACACTCATCAACCTCTAAAATGGATAATATCCTTATGCTACTAATACATAACTATTTGCCAAAATACAATTGGTTACGTCGGTATATCATGAGTATTTACATTTACTTACCCGAGCGAGGTGTTGCCCCTAACTATGTATTTACACTATCACTGCCTTATGGGAAAAGCTATTGAAGATCTACCATGAAAGTTTTTTCTTTTAGATAAAGCTTTGCGTAGGCCTTATATAATTTATGTTTAATTTATGTTATGTATGTCTAAGTTTTTAAAAATTAAAAAACCACTTTCAAGCGTTCAACTCCAATAACTTTTGACCTGATTTTCATCAAACATAGCTAAGAACCATTGCAACAGACTAGGCTTTCGATAAAAACCGCATCGCAATCGGTCTATTCGTTGGAGCTACGATGCCACAGACAGACACACAGACACTTATAACACCCTCTTTTTGTCAGGTGTTAAAACACGGCACAAGGCTTCTTACAGCCGAAATGATAACCGCCGCAATCAATTTCTTATTAGATGTCTGATCTGAACCAAACCGAATTTCGCAGCAACAAATTCTTCACAAAAGTGTGTTCCTTCCTTTACAGTGGCACATTCTTGGCGAGAAAATGGTCGATTTGGGTGGAGTACATGCGGATTGAGCCCTCCCAGGTCGTTAGGAGGGTTGTGCGTTATGTGCGTACCTGACTCACACCGACTGGGAACATTTTCTTTGATTTTTAGGGTTCCGTACAAAAAATGAAAAAACGTGTGCGTCTGTCTGTCCGTCCGTCTGTCACGGCAAATTTTCTCCGAATCTACTGGACCGAATCAGGTGAAATTTGGTAGAATGTTGTATTCCTATGACCCAAACACATATGTGCAAAGTAAATAAATATTTTTTTAAAAATAAGGGTCATTTTTGGGGGAAAATTAGGAAATTAAAAAAAAAAGTTTTGCAAACCGTACTGTGTCACATATCAAATGGAAGGGCTTGTTATGAGGATCTTAAATATATTTTTGTTATTATTGTAAAATTAATAGTTTTGATTTTATTCATGAAAGAAGACGGAAATTGACCATTCCCCCTGATCTCCGAAACTACTGAGCCTAAAATTTTGAAAAAAATACAAAATATAGTTCATTGCTTGTAGATTACAGGAAAACCTATAAGAATCCAATCAATTGTACGGAACCCTCTCCACGCGAGTTTAACTCGCACTTGGCTGGTTTATTCTTGATAAACTTGTATTAGTACCTATTTTTAATATTAAGAGACTTCAATTCTCAATTCTACTTCTCATTTCGAATGTATACTTTTTTTAATGTAGCTATGGTAGTAACTTCTCCGGTTTTGAACCGATTTAAGGTGAAGGTATAGGCAAATGGCCTTGAAGTGGCGCCCTCATTTGAAATAAATTGTTAACTCGTAAATATGGAGATAATTTCCATATTGCTTTTCGTCATGCACTAGATAGCCCTTTAAATTATTTTATGAACCACCGTTGAAAGTATTTACATTAGTCCGTCTAGCTTTTAAACTTGCCTCCGCCAAAAGTGGCCACGGCAAGTTTTAAAGCTAAACGGATCACTTATAATAGTTTCAACAGCAGATCATAAAATAATTTAAAGGGCTATCTAGTGCATGACGAAGAGCAATATGGAAATTATCACCATATTTACGAGTTAACAATTTATTTCACACTTCAAGGCCATTTGCCTATATCTTCACCTTAAAAATCATCTATATTTTTTCGTTTGAAAGAGTATACATCGTGTTAATGAAAGAACGCAAAACCTCTCAGATGGTACCTCAGCCCATGTAACTGAACAACTTGTGTTCAACAACTTTCATGAAATCCAAAAAAAATTTCGGATTTTCATACAAATTGACTCGATCAGCTGATCAGTTTGTATGAAAATTCAATTTTTATTTTTTTAGTTTAATGAATGTTGAACAAAAGTTGTTCAGTTACATGGGCTGAGGTACCATCTGAGAGGTTTTGCGTTCTTTACTTAACACGATGATGTATATGCAAGTTGGTCCCATTATCACCAGGTGAAGATCTGACGAAAGGATTCTCGAGAAATCGAGGGAAGTCCTCTAATATTTAACGCACACACATATATAATAGTGATATTGATGTTTTATGTCAAGAAATCAAGCATTTGCATTTAGAAAGTGAAGTTTAATGAAGTGGAACTGATGGAAAAGACCAAAAATTAAAGTAGTTTTTTTTTGTTTAAAAATATACAGCTGCGTAAAAGCAGAACGGGAATATTTGAAAATGAAGGTATATCTGACGCTTTTAGGTCTTTAGTCTGATACAGATGTTTCTACAAAACAAATTCTGGGAAAATGACTGTGTAGGATTCGTACTCTACTTTTTCAATCTAGTGACCCAACAGTTTCAAACTACCAGATGTGTAAGATCATCATCGAAATTTAAGAGGACGCTCTTGTCGGTGAAGTTTCTTCCATTCTTTTCTATCTCCCGCCAACCTTTTGACATCTTGATACGACACTGCTATCACCTTTTCCTTGACTTGGCTTTCCTCTTCCCCTCCTTCCTTCTATTTTGCCTTCTATTATAATTCGCATAAATTGTCATGCCGTATCAAGTGTCCCAACATATTGCCTCGTCTATTTCCGATTATCTCGAGTATGTGTCTCTTTCACCTACTCTATTTAAGACCTCTACGTTACGTCTCTACTTTATCCTTTCTAACCATCTCCAGCACCACATCTCAAACGTGTCAATGCTTCCAACTTTTTCGTTTCCTTCTTCTTTAAAGAAGAAGATGAATAAGATATAGGTCGGGAAAGTTTACTAGTGATACTAGTGACTCTGAGCTGTACGAGTAGACATCGCGAGTTTGTATTTCCATAGATTAATCGGATGTTGTTTATTTATTTATTTACCAATTTATGTACACGGACAATATATACAGAAAATAAAAAACAAAAAGTTGTACAAAGTTGTTGTTGTGTTGTGAAAAGTTGTTCGGACAAAAAGGTGCGTCTTAATAAGGGTAACAAAAAGGTTTATGACATTTTTGATTTTTTTCAAAATGGTTGAAACGGCCATTTTGAAAAATTTCGAAAAACAGGCTTGAAAAAATCTACATTTTTATCGAACATGCTCACTGAACACGAGAATCAGTTAAGAAATGCGATCTGTAGGCGAGAACAACTGGAAAACTGGAATTCGGACATATAAAAAGACTTTTTGCTGAAGCGGAAACACAGGTATTTCTTCGCTTCGCTCACTCGGTTAAGGCGAAATACGAAAAGAATCTGAGCGGATGAGGTGCTGGGCGATCCGCAAAGCACCCCGCATGCTTTTACATATTTCGTTTGACTTTGAAGCGGGTGGCGGGGAATGAACGCGGAATGACGCGGAATGTAGATTTTATCTATTTTTATGAATTATTTCAATAACTAATTTTTTGAATCGAGAAATGAAGAAGGCGGGGGGGGGGGGGGGCATCTTCGGAATCACAATACTAATATTTTTGAGTAAAAATATTTTTTCCTCAATTTATATTCTTTGAGTTTTTAAAATGGTATATTAATTTATTTTAAAATTTTAAGAAGGCGGGCGGGCACCTTGTGAGGAATCCGAAAAAACCTACAAAAATGTTTTAAGGACGGTATGCACAAAGCCACGTGGTCGGATTTGGCTCTGAAATATGCAAAATTTTCCCGCTAGGGGGATAAAAATGTCAAGATGACGTTGCATAGAGTTAATAATGTGTAAACGGGACAATAGATGTAGGTTATCATAAATTGTAACGTAGAATTAGTATACAGCTTACTTTTTTCTTTTCGTCAAGACTTCCAGTCCGCGATACTTATTAAAATTTTCAAATCAATCAAATCAAATAATTATTTTGTTTGAATTATTATTTCTGAATTAAGGCCTTGGCAGACGTCATTATAATGTACTTAACACTTCAGTAGACAGGCTATCAGTAGAAAAAGTAAAGTCGAAAATACAGTAGTGTGCGTGAATGCAAGACGTTTATTTAAAAAGCGAGTTTAAATATATGTAAAATTCATATAGCACTTTCTAAAAAATCCAAGTTATAGGTATTCGAATCTTGCGTAAAATTTATTACTTTTTCAATTTATTAGTCGACCTCCGTGGCGATTCCTTAACACGCTAGTCCGTCACTCGGAGGTTCTGGGTTCGATTCCCAGCCACGGCAAGTTGGTAAATGGCCTTTTTTAATTTGTCCTGGTTCTTGGGTGTTTATTTTACCCCATCAAAAACATAAATGTAAAAATGCCAAGTTCAAATTCCGACAAAACAATTGAAATTTAAATAGTTGCCAAGTTATGTAGGTACAGAAAACTGAAATTTATTCATAAGAATCTCAACATTTGACTTGGACAACATTAAGATTGAAAGCACGGTCACCCATCCTAACTGTGACAAAGCTAGAAGTTGCTTAACCTGTAAAAGCACAGTCATTCATCCATCAATTTTTTAATTTATCGTATGCGAAGTGGAGCGAAATATATGCACAAGTGGTTTTGATTACTCGTATTTTGAAATTTGTTAAAGCGCAAATGACAAAGAACCCTTAGAATTGAGAATCTGTTTTGTTTCACGCAGCTTTTTAGGGTTCCGTAGTAAACAAGAAACCCTTATAGATCCATCATGTCTGTCTGTCTGTCTGTCCCCAGTTTTACTCATAGACTATTAGTACTAGAAAGCTGTAATTAGGCATGGGCATGGATATGTGGTAATAAAAACTTGAAAAAAAAATGTGTGTTGTGAGTCTTCGTTGAATAGGTCTTTCAAAAATATTGTAAGATTATGAACACCCTTTTTTGTTTTAGCAATCCGTTTGTGAAATATTTGGTTTTTGATTGCAAATTTTTGTTAGAATCATGTGTCTCCCCTATCTGTCAGTTAAACGGTTGTATATGGACACTTAAAAAAATTCACGGCAGTAGTAGGTATATAACGTCTCCCTGTACATAAACTAATTTAAGGTGGATTCAGTTCATGATACTGAACAACTTTTCCTAAGGAACACATAATTAAATATAAAAGAAAATGTTTGCTTTCCATTCGACCTCTGTGGCGTAATTGTTAACACGCTAGACCGCTACTCCGGAGGTTCTGGGTGCGAGGCCCAGCCAGGGCAAGTTAGAAAATGGTCTTTTTCAAATTGCCCTGGGTCTTGGGTGTTTACCTATGTATGTTTTTATCATAAAATATAGTATCATTGAGTTAGTATTCCATAATACAAGTTTAAAACCTACTTTGGGGCTAGCTTAATTAGTGTGATTCGTCCTTACATATTCCATATATATATTCCATAAATATTACATTTTGCCAAATCTTGTGTGTAAGAGATCAAAAATAATTTATGTATTTCGTTTGTTCCTTGGTGAAAGTTGTTCAGTATCATGGACTGAATTCAGACCTCTTTAGTTCTAAATTCAGTCCATGATACTGAACAACAATGTAACTAACAACTGCCTAACTTTTTAGGCAGTTGTTAGTTACATAAAACAAGTAGGTACTGACTACGGAACTCTACACTGGACGTTGCCCGTTACGGCACGTGCTCGTTTATTTTGGTTAAGTTGAAATTCTAGGGAACCATAGACAAATTTATGATATTTCTGTGTAAATCAATATTACTTATCGCTGACAGGACGTTCTCAAAAATACAATCAAATAGTATTTTACGCGAGCGGTAACTTGGAAATCTACACGTTTTGTGTTCCACTGACAGAAAATGTACACATTTGAATTTTCTTTGTGAAACAATACGTTTAGCGACCATCTGCAATCGTAACACCTTTCACTTCTATTCACCTTATTATGTAAGTACGGAGGGTAAAAAAGGATTGCACGTTGAACAGATCAACAGTCTTGGCTTAGCAGCTGTATGTGCTCAATCAATGACTTGACTGTTTGATTTTGTACAATATTTTTAACGAATCAACAAAGACCACTAAAAAGAAATATTTTCCTGAAAACAGCTAAAAAAATTGGTTGATTAATGAAGCAGTAATTACTACACCCTTTTATTTTTTATCTTCTAATAGGTTTTCTTGTAATCTATAGGTAAAGAACTTTTAACTGTATATTTTTCAAAAGTTTGGGTTCAGTGGTTTCGGAGATAAGGGTATTTTTATTATTTATTTTCAAAAATAACTTCAAAAACACCAACTTAAAAAATTTAGAAAAATATTTTTAATATTATCATAAAATGCTCTTTCATTTGATATTTTACGCGATGTAGTTCACAAAACCCTTTTTTTAATGTCTCATTTATCTCCCATAAGTGGCTCCATTTTTTTAAAATTTATTCATTTACCTACATTTTACTTCCGTCTTTGGGTCACAAATTTACATTATGTGCACCACATTTCAACTGAATCGGTCCAGTAGTTAATTAGGGGGGGGGTCAATTTTCGCCCATTTTCTTAAATAACTTAAAAATACCAATCTAAGAAATAATATAAAAAATATATATATATTTAAAATTGTCATAAAAAGTTCTTTCATTTGATATGTCACACGATTTTGTTATCAAAACTTTTTTTTAATGTCTAATTTACCCACCATAAGTGGCCCCCTTTTTTAAATTCCATTTATTTACGTTATACGTCTATCTTTGGGTCACTAAGTTACATAAGTGTAGGTACTAAATCTCAACTAAATCATTCTAATAGTTTCGTAGCAAATTGGCTGTGACTTACGGACAGACAGATAAGCGAAACCCTAAAAACACCAAAAAAATCGGTTCCTATAAAAATTTCCCGGGCGGCTGCACACTTTTGTATGAAAATGCAGATTTTTTTTTTGTTTTTTGACTGTTATTTTAATATCATTATACTATACTAGCAGTCCACACCGGCTTCGCCCTTGGTACACACAAAGCCTATGTCACTCGGCGATAGTGTACCTTTCCAACGGTGAAAGTTTTTTTTAAATCGGTCCAGTAGTTTCGGAGCCATGTAATGCAAACAAACAAACAACCAAATCTTTCCTCTTTATAATATTAGTATAGATAAATAGCCTAATATAGCCTGTCTGCCTAGCCTAGTATAGATCTAGTATAAGCCTGTGGTTCGATATATTACGCATATTGTCAATTCGTATTTTGATATACATTCATGGGGAAAAGTTGTTCAAAATTTCAGACTGAATCACCCATCAAAATAATTGTAAAACCCTAATTAAACAGCAGCTTTTATTACAAAAACAGTTAATATGATTCCGCGACCCGAGAAAGTTCCAATCCGATTTTCACCCCAATCGCCAATTAAAAAATATAGGTAATAAATCAAACCAAATTATTTTTTTCATTGACTTGTTTTTCAATAAAATTAAAAAAAAAATGTGCGATGCCGTATCTGCGATAGCATTACATCTTTGCTTGAATGTCAAAAAAATGTCAAAACTGTACCATAGTGTAGCAAAAGTATGACATAATTTGGCAGTTTGTACATAGTTTTTTATTGAAATATTTTAGGCTGTAATGCAATTTTACGTAATTCGAAAATGGATTTTTTTGAAAAATTCGACACGGCCTCCTTCCTGAACGCCCGGCGGGCAACTAAATTTGTATGGAAGTAACATGGCCGCCATTTCAGAGAATTCTGTCAAAAACGTTGCAAAACATCCAATTTTTTAAATTGTTTTTTTTATTATTGCGTGATTGCATTGTAAGCAAATATAAAGAATAATGTTTCAAAATAGCCTTTATTTTTATAAAATATATGCAATCCCTTGTTAGAATATTTCTTTAAGCTGAAAAACAAGCCAGTTTGTAGCAAGATTTTCTAAAATATTTCTTTCAGGTTTCTTTACAATTATCTTACTTTTTCTGAATGAAAATTAAAAAGATACGGTTTTCGTCTACCGGCTAGTCTATTCACCTATAACTAGGTATGTAATTTTTTTAGTGGTCTTTTCTACTTAAGCCATAACTATTGCCCGCGCAAAGTGCGTTTTGCATGTTTTTGGGTAAATTCAATGCTTGTTTTTAGGAAAACTACAAAATATTTTAAAAAATCCTTTTTTTCGTCTACTGTCCCAACTCTTCCTCTATCTATGTGTATACATTATTTGACTTAAATCAAACGCTTTCTGTACAAACTTGTTGCCCGCGCAAACCCATTTTACATGGTGCCGACCCTTAATGCTTAGAATCACTTCAGGTCAAAGTTCTAATGAACAGAAATACATGAACTTTCGACTGTTCTCTTCGTATTCCGCCTTAATAAATATTCAGCTAAAAATTTGATGCAGTTTGCTGTTTTGCCTATCTTCTGAGCTCCGAATAATTGCCATAAAACTTGAATTACACCTAGACCCGAGACCTGCCAAACTCAATTCCAACTACTCTCTAAACTGAAGACAAGGGAAACTTCACAACAGATAGGGCTCCAAAGACTAAAATATAAAAAAGTATTTTTCTTTTTTTTTATGACCTCCGTGGACCTCCTCCGTCAACAGTTCAACAAGCTAGTCCGTCAATCTGGAGGTTCTGGGTTTGAGCCCCAGCCAGGGCAAGTTAGAAAAAGGCCTTTTCATGTCTATCTATTTATGTATTTATTATAAAATATGGTATCGGTTAGTATCTCATAACACAAGTTTAAAAAATTATTTTGGGGCTAGCCATTGACTTATACAGGCTGACTTTTTAAACACTGTCCAAATTTTGGAGCAAGTTCAGTCCATGATACTGAACTAATATTTATAAAAAAAGTTATTAAAAATCGATAAACATTTTTCGTCCTCCCATACAAATCAGCGCTCAGACAGACGGATTTTGTATGGGAGGACGAAAAATTTTTATCGATTTTTAATAACTTTTTTTTGTAGAAAGTAGATCAGTATCATGGACTGAACTTGATCCAAAAATTTCCTTTCTGGATTCGATTGGTTCCTTTACGCGATTTGCCATAATAGGGATTCGTCATTAATGCCGATTTTTTTAAGATAAGGTGGTGCAGCGAGACTGAGGTCGTGATAACGATCTTCGCCTATCTTAAAGAAATATCTAGGTGTAATACATATATCAGCGAGACTGAAGTTATTTGAAATAAAATTATTGTTTGTACAAGCTTTTATGAGGCCTAAGTACTAAAAAAGACAAATGTAATATGCCCAAACTCAATGAGGTTACGGCCCCATATTCAGATCAGCTTCTTGTTATAATAATATTGCATTCTTATCTGATTTACATTAGCATACAAAATTTCATCTTAATCGGAAATCGATAAGTGGCTCAAATTTAACTTGCAAGATTTGACTCAAACAAATAAACAACAAACAGGACAAGCTAATTAATACCTTGTAAAAACGGGCTACCGGCTGGTTTGACTCGTAAAAACCTATGAATCTTATTAATTAACATTGAGGGGTGCTTTTGTTTGTAGATTTGAAGAATGATGTCAGGAATCGCTCGTGACAGTATCTGGTAAACTGGTGAAGTCACGAGAAAACGACGAAAAAGTAAGTAGTATCTGTTCTTAAAATCATAAATAGTCATTATACAGCCCTGGCAACCGTACGATCGCGAAGTAACGACTTGAGAACCGCGGCGCCGCTACATCACTAAAGTTCAAAAGTTTAGCCAACTCCCCCCTCCTACCCCGCGCCTCATTGAATATATTTTTTAATTTTAGCCTCGCACAAACTCCATGGAAACGCATTTCCGCAACGGCGAACAATTTCCTCTCAATTATAAAGCTATCCGTCTTGCTTGCAAAAAGATGTTTGTGTGAAATTGCTCATCCCTGTTTTTACCGGATATTAAAAGATAGTGAAAGGTCTTATAAACTTTATTTGAATGATGTAATTAATTGTTGGCTTTAATTAAGGATGTGGCTTGGTGCATTTATGGATCTACTAAGTAGGAATACTTTACCGGAGATTGTGAACGCCTGAAACGAAAGGGATGCATTGTGACATCGCGCGGGCTCCAGCACTCCTCCGCCCCTCTTAGGCGCAGCGGGGGGGCCCATGCCCATACGAGTATATAAGGCGCGGCGGCCGGCGCTCGTCCTCTTCGTCTTCGGCAGCATCTGAAGCTAAGTAGTTCTTCTACCTAGAAGGGCTACTCAACTGATCTAGTGCCTATAACTCACGACCCTGACTACCTAATCTGTACCTAGTGTTCTTGTGAATCTTTGTAACTAATGTAATGTAATAGTTGTTCATTATACCTATCTCATTTGCCGATATCTGGTCTTTCTTTTATCTCATCTATCTTCCTAGATCCTAAATCTAGGCTTTACTAACCGAAACGGTACAGCAAATAAGTCTCAGGCTATGCTTATTGGTAGTAGTTATTATCAGAGAACCATTGACTTATGTTCATTGTCTCCTTTATATCTTGATGGCTCTCCAATAGCATACACTGATTCTGCTAAAAACTTAGGGGTTATTATGGACAGAACCTAAAGTTGGACTGCTCATATTTCCGAAATTAGCCGTAAGTTACATTATTCACTTCACTCTCTAAAATGTCTTCAAAATTTCTTGCCATTTCAAACTAAAGTCTCCCTCTGTCATTCCCTATTACTCCCACTTCTTGACTATGCTGATGCCTGTTTCCTTGACGCTACAGAAGAGCTTCTTACTAAGCTTGAACGTTTGCAGAATTTGTGTATTCGTTTTATCTCTGGCTTAAGGAAATTTGACCACGTCTCTGACTTTCGCAAACAACTCAAGTGGCTCCCCATCCGTCTTCGCCGGAACACTAGAATCCTTTGCCTCCTCTTCAACGTCCTGTACAATCCCTCATATCCTCCTTATTTGCGTGAACGGTTTTCTTTCGCACGTTCTGTCGACGCTCCTTGTAGATCTGCCCGTAAATCCATCCTTCATTTCCCAACACATAGCACCACTACCTATACTCACTCCTTTTCCGTGCAGGCAGTTAGGCTATGGAATCAGCTACCACCGAGCATTCGAGAGTCTAAAACTATAACGACGTTCAAGAAACGAGTAAAAGATCACTATCTGTATTTATCATCCTAATATATTTAGAAATATTAACATATGTGTTTATTGTATATATGCTTTGTGAATATATATTTATTTATGTATTTATGTAAGTATATTTATGTATGTTTATGTAGGTATGTATCATGTCTGTCTATTTATTTAGTTTTGTATTGTAGGTACACGCCAATTACCTCTTTTTTTCCATTTCCTCTCGCGGGTCTATTGGAAGAAATTTCTTTAGAAATAAGTAGCACCTAAGTACTATGTTTTCCTTATTTTTTTTATGTGTATGTTTGTAAATTTCCAAGTGTACTTAATAAAATAAAATAAAATAAAAAAATAAATAAAAAAAAACAAAACATAATGTGCGCATTGTTCTTATTTATATTCTCTTGATATTATATATAAAAATTTTTTTTGGACGTATCCCAATTTTAAGCATCTAAATATAAGATAATATTGCTGCAAAAATACACCTTATTAACAAGATAATATATTCTTGTTAATAATGTGAGTCTTTTTTACAGCAAAAATAACTGTGCTGCTTAGAAGGACATAAAATTTTAAATAAATTATATGAAGTAAAAATAAAAATTGTAATTTGTCATAAATTATGCAAATTGTATGTTAACACTGGGGGTGGACCCAGCGGGCCTGCGGTCGTGGTCGTCGAGACTGAATGAATTGGAGCCTTTAACACAGTGCTCCCATTTATAACATATACCTACATAATATATAATTTACCGTGTTTCTTTGTCCCTTATGCGATCACCAATTTATTTAAAGTAAGACCTACAGTAAACTTTTTGGTTTATCCAAGAAAAAAACATGACTGTATAATTTAGAAAAATAGATATTTACACATATGGGTTTCATCAAGGGTTTTATATTCAACTAAATACTCTGTTTCTTTATTTGTTTCAATTCTAGACATTCTACATAGAGGTAAGTAAAATGAGCATAGCCAAAATTAATATTAATTTGCTTCGAATGCAAAGTGACGATGTATGCTTTGCCTAAATCGTCACTCTGCAGCTTGCAATGTACCTTCATATAGAAAGAATCTGACTTGAATCAGATGAGACTTCGCAAAACGTCAAAAGTAAAAATGTGACCTGTTTAAACGACAAAATATTGCTGCTTAATACAACAAAATTAAAGTGACATTTTATTTATTAAAACTTTATTGTTGCACAATACAAATTGTTTTACAATTGACTTCTGTTGATGTGACTTTTCTATTTAGAAGCATCATACATACACGTCCTGGCGTAACGCGCGTACAAAAAATGTGACCACTGCGTTTTAAAACAGGCTATGCTTTTGAGACGTTATCGCGGAATCTTTTTTACCTCCTGAGAGCAGAGTAGAACAGTACCACTCCAAGTCTTCCCGTTGATGTCGTAGAAGGCGACTTAGGAAACACAATCTAAACAAAGCTTATAATGTTATCAATGAGACCTCTCCAACCCGTCTGGCCAGCGTGTAGAGTGTAGGCTAAATTTTCAGACTGCTCAGGCCAAGTATGGCTCTGGTAGTACAGAGAGATCGTGCTCCTGCAGTGGAGAAAAAGACCTGATGATGATGATCTCTGGATTTAAGGATCTCAGCATAGACCTAGCATTTCTTTTTAATAGTGACTGACAAACTCTCTTTTTTGACTATGTTAACCCGTGACTGTGTTCACAAAGTTGTCGACGAGCGACAGACGTGTCAACTGGGTGTCACAGCCGCTGCGTTTTAATAAAACTTTACTCAACGTCGTCATTGGCGGCGCGAGTACGTACAGTATTCTATGTAACAAAGTTTCGCAGCGCAATGTAGGTTTTATATTTTATAATGTACCTTTCGCTTTATGAAGAGCGAAGTTAATATAAAACATCTTACGAGTAGCATACTGCATTTCGTAAAATTTTGTAAACGAGATTCTTCTTCTTTCGAGTCCATTGGCTATAATATACAAAGTGGAAGGGACATACCCGTAATAAATCGAACCACGGGCTATACTAGATGACTAAAGTATAATGAAACTAGCTGTGCCCGCGACTTCGTTCGCGTGGTTGTCGGAACGTAATGTTATATAGCCTAAAGCCTTCCCCTATAAATGGACTACCCAACAAAAAAAGAATGTTTCAAATCGGACCATTAGTTCCTGAGATTAGCGCGTTTAAACAAACAAACAAACAAACAAACAAACAAACAAACAAACAAACAAACAAACAAACGAACAAACTCTTCCGCTTTATAATATTAGTATAGATGAAGTACTCTTAACCAACAACATATTTATTTGAATAAAGATTAATATTATTATGTTGATACAACTTAAACAAATTATTTCGACCAAATTAGGTACCATAAAAACGGTTTTTGTGAGTTAATCTTAAAAGATAGACATATACTATCGCGGACTGTTTTTTAGATCATTAAAAGAGCTATTATTCTTTAATACATATTTTTTGTGTATCTTGAACCGTTTTCACGGCGCACGCAACGGAAGGCTTCAAAGATGAAATAATTTCTCCCGTTTTTTACACATTTACCACTATATCTTTGCTCCTATTGGTCGTAGCGTGATGTTATATAGCCTATAGCCTTCCTCGATAACTGGACTATCCAACACAAAAAGAATTATTCAATTCGAACCAGTAGTTTCGGAGATTAGCGCGTTCAAACAAACAAACAAACAAACAAACAAACAAACAAACTCTTCAGCTTTATAATATTAGTATAGATTACGAGTAAAATAGAAGTAAAAACACAAAAATAATTCGACATTCCCATACAAATCGCCCGGGCGGCCGCACACTATTGTATGGAAATGCCGAAAATTATTTTTGTTGTTTGGCTGTTATTTTAATTTTATTATACTATAAGGGTCTAGTATAGACCGTGGTTTGATTTATTACGGGTATGTCCCTTCCACGTTGTATATACAAATTATCATATTTTTTTTTTCATAGAAAGTTTGTTATAAATAGTAAATACGAGATACAAATAGTAATTATAAAATATTTATCATTTGGACTGCCTCCATGGTCCAGTGGTCAAGGCGTTTGCCTTGTGATCCGGAGGTTGTGGGTTCAATTCCCACTGGGAAGCATACTTTGTGAAAAGTTGTTTTCAGTCTGGTTAGGATATTGCAGGCTTGAATCACCTGATTATCCGAAAAGAAAGATGATTCCGTGCTGCTGAAGGGGCGTAAAGCTGTTCTGCCCTGCCCTGCCCGAATGCCTGTATGCATGCCCTGTTAGAGATAACCCTAACAGGGCAGACAGAGCCGTGTGCGGTAAGGCCCAGGCCACTTAGCGTGATGGTGGGCATGAAGGTGGAAAAGGGACATAACTATGATTCAAATTCTCGCATGAATTAACAGCTTTGCAATTTTTCTGCGTTTTAATAAACCACACTTCGTTATTTGACAGCGCGAGTGCATACAATGTTCTGTGTAACAAAGTTTTATGTCAATGTTGTTTTTATGTCAATGTTGTTTTTATGTCAATGTTGTTTTTATGTCAATGTTGTTTTTATATTTCGACTATAACTCAATGTTGTTTTTATATTCTTATGTATGCTCTCGTTTTATGAACTTCTCTGGGCTAGAAGTTGAAATATTTTTTATGTCCTAACTCAGTAGCTAGTCTTGGTTTAAAATAAAAAATATTATTTTACCTTCACCGGGTTTAAAAGCATTACAAGTAGGTACTTATTAAATGGGCGATGACAATAAAGGAGGTTAAAAAAATTATGAATAAATAATGAATTATTATTCCGCATCCGCATTAAAAAGTCCGACTAATTTTATATACATAAATTTTAACCAAAAATTATATATACATATTTTATCTATCCCAATATTACATGCTGGTTCACGCGAGCAAATCTGGGCCCAAAGTTTTATTTTCCCGAAAAATATAATAACATAAACGTTAGGTAAGAATCTATACTAATATTATAAAGCGGAAGAGTTTGTTTGTTTGTTTGTTTAAACGCGCTAATCTCAGGAACTAATGGTCCGATTTGAAAAATTCTTTTTTTGTTGGGTAGTCCATTTATAGAGGAAGGCTTTAGGCTATATAACATTCCGACAACCACGCGAACGAAGTCGCGGGCACAGCTAGTCCAATATAAAAGTAGGTTTGTTAAGTGACGTCAAAAGCCATGTTTTCTGCAACGCTGTCTCCTCGTACCCCACGGCCGTACTTCGTAAGCTCTCAACAAACATGTAGCCGAAGGCGAAACCGTTTAATACTACTTACTGTGTAGCACAGAAGGCCGTGTAGCGTAAGTTTCCGAAATAAAGTTATCTCGAAATATAACACAGCGCCTCGTCAGAATATTCCAGTAAAAAAAATAGGATATATCAAAGTCAAAGTGAAAGTCAAAATTTTTTGTTCAATGTATAATAAATATATCACTTATTGAAGGTCATTATTTTTAATTATTTTTAGTGCAAAAGCTACCGATACTAGTAAGTGTCACAGTGTAAGTAGTAGTAAGCTGGACAGAGTTTGAAAAACGTTTTTAGTAAAAAAAAAAAAAAATATTTAGTGCCTATTAAATTTCGTTATTACAAGACAAAATACACTACTGATCTTTAGCTCTTTTGATGTGTCAAAAGAACGAAAACCTATTAGTTGTCAAAAGACCGCACAGCTCCGCTTAGCATCGGGTTATCAGCATCAGCGAAATTTTGCATAGGCACCTTTACCCTAAGGGTTTGGACACATCTGTCAGCACGGAACAGCACTTTCCTATGCTGCTATCCTTTTCTGTCGCTCAGAACAGTTATTTTCTAAAGCGAGAGAGAGCGACGGAACGCTTCAGCATGGCTGGTGCTAAAGCGTTCCGTCGCTTCCGTACTAACAGATGTGTCCCAACCCTCAGGCACCCAAGGGCTGTATGCAAACTAAGCTGCGGATAAAGCCAGTATTCACTATAAATAGATATTTGGATGGTGTTATGATAAATAAATCACACAGATAGAGCTAACCCCTTATGCTCTTAGCATTAAGTCCGCCATTTGTTAAAAGTATGTTTTACTTTAGAACAATAAAGAGTATTAAATAAATAAATAACCCCCAAGTAAATTTCAGATTTGTGTTATGTGATACTATCTCAACTATACTTACTATATTTTATAACATATACATAAATAGATAAACATTCAAGACCCAAGTCAATCTGAAAAAGATCATTTTCCTGGGACAATTTTCATGGGACAGCCTGGCCTGATGGCCACAGAGGTCGTTTTGATATAGGGGTACTTAATATATTTTTTACAGATGTTATTTTTAACGTTTTATTCTATGTATCAGACACTTGACTAGAATAGCACAACTCGCCGACATCTATACTATCTATACTAATATTATAAAGCGGAAGAGTTTGTTTGTTTGTTTAAACGCGCTAATCTCAGGAACTAATGGTCCGATTTGAAAAATTATTTTTTTGTTGGGTAGTCCATTTATAGAGGAAGGCTATAGGCTATATAACATTCCGACAACCACGCGAACGAAGTCGCGAGCACAGCTAGTTAACAACAAAGTTGTCGTTTTTCGCCCGCAGCGTCCTCTTTACATGTCTTATGCATTTATCCTCGGTATCCCCCAGGCTTTCCCTTCATCTGTGAAATATCACTTATACTGTGATATTCTTCTATGTATCTTTTTTTTTCTTACAAAAAGAACTACTTTCTATATTTTTACCATAAACCAGGTTTAGTTTTTTCTAACATTGGATATCGTTATCGATCGCTTAAATATTTTTAGTACTCTGGTTTTGCTTATTCTATTTAATTTTTACTCATTCAATTCATATTTGTAATTAAGTTTTCAAATTAATTTTACTTTTAGCTTACACCTATTATACGTTTTCAGTTTTATTTTCAATAAATTTATTTTCATAATTTGTATGTTCGTTATCAAATGAACTCCCATTTCAATTGGTTATTTTCTCTCCTAATAAAATTACATAGACTTGGGCGCCGCTTCGCCATCGACAAAATGTCCAATCTCATTTAAATTGTCAATGTAACGCCGAAAGAAATCAAGCCATTATACTCCAAAATGGTAATCCGGTTCCCCCTCCCCGGATAACAAATTATCCCGCGTTGTTTGTTTTAAGTTAGTTAATTAAAACTGCCATGGTACTGCATTGCGGCTCTTGACAAGAGTTAATTCAAGACTAGTTGTACCTTGTAGCTGAAATTATATTTGTTTTGGCTTAAATATAATAAGGAATATGCATGTAATACCAATCCGGCTCATATTTTTATTTATTATTATTAATACGTGACCACGCCTAGTTAATTAATTTTTTTTTTATTGACTCCTATTTGGATTAGAAATAAATTGTTGAAAATATGCAAATATTGCGCGGGAACTTTTGACAAACAAAAGGGAAATGACGACAAAATTCACAAAAAGGAAATTACAAGTTCGGGTGCGTTCGGTAGGACTGTCCGTCCATGTAGTTTGACTATCGATGACATTCGAAATGTCTGGGTGGCGCAAAAGTAAAGACCCTATTTGGTTCAGCTATAACATTTTTTCTAAATTAGAAAACTAGATTTAGGTTTTTTTAAATGTATATTTGTGCCATTAAATTTCGTACCATTAGGATTTAAAGATGATGTCTTTTAAATGGTGACCTCCAGAGTTGATACACATTTGAGCCCTATTTATGACATTTTGCATAACTTGCCGTAACACTTCCTGCGATATGTTCGTTATTTCTTGACGAATGTTTTCTTTTAGAGCTGCGAGAGTCTGTGGCTTGTTCACATACACCCGAGATTTCAAAAAACCCCAAAGAAAGAAGTCTGGACTGGTCAGATCGGGTGATCTTGCAGGCCAAGGCAAATCGCCAAAACGAGAGATAACTCGGCCTGGAAAAGCGTCCCTCACTAAGTCCATAGTGTCGCGCGCTGTGTGTGCCGTAGCGCCGTCTTGTTGAAACCAGATGTGCTCCAGCCCCAATTCGTCCAAACTGGGTATCAAAAACTCTCGTAACATGGTTCTGTAGCGTTCTCCAGTGACAGTTATCGCATTGCCTCCAGCGTCTTCGAAAAAATAGGGTCCGATCACTCTGTCAACACAGATGCCACACCATACAGTAACTTTAAGTGGGTGTAGAGGTGTTTCTTGAATAATGCACGGATTATCAGTGCCCCAGAACCGAGTATTCTGCTTATTGACATGCCCTGAGAGATGGAAATGCGCTTCGTCACTCATAACCAATTTTGAAGGAAAATCATCCTCTTCAAGGTTGAGGTTTATGACGCGCTGGCAGTAATCTAGACGAGCTCGGTGGTCAGCAGGCAGCAGCTGATGAGTCATTTGAGTTTTATACGGGAACATCTTTAAGTCTTTCACCAAAATACGCTGCAGGGTCCGTCTGGAAATGCCCAATTGCGTGGCACGTCGCCTCGTTGATGTTTCTGGACACTCTTCCACATCTTCGCGCACAGCATCGATATTTTCAGCTGAACGGCCTGTTCTTGGTCTCCCAGACTTAGGTCTATCCAATGTTGAGCCAGTTGCTGCAAGGCGTGTGGCAAAGCGTCGAATTGTGCGACCAATCGGTGCCGGACGGTGGTGAAATCGTCGACGAAATTCACGTTGTGTTCTTATCACTGATGAATTATTCCGTAAGAACATTGACACAATTATTCCACGTTCTTGGGGAGTAAAACGGTCCATGTTTATTTTCAGTGTATTTTACATTTGTTCACTACACAATTTTCAACAACAGAATGACAGAAAATGTCATATAAAAAAAATAAAAGTATTTTCTTTAGTGCCAGTACTTTTGCGCCACCCAGTATGTACTTTTATATAGAGGTTTAACAAACATCACTGGCTGATAATATCAGAAAAAGAAAAACATGCGTTAACAGCTTCTGTCTCTAGCGGATATTGCAGACTTTGACGTCATATTTTAAAATGGCGTGTTTTAGTTGTTATAATCTAGTTGCTATTTTTAATATTTATTTTCTACATCATATACATGTTTTTCGGCACTGATTTATTTTTTGCTGCTATTTCTCGACGAGGACTATCGATTAAAAATATGAAAAAAATTCATGCATACTCTCTAACTCTAAGCTAGACTTGTACCTTTGAATTATACTCATCATTATCATCATCGTTTTTTAGTCTCCACTGCAGAAGCAATACCTTCTCTGTACTCTGTACTACCAGAGCCACATTTGGCCAGAGCAGCAAGAGGATTTGGCCTACACTCTGCACGCTGGCCAGATGGGTTAGAGACGTCTCATTAATGTTTAAAAGTGACTGTTTGTGTAGCTTAGCCGTGTGGTTCCGGCAGAGTAGAATAGGACCACTCCAAATCTTCCCGGTGATGTCGTAGAAGGCGACTTAGGAAACACGAGCTAAAGTGGACGCTTATGGACATCAATAAGACCTCTCCAACCCCTCTGGCCATCGTGGAGAATGTAGGCCAAATTTTCTGGCTAATCTAGCCAAGTATGGATCTGGTAGAACAGAGATGGTCGTGTTCTTGCAGTGGAGACTAGTAAGACCTGATGATGACGATGTGTAGCTTGTGTTTCCTAAGTCGCCTTCTATGACGGGTAGACTTGAAGTGGTCGTATTCAACTCTGCTAGAAACCACACGACTTTTGTACTCATGTACGATAATTTTGAGTAAATAATACATGCTTTAGCTGAAGGAAACAGCGTTAGGAAACCTGCACACTAATCACTATTACAGGCGTTGCTATTTTCGGCAGAGATAATAGAGTGGTTTCACTATATTATCTCTGCCGAAAATCGTCATTGTGAGCGTCTATTTCCATTCAATGACACTGGCAAGCAAGAGCCTGGCTATTAAATGTAAAATAAGTTTACTGGTCTACTCTTGACTTATTAAATTAAATCCCCTATTCACGTTAGCAGTTTGTTTGTCGGTCTGTGTGTTTCACCACTTTTAAATCATAGAACTGATTTTGATGCATTTTTTGGATGATGAGCTTTTTTCCGAACGGTTCTTTATACGGAACGGATTCGCGTAAAGCTGGAGTGATTTTTAGAAACCACAAAAGCTACTTGTACATAAACCTAACGTGAGACACATACATTAATAATATGTGATAAACGGGTAAGTCACGTAATCAGAATCACGTATATCATGTTAAAAATGTATGTAAATCACGTAGGCAAAAGATCAGCATACCCCACCAACCACCGCACTGTCACTGCGGGCAAACGCTCGCGGCGCCCACGCTACGCATCGCTAACATCAGTGCGGCTCAGGACGTCTTCGTGTACGCGTCGCGAGTCACATACGCCCTAAAAAAGGCCTCCGGATGAAGTCGAAACATGTCAGCCAGTAGCTGACTTTTTACGCGAATTACCCGTTTATCGCATATTAATAATACCGGTAGATAGTAATAAAAAAACAGTGACAGAAGTGAAAACCTGAACAAGGTGGTCTTGGTAACGGTAACAGTGTCGCGAGTTCAATGGTTTTTTTCCCATCTCAAACAATGCCCAACACGCTTAAAAAAGTTTTCACTTCATTAATGTAATTTAATACAAATATATCAACCAACAAAATATACTGAAACTATTTTAAGAGTGACTTCAGTCCATGATATTAAACAACTTTTCCCAAGGAACATATATCGTAATATAATGAAATAAAAAAAAAAGTGTTGGAAATAAATAAAATAAAATAAATTTAATTTTTGACTTTCCATACAAACTCGGATTAGCTGATCGGTCAACAAATATTTGAGGCCAAAAAATATTGTTCATATTTCGATATATGTACCTTGGGGAAAGTTGTTCAGTACGAGTATCATGGACCGAATCCACTCTTGAAATAGTTTTAGTATATTTTGTTAGTCCCTGTATAAGTATGACGCAAACTTAAAGTAAAACCTAGCGCGCAACGTGGATTACAAATTACAATAGCTTTAAATCTATTAGCGGCGGCCGGCGGTGAATATTCAAATTCGAAAATTCGCCGTTTTGGATATTCCCGAACTTTACGGGGTGTAATAATTACAATTATTTCTATTGGAATCACCGAGAGTACCTATTGAATGGCAATTACATGATGTCATTAATTCAGTTGTGGTGTTTGCTTGGGTTTTTGAATGAAGTTGTGACGACTCCTAGCCAAATTATATCAATGTGTAAACAGAGACAATACAATCTGACACACAATTTTTTGTGTCAGATTGTTTTTTGTGATTGATTGGTGAAAACAATCTTTATATTACAAAAACAATCTCACGTGACAGTAGTCTGTTGTATTGTCTTTGTTTACACACACTCACTGTTACCAACTGTACTCAGTACCACGATCAACACAGTACAAATAATTACTCTAATAAAGATTTTTTTGTAATCTTTACTTATAAAGAGAAAAGATTTGATTTCAAAAACTGATACGATTTCAAAAATTATTTTATCCACAGAAATCTACATTATCATCAGCGAGTAATGGGCCATATTTTATTTGGCCCGCGGTCATCATTTTTCAAGTCAAATAGAGCTCTAAATATCAGTTTTTCTGCATTAAGAAATCTAAAATCACGTTGAAAATGGATATGATCAATGGCAAGTGACACTATTTAATGACGTTTTATTCTCATAACAGTACAAAACAATTTATTTTTGACCCAGTTTGACGAAAGGAAAGCCATTTATTGTTTCTTTGCAGAAGTCGCATACTCCGATATTGTAGCACCAACGCCAGCGATTACGAACTACAGTGTGCTACTGCGCTACGCCGTAGTCGCTTCGGCTACGAAGTTAAATGTTAAGGCCGTACCTAAATTTTCCGGGGTCCAGTGCTGCCCCCATTTAAAATTAATCATTTCAAAGAAAACGGAGACATTATTTAAAATTTTGCTACTACCAAGTCCTAGATAACCTTTCAAATTATTATATGAACTACTGTTTACAGTTTATAATGAGAACGTTAAGCTTTACTACGCACATTTGCCAAAAGTGGCCGTTTTTCGCAAATGTGCGTAGTAAAGCTTAACGTTCTCACTTTAAACTGTAAACAGTAGTTCATAAAATACTTTGAAGGGTTATCTAGGACTTGGTAGTAGCAGAATTTTAAATAATGTCTCCGTTTTCTTTGAAATTATTTATTTTAAATGGGGGCAGCACTGGACCCCGGAAAATTTAGGTACGGCCTTAAATATATAACTTAAAAATATACGCGCTCGTAGCTGCTAAGCTACGAGCGCGTTATAGACAAGTACAAGATATAGTTCCCATTTCGCTCGATTTTATTGCTTTTCTTTCATTTGGTTTAATTTTCTTGTATTAGGTGTTTCGATCCCCGACGCGACTAGTTCTAAGGAGCTTAGATCATTTAACTCATGTTGTTTCGTTTTTGTTTAAAAAGTGACTTTTTTAACGTAAGGTCCTAGCCTCGATCCCCAGCCAGGACAAGCTAGATAATGACCTTTTTAGAATTGTCTTGTTTCTTGGGTTTATCTATATGTGTAATAATTATAAAATATAGTACAGTTGAGCAGTATACGTTGAGGCCAGCTCAATCTGTGTAATTTATCCTTATCTATTTTTTTATTTAATGTGTCATTATTAATAAAAAATTGTCCGCGTGACACAATGTCGTGACTTTGCTTAACACTTCGCCTGCTGAAAAATGCACCGTGTGTTTTGCGAAAACGAAAACACATACGGTGCGTTTTCAGCAAGCAAAGTGTAAGGAGAAATAGATGAGCTCACAATGTATCCTTAGAAACATCATTGAAACAAGTTAGCCAACTTCAAAAGGGCAAGACCCTCCACTTGAAACAACTCCAACTTTTTAAAGCCTTTAAAACATATATCAAAGGGAACATTGATATGTTTGTTTAGTCCTAAGGGAGTGAGGAGTCCCAAATGGTCTCGAGCGCACTCAGGTCGGTTTCAGAAATTATGACAGACCACTTATCTAGGTATAGACAAAACAAGTACGCATTTATGTTTTGAATGAATGTAATATCTTTTTATTAGTAGATATGCGCAATGATACAAAGATAATGTAAGGTCAAAAGCAAGATTAATGATAAACGTTAATTATGTTATATTTATTTATTTAACATTATTATTAACTCTTTTTCATGAAAATTATATATTAAATTAGAAGAGAGTTAAGAACAAAACTATTTTTCATTAAAATAGCATTATGAGACGTTTTATAAATAAGTACGAGATAAAAAAAATTTGTTCTGTACATATGTTACCTACTATTGTGGAGTAAATTGGTTTTTCAAAGGTAAAGTAGTGGTCATGCGAATAAGTTAAGATAATTTTAGCACTTCAACTGCTGAAAAACGCGCTGGAACTGATCAATTTATTTTGGTATTCCTAGAAGAAAAGCTTTACAATAGACATTTTAAAATGGGTAAAGTAGCTAATAAGCTACTTGAATAATAATTCATTAAAACGTAAATAATTACGCACATTCTTTATTAGATATAGGCATTTACTATGGACCTCTACTTGTTACGATCTTGATAGACCTCTTTCATGTCACCTTAATTTGTGATGAGTGTAGATAAATGCAAGAGGTCTAATTATACAGGGTGACTTTTTAACTAGCAGCCGAATTTTTAAAGCAAGAAATTGAAAAAAAAATATTGTCCTCCGTAAGAAAATTCGTTTGGCTGAGCGTTATTTTGTATGGAAGTTCAAAATATTTTTGAAATGAAAACTTCTATAGGCGCGTTGGGCATTTTGAGATTTGAGATGGAAAAAACCATTGAACTCGCGACTCTGTTCCCGTAACCGACACCACCCTGTTCAAGTTTTCACTTCTTCGGCACTCCCGAAGTGCCATTGTTTTGTTTTTTTGCCGACACGTTGACTGCCAGCATTGCAGACACAATATATTTTTTATTGTTTGACGGTCACCGTGACCGTCATGGCATTTAAAGACTTAATTAATTTTATGGAAAGATATTCAGGATCATGAGTTTTTATGGAAAAATTGGGCTAGTGGATAATATTTATTATAATTAAACAAACCATGGAACTTGCGTTATCTATTCGCATATTGATCTGTGTAAACTGCAAAGTAAGAGCAAAATGTCGGGAGTTAGGACACGCTCTGAAATTCGCAATCGCCCCATTTTCGGAGTTTTTAGCGCGACTCGTTTCAGTTCCAGTTCTGTTTTAGTTGACACAGCACTATCGGTTTTTAGTCTGTCGCGCTTCTCAGTCGATTTATGTTTTATTCTAGAAACTTCGATGCAATGGTGATCGAGTGGTCCAATAACCTGTATTCTGATTGATAAGTGCAATATCATTGAAAATATACGAGTAAAAAGTTTACTCGGTACTGTATGAAATAAATAAAAGAAACAACTTCGATACAAAATTCATGGAACTTCTATTTGAAATTATGTGAAGTTCAATGAAGTCTGTTTATTTGTTTATCTAAATATAATTTCAATTTAATTTTATTTATTCAAAACTGATCCATGAATTTCACGAACTGTATTTATTTATACAAGGATTTATCGGCAACAGGCTTCTTGAAAAGGTTACAAACATTTATTTTAGTCCTTTTTTATATCCAGTTTTTTTTTTCTTTAGTTAGTAGTTATTTACTACTTCGAATACACTGTACATTTTACCAAAATCATTTTGTAATTGGAAAGCAAACAAATTGTTAGTTTTTATTTACAGCAGTTTTCCAAAGATAAATAAATAATAAAATAATACTGGGAAAATGATAATAACACAATTACAACATAAATATACTGGGTGGCGCAAAAGTACTGGCACTAAAGAAAATACTTTTATTTTTTTTATATGACATTTTCTGTGATTCTGTTGTTGAAAATTGTGTAGTGAACAAATGTAAAATACACTGAAAATAAACATGGACCGTTTTACTCCCCAAGAACGTGGAATAATTGTGTCAATGTTCTTACGGAATAATTCATCAGTGATAAGAACACAACGTGAATTTCGTCGACGATTTCACCACCGTCCGGCACCGATTGGTCGCACAATTCGACGCTTTGCCACACGCCTTGAAGCAACTGGCTCAACATTGGATAGACCTAAGTCTGGGAGACCAAGAACAGGCCGTTCAGCTGAAAATATCGATGCTGTGCGCGAAGATGTGGAAGAGTGTCCAGAAACATCAACGAGGCGACGTGCCACGCAATTGGGCATTTCCAGACGGACCCTGCAGCGTATTTTGGTGAAAGACTTAAAGATGTTCCCGTATAAAACTCAAATGACTCATCAGCTGCTGCCTGCTGACCACCGAGCTCGTCTAGATTACTGCCAGCGCGTCATAAACCTCAACCTTGAAGAGGATGATTTTCCTTCAAAATTGGTTATGAGTGACGAAGCGCATTTCCATCTCTCAGGGCATGTCAATAAGCAGAATACTCGGTTCTGGGGCACTGATAATCCGCGCATTATTCAAGAAACACCTCTACACCCACTAAAAGTTACTGTATGGTGTGGCATCTGTGTTGACAGAGTGATCGGACCCTATTTTTTCGAAGACGCTGGAGGCAATGCGATAACTGTCACTGGAGAACGCTACAGAACCATGTTACGAGAGTTTTTAATACCCAGTTTGGACGAATTGGGGCTGGAGCACATCTGGTTTCAACAAGACGGCGCTACGGCACACAGCGCGCGACACTATGGACTTAGTGAGGGACGCTTTTCCAGGCCGAGTTATCTCTCGTTTTGGCGATTTGCCTTGGCCTGCAAGATCACCCGATCTGACCAGTCCAGACTTCTTTCTTTGGGGTTTTTTGAAATCTCGGGTGTATGTGAACAAGCCACAGACTCTCGCAGCTCTAAAAGAAAACATTCGTCAAGAAATAACGAACATATCGCAGGAAGTGTTACGGCAAGTTATGCAAAATGTCATAAATAGGGCTCAAATGTGTATCAACTCTGGAGGTCACCATTTAAAAGACATCATCTTTAAATCCTAATGGTACGAAATTTAATGGCACAAATATACATTTAAAAAAACCTAAATCTAGTTTTCTAATTTAGAAAAAATGTTATAGCTGAACCAAATAGGGTCTTTACTTTTGCGCCACCCAGTATATGTAGAGAAAGGAGCAGCTGAAGCGATCAAAGGATGTAAGTCCAGGGCCCGTCCTGGACTAATATATAGCTTTCTAGCTAGTGCTCGCGGCGTTGCCCTTTTAGCCGTTTTCGCGTGAAAGCGGAAAAAACTTAAAACAAAATATGCGTATATGTATGTATAGCGATGTATATCCATACATCCATAGAATCTTATGCATTTATAATATTAATAGGATTGGAAGAATATTTTCTAACACAGGCATATGTTTGCTTACAAGAAATCCCTGATCGCTAAACCAGTGCTGTAAAAACTACAGAAATGAATAAACTATTTTGATTTGTATTTTTGATTTTTTGATATTATGCTCGGCATCATTTTTATGAATTTTATACCAATCTAACTCATGGATATTTATTTTTGTGGGCTTTTACTTATTTTTGGAAAAAGATTGTAAGATAGTAAATAATTAATAATAAAGACATCACAATCTCTTCAGAATAATAGTACAAGGAAAAATAAAAGGGAGACGAGAATAAAGTTTGTCCAATACATTAAAGAAAAGTTAGGAGTAAGGTCCTACCAGGATATCTAAAAGAGGACAGAGATCTTCTTAACTCCAAGGACAAGAACAAGCTCTTAAATTACATGAAGAAGAGAAATAAATAGATGAGGACGAATCATACTAATTAGTAAGTTTAAATTTGCATTATCGGATACTAACTTAACGATACTATCTATATATATATATATATATATATATATAATAAACGGGCAAGTGCGAGTCGGACTCGTACATGAAGGGTTCCGTACCACCGTACAATGTTTTAAAACGCTGAAGAAACAAGTTTCTTGTATGACGACCCCCTTTAATTATAAAGTTTTTTATTTTATTTTTAGTATTTGTTATTATAATGGTCATTGTAATACATAATCGGTGAAAATTTCAGATGGCTAGCTTTTACGGTTCAAGAGATAGAGCCCTGTGACAGACGGACAGACAGACAGCGGAGTCTCAGTAATAGGGTCCCGATTGCACCCTTCGGGTACGGAACCCTAAAAATGAATGTTTGTCTTTATATCCTTTATAAAATCGTAAACGGCTTGACCGATTTCGATAATATTGTTCAGGGATGGTTAAGGAAAAAAAATTGGCGTAGCAACGCGCGCAGGGTACAGCTAGTATTTTATAAAAAATACATACACATAATAGAAGAACACCATTTTCCAACTTGCCCTGGCTAAAGATGGAATCCAAAATCTACACGACTTACGACACCACAACCTCCATGGCGTAACTGTCAACACGCTCTTGTCTATTTTGCCATTGAAGTCAATCACATGTGTAAGACTGTCAGTATAGTGGACTAGACCACAACTATTTATTTAATAGGAGTTACTTCAGTATTCACCACTCGACCACTATTTATACTATACAACCTGGAAGGGACAAACCCGTAATAAATCGAAACATGGGCTATACTAGATCACTAAAGTATACTTAATGTAATAAAAATAACAGTCAAAAAATCAAAAAAAATCTACATTCCCATACAAATCACCCGTGTCGGCTGCACACTTGTGTATGGTAAAGCAAATTTTTTTTTAATTTTTTTTATTCCATTATACGAGTACTATAATGATAATAAATAAATAAATACGGACAAATCACACTGATTAAGCTAGCCCCAAAGTAAGTTTTAAACTTGTGTTATGGGATACTAACTCAACGATACTATATTTTATGATAAATACATATATAGATAACACCCAAGACCCAGGACAATTTGAAAAAGGCCATTTTCCAACTTGCCCTGGCTGGGGATCGAACCCAGAACCTCCGGATTAGCGGTCTAGCGTGTTAACCATTAATGATAATGATCTAGTATAGACCGTACTTAGTTCAATTTATTAAGGGTACGTCCCTAACACGTTGTTTACTATTCGAAACCCACGAAACAAAAACACGGGTATTGAACATAAAAATAATGGCAAAAAGGATGGTTCAGCTCAGACTGAAACCAAGCGATAAAAAAATCAGCTATCATGAACATATTGCGAGGAAAATTACAGTACAGAATTCATGGACAAATTAATTTAAAACATACGGCGCACCCGGCGGCGCCCCGGTAGCGTGGCAGCCGCGACCTGCTCACTTAAAATGAGATAATTCTTTAAAAGAGGTGTTTATTACACATATTATAAACTACCTATATTGTTGATATCCTATATTAAAAGTTGACCTAAAATTATTTACGGTCTAGTTAAGTAATAAGTCTTGAAAAAAGTGTAATTGGGAAGGTATTAAGGTAAATTAATGTTTTTTACCAAAAAAAAAACCAACCGACCTCATTTACTTTGAGGAGTTTCGTCTTTACCAAATTAATATGGCACCAACTTGGTAGTAAAGGCTTTCAAATAAAAAAGATTTATCATAAAGACCAAGATATCGCGTAACATACATACAAAAAAAAAACATACCTACTGGTCGAATTGATAACCTCCTCCATTTTTGAAGTCGGTTTATAACATGTTTTTTCACAAAAACTACATGTCTAGTAGTTTAGTATAGTAATTAATAGTAATAGCACAGAATACATAGGAGTACAAATTTACTACTTACTTCATACAATTCTACGTACATGCAGTAAACTGCATTTAGTCTTAATCCCTTACCAGATGATGCTAGGTTAGAAGTAATCTTTTGAATGGTAACGTAGATTTGCGTATTATTAAACCAAAACTTATTTATTTACAGACATAAGTAAATAAGTACTTACAGTAAATTTTTACGACTCGACCTTTGTTACAAATATTACTGAACGTCATCTAGCGTTTGTCTAAACCTATCCTAGGATTGGTTCTGGTCTACCCTTTGGGTTGAGGAGGTCAGACGACAATCGCTCTGTGTAAAAAACCAGTAACCTCGTCAAATCACCTAGGTTAGGTAGCGGACCCCGGGCTCTGAAGCGTTACCGCTGAGGATGCAACCGGGAATACTCGGTTAATGATGATGACATAAGTAAATAATTACAGTAAGTTTTTACGACTCCTTTGTTACAAATATTGACCAGACATTTCAAAAGAAACGTAATAAGCTAATTTCGATGAGCACTTCACTGCGAGTCCGGGAGCGGTCAGATAAATGAGTTAGGCCACAGAAGCGCAATCCAGCTAAGTGCATATTACAGCCAGCCTCGTTGATGCACTTTAAGCTGTATCATAGTACAGAAACTACAGAAATAACACACTGGAAGCAGGGGTTTGCCGCAAAACTATAGCACAGAAGACAGTAAGAGTACATACAGAACGGAATCTCCTAAGGTACCCCGCACCTCTCCCCCGTTTTTGTGCCACCGTGTGCCGCAGTACACGTCAATGCGTGTGTGTTCGCCCGCTCTCGTACCTCGACAAGGCGAGAACGGGGGAGAGGTGCGAGGACGGGGAACGGGGACGCATATTGCGCGGGACCTTAGGAGATACCGTTCTGTATGTAATACTCCTGTCATCTGTGACTATAGCCAAGGCGTACAACCTGCAATAGGGATGTGGTCTCGCCGAATAATATTATTTTATTTAGTCCGTCAGTTAGATTAACCAAAATAAAAGGATGTTTTTTTGGTTCATCAAATTCATAAATTCATATAACGAATTGAAGTTTCGAAGTGCGGGCGATCAATGTCACCGCCTAGTAAAAAACTTACAAGATTGTGACATCATCCGAAATTAAAATGCACTGTATCTTCGTCACTATTAGCTAATCAGAGAAAAGCAAAAATACGTGTACAATATTTCTTTAATAATCTACCTGATGAGCCAAAAATATTTCTTTAGTCCACATCTGAATTATGATGAGCATTTTTAGCGGACGGGATGCAAGCGGGAGCGTGCTTATATGAGCCAAAGTTACAAATACATATACATTATCACATCTTTATCCCTAACAGGTAGACAGAACCTGGGGCAGTCAGATCCAAAGGCTCCGTGATGGTGAGCGTCGTAAAAATAGGAAAAGGGAAAAACTAGTGATGGATATATACTCGTAATAGCATTGCCTATTAACACGATTCATATTCTCGCGCATTCCCTCGATCGGCTCTTACGATCTGTGTGGGAAGAGAAGCAGCTGTTAAATTCTAAGATTTTTCTTCTCTACGAGACCAGCATGGAAGGAAAATGTGTAAAAAAACAAATTGTTCACGTGCCTTTTTTATTTAGGCTCGCTGACAGTTCCAAACTCGTCGAGTTAATTTTTAAGGTGAATACGAGATATTAAAATTATTTTAATTTTATTACTTTACTTGAAAATTTGGAAACAATTGAAAGGAACTTCTTCCAGTAGACCCGCGAGAGGAAATGGAAAGAAAGAGGTAATTGGCGTGCAATGTTACGTTAAGGCCGTACCTGAATTTTCCGGGGTCCAGTGCTGCCCCATTTAAAATAAATCATTTCAAAGAAAACGGAGACATTATTTAAAATTCTGCTACTACCAAGTTCTAGATAACCCTTCAAAGTATTTTATGAACTACTGTTTACAGTTTAAAGTGAGAACGTTAAGCTTTACTACGCACATTTGCAAAAAACGGCCAATTTTAGCAAATGTGCGTTGTAAAGCTTAACGTGATCTTTATAAACTGTAAACAGTTGTAAGACACTGTAAAGAAAACAGAGACATGAACATGTCTCTGTTTTCTTTTCAATGAATTATTTTAAATGGGGGCAGCACTGGACCCCGGAAAATTCAGGTACGGCCTTAATAACGAAATTTATAATGCAGAAACCTAAGCAGCTTGAATAATTTCACTCGAGTGTTGGCGACAGACACATTCGATAGCACGAGACAACTTCTCGAGTGTCGGTGCTTTGAGCGTTCCTGTGTGCGGACCCCTGCGGCTGCAGTACCGACTTATCAGTCAGATAGGACTTCGTTAATCTCGCCACACATACACATGTACGTACTTTATCACTAAGTGTACAGGAAGTTAAAGTGTACCTCTAATAAGTTGTTCAAAAAAATTCATTTTTTCGTACAAGTTTTTATTGTGAAGTGACAAAGTGCTGAAGATAATACATTTGTATTATGCTCAAAGTCAATGGGGTCGAGTCGGAAACCGAGAAGTGGTTCAAATGTAACTTGCAAGATTTGGCCCAAACATACGAGTACCTACAAGCTACATTGCAAGTTCAATAAAAGCTTGTGATATACCTACATTTAGCGGGCTCTGGGTGGCGTAGTAAGGGGTTGGGTCTGAAATATCTCGGTCTTGGGTTTTTTCCTGGTTTCTCAAGATAGTAATTAATTATTTATTTAATAGAATAATAGTATTAATTAATTAATTGTTGAAAGAATATAGACTATCACCTGTCGTGCACTTCCAGAGCCACACAGTAAAGCAATGCTTGCAATTTGCGTGCTGCCATCTCTATAAGCAGCTCGTACTAATGATTTGTTACCAAGTTTCTGCTCTTTACGTGCCCTCTAAAAGTTTGTATGACATTGGCACCCACTAGCTGCGCTGCAGCTGTTAGAACGACTTACATAAATCTAGGCTTTAGTTTCGTTGTCGTTTGTTGGCTAAATGCGATAGACATGGAATGTGATACCGAACTTAAAGTGACCGACCGTGTTTTCAAACGGCTTCTTATTACGGTAGTGTACTAGAAAAACACATAAACTTTGCCTCGCTGTACAAAACAAAGTGCAGTTACGTTCCATATTTCACCAGACGGATTCATCATATCCAAGGATTTCCAAAACGACCGATCGGAAGCGGCCTGCATCCAGCGAAGAACCGATGGCCGATGGGGCAGAAAGGTTCTCGAATGGCGGCCACGTACCGACAGGCGCAGCGTAGGACACCCACCTGCTAGGTGGTCAGACGACCTGAGCAAGGTTGCAGTAAAACCAGATGGATTAAATTATACAAATATATTGTAAAGAGTTATCTATATCTATACTTCTATACTAATATTATAAAGAGGAAAGATTTGTACCTATTTTTGTATGTTTGTATGTTTTTAATGAATAGGCTCAAAAAGTACTGGGCCGATTTAAAAAATTCTTTCACCGTTGGAAAGCTACACTATTCCCGAGTGACATAGGCTATGTGTGTACCACGGGCGAAGCCGGGGTGGACTGCTAGTACAAATATAATTTAAATGTAAATGTTACAAATATGGTAACAATATGGTATAATTTTCTATTCCACCATACATTTTACACCACCGTATACCACTTTATATAAGTATCAGGTATATTACATATACCGTTAGTACCGCTACACACGAAACGGATCCCTTGGCCCGGATTATTCTGACACTTATGATCTGATCATGATTTTTTAGGTCTATTCTAACATGTTAAAATGATAAAAATGCATCTTAAATAATTTTAAAAGCATGTATAAGTACATATTTAGCTTTTTAAAATTATTTAGATCGTCCAGTAAAGACAAGTCTCTGTGTATATCCTACATATTGTACTGGAGTTTAGTCTGTCTCGGATCTCAGCAGTGACTTGACATCTTAAAGGAGAAATCTAACGAATTGCAGGACTCAGCTTCCTATTGAGTGCAACTTGTGAGACGCAATGCGCAACTGGGCAACTGGACGTACCGAGAAACTCCGGATAGTCTGAACAAAAATATATTTTTGTTATTTTTAATGGAGACATAAAAATTATATATTCATATCGAATTACCTAAACAACTTAGTTTAGATTTCTATCTTGCATGCCTGTATACTTTTTTAACCGACATCCAAAAAGGAGGTTATCAATTCTACCCGTATGGTTTTTTTTAACGTTTGTACGTTATGTATGTTACGCGATTACTTCGCTATTTATGAACCGATTTTGATGATTCTGAAAGTGGCCTTTGAGTCTTTGCCTGCTTAGAGCCGCAATACCCAAAATGCTCTGTCCCCCCATTAGGGATAAAGACGTGATAGTATCATCATCAAAGTCTTTTTTTTTGTCTCCACTGCAGGATCATGGCCCTCTCTGTACTACCACAGCCATTTATTAGCCAGAGCAGTCAAAAGATTTGGCCTACACTCTCCACGCTGGCCAGACGGGTTGGAGGGGTCTCATTGATGTTTATAAGCTTTTGTGTTTCCTAAGTCGTCTTCTACGACATCAACGGGAAGACTTGGGGTGGTCCTATTCTACTCTGCCGGGAACCACACGGCACGTGATAGTATGTGTGCAGATTAATTATACTCATGTATTATGTGCGAGTACCTTACGTATGAACAGATATACAGAAATTGTTACTTAGCACCAAATTGATGGAAATGCGATTGGCGATACGGTGCCTAATTGATTTAGTGTCCACCGGAGGGTTAGTTAGTTCCCAATGGATGAGCTGAATCCATTACCATTGATTTCATTTCAGTTCCTGACGAGACAGACTGAACCAGGTCTCGCAAGACCAAGAACTGGAGTGACCTATATGTAATATTTGATTATATAATAATCAAATTGTGTAATCTGTGCCCAAACTACATACTAGAAATACAGAATGATTTTAAATCTTCTAGCAGCCTACTGCCGATGTTATATAAACCAAAGATATTACCCGACAAATGCATACTTAAAATAGCCCATTTGAATGTCACCGCTACTGGGCGACTGTTGGTCGGGTAGGGCAACGGCCGCGCGTATAGTAAAGTCAATAGGTTAGCCATATATTAGAAATTTGGAAAAAAAATACTAAAAATACGTAATTCTTTTTTTACTGTTTTGTTTTCTTACGATTACGATAAACCGTGCCATATATGACCGTGACCGTTGCATATAAAGAATGCAGTGACTACGGTACTTATAAGAATAGCTAAGTAAATAGCGTTAGTGTTGGCCGTTGCAGCCGGTCGATGGCAGTCTTGACCTTTGTTTTGGTTCTAGGTCGGCCGTCGCGTGCTATCTGCAATCGCCTGCCTCTTTTGGTATGTTGCAGCAGAACTAAACATTATCTTAAATTGTTTGTATTTTATTTTATATTATAGGTACAACCCCTTTGGGAATCAAAGGTCCTTTGGGAGGCTTGCGTAGAGATACAGATCCAACACCCAGAAGCCCTTTGTTTGGAGAAGTTTATGTTTTGTGGCACTCCCGACAAGACTCATTCATGGATATACCATTGAAAGGTAAACATTCTCAACAAAAAAGGTTTGTTACCTACCAAATTATTGCTAGATATCTAAAATGCCATGGCATTAATTATTCTGACGACGAACTCTATTACATTAAATTATGAAATAAAAAATAGTGAAAATATACCACGCAAGGGCGCAAGCCTACTCGTAATGCGTGTTATAGAAATATCAAATGGTGGCGAGATCCGGCATACTGAGTTGAATACATTATGGTTCAGTTGGTTAGAGCATGGTCGTATTTAGACGAAGGTTGCGAGTTTTTTAGTACTGTATCTTGAATGCCTAAAAACTCTATAAACATAAGGAATTCTATTTTTTTTACTAGCCTATAGTGTCCCATTGTTGGGCAAAGGCCTCCCCTCCAGCCTTCCATGTATCTCTGTTAGTGGCGACAGAATGTGGAATTCTATTACTTCGCAAAAATATGTTTTTAAGACAATACAGTACGAGTATTAATATTTTTTTTCGAGATGTTTACGCAAGTAGTGTCACGGTTCCCTGGACCAACAGTACCGGCTCAAAATAACTTCCCTTGCGGTCCATTATTTTCTTAACCTTCCACAAACATGTCTCAGGTAGCGGCCCTTGTCCGAACTCCTCCCGAGGGAGCCCATTAGACATCCACCCTAAAGTATTCGATTTGAGTAGCTTCTTAGGGGTTGCTAATAGAAATTAGTCCGTAGATAATTAATGCAAAAGTGAGCCTAAATTCATTGTTGCCGTCTTTGTTGACAATAAAAGCCGGTACGAAAAAAGTTTTCTTTTCGGAAAAGGCTTTTATATAACATTATTACAAGGAGAATATAGCTATGGCAATTTACATATACTCATATAGGGTAAACTATTTTGTATACATACATTTAATTTCTTAATATTTTATTTTCTTTGAAATAAGATATCATCTGGAAAATTATTCTACTCCGTGGAGAAAATGTAGGCTATTTCCCCCAAGCATTCCGAATAGTTCGGACTCACATGGGGAGAGCAGGAAAACGAGTTCGTTTCCATTGATGAATTAGTAATACTTGTCACTTCCATCCCCTGCCGGATTCCTGACACCCTCAAACTGATTGCCTGCCGCCATTGAGATGTAAAATAGTGGACAACACATAGATAGTAAGAGTTCTTACTTAGTTATCTATTAGCATGGTCTAGAGTTCATACGGATGTGGCCAACTATGACGAGATTCCTCCTCTCTGCTTTGCAGTGCCCAACAGGGTCCTTAAATGAGTGTGGGATCATACAACACTGTATATGTATATGTTATCTGCATGTAATTTAAGGAGCAATAAAGTATTGAGTATTGGGCCTAAAAAATATTTTTAGCTCATCGGGTAATACATTATTAAAAAAGAATATATTTCTGATTAGCAAATAGTTACAAAGATACAGCGCAGTTCAAGTCCGCAGACGTCAATCACCCCCACTCCGAAACTGTGACGCGCTGTATCTTTGTGAATTTTCACTACTTTGATAAACCTTAGAGATTATCCAAAAATAATGGACCTATATAAAAATATAGGTCCATTATTTTCCAAAACGAGAGTACACGAGAAAAAATATTTTATTTAGTACTTCAGATTATCCAAAAATAATGGACCTATATTTTTATATAGGTCCATTATTTTTGGATAATCTGAAGTACTAAATAAAATATTTTTTCTCGTGTACTCTCGTTTTGGTACTAATTAGCCTTGTCCAACCAGCTAAATGGACCAAGAGCCGTAGACTGGCCAAATCTTCCTCAGGCTCAAATTACATTGCCTCGGAACAGAAGCGAATTTTTGAAACTCATCGTTGAAATTAATGCAATACATTAATTTCAACGATGCTTAGCATATTGAACCTTATGTCAATGTTGTATTGTATAAAATTGTGTCATCAAAAAGAATTCCGCAGAATTTGTACTACATTCTCCTAGATTATAGAAGTCATTATCCACTGTGAATTTCTTAAAATCCTTCTAGGTTCCGTGGCAATGTAAATTGAGCCTTATTTTCTCAAATCATTTGCGTGCGATGAAGTAGTTTTAGTATGTATTTTCAGTTTACGCATACTCGATAGTTTGAAAACAGGACTAAATTACTTGTACAGGGGCTGAGTTTGGGCCCCTGTACCAGTAAATCAGTCCTGCTTCAACTCTGGCAACTATTTTAATACTTTCTGTAAGCAGCCAGACCGATCGGACTTGTCAAACATCCTGCCAGACGCAAGTTCTGTAAAACACGTATACACGTGTCTGGCATTATATTCGGCAGGCCAAACGTAGGTAGGTAAATTCTGTAAAACACGTGTAGGTACACGTATCTGGCATTATATTTGGCAGGTCTGGCTACTAACAGAAAGTATTAAAATAGTTGTTGAGTAATATATGTATGTGGGTATATAAAAATCAGAGTTTGGGCCCCTGTGCCAGTAAATCGGCAACTGTTTTCAAACTAGCGAGTATGCGTAAACTGAAAGTGTATCTCGTACTAATATATGATAAGTGAAAAAATAAGAAAGGTCTGGCAGATCTGCGGCTCTTGGTCCAAAATATTTCAGCGCGAGCGGTTCGCACCCTCTGAGATTCGGTGACAAACGCTTGCGATCATTGTTTCAATATGGCCGCCGATGCGTCACTGTCATGGCGGCGCTGCTCGATTACAGCGAATTAATTCAGAAACCACAGCCGGTTGATCAATATTGTGATAGCAGTGCCTGTTAACTTGTATTTCCGCCCCGGCAATGAGCTTATAAGGAGAAATTATTTAATTATCTCTTGGCTATGGAGCCATGATTTATTTTATATTTAAGTAGTTACATTCATTGACTTATATATTACTATACCTATATGTATTAAGTAACCTGAAAAATATAAGTAAGTATCTCAAAATATTATTCATGATTTTAGTAATAATATGCTGCGTATTTACGCAGCATATTATTACAGCATAAATATACGCTGCCGATTTATCATAAGGTATTCCCATTTATGGGCTTCTGCCATTGTTCTTTTCCGCAATATGGCACGGTCTTCTAACTTACTATTTGTCTACCTTTACCTACATTTCTTGTAATTTGATGGTAATATTCAGATTGACCCTTACATGAGGGGCAATGTATATGACACGGATACGGGAGTAAATGAAGTCTGTTATCACTCAAGCATCTACTCAAAACAAACGCTAACGGTACTGATCTGTAACAAGTAATATTTAGAAAAATAAAAAAACCCGACTGCGTGAAACGTTTCCGAAAATCCGCCATTTTTTTTTAAAGTTTTTATATAGGTACCCAGTGTCACTCTGGCAAACCATTTCACCGCGAGACTTTATATCAGTTGTCGTGCTCCCAGCGCGAGGAACAGTAAATATCCATAGTAATTGGTCGGATATATACGACGTTCGCGGTTAAAGGGTTAAGAAGAATCTAACGACGCTTCTCAAGCTAAAATCTATCAAGCCGTCTAGGCTGCAGAGCATGCTCAGCGTGCCAAAGAAATATATACCCTCGAAAAACCATCCTCCTTCTGGCAGTAGGGTAAAAAATAATAAGTCGAGGGCCATTTATAAATACCTCGGTACCTAGTCATTTATTTTGATTCAGAATCGAGCCCATTTCCTGTCAATATCCGGGGCATCGCTATAAACTCAAGGGAATATCCGTAATCCATAACGTAATTTTTCTCTCTTAGAAATGGGCAAAGTTACTCAAAGTTTGATACATTGATTGCTCAACAAAAAATATTGTATCTCGTGGGGTAGTATTGGGCCCCGACATAGGTATAGTCCCTACAGTCTTCTTCATCTTAGTGCGTTGCATCCTCAGCTGTGCTGCTTCGGAGCCGAGGTGCGCTTGCCCACTTTTTCTTCTCCAAATATAACATGCATGTCAATGTCAATAGTCTAAGGATGCCGAAGATTATACAAAATTGAGAAGAAATAACTTGGCTATAGTTTTACGATCCCCTGCCTGACGTCAACCCTCCTTGGGAATACATTGGAGCAAAACCTTTTACAATATTAACCGATCGGTGCCCGACGTCAAACCTCCTTGGGAATGCAGTTGTAGCACGAGATGTTCGTGTTTAGTGCTTAGTCGCGTCTTACGACATCCACAGGAAGAGATAGAGTGGTTCTATTCTAGGCCATAATCCACACGGTTTAGTGCCATTGGTCGATAATACTCGAATGAGTACCTCAGCCTTAAATCTAAAGACTGAACCCACCATAAGAACAACCTTTCTTGTAAAACCAATGTTTAAACTGGATTTTTATTTCAAATTCGAAAAGTTATCATTAATGATTGATTTCCATTAGCTAATACAATCAGTGTGATTTGTCCCTATATTTTTATTTATTTATTCTCTTCAAAGTACTTGAACATCAGTTTTCATTTTCATTTGTACCGTAATATAAGTTTTTTTTAAAAAAACACATTTTTTCGTACAAGCTTTTATTATGAGGCCTAAGTAAGACAAATGTAATAAGCCCAAACTCGTGTCGAGGTTGTGTCGTCGTTTTATTACATGGTTCCTATAGCCACCTTTCAGCTCCGTCATCAGATCAGCTTCTTGTTATAATAAGTCATCTGATTGACATTAGCATAAATAATTAAATTTTTAACAAAAAAACCAACCGTCTTAAATTTTTTTTAGGAATTTCTTCCATATCTCCAAAGTTCTTCATCATATCTTGACCAAATTAAAATGGAAGCAACTTGATAGTAAAGGCTTTCAAATAAAAAAGAATTTTCAAAATCGGTTCACAATTGGCAAAGATATCGCGTAACAAACCTACATAAAAATAAATAAAAAAAAACATACTTTTTTGAAGTCGGTTAAAAATATCTCAATCAGAAACCGGGAAGTGACTGAAATTTAACTTGCAAGATTTGACCCAAAAAACAACATGACTCTAAAACCATACATGACTCTACACACAGCATTAAAACCCCACCATAAGTTCATAATATTTATAGCATATTGTCCTACAAATTCCCGCAATAAACTCAGTCAATCATGTTCATTAACCTACGTCCCATAAACAATGCTCCCGGCGGGAGATTTTTCTCATTACCGGGCAAATTGCTGGCCAGCGGTTGATTACTGGCAACACTGCGCTAACGAGCCTTTTTATCGAGCTACCGCGTGTGTTGTAAGCAGAACGTTTACTGTTAGATACACTATCACGTCTTTATTCGTAACAGGGTAGATGGAGCCTGGAGCCGTTAGATCCGAAGACCACCTTTATATCTATGGTCAGTCTAGTGTCGTCGGAATCATATTGGTTATTAAAATACAGCATATTAGGTCCTTACATATGAAATTGCCGTTCAGTATCAAAAAAGTGAAACAAGTTTTTTTTAATGAAATTATTATTTAATCAATCGAAGTATGTGCCGTTGTTATCGATACACTTCCGCCATTTTATAGGCAGATCAGTGATACCTTTGGAAAAAAAATCCTGGGAGCGAGAGTCTATGAACTGTTTGAAGGCGGTTTTGACTGCCTCATCAGATTTGAATTTATTTCCTTGTAAAAAGTTATCCAAATTTTGAAAAAAGTGGTAATCGGTTGGGGCAAGATCTGGAGAGTATGGTGGGTGACGCAGAGATTTCAGTCGCAGCTCCTCTAACTTGGCGATCGTTTGATGTGCAGTGTGTGGTCTAGCGTTATCCTGAAGGAGCAGTGGGCTAGAGCAATTCATCAGTCTCGGTTGTTTAATGGCGAGCTTTTCCATCATTGTTTGCAATTGTTGGCAATACAAGTCTGCAGTAATCGTCTGGCCTGATCTCAAGAAGCTGTAGTGGATAACACCAGCACTGGTCCACCAAACACTAACCAGAATCTTCTTTTTGGTCAGTTTTTGCTTAGGGCAAGGTTTTGCCGGTTCTCCAGGGTCAAGCCATTGTGATGATCGCTTCCGATTGTCGTACAGGATCCATTTCTCATTTCTCACAAGTCACGATACGGTTCAAAATCCCCTCATTATTGTGGCGATTAAGCAAAGAAACGCAGCAAGCAACGCGTGTTTGTTGGTTTGCTTCAGTCAATTCGTGCGGTACCCACTTTTCGAGTTTTTTAATTTTTCCGATTTGGCGCAAGTGGGTAAGTATCGTTTTGTCACTTACGCCGAAGGCTGCTGCTAATTCAGAAGTGGTTTGAGATGGATCCGCTTCCACTATCGCCTTTATTTCTTCGTTATTCACTTGAGTATCAGGTCGTCCACGATGCTCATTGTGTAAATCGAAATTTCCAGAACGGAAACGTTGAAACCAAAAACGCACCGTTCGTTCGTTAGCGGTGCCTGGTCCATACACGTCGTTAATTCTTCGAGTCGTTTCTGCAGCACTGGTGCCACGGTGGAACTCGTATTCGTAAATAAAATTTTCAATTTGTCCATAGTTGTTGTTATAGCAATGTTGAAACTCAAACAAATGATGTTAAAACAAATGAAATACGAATTTTAAAACAATATTTTTCTGGCTTTATTTCGAAATAAATTTGAATTTGGAATTCCTGATGAAACGCAAGATATTTGATTTTAAAGTTGCCAGTATTGAAAATCGTCAATTTCATATGTAAGGACCTAATATTTTCACTCAGCTTCAATGGAGTCTCGGCCTTATAGTTCGAAACAAAAGGTGTAGGCAATGACCTTCTGTGTAGGTAATAGAAATGTCTAAACAGCGCTTGAGTTTTACATAAAAATGGTCGTAGCTAGTTTTATAGGTTTTTGGGTTCATTCGGTGAACTGTTAACCAAAACAAAGGTTATGGGATCTATTAGTTGGTAAATTAGTTTTTGAGAAAATGTATGGAACTCAAATGCCTGCTACCTACGTGTGTACACTTAGGTAGCAGGCATTTTTAATTTAATTAAAGCTATGCCTCACGATTGCAGATTCCGAAAATAACTGAGTAGGTAGTCCACTTGCAAACCCCGTCAAGTTAAAAAAAAACAAAACTTCTATACAAGGCGCCATTTTATGCGTTTTTTTAAATTCTTTCATATGCAAGTATCAATATCTTTCAAAACTTGGTAAGTTACGCATAAATTCAGCTTGAATTTTCAATACTCTTGCAAAACTCGCTATATTGTTCGGAAATTCACTTTCAAACAGCTCTATGTTACATTACACTTTCAAAAGTTACTAAGTTTCTGATTGGCTCCTGCAAATGCCGTCATCTTGAGTGTCTATAAATATTATACAGTAAACGAACAGTACAATGAACGAAGAAATAGATTTGAGTTTAAAATGAAATCATTTAAACTGTTCCGGCTATTTCTTCTCCATTTTGCAAGGTATTTGGCATCATTGGGTGACCATTGACAAGCATGTTATATTTGGAGAAGAAAAAGCGGGAAAGCGTACCCCGGGCTCCCAAGCAGCACAACTGAGGATGCAACCGGGAACGCGCTTAGACGAAAAAGAAGAAGAAGGTGTTTTTAATTTATTTTTTTTAGTTTTTAAGTACCAATCGGGTTTTGGTATTGTTTTTTTTTATTATGATGATTAAAATGACAAATCTTAAAATTCTCCGATAATCTGAAATATATTTCTTCGTAAAATGATTTATTTAGTTTTAAGTTTTAATTGTGAAGGTATTACCGATTCATAACTCGTTATGTTAATTTTAAGCAGCTGCAAAAGTGGCTATATTATAAATAATTTTGCAAAACTGTTTATGTTAAAACTTTAATTACAAATAAAACAATTACTATTTAACTGTGATTTAATTTATTATAAAAATACGATTCGCATTATTATTAAATTTTAATTAAATAAAGAAATACTAATACTAATAACGCCATTTTAAGACAAGAGGCTTAAATTGATTTTCTTAAATTTACGTTTTTTTTAACTTGACGGCGTTTGCAAGTCGACAACTCAACTAAACTAATACGAAAAAAGAAACATCTAAGCTTCGATCATAATGATCGAAGCATCTAAGTGCACTTTTAACTATAGATTCTAAAGCCAAAGTTTAAAAATGTACGAGTATGTTTTAAAAATAAAATAACGGCCAGTATTTTCTAAACAGCGAAATATTTAAAATAAAAAATATGAGTGCAAGGGTTCGTATCAAAGCAAACCACACGGTACCTAGCTGATAAACACAAGAGGCCCTTGTGAATACACCCCCTTTATATCAGGGAGGTTAAATGAAAAAATCACATATTATAAACGGAAGCTTAGGGTTTCAAGATGTCTCGAGAGCTCGTGTGTGAAATGTCGAAAAACGGAACCCCTTAATTTAGTACGATGCTTGGCTTTTTTTTTTCAATCAGCATCATTAGGGTTCATCTATTTCTACAAGCTTTTATTTTGCTTGCCCCGCTTGTTGATTGTTTAGGTTTGGGTCAAATCAAAAATAAATAAAAAACTGTTTTAGTACATATACCTTTATGTTTATTTATCTTAGCGACTTCTTTTGAAGTTAATACCTACATAATTAACCGGGCCCCTGAAATATGAAAGCATTCAACTTGAGAGAGACTGTGTCACTTTGAGATTCGGAGTGGCTGTTACGAGATTACCCGAAAATCAAGAAGAAAAATGTTCGCTCTCTTTTACTTGATACCAAATTTTAACCCTCGTTCATTTTATATTATTTTATATAAGATTTTTTCGCATCGATATTATTAGAGAACCTACTTAATACTTAAAAGTTTATCACTAAAGAGTGTAAGTAGAACCGTCCCAACCTGTGTGGTGCCAGGTTAGAATAGGACCACTCCATCTCCTCATCCAAGCACAAACATCTCGTGCTACAATTGCATTCCCAAAGAGAATTAACGTCGGGCGGCGGCCGTTTGTAAAACTTTTCGCAAAAATACATTCCCAAAGAGGGTTGACAAATCCCTGAAACTGTTCCGGCTATTTCTTCTCAATTTTGACCATTGACATGCATGTTATATTTGGAGGAGAAAAAGCGGGAAAACGCACCCCTGGCTCCGAAGCAGCACAGCTGAGGATGCAATTTACAAAACCAACCCAACCCAAAGTAAAAATATTATATTATAATTCTTCTCAGATAAGGCTTGCATGTTTTTTAAATCTTACTGTAAATATTCAAGACAATAGTTGAACCCCTTAGTTCAAGACAAATAATTTAAAACTGAGTTTCTTCCAACTTTTTGAATAGCGGCGACGTCACAATCTCCCACTCTGGAACTTAGATGCTCTGTATCTTTGTGCATTTTACCTTTTTTGAAAAATATGGAATTTTTTTTGTTAATCTACAAGACGGACTAATGAGAACAATACTTGTCTAACCCTGTGTCAGAAAAGTATTGTACTTAGCTTAGACGTCATGCTAATTTTAAATGCGCTGTATCTTTGTTAATTATTGTTTTTCAGACAAAGGAATAAATAACATTTTTTAATAATCGAACCGATGGGCCAAAAATATTCTTCATGTCGTCATGCCTATTCCTAATGTAGAGCCTGGCTACAGCTGACTGGGCTAGACATTTTGAAAGTCCATTATAATTCTAGTTCATTGCTCCAATAACCTACACTCATTCAATTCTATTTCTTTGAAATAATAGATATTTATTTATTCAATTCAATTGAAGTAATTTAATTTAGAGATTTGAGAGATACAGTTTTGGAATACGTGATTGCTTCGCATCAAAATAGACGCCAATATTGATACTTTAAGGTATCACGAAATTCAAAGGAATTATTCTCGACATCAGTTTCGACGAATGAAATGTTATTCCCTTCGCGAGACGTTATTGGAGTGTCATATATCCGCCTCAAGCGTGGACATCGACATTGTTTTGCTGGACTAAATGATAATTTGATTAAATAGTCATTCAGGTGATATTATATTTGTTGTTCAATATGTCAGGAACTCTCCCTGACAACGGTGGTTCATAAAATAATTTAAAGGGCTATCTAGTGCATGACGAAGAGCAATATGGAAATTATCTCCATATTTACGAGTTAACAATTTATTTCAAATGAGGGCGCCACTTCAAGGTCATTTGCCTATATCTTCACCTTAATATACTTATTTCCAATTCGTGTCGTGGTCCTTATCATAACACGTGTTTTGGTAAGGGCCACGACACGAATTTCGCGTCGTGGCCGTTTTACAATAGCCACAACGCGCTGTGGGTATTATTTCGCTTAATGAGCGAATTCGGTCTATGAGCGTAACATATACATGATGATATGATTTATGGCAACAACGTTAGGTGTGCTTCAAATCGGTTTTAAAAGTATTTTACAAGGGCAACCAAAAGCATCAAGTTAGTCTAGCAATTGTAGTTTATTTATGTCAATGGCGTGAACAAATGAAATACGACACGCGACGTGTTTTCTACGTCACGATTATTCAGCCTTTCGTGCCAAATTCAATGTGATTTTTTATTTGTTGCTGAATAAAACACTTTTAGATGTTTGTTTAAAATATTTATATTTTGGTTTTCTGAAAGTGACTTTGTAACGGCGCTTTTGTACGAATGTAAGACGTCACAGGGACGTTAGTCTAGCGGGGCTCACGCTCACATTAGGTATAAGCATTAAATTTAAGCGCTGATTTTATGGGTGCATGACGAGTCTTTGATAGATAACATTAAAATTCTTATATTAAAATTAAAATAAAACCAAATACTTATTCACAAAAATGGTTTATATAAATTTTAAATAATTGTTTCAGTTGCGTTACACCATAAAGGGTGAAATACTTTTATGTAAGTAGTCTGTCAGGATCGTAGCAAGTGGTGGTCCATAGCCTCGGCCTGCCCCTGTGGGAAACAGGCGTGATAACATGTATGTATGTATGAGTGAGATAACTACCAAGTTTTATTAAATATCATAATCACTAAAGGACTTAGCACAAACATGTCGTGCTACAATTGCATTCCCAAGGAGGGTTAACGTCGAGCGGCGGCCGGTTGTAAAACTTTTTGCACAAATACATTCCCAAAGAGGGTCGACGTCAGGCAGGCGGCCGGTCATAAAACTATAGCCAAATCTTTTAAACTGTTCCAGCTATTTCCTCTCCATTTTTGCAAGGTCTTTGGCATCCTTGGGCATGCATGTTATATTTGGAGAAGAAAAAGCAGGAGAGCGCACCCCGGGCTCCAAAGCAGCATAGCTGAGGATGCAACTAGGAACCCGCTTAGACGAAGAAGAATCACTATCTGAAGGATATCCAAAGAGAAAATTAATACCAACGGTAAGTTATCTGACATTGAAAGCTCTACCTAAAAGTAATTTAAAAAAATAACTTCTGTGATTATTGCTGGTCAATTATTTTGCAACTTTTCCGTATAAGAAGTTGTTATTTTACAGTCCCTAATCACCAAAGTTGGAAAAGTAAAAAATTAATGAAAGAAAACGAGAAACGATTTCGGCCGCGCCAATATATATTTTTAATCTGTCGTTGTTTACAATGTTTAGTTTGAAATTATAATTTTTACCCGACGAAGGCAAAGTCAAAAGGAGGGTTTTGTATTTCACCGCCATCTATGTATGTATGTTCATCTGTTGAAGCTTTCGGACAGACAAATTGTGCGGCGTGTTTCCGAATGCTTCTTCGAGTCAACAGTTGCATAGCGTTGGGCTAAAGAAGCTTTTGGGCAGACAAATTGTACATATGGGTTGCGTATCCTTCTATAATACAAGTTACAACATACGCACCCCGTTGTAACAAAGGGAATACGTCCTCTTGGCATATTATTGCGTTCCAAATCCAAATGCCGTGGCGGCGTAAAGTATAAACAGTCTAAGTACAGGTACATCATCATTCACAACGCTTCAATGCCCGGGGTCCGCTACCTAAACCTAGGTGATTTGACGAGGTTACTGGTTTTCACAAAAGACCAGTAGTACTGTATGGTTCGGAATGTTGGGCTACTAAGGTCACAGAAGAAAGAAAACTGCATGCTGCTGAAATGAGAATGCTGAGATGGATGAGTGGAGTAACTAGAAAGGACAAGATAAGGGATGAGTATGTGAGGGGAAGTGCCAAGGTAGCGCCAATAACTGAAAAACTAAGAAGTTATAGATTAGGATGGTTTGGTCACATTATGAGGAGAGCGGAAAACAACGTTGTGAAGAAAGCGTTAGATATGGAAGTGAATGGGAACAGAAGTAGAGGGAGGCCAAATTAAAAGGTGGATGGAATATGTTAACATTGATATGGCTTATAAGGATGTAACAGTCGAAATAACAAAAGAAAGAACAAAATGGAAACGACTTACATGCTGTGCCGACCCCACTTAGAGTAGGCTAAGGGAAGGAAGAAGAAGTCTGGTTTTTACACAGCGACTGCCGTCTGACCTCCGCAACCCAAAGGGTAAACCAGAACCACCAATAGGATAGGTTCAAACAAACGCTAGGAACGGCGTTTGGGACCCACAGCTTTACGTGCCTTCCAATTAAAGCACGGCATCATCTTTCTTTTCGGGTAATCAGGTGACTCAAGCAGCAATACCTTAACCAGATTGGAAACAACTTTTCACAAAGTATGCTTTCCAGTGGGATTTGAACCCACTACCTCCGGATCACAAGGCAAACGACTGGACAAAGGAGGTAGTCAGTCTAAGTAGGTACTCAAACTCAAAAGGACGTGCAGTTCTAACCTCGATCGGCTCGTAAGCGAATAACTTATTGCATTGCACGGAGCGTTCCGAAGCTGTCATAAATCTCCATTGTTTTGCGCAAGTTTCTTCATTAGGCGGGAACTTGCAACGTTTTCAGGGCAACTTAGTGCACAGGCCGTGCAGTAGCAGGTAATGCAGTTTGGAAAGAGAGCTATACTCTTAAATGGATTTTCGAATCTAGTCAAGTATAAATTTATTTTATATAGTATCTATATTATTCTTTCGAATTGAGGGCAGTAGATAGAAATAGTTATGTATATCTACTACCCTAAATTCTAATTTATTTAGATATACATTACTATTAGAGCGGATTCGGTGAATTATAAAATCTGATTCCAAGAAAGTAAATAAAAACTGAATAAGGAAAATGTGCTTTCTTCCTTTCTATAGGACCTCGAACCAACTGTTCAACTTCAAATTTTTTTTCGCATTTCACGTTTCCAGTATTTCAGGGACAAGGGAGAGAGTATTATGGCATGAACTGAAACTAAACTTAATTATGGCTTATAATTTTGATTCCTTTTTAGGGTTCCGTACCCAAAGGGTGCAAACGGGACCCTATTACTGAGACTCCGCTACCTATCCATCTGCCCGTCTATCCGTCTGTCTGTCCGTCTGTCTATCCGTCTGTCACAGGGCTCTATCTCTTGAACCGTAATAGCTAGATACTTGAAATTTTCACAGATTATGTATTACTATGCCTGCTATAACAAAAAATACTAATATAAGATAAAATTAAAAATTTAAGGGGTCGTCATACAAGAAACGTGTTTTTTCAGCGTTTTAAAACATTTTTCGGTGATACGGAACCCTTCATGTACGAGTCCGACTCGCACTTGCCCGTTTATTCTATCTTCTCGTCCGCCATAGCTCTGTCTGCTTAGAGCCGCAAGACTCGACTGCTCTGTCTGCCCCATTAGGGATAAAGCGTGATAGTGAACAGTGCATATATACTCGTACGTGCTATGTTTTAAAATGTTCACAACATCTCTACATCTACCTACACAGGTATCAATATAAACAGAGAAAGTACCTAACACGCTTCACGTGTCAGACTGACGTGCAGCGTCGCGGGACCGTGCTCAAGATCAGCTCGACCTACGATTGATTTGTGGCCGTTCCGTGTTCGCGTCCCTTGAGCGACATAGACAACTAGTGTGGTAGAGGCGAACGTGATAGTTTTTTTTTATATTTAAAATCCATTTTGAGGTGTAGCTCAAGATCGCGATCGTGCTCGCGTCCCTTGGGCCACATAAACAATGAGCGCGACAGACGTGAACTATGAAGATTATTTTTCTTAGCTAATTGTATGATAGTGGTTTGACGAGTGACGTCCTGGTGGGACGGTTCACAAAATAGCGCTCCGACCGGCGACTTGCAATTGATTTGTGGCCAAACGTGCTCGCATCTTGTGTCACAAAGATACCTTGGTTTATTGTACGATAGCAGTTTGATGTAAGACGTCATGGGATCGAGCTCGAGACAAGCGCGGATCCACCGTTGTGGGTACGAAGGGCATGCCCACAACCTTAATAAACTTGTGACTTTCACAGACTATTGAGGTAGACAGGCTGAAGACTTTTTATTTTACTAAGGCATCGGATATAATATATATCCTATACCTTAGTAAAAAATAAATCTTGGTCAGGGCGTCATCATCTCATCGTCAACATCTCCTTTGTAGGATTGCATATCGACCATGAGCGAGTTCACACTACGACTCGCACATGACCGTTTATCGAATGGCTGTGACGACAACCTTTTTCGAAGGCTGAATCGGCGCCTGGCTCGAGATCGCATTTCGACGACCAATTGTTGCCGAATAGCAGCATATTCAAATGTTTATTCAGTAATTAAGACCTTTACACGGCGATTACTTTTGTATACATTACGTAAAAAATTAATAATTATTTTAAAGAAAAGCTACCGATAGTTTAGATAGATACCATTTCGCAACGACTACTGCTGAGAAGAAACGCCGAAAAAAACTAATTTACACAGTATTAGTCGCCTACGCGCCAGATGGTCTTTGTCACATGTCTGTCAATTTACAAATACATACTTATAATATAATACAATGTTTATAAATTACAACACGTAATCAATCAATGCGTAAATAGCGAATATAAATAATAAATATATAGGGACAAATCACACTGATTAAGGTAGCCCCAAAGTAAGTTTTAAATTTATGTTATGGGATACTAACTTAACGATACTATATTTTATGATATATACGTATATAGATAAACAACCAAGACCCAGGACAATTTAAAAAAGGCCATTTTCCAACTTGCCCTGGTTGGGGATCGAACCCAGAACCTCCGGATTAGCGGTCTAGCGTGTTAACCATATCGCCACGGAGGTCGTGGAATATACTCGTAGCATTACAACATGTTATCAATCAATGCGTAAGTATAGATTATACTAGTAACAACAAGTGCAAGTGTACCTTCTGTAAAGAAATAAAATACCTTTTTTTGATGACTTGTCTATGCTTTATCCAGTCAATGAATTTTAAGTATGCAGTGTTCGAGAATGGAGATTGAATCGCAGTTTCCCCGCCTGTTATTGTTTAGGTATACTACAAACATATCTGCTAAACTTTTTCTGCTCTAATATTTTTAATAGATTGTATATATGCCTCTCTGGCGGAAGGTACTTATAATAGGTAATACCACAAAATATAATATTGGGCCACTATCACGCTAAAAGTGGTCTGGGCCTTGCCGCCCTAGGCCCTGTCTGCCCCGTTAGGGATAACGAAGTGATAGTTTATCAGTGTACAGTAGCGTAAAGAGGGGCGGGCGGGGGGTCATGGCCCCGGTTAGCATATAGAAGGGGGGTGGCAAAGTCACAATGGGGTGGCAAATTTAAAGACTAGCACCCCCCCCCCCCCCCTAACATTGGCTTCATGGATCCTGAGCTTCGTGTTTCAAATACGCTAAAATAATATGGTATCTCAGGCGTGCTCTGCCATGTTTAGTTTAATTTGATAGAAACATAATCTTATGATGCAAGCTAAGATGTTGTATCGTATCCGAAGACGCTGCTGAAATTTAAATTATTCCCTAAGCAGTTAGAGTGCATATATTTTAGTATAACAACAGGATGACAGTTTTCATTAAGGTAAAATATTATGTCTGACGTGCTAGGGTGACAATATTATTTTTAATTTTTTCCTATTAAAACTAGATTTAAGTAGATATTTTTATCTATGTTTTAATTTAGCTATATTAACTTCCCGAGTATAATATGTTTGCTCATGCTATATTAAAAAATAAATAACTTATTAAACAGATTATAAAATAAAAAAATATATAACAATAAATAGACACTATATATTCTACAAGCTTTTGTTTAGCTTGCCATGTTTGTTGTTTATTAGTTTGGGTCAAATCTTGCAAGTTACATTTGAGTTACTTTCCGGTTTCCGATTGTGACATGCATGTTATATTTAGAGAAGAAAAAGCGGGAAAGCGCACCCCGGGCTCTGAAGCAGCACAGCTGAGGATGAAACCGGGAACGCGCTTAGATGAAGAAGAAGACTTAGTGTTATGTTAGCATCGTTCAATTGTGTTCGTCAAATCGAAAAATGATTTTACATGTTTCGAATCAACATAGGAGACCCTAAGGATTTCTCGTTAGATTAGGCAGTATTACGGGCGATGCGGGTCTGGCGTGGCTCCAGCAGATGAAAAGCGGTGTTTGCGCTCTATAAGGTGACCATAGTTTCAATTTCAAGTTGTCCCTAACCGTCCTTAAACCAGTAGTTCGCGTCTAATTGTGAACTCGCGTGTCTTGTGATACATGCTCGCACTTAGAAATTACACAGAAGCATCTCCCCTTCTTCAAATTCCTTCTTCCTTCAATTTCAGGAACATATTGCCCACATACTTGTACATATGTGCAAACTCCTTAGTATGACACACTATGCCGAAGTTCAACGGCTATAACGTGCCGTCATATTGTGTTGTGATATTATTTTATTTTATTTTCTGGACTCGTTTTACGTAGGAGCCAGCGCCGGCCTTGTTCTCGAACCGGCCCAGCTCTTGTAAGAAGCTTAGGATGTCTGTAGGCGCCTTAATGCTTCCACCGTGGTTACCTGATGCTCCAGAAACTTTCTTCTTATGTGTGCGTCACCATCGCGACCCAAGGAGGAGATGGCTCGCAGTTTTATCAGTTTCCATGCAGGCTCTGCACAGAGGACTGTCTGTAATATATTTTTATTTCATAATATTATTATATTTTAATTTATTTTAAGGAGACTTGTTAAGTCGTTGTCGTAGTACCAGAATACTACCCCGTTAAAGGATCAAACGTGGGCGAATTGCCAGCATAAGATTGATAAGCAGACTGGCAGCTTTTAATGCGTCTAGCCAAATTGTTAGGAGACAAATAAGTAATTAATGCATATTTTAGTAGTTAATATTATGCGAATGAGAAGGTAAAATTCATTAAAAAGCATTAAAAAGATCTAAGCCGAGGTAAAAAAGATAAATGCATAACGAAACATTCTATAAAAGAGTATACCTACCTATGATAGTGCGCTTTATGGAATGCCTACGTAAAGCCATGAAATTCTAGCTGCTAAAATGATGATGATGATTATACCTACCACCCACCCGCCTTTGTTATAAATATACACACAATAATTTCCTTTTTACTTATTACCATTTGTCTTAACTGGATAATAGTTTATCTAAACTATACATCTGATTCCGAAATACGCATGCTTATAAACAAAGATATATAGTATAATTACTACAAGTAAGTATAGTTAAAGATTTGACACCGAGGGACCGGGCTTAAGAGAAAGATTGCTTATTTCATAGCTTTGCATGTCAAATTTTTCGAGGTAATTTTGGAAAAAAGAATTGGTTTTTCCTATTTTATCAGGCTTTTTCATGATAAGCTACAATTTTTTTTTTGCTGGGCCCTCTTCAAAACACTACTAAGTACTTTGTTTTGATTATTTGAAGTTGTACTCTGTGCTTGATGACGGTCGGTGAATGAGACAAAACACGGCACTATCGCAATAAGACTATCTCGCTCTATAAAAACGTGTCAGACCCTTGCAAATAAAACATAAAGTAACAGGCAAACGGAGTATGTCCTTATATTAAAAAAGTTTGACACGCCGCAGCGTGCTGCCTTCGAATCCAGAAGAATAACAAATAAAAAACACCGGTCAAGTGCGAGTCGGACTCGTACAAGAACGTTCCGTTCCTCCGTACAATTGGCTAATAGCAATATATATTCTGAGAAAATTTTAAGTATGCCATTATAAAGATCCAGTTAAAAACGCTGAAAAACACGTTTCGACGACCTTTAAATTTCAACTTTATCTTATTTTTGTATTTGTTTTTATAGCGGCAGTAATACATAATCGGTGAAACTTTCAAGTGTCTAGCTATTATGGTTTAGGAGATAGAGTCCTGTGACAGACGGATAAGCGGGCCGAGAGCGGAGTCTCAGTAATAAGGTCTCGTTGGCACCCTTTGGGTACGGAACCCTAAAAATACGCGATATTCTGACGTAACCTTTGATGAAAAGACATCTTAAATGTTGTTCTTGGAAAAGTTGAAATCCAACTGTGTATTTTACGAATCAAATGAAAACATATCAAGAATCCACTCGAAATAATATATACACGTACAAATAGGTACATATCTATCATCTATCTACGGTGCCCCTTTTGAATTCCACGGTCAGCCTCTCTTGGGAATTGGGATGATTGACATCCTGTATTGGCATCATATAACCGCAACTTTAGTATATAGCACTACCACTCAAACAATTTTTCTTGTATTGTATTGTAAAATATAAAAATCCTACAAAAAAGCTATGACTCATCTACTTGTCAACTGGTGAACAAGTGCCATCATGGTAACCATAATAGTCTGTTCAACTCATAAAATTCTTAGGGCGTCCGCATCCGCTACCTTAAGCAAACACTACGTGCGAAAGAGAGCAGAATCTGATGCGTATTGCTGTATCTCTTTAGCACTTAGAGTTTGCGACAGAGACAGACTGAACACGTCGCGTGCGCTCGCTTCTAACGTAGCGGACACCCTTATGCGTTAGTATTTTATGCAACCGTTGTATAAAAGGGACCCGATGACCATGTAGTGAAGAAATGTCTTTCCATGGCAACAAAGAAGAGAGGGACGGGCAGAAGTGGCGCTGTATGATAAAAAAAGCCGACCCCGTGAAACGGGAAAGAGCGAGGACAAAGAAGTTGTATAAGAGGGGTTAAAAAAGGCGATTGATGTGTTTATTTTAGTGTAGGCCAAGTCCTCTGACTGCTCTGGCTGATATATGGCTCGATAGTACAGAGAGGGTCGTGCTTCTGCGGTGGAGACTAAGAAGGACCTGATGATGATGATGTGATTTAATCAGGTGATTGCGGTGATTATTTATTAAATGATAAATTGACAAAAAAGTACATTAAGTCTGTTTAAAACCTATTTTTCATATTCCGGTGTGTATTCGTAGGATTTGGTCACCGTAGTTGCAACGTCTCAAGATGTTATTTACCGAATCGTCGCGGCCATCCCATCTCGAGCTAAAACTACCTCTCTACCTGCAAACGTAAGAAAGAATATGATTTTATTTATTTATTTTTTCTTTTTATTAAGGTGAATATAGAAGCAAATGGCCTTAAAGTGTGAAATAAATTGTTAACTCGTAAATATGGTGATAATTTCCATATTGCTAATCGTCAGGCACTAGATAGCCCTTTAAATTATTTTATGAACTGCCGTTGAAATTATTATGAAGATCCGTCTAGCTTTAAAACTTGCCGTGGCCACTTTTGGCGGAGGCAAGTTATAAAGTTAGACGGACTAATGGTAGAATACTTTCTGGTAATAATAAGTTTTAATGGTAAAATACTTTCAATGGTGGTTCATAAAATAATTTAAAGAGCTATCTAGTGCCTGACGATTAGCAATATTGAAATTATCTCCATATTTACGAGTTAACAATTTATTTCAAATGAGGGCGCCACTTCAAGGACATTTGCTTCTATATTCACCTTAACTTCATTAATTATTAATACTTGTTAATGGCGGACTTAAGGCCTTTTCTACCAGTCAACCAACAAGTGATGCTAAAAAGTAGTATTTTGGGGTAAGCACGACAAAAACTAAAAATAAAGAAGGAGTAAACTTATTAATGATGACAAGCGGTAGGTCCTGACATTTTGAAGATAATATTTTTTTATTTACACAATACATTTAATACATTAATGCTTAGTCCATTTACAAAGCCATCATAATCTCTTTTGAGATTTACCGTGCATCGGAAATTGCCATGTTAATTTGCGATTATACATATATTATAAACACTATATAAAAAATAATAAAACTAAGATATTTTACACCACAAACAAACCTAAATGATATGCATTACAACAACTGAGGTGTTATTATAAAACCCTTTTTGTTGACGACGCCCGGTGCCGGTGATTTAAAAGTAGGTACTTTACCTCATTCGAGCGCGAACGACAGAACCGGTTAAGTTAACTCGTAAACAACTTAGTTATGGAATGATACTTTTTGTCTAAATCGATTGAGAAGTTGAAATTTGTTTTGATAGTTTCATTTTATATCGATATGTTTAGCTAAGAGGACCAGGAAGACCGAAAAATAGCTACATGAAAAAGATAAAGTAGAAGGTGAACGTAGTGTCGTACAGCGAAGTAAAACAGCTGGCGGATGAGAGAGACAAATCATAGCATTCATACTCCACCGACAAGAGCATAGCTCTTAAATATAAATATGTTTAATTTTTAATCCTTCTAAAATTGGGTAGGCGAGCTACGAATAAGGATTTATTTATAGTAGGCAAGTCTATTTTAACATAATTACCATCATCATTTCAGCCTCCAAAATGCGAAGATAACGCATTCTTTTCTTTTAAATCTTTTAATCACTTAAAATTTTCCATAATGTCAGCAAAAATCTTCACTCCACAAGATTAATGTGCGATGTAGACGTTAGAGCTGACTAAATGAATATTTTAATAAAATGTCCGCAACTGTAAAGCCGATAAGCCCTGAAAATGTAAGACATTTTTATTAGATATTATCTAGGTTTAAAGAGGTATGCTTTTAGTTACTTATTATAAACTAGCTGTGCCCGCGACTTCGTTCGCGTGGTTGTCGGAACGTAATGTTATATAGCCTAAAGCCTTCCTCTATAAATGGACTACCCAACAAAAAAAGAATTTTTCAAATCGGACCATTAGTTCCTGAGATTAGCGCGTTTAAACAAACAAACAAACAAACTCTTCCGCTTTATAATATTAGTATAGATACGAATGCACAATTAGAGCTGGATAAAAATAACTCTCCACATAAGTACTAGCTAATTATCAAAATTAGAAAACTTGTTTAACCAAAGACTGCAAAATATTTTTCTAGGTACTTTTTTATTTTTTACGAAATTATCTACAACTACGCATAATTTTGTACAGAAAAGTCTAAAGATTCTGATAGAATAGATATAACTTTAAGGACTGCCTCCGTGGTCCAGTGGTCAAGGCTTCTGCCTTGTGATCCGGAGGTTGTGAGTTCAAATCCCACTGGGAAGCATACTTTGTGAAAAAGCTTTTTCCAGTCTGGTTAGGAGATTGCAGGCTTAAAACATCTGATTATCCGAAAAGATTGATGATTCTGTGCTTCAGAAGGCACGTAAAGCTGTTGGTCCCGAACACCATCTAGCGTTTGTACCTATCCCAGTCTTGGTTTTGGTTACCCTTTAGGTTGCGGAGGTCAGACGGCAGTCGCTCTGTGTAAAAACCAGTAACCTTGTCAATTCACCTGGGTTAGGTAGCGGACCCCGGGCTCTGAAGCGTTACCGCTGAGGATGCAACCGGGAATACACTCGGATGATGATGATGAGATATAACTTAATTTTTTCCCATGCAATGAATAGACCATCCATACACACAATACATACTTTTCGGTTTTTGGTTTCATCCTTCCAGCTCTTTTTCATACGCTTTGTAATCACCTGACTATCTTGCTTGCTTTAGTTTTCTCTTTCTATATCAGTTAGACATCTGTACTCGTATACTATTAGATATAAGTCAGAATATGGGCCCATTTTTCGGTTGCATGCAATAAATAGATTGATAATTTACCCAAATAGCTAGACATTTGAAATTTTCACCGATTACGAGTATAGTTAGCATATGAGTTATCAGTCAGAGATAAACATGTAAAAATTCATCCAACCGATGAATTTTTAAAATTTTAAATGTTTAGCTATTACGGTTCAAGAGATAGAGCCCTTTGATAGACAGACAGACAGCGGAGTCTCAGTAATAGGGTCCCGTCGTCTCACATTTTAGGATTCCGTACTCAAAGGGGTAACCCTTTGAGTAAAAAGTAGTAAATTCAATTAAGTAGCTAAGTATACGCAATCCGAATAAAAAATAAATTAAGTACGCGCTTAAATCCTTGCTGTCGGGAAAACATGATGAAAATTTTCATAACGCAAAATCAAAACGTGAACTGCTTATATTTTATTCAGCTTTCCACATTTGTTAATATTGACTCAGTCGAATTTAAATCCCCGCCGCGAATTCTTTTGAACGCTGTACTCGTAAAGGTATATTTTTATTTTATTTATTACAAGGGTGGCATGGGATTTACCTGCCTGTGAATATGAGTGGCAGTGGGTGCACGGGTTAATCATAATTCCTGTAAGTACCTGTAGGACATGACTGTGGGTGCACGGCTAGCGACCCCCATTAGCGATTCTTATTTTGATCAAGTTGGCAATTGAAAATCTTTTTAACCTAATAACAAAATAAAAAATATACCTATTACTTGTACATACATACATACATAAACTATAATGTTTATCCCTAACTAGCTGTGCCCGCGACTTCGTTCGCGTGGTTGTCGGAACGTAATGTTATATAGCCTAAAGCCTTCCTCTATAAATGGACTACCCAACAAAAAAAGAATTTTTCAAATCGGACCATTAGTTCCTGAGATTAGCGCGTTTAAACAAACAAACTCTTCCGCTTTATAATATTAGTATAGATGAATGAGGCAGACATAGCATTTTGGGTCTTATGGCTCTAAACAGACAGAGTACAAGGCCGTAAGACCCAAAGGCCACCTTTAGTGTGATGGGTGGGCGAGAAGGCGGAGAAAGGGATCAAAATAGTGATGGGTTGCTAGCCGCATCACTTATTAACATGATTCGTATTTTCACCCATTCCCTCGATTAGCTTTTACCATCAGCGCCAGAAGAGAAGCAGCTGATACATTCTGAGGTTTTTCTTTTCTTCCAGACCAGCATGGAACAGAATAAAAGAAGTAAATAGGTTAGATTTCTTAACGTAGTATTGTCATGTCATTCTAATAGATCGATGTTTTTTTTTTATAAACGTTTATTCATTATAAAATACAGTATCTGTAAAACTGCGCAGAAGTTTGTCGGCAGTTGTTCTCGTGGAAAAACTTACGCAGCTATATGTACTTATTTCTATTTATATCTTATTTTTACCAGATATCCTTACTATAATAATAATAATAATAATAATTAATAATTAATAATTAATAATTAATAATTAATAATTAATAATTAATAATTAATAATTAATAATTAATAATTAATAATTAATAATTAATAATTAATAATTAATAATTAATAATTAATAATTAATAATTAATAATTAATAATTAATAATTAATAATTAATAATTAATAATTAATAATTAATAATTAATAATTAATAATTAATAATTAATAATAATTATTATTATTATTATATATAACCAGTATCCGATATCTGCAGAAAATGTAATAGTTCATCTGAAACCATTCAGCATATAACAGGCGCATGTAAGTCCATAGTCCAAACTGATTATAAACACAGGCACGATCAAGTTGCAAACATCATACACCAAAATCTTGCTTTTCAATACAACTTTATAGATTCCATACAACCCTATTATAAATATACTCCAGAATCCGTCCTAGAAAACAGCACAACAAAACTTTACTTTGACAGAGCTATTCTTACCGACCGTACAATTCACTACAACAGGCCAGATATCACACTAGTTAATAAATCTAACAAAACTGCACTCCTAATAGATATTGCCGTCCCGAACACTCACAACCTCCAAAGTACAATAGCCGAAAAACTAACTAAATATACAGAACTAAAAGACGAAATCACTAGAATCTGGCATCTACAAAAGGTAACCATAGTTCCTATAGTCCTTTCTACAACTGGCGTCATTCCTAAAAAACTGCATCAATCTCTTCAAACGTTAAATCTACATCCTCAAACTTACAATTTGCTTCAAAAGGCTGTTATACTAAATACGTGCCGCCTGGTTCGAAAATTTTTACAAATAGACAATAATACACCCACACTTACAAGTAGCACACAAACCATGACACAATCAAATCCACCATTGAATTCACACGCTCTTAATATTTAACTCAATCTCTAACCCGATCTCTCTAACCTAAACACACCAGGTACAGACAATCCTGATAATATAAATTCCAATCCAGATCCTGAAAATTTAAATCAAATCTTACCTGATGACAGCGTAGAATCCCTGCCTGATACATACTTGGCTTAGGCCCGTAGTATCAGTATACCGGTTTGACGAAAACCGAGAATAAAAAATATACATAAAAATAATAATAATAATAATGTTACCAAAAGGGAAATACACAGAACAACCGTCACAGTACCGCCCAATTACATGTCTACCAACCATATACAAAATACTTACATCAGTTATCACTGCTAAAATAACTACACACATAGAACAACATAACATTATGTCTGAGGAACAGAAGGGGTGTAGACGAGGCCATATGGGGTGCAAAGAACAACTAATCATCGATTCTACCATACACAAACATGCAACTCAAAAGAAAAGAAACCTACACTGTACTTATATAGATTACAAAAAAGCTTATGACAGCATTCCACATTCCTGGTTAAAACACGTTCTTAAAATATATAAGATCAACTCAAATATAATATCTTTCCTTACTAACATAATGCCCCTATGGAAAACTACATTAAAATTAAACTTTAAAGATAAGGCAATCGCAACTGAGCCGATTTTTATAAAGAAAGGTATTTATCAAGGAGACTCACTAAGCCCCTTATGGTTTTGTCTCGCTCTTAATCCCTTATCTAGCTTACTTAATAATCAGAATGTGGGATATTGCCTTAAGCACGAAGACTCACAAACTCTCATTTCACACCTAATATACATGGATGACTTAAAACTATACGGAAAAACTGAAAAAGAAATGCAAAAACTAGTTAAAGCAACCGCTGAATTTAGCCAAGATATACAGATGCAGTTTGGACTTGAAAAATGCAAAACACTTCATATTATTAAAGGTAAAATAAAAACAGGCAACTACACCGTAAACGAGGGAGAAGTCATATTGGCCTTGGAACCTAACGAACTATACAAATACTTAGGATATCATCAGCAAAAAGGATTAGATCATATAGACATAAAGCACAAATTAACTAAAGAATTTAAACGTAGAGTCACTAGTATCTGCAAAACACAGCTCGTAGGAAAAAAATTAATAAAAGCAGTTAATACGTACGCGATCCCAATTTTAACCTATTCCTTTGGAATTATCAAATGGACCAAGACCGATATAACCAACATTGAGCGTTACGTTAGGACCACCTTTACCAAGCACAATTACTTGCACCCTAAATCAGCAATTGAGAGGCTAACGATCACCAGACAAAATGGAGGTAGAGGTCTGATTAATATGACGGCACTATGGTATAAACAAGTATATGACCTAAGACATTTCTTTTACAGAAAAGCTCACAATAGTAACATACATAAAGCTATAACAGAAAATGACAAAAATTTTACACCACTTAATTTAATAGATAAATCTAACTCGCCTCAACACAATTATAAAGAACAAGAAATGCTAAAAATAGATGACTGGAAGAAAAAAGTATTGCATGGCCGACATCCCCACGACTTGGAACAGCCTCACGTGGATATCGAAGCGTCAAATAAGTGGTTAAAAGTTGGGTCTCTTTTTCCGGAAACAGAAGGGTTTATTATCGCTATACAAGACCAGGTTATAAATACAAGAAATTATAGAAAACACATTATAAGAGATCCATCCATCCTCAACGACAAATGCCGTAAATGTCACACACAAACCGAAACCATACAGCATATAACTGGTGCTTGCTCCACACTCACACAAACCGACTACACACACAGACACAATCAGATAGCTAACATAATACACCAGGCACTCGCACTCAAACACTCACTGACACAGGACCTTCACACACCGTATTATAAATACACACCCACACCCATACTAGAAAATCAGACCCACAAGATGTATTTTGATCGTGCTATATTAACTGACCGAACAATACACTACAATAGACCGGATATCATCTTGCAGGATAAAAACAATAAGATAACATACCTGATTGATATTGCCGTACCTAATAGTCATAATGTTACCAAAACTATTACAGAAAAAATTAACAAATATACGGAGCTGCAGGATGAAATACAGAGAATGTGGAAACAAAACAAAGTGTATATTGTGCCTATTGTGTTATCGACCACAGGCATAATACCGAAACATCTCCATAACAGCTTGAAACTATTAAACCTCAAACCAAATATTTACATAGATCTCCAGAAAGCCGCTATCCTCAACACATGCCGTACAGTAAGAAAGTTCATGCAGATAGATGAAACTGACTTTCCACCCCAAACAGCCACAACCAGCAACCAATCACTTGTACAAATATAAGTCAATTTAATATTTACTTGGCGTTGGCCCGTAAATATTAAAAAAGAACCAGCAAAAAGCTGAGAAAAGAAAAAATATATAATAATAATAATAATAATAACGGCGTCGGGACGTGACGACCCCATCGCCCACTGGATTTCCAGTGTAGTCAGTCAATGCAGGGCAGCTTGTGGCGAGCTGATGGTGAGTGGCGACACCACGGACCCAACCTCCAGGGGGACCATACACACATGCGCTTACACACACACATACACACAGTTACACACCCCCCGCCTCTGTCTTGCCTTAACCGGCCGGCCAGAGTGGAGTCTCAAGAGCAGAACATACGCTCCAGGGTGGAAGTGTATTGCACGTAATGGCGTAATAACGGGGAAACCCGCTCTCGGGGGTAAGCCCCGTGATGGTGAAACCGGAGCCGCACCTCTCGACACCCTTAGCTGCTCACATTGTGTTGCGCCCTGGCCGCATCTTCGTGGCTAGTTAGGGTGCCCACAGGCAGTGTAGCCAACGAGCAGCAAGTCACCATCTACCAGGCTTAAATTGTTGTGAGAGATTTTTAGGTAGATGTCCGTATCTCACTCCATAACCCAGTTATCCGGTCCACTAACATCCCATCCACATAGCCTAAACCAAGTAAATCCCTCCCTGGCAATAGTTCAGCAGCTATGGTGGACTGTCCGTTAGTGCATCTCAATGGTATATTAAGGGATAGACCTCCATAGATGCAGCCATCTCACTTTTTAGATAAAAAGGTACTAAAAGGCCTCTTCATGTTGGCTTTGGCCCCATGAACGCCTCAAAGGACCGGGTCCCCATGGACCCGTGGCTGACAAGCGTACCGACATAATAATAATAATATAATAATAATAATAATAATATAATAATAATAATAATATTATAAATGTGAAAGCGTGGATGTTTGTTACCTTTTCACGCAAAAACTACTTGACGAATCATCATGAAACTTTGTACACATATCCTGGGAGGTACTAGAAGTAACATAGGGTACCTTTCATCCCGGAAAAAAGTAATGTTCCCGTGGGATACGCGAGCGAAGCCGCGGGAAAAAGCTAGTACTATATATAATGATTGATGAAACCAATGAGGAAGTATTAGAAATAGTAGGAGAGAAAAGAAGACTGCTAGGCGAAATATATGTAGAAAATAGGAGAGGGAAAATGATTCTTTCTTAGTCGTCCTGGAGGTCCAGGACGACTAAGAAAGAGCTATGTAGACCAACTGAAAGAAAAAGCAGGGATCATGTCGTATCAAGCACTAAAAAGTAAGGCAGAGAACCGAGAAGTTTGGCGCATAGGGAAACAGTAAGAGCTTTTTAATTATTCTTTAGTTGTCATTGTTTTTTGTAATATCATGTTTATTTTATATTATTCATTGAATGAACAGAAACTCACATTAACAATGTGACATTCGTACTTAATATTTTTATTCTTGTCATGAATGAAAAAAGGCACAAATGGACTGAAATGTGTAAAGCTGTATAAAGTGGGTTTGAATGAATCTAGACTAGGTGAGATGAGGTGTATAGCAAAATTCCCGAGATGCCTGGAGGTTCGTGAACTAGATCTTGGGAATAGAGGCATTTGAAAATCTTAAAAGGCATTTTCTGATAGACTTGTACGAGTATATTAGAGAGGATGAAATTTAAATTCCCTCCTTTCATTTTGATTAATTTAAATTTAAAGGTTAAAGGTGGATTAGGAGGTTTTGTTGATGTTTAAAATTAAGGTGGTGTAAGAATAGCTTTTTCGCAAAAAAAACAGCCATACTCCATCGATAAGAGCATAGATATATGCTCTTACAGTTGGAGTATGAATACTTAAAGGTATACATAATATGTATCTACCTATACAACTTTTTTTAAATTCTATGATACTAAGTACCTTTACCTGCTTTAAAAATAAGTTTTTAATTACCAAAGTTTGCTAAATTACATACAAATATAATAAAACTAGCTTTTGCCCGCGGCTTCGCTCGCGTATCCCACGGGAACATTACATTTTTCCGGGATGAAAGGTACCCTATGTCCTTCTCAATACTCCTAACTATGTGTATGCGAATTTTCAAGAAGATTGGTTCAGTAGATAAAGCGTGAAGAGGTAACAAACAAACAAATATACAAACACACTTTCGCATTTATAATATTTGTTAGGATAGTTAGGAAGTTAGGATTAGGATATGGTTGACTGGGAGAAAATTCTCTAATTTGTTAAAAGTATGTTTTTACTATGGAACAATAATGAGTATTAAATAAATATAAATATACTACCACGTCTTTATCTCTAATGGGGTAGACAGAGCATTTTGGGTCTTGCGGCTCCAAGAGTCCAGGGCTACAAGACCCAAAGGCCACACTTGATGGGTTAAAATGTGAAAAAGTTTTCTAAAAATTTTCTTCTTTTAACTTTAAAAATTGTTTATTTACACCAATAAATTTAACCAAAGCAAATATATTTTAGCCCTTCATGTCAACTAGGTTAAATATTTGGTCGACTGCTCTGTTCCACATACTTATTTATAAAAGGGTCGTGACTTTTTATGCTTTTTATACGAGTTGATGGAAGGGAGGGGTGTAATCAAGCCACGTGATTCATAAGGCGTGATTTCTGCGTCAGTTGAGCTTACAAATGCTTGTCGATGTTAAGGGATAGCTATAAATATGTATCTTTAAAAATATATTTTTGTGCTTTCATTGACTGTTATAATGATGGATGGAACCAGGTGTAGATATGAAGAAAAACGTAATGCGAAATCCACGTTTTATGTGTGTGTGTGCCCTGCGATTTAAGATGGTATCAAAGCGAAATAAATTGGCCAAGTACGTGTCGGGTCGGGCCTCGGGCCCCGCTCAGCGAAGTTACACGTTACAACAGGGAAACCTAATTTTCCACAGTTTTACATGCTTCCTACCCATTTTGAACAAGTCACAACTTGACTTAAGTAATAGGGCTTATATGATATCCGGAAAATATAATTTTATTTACATCGTCAGCTAGATTATCCATAAATAATGGACCCAAATTTTTCGGTTTACAATATGTAAAAATTCACAAACATACGAGTACATCCCATCGAAGTTTCAAAGTGGGAGCGATTAACGTATAGTGAGCATCGTACTAGATTCGATTCGTGACGTCATGCGAAATTAAAATTCCAACTTCAAACTTCAACTTCATACTTCTTTGTGGAAACAATTTACAAAAGATGACAATTTAAATATAAAGATACAGTGTCCTGCCCATAGGCGTACTAAATTACATAACTTACAAACTACATTATCATAGAGTAAAAATAAAAAAACATTACTTTAATGCGCTGTATCTACGTCATTACTTGCTAATAATAGAAAAGAAAAAGAAAACATATACCATATATTTATTAATGTACCTGATGAGCCATTTTTTGGTCCACATACGTATTATTTTCTAAAAATTTAATTCCCCCTGCACCATTCCACCAACGGACAACACGACGTGGACAGGGATTCCACCCATTTGTGGTTGACATTCCTCCTCATCGTACCTCTCGTTTTGCCTCCTCCTTCATTGTGCGAACTGCTAAGGTGTCGAGTTCCCTTCCTCCGTCGATGTTTCCCCATATGATTTAGGGATTTTTAAGGCAAGAGTAAATAGGCATTTTTTGAGTCTGCGTGTAACACCTTAGATCTCATCTTAGCTTCCTATCATAGATAGAGGACAAACGCACTCAAATCTCTAATAAAAAAAATATATGTCATATTTTATGCGGCTGTAACTCTTAAATTAACTAAGCTAACATAAACAATAAAGAACTTTCCATTCCGAATCTATTATGAACAAGTAATACCATCAGCCCAATTCGTATTTTTATGATTGATAGTGTTGTATATAGCAGAAATACACATTATTTTATCACTCTTCCCATTCGCTTCGATTCAATCTGTTCAGAGCCCGGACAATGACGTATCGCCGTGGATAGTCACCATCTGTCACATTAATTAAGACGACTCTAGTCGCTTTTTCACTTCAATTCACTTTGAAAGCCTATATTAGTCTACTTCTAGACTATAGACCTCTCCTAATAAAGCGATGATTTGCCTACATTCACCACGCTGGGCAGGCAGGGTTGGTGGTCGCAATAGATAGTATAGGTTTTGCTTAAAGGAAACTGCTGGCTGTAGCTTCCTAGTCGCCTCTTCCGCTGCCCGCATTCTACTCTGCCGTCACCACACGGCATAAACTTGACTTAAAAGATCTAAGGACCTCAGGTGGATCAGAGGGCTTCAACGGTGTTTCTCATTCGCTATCGATCTTTGGCTACGCGCTTTACTTTGGACCAGGTTAGGACGATTGTCTTCCATCTCCGCCGCAACTGTGCGTCGTCAGGTCTGCTTGGGACGGCCCATTTTTCGCTTGCCCTGGGGAGTCCACTTCAGGGCTTGTCTCGGTATGTGTGACGGCTCCCTACTGAGAGTATGACCCATATTTCCGTCGTATGATCTTAAGGTATTATCAATATGATCCATCTTATTACTACCTCGTCCTTTTCACCTCTCATTGACCCTGTCCGCCCGACAGTGACGTGACACTGACTCCCTGTGCACGGTCACCATTTGTCACGTTAATTAAGTCGACACGTGTCGCGTTACGTTCTAATGTAACATTGCAAACCTCTGCCGAAATGTACTTAAACAATTCAAAACGTATTCTTACTTTTTGTCATCTATTTATTTTAAATTAATTAATTAAGATAGAATTACTTTTAGTTTTCCAAAACGACCGATTGGAAGCGGCCTACATCCAGCGTTTTCCTGCAACCGTGCTCAGGTCGTCTGACCACCTAGCAGGTGGGTGTCCTACGCTGCGCTTGCCGGTACGTGGCCGCCATTCGAGAACCTTTCTGCCCCATCGGCCATCGGTTTTTCGCGCTATGTGCCCCGCCCACTGCTACTTCAATGAGCTAATCCGCTGGGCTTTGTCTGTGACCTTTGTTCTTCTACGAATCTCCTCATTTCTGATTCGATAACGTAAAGAAACACCTAGCATAGCCCTCTCCATAGCCCGTTGAGCGACCTTGAGCCTTCTTATGAGACCCATAGTAAGAAACCACGTTTCAGAGCTGGTACCACACATTGATTAAGCACTTTCGTCTTGAGGCACTGGGGTATTGTGGACGAGAAGACAGTGCGCATCTTTCCGAACGCTGCCCAGCCGAGTCGGATTCGTCGAAAGACCTCTTCCTCGAAGCTGGAACTTCCTGCCTGGATCAATTGACCCAGGTAGATACTGGTAGATACTAGTCTACAACTTCGAGGGTGGAGCTTCCAACCGAAACAGGTAAAGGCGTTACGTGCATGTTCGACATAACCTTCGTCTTGACAATGTTCATTTTCAGGCCAACCTGTTGGGAAACTCGATTTAGGTCTTCAAGCATCGTACTTAAGTCCTCCATCGATTCTGCCAAGACAACGATATCGTCGGCAAATCGAAGGTGAGTGATATACTCGCCATTGATGTTAATGCCCAGTCCTTTCCATTCTAAAAGCTTGAAGGCATCTTTCAGAGCAGCGGTAAACAGTTTTGGAGATATGACATTTCCCTGTCTCACGCCTCTTTGCAATGGAATAGCCTTCGTACTGAGCTCCTGTACTCGGACCGACATAGTGGCTTTGTTGTATAAACACTTCAACACCTCGATATACCGATAGTCAATACGGCACCGCTGGAGAGACTGAAGCACGGCTCATGTTTCGATGGAATCGAAGACTTTCTCATAGTCCACAAACCCCAAGCATAACGGCCGGTTATACTCCCTTGTCTTCTCTACGAGTATAACCTGCCGCAGCGTATGGATGTGGTCCATGGTACTATAGCCTTTTCGGAACCCGGCTTGTTTGGGAGGTTTGAAGGCATCAAAACGGTTCGTGATGACTCTCGAAAACAACTTATAGGCATGATGATGACTCAGAAGTGTGATGGGTCTATAGTTCTTCAAGAGAGTGTTGTTACCCTTTTTGAAGAACAGAACCACCACACCCCCGTTCCACGCCTCTGGCGTCACTCTCATTAAAGAGCCTTTGAAGGACTTTCAGTACCGGCGTTCCGCCCGCTTTTAAAAGCTCTGCGGTGATTCCGTCCTCGCCCGGCGCCTAGTTGTTTATAAGCTGTTTGAGAGCCATCCTAATCTCGTACAGACTATTATTCGGGATATCTTCGGTATAGTGTCGGGTTAACTTGGCTCTAGGATCTCTTGCCGTATTTATGTTTGGTTTTGCAACGGATGTATATAACTGCCCATAAAACCTCTCGATCTCTCCCAGCACCCCTTGCTTTGTCGACACAACGTTTCCGGCCTCCGTCTTCAGCTTAGTCAATCGGCTCTGCCCAGTAGACATGGCCCTTGCAAACACTTTGGAACCATTGTTTTGTTCTATCGTCTCCTTAATACATTTAGTATTAAAGGAGCGAATGTCGTGTCGCAAGGATGATTAGGTCTCGGGTCTGAGCAGAGATTTTTTGAGGCTTTCTTTTAGGGCGGGACTTAAAGAACTTAGATCCCACTGCTTGGACAGTTTCTATAAACCCGTTGCTTATCTCGTCCACTGAAACGCAATCCTGGAGAAGTTCAAAGCGATTGGAGAGTTCAACTTGAAAGCCTTCGGGGTTTTGGATCTGGCTCAGCGATGGTCGGAGCGTAGACTTCATAAGCCTTGACCTTTCGAGTCGGAGGTCGATATTCAAGTTGCCTCTTACAATTCAGTGATCGCTGCCGGTTTTAATCCTATTTATCACGGAGACATCATTGAATATCTGCCCCTTTGCTATCAGGAAGAAGTCTATCTCGTTCTTGACTGGGGGCTGGTTATTCTTACTAGGACCAATCCAAGTCCACTTCCTCTGTGGCGGCTTCTTGAAGAAAGAGTTCATCGCAAAGAGTCCCTCTTCCTTCAGAAAATCAGCCAGCCTGTGCCCCCTGTCATTGCGCTTACCATAACTAAATTGCCCCTCCCTGATCTCTTCATCGCGTCCTTTTGGAAATCCTTGGGGGAGGCCTATTTCCAGCAGTGGACTTCCTGTGGCTGATATGATGATGATGATGACTTTTAGTTTAGTTTAGTTATTATTCCTACTAAAAAAATATTTACAGTAACGAAAAATGCAAATATACATATTGTGTGTCAATGCATGTAGCGTCCCACACTTATTTATAAGTAGATGAATTGTAAATATGATGTATAGACTACACAGTTATAAAGTATATGTGGACTGTACGTAATAGTCCACATAACTATGCTTTTTATATGAAGATATTGATTGTTTATATTTTAGACTATACATAGGATAAATCACACTGATTGAGCTAGCCCCAAAGGTGGTAAGTTTAAACTTGTGTTATGGGATACTAACTCAACGATACTATATATTTATAAGAAATACAAATATAGATAAACATCCGAGACCCAGGACAATTTATAAAAGACCTTTTTCCAACTTGCCTGACTGGGGATCGAACCCAGAACCTCCGACGGACTAGCGTGTTAACCAATACGCCACGGAGGTCGAACCTCTTTGAATCCTCCCATAACTTAAGACCGCTAAAAATATAGATTCCATTCCTTACCGCCTCTTACATAAGTTTGTTTGGGTTTGACATATTTATACCTTCAAACGTAGCAACCGAGCATACCAATACGCCAGAACGCGGGCGGGATCGTAAAATTATTATTTTCCAGTCAACGGTCCATATAGTAGATTTAAGGCGACCCACGGCGCGTTAGCCCGGGAGTAAACGACTTTATGAAACGTAAAAAAATAAAAGAAGTCCCCGTCGTAAAGCCGAAGAATAAAGTTTGTTACGATAACTCGAGATAAATCTAAATTCGTCCATCCAGTTAAGGAAACATGAAGTTCGTTAAACTTGAAACGAAGCTATTGTTCGAGACAATTAAAATTCGCTGAGACTTCCGAACTTGTTTTGACTGGATAGCGTTTAATTAAAACAATACTTAATTGTCCGGAATAATATAATTAGTGGATTAGCAGTTTGATATTTAATTAAAGATGATTGACGGCAGTATAATGATTATCTGACGAGGTTATTAGCAGCCAAAAACAATTATGTAGTATATAAAAACAATAAAGTTGCCCCAATTTCAAGTCAACACATTTTGGGACAGTAGAAGAAGGTCAGTAGTTCTTTTCGAAGAGGGTTGACGTCAGGCAGGCGGCCGGTCGTAAAACTAGCCAAATGGTTTAAACTACTACTACGGCTATTTCTTCTCGATTTTGCATGTTCCGGCATTCTTGGTTGACCATTAATAATACAGAAGAAAAAGCGGCAAAGAGCACTCCGGGCTCCGAAGCAGCACAGCTAAGGATGTAACCGGAAACGCGCTAAGATGAAGAAGAAGCAGATTAGTAGAGTCATTTATTTTTATTTATTTAACATACATACATATATATCAAACTCCTGAATCCGAAGCAACACAGCTAAGAATGGAACCAGGAATACGTTAAGATGAGAGAAAACAAATATAATTACATGTACAAAATAAACCTAGAACTTAGTTAATTGTTTATAAGATGATACAGGGAGAACATAACACCACCCCGTTCCATCAAAGTAACATTACATAGCACATGCACGCCGTCAAATAAAAATATCAGTACGCTCCCCTTCGACGCGACGGTCCTCCAAAGATCGCAAAAGCGCCGGCGACGTTCCGATTGACGCTTCCGCGGCAGACCTACGGGCCACAATTGCGCGCCATCACCGCGGCATGCCGGGAACGAACAATTCGTCAATAATTTCATCAGCCAGCCAGACTATTGCCGGCATGCCCCGGCCCCGCCAATCATTCCAATCATTTTAAAGGCTCTTCACATTTCGTTTTGGCGTATTTTTCGTACGCCCGTTCGTCCGATCGGAAAATGACTTGTGACAGTTTCACAGCAATTTGTTCTATGAACTTAAGTTTAATTGAGGATTGTAATGGGCCATTGTCTGAAAAATCATGTTTTCCGTCACTATGGGCATCATAATTGGCTCTTATATTTATTTGTTATATTTTCGACCTCCGTGGTGTAATGGTTAACATGCTAGTCCGCCATTCCGGAGGTTCTGCGTTTGATCCCCAGCCGGGGCATGTTGGAAAATGGCTCTTTCCAAATTTTCCTGGTTATTGCGTGTTTACCTATAAATGTATTTAGTATAAAATATAATATCGTTGCGTTACTTTCCCATAATACATGTTTAAACTTACTTTGGGGTTTGCGCAATTAGTGTGATTTATTCTTATCTATTTATTTACTTATCACTTTTCTACAACGGAATTACATCGCAGCAACTTTAGTTCGAAACGCAGAGCACTCGTTTTGATTGCTCCTGTGTTCAGAGCGGCAGTACATCCGGAAGTAAGTCGCAAATCAATCATCGTGCTTGTGTGTGGCTTTACTGATTTATGTAGCTGCAGAGTTTTGTTGAAACAAAAGAAGAATATACATTCTACTGTTCTACTTTACTTCAGAATACACAATTCTGCTTGTCAAGTGTACCAAAAGACTACCTACTTAATAAGCTTGTACGAAAAAAAAAGTTTTTGTAAGGCCTAAGTTCTTATTAAAACAAAGCCCAAACTCGATAGGGTTGCGTCGTTTTATTACAGGGCTCTTATTGCCTTCAGGTTCCATAATCAGATTAGCTTCTTGTTATAATAATATTGCATTGTTATCTGATTTACATTAGCAAACAAAGTTCCATCTGAATCGGAAACCGCGAAGTGGCTCAAATTTAACTTGATTTGACCCAAAAAGCAAATAAACAACATTAAACAGGGTAATATTAAGGATATAAAACAAGCTAAATCAAAGCTTGTAAAAATCTTGTAAAATATATAGAGGTAACTATTACCTAGATATAGTTGAGTAAAAGTTAGCTATAAATAGTAAAAATAAACTTTTCACAGCTAATATATCCAGAAAAATACGCAAACGCCTTATAAAAACGTATATCTGGAGCATAGCACTTTACGGATGCGAAACATGGATATTGAATAAAAAATATAGTGACAGGCTGGCAGCTTTCGAGATGTGGTGCTGGAGGAGAATGGAAAAGATCAGTTGGACGGAAAGGAAAACCAATGAGGAAGTATTAGAAACAGTAGGAGAGAAAAGAAGACTGTTGGGTGAAATAGAAAATAGGAGAGGAAAAATGATTGGCCACTTAATACGACATGACTCCTTACCCTAGATAACTAAACTATCCTGGGAGTTACTCAATAACTAAACATTCGTCTAGCGGACTACGCATTAAAAAATCTTATATTATCAACATAATTTAACGTGAGGAAGAAATTGTTACATGATTCGTATAAAGTGCTCGTTGTGAATAGAGATAGGTAGAAATAATTTTATACTAATGATGCCACATACCTTTTATACACATCTACATTATGGGTGTCACAAATTGCATTTTTTACATCTAAGGCATCAATTTTTGGTCTTCCTTAGCAATTTCGACGGGCAAACGTATAATTTTTTTGTAATATTTCATACATAAGGAAATGGAGCAGATTCTTCATATGATTTCACCAAGGATATCTCCTATCATGACCTTGATGTCACGTCTTAAAGTTACCGTCCGAGCAAGTTGCCGCAACCAAGGCTCCATGAGGTGGTTTGTCAGTTTCAAAACAAAATCTCGCCGTGTTATTTGTTAATTATTTTTGATGTTATTCGCGACGTATAATAACATAAGTAGGAGTAGTCTTAGTGCAGATGACCATTTATGATGAGTTTTACTGGATAAAAATCGAAGAGTTGCTAAAGCACATGTCGAATGCTACGTTGTAGCATCTGACGTAGTATGTAGTACGTTTCTTTCCATGTTTGACAATATAAAATCATCCGGTTTAATAATTTGGGTTCTGTTGTCTTTTACTTGATACTAAAAAATCATCTTCAGAACCCAAAGATTGGCACGAGACATCAGTATTAATGCTGATATTGTATTGACTTTCAACCTTCCAATGATTTGTCATCACCACAGAAGTTAAATTATCTTGTTTCTTTTATCAAAGTAATCAATCTTAATAAACGTGAATTTCTACTTTCAGCCTAGGACATATGTTTCCATTTATAAATCCATCAATAATATTAGGTATATGAGAAAAAGTTGAAAGCAATTAGTAGTATGAATGACATCTTACTAATAAACCCTAGTCATTAAAAAATAACCGTTTTTATGAAATTCATATTATTTGTATATTATCTAATTATAATACAAACATTTATTAATTTTTTTTATTTGAAAATACTAATATAAAATAAAATGCAATTTAGATACCTTTGAAAATCTGCACCTGTTATAACTAAACTTTCGTCATCTAGGCGACGCGGTGGTTATAAATCACAAGTAAAGACAATTGTTTGCGCAAACGCCGCATTTGTGCAACTTTTTACTCTAATTATGAAGGTATACAAAGGCGTGCAAGCAGGGGGTACGCGAAAGTATGTGAACTAGACTTATGCAAGGGGTCGCGTAGTCTGCCAGACGAATGTTTAGTTATCTAGGGAAACATACTAGAAGGAAAGATAAAAGGTAGAAGAGGTCCAGGACGACCAAGAAAGAGCTATGTAGACCAACTGAAAGAAAAAGCAGGGGTTATGTCGTATCAAGCACTCAAAAGTAAGGCAGAGAACCGAGAAGTTTGGCGCATACTCCACCGACAACAGCCACTAAGCTCTTAAATACGAAGAAGAAGAAAAGTTAGCTATTCTTACATTTGGCCTTTGGAACTTAGGCGAAATGGGTTCAGCGGGCAATACTGTGCGTGTTTTTGAAAAATTACTGCAATTAAACGACTCGTACTATAGTTTATTTCTAAAAAAAAAATACATAGATAGGTATCTTAAGGCTTTCCTTCAGACACCCACAATATCCAAAACACGATGAGCATTTTTAGCTTGATAGAAAATAATCACAAACATACCTCTAAATTTGCCTAAATTTACCTTTAAAAAAGATACAATCACCTTTTTATATGAAAATTATAAAAATGTATGTATAATCTAAATTACTAGTTAATTTCGCTACACAATTTTTTTAATATTATACAAAAAAAAAACAGTGAAATATTCGTCGAGAGCGAACAAAGGCCTGGATCCGTGATCGACGATATTTTGCTGTGTTTTATTTATTATTTTTATCTGGCTTTCTCTAAAAAGCCCTGACTTTCAAGCGTTAAATCCCAATAACCTTTAAACGGCTGAACCGATTTTTATCAAACATAGCTAAGGACCACTACAAGAGAACTTGCTTTCACGTAAAACAAAAATCGCATCGAAATCGGCATCCGTTCGAGCAGTACGATGCCACAGACAGACAGACAGACATGAGCGTCAAACCACAGAATAAATAATACTAACGTACAGAAGTCTCACTCAGCAAAGAAATTCAAAGAACTCAATGTGGCTAGCGATATGGTTTAATTTAGCTCACGTCAGAACTCAGCACCTTTCCGTATAAATACCCTTTCCGTATAAATACCTAGACATCCATTGCAAGCCAATTTCATTCTTATTACTCTGGACAAACGATTCGTATAACTGAATTTACCACCCGGAGGGGCCGCCTGCGCGCATAGTAATAGGTGGTAATAGTGTACGTACATTTTCGATACCTAAACGGGGAGTGACACAGGCCTGGTCAAACTCATAACACCCCTCTTTTGTCGGGTGTTAAAAATGCATTGATGTGTATTACATACAGTAAGAATAATTCAAGAAACACGGCAAAGTGTAAAGTTAGGCTGTAGTAATCGGTAAGTAACCAGCTTTCATTGTTTGATAAATTCACGCCGCCATATTTAAAAATAGAACAGGGGCCAATGTTTGACAAAGTCTATATATGTCAATGACCTTTGTGTCGACCATTCTAAAGTGCCCCGGAGACGATCAATCGTCAATCATTACGTGATTGACTGTTCCAATTCAAGGTGCGATTGATGGAGTTTTTTCGATGCGTCGATTGCTCGGCCTCATTTGCTTTCTGCGGCATGTCCGCTATGTTTTTAAACTAGCGAGTAGTAGCGAGCGAATGACCAAACGATTGTCAATCACACAACGAGATGTTCAATTGGTCGCGTCAAACGCGATTGTCAACGGGCTTCAATCAAAGCTTCCGTCAAGCGCCGTCAATCACGTAGTTTCCAATGATAATGGCTTCAATAGGGGATTGGACAACTTTACACAAAGTGTTTGAAAGTAATTAGAATGGTTATTTATTACCATAAAAAATAATATTTTATTTAAATAAGGCTGTGAATATGCATAAATTACATTTAAAATTTGAATGCATCAAAATGCCGCGTAAACACTTCCATCTTTCACCTTGGCCGCGTGACGACATCTGTGTGTAAGTAAACATCAAGTGGTAAAAAGGATGGCAGTAGTGGAGGCCACAAATTCACATAGTAATGTTGACATCTATGGTTGACATTTTGAGGTTACCCCAGCCGTCAATAATGACAATTACAAACGAATGACGTAACGCGATGTGATGGTTGTTTCGTTCAAGGTGGCAAACAGATTTAAAATATTGCAATTAAAGCATTTGATTTCTTGATTTAAAAATATAAATCATTATTATTTCACATAAATACTCATTGAATGGTCAGTTTATTTAATTAACATTATTTCTAATTAGAATAAAGATTTTTTGGTGAGACCTGTCCGATCCCCTATTGCCTCTGTAGACGATCATTTGGTCCTTCAATAACGTAAAAATTGTCAATTGCAAATGATCGTCTCCGGGGCACTTTAAACCCGGTATCATATTTCACCGATTGTACCTAACCCTGACAAAGTACAACAAGTCAATAGTTGCCATAAATCCCTTCGATACAATCTCCCAACCGCTTTCGGCCAATTTCCTAATGCTACCAACATAAAAAAAAGTTTAATACTTACGACGCGCGTCTCGCAGACGTCAAAACACGCGAAATATGATGGCGATGCGATACTCCAGGGGTTCGTTCTACCTTTTCACGTGCCAAATATCCGTTCACAACTGACCAAGATGAATATAAACTCTATCTTCAAACCATAAAGAACCTTTTCCAAATTTCCGATAAGCTGTAAAGACGAATCCATATCTGGAATTAGGTCGGTGCCACACAGGTGTGTTGCATCTTTTGACATTTTGATAAATGAATCAAGGTGGGATTCGAGGCAAACGTTCGCCCTCCATTATTTATTTTTGAAACTGACACAGACTTATAAATAAATGTACAAGATGCTCATAAATCCAGTTCGCACAATATTTTTGGTTTTATCGGGACCGTCATAATATTCTTATCTTTTATTTTCCTAGTCGTCATTTTCAATAATTGTCATTTTTCTTAATCCATCATTTTCTTTTGATATAATACAAAAAATCAAAATCATTTTAAGGCCGTACCTGAATTTTCCGGGGTCCAGTGCTGCCCCTATTTAAAATAAATCATTTTAAAGAAAACGGAGACATCATTAAAAAATTTGCTACTATATATCTTTTAGCGTTAAATGGAACAAAAAAAATCATAAATAATTATATACAAGAATTACTTCTTAAAATATTAGGTAATATACATACATGCAACAAATTTGAATATAATATTATTATTTTTTTATTTTGCCGTGTGGTTTTCCGCAGAGAAGAATAGAATCACTCTAAGTCATCCCATGGATATCGTAAAAGAGGACTTAGGAACCACAAGCTAAATAAAGCTTGGACATCAGTCTGGCCAGCTGATGATGAAATTAGATATAGGAAAAAAAATTAATAAATTCATGAACTTCCAATACTTATACTAATATAAATGTATACTGTCTAAATCATGATCTTAAGAATAGTTTCTCATGAGAGTAATCGTTTTTTGAACTGTTTCGCACATCATAAATGTCCAGACCATTCCATGTTAGATTAGAAAAGTTGGAGAATTACATAATTTACAACTTTGGTGATCAGCTTTGCAAAACTAATAAAAAGAAAACTAATTCCATTACAAGTTTCAAAGCTTCAAATTAGTTGTTATTTATATATATAAGTATTTTTTATTAAAAATCATGTTGAATAGAAGAGAATAAATTATGTTTATTTACAGTGATTTTTAATAACAAATGCCGTCAGCCATGAATGTAGGAATGAACTATCTGCGTAATTGTAGATGGCAATTGGCGCTAGGGATTTTATCTATATGAAGCGTGATCTTGGGCTAAAGATAGAAAAAAATAATCAAAATAGTGATGTACTGCAAGCCGCATCGCTAAGATTCTCACTCATAAACTAGATAGGTAGCCTTCTACGTTCCGCATGGGAATAAAAATAGTTATTTAATCCTTCAAATATGGTGGTAACATAATCCGTCTTCTTATAAAAACAGGACTAACTTTGTAACTAGGTTTAAACCATATCCGCCCAAATCAAGTTGACATTGACAGGTGAGATAGTGTGATATTAGTATCAAAAAAATTACTAGTAACAAAGCTAGTCCTGTTTCTATAATAAGACGGAATATGTTTATAAAAATATAGCAAGGACAAACTTATTCAGACGGAAGTGAATCAGCTGATACATTCTTCGTTTTTAGGGTTCCGTACCCGAAGGGTGCAAACGGGACCCTATTACTGAGACTCCGCTGTCTGTCCGTCTGTCTGTCCGTCCGTCCGTCTGTCACAGGGCTTGAACCGTAATAGCTAGACACCTGAATTTTTCACCGATTACTTATTACTGTGGCCGCTATAACAACAAATACTAAAAATACCAAAAAAAGTTGAAAATTAAAGGGGTCGTCATACAAAAACCGTGTTTTTTTCAGCGTTTTTAACTCGATCTGTCACAGGGCTCTATCTCTTGAACCGTATGGTTAAAATTTTCACCTTTCAAATTTCAGGATTATGTATTACCTGAAATTTTCACCGATTATGTATTACTATGACCACTATAACAACAAATACTAAAAATAAGATAAAGTTAATAATTAAAGGGGGTCGTCATACAAGAAACGTGTTTCTTCAGTGTTTTAAAACATTGTACGGTGATACGGAACCCTTCATGTACGAGTCCGACTCGCACTTGCCCCTTCTTGTCTTTCAGACAAAAAAAATACAATCGTAAAATACCTAAATAAAAGAATACCCAAATGGGCATACCTAAATAAAAGAGGTACTCAGTGATCGTCCATATTGTATGGCATGTTCGGAAATGATTAAATATCAATTAGCCGGCCTCGATCCGGCAATTAAAGCCGCAGGTCGGTACCTGCGGCTTTAATTGCCGGATCAACCCGATATGAGTTCGTCCCGAAAGTTCATCCGGTGACAAAACGGGGCTGTCAGATTGGTAAAATCTTATGTATGGTACAGGTATTTATATTTAAAAAGTATACTTTTTTACGTTAAAAATACATATAATTATGTATTTCGAAATTAAAAATTAGTTTTTCGTATTTCATATTATGTTTCTTGGAGAATGTACTCAGTGCCGTAGACTGAATATGACACTGTAGGATACATCGAGCCGAAAGTTACCACTGTTACTATCAATGGTGCCAACGTAATACAAACTTTTGGAAAACACATAAATAGCAAAAACTTGGTAACAAATTATTAGTACCAGCTGCTCACAGAGATGGCAGCACACAAATTACAGGCAAAACTACGAGAGGTAATATTTAAAAAGAAATTTAACTTAATGTTATTTGAAATAGTCACTAGATGGTTTTGGTTCTAAACTTTTCTTATTTATTCAACTTTATTACAAAAATTGTAAACGGTCAACCGACAGATAGTGCAGAGACATGAAAGACCAAAGTAGAACCAAAAATAAAATTTTGGGGTCCAGATTGGGAAGCTCGTCGAACCTTTATACAGGGTTATTTTTGATTAACCGACAACCTTTTTGGAGCAAGTTCAGTCCGTGATACTGAACTACTTTCCATAAAAACAATAAGGATTATGCATGTAATACCAATCCGGCTCATATTTTTATTTTACAATTTCTATTAATACGTAACCACGCCTAATTAATTATTTTTCTTACTGACTCTTATTTGGATTAGAAATAAATTATTGACATTGCAAATATTGCGCGGGAACTTTTGACAAACAAAAGGGAAATGACGACAAAGTTCACAAAAAGGAAATGACAAGTTCGGGTGCGTTCGGTAGGACTGTGTCCATGTAGTTTGACTATCGATGACATTCGAAATGTATGTACTTTTATATAGAAGTTAAACAAACATCACTGGCTGATAATATCGAAAGTACCCAAAAAAGAAACACATCCGTTGACAGCTTCTGTCTCTAGCGGATATTGCAGACTTTGACGTCATATTTTAAAATGGCGTGTTTTAGTTGTTATAATCTACTTGCTATTTTTAATATTTATTTTCTACACCATATACATGTTGTTTGGCACTGATTTATTTTTTGCGGCTATTTCTCTACGAGGACCATCGATTAAAAATATTAAAAAAAATGCATGCATACTCTCTATTATTGAAAAACGAAAAAAAATTTCGACTTTCCATACAAATCGGCGCTCAACCAAATTGATTTTGTATGGGAGGACGAATTTTTTTTTTCTTTTTTCGATAATTGTTTTTATGGAAAGTGGTTCAGTATCACGGACTGAACTTGCTCCAAAAAGGTTGCTGGTTAATTAAAAATAACCCTGTATACAAAGTGGAAGGGACATACCCTTAATAAATCAAACCACGGGCTATACTAGATCACTATAGTATAATGAAATTAAAATACAGTCAAAGAACAAAAAATTTTTTTGGCGTTTCCATACAAATCGTCCGGCCGGTCGCACACTTTTCTATGGAAATGCCAAAAAATTTTTTTGTTCTTTGGCTGTTATTTCAATTTCATCATACTATAGTGATCTAGTACGAGTATAGCCCGTGGTTCGATTTATTACGGATATGTCCCTTCCACGTTGTATATAAAAGTTCGACGTGCGACGTGGTTATGTTCTACTTAAAAAAGTACAATTCAAATGTTAATACTTACTTACCTATTATAGTATTTGAACCTATATTACCTACCTGTAATTATATTATCTTTGCTATAATATAATATTACTTACTTACTGCATCCTCTCTTGTAGACGTCCTCTGCTTTCCTATTTTTTTTTTATTTTTTATTCAATCTTTATTGTTCATCAAATATATATATATATATTTGATGAACAATAAATATATATATATTATTGTAAATCAAACAATAGGCGAACTTAACGCTAAAAGCGTTGTCTACCAGTCAACCTTTGGGTTATACAGAAAGTCTAAATGTGGGTTGCAAGATAAAGTGTAGTATACATAAAATACAGAATGTACATTGTTACATAAATATATATATATACTTGCTATACATATACCTATATACATACATACATAGATATACGCTACATATACTATACATATAAATAAATAGATAAATGCAGCAATTCTTAAATCAACTTTTATAACTTAGCCAAGAAGTGTTTAAATACCTGTGTCTTAAAGCTAGCGCGACTAGGAGCAGTTTGGATGGTTTCAGGAAGCGCGTTCCAGAGTCTTATTGCCGTAATGGCGAAAGAGAAAGAAAACCAGTACGGTGAGGAGGAATAGAAAGGGTCAAAGTATTAGAAGAACGCAGGATTTTTTGGTCGTCAACATGTCTGTTATTTTACTATAATACAAAGTTAACTCTTACAAAAATAATTAAGAGAAAGAATATATTTTTTTATATAATTTAATATACCTAAGTTAGTTCTATTTTTAAATATTTTTAGTTTAGTAAGTTTTAATTTAGGTTATATTTTAGTTTGTTTAGTTTTAATTTAGTTACTTGTTAGTTTAACGTTGTATTTTAAGTTTGTCACTATTTTAATATGTGTTTACGAAATAAATTAATTGAGAAAAAGAATGGCATTTTTTCGGTATAATTCTACTCGTAAGTACAATATTTTTATGATTTCTCTATAAAAAGTATGACATACCTACGTGAATTCGAATATTTAAATATATTACAAATTAGTACAGGTGGTTTACTCGTGCGTAATTCTAGGCCTCACAAAGCTTCAACATACTAAATAGACCCCACCCCGCCTGTACAAAGTTGCTCATTACGGACGGACTAAAAGCGGTTGAATCGCGCTGAATACTAAATAAAGACTACGGGCGCAAAACTAGGCTAAAATATAAAATCATTAAAGACAGAAAAGTATATTTCAACAAGTCATCCCAGATTAATCCCAAATCTGAATTAGGCCGGGTTCCGCTTAGTTCGTAGATTGCGTAGCGATTCGTAGAAGTTCGTAGCTGTGTCTACGCCGTAGACTATTCGAAGCTGTCGTGTATCCTAGATGAGATAAGTGAGGTAGATACTGAAACACATACAAAGCACAGACTCATACAAAGTTACTCATTGCCGACTAAAAGCGGTTTAACTGAATACTGAATAAAACCTATTATGATATACGAACCTGTTTACGTCAAACATCTCCAAGTACTTTGGCCGCCTGGAAGAGATTGCTGTTGCGATAAAGCCGCCTTTTGGCTCTGTTTTATGTGAATTTATCTATTTTATGTAAAGATTTTAAAGACTTAACGATAATATCGTTAAAGAGGGTAAAAGTTCAACAAGTCATCTCCAGTTAATACCGAATTAAGTTAGGTTAACTTCACTTGTAGATTTCGTAGCGATTCATATCATAAAGCTTCGTAGCTGTTGCTACGCCGTAGACAATTCGTAGTTATGATGTGTCATAGATGAGGTTAGATACTGAAATGAACACGAGTGATTTCTTTGTTTGTTATTCTTCTCCAATTGTATTTTTTGCTATGTCCTTAACAGTTTAAACGATTTGGCTATAGTTTTACGACCGGCCGCCGCCTGACGTCAACCCTCCTTAGTAATGCAATTCTAGCACAAGATGTTTGTACTTAGTCCTTTAGTCGCCTCTTACGACATCCAGAGAGAGATGGAGTAGTCTTATTCTAGTTAGCATTAATAAATAAATTATTTGTTATTTATTATTATTCGGTGATAATGAGAATCAGTTATAAAAGATAGATAGATAGATAAAAGACAAAAGACAAGTTACTTAAAAAAATCCTAAGTAAGATAATTTTTTTGATAGACTTTTATGATTTGACAACCTCCGAGGCGTAATGGTAACCACGCTAGTCCACCACCCCAAGGTTCAAGGTTCGATCTGTAGCCAGAGCTAGTTGGGAAATAGCCTTTTTAGGGTTCTGTACCCAAAGGGTGCCAACGGGACACTATTATTTGTTTATTACATTTTAATAACATTTTATTACTGAAACTCCGCTGTCTGTCCGTCTGTCACAGAGCTCTGTCATAGCATGACACTTGAAATGTTCACCGATTAACATACTGTGGCCGCTATGATAACAAATACTAAAACTAAGATAAAGTTAAAAATTAAAGGGGGTCGTCATACAAGAAACTTTTTTTTCCGCGATTTAAAACATTGTACGGAGATACGGAAACCATCATGTACGAGTCCGAGTCGCACTTGACCGGTTTTTCAAATGTCCTAGTTCTTGTATTCTGTATGTATATATCTATTATAAAATATAGTATCATTGAGCTAGTTTCCCATAACACAAGTTTTAACTAACTTTGGGTCTAAATCAATCTGTGTAATTTGTATTTATTGAATTGCACCGAAAGAACAGCATCGGGGATAGAATTTGACGTTGTCTGTAGTCCCAGACCATTCAATATTATGTAAATGAACAGATGTACGAAATTCAATATCGCGTTTATTGATTTTATTGCTTGAGTGTCGATATTAAGAAATAAAAATACCATCAAGCCGCGGTCTAGACAATCAAGGACATTAAGAAACAACCGGCTGAATCCGCATTATCTTTGAATTTCCATATAACAATAAATATAAGGTTCAGTTTACATTGGCAGAAGGTTCGCAAGGCAGCAAGGTTATGTTTGCATACAGCAGTTCCTTACTGCCGTCCGTCGTACGTGACTTTTGTTAACGACGCCTCTCTCTTCGGACTGATAACTTCTTGCATCTTTGAGAGCATATTGCAATGTTGTTTATAGTCTAAGGGCCTACGACATCGCTCCAAATCAAATTCTTTCGGTAAATGACGTAGGTAAATATAGGATGGGAAATAGGATGTTAACAAATATTATAGTACTAATGTATTTTACCCTGGAAAGGTGTGCAAAATTGATGTTTGTTTTTATCTTGTATATTTAAAGGGCCGGTTTTTAGTGAATTAGTGAATTATCTAAATTTTATGATTCAGATAAAATATTCACAAAATATACAATTACTTATTCCAAGGTATATATAGGTTACTATACATGTCAATAGGATAACACAAATTATATTTTTATAGGGTTTTTTAGGCATTCAAGATGCAGTATTAAATTACTCAAATTAAAAAATGAAATAAGAAATGGTGAAAAAATACCACGTGTGTAGGACTTGAACCCGCAACCTTGGTCGACTAAGAACAAGGCCAAGGTCGCGGGTTCAAGTCGTGGTACTGCGCACGGTGCGCACGTGGTATTTTTTCACCATTTCTTATTTCATTATTTAATTTAAACATAAATTATGTACTTAAATGGCCAAGATTAAGAAAATTAAATTAATTTAAAAAATACATTATTATTATTGTGGGTTTGTATGATTTATCCAGGTGTTTATTTCTTACGTGGCAGGTCTATGGGTGATTTAAAAATCTGGCACCACTGTAGGCCACTTACAAACACAATACTATCACACACTAAACACATACAATCATTTATTTAAATAGCTAGATGTAAGTGCCATACAAGAACCACATTTAAATGATAAATGCTATTCCCATTGAAGTAGAAAAAAATGCTACTGCAATTTATTTATGAAATCGTATCTCAAAAAAATGTAATTGGCGTATGTGTCCTGGGATCTTATACTACACTACAACTAGTGGAAGCGTAGATGAATTGATTGCGAGATCGTTGTTTTACTAGGAGAATCTACGTGACGTAATGGAAAATTAATATTATTCGCATTTATTCAGAACTTTTTTCTTATGTATATTTTGTAATAGTAATATAATATTCGTTTATTCAGATATCAATGATCCATAAATTTATGTAAATATTACTTAGGTTACTAATTACGAATATTAAAATAAAATGAAAATACTTAATTATTCGCTTTGAAGTCACAGTGGCTTTCGGTTTTGTGACATTTGTTTCTGTCTTACCCAAAAGGGGACTTTGTTTGTTTTTCATGTGTAAGTGGCCATAACTGTTGCAAGAATTTTCAAACTGCCAAAAAGCATCTAACATAATCACATTTTTCCGGGATAAGAAGTTTCTATGTGTTTATCCAGGTAATAAAAGACTCATTCCAATCCTTTTAGCCGTTAAAGTGGAACAAACATGTATACGACTACGTTCACACATTCATCAAAACTAACTAAAAATTGATAATATTAGTAACATTGTGATCTGACAAAGAACGAAAGCGGGATGCCAGGAAACGTGTTATTGGTCTTAAGTGGAGTTGGGCAGGATATCTGGCAAGACGAGGTGCTGATAGGTGGAGGAGACTGCTGACAGAGTGGTGGCCCCTAGATGGTAAACGTGGTGTAGGTCGTCCGAGAGCTAGATGGGTCGATGATATAAAGAAAGTCACGGGTCGAAACTGGTTTTATAAGACGCAGGATCGAGGTGGTTGGCATGCACTGAACCTGTACGTGTGAACGTGTTGACGACCTCCGTGGCGTATTGGTTAACAGGCTAGGCCATCACTCAGAGGTTCTGGGTTCGATCCCCAGCCAGGGCAAGTTGGGAAATTGCCTTTTTCAAATTGTCCTGAGTATTGGGTGATTATCTATATATGTATTTATTATAAGATTTGGTATCGTTGAGTTAGTAATCCACACAAATTTAAACTTACTTGGGCTAGTTGAATCACTGTGATTTGTCCCCATCTATTTATTTATTTATACTGAAAGAGGCCTATTCTCAACAGTGATATAGAAAGCTGCCAATGAATAAAGACATTGTCTACTTTATAAACTACACCATTTGAAGTAACTCTCTATTACACGATGTCCACTCCATTTCCCAGTGCAGCTGGCATCCGGTTTTTGATTACGTCACGCCTTTGAGCGCGTTCATTTAATCCCTTATTCCCCAGTCGCAAAGATATTGCTTGCATCTAGTACATTTGGCTCTTTATAGGCGGCGGTCTTGCTTATGACAAGCAGATTATACATCTTGCGATTATTTATGGAAGAAACTAATTTTAAAAGCTTACTTATAAGACAAAAATTACGTACAAAAAATTTGGAAATTCTGTGGTTGGTGGTTGTATTATGTGTTTTTTTTTACAGCCGAATCATTTTAACTGTTCCGGCAATTTCTTCTCCAGTTTGCAAAAGGTCTTTGGCATCCTTGGGTGACCATTGACGTGCATGTTATATTTGGAGAATAAAAAGCGGGAAAGCGCATCCCGGGCTCCGAAGCAGCACAGCTGAGAATGCAACCGGGAAAACGCTTAGATAAAGAAGAAGATATGTGATTATATTTTTAAGAATAATTTTACGGCTCTAGATACAAGTCCTTTAGAACCTTTACTTTTGTTGATTCTTAATTTTTAACAAGTTAACAATCAAAGGAGGAAATTGCTTCAAGGGAGCTCCTGGCGACAAATTTATACGATTCCACTAGTTTTTATAGCCGATTGAGTGGCGGACGACGTCTAAAGTCGCCCACACGGTCCGCTAAACCAATATCTCTACAGCCGTACCATGACTTCACAGTTAATAACGTGGTGTGATGTGTTTTAACAACCAATGATATTTTGTTATTGCCTCATATGCATTTAGAAACCTATTAGTTAGTTGTTAAAACACATTACAGCCTCGCTCGTCTTTAGTGGAGGTTCGGCCTCATTCCGCCACATATCAGGTAGTAACTTTACCCCGCTTTGTTGCGTACTTCTCGAGCCAAAGCCCCAGCTAAATGTAAGCTATGAGCTCACTTTGAACAACCGTCGTATGTTACTGCTATTTGTGGATTCAAGACATTGTGCACGAGGATTTAACCTGAACTGAATAATGTATTATCTAATCTACGGAATTGTGTCACTTGTGGAACATTTTGAAGGAAATTTTTTGCTGTAAATTATTTGTTATTATATTCGAAACACTAGTACACAAGGCTAAATTTGAAATAAATTTGAATTTGGAATTCCTATCCAAACATCAGATATTTGTGTTCAAAGTGACCAGTTCTATACTTAGTTAAAATTTCAAAACACGTGAAAGAACATGCGATGGAAGTGATCATAATAGTTGTACGGGAATAAATATAAATATTTGTAGGTAGTAGTAAAATATAATGAAGGTAACTTCAATAAAAATAAATGATATCATATTACTTTTAAAATATACAAATGACCAGACTATACTCGTATAAGTAACTAAAAAGAGTTTAGGAAAAGTACTCAAGTAGTAGGTTTCCTAAAAAAATATATCGAATGTGTTTATTAGATAAATTAATAAATAGATAACGAAAAATCGCACTGATTCAGCTAGCCCCATACTAAATTTAAACTTTTATAATGAGGTACTAACTCAACGATACTATATTTTTCTATAAATACATATACTTTTACCCAAGAAAATTTGAAAACGGCTATTTTCCAACTTGTCCTGGCTGGGGATCGAACCCAGAACCTCCAGAATGACAGACTAGCATAGTAACCAATACGCTACGGAGATTATTATAGTAAAAATGTTTGACGGTTTATGTTAGTTATGACCCACTTAATCTAGTAGATCTTTGTTCTTGTTTAACTTTAAAAATCACGAAGTTTCAACTTCTCTAGTTGAAACTTCAGGTTAGGAAGTATTTAACACCGGCAATTAGAATTCTAACGCCGTCCCACATCTGCAACACACAAGCATTTCAACTTCCCCTACTTAAACTTCTGTTCAACTCCCAACTCGGCTTGTACAATCAAAACTTCAGTTATTAACACAAAAGCAGACAAAACTATTGTGAAAGTATACCTCGGTTGGCAACGAAGCTGATTTGTCACAACTCTTGTCTGGACCGCCATTCCTCATTAAAATTTTAACTCCCCGTAATTTCGTCGCCGCATGAAGGGTTTACATGACACTAGTAGTGACGTTAGGGTTAGGTAGACTTAGGCGACGCCCCGGGCGCTAAATAAAAGGGGCGCTATTATAAGACAGTGACTTTTAGTAGTTAGAACGAATTAATTAAAATACAGTGACTTTTAGTAGTTAGGAATAAATTGAATTGAGAAGTACGGGGCACTACATGCTGAGAGCGTAGAGCGAAGAGCTTGTTGGACCGGAGAAAGTACGCATTGCTAGCGCTTTCGCAAGTTAAGCAACCGCGGGCGTAGTCCACACTTTAATGGGTGACCACGAGTAGTATAAAAAATTCTCGCGGTCTGTCGTGCTTCGAAAGGAACGTATAGCTTTTAAGGTTTGCATGCTTACACAAATATTGGGTATTCAATTTGTATCCCTTACGAATACTTGAACATTATAATATAATATCTTACATATGAAATTGCCGTTCAGTATCAAAAAAGAGAAACAAGTTTTTTTTTAATGAAATTATTATTTAATCAATCGAAGTATGCGCCGTTGTTATCGATACACTTCCGCCATTTTATAGGCAGATCATTGATACCTTTGGAAAAAAAATCCTGGGAGCGAGAGTCTATGAACTGTTTGAAGGCGGTTTTGACTGCCTCATCAGATTTGAAATTTTTTCCTTGTAAAAAGTTATCCAAATTTTGAAAAAAGTGGTAATCGGTTGGGGCAAGATCTGGAGAGTATGGTGGGTGACGCAGAGGTTCCAGTCGCAGCTCCTCTAACTTGGCGATCGTTTGATGTGCAGTGTGTGGTCTAGCGTTATCCTGAAGAAGCAGTGGGCTAGAGCAATTCATCAGTCTCGGTTGTTTAATGGCGAGCTTTTCCATCATTGTTTGCAATTGTTGGCAATACAAGTCTGCAGTAATCGTCTGGCCTGATCTCAAGAAGCTGTAGTGGATAACACCAGCACTGGTCCACCAAACACTAACCAGAATCTTCTTTTTGGTCAGTTTTCGCTTAGGGCAAGGTTTTGCCGGTTCTCCAGGGTCAAGCCATTGTGATAATCGCTTCCGATTGTCGTACAGGATCCATTTCTCATCACAAGTCACGATACGGTTCAAAATCCCCTCATTATTGTGGCGATTAAGCAAAAAAAACGCAGCAAGCAACGCGTGTTTGATGGTTTGCTTCAGTCAATTAGTGCGGTACCCACATTTCGAGTTTTTTAATTTTTCCGATTTGGCGCATTTGTGACAAAACGATACTTATCCACTTGGATAAGTATCGTTTTGTCACTTACGCCGAAGGCTGCTGCTAATTCAGAAGTGGTTTGAGATGGATCCGCTTCCACTATCGCCTTCAATTCTTCGTTATTCACTTGATTATCAGGTCGTCCACGAGGCTCATTGTGTAAATCGAAATTTCCAGAACGGAAACGTTGAAACCAAAAACGCACCGTTCGTTCGTTAGCGGTGCCTGGTCCATACACGTCGTTAATTCTTCAAGTCGTTTCTGCAGCACTGGTGCCACGGTGGAACTCGTACTCGTAAATACCGCGAATTTTCAATTTGTCCATAGTTGTTGTTAAAGCAATGTTGAAACTCAAACAAAAAATGATGTTAAAACAAATGAAATACGAATTTTAAAACAATATTTTTCTGGCTTTATTTCGAAATAAATTTGAATTTGGAATTCCTAATGAAACGCAAGATATTTGATTTTAAAGTTGCCAGTATTGAAAATCGGCAATTTCATATGTAAGGACCTAATATTATATTATATAATTTGATAATAATTTTATTGTTCTTTTCATATGTTTTTACTTTTTTTCATATACAACGGTTCAAATAAGGTAAATAAATTTCGTAATAAAATCCGTAAATAGATAAATAAATTCTTTATTTGAGAAACACAATGAAAGAACATATTATATACAACATAATTACAGGACGTGAAAATTATTGTAGTTTTATTTTACAGAAAGAAGGATTTATTGTATAGTGAATTATAGACAAATTTCACCCAAGGGCGCCGATAGTCCTACAACCGGCACAACATAACACTATCATATTCATAGTTCAGGACGGTCAATTGATTACAACAATAGAATTTAAACCCTATGTTTAACAGCGTAAGGTTTTAAAGATATTTTATTGCTGTAATTATAGTAGCTGTAGCTCGAACGTCTTTGTTCGTTAAAGTTTGCCATCCTCATAGGTTTGTGTTTTGTGGAGCCAAGAATATAAATTCAAGGGAGTTAGGATTAGGACTATGCATTTGTTTAAAAATAGAAAAGATCATAAACCACATTGTTCGTCAGTAGATCTCCCTTTACTTTTATTGCAAAACGGTAGGAAATAGAAGCAATTGGGTAGCAATTTCTTAATATAATCTAAAAGCCAATTGCCATAGGCAAGGCAACCCGCCATCATGACGTTCACGAAATATTACTTTGGCACACATCATTTTTGGACGAGATTAATCTTAAGACCGGGTGCCCTTCGATTCGTTTAACATTTTTGTTTCTTATTTCACTTCGCCGAACCTTATTGGCCTAAACTTGTAATGCAAAATTATTGTTTAGCCTAATTTTTTTTTGCACAATAATAGTTAAGCCTAAAAATTGTTAGCTCTAATTTTAGAATCTCTAATATTAGATGTCCTAAAATCGTTTGGGTTTTATTTCTTTACACGTAACGATAACCTCGTATAACTATGTTTGAGACAATTTATTTACGCGACTACAAAAATGGCGGAATTTTCAAAAAGTGCTCAAAAAAGTTATATCCATTTTACTAGGTTAGGGCAAACTTATCGGTTAGGTTAGAACTGCGACCAACACACGCACGAGCCCCGAGCGAGCGAAGCAAGCGTACCGCGGTAGCGGCCGGCGAGTGCTAGGAAAGTTCTATCCATTTTACTAGGTTAGGGAAAATCTTATAGGTTAGGTTAGTAAAATATGTGTAAAATGGTGTAAAATGGATAGAACTTTAGGAAAGTTCTATCCATTTTACTTTAGGAAAGTTCTATCCATTTTACTGGATTACATATTGAAACATGTTTTCATGAACAGTTTTATAGATAACTTAATAGTTTATATGAAATGTTAGTTCGATATACCATTTTTCTAGTAACAAAAACAATTCTAAAATATTTTTTTTATGAAATTTTGTTCGATAATATGAAACTGCGATGATAAACTATTCGATAACTTAAGAAAAATATACATTAAAAAACGTGGAATAGTTTTATAGGAAATGAAATTCGATTTCAAAAAGTCTGTATTCTAATAGACACCCCTTGCGGCATGCTTGATTAGGCGTTGTAGTTTTGGGCCTAATCTTTTTGTGCAAAATATTAATTAATAATTGTGAATATTAGGATTTTTTTATTATTGGGCCTAGTAACTAATTTTGGAAGTAAAATATACGGCGATAAAATCTTAGGGAAATCAAAAATAGACCATAGTAAATTAGGAATAATAAAAATGTATGAAAAAATTTTGTGCTAAAAGTTTGTGCACCAACCAAAATTAGGAACACAAAAAATTTGGGAAGCCAATAGAGACCCCTTAAGTCCACTTCCTAAATGACGACATTTGATTTAGACAAGCGTTTTAGACGAGTTAATAAATAGACTATTTGCGTTTGCGACCATTCGGTACCAACTCATATTTTTGTGTACTTATAAGACATAACATGAGCCTATTGAAAAATTTTAGACTTATAAAGTTAGGCGTATCAAACTGTTTACAAATTTTCGAATTTATCAAAAAACTGCGTTTACGAGCTTTACTTAGTGATACGGCCGCCTTTTGTGCATTTCCTAGTTTTTAATATAATTATGTCCTGTTATTTTCTTTTGTGCAATAAAGGGTATTGTATTGTATTGTAATGTATTGTATTGTATTGTAGTACCATCAATAAGAAGACACTGTTGCACTCCAGCCAGTTTGATTTATTTTTCTATGGTCTGCGACCACGAAAGATGTAACTCCTATTGGAAACGTTAAACCCAACAAAAAAGGATAGTTTATAAACATAAAACATGTTTACCACATTACCATATTTAACAATGGTAGTCAGAAATTGTTATAAATAAACGTACTTATAAAATTAAAATACTTTCCTTTGAGAACAATCTCGATCCAGCGACGATTTTAACTCTTTATGCATCAGGGTTGTAAAAGTAAATGAAAACTGAATCTAAATATAAACATCTCCAAAGTAGTAACATACTGTTCTCCAACAAATACAAGTTCAATTGAACAAGAATACAATTTTAAATTTTAGTATTGGACAATCCAAACCGTGCTATTTTTCAATAAAATAAGAGATCCCGTTGCTGCGGGCGAATCCCCGAGAAGTGTCTCATAAGTGGCGAGATTTTATTTTTCTTTGCAAATAACGCCAGAGCACGAAGGCATTGCTTTCGACTTGCATTGTAGGATGTAGTTGGAAATACATAAATAAGGTCCGACCACCGCCAGCTATTCTGTGATTGAGAACGTGCTTGAAAATAGAAAAAGGCGAGGAGAGTGTGGGGCGAGTGCAAGCGAGAGATTAGATGTGTTTCTAATTCGTAAACTCACAGTGAGTCGATACAGTACTCCTTGAAGCATAACAAGCTCAGGCCAGTAGAGATGGCAATGGCAAACCAGTCTCTCTTCATTATCTCTAGCAAAAATCGACATTGTGTGCGTCTCTTTCTATTCAATGACACTGACAAGAGCCTGGCTCTTAAATGTAGACAGACAGATACGAGAAAATGTTCAATTCATTTGCTAATACTTAGAAATTGTACTTACTCGAAGCACAGAATAAGAACCAGTACTCACGTACAGAAGTCTCACTCAGCAAAGAAATTCAAAGAAATATCTACTCAATGTGGTTAGCGATATGATTTAATTTAGCTCACGTCAGAACTCAGCATCTTTTCGTTTAGATACCTAGACATCCATTGCAAGCCAAAGCACGTGATTTCTGTCGAGTAAAATTTCGGCAATTGATTTACTAATTTGCTTCATTTTGAAGTACCTACTGTAGTATACAAATCAGGCAAAGTGAACCAGAAGCCTCATAAACTTATATGATTATGTAGGAGGACGAACAACTGGTATCGATATTCCAAATTATTTAACAGCTCGACTAGCATAAACAAGCATTCGGTTTTACAATCTTTTAAACGTTCAGTTTCTAAAATTTGAATCTAAATGTTTTAGCAAATTTCTAACGGATATGTAATAAGTTATCAAAACTAACGTACGTAACGTACGTTTAAAATATAAAAATACCCACCTCAGTGACCCCACTGACGTGGGTATTTTATATTTTAAAGCAAAAGTGAGGCCTTACCTTTACCTGACCGTGCCTGCATGAGGGGACGAGTGCGGAATTTATTTCACAATGTAACTGTTAATCACTGGAGCGATTTACAGTTCCTTTACTAAGCTTTGATGATAGACATGCTGACATGTAACTGGTCTGCTATTGGTGACGTTAGCGTAATTATTTACAAACTTGTATGTAAAAGTCATTTTTGAAGTGGAAACTTCTTTAGCGGCGTTGTGCACTTTTTTTGTAATGGGTAAAAAATGTTAAACTCGGGTCAGGACACGTGTCCTGATCGAAAATTCGTAAGACGGAGCGGAGTTGGCACAAGGGGCCTAAACGCCTTTGGGGTTTATGGCTTTTACGACCATTTTGTGTTTGTAGTGACAATAAAATAACAAAGGAATTTTATTTTCTATTATGACATACAATAGACGGATATTTTCACTAGCATTGTCAAAAGATGAATAGACCAGTTTGTTTATAAAGAGATCAGAACGAGTTTTTGAAGTGAAAACTTATTTAGCGGCGTTGTGCACTTTTGTTTGTAATGGGTAAAAAATGTTAGAGTCGCGTCAGGACACGTGCCCTGATCGAAAATTCGTAAGACGGATGGAGAGTAGACAGCCGGCGCGGCGTAGGAGAGGAAGTATCCCCCTCTCTTTCTACGGCGCGGCGAAAATGTATGCCTGCGCCTGCTGTTGTTATGTTTGTGAACGATAGCGCAATAAATAAATATTGTATTCTACCACATAAATGATAGTACTTTTATACTGATAAATAAAGCAATTCGTTCAAAATTATTCCCTAACCATTCCAAAATATCAAAAATGCACAACGTTAATATTCAAGTTTTCACTTCTGCCGGCACTTCCGGAGTGCAACCCGTCGTTTTTTTTTAAAGATCCCATAATCTATATAATAAACAAGTCAAATCTGACACTTTTTTCTAAACGTCCAAAACAAACATTATCTATGGCATCTGTATGAAATTCAGAACCGTGACGTCAAAGTTTTGTGGAGTCAAATAGCGCTCTTTGCGCCTGTCTTGTTCGCCGACTAATCAACGCGACACTTTTTTTTAGGTGGAAAAAAGGTGACGCATTAGGTAGCGAAGAAAAACTGGAAAATAACCGATTCCAGATACATTCCTAAACAAGCTTTCACCATCACTTTTATCTCCGCGTTTATAGATCAACCCTTTCAGCTATCGGCGCTAATCAAACAAAGGAAATCTGAATCCACGTAATAAGACTGAGATTCACAGTAATTAATGCGTATTTATAGAAACAAAAGCGACTTGAAAATAGAGCTGCGGTTAATTAGTACGCTTTGAAGAGTTGGCGGCAGAATTATCTCATTTATAATGTCACCCGTTGCCAGGTGATGGTAATGGCAGGGAGGACTGAATGGAGATTAAGGTGTGTTGGTTGGATGTTCACAACACGGAAATCCGTAAAAATATGGAAATCCGTAGACGGACGAGGCTCACCGAAATAGCCAAGGTGGTAGCGCAAAAGAAGGGGGCGATGGGCGGGCCATATATGCCGAACCAAAACTGAACGTTGGTGACAAGAACTGCTTGAGTGGAAACCTAGAACTGGCCGCCGAAGCGTTGGTCTGGTCAAAGTTGCCAGAAAGACGTGGATGAGGAAAGCTCAAGATCGAACGAAGTGGCGTGCAGCATTAGAGACAATGGGCTGAAGAAGAATGGATGTTAATAAGTTGCTTCGGTTTTACTTGTCTTTGGTATGGTTTGGAATATAGTCACTTTAGTTAGGTATGTCGGAAAACTTACAAATGGTATTTATTATTTATTATAGAAATGTTTGGTAAGACTTAGTTGTCATGATTGAAGCAAGATACAATGGAGCAGCACGATTTACAGCTAATGTAAGTACCATAAAAGTAATAAGGGTTGCTACACACTTATTAATCGGCACAGCCGGGCGGTAAAATCGAATATATGTAGAGGAATGTTCGGGGGAAAAGGCGATATAATTTATTTGTGTCGGTCATATACTGCCGAACCGACAATGCAGGCCCCTAAGTGTAGGAACCCTGACATCCTGGGAGACCAAGCTTTTTTTAGCAGCCAGCTATATATTTGTATGATTTGTCACACTAATAGCACGCTTTATTGACCGAGCGAACGAAGCCAGCGAAGCGTCTCGTTTGGTCGGTTTGTTCTCGCCTACAGGTCGCATTTTATCAACCGATTCTCGTGAAATTTTATAAACAGGTTCGATAATTACTTATACAACGTGGAAGGGACATACCCGTAATAAGTCGAACCACGGGCTATACAAGATCATTATAGTAAAATTAAATTAAAATAACAGCCAAAGAACAAAAACAAATTCAGCATTTCCAAACAAAAGTTTGAAGCCGCTCGGGCAATTTGTATGGGAAAGTCAAATTTTTTTTGGTTTTTCGACTGTTATTTTAATTTCATTATACTATAATGAAATTAAAATAATCTAGTATAGCCCGTGGTTCGATTTATAACGGATATGTCCCTTCCACTTTGTACAGAATTTTTTTGTTGATTCTATTTTTGGAAATTGTTCAAAATGTTTAAAACTTTAAGAAAATCATATTTCAGCCATGTCGAAAAATTTTCAAATATGTCATAATTTTTTTTTTTGTCTGATCAACTTTTTTATCCAATAAACTTTAACGGGTTAGGGTGATTCGCGAGGTTTACAGCTCACACTACAGAGCCACTAATAAAATAACGGAAAACTTTCTTTTTAGCAAATTTTCATACAAAAAGTATTAACATATAAAAGGGTATGAACTGCACTAATGCCACCACTTTGTTAGCGCTCGAGACGCGAGCTTTAAGAAGCCCCACGACGACACAACGACCGCTTATTACAATAAAGCTGTACTTTCGCAATGTCAACTGAAGGAAACAACTCTTTCCAGAATAATAAACGAAGCATCTCAGTTTTTACAATATGTCTTTTCTCGTTATCTGGGAGTATAAAAGCAGCTTACATTATATCCACTGCTTAGAGAAACAGAACCTGCGCAGATCGTTGAAGCCGATCGAGGGAATTTGATGCGATAACCCATTATTGTTTTGATTCCTTTTTCAAACTTCACGCCCGCCATATATCACGCTAAGTGAATGCGCCTATGAGAAGGTACTCGTACTCACTCATTCAGTTGATCGACGTAAACGATTTGAATAGGAAAAAATGCCTCATGAATACATTTGTTGAAGTGAAAACTTCTTTAGCGGCGTTGTGCACTTTTTTGTAATGGGTAAAAAATGTAGAACTCGCGTCAAGACACGTGTCCTGTTAATGTAATATAAATTGTCATGTTTGTGTACGATAGCGCAATAAATAAATATTGTATTCTACCACATAAATTATAGTACTTTTATACTGATAATTAAAGCAATTCGTGCAAAATTATTCCCTAACCATTCCAAAATATCAAAAATGCACAACGTTAATATTCAGTTTTCACTTCTGCCGGCACTCCCGGAGTGCAACCCGTTGTTTATATTTTAAGTGAAAACTTCTTTAGCGGCCTAGTGCACTTTTTTTGTAATGGGTAAAAAATGTTAAACTCGCATCAGGACACGTGTCCTGATCGAAAATTCGTAAGACGGATGGAGAGTAGACAGCCGGCGCGGCGTAGGAGAGGAAGTATCCCCCTCTCTTTCTACGGCGCGGCGAAAATGTATGCCTGCGCCTGCTGTTTCGTTTAGGTGAGATATAAACTTTTTAATGTAATATAAATTGTCATGTTTGTGTACGATAGCGCAATAAATAAATATTGTATTCTACCGCATAAATGATAGTAATTTTATACTGATAATTAAAGCAATTCGTGCAAAATTATTCCCTAACCATTCCAAAATATCAAAAATGCACAACGTTAATATACAAGTTTTCACTTCTGCCGGCACTCCCGGAGTGCAACCCGTTGTTTATTTTTTAAGTGAAAACTTCTTTAGCGGCGTTGTGCACTTTTTTTGTAATGGGTAAAAAATGTTAAACTCGCATCAGGACACGTGTCCTGATCGAAAATTCGTAAGAAGGATGGAGAGTAGACAGCCGGCGCGGCGTAGGAGAGGAAGTATCCCCTCTCTTTCTACGGCGCTGCGAAAATGTATGCCTGCGCCTGCTGTTTCGTTTAGGTGAGAGATAAACTTTTTAATGTAATATAAATTGTCATGTTTGTGTACGATAGCGCAATAAATAAATATTGTATTCTACCTCATAAATGATAGTACTTTTATACTGATAATTAAAGCAATTTGTGCAAAATTATTCCCTAACCATTCCAAAATATCAAAAATGCACAACTTTAATATTCAAGTTTTCACTTCTGCCGGCACTCCCGGAGTGCAACACGTCGTTTTTTTTTTATATAAGCTTGTTGTGCCTCATAGTTGGGCAAAACCCTCTAGTCTAGTTTTCCACAAACTTCTATCAGCGGCGATAGTTTGCCAGCTCTTTTCGTATGCCCTAAGATTGTCCGCTCATCGAGTTCGAGGGCATCCTCTCTGTGTCGCCAGCCTGCAGGGTTGTTATTCAATCCCACTTGAGCCCGGCTGCTTTTCTCCCCACATCTTTTATTTTGGTCTTGCGGAGCAAATAGCGATATTGTGTAAACGATCTGTTAGTTTGATGCCCAGTACACTTCGCTCCATAGACCGCTGGTAATAAAATCGATATAGTTGTTGTACTCATCAATATTTTTTTGTTACATACTTTAACATCTGCTAAACATAATAATTATAAAAGCCATTGCCAAAAATTGGTGCCTTTTTTTTAGCTCGGCGGTCAACCATTTTTTGTATGCTTCTATAAAAAAATACAAAAGCAATATTCATTAAGGAATGATATTTGTAAACTCAGTCGGGATGGAGTTATATCGGCTCAAAGATGAAGAAAAAATATTTTTAATTAATTAAATTATGGACTTACCATATATTTTCCTGAGCTATTGATGCTATACTAGCTATTATATTAGATGATTATTGTGATGATACTGATGATACATGATTAAGTCACGATTACAAATATTTTTTCCTATCTATAGTTACGAGTATGTATAGTGTGATGATTGGTGCCTTTATTTTTTTGAAGCGCGGTCGATGAATCTTGTAAAAAGTAAAGCGGAAAAAGTTATTGCAAACTAAAAATATAATATAGATAGGGAAGGAAGGAAAGGGATAGGGAAGTTTAATGATTCCTATTCCCCATCCTTCCCCTTGTCACCCAGCACGTAAGTCATAGCCTGTTAGCTGGCGGCTCACTGGGCCTCCCCAATAGGTCTCACTCAGTGGGCCACACCGCCGTGGGCAACGCCATGCAGCAAGGGTATCTTTAAGGCCATACATCGCTTAATGTCGAATTGTTGAGTAGGGAAGACAGCTGCAGCCCGGGAAAGTGCGTCCCTGCTACCCCTCATTAATGAGTTGATAAGCAGCTCCGAAAAATATTTGTAATCGTGACTTAATCATGTATCATTACAAAAATCATCTAATATAATAGCTAGTATAACATCAATAGCTCAGGAAAATATATGGTAAGTCCATAATTCAATTAATTAAAAATATTTTTTTCTTCATCTTTGAGCCGATATAACTCCGTTCCGACTGAGTTTACAAATATCATTCCTTAATGAATATTGCTACTTGTATTTTTTTGTAGAAACATACAAAAAACGGTTAACCGCCGCGCTAAAAATAAAGGCACCATTCATCCATACAAAATGGTCATTGTCTTTTCGTTTTGTAAAAATTTAATACATAGCTGTAGCTACCTACAAACAACAGAGTTATTCATAAATTCTTTACCTCCTGCAATAAGTTTTGAATTGCACGGTAGTAAAAAGGGAATATACAAAAACTAGAACGACTGCCATCGTAGTCACAGCGGCACAGCATCTAGTTTAAAAATTTAAATTTACATTTTTAAATTCAACGAATGCAAAGTGGCCAGACGAAAATTTTAATGACAAACTTCACGTCGGGAATTCAATTTGTATTTCTTAATTTTTGTATTTTTTCACTATTGTATTTTTTGTCACAATCCTCAAACAGGTTTATCATGAGAGCAACCCTAAAATCATGTAACAATGTAAGTAATAATAAATAATTTAACGAAGGGACCATTATTTATTTTTATATGGTTCTATAATGAAATGTACAGAGCAGTTAAACTTTATTAACCATCCGGGTCATGCATGTGACGTAAGATGTTTCAGTTATGAAACTGAAAAAAAAATTAATAACTATAAAACATAGACCGAGCTGTACCCAATAAGGGGGGGGGTCGACACGCTCTTGAGTCGTATATAGAATGTCTACCCGTGTGATGTGTGAACGGTGAGTGAGAAATTCTATGAAACGCAATTTAGGCACGAAACGCGACGCAAGACGCGTCGCGCATCATACGCTGCATGTGGTTCGACACTATGACTATGACCGCAATAGCCGAAATTATCGCGGCCGCTCACGCACGAGTGACAGACGCATCGGCCGCGATGCACTGAAGATGCATCTTTATAGAGCATTTGAAAACTTTAAATTCTTAGCCGATGAACTACGAACCACACATTAGCAATTACTATATTACAACTTGAAAACGGATGACCTCAGTCTTCTGTGAACGAACTGCGGGAAAACTTGCAACTTGCAGCCACTGCCTGTAATTACACATAGAACTTGGCTCACAATAACACACGTCTACACGACACTTTTGCTGAATGTGCCCGTATAAAACCAATAATGGGTTGTATTGTACCTTAGGTACTTTTGAAAGCCTTTTTGGTTTGTGGTAAGTAACTATACTTATAAGCAAAGTAAGAAAGGACAATGCTTTTATTTGTTGCCGTTATGTATTCCACTGCTGGGTAAAAAGCCTTAATTTTTATATTGGGTCCGATCTTGTGTTCACTGTGTGGTTCCCGGCAGAGTAGAATAGGACCACTCCAAGGTTTTCCGCTGATATCGTAGAAGGTGACTTAGGAAACACAAGCCCAACAAAGCTTATAAACATTAATGAGACCTCTCCAACCCGTCTGGCCAGCATGGAGAGTATAGGCCAAATCCTTTAACTGCTCTGGCTAATGTATGGCTCTGGTAGTACAGATGATGGTGTTCATTGGTGGTCTGAAAGAGATCGCGTTAAGCAAAAAGACCGCATTGTTATCACCTGATGTAAAATTGTTTTTTGTATTATATTTAGGGATGTGCTCTTGGAAATATTCTAAATTTACGGGTATTTTCCCATTGTAAACTTTTAGGGGTATAAAATAAATAAAATTGTTTATTTGGTAATTAAAAAAAAATTTTTACAATATTTTGTTGCCGATTCCCAATATTTCCGTGAATATTCGGTTTACGGGAATATTCGTATAGTTTCCAGGTACATCAATAGTTATATTTCTTTGATGTACATTTTTTTTTGTGTAAAGAGTTATCTATCGTGGGTTATCTCTTTCTAGTACTTCTAAAATTTGTCTGACTCGTCGATCATAACGTAACCGAATGTTAAAATCCACTGTTTTATAGGTAGGTACATATATTGTGGGTATAGTGATATTTATCAGTCAACATCTTACCGGCTATCCGATATACCGCAGACCGAAAATTTCGGTTTAGGCAGGGATGGTATTCGTTGGCTATTGGCATGTTGCAGATGGAGACAATTCTAAGGCGATGAACCCACAGCACCGCGCACCACCGCGGGGCGCGGGGCCGCAGATTTTAACACTTTGTATATAAAACACGCCTAGTCCAACACACTGACAACGCGTCAAAGCGCGGGAGCGCGCCCCGTGCGCACATTCTGCCAATCCGGAAGCGCCGTCTAACCGCGAGGTATAACACACTGCTCCACAGTACCGCGCGTGTTTTTATAAAGCTATAACGGACAAAGAAAAAAGAACTCTAACTTACTCACTCAAAAAAGCATCTTAAATAAGTTCGGTATCCATTCTTCTCGACCGATCGACTATAAAGTGAATATTTGGCGCGGGGCCGCCGTACACCGCCGCTTCGCGCGGGGAAGCAGATCGAACCGCTAGCTGTGCCGCTAGGTGACGCAGATCTGCGCCTCCGTCACCGCGCGCGGAATCTGCCGATCCGCGGACCGCGGCGGGGCGCGTTGCCAGTAGGGGAATCGCCTAAGACGCTATTTAAGTTATGCACTCTAATGCTAACTACGCAAAACCAATTCCTTAGGGGAAGCAAAAAGGGTTACAAAATCAAACTATTACATTTTTATATCCAATTCCTACAAAACTAAACCCATCCCAATACAAAGTTCGACAGTTATAAACTCAAATCCATTTCTTTACACGGGCTAAGTGACCCTTATAAAAATTCCCTCAGCTATTTATTTCCCCTGGCGCCGGGGATTGAACCTCAATATTTACACTCGGTCTCGCGTTACGAGTGTCGAGTGTCGATGACGGGTCTCCGCAGTCTCTGGACACTCCCGCACATTCCTCTGTTAATTAAACCTTGTATATTGCTTCTAAGTAAATAGATACTGTCCTCTTAGGTTTTTTTTTCTGTCTGTAATGGCATTTACAATGTCTGAGTGGGAGCCGCCCTGTTGATAAACACAGGAATCTATTTCTAGTGAATGGTGAAATTATTTTTAATTTTTTTTTTTTAAAGTAAAGATTTTTTGTTATGTAGAAAACTTAATTCTATGTTTAATGTTTACCGGGTTACCAATGAAAGCAGTGATAGTCTACTTAAGTAAAAAAAAGCAGCTAAGTGCGAGTCGGACTCGCCCATGAAGGGTTCCTCATGGGCGAGTCCGACTCGCACTTGGCTGATTTTTTTTAGCAGCAAGTAACATAATATAAAAGTTCTACACTGTTAAAAATTATGTAATTTTACATGCAAAAAAATTACAGAAAACTTTAAAATTCCTGAAAAATCTGGGAAATTTACGGAAAAATATGAAATTTTACATAATTATTGTCATTTTTACATATTTTTCCGTAAATTTCCCAGATTTTTTAGGAATTTTACAGGTTTATATAATTTTTTGCATGTAAAACTACATTATTTTTAGTAAAATTACATAATTTTTAACATTGTAAAGGTAAATTGCGGTTTACGATTTATGACGTATTAAAAAATATCTATCTATGATACCGAGACCGCTATAGTTTTAATTGAAAGTACATACTTTGAGGTATATACCACATTTTTTTCAGAATTATTTTAGTAATATTTCAAATGTTACGGTGGGGGGACACCTCAAATTTTAACTTTGTAGTAGATTATCTCAAGACTGGGGGGTTTGATCTACATAGTTCCAAAGCAGTTTTTGTTTCATTTTAAAAGAATTTTTAACGATACCCCACACGTTGGGGTTAGTCCAATTTATTTTTGGGCTGAAAAAAATTTTTTTTCATAATATTAAAAACCAACATTTGGAATTCAATATCTATCTCTCCACCAATTTTCGTAACAATCTCAATAAAATGCAGTAGCGGCGGAGTACGAGCCTGGACGGACAGACAGACGGACGGACCTGACGAAACTATAAGGGTTCCTTGTGGACTACGCAACCCTAATAAAAATGTGGAAAAATAACAATAAATAATCAGTTATTTTCATCTGGTTGTTGTGTTTTTTCTTACTGTGTCTTCTTGTAATTTAAGAGTGGCATCTGGTCAGTGGAGTTAAGTGGAGATACCCTTATTTAGTAACTCAATATTTCAATCATCAGATTTCGTCTTTTTTGGCTACTTTACTTACTCAATTTTGTCATTTGTAATTTAAGTTTAACAATTTTACTAGACTTGGTAGATACTGTTAGAAAATCCCCTAATTTTAGAATTTACATTACCAAGTATAAACAGGATATAATTATACAGGTATGCAGTAGCGGCGTTAGGGTAGGGCGCCAGATACAAAGGGGCGACAGGGGGCGTTTTTGGGCAAAGGGGGGTCACAGGTAATAATTAATATATAAATAGCGGCTGGTTAATGAGGGAACTCCTAGACTCTTATTTGTATGCATTCCCCCCCCCCCCCTCCCTCCCTTCTTTTACGATGGGGCGGCAAATTTAAAGAATCCTATATCGTACTTGCATCCCCTATATATATACCCCTCGGCAGAAATAAATCCTATAAGATTGAAGCCTAAGTCAGACTCTGAATTGCAGTTGGGGGGGGGAGGGGTGGGAAAATCTAGCCCAGGGCGCTGGTAGAGCTAAAACCGGCACTGCAGGTATGTAATAACGAGTAAATAGGTACAGCATGAAAATAAAGTTATATAGAAAATAGTCAAACAAAGAGTTGGGTTTACAAAAGGCGTCGCTCTAGAAGCGCGTCGTCGACCCATTTAACACGCTCCATGTATAATTTGAACCATAAGTCAACGATGCACAATATTTATTGTAGTGTTCAGTTTTCCAAAACAATCCAGGTTCTTATTTCTTGAGCTTTTGCTATATTCTTTTTTCTTATTTATGCCGTTTGTTCATATTCTACGAACAAACAAGCGCCTTCTTTGATTTTTCATGGATACCGTCACTCTCTAGAAATCATACAGTTTATATGTATAAATATTATACAAAGTACTCTTTACCCGACTGCGCCAGAAAGAGAGTTATGTTTTTCGAGTGTATGTATGTAGTATGTTTGTATTGTATGTAAATTTCTTTGGCACGCTCCACAGCCTGAACAGCTTGATGGAATGGATGTTAGCTTGAGAGGTGTCGTTAGATTTGTCCTTACTCTGAGAGTGACACTGAGTATATCATTTGAAATAATTCAAAATGGCGGAGTTTCGCGCCAAATTATGTGTCTTCGAATTTTTTTTTATTTATTTCAAACCTTTCGATTGGGTTATTAAATTAAAGGATGTTATACAAAGATTACTAAAATATATACAACTTATATTTATTTATTTAATTTCATTGAGCCAAAAGCTACAATAGGTAGACTTAATGCTAAAGCATTCTCTCCCTGTCAACCTTTAGGAGAAGAGAAACAGATAGAATAGTTGGCGTCTAAAATAGATAGAAACAATCCAGAAATAATAAGTACTTTTAAATGATCATACATAAATATCGTATAAAATAAATATACTATATTTATACATACAACATACTATATAGATACATATACATACATATATACATATATATATTTGAAGATCAGAAAGAAACGATGAATTCTCCTAATTGTAGAAAGATTCAAAAAGTAAATCATGCACTTTTTTCTTGTATAAATGTCTACTAGATATTTGTCTGATGTCCTCGGGCAATATATGTTGACAGTCGGTTTTTTTTTAAATAATTACTTGTTTTTATGGGTTTGTCAGTCCTCTTGTTTTTCGTCCATGGTCAGGGGAAGCTGCACATCAGACAATCTTAACAAAAAAAATTATATTCGCTTAGTTACCTGACATTATCGGTTAATACTCGTATCGCAATGATTCTAGGAAAAGCAATTGATTCTCGCTATTTACTAACATCGTGTAGGTTTTTTATTACATACAAACTGGTGACCGCGACTTTGTCCGCGTGAAAATGTAATAATTCTATCAAAGTTGACATCAATATTAAAAGTTCCCCGAATTCCCTCAGTCTTTGACGGAATACGAGTAGAATTTGTTACATTTTGTTGAATATATTAAGGGTTAGGTTTTCCTTTGATAAGATTCTGTAACCGTATTAGGTACGGTTACAAATTCCCTGTTGTATTTGTAAAGAGTTTGCATAGTTACAGATTTGACACAGAATAAATATGTTATTTTTAATAGCATTACAATGCTCGAAAATTTATACAAATTGAAAATATGTGATGAAAAAATCCGCCACGACTGGCACTCGAACCCACGACCCTCTACAAATCACCCTGATGAATATAATATACCTATTCAATTAGGAGAATAATATAAGTAGGTAATTTTAGTAATTGATAAAATAAAAATAGTCGTTCATACCCGTACTTCTATAACAATAGGCATGTGGATTAAATGATTAATTTTTTTGGATAAGTACTTGATAACTGATGGTTTTAATATAATATTCATTTCAACCAGCTGCTATAATAAAGATCAATGGAAGAAAAAAGGGGAGGCCTTTGTCCAGCTGTGGGACACATTATACCGCTATTAAAAAATCTGACACTGTCTTGTATTGTAATTGCTCTTTTTTGCACGGCAACATAATCAAGTTACATGTGAAAAGTGAGAATGTTGAGAAACTTATACCTATTGAATGGAATAGCCAAGTAATTTTTATTTACATTGATATTAAAAGTACATTTCAGAAGTAATATTTTTCGGAGCAACATTCGTCGATGCACTGTGTTTTGCAGCAATCTTAATTCGGATTACAGTGGCTTGCAGAAAAATCTCTCAAACAAAATCTATTCGAATATATGAAAAAATAAAATTCGAGCGATACGATACGAGCTGCCTAAAGACGGACTGATATAGTCCATGGTATAATAAGATATGATACTCTCTTCCTGCGATTATTACCCGAGTGGTTCCGGGTTAGAATAGGACCACTCCATCTCTTCCTGAGGACGTCGTAAGAGGCGACTAAAGGACTAAGCACAAACATCTCGTGCTAGAATTGCATTCCCAAGGAGAGTTAATGGAGGACGCGGCCGGTTGGTTTGGCTTCTTCTCCATTTTGCAATGACATGCATGTTATATTTGGAGAAGAAAAAGCGGGAAAGCGCACCCGGGCTCCGACGCAGCACAGCTGAGGATGCAACCGGGAATGCGCTTAGACGAAGAACAGACTTTCTTCCCGCGATTGCCCAAGACTACGTAACGAATGTCACGAAAAGTGTTACCACTAATTGTTTTTTTTTGTAAATTTTAGGACTTTTTCTTACTCTACTTAAATATAAAATAAAATACCAACTAACTTCACTATTTCATTTATCGTGTGATTTATCTGTTTGGTTTTTAATACATTTATTAGTTACATTATTAAGTTCATGATATGCACTTTGTTCGGATAATTCAATCACATATCACTATATGCTCTCTCCCAACTGATAACATATTCTTGTTTTAATCACGCGATCAGTTGTCATGTGAAGAGAGTACCATATCTTATTATACCATGATATAGCCTAGCGATAACAAAGTAAGTATACCTACTACAGAAAAAAAAGTTACACGAGTATGCATCCTATGGCTTAACGATTAAATAAGTCGGGTAGGCCTCCGCCCACGCTCCGGCCCGTCTCAAATATTCAGACGCCTGTTTTATTCATGACATCTGTTGTCTCCCTTTGTAACCTTGCAGCACGTGCGAGCATAAATTCCCACGACGGGAATCCGCTGCTTGAGGTTACTTTTTACCAGAGAAATAAAACAATCATGTGTACGTATCTAGTTTATAGGTGAATTGCTATGGCCAATCTGGAAGTGTCTAAAGATGTGACGTGAGGATAACCTGGTCAGATGGAATAACATACATCATAGACTGTACGGAGTTGCTTCTAAAATTTGGCTGGTAGTTAAAAAGTCGCCATGTTCCTACAAAAATTTCATTCCTTGTCACTTAGACACGGTACATATCCGTACAACAGCGCTTGCACGACTTAACCAATCGGCTGTGCATCGCCGAAAACCTAGATTAATCTTTTCAAATACTGTTACGTGTTAACCCTTATTGTATGAGTTAAACGAATTCAATACATGCGTTATTTATGGGTTTTCCAATTCCTGCCTCCAGGTAGGTAACGGACTAGCGATTATTTATTGCGAAATAATATGGTAGAGGTATAATGCAACGAAAGGTATGCAAGTAGGTATATATCTATTAGGAGGGTAAGCTACCGTCCTCGCCGGTCTGGCTCAAAATATTCAGGCGCCTGCTTTATTTATGACATCTGTTGTCTCTCTTTGTTACCTTGCAGCACGTGCGAGCATAAATTCCCGCGACTGGAATGCTCGAACCTGAATTTGCTTGCGGTCACTTTGTTACCCGACTTCAAAAAGAAGGACTGCACCAGTTACATTAGTAGCTGCTAGTATCAAATTGGAATTGGATGTCTTTGCCCAGGGACAGATCAAGATGGTGCAGACAGAAGGAGGCTTAAGCCCAGCAGTGGGTTCCTGGAAGCTGACGATGATGATGAGTATTAAATTTTGTAAATATTATTTTTAGTGTAAGTCTTTCTATGTAAATTACAATAGTTGTTGGACTTCCAGATACCTTATAAAATATTCTACAATTACCCGCATTCATGTCGAAAAACGGTTGCATAATCCAAAAAAACGATTGTGCTATGGCTATGGTGGAATGCCGCAAATTCTTTTGTACACATAAAATCAGCATGTTATAAGCTTTGACTAACTGACTACATTTAAGAGCCATGCTTTTATCGGTGTCATTGTGACGAAAAAGAAACACCCATGATTATTTTTAGCAGAGATAATGGAGAAGTTTGTCATTACCTTTATAACCATACATTTATTATTTCCCCTTGGACAGAAAAGTTGTTATTGTGATCGTAATATTTAAATAAACCCAAATATGTCGTAGCTCTAGCAACACGCTGTTTTGATTTTAAACTGTAACGTAGTAATCTCAAGGCTTAATTTTAAGTAAAGCCGTGTAAACAATATTGTTTACCGTTATTATCCCTTGGACCCTAATTAATTTAAAGCTTTCAAACTATCCGACTCTGGTTTCATTTATTCGAACAATATTAAAGTTTTCTCGTGAAACACTGATTCATTTTAAAACTTGCTTGTTATTTTTAGCACGTCTAAGTTGCTTTTTTTTTGCTCTGCGCATTGTCCATTATCAGTTTGTTCAAGTCAAACAGACGGAGTGTTGTACCTTCTAATACTGATAGGTAAAGGTAATAATAATTTATAAAAAAATCATTTCTTTAACCCTTGTTTGTTTGTTTGTAATATCCTTATTGTACCAAAAACATTTCAGTATAAAAGACAACATAAAACGAAAGAGCAAATATATAAAGGCAGACTTGTAGGGATCTCTTCCTATCCATCTGCGATAGATTTAGAGGATATTTAATCAGTTATAAGGTAGAAGCAGGTACATACAAATTTAACTATGTATAAGATTATACTTACATAGCTACACATACATATATACATTGCACGTTAGTAATTATATTATCTTTGACATTACTATATGTATATAGCAATACACATATACTAACTATTATAAATATATATCTTACATACAAACATATTTAATAACATATAACAGAAAACCCTTCAATCGTAGGAAAAATTTTTTCATTGGTTATATGAACTTTGTATCAAAGGTTCAATTTAATGTGGTAACTATTTTATTGTTGCCCTATTAAGGGTTAAAATCACAACATGAAGCCCGTACTATAAAAAAACTTCTGTATATTTTCGTCAGAGAGGTTATGCAAATTCGAAAGTAGTGGAGGAATTCCGCAAATTTGCCAAAAAAGTGTATCCTTATCAAAAAGCTAGTACGAGAATGTAACGTTACGGGCCTCAATAATAAATTAGTCATACATATGTTTATTAGAGATATTTAGTTTTTTTTTGTAATTGTAACATAATTATTTAATCTTATAAGACTAAGGGGTGGGCCTTAATTACCTCGCCCAATTAGCTTTATCTAAGGTAGATAATAAAGCTTTAAAATCTTGTATAAAATGTCGACGTAACTTAAACCTAACTTGGCGGATAAAACAATCCAGCCAGATTCCTAAAAAGGCATAATCGTCAGAAGGAATATAACTTCCAGTTCATAACAATAACAATTTGAACGAGCCTAACCGCGGAATTGAACTTTGTCCAAAGTTTCGCCTGATAGGTGATCCTATCGATCGACATGGCCGCCCCGTCGGCGCCGCGGTAAGCTCTTTGTATGAACTCTCAATGGAAGCCCGATTTTTCGAAGCCTTATTCGATTACCAAGTTCTTTTAATACTTACTTACTTCCAGTATATATAACACATACATACACAGTTTGTTTTTCGTGTGTGTAAATGGCCGTATGTTTCCCGGCAGAGTAGAATAGGACCACTTCAAGGACTTCTTCCCGTGGATGTCGTAGAAGGCGACTTAGGAAAAACAAGCTAAACAAAGCTTTTAAACATCAACGAACTCTTCAACCCGTCTGTCCAGCGTGGAGAATAAAGGCCAAATCCTCTGACTGCTCTGGCTAATATATGGCTCGGGCAGTACAGAGAGGGTCGTGCGTGGTCCTGCAGTGGAGACAAAAAAAGACCAGATGATGAAATATGGCCAACACTGGTGTTAGATTTTTCAATCTGCCTGAAGACATTTGACATAGCATGACGACTGCCATACAATTATGACAGCCGAGACCAGCGACTTAAAAAGTGCGTTCCGAATTACGGAGGAGCCCTATATATTTTTATGGCAATTACGGTCACCCATCCAAGTGCGGACCACACCCGGTGTCGCTTAACTTGCAAAAGCGCTAGTAATGCCTACTCCCGCCGGGCCACCGAGCTCCTCCGTACATACACTATCACGTCCATATTCGTAATGGCGCAGACAGATAATTTTGTGTCTTGCGGCTCCAAGCAGACAGAGCCTACTACGTGCTACTACTAGTGCTACAAAACTCAAAGGCCCCTTTTAACGTGATGATGAACGAGAAAGTGGAATCAAAGTAGTGATGGGTTGCTAGCCTCATCGCCTATTTAACATAAGTCGCATTTTCGCCTATTTCCTCGATCGGCTGTTACGCAAAGAAATTGCTTAGCGATAGCTTTTTGCGCATTTCCTAGTTTTTAATATATCCTGTATTTATTTTTTTGTGCAATACTCCTATACTATAATAACTCCCCGTGACATACCAGATTCGAGTTAATATTAAACTTACGTACTTGGTAAGTTTTGAAACTATTTTGACAGAATAAGATGTCTAAGTAAAGTACAAACACTAGTTGCCCCCAAAGTTGTGTGTGGGCGAACACTTTAACAGTGGGATTGAGGGCTTTGGGAACTTGTTGTCGGCAGGCTTTCTAGGCTAATGGACGTTCGGACATATGGTTTATAAGTACCGAATAATATATTTACTAGTGAGTTCTTGGATTATTACCCCTGGAAAACAGGCATTGTATTATGTATACAGGTATATTTGTAAATTAACTGTGATGATTTTGTTTTTTTTTTTGTTTAGAAAACAAGAAAAACAAAAATATAAATAAACAAATAAAATAAATAAATTCTTTATTTTATATAATAACTAGCTTTTACCCGCGGCTGTACTCGCGTATCCCAAGTCCTACGGGAATAGTATATTTTTCCGGGATAAAGGTACCCGATGTGCTTCTCATGACCCCCAACTATTTGTATGCAAAATTTTAAGAAGATTGGTTCAGTAGATAAAGCGTGAAGAGGTAACAAACAAACAAATATACAAACTCACTTTCACATTTATAATATTAGCTGGGATTACAGAACTTATCAATGTGTTCTCTAAAAGGTTCAAACTCAGCATATTATGCTGGCTGTGTGTGGACTGCCAGCGCTGGTCTTCTGTTGGAGCCCTGATAAGACTTGACTTAGGCAGGCAACTGGTGATCGTAGAGCTGGCAGCTATTACACTCAGCGTATAGGTATAACGATACAGCGAGGAAACGTTGCCAGTATTCTGGGTACTTATTATTGAATGTGTAATAATATGTATTGTTTGAATAAACCATCATTTATACAATCTACTACGACCACCAACCCGTATACCCAGCGTGGTGATTAATGGTGCATATTAATCACCACGCATGACGATGGGCAGACGGGTTGGATCCTCCCACAATTGGGAGAGGCCTTTAGTCTAGCAGTGGTATGTTAGGCTTCCTTGTCCACCGGAGTGGAGCGAGGGTGCGGAGCGGAGCGAGGGAGAAGAGCGAAGTGGAGTTGCGAACGGTATCTGTCCACCGAAGCGGAGCCAGACGTACACATACGACGTACGTCCGCTTCCCCGCTCAGCTTCCCGGTTTTGTATAAATTTTTAAACTAGTTCGTAAACTCCCTGTCCACTGAAGCGGAGCGGAGATTTTGTACAATCCCAGTGGTTAATATTTCTCCACTTCTCCGCTCCGCAGACGCGCTCCGCTTCAGTGGATCGGCAGTCTCAGAGCGTACTTTACACGTTACGCCGTACAAATTTTCTCGAGCAAAATCTGACACCACGTAAAACAAACAAACAATACCAACATAACAACGCCGCACCTACTTGAAACTCTAGCAACAAAAGGTCTAAAAGTAAACATATCAGCAGTAATTTTTTCTCAAGAGCCTCCAATTCGTGTATCTTTACCCCCGTGTGCCCGCCGCGTTACCCGCGATTGGGTGCAGCCTGAATATTGAACGTGTAGCCCTATTGTTCGTACATTTTACACGCCTTGTAAACTTCACCCATTTTCACACGAAGGGTTGAGGGAAGTGTTTCACGTTGGGAAATACTCAATGAAAGTGCCTATTTTAAAACCTTTTAGTACTTTAACATAGTAAAACCTGGAACCACACGTTCAGAAACTTTCAGTTTTATAAAATCGGGATTCTTATCAAAGAAAGAGTTTTATGTTAATAAGATAGATAAAGTAATTTACATATGAGTATTTAAAAAAAGGAAGCTTAAATTACCTACTTTATTCTAAAAAATCGTGTCAAAAGTTTTACATTAATTTATATAGCCATGCCTACATACGTGATGCATGGTAAATACGTAGTCGTAAATATGTGTGCGGATTTCTATTCAGCGAACCCAAGTACGTACTGTTCATTTAAATCACGACGAATGAAGCTGGCTGTTTAGAATTACAGGTAATTAATAGTCGGCACTAATCACCGCAGCAAATGGATTGTAATCAAAATACCTCTCTACTTACGAGGAATTCCGCGCACACTTACAATTACGCTGCGATTGTACATATCTGTGTTATAGCTATTCAGAGTCCCCTTACCCTAGACAGAATCAGACTTTGACATACAGACATAGTCTAGCTTTTATTTTGAAACGGCATGTCAGATTTCGGCGAAGTTTTGTAATTTCAAATACATTGCATATATCCAGGCATATAACTGGTTTTCAGTCAAAATATTAACTTGAAAGAGAATATAGTGTTTCATAATCATTGACCATCAGTAGGTATAAAAAACTTGTACACCCTTATATTTTTCTCTCAAGTTAATATTTTGACTGAAAAGTGCTGCCAAAATCTGTCATATTATTTCAAAATAAAAGCTAATTGAACTACGTGTCTATGGAAAAGTCTAGGGTAAGGGGACTCTTAAGGACTCGTTTCCAGGGCCGCAAAAGAACTCAAAAATATGTACCTTCCTGTTTCTGTTACTTCATGCGAACAATAATTTAATTAAACAAATATGTACATAATCGTAGTAGGTACGTACTCGTATATTTGTATTTGATACATAGTCACAGAAGTATGTGTCCCCGTTCCCCGTCCCCGCACCTCTCCCCCGTTCTCGCCTTGTCACTTGGCGAACACACACTGCACGGCGGCACGTGGTGGCACAAGAACGGTGAAGAGGTGCGGTGACGCGGACGCATATTGCACGTACCTTAGAAGATTCCGTTCTGTATGATATTCTTACTGTCTTCTGTGACATAAGTCAAAGCTGTCGGTAAATATGTATATTTAATTAAATCACGATAGAATGGAGACAGGGAAGTAGTTATTACAAGCTTTTATTTGGCTTGTTTGTTGTCTATTTCATTGGGTCAAATACTGCAGTCTAATTTAACCCACCATTAAATTTTGTATGCTAATGTGAATCAGATGACTGCAATATTATTATAACAAGAAGCTGATCTGATGATAGAGTCGGAAGGTGGCTATAGGAACCCTATATACAGGCTGACTTTTGATTAACCGGCAACACTTTTGAAGCAAGTTCAGTCCATGATACTGAACTACTTTCTATTAAAAAAGTTATTCCTCCCATACAAATCAGCGCTCAACCAAACGAATTTTGTATGGAAGGACGAACATTTTTTATCGATTTTTAATAACTTTTTTATAGAAAGTAGTTCAGTTTCATAGACTGAACTTGCTCCAAAAATTTCCGGTTAATAAAAAGTCAACCTGTATAGCTTATTTTTCAGTCTCCAGTCTCTCCAGTACCTCAAGTACCTACAAAAATTACTCAAAAGTTGCGTCTACCTACTTTCACTTTTATAATAATAGTGGTTCTATGAGAACAGTAGACCTCGCGAGCTCTTAAATAAGCATGCAATAAACGGCACTTTCCCCTTTTCCTGGCTTAGCAAAGCCATTTTTTACCAAAGGATTTCACTGAAATGGCTTAAAAGGAAAAGGGGAAAGTGAAGGGGACAAAGGGAAAGAAAACACTTTCCCCTTTTCTGTTTTGTTCTGAGTCCGCCCAGCCAGCTGTTACGCTGCAAGAGCGTATGAATGAGGTCTATATACCTTGGAAAGTGCATCATCACACTCGCAGACCTAAGCCGATACGTGTATCGACCTCAGTTCATTGAGTGTGGCGATGCCAAACCTCGTTATACCTCTCACATAGCTCGTTGAAAGAAACCAGTTGGACTAGTAGATAGATAGAGTGTAAGAGATATTCGCAGAGGTAGAAGAGAGTTGTAAGCACCGACGAAATTTTTTTGCAACATCTTGTGTTGAATGAAGTCCTTAGGACTGTGGAAAAACTCCCCCCGTTTCCCCCTATTACTCCCCAAATCAAGAATCGCGATTGAGTAAAAAAATTTAATAATTTAAGGTACTTGTAAGCCAGTTTTCGTCAAAATCGGTTGAAAATGCGACCTGTAGGCGAGAACAGACAGACGTACAAAAGCATTTTTGACCAATCTAAGACGCTACGCTCGCTCGGACAATTAGTAAACATATTGCCAACTCGCCAGCAAAGATAATATTTACTGATACAAGTTCCTGAAATCAAGCATAACATGGATGTTGAAGGCCCCGAGCGACATCTGTCCAAAAGTTGTGTAATTAGGGCTCGGCTCTGCAGTCTGTCGAGAGCACCCTGCTCACCGTTCATTACAGATGGAAGTTTAAGTTATATTGTTTAAAGGTTAACAAATAATTCAGAGGTATATTGTAAAAAGAGGAATCAGGAATCTTCATATTTTATGTCAACTTTATAATATACTTAATAATCCCCTTGCCCCTAAATACCTAAAATCAAGTTTTCAACTTTTATCTTCCACTCATGTAAGAATCCTGCGTTTTTCTAATACTTTGACCGTTTCTATTCCTTCTCACCGTACTGGTTTTCTTTCTAACTCTTTCGCCATCACGGCAATAAGACTCTGGAACGCGCTTCCTGAAACCATTCGAACTGCTCCTAGTCGCGCTAGCTTTAAGACACAGGTATTTAAACACTTCTTGGCTAAGTTATAAAAGTTGATTTAAGAATTGCTGCATTTATCTATTTATTTATATGTATAGTATATGTAGCGTATATATATGTATGTATGTAGGTATATGTATAGCAAGTATATATATTCATATACTTGACAATGAACTCTGAAGAAAATCTCAGAGTTGCTCAGTGGGCAATGGAGAGAGCAATGTTAGGAATAACATTGCTCGATCACATACGAAACGAGGTGATTCGAAGGAGGACCAAAGTCAGGGACGTTGTTGATACTATAAAAAGACAGAAATGGAAGTGGGCAGGACACATAGCGAGAATGGACGCAGATCGATGGACCAGAAGGGTAATGGAGTGGCGACCATGGGCCAATAAGCGAGGTAGAGGACACCCAGCAATGCGTTGGGTAGACGATATTAAGCGTCACGCAGGCCGCAAATGTATGCAGGTGGCAAGGGAGGGACACAAATGGAATGATATGGAGGAGGCCTATGTCCTGAAAAGGATAACATAGAGGCTGCTATGGATTGGATGGATATACATATATATTTATGTAACAATGTACATTGTATATTTTATGTACACTAACACTTTATCTTGCAACCCACATTTAGACTTTCTGTATAACCTAAAGGTTGACTGGTAGACAACGCTTTTAGCGTTAAGTTCACCTATTGTTCTGTACAATTTGTATTTGATGATCAATAAAGATTAAATATAAAAAAATCAACTCTGAATTTCACATGGCACAATTAAACAATTAAAAACCGGTCAAGTGCGAGTCGGAATTCATTAAGGGCTCCGTAGCTTCGTTTCGTACAATGTTTTAAAAAGTTCAATGATCTAAAACACGTAACATAATTAATGTGAACAGTCAAATATGGGTGTTGAAAAACATTTAAAATAAACCATAATTTGTTGTCATCCTATCAGATAAGCGTATAGAAACATAATATAAATAATGCATGGTTTTTTCGAAATATAGGAATAAAATTATAATTTATTTTTATCTATGCCGAAAACGCCCTGTGAATGGTGTCTTCTCCGATGACGTCACACAATAGTAAACGTGGTATTTTTTTTATGCGCCTGAGGTATGGGCGTATTACTTGTGTGTGACGTCATCTGACAAATAACCGCCGCCATGACAGAAATTAGCGTTTTTGCCGCATTTGTGAAAATTTAAATACCTATCATTATTGATTATAATATTAATGCCGGAAATATTAAAATTTTGCGCTTATTAGGTGGTAATAAAGTTTTAAAAAAAATATTTTAAATTTTTTTAAAAATATTTTAAATTTTTTTAAAAATATTTTAAAAATTTAAAATAATTTTTCAACATTTAGCAAATACCGTAATTAAACTAGCACCTAAATTATTATAAAAATTCATAGCTGGCAAATATGCTACATTACATTGGACGAAATGTATTCTATCTATTTACAAGGGCGCCCTCATATTCCGTCAGTCTCGTTACGTACGAATTACTTTATGAATAATAGATACTCATTTTCGCAAGACGTTCCCGATTCTGACACTTGTAAATGTCTTCGTTGAGGGCGCGAGCCTGAATTGTTTTGACGGGTTCAGGCGTTTTTCAATGGATTCAATTGAGAAAGTAATTTATTACTTGTTGTATACAAAATGCTCACATTTTTTGGATAATTTATTAATCTTTCTTGAGAACTGGATTGTGCAGAATTGTATAAGTATTATCTGCTTTTTTTCGTACGCCTGAATGCTGAATCCTATAATTATTTGTATACCACAGGCACCATGCTGGTCTGGGAGAAAAGAAAAAACTTAGAACGTACCAGCTGCTTCTCTTCCCGCACAGATCGTAAAAGCCGATCGAGAGAATGGGCGAAAATGCGGTTCACGTTAATAAGTGATGACCGATACAAGAATAAATAGTAAACATATTACTTACATGTACGTATTGTGCTATTGATAGAATGCTATAATAATTTTATTTCCTCTATGAAGAAGAATCTCCTCATACGAAAGCATTGCTCTTTAAAATATACTTAGTAAAGAAAAAAACTGGTCAAGTGCGAGTCGGACTCGTAAATTAAGAGTTCCGTACCACCGTACAATGTTTTTAAACGCTGAAAATAACATGTTTCTTGTATCATCATCAAAATTCAAGAGCGACGCTCTTGTCGGTGGAGTTTCTTCCATTTTTTTCTATCTTCCGCCAACCTCTTGACATCTTGATACGGCACTGCTATCACCTTTTCCTTGACTTGCTTTACATATCTGTGCCTTGGCTTTCCTCTTGCCCTCCTTCCTTCTATTTTCCCTTCTATTATTATTCGCATAAAATTATCATGCCGTATCAAGAGTCCTAACATATTGCCTCGCCTATTTCCGATTACCTCCAGTATGTGGCTCTTTTCACCTACTCTATTCAAGACCTCTAAGTTTGTTAATTTATGCGTTTCTTGTATGACAACCCCATTTAATTGTTAACTTTATCATTTATAGTATTTGTTGTTATAGCGGTCACAGTTATACATAATCTGTGAAAATTTCAAGTGTCTCGCTATTACGATTCAAGAGATAGAGTCCTGTGACAGACGGACAGACAGCGGAGTCTCAGTTATAGGATACCGTTGGCTGCCTTTGCGTACGAAACCCTAAAAACATGTTAAGGGCCAGCTCCTTTTTTCCCCTACAGATCTAATAAATACCTGGATAAAATATAGATCGCTGGCATTTTGTAGGCTAGCCAATGGATGGGGTATCCCTGTGGATTCCTTTAAATAGACGAAGGGTATATGTCAGTATAATTGTCAATATTCGCTTTTCTAGCTAACATTTTGTTAATGCGGACTTTAGTCTTAAACCCCCTAGCAATAACACGTAATACATTCCCAAAGAAGGTTGACGTCAGGCAGGTCGTAAAACTATAGCCAAGCCGTTTATTATACTGTTCTGGCTATTTCTTCTTCACTTTACAAGATTTTTGGCATCTAGTGACCATTGCCATGCATATTATATTTGGAGAAGAAAAAGCGGGAAAGCGCTACCCGGGCTCCAAAGCAGCACAGCTGGGGATGCAACCGGTAACGCGCTAATATGAAGAAGAAGAGAGAAGAATAGGACGTGATATCTTATGATTACCTACTACAATTTCATCACATATCAGATAAAACCGAACACTGAAGGTTTTGAAGACAAGGTATTTTTTCTTTACCAGCCTTTATATTATATTCAGTCTATTATATTTATTTATATTCAGTAGATAGACCACCTTCTGTCATGTCCGAGCTGCCCTACGTCATGTACCATAGAGGACCTTAATGAAGCTAACGACAGAGGGATCGCCGTGGCCACATACTGGTCAAAGGTGATATGAAATTGAAGCCACAGTGTAACCATTTCGACTCAATAATAAGAAGAAGAAAACCAGCCTTTATCAGACCACTGCTGGTCTAGTCTCACCCAATAAAGGGAGAATGTACCCATAATCACCACGCTGGACAGGCGGGTTGGTGATCGCAGGAGGTGTTTTTTTTTTTTTATTTATTTATTTAACTTTATACACAAATACAAGTGTAATAGCGGACGCCTTAGGCCTTATCTACCAGTCAACCAACCGGGTGATGTTGAGAAAGACAAGGGTAGTGCAAAAACTCAAAAAGAAATGTGGTGCAAAATGAACTAAGTATACTTAAATATGTAATAATAAACCATAAACTACATACTTATAATACACACTATTATGATACTAAGATATACTACTCACATATACTACATACACTAAGAACTATCTGACAGTTTCAGAGGTTGTATGAAGTGGTTGCATACATGAGGCTGCAACCCGTTCTATGTTACCTACACCTCCTAGTCGCCTCTTACGACACCCGTGGGAAAGGAAATTTGTGGTGACAAATTGTTTTCCACTCTGCTGTCACCATGCGGTTAATTGTTATTGTATTGATTGCAAAGAAAAATATGTAATGAAATATGTCGCCACGAGTGAGGTTGGAACTCACGCCCCTCACATGTGTACTGTGAGTGCACTTCCAATTGTGCTACCGTAATTTTGAATCACCCTAACGAATATCCTCATCACACATTATGTAATATGCGTAAGCATTTAAATTTTAAGCATTTCTTTTCATCATCATGATTAGGTCTTTTTTTAGTCTCCATTGCTGGAGCACGACCTTCTCTGTATTGCCAGAGCTATATATGAGCCAGAGGATTTGGCCTACACTCTCCACGCTGCCCAGACGGATTGGAGAGGTCTCATTGATGAGTATAAGCTTTGTTTAGCTTGCATGTGTTTCCTAAGTCGCCTTCTACGACATCCATAGGAAGACTTCGAATGGTTCTATTCTACTCTGCCGGGAACCACACGGATTCACAGTATTTATTTTTAATTAAGGTATTGTTCCGAGCATTGCAATGCTGTATAAATCAATATTTAAAGTATAATAAAAAGTTTAAACTCACACAAAAGTGCAAAACGAGCTCTGGACTGGAACGCAGCGGAACCTCCGCTGCGTTCCAGTCCAGAGCTCGTTTTGCACACACTCGTCACACGATGCATGGCCGTGCCGAATATGCTTTGCGAAAGTTTCCAAAACTGCAGGAAACTGATCCCAGCTTCTAGGGAAGTAAAACTAAAAGTTTGGAGTTCATAAGCAGTAGGATTCCGTTTCCGCTATATGGCTTTCCACGCTTTTAGGCAGCAGGCTTACGTCAATCAAAAGGTGCATGCAATGTTAGCCATAGTGAATATGTTTTACGAAAGCTTCCGAAACTTTACAAAGGTGCAGGAGGCTGTAGAATGTACCAGCTGCTTCTTTTTCCGTGAAGATCGTAAAAGCCGATCGAGGAATGGGCAAGAATCTGAATCACATTAATAGGCGCATTGCGGCTAGCAACCCATACATATACTACACACCCATGCGGGAAGATGAAGGAATCATTCTCTTCTTTTTCTTTTTTACTAAACGTCAAAACAAACATTTTGTATGGGATTTGTATGAAAATCAGAACCGTGACGTCATATATTTGTGTAGTCAAATAGCGCTCTTAATATCAGTTTTTCTGCATTAATAAATTTAAAATCATGTTGAAACTGGATATTTTTTTTATTTTTTATTATAGATTTGAGTGCGCTTGACCTCTATCTAGCCTGATGGGAAGCTAAGATGAGGTCTAAGGTGTAACACGGATATGATCAGTGACAAGTGACACTATTTTGTGACTTTATTCTCTTACCAGTAATAAATCATTTATTTTTGACCCAGTCATCTACCCAATTGGTGTCTACATATAAAACTTTAACTCATTTCTGTAAGCGTACCTTTTTAAATAAATAAAATCAAATAGCGTAATTATGGTATTACGCTAAACATGGCCTTTAGGTCATAACGGTCCTACCTACCCCATACTCCGTTTACCCTATTAGAGAAAAAGACGTGATAATGTATCTAAATGTATCCAAAACTGATGCCAGCTACTAGGAAGTAAAACAAAAAGCTTGGAATTCACAAAAAGTAGGCTTCAGTTTCCGCTGTGTGGTTTCGCACGCTTCCCGGCAGCTTGCGTTCACGTCGCTTATGTCAAATACATAACTGCACAGAGGTGAAATTTAATGTTGAAAGCGCCCTAGGCAAGCACCTTATGGGTGCCCCTGTAGCGGCCATGTTATACATTTTAACTAAGGATTACTAATGGTAATAAGTAAACATTGATGACTATATTTAACGTTACATGTATGGTAGAGGTTTTTATTATTTGTCACTTTGCATGGCTGGTAGTTTTTTTTTAAACTACCGTTTAACAATTCCGCGCACCCCATTGTTACCTCACGCCCCTAGGCACGTGCCTAGTTTGTCTTAGGATAATCCGCCTTTGTAACGCCATAATGGTAGCCATGTTGTATATGTTTTACAAAAGTTTCCAAAGCAGGAAACGAGGTTGATGTCCGTGGCTCTGTACGGATTTCCGGGTTGTTGTCGTTTCTACATCGAACACCAGAACTTTCTTTGCATAAAAGTTGATAAATGAATATAGTTAGGTACATCAAACATACGTACATCAATCAAATTAGTTAATTAACACTAACCCAAATTCCCATGGAGGCCATTTCTCACGATCCATTGATTTTCAAACCAACAGCGAATAGCCTAAATACCAGCGGGATACTATTCCCTAACAGCATACGTCAAACTACATAAAGGCTGTGGAAATTCCAATGATCAATCGTGATTCGAATCCTATAATCGGAGGCCAAAATAGATGCAACTGACTGCGAACGAGTAGTCTTGATGCTTTGACAGTTTTTTAAAATACTCGTACCTTGGTAACTCGCTACAATACGCGGTTTTTTTTAACGATGATTAACACAATCAATGTATCAATTAAATCATTTATTATAGGCCACGTAATATTAACTACAATATTAAAGGCCCATAGAATAAATAAATAGATAAGGACAAATCACACTGCTTGAGCTAGCCCCAAAGTAAGTTTAAACTTTTATTATGGGATACTAACTCAACGATACTATATTTTATAATAATTTTATAATAAATACATATATAGACTAACATACATATAATTATATAATATAAATTAAAAACTAAGGCACACGTTGAGGCTGCGACGAATTGCGCGACATCGGAGTATCAAGAAATATTAATTTCTGTATATTTAATCTGTCTTTGTAATAATATGTATGTAATTATTGATTCAGTGTAAAGAATCATGAATCACTCATGGCATGGACTTGAGGGGCGTTTGTACCTCACTCGTGAGGAAAGTGTTTCATAGACTAGTTAAAAGCGTTAGATGATCAGTTTATAAATACGGTTACTTCTAATATGTATATGTTTTATTTACCTCATCCCATTGATTTCCGCTTAATACGTTTTCCCGCCTAAAACGCGTTTTGAAGGTTCCCCATGAAATCGTATTAAGGCGAGATGGGTTGACAACCTGCAAAACTGTGCGTGTTTTTGAAAAATCACTGTAATTAAACTACAACAGTTTATTCCTCAAGAATTTAATATAAAAATCTTAAGCCTTTTCTACAGACACCCACAATATCCAAAATACAATTAAGCATTTTTGGCTTGAATAAAAAAAAATCACAAACATGCCTCTAAATTTGCCTAAATTGACCTTTATTAGACATATTACTACTTTATACATTTACCTTTTTACATGAAAATTATACCAAAAAATGTATAATCTGAATTACTAGTCAATTTCGCTACAAAAAAAATATAAATATAATACATAATAAATTATAAATAAAACACTGCAATTCCGCGAAATATCGTCCAGCTTGTTCGCTCTCGACGAATATTCTCTTTCGACGGATATTGTGGGTGTCTGTAGAGAAGCCTAAAGATTCTTATGTAAAATTTTTGAGGAATAATCTGTAGTAGTTTAATTACAGTGATTTTTCAAAAACACTTAAAGTATTCTTGGCTCTGAACTGATGGGGCCTTAAGCTGGTTTTACTATTATTAGTTCATATTTGGATTGTTAATTTAAAAAATGCATTTTGCTCGGATAATTCAATCACCCACAGTGGCAACATTCCCAACTGATGACGTATACTTGGACGAATCACGTGACCAGCTGTCACGGCAAGAGAATACCGTGTTTCACTTTACCATTGCCACATATAAAACAGTATTTACTCTCTTTAGTCGCAGTGTATGAGCGGGATTTAGTCGGATTGTGCGAATGGTCGCGGTCCGGTTCGGAGGGACGCCAATGAATGTCCTCCCAATTCAGCCGTGTCGACTCGCCATGTCGCCTCCCTGTGAATTAAACTCGTTTGTCGATGTGGGAGGCTTAATTGATACTGCATACTCTTGTATAAGAACGATTAATTTCGTTAAAGGTTCATTGGAAAATAATGAATAAATATATAGGGACAAATCTCACTGATTGAGCTAGCCCCAAAGTGAAAGGAGGTACAACACCTTGGGGCTTAAAAGCCCTTACCCAAAGACCTAATCAAAATCTGACATGTCGTTTTAAAATAAAAGCTAGATTACATTTGTATGGAAAAGACAATAGTAATGAACCAATAATTATATTTAAAAAAAAACAACCGACTCCATTTATTTTTGAGGAGTTTCTTCCATACCTCCAAAGTTATCCATCATATCTTCAAAAAAATAATATGGTCCCAACTAGGTAGAAAAAGGTTTCCAATAAAAAAAGAATCATTAAAATCTATTTATATAGCGTAATATAATGCTCTGTCTGCCCCATTAGGAATAGACGTGATAGTGTATTTGTGTGTATATTTTACCTTGTCGAATAAAAATAAAATAGAATGAGAGTAATAAACAAGTTAACAATAAATCACTGCTCTACATTGTTTCACGGCGCTACTCAAATTTACTCGATATTACCACAAAATAGGATACTAGTACTCCGTACAGAAGTCTCACTCAGCAAATAAATTAAAACAAAATATCTACTCAATGTGGTTAGCGATATGGTTTAATTTAACTCATGTCAGAACTCAGCACCTTTTCGTTTAGATACCTAGACATCCATTGCAGGCCAATTTATTTCTTATTACTCTGAACAAACGATTCGAATAACTGAATTTACCACTCCGAGGGGCCGCCGCGCTCTTAGTAATAATGTAGGGGAGTGACACAGGCCTGATATTACGCCTCATTTTGCCCCACTCGTAGTGCTACGAGCTACGACATGTCTACGATGGCGTAGCACCGTAGCGGATAGCGTAACCTTCCATAGAGAATTTCTTTCACTGTGTAAAAATAAATTACTGCTCCGCCATGTTCTGCATCGCTATTCGATATTACGCCTCATTTGCCCCACTCGTAGCGCTACAACCTACGATGTACAGATCGGGAAAGCCTGAAATTGAGGAAATGAGCGAAAATGCGAATCATGTTCATAGACGATGAGGCTAGCATCACTAATTTTAATTCCTTTTCCACCTTTTCACTTGAAACGCAAGACCTGTAATGCTCTGTCTGCCACATTAGGGATAAATAAACACGTGATAGTGTATTTGTGTGTATATTACTCGTACCTTGTCGAATAAAAATAAAATAGAATGAGTTATAAACAAGTTAAGGCGAAGATATAGGCAAATGGCCTTGAAGTGTGAAATAAATTGTTAACTCGTAAATATGGTGGTTTATAAAATAATTTAAAGGGCTATCTAGAGCATGACGAAGAGTAATATGTAAATTATCTCCATATTTACGGGTTAACAATTTATTTCAAATGAGGGCGCCACTTCAAGGTCATTTGCCTATATCTTCACCTTAACAATAAATCACTGCACTACATTGTTTCGCGGCGCTACTCGATATTACGCCTCATTTGGCCGCACTCGTAGCTCTCGTAGTTACGAGCTACGAAATGTCTACGAAAGTGTAGCACCGTAGCAGATTACGAGCAATATAACGCACTCTTCATTTTCAAAATTTAAATATAATAACTTATTATTGTACTATTGGTTATTATACTTTGTGTATTTTTATTATTTACTAGCTTTTTCCCGCGTATTCGCCCGCGTATCCCACGAGAAAATTACATTTTTCCGGGATGAAAGGTACCCTATGTCCTTCTCAGTACTCCTATGTGTATGCAAATTTTCAAGAAGATTGGTTCAGTAGATAAAGCGTGAAGAGGTAACAAACAAACAAAAAAACAAATATACAAACTCACTTTCGCATTTTTAATATTAGTAAGGATAAGGATAAGGATTTATCATCATCATCAGGTCTTTTTAGTATCCACTGCAGGAGCACGACCCTCTCTGTACTACCAGAGCCATATATATGCCACAGCAGCCAGAGGATTTAGGCTACACTCTCCACGCCAACCTCTTGACCTTTTAATATGACACTGCTATCACCTTTTCCTTGACTTGCTTCATATAGCTGTGCCTGGGCTTTCCTCTTCGCCTCCTTCCTTCTATTTTGCCTTCTATCACAATTATTTCCGATGAGTATGTGTCTCGAGTAAATTCGCCTATTGTCCTGTATAATTTATATTTGATGGAAAATAAAGATGAAATAAATAAATAATAAATAAAAGTGGTCTTTAGGCTTTTAAGATCTGCACGGGATGAGAAGCAGCTGATACATTCAGTTTTTTTTTTTCTCCAAGACATGCACAGATTTTTTTGTGTCTACTAAAAAGTCTTGTGTGTCTTTAAGTTTTACGAATCTAGGCCCTGTCTACGCCGTTAGAGATAAAGACATATTAGTGTATCTGTATATCTTAGTCTAGGAGTGATATACTCGTAATATACGCAAGTAAAAAAAAGGACACAATAAAAAGTAATTTTTCATTCTTATTTAGAATTCAATTACCAAAATGTTTCCGCGGCGCATATAACCGCGTCCCAATAAAATTTCCTCCGTAACTGCGTTAAAGCTCAAAGGCTACATAATTCAGAAGCCAACAGTTACAAAACAAGCTGTAAATTTAATAACAGGTTGAGCGCACGTCTGAAGTAACAAGCACTATAATGTATTAAAGAAATATGAAGCGCTGAATTACCTGGAAGCCTAGGAACCATAACTATGTGTTCCTTTAGGATGTTCTCGTAGAGTTTGGCCAGGGAAAGAAGTCCAAAAGAAAAGGCGGCAAATTTAAAAAATCTGCATCTTGCAACACTGACTATATACAGAATAAACAGAGTTGATACTATGCTATTTATTCTTTCACTGTTGGATAGGTAAGTTATCCCTGAGTGACATAGGCTACATGTATGTACCACCGGCGAAGCCGGGGCAGACTGCTAGTCATGAATAAAAACAACTTTTACAGTGAAATATGGATGGAGTGAATCCCTAATTTTCTTAAGATTTTATTCAGCCCGTTGTCCCAAGTAAAAGTCGTTTCATAAGTATCAAATTCTACAATTTTTTCGATCTCAAAGGGTTATTTATATAATACTAATTATTCACACAATACAAAACGCTGTCTTACTGTACAGCTAAACTACAGCTGATATCTCATGTTTTGTTGAGGTTGGTAAGAAGGCAGATGAATTAAACTAACGTTATAAAAAAAACTTTTTTATTGTTACTAATGAGACACAAACATAACTCAGGATGATTCATAGTCGAAATCGGATTCCAAGTATTCTACACCTGAAATAATTGATTCGGCGTCACTGTTTTCTTCACTGCTGCTGCTACTATTGCCAACATTTATAATGAAGCTATCACGTTCAGTGTCCATAATGTGATCCCTCTTTTTGTACTGATCTTCAACATGTATTACGTGATCTGTATATTTCTTCCAGTCTGTAGCAGTCACAGTCAAAAAGCTTTCTTTTATTAAATCTTGCATTTCGGTCCCTGGCCTGCCTATATTTTTGCTTGCGATTATTCTTTTTGCCTGACTCCAGACCATTTCGATTGCATTAAGATCACAATGATATGGAGGTAGTAGTAAAATTTCATGATTATGAATGTGGCTATGTTTCTTGAGTATTTCTTCTGCTTCATAAATAGGTGCAGTTTTATTATCTCTCACAAGACACATTAATTCATCTTTTGTATGATAGTCTTCGAAATGAACGCCATTTTCTTGAAGCCATTTTTGGATAATAGGTTTGTTGGTAGCCATAGTAGGTGGTTTATTTACTTGTTTTACATGGTAGCTTGCATTATCCATCACAAGTACGCTGGGTTTTGTCAGATTTGGTATCAGCATTTCCTCTAGCCATTTCATGAAATTGGATGCATTCATATCATCATGGTAGTCAGCCGATTTGGATTTTGTGCTGAAGACCAATAATGCACCCGGTACAAAACCGTCCTCAGACCCTGCATGCACAATTATATGTCTTTTTCCAGAGGATATATTACTGATAACACCACTAGTAGAAGGGCCTTGCCATGATTTTTTTACTTTATAATTTCGATGCACATATGTTTCATCGATGTAAATAATTTGTTTACCTTCAAGTCTCTTTTGATGTATTGTTCTCAAGTACTTGTGTCTCCATGCAGCAATCTCAAATCTTTCTATAAGCAGAGCTCGTTCATTTTTATTGTTTTCAAATTTAAACCCAATATTGTGCAATGTTTTTCTCAATGTTTCACGGCATCCTCTAAATCCAATTGAGTCTTTCAACTCAGTATGCAAAGTGCGCAGTGTCGGGACTTGCTTTTTCACACAGTAATATTCGTTTATTTTAGTTCTGATGGCTGTTATATCAAAATCATCTAAGTTAGATACATGGGCTGGGTGTGGTCGCTTTTTTCCTGGAGTGTTCCACTGTCCCTGGTTAATAGAACCTTCAGTTTTTATTCTTCTTAATGTCTTCACACTTATTTCTGAAATAAATAAATAAAGTGACTTTTAATTTTATTATTGACAATACAATACAGACCAAAATCCTTCAGACAATTATTTTCAAGTACACTCAATATACATACTTTTGACCCCCTTTAGCTTAATTATAATCATTGAATAATTATAATCATTAATTATTTAGCCAGACTTAATTGTTGATAAACAAAATAATATTTTAATCTGGAGGTACTTATGCGAAATATATTATATTTCCTATAAGTACCTTGCATACCAGGAAAAAAATTGCAGACAAACTATAGATTTCTTTTCATTTATCAATCATTTATGATATTCATTCATCAATAATATAGTAGATGGGTAATATAAACACTAGGTTCTCAATGCCACATTAGATTGTTACCAGAAAATTATTTCATGAGATAAAATACCTGTCATTAACGATATTTTTTCCAAGTAACGTGTTTCACTTGTAAGCATTTCGTCTGTTTCCAGAGCTTTTAGTGAATTAACAATTTCCACCACTTTGTGTTTTGTTTCCACATTGTCAATACTTTCTAAAAAGAATGAACAACAAAAACAATTAATTAATTGTGAGAATCATTGCAAAATCGTTCAAAATAATGTATTAGTATCAAGACGTTTTCGTATAACTCTGAGATACTAACCTAAAATTGAATTGATCGAGTCGTATTTTTTCTGCGTTAGTCCGATTTATTTCACCTTGCACATCTTTGAATTTCTCAATCATAGTAAACAGAATCTTCCTCGTATTGCTTTTTACGGTTTTCGGCATTATTTACAACTGTACAATGTAATACGTTAGAAGAAATTTCTGAAAATAAGTTAAGCTCAAACGTCAACGTCACAACACTGACAGGCAAAAAGTGTTGCCATTTCAAAGTTTTGCAAAAAAGCCGTGGACTTCTTTCCCTGGCCAAACTCTATGTACACAAATATGTATTCATAAAAAAGCTGCACTCCCTATATCAGTTATATAGTATAACGCTATTTATTCTTGAATAAAGCATTGTTTTTTCCATCTTTGTGTTTTTAGGGTTCCGTAAAAAAAATGAAAAAACGGAACCCTTATAGGATCACTCGTGACGCACGAGTGATCCTATAAGGGTTCCGTTTTTTCATTGTCCTGTCTCTCCGTCCGTCTGTCACAGCCAATTTGCTCCAAATCTACTGGACCGAATCAGGTGAAATTTAGTAGAATGTTGTAAACCTATGACCCAAACACATATGTGCAAAGTAAATAAATATTTTTTAAAATAAGTCATTTTCGGGGGACAAATTACGAAATTAAAAATAAAGTTTTGCAAACCTTACAGTGTTATAAATCAAATGAAAGGGCTCGTTATGAGGATCTCAAGTATATTTTTGTCATTATTGTAAAATGAATAGTTTTGATTTTATTCTTGAAAGAAGACGAAAATTGACCATTCCCCCCCCCCCTGATCATCGAAACTACTGAGTCTAAAATTTTGAAAAAAATACAAAATATAGTTCATTGCTTGTAGATTACAGGAAAACCTATAAGAATTCAATTAATTGTATGGAACCCACGCGAGTTTAACTCGCACTTGGCCGGTTTATTTTGATCATAGCTCTATCTATAGTTGTCTAGCGTTGTATTCTTATTTCTATTTTTTCGCTTACTTTCTATCATCACGCCTTCATCGACACTCATCAATCTCTTCATGCATGCCCGCCGGTTACGGGTACTTCTGAACTCTCCTTTTATAGTTCCGTAGTAAACAAGGAATCCTTATAGTTTCGCCATGTCGGTCTGTCTGTCTTTACACGGTTTTAATCAGGGACTATAAGTACTAGAAAGCTTTAGTTTTGCATATATATTAATATTAATCACGCCAACCAAGTGATAAAATAAAGTCATGAAAAATTATTTTGATAGCTCCCTTAAATTTAAAATAGGTATATTTTTTTCTTGACTAACCCATGGTGTGTGGGTATCATTGAATAGATATTTAAAAAATATTGATAATTAGTCAACACCATTTTTCGATTTAGGGATCTGTTTTTGAGAAGTTTTTTGTTAGAATCAAGTGCAGAAAAATCAAAGTGCAAGAAGATCCGCAGATGGAGCAGTATAGCAACAGTGACGTCTTCTAGTGTTGGAGGCCAAGAGCAATTTTGGGTCACTGAGTCAATGCAGTAAGTAAGTGCAGAAAAAAAGAATCAAAATAGTGATTGGCTATTAAAATTCCCTTGATTGGCCAACCAAACAATTTTATTTACATAGTTGTAAATAAAACTGATTAAAAATCTAGTTAATAGATATGTGATTCCTCATCAATTAAATTATTCCCTTATATTTTTAATTTGTTCTGGTTATAATCGTCGACGTAATTCAATTAACCCCAGTTACACAACTGGCAGAAAGCCGGATGGCGGTAAAAAATTCACGCTGTCAGCCGTGGGCGCCGGACCGCGTTACAATTTTTAATGAATTTAGTTCTCCTAGTTACTCCGCCTAGGTCGTTTATTAAATTTAGCTTTGCCCCAATTTGGGGTCACGGATAGTGATAAAAGTTACAATCTTGAAAGATATTTTATCTTTTTCAGCATTAATGCCAGCAGTTTTAAAATAAATTCTCGTAAAATGTGCGTCATTTAACCATTTAACAAAAATATAAAAGGAGGACATTTTTTTAGGACACTTTTTGCTGTAATATATATACTGCCAAGGTTGTTTGAAAAATCGTAAATTCAGGCGAATCTAAATTAACGTTTTCTACTTCTACTCGAGAGTTATAATTTTTGGGACATATTAGTGCCAGCAGCTTTTACATGAAAATACCTCGAAATTATTCAACCAATTATGAAACAGAAAGATTTATTCTTGAAATACATAATTTACATATGTTGTTCTACAAGGTCGTTATTCAATTAAGCTTAGCCCCAATTCACGGTAACAGAATCGGGGGGTATTTAAAAATTTTTTGAGATGTTTTATTTTGTACAACATTAATGCCAGCAAATCCTGCTGCTTCCGGAGGAACGTTAAGATATCATTGTACCTCTAGTTGTAGAAAAATCTGAAACCAGTGTTGGCCTCTTAAATATACGTAAAACAAAAATAAACGGGCAAGTGCGAGTCGGACTCGTACATGAAGGGTTCCGTACCCCCTTTAATTTTCAACTTTTTTATTTTTAGTATTTGTTGTTATAGCCGCCACAGTAATACATAATTGGTTAAAATTTCAGGTGTCTAGCTATTACAGTTCAAGAGATAGAGTCCTGTGACCGACGGACAGACAGCGGAGTCTCAGTAATAGGGTCCCGTTTGCACCCTTCGGGTACGGAACCGTAAAAAACAAGTGCTAGCATTATTGTACGCAAATCCCCGTAACTTGCATCAAGACACACACATGCATACACACCCATACACTATCACGTCTTTATCCCCAACGGGACAGACAAAACCTGAGGCGGCAAGGCCCAGGCCACTTTTAGCGTGATGGTGGGCATGAAGGTGGAGAAAGGAAATTATACAACATCATCATGAAGCATTCACCAAAAAGTAAAATGGAAAGTGGAATTTCATTTTTCGGAATACTAATTTGTACTAATAAATTAAGGTTTGCCCCAATTCACGGTAACGGATAGTGGTAACTGAGTTATTCTTTTTGCGTGATTATTAATTTATAACAATTTTTGTATAAATTTTCGTAGATGTAAATGTGCACTTGTTTTACCATTTGACTTTGGTATTTAATGAAATACTCCATGGCTAGGCTACAGCTAACCTCAGAAAGACCGGAATACTGTGTCTGATCACACATTATCTGTATTTTAATGACGTATCCGAATTTTATTAGGTATATTATCAATGTATTGTTCCAGTTCTAGTTTAAGTCGGTGGAGGTCAAATGCTTGACCACCACCGTCCATTTCCACGTTGGTGACTAGAAATTAACAAATAACATGGTACTTAGGAACCTAAACTTAAATGGTGACTAACGACCTAACCGAAATTCGTTAATGTACCAACGCTCTCTGTACTCTACACTTATTCTTTTTTAATTGTAAGTTTTATTATATTTTCGAAATGCCATTAAAAAATACTACATATTAATAAAATAATTAAATTATACATTTTGATAAAATTTAAGAATAATTTCTAGCGCTTTCGCAAGTAAAGCTACACCGGGCCTAGTCCGCCATTGGATGGGTGATAAAAATATCTCGACCTCCTCCGTCTTTCGAAAGGCACGTTAAGCCGTTAATTCCGGCTGTCGTCATTGTATGGCAATTATCAATCTATATCAGATGCCTTTAGGCTGCTTGATAAATCTGAGACCAGTGGTCAGTTACCACAAAAGACAGTTCTGGTAAAGAAAAACCTGACCGGAATACTGTGTCTGATCACACATTATCTGTATTTTAATGACGTATCCGAATTTTATTAGGTATATTATCAATGTATTGTTCCAGTTCTAGTTTAAGTCGGTGGTGGTCAAATGCTTGACCACCACCGTCCATTTCCACGTTGGTGACTAGAAGTTAACAAATAACATGGTACTTAGGAACCTAAACTTAAATGGTGACTAACGACCTAACCGAAATTCGTTAATGTACCAACGCTCTCTGTACTCTACACTTATTCTTTTTTAATTGTAAGTTTTATTATATTTTCGAAATGCCATCAAAAAATACTACATATTAATAAAATAATTAAATTATACATTTTGATAAAATTTAAGAATAATTTCTAGCGCTTTCGCAAGTAAAGCTACACCGGGCCTGGTCCGCCATTGGATGGGTGATAAAAATATCTCGACCTCCTCCGTCTTTCGGAAAGCACGTTAAGCCGTTAGTCCCGGCTGTCGTCATTGTATGGCAATTATCAATCTATATCAGATGCCTTTAGGCTGCTTGATAAATCTGAGACCAGTGGTCAGTTACCACAAAAGACAGTTCTGGTAAAGAAAAACCTGTCGCATATCGTCACTAGACGTTAGTCATTGAGCTTCAGATGCCTTCAGGTAGCTCGAAAAGGGAACAAATTTTTTGAGCTGTTATTTAAATATTCGAGATGTTATTATGATCAGTCGGAAAACATATTGAGCAGTTATTTAATTTAATGGCGGTTGATTAATTATTGTGACAATAAAACATGAACAGTAATAAAAATCTATTAGTCGGTTATTTTATCATATTACTAGTTCTATAGGTCCTATAGGTTAGATTAGGTTAGAACTGCGACCAACACACGGCGAGTGCTAGGTCGGTTTTATCCATTTTACTAGGTTAGGGAAAACCTATAGAACCGCTCGTTCAATTTTTTTTTACCGCCCATTTAATTATTTTCCTGCTCAATTATATATTCACTGATCCAGTTCATTATTTTTTATTACTCATTTTTGTTTACTTTACTGCTTAGTTTTAACTGCTGAACTAGTTATTAAACTTGCCATTTATAATTTATAACTTACCAAAACTGCTATTTACAACTGCCTATTTAAATCAGTGCCGCTCGAAAATATTATTTAATGAATGGATTTAACAATTATTTTGTATACTTTCTTTCTTTTTTCACATTCGTTGCACAGCGTGTGTTACCCATTCTCTGTTACCTATTGTCCCTAAGTTTCCTCTTCTATAACGACAGTCCTGGGACACGAAACGCAATTGAATCGAATACCTAAAACCACATATGACAACATTAGCCCCCTTAATTATCATGCACACATTCCGGCCTGGTAATGTTCGAGTTACGAGGGCACAATAAAAGGTAATGATACCATCATCATTTGATAACATAGCCGGCAGCCACAGCCACAGGTATACAATAACGTTAATACTTAGGGATAGATGATTTATATACATATAACGGGACTTTTTTATGCATGTTCCCCGATTACTCGAAGACGCCTAGACCGATTTGGAAAATTCTTTTTTGTTTGAAAGGATACTTTTTCTAGGTGGTCCCACAGAAATTTTATTAAAATCAGTTGTGTGGTTTGTTTTAATAATATGTCGAATAAGTTATCATACATAGTTAATACGATTGTTTGAATATTTAGCTTTTCTGATAATAATAAATAATAATTATTCTATTTTTTCAAAACAAAAATCTGACTGATTTTTGTTTTGAAAAAATAGAATAATTATCATACGTTCACGTATGACGCAGGTGGTTCTAGTAAAATTATGACCTCCCTTATGCTCACTCTACAGGGTGATTTTGAACCTCGTAGCTATATTCAAGGAAAGTACTCTTTAAGCGAAATAAAAAAAATACATATTATTTCATATGTATCTTGTTTCATAATAAAAACAAAAGATATCAGCCGACAAATGTATACCAAAAATATCCCAATTGAATGTCACCGCCCGCCACCGAGCTCGTGGCGGGTAGCGGCCAGGGCGTCGCTCTGTGTAATAAACTGATCAAGTGCGAGTTAACTTGCGTGAAGAGGGTCCCGTCCGTACTCCTCATAGGTTTTACTGTAATCTACAAGCAATGAACTATATTCTCTATTTTTTTCAAAATTTTAGCCTTATCCTAATTTTAGCCCTTTCGTTTGATATATGACACAGGAAGGTTTGCAAAACTATTTTTTTAAATTTCCTAATTTGTCCCCTGAAAATGAACCTTGCTTTAAAAACATATTTATTTACTTGGCACATCAGTGTTTGCGTCTTAGGATTACACCATCCTATCAAATTCCACTTGATTTGGTCCAGTAGATTAGGATTAGATTTTTTTGTATGGAACCCTAAAACCCAGTAACCTCGTCAGATCACCTAGTTTAGGTAGCGGACCCCGGGCTCTGAAGCGTTACCGAATAACTATTTGGTAGCTACAGGTCATATATTCGCGGTTTTCGTTTTAATTGGAGATGAACGGCTGCCTTTACACAGACATTACTCTTTGTTGTTGGAACAACATAATTACTTTGTTATTTGACTACGCTTTTTTAATTAGCCTGAAAAAAGAAAAATTGTCGGCTGGACGGAGTACTTAATTAAGTACTCCGTCCAGCCGACAATTTTTCTTTTTTCAGGCTAGACGATCAGAGACAACAAAAGTAATTACTTTTGTTGTCTCTGATCGTCTAGCCGGAGTTAGTTTAATACGGTATTTGACAAATTTTGAAAAATCGTTTTAAATAATTCTTTATTACATAAAAAGCACAAAATATTAATATTTCCGGGATATCTATTATATTATCATTAAAAATCAATGTTGAAGTTTAAATTTCCAGAACTGCGCCAAAAACACTAAATTCTGTCATGGAGGCGGTTATTTGTCAGGTGGCGTCACACATTTTAAGGTTATTTAAGTACCGATGTAAATGAATAATAACATAAGAACAAACCTACGTGGTTTATGTATGTTATTTATGTTAAAAAAAATGTTATTCTTATGGTAAATAAAAAAAAAAGTGGCAGGTAATACGCGCATACAGAAAGTCTGTGAAAACACCACGTTTACTTATGTGTGACGTCACCGGAGAAGACGCCTTTCTCAGGGTGTTCCCGTCGTAGATACAAAATAAAATAAAAAACATTGTAATTTTAAGTTAATTGTCTGTCATGTTTTTTTAGATTTTGTTTTCCGTTACATAGCGAAAACTTTTCATAATGTACCATGGACAAAATTGTCCCTTAAAATAACTCAATGTCAAAAGTTACCAGTTGGCTTACTAAATACAGGGTGACTTTTTATCCACCGGCTAAATTTTTGGAGCAAGTTCAGTCCATGATACTGAACTACTTTCTATAAAAAAAGTTATTAAAAATCGATAAAAATTTTTCGTCCTCCCATACAAAATCTGTTTGGCTGAGCGCTGATTTGAGTGGGAGGACGAAACATTTTTATCGATTTTTAATAACTTATTTTATAGAAAGTAGTTCAGTATCATGGACTGAACATTTAGCAGGTGGATAAAAAGTCACCCTGTATATTGCTTGAGTAATTCGCCTTAGAAGTAGTACCGATTAATTTTCCTACAGGGTCTAACAAAACATATCTACTGTAACTATTTAAAGGGTGAAATTAGTTTATGATACTAAATAACTTTTCTGAAGGAACATATATGAAAAATATTTTTTGGCCTGCCATACAAGATGACCGACTTTGTATGAAAAGCAAAATAATATTTTTCATTCTTGATATACGTATATATTCCTTGTTGAAAGTTGATCAGTATCATGGACTGAATTCACCCTTAAAATAGCTTCAGTAGATTTTGTCAGACGTTATATAGATAGTCTTAGTAAATATGCGATAGCAGTCACATGTAAGGAAAAGCCGTTTTCGAAATGGGATGCAGACATGACGTCATATCTAGAGAATATCTCCCAGCATGCTATTAGGTTTCAACTATCGCGAGCATTTTGGCACGGCGCCTAAGAGGCAGTAAGGTAGTCGCAAGTATATGTTCAGGAGGAAAAAACGAGCAGTTACCTTTGGTTTACTTAACGTAATTGCTTGTTACTTAGAATCTACATTCAAATGCCTACCTATGCACAAAAAGAGGTAGAGCTAAGTAGATCCTATTACCTAATAGATAAGTAAATAGTTACTTCTTTCAATAGTTTTTGAAGTGTAGGCACCATAATAACGTTTATTAGCAAATTTCTGATACCTTGGGTAACTTTGATACCAGTATTGCAATGTTCGCCGGGATCACAAATGTTTTGAGATAGAATTTTATTTAAATAGAGGATTAAAATTAATTTATTAAATACGGATACCAAAACAAAATTTTAAGTTAACGCCTTAAATGTAGACTTCACGACACACGGGATCCTAGTGTGGAGAACAGCGCCACAAGCATTAAATAGCCGAAATTGGCACTTAGGTAAAATGTATGAATTATTATATTTCTTTACTTTACCAGTTAATTAGGTCCCAAAACACAGGCTTCTGCCTCTATCTCCTCTATATATATATATATATATATATATATATGTATATATATATATATATATGTATATATATATATATATATAACTTAACTATCTTAACTTATTGGTCTCAGCAAAAAGTGATATTATAACCTCATTCATGCACCTCACGCATCCTAGGCATATCATTGCTGTTGTATCACGAATCGGTTTTTTGATTTTTTAATAATTACTTGTTTAATATTCCATAACTAATTAAGATGCTATACTTATTTAACTGTTTTAATATTTTAAGTACAAGATACACTATCTAGTTATAAGTTTTTTCTATCCTTTACTATTGCATGCCTGAAAGCGTAAACTGTTGATACCTTTTTTTATTGTACCACATATGTGGTACAATAAAATATATATTTTACACAGCCCCTTAATCGGGCAGTGGTAGAATAGTTACCACATCAAATTGCACCTTATGCCTTTAACATATAGTTCATAACCAATTAAAAAATTATACCTACGATAGTTAAGGGTTAAACAATGAACAAGTTTGAACTAATTGGGTTATTCCCTAAAATACCAACAGGTGGTCTCCGCCTACGTTTCCACAGGTAACCTAGATCGATAAAGTTATCGTATGCTAATCCGCTGCTCCAGGCACTGCCCTACTTTCTGGAGCGGGCACGCGGAAAACTGCTGGGGTCCGTTATTGCCACCCCTGTCCGATAGGGTTACAAATATAAGGGGAAAATAGGTTGACCTGTGCATATAATAGGTGGTATATACCCTGTCACTTCTTTATCCCTAATTGGACAGATTTTTGGTCTCGCGGCTCTAAGCAGACAGAGCTCAGGGCCAAAAGACGCAAAGGCCACAAAGAGGTTAGACAATCTATAATCCGCAATATTCGGTAGAGTCGCCGAGAACATTGCTAATAACCAATAACTACCTACTTAGACATATTGCGTTCTGGCGTTGATGAAAATGTTTTGTAGATATGGTCATAAAACATAATAACATAACATAAATAAAAATAACATTACTAAACAAAAATTAAACTGACTATAATTATGCATATAAAACTAAACTAGATATAAATTCTTAAATAACATCAAATAATATAAAAATGTAGCCAAAATCGCTGCACCCGCAGGGTAGGGTAACCAACAGGCTGGTGGCATTCCCGGGAAAGGCCAGGCTCAGCCTTTGGCCAAAATGCGCGCCAGCCCTTGGATCCCCCCTGAGGCATCGATTAAGCGTGCGGAAATTTCCTTGTGTTACGACTTCCGCACCCCAAGGCCACAAGGTCTCCACGGCAAAAGTCGCAAATATGTATATACGGCTCCCCCGAAGCCGCATACTTGCCTTATTTTGCTTAGACTTAGTATGAAATGAAACGCCTTAGATCATATCATGACACATTGACTATAACTACTTATAGATAGTGCACCTAACCCCCTATTCTTCCAACTAAAGAATCTATCTATATGCATATTACCCAAAGGTTCCATGGAGAAAATCCATCTAGTAATAAGCCCGCCTTTATAATCACTTATATTTAAAGTTTAAAAGAAGCTCTATCTTAAGAAAATATAACATCACTGCTTTCAGATTAATAAATCTGTAGGCAACATATTAGTTGTCTACCAATCCTAGTTCATTACCTACCTGACTAGGTTATTAACTTGGCTCTGATTTAATTAAGAGATCGTGCAGAACATACCTAACTGTGATTCGACATAAACGTTGTATTAACAGGGTATTCTTGTAAGGAATATATGTTTTTTATACTTATCATGTTATACGAGTAGAATAAGTAGATAATGTTGCTAGAAATAATAATTAATGTTGATGGAAATAAACAAGAAGAAAAATGATTCCGTGCTCCAAGAAGGGACGTAAAGCTGTGGGTTACGAACGCCATCTAGCGTTTTTAAACCTATCCTAGAGTTGCGGAGGTCAGACGGCTGTGTAAAAACCAGTAACCTCGTCTAATCACCTAGGTTAGGTAGCGGACCCCGGACTCTGAAGCATTTCCGCTGAGGATGCAACTGGGAATATACGCTCGGATGACGATGATGATGATGTTGTTGAAAATACTCGTACATGGCGCTTATAATTTTTTTTTATAATTCTACTAATCTGTAGGTTAAAATTATAATAATAAAAATATATAAACACTGAGTTTTTTATATATTTTTTTTTATTGTACATAACTTCGCATGGTGATAATAATATTAGCACAAGCGCATTAATCAATAATCAAAGATTATACTTACCTGTGACGTCACAAACAAGTATCGCCGTCTAGAATTGAAGTGAACCTTCGTTTGACAAGAAAGGATCGGATAATCGACCAATTCAATATCAGCAAACATGGAAAAACATGTGTATTTTCTTTGTGACATTACTTCGGGCTGAAATAAACCTCAATCCAAGTAATGTGGGCAGCCGTACTCCGGGTGTAATAATTAGGTGTCCACCTCGACTTAGCGAGGCGAGATTTGCATAAGCTTTATGAATGTAGCTCGAGTACAAAAGCCGCAATTCCTTTTTCCTTTCTGAAAATTTGTGCAACATAAAATTTTAATGAATTTACTTTTGAGCTTTGTCGACATTAAAATCAGGTATACTAACGTTTTTTTGTTTGTTTGTAATAACTTTATTGTACTTAGAAAATACATGATTAAAGACAAAAACAACATATATATATATATATATATAGAGTAAATACGTATTTTGAGTATAGCGTTTTTTTTTGTAAGTTTTAGGGTTTCATATCTCAAAAGGTAAAAACGGAAACCTTATAGGACCACTCACTTGGTTTCTCCGTCCGTCTGTCACATCACAGTGCTGGACGTATAACTTAAATAAATGAATTTCAAATATGGCCCCTTTATATATATATATATATATATATATAGTTATAGGTATAGTTATATACGATATACGCTGTTAGGAGAATAAGACAATTGACAGATGTAGCAACTGCTAGGCAAGTGTACTTTAGTTACTTTCACAGTCTAATGTCTTACGGGATACTTCTATGTGGGAGTGCGGCCGACATTCAGACTATTTTTCTTTTACAAAAAAGAGCAATTCGTGCCATTTACGGCTTAGGATCGAGAAACTCACTGAGGGAATTATTCAAGGAAATAGGTATACTTACTTTTGCATCACAATTCATATTTGAAAATATAATGTATGTAAGGAAAAATATTTCCATGTTCAATAAAGTAAGTGATTTTACAGATAGAAATTTACGTAATAAGAATGACTTAGTTAGCCCGTATTACAGGCTGAATACAGTCAGTAAGTCTTTTATGGGGAAGTGTATACTTTTTTACAATAAATTGCCAGAATTGGTCCTTGATATGCCAGACAGAAAATTCAAAGCTTATGTAAAGAAAGTACTTTGTGAGAAGGCTTATTATAGGACCGATGACTATCTTAAAGACAAAAAGGTCTGGCTTGAGCTTGGCGCGGGTCCCTCTTAAAGGTTTGTATACTTAGACATGTCATAATTTAGGTACATTGGTACATACTAAATTTACAAATTGACATTATTTTAAATTTCGTAATTCTTAATAATTCAATTTAATTATGACATAACAAACAATGTAATCTCAGTCCATCCATATAACTAATTTTAAGTTTTTAGTTTGTTAGTTGACGTCTTTGGAGAAAACGTGCAGTGCAGTTTGTTGCCGCTTCTTCTGCACTTGCGCCTAGGAAGCGGCGTAAACTTAGCTGTAAGTAACGATTTGACGTCAACACGTATTTAAAAAAATTAGATGTTAAAAAAAAGTTTTATGAACTATATCGTGACATATGAAATGAAAGAACTTTTTGTGAGAATTTTAAATATATTTTTTAACTTAGGTCGGTATTTTCGAAGTTATTTAAGAAAATATGCGAAAATTGACACTATCACGTCATCTCTAATGGGGCAGACAGAACATTTTAGGTTTTGCGGCTTTAAGCAAACAGATCCAGGGCTGCAAGACTTTAAAGATACTTTTAGTGAGATGGTGGGTATGATAATCGTACGTGATTTGAACTAGGATATACAGGATGAATTTTTAAACACTGTTCAAATTTTTGAAGCAAGTTCAGTCCATGATACTGAACTACTTTCTATAAAAAAAGTTATTAAAAATCGGTAAAAATGTTTCGTCCTCCTATACAAATCAGCGCACAGACAGACGGATTTTATCGCCTTCTACGACATCAACGTAAAGACTTGGAGTCTATAATACATACTTACATTAAATGTTTTTTTTTGCAAAGGTTAGTTTTTGAACTGTAGTTGTTTCATTTTGAACATACCAAATTAAAATAACGTACAAATAACCTTCCAGTCTCAATGCTTTCTTAAAATATTTTGTGAGCGTAAAGCTAGCTAGCTAGCCAGCTTTACGCTAGCTAGCTAGTTTAAAATGCCACATTTCTTTTCGTTGCGGTGTCATTCGACTTCGTGGGTTTTGTTTCAATAAGTTTTCACCCCGTACCACGATAAAATATCTTCGCCACAACGTGTGTCGCCACAGCGTCATTCGAAACTAGGTACCTAACCCGGTACCCCATATTTACGTTAACAGTAATGTGCCCAATTTGTATCACTCTCGGTGACCCACAAACGACACTCATTTGATGCCTCATGTTAGGCCTCGTATTCACTTGGGAAAGAAAAAAATATCGGGGGCGTCTTGGCACGGGTGTAATGTATCGAATAAAAAGTTTGAAAGTGGGAGTATCTCGTTCATGAGAGTGCTGAAATACTGTCTTTTAAATTATCCAATATTATAACATATAAATTTTGTCACTGTAATCCAGTATGGTTTTCATTACATAACATGGACTTTGACTCAAAAAGAAAAGAAAAAAATAGAAGCATTTGAAATGTGGTGCTGGCGTAGGATGGAACGGATAAGCTGGGTTGAAAAAATTACAAATGAGGAGGTCCTGAAAAGAGTAGGAGAGAAAATATGTATTCTGGATATAATAGAGAAGAGACGAGGAAAGATGTTGGGTCATCTGCTACGACATGACGAATTCATAAAGACCATCATGGAATGAAAGATAGAAGGGAAAAGAGGACCAGGAAGACCGAGGCATAGCTACATAAAACAAATAAAGGAAAAGGCGAACGTCGTGTCGTACAGCGAAGTAAAACAACTGGCAGATAAGAGAGACAAATGGAAGAGAATTCATATAATACTTCACTGACAAGAGCATAGATAGCTCTTAAATATAAATAGATAACATGCTTGTATTGTAGATGTATACGTTTAAAACCTATAAATTTAATTAGGTCTGTAGACACGCAAAAAATAACAGAATTCATTAAGTCACAGGAGTAATAAAAAAGGAGTTACATTGTCATGTAAAGTCTTCGAAAATAAAAGTTCAGTATGTGTACAAAGATTTAGATTTCGCCTTTTGGCCGAGTCAAAAGTCAAAACCGTTTATTTATACACTTAATAATTGTCAATGATGCTATCGTTTTCATAATAATTAATGAGGTCAGATAATTTAAGTACATACAGCTTAGTTTACCGCTTCCTAGCGGAAGTGCAGAAGAAGCGGAAACAAATTGCACTGCAGCATGCTCTCCAAAGACCAACCTCCAACTTACAATTCTTTCACAACTTACAGTTCGTGCGGACTCGGAAGTCATAGAGAAGATTTATTTAATAGGACTGCATGAGTATTAAATCATAAAATAAAAGTTATCTCTTGCATTCAAAGCCTTAGGCTTTCGCCTTTTGGCCGCTCAGTTGAGTTCTCATAAAATAAAAGTTATCTCTTGTATTCGAAGCCTTAGGCTTTCGCCTTTTGGCCACTCAGTTGAGTTCTCATAAAATAAAAGTTATCTCTTGTATTCGAAGCCTTAGGCTTTCGCCTTTTGGCCGCTTAGTTGAGTTCTTGTTGGAGTCGTCAAGAGAATTTATTATAAAACTGCTTAAGAAATAAATGATAAAATATTAAGACGAACAACATAAAAGTTGCCTCTTATATTCGAAGCCTTAGACTTTGGCCTTTCGGCCGCTCAGCTAAGTTCATGCGGGAGTCGTCGAAATAATTTATATAAAAGACTGCATAACTAACCGCAGTCGAGTTTATATGTCCGACGGGCGATGTTTGTTAAGAATGCTGTATTAAATCATAAAATATTAACGTGGGCCGTAAAACAGCTATTTTAAAGAAAGAAAATTCTAAATTTTCTTTCTTTAAAACGGCCAACATACAGAAATGTTGGTAATTGAATCGACTTAAATAATTATATTCTTTCTTCTTCGAACAATAAAAAATAATGGAAGGGGAAATAATAGGAGCTCGATGGCTTAGAAACATGCACATAATTGGAGTTTACTCACGTATCAATTTATTATAACCTGGGTGGACTTGGATTTCCCACTTTTGAACACCAGCCAATGCAATCATTGCAATTATTAACACTAATTGACAGATAAATCATATATTTAAGTATCCCTGTAATTCCTAAATAACTATATATATATATCATATATATATATAAATATATATTTCTATCGTAATTATCAGACCATTCACTCTGCCATGACGACCAAAGTGAAGTAAACTCAATGGTTTCGTCTTTGAAATTATCTGGTGACGCAATAAGGACGCCATGACGCCATGAATAGGCCGCGTTTGGTAGCGTCACTGCCTTTGTCTGCAGCTATTTATTTATCCGGCGGGATTTGAAGCTAACGACTTTGAACACTTTATTGTATCCGACACATTTTTTTTTTGTATACAGGGTTACTTTTAAAACACTGACAATCGAAAAACGAAAAGAAATATCGGCTACCCATACAAATCAGCGCTCAGCGAGGTTTTTGTATGGGAGGACGAAATATTTAAAAACTTACTAATGAAATAAAACAATAGGTTCATATTTTTAATCTCAATTTGGAACAAAAAAAATCTTGAAATGAAATTAAAATAACAGCCAAAACAAAACAAAAAAAAATCCACATTTCCATACAAAAGTGTGCAGCCGCAGCCGCCCGGGTGATTTGAATGGGAATGTCGAATTTTTTTTTTGTTTTTGACTGTTATTTTAATTTCATTATATTATAGTGATCTAGTAGCCCGTCGTTCAATTTATTACGGGTATGTCCACGTTGTATAATATACTTAGGGTACAAATATTAAAAATCTGATCGAATACCATAAACACGATCTGTTGCCGCGCTGATGAGCGTATTATCCGGTTCTAAAGCAACGTTTTTTATTCACTGACTTATTGCTAAGAACATGACCTCGTAACTTAGCCTCTTAAACACCAAAAGAGTTTCTTTACGAGTACCTTTGAGCTTTCAACATGAAGAGAAGTATGCTTGATATTAAACTAGTGGATCGAGTACGAAACCCACTCTCCGGTCTCTCCGCTCCCAGACTCGCGTAGCCACTGTGGCAGCTAACTTAAAATGGGACTGGGCTGGCCACGTCACCCGAATGCATGAAGATCATTGGGCGACGATAGTCACTGACTGGACGCCCAATGACAAACGGGGACCTGGCCGACCCATGACCAGATGGTGCGACGAACTTAACCCATCAAATATCCCAGTGCCTAACTAACCGTCATACTAACGCCATAGTGTAGCAGTTAGGAATTGGACATTCAACCATTAGTGGAATACAAAAACTGCAGATCGACCGGAACGGGATAGCGCCAGTGTGTCAACAGTGTGTAGCGTCCTACACAGAGCCCTTCCGCGTTCCCAGGGTATCAGGGACATCCCACCCGGTCTCTTGCCATCATCTCGTGCTACACCTCGGGGTACCAGAGTGCAAGATATATAAATACAGATACAGGTACACTTTCATCTTCTTCTTCCCTAGTCTTTATCCCTAGCGAGGCAGACAGAGCGGCAAGGCACAGGCCACTTTTAGCGTGATGGTGGGCATGAAGGTGAAAAAAGGAAATCATTATAGTGATGGGTTGCTAACCTCATCGCCTATTGATATGATTCAGATTCTTGCCCATATTGTCTCGATGGGTTTTTAAGATCTGCGCGGGAAGAGAAGTAGCTGGTACAATCTATGTTTTTTTCTTTTCTCCTAGAATAGAATTTTTTTTTTTTTTTATTTTCATCATCAACAGGTCTTTGTGTTTGTCTCCACTGCAGGAGCTCGTCCCTCTCTGTACTACCAGAGCCACACTTGGCCAGAGCAGTGAGAGGACTTGGCCTACACTCTCCAAGCTGGCCAGACGGGCTGAAGACGTCTCACTGATGTTTATAAGCTTAATTTAGCTTGTGTTTTTTAAGTCGCCTTCTACGACATCTACGGGGAAACTTGGAGTGGTCCTATTCTTCTCTGCCGGGAATCACACGGCATAAATAATTATTATTAGTAAGTAAATAAATATTTTAATCTTCATAGTACTTGTAAAGTGTTATGTACACGTGTTGCTGTAACCTGTGACGTTGTGAATATTCAGAGGCAGTCGCTTGATGCAAATGCACGCGGCTGCGAACGCGTGACGCCGCACATCCTGAGCGCACACTGTAGGGCTAACGTGTAAAGTAAAAGATAACATTTATACAGTTGACATAAGATAAATTTACTTTGAATATTTCTCACGTATTGTTGATTTTTTCACGTAGTGTATTCAAAATTGCCAACTATTTTTAGTCGATTGAGACAACCATTATAATGAGCAGAGGATGGCGATACGACTAAGCTTCGAATAAAGCTACGTGGGCTATAAACTTCATAATATGGGCTACGCACTACGAAATATGGGCTACGACGCACACGTTTTACGTGCGTGTACGTATGTATACGTACGTACGTGGCTACGAGCAACAAAATACGGGCTTTACGAGATACTAAATACAAAACTTTTGGCTACTACCTACGAAATACGGGTGACGAGCTAAGTATATATCCCTATGGTTGACTGGGAGAAAATGCTCTTAGCATTAAGTCAGCCATTTGTTAAAAGTATATTTTTACTTTGGACAATAAAGTTTGATAAATAAATAAATAAATATATACCTACTAACCCATTTTTTATTTTGTATTCATAAAAAACCTGCACACCTTAGGATTATGTTTATAGTATAACACAACTGATTTAAGAAGCCCTATTTTTTTGGTAAATTGTTGGTAAATTGAATAAAAAACGTCTAGTTTACTCGATAAATGAGGAAGAGTAAAGATTATGGACAATGTAATCCAGAAGGTTTACTACGCATTCAGTTGGCAACAAATACGCAGTTGCGTTTTTGTGTTTGATCATAAATTTCATGCTACTGTAGATCTTCTTATGCTAAGCTACTAAAATTATTTCATAATTACATTGTACAAGTATTCAAAATGCAGTGCACTGGACTAAAAAGAAGCTAGTTTCAAACAATGGAACAAATAAAGATGATGACTGGGTCAGAAAAGTATTATTCTAATTAGTCCGTTAGATTATCCAAAAATAATGTATCCATATTTTTCAGTTTATCCAGTTCCAGAGTCGGCTTGTGTCCTCACTAATGTGTAAAAATCGTACAAAAGCCTGGCGTCATGCGAAATTTTAATTGGGCTGTAGGTATCTTCGTCATTTATGGTTTTTCAGAGAAAAAAAAATTATACGTGAATATTTTTTAATAATCTAACCGATAGGCCTAAAATACTTTTTCAGTCATCATGCCTATTTCATGTAGTATCCCCGCGGCCGCGACATTTTATGCACTAACCTGCGCCATGCGGCTTAATGCTCTTCTGGGAACACCAGTATTCTGTAATCCTGATACTATAGTTACTTGAGTTACGCAAGTACGAGATATGAAATTAATTGCAACTAGTAACCCTGGGGCGGGCCCGGCGCCGACAATTTATGCACCTACGTGCGCTGAGCGACTTTACGCTCTCCTGGGAACACCAACATAATGTAATCCTGACTCTAGTTACTTGAGTTACGTAATTATATTGTATGAAATTAATTGCAAGTAGTAACCCTGCGACGGCGGCATTGTACAGGCACACCGACAATTTATGCACCTACGTGCGCCGAGCGAATTGGCGCTCTCTTGGGAACACCAATATAATGTGATCCTGACTCTAGTTACTTGAGTTACGTACTTATATTGTATGACATTTATTGCAAGTAGTAACCTTACGGCGGCAGCATTGTACAGGCACGCCGACAATTTATGCACCTACGTGCGCCATGCGACTTAACGCTGTCTTGGGAACACTAATCTATACTAATATTATAAAGCGGAAGAGTTTGTTTGTTTGTTTGTTTGTTTAAACGCGCTAATCTCAGGAACTAATGGTCCGATTTGAAAAATTCTTTTTTTGTTGGGTAGTCCATTTATAAAGGAAGGCTTTTAGGCAATATAACATTACGTTCCGAACATTACGTACCACGCGAACGAAGTCGCGGGCACAGCTAGTATAATATAATCTTGTCACTAGTTACAGCGTCTTTCCTTTCTGTCCTCTAGCTAATAATACCCTATAACGTGGCTGTTATACTAGAGTAGATTTAAGGAAACAATGGAGAAACCATGAGCATTTATTCTGCTTTCCACAAATATAATAGGGTATAAAGCACTATAGAGGGTCGAGGTACTTCAGACACGAGGCAAGTTATTTTCAGCAAAATAACTACTCAGCTTTAGTTGTTGATAGGCTGCGATCCGTAGTCGAAAGAGGAAGAGCCGCCACCGCTTAAATAGGCCGCGCCAGTGAGCGCGGGGCGAGGGGGCGAATCGTCGTCACAACCCTTTATTGCTAAAAAAATAAATACAGTAGATAATCTTAAAAATTAGGCAATATGCAAAAGGTGGCGAAGCAATTTCTTCCAGGCAGCCTTACTTATCTAGAAATAAATAACGGGAAATGAGGTAGTGCGGGGTGTAAAGCATTTCAGGGAAAGAAAAATGTAGAATTTGCTAGCGGAGAGAACTTTTTATGCCAATCGTAATAGCCAATCAAGTAAAGGTTGAGAATCTGAATCATCGAAGTATCTACTTAAGTATATCTTATATCATAAGTATGTATGATTTGTAAACAAAACAAGAATTACTCATGACTTTGGTAGGTACCTCTCTAAGGTAAGATCTTTCGGTAAGTTACATCTGGTAGGAAAATAAGCAGAGGTCGTATCTCCTGCGTTGCATTATTTAACAGCCGACCCAAGGGCGGATCCAGCCTTCTATTATTATATTAACACATTGTTGGACACACTACGTCTATAGACGTAGGTAGATCAATTTTTGTTTCTATTGTGTCTGGCTGAGTGTCCAGCAATGTTTAAAGGGGAGGTCTAATATCAGCCCCGGATCTAGGGGGGGGCAAGCTAGGACCTATACCCCGGGCGGCAAGGTCAGGGGGGCGGTAAAATCGAATATTTGCACTATTTGCACCCCTCTTCCTTCCCAACCAAGCTACCAGACATTTTTTATAATGGTTCACAATACTCATTTAACCCACTGTTGGTCATAGGCCTTCCATTTTTCACGCCATTTTCTATGGCGCTAGTAAACGTAGGTACTCGCGACGACGGCCCACCGAGCTTCTCAGATGTCAGCTGGTGACCATATATAGCTTACAAATTTCCGAGATCCTCCGTGTTTGACTTGTTAACTCGTTAACGTTATCAAGCCTTTCAAATCATAACAACTAGATAAACCTTTGCCTCTCCCCCTTGCCCTCCCCTAGATGCGCCCTTGCCGACCTAGAGAAGCCGACGCGGGCACCTTACGACTCTCCAGGGCGTTCCGGTGACACTAAACGTAACCCGCATCGCTTTCTGGAACTGGGTAAGGCACTGAATCTTCAGAAAACAGAATTTATTATGTTTTGCGTGGAATATCTCCGAAAGGAAAGAGTATTTGTCTTATGTGGACGCTCTTTGGAGACAGTAAATCATGAAACTGCACTGAATGGGAAGAACTAAGACGGATGTTGTATTAGTCTACAATTTATCTGCGTAGTAACTTAAGATGATACATGGGGTCCAGTGCTGCCCCCATTTAAAATAAATTATTTGATAGAAAACGGATATCATTTAAAAAATTGTTCTAGCAAGCCCAAGATAACCCTTCAAACTATTTTATGAACTACTGTTTACAGTTTAAAGTGAGAACATTAAGCTTTAGTTTGCATTTTTGAGGAAAACGGCCACTTTTGGCAAAAATGCTAACTAAAGCTCACTATGAACTGTAAACAGTAGTTCATAAAATAGTTTGAAGGGTCATCTAGGGCTTACTAGAACAAAATTTTAAATGATGTCTCCGTTTCCTTTCAAATATTTTTTTCAAATGGGAGCAGCACTAGACTCCATGTATCATCTTAATATAAAATAAAGTAAAAGTATTCTAATGAAATTTTTCAACTGGCCGCGGATTTTTTCTTTTTCTTTCACTATACCATACTATACCTATATACTTATATACAACTTGTAAAATATATTAGGTACCTTAATAAATAAAGGCACATACTTGTGTATACAAAAAAATATTGAAATCAGGCAATGTATATGTCGCAGTTGAATGGTATATTCACTAAACCTCTAGCTGTTTGGCATTACAGCTCGGTTTTGTAAAACAGCGAACCCTAATACGCGGAATGGAATGAACGACTTGTATTCATCTATGCGGCTAGAAAAGTTGTTGAACATTCTATCTAAAGAAATTATATACAATTTAGAATGCCTACGAAGTGGCAATGGCGAACGAGCGAAGCGAGCGTGCCGCGGCAGCGGCCAGCGAGTGCTAGGAATGTTCTATTCATTTTACTAGGTTAGGGCAAACCTAAAGGTTAGGTTAGGTTAGAACTGCGACCAACACACGCACGAGCCGAGCGAGCGAAGCGAGCGTGCCACGGTAGCGGCCGGCGAGTGCTAAAAAAGTTCTATCCATTTTACTAGGTTAGGGCAAACCTATAGCAATAAAAATCGTAAATTGTTTTCTGGGAAATGAAATTCGATGTCGAAAAAATCTTATCATGCATGTGTAGTTGGATTGTTTAACGGTTTCGTCAAACAGCGAATTACCGCTACTGTTTCACAAAACCGCTAGCCATTTGGAAACATGGTTACCGGTTTCAATGAACGTAACACGTTGCGCAATCTTAGACAATCCAGCTGAACGATATTCGGCTGTTTAACAAAACCGAGCTGTAATGCCAAACAACTAGGGGTTTCGTGTATTAGCGGTTTATACCATCCAACTGCGACATATATATCTTGTCTATGGCTGGAAATCCACTATGCTGAATTTATGATGCTGATTATAAAATCAGCAAAAATAGACAAGAAAATCTAGGCCCTTAGCATAGATTAGATATCGTTTGGTGCGAAACAAAAAAATTTGATATGTACTACTAAAATTAATACACACTTATGTAGGTTTAATTCCTCCCTGAAAATCTAGTGATGCTAATTATATGATAATTTATTTTATAATCTCATTGCAATGAAACTTTGACTTCCAGCGCATAACGTTAAAACTTTTATGATTTATCTACTGAGCTAACTAAGAACAAAGTAACAGTGTGTTAAGAGGAAATTGATGAGCAGTATTTCCATACAAGCGTAGTCCCCTCATTCCTTGCCCGATAGTGCCAGTGGAGCAATAATTCTCTTCCAAAAAAAACTATGGATATATTAGCAAGTTACTATGTTTCCTTTTCTTCATAATTTAATTATTAAAAGAGATACGAACCTTCGTAAACCTGAAAATTGGTAAGATATTCCACTCTGTTTAAACATTTAGCAAACAAATTTGAAGAGATTATGTGTATAAAAAGAAAACATAGTAACAGCCATAGCTTTTCTTCAATTGTTAATAAAAAAAGAAATCTAAATAAATCGATTAAGTTTTGGAGGAGAAATCAGAAGACTACGAAACGTTGATTTTGTGTACTTTTCAATTTTTATAGGTATTTTCGGTCCGAGCTGCAATTGTTCTAACGCACTCGCTCGATTGTACAGCGCGATATCAATAGATTTTAGAAATACCCCAATACTAGGTGTATACCTATATTTCAATTCTCTCGACCTTAGTGTTTCCTCTTAATAAAGGTTTTTATACATTCAGGATGCAGTAGTAAATTACAAATTGCTCTTAAAAGTATACAGCAGAGAAAAAACTTCAGAAGTAAGTAGTCTAGGTAACAAAACTGGAGCTATAATGGCTAATTTCGGATTTTTCATTGTAAAGTGTCTAAATGGGGCAATCATAATGGATATTTGGAACCGCTAACAACTTTCACCATTCAAACAATATTAGAGCTCGTTAAAAATATTCTTAGCCGTCATTAGACGCCATTAAGGATCGCCCTTTACAACCCTTTGGAACGAAAATCTGAAGTTTAAGCGGGTTAATCTCAAAAATTGCTTTGCTGTCGTAAACATTCGTAATTAATCCTATAATACTTATTTTAAATTGAAGACTCCCAGCGCTTATACTTATATTTGTCTTTCCAGGATAAACTCAGAAATCAGTAAGTACTTGGGAATTTTATTTGAGTACTCACGTGCTTAAAAAATACAGTCCTTATTGCACCAAATACCAAAGTTTGGAAAATCCAAAAGTGCACGCCTCATAATCTCATTTTTCACAATTAAATTGAAATTACGATTAAACTACATTGAATTAGACCGTGATCTTCGAAAGGACTTAGTTTTGGATAATACTGAAGCGTATAAAAAAAAATGGACTTGATCGAAAGTTATATAACTTACGATCAAGTCCATTTTTTTTATATATATAGACGTCTATATATATATATAGACGAAAGTTTTTCGGGAGTTATCGTGACCACGCCAGTTTCCATACATACCGACACACGGACGTCCACAAAATGATTTTATTAAACATTGTTTTTATTAATTTAAAAGGCAAAATGTCTTTTAAAAATGTCATAAGTGTTGAAACTAGTGTTTTCCCTTGACATTTATGTGTAAATATTATTGTACAAGTGCGATAGAAAATAAATAGAGACACATTTAGTTAAAAAAATCACTTGATTTTTGTAAGGCGAGAGTAGAGCACTACCTCATGCACTTCGCTTATGAGGCGTGCAATAGATTACAGAAAATAGATTGATTAGTTTAAAACGCTTCACTCTCGTGATGTAGTCGGAAAGGCCGACCAGGTTTTGATCGATTTAGAGAAAACAGATATTCAAAGACGACCGTGTTGGCAATCAACAAACGAATAAGTTTAAAAAAAAAATTGTACACGATTTTATTGTGAGAACAAAGGTCTTGTCAACACAAAACAAATAAGCCCAAACTCAACGGGGTTGCCTCGTTTTATTACGAAGTTCCTATAGCCTTCCAGCTCTATCATCAGACCCTGGATAACATCTAAGGACAAAGTACTCCTCAAGACGAATCCAACGAGCCCAAACTCGATGGGGTTGGGTCGTTTCATTGAATTGAATTAAATTAAAAGACATTTATTTGTTGCTATAACACACATTCATTACAGAGTGCCTATGTCCACCTTCTAGCTCCATCATCAGATCAGCTCCAAATCATCATAATATTGCATTGTCACGCGCCAGCGCCAGCTTCCCTCGCAAAACGGGTGCACAGCGCAACAGTGGCGTCGTCTCCATATAACACGACTAGCTGTGCCCGCGACTTCGTTCGCGTGGTTGTCGGAACGTAATGTTATATAGCCTAAAGCCTTCCTCTATAAATGGACTACCCAACAAAAAAAGAATTTTTCAAATCGGACCATTAGTTCCTGAGATTAGCGCGTTTAAACAAACAAACAAACTCTTCCGCTTTATAATATTAGTATAGATTCACATGGAGTTGCCTTGGCAAAGCCTAATATATACATTTTTTTATTATAAACAATTATAGCTTACCGTCGCGCCTCCGCGAATTATAAATATCAAATTCTACTATCGTAAGCCCGGAACAAAGCGGCATTACCTACAGGCTACAGCTCGCTTACGTCCACATAAACAGACGCTCACTCATCACTCACAAATTCATAAATGTACACCTACATATGAAATCTGCAACAAACCGTTCACGCATAAAAGGAATCCAAATATTTTGCCAGTATGAAATACACGCACACAGCCACAACACTCACACATGAGAAACACTCGTCAAAATATAGGGACTAATAACCCGGCAGTCAAGCGGCTTGTGATAATTTGGTAATAATAAAAAATAAACTTTATCCGCATCACGTTAAAGTTTTAATTGCCTTGAATAATTCACACTTGTCGCTAGTGTCGCGTAATTGGCCGTGGGGAAAATATGAAAACTTTTCCCCATGTGACTGACATTGGCCCATTCATTACAGCGCGCTCTAATGCACGGATGCATATGATTATTGCTAATTAGTGTAATATCTTGTGATAAATAGATTTAAAAGAGGCGAAATCAGTGTAATTTGGCTTGCCAAGTGTTGTGTGTATTATTGTGTAGTGTTTTTCAGTTATCTCGAGGTCTGTTTGTTTTGTTTTTGTTTTTTGTCGTCGCCTAGGCAAAAAAAGACAGCTTTAGTGCAAATAGAGTGTTGTCTTACAGATTACTTGCTTAGTGAATCAACATGTTTTTCAAAATTATCCTTTGAAAATAAAAAACATGTTATCAACTTAGGACGAGCTTGTCCTGATGTAAAAATAAATTATAGGCGTAGGGACGGATTTTTCAAACATTTTCATAGTTCCTTATATGATAAATATAATTGGTTAACCGGCAGTTGCAAATTAAATAAGTTGTATTGTTTTCCCTGCCTGATGTTCTCCGATACAAGCAGCGCTTGGAATATACTGGATTTTCAGACATCAATAATTTAACGAATTCAGCTAGAAAACATGTACAAAGTGAGAAACATTTACGCAGTTGCTTATTATTACATGACTTTGGTAATCGTAGAATTAAAACATTTTTCGGCAATAACTTCGAAGCCCATAACCGTAAAGTGGAGCGTAATCGAAACTTTATGAAACGTTTCATAAATACGGTTGTCCTTCTAAAACAGGAATTACCTTTCCGCGCGCATAACGAAAATGTAAACTCCGACAATCGTGGCAACTATGTAGAACATTGTTATATTTGAGTAAGTACGACAGCATTATGGAGTCGCACTATGAACAATGTTCATCTATTTCACACACTAGTTATAAGGTAATATGCATGTCTATATTTTACTTATGTCCGTTTTTTGGTCCGGGTTCATTTGTCATTTTTTTCACGCTACGCCACTGCAGCGCAATGGACCAAATTGCGGAAAAAAATTCCTCCAGGGAAGTAAAGTAAGTGAGTAGCAAGATTCCACCCAAACAAACATACTTAAGTACATACACATATCTACGTACATTGCAAGTTAAATAAAACCTTGTAAAAACGGATTTAATCGTTGCTACACACTTATTCGGGCCGGTATTAATCTGCATAGCCGGGCGGTAAATTCGAATATAATATGTAGATGAATGAACGTTCGGGGGAAAGCCGATATAATTGCTTCGGATGGGCTTTGTTGTTGATCAAATACTGCCGAACCGATAATGCGAGCCCTAATAAGTGTATAGCAACCCTAATGCAATTTTCACAGTGGCGGATTTACCAGCAGGCTAAGCAGGCCGGAGCCTAGGCAGGCAGATTTTAGGGGGCGGCAAATTTGAGGCTAATTTCCCCCATAGTCAACTCCCAGTTACTTGAGTGATGGGGCGGCAAAACAAAACAAACCCGCGCCGCTAGCTGTAGCCGCCACACGTACTATAATACTCTACGCTGCGTGAAGCAGATGACCTTTTTTTGCTCCTTTATAGGTCTATGAAGGGACGCGTGCGCGCATGATGGGAGTCGTCGGAGTAAATAAAAGACAGGCCACCGGTCTCACTGCCGCTGTCACTGAGCGCACGCTTCCCGCGCCCCTAACTACGAGTTTAATTTCATTTTAAACGAAAAAAATTTTTGCATACCTATCTGCAGGTTTATACAATGTACATAATATAATATTAGGTCCTTACATATGAAATTGTCGATTTTCAATACCGGCAAGTTTAAAATCAAATATCTTGCGTTTCATTAGGAATTCCAAATTCAAATTTATGTCGAAATAAAGCCAGAAAAATATTGTTTTAAAATTCGTATTTCATTTGTTTTAACATCATTTGTTTGAGTTTCAACATTGCTATAACAACAACTATGGACAAATTGAAAATTCGCGGTATTTACGAATACGAGTTCCACCGTGGCACCAGTGCTGCAGAAACGACTCGAAGAATTAACGACGTGTATGGACCAGGCACCGCTAACGAACGAACGGTGCGTTTTTGGTTTCAACGATTCCGTTCTGGAAATTTCGATTTACACAATGAGCCTCGTGGACGACCTGATACTCAAGTGAATAACGAAGAATTGAAGGCGATAGTGGAAGCGGATCCATCTCAAACCACTTCTGAATTAGCAGCAGCCTTCGGCGTAAGTGACAAAACGATACTTATCCACTTGCGCCAAATCGGAAAAATTAAAAAACTCGAAAAGTGGGTACCGCACGAATTGACTGAAGCAAACCAACAAACACGCGTTGCATGCTGCGTTTCTTTGCTTAATCGCCACAATAATGAGGGGATTTTGAACCGTATCGTGACTTGTGATGAGAAATGGATCCTGTACGACAATCGGAAGCGATTATCACAATGGCTTGACCCTGGAGAACCGGCAAAACCTTGCCCTAAGCGAAAACTGACCAAAAAGAAGATTCTGGTTAGTGTTTGGTGGACCAGTGCTGGTGTTATCCACTACAGCTTCTTGAGATCAGGCCAGACGATTACTGCAGACTTGTATTGCCAACAATTGCAAACAATGATGGAAAAGCTCGCCATTAAACAACCGAGACTGATGAATTGCTCTAGCCCACTGCTCCTTCAGGATAACGCTAGACCACACACTGCACATCAAACGATCGCCAAGTTAGAGGAGCTGCGACTGGAACCTCTGCGTCACCCACCATACTCTCCAGATCTTGCCCCAACCGATTACCACTTTTTTCAAAATTTGGATAACTTTTTACAAGGAAAAAAATTCAAATCTGATGAGGCAGACAAAACCGCCTTCAAACAGTTCATAGACTCTCGCTCCCAGGATTTTTTTTCCAAAGGTATCAATGATCTGCCTATAAAATGGCGGAAGTGTATCGATAACAACGGCGCATACTTCGATTGATTAAATAATAATTTCATAAAAAAAAATTGTTTCCCTTTTTTGATACTGAACGGCAATTTCATATGTAAGGACCCAATATTATAACATTTACTAACATCATTAAAATCTATTGTATATTGCAAATAAATGATTCTTGATTCTCCTGGCGGCAAATGTGTAAACGCTCCACTAAATTTAATTTTATAAATTTAACTTAGGTACTTTAATTTCTTTTTACTACTCACATTTTTATAACAATTAATCTTTACCGTCGTAAAAATAAGTGTGAAAATATAAACAACAATGTCTTTTTAGGTTTCGCGTTCAAAGCATTAAGAGTTTCGTCGACGCCATAAACACCGGAGCTTTTAACAGCTTTTCAACAAGCACACACTCCATTACCGTTTGTCATAATACGTCACTGACATATGGGCGATTATGTCACTGTGTGTGAATGTGTATAACCGACACATACATTTGTACTCTATCTTATTTGTGGCACATATTAAAAAGGCTTGACGACGTCAAGAATGATATGCGTGCCAGTGGTCTTACAACCAAGGATGCTCAAGACCGTGCAAAGTGGAGAAGGAAAAGCCGGAAAGCGGAACCCGGGCTTCAAAGCATTACAGCTGAGAATACGCTGAGATGAGAGAGAGAGATTAAAAAGCCATCTCCTGAACGTAATGAGAAGGGATGCCGAACATCTGGCAAAAGAAATTGTCGGCTTGAAAGTAGACAATAGAGGAAAAGGAAGACTTGGGAAGAATGTGTGAGAAGAGTGTGGGGAACAGGGGGTTAGTACGGAGATGGCGAAGGACAGAAAATTATGGAGGGAGGGGGAGGAGGAACCGACCTCAAAATAGGGAAAAGGCGAGGAGAGAAGAACTAAAAGAGATGACTCAGTCCATAAATATGAACAGCTTTTCTTATGGGACCAAAGCTGGGATCTCAAAAAATGACTTGCCAGCTTACTCCAAAAAATCATCGGATTTTCAGTTTAGATTGACGAGTTGACAAGTTCCTCATAAAACTTATGACTCAATCTGTCAAATACAATAAGTATATACAAAAAGCTACTAAATATATCTTCTAATAACCACCTTATACCGGTATATAACATTTCAGTACATCGCAATACATTGTGCCGTCACTTAGGGCTAGATGGATCGCTCAATGCACAAACCCGCGTGCGCGGGTAGGTCAAAGGCAGCGTAATCACATTTCAAACTGCATTTCCCATCCGGCTGCGGGGGCTCAATTTTTGAACTCAATCGACGAAATTCCATTATTATTTTAAAACGTTTTATTATTTTAAAAAGTTGATTAAAATCGTATTTTGTGTATAGAAGATAATTATACAATTTTAAGAGACATTGCTCGACACCTAACACACCATATCACCGTTCTGCAAAAAGGTACACACACACAAGTACGGAAAAACAACTTTTAAAACTTACATAACACACTAGCATCAGCTTCCAGTCCAGTTCAAAATCAAATCAGTCAAAGTTCAAAACCGAAAATTTGAGAGCATAGGTAGGTGTTTATCTGTTTATTCGATCAATTTCAAAAGTTGCACTCCAGACTTCCATGTTTTTATTGCCATCACGTAAGTACTAAAGCATGTTTTGAAAAGGTACCTGTACGTCCAAAAGTGTTTAAAAGTACTTATACGTTTGTTTGAAAGACAGAAGCAACTTACAAAGAATGTAAGTTTGGTACATAGTTACATACACAGGTTACATATCTATGTAAGTGCCTATTTCTTTTTTTTTCTTTTTAAGTTATCTTTTATACCTATTTATCTACATTACCCACACTCTAGGTATATAAATTGATGTCTTCCGGTACGTATATGTGTCCGTCAATCATCATTTTCCAGGGATTTTCATAGTTGTACAACATCAAAATATATCTATGTGAGTAGGTATTTAAATTGAAATCTATATTTCTCTCTTCACCGGAAAAAAAATCAACAATATTTATTTTTGTAAAAAAAAAATTTTGTAAAGTGTAAAGTACAAGAATATTTGGGAACATCTTCTGAGTATAGCGATCAAGGGCTTTATCATATCTTAAAATTGAGGAACATTAAGGAAAATTACGCATTTTTTGCCTATCAAAATTACGTTATCTACTCGGAACTTCGGAAGTTGAACGTTCTTAAGAACTCTGAAGAATTTCAAGCACAATCAAATTTTACTCAGCAAAGTTAAAGTTTCAAAAGCCATCCGAGCTAATGTTATTACTTTCTTATAAACGCGTTAGCTATGAAATATTCGTGAATAGTCGGCCGTCTAGATTGCCTCGTCTGCAGACAATGTGTGGACATTTTTTGCTCGTTACGCCGCAGATCGTTTTTCATTTTAGCGTAGCTCTCGTAGATACGCAAAGGAAATTGTGTAACTGAGTGTTTATAAGCTAAGATATAGGCTTCATCTTAAAGTCTTTAAAATTACAAGTAAGTAAATAGATACATTGCGTTACGCAAGTCTATTTTCTAAACTCTTACTACCTACAAGAATAAAAATAGTGGCGGATTATAAAGACTGGCAAACGAAAGATGAGACTGGAAAAGGGCGGCAAATTAAAAAAAACTTAAATTTTTTTTTATTATTTAGGCCGTCCTCAAAATACTAAAATACTAAAATAGTTTATATACTTGGTCTAAAAAAACATCAAAACATCTTTATTATTTAGAATTAACTCCTCCTATTAGGATGGTCTAAATAATACCTAAAGATTTTTGATTTATTTATTTTTTAGTTAGCCAGACTCAATTTTAATTCCCTTCTCCACCTACATAGTAACCATCACGATGAACGTGACCTATTGCATCTTAAGGCTTTGGGCTGTGTCTGTCACGTAATCTACACTACATTTACGTCACACAGCTAGGGGGCATGCGAAATAAAAACTAGATAAGACACCAAATAGCACTGTTTTGTTCCGTTCAAGTGTAGCTATCTCCATAAACTTCAATTAGTCGCTTGATAGCTCATAAATGCCTAGTACTTTCGACAGTTTATTAGCGAAACATACATACATACATACTATGACGCCTGTTTCCCACAGGCGAAAACCATACGAAAACGTGGTTGGGGAAATGGGGTAATGGGAGTCACTTAAGCGAAAATGCAAATAAAAAATGATACAAAATAAAATCTTTATTGCAACCACCTCACAACAAAATCTACTAAATTAGCTATCATTTAAGATCAATAGTAATCACTTTGGTAATCAACTTTGGAAAATACAGAAGTTGAAAAAAAAGCAGATTTGACTCTCATTGCACCGAGGTGAGGTCAATTGTGGTCAAAGCAAATGGCAATTAGAGTCAAAGAAAATCTTGCATAAATCGCAGACATAACTTTTGGACATAAATTATAGAAAAATACACATTAGTTACACACATGATTTAGGTTTCGCATCATACTTTTGAATGTCCGGCTAAACGTGTATAAAAATTACAAGCAAATAGTTCAACAAATGTGCCACTTACCGTTTATTTTCAGTGGTTGAAAAATTACATCGACATGGCGCAAAAACAACTTCTCTAATTCCCACTGTGGCAGCCATACTGACGCGAGCGACTTACACCGACAGCAAGGGGTCAAGAGCGTGGTGGGGCGATCGAATATTCGTCACTAGTGTTTGCGGTTTTGTAGATATGTGGGTGATTGCCATTGCCCGCTGACTCCCATTACCCATTTTCTCCTAATCATTATTGTTATGTATGTTAACGGAAATGTATGTAATCCGTAATTGTATACAATTCCTAGCAAATGTATGTAATTCCTAAATACGCACGGAAATGTGTGAAATAAATTATATTATACACATTACCTAGGAAATCCATGTATTTCCTAAATAGCAATCGGAAATGTAAGACTGCCGCGTAAACTGTCAGTGCGCGTACGTGGGGACAGCGGTAGCGGCCGGCGAGTGCTAGGAATGTTCTATTCATTTTACTAGGTTAGCACAAACCTATAGGTTAGGTTAGGTTAGAACTGCGACCAACACACGCACGAGCCGAGCGAGCAAAGCGAGCGTGCCGCGGCAGCGGCCGGCGAGTGCTAGAAAAGTTCTATCCATTTTACTAGGTTAGGGCAAACCTATAGCAATAATAAAAATTATTATTCCCATTTTAACAACGTGTTTTATTACAGAAAGCATTTATTTTATAAATTTCCTAATACGATATTGGAATTATATACAATTCCGAGGAAATGTACACATTACCTAGGATATCTATGCATTAAAAAGTTTTTTAAACAATATTTTATACATTTCCTAAATAGCATCGGAATTGTAAACATTTCCTAGAATTTGTATACAATTCCTTGATTTCATACATTTCCGGTAACATGTATATAAAATGCCTTAGAGTGTGTTAAAATATTGTAAAAATAATTCAAGGAACACGGCAAAGAGTAAAGAAATAACTTTCCATCGGTAAGTACCAGATTTCATTAGTTGAAAATTAAATACAATTATACATATTATAGATAAAATTCACGCCACCATTTATTAAAATAGAACAGGGGCCAATATTTGAGACAGCTGGCCTTTATACTCTTTGTCAATGGATATGGGGGGAGATGTTCAAAAACTCGTGTGACGTGAAATGTGGACGTAAAAAAGTTGAGACTGCATAAACCTTAAATAAGTATAAAACCAACACGCAAAGTCACAAAGCTCATCAGTCGACCTTTGAAACTTAGAGCTATTAGTTAATCAAACTTGCAATCTCAAGACAAAGGTTCAAAGCGACCTAACGCCTTTATCGACCTTTAGGAGATAGACAAGTTGGTCATCAGTTCTGCCGATTCAGAAGATAGTTTAAGAGATCTTGAGACGAAGGTCGCGGCCAAGAGCAGAGGCGTAGCTAGGTAACCAAAGCAAGGGCGGATTCAGGGGGGATCATGGGGTATAAGCGGTTTGCCCCTAGACAACTGCCTACCTACGCCCTAAGTCCAGCCCAGGTGCCATGTCCCTGACTGAACCAAAGGCTGAAACTCTTTTTAAATTTAAAAAAATATGCTAGGCATAACTGTTTATCTAAAATCATTACACTAGGTTTTGATTCGCCTTGATTCATTTTATTTACATTCCGAAGGTGGGAGAATTTTTAGCTTCTTCAAATCAAGGTTCAGTCTTTTGGTAGCTACCTACGCCCCTGGCCAAGAGCGCTCAAGTGTTGCAACGTCGTATTAAACTGCAATCTTTAAGAGCAGCTTTTGCAGGGCTTTTGTTTTAAACTTTTTGTTCTATTCTGGTTAAATGCGCTAAGCTACAAAGGCTGCGCTTTTATTCAGCAGTAAACGAAGTACTTTTAAAGTCCATTGCTTTCAGAAGAAATTTGTTATCTATATACATAAAAGCGAAAATCACTCACTCATCACGAAATCTCGAAAACTACTTAGCCAATGAAGATGAAATTTGGCAGGAAGGTAAATTGTGACTAGGAGACATACGCTAAGGATTTTTGGAAATTCTATCCCTAAGGGGGTGAAATAGGGGTTGGCAGTTTGTATGAAACTTCGAAATTTTTTAAATGAGACACATGAAATTTTTAATGTATTTTAGCAGTTAGTAGAAAATAATAATGCATTTATTAAATTGTGAAAATTACATCCCTATAGGGGTGAAATAGGGGTCGCAAGTTTGTATGAATATTCTTCATGTTTGTAGCGAGACACATGACATTTTTGAATTAGTGGTTAGTAAAAAAAATAATGCATTCTTTTAATAAATTTCAACCCGTTTAAAAAAAATCTAATTTGTGTAGTCTACGCAGGCGAAGCCGCGGGCAAAAGCTAGTTACTTAAATTTAAAAAACTTGAATTTATAGGAGTGTAAAAGAAGAACAGTGTACATTAAAATCTATATATGTAAAAATTTATGTTTGTCTGTATGTCCTTTATAAAATCGTAAACGGCTTGACCGATTTCGATAATTTTTTTTTTTGTTTTTTTCGTTATTGTTCAGGGATGGTTTAAAAACAAAAAAATTGGCGTAGCAACGCGCGCAGGGTACAGATATATAAGTGAATTAGTGTATCTGAAATGATCGCACTACAAAATGTTTTGTAGTGCGATCATTTGGGCGCTGCCATCTTAAATTTAGTTCCGATTATTTCCGCAATATGGCGAGGTTTCCTAAATTATTTGTCAATCTTTATTTTATTTTATTGATCTTATTGATCCACGGTTAAAAGTCAACAAATAGCATTCTTAGAAAAAGATAGGTACTATACTTATGACAAAATACAAAAAAAAATCGACCTCTAATAAAAATATGTAATCCTTTGAAAGGTCAGCTTCTTGGGGATTTTATTTGCCTGGAAGAAATCGCTTAGCGATAGCCTTTTGCACATTTCCTAGTTTTTAAGATTATTTTTTTAATGTGCAATAAAGGGTATTGTTATCTACCTAATCTGTTTACAGTCCTTGATGGACAGTTGGCGCACTAGTAAAAAAAAAGTTCCACATTTCTATTTAATTCAGTAAGTACTTGAGCACATTCGTTTCCAACGAAACCAAACGGAAAACAGCAATAACAAATAATAAATGTTCACCTGAAAACAATAAAACTCTGCTAATTAAACTTTTTGCGGCTTATGTCGAACCGGAATCCGCGATTGTTTTCCGAAAAGTTTCCCACTAAAACCACCGAGCGGAACATGCGTTCATGTATACCTTCGTAACATCCGGTTCCCCATAATTCAATATTTTCGGGCAGTGCGTGTGCTAAATATACTTGTAGGCAGGGCCGGATTAACCATGCCGGATGCCCCTGGGCATGCATGGCGTGACTATATTTATAAGGCGTCAGGCAGGGGGGCGAGAAAAGGCTCAATTATTGTGATTTGTCCCTATTTATGTACTCTAATATAATCATGTTTGTAAAAAGTACTGTAGGTAAAGGTAAAACGCGAAAAAAATATCAAAGGTAACATAATCCCCTCTTTTGTGAAGGCCCGGGGCTGTAGGCCCGATTGCCCTCCCCTAAGTCCGGCCCTGCTCGTAGGCACTTATATCATCATTTCACATATGGCTCAGTGGAGGTTAAATATCCCATTGAAGTGCGTATTTAGTTCTACGGTGCCCGGTTAAGGGTTAAATAAACTATGAAAGTCCTGTTTCTATAATAGGTAATGGCCATTACAACACTAGTCCTGTTTTTATAATAAGACGGATAAACTGAGGATAAACCATCATAAACACTAAAATGAAGTTGACCGTGACAAAGACGATGACATATTGCGGCAAATCTTCTTGTTTTGGGCGAAAGTTAGTCTGCGTTTTATAATAAGAAATTTTCATCATAAAATCTTACTTATAATAGATATCTTACGCGATCGTCGTCAATTCTGAACCGATTTTGATGATCCTTATTTTATTTGAAAGTCTTTCGTACCTCCTAGTTGATCCCATATTATTTTGGTGAAGTAATGGTGAAGAACTTTGGAGATATGGAAGCAACTACTCAAAGAAACTGAAGTCGGCTGTTTTTTTTTTTGTAAAAAAAAATTATTATGTTTCTCACGAATCAGAAAGATACATCTTTGTCTGTGATCTCTTTCGTCTACCTACTGATGGTAAAACTCGGTATATACCTAAATACAAGTGGTACAACCAAAATGTCTGTAAAACACCCAAAAACGAAAACGTTGGTAATACGCAATACGTAAAACGAATATGTATTTCTCCAGTTACAACTGAAGATTCCACGTTACCAGTAACGGTAAAAAAATCGCATTCATGATGAACACTGAAAAATACATTGTATTGCATATTGTCTTGTATTGCATATAATTTATACCAAATTCTGTACAGGTGCATTGTGCGTCACACCACACCACATCCTATAAACTATCTTACCGCAAGCGCTCGGTCTAATGCTATGCTGACCGCAATTTCATTGTAGCTACGAGAAGCTGTACTATAGCTAGCGTCCATTGTTAGTAATTTAGTATGAGCTTAAGATGTTAGCACACATTTGGTTTTGGATTAGCTATTGTTGTTGTTGTTATATGTATAATTCAAGTTAGGGCGAAAACACATTGTTTGTATGTTTGTGTGTATGTATGTTTGTTCCGCGATAACTGCCGAACCGTCGGTCCGATTTTGATGAAATTTGGTAGGCATGTAGGCAATATTAATAGAATTTTCAAGTTCGTTGGTCATCAAAATCGGTTTAGTACTTTTTGAAATATTAATAAAAATCGCGAGGTCTAAGTTCGCGGCGAACTACTAGTAGGTAATTACTTATACAACTACAATACAGAAGCTTGTGAGCCACAGACTATAAATTGAGTTGGCAAAAGCTTTCGGAATACTATGTTGACCGCACTTTGTCGTTAATGTAGCTAAATCTACATGGATTTTTGTTTGTAGGCACCTCATAATCCTATGTTATTATTAATGCGAAAGTTGTATGAATGATTTATTAAAAAAAAAATACAAATTAACATTTATGGATCGTATTTAATGTAATGTAATGTAAATCGTAATTTTTGAAATATTAATAAAAATGTCCGCGCTTATGTAGCAAACGAAACTATAGCGCGTTCTAACTTTGGATAGCGCCATCTAGGTGTTACTTAGGGAACTATAATCGCGAGGTCTAAGTTCGCGGCGATCTATTAATACCTAGATAAATTAATACATAGTTTACTTTTTATCTCGGGAATATGAGGATCCGGTTGGATTGTTAAAAATTTGACCACGCGGGCAACTCCACGGGCATCAGCTTCTTATTGTCTTAATTTGTGGCGCTAAACAAAAAGTTTTGACTCCGGCTATGGCTAGCGGTCACTTTTGACGAAGTCGTTTTAAAGCAACCAACTTGAGTATGTTGTTATATTCTTTTCATTCTTAGTGCATTTTTCTACGATATAATGATTAATTATACCCATATAATTCTTCCATGCTGGCTAGTAGGCGATGCGGTTAGCAACCCATCACTATTATGATTCCCTTTTCCACCTTTATGCCCACCATCACGCTAAAAGTGGCCTGGGCCTTGCCGCCCTAAGCTCTGTCTGCCCCGTTAGGGATAAAGACGTGACAGGGTACTGTACTGTATCAATACCCATTCATGTAGGTATTATTGAAATTAATGAGCAGAACTCCGAATGACAAATAAAACAACAATATTTCGCATTATCCGTTTGTATTAACATGAAAAATGTAGACAACTCTTTCATAAATAATGCATACAATATCGAGTTCGCAATGTCCGGATCAGAATATACATACATCAAGCAATACTATACACAACGCTCGAAACAAATCACAGAAAATAAGTCAGTAACCATGATTACATTTTTAAAGTTCCGCCACTTGATTTGTAGATTTCACTTCATTTTAGCAAACAAATGTACACTTACGTACACAAATTAAATTATATTTCATAACAAAATAAACATTTCCGTCATAAAAACATTGCCCTTCGGACTAACAATATAGGACCGAATCCGCCAGCTTCTATCGATATCCTTGTCACTCATCGATAAAATGAATGGGATGGCGACACAGACCTACCACTATTAGACTTGCCAGTTGCAACGATATTGCTAGAAAGAGATTGTCAAATACAGTACAACGTGAGTGTGAAAGTAACGCTGATATGTTTTTTTGTCTCTATCGGCGTGGCTGGTATAAGCTGGCCTACTGTCAAAATCTGGGGCAAACAAACCACAAAACGATCGGAGGAAGTTATTAATTTTAAGGATTTTATCATTTAAACGGTGATTTAGGCTTTTATTTGAGCTTATTATAAGTTAGTAACCATAGTGTGTTATGTGACGTGTGCAAAATATGGGTGGAGGCAACAATCAAAGATAGAAAGAGATGCACTAAGGTGGCCACGCACTACGCAGGTCTAGTAGTGGTAGGTCTGTAGATGGCGATAAAAATAGCTGTTTGACAGTCCTATTCGTAGTGGAAACGCATAGTAAATCGCTTGAACAAAATTATCTGCAGTCGATTCACAAAATTATATCATACATTTCTTCTTAGCAATCATCAATACAGATGAACCTGTTTTAAGAATTCTCATACATACATCTTGATCTCGCGCACTAGTAGTCCAAATATATCTATGACACTATCTAGCCGTCATATCCTAAAAAAAACTGCCCGTCTAAACCAGTCATATAGTGAGTATGCTACAATTTAAAGAGTACAAACTTTTTATGCGATGGTGGCAAAACAGTGGTTATTAAATCAGAAGCGTTATACTATATAACTAACATAACGACGCGACCGCTACGCCAGTTTTTGGATATAACATTGCTAGAAAAAAAAAAAAAGGGGCGTGGCCTAATGCTGCCTGTCCACTGAGTGGAGCGAGGGTGCGGAGAGGAGCGAGGGAGAAGAGCGGAACGGAGTTGCGTGTATCTGTCCACCGAAGCGGAGCGAGACGTACACGTACGATAAACGTCCGCTTCCGCGCTCAGCTTCCCGGTTTTGTATGAATTTTTAAACTAGTTCGTAACCTTCCTGTCCACTGAAGCGGAGCGGAGATTTTGTGCAATCCTATTGTTTAATAATTCTCCGCTTCTCCGCTCCGCAGCCTCGCTCCGCTTCGGTGGACCGGCAGTCTAAATGTTTTGTCAAGCTAATAAACTAAAACTATATACATGAACAGAAAACAATGTTCAGAATATAATTCAATCGAGAGCAGCCGTGGACAATCGAAGTTTGCATCGTATTTTGAATTCTTTATTGGTTGTTAATATTATTTATTTTCAATTAATCTTCAACCAATCGCATACTGCTCGAGCATTTTGCAGTCTACGCTAGCAATCGAGAATATGTGTTTGATACATTCATGGAGTTATTTAAATGGCCCATTTTACACACTGTTGCATACTTCTATTAACAATACAACTAGATATCGGGTCGGCAAATAAGAGCGCATTCCCGGCGGTAAGCTCTTATTTTGTTTAGTTCAGTCAAGGAGAAAAACACTTTATACATAGTGTATATAAGGTTGACTTCACAGTGAATGTAAACCATCGGCGGCATCGTGTGAAATTGTGCATTAAGTCATGGGTTGAGTCGCCGAAAGTTCTGCTCTTTTCAGATATTTTTGGACTACTAGTACACTACACTTAGTTCTATTTTGTAGCAATATAAACAATGATTTTAAATTTAAATAGCAACAAATTCACATTATTTTTCTTTCATTAATTCATTACACATATCAAAATTAAACAAAATAATTATTATTATGAGTATTTCAGGGTTATCTAATAATTAAGTATGGTGCATGATTGAAATAAATGAGAAATGAATTCTATTATTATAGATAAAGATAAATTAAATGTAAAAAATACAGAAATAGCATTATATATATTCCATATTTGACAAAACAGAATATTATTTAATTGATTAAATTTCATTGATCGACAAGATTTTCCCGAGAAATGGTTTTAGAGCATCAATGTTATCAAAAATATTAAGCATACCATGGACGAACAACAAGAGGACTGACAGGAAGCCTTCCATACTTTGAAGCGTTATTCGATCTTTATTTAAAATGTTGTAGCTAGATGGAGCTAATAGTTCCAAAGAAGGTAGTTTCGTAGTGGTGCCGCTTTATTTCGGATAGATAGCGGTATAAGCGTTCATTTTCTTCGAACAAACAAGCGCCATCTCTGATTTTTCATAGATACCGTCAGCCTAAGTATTTAGCATCCTTTTTATGGTTAGCGGGCGAGACAGAAGTGACATCTATATATAACACAGGATTTAGGCTTTCTAGTAGAGTACGCTTTTTTGAATGGGATTGCCAGTCCTCTTTTATTTCGTCCATCCATGACGACACCAAAATACCCTACTCAATTAAATAGGCAACTAGGTTTTCTTAAATCAAGCACCAAAATCATTTCTCGTTACACCACAACATTTGTCGATATAATTTAGTCGTAATATCATCGTAAATCGTTCAAAATATTTTAAAGTTTACCAAAAAAGCAGGCTTCATCAGCAAACTATATACCTCTACTATGGTAGAATAACTTCAAACATTATCATCGCACAAAATAACCCCACGAAAAGTGTTGTTAAAATGACTGTCTTATGTATGACGTCGCGTCAACTCTCATGCAACACCCGCTTACATTGACGTAAGTAACGTCAGTAACGTATTCGCAGAAACAGGGATGTAGTTTTAAACGTTTAAACTCTACCGGCTTTTTCTTCTCCAACGCAAGGTCTTTGGCATCCTTGGGTGACCATTGACATGTATGTAATATTTTGAGAAGAAAAAGCGGGAAAGCGCACCCTGGGCTCCGAAGCAGCACAGCTGAGGATGCAACCGTACCGGGAACGCGCTTGGGAGAAGAAGAGATGTAGTTTTAAATAACGCCTACTTGAATGTACTTTTTAATGGGGTATTTTTGTGCGCTTGGTTATGCTTCCATATTATTATACAACGTGGAAGGGACATACCCGTAATAAATCAAACCACGGTCTAAGACCATTATAGTATAATGAAATTAAAATACTCGTAATAGCCAAAAAAATAATAATTTCGGCATTTCCATACAAAAGTGTGTGGCCGCCCGGGCGATTTGTATGAGAATGTCGATTTTTTTTTTGTTTTTTGACTGTTATTTCAATTTCATTATACTTTAGTGATCTAGTATAGCCCATGGTTTGATTTATTACGGGTATGTAGGCCCTTCCACTTTGTATAGTATACTAAGCTTCATAGATATTGAATTACAAGTTATGGAAGATAATTTATGAATCCTGGCAATAGATATAGTCAGCGTTTTATAGTATAAAAATTGAGTAAGACACGATTTGAAAGACATAAAATCCCCGTGCTTTTATCAGTACCCTTACGCACGGTCACTATATCTCCCTCTCTTTCCAACATGATTCGAGTGACAAGGACATAAAACGTTTCATTATCCATTAGCCAACAACTACATAATAAATTACGCTAGTGTAGTTTAACTACATTTGCTAGTTTGAAAAATATCATTTAGCGAGGGGCTAGCACCGCCGTCGTTGGAATTAGTCAATATAACCTCGAATGAGAATCGAATGATCAGATCATGCCGAACTAGGTGTCATGAGTCATGACTTATAACGTATTCAATGATGTACTATAAAGCATTAAGTTCAAGCGCGATATTCCTGCCGATTTGTAGTGAAAGCTGCCGTAGTGAAAGCTGCCTGCCACAGAATACGTAACAAGGTACAGAAGAATCACTCTTGGATAGAAAACTTGCTAGATTAAACCCAGTTACACATACTAAAGTACCATTTAGTTTGCACGCCGCGCAAGCGACCTTTAGACTTATCAGCCTACTGAGCGCCGCGCCGGTGCGTTCGCAAAAAACTAAAATGTACCTTAAGTCTGCGAAACAACGGTCCTTATCCCTTTACTGTTGTCGGGGTTGTCGATTAAATTTTTCAAAAATTTCAACCTTATTTTGTAAATAAGCCGCTTCTGAGCGGCGCGCCATGTAACTTCATACCCAAACTGCGGAGTGCGCCTGTCTTACCTTCGGTACTTACGTTCTTCCCCGTTACCCATTTTAATCGCCATAAGCCTCATATTGTACACTTAGTACTTAGATTAGAATTGCAAACGTGACCCTCCTAAAAGATTGCAAAAAAACTCGAGTAAGGCTACCGACTTAAAAAAAATCGAGTTTTTATTATTTTTATAGCTGTCGTAAACTCGAAAGTTAGCTATTCATTTGAGCCAATGAACACGAAAAGAAAAAGCTATTCGGTAAATAAATTTGGATGGCATAACTTCTACACAGTAATTATAAACTCTGTGAACTAAGGAATATCGCGCACGAAATTCACGACCTGTCAAAATATCGAAGACAGCAAAAAAAAAACATTATTATAATGATCACATTCATTCACATTCATTTGCTTACCTTTCACCTCTCATTCGCAATGACAAAACAAAACGATAAATTAAAATAAATTATTTGAATCCCTGTTGAGATAACAACGTTGAGACCTAGCTATGTACATTACTAGTGTTGTTTTGAAACTCGAGTCCTAAGTCTTACAATATTACTACTTGAGTTCTTGAATAGACTCAGTTCTTTTTACAGACTCGAGTCTGATCAGAGGACTCAGTCTACGAGTTCTTCAAATAGACTTCTTTTAGACAAGTCTCGAGTCTTAACCTAAAAGAACTAATTGGACTCAAAAGAACTAATTGGACTCAAAAGAACTAATAAGACACTCTAATCTCAAAGAACTTGTGACTAATATGACTAACCCTCATATTCATTAAAAATCTGCCCTACTAAACCAGTCATATATTGAGTATGCTACCATTTTGAGGAGTTCAAACTTTTTATGCAATATACAGAAAGACAGTGCTTCTTAAATCTGTAAAGTTATACTGAATATAGTATAAGTATAACTGATTTAAGAAGTGCAGATTTTTTATGAATACGTCGTCTTAAAATAGACTTAAGTTTCTAAATGAAAACTGAAAGACTCGAGTTCTTCACAATACTAAACATTACTCACTATTACACGTACTGACTCACTGTATAATCACATTGGTATGAACTTAAAGAGTCACTGGCGTTTCATGCGTTTGTGCCGGTGGCCCCGGCGGTATTATGTCAATTCATCGAACTGGGCCAAAGCAGTCTTCACCCTGTACAAATAATACAAGTGTTTATTAAAAAGTTCTAACTATATAGGTACTTTACAAAAGAAAAAGATAATTTTACTTAATTATTCATAATCTATACTAATATTATAAAGCGGAAGAGTTTGTTTGTTTGTTTGTTTAAACGCGCTAATCTCAGGAACTAATGGTCCGATTTGAATAAATATTTTTTTGTTGGGTAGTCCATTTATAGAGGAAGGCTTTAGGCTATATAACATTACGTTCCGACAACCACGCGAACGAAGTCGCGGGCACAGCTAGTATATATATATATATAAAAAGAACGCAAAACCTCTCATGGTACCTCAGTCCATGTAACTGAACAGCTTTTGTTCAACAACTTTCACGAAACAAAAAAAAAAGAAATTTGAATTTTCATACAAACTAATCAGCTGATAGAGTCAATTTGTATGAAAATCCGAAATTTTTTTTTTGGATTTCATGAAAGTTGTTGAACAAAAGTTGTTCAGTTTCATGGGCTGAGGTACCATCTGAGAGGTTTTGCGTTCTTTAATTAACATGATGTATGTGCTGTCATATTTGTCACAAGCTCTCATCAGAAATCGATTTTTTGCATAATTAGTGTTGTAAATGGGAGGAGAAAAGGTTGAAAGGATGATATTTATTTTGGATATTTGTACAAACTCACTTGTCCTGCAAGTGGTGCGCGTCGGGGCGCGCCCGCAGCAGCTTGAGCGCGCGCAGCACGCCCAGCTCCGCGAGCCGCGCCTGCCGCGCGCCCGCGCCCGCCTCGCCGCCGCGCACCAGGTTGCCCGCTACGAACAGAGCGGCCTCTTGCAGCTTGCTCTCAGGGTGCGCCTGTAAACAACACACCTTCAATCAAACTGTCAAGTAACAGAAAAAGGACGCACGTATAGAAGTGTGACGTCACCATTCGCGCGTACGAAAGAGATAGCGAGACCGCTACCAATTTTCTTGCTGTTTTCAGAAAAACGTTAACGGTAAGGGTAGTTTAATTGGATAAGTTAAACTGTATGTTAAACTTCTATACTACTGTTTGCTTTTTCTAATAAAGAAAAAAAAACAAAACAAACAATTTGTTTCCAGTGTTCACCCATTATGACCTGAATTATTTTATGATCTCAAAATCATTAATAATACATTGTTGTTTTTACATTGTTGTTTTAGGTTCTTTAACTAATTTCTGATCATTACCCCCTGTGGTTCCGGGTTAGAATAGGACATCTCTTCCTGTTGATGTCGTAAGAGGCGACTAGAGGATAAAGCGTAAAGGGTTAGAGTCGGGCGGCGGACGGCTGTAAAACTTTTCCCCCAAATAAATTTCCAAGGAGGGTTGACGTCAGGCAGACGGCCGGTCGTAAAACTATAGCCAAATCGTTTAAACTCTTCCGGCTATTTCTTCTCTAGCGCAAGGTCTTTGGCATCTTTGGGTGACTATTGACATGCATGTAATATTTGGAGAAGGAAAAGCGGGAAAGCGCACCCCGGGCTCCGAAGCAGCACAGTGCTAAGAATGCAACCGGGAACGCGCTTGGATGAAGAAGAACTAATTTCTGATCATTAAAAGTTGAGTTAAATTATTACTTTTGGAAATATCAGTGTGTGCCGTACAGCATCGCTAGGCTCATTCTCTTACATTTATGTTATCTCATCATTACCATCTTTTTATTAAAGAAATGATTAGATTTTGACAAAAGCAGTGACATAAAAATAAATGTACACATTTATTTTACCAATTTATTTCTTATAGGTATCAAAATATTATAAATTTGAAAGTATTTCATTTAAATGTGATACTCGTAGTTCAAAAAGGCAGAGTATTTTACAGATTGATTTACTAAAATGTTATAACAGTCGCTCTCAAGAAAAACTAGTAAGCCCAGAATATCGGTAAATAAGTGTCTTTTATCTAAACGAATAAAAATATCCTTCAGAAAACGAGCAACTCCAAACTAAATCGTCATACGTCAACATTCGTCATGCGCTTTTTGATAAGAAAGCCCGGCAGCAGTTACTATAGGTGTCTACTCGTGTATTTTTACTACTGATGGAGTTTATCGGACATTATTCCAGAGGTTTAGATGCCAACACTACATCGTATCTGATGTTCAGTTGGAAATCTGTGAGAATTTGTATAGAACTACCCTAATTTTCGTGAATTGCTGGATATGGAAGTTCAATATATTCGAACCGTGGGTCCAACTTCTTTCAAATCAAGTAAGGCTAGTGCCTCGTGGCGTATACTAACCCTACAAAACAAATAACGCAGTTACATGCGATAAAATAATAATATAAAAAGAGGGGTGACACATAAAAACTAAAATGACAACATAACAGCCTAGCGATGCCAAACGGCATCAGGAACTTTTCACATGCAATAAACCTGAAATTACAACGAAATTGAATTGTTTTGTAATAGAATGTGGACAAACAAGGATATTACAATAAAACAAAATGTATTTTCCTGATGGATTGACAAAAAAATAAATAAAATATGCCTTACTTACTTGAAAGTGACATCAATTATTTTCAATAATTTCAAAACACTAAATTGCTAAGGCTCTGGTTAGGCTCATTATGTATTCTAATTGAAACAAAGTAAATAAAATGATAGCTATGTTCCTGTAGTGCCACATTGAGAGCACATTTTTGGATTTCATAATATATTACGCGCGTACGGAGCAAAAATTTTAACACGTAAAATCGAGTGCCAAACGGCACCGCTAGGTCATAATGGGTTAATTGTTGTTTCTTAAAAAATACCAAGTCAAGTACCCAATTAAGTGAACCAGAACACGTCTATGTATAAAAAATAGCCACCGTATGCCGCACTCACCAAGTAGTCCACCAGCTTCCTGAGCACGTCCTCGTTGGCCATGATGCAGTCCCTCGCCTTCTCTCCGTCGCCGATGTTCCCGAGGATGCAAAGCGCTTGCTCCTTCACTTCCGCGGGGTACGAGCCCTCTAGCACTACTATCACAGCCTGAAAGAAACACCATATTACCACAGAAGACAGTAAGGGATCATCATATCCTAAGGTACGCGCAATATGCGTCCCCATTCCGTCCACCTCTCCCCGTTCTTGTGCCGCCGTACACACGTCAATACGTGTGTGTTCGCCCGCTCTCGCCCCGAGACAAGGCGAGAGCGGGGGAGAGGTACGGAGACGGGGAACTGGGACGCATATTGCAAGGGACCTAAGGAGATTTCGTTCTGTATGTAATACTTTCTCCTGTCATATTACTTTACAAGTAGATTTTGCACCACTAGATGAAATCTTAGAATGAAAACCATGATAAAGAAGACTTTTTTCTTCCAATTTTTTAATAAATGGCTAAGCTACTGGCTTTTCTATCCGCAGCACTGACCACGAGCGCACGGTAGCGGGCGGCGACATTACAATGGGATATTCGCGGTATGCTGGAGGATAGACTACTCGCTAATCTCTTAGGGTTTTATTATGAAATATAAAACAAGGTACATATTATGACAGAATATTTATTATTATTTTATTTCTTTCTTGAATATAAAATAGAAAGTAAAACATATTCAGTATTTTATCATGATTTCTTTATGGCTCAGGGCGGTCACAAGCAAAAAAATGGCGTGGATCACGTCATCCAAAAGCACAGAAAACAGTAAGAGTATACAGAACGGAATCTCCTAAGGTACGCGCAATATGCGTCCCCGTTCCCCGCCGCGTGCACCGTGTAGTGTGTGTTCGCCCGCTCTCGCCCTGAGGCAAGGCGAGAGCGGGGAGAGCTGCGGGGACGGGGAAGGGGGACGCATATTGCAAGGGACCTTAGGCGATTCCGTTCTGTATACTCTTACTGTCTTCTGTGACAAAAGTTTAGATTGAACCCAGATGATCGTCTAAATCGATCGAAACCTGGTCGGCCTTTTTCGACTATATCACATGAGTCAGCCGGTTTAAATTAATTAATTATGAAATTATCTTGCGTTAGTACCTGCATAACTTGGGAAGAATATTCGCTCATGATCGCGTCGATATGTTGCCTCGTCGAGAGAAGATTCCTTAATAATCCCAGGGTCTTCATGATAACCCGTGTGTCACTGTCCCCCAGTAGTCGGAACATCTGCTCAGTGCCGAGACAACAAAGGATCCGCTGCTTTACTTTCTGTTCAGCCTGTCAAGGATACAATACCACATTATAAACTTACAATGTGATCATGGGCGCAGGACGTACTTTCAGGGAAGTGCATGCATCTTCATCTCAGTACCTCTAAATATGGCGCCCCAGTTATTTCTAGCGACCATATGCATCTCAGTACCTCTAAATATGGCGCCCCAGTTTTTTTAGCGACCATCTGCATCTCAGTACCTCTAAATATGGCGCCCCAGTTATTTCTAGCGACCATCTGCATCTCAGTACCTCTAAATATGGCGCTCCAGTTATTTCTAGCGACCATCTGCATCTCAGTACCTCTAAATATGGCGCCCCAGTTATTTCCAGCGACCATATGCATCTCAGTACCTCTAAATATGACGCCTCAGTTATTTCCAGCGACCATATGCATCTCAGTACCTCTAAATATGGCGCCCCAGTTTTTTTTAGCGACCATCTGCATCTCAGTACCTCTAAATATGGCGCCCTAGTTATTTCTAGCGACCATCTGCATCTCAGTACCTCTAAATATGGCGCCCCAGTTTTTTTTAGCGACCATCTGCATCTCAGTACCTCTAAATATGGCGCCCCAGTTATTTCCAGCGACCATATGCATCTCAGTACCTCTAAATATGACGCCCCAGTTATTTCCAGCGACCATATGCATCTCAGTATCTCTAAATATGGCGCCCCAGTTTTTTTTAGCGACCATCTGCATCTCAGTACCTCTAAATATGGCGCCCCAGTTATTTCTAGCGACCATCTGCATCTCAGTACCTCTAAATATGGCGCCCCAGTTTTTTTTAGCGACCATCTGCATCTCAGTACCTCTAAATATGGCGCCCCAGTTATTTCTAGCGACCGGAGGGTTGCAAATAGGAGTCAGACTTTTTTACGAGGGGCAAAATCAAAAACTGCAGTAAAAAGGTCATGCCTTTTCATTAAAATAAACAAAGCTTCGAATTTATATCTAGCCTAAGCTCACAAATCAAAAATAAAGACAAAACTATTAGAGATGGGCGAAATCGAATGATTCATTCAAAATGTTATTCGGTTAAGGCCGTATTCGAATTATTCGATTGTGGCAGTAAAAAGATCATGCCTTTTCATTGACATAAACAAAGCTTCGAATTTATATCTAGCCTAAGCTCACAAATCAAAAATAAAGACAAACCTTAGAGATGGGCGAAATCGAATGATTCATTCAAAATGTTATTCGGTTAAGGCCGTATTCGAATTATTCGATTGTGGCAAATGTGCATTCGAAATATTCGAATGATTAGAAATATTCGAATGACTAGAAATATTCGAATTACGCGAAACCTTTCGAAATATCATAAATTATTGAGTTTTTTTTTATATTTTTTTATAATTCTTTTTTTTTTATTAGAAACATTTTAATGTTTTATTTACAGCAACTAATTTGATATATTTCAAAAACTTTTTAAACAAACCAAGTAATGAACCAACCACTTTACTTAAAACAATAAACAAATCGATCAAAGGAAAACTAAAATCGCTAATGAAATGAAATAAAGCACGGTAAGCGGAAGTTACATTTATACTATTGAATAAGTATTCAAATGAATATTTGAATGATTATTTCGAATACTGATATTTCATTCGAATGATTATTTTCGTCCGAATGATGAGTCATTCAAATACCGAAATTTCATTTGAATGATTATTTTCATTCGAATGATGAATGATCACTATTCTATATAACTGATTTATATAAATGTTTAACAATCGCCCATCTCTAAAACCTATCGCCCGATATGAGAGTAAAAATCATCAGTCGAGCAACGATATGGGACGACCAAAAAAATTTTTATCTGTAATGTAACTTATACGTAAATTAAGCGTAAAAATGTGAAAAAACACACAGGAAACATACTTCAATTACCTGAAAAGCCATGTTCATGAGCGCCCAGATGCCGTTGAGCCGCAGCGCAGCCTCGGGCCGCCTCGTCAGGTTGCACAGCATCTCCACCGCACCTGACAATACGTCATCATCATCAGGTCTATTTTTAATCTCTACTGAAACATCTAAACCCGAACACAAATCAATGAGTATTGTATCAAACCTTGATCTAACATTGGCTCTTTGGCTGGCGAGAACTCTAGGAGTAGGTTGCACAAGGTCGATGACCCCACGGTCAGCAGTTCAGTGCCGGGCGAGTCGTTCAGGAGCTGCATCAGCGGGCGCCACACTGCGTGATCCTGTCAGGTGAAGTCATATACCAAAAGTTTATCTCTCACTTGCTTTTATACAACGTGGAAGGGACATACCCGTAATAAATCGAACCACAGTCTATACTAGATCATTAAAGTATAATGAAAATAAAATAACAACCAAAAACAAAACAAAAAGTCGGCATTTCCATGCATAAGTGTGCAGCCGCCCAGTTGATTTGTGTGGAAATGTCGAAATTGTTTTTGGTTTTTTGAGTGTTATTTTAATTTCATTATAATATGTACATTCCTGTTTTAGTTGGTTACGGTTAACAGTGTACAACGTCTTTGCCATAACACGTTAAGAATCACACCTTCCAGATATACAAAAGTGCAATGAGCTTTTGTTATTTAAAATCCCTAATTTGCAGTTTTTCTGGTTCTAATTTAATGCACTTAGGTGAGAGGGAAATAAGATAAAGAGAAGTTATAAGAACGGTAACTGACATCATTTGTATGATTAGCTGTAAGTCCTGAAATATAATATATATTAAATAGATTAAAAAAATATATTTATACCAAAATAATAGAAATAAACCGGCCAAGTGCAAGTTAAACTCGCGTGGCGAGGGTTCCGTACAATTGATTGAATTCTTATAGGTTTTCCTGTAACAAGCAATGAACAATATTTTGTATTTTTTTCAAAATTTTAGGCTCAGTAGTTTCGGAGATCAGGGGGGGGGGGGGAATGGTCATTTTTCGTCTTCTTTCATGAATAAAATCAAAACTATTCATTATCATTTGATATATGACACAGTACGGTTTGCAAAACTTTTTTTTTTAATTTCCTTATTTGTCCCCCGAAATTGACCCTTATTTAAAAAAAAATTGGGTCATAGGATTACAACATTCTACCAAATTTCACCTGATTCGGTCCAGTAGATTCGGAGCAAATTGGCTGTGACCGACGGACGGACAGACAGACGCAAGAGTGATCCTATAAGGGTTCCGTTTTTTCATTTTTTGTACGGAACCCTAAAAAATATATATTTACCTGAAACGTCGTCCGTAACTGTTGAACCGATCGAGACAGCGAATGTAAGCATCTGACTGCTGCTAATCTGATCTGAAAAAGAAAATATACACTTTGGTTTCACTTCGCCCCTTACTGCGCCAATATAGCTCTTACATTACAAGTAATAAAGAATACAATATCTGAACTCGAATATATAAGCTCACATTTAAAATCCTCGAAAGTATTTTAAATGTGAGCTTGAATGAAGGTCAGTGGCGACAAGCTTCGCTTCCAGTCAGGCATGGGGGTCTAGGTATCCGACGAGTACAGGACTCTGGTTTGCCAGCTTTCTTGGCCTCATCGCACGGGGTTGTTGAGCTCGACACTCGTATTTTGCCTTCACACGGTGATGACTCTTCTTTGCCCTTTGTAGATGGAGCCCTTGATGAATGGCAAGTCCGGAACCCTCGTCATAATCTGCCTGACCAGCCACAGATTCAAAGAAAGTGGGATGATATTCTGGCTAAAAATAGTATTGACGATCTTTTAAACAGCTACTCTGGTGTTGAATTGGCAAGGTTAAAATCAGTAATATCTCCAGAATCAGGAGCCTGGCTACATGTGTTGCCGTCGCCACAATTAGGCACACTTCTTGACGACAACTCTATACGTATAGCGGCAGCTCTCAGAATAGGGTGTAACATTTGTGAGCAGCATCAATGTACCTGTGGTGCCCTTGTAGATGCCAAAGGTCTTCACGGTTTGAGTTGCATTAGATGTGCTGGCAGGTTTGCTAGACATCATGCTCTTAATGATGTCATTCGTAGGGCTATGGGAAGCGCCAACATCCCATGTGTATTGGAACCTCCTGGGTTAAGTCGTACAGATGGCAAAAGACCTGATGGGTTGACTTTAATACCATGGAAGAGAGGTCGCTGCCTATTGTGGGATGCAACGTGTGTCAGTACCTTTGCCGCTTCCCACCTTAAGGACACTGTCAGAAATGCACGATCAGCTGCCGAAAATGCTGCTAAACTTAAACATACAAAATATGCTCCCCTTGAATCAGCCTTGCTTGGGGGACTGAGGCTCAGACATTTATTCGGGAGCTGGGCCAACGCGTCTATGAAAAGACGAAGGATAATCGCTCCGTGTCGTTTCTCGCTCAAAGGATTTCTATCGCTATACAACGCGGAAATGCTGCTAGCATTATGGGAACCTTTGGACCAGGGACGGTTCGGGGCGGATTATTAGATTGAATATTTTGACGAAGCATGTTGCGGATATTTATTTGTAACTAGGTAAGTACAACTTTTGACGAAGCATGTTGTGGATACCTTTTGTACACTTTTTGACAAAAAAATTAAAATAAATGTATGTACTAACTTTATCTGAACTCACAGAATTTTGGGTTATTCATTCCGCTGACAATATGACTGTGTTTTTGTGATTTTAATATCTTGGTTATTAGTTCCTAAAAATGCAAAACAATTGACCGCGGGTTGGCCCAAGAAATATAATCCTTAAAATACAAGTGATATTATGTAAACTTACAGCAGGTTCTGGATTGTTCATTCCACTAACAATATGCATTATGAGACTGTGTGCTTCTATGATCCTCTTTCTAATATCTTCATCATTAGCTCTCGAAGATGCAAAACATTTGAATGTGGCTTAGCCGATGAAATATGACCCTTATGATAAATGTACTTACAGAAGGTTCTGGATTGTTCATTCCACTAACGATATGCATCACAAGATCATGTGTTTCTATGATCCTCTTTCTAATATCTTCATCATTAGCTCTCGAAGATGCAAACATTTAATGTGGCTTAGCCGATGAAATATGACCCTTATGATATATGTACTTACAGAAGGTTCTGGATTGTTCATTCCACTAACGATATGCATCATAAGACCGTGTGTTTCTATGATTCTCTTCCTAATATCTTCATCATTAGCCCCCAAAGACGCAAAACATTTGAAGGCTCCTTGCTTGGCGGCAGCGGAAGGACAGTTGACTATATCGGCAAGAGAACTCATTAGATGATTTGAAATAGCTGCTAGCCTCTGTAGAGATGTGTCAACCTGAAATATGAAGATTAAGTAAAAAGAAGATAAAGAAAGAAGAAGATAAAGTAAGGAAAAATAGAGGGGCTTTTTATATTGGCCTACAAATCACAAACACACAGTAAAAGGCATGAAGCCTGAATTAAAACCCTGGTTTTTTTTTGACAGATTGTAATATTTGATACTCTAGGCTAGCAAATAGGTTATTTGCCTGTGTTTGTTTTTGGACAACATTTTAAATAACTAAGAAATCATTTTCTAAAAACAGAAGAAAAATGAAGCAGCAATTAAGCATTTCAAATATTGGTATGAAGAAAAGTAGGAGCGTGGTGGAGACATCTCGCTATCTCTGTCGCACGCACGAAACCTAATGACATTGACGTCACATGCCAGTACGAGCATCTTTTTTCTTTTACTTGACAGTAACCCTTTCCACCAGATTTAATAGACCTACGACACAGAATACATAAGAGTCAAACAGAATGGTCTCTCACAGCGTCTCCCGCAAATTGGCGTCCCCGCACCTCTCCCCCGCACTTTGTGAGCTTTGACAGCTCCAAACCAGGGTTTAATTACTAGCCGCACGCAATACGCGACGTGTGTTGTCTTGAGAACTGTCAACCAATAGTAACCATTATAGTGAGAAGGTGCGCGTATAATAATTGTTTATCCACCCAATACTTTAAAGAACGTATATTTCATACATTTCCAAATGATGAAAAACAGGTAAGCAAAGCAACAATATAATTTCACGTTATACCCAGCAACCATCTTGATTATATACCCTTCTCGCTCTCTCGCATTGGCGGGAGATACACAAGAGCGAGATTGTAACATTACCGGATTGCTACTTGACATGCTGTGCGTGTCAATTTGTCATCATCATCAAGCGTGATAAACATTTGTTTATTTTTATTGAATTTATTCATATAATTACCGTATAGTTTTGCGCCGAATATGCAAATTACTATATTACAATAGTGAATTAGTGAAATTAGTGCGTTACATTATAAATGACTCAATAATAATCAGTAAAGTGAACTAATGGTGAAATGGACAATGGACATAATGAAAAATATTTGTGAAGTGATATTATGTAGCTGTTTCCGACTTTCCTGTAACATTTAATACATATAAAACAGAATATTTTTTACGTCATAGTGTTCGCAAATCTTCCGGTATGGAAAAATATAATCGTAAATATGTCGAACTCGTTAGTAGGTAAGTATTAAAATAATTCTGCGGTGCGACCCTAAGTATAAAACTCACACATCGACGTGTGTACAGATAAATTGTTTCGTTTGTAGTAGTAGTAGGTATATATGTTACTCTGAATCAATGGAGAGTCATACCAGTGCCTACGACTTATTTATTTTTGAGCAGATTAACACATTGCTGGACACTAAGCCAGACACAATAGAAATAACAATTGATTTACGTCTATAGACGTGTGTAATGTGTAAAACAATTATTTTTGATATGGATAATAAATAAATTGAGTCAAATACCCTATTGTCACTGTTCTAATTACCGTTTTTCATCTTGGTCCCACCATATAAGCATGGTATATGGTTTTCGCAACCGTTGGCTCTGTCGACTATGCGTAGTATATTATTACTCTGTGCTACTATCCATAAGAGATAAAAATATGAAAGTACAGTGCATTGTGACATAAATTCAAATTCTTACTTCATTGAGTGCATACCTCTGCTAAGTACGCTAGGGTCTCAGCGGCTTTGGCTCGGATGTCTTCTGGCATTTCTTTCGTGCACAATCGCGCAAGGCACGGCAACGCGCCAAACACAACCCTGATAAAAAAAAAAACAATGGTAAACTTTGAAATTTGATTACCCAAAATGTCTAGTGAGTAGTAAGTTTTTCAATTACTTACATAACATAAGGAAACTAGTAATAGTTTAGTGTTTGTAATAGTGGAAGTAGTGGAGCCTTGTATAATTGTATATTCTATCATTGTGTGTTAATTTTACGTTAGAAACATGCCTCTTAGGCGTTTGAGCTATATTGTATGAATAATGTGGAAGTAAAGATAAAAAGGAAAAGTTCTTTGTATGGAAAACCAATAATTTATTGCTGTTGTGTTTTCTATTGTGTCAGTTAAAAGGTTATCTAGTGTGTGTGTATCCGTTCAATTATTATTACGTAATACGCACCAAAGGGGGGGGGGGAGGCTTTGGAATTTGAAATTAAACAGGCAGAGAAATAGAAGCTACGAACAATACAATTTCTCATGAAAACATAAAACAATTGCGTCACTTTCTGCTTACGTTATACTTGAACGATCCTTGAGTAACGATCTCGCCCACATAAAACTCTGATGTTTAGATGGCAACCCTAAACAGTGACAGTAAACAGTCCACGTACTTGTTGTCAGTGATGGGCAGAGCCCCGGCGCGGTGTATGAAGGTGAGGCAGCGCGCCGCGCCCAGCGCCACGGCCAGCGGCTTGTCGCGCGACACTAGGCTCATCAGCAGCTCGGGGATGCTCTTGTCGCCGTGTCTACCACAAACAATACCAATATAATAAATCTTCATCTCAGTTCCGTTGCTCAGCTGTGCTTCATCGGAGCCCGGAGTGCGCTTTCCCGCTTTTTCCTCTCCAAATATAATATGAATGTCATTGGTCACCCACGAATGCCAAAAACCTTGCGAAGGGTAGAAGAAATAGCAGAAGTTTAAAGGGGACAAAACATGTTTTAACTAAAATTTCTTGAATTTTTATGAATATTAGGGCTAGAAAGAGATTCGTGTTCAAAAGTAGAGCCACTGGGGCTATGGTCCAGCAATGGCACTATGTATTGCCATTGCTAGACCATAGTCGCCATAGATGACATGGTAACTTACTTTGTGTTCGATGCGACGTGCGCCACATTGGTGTTCTCGAAGCACATATTGGCCAGCAGCTCCAAGGCGGGCGTGGCGCGGGCCACCGGCGGCCCGTTCCTGTCGTTGGCCAGCAGGGCTGCGATGGCCCAGCACGCCCCGGCGGCACACAGCGCCTCCTGTTCGAGCGAGCCTCCGCACCAGATGGACAGAATCCGGACCACGCAGCAACGCGCTGTCGGCGAGCCTTCGCGGGCGATTTCTAGTAGGACAAAATAATTGCATCATCATCATCTGGTCTTTCTTTGTCGTGCTCCTGCAGTCCCCACTGCAGGAGCACGACAATTGCATACATAGGTATAATTTATTCTTAAAGTGAAAACTTCTTCCACCTTGGCGCGTTGGGCATTTTTTGAGGTAGTGTCCGAAGGGATTTTCTCCAAGTAACAAAAAGAAATACTTCACTGTCGTCAACATTAAAGATATATGTGACAACAGTGCATATCTACATCTGTGTTTCAGGTTACAAAGGAAATAGTATTGAGCGTGTTTCTACCAATCAACATACAGGTGGTGCTGAAATTAGATTATTTCGGAAAGGTGAAGGTACAGGCAAATGGCCTTGAAGTGGCGCCCTTATTTGAAATAAATTGTTAACTCGTAAATATGGTGATGATTTCCATATTGCTATTCGTCATGCACTAGATATCCTTTTAAAATATTTTATGAACTGCCGTTGAAACTATTTTTGGTGATCCGTCTAGCATTAAAACTTGCCGTGGCCACTTTAGGCGGAGGCAAGTTTTAAAGCTAGACGGACTAATGTAAATACATTCAACGGTGGTTCATAAAATAATTTAAAGGGCTATCAGATTTTTGTTTTTAATTATCAGTTACAACTTCCGACTCACAAAGAACGACGAACTTATCTTGTGTATTACTGCTTTTTAGGGCCGCACAATTTAGGCCGTGTTCACATGAGCGCGATTTTTTTCGGCGCGACACAGCGTGCACGTCGCGTTAACATCGCTCCCTATTTAGAAACATTGTAATTAAATACTTATCTATTGTAATATAAAGTTTAAAATATTTCGATATAAAATGCTCGCTCAGCGGTCGCGTAGTAACAGCGTCGCGATCGCACAGCTCACGAGCAGAGCCCGCGTCGCCTCCACACACCCCAAGATATTTTAAACTTTATATTACAATAGATAGGCATTTAATTCCAATGTTTCACTCTGCGCGTTCGCGACGCGGACTCTTGTTGATAGCTGGCTCTACGCGATCGGCGCTTGTGCGCGCGTGTCGTCTGAATGCGCCCTTACTCTGCTAATACCTATGGTTGACTGGGAGAAAATGCTTTTAGCACTAAGTCTGCCATTCGGTAAAAACATGTTTTTACCGAATCGATTCGAATATTTAAATGAGCCGATTCATCAACAGGAGCCGATACCCGTACTGAATCCCGGTAATCGTTATCGGCTCCCGCGAGTTATTGAGTCCGCACCGATCTTGGTCCCGCCGGGAACCGGTGGCGCCTGTCGGGTCGCAAGCCGCGAGCCGCGTTTCGGCTCCACCGCGTCTTGGGAGGAATCGGGAGTTGAGAGTCAATATTATTCTGTATTGAAACCGGTACCAGAAAGGACGTCTGTATTCTGTAGATTCAATAGCGAAACTTAGCGCACCTCTAAGCTGGAGCCGATAAGGGAGTAGGAATCATTAAGATGAGTCGGTACCGGATGCGGAGTAAGATTCAGTGAGCCGAAAAATTCCTCGGAGTTGAGATTACCCATGTCTAGTTTTTACTTTGGAATAATAAAGTTTCGGCCGAAATTAAATTCAATGACATCATAAATACTACTTGAAATAAACATGATAACATCATAAGTCATTGACTTTTTATCTAATCATTCATCATGACTTATGCGTAATGTAATACGTAACAATATTTAACGATAATAATGCAAAAATAAAAAATATACCAATTTGCCGAAGTCCTGTCTGGGATAAGTCCTTTGTACTTACCATTCTCTTATTGTGATTTGTATTTTGTTATAGTTTTAAGTGTTTTTTTTTTAGCCATGCAGGTCCCATAGTTGGGCAAAAGCCTCCCCTTTTCGTTTTCAATTACTTTTATCTTCGGCTGTTTCCCTCTATTCCTGATGGAGACAAAAAGTTTTTACACACAAACAAAATGTTAGTAAATTACTAACATTTTGTTACGTAAAAACTTTTTGTATTATACCTATTAGCATGAAAATTGTGTTATTACCTGTAGTAGTTAACATATCACACATAATGTGATTATTATGTAAGAAAAGTTAAAATGTTAAGAAACATGTTGCCGTGGCATTGCAGTTACATATTTTATTTTTTAACTTAGTTGTCATGTGGATTGTGATCAGAAAACTTTCAACGGTAAAAAAACATTGCCGCATTGTTATTTTGCAGGACTGGCATTCCTTCAGGCACAGAAGACAGTAAGAGTATACAGAACGGAATCTCTTAAGGTACGCGCAATATGCGTCCCCATTCCCCGTCCCCGCACCTCTCCCCCGTTCTTGTGCGGCCGCGTGCGCCGCGCAGTGTGTGTTTGCCCGCGCTCGCTCTGAGACAAGGCGAGAGCGGGGGAGAAGTGCGGGGACGGGGAACGGGGACGCATATTGCGCGTACCTTAGAAGATTCCGTTCTGTATGTACTCTTACTGTCTTCTGTGCTTCAGGCTTGAAACTACGTAAGCCGGACGCCCCAGACTGATTCAGACCGTCTCTGTCAGAAACTCTACGTGCGAGAGAGACACGTGACCCGCGACGGTGTCAGCTATCTTTATCGCACATAAAGTGTGTGACAGAGACGGACTGAACCCGTCCGGGGCGTCCGCTTGACGTAGTTTCTAGCCTAAGCAATATTGTTTCTGAGGAGATATCTTTTACAAATTAATACTTACGTGTGAGCCTAGTTAGTAGCCGCATATCTGCGGGCAGGGCCGAAACGGGTGCAGGGGGGTGCAGGAACACACTCCGGAGAGCACATAGCCCTGCTTCAGCCAGTTTTGTGGTCACTGGGACTGTCTTTAATAGTTCTACTAGGGCTGTTGCTGCGCCTTGGTCAACAAGAGACGCTACATTCTCTGGAGTGCCTTTGGCTAGTGACCCTGCAAAAGAATATGACAATAATGTAGTATTTCTGATTAGTAGAAACAGGAGTAGGTATATGCATTTGCATATTTCGCCGATTTTCGTAGGTTATTGCATCTCAGGTCATCATCGTGACTATCGGGAGCACCTTTCCTCATAATGGTTTCACACAGTGCATGGTCTGTTCACACGGTGAATGATGTGTAAAGTGTTTGTGTGTGCTACCCTATGGACAATATCAGTCCATTTTGTGGGCAGTTTTCTTTGACTTCTGTGGCCTGGAAGGCCCAACACTATATCATTTTTTCCACACTATTTGGTACGCGTCGCGCTATGTGGCCAAAGAAATTAAGGAGTCTTTGGAGGTACATTGAAGTTAGTCGATCTGAATGCCAAGTTCTTGCAAAATAGACACATTAGTGTGCTGTGCTGTCCAGGGAATTTATCAAGATTTTGGGACAAAAGACAAAATAATTACAATATTTAAGTTTGTAAAAGTCCTTCAATGGATTGTTCCATTGACAACAATGTAATTTATTTAGAAACAGTAAATCCATTAGATAAGTGAAAATAGAAGATTAAGAATGTGTAGGTATCTTATGACATGCAATAACTTTAACCTAGTGTTATCAGCAAAATGTAAACTATGTCAACTAAGTAGTGTTTCTCTTAAATACATTGATGTATTTACATCTCAATGTTTTACAAATTAACTCTTATTCTTTTTATCCTGCTTTTATATTATGGCACAATTGTATGTGATGATGTAGGACTTTACCAGACATACATACTTAGTGCATGGACATACTTAATTTTCGTGCCCCTGGGCACATGCCTATAGTTCATTTGATAAATGGGCATTGTAAATTTGTTTTGGAAAGTATTATTTTGAAATCCGTTACCAGATACAGAGTTAATAAACAGTTGGGGATCATTTCATTGCCTATTTCAATGGTTTTGGTTATTTCTACAAACGAACGTATGACCTTTGTTTGACCTTACTTTGCGGCTGTATCAGTTTAAGCTCTGAGTCCTTTCAATATGAGTCGCCTTTATGGTATTTATCCATCACTTCACACACACACACCGTTTCCGCCAATCATAACTAAGAAAATAACTTCCCGCCAATCATGGGCAACTGAATTCACTGAATGACTCTGACAGTGACAAAGACTTTTACGACACTAACGTGTTTTTTTAACATATGTATTGGGCTTGCCTGTTTGTTTAATAAAGCCGACGGCCGACAAGACTGTCTTTGACATAATTTTTAAAATAATTTATAAAAATGTATCTAAGCCGTAACATGAAAAAATATTCAAATCAGTTTATTGAAATACGCTATATTTTGATATAAAAAAAAATAAAATTAGGGGTTAAAAAAAATTAACAATGTCCATTGTCCATTGGTGTGAATGCCGTCAGCGCGCCATTAAGGCCGCATCCGATGCCGTCTTTAAAGTGAAGCGCACTGACAGCATTCGTTCCAATTGACTGAATAGATTATTTTGCCTTAGGGACAACTCGCCACTGGAATTTACAGTACAAATTACAGTAATTATCACAATTTCTTGACTATCATTCTATTTTTATTACTAGTTATTACTATAATGTTAAATGCATGAAATCATATCATGAACTTAAAAAAAGATCTTTCATGAGTTACAAGTTTGATCATATGCCACAGGTCCATAAACCAAGACGGCCCCAAGTGTCTGCGAACCTAAGAGAGACCATTTTATTATTAAATTAACTAGTTGGTCACAACCCATGGTGTTGCCTGTATAGTCAAAGACCTGAACAGGTTCAGCTGACACATTCTGTATTCAGACAATCCCATGAGTGCATATTATTTGATACACCATGCATGATGTATTTGTTTAGAAGTGAAAGGGTTTATGTGACCAACTTAGGAAAATTTTACTTAATAGGATGGACATAAAGTCTGATTTACAGGTTTCGGTTTCAAAGTACAGGTAAGGTGCTTTTTCAATACAAAAAAGCTGATGTAGGTAGTAAAAAATTACCAATATGCTGTTAAATTGCAAGTATATAAACTTACCAATAGTAATAGTAGCTTCAAGCCTTATATTGGGATCTAGCGCCTCATCCGACATTAGCTGTAGAAGTCGCGGCACCACTCCTTGCTGGATCACGGAACTCTTCTGCCGGTTACTGCCAATCACAGAGTTCTTCAGGGTCACCAACGCTTCTATGACCTTCGCCTCATCCGAGGAGTACAACTCATCAATATACGAACGTGAGCTCTCGATATCCTATCGGCAAAATGTTATAGGTTAAGTCTCCATTCGCATGCACAGTACACACTTTATCTTAAAAAATTCAAAACATTTCTAACTCACCATAAATACTGTTATTTGTTGCATTGTTAATAACAAATTTTACGCAGTAATCTTGGTAAAAATATCTCTGAAAAATCATTCGAGGCCGAATAGTCCGAATACGCTCTGTCAAATCCACGACTGTCACAACTGTCAAGTCAAAGCTGAAATTATGCGTTCAGAATTCAAATATTTTTATGTTCATCGAAACTAGTTTACAGAAATCTGGCAACACGGGATAATTTTCACGGTAATCGTAGGATTCTCCGATTCCAGAAGTGTACAATACAACCCTTATCTGCCAAAGAGAAAACCAGGAGTTTTTTGGCGGGAAGTCAAGGGGTTCGGTTGGGTGAAATAATTTTTTTTAATTATTTAATCAATCGGCTATAAAAACCAATTGACTCGTATAGATTTATCGCCAGAAGCTCCCTTGCAGCAGTCAAAGGCCTACACCCTACACCACCTTTTGATGGTCTTGTTAGGATAAGGTTAGGTTAGGATTAGGAATAAAGAACAAAATTAAAGATAGGCTGTAAAAGACTTGTATCCAGAGCCGTAAAATTATGAAATAAAAAAAAGAAAACCAGAGATATGTCTGCTGTCATTGCACTGTCACTTGATTTTTATTGACTGTTGACAGTTTTGGTTTGGTTTCTTTTTCGCCCTTTCAAGGTTTGGGTATTTCGTCCAAATATTTTATTCATCTTATTCTATTTCGCAAACAAATAGCTTTCTAATCGTTTCATCGTTAACCTACGACAGTCTGAAAATAATTTTGTATTATAGTAGTGATTTTCAATTAGAAAGTATGTTTTACTGTGTAAAAACAACGAAGTAAACATTGATTGATATCATGGCTGACTCTGGAGTGGATACAAGTAACGAAAGCAGTGATAATCCCATCTTTGATCATTCTCACTGTGTGTTTGAATTCAACCCGCCCGCCATTCCTATTAATTTGGCTGGACAAGCTGTACCAGTGGATTATTTGGACGAACGGCACGATCATATCGGCAAGATAAAATGTACCACCAAGGCCAGACACTGCAGGCTGAAATACAGATGTGGAACCTCTAAGAACCAACGCTTACGAGTTGCTGCCTCCACTAATAATGTAGAACTCGTTGAAAAGTTGTTAATGTCGGGCGCCGATCCAAACTCGTCAGACGAGCACAAACGAAGTCCACTCCATTTGGCAGCTTGCTGGGGATATGTGGATGTCGTTAAAACTCTGTTGAAGCACGGTGCCAACCCTAACATTAAGGATACTTTAGGTAACACTCCTTTACACCTTGCTGCGTGTACAAACCACATCCCGGTTGTCATAGCACTTCTCGATGCTGGCACAGATGTCAGTTCTAATGATAGAAATGGACGCACTCCGTTACAACTGGCTCAGAGTAAATTGAAACTCATAAGAATGCGTCCCAGCAGTACTGGGCATTCAGAAGAAACAAAGCAGCTTATCAATGAAATATGCTTAGTGGTGGAAATGATGTTGAAGTACATGAAAATACAGAAAGCTGATGCTGGGGACTTGGAGTCCCTCCGAGAGAGGTTGGAGCGAGTCAGCACTCGGGAGCAAGTGGACACTGAAGTACAAAACCTTCTGGACAGTCTGGATTCATTAAAATTGAGATAATTTTATTTCTGTTGTAAAAAAAAATTGGAAGACTGTTTAGGAAATGTACTGCCTACATTATTATGTATAAACAACTCACAATTAGATTAATTAATTTAGTACCTATTTCATAAGTAAATATCTTAGCATTTTCTATCTTTAGAATTTATTATATGAATTTTATAAACATGAAATCAGTAAGTATTTGGTTTGGTGATAGTATCAGGTAGTAATAAATTATTTACATAAGTGATACTTTCACATTTAAATAGTACTTTTATATTATAATTTAGTCTGATTACTTAAATGCATTTTGAAAATGATTCTCATTACTTAAATTACTTATATGCATTTTAATGAACTTTGTTGGGCATCTATTAACATTTGCTGCATTATTTCCATTTAACTGAATATTCTGTTGAAAAATATATAAGAATGCATTAAAGACACGAGTATCATAAGTAGGAAATAAGAGAATGAGAAGACTCACAGAAGCAAGTGGGTATGAAGGTAAAGATTAAAAACTTATACGTCTAGTTTGTTTATTGTAAATCATAAACAATTGACAAAATCAATTAAGACGATACATGAAGTCCAGTGCTACCCCCATTTGAAATAAATTATTTGTATGGAAACGGAGAAATCATTTAAAATTTTAAGCTAGTAAAATCTAGATAACCCTTCAAACTATTTTATGAACAACTGTTTACAGGTTAAAGTGAGAATGTTAAGCTTTAGCAGCAGCACTGAACTCCGTGTATCGTCTTAAGTATTGTGTTCTGATTGATAGCATTATAATGTTCGAAACAATGTCTAAACTTATAATATGTGATGAAAATGTTTACTACAACTGGAATTTGAAGTTTGAACCCGTGCATAAGTTCAACGAGTTAATTCAGTGGTCAGGACTTCAACACCCTGACGAATTTCTCATTTCTCATCAAGGTTTAGATCATGCATATGAATGAACACAATAACCATGTGACAATTTTTTTCATCACATATTTTCTTTTCAGATAATGTATTCGGAATTTGTGACGAATTATTTAATTATAAATGTTTTTGATTTTGCAAACTGTAGTTTCATTCCAATAAGACCCATTAATTTTGTATAATTCTTTATTAACAACAGTTTCATAAACTTTCATTCACAACAATGCAAGTGATTCAATACAAATAAAATACTAAATTACCATAACATTTCTCGGCCATGTTATAAAAAGTACACATTCTTAGATGATAGTCTTTAAATTCAAAGAAGGGTTTAAAACTTTTTCATTCTGACCTTTTTTAAAATTTATTATTAAATGGCAGTAGTATACAATTCTTTGGCCGAGAACCAAGAAAATAAATGCATATAATTGAAATGTATAGTAATAATTTAAAAGGCATAGAAATGCCTTATATCTTAAACAAATCAGTTCTACAAAGAATTAGAACCATATCAATTTCCATAACATTATCACTCAACAGGCAACATAAAAACTTTTTACATGTTTTGTGCAATGTCTACTGAACTATTATAATTTATAATGTTGCTTATGAAAATATGTTGTGCTTTCTATACTGTGATGATACGTAGAAATGTAGCTAGAGTAATACCTGGCCCTGCTATAACAATAAGTATGAGAACTTTGATATAATTTATTATACTCTGTATTGTTACTGATAAAATATTATTTTTTGCTGAAACATGCTTTACTATAAAATCATCATAATATTACAATGTCCTATTGCAAAAAAATAGGTACATTACTTTAAGACTGAAAATTAAAATAAAATTATCACATATCAAAAACAAAATAACATACTCATTAATATTGATTAATTAGGCATCAACTGGGGGTTTTCGTGGCTTTCACGGAACTCGAATGATTATGGCATAGTTTAATATTATCACAGAAAATTTTAAAATAACATAGAATATATTAATTAAGTAATACTATTACTTTAAATCTGGCAAAAATCATTAACCCTAAAACCATTGTAATGTCATATAAACCTATTAGAGGAGACTCATCCTCTTCACATATAATTTTAGGCAGTAAACTACATTTGTACAATTTGATAATTTAGCTGAACATTTGGAATGAAGCAATACTGGAATACTTGATCTGCATTTTGTGCAATATCAAATATTTGTTTTTAGTTTTTACAGTATTAAATGTTAGTATTTCTTGTTTCAAGTACTTTAACCTAGGTCATTATAGTACTATATAGTTAGGGACCCAAACCCAAAGATACTTACAAAATAAAATTAGTTACTTACATAAAAAAATATTATCATATCATTTTTAAAACAAATAACATAAGATGAAACAATTGCCTCTAAATATACTAAATATTAGCACAGAGGAATAATATACTACGTACAAATATTAGGTACAAATTGAGAAATATGAAAAGTTCAGCTAAATAAAAAAAAGAAATTTTATTAAAAAATATAAAGGACAAATTTTAAATAAGTAGATAGAAAGTATAATTTTTTTTTTCATGTTGCTTGGTCTTTATTGTAAATCGTGAATATAGTACGTATATACGTACGTAGGGGTAGGAATATTATACTGACAGATATGTAAGCTACTTAAGGCGACGTGGGTTCACAATTTGCAATACTGTGCGTGTTTTTGTACCTAATAATTGTTAATTTATTTTTATTTTTTTGACATTTAAAATTGTATGTGTGTTTCGTGTATTTTATTGTATTAATTTTCGAGCGACTGACATTTTAATTATTTAAATTGTAATTTGGGTCAAATAGTTACCTGAAATAAATGTATTTTATTTTATTTTTTATTTGAGAAATCACTGTTATTAAACTGTTACAGTTTATTCCACAAAAAAATTACATAAATATCTTAAGGATTTTCTACAGACACCCACAATAGTCAAAACACGATTGAGCATTTTGGGCTCGATAAAAAAAAAAATATAAATATAATACAAAAAAGCACTGCGAAATATCGTCGAGCACGGCTCCGGGCCTTTTTTCGCGCTTGGCGAATATTTCACTGTTTTTTTTTTGTATTATATTTTTAATTTTTTCTGTAGCCAAAAGGATAGATATTTAGATAATCCATTTTTTGGTATAATTTTCATATAAAAAGGTGATTGTATAAAATAGTAATATGTATTATAAAGGCAAATTTAGAGGTATGTTTGTGATTTTTTTCAATCGAGCCAAAAATGCACAATCGTGTTTTGGCTATTGTGGGTGTCTGTAGAAAATCCTTAAGATTTTTATGTAAATTTTTTAACGAATAAACTGTAGTAGTTTAATAACAGTGATTTTTCAAAAACACGCACGGTATTGCAAATTGTGAACCCACGTCACCTTAAGATTTTTTAAAACCTAATGCGTTTTCGGGCATTTATTATGAACGATCACACAGAATGAGATGTGAACATAATTTTATTGCAATCCTTGACAAAAGAAGATCAATTAATAATCTCAGATTGTCAGTTAAAATACCAATGAAAAACATGCATAAGTTAATAAATAAAATTAGATAGGTACAAATCACACTGAGCTAGCCCCAAAGTAAGTTTAAACTTGTGTTATGGGATACTATCTCAAGTTTTTTTTTTGTTGTAAATACCTATATATAGATAAACGTCAAAATACAACAAAACATGATGCATTAATATAAAGCTTCAAGCTACGCAATACAAATAAATTAATTAAAATTACAATAAGTAGGAAAAAATTGCTAACTGCTCTAACTTGAGCCAATAATGATATAATGTTATCAATTCCTTTATAATACAACATTATAGTACGAAAACATTTTATAGTGCAGAACTTTTGGCACTTTTGGATACAGGAAGCTTGACTAGCAGCTATCGTAGGTATGGTGTATTCAAGTATCAATCAATTCACTTAAAATAATATTATCACATTCGAATTATTGAACCAATCAAACGTATTATCCATCCATTACTCGGCATTATTAAAATAAATCACAATTATAATGGAATGATCAATTCACAAACCAGTTCAATAATAAACTTTGGTATTAACTAATTTAGATATTATTGTGGCACAACCATTATATTTAATTCTTTTAATGGCAATATTATTATAGTATTCCTTTGTATTGCACTTTCGTCGGCTCGGTTTTGTTTCAATTAAATAAATTCAGTCATTTATAATACTTCACCTTTCATTAAATTAAAACTTCTGATGTTATTGTGTGTCCGGCACTATGAGATTTACTATGTTGGGGAATATTTCCGCTTGTATAGGGCCGTATTCGACAAGCTCGCCGTCGACGGTGAGGTACCCTTCAGAACCCTCAGGAACTATCCGAAATGCGCTCACAGGAACCATTTTTATGTACTCATTGTCGAGGTCAGCGTGTAGCCCTTGATCGGCGTTAACTAGGAACGATAAAAGCTGGGACCTCGAGACTCCAGCTTTAATAATCAGCATCCACATGACGCCGTCAGAGATCTGCGAGCGCGGCGCAAATAAGAAATCCTCGCCGATGTAGGACTGATACGCGACGTGTACCATGATGAACTCACCTTCTTCGTGCACCCAGTGCGTGGGCAGATGAGACATGAGCGACGGCAGGTGCGAGGCGGGCCCGTGCATGCACACGTGGACCGGCGAGCGCATCTCCGAGTTTTCACTCGTCACGCTGTGGTACTCCGAGCCGCGAGTGCTGAAAAACGCGCTCCTTCTAGAATTTACTGAGTACCACGAGTCGACCCGCTGATGTTTACCGTTTATTGCGCTCGAGTAAACATCAGAGTTGCGTTCGTCGCAATCAATGAACGCTTCCGCGTCAGGGGAATCCAGCGCTCCATCCTGGCTGATGCTATGGCTGAGGGTGAGCGGTAGTTTAGGCTTGGGAAGATTGCTCACATCCTTTATTCTCGCGTAACTGACTACACCTTTGTACTTTCTCAGCCCGAGAATCCTTGCTAGGGCCCACACTGCGAATCTCTGGCCACCGATGGCTCGCAATCTCTCGCTTTCGATGTCGATGTCCGAGAGTAGTCCCCAACCGACCGAAAGGAAGGAGAACATAATCTGGAAATAGAGACAGGCCATTTAATACGGTCAAGTTTAGGTTCTCGAGGTAATTGGATTAGAGCTGAAACTTCGGCCCCCGTAACACAATTTACATGATAATAAGCTATATCAATGTACATCGAGTAAATGGAGCTATAATTGCATCCGGGCTCGAGCGTTGTTTACTGACGGACGTATATACAATTGCTCAGCGTATCACACATCAGTAGTAAACATGGCTTATGTAATTCAGGCTTTTCATGCTTAGGTAACTGGGAAATCGCATTGAGAAAAGTATATACCTAAATAAGTTGGTGTTTAATTTCAAGAGCGTCGTCATTCAAAACTTTTTAAGCAGAAAAAAGGCATTGGGGAATTTAAATTAAAAGAATTATGATCAAAAAATCCCCTTAGAATTTTTAAAAAACGAACTATTTATACGGGGTACTACCACTATCCAGTAGCACATTTTATACATAAATGGTACAACGTCAAACATATAAATATAATTACGTAAAATACTATGTCTCATCCACCAGTCACCACACCACAAACTCGTCAGCCTACTATATTACCGGTAACAATCATAGTAGGTAACCGATTTTGGCTACTGACTACCGACCGCAACGACTCGAAAGTGAGTTTACGTAAACTATACGTAATAGCATCACTGCAGGCCGACTTTTACAAGACAAATTGTAAGACAAGTTGACTTGTAATTTACAAAACCCGCTATCATTTTCATTCCTCTATCTCTATAGGTTTTAATTTACAAAGATCCATTGCGGGCCTCTGAGCCTTACACTATCGTGCTCACGCTAGCTCAGAGATGCACTTATGTAGGAATACCAGCTCGATTTGACTATACCACGGTAATGAATGATATAATATGATATAGTTATACTGTGACTATACATAATGATATTGAACCTCGTAGCTATATCCAATGAGAGTAGTAAGCGAAATAAAAAATACATATTCTGCCCACAAATGCATAACAAAAATCTCCCATTTGAATGTCACCCGCTACCGGGCTAGTGGCGGGCGGCGGCCAGTGAGCGGGGAGAGCAACGACCGCGCGTATAGTAAAGTCAGTAGCTTAGTCATTTATGAGAAATTTGGGAGAAATAAATTGACAATAACTCTTTTTACTTACGATTTTGTATTTTAAGATCTACAAAATTTCAATATTAAAATTAACCTGTATACAGGCTGACTTTTAACAACCAGCCAAAGTTTTGGAGCAAGTTCAGTCCATGATACTGAACTACTTTCCATAAAAAAAATAACGAAAAACGATAAAAAAATTTCGCCTTCCCATACAGATTGGCGCTCAGGCCAACTAATTTTGTATGGGAGAACAAAACATTTTTATCTATTTTCAATACATTTTTTTATAGAAACTAGTTCAGTATCATGGACTGAACTTGCTTCAAAAGTTTGGCCGGTGGATAAAAAGTCACCCTGTTTTAATAGCACTTAAATAAATAAATATATAAGGACAAATCACACTGATTGAGCTAGCCCTAAAGTAAGTTTTAAACTTGTGTTATGGGATACTAACTCAACGATACTATATCTACACTAATATTATAAAGCGGAAGAGTTTGTTTGTTTGTTTAAACGCGCTAATCTCAGGAACTAATGGTCCGATTTGATAAATTCTTTTTTTGTTGGGTAGTCCATTTATAGAGGAAGGCTTTAGGCTATATAACATTACGTTCCGACAACCACGCGAACGAAGTCGCGGGCACAGCTAGTTTTATAATAAATACATATACATATAAACACCCAAGAACCAGGACAAACTGAAAAAGGCCATTTCCAAACTTGACCTGGCTTGGGATCGAACCCAGAACCTCCGGATTGGCGGACTAGCGTGTTGACCATTACACTTTCTTTCCTTCCTCGGGTATTATCACTCTAGCACATAATAAATACTAGTACAGGTCGCGTCAAACTTCTAGATCGGTCTGAAGTTGAGGCGCTTCGCGTCGCAGTAGTTAAATACAGATACCCATAGCAGATAGAATTTGCTTTATTTTGGTTTTCATCATATCTACATTCTTGCAATCATTCTGGAAAAAATATTAATGTGGTAAATATTCTGTCCCTGTTTGTAACCTGAGTGAGGCAACTTCAGAGCGATCTGGAAGTTTGGCGCGATCTGTACTTAAGTAACCCTAGCACCTAATCTAAGCACACTTACACTACATTCGTCTCATCATAAAAATGGGACTAACTTTGTTAGGTACTAGGTTTAAACCATTACCCGCCCAAATCAAGTTGACATTTCTGGTCTTAAATGACATCTAAAAATATCACACTGTCAATGTCAACTTGATTTGGGCGGTAATTGGTTTAAACCTGGTAAGTTAGTCCTGTTTTTATATTATGACGGTATAGGTTTAGGTAGTGTTCAGTGCTTGCTATTTGTTGTTACTGACGGACGATACGAAGGTAAAAACAACCGAAATAAACGTAGCTCGTCTTGTTTCGTAAATCAGCGGCAAATTATTTAAAAATTAAAGCGATGTGGGCCACTCTCCCTACTCGGCAGGGGTCATTGTTTCTCATTGTAATTCTGCATCAATTTCAAATGGGTTCTCGAGATTGGTGCGATACAGACGCGCAAAGTGTACTGATAATATAAAAGTCCTCATAAACGCGCATGATAAACGCTTTATCTTAGTATCTTGTATTCTACGTCATTCATTTCTTGTGTCTATAAATAATTCGTAAAGATAATCAACAACAGAGTTTTGTTGAGAAAATAATTGAATTAAGTAAATAATAGTTGTAATTACTTATAATAAATGTTATAACGCCCATTGTTATTATGTGTCTATAAACGCACTAAGTGGTTATTAATTCATATCATGTCGTGTCCTGATAATAGTTCATAAATTCATTCATAAATATCTAGAATATTTTACTCTTACTGTATTCTGTGAGAATATGAATACCTAAGGATCGAGGAAGTTATGTCAATTAACCTTGTTTTTCCTTCCGCCTCTCTCCCTCCCTTTTCAATCTGTTTTGAAAAGCTTTAACAAAGCTTTTATTAAGCTTGCCCTGTTTGTTGTTGTTTTATGGGTCAAATCTTGCTAGTTAAATTTAACCCACTTTCCGGTTTCTGATTATGATTTTTTTGTATCTTAATCTAAATCAGATGACAATGCAATAATATTATGTTAATAAGCTGATCTGATGATAGAGCCGTAATAAACCGACGCAACCCCATCGAATTTGGGCTTATTACATTTGTCTTGATAAGGGGGCGTCCATAAATTGCGTGAGATGTTTAAGAGGGGGAGGGGGTCCAGTCAAATCTCATCTAATCTTACGTTGGAGAGAGGGGGGGTCTCGGCAAATATCACGCAATTGAAACAAAAAAAAATTATACTATTTTGGCGCAAGCGCGTATGTTCCGCAAAGTGCGACCCTCACGGATTGTCACAAGACGAGCTAATGATTTACTGTGCGCAAGCGCCAACGGCTTAGAGTGGCTAGATCAGAACGAAGTTGAAGGAGGGGACATTTTGCTACCAGGGGACATTTTGCGAAAGGGACGATTTGCGCAAGGGACATTTTGCGAAAGAGACATTTTGCGAAAGGGACATTTTGCGACTAGGGGACATTTTGCGTAAGGGACATTTTGCGACAATACCGATATTCTTTTTTTAATCACAGTAGTTACTATTTAAGTATTAATTGTTAAATTTTTATTACACTTATAATCAACTCTCAGCAATATTGATTACTAGTCTTAACTAGTCGTAAATAAAAGCACGAAGCAATTTTTTTTTTTCTTTTTACAATAACAATCTAACGCGTTTACGTAAGAAACCCACATTTTGAAAAATCGCACGTGAGATTGGGGGATGGGGTTGAATAAAATCTCACGATATCTCACCAGGGGGGGAGGGAGGGACAGAAAATTTAAAAAAACACCTCACGTATGTACGCCCCCTAAGTTCTTAGGCCTCACACATAGCCTTCTCTAGGGACAATAGAGAAGGCTATGCCACACAATTTTTTTTTTCCAAAAACCTTTTTTGTTTCCATAAAATTTATCCCATATGGGGTTTCATGGATGATTGGACATCTAATAAGACATGACAATCTATTCAGAATAATAGTAGAAGGAAAAAAAGTTTGGAAAATCCAAAAGTGCACGCCTCATAGCGGTCACTCAATTTTCACAAAAAAAACCAGAACTTGAATATTGCATATTTATCGGTGTATTATGAACAAAATAAATAAATTACTTTTAAATCTTCGCGCTATTGCCCACAAAGAAAAGAGGTACTGCGCATGTATTGTCAATGTCAAAAAGAAAAGAAAAATTAAAAGATTAACATTGTATCCAGAAAAATAATGGAAATTAGGAATGGGTAAAAGGCAGATGATAAACGCCGTAAAAAAAAATAAAAAAATAAAAATTGTCAATGTCAACGAACCTTATTTACATAGATATTTATTTAGATATACCAACGATAGGTGGATTTCAGTTTATTGCTAATTATAATTAGACCGTGATTTTCGAAAGGACTTAGTTTTAGATAATACTTAAGCGTATGAAAAAAAGAAGGGTTCGATTTGTTAAGTTTTTCGGGCGTTATCGTGACCACGCCAGTTTCCATACATCCCGACACACGGACGTCCACGAAATAATTTTCTTAAACACTTGTTTTATTATTTTAAAGAACAAAATGTCCTTTAAAAATATCATGACTGTTGAAACTAGTGTTTTTTCTTGACATTTGTGTGTAAATATTATTCTACAAGTACGATAAGAAATAAATACCGACATTTTTAGTTCGAAAAATCACTTGATTTTTGTAAGGCGAGAGTAGAGCACTACCTCCACGCTCCGCTTATGAGGCGTGCAATAAAAGGGAGACGAGGAAGGGGAAGACCAAGGATGAAGTTTTTCCAACAAATTAAGGAAGGGTTAGGAGTAAGGTCCTACCAAGACATTAAAAAGATAGCAGAGAGAAGAGAGGAATGGAGGGATCTCCACTTAACTCCACTGACAAGAGCAAGCTCTTAAATGAAAGAAGATGGGGTTTCAATACAATATGAGGCAGCAATGTGATATACGAGTACAACGTGGAAGGGACATACGCGTAATAAATCGAACCACGGTTTATACTAGATCATTATAGTAAAATGAAAATAAAATAACAGCCGAAAACAAAAAAAAAATTCGGCATTTCCATACAAAAGTGTGCAGCCGCCCTGGCAGTTAGTATGGGAACGTAGATTTTTTTTTGGTTATTTGACTGTTTTTTTATTTTCATTATACTTTAGTTATCTAGTATAGCCCGTGGTTCGATTTATTACGGGTATGTCCCTTCCATATGTTATAAATAGGACAAGAAAGATATGCTATGCATGGTACACTAAGGGTTAAGAAAGGTGAGTGTATCCAGGGGGGTTACTTGGGTTACTCCATAAATTAATACGATAGTCGTCCGATAATGACGTCCTATTTCTATGTCAAACCAAATTAGACTTTATCAATAAGATGTATTATCGCTCAATGTTGCTTGACACTGAAACGCGGATACGCAGTTACGTTCGTCCGTCTTGCGTGCCGCTTTTGGAGTAACCCTACAGAGGCGTGTTTTTCACACTTGATTGATGACGATAGGTTTAAATTGAAAAAAAAAAACTAGATTTAGTTTTGTTTCTGGGCGCCAGTAATGGTGTGTAGATAAATCAAGTCGTATCAGCCGATTTAATATTTAGATATTTATTCTGATTTTAATTGACTAAGGACTTAGATATGGAAATCAATTGCGTACTAGTATAATGAAGTTAGCCTTGCCTTTATCCACATTCAACCGGTTGAAAGATATAAGTAATTATCTGTAATTTCCTAGTCATCATCATCCGAGCGTATTGCATCCTCAGCGGTAATTCTTCAGAGCCCGGGTCCGCTACCTAACCTCGGTGATTTGACGAGGTACTGGTTTACACAGAGCGAACCAATCTTATGCTTCCGAAGCACGGAATCATCTTTCTTTTCGGATAATCTGGTGATTCAAAGCCTGCAATATCGTAACCAGTCTGGAAACAAATTTTTACAAAGTATGCTTCCCAGTGGAATTTGAACCCACGACCTCCGCATCACAAGGTAAACGCATTGACCATTGGACCACGGAGACATTCATCTCTGTAATTTACTAGTATTTGTAAAATGTTAATACAACGTGAAACTTTTACTGCATAGCGAAACGCATTCTGAAACGATAACAGAAAACAATACCACATTGATGTAACAATCAATTCTAATGTAATTCGGAAACCATTTGACTTAAAATTATATTTGAAATTACATGAAAGAATACAGGCCAGGGACAGAACAGGATAGCGCAAACAAATGGAGGCTTATGCCCAGCTGTGGGCGTGAAAAGAATACACTTTTTATAATACCTAAGCTCACTGGCTTCTTTCAATCTTATCTATCAACTAAACAACAACAAATTTATCCCAATTGAATTTAGTTATTTAGGAAGCAGATTCAATCTATAATACACGAAAATGATCAATTTTCCCTTCTTCATCTTATATTTAAGAGCTGGGCTCTTGTCGGTGAAGGGCTTTTCATGTCTCTCTTTCTTCCGCCAAGTTATTTTACTTATTTATTTATTAAATCTTTATTGAACACAAAGGTACAAAAGGTGGACTTAACGCTAATGCATTCTCTACCAGTCAACCTTTAGGAAAATCAGAAAAATCAGTTTTATTGCGATAGGCGCTACAAAAAGAACCTACAAAAAGTTATATGTTTGCACGTTTAATTTTTCCTTTATTTGATAATAAATTTGCTCCTCAAATTTGCTGGGATCTTGATTTTTCCCTACGGAATATAATATTCAAATTAAAATGTATATATATACTTACACGAAAAACTTAATTTGGTATATTGACCTTGGAAATTTTTTTAAAAAATATTTGTTAATTTATTTTATTTATATAAACTCACCATAAATGCCGTTAACAACCATGTATGATTATAAAATAATAATAAAAAATAAGTTGAGTAACAGCAATTTAAGTCATGGAGCGTGACAAAACCAATTGACGTAACATGGGAAAACCCCAATCTCGAAAGCTTCTCCAATCCCACATGCTTTTACAACTTGAATCTATGGCCATGGCATATCAATATAAGGATATAAATGAAGATATTATGAGCTTGTTCTGTTTGTATATACGTAAGGGAAAACCCATAAAAGGCTACGAAGGCTAATTACAACTTTGTAATGAAATCGTCTCATTTGTATGAATCATATAATGAATTTTTCCATCGCTCATTTTTACGGTCTGTGTAATGTATGAGATAAACATATTTTGTATGACGACTGCTTTTGCCTTGTGATCCGAACGTCTTCGTGGATACAAATCCCACTAGGACGGAAGCATACTTTGTGAAAAGTTGTTTCAAGACTGGTTACGATATTGCAGGCTTTGAATCACCTGATTATCCGAAAAGAAAGATAAATCCGTGCTTCGAAAGGCACGTAAAGCTGTGGGTCCCGAACGCCATCTAGCTTTTGTTTATTGAATTGAATTGAATTGAAAGACATTTATTGACGTGACAACGTCTTATAAATTGGTTAGCCGGGTGACACTTCAAGAAACTGCGTTACGCTCCGCTCACGTTATGCGCTCACAATGAGAGCGAGTGAGAGGCACGCGTGCCTTTCACTTTTTATGTCTGTCTCTCTCGCTCTTAGGCGGGCTAACCATGCCCGAGTGGAAGTCAAGTTTGGAGTGAAGTGGAGTGAAGTCGTTGTCACGTAAAACTTTCGCCCGTATACCGACTTTACAGGCAACCAATTTTTTTTTGTTGCTATAATACACATACAAAAAACAGACAAACAGTAGAAAAATTACACAAAAACATAATAATTTAAATGTGTGTGCTACAGCAATACAAAAAGGACACAGCTCAGTGGTAATATTGCCCGGGAGCAATACACTGATTTTCAGCTGTGTCCTGAAGATGCGTGGTGCGGATTTATTAGTACACATGTGAAAATAAATAAATAATTAAAGAGAAATAAATAGGGCTGTGTATATGTTTATATAAGTAAATAGTGTAATTGTCTAGAGAAGTTGAAATACATATATATTGCACTGATATTTTTGTAAATATTGCCATTAAATGGCAGCTAATTTTATTAAATAAATGTAAATGAGGACGAATGCACGACAGTGTATGGGAGAACAATATATCAGCTCGGGAGAACCTTCAGTGACAGCCACAGCTACCGGCGACATGTTGGATTTGAAAGTTTTTGAAAATCTAATAGATGGGTTCGAAACCTTTTTTTAAAAGATGAAACAGATGTGTGAAGTCTAATAGGAGGAGGTATGTTGTTCCAACATTTTGTCGCCTGATACCGGATGTTTAAACCTACCCTTGGATTGTTTCTGGTCTACCCTTTGGGTTGCAGAGGTCAGACGGCAGTCGCTTTATGTAAAATACACTAACCTCGTCAAATCACCTAGGTTAGGTAGCGACCCGGGCTCTGAAGCGTTACCGCTGAGGATGCAACCGGGAATACGCTCGGATGATGATGATGAAACATATTTTGTATAAGTTAATGTTATGGTAAAGTAAGAACTACCCAGAATTTATTGTCAAAGGTTATTCTACAGGTAAATACTCGTAGTTAATTAGAACTAAGTACTTCATGATTTATTTGACTAATTAACATGAGATTAAATAGTAATGTGTTTTAAAAACAAGTAATTATTTAAAAAATAGTTTTTTAAATCATCTTTTATCTAAAACAATGAACTAAAAAGTTTAAAGTGCTCCCCCCAAGTAGAATCAACTGAGCCCAAACTCGGTGGGGTTATTTTATCACAGAAATGCCATGGCCACCTTCCGGCTTCATCATGATATCAGGTCTCTGGTACCATAAAGTATGTGAAGTCACAGAATACAGTAAGAGTAAACAGAACGGAATCTCCTAAGGTACGCGCAATATGCGTCCCCGTTCCCCGCACCCGCACCTCTCCCCCGGTTCTTGACGGCCAACGTGAGTCATCGAGGCGAAAACGGGGGAGAGATGCGGGGACGGGGAACGGGGACGCATATTGCTCGTACCTTAGGAAATTCTGACCTGTGGTGAAGTTTCAACTCAATCGGATAATGGGAAGTGGGCATAAAATATAGCTTTATTTATATACTATAGCATAGCTTGTAAGATTTGATTACAGGCACATACAACGAAACTAAATAGAAACTTGTAATATACTCGAACGGTTTTTTAGAAATGGGGAAATGGAAATTTTAATAAACGGGCAAGTGCGAGTCGGACTCGTACATGAAGGGTTCCGTACCTTCGTACAATGTTTGAAAACGCTTAAAAACACGTTTTTTGTATGACGACCCCCTTTAATTTTTAACTTTTTTTTATTTTTAGTATTTGTTGTTATAGCGGCCATAGTAATACATAATCTGTGAAAATTTCTAGTATCCAGTTAATGCCATTATAAAGATTGAGTTAAAAACGCTGAAAAAAAACACGTTTTTTGTATGGCGACCCCCTTTAATTTTTATCTTTTTTTTATTTTCTGTATATGTTGTTATAGCGGCCACAGTAATACATAATCGGTGTGAATTTCAAGTGTCTAGCTATTACGGTTCAAGAGATAGAGCCCTGTGACAGACGGACAGACAGCGGAGTCTCAGTAATAGGGTCCCGTTTGCACCCTTTGGGTACGGAACCCTAAAAAGCCGGGTTATCAGCTTCTGCAATTTAAAATTAAGGAAGGTACACTACAACAGGTTAACAAGACAAATAAGGTTCGTTCAAGCGAAGCAAAATCAGGATAGTAGGTCAGTGGTGTTAATAACTGAGTTAGAATGAGTTTATGTATCTAATTATCGTAAGTTAATTACGGTAATATGCTATTTGTTCTAAGTACATGTGAGATGTTGTGTGTAGTAACGAGAACTAGTGGCTAAATAAGCTTAGGTACACAAATCAAAAACACCGATTCCAAAATTACTACGACTTGTCAACTTATTGTCACTTAAAATATCCAGATATCAATGTGGCACCCCTGTATCTTATAGTCATCCTGTGGTTTATACAAAGTGGAAGGGACATATCTACCCGTAATAAATCGAACCACGGGCTGTACTGGACCACTAAAGTATAATGAAATTAAAATAACAGTAAAAAAACAAAAAAAAAATTCGACATTCCCATACAAATCGACTTTATTATTATCTTTATAATTTATTTTTGTTCTTTGGCTGTTATTTTAATTTCATTATACTATAATGATCTAGTATGGACCGTGGTATTTATTACGGGTACGTCCCTTCCACGTTGTATAACGTCAAACAAAATACATATACTGAAACTACTATTAAGGCTGAATTAAGTTCATGGTACTGAACAACTTTCTCAAAGGAACAAATCTTGTTACTAAAGTATATTTTGTTAGACCATGTTTAAGGTAAGTCATCATCATTATCATTAGGCCTTTTTTGTCTCCACTGCAGGAGCACGACCCTCTCTGTACTACCAGAGCCATATATTAGCCAGAGCAGTCAGAGGATTTGGCCTACACTCTCCACGCTGACGGGTTGGAGAGGTCTCACTGATGTTCGTTAGCTTTGTTCAGCTTGTGTTTCCTAAGTCGCCTTCTACGACATCCACGGGAAGACTTGGAGTGGTCCTATTCTACTCTGCCGGGAACCACATGGCACAATTTAAGGTAAGCGACCTGCGTGAATCCCTACATTTAAAAATGTGTTATGTTATGAGCGATGTTCTAAAGTCCTTTGAGCCTTTTCTCCAAGGCCCTCTAACCATGTTCATTGTCTTCTATTGTCTTTTTGTTGCACTGTGTGCCTTCTATTGTCTCACTCTTTCTGGGATACCGGTGTGTTAAGACTTAGTTTTTTTTTTGCTCAAGAGTTAAACTGATGAGTACTTACTTTTGTCTTCGTTTCGATCCTGACCACATCCAGCGGCGTGGTCTTGCCTCTTGTTAACGCCATCGAGAGACCGACGAGGTTTTGTTGAATGTATGGCTCACTGGAACAAAAACAATTGCTGAGTTTATAATCATGAACTATGTTCCTATCCTTATCTCACATTGTTCTTTCCATTTTAGAAGTTTTTATTTAGTTTCACCTGTCCCGTTGACTGTGTGTCCGTAATCACATCTTGCAAGCCAAATTAGACACACTTCCCCTTATTCGATCGAGTTGAAACTTCACATATTTATATAAGATGGGTGACAATGATATATTAGGGTACCAATTTTATGTTTTATTTTTTTTATTTATTTAATTTATTGCACTATAAAATTAATGTACAATAGGTATAATCTTAACGCTAAGCGCTGTCTACCAGAAAATACCTTTGGGACGTATAAGAGAAGGCGATAAATGGGGTGCAAGCGTATACAAAACAGGAATGAGAAAAATGACCTGAATCTCTATGATAAAACAACATAACTCCATCGAGTTTGGCCTCAGTTATGTCGTCTCGAGAACTTTAAAAATTTTTAATTTATTGTTTTAGATAAAAGCTTGTTTTTTAAAATAATTACTTTTTTCGATATTTATTAAAGGTACAACAACAACATTTTTCCTATTATTTTTATTGGGTGGATTATTTCGATAAAATTAAAATACTTATAATAGACTATCATTTACATTAACCATCATGGAATATTAGGTCCTTACATATGAAATTGCCGATTTTCAATACTGGCAACTTTAAAATCAAATATCTTGCGTTTCATTAGGAATTCCAAATTCATATTTATTTCGAAATAAAGCCAGAAAAATATTGTTTTAAAATTCGTATTTCACTTGTTTTAACATCATTTGTTTGAGTTTCAACATTGCTATAACAACAACTATGGACAAATTGAAAATTCGCGGTATTTACGAATACGAGTTCCACCGTGGCACCAGTGCTGCAGAAACGACTCGAAGAATTAACGACGTGTATGGACCAGGCACCGCTAACGAACGAACGGTGCGTTTTTGGTTTCAACGTTTCCGTTCTGGAAATTTCGATTTACACAATGAGCCTCGTGGACGACTACACAAGTGAATAACGAAGAATTGAAGGCGATAGTGGAAGCGGATCTATCTCAAACCACTTCTGAATAAGCAGCAGCCTTCGGCGTAAGTGACAAAACGATACTTATCCACTTGCGCCAAATCGGAAAAATTAAAAAACTCGAAAAGTGGGTACCGCACGAATTGACTGAAGCAAACCAACAAACACGCGTTGCTTGCTGCGTTTCTTTGCTTAATCGCCACAATAATGAGGGGATTTTGAACCGTATCGTGACTTGTGATGAGAAATGGATCCTGTACGACAATCGGAAGCGATCATCACAATGGCTTGACCCTGGAGAACCGGCAAAACCTTGCCCTAAGCGAAAACTGACCAAAAAGAAGATTCTGGTTAGTGTTTGGTGGACCAGTGCTGGTGTTATCCACTACAGCTTCTTGAGATCAGGCCAGACGATTACTGCAGACTTGTATTGCCAACAATTGCAAACAATGATGGAAAAGCTCGCCATTAAGCAACCGAGACTGATGAATTGCTCTAGCCCAGGATAGCCTTCAGGATAACGCTAGACCACACACTGCACATCAAACGATCGCCAAGTTAGAGGAGTTGCGACTGGAACCTCTGCGTCACCCACCATAGTCTCCAGATCTTGCCCTAACTGATTACCACTTTTTTCAAAATTTGGATAACTTTTTACAAGGAAAAAATTTCAAATCTGATGAGGCAGTCAAAACCGCCTTCAAACAGTTCATAGACTATAAATACTTTTAAACTATCGCGTTGCATTATTATTAAATTAATGCATACGGGAATTACCGCGACGGTACTTGGAAAATGAACAATATGACGGTGGACGAAGATCACACCGGGCAGGGGGAGGCGTAGGCGTCATCGCTGCTTCAGTCAAGCTGGGACCACGTTCGGTGAAACCCGAACGAAACGTCAGCAAAATAAATAAAAAAAGGTACGTTTCGCGTTAATTCCCGTATGCATTAGTTCATAGACTCTCGCTCCCAGGATTTTTTTCCAAAGGTATCAATGATCTGCCTATAAAATGGCGGAAGTATATCGATAACAACGGCGCATACTTCGATTGATTAAATAATAATTTCATTAAAAAAAACTTGTTTCACTTTTTTGATACTGAACGGCAATTTCATATGTAAGGATGTTGGAATGAGAGAAGAAAATATTTCTACATTTTTATTTATCCAAACAAATTCGTCGACCAATGTATACCGACTGTATATGTATATAGTCTAGCCTAGATAAGGTCTCTTATATGTATATCTATAATCTACATATGGACTCGGATTTGCAGTAGGCACCTAATATGGATAACGGATACGGCTTGTGATAGTGATAATTCGTGATTAGATACAAGTCGTGTCGTGATGCATAGTACATTATAATAAACAGTTGATTATTTACGTTTATCATTAAGTAAAATACAATACTACTAGATTAAAAAGTCTGTTGCCTAACTATTTTTATACGTTTACGCTTGCCCTATCCTCCGCGACCAAACGCGGCCGTGGCGCTTGGCACGGCATCGGTGGGGCCGCAGGGGAAGAGGAGTGTCGGTGTTGCCGCTCTCCCTATCCCCTGCGGCCGGCTGGGCGGGCCTCGGTCGCCGTCAGGCGGACTGGGGCAGGGCTTGCTTTCGCAGGCCCCAAATTATGAGGGCTGGTTGGACGGTAGAAACGGGATTCTATCGTCCAACAGACGGACAGCCCTCCGGAGTGGAAGGCAGGCGCGTGTCTTGTCAGCGCGCCTGTCCTTGTCGGGCCGAGAGGCCAAGGTGATGGCTGCTCCGGCCCCTCTGATTAAGCAGAGGGTGCCGTGAGGTCATAAGTGAGCCGGGGCCGCTGAGGTACCGGCCGACCGCGCCGGGGCTGTGGTGTAGAGGATGGAGAAGCACACGGCCCCAGCCCATAGCGGCTGAAAGGTGACACTGCGGAGTTTTTAGTGGTAGCACCACATAACCTTACCGGTGCGCGGTGTCCCGTAAGGTATCCGAAGGGATTTTCTCCGCGTCAAAAAAGAAGGTGTTAAAAACCCAATGAAAACGAAATGTTTCCTCATTACTGTAAAATGTTATTCATTGCTATTCATTCACAAACCCTGAACAGAACATTAAACACTGAAAATACGTAGAAACTTATCTCGAAAGTGCATTTTGCATCGGCCAGTAATTTGCAATGCCACAGAATAATTGCATGAAATACATTAGCCGGTCGAGCAAGATGGCCTTGGCGTATAACGTAAGGAAAACGAGGCAGTAAATACGATTTTCAGGAAAACTGTTCTATCTTCGCAAAATGTGTTTCTCATCATTTTAGAATTTTAAAAATATCAATATCTTACTACTTTCCCAGATTTAGAGCTTCCTTATCGTGACTCACCGATATCAGAAGTGGTGTATTTTTTATGGAGATTGCTTTATACATATGTATATCGAATGGCGAGGTTTAAATCAATATATTTAATTGCAAAGGTATCGACCCGGTTCGGCATGTAAATTCACAAGCAGGCTAAGTTACTCTCTACTGCGGTAATAATGAATAAAATGCCATGAATTTGAGTGGCTTGATATGCTTTTTGACTGTCACGTCTTAAATTGAGATTACATCGAGATTTTCGAGGCTTAGTAATGGCAGCCATTTGAAAATGTTCCAAGAAGCTGTATTTAGAAGAAACTTCGAAACATCATATCTAGAAAGGATTTTACAGTTATCGCGTACGTAATCTAATAACCTTTCGACTTAGCGCTTCCCTCGGGAAGTTTATCCCGGATAAAATGTAGCCTATGCCACCGCAGCCCTACGGTGAATCCGTTTTAAAGTAAACGATAAACTAACAGACTTTCACATAATTTACAATATTAATACTTATTTATTTGTAAAAAAAAGTTTTTCTCAAACAAATTAAAATACTTCTACATTATTATGTTTCAAGTTTTCAACTGGTTTGGCGATAATGCTGCCGTACTTTTTCAGACAGCATTTGAATTCTAAAACAATGGATGACTTGAAATTAGTTTCCATTGAGTCGGGGACATAGCATACATAAATTTGCATAATTCTTACTCGAATATTCGGCATTGCAAGTATGTGAATGACCAGCAAACTAAACATGTTCAGTCCTTCAAAATAACATTTCAATTACACGTATTATTAAAGTAACTCAAACAAAATCTTATATATGAAATTCTCGTGTCACAATGTTCGTTCCCGTACTCCTCCGAAACGGCTTGACCGATTCTCATGAAATTTTGTGAGCATATTGAGTAGGTCTGAGAATCGGCTAACATCTATTTTTCATACCCCGAATCTACGCGGGCGAAGCCGCGGGCAAAAGCTAGTATAATATAATATTATCATTGACTTTGAAATGACTTGTTTCTACACAAATGTATATAGTACATTCACTTTTGAACCAACAAGGAAAAACGGACGAACGTAAAAAAACCACAACCAGGATTTTATACTAAACCTGATTATGCATGTACGTAAAACCGTAGCAAAAAAATACTTTAGCAATTATCTTTAAGTTTATTACGTCAATGGACAAGCGATTATGACTTGTTTTGTACCTTTGTATTTAATAGTCTGTCTGGTCTAGACTGAAGTCAACATTGTCTTACATTACATTTGTTTTTAGAGTTTATATTCACAACGTACATATAAACTCTAAATATCCGCAACACCGAACTACACTCACGGACAGGTATCACAGTAGCTCTGGAGGCCGCCAAGCTGAAGTGGTACTGGTCTGGCCACGTGTATCGCAGGCCAGACCACTTCTGGGCAAAGGTCACCTCATCCTGGATCCCCATAAACACCAGAAATCCCAGTAAGCCAAGGACACGATGGTGAATTGAACTCGACAAACAATGGAAAGAATTAATTCTTTCCATTGTTTAAATTTGTCCGATCCGTCGACAGGACCGATCAGAATGGAAATAAACCGGCCAAGTGCGAGTTAAACTCGCGTGGAGGGGGTTCCGTACAATTGATTGAATTCTTATTGGTTTTCCCTATTTAAAAAAAATATTTATTTACTTTGCACATATGTGATTCGGTCATAGGATTACAACATTCTACCAAACACCTGATTCGGTTCAGTAGATTCGGAGCAAATTGGCTGTGACAGACGGACGGACAGACAGACGCACGAGTGATCCTATAAGGGTTCCGTTTTTTTAATTTTTTGTACGGAACCCTAAAAATGGAGGAAGGCCTTTGCCCAGCAGTGTAACACGTGACGACTGGAAATAAAAGGAGATCATTATCTAGTTATTTGATTTGAGACATAGAAGTAACGATTAGTACTCGTAGTACCTACTAATATATTTTAACTGCAAGGTACCTACATTATGAACTTATTATTCAATTTATATAATTAAGATAATATAATAGCACCAACTGTTATTTAATTATCTTTGATAATATATACGAGAAAATCAGAGGTTTATGGCGATTATTGCTAAACAAACAACAAAAAAAGGTTGTTCTATCTACTAAAGCAATTTATTTTATAGCTTGCGCGGAAAGGAGCAGTAATTCAATTATAGAATAAGAAAATTATTCAAGATAAGATAGCTAATTTTTGCCCTTATGCACACTGTACCCTATTGCAGTGCTCATACAATTAATATTCACAACAAATTCAGCAGTAAAAAATAATACACTGAATTTAAAATCTTTCTGTAGATAAATGATAATAACCTTAACTTTTTATAGACTGTGTGAAACCAAAAACAAGTTACGTAGTTTCAAAGATTTCATTAAAAATCGATGGAATGCTCAATTTTATTCACGACATAAAGAGAGCCGGGATAATTTGGCATGCATGATTTCTGTAGCACTCAAAACAAACAAGTTTGAGTTAATTTTATCTTTATTAGACACGTACTACTTGTGTAGCTGAGATCATCTCGAGAGCAAACAGGGGGACAAACTAATTCTCCCTCGTTGTAAATAAAAATAATTGTAAAAAAAATATTTTGAAAAACTCGTCAAATAAAATAAGGTGCACCAACATTTTCTCTCTCCTAGAATTTATAGTTTGCAATAAGTAGTCTACGTTTCTCTCCAATAAGTGCCAACACCTCTTCATTAGTTTTCTTTTCTGTCCAGCTAATGCCTTCCATTCGCCGCCAGCACCTCTCAAACGCCAGTCTCGCTCTATCCTTCTTTCTCATTGTCCATGTTTCGATTGTTCTTTTATCAATCTTTTTCTTAGCTTTTTGGATATTTATTTTGGATTTAAATAATGTTTTTTTTTATCGTTATTTTTTGGATGTCTTTGTATCATCTTGAGTCATTTGTTATGGTACTACCTACATATTTAAAACTATTGCCCTGGTCTATGAGTTGGTTAATTGTGAGGTGTTTCCTTTTAGAGTCTATTATTTTTTTTTTGTATCAGTGGTATTAATTTTTAAAGCAAAATCATGGAACACTTCGTCCATACACGGAACCATCTGCTCTAGTTGTGTAGCATCTTCCGCCACGGCTGCAATATTATCTGCGAATCGTTTCCATTCATCTTCACTCCACCCATATCCATTTCTAGGAACCTAGTTATTGCAGATTCAATAAATATATTTAAAAAAGTAGGTGACAATGACATCCTTGGTGGAGTCCTTGTCTTATTCTTGACCTAGTTTTCTCTTCCCCTATTTGTGATCAATCAATGATTCCTGGCTTTTATACAATTCAAATTATTGCGTCTATCTCTGCAATCAAGTGATCAATAACAAGTGACATAATTTTGTGGCGCTTTATTTTCTTATAGTGAAATATAATTTATGTTTGACCCAGGATACTATATTAGATATAGATCATTATGTTATTTACGATACGATTATTAATTAATGTTATTTAAAAGATAATAGCAATCTTTGATTTATAGGATATCAACGCTGCCTATCTGATTAAGTACAATATGGTTTATTTCTAGAAACGGATTTAACTCTATTATAGTTTGTTACAAATTGTCGTCGTCTCTATATAATTAACATTAAAGGGGCACGGCTATTTTTTTCTAGACTTATATTGACCAACTTACGACTTTGTTAAATGATTGTTATAGTGACGGTAAAAAATATACAATTAAACGTAAAGATCGAGGAAAATGGCAAGGGTCTAAATCACGCTAAAAGGCGATCACTATTTTGAATTATTATTTACAATCTTCAAGCCCACAATCAAGCTAAACGTGACCTTTGGGTCTTACGGCCTTAGGGTCTACCTCGTTAGAGACTAAAGACGTGATAATGTACCTGTAAACGTAAAGAACAGCTACCAGTATTTACTTGAAGTTGAAGTTACAAACCAATCTATACAAACCAATCTATACAAACTTAAAATACAATACGCATATTATTTTCAACATTGTATTCAATGATCGATCATATCATATCTATCATTCATCGATATATACTCACATAGATCTGTTTGTAATTTAAATTATGTGGTTTTATAAAGCACCCGGCTTACTTGTGGAAACTAAATATATTTTAATATGAACGCTATTTATATGCAAGAAAATCATTTCATTCTTCTATAAATAATTTATATAATACCATTCATAACAGAACCGCATGCAAACTTTTTTAGAATGAGTTGTGTAAAACAAATCAGTCAGGCTTCGTCTTTCAATCTAGAATAAAGAAACAGATTTTTTTATGTTCAGATCTGTTGGAAATGAAGTTAATATCATGTCACCTACATATACTTCAGCTTAATAATTGCCATTTTCTTTGGCATCTCACACTCGGGTAAAATATGTTAAAATAGGTAAGTACGAGCTTGCCTAAAGAAATTGAAAATTGAAAGTTATCTCTGTTATTTCTTCAATGGTGGTCTAGGAGACAAGAATAAACGTAGAATTAACTAGCCACTTCTCTTCCTGGCAGATCGCAAAAGCCGATCGTTGATGGGGCGAAAAATCTGAGAAATAATATCAATAGGCAATGCGGTTAGCAACCATCAATATCCCTACTATTTACTACAGCTATTTTTTTTTCCCCTTCTTGGTTAGTTACACCACCGTCATTGTCTTTCTCACAGTCCTCTCCATCTACTGGTTGTATCTGTTATATTTTTTTGGCGTACAATAAAGAGTTTTCTAATCTATTCCCTAGGCTCTCTCTACTACGACTGCTGTCTGAGCATAAAGAAGTATCTCCGTTATAGGGAAGACCAATACGCTTATGAAAACTCATACCATATTGTCGCGAAAACGAAACACAGAATATTCGCGAAGAAAAGCCCAGAGAATCGTAAGAATGGTGCAAGCGAAACTAGTAGGCCTTATGTCCTTTGTGGAAGTACCTGCGATAACACTGGCGAGATACCTGGACCTCAGCTGCTACGCGAATTGAACTTTGGACAATTGAACTTTGGAAGACCATCTTCGCCTGTCAACCTTGTTTCAATTTAAATTCAATTCAATTCAAAATATCTTTTATCATAGGATATTTATATTATCTTAATAATAGTCACTTTGTTTTGTTTTGCACAAATGTTGACGTCAAATCGTTACTTACAGCTAAGTTTACGCCGCTTCCTAGGCGCAAGAAGAAGCGGCAACAAACTGCACTGCACGTTTTCTCCAAAGACGTCAACTAACAAACTAAAAACTTAAAATTAGTTATATGGATGGACTGAGATTACATTGTTTGTTATGTCATAATTAAATTGAATTATAAGAATTACGAAATTTAAAATAATGCCAATTTGTAAATTTAGTATGTACCAATGTACCTAAATTATGACATGTCTAAGTATACAAACCTTTAAGAGGGACCCGCGCCAAGCTCAAGCCAGACCTTTTTGTCTTTAAGTCATCGGTCCTATAATAAGCCTTCTCACAAAGTACTTTCTTTACATAAGCTTTGAATTTTCTGTCTGGCATATCAAGGACCGATTCTGGCAATTTATTATAATATACTTGGGTTCCTTAGTAAATAAAAACCCTCATAAGTTTGGCGTTTTCCTCCAAATACGTAACCATATTTTGTTCATATACTGACTACGTTTTCAATAGTAATTACCCCAACCTATCAATGTTAGCCCAGATTCCATGGTCACTCATTAAGATTACTGCTTGATAAGCAAGATAAAAACGAATTACGATTTTACTTACGAAACGTCAACATATCAATAAAATAGTGTTATCAAGAACATTGAAAATCTTGTTTGTTCCCAACAGCTTTTAAGTCATTGCTCATCCAAAATTGTAAATTAATTTAAAGCAAATGTATTTGTTTGATTGCTTGATTGATGTACGCAGTCGGTGTGGTGCTCTAAGGGTTGCCTGATAGCACATTACTACTACTTCATGGTTCTGTGAGAACAGTAGACCTAACGAGCTCTTATAACCATGTAATAATTGACACTTGTCCCTTTCTGACTGACACTCGAGACTTGACCCTGAAATGACTTTGCTAAGCCAGGGGCTTAGCAGTCATTTCAGTGAAATCCGTCCATATATAACGCTACAGCAAAATTAATTTAAATTTCTCCCCCGACCAAAATTCGCGATCGACTAAAATAAACGGGCAAGTGAGAGTCGGACTCGTACGTGAAGGGTTCCGTACCACCGTACAATGTTTTAAAACGCTGAAGAAACACGTTTCTTGTATGACGACCCCCTTTAGTTTTCAACTTTTTTTATTTTTAGTATTTTTTGTTATAGCGGCCACATTAATACATAATCGGTGAAAATTTCAGGTGCCTAGCTATAACGGTTCAAGAGATAGAGCCCTATGACAGACGGCCAGACAGACAGACGGACAGACAGCGGAGTCTCAGTAATAGGGTCCCGTTTGCACCCTTCGGGTACGGAACCCTAAAAATCAAATAAATCAAGGAACGTGTGCCAATTTCCGTCAAAAGCGACCTGTAGGCGAGAACAAAAGCATTTTTTTTTTTGGCCAATCTTGCAAGTGAGACGCTTCGCTCGCTCGTTCCATTATTGACACCATCATCGTCATCATCAGTCCTAGCAAATGATGATCCTATATTATTTGGGGCCGGCTCTTCTAGGCGAATACTTATATTCTATGCATTGTTTATCTTCTTGCACCAATCTTCCCTACTAATTAATTGTATCTTGTATCATGGATTATATGTAGGTATACCGAGGGCTCTGAATAAAATATATCTCAGATGAAAGCTTTCTTTGTCGCTACTCGAAGTGTACATATGTACATTTTTACGTTTTCCCTTGGCCTGCAACTGCCTAAAATTCTACAAGTAATGGGCCCAAAATTGCGTACGGTTTGGTCGAACAACACGTCTTGTCATTTAAAAATGACAAATATTGTGCTTATATAAAGTAAAAGTCAAAAATAAAGTTAAGATAAGGTCAAGAGGTCGGTTTGCCAAAACGCCGCTTGCTGCCGGTAAAACGTAAAATAATAATATTTTTTTATCGCAAAACACCATTAGCTGCAGTTGAGCCTGGAGAGACGTCATTTTCACACTTATATTTTGTACGCTAGGGCATTTCATACTTACCGCGGTGTTCAAATGGTGAAAAGTTCTGTACAATATGTATTTAAAATTATTTTCAACGTAAAAATGAAATGCCATGCCCTAAATCCTCACTCAAAACTCAAATGATGACATACTTATCACAAAATTTCAGAACTATAATATGTCATTATGAGATACTAGCAGTCCACCCCGGCTTCGCCCGTGGTACACACATAGCCTATGTCACTCGGGAATAGTGTAGCTTTCCAACGGTGAAAGAATTTTTTAAATCGGCCCAGTACTTTTTGAGCCTATTCATTACAAACATACAAAAATAGGTACAAATCTTTCCTCTTTATAATATTAGTGTAGAAGTGTAGATTAGTGCAATTGTGGCAATAACAATAAATCACTAATCTTGTAATTTACTTGGTCATCATTTTTATAGTCATTATTCTCACAGAGATAACTGATTAATATTATGTTTGTTTAGTAGAATTTTATGGGGTTTTTAGGGTTCCGTACCCCAAAGAGTGCCAACGGGACCCTATAACGAAATACTCTTACTGTCTTCTGTGCAATAGCACAGAAGAAGCATAGCGCATAGTGCATAGCGCAGTCTCAGCAATAGCTGAGACTAAGCTGCCTGTCCTTCTGTCCGTCCGTCCGGGTCCGTCAAAATTGAAAGTTTCACCGATTATGTATTACTGTGGCCGCCATTGACTTATACATCGTGTTAATGAAAAAACGCAAAACTTCTCAGATGGTACCTCAGCCCATAAACCTAAACAACTTTTGTTGAAATCATTGATGGCCGCTATAACAACAAATACAAATAATAAGATAAAGATAAAAATTAAAGGGGATCGGCATACAAGAAACGTGTTTTTTTCAGGGTTTTAAAACATTGTACGGAGGTACGGAACCCTTCATGTATGAGTCTGACTCGCACTTGACCGGTTTTTCTTTAATGAGGAAGGTTGGATCTTGGAACCTTATTTAAGTAAGTACTAAAGATTTATTGTTCAAGCAACAAGCTACGCTTAAAAAAATTCAGACTTCAGTATACTCGATAAAAATTGCATCTAAATAGGAAAGTATATTTTTGAAATCAGTTAAAAACAGACTAAAGGTTTGGTAAGAGGGTAAGCTAACGGTAGGGGAGGGGGTGAAAGGTCCCTTTTTCGAAATCAATATTTAGTTTACGATAAAGAGATTCAAGCTTTTAAAAGTAGATAAATTCATGTTTTATCCTCTTCATAATCGTCTCCTTATGTCTGAGGGTCGTGACCATCGTGAGCAGCTCTCCTCACTATGGTTTTCCACAGTGCACGGTCTTGTGTGAGTAGGATTACTCCAAAATCAGAACGCAAGACGTACGTAACTGCGTTTCCGCGTTTCTGTGTCAAGCAACATTAAGCGTTAATACATAAAAATAAAGTCTAATTTGGTTTAATATCGATTATTTCATAGAGTAACCCGCAAATGTAAGGCCCGTTGAGTGTTTGTACGCGCCACCCTACGGACGATATCAGTCCATCTTGTGGGCGGTTTTCCTTGAGACGAGACTGTCAGTTGCGCGGCGCTCACTATGTGGCCGAAGAGATAAGGAGTCTTTGGAGGCACATTGTAGATGGTCGGTTCCGAATGCCTAGTTCTTGCAAAATAGACACATTTGTGCGCTGTGCTGTCCAATTTCTTTGATCTGCGCTGAGCAATCATATTCCAAGTCTCCTGGCTCCTCCAGTCAGATTTTGGTTGGTTGACTTTGCTTGTGACTATTACCCCATTTGCTGTGTGGTGTATTGAATCTTTTAGCTCTAGCCATAAAGCTATTGGCAGAAACAAAGGGTTAAATATCGTTTCAGCATTCTGTGGCATTTTAATGGTCTTTTTTATTTTCCTTTTGTTGACTACCTTCAACCGGATCTTTAGCTGGAAGACAAGCAGTTGATGATCAGACCCATTATCTTTTATTGCTGATCTACATATTTCCCCAATCAAGATGTAGTCTATTTGATAAGGGCGCAATCTATCAGGCGCGGTCCAGGTATATTAATGCTGTGGATGCTATTGAAAACAAGTGTTTGATACGGTTGGACTTTTTCCAGCAGAGAAGTTTAAAAGCCTTATTCCCCTTTTATTACGAACACAAAGACCAAACTCACCAACCACTTCTCTAAGGTGATTATCAGCTGTTGTGTTACCAAAAACCGCATTAAATCGCCAAGCAGCACTGTTATTTCCTTTGATGGTATTTTCCTATATGCCTCTTCTAGTTGTTCATAAAAGTTGTTAATTTTCTCTTTGGTTGAGCTCAAATAAACCTGAATCCGATGATATGCGCATCTATAAAATTTCATAACAATAATTCTATCACTGATGTTATAACATATGGGCTATAGCCCATAATCTTCTCTTGCACTCTGTTTGATACGACAAAGCCTACGTCAGAATAGCTGTTGTTTGGGTTGCTAGAATTGTATACAGTTTTTCCTTTTCCTTCTGCAAAATTACCACTTTCCTTGATATGGGTTTCACTAAGTCTGATCACGTCTAATCCATATCTGTCCATCGTCTCCTTGACAGTTTCTAACTTGCTCGGGGTAGACATTCCACGCACGTTCCATGCGCCAACATTGAACAGCCCGTTTTGTGGTTTTCATTTTATTCTTAGTTCCACCAGTAACCCAATTTCCACAATCAGCCTGCGGACACACTGTCTTGCAGCCGGTAGCAAACTCCACACCAGGTGACCTGGACTCAATGTGGCGCCGGGTGTCAGTGCAGGCATGACAACATACTCGTGGATTTAAAACTGCTCATAATAGTTTTCTTGGGAAAATAGTTGCAGTAACTTCCCGTTCCTTTCCGCACCAGTCTTTTAGAGGTAATTTACCACAATCTTGGCCACTGCAGACGCCCCGATTATCGGGGGGATCAGGTCATTTGCCACCGCCTGATGCTCTGCATCATTACTCGTTTGGCACCAAACGTATAGGGTGGTAGAAGGTAATTCCTACGGACGCGAGTAACACCCTGATGTTATACAATTCGGCAGGCATAATTTAGGCACATTTAAACGGTAAAATTCAAAATATATATCATATTCGGCAGTTAACTAGATTTCTTGTGGTCGGGTCAGGAAATATCATTCCCAGCCCGACCATGCTAAAATATAAATTTACTCAAAAACAGGAAAGCACACTTTTTGGGATATGTAGCACTTAAGGTGAAGATATAGGCAAATGACCTTGAAGTGTGAAATAAATTGTTAACTCGTAAATATGGTGATAATTATGAACTGCCTTTGAAACTATTATTGGTGATCCGTCTAGCTTTAAAACTTGCCGTGGCCACTTTTGGCGGAGGCAAGTTTTAAAGCTAGACGGACTAATGTAAATACTTTCAACGGTGGTTCATAAAATAATTGAAAGAGCTATCTAGTGCATGACGAAGAGCAATATGGAAATTATCTCCACATTTACGAGTTAACAATTTATTTCAAATGAGGGCGCCACTTCAAGGCCATTTGCCTATATCTTCACCTTAAAGGCTAGTCGCATTTCCGTATGCGTCATGTTCGGAAACGATGACACGACAACTCGACACCGACAAGTCCCCACATTCCAACCTTGACCATCCGAACACGCGTAATCTCCGCCATTCCTGAGGTTCTGGGTTCCATCTGAAGCCAGGGCAAGTTGAAAATTTGCCTTTTACAAATTGTCCTGGGTCTGGGGTGTTTATCTATATATGTTTTTATTATAAAATACAGTACCGTTGAATTAGTATTCCATAACACAAGTTTGAACTTACTTTGAGGCTAGCTTAATCAGTGTGATTTGTCCCTATACATATATTTATTTATATAATTTGTGAATATTTACCTATTATCATTTACTTCTTTGTAGGATTTGTGAAATAAAAGCATCATAACTCGGCTTTGTTTACATTAATTTATCTGCAGTACTGTGGAATTGGTTCCTAGAGAATTTGCATAGCAGTAAAGTACCTACTTTACATATCAAGGTTTCTTTACCCTTTCTTACCTCCGCCTTCACCTCCTACCTTGTGTGTTAGTTAGGACTCCTCGCGTCTGAAAGCGCTTGTTCTACGAACCAAGAGGCCTCAAAAGTATTATCACTTTAAGCAATCAAAATAGCAAAGGAGTGCCTCCTAGAAAGGGGCCTCGCTGACGCGACTTCGCCCACGTCTATAGTAGTCTACGCTACGCCTCTGCCCCTTTTCCTTAGCATGACGAATCTAAATATTCTGATTGGTGTAATTTGCGCAATTGGAACCAAATTGTCGCGTTTTTGAGAGCGAATTGTCGGGTGAAAATAAGTCCCAGGAGTTGTCGGGGGCGAAAATAACGAATTTTCGCTCCTAAATTCGTGTGCGATTTATTGAGAGCAAGTTATCGGGAGCAAATTGTCAAAGGTGATTTATATTACTATTACCAATCGATTTTATTGCGCTTGCTGGGTTCGTAGAAAGAGAAAATAATAAAAATCTTTTTATAATACGCATAAATGATCTTTACTTTTCACAACGCAATGACACACTAAACAAGACAAAAGCATATCAAAATAAGTTTGGAAAATCCAAAAGTGCACGCCTCATAGCGGTCACTCAATTTTCACAAAAAAAAAACAGAACTTGAATATTGCATATTTATCGGTGTATTATGAACAAAATAAAAAAATTACTTTTAAATCTTCGCGCCATTGCCCACACAGAAAAGAAAGGTACTGCGCATGTATTGTCAACGAACCTTATTTACATAGATTTAGATATACCAACGATAGGTGGATTTCAGTTTATTGCTAATTATAATTAAACTACTTTTAATTAGACCGTGATTTTCGAAAGGACTTAGTTTTAGATAATACTTAAGCGTATGAAAAAAAGAAGGGTTCGATTTGTTAAGTTTTTCGGGCGTTATCGTGCCCACGCCAGTTTCCATACATACAGACGTCCACGAAATAATTTTCTTAAACACTTGTTTTATTATTATTATTATATAATTTATTATTATTATATAATTTATTATAATTGATTAATTTAATATAATTATAATTGATTAATTTTGCTTTTTGCGCCGAACAAATTACTTTTCTGTTTGTCCTTATGGCTGACTGGGAGAAAATGCTCTTAGCATTAAGTCCGCCATTTGTTAAAAGTATGTTTTACTTTAGAACAATAAAGAGTGTTAAAATTAAAATTAAATTAAAATTATTTTAAAGAACAAAATGTCATTTATAAATATCATGACTGTTGAAACTAGTGTTTTTTCTTGACATTTGTATGTAAATATTATTCTACAAGTACGATAAGAAATAAATACCGACATTTTTAGTTCGAAAAATCACTTGATTTTTGTAAGGCGAGAGTAGAGCACTACCTCAACGCTCCGCTTATGAGGCGTGCAATATAATTTAAAAGAATAATAAAAAGGAGTTCGCAACAATTACTGTCCTGAGATTGAATTGTTGTCGTGATTCTTAAAAACATCTGAATCATTCTGATTAATGATATACCCTGACCACCCTATGACATCACTCTCCTTGACCTCTGCACTTGATATTATTGTATACAAGCAACCTATTAAGTAAGCATACAGCATTTATCGTCATCTTCAATTGTTGTTTATTATGTGTCGTTATTTGTACCTAAACAAGGAATCAAGAACTATTCAAGGTAATCTGACGAGAATCTTGTAAGATACTGATGTGTGGGCAAGGGTGGCACATAGAAACTGTAAAGTAAAAGGATCTAGGCTTTAGTAAAATTTTAGGTAGGTCCTTATTACAATTATACCTTGGTTGTTCTTCTTCGTCTAAGCGCATTTCCGGTTGCATTCTCAGCTGTGCTGCTTCGGAGCCCTGGGTGCGATTTCCTGCTTTTTCTTCTCCAAATATAATATGCATGTCAATGGTCACCCAAGGATGCCAAAGATTTTGTAAAATGGAGAAGAAATAACCGGAACACTTTCAATGATTTGGCTATAGTTTTACAACCAGGCGCCTGCCTCATGTCAACCCTCTTTGGGAATGTATTTGTGCGAAAAGTTTTACAACCGGCCGCCGCCTTACGTTAACCCTCCTTGGGAATGCAATTGTAGCACGAGATGTTTGTGCTCAGTCCTTTAGTCACCTCTTACGACATCCACAGGAAGAGATGGAGTGGTCCTATTCTAACCCAGAACCACACCACACGGTTGTTCAACAAGAAGGAAATAAGAAATATTAACATAAATTATGTGTGAAATAGACATATCAGCTCTTAGCTGCTCGTTTATAATAAATAAAATAAAATAAATAAATAAAATAAATATAAAACTGTAAATCTGATTAGATTTTGACATTATTACTCAATTTATTGCATATCAATTAACTAATACCTACTCAATCAAATCATTGTACTTTATCAACTGTAGAAGTTGAGGTAAGAAGTACTATCCTGTAAGGAGACGGTACCACCCATAAAAACTATTCAGAGACCTAGTAGATGACATGGCTTTTCATATTGATTATGGAACTTGTCCGTGAACTGGAGGTCCTAGGTTTGATTCCCCGAGCAAAGTCAAAGTCAAAATTATTTATTGCTTAACTGTGTATAAAAAGATGATACATAATGTGGTATGTTTCAACAGTTTGCCCTTTCAGGCATGCAATAGTTATACCTATAACAATAAAATCGTAATAATTGGAAGCAAAACAGTTTACACTTATAACCAATACTAAATTGCTACCTTAATATTCTTTATATACCTACTTTCACTATTTTCTGAACAAAAAAATACAATGTTTATATTTTAATAATAATTTACACCAAGTAATTACTTATTTAACCTAAACTATATGTTTCTTCCTCTTTGAGTATTAAAATTAAAATATTCTCTTAAAATATATGCTCAAGTAGCCATGTCTTTAATTTTTTCTTAAATAGCCTACAGTTATATATGCTTTTAATCTCAGTCAGGTAAGTGGTTAAATACTTTTATGCCAGAAATAAAAGCGCTTTTGTTAAAAATTTCATTATTTACAGTTGGTAAGAACAAATCATGCAAATATATTTCTCTTAGGTTACTTCTAAATTCTACTTTTCTTTGAAAGTAGAACATATTATTTTTAACAAATACACAGAGTTCAAGAATATAAATGTTAGTCAGTGTAAGGTGACCCTGTTCTTTAAATATGTTTCTAAGTGATTCATCTGTAAACATATTATGTATAATTTTTAAACATTTTTTCTGCAGAACGAAGGTGCTATGGGCATTCACAGCAGGCAAGCTTATACTAAATTTTAGAGGTCCGTGAAACCCATTCTGCAGTTCAGGGAGTTTCACTGAAATATTTATATTATGAGAATTTATTTTTTTGCAGATAACAAGTAGGCATAGAAAAAAACATGTAAAAATTAATGAAATTGTTGGGTTTTTAGTAATCAATTCTTTATCATTGTTATATAAATACCTTCTTACTTATTATGAAAATTAAAGCAAATATATATATATGTACAATCATAACATGCTATGTATTTTTTTTCTTCTCCCAATCCAATTTAGGTAAAGAGCAAGAGCTATGAATTATTAAAATCCCCCATTTATAAATTGGACTAATTGAACAGGCACTTACTTGAATTGGTGACATATGGTTTTTGCCAAGCCATTGCCAGAGCCACATGGAAGAATGGCTAGAGGTACTTCAGACAGTGCTTGCTGCCAGTCCAGCCGCTCGAACATGCCGTTGAGGACCTCGAAAAGGACTCCGTCGCCGCCCACAGCCACGATTCCCCGCCATGAGTAAACATTCCTCGTCCTGACAAATTCTCGGGCATATTGAGCATACTTTGTTACATGCAGATCGTAAGGAACCTCCGCCTCCTGCAGGATAGGCGCCACTTTAGTCTGGAATAACTCCCTAGCTTTCCCGGGTCCCGACTTTGGATTTAAAAGTATCAACAACTTTTTTTCATTTACGGGTGGCGTGTACGTAATCTGATGCCCCGCTATCAAACACTTCAACGTCACTCTCCACTTTTGGGCTTCCTTGTTGTTATCCTCATATTTGTCATACGACCTGAACCGCAATGTTATTGTAGTTCGCTCTCTTTTCATGGTACGGCGGCTGCGCTTCAGGATGTAAGCGTAAACATAGAGGTATGCGCTGATATCATTTTCATCTAGGTCTCCGCTGTTCTCATCGACAACTTTAAGCTGTTGGGGTCCCACGAGTGAGCTGCAGACACATGAACCAGCACCGGGGCGACGTCTTTTACTCCTCATGCATTTGCTACCAACGATATCTCGTAGTAAAATTGTTTGCTCTTTTGAGTTGCCATCGGTTTCCTTTATCAACGATAATCCTTTTGATGTAAGCCTAACCCGAAACACTGAATTCTTTTTGGACAGGATATAAAATGTTTCCTGAAGGTATACATGTTCTCTTGAATCGGAATGTTCACCTTCCACAACACCAAGCACGTCCTTCCCGTGTTGTGGATCCGCCATGACTGTTTACTTTTTTATTTACAAAAATTGTTGCCACTTCAATTACAAAATTATAAAAAATGTTTATCACGTAGTATTTTCTCAAATGGCAACTACATACATTTCTGAAATACAAAATACATTTCTGAACGAATACGTCAGTGTCATGTAACATGTTCGTGTCATCAAGTGTCATGTGCGAATATCAAACATCAAACTCGTAAGTTGTAAGTTATGTAGTAATTTTTGTCAATAAAATGTGAAGTCAACGAACACGAGTTCGAGCTCGGTAAAAGAACAAGAAAAAAAGATATTTCTCTTATCTTTAGCTACGAAACTTTCTAATTTAGGAGTAACGAATGCAAGTGTACATCAGTGCATAAAATCTGTAACTAAAACATCCGTGTCTCACAATGACGAAGCACAGAATTTTAGAACTTTATAGCGGTATAGGGGGCATGCATTGTGCTTGGAACGGTAATGTGTTAACTTAACTAGAGTAAAAAAATCTATGTGTGTTTACATATCTTGTCAATGATTGTCCTTCTAAATACGTATAAAAATCATCTATCTCTAAGATTACGTTTCAGAGTCCGGCTTGCCTGGTGAAATAATAGCAGCTATGGATATCAACACTGTAGCCAATGAGGTCTATAAACATAACTTCCCTGCAGTAAACTTAATAACCAGAAACATTCAATCTCTAACCCCAACTGAAATCAAGAGTTTTAACGTGAATACTATCTTAATGTCTCCACCCTGTCAGCCATTTACAAGAAACGGAAAATTCTTGGATGATAATGACCCAAGAACAAAATCATTTTTATATGTAATTGATATTTTGAGTGAGTTGGATAATATTGAATATATTTTGATGGAGAATGTGAAAGGTTTCGAGTGTTCCACTGTACGGAATATGTTTGTTGAAAAGCTGCAAGATAACAAATTTAATTATCAAGAATTTCTCTTATGTCCTTCTTCAGTGGGTATTCCTAATTCTAGATTGAGATACTATTGTGTAGCAAGAAGAACAGATGCAGCATGGAATTTTAAAAGAAAGAGTGAAATTGTGAGTTTCTAACAAAAATATTCTCCCCACTTTTGACTAAAGCTGTTGGTAATGCAGCACGATACCATCTTTCCAAGGTACCTACAACCCGGTCACAATATCTGTGCACCTCGCTGGAATGCGGCGCCCCTCCCGCTTCCCCTGTCACCTCTCCGCGCACTCCCTGGTGCGACAGTACGGTTAGCATCTTCGTTGCCGATACACGTCCCGATAATTTTGATAACTTTTTTTCACACCGTACCCAGACCGCCGATATAACGTCACGAGGTCAGGTGCACAGATATTGTGACCGGGTGTAAGATAACTGATAAATTTACACAGTTCATAATTTGAAAAATCCAATTTTCATGTGCCAATGTTCGTGCCAGGCTGCCAAGGCCCTCTATGTCTTTACCAAAAATTGTCAACAATGTTACTGATCTCTTTTGCTCTTGTGAGGGTAACACAAAGAACAAGCAAAGAACAATTTATTTTTCTGAGCAATAACCCATATTTCTGGGGTGACATTAATCATATTATTTGTGGTACTCTGCTGTGGTGGTCTTTTTACACAGTAAAAAAAATTATAGGGGAAAAACAGCAAACTTGTTCAATCATTAGTGGTGTCCAATGGTGTCACATTTTCATATTATTTATATCAGACATTTTCAGTAATTAGACTGTATATTATATGACATGCATTTCTAAATTTTTTTTTTACTACACATTTTCAAAATTAGACTGTATATTATATGACATGCATTTCTAAAGGATGGCTCGGAGACATGGAAACTACTCCACCGACAAGAACGTAGTTCTTAAATTATAGATAGATTTCTACATATTTTTTTTTCATGCAATTGTTTGTTGTGGTTGGCATTTTACCTTTATTTATTTTTCACAGATACATCAACTGCCAAAAGATTTTGGGGAACCATATGCTTTGGGTGAAATATTGGAAACTCCTGTGCCTGAAAAGTTCTTAGTAAAAGATAAAATGTTAAGGAGAGCACATGTATTTGATATTCGATACAAAGACTCTTGCAGATCTTGCTGTTTTACAAAAGCTTATTCTCATTATGCTGATGGCACTGGATCAGTCCTCACTGAAGCAAGTCCAGAAACTGTAGAAATAGGTCTTAAAACAGCCAACATGCATGAATCCGGCAGTGAAGAGTTTTTGCTATGTTTGAGAGAATTGAAGCTACGTTTCTTCACTCCAAAGGAAGTGCTATCTTTGATGGCATTCCCGAAAATCTATAATTTTCCAAATAACATAACTACAAAACAATGCTACAGGTTATTAGGAAACAGTCTAAATGTTAAAGTCATATCGGAGTTATTAAAAATACTGTTTGAATAATAAATAAGTTTTATTAAATCACATTTCAACTTGTCACATTGGTTTATACCTTGCAATATAATTTTTTTACAAAAATCTACCATGACACACAATAGTAGCAATCTAACAGCTAAGGGTGTCCGCTACGTTAAGCAGGCGCACATTGAAATTGAAGCTATAATAAAACCATTTCAAATTGATTAGAAGAAGCGGGTGCACGTGGCGTGTTCAGTCTCTCTGTCACAAACTACTTGTGACAGAGACACGGCATCGTGCGACGAATTTTGCTATCGTTCGCATGTAATTTGTGACAGAGATAGACTGAACGCGTTGCGTGCGACGTAGCAGACGCCCTGCGTGAGTGAGAGGTCAGTAGGATATTATTACCACTCACATACACTTGTGTGCAGGCATGCCTGAAATAGAGAAGTAAAGTAACAACTCTTGGACAACCTATTATTGTGATATGGAGATCTGATAGGTTACAAGAGTTCTATATAGATCCATTACTGAGGACCTGTCGAGCCCTTCTTTTGGCCCTGTAGTTCAACACTCGCATCCTCAACATGACAGCAATGGAGGAGGCTGCTCCAATTACAAATGACCAGATGGTGAATTTCCAATATGCTCTCTCTTCCAAGTATGCTACTCGATCACAGCTGAAAAGAAAATGTTTCAAATATCATTATGTTACGGGGATCATGTTCAAGGCAAATTGTCCTAAATTAATTTTAAATGATTGAGGTCTAGAACAAGAAAGACTAGCACCGTCGGCTGCGGCAGCGTAATGACTGGCTTGGCACTGAAAAAAAGCACCATATAAACAACCAGTGCCAGCTTGCTGGTCACTTGCAGCGAGGTTTAGACGCCTAAAAATAGTCTGGGTCTAAACCAGCCTTAATCTTTTATGGATGTTGATACTTGGATTGGTGAAAACAAGCGGCATGAAAATATTAAAAGCTCCTCTATGCTTGTGAAGATACGCAGTTGACTAAACTCAAGGTGCGCTACATAACGTAACCATGGAATTCAAAAAAAGTTCGAGTTTCAAAGTAATAGATCAACTCATTGTAAACATCTTCTTTAGAAGTTTATATAATTTCAATATGATTACCTTCTGGTTACTGTTTCTCCATTCTCACATCGCAAAATTTCTTTGAAGCTTGTGTGCTTACAAACACCTATGCTCTCACTTTTGATTTCAAAGTCTGAAACACATCAAGCGTTTTATTAAAGTGTGCTTAATACAAGAGTTATAGTAACAGACCAGGTGGTCTACTTCTTTCTTTAAAACGAAAATCTTGCAAAATCTATTATAATAATACACATGTATCTGGTACCTGTACAAGGATGGCATTCGCTGATTATCTTGAAGGCTTTATGCTGGTAACATGTGGAATTAGTCTCTGTAGGAAATGTTTTGTTTTTCCTCTGGCTGCCAGAAAGTGTGTCCGCCAAATGAGATTCTAATATCAACACGACTAAAGTCAAGCTATAAAACATACAAATTATTATTGTTCGTTTAATCATATTTCACATATTTAAAATGAAAACAAACCATACTTACATTCCAAGACTTACAGTTCCTAGTAACATACACCGCTTTGAACACGTCTCAATCATTTTTATAAATTGTGTAAGCTAAGCTTTCGTTTCACTAGTTTACAATATTTCCTTGCTAAATTAAACAAGAAAATTTAGATTTTTACGAAAATTCAACAAAACAAGCAACCATTTTTTGTGTAGGTTTCGAAAGTCAAAGAACTAATGTCAAAGTCATGTCGGCAAAATAAAAAACCATAGAGTCGATGTCTTGTTTTTTGTAGGCATCGGTACTAAAACAACCAATGGTAAGAGAACTGGAGGCTTACCACGACCCTTATAGCAGGACCTAAACTGAACAGCCCTGCTAATTCGTACCAAGACACCCATTATAGCAGGTTTGCAGCAGGATTTTTTATGCTGACGTCACAAAAGTTCACAAAACCGTTCACCACTTTTGTATGGACTATTCGTTGCATTGGCATACAATAGTAGCAATAAATATTTTACTTGTAATATTTTTAATTCACAATATCAACATTAACAACACAATGTAGTTTTAAGTTATTTATTTAAGCTAAAACAACAGACATATTAACAGTATTAGTTTATATATTTTGCCTTACAGGTTTCTCTGGTTAGATGCTCTCTGAGAAGTAAGTTTTAAATGCAAAACTTTAGGATTCACCAGAAGCCTATATACAGATAAGATAAGCTTGAGAGCCAGAGAAGCTGAATTACTGCCTCCTTTGGCATCTATGATTGAACCAGTGAAACAGCAGATTGTTGAACTTCAGTAGGTATCTTTACAAGGCAAGATCTGATTGCACGCGTCGCGTCTGGTTTATTCGCAGTAATAGGTAGGTACCTAAAAGAAATTAAAAGTTTAGATTTCATGTCACACAATCTACTAATATCAAATACGTACTTTGTTTGAAAATCCTTTTTATTCATAAATAAATAGTTTCACTAGTCACTACATTACACTACTACAACTTTTTTACGTTACTTACTAATAACCTCTATATTTATTTAAGTATTATACTTAAATAAATATAGAGGCTATTATTATTATTATAGAATAGAAGTGATGAATAAACAAAGTTTTATCACATTACCTAAGTAGTATTATAATAATCCAAAAGAAAAACTATACTTACATAATAAAATTAATGTTACTTACGACATGGTTATAGAGAAAATAATCATAAGATTCTGTGCTTTAATTTACGATGATGCTGACAGTTAAATTAACTTCAGTGTCCAACCCCGGTTTTCCAATAACTGTTTATCTCACCAACTCAAAAAAGACATGATAATGTGAAGACAAACAAATGGACATTTATCAAGTGATTGCTCCACTTCAAGCATTAAAGAGAATAAACATTTAAGATTTTTACGAATTCACAGATAGACCTCCAATGTACGTAGGTACGTATTGCTCTTTGTATACCTACCTAAACCTAACCTATAAATTGTATCATCCTGTCATCATCCTTTTTTGCTCTTTGTATTGTATGTTTTTAATTTTAGTTAGGCAGATTTCCGCAAAACAAAAACCAAAGATAACAAACAGTTCACCAGGGTCTATTCTCTTGTATGACGAGATTTTGCACATGCACACATGCATAAATTTTGTATGTGTGCGCGTGCTATTGAGTGCCATTTAAAAAAAAAGATATCTAAAAAAAATCAACAATCTGGCACCACCGAATGCCACCGATCGTCAAATTGACAAGTAAAGTTCAATATTGCTATTAACAGATACTTATTACAAATTGTGTACAATTTCGGACTTTTTAATCCTTTTATAAATGTTGCTTAGGCATGTTAAAATTTTTAACATTGCATAGTTATCAGCATCATTTTACACAAAATGAAAGTACAATCATACATCGAAGTCATTTAATATCAGAAAACCTAGATATTATTTTTTTATTGATTTTTGTGTATTTTTGTGAAACATCACCTAGTAATATTGGTATTACTCTATTCCCATGCCAACTTAGGGTATTTTACCTCAGATTTAGAGTAAAATTTATCCAGCCGGCTATTATTAGGGTATGAATTTTTCTAGGGTATTTCTTAGATTAGTTAATTTACTTACGGTATTTTTTAGGGTATCAGCATTTGAGTTTTTTTTTTAATTTTTATATGGGAAATTCTACAAACGCGATCAGGATTCGTACGCACCGATGGTCTTACTTGCAGCTTGTATGTGTGATCCCTTTCTTTTCTCTTTAAAACGCTAAAAAACCACGTTTCTTGTATAAAAGACCAACCCTTTTATTTTTAACTTTATCTTATTTGTAGTATTTGTGATAAAAGTTTCAAGTGTCTCGTTCGCTATTACGGCTTAGGAGATAGAGCCCTGTGACAGACGGAAAGCGGAGACAGCGGAGTCTCAGTAATAGGGTCCCGTTGGCACCCTTTGGGTCAATATTAATAAATATGTAATAATTATTGATATTCTTTCAAAACAAAAAATCTACTTCAGTACCAGAAAAGCATATATAAATAAATATTCAAACAATGGTATACTTAGACGACATTTTTTTCTAGTTATTTTCGTTTCAAAAACAAACCACACGACCGATTTTAATAAAATTTCTATTGGACCACCTGGAAAGTAACCTTTCAAACAAAAAAAGAATTTTCCAATCGGTCCGGGCGTCCTTGAGTAATCGGGGAACATACATAAAAAAAAAACCAAAAGATTCCGACGAATTGATAACCTCCTCCTTTTTTTGAAGTCGGTTAAAATACTGAAGTAGAAGGAAATTTTAATTAGGGTATATTTTCAAAATAATATAGGATCTAGGGTAAAATTAGATTAAGCCTCGGGTAAAGTCAAAACTTGACCTGGCAACACTGCCGCCCGGCCCGCGGCCGCCATTACGATTAATAAATAAATAATAAATAAATATATAGGGACAAATCACACTGATTAAGCTAGCCCCCAAAGTAAGTTTTTTTTTAAACTTGTGTTATGGGATACTAACTCAACGCTTCTATATTTTATGTTAATGCATATATAGATAAACACCCAAGACCCAGGACAATTTGAAAAAGGTCATTTTACAACTTGCCCTGGCTGGAGATCGAACCCAGAACCTCCGGATTAGCGGTCTAGCGTGTTAACTATTACTCCACGGAGGTCGTCAAAATTTTTTGTGTCGATCGAGTACATATTTCTTTCCGCATTAAATTGTAACGTTTAACCTTGTTAAATTGAAGTGTTAACAATTGTCAACTAAAGAACGTTTTGTTTAGTTTTAGTTGCGCATGGACGTTTTGACGTGACAACGTCTTAAATTAGGTTGCGGCTGGGAGTCACTTATGAAAAAGTGTAACGCTCGGTAACGTTACGATGAGTCACCGAACGAGAGAGAGGCCCGCCGAATGCCTTGCGTCTCTCTCCCACTCAACTATGATCGGTCTGCGTTGTCACGTAAAATCTTCGCCCGTAAAACCGACTTTACAGGCAACCATTTTTTTACACAGTTTTAGTATAGTTACGATGACAGGACGTTTAGTCTAGGTTTAGTGGTGTTTATTATTTTGTTTTGTGTATATAACTGTACAACTATTCTGAAACAATCACGAGTAATCTGAACATCCATAGAAAATGCGCAAAGTGTAGTAAATCACGCGCCGAAGATATGACTGTCTCGTATCACAGATTTCCAAACACCGGCATCGCGAATATCTAGGTAAGTAAGAGCACATAGGTATAAGAATTTTATTCCCTTAAATTTAATTGATTTAATATATTCAACTATTTTTCAAATTAAATTAATATTATGTTCATTTATAGATTTAGTAACTGTAGTCTGCAAATCCACTCCGGGTTATGTACAGATCCCTTGGATACAGATATGTATTATATGTATATTATGTACAGATACCTTAAAGTGTATGTGTTTAATATATTAAATCAATTAAATAATAACAATAAAACAATGTTAAGGCACCGAAAGTTTTCAATATAAATTATTTTCTACCTCTGCAATAATTTGACAATTTTAATGTGATTTTTTACACCATGGCAACGTAAGAATATAAAAATAAATTCAAATGATTATGCCAGCCAGTAAGAAAACTTTAAAGTATGAAGGTTTTAACAGTATGTATAATATCAAGATGATCGGTTGACTTCACTTTTGAATTCATAATATTAGTAAAGATAAAATTACATTATTTTACACATAACACAGTAATTATTCAACAGTTTTACACATTATTTTAGGCCAAATCCTTTGACTGCTCTGGCGTAATTATATGGCTCTGGGAGTACAGAGAAGGTTGTGCTCCTGTAATATATAACCCGTGTGGTTCCGGGTTAGAATAGAACTACTCCATCTCTTCCTGTGGATGTTGTAAGAGGCGAATAAAGGACTAAGCACAAACATCTCGTGCTACAATTGCATTCCCAAAGAGGGTTGACGTCAGGCAGGCGGCTGGTTGTAAAACTATAGCCAAATCATTTAAAGTGTTCCGGCTATTTCTTCTCCATTTTACAAGGTCTTTGGCATCCTTGGGTGACCATTGACATGCATATTATATTTGGAGAAGAAAAAGCTAGAAAGCGTCCCCGGGCTCCAAAGCAGCACAGCTGAGGATGCAACCGGGAATTAGCTTAGACGAAGAAGAAGAATATGTATAATATACGTATTTAAACTGATAGTTAAATTTGTATTTCTTTTATTACAGAGTGTACAGCAAGCAATAGTTGCTGGTCCATCACAGCACATCACAAGATTTCCCTATTTGTGTGAATACAGAACCCGGACGGCACGGCCCTGACGGGAAAACGGACATGGACGGCCCGTCCTGTCCCGATGTTGAAGATGACCCGTTAATGTGTGGACAGCGCATAAGGTAGTTGTTTGAAAATTTATCGAGACTTTGGAAAACGAATGGTGACAATCAATTTAATGTTTATTTAAGAGATCGAGAGTTGTTATATAAGAAGTATATTCTAATAAACCTTTTTTACCTCCATTGCTTGTTTCACATTTTTATCAACTCTTGACGGAGACCAACTGCGAAGTAAATTGTGATATCGGTCATGAAAAAGTAATAAAGCCGTTATTACATTTACCTTCACAGATAGTTTCTGTCAGTCAGCCAGTACCTAACCTTTAAGGCTAGGTGAGTTCACAGCTCGCAATACTGTGCGTGTTTTTGAAAAATAGTAGTTTAACTATAGTGATTTTTCAAAAACACGCACAGTATTGCGAGCTGTGAACTAACCTAGCCATAATAAATTAAAATTCGAATATTCCCGCCCGCGTTTTAATAACAATGCTATTCCGCTGCAGCGCTAGTGGCTGTCAGTGTGTATGTCTATGGTTACATTTTTTTTATATGGAGTCACTGTTCTTCTCTCGTTAGAGAGTATTATTTTCTTTGCAGTTCACCATCCAGGAATAACAATTTAAAAAACGTTTAGCTATAATATAAGGACGTCATCATGAAGTTATAGTATAAAGGAAACTTCATGGACGTCATGGTAGGATTTACAGCAGGCTTGCTTTTGAATTACAGCTCAACAGCCATGCTTCTGAATGGTTTTATAAACAGTCACGGTAGACCTCCTGTATGAATGTGCCTTAAGTCGGCTTAAGTTGATCGGTGTCTAGCAAAGATCCATTTTTAGGGTTCCGTACCCAAAGGGTGCAAACGGGACCCTATTACTGAGACTCCGCTGTCTGTCCGTCTGTCTGTCTGTCTGTCTGTCTGTCTGTCTGTCTGTCTGTCCGTCAGTCACTGGGTTCTATCTCTTGAACCGTAATAGCTACACACTTGAAATTTTCACCGATTATGTATTACTGTGGCGGATATAACAACAAATACCAAAAATAAAAAAAAATAAAAAAATTAAAGGGGGTCGTCACAAAAAACGTGTTTTTTAGCGTTTTAAAACATTGTACCGTGGTACGGAACCCTTCATTTACGAGTCCGACTCGTACTTGTCCGTTTATTCCCTTCTGTCGTAATTGACGTGAAAAATTTGAACCAATCAAATCGATGTGTCTATTTGTTGATTGGATAATTCAATGCGTTATAAAATCCAATTGGGTAAAATTACTGATTTTTAATTTTCCTTTTGTTTAAAATTATCTAGTCGCCATGTTTGTTGAAAACGTAAACGGAAAAGAAAGCGGCTTTTTTATGTAAGGTGTAGTCCAACAAAAATACTGTTTTCTGTTAGAGTGATGTGAACAAGTTACTATCTTTTACTACTCGCTACCTTCTAAAAAATAAAAATCATGGCATTACCAGCAGAAGTCTCAAGACCTTTCAATCTGTATGTGACCCATGTGCATGGAGATGGTCACTTTCTGAAGATAAGTGGGCAGCTCGATAAACAGACTTCCTTGATGTTAGAGTCCCTGTTCGAAAACGCTCGAGAAAACTTGGAGAAAGGCGTAGGAGCCGTGCCCCCGGCCGCTATTCATGAAGGTATCATTTGTGCCGCCAAATACAGAGATGGTATATACTACCGAGCAAAGATCACGAATACGACCAACCTCGCCACAGGGTTAGTCGGCGTACACTTCATCGACTATGGTAACAAAGACACCATTTCATTGAGCACTATTAGGTTTTTGGACAGCTATGATCCTATGTTTCTACAACTACGTGGCCAAGCTACTGACTACTACCTTTCACGTCTCATGCAGCCCTCTGGTAAATGGGAAGAGCCCCTATTATTGAAACTCCAAAGTCTGATATGCTATGCTGAATATCCAGCTACTATAGAGGTGCACACTCGTTCATTGCCTATTATTTCCATTCAGTATAAGGGAACAGATTTATCTACCCATCTTGTCACCAATAGATTAGGTGTTGCTCTGCCTGTAACTAAACAAGAAGTATTACTCCTGCAAATGTCTGGGGACTCGCAGCAATTACCCAACTGGCAACCGAGTTTTATAAATGAGTCCCCAACTTATCCTGAACATGTACCCTTTATTATGCATCAAAACTTTCCATCTAATCCTGCATCAGCCATGAGAATACAACAGCAAAATGTTTCATTGCCATTTAATGGTGCACTTCCTTCCCCGTCAATGATCAGCCAAAGACTAGTTGTAAACAGGGTGGCTAGAAACTCGGTCAACTTAAAGCCTTCTAGACAACCACAACTTGCTGTGACTTCTCCAATCTCAGTGCCAGCTACTCCACCACCACTGACTCCACCAATCAACTTGAACAAACCACCATCGCCCAAGAAGTCTGCCACATACAAAAGCAGATTGCTGGAATTGAACTCTCAGCATAAAGTTTGTGTGTCATTTGCTGAAGAAGGGCCCGATTTGTTTGCAGTACAGTTGGTAGGCGATGCAAAAAAATTCCAAGACATGATGGATGATATTAACAAAAGACCGCATAGCAGTCTCACAGAACCACCGATGATAGGCACTGTGTGTCTCGGCCGAATGTCTGGAGACCGTATTATTTGCAGAGCAATAGTTATGAATCTATCTGGTTCCCAGTGCAAACTGTTCTTTGTTGACTTTGGAGACACAGAAATGGTCTCCTACTATGATATTTTTGATATACCTGAGGAGTTTGTGAAGCCCAATGTGTTTGCAATGAGGTTTTGTTTGTCTGGTGTGAAAAAATTGGAGAAAGGGCCGCATTTAACAGAGTCCTTTAAACAGCTAGTCAATGGTAAAGTGCTTACCTTGAGAGTTGTGGCACCTGAGGGGCCCCCACTCATTCAGTATGGGGAGTTATATTATGATAATAAGAATTTACTGGACATATTGATGATAAATATGAAGGAGAGGCTGCAATTCAAGTGGATGGAGATGCTGCAGCTAGGAACTCGGCAGTCTGTGCTGGTATCTTATGTAGACAGTTGCATCAAATTCTTCGTGCAGTTATCAGATAATATTGACGAGTTAAATGCTGTCATGGACGCTGTTAAGACCCATTGTGAGAATAGTTCTTCCCCGGGAGAGTTGCCAGTAGGTGCAGCTTGCTGTGCACGCTTTCCGGATGATGATAACTGGTATCGGGCTAGAGTGAGAGACCTTAAGGCGGGAAACAAAGTAATGGTTGCATATGTGGACTACGGCAATGAGCAGGAAGTGGATGTGTCAGACCTGAGGACAATTACGCCTGAGCTTATAAGGCTGCCAGCTCAAGCTATGAAGTGTGCATTGAAGGTGAGTATTTTAATATTATTTCATCATTCACGTCATGTCAAAGGTATTTATTCAAATACAAAAATTGCTTTAATGAAATTTTATAAAAGCAGTTTCTGCATTTAAACCAACTACGATGATACAGCTTTACTAGAGTTTACTAAAATGTTACTTAATCACAATAGTTTCCCTTAGCATTGAGAAAGACATTTAATGATCTCAATTAGAAATTAAAAGGCTTTCTTATAGTACCATTTATTCTCAATTTTCCTTGATAGGGCTTCGAAAACAAACCAATAGAGACGAAGACGTCAAATCTCCTGGAAATGCTGGCGTTAGAGAAGACTCTAATGGCGCATGTCGTGGGGGTCCTGTCCAGTGACACTATGCTGGTGTCTCTCATAGATGACACTGTCAACCCCCCACTGGATGTCGCTCGAAGGATGACGCAGCTCTCCCAGCCAAGGAGTAATGCTGAGGTACGTGATTTAAGACGACATTTTAACAGTGTAACTGGAGAGTTTATCAACTTTGGCTGGTAGGCGGTTGGTGTCCCGACGCAATAGTACAGAAAGAAGAAAGAATCTCCTAAGGTCCCGCGCAATATGCGTCCCCATTCCCCGTCCTCGCACCTCCCCCATTCTCGCCTTATCAAGGGTGTTGAGCGGGCGAACACACATGCATTGACGTGTGCACGGATGTATAGTTTCGTTTGTAGTAGTAGTAGGCATAAATGATACTCCGACATGAACTCCATGAAAGCAAAAGATGTGGGCACAACATTCTCAAAATGTATAAATTGGTAATATTGAAGTTGTTGAAAACCACAACTTCAAATACTAATTTTATGGAATTCATAACTCTATTCATAATTATAATTAATTATGTATGACATAACAAAAGAAAAGGAAAGATTGAAGGGAAAAGAGGACCAGGAAGACCGAGGCATAGCTATATGAAACAAATAAAGGAAAAGGTGAACGTCGTGTCGTACAGCGAAGTAAAACAACTGGCAGATAAGACAGACAAATGGAAGAGAATTCATACTTCACCGACAAGAGCATAGCTCTTAAATATAGATAGATAGACGTAACAAAACAAATAAAATCGGCTTTGCAGTGGCATTGGCGTGCAGAATATACAGTTTTGCATCAGTTGGAATAAATTTATGCTGGATTGTCTTAATTGTTATACCGTAGGTAGCTGCCGTGCGATGACCGCATTTTTGAGCTCTATTAGAGATATTGGTGATATGCAATCGCGTCTATAAAATATTGGTAGTAGAAAAATAAAGTTAGTATCTACAAAAAAATCTTAAGTTATTATACTGACGCCATATCTGCAGCTCCCCCGAAACATACCTGTTTGCCCCCCAACCCACTCCCCCCTTTAGAAACGACCTGGCCTGAGCTACGAATCCGCCACTGCATTACATACATATACAAACTCACTAAATTGGTATGGGTTTTTAGCCTAAGTTTTTTCCACACAGCCCAAAGCCACGACACCGATCCGCAAAGAGGCGCCAGAAAGCTTCAGTTCCCCGGAAGGCAGCGTCCCTGACGACAGTCGCAAGAAGAGTTTCCGCCGTGAGAAGAGCTTTAAAGACGAACGCAGGCCCAAAGAAGGCAATGAAGAATTCAGCCAGAGAAGTGGCAGTTTCCGCGGCAGGTAAAATAAACTATATCATCCATGTATACAGGGTCTTACAAAATATACTAAAACTATTTTAATGCTGAATTCAGTCCATGATACTGAACAACTTAACATAAAGACATATATTGAAATATGAATATTAATATAATATTAATATTAGACCGCTATCCCGGAGGTTCTGGGTTCAATCCCCAGCCAGGGCAAGTTGGAAAATAGCCTTTTTAAACTTGTCCTGGGTCTTGGGTGTTTATTTATCATAAAATATAGTATCGTTGAGTTAGTATCCCATAACACAAGTTTAAAACTTATTTTGGGGCTAGCTTAATCGGTGTGATTTGTCCGTATATATTTATTTATTAAAAATATTTTTTGGTGTCCCATAAAAATTGACCGACCAGCTGACATATGTTCCTTGGGGAAAGTTGTTCAGTATTATGGACTTAATTTTGCCTTAAAATAGTTTCGGTATATTTTGTGAACCCTGTATACAAGCTACAGCAGTTTGGATACATTACCATCATCATCATCATCCAGGTCTTTTTTAGCCTCCACTGCAGGAGCTCGACCCTCTCTGTACTACAGACGCCATTAGCCAGAGCAGGCAGAAGATTTGGCCTACACTATCTACGCTGGCCAGACGGGTTGGAGAGGTCTTATTGATTTTGAAAAGCTTTATTTAGCTTGTGTTTCCTAAGTCGCCTTCTACGACATTCACGGAAAGACTTGGAGTGAATAAAAAGAACTTGCAAACGTCTCTATTTTTGGTACACTGGTATTCGTTTGACGTAGAAGAAGCGACAACAAACTGCACTGCAGCATTTTCTCCAAATAAGTTGAAATAAATGATTTTGACTCCTGTCATTTTTTGTTTTTAACTTTTTATTTGTTTTTTTTTTGTTGTGATTTGCACCATAATCTTAAATATCTCAAATATGATAAAACAGCTCCAAAATGTCGCATTTCGGATAACCGAAGCCGCAATAACGTGGATTCCTATGCGAACTGACTATAATAGTTCAGTTTTTGCTGTTCCACAAAAAATAGATTACTGACTCATGGACTTGACCTTCGGTTCGGTTCTTTGAACCCCATTCCGCCAGTCCAGTGCAGTTCTGTGCGTCCAGATAACATGTATAGGTAATATTCATTTGTCTCCGCTTTAATTATTGTAGGGTATGTGCTGATAGGTTTGTGTTTTGTGCAGGGATAAAGATGGCTTTGACAGATCTGGGCCGGGACGCCATAGCGAGAAGTTTGGCGGGAGGCAAGACAGAGGCGAAAGGTATGTCGTTTTATTACTTTTCTGTCGGCATTTATGTAGTCACCCATTACATTGATTCAGTGTTCTAATCGTATTGTAAACTGTTTTCAAGATAAAAAGAGAATTACTCTTTAAAATATTTGAGCTAGAACGCTGCACTTGGCTGGAATTCTATTTACAATCACGATAGTCATAACAATTATAAATAAAATGTGAGTAGATCAATAGTGAGTCGCTAATCTTACATAATTTCTTGCATTGGATTTCATTCCTTCAAATGCTGACATTAGTAAACAGTCTAGCTTCAAAGCAAAATAGCATTTAATTAGCTAAACGGAGAGCATAAATTCCTTTGTATTTAAATTTCGCCGCGCTAAGCTTTCATTCTATTCACGCGTGACGCAAGCGTTTTTTGTTCGGCGTCGTCGTAAACTTACTAGTAGTTACTCGTATTAAATGATATATAGTTTCAAAATAGTTATTATGGGCCAGAGTATTTAGTAATTATAAAGGTACAGATGATAATGTTTTAATAACTACTTCACGTTATATCTATCTGTCAGTTACAAGAAAGCATAATGATAGAGTACAACCGTAGTGTGAGGCGCTCCGCTGCTTTCAAACAAGAAATAAGTGTATTTTTATTGGACATTTCTAGTTCTTATTGGCATAGCGTTTTACACTTTTTTCTGTGATTAATGCTTTAATGTAACATGACACTAGTAAGTAACGATTTGAAATGGTAACTACTTGGGAACGCAGCTGTTGCACTTGGTGTTTGTGCTTAATCCCTTGGTCGCCTCTTACGACATCCACGGAAAGAGATAGAGTGAGTGTAGAGTGATATACTTACTATAGGCTGTAGTGTAGCACACACTAAGTAGGTAATAATGATGTCGATGGAGTGAAGCGGTAAATGGTTTAGGAGGAATATAAAACCCAGAGGTCTCTGGTTCGATCCCCGCCCGGCCCGATTTGCACTTCGTGAGTTTGCAGAGTAATCTTGACTTATCTACGGTAATTTTCATCCACCACTACTTGTTTCCTGTGAAGGTAATCATGAGGAAACTTGCACACTAGTTTCACTAGTGTGTAAGGTAAGAATGACTTTTTACCCGACTTCAAAAAAGGAGGGGGTTATCAATTCGACTGTATGTTTTTTTTTTAATGTATGTTTGTTACGTGATATCTTCGCCAATTGTGAACCGATTTTGATGATTCTTTTTATTTGAAAACCTTTACCGAATGGGTCCCATTTTAATTTGGTGAAGATATGATGAAGAACTTTGGAGATATGGAAGAAACTCCTAAAAAAAATTGAAGTTGGTTGTTTTTTTTTGTTAAAAATTTTATGTCACTCACTAGATGACAGTCATTGAGCTAAGTCAGATGCTTTAATGCAGCTCGAAAAAGGTGACACCAGTGTTAACTTTTACATACTCGATAAGAAGGTCCTTGCGTCCTTAGCACTAACAACGTTCGATTTCTAATTTTATACCCAACTGCGCCAGAAGGAAGGTAATGTTTTTCGAGTGTATGTATATTTCTTTGGCACGCTCTGCAGCCCAAACCGCTTGATGGATTTTAGCTTGAGAGTTGTCGTTAGATTAGACAACTAAGACAAATCTTAAATTTAGAAAAGCAAAAATGCGCCCATTTTTTATTTTATTTAAAAACTTATCGAGTGGGGTATCAAAATAAAGGATTTTATAAAAGGACTAGCTTTTGCCCGCGGCTTCGCTCGCGTCCTTTCTTAGCAGATGCCAACGTCATAACATCTACCTGCATGCCAAATTTCAGCCCGATCCGTCCAGTGGTTTGGGCTGTGCGTTGATAGATCACTATGTCAGTCAGTCAGTCAGTCGGCTTTGAGTTATATATATTTAGATTACAAAAGTATATAACGTGTAACAAAATATACTGAAACTATTAAAAGGGTGAATTCAGTCCATGATACTGAACAACTTTCCCAAAGGAACATATGTCGAAATATGAAAAACAATTTTTGGCTTTCCCTACAAACTCGGATCAGCTGATCGGTCAAGTTGTATGGGAGGTCAAAAATTATTTTTCATATTTCGGTATATGTTTCTTGGGGAAAGTTGTTCAGTATCATGGACTGAATCCACCCTTAGAATAGTTTCAGTATATTTTGTTAGATCCTGTATACAACGAATGTATGTGAAATGCTGAAAAACAACATGTAACCTTGCTCATCCGAGCGTGTTCCCGGTTGCATTCCTAGGCATACGGCTGTTGTATCTTTCCATTTTAATTTTGTATTTTTTTTTAGTATAATAACTTCATACGTTGTATTACGTATACAGAGGCGGCGGGAAGCCCTGGGAGAGGCCGCAACCAGCGCCCGCGGCTGCGGCGGCCGCCTTGCCGGATGACGACGGCTGGGACGAGACGCCCGCCCCCGCGCCCGACGCGCACCAACCTGCCCCCTCTAGGCCTTTCAACAGAGACAATAGGGACAGTCGGGATCGGTAAGTTACTCTATATTGTTTGACTCAATCACTTATTAGTTACAAAATGTGATGTAACATTAGCACATTTAAAAAAAATATATTAATTAAAATTTATTATTTGACTAGCTGTGCCCGCGACTTCGTTCGCGTGGTTGTCGGAATGTTATATAGCCTAAAGCCTTCCTCTATAAATGGACTACCCAACAAAAAAAGAATTTTTCAAATCGGACCATTAGTTCCTGAGATTAGCGCGTTTAAACAAACAAACAAACAAACGAACAAACTCTTCCGCTTTATAATATTAGTATAGATGTTAGAATAAATTTAAACTAATCAAAGACTAAAAAAAAAATTATTGACTTGTAAAAGTGCCTGCAAATGTACAATTAAACTGAGTGTTTACTAAATGATTTGTTTCGGATGCTTAGGCGCTGCCAGAATAACTTTCAGTATTGCATCTAAATATCTCTAAATATGGCGTTCCTGTTATTCCTGGTGACGGGTGTAATGGTGGGTGTCAGATTTTTTCGAGAGGCAAAATCTAAATATGTTATAAAAAAAATATGCCGCCCCAATTAAAGTTATTTCTGGCGACGAGGTGGAGGGGGGAGGGGAGGTAAATAGGAGTCTTTAAGTTGCCTTCTCTAACCTCCTTCCGCTGCCCCTTTGTGGTTCACGGGAGTGGACGGAAGGAGAAAATAAATTAATTTTTCATTTATTTTCTTTGCTCAACCCAGCTCCATGTTTATATGGATGGTTCAAATCAAGTACTAACATCAGTCTACATTTTATAATAAGACCAGACCAGTTATTTACTCAGGAAGGTTTTAGAGGGTATAGTGACTGCCAGTAGACAGATTTTTAATTGTTGATTTGATTAAATTAACGCGATTAACCGCCTTAATGGAGTTTCCTGGATGTTACCTAAAGAATTACTTCCCAGTAGTCAGTGATGCTTGACGGATATAAAAATTGACGGGTTCTAGGCGATTTTCAAGAATAAAAAAAGTGGCCAAGTGCGAGTCGGACTCGCCCATTAAGGGTTCCGTAGCGGCAAGTAAGATTTTATGATTTATGACGTATTAAAAAAAAAACTACTTGATCTCGTTCAAACCAATTTTCGGTGGTAGTTTGCATGGTAATGTACATCTATATTTTTTTTAGTTTTATCATTCTCTTATTTTAGAACAATCCACATTCCACCCCCCCACCCCCCCGGTCCCCCTTCTATTTTTATGTGAAAATCTTAATGCGGTTCACGGAATACATCTACCTACCAAGTTTTAACAGTATATTTCGGAAATAAGTGGCTGCGACGTACGGCAGACAGACATGACGAATCTATAAGGGTTCCGTTTTTTGCCATTTGGCTACGGAACCCTAAAAACCGGTCAAGTGCGTGTCGGACTCGTACATGAAGGATTCCGTACCTCTGTACAATGTTTTAAAAAATGAAAAAAACACGTTTTTTTTTGTATAACGACCCCCTTTAATTTTTTAACTTTATCTTATTTTTAGTATTTTTTGTTATAGCGGCCACAGTAATACATAATCGGTAAAAATTTCAAGTGTCTTGCTATTAAGGTTCAAGAGATAGGGCCCTGTGACAGACGGACGGACAGACAGCGGAGTCGGAGTAATAGGGTCTCATTGGCACCCTTTTGGTATGGAACCCGAAAAAACATCAGTTATATCTGACATATTTATGCATTGTTATTTATTATATTTTCAGGAATACGCTGTAACATAGCTATTTGGCACAATATAATTTATATAAATAAATAAATAAAATAAATAATAATTTATATAGATATTTTTTACTTGTATACAACACACACTGTTCTCCAAATTTATCACTTTTGATGGCAATACAAATACATTACGTAACATCCCGCTACTTGCATAAGAGTGCGCGTAAATCGCTAACAATTGCACTGTCCCAATTATTTGTGTTTTGCCAACACAATTTCAAACGTCATTTCGTTGCTTTTTCTATTGGGGAAACTGTATCGGAGACCATTTCAAATGCATTATTCAAGTCTTTTCAGGCAACGCCTTTCTAAATATTCGATTTTTTCAGCTCACCTTTTTGTGTGGTTATTATATGACGATTTCTATGATTTATTATAAATGTTGAAGAGATTGATGAGTGTAGATGAAGCGAAAGAGGTCTGTCAGGATCGTAGCAAGCGGAGGTCCATAGGCTCTGCCTACCCCTGTGGGAAACAGGCGTGATAGTATGTATGTGTGTATTGTAAATGTTTACACAAGTTTTGATTTTACTTTATTAAATAAATTAAAGTAATAAATAGATAAGGACAAATCACAATAGTTGAGCTAGCCCCAAAGTACGGTTATATATATGTCGCAGTTGAATGGGATAATTCACAAATTCACGAAACCTCTAGCTGATTGGCATTACAGCTCGGTTTTGTAAAACAGCGAACCCTAATACGCGGAATGGAATGAACGACTTGTATTCATCCATGCGGCTAGAGAAGTTGTTGAACAATTATATGTAAAGAAATTATATACAATTTAGAATGCCTACGAAGTGGCAATGTGGCAAAGTGTCCTATCCATTTTACTAGGTTAGGGCAAATCTATAGGTTAGGTTAGAACTGCGACCAACACACGCACGAGCCAAGCGAGCGTGCCGCGGTAGCGTCCGGCGAGTGCTAGAAAAGTTCTATCCGTTTTACTAGGTTAGGGCAAACCTATAGCAATAAAAATCGTGGAATAGTTTTCTGGGAAATTAAATTCGATGTCGAAAAATCTGTATTCTAATAGACACTCAGTTATATTTAATTATGGTAACCCTACACCAAATCCTTATCATGCATGTGTCGCATTTGGATTGTTTAACGGTTTCGTCAAACAGCGGATTACCGCTACTGTTTCACAAAACCGCTAGCCGTTTGGAAACGTAGTTAGCGGTTTAAATGAACGTAACACGTTGCGCAATATTAGACAATCCAGCTGAACGATATTCGGCTGTTTAACAAAACCGAGCTGTAATGCCAAACAACTAGAGGTTTCGTGAATTAGCGGTTTTTACCACCCAACTGCGACATATACACTATCACGTCTTTATCTCCAATGGGGCAGACAGAGCCCAAGGCCGTAAAACGTAAAGGCCACTTTAGCGAGATGGTGGGCGAGAAGGTGGAAAAAGGAATTTACATAGTAATAAGTTGCTAACCGCCTCGCCTATTAACATGATTTGAATTTTCGCCCCATCATTCGATCTGCGCGGGACGAGAAGCATGCTGGTACATTCGTAAGTTTTTTCTTTTCCCCCAGACCAACGTGGAAGATTAAACTTGTATTATGGGATACTAACTCAACGATACTATATTTTATAATAAATAACATTTTAAATAATAAAAAATAAGTACATGTAGATAAATACCCAAGACCCACAATTTAAAAAAGAATATTTTCCAACTTGCACTGGCTGAAAGCCAGGACCTTCAGGTTGGCGGACTAGCGTGTTGACCATTATATTAGGACAAGAAGGTCGTCGTATTAAAAAAATATGTCTTACGTATGTATTTGATACAGACACAGATTTTATCCAAACAATATAATTTATTACTATTGTCATACATACATAACGTCTAACTAAATATACTGAAACTATTTTATGGGTGACTTCAGTCCATGATACCTACTGAACAACTTTCCCCAAGGAACATATACAGGCTGACTTTTTAAACACTGTCCAAATTTTTGGAGCTAGTTCAGTCCATGATACTGAACTACTTTCTATAAAAAAGTTATAAATCGATAAAAAAATTTCGTCCTCCCATACAAATCAGCGCTCAGAGAGACGGATTTTGTATGGGAGGACGAAAAATTTTTATCTATTTTTAATAACTTTTTTTGTAGAAAGTAGTCCAGTATCATGGACTGAACTTGCTCCAAAAATTTGAACAGTGTTTAAAAAGTCACCCTGTATAGAAATGATGAAAAAAAAAATGTTTATAAAAGAACATATATTTTTTTTTTGATACAAACTGACCATCTGATCGGTCAACTTGTATGGGAGGCGAAAAATTATTTTTCATATTTCGATAAATGTTCCTTGGGGAAAGTTGTTTAATGTCATGGGCTGAATATACTGTTAAAAATAGTTTCAGTATATTTTGTTAGATCCTGTAAACATATACGAAATTGAATGTATACAACGTAATATATTGGAGTTTCACGTAATATTTATTACACAGGAATAACACGCCATATACGAGTATTTTTAGGTACTATAAAGTCAATATATCTTCACTGGGACAGTTGGTAACCTAGATACGAAATACGACGCAGCATGTCGTTCGGGACCAAAGATATTAGTGCCACATTAAAATACAATACACCACTACTATTCCATCCATTTTAATTACATAACTTATACACGTTGTTAAGTACAACTTCTTATCGCGAATAGGTAGTATATGCTTGCACCGATCGCATTTAGATATTTAGGTACTCTCATGTTAGGTAAAATCCGACAAAAATCACACGAATCTGACCGAATAAAATTCAACAGAAGAAAACCTAAGCCGGACCACGAAAAGGCCGGTCAAAGGCCAGGTTGGAAGAGCAAAGACTCGGCGGGCGTGGGCAAAAGGCTAAGGCAGGCGGTCGAGGCCGCCTCGGCGGACGCCCAACCGCCGAAAGGCTCGATTCAGGACCGGCTCAAACGGTACCGTCGTCATGTGTGTTGCCCATTGAGTAGTTGTCGACAATTTTCGTTCGCTTCTCTTTGCTCTATGCTATCATTTTGACATATTTTTTATATATAATGCATTAAATAATATTTATTTATTATAGACGAGCAGCTTGAGCTGATGTGTCTATTTTATACAGTGCTGAGAGTATAAAATCATCAATGCATTTTGAACTATATTACTTGTACACACAAGGGTGAAAATAAATGTCAAAATCACAGCCTAGAGCTCATGATTCAATATTAATGCCGATACTAAGATATCTTCATTCCTGTGTACTCCATATTGTGATTAATTGTAACAGCAGCGGAATTAAGGTGAAGATATAGGCAAATGGCCTTGAAGTGTGAAATAAATTGTTAACTCGTAAATATGGTGATAATTTCCATATTGCTCTTCGTCATGCACTAGATAGCCCTTTAAATTATTTTATGAACTGCCGTTGAAACTATTATTGGTGATCCGCCTAGCTTTAAAACTTGCCTTCGCCACTTTTGGCGGAGGCAAGTTTTAAAGCTAGACGGACTAATGTAAATACTATTAACGGTGGTTCATAAAATAATTTAAAGGGCTATCTAGTGCATGACGAAGAGCAATATGGAAATTATCTCCATATTTACGAGTTAATAATTTATTTCAAATGAGGGCGCCACTTCAAGGCCATTTGCCTATACCTTCACCTTAATACCATGAAACCATTTATATAACGTCTAACAAAATATACTATTTTAAAGGTGCATTCAGTAAGTACATCCAAGATACTAAGCAACTTTCCCTGAGGAACATATATCCAAATATGGAAAATATTTTTTGGCTCTCCATACAAACTCGGATCAGCTGATCGGTCAACTTATATGGGATGTTAAAAATAATTTCATATTTCGATATATACTCGTATGTTTCTTGGGGGAAGTTGTTCAGTGTCATGGACTGAATTCACCCTTAAAATAGTTTCAGTATATTTTGTTAGTGTAGTTATACAGGGCGTATATCGGAAGAAAGTGATTAATGTGCAATGCCTTAAACGCTAACAAGTTTAAAGAGATACTAATCGTGGCAGCTATGTCTAACGCTCATTTACAAGCTAACTGGGCAGTATCACCGCATCGAGGCGCATATTTTAAGAAAAAAGCAACATGCAATGGAACGTTTGGCTTCGGTGCGTTGCGACGGCATTAATATTTGAATCGTCCTCGTTTCGCCGCCCTATTTGCTTGTGGTCACGCTTGTCTTTAGCACCACACTAGTTTGAGGCCGTGTTATACTCGGCTTTCGTTTCTGTCACATTCCATCTGTTATTTAGTGATGTATGGAGATGTCCTCGTTTTCAGCACCGTTCCGTCTGGTTTTTCGTTCTTGCACTGAATTTCGTCTTGTCGTTTTCATTGATGCTTGGTGTGGTCTGTTTGTATTATTCTTGAGTGTATTCACTAGTTCATAAGTTTCATCGTTATATCTCACTCTCTATATAAGGAATAATTTAACTTGCTTTGAACTGTAGGTAGATCATGAAATGTTTTATAGTTTCTTCTGTAATGCATTGCAGTACTTGTACTCGACTGATGAAATTCATATTATTGCTTCAAAACTCATGCCTCTAAATCCCAAGGTTTTTTGATTATTTACTGACTTTATAATCTATTAACTCGGCATACTCTAATCCTATGTTTGATATATTATTATTATTTACAGCGAAAACAAATTCAACCAAGATGATAACAGAAATGAAGAATGGGGTAACAGAAGTCGAGAGAATCGTCCGGACCGACGGGACAACCGCGGCGACCGATGGGGCGACAAAAAGGAGAACTTCCAAAAGCGAGAGTACGTCCCCCGAGAGAACAGGGGGCCCAGAGAGAACAGGGGGCCCAGAGAGGACAGGGGGCCAAGAGAGGACCGGGGACCGAGAGAGGACCGAGGGCTCAGAGAAGACCGGGGTCCAAGAGAAGACCGAGGGCATAGGGAAGACAGGCCACCTAGAAGTAACTTTACCCCTAGAGATCGCGCAGAAAGAGCTGATAGGTCCTTCGGATCCGACACCGACAGACGATCGAACAAAAGCTTTGGTTCCGACTCTGGAGGTCGCGCCGGCCGCGCTCCACCATACAAAAGCCGAAGCAAATTCACACAAGTGCAATATAAAGAGTTATCCTCCCCAGTATCTCTTGAGACACCGTTTATCGAGCCCACAGTCGAAATCGGCACCCAACACGAAGTCTCCGTCACATGGATAATATCACCGGAGAGTTTCTACACACAGATCTTAACCCTCCAGCCAAAATTCCTGGAAATGATGCACAAAATACCGGAGTTGTATAAAGGCGTGAAGTCCTATACGGGTATGGTGCCCGTTGGCGCGTCAGTCTTGGCGAGGTATCCAGCTGACGGCGTTCTTTACCGGGCCACTGTCGTGTCAGCTCAGCCATTCTCTAAATTCATAGTCAGATACGTCGATTTCGGAAATAAGCAGCTAGTTGACGCTAAAGATATATGGCAGCTGGATCAAGAGTTGATGGATTTGCCCAAAATGGCGGTGCATTGTGCGCTGGTGGGTGTGATGCCTAAAGAGGGGGAGTGGAAGGCGGATCCTGAGATCGATCTTTGCTTCAACGCGCCGCGATACCAGTGCGTGTTCCAGGAAGCTTTGGAGGAGCAGCAGTACAAGGTGTCGCTGTGGAACAACGGCGTGAGCGTCGCCGATACGCTGGTGGAAAAGCAGCTGGCCGTTCTGTCTGAACACCAATCGGCGGTCACTTTGAAAGGTCAGTTATCGTGTCATACTTATGTATGAATGAATAGAGTCGAAAATAAATTACTTTCTACTGATAAGAGAATAAAACGTCATATGTCACTTTGCCATAGATCATAGGCATGCCGAGGGGGGACCGGGGGCACAGACCGGAATCTCCTAAGGTACGCGCAACATGCGTCCCCGTTCCCCGTCCCCGCACCTCTCCCCCGTTTTCGCCTCGATGACTCACGTTGGCCGTCAAGAACCGGGGGAGAGGTGCGGGTGCGGGGAACGGGGACGCATGTTGCGCGTACCTTAGGAGATTCCGTTCTGCTTACTCTCACTGTATTCTGTGCCGGGGGTCTCCGAAAAACAAGCCTGCGTACGCCTATCATCATCATCATCCAGGTCTATTTTAGTCTCCACTGCAGGAGCACGACCCTCTGTATTACCAGAGCCATATGTTAGCCAGAGCAGTCAGACGATACGCCTATCAGGTTGGTGGTTGTATCAACTCTGTTAGGTACCCTAAGGAAGTTTAGGTGAATAAGCGCCCTAATACCCGTCCACTAATGATAACCAAAGGTTATATACAATCTGACGATGTGGTTTCAGATGAAGCCATCGACCTGACGATCATCGTGGGCCAGCAGATAATGTGCCGTGTCACGTATGTAGAGTCCTTTGAGAAGTTCTACGTCCAGCTGGATCTGGAGAAAGCTAAGATGGTCGAAGAGGCCATCGCCAATTATGATGCTGCCAAGGTAAGTTCTCAAAATAATTCCTTTCCTAGGAATTTCAAATATTTTAGTTAACAAATGCTCTCGTTCTTACAAATATTGAAAAAAGAGATAAAGACAAAACACAAAATTTAAATAAGTTTAGCAAACATGATATTTTTTATAAAGAATTTTAAACAAAAAAAAGGGACTTCAATTTCTGGTCTTCTTTACCAGTTCCACTTCACCAAAACTCACTTTCTGAATGCAAATTAGGTACTTCAGTATTATTTTCACATGCTTGTCAACTATAAGCGAAATAGATTAAGGACATGTTTATTATTTAAGATCTTATGTACTCTATTTTATGTGAATAAATATCATTATCATTAAATGCTTGATTTCTTGGCATAAACATCTAAACTTGCTATTACTGTGTACACTTTCAAACAAAAAAATATTTTTTTGGTTATAACTAACATGAGACACAGACATTACTAATTAAGATAAAATAATAAATAAGATAAAAAAATAATTTTCTAAATTGTATCGAAATCGGAGAAGTCATGGGGGAACATACATAAAAAACATATACATTCGAATCGAGAAGATCCTCCTTTTTTGAAGTCGCTTAAGAGGGTCAGTAATGTGAATATTCTCATTAAAAAGCACCTTTGTGTTCCCTAGCTAACTCCGCTAACAGAACAGACGCTGGCTGAGGGCGTCCACTGCACCGTGAAGCACGACGGCCAGATATACCGCGCCATACTCAGTGACATAGCCGACACGAGCGCGGTGCTCGCTGTGCTGCCGGACTTCGGACACACTATCACCACCACTCTGGACAATGTGAGTTACTTTTATTGGTCTGGTAAAGCCATAGATATGAAGGTGCAAGTGCCACAGTGCAAGATATACATAGCGTAATGAAAGTGACCAGAATGAATGGTCTACGTGTATGTGTTTAGTAGGATGATTTCATTTGTTGTACCACAATAGAGAGTATGCATGATTTTTTTTATATTTTTAATCGATAGTCCTCGTCGAGAAATAGCCGCAAAAAATAAATCAGTGCCGAAAAACATGTATATGGTGTAGAAAATAAATATTAAAAATAGCAAGTAGATTATAACAACTAAAACACGCCATTTTAAAATATGACGTCAACGTCTGCAATATCCGCTAGAGACAGAAGCTGTCAACGCATGTTTTTCTTTTTTGGGTACTTTCGATGTTATCAGCCAGTGATGTTTGTTAAACTTCTATATAAAAGTACATACATTTCGAATGTCATGTCAAACTTCATGGACGGACAGTCCTACCGAACGCACCCGAACTTGTCATTTCCTTTTTATGAACTTTGTCGTCATTTCCCTTTTGTTTGTCAAAAGTCCCGCGCAATATTTGCATATTTTCAATAATTTATTTCTAATCCAATTAAGAGTCAGTAAGAAAAATAATTAACTAGGCGTGGTAACGTATTAAAAGAAATTGTAAAATAAAAATATGAGCTGGATTGGTATTACATGCATATTCCTTATTAGTAATGCAGCACAATACCATTATACCAAAGTAAGATACTTATAAAATAACAGTTAACAATTTGAAGAGTCCAATTTTTCGTGTGACAGAATGTAAGCTCGTCTAATAACGGCTGATACTTGTACTATAAAAATTTAAGAAAGAAGAATGAAAACACATTCGGTGCGTTTTCAGCAGGCGAAGTGGTAACATGTTAATATGTGTTTTAGCTACATTATTATAGAATGATTTTGAAAATTTTCATTATATTTGTTTCTTTATAGCTAATGATCCTGCCCAGCGAGCTGAGTGTGTACTACTACCAGTCGCTGATGTGCCAGCTGAATAACTACACGGAGGAATCCAACAAGCTTTTCTCACTTGAGGAGTTGAGGGAGACACTCACAGGGAACAAGTTCATCGTTTATGTCAACGATGTACAAGACATCAGGTATGTAGTATTCTTTATTCATATACAACGTGGAAGGGGCATACCCGTAATAAATCAAACCATGGTCTATACTAGATCATTATAGTATGATAAAATTAAAATAACAAACGAAAAACAAAAAAAAAATTCATCATTTCCATACATAAAAATTTTCAGCCGTCCGGGCGATTTATATGGTAATGTCGAATTTTTTTTTTGGTTGTTTGACTGTTATTTTAATTTCATTATACTTAAAGCGAAGATATAGGCAAATGGCCTTGAAGTGTGAAATAAATTGTTAACTCGTAAATATGGTGATAATTTCCATATTGCTCTACGTCATGCACTACATAGCCCTTTAAATTATTTTATGAACTGCCGTTAAAACTATTATTGGTGATCCGTCTAGCTTTAAAACTTGCCGTGGCCACTTTTGGCGGAGGCGAGTTTTAAAGCTAGACGGACTAATGTAAATACTTTCAACGGTGGTTTATAAAATAATTTAAAGGGCTATCTAGTGCATGACGAAGAGTAATATGGAAATTATCTCCATATTTACGAGTTAACAATTTATTTCAAATGAGGGCGCCACTTCAAGGTCATTTGCCTATATCTTCGCCTTAAGTGATCTAGTATAGCCTTGTATTAGAATGTTTCCACCATAAAACCCAACTGTCTAAGACTTCTTTCCAATGTGCTAGTGGCTAACTTTGGTGCCATATTCTAATTACCCGAGCGAGCGAAGCATCTCAGTTTCAAGATTGTCCATAATTGTTTTTGTCCTTCTATCTGTTTGCGCCGCCGCCGGTCGCGTTTTTTAATCGGTTTTGACGAAACTTTACATCAAGGAAGTTCCTTGATTTATTTAAATTTATTAGTTTACTTTTGATTGGGGGATGAAAGGGGGGATTTTGCTGTAGCGTTATTTATTGACGGATTTGAATCAAATTTAAGGGGTACACTTCATTCTACACAAGATGTTGCAAAAAAAATCCAAAAGGGGGAAAATTTTCTGTAGCTTTTTATATGGACGGATTTAATAGCTTTGCTAAGCCAGGGGAAACGAGGAAAGAGTCCGTTATTACATGGTTATAAGAGCTCGCGAGGTCTACTGTTTTTACAGAACCACTAGTATGTATATGCTTTTAGGCAGCTTGTAGTTAGTATGCCTTTAGGCAGCTTGAATTCAAGCTCTAACGATCCACATTTTTCATTCAGTAAGATTTCTAGGCGTCAAAGCTTTTTAGGTCCTTTCAATGTGCCAACTTCAAACCACTTTATGGTTATATTTTTAGTGTTTTAATATAAGTAATTTGTTTTAGCCTCGTAACAACACTGTACGACAGCGTGACCGGCCAGAAGGTCGCTATATTCGAGCCTGACGAGGGCGCGTACGACGAGGTCGTACAGCTGTGCACGCGAGCTGTGTTCAACTACAACTTTGGGATGGCATACATTTCGCACTCGGAGAACTTGAACGAGATCTATCTGCAGAAGAGTTCAGATGGAGAAAGGATCGAACTGCTTTTAGAAGAACTGTTTAAATTCTATGAGGAAGGTAAGTGATAGCTTAGCTCTGTATGTAAGTCAACTTCGGGATGGCCTGCCTATATTTTGCATTTGGAGACCTTGAATATATCTGCAGAAGAGTGTGGACAGAGAACGGATTGAACTCTAGCGAGCTCGGCTCTGTATGTGATTCAACTTTAACTTTGGGATGGCCTACCAATATTGTGCATTTGGGGAAATTAAGGTGAAGATATAGGCAAATGACCTTGAAGTGGCGCCCTCATTTGAAATAAATTGTTAACTCGTAAATATGGAGATAATTTCCATATTACTCTTCGTCATGCACTAGATAGCCCTTTAAATTATTTTATAAACCACCGTTGAAAGTATTTACATTAGTCCGTCTAGCTTTAAAACTTGCCTCCGCCAAAAGTGGCCACGGCAAGTTTTAAAGCTAGACGGATCACCAATAATAGTTTTAACGGCAGTTCATAAAATAATTTAAAGGGCTATCTAGTGCATGACGTAGAGCAATATGGAAATTATCACCATATTTACGAGTTAAAAATTTATTTCACACTTCAAGGCCATTTGCCTATATCTTCGCCTTAAATGAGATATATCTGCAAAAGAGTGCGGACGGAAAACGGATCGAATTGCTGTCGGAAGAACTGTAAGAACTCTGCAAAGAACGTAAGTGTTTCAATCGGTCGCGGCTAGGAGATATTCCCACACGATACATCTATAAGTTTTCTAAAACGTCTTTTATAAGAATGCTTATAAATATTTCTTGTCAACATAACATGGATAACATATTGTTTTGTCGACAGGTTCCCCTGAAGAGCTAACTAGTTTCGAAGCCGACGGCATGTGCGTCGCCAAGTCGTCTGACGGCAACTGGTATCGCGCTACCATCGCTAGCGGCGAAGAAGACCAAGTCAAAGTCCACTTCACAGACTACGGAAACATGGAAACCGTGCCGAAGACTAGTCTGAAGGTACTTGACCCGAAGTTCTACGAGCCTTGCGCTCTTGCTCTAGTCGCCAGTCTGGGATTGGTAGCTCTGCAGGACGATGCACTGGCTAAGTTAACTGAATGGACCACTGAAAAGGAGGTACAAGTCACCCTAGCATTCGGCACAGACGGCTGGCTCGCCAGCTTGCACCTAGATGGCGTTGATTTAGCCATGAAGTTAGTCAACGAGAAACTAGCTACCCCTCAAATAGCATCCAGTGAGGAAACGAAAGAGGAAGCGCCAGTCGAAGAACCTGTTTCCCTCCCGGTCGGCTGCACGCAGGTATACATCAGCCATATCGACACCCCCGGCCACTTCTGGCTGCAAATGCTGGATAAAGTCGATAAAATCGAAGAAATCCAAGCAGAGCTTCAAGTTAATGCCAACTCGTACCCGGAAATCGAAAATAGAGATATGGGCACGATGTGCATCGCCAAATATCTGGCAGATGACCAGTGGTACCGCGCAGAGATCCTCGACTCGGATTCTGATATCACTACAGTCCGTTTCATTGATTATGGTAATACAGACGTCTTGGACAATCAGCCAGGACTAATAAAAGCCATCCCAGACCACATGAGGGATATCGAACGTTATGCGATCAAATCCAGCGTGAATGCTGTCCCGTCCGGCACAGGCCAGTGGTCGGAACCGGCTTCCGACTTCTTCACGCAGCTTTTCGGCGACTTGTCAAACCCCGTAGACGCTCTTATAGTGCTGAAGGACGTCACAACTTATGTAGACATTTTCGTTAATGGACAAAACCTCACCGACAAGTTGGTTTCGGAAGGTTACGCCACTAAGGCTGAGGAGACGACAGAATGTGGCGACTATCCGTCCTGCTTTGCTAGTCACGTAAACTCTCCGTCAGAATTCTGGATACAGCTAGAAACAGCTGTTCACGAACTGCAAGCCATGGAGGCTGCAATGGTCGATGCTGAAAACTTCCCTGAACTCTCAGAAAAAGAGGAAGGAGTTATATGCGCAGCTAAATACCCTGAAGATGGTGCTTGGTACAGAGCGCAAGTTATTGTTGACGGCTCCGAGGGTACGGAGGTACTCTTCATGGATTACGGAAATGCCTCGATAGCTAATGAATTACGCAGTCTTCCAGATGAACTAAAAGCTAAACCAGCGCTTTCGAGAAAGTGCGCGCTGCAAAAACCGCGAGACGTGAAATGGTCGCGGAAATCTGAAGTTAAATTCAATGAGCTGGCTGCAGATGGCGAAACCATTTTCAATGTGCAGTTCATTGCCTCTGGAGATATTTCGATAGTAGAACTCTACTTGGAGGGCAAATCCGTCACAGAGGAATTAGTAGGTCTCTGTGAAGACCATCCAGCCAGTGAGAGACCTACGCCGGTCGGCCAGGACTTGCATGGCAGCGGCAAAATCTGCTACATAAATTCCTTGGACGAATTCTATGTCCAACTTGACGAGAACGTTACTAATTTGGACAAAGTGCTGGAGAGCATGGGTGGCGCAGCAGAGTTTGAGTCCGTCGCTGAGTTGAAGGTAGGTTCCGTGTGTGCTGCGTTCTGGACAGAGGACGAACAATGGTACAGAGCGAAGATTTTAGAATTTTGTGACGTCGGCTACCATGTACAGTTTATTGATTACGGCAACAAAGCAAAATGTGAAGAATTCCGGCAACTCCCTAAAGACTTGGCCGCAATGGAACCTCTGGCCAAGTGCTGTAGATTAGCTGGGGTCGGAGAAGACAGCTCTGTGAATGAGAATATCAAGTGCAAACTAGACGACCTTGCTGCAGACGAATCCGTAACATTCCAAATAGAATTTTTAGATAGCACTAAGGAACCTAATCTGGTAAAACTATTGCTGGATGGTAAGGACGTAAGTGTAAGCCTTGCTTCGGAGACCTCGGTAGCTACAGAAAGCCTTGAATCTGAAAATGTAGAAAATGCAACAGAGACAATAAACAATGATTCAAAAGCAATTGAAAGCATACTAGATGCAGTAGAAGGTTCAGAAGTAGCCTCAGAACCAGTAAAAGATGTACCTGAAACGAATAAAGATGCTTTTGAAATGGTCCCAGAGGCTGTAAAGAATGCGTTCGAAGCTGTCGCGCCTGACGCCCAGTCTACCAAACCTAGTACGGAAGAATCTAAAGATATTCAGGTTGAAGAATCTAAAGATATTCAGGTTGAAGAATCTAAAGATATTCAGGTTGATGAATCTAAAGATAATCAGGTTGAAGAATCCAAAAAGACTCAGGATGAAGAATCCAAAGAGACTCAGCATGAAGAATGTAAAGAGACACAGAGTGAAGAAATTGATGGGGAAGTAGAGCTTAACTCATCGCAAGCAGACCTTGACGAGAGTTTAGAAAGCACTCACACAGTCATAGAGAACAGGTCATTCGTGAGCGACGAATTTGTCCTAGCGTCAGATGAGCCAGTGGGTACAGAGGAAGCTTCACCAGAAAAGAATGCCTCTTCGTCTACACTTGAAAACTCCAACGATACTGTAAAATCTCCAGCGAGAGACGAATCGAAAGAGTCTATCACCGATACAGGATACACCAGTGATCCTGATCATGAAAAAGCTGCTTCGCCATTTACAGAGCAGATATCGCCTGTAAAGGAATCCCACACTAAGGAATCTCCTATCAAGGAGAAGGAAACAAAAGAGATTGGACAAGGAGACGAAAGTGTTGACAAGAAAGTTGAACCTGTAAAAGACGATGTAGATAAGACAGGTTAAAACATGTTGAACTTTACTCTGTATTATAAAAAATCTCGTTTAAACTTGGCTATTGCAAAGCAAGGCTTCTTTGTGATGAATACTTTAACTAATTTTAGTGCTTATTTTTAATGGACGTTTTTAATTAGTGATTATCGTAAAATCATTGAACTCGCCTTGGAGAAGCCAAACGACTGAAGTGCATTGCCCGTGTAATACGGTTATGTCGGCGATGGTTTCTCTGTTTATAAAAGTTATATTTGTTACAAGACTTTTTTTATTATTTGATTTATTGAAGAGTGTCCTGTGTTGTCTATGTTTTTATTTTTTGTTGTGTTTTGAATACTGACTCCGAGTGAGTGTGAAATTCTGTATGGAGGTTATTTTCTATGTTCATCTTGTTACGAAAGAAAAATTGACGTTTCGAGTTTGCGTACCCATTGTCTGTCCCTATTTATTTACGAGTGAACGAAACAATCTTGGTGAATGCATCACACTTTGTCATATAAATACTCATTTGTATTGGTTAGGTAGCTATGTAATTTAATGCTCTGCATTCTCCTATACAGTAAATAGATATGTATATTTCAAACAGTAATAACCCTATGAAAATAGCATAATTAACAGCACTAAGAAATGTATGATGATTTACATTCCTAAAATTATCAGACAGAAAATGTCAATTTGTTGAACACCTCACTGATGTTCAATGTATGATTCTTCCATTCTGTATCAATGCACATAATTTTTTGTAACAATATAATAACCAGATTCCTTCAAAAGTTAAGTTTGCGAATTGTTTGTTTTCGACAATAAACTTTCTGTATAAAATTTCAAATTTCATTTCATAATATGGATATTACAGTGAGAGAGAGAGCGACGGAGCGCTGCGGAATCGGCGATGCGCCCGAATTCCCGATCTGTTTCTCGCTTTAGCAAATGACGGTTCTGTACGACAGAAAAGGATAGCAAGCATAAGAGTGCTGTTCCGTGCTGACAGATGTGTCCCAACCCTAATGAAACAACTCAATATAATCCTTATTTTATTCTTATTACAAAAATAATAGAGCATAAAAAAATATTCTTACAAAACATCTGTACAATGTTTATGGCAAAATCGGAAAATATCAGTCTTTAGAGTAGTGTTGGAAAAAACTCTTAAGTCAGTGAGTCTACATTTTAGAGCTCAAGACTACTACTACTCTACTCGTAAGGAAACACGCTCTTGCTCAATGTGTTGCCAGCTTAGCGTGTTTCCCTTAAATTTGGTTCAACATTAGTAAGTTAGTTTTCTTGTGAGCTCGAGTCTCCTTGGAAAGAACAAGTCGTGCTCGAGTGTTTATGTACAGAGCAGTATTATGGTTTGATGTGGCATGGAATGTTCCCTAGGACTAAGCTTTTAGCGACTTAGCGGCTAAAAGCCGTCATTTATAGTGTAGTTCATTTTAAATAAGTTACAGATATTATCACGTATGTATCTGTAATAGCCACAGAGCTGTACATACTACTAGATAAAGTCTTTAATTTGTATGAAAACCTGGCGTGCCAAATTTCAATACAATATCTTTTATGAAGAAATTCCCTTACAAACGGAATCTTTTTTATTACTTCCTCAACGTCGTTCGACGTGTTTCTACGGCTCAAAAGAGCAGATTTAGGTATTTTACAGTAGAGAGCTCAATGTCCAATTGACATACACGGATTGTGACGATACTAAATGAAGTCAATTTGACGTCAGATCGACACGCAAATTCATACAGAGGCTGTGTCTATCTTGATCCATGGTCTGTGGAAATAGCTGTATAAATACGTGGTAATATCCCCATTAAAAACTTCAAACCAATCTTCGAACTCTACTTTTGTTAAAGATTCGAGTTAATTATGTTTTGAGTCACTATTCGAGACTCGCGCTCGACTCGACTCTGGACTTACGAGTCTATAACAATCGAACCCTGTAAAATTGAGTCAAGTATATAAAAATGGACTCGAGGACTCGAGTTTTCTCCAACGCTACTTAGAGTCTACAACTTCATTATGTACAAAATTATGTCCTGCATTGAGTAAATTGGTCAAGAGAAAATAACACAAAATCCTGTGCGGTGCCTCCATGCTTTTCAGTAATATACAGAAATTATTGTAAATACGATCTCAACTATTTTATGAGTCCCAAAATGCCGATATCCTTCAAATCGTCTCGTTTTTCGAGTATTAGACCTTTCTCATTCGCTAAATGAAGCACAGATAGTAATGCTAATGGCACACTGAGGGCCTCTCGCATCCCTGAAGACAGTTTTTTTGGCAATTGTGTATATATGTTGAAGAATGTCGTCTGTGAGACGTCTTCCTTTGTCCCTTCTGGCGTCTTCTCTGTTAGCATTTTCCAAGTGCAGTGCTTCAACTGCTTCATGTCCACTTTTTTCGCTCGCATCGCGTATGGTATGAAGATTTTCGCCACCTTAAAAAATATTTAAATTAATGCAACAGACTAATTAACGTCATGTTTTAAAATCTGACTAAACGTGTGGAGATTTTGATCAAAATCAAATATTTATTCAGTAATTAGGCCTTTGCAGGCACTTTTACACGTCAATAATTATAGTGTACATTACGTGTAATGTTTATTTATATCTAATTTTTTTTTTTTTGTTCTAAATACTAGCGTTTCGCAACGACCACTGCTGAGAAGAAACGCCGAAAGGAACTAATTTACACAGTATTAGCTTTATGCATGTATCACACGTGGAAACAATTTAATAAGCTCTCTAGTGTATATTTCATATAAACAAACATCAAGATTGGTGGACCCGTTTGAGAGCTACAATGCCACAAACGTGTCAAACATTTAATTTCCCTCTGCGTCGTGGATTGAAAGTACTTTTTCATTAAACTGCTTCGTAATCGGTATCGTTACGATCTTTCAATTCATAAGCAAAATTTTACAAAGCGTTGTTGAAATACACACTTGAATGTAATTTTTACCATACCCAAAGGGTGCCAGCGGGACCCTTTTGTGAGACTGCTGTCTGTCACAGGCTCCGTAATAGCAAGACAATTAAAATTTTCACCGATTATGTATAACTGTGGCCGCTAAAACAAAAAATTCTAAAAATAAAATAAAAAATTAAGGGGGTCGCCATACAAGAAATGTGTTTTTTTAGCGTTTTAAAATGTACAGAGGTACTGAACCCCTCATGTGCGAGTCCGACTCGCACTTCATCATCAGGTCGTGTTAAGTCTCCACTGCAGGAGTACGACCCACCCTCTCTGTGCTACCAGAGCCATATATTAGCCAGAGCAATCAGAGCATTTGGTCTACACTTACCACACTGGCCAGACGGGTTGGAGAGGTCTCATGTTTATAAGCTTTGTTTAGCTTGTGTTTCCTAAGCCGCCTTCTACGACATCCACGGGAAGACTTGGAGTGGTCCTATTCTACTCTGCCGGGAACCACACGGCTAACGACTCGCACTTGACCGGTTTTATTAGTAAATAAGTAGTGTGAGCCGACCTTGGTGGGCGGCTCCAGCATGTCCCCGAGCCCCCCGGCCTGCAGCTGCTCGTGCAGCTCGCCCGCCGCCGCGCCGTCCTCCACGCCCCACTCGTCTCCGTCCTAGACAAATTGCATACATTGTTGCTGATAATTACTAAAGTGGATCTTACATCAATGTCATAAGGCTCAAAATAATGTTTTGTATAAAAATATTTATTTTCTCATCAAGTTTCTTATGAGACTTGTAATTATGATAATATGTGGCATTTAAAAACTTAAAGAACGCTCGATCATCATCAATGGGCAGTTTCGGTTCATTTGGTCAAAGGGGATGTTGCACAACAGGCTAGATCATGAACACTTCCCCAAAAATCAGAAAAATATCAAAACCGATTAAGACCATCATATATTTGTTTTTTCGTGATCTTGATAATGTACCAAAATACATTTAAAATCGGTTATTATCGTATAATGGCGATACTGACATGGCGCCTATACTTACGCAATCTGATTTAAACGTCACTCGCCGTAACTGACAATGTCAGGTCAATTACTTGACATAATGGGTGTCGGCCATTTTGGCGGAACTCACCTAACCTTAATAACGATATTTTGATCCAAATGTACCATAGAAAGGCTTAATTGTAATAATAGTAGTTTTGATTTTATTCATGAAAGAAGACGGAAATTGGCCATAATTTTTTTTTAAATTGACCTCCGAAACTAGTGAGCCTAAAATTTCGAAAAAAATACAAAGTATAGTTCATTGCTTGTAGATTACAGGAGAACCTATGAGAAGTACGGAACCCTCTTCACGCGAGTTTAACTCGCACTCGACCAGTTTTTAATTAGTAAATTTAAATTTACCTGCATGTTGTTAGGGCAGTACGAAGCGTCATTCTCATTGTTGTAGTCGTAATCCTTCGGTTCCTCGACCGTGAGCGGCTCGGGCGCTGGCTCGGAGGCCTTGCGGCTCGCCTCGATGTCTCGCTTGCGAAGCATCATCACGTTGCGGCGGAGGAACAACTTGCGGAAGTGAGATTCATCTAAACCGCTACAAAAATAAATTATGTATAATCCGCTAGATGACAAGTCAAATCAGACACTTTTTTCTAAACGTCAAAAAACAAATATTTTCTATGGGATTTGTATAAAAATCAGAAACGTGACGTCATAGTTTTGTGGAGTCAAGCGCTCTTAATATCAGTTTTTATAAATCATTGCACTGCATTAATAAATCTAAAGTCATGTTAAAAATGGATATGATCAATGACAAGTGACTTTGTGACGTTTAATTCTCATAACAGTACCAAATAATTTATATTTGACCCAGTCATCTACCCAATTGGTTGTTTTTCATGTGTGTAAGGGTTGCTACACACATAAGCAGGCTGGCATTGCGGTTGGGCTGTATTTGTTGAACAACAAAGCCTATCTGCTTTTTCTCCGAACATTCATTTTACATGTATTTGATCTTACCGCCCGGCTGTGCCGATTAATGCCGGCCCGCTTATGTGTATAGCAACCCTAAGGCATATGCGTATCCAGTTTTTCGGGGGGCTAAAGTATCTTATCAGAAATCGGATAACTCAATGCATTGACAATGAGGTGACATTTGACCGGTGTCATCTACAAAACTGTTAAAAAAAAATTGATGATGTATTTTCTAATAAAAATTAAATAACAGTAACATCTCTACTACTATTTGAAGTGAAAACTTCTATAGGCGCTAAACTCGCGACAGTGTTGCCGTGTTACCGACACCACCTTGTTCAATTTTTCACTTTTGTCGGCACTCCCGGAGTGCCAGTTCTCTTTTATCGACCTTGTAAATCAGCAAGTTGTCGCGCCGCATAAATAAATAAATAAACTCACCGATCGATAGGTGTCTTGAAGTTAGCTTCGTTCCACGTATGTCCTGTAGCCAACGTCTTCCTGCTGATCATAATCTTGGCGGGCTGCGTGGGCTCGTACTCCCCCGCGGGCTCGGCGCGGGAGTCGAACGCCAGCCCCGCGCCGAGGAATTCTAATTGTCGTTTGGTGCGCGCGGGCTTCTTGCCCTCCGCTGCCAGGCGCCCGCCGGTCGACTGCGTGCGTTCCGATTGTTTTGATGCTGCGACAAATACGCTATTAAAACAAGTCAAATCAGATACTTTTTTCTTAACGTCAAAAACAAACATTTTCTATAGGATTTGTATGAAATATCAATTTATGACGTCATAGTTTCTTGGAGTCAAATAGCGTACTATCCATTTTTCTGCATTAATAAATCTAAAATCACGTTCAAAGTGGACGTGATTCAATGACAAGTGGCATTATTTTGTGACGTTTTATCCTATAATAATTATTTTCATCCAAATAATTTATTTTATACCCACCAAAATACCCAATTAATCATCTAAACTAGCCGTATAGCTTCCGGCCTAGAATACAACCACTCTATCGCTTCCTGTGGATGTCGTAAGAGGCGACTAAAGGACTAAGCACAAACATAATCATCATCCGAGCGTGTTCCCGATTGCATACTCAGCGGTAACCCTTCAGAATTCGGGATCCACTACCTAACCTAGATGATTTGACGAGGTTACTAGTTTTTACACAGAGCGACTGCCATCTGACCTCCGCAAATCTAAGGGTAGACCAGAACCAATCCTAGGATAGTTATAAACTAAACAATAGATAGCGTTAGGGACCCACAGCTTTACGTGCCTTCCCAATCTCGGAATTATCTTTTTTTTCCGATAATCAGGTGACTCAAGTCTGCAATATCCTAAACCAGACTGGAAACAACTTTTCACAAAGTATGCTTCCCAGTGGAATTTGAACCTACGACCTCCGCTCCGGATCACAAAGCAAACGTCTTACTGCGGCTGTTGCGGCCATAGACATAGTATGGAACCACTTCCGTGTCTCGCGTCTGTCGCGAGCGGCTGTACATCCTAATTGTACAACTTCCCATTTCGTAATCCTGATTAAATATCTAACAGTTTTGCAAACGCCACTTTTGTGGCGTTAGCTTTTATTTAAGCTACTGAACGAAACTCGTCGTAACGTAACTCGGAAGTCGTAAATACCATAATTACATTTTTCACAAAAAAACAACCGAAAAAACAACAGACTTCATTTTTTTAAAGAGTTTCTTTCATATCTCCAAAGTTCTTCATCATATCTTCACCAAATTAAAATGGGACCAACTTGGTAGTAAAGGCTTTCAAATATAAAAGAATCATCTAAATCGGTTCACAATTGGCGAAGATATCGCGTAACAAACATACATAAAAGGAAATTTAAAAAAAACATACAGTCGAATTGATAACCTCCTCCTATTTTGAAGTCGGTTAAAAATAAAAACTAATAGAGCAGTTAAGAGGACGCTTCCCTGCGAGTCTATCTTCAATGCGAGCATTGTTGAGAAAAGCTTGTTGTTTCATCCAGCGCAAAGCAATTTCATGCAGCAGCGAGTGAGAACACGATAACATTGTACGAAAAATACGGGTACGGAAATTTCACAAAACTTGTTCCAGGTAATTAATACGTGTTTTTCAGTAAGCCTTACAAGTCTTGATTACATTTGCGAGGTTTATATCAATAGTAGATAGTGCTACAAGGCGTAAAGGTAATAGTTTTAACGCGAGGGCGCTACTTTGAATCCAGAGCGAAACGAAGGATGCCACAATAGAATCACGAGCGTAGCGAGGGATTCTACGGTGGAATCCTGAGTGAAGCGAGGGATTCAAGTATATCGCCCGAGATAAAACTATTACCGTACACCGTGTAGCACATTTTTCTTTTCATCTCCATCTATGAGGAAAATTTGCAAATATATACCTAAAACGAAAGTAGAATACCTACATAAAGCTAATCAGAGTTTAACAGACAGTTACTAACCTTTATTTGGTGGCGTTTTCACTGAAGAAGTACTGAAAATATTTTTCTAGGACCACCACATCTTATACATTTTCTAGTCATTAGAATCGTTTCATTACTTTTTTCTTGTGTGTTAATTCTTCATAATTGTATTTACATAAGTATATTATACGTAAACTTCATATTTACTATCGGCCTCATCAAGAAATTTGTCACATTTAAAATAGTTGTAAAAATAACCTAATAGTTCCATAATAAAATTAGTATTTAAATCAAAGACAACAATTGCGCGTTTTAATTGGTTTTTAATAAATTATTATTTTGAAGCAAGAGAACCAAAACATTTTGACCTACAGTCATTCACGTAAAATGTGTTGTATTCCAATTTTAAAAAATTACGACGCCCTTGCCTATATTTTATAATTTTAAAACTAAATTATTCTTTTTTTTAGCGATACATTTCTAACTAAGAAAAAAATAAAATAAATACAATTGAGATTAAAGTACAAACTAAACCTAAAAATAAAACCTAATCTAAATTATTGATTTAAAAAATTGAAAGATTATGACCGTGCGGCATGGTGCCAAGAAGTTCGTTGAGAAAAGAAGCAGCCAGCTCTCTTGTCACCAGCGGCGGTGATCAGGCGCGGTGTTATCTGTTTCAGGAAAGCCCTCGCGCTGGGGCCCCATGGTCCTAACGTTTCCACACCAAAGGGCACAAATATGTAATCCTTACTGAGGGACACATATTTGCATCGTTTGGCAAGCTCAGCTCGGCAGCCGATCCGGCTCTCGAGAGTGATCCCCTGAGGTGGGAAGGCGCTAGTGTGTCAACGCATGTAGCGTCCCACACCAGCGGTCTCCCACGTTCCCAGGGGATCAAAGACATACCATCAGGCCTCTTGTTATCATCACGCGCAACACCTCGAGGTTCGAGGGTGTTAGGGACATTGATAGTGGCAAGCAGAGAGCCGTGTCGCGAAATCCTACCAGCGCTGAGTTGACAGAAAAGGCCATGGCGCCCGAACTGATCAACATCGCTGCCGCACGGGCAATGGTGTAGAGAGCACACAGATGCTCCCAGCCGAAGTCCGATAGCGGTACGGAAACTATTGTTATCCAGCAATGTACCAATGTTGTAAGATGGAATAGCATGGAGCCAGTGGCTGGACTCCTTGGAAGAGACTGCGAGGAGTCGAGCGCGGTCAATATCTACTTTTTTTAGCTGACTGCCAATATTATTTTTGATTCTACATTCGTGTTCGGTTTTCAAATGTGTTTTAACGCCTAAGGAATTTACTTTTTACTTTTCAGTGTCTAGAGAATTACCAGTGACTTTAGCCCCAAATATTTGGGATAAAATCATCGTTTTTCGAATGAAAGATGAGATGAAAAATATTTTATAATATTCTCAAAATACCTTTTAGTCCGAAAGTTTTAAAGAAAGATCTGTTACAAAGCTATAATCACGTACGAGCGTTTGTATGAAAAGTAAGACGGGAAGGGGCGCCTTAAATACTTAAATTACATTTTTTCGAACTTTAGAAACGGACTGTACCATACGAAATTATTATGAAAACACTCCAAAATGTATGAAATAAAATAAATATATGTCATGTTACAAGTATATTTGCAGTGTTACCTCTATTGTTCTTCAGCCGCCAATGCGAAGGGCCGGCCCAAGCGGAGACGATAGAGCCGCAGTAGGAGTACTCCAGGCGGGAGTCCTGCGCGGCGGCGGGCCGCATGTCCGTGAGCCGCGCCACGGGCGCCGCCGGCACGCGCACCGCGCACGCGGCCAAGGCTGCTTCTGCTTCTTCCTCACTCTCAATTCCACCTAACGGGTCTTCCTCTGTACAGTGGATAAAAACAAATATTAGTGGCAACCTATTGTTAACTTCTTCGTCTTTACATAGTATGTATATGTATACAAAGGGACATAGTATCGTTGAGTTAGTATCCCGTAACACAAGTCTTAAAGCTAGCCGATAAATTTAGGGCTAACGTAATCTGTGTGATTTGTCCTTATACAACGTGGAAGGGACATACCCGTAATAAATCAAACCACGGGCTACACTAGATCATTATAGTTTAATGAAATTAAAATAACAGTCGAAAATCAAAAAAACTGAGACATTCCTATACAAATTGCCCGAGCGGCTGCACACTTTTCTATGGAAATGCTACAATTTTTTTTTGTTCTTTGGCTGTTATTTTAATTTCATTACTTTACCACACATTAATATAGCCCATGGTTCAATTTATTACGGGTATTGTAACAGACAGTTCTTGTCTGTTAGTATAACTAACTTAAATAACTTAAATTAAAAATAATATAACTTAAATAAAAATAATCTAACTTAAATAAAAATAATAAATACCTATATAAACTAAAATATTATACGGGCGCAGTATTTCTGCTTAGCGGGGTCTGCAATGCGGGAGAGGGGCAGTGAAGCATCGTCACCGCCGCTGGCGCAGATCAAGCCTCGATGCACTTTGAATGAGCAACATTCGCCCCGACTGTTTTCAAGGCGACTGCACGTCGCTCGGCGCTCTGCCGCTACTGTACGTCACGATACGTGCCTTGCATCTAAACTTAATTATTTTCTTAAAATAGTAATTCCTGCACAGATCTTAATTTTGTGTGCTTGTGGAAAGTCCCGTACTGGGAACTACGTTTCGGTTACCTTCGCCGCCAGCTGCTGCTGCAGAAGACGGCGGTCAAGGGAAGTGCGGCTACATCTAAATCCAACCTCGTAAAAGCCCACCTACGACCCAGAGACTTACTGTTGATTTAGTTAGATTAATTACGTATACTCTGCCATTATAATTAAACTTAAGTATCTACTTCGTAATCTTAAGTATCTAAACTTTATTAAAGTTAAGTGTCTAAAGTCGTATTTTTATTTGTCTTTAATAGCAAACGTGTCAATTTGGATATTTAGGTTACTTAAGTAACTTAAGTATCTAAATTTCACAAAACTTAAGTATCTAAATTTGCCGTTTTATTTATCTTTAATAATAAAACGTGACAATGGCGCCCACTCTTATCGTTTAAAGGCTGAGAGGTTGGATCTAATTTGTAATTTTTTTTTTCTCTTCTGGTGATGGTAGTGTGCATGTTTTTTTTTAAATGTAAAACGATGATAGTAGATTTGATTTATTCAAGAAATGTGCAGTCCCATATTAAATACTGAACAAGTAAGTCCTGTATTTTTTTTAATAATATAGTAATTGTTGAGTACTTAAATACTGTACCTTCAAAATCAAGTAATAATTTAGTGTTTAGACTAGACCAGCACATTACTTGAATATTTACTGTACATTTTTATTTTCTTTATATTTTCTTATCATTTTTCTATTTTTCTTTTTTCTCCATTTTCTCATTTTTCTTTCTTCATTTTTTTTATTTTTTAACAATTATCACTTCATCGTTCTTGATCAAAGCTGATTATTGTGACAGAACGGACATAACTGCTTTGGCTTATCATACATTTTTCTGCTATTTATTCTTTTCTGTTCAATCATTTCTTCTATTTATTTTTCATTTTTATTTTTTGTTTTGTTAGTTAATTTTGTACAACATACCTAGTAAAAAAATGTCTAAGCCTATTATTTTCCTTCATTTACAAAAACCGGAATTACAATATGAAGTCACAATTCGTGGTGAAATACCAGCTGATACTGTACTTGAATTGAGACGTCAAGTATGTAAATTGACTCAGATTTATCCATCTGACGATATAGCCGAGTCTTGTTTAGAACTCAATGATGACATTAAAGGTATAACAGATTCCTTAAGTAAAGCTAAAACAAATTTGGATGTATTAGCCACATCACCAGATGAGAACTTGAGTAATCGAACTCGCTCTTTATTGAATCATCTTTATCATAGAATTCGTCGTGTAGACCAATCTGATCCATCTCAAATGAAAACCATAAAAAAAACATTCAATGATTACTACACTCAGTTCTCTAAACTAGTTAAACCAAAACATAGCACGGCTAGGGACTCTGAAAGTGATAGCTCTGAAATATCCAAACTTTCTAGTTCAGATAAATTGAATGTTTCTGTTAATTGCGATCGCAATTTCTTCCAGGAGATATCAAAGCTGAAATTTGATGGTAAAACTTGCGTTAGATCTTTTATACAAAGGCTTCAGGAATTTCGTTCAGCTAAAAATGTTCCTGATGATAAGTTAATGTCATTTGCTTACGAAATATTTGTGGGAGATGCCCTACATTGGTTTCGTGCAGTAAAAGAAGACATTAAAAACTACGATGCCCTCATAGTGCGCCTACGCAATGACTTTGACATTGCCAATTATGATTACAGAATGATGACTGACATCCGTAATCGTACACAAGGGGAAACTGAGAATATAATTGTATTTTTATCTATTATGAAAGGCATGTTTTCTTGCTTAAGCGCCCCAGTGCCTGAAAAAGATCAACTGGAGATCTTACTCCATAATATCCGCCCCTGCTATACGAATGTGTTAGTTAATAGTCCTAACGTTGCTACAGTAGATGAACTTCAGCAGCTATGTAGAAACTACGAACAAGTTTTAGCTCGCTCTGAACTATTTAAACCTACACCATCATCCTCAACAATGTTGGCCCCAGAGTTTGCATATAACGCACCTAATAAACATTTACCTAAAACATATTCAAATTATAAATCCTTTCCCAATAACAACAGACAAGCTGGTGCACAAATACAAAAGGTTTTCGCTATCGGCGAATCTAAATACTGCCATCGTTGCCGTGTTAACTCTCATACCATGAAAGAATGTCCCGCCGAACGCGTTATCTTTTGCTTCAAATGTGGAAAAAAAGATGTCCGTTCACCAGACTGTCCAGACTGCAACAAAAATAAAACTACAAAAAACTAATAGCTGAAAATTGCTGCAAACCAACAACCAATAACTTTGACCGCTCGGATTGGGAGAATTGGTTGTTGACTATAAAGAAATTTTTTTCATCCTATAATATTGCTTCAATTTTCACTTCTAAACCTAATAACGATCCGAGACCTTATGTCAAAGCAACTGTCAATCACAATAAAAATCTTGAATTACATGGTTTACTCGATTCGGGTTCTGTAGTAAGTATTCTCGGCAAAAATTCTCATGAAATATTAATGTCCTTTGGTTTGCAATTGCAAAAAAAGAATCTGATTTCTGTAAATGCTGCTGGTGGCCAAAGATTGCAGTCAATTGGTTATATGCTTCTACCGCTAACATTCGACAACCAAACTCATACAATAACAGTACATGTTATTCCTGACGTAGACACACCCTTGATTCTGGGTATTGATTTCTGGAATAAATTTAATATTTTAGCACAACATTTGAGAAATGTCAGCTACTTATCTGGTGATCACCCTGATTTACTAAACATTTCATCTACACCTAATGAAGTTTTCCTTCACAGCTATGATAATTTAGATAGTCTGGAAAAACCTATTGCTGACAGCATAGTGGAGAAATATAGAGAAATCTCTTACGAAAATAAAGGGTTAGGTAGGACTTACGTTGTTACACACTCTATAGATACTGTTGATGCTGAACCGATCCGTCAACGTTATTATCGTATGTCCCCTGATAAACAAAAAGTTGTAGTAGATCAAGTGGATGAGATGCTCGCTCTCGACGTTATAGAACCTTGCGAAAGCCCTTGGTCATCACCGGTTCTAGTTGTAAGAAAGAAGGACGGCAAACCGAGATTTTGCTTGGACAGTCGAAAGTTGAACTCTGTCACTAAGAAGGATGCTTACTGTCTCCCTTACGTCTCTGAAATACTTGATAACCTGAGAGATGCTAAGTACCTATCTAGTATTGATCTTTCAAAAGCATTTTGGCAGATTCCGATAAAAGACAGTGATAAAGAAAAGACTGCTTTCTATGTCCCGGGTCGTGGAACTTTCCAGTTCAAGGTTACTGCCTTCGGACTTTCAAATGCCCCTGCTACCCAGCAGCGACTGGTGGATACTCTTTTTGGTCCCGAATTTGAGCTGAAAGTCTTTGCTTATTTAGATGATATTATCATAATTAGTCAATCGTTTGATGAGCACGTGACCTTACTCCTCCGTGTCCTCGAAAAATTAAGTAAGGCAAATCTAACAGTCAATCTTTCTAAGTGTCAGTTCTTTCGTAGTCAACTTCGGTACCTAGGTTATGTTGTCGATGAGCAAGGGCTTAGAACTGACCCTGAAAAGGTGGAAGTCATCCTTAATTACCCTACCCCTGAAAACCGGAAAGATGTTAAACGCTTTTTGGGTACTGCGTCTTGGTATCGGAGATTTATTCCCAATTTCAGTACAATAGCTGGACCCTTAAATAAATTAACTTCAACTAAAAAGAAATCACCACCCTTTCGCTGGTCTCCTGAAGCTGATGCTGCGTTTTTACAACTTAAATCCCTTCTTATTAAATCTCCTATCCTAGCCTGTCCTGACTTTGACCGCCCATTTGAGGTCCACACTGATGCCAGTAACTTTGGTGTTGGAGCTATGCTCTGTCAAATAATAGACGGCATTGAACACCCAGTAGCTTATATGAGTAGATCCCTTACAGGTCCTGAGAGGAATTATAGCGTCACGGAGAGCGAAACACTAGCTGTTCTCGTGGCCCTTGAACATTGGCTATGCTATTTGGAAAATAGTAAGCCGTTTACTGTTTACACTGACCATTCTGCTATTAAGTGGTTCTTATCCTTAACTAATCCAACGGGTAGACTTGCAAGATGGGGAGTTCGGTTATCAGTCTTTAATTTTAATATAAAACACCGTCGTGGCAAGGACAATGTTATACCCGATTCTCTATCGAGAATGACTAATCTGGCCCTAATTTCTGATTGTACAATGGAACCTGAGACCCAGGATACGTGGTATCTAAATATCTTTCAGCAGTGTAAAACGACACCAACCAGTTGCCCAAACTATCGTATTGAAAATCGATCTTTATATCGGTTGATGAAAAGTAAAAATATTCTGACCTCGGAGTTTGACTGGAAATTTGTCGTCCCTCAGGAGCAACGTCTAAAAATTCTGAAGGAAAACCATGAAGAACCCACTTCTGGTCATTTCGGCATTTTTAAAACTTACAAGAGACTGTCACTTAGGTTTTACTGGCCCAAAATGCATTCTGATGTTGTTGACTTTGTCAATAACTGTGAAACTTGTCTAGCATATAAGCTACCGACTCATGGTACCTTAGGAGTTATGGGTAGACCAAAAGAATGCAGTAGACCGTTTCAGGTACTGTCAATTGATCTAGTTGGCCCCCTTCCTCCCTCTAGAAAACAACATTGCTATATCTTTGTTGTGACATGTTGCTTTTCTAAATACTGCCTAATGTTCCCACTTCGAAGAGCTACTGCCAGTATTATATCTGGGTTACTAGAGAATAACGTTTTTTTGGTTCATGGTGTACCTCAGACTATTATTCTCGATAACGGTACACAATTTACAAGTCGCGAACTAGAATCTTTGTTTAAAAAATATTCCATCCCCAAAATTCATTATACACCCAAGTATACACCTCAAATAAATACAGTAGAAAGGTACAATAAAACAATAATTACGGCTGTATCGACATACGTTGATGATGATCATCGTTCTTGGGATGTAAATCTCCCAAAAATCCAGTTCGCTATAAACAATTCTGTCAATGAAACTACAGGATATACCCCTGCTTTCTTGGTCCATGGTAGAGAACTAGTGACGTGTGGGTCTCATTATATTGAAAATGAAACCCCAAACGAATTAGTATTCCTTCCACGTGACTTATACGCAGAAAATATAGGTTATCTTGCGAAAATATTTGATAAGGTTCAATTTTCTTTGTGGGAATCCCATCAGAAAAATACGCAGCGATATAACCTGAGGAGAAAATTTGCTGAATTCAACACTGGTGATATTGTTTGGAAGAGGTGTTACTTTCAGAGTGATAAAGATGCACGTTTTACTAAAAAACTTGCCCCAAAATTTTTGAAATGCCGGGTCAAGTACAAGAAATCTCCGCTAGTGTACATCCTCGAAGATATGTCTGGCCAAGACTTGGGAGCCTGGCATATAAAAGATCTCAAATTAGTAAACGCTAAATAATCTAGTTTCTTTTAAGTTTTCTTTGAGTACGGATTTCTTTATTTTAGTGTATAAAGAAATCCTTTTCTAGGAGAGGGGGTACTGTAACAGACAGTTCTTGTCTGTTAGTATAACTAACTTAAATAACTTAAATTAAAAATAATATAACTTAAATAAAAATAATCTAACTTAAATAAAAATAATAAATACCTATATAAACTAAAATATTATACGGGCGCAGTATTTCTGCTTAGCGGGGTCTGCAATGCGGGAGAGGGGCAGTGAAGCATCGTCACCGCCGCTGGCGCAGATCAAGCCTCGATGCACTTTGAATGAGCAACATTCGCCCCGACTGTTTTCAAGGCGACTGCACGTCGCTCGGCGCTCTGCCGCTACTGTACGTCACGATACGTGCCTTGCATCTAAACTTAATTATTTTCTTAAAATAGTAATTCCTGCACAGATCTTAATTTTGTGTGCTTGTGGAAAGTCCCGTACTGGGAACTACGTTTCGGTTACCTTCGCCGCCAGCTGCTGCTGCAGAAGACGGCGGTCAAGGGAAGTGCGGCTACATCTAAATCCAACCTCGTAAAAGCCCACCTACGACCCAGAGACTTACTGTTGATTTAGTTAGATTAATTACGTATACTCTGCCATTATAATTAAACTTAAGTATCTACTTCGTAATCTTAAGTATCTAAACTTTATTAAAGTTAAGTGTCTAAAGTCGTATTTTTATTTGTCTTTAATAGCAAACGTGTCAATTTGGATATTTAGGTTACTTAAGTAACTTAAGTATCTAAATTTCACAAAACTTAAGTATCTAAATTTGCCGTTTTATTTATCTTTAATAATAAAACGTGACAATGGCGCCCACTCTTATCGTTTAAAGGCTGAGAGGTTGGATCTAATTTGTAATTTTTTTTTTCTCTTCTGGTGATGGTAGTGTGCATGTTTTTTTTTAAATGTAAAACGATGATAGTAGATTTGATTTATTCAAGAAATGTGCAGTCCCATATTAAATACTGAACAAGTAAGTCCTGTATTTTTTTTAATAATATAGTAATTGTTGAGTACTTAAATACTGTACCTTCAAAATCAAGTAATAATTTAGTGTTTAGACTAGACCAGCACATTACTTGAATATTTACTGTACATTTTTATTTTCTTTATATTTTCTTATCATTTTTCTATTTTTCTTTTTTCTCCATTTTCTCATTTTTCTTTCTTCATTTTTTTTATTTTTTAACAATTATCACTTCATCGTTCTTGATCAAAGCTGATTATTGTGACAGAACGGACATAACTGCTTTGGCTTATCATACATTTTTCTGCTATTTATTCTTTTCTGTTCAATCATTTCTTCTATTTATTTTTCATTTTTATTTTTTGTTTTGTTAGTTAATTTTGTACAACATACCTAGTAAAAAAATGTCTAAGCCTATTATTTTCCTTCATTTACAAAAACCGGAATTACAATATGAAGTCACAATTCGTGGTGAAATACCAGCTGATACTGTACTTGAATTGAGACGTCAAGTATGTAAATTGACTCAGATTTATCCATCTGACGATATAGCCGAGTCTTGTTTAGAACTCAATGATGACATTAAAGGTATAACAGATTCCTTAAGTAAAGCTAAAACAAATTTGGATGTATTAGCCACATCACCAGATGAGAACTTGAGTAATCGAACTCGCTCTTTATTGAATCATCTTTATCATAGAATTCGTCGTGTAGACCAATCTGATCCATCTCAAATGAAAACCATAAAAAAAACATTCAATGATTACTACACTCAGTTCTCTAAACTAGTTAAACCAAAACATAGCACGGCTAGGGACTCTGAAAGTGATAGCTCTGAAATATCCAAACTTTCTAGTTCAGATAAATTGAATGTTTCTGTTAATTGCGATCGCAATTTCTTCCAGGAGATATCAAAGCTGAAATTTGATGGTAAAACTTGCGTTAGATCTTTTATACAAAGGCTTCAGGAATTTCGTTCAGCTAAAAATGTTCCTGATGATAAGTTAATGTCATTTGCTTACGAAATATTTGTGGGAGATGCCCTACATTGGTTTCGTGCAGTAAAAGAAGACATTAAAAACTACGATGCCCTCATAGTGCGCCTACGCAATGACTTTGACATTGCCAATTATGATTACAGAATGATGACTGACATCCGTAATCGTACACAAGGGGAAACTGAGAATATAATTGTATTTTTATCTATTATGAAAGGCATGTTTTCTTGCTTAAGCGCCCCAGTGCCTGAAAAAGATCAACTGGAGATCTTACTCCATAATATCCGCCCCTGCTATACGAATGTGTTAGTTAATAGTCCTAACGTTGCTACAGTAGATGAACTTCAGCAGCTATGTAGAAACTACGAACAAGTTTTAGCTCGCTCTGAACTATTTAAACCTACACCATCATCCTCAACAATGTTGGCCCCAGAGTTTGCATATAACGCACCTAATAAACATTTACCTAAAACATATTCAAATTATAAATCCTTTCCCAATAACAACAGACAAGCTGGTGCACAAATACAAAAGGTTTTCGCTATCGGCGAATCTAAATACTGCCATCGTTGCCGTGTTAACTCTCATACCATGAAAGAATGTCCCGCCGAACGCGTTATCTTTTGCTTCAAATGTGGAAAAAAAGATGTCCGTTCACCAGACTGTCCAGACTGCAACAAAAATAAAACTACAAAAAACTAATAGCTGAAAATTGCTGCAAACCAACAACCAATAACTTTGACCGCTCGGATTGGGAGAATTGGTTGTTGACTATAAAGAAATTTTTTTCATCCTATAATATTGCTTCAATTTTCACTTCTAAACCTAATAACGATCCGAGACCTTATGTCAAAGCAACTGTCAATCACAATAAAAATCTTGAATTACATGGTTTACTCGATTCGGGTTCTGTAGTAAGTATTCTCGGCAAAAATTCTCATGAAATATTAATGTCCTTTGGTTTGCAATTGCAAAAAAAGAATCTGATTTCTGTAAATGCTGCTGGTGGCCAAAGATTGCAGTCAATTGGTTATATGCTTCTACCGCTAACATTCGACAACCAAACTCATACAATAACAGTACATGTTATTCCTGACGTAGACACACCCTTGATTCTGGGTATTGATTTCTGGAATAAATTTAATATTTTAGCACAACATTTGAGAAATGTCAGCTACTTATCTGGTGATCACCCTGATTTACTAAACATTTCATCTACACCTAATGAAGTTTTCCTTCACAGCTATGATAATTTAGATAGTCTGGAAAAACCTATTGCTGACAGCATAGTGGAGAAATATAGAGAAATCTCTTACGAAAATAAAGGGTTAGGTAGGACTTACGTTGTTACACACTCTATAGATACTGTTGATGCTGAACCGATCCGTCAACGTTATTATCGTATGTCCCCTGATAAACAAAAAGTTGTAGTAGATCAAGTGGATGAGATGCTCGCTCTCGACGTTATAGAACCTTGCGAAAGCCCTTGGTCATCACCGGTTCTAGTTGTAAGAAAGAAGGACGGCAAACCGAGATTTTGCTTGGACAGTCGAAAGTTGAACTCTGTCACTAAGAAGGATGCTTACTGTCTCCCTTACGTCTCTGAAATACTTGATAACCTGAGAGATGCTAAGTACCTATCTAGTATTGATCTTTCAAAAGCATTTTGGCAGATTCCGATAAAAGACAGTGATAAAGAAAAGACTGCTTTCTATGTCCCGGGTCGTGGAACTTTCCAGTTCAAGGTTACTGCCTTCGGACTTTCAAATGCCCCTGCTACCCAGCAGCGACTGGTGGATACTCTTTTTGGTCCCGAATTTGAGCTGAAAGTCTTTGCTTATTTAGATGATATTATCATAATTAGTCAATCGTTTGATGAGCACGTGACCTTACTCCTCCGTGTCCTCGAAAAATTAAGTAAGGCAAATCTAACAGTCAATCTTTCTAAGTGTCAGTTCTTTCGTAGTCAACTTCGGTACCTAGGTTATGTTGTCGATGAGCAAGGGCTTAGAACTGACCCTGAAAAGGTGGAAGTCATCCTTAATTACCCTACCCCTGAAAACCGGAAAGATGTTAAACGCTTTTTGGGTACTGCGTCTTGGTATCGGAGATTTATTCCCAATTTCAGTACAATAGCTGGACCCTTAAATAAATTAACTTCAACTAAAAAGAAATCACCACCCTTTCGCTGGTCTCCTGAAGCTGATGCTGCGTTTTTACAACTTAAATCCCTTCTTATTAAATCTCCTATCCTAGCCTGTCCTGACTTTGACCGCCCATTTGAGGTCCACACTGATGCCAGTAACTTTGGTGTTGGAGCTATGCTCTGTCAAATAATAGACGGCATTGAACACCCAGTAGCTTATATGAGTAGATCCCTTACAGGTCCTGAGAGGAATTATAGCGTCACGGAGAGCGAAACACTAGCTGTTCTCGTGGCCCTTGAACATTGGCTATGCTATTTGGAAAATAGTAAGCCGTTTACTGTTTACACTGACCATTCTGCTATTAAGTGGTTCTTATCCTTAACTAATCCAACGGGTAGACTTGCAAGATGGGGAGTTCGGTTATCAGTCTTTAATTTTAATATAAAACACCGTCGTGGCAAGGACAATGTTATACCCGATTCTCTATCGAGAATGACTAATCTGGCCCTAATTTCTGATTGTACAATGGAACCTGAGACCCAGGATACGTGGTATCTAAATATCTTTCAGCAGTGTAAAACGACACCAACCAGTTGCCCAAACTATCGTATTGAAAATCGATCTTTATATCGGTTGATGAAAAGTAAAAATATTCTGACCTCGGAGTTTGACTGGAAATTTGTCGTCCCTCAGGAGCAACGTCTAAAAATTCTGAAGGAAAACCATGAAGAACCCACTTCTGGTCATTTCGGCATTTTTAAAACTTACAAGAGACTGTCACTTAGGTTTTACTGGCCCAAAATGCATTCTGATGTTGTTGACTTTGTCAATAACTGTGAAACTTGTCTAGCATATAAGCTACCGACTCATGGTACCTTAGGAGTTATGGGTAGACCAAAAGAATGCAGTAGACCGTTTCAGGTACTGTCAATTGATCTAGTTGGCCCCCTTCCTCCCTCTAGAAAACAACATTGCTATATCTTTGTTGTGACATGTTGCTTTTCTAAATACTGCCTAATGTTCCCACTTCGAAGAGCTACTGCCAGTATTATATCTGGGTTACTAGAGAATAACGTTTTTTTGGTTCATGGTGTACCTCAGACTATTATTCTCGATAACGGTACACAATTTACAAGTCGCGAACTAGAATCTTTGTTTAAAAAATATTCCATCCCCAAAATTCATTATACACCCAAGTATACACCTCAAATAAATACAGTAGAAAGGTACAATAAAACAATAATTACGGCTGTATCGACATACGTTGATGATGATCATCGTTCTTGGGATGTAAATCTCCCAAAAATCCAGTTCGCTATAAACAATTCTGTCAATGAAACTACAGGATATACCCCTGCTTTCTTGGTCCATGGTAGAGAACTAGTGACGTGTGGGTCTCATTATATTGAAAATGAAACCCCAAACGAATTAGTATTCCTTCCACGTGACTTATACGCAGAAAATATAGGTTATCTTGCGAAAATATTTGATAAGGTTCAATTTTCTTTGTGGGAATCCCATCAGAAAAATACGCAGCGATATAACCTGAGGAGAAAATTTGCTGAATTCAACACTGGTGATATTGTTTGGAAGAGGTGTTACTTTCAGAGTGATAAAGATGCACGTTTTACTAAAAAACTTGCCCCAAAATTTTTGAAATGCCGGGTCAAGTACAAGAAATCTCCGCTAGTGTACATCCTCGAAGATATGTCTGGCCAAGACTTGGGAGCCTGGCATATAAAAGATCTCAAATTAGTAAACGCTAAATAATCTAGTTTCTTTTAAGTTTTCTTTGAGTACGGATTTCTTTATTTTAGTGTATAAAGAAATCCTTTTCTAGGAGAGGGGGTACTGTAACAGACAGTTCTTGTCTGTTAGTATAACTAACTTAAATAACTTAAATTAAAAATAATATAACTTAAATAAAAATAATCTAACTTAAATAAAAATAATAAATACCTATATAAACTAAAATATTATACGGGCGCAGTATTTCTGCTTAGCGGGGTCTGCAATGCGGGAGAGGGGCAGTGAAGCATCGTCACCGCCGCTGGCGCAGATCAAGCCTCGATGCACTTTGAATGAGCAACATTCGCCCCGACTGTTTTCAAGGCGACTGCACGTCGCTCGGCGCTCTGCCGCTACTGTACGTCACGATACGTGCCTTGCATCTAAACTTAATTATTTTCTTAAAATAGTAATTCCTGCACAGATCTTAATTTTGTGTGCTTGTGGAAAGTCCCGTACTGGGAACTACGTTTCGGTTACCTTCGCCGCCAGCTGCTGCTGCAGAAGACGGCGGTCAAGGGAAGTGCGGCTACATCTAAATCCAACCTCGTAAAAGCCCACCTACGACCCAGAGACTTACTGTTGATTTAGTTAGATTAATTACGTATACTCTGCCATTATAATTAAACTTAAGTATCTACTTCGTAATCTTAAGTATCTAAACTTTATTAAAGTTAAGTGTCTAAAGTCGTATTTTTATTTGTCTTTAATAGCAAACGTGTCAATTTGGATATTTAGGTTACTTAAGTAACTTAAGTATCTAAATTTCACAAAACTTAAGTATCTAAATTTGCCGTTTTATTTATCTTTAATAATAAAACGTGACAGTATGTCCCTTCCACTTGTATGCCTACGGACAAATCTCACAGATTCAGCTAGCCCTAAAGACTTACTTCGAGTTAGCCCTAAATTCTTCGGCTAGCTTCAAGACTTCTGTTACGGGATACTAACTCAACGCTACTATATTTTATAACAAATACATATATACGAGTAGATAAACATCGATAAGATAAGACCCAGTTCAATTTGAAAATAGTCATTTTCCATCTTGACCTGACCGGAGATCGAACCCGGGACCTGCGGTGTGACAGCCCAGCATGATGACTACTAGGCCACAGAGGTCGTCAAAGTATGACATGATGTTTTCTACATGTTAGGCCATGTAGCAGGGCCATGTATGGAGAAATTACACTCACATACTGTTCCACGTAAAATGGAATAAAGGTCACACTACACTGGATAGCGTATCTTATAACAATGTGCATAAAGTTTATAATGTCTTGTTATTAAACTGGTCATCGCGTCGCTGCCAATTCAGTGTAACACGAGACTAAGGTGAGGAAGTGGAACCTACAAATTGAGTAAATATCCTCTCAATATATCGCAGGTTAACTGGAAGAGATCCCTGTATGGAATAAGTCCGCCATTGTATATTATCTCTTTCAAATTTTGTATTTTATTTTAATGTTTTTTTTGGTATAATAGAGTTGTTACAAACAAACAAGATAGTTTGACAGTGAAAGTGCACTGTCATTCCAGTCTGAATCAGTAAACGTACCAAAGAGATCATTGTTGACGTCGTCTTGTGGTATGGGCTCTACCTCGGCGTTGACGTCAAACGCGAGCGCTTGCTGCGACAGATTTAGACGGTTCTCCTCCACCCAGTTGTTTACACGACTGTTGCTGCAATAATAAATAAATAAACATATAAATAGATATGGACAAATCACACTGATTAAGCTAGCCTCAAAGTAAGTTTAAACTTGTGTTATGAAGGGATAATAACTCAACAATACTATATTTTATAATAAATACATACATATAAACACCCAAGACCCAAGACAATTTGAAGAAGGCTATTTTCTAACGTGCCCTGGCTGGGTATTGTTACGAAACTGGGGTTTGGTATTTGGAGAAAAACGCCAAACTTCGTATGAGGGATTTATTCACTACGGAACCCTAAGATGACACGTGAAGATGGTCTTCCAAACGTCCAAGGTCCAAGTCGCGTAGCAGCTGAGGTCCAGGTATCTCGCCAAGGTAGTCGCAGGTACTTCCACTTGTCGCACTAAGGTAGGTTTCCTTCGCTTCGAAGTGATCGCTTTGATAGCTCGTATTGAACTGCCTGGCGCACCCAAGATTCGCTATTTATATGCGCCATCGAAAAGGTCCACACTAATCTCGAATATTCTACATAGTCGACGAATGTGTTTCGAAGCATCCAGGCGCCGGGTATGTGTGTGAGTGTAACATGGTCAAGCACCTCTAGACTTTATGACATAGGACATAGAGCCTAGTTTCGCTTGTACTTAATTTTATTCTATCGTATTTCTTTTGGCTCGCGAACATTGTTCGAGAAGGTTCTGTCACGTTCGCGACAGTATTATACCCAGAGCATGCGAGTGACGGACTAGCGTGTTAATCAATACGCCACGGAGGTCGTCGAATAAAACATAGATTTTACACCAGACTCGAAAATTGTCTTATACAATGTGTAAGGGACATATACGTAATAAATCGAACCACATGCTATACTAGATCACTATAGGATAATGTAATTAAAATAACAGTCATTGTTCATTACAAGTGATTTTAAAACTTACGTATCCTCAGTGTCTGGATCCCAGTTGCTGATGGAGAATCCTGTGAACGGCTCACAGATGTGATCTACTTCTGCAAACGCTGGCAGCAACTTCATAGCTAGTGTGATGCGCTCATTGACATTAATATCCTCTGGAATGTTCTCTTTGATGGGCTCTAAGAACTGGTCATCAGTCCTGGAAAATGATCGGATGAATTACAAAAAATATTTTTGGATTAGATTATTAAAAAATATGGTATGTGTATGTATGTATCCCTGAATAGCAAATAATGACAAAGATACAAGGCATTTGAAGGAAAGAGGTACGCAAAGCTGTGGGTCCCGAACGCCAGTTTGTTTAAACCTATCCTAGGATTGGTTCTGGTCTACCCTTTGGGTTGCGGAGGTCAGACGGCAGTCGCTCTGTGTATAAACCAGTAACCTCGTCAAATCACCTAGGTCAGGTAGCGGACCCCTGGCAGGCCTGTGTCACTCCCCGTTTAGGTGTCGAAAATGTACCTACATTATTACTATGCGCGCAGGCGGCCCCTCCGGGTGGTAAATTCAGTTATACGAATCGTTTGTCCAGAGTAATAAGAATGAAATTGGCTTGCAATGGATGTCTAGGTATCTATACAAAAAGGTGCTGAGTTCTGACGTGAGCTAAATTAAACCATATCGCTAGCCACATTGAGTAGATATTTCTTTGAATTTCTTTGCTGAGTGAGACTTCTGTACGTTATTATTATTTATTCTGTGCCTCGGGCTCTGACGCGTTACCGCTGACGATGCAATGCAACCGCGGGAATGCACTCGGATAATGATGATACAGCGCATTTAAATTTAGCATGACATCACAATCTAGAACAATTTCCACTAGTCGTGACTCAGCAGAAATAGCACATTTATTTTTAAGTAGCTATTACACCAGACTACTTATCGTATGCGATTTTATGTACATTGCGTGTTTTTAAAGATTACGTTCAGATTGTTCATTACAAGACAGGCAATGTATATCAAAGCGCATACGATAAATAGTCTGGTGTAACAGCTACTTTAGCCCCTTCTAAAAAAAGTCTACATCCGGTACTGATGGGGTGACACCCAGTGCGGATATTGTATCACGGCACCGAGTGCCACCTATGCCGACTACGCCACTGCCACAGCTAAGGCCCTAAGCACACGGCGTATTTTAAACGCGCAGACGCAGTAGATGCCGATTGTTGCATTTGTATCAATTCAAAGCGCGTAAAACGCGACACAAACGCGTATACACGCGTTTGAATCGATACAAACACGCGTATACAGAGGGGCGTACGCAGTGTCGTCTATAACCGAAGCCATTGTACAACTGAGTCATTCTGATCAAAACGCGGAAGCTACGCGCGACTACATCGCTGTATCTGCGCGTATAAGCGCAGTTTACAAGGTTGCGTTTGAATCTCGTTGCGTGCGTTGTTGTCTCGGAAAGCGCGTATACGCGCGTCTTCTACGCGTCGTGTGCGCGTTTAAAATACGGCGTGTGTGTAGGGTCTAAGAACTTTTATCTTTATATATTATTACTCTGCTATATGAAATATAGGTACTTATATTTTGGTAAGTACTTACCTCAATATTAAAGCTAACGTGGTGTCATGGATTGGGAGCGTCGCGTTGAATGCTCTATTCGAAGATGTCACGTCTCCTGTGGTTGCAGCCAGCCTCTCGAAAAACGGGTCTGAAGAAAATAAATGAATACTTATCAATGCTTTACGTACAACAATACAACTTCGCAGTAGGAATGGACTAATGTACAATGTAAAGGGCCCAGGTGACAGGGTTCGGTTTTGTGATATGTACAGTAGGGGGCTTGCACTAGGGCTCGGGTGCCAGGGCTCTTAACACACTGCTGGACACTAAGCCAAACTCAATAGAAATAACAATTGATTTACTTCTATAGACGTAGTGCTGTACTCTTATCGCTTCCTGTGGATGTCGTAACGTTAGACCTGACTAAACGTCAAAGCACAACATATTATGCGATAACTGCATTCCTGATATGGGTTGGCCGGGTGTGAAACCTAACACTCAAATGCATTCCCAAGGAGGGTTGACGTCAGGTTGTAAAACTCGAGCCAAATTACTAAAATTATTCTCCTTTACATCAAAATTTTCAAACAAACATACCAATATAGTCGTTAGCATCAAAGTCTCCATTGAAGACCTCGGGATTGGCCGCGACGGCACCTTTCGAGCGTTTTTTCTTCTTCGCTTTGACGGGCGCGGCGTCCCCGTCCGCGGCGCCGTCGTCCTGCGTCGCACCGTCGTCGTCTTTCTTGCCTCTTTTCGTCTGAAATACAAGACATGAAGGCTAGTTATTCCTGCATGGTGATGGAAGGTTCGAATACAATTTGTCACAAGCCCCCACTCTGGAACTTAGATGCTCTGTGTCTTTATGAATTTTTACATATTTGATAAACTGAAAAATATGAGTCCATTATTTATACACTAATTCTTCTTTTCTTCTTCTTTAACTTAAGAGCTTGTTCTTGTCAATTGAGTTAAGTGGAGATGCCTCCATTCCTGTCTTCTCTCTGCCCATCTTTTTAATGTCTTGGTAGGACCTTACTCCTAACCCTTACTTAATTTGTTGGAAAAACTGCATCCTTGGTCTTCCCCTTCCTCGTCTCCCTTTTATTTTTCCTTATACTATTATTCTTAATAGATTGTCATGTCTTATTAAAAAATAAAATTTGTTTATTAGGTAACTATTTAAATTACAAGCTTTTGTTGCTGGAGCCTCCTTTTAAGCAAAAAGTATGCTTGTGTCAGGAGACTCCGCTCTTTCTTATCTCTAGTACTTTATAACATAGTTGACCAATTTATAAGACAGTTTGTGTTGATGAAAAACAATATAGCCTATTAGATGTCTAATCATCTTCCCTCTTCTACTTTCAAAAGTTTAAACTACTAGACGGACTAATTAGAATAATACTTCTATGACCCTGTCGTCACCCTTATTTAAAAGTTCAAACTTTTACACGTTCAATTTCTACTATAGTAGAACAGGGTCAACCCTGTTTTACTATAGTAGAGCGAGCGTGTACTCTAGTGTTAAGAATCCCCTTACCCTAGACTTTCTCATTCAAACATAGTCTATGTTTTATTTTGAAACAACATTTCAGACTTCCTAAAAAATTTGTAACTTTAAAAAAATTGCATATATCTAGGGTTATAACTGGTTTTCACAGTCAAAATATGAACATGAAAGAAAATACCGTATTTTCTTTCAAGTTCATATATGCCCTAGATATATGCAATATCTTTAAAGGTACAAATTTTTACCGAAATCTGACATGTTGTTTCAAAATAAAACGCAGACTACGTTTGTATGGGAAACTCTGATTCTGTCTTGGGTAAGGGGAAACTTAAACTTAAATGAGAACTAGCAGCAGAATCCACTGTGCAAGACCAAACTCCATCTTCTGCATCATCAAACTACCTGCCCAGCATGGTGATTATGAAAAAATCCTCCCTATATTGGCAGAGGGCCTGTAGTCCAGCAGTGGACTGATATAGGCCAGTACAGAATACATTAGGTATAGTATTAAAAAAAAACTAAACAACACACCTTTGATGTGTGCAAATTTAAAATTAATCTCTTTTTGAAATGGGTGGAAATCGCTTTCGAAGATTCCGTAAAGTGAATCTAATAAAAAGCGTGTGTAGAAAAAGATAATATTACCTGCGCAGCTTTACTCAGGCCTCCAGCCATCTTCAGGACATCGTAGTGCACAGCATCCACTCTAAAGGAGTAGATACGAGCCGACGCATCCACCACAGTGGAAGCGGTCTGCAGGTTGTCCATGCGAGAGTCATGACGGCGCAACATTGAGGTCATAAAGTCGATCAATTGAAGGTTCCATGCATTGTCTTTGTTTATTTTCTGAAAATAAATACAAAAATTACTGTATCATAATACTATTTTTACACATGACATATGAATACTATTCTATTTGTGATAGTTAATTTGTTTGTATATGCAAACCATTGTAATAATCTGTTACTTTACTTTTAGGATTAGGGCCCTGGTATCATCATATCAGCCACAGGTAGTCCACTGCTGGACATAGGCCTCCCCCAAGGATTTTCAAAACGACCGATCGGAAGCGGCCTGCATCCAGCGTTTTCCTGCAACCTTGCTTTCTTCCTCGAAGCTGGAACTTCCTGCCTGGATCAATTGACCCAGGTAGATATACTGGTCTGCAACTTCGAGGGTGGAGCTCCTAACAGAAACAGGTAGACGCGTTATGTGCATATTCAACATGACCTTCATCTTGTCAATGTTAATTTTTGGGGCAACCTGATAGGAAACTCAATTTAGCTAGGTCTTCAGGCATCGTACTTAGGTCCTCCATCGATTCTGCCGTGACAACGATATCGTCGGCAAATCGAAGGTGAGGGATATACTCGCCATTGATGTTAATGCCTAGTCCTTTCAATTCCAGAGGCTTGAAGGCATCTTCCAGAGCAGCGGTGAACAGTTTTGGAGATACGACATCTCCCTGTCTCACACCTCTTTGCAATGGAATAATAGCCTTCGTACTGAGCTCCTGTACTCGAACTGACATAGTGGCTTTGTTGTATAAACACTTCAAAACCTCGATATACCGATAGTCAATACGGCACCGCTGGAGAGACTGAAGCAAGGCCCCATGTTTCGATCGAATCTAAGGCTTTTTCATAGTCCACGAACCCCAAGCATAGCATCTGGTTACACTCCCTCGTCTTCTCTATAACCTGTCGTAGCGTATGGATGTGGTCCATGGTACTATACCCTTTTCGGAACCGGGCTTGTTTGGGAGGTTGGAAGGCATCTAATTTGTAAGCGAGACGGTTCGTGGTGACACTCGAAAACAACTTATAGACATGGCTCAGAAACGTGATAGGCCTAGAGTTCTTCAAGAGAGTGTTATCACCCTTTTTAAAAAACAGGACCACCAAACCCCTGTTCCACGCCTCTGGCGTCACTCCCTCGAGTAAAACGAATTAAAGATTACGGACTTTCAGTACTCGGCCCGCTTTCAAAAGCTCTGCTGTGATCACCCGGCACCTTTTTATTTTTAAGCATGTACGAGGGCTGTTTGATAAGTACCCGTTTATGGAAGAAAAAAAATATTTTTTTTTTTGTATATATGAATTTATTTTTCTACGTAGTCACCTTTTAACTCTATACATTTGTTCCACATATACTCAAGCTTCAATAAACCATCCAAAAAGTATGATTTTGGAAAGTCATTAAAATAGGCCTCTGTGGCGGCAATGACTTCGTCATTTGATCCAAATCGCTTGCCACCGAGCCATTTTTTTAGGTTGGGAATCAAAAAGAAATCGCATGGGGCCAAATCTGGAGAATACGGGGGGTGAGACAATAGTTCGTAGCGTAACTGAGCTAATTTAGCCGTCACAACTCTGGACGAATGACCCGGGGCGTTGTCGTGATGAAACAGTACTTTTTTCTTTTTTAAATGGGGTCGTTTGTCCTTCAACACGGCGTCAAATTCATCCAATAAATTGGCATAGTACTGCCCTGTTATTGTTTTTCCCTTTTCTAAATAGTCAATATGTATAATACCCTGCGAATCCCAAAAAACGGTCGCCATGACCTTTCCAGCCGATGGGACGGTTTTTGCTTTCTTTGCAGGTTCACCCGGTAAAATCCACTGCTTCGACTGCTCTTTCATTTCCAAGGTGTAGTGGTGGACCCACGTTTCGTCCACGGTCACGAAACAACGCAGAAACTCCTTCGGGTTACGTTTGAACACGGCCAAACACTGCTCCGAAGTAGTCAGTCGGTTCCGTTTTTGCTCCTCCGTGAGTAAACGCGGCACCCACCTCGCCGATACTTACTTCATACCCAATTTTTCTTCTAATATGTGTTGTACCCTCTCGATTGAAACATTTACAGCATCAACGATTTCTCGAAGTTTAATTCGGCGGTCGGCTAAAACGATATTTTCAATTTTCTTAACCATATCGTATGTAGTCACCTCAACTGGCCGGCCTGGGCGATCCTCATCAAAGACGGTTGTTCTCCCCCGCTTAAACTCGTTATACCAATATCTGACGGTTGTCATAGAAGGAGCACATTCATGGTAAACCGCTTGCATTCTTACTTTTATTTCATCACGTTTTTCCTTCCAAAAATAAGAATCTAATTACAGACCGTTCACGCCTTCACTGAATCGTTGTCAAATGAGAAAAAAAACAAAAGAATGCCTTTTTTTAATTTTCCCGCCTCTGAAAAATGGCTTAACAAGGTGAGATACTTATTTGCGGCCAGTGATATTAATATATTTAGAAAACGGGGACTTATCAAACAGCCCTCGTATATAACTGCCCATAAAACCTCTCGATCTCTGGGCCCTGGTATAATTCCCGGCAAACATCTTGAACAACTATTGATATACCCTCCTCGCTCTTGTGTATTCTCCCGCCAATGGAAAGAGCGAGAAGGGTATATCAATTGTTGTTCAAGATGTTTTCCGGGAACTATATCTCATTTTTTACACAATAAAAAAATATAAGTTTACAATATTGAAGGCAACACTCTGGAATCAGTGAGCCTTCAAAAAGATCTGGGTATTCATATCGCTGCCAACCTAAAATGGGAGGAACATATCACTTCTATGGGTAAAAAAGCAAACACGTTTCTCTACATAATACGCAGATCATTCCAAAATATGACTGTTGAAGTCTTCAGAAAAATATATAAAAGTTATATACGCCCTTCACTGGAATATGGTTTTCAGATCTAGAGTCCATACTTTCAAAAAGACATTAAGTTATAGGAAACTGTTCAAAGAGCTACCAAAATACCTCAAGGACTCCATCATATGAAGACAGACTTGAAGCCCTGACTTTGTGATGACTTAATTGAGACATTTAAGATTCTGACTGTCAGTTATGACTTACCTGACTTGCATACCATCTACAACATGAGACAAGGCACAAAGCCATCACGAAAACACTGCTACCAGTTAACTCGTACAGCGACTAAAACCAAAGCTGCACATTTTCCCTTTCTAAGTAACATAGTGGTCAATAATTGGAATAGACTACCAGAAGAAGTGTAATAACTACTAAGACATATCAGCTCTTAGCTGCTTGTCTATAATAAATAAATAAAAAACCATTTATTTATCGAAAAGTGTGTGTGTGTGTGTGTGTGTATGCCAGGATGTATTTGTTTGTGAGTGAATGTAAAGTGAGTTATATGACCCTTATGAGCAGCGATTCAGTCATCATCATAGTTTGTAGTCTGAAGATCTTAAAAGTTACAACAGGGATTATAGGCAAAAGACCCAGAAGATAACACAAACAGCTAATTAAAAAAAAGATTTCCTTTGGACATACAAAAAAGTCTTATTTAAATTTGAAATTCAATAACAACAATTAAATATGAACATAATAAATAAATATAATACTCACATTCTCAGCATACAATTTGAGGCATCCCTGAAAGTGCTCTTTCTGCGGGGAAGATGACATAGTGTCTCTCCCGCTCCGAGGTGACGCTGTGGCGGGTGTAGACGTAGCCACAGCCCTTTCTGAAGCCAGCAGCGAAGACCTTTCTGCATCGTCATCATTGTGTTCCTGCTAATATATTGAGGTTTTACACTTTGAAGAACTAATTCATATCAGATTCTTATTACCATTATTTATTGTCATAAACCACATCAACCCTAACCGGGCATAGGTCTCTCTTTTAGTAATAGGTACTGAAATGCAACTTGTGACCTCATCTAAAATTTAAATCGGTATAAATGTATTGATAACACTGCACAAAAAATTTTTTCACAACCTAGGTAGGTATTTATATTTTCATAAACCCAGTAAGTGAATTTTAGGAGATTTGTTGAGAATATTAATAAATTTATTAACCTCGTCCCTAGTTTTGATTTTAGGAATAAGACTTCGCCGACGAATGGAGCTATTGCTACTCCCGCCAATGCTCAACCTCGTCAACCCAGGAGTAGACGATATCGGAGTTTCAATCATCATGGCAATTCTTGCAAATTAACACACAAATTCACGCATAAATACTGCAAATATATTCTTTACGATTTACATATCGTGCATTTCTAAATCTAACAATAAAGTCAACAACTTAAACAAAATAGGTAGGTAGGTACTCAAAATTCACGCACGACCGTTTTAAAGTTTTGACGGTTTTTTGATTGACGCAAAAATGACGCAATTTTGACTTTTTTTTTTTATTAATTATTTTTACGGCTCTGGATACAAGTCCTTTAGAGCCTATCTTTAATTTTGTTCTTTATTCCTAATACCTAACCTAATCCTAACAAGACAATCAAAGGGTGGTGTAGGCCTTTGACTGCTGCAAGGGATCTTCTGGCAACAAATCTATACGAGTCCACTGGTTTAAGTTTGACGTTTTTATAAACATAGCTTTTTTTTTAGCCTGAAACATCTATTTGTCCTTGCTCACACACACTACGCTTTACCGCTCGGCCACAAATATACGCGACGGCGAACCACTGAGCCACAAATATATGCGTGACATGCGATGCGATGCGTCATGCGATGCGACAGAAAAAAATACAAGGAAATGTATGAAGCATGCCACTATCAACGACAACGGCGACTTTTCGCCGCACGGCCACAAATATACACGACAGTGACGGTAACGGCGATGGCGTGTGCTTTAACCATGCCATGAATTCAACGATTTTACCCGCGGATTGCCAGTTTAAGGCTTTTTACGTCGAAAATACTTCTCTCTCTATATTATGTATGACGTTTCTCATATGTTGACATAGCATTTAATGTCTTTTCACTTATTTTAACATGTAATTACGTCTTTGTACACCTCCCAGAAAAAATGATAATAAACCAAAGAAGCCTACTTTCAGTGTATGATAAGTATACGGAAACGTACATACGTTTCCATATACTTTAACGTCGCTTTTGACGTTTATCTGCATTTTAAGTATATTATAGCATTTGCACACACTTTCCGAAAAGAATTGCGAAGTAATTTCTCATATAATTCAATCTACCCACCAAATGGGTAGATACGGGTATTTATCGGGTATTTACCCAAGCTACCGGGTAAATACCCAAATGAGTAGTTTGGGTATTTATCCACCGTCCATCGCTAGACATGCTTCATGTCGCAAGTCGCAAGTCGCCGTCGCCGTCGCTGTCGACTAATCTGTCCGATCCGATTCGTGTCCGATACTGATACGCGAAAAAGACGGACGGAAAATTCACGTCTAACGTTTGTGAATAAAGGTTAGTTTTGCTATCACAATCACAATCAACAAAGCCCCTTAAGCTTTGTTGATTGCAAATAATTTATAACACAATCTAGAATAACTACGAGTAATAATCTCAAAAAAAAACAACTTTGCAAATTAAACTTAATGCCAAGCACATAAAGATAATATTTTCATAATGCTTATTTGTTGTCATAGCGGCCATAGTAATACATAATCTGTGAAAATTTCAAGTACCTAGTTAATGCTTATGTTAATGTTATAAAGATCTAGTTAATAACGCTGAAAAAAATATTATTTTTTGTATGACGACCCCCTTTAATGTTCAACTTTTTTATTTTTAGTATTTGTTGTTATAGCGGCCACAGTAATACATAATCGGTGAAAATTTCAAGTGTCTAGCTATTACGGTTCAAGAGATAGAGCCCTGTGACAGACGGACAGACAGCGGAGTCTCAGTAATAGGGTCCCATTTGCACCCTTCAGGTACGGAACCCTAAAAACTATAAATTTTGGGGGTTCCTCATACTTAGAACTGAAACTCATTTTTTTTTTCATAAAACCCATACGTGTGGTGTGGTGTATCTGTAGATAGGTCTTCAAATATGATATTGAGGTTTCTTATTTCATTTTTTTTTTTGCGCAAGAGACACTTCCAATGTGGTAAAATGTATGTAACTTCTAAAATAAGAGAATAATAAAACTAAAATATATATATGATGTACAGTACTATGCAAACTTTCACCAAAAATTGGTCTGAACGAGATCTAGTAAGAAGTTTTTTTTAATACGTCATAAGTCGTAAAGCGCAAAAGAACTTTTATATAATGTTACTTGCTGCTACGGAACCCTTCATGGTCGAGCCCGACTCGCACTTGGCCGCTTTTTTTAAAGAATATATTCTATTGTTTACTTAAGTTATCAATAGTCATACTTACCTTAAGTGGTTTTTTTTAGTTTCTGAAAAAAATTACGAATTATAAAAAAAAAAAATGGTTGCCTGTAAAGTCGGTTTTACGGGCGAAGATTTTACGTGACAACGCGCGCGGCAGACCGATCATAGTTGAGTGGGAGAGAGACGCAAGGCATTCGGCGGGTCTCTCTCTCGTTCGGTGACTCATCGTAACGTTACCGAGCGTTACACTTTTTCATAAGTGACTCCCAGCCGCAACCTAATTTAAGACGTTGTCACGTCAATATGTATATATCGTATCGTGGCAGATTGCGCGGAAACTATAAGAGATATTGCTTTTATATGTTTAGACGATTTATTGTAAATTAATCAAGGATTATTTCGCTAGTATACACTCTTCATGTTACGTGTATGGTTTTACTTAAAACTGGAACTGACGCTCACCTGGGACCCCTCCCAGGTGAGCGTCAGTTCCAGTTTTGTGTGAGTGAGAGTAGATAAAATTTAATTTGGGCCTTCAATAAACATATCCTGGTAGATAAAACTACTGCATTAATTTTGCCAATTTTTCCAGACATTGCTCTCTCTCTCATCTCAGCGTGTTTGAAGTTGCATTCACAGCTGTAATGCTGTGAAGAACGGGGTCCGCTTAATTTTTCCAGACATTACGATCTAGAATTACAAGAAACGTCTCGAAGTGAAAATTCGCGGATAGAGCACGAATCGAATACAAATCGTCCATATACGTTTGCATGAGCAGTGTTGCCAACCCCAATTTAGTAAAAAAAACTACATACATGCCAAGCAAAAACTGTAGAAAACTATAAATGTTAATTTCAAAAACGGCAAAGCTACAGTTTTTCTAAGTTTATGACTTCAAACTTTATTTAAAGGTGGGTAATAAATAAAACAAGTAATGTTTTCGCTACAAATGCTTAAGAAACCTTCGTATTATTTGTCATAGAAAATCCGACTGAAACTGTCGCCACCCTGCTTATGGGGTAGTAACTAAAGTCATAGAGAGACCCAGAGCGGCGAAATAGTTGTGCCTCTCGCTAATTCATTGAGAAATATTTCAACTGCAAATAATATATATGTTACATTGTGACTCATAACCTCAGTTTGCGCTCTGCTATACATCTGTGTGTCCAGTCAACTCATTCAAAGATTGGTCTTCTTCGGTAGTCTTGTATCTGCTACCGCTACCTGTGGGAATAAGCATAATATGATTCCACTGTTTGGAATCACTGAAGTGTCTAGGATCTTGTTAAACATTCATATTCTTAAAAACTACTCTGACCACGGAGAACGGCGACTGTTTGTTAGGTGGGGTGATGAGGCACCTCTGTTCCTTAGCCTGGCATACGGCCACGTCAGATCAAGACAACAGGACTTGATCAGCTACTTTCCTTAGCCTGGCATACGGCCACGTCGGATCAAGCACAACAGGACTTGATCAGCTACTTTCCCCAGGGAGAATTAAACCATACCACACTGGGTATGGGCGCCTACTCTTCTCGTTGCATGGTCGGATCTGGTTCCTCATCAAGGAAATAGACCTTTCTTCATATCATTTATTTAGAAACTACATTTGACTGTAAGGATTAGTTCTAAACACTTAACACTTAGCTTTATTACAGAAGACCAGCCTCCAGATCCAGTCTTCATTATATTTAATTTAAATGACTTTTTTACACAGTGACAGATAGCGATAGCAAACTTACCATAAATACAAAACAGTGTTGCCATGTCTAATATTTACATCTCGCGAGGATCCGCGACAGAACCAGTTCACGCTGCTTTTTTTTATTCATCTTTTCTGCGTGAAAGAATATTAATTTTATTTAACGCGCCGGTTTAAAAATATTAAAAATTAGCAGTCCACCCTGGCTTTGCCCGTGGTACACACATACCTAGCCTATGTCACTTGAGAATAGTGTAGCTTTCCAACGGTGAAAGAATTTTTCAAATCGGTTCAGTAGTTTCGGAGCCTATTCAATGCAAACAAACATCAAATCTTTCCTCTTTATAATATTAAAAATACGGTGTAATGGTATTTCGTTTCGTAGGTTGGAATTCAAGCGGTGACTTGGAAAACTACACGTTTCATGTATTGCTGACTACCGCATTAAAAAATAGGTCTCCAGATCTTTTTTATTATTATTTATTTCCATAAAACAATATACACTGTGTCGGAATAACTTAAAACTAACATCTTTTAAATTTAATTATGTAACATATCAAATATACAAACATCTATGTCAGATCGTTAGTAGAGGTACTATCATATCATTCAACTTATATTTAATCTGTGGCTATGCTACTTTTCATTTGAAATAAATTGTTTAAAACTAAATATGGTGATATTTTAAAAGGGTTTTCGCAAAAAGTGGCCACTTTTAGCGAAAACCCGTTTTAAAACTAGACGGACTACCAATATTACTTTCTAAGGTTGATTTTGAATATTTGCAACGAGTGGTCTGAACCACTCGTAATTTTGACATTTGTAGCGTTCAAATGTCAAAGAAACGTTCCATGGAGTATCAGTTCCGTTTCACGCTGCATTTTTTATTTTTGTTGAAATGTTTAGAAAACCATTGACAAATTTATGATATTTTCTGCGTAACACAATATTACTTATCGCTCACACGATAGTTTCAAAAATACGATGCAATGCGTCGGAACGCGAGTGGTGAGTTGGAAAACTACACGTTTTGTGTTTTGCTGAGTCCCTAAATGAAAAATAGCACTCCTAAACTGAAAACTGAGAAAACTTTCAAAAAACTGTAAATCTACTGTTAAAACTGTAGAGTTGGCTACACTCATGGCTACACTGTGCATGAGTGAGTGCACAAGAGCAAACTGGATCAGAAACGAATATGAATCTAATATGATGGTACTCGATAAGTGCATAAACGCCTTTAGGGTAATCTTCATATATTTATTAATTTATGACAAATATGAAACAATTGAAATGAATTAAGGGATGTTATAGGGGTAAGGGATTTTATTAAGTAGGTACCTATTTAATATAAACTGATAAATGATTGGAATATTTTTTGTTTTAAATTGCTATTTTTATTCATCTTGTCTATGGTATCCCGCTATCTCAGCTGTTTGTAAACGCTACGCTTGTTGCCAACTTCCCGTCAGTCATTTTGTTCGGTGGCTGAAATTTCACGGTCGGCGATATCAGTAAAAATCTTTGTCATCGGCAGTTATTTTCTAAAGTGACATTATGAGTTCTGGGATGCCTGAATTGGGCTCCAAAATAAGCCTAATATCGAAAGCAGATATTCGTTACGAAGGCCGACTATTCACCGTCGATCCTCAAGAATGTACCATCGCTTTGGCTAGCGGTAAGTTGACAAATGGATACTCTATCAGTTTGCCCTGTATTCCAAGTCTTTAGCCCGTATTTGTTACTCATAATTGTGTGCCAATGTAGCCTATTTTCAGTTTCTTCACGGGCGCCACCCTAAAAATATGATGCGAATCTGGATAGTGTCCGTAGAACTTTTCCCTCCTGTATTTCAGCCAATTGTTGTTTATTGTTTGAGAAAGCGGTTGTAATCATCCCGTTATTATTCGCTTTCCAAGTCTTTTGTACTAAATTGATCCAAATTTCGCCTATAACACGTTGTTTTGAATCTACCCTCTGTATACTAATGTTAAAATTGTTAGAAATGACCGTAGTTTCACGTTGATGACGTTGATAACAACTGTAGGGCTGTAAATAACGAAATTATATTAAAATGATCTATTTGGCTTGCCTGAGCCTAATTCTAATAAGAACTTTTTAAAGACTTCATCAAAACAAAATTATCCAAGTAGGTAGTTTACAGCTTGTCCTTTATTGAGGGCATTGACTTTTCACAACAAAATAACTTATAAAGTGAGGCTAATAATTTGCTTTCACACCTTTCATTTTTTAGTTTTATTATAGTCTAGTGTCTAGTCCTACCTACATTAAAATTATTGTTTGTTGTCCGCAGTCCGGTCTTTTGGTACGGAAGACCGAGAAACGCAGTATCCTGTGGCACCTCAGAGTCAGGTGTACGATTACATCTTGTTCCGTGGTTCTGACATCAAGGACATCAGAGTAGTGAACAATGTCCCGTCTCTGCCAAACGACCCTGCCATCATGCAGATGTCGGTGCCGCCATCCCTCGGCGTTGGCGGTGCAGGAGCGGCGGCCCAATTTACCGGGCAGTTCAACCACCCGGTGGTTGGTCAGACGCAATACCCGCAGTACCATCCGATGGCAGGCTTCCCCGGGAGCGTGCACGCTCAGCTCAACAAGACGAGTGAGTTGTCTCCGCAAACATCAGTGGATCTGGGACCACAGCCCCAGCCGACGACCGGCCCTATTGGATCGGGAGTGGTCCACCACTCCAATCAAGTGAAAGACCAAGGTTTTTCTTTACCTAATACTTAAAGCTTTAGCTTACACTTCATGCCATGTTGCGTTTTTTGCTCATCACTGACAGATACTTGATTATTAATTATTGACTAATTCAAAACTAATAAAAAACATTAATCTGGTGATTTGATAAGTACCTGTCTGTGATTTACTAGGTTCCCATTTCATCTAACATTGCATGCTTGCATATCATGTTATGTACCTATATTTTAACTTTATTTATCTTTACTAAACCTTTAGTTAAAAAAAATATTTATAAATTTTCATTTGTTTTTAATATCTCATTATATCCTATATCCAATACATCGAAATAATTATCATATTAATATTTTTTTTTATATATTTAATATTTACATAATTTTATAATTTTTATTTTTAATCATTATAAATTTTATATAATACCTTTACCATAATATAACATACAATTAAAAAAAAACCGCAACTTGCATTATCAATTCATTCCTTGGTCTGTTGCTTGTTATAAATTAGGTCTTTTTATTTATAAGAAGTTACTATTAGAATCTTGAAGATTTCATCATCCGTATCATTACTTCATTTAATGATTTCATCATCCTTATCATTACTTTATTTAATAAATCACATTCACTTGGATTTCATAACTGAGAATAAAGCATGTAGTGCTGCCGCATCGCATAAGCTTAATTTTTATAGCATTTTTTTATATGGTTATTTAAAATGTGGAGGGGTCTCTCATCCTTATCCATAAGGTATTTCATTTGCCTTCATAATATGCCATTGTTGGTCAAAAGCCTCCCCTCTATTGAAAAAAAAAAACTTAAATTTCTGGTATTCGTTAGTTCCACTTCACTAAAACTCACTTTCTGAATGTAAATGCTTGATTTATTAACAAAAACAGCAAAATCACTATATGTGTGCATAGAATATTTAAAGAGTTCCCTCAATTCCTTGAGGTTTCCATCATCAGATCTGCACTTGGTGACAGTGGGACCAAGTAGCATGTATACCCTTTCTAATAAAAAAATAATTTTCTAAATCTGTTAAAAAACGGGGTAGTTATTGAAGAAAATACTTAAACATAAAAAACATGTATGCATTCGAATTCTAAAGCTTTTTGAAGTTGTGGAAGTGTTAAATATCTGAATTTTTACCTGTTTCCATACCTTAATATCATGATCATTATTGGAACACAAACAAGGAGGTTTATTTTCCTTTTTGGGAAAGTGTTCAGTTTCAGTGTTTCAGAACATACTTGACTCTGATTAGAATCAAATATGAAGAATGTTTTTTTTTCAATTTCAAAATTTCTTTAATTTTCCGCACAATCTTACATTACAGAAAATAATTAATAACAACGACATAGGTACATGGTTATCAGAAGATTGTGAAAGACTGGTATCTGAACTAAGCAGAGCTTGTATCTCAGAACACCAGACCCTCCACAGTTAGAGGAAATATGAGTATAGTCTAGTTGAGTATGTTTTGATCCCTCGCACTTTTGTTTACAAAGTGGATTCTCTTACCATTTGACCATTATTCATTCATTTCTAAATAACCTATCTAATAACCTGATGACATCTAGAGTAGAGTGGCTAGACAGTGCCCTCGGCCTAGCACTCAATGTGTGTAAACACCTAAGCCAAACACTCGGCTTAGCAAGAGGCGAGACAGTCACTCTGACCCCGTTCTATTTACTAGGACGAGTACCCACCCCCTGCTTCACCATACTGTCTTGCTCGCTCGCTCGGTAAGTCTGAACACGTACTCGGCGACTTCACGCCACTACTCGGTAGGTGTAATCAGCCTATAAGGAGAATATTGTAAGAAGACAATTAGTGGTTTATATGTGTTGATGTAACTCTGTCCGGAACAGGTTCAATGCTGGACCTTATTGGAGGTTCTCAACAGTCGTCGTCGCGCTCGGGCACCCCTGCCGTCGGGGGCCACGGCCACAGGAAGAGCCCTACCGCGGATCAGGGCACGCAGGTAGAGTACCTTTATTTTATTCATTTAGTTAGGACCATAAAGTTGAAATCCTAACTTGTTGTTAAAATATTATTTCTACACTTATTTGATTCCACAAGCATTTGATGTATTAATTATGAACTAGGTGCCTGTAAAAAAAAACCTGATGTAGGCATCATCATCAGGTTTTTTTAAATATCCACTGCAGGAGCATGATCCTCTGTACTACCAGAGCCATACTAAGCCAGAGCAGTTAGAGCATTTGGCCTACACTCTCCAGGCTGGCTAGACAGGTTGGAGAGGTCTCATTGATGTTTATAAGCTTTGTTTAGCTTGTGTTTCCTAAGTCGCCTTTTACGACATTCATGGGAAGACTTGAGCGGTCCTATTCTACTCTGCCGGAAGTCACACGGCTAAGGTAGCTACATAAAAACAAAAAACAATGAAATCTCTGTGATGAAGACATGAGTAACTTATACGTTCTTCAGTTTGTTAAAAATTTTAAGTTTCAAGTTTTTTTTACCACACCTTAAAGTGTATTAAATGACCACATATCTGGTTCTAGCAGGTGGGCTCGGTCGCTGGCGGCTCGGGCCAGCAGCGCGACAGCCGACGCGGCAGCACCGGTGGGAACAAGCAGACCCGCAACCGGACCAACTCGCGGACCCGCCAGCGGTACCCCAGCGGAGGCGCGCAGCCCGCTACCCACCAACCGCAGCAACACCACCAGCAGAACCAGCATCAGCACCAGCAGAACCAGCATCAGCAGAACCAGCATCAGCAGAACCAGAATCAGCTGATGCACCATCACCAACCGGGTAAGATAGTTGCTAACAAATATTAGTTTAAAAAACTAAACCTGAATACAGGAAAATTCTTCATCGTTCAAATATGGGGTGTACTTTCTTATACAGACAAAAGTTTAACAGATTTTCGTTATTTAGAAAATTCTCGTTATTTAGAAAGTTTATCATGTCAGAATAATCAATATGCAGGTTACTCAGTATAAAGAATTTTTAATAATAGATTTTCGTTGCACAGAAAATTAATAATTAGAATGTTTGTTATGAATAATTTGAAATCATAGAATTTTATTACAAATAACATTTACTTTTGCGATGTTTCTAATATCAGAATATCAAATTAAATATTATTATTTTTAATAAGTTTAGTTAATAAAATATATCTATAACCTATAAGTTGGCCCTATTCTAGTAAAATGGATAAAACTTTCCCAGCACTCGCCGGCCGCTGCCGCGGCACGCTCGCTTCGCTTGCTCGGCTCGTGCGTGTGTTGGTCGCAGTTCTAACCTAACCTAACCTATAAGTTTGCCCTAACCTATATTGTGGTAGCGATTTATAATGTATTCTAACTTATTATATGGTATTTAATTTGATTAAACAATGTTTTCACTTAATACTTCCTTAAATAATAATTTTCAGTAAAATAAAATTCCATGAAAGATTATACCGAACAAACAATATTCTTTAAAGAAATATTCTACTGTTTGATTAGTTTGTTAAATGAAAATATGAGATTCTAAAATTCATTGAACTGTGTTTCTATAAATTGTGTTTCATTCAAGTAAATAGTCTTTGAAACAATAATATTTGAAATAAAAATATAAGAATTAAATATTCCATGAAAAATTTTCTGTGAATCGAAATTCTATGAAATTTCAGTCTGTGAAACAAGGGGCACCCTTCAAATATGATAAATAAATCCATTCATTCATTCACTCAATATTGAAGCAAAAAAAAAAGTTTGTGTACAACCAGCTGTGCTTAATTTAACTTATTCATTTTCTAGTTTAAATTTTAATATTTTAATTTTTTATTAATTTTATTTTCTACATACCTTTATCTTTAAATAAAAATGCTTACATATTTTAATTATGATTTCAAGATCAAATTAAATAGTATGTGACATGAGGCTTTCTTCAGGAAGGACTAAGGGTTAGTTCACACCGAGACGCGACGCGACATAGCACACACTTTGGAAGAAATATAGTACTCGTTTACTAGACAAAAAGAGTGAAATTTCAGTGAGAGCCCGCTGGCATAGCGGGATGTCGCTAAAATGAGTATCTCTAGTAGTAAACAAGTTCTATATTTCTCCCAGGTGCGCGCTACGTCGCGTCTCGGTGTGAACTGACCCTGAAACAAATGTGACGTTTCCCCTAGGCCAGGGCTACGGTCGCGGCGGCTGGCGAGGCCGCCCGCGCGGTCGCGGCCGCGGATTCGTCCCCCGCAACAAGAACACGCTCAAGTTTGACAACGACTACGACTTCGAGCAAGCCAACACTGAGTTTGAAGAGCTGCGCAGTCAGCTCGCCAAGACCAAGATCTCGGAAGGAGATGTCAAGCCTGAGGTAACAAACATACATACTACCTATCACGTTTTTATTTTTACCGGACTGCGCCAGAAGGAGGGTTATGTTTTTGGAGTGTGTGTGTTTGTATGTATGTATATATGTTTGTATGTAAATTCCTTTGGCACGCTCTACAGCCTAAACGGCTTGATGGATTTTAGCTTGAGAGGTGTCGTTAGATTTGTCTTAACTCAGAGAGTGACACTGGGTATATCAAAAATTTAAATAATTCAAAATGGCGGATTTTCGCGCCATATTGTCTTGAAAAATTTTTTTTATTCAAAACCTATTGAGTGGGGTATCAAATTAAAGAATTTTATACAAGGATTACAAAAATATATACAACTTATATGTTGGCAGTCGGGTTTTTCGTTTTTTTAATAATTACTTGCTTAGGGGGCAGGCAGCATTTTGGGTCTTCTGCTCTAAGCAGAAAGATCCGTTTTTTAATAATTACTTGTTTAGGGGGCAGACAGCATTTTGGGTCTTCTGCTCTAAGCAGAAAGATCCCAGGGCCGCAAGACCTAAAGGCCACATTTAGCGTGGTGGTGGGCGAGAAGGTGGAACTAGGAATCAAACAAAATAGTGACGGGTTGCTAGCCGCATTGTCTATTAACATGATCCGCATTTTCGCACATCCCCTTGATCGGCTTTTACGATCTGCGCAGAAAGAGAAGCAGCTGGTACATTTTAAGTTTTTTCTTTCCTCCCAGACCAGCATGGAAGAAGCATCTTCTTGTGCCTTTCTTACTTCTTCGAGGATATTTTTTTTCTTTTCAAATCGTTTGGTCTTGTCTTGCGTGGGAAGCTGGCGCCGGCCTCAGTTTAAGAATTAAAATATGTATAATTATACTTTGAAAAAGATAAAATAAGATATTACTCACCGCAGTCGCACATTAGTGGCCTTTGTGGCCTAAATACTAGAAGCTTTCACTCGAATACCACTGTGAGGCGTGTCACAATGAACAATGCATGCTGTTATTTATGTGTATGATAAAGGTTATAAAGTAGTCATTATTTGAATTTCAGCAACAACCCAACGAGGTGGACAAGAAGGACGATTCCGGCAACGAGACAGGCGCGGGCGAGGCTGAGCTCGAAGACGACTTCGCCGGCTACGACCGCAAGAAGAGCTTTTTTGACAGCATTTCCTGCGAGGCTGTGGAGAGGTGAGAAACGAAGTAGTGGAACATTGTACGGACTTGTTAGTCAGGGCAGAAATAAGTGGACATGGGGCGAAATTTCAAATTAAAAGTTTGCAATTTATAATGGGGCAGCTAGTTAAAGGTGGGAAATTTAAAGACTCCCCCTCCTCTCGCCAGAAATAACTGGACATTGGGTGGGGTGGCAAGTTTTGGGCGTGGGCGCCTAAATGTGTTTAGCCTACGGGCGGCAAATGTGTTAATCAGGGCCTGTTGTTAGTAAGCCGCTTCTGTACGAGGATTCGCAACTATTTATACACGTCTATGTCTATTTATACAGGGTCTAACTAAATATACTGAAATTATTTTAAGGGTGAATTCAGTCTGTGGTACTGAACAAATTTCCCCAAAAAACAAATATCAAAATATGAAAAAAAAAATCTGGAATGCAGGATTTTTAGACTGAAAAATATTAGTTATTAATGAAATGAAATGTAGTTTATTGCTTAAAATGTGGTACAATTTAGGTGGTACAAAAGTCATGTAGAGTCTCACACATTTAGTCATCACTGACATGCAACAGATATTGGTACATCAATTCAATTGGAAAAAAAATTTTAGGTATTATTTTATTTATTGTCAATTAAAAATCCTATATTAGTCAAATTATTATTATATATTATTATTATTATCATTATAGAATTCATATAATTATAGATGCGGATAAAAAGTCTTTAACACTATAAAAACACTTCTTAACCAGCCAGGTTAAAAATCGGTAAGTGCGAATCTGACTCGTACATAAGGGTTCCGTACCTTTGTACAATGTTTTAAAACACGTTTCTTGTATGACGACCCCTTTAATTTATAATATTTAAGGGGCCACAGTCATAATCGTCGAAAATTTTAAGTGTAGCTATTAAGGTTCAAGAAATAGAGCTCTGTGACAGACAGTCGAGTCTCAGTAATCACCCTTTGGGTTCATCATCATCAGGTCATTTTTAGTCTCCACTGCAGGAGCACGACCCTCTGTACTACCAGAGCCATATATTAGCCATAGTAGTCATAGGATTTGGCCTACACTCCACGCTGGCCAGATGGGTTGGAGAGGTCTCACTGATGTTTATAAGCTTTGTTTGGGTACGGAACCCTAAAAAGAATCTCAGATAATGTTAGTTTGATTGTGTGCAGGTCGAAGGGCCGCAGCCAGCGCACGGACTGGCGGACGGAGCGCAAGCTGAACGCGGAGACGTTCGGCGTGGCGTCGGCGCGGCGCGGCGCCTGGCGCGGCCGGCCCGCCTGGCGGCACCACAACCCCATGCACCAGCCGTGAGTATTCACTCTTCTAGTACTGCCACGCTAATTAAAAACGTACATACATACCGGTCAAAATCATAACCCTCTTTTTTGCTTCGCCGTAGCATAGAATAATAATAATACTAACGTACAGAAGTCTCACTCAGCAAAGAAAATTCAAAGAAATATCTACTCAATGTGGCTAGCGATATGGTTTAATTTAGCTCACGTCAGAACTCAGCACCGTTTTGTATAAATACCTAGACTTCCATTGCAAGCCAATTTCGTTCTTATTACTCTGGACAAACGATTCGTATAATTCGCATAGTAATAATGTAGGTACATTTTCGATACCTAAACGGGGAGTGACACAGGCCTGGCCGTAGTCTGGTAAAAAGAGTACTTATTTCATACAGAATGGAATCTCCTTAGGTCCTGCGCAATATGCGTCCTTGAGAAGTAGAGAAGATATAGCTGAACACTTTAAATCATTTTGCTATAGTTTTACGACCGGCCGCCTGCCTGACGTCAACCCTTTTTGTTCGGAATGCATTTATGCTAAAAGTTTTACAACCGTCCGCTGCCCGATGTTAACCCTCATTGGGATTGCAGTTGTAGCACTGTTAGCACAAGATGTTTGTGGTTAGTTCTTCAATTATTATCTCTTATGGCACCCACAGGAAGAGATGGAGTGGTCCTACTGTATAATGTATTTATTTATGGGGAAACAAACATTTTTGGGATCCAGTGCTGCCATTTAAAATAAAACGGAGATATCATTTAAAATTTTGTCTTTGTATGTAAAAAAATCATGTATCCCCTTAACGATTGTCCCTGTATTGTATTTGCAAGTTATTATTATGAAACACTTCGCGAGCCACAACCAGATTTATTAATGTTCCCGAATTTTACCCCTCATGCGGGAACAGCCCCATTGAGTCAAACACAGACTGATCTCAACCTTATTACATTTTCATAAAAATATTGGTTCTTTAACAAAAAATACCTCTAAAGGAGAGGGTAAAAATGATTATTATTAGTTGATTGTGTTTTGGAGCGGAAGCTTACTGAGAGTCAGTACGTACTTCCCCAGCTGGCGGCCCATGCGCGGCGGGCGCGGGCGCGCGGGCAACGGGCAGCCCGGCGCGTACCACAACAACCAGCACCAGCCGCGCCAGCACCAGCACCAGCCGCGCAGCAACGCCGCGCCCGCGCAGCAGCCGGCCGCCGCCGCAGGTCAGTAGGTAGTGTACTGCATTTATATTTTATTTAGTTAAGGCTTTTGATAACGCCCGTAAGCATTTCGCCCGTAACTTTTTTTTAACTTTATTGATACCACCGTCAAATAATAAATTGTGCTACAGGGCGTAAAGGTAATAATTTCTCAACACACTTGCTCGTAAAGTGGATCTATGTGGATAGTGGATCCATAGGTCGCTGGTCCAAATCCGGATCGAAGGACCACAAAGATGTACGGTCCAGGACCATACACCTTAGATTTGAAATGGAGTTAAGATGTTAAATAATAGATAGTTAACTTTATACTGACTTTATACTGAGCTTGGCGCGGGTCCCTCTTAAAGGTTTGTATACTTAGACATGTCATAATTTAGGTACATTGGTACATACTAAATTTACAAATTGACATTATTTTAAATTTCGTAATTCTTATAATTCAATTTAATTATGACATAATAAACAATGTAATCTCTGTCCATCTATATAACTAATTTTAAGTTTTTAGTTTGTTAGTTGACGTCTTTGGAGAAAACGTGCAGTGCAGTTTGTTGCCGCTTCTTCTGCACTTGCGCCTAGGAAGCGGCGTAAACTTAGCTTTAAGTAACGATTTGACGTCAACATTTGTGCAAAACAAAACAAAGTGACTATTATTAAGAGATATTATAAATATCCTATGACAATAAAGATATTTTGAATTTGAATTTGAATATACTGATTTGATTTCTTTCCGATAAAAAAATGTTAAATGGGTGATACGAATTAATTTTGAAAGCTGACTGAGTAGAAAGTACGAAATAGGTACGTAATAAGTATGTAATCTGAAGTGTACGTGCCTCGAACAATCTAATTTCACCGGTTTTAGATATACATATAAAGCAGCTCATAAAACACGCCTGTGTTATATATAACTTATAAACGTGAATAGTGATATTATATTCTATCACCGTACTATTTGCTATTTATATGTTTCGGATTGTTTTTTTTTTATTTCATATTTAGAACTGACCCGCCGCGCGGCGCCTGCCAGTAGGTAAAAGTAAGGTTTAAAAAGTAAAACGGCGGGAAAGCAACAGTGTGCATCACAGTTTTATGGTTAAGTTTATTTAAAATAAAAAAAATCTGATTCTTAGGTTTTTTCCTCGCAAGTGTGTTGAGTAACGTCGTACGATATACGTGCGTATATTAGTTAAACACACTCTGCTCTATTACGCCCTCGCCATCGGCTCGTGCTGAAATTCCGCCTCGTGTATTATAATATAACCACCATAACGTACTTATATCGTAATGTACTATTAAGGCGAGGGCGCTACTTTGAATGCAGAGCGAAACAATTCAACAGAATCAAGAGCATAGCGAGTGATTCTATTATTGAATCCTGATTGAAGCGAGGGATTCATGTATATCACCTGTGGTAAAATTATTACCATACACCGCATTTACATTCTTCTTTTCATCTCCAATTATGAGAAAAAATTGTTAATATGTATATACCTATAAAGAAAATTTTGTTTTTCGTGTGTGTAAGTGGCGAATACTGGTGTCAGGCATATTGGTCTAAGATATGTTGAAGAACGACCTTCACCGATCGTGTAACTGAATCAAATTTGTTTTTTTACGGAATAAAATATGTTTACAAAAGTAACTGTGATGGGTTGCCTAATGAAATCCTGACAAGGATATTTTTAATTAATAATGTAACAAAAAATTCAAAAAACAATACACTCCAACTGTGCGTACGCTTGTGATCGCGCATAGATCGCGTCATCGCGTGGGCAGCGGGCGCGGGGCGCCAAGAATAAGAGTTAAAGAGATAGCTATAGCAAATAAAGACAATGCTGTGCATTGTACAAGTGCGAAAACCGATCTAGCAATAGCTGCGCGTGCAAGTTTTAAACAAATATTACATAGAGAAACCAACAAGACGATATTAAACAATGTTACCAGCATTAGGGAATATTACCAGTAACAATAAAAACTTACTGGGAATATTTCCATATAGTAAAATACTGGTAATGGTAAAATGGTAACGGCACATCACTAATCCTGTACTATATGTAAATCCTTTGTCTTTATGCTCCAATCTTTATCAAAGTAGGCAGTTTAGCAAAATGTTGATAATGTTTTTTTTTTCTGTTCACAGCTAAGTAGGAGTGGAAGTAGCCACATGGAGTATACACTGAATCTTAACTTATTATCGCGAGGACAGATCACAAATGGAAAAGAAACGGAAAAGTATGGTGATTGTTCAATAAAATAAAATGTAATCAAAATGTAATGTCGTTGCGGGAACGTTGGAGAGTGCAGTTGACAGTTGAAGGACATTGTTTTGGTGTGATAGTGTTGTATCCAATATTATGGAAGGAGGAAGAAGGTATCCCGCAAGCATGCGACAGAACAAATGGTTCCGGCCGCTCCCGTAGTGTTGTAAGTATAGGATTATGTGAGCGTTGTTTGTATGGAGCGGCAGTCGCGTCGGCATCGGCTAAATTTGATTGTATATGTCACAAGTCTGGTGATAGCGATATTAGGCTAAATTGTGTGATTTCAGTTATGGGCGTATTCGACAGACAAGCATCTTGCGAGGGGAACGAATGAATTGAACTAACATTGACCTTAATATTATCGTTCGATCCAGGCAGGCTAAATAGCTTGCAAGAGTTTTGTCTGGCAAATACGCGAAGGTGAGACCCCGCGACCGGAGGCTATGTAAGGAATCCTGCCTAGTGTAATTGAAATGTTCATTTCAATGAATTATATTTTCCTAAAGCTTCTCACCTATTATCCGCGTTTGTGCCTATTTAAAGTAACAGAGGTTAAATTAATATGTACATGTTTTATTTAAGTGGGTCATTGCACTTCCATTTTGTATAATTTGCAATGACGACGTAACAGCAGTCCTGCTAAGTGTTCCAGTGACACGTTAGTGAATGTATTTTGTCGCATTAATATATTATAGTCAAATGTTATTCTGCTGGCCAGAGGAGCTCCATATAATTATCACTGGGTAGTGTTCGGGTGCGATTGGCCCTGACTTTTATATAATATGGATGACTTCGTTTATTGACTGTCGTTTGTTAGTGATAGAAATAAAATGTGATAGTAGGACTGCTGGCGATGAGGGGTGGTGGCGCCACGGCAGAGCTAATTCAAATCTCCCCCGTAGTAGATTCATGGAGTACTCGAGCCTATATTCTTTGCTGACAAAGCGGCCGATATCGGCGAAAGAGTGTCTCCGTCTTTCGCGGTCATCTTTTGTTGGCATATGACAATGGGTGTTGAAGACTCACTGAATCTCTCTTAGTAATAGTTATAAAGTAAATCAGATCGCGCCTACATGAATTTGAGCAGTCGGCGCCGCCATTCTGATTATTGCCAGAATTTATCGAGCAACTGAAGTAATCCACTGTTTTATCACACAAATTAAATTTTAGTATATTTGAAATGTTCTGAAAAAGGACTTCGTTTGAATATCTTTTCTTAAATTGGGATAATTTGTTGTAAAAAATAAATTTTGCAATACTCGAACATTGGCAAAAGTCCTTTTCATAAAAGAAATCTGAAAGTTGCTTTTGACAAAATACATATTTGTAAAAATCTGTGTAACTCGAAAAATCTGTACCTGGTGATTGTATGAATATGGAAATATACATTTACTACAAATCTTCCAAAACGGTGATTTCATTTAAAAGCCAACACTTTCTTATAAATATTTTATTGCAAATCAATGATTCGAACACGATTTCTGGCCGCAAGTGCACAATCATGTAATAAGTAACAAACATACAAAATGTAAAACAATGTAAATATAAAACATTCATCAACAAACACATACAAGCTAAATTACCAATATCTTGAACAAAATGTTTGACATCCGTAACTTATATTTCCAAAGCATTTTAATTTAAATACGTCGACCTTTGCTATTGAACATGAAACCAAAAGACGAAACCCTTGATAGACAGGCGTCAAACTAATGACCCATAGATTAATAAATTATTTACCAAGTGAGGACCTGAGGGGTGTTGCAAGCAGGGTTCTGACGGGGTTAACCTAATCGAAATAATCTGTTATTAACCTAATAAAAAATGGGTTAACCGAAATAATAAAGGAACTATACAGTCAACTTGTGGTTGGGAATTCTTTTTTACAGGTTTTCACCAAAGCTTTTTACGAGATTCCTTTTCAGGTTGAAACTCCTGTAAATATATATAATAGCTTAAGCTTTTGGTTTCACTTTAGATAGTTTAGGTCATACGTTTACATACATACTCACCCATACGCGACATACTTATAGATAAGGAAGATACACAATATGAGCCTTACATCCTATGTTAAATATATTACATATAATATAGGTATGTAAGTATTTTTATAAAATATTTTCTTAAAATATAAACGCTGATTCTTACGAAAGTATCCTACTGACACAAAATATTTACACAACCACTTCAGGGCGGTTAGTCTAGCATATTGTCAGCTTAGTAGAACATTATATAAAGTAACTTGCAGAAGGCCGACGCGCAAGAAGCTGGCACGTATGGGCTGAAAATGGTAGATCGGTGGGCGACGTGACTTGATTTGTAAAATCTATTGGGTATATATATATATATATCCCATTCATCCCCACTGTGAACAAATGGGATTTTTTTTAGTTTGTGTGTTTCGAGTGTCGCCACAAATAGGAATCAAAACGAAAATTCCCAAACACTTAGGAAAATTGGAATTTTAATTTAAGTCTGTCTCATTCGTGCCCAGTGGTGAAAATTGAAACACACAAAACTAAAATTTGTCCTATTTGTCCCCAGTGGACGTCCCCAAATCGTCGTCGACAACTAGGACAATTTTTACGAATAGGATATAGGTACCCAATCTATTGCTGTCGCGCTGTGCCTGACAAACAACCGAGCGAGCGCGACAGAGACAACTGCAGCTCGTACTACGACATACCTACCTATGAAAAGTACACAAAATCAATGTTTCGTAGTCCCTTTATTTCAAAGTAAAAACAGGGACATGCATTGCATATACTTTTTTTGATAAAAGCTCATCTGGCACTATCCGACGAGGAATCGAAAGGACTACGCCTGTATGAAAATACGGCCCAACGTTCGACTGACAGTATACGAGACTAAGCAACCCGTTGTCAAGATTATTGAGTATTTCATAAGTCGTTTCACAAGCATTGGGTGGGGTAAACACGTATTACAGTCTAAAATCTTGTCCTTAAGCCTCGGTGGAAAAATACAATGCCTCGGACTTGAGGCACTATTTAGTTTGCACAGTAGGTACTTGAGGACTGGGCCAAGGAAAATAATATAAATTAGGCTCAACTTACATAGCCGCGGAATCGAGGCGAACTTTAAGAAATTCACAGAGGTAAATAATGTCTTCTATAATAGGATATACCTAGTACAAATTAGCATGAAGAAAGAAACTTCGCGGGAATACCCGCGTATTCCGCCGAAGTACTTTTTGTTGATACAATTTCATCATATCGTATAGTTCAATATGTTTTGTAGAGTTTTAAAAATTCCATTGCGCGGCAATGAAAATGAGCCTAATGGTTAATAATTAAGATCGTTTTGTAAGTACCTAATAGTAGCATACAAAAATATACCTATTGAGACAATTTTAACCATTCTTCGATGCTTATTCTAACCCTTAGGCGCAGCACACAAGATTTCATCCCAATTAGTACAAGTAAAATTGAAGTTGAATGCTTCTACACAACTAGTATGCCTGTTATTAATTATACCATCCGTACGTCTACTAAGGTATTTATAATTACGAGCTACGTGATTACTTTCATTGATGAAATATTGTCTAAACCTTACCTTACTTTTCTCTTCTTTCTGACACCACTTGTAAAATAAGGTATGTAAGTCCTCCCATAGAAAATCAGTACGGCTGTCAGCTGATTTGTATGGGAAAAATAGATTTTCGTTTTTGATTAATTATTTTAGGGTTCCGTATAAAAAATGAAAAAACGGAACCCTTATAGGATCACTCGTGCGTCTGTCTGTCCGTCCGTCTGTCACAGCCAATTTGCTCCGAATCTACTGGACCGAATCAAGTGAAATTTGGTAGAATGTTGAAATCCTATGACCCAAACACATACGTGCAAAGTAAATATTTTTTTTTTTAAAATAAGGGTCATTTTCGGGGGACAAATTAGGAAACTTAAAAAAAAAGTTTTGAAAACCTTACTGTGTCATATATCAAATGAAAGGGCTCGTTATGAGGATTTCAAATATATTTTTGTTATTATTGTGAAATGAATAGTTTTGATTTTATTCATGAAAGAAGACGAAAATTGACCAGCCCCCTGGTCAATTGGAGACCAGCCCTGATCTCCAAAACTACTGAGCTTCAAATTTTGAAAAAAATACAAAATATAGTTCATTGCTTGTAGATTACAGGAAAACCTGTAAGAATTCAATCAACTGTACGGAACCATCTCCACGCGAGTTTAACTCGCACTTGGCCGGTTTATTTATAGAGTAATTCAATGTTAAAACTTGCTCCAAATATTTTTTATTACTGGTTGAAGAAATTACACCGGGTAGGTAGGTATACATCGTGTAAGGGACATAATATGCGTAATAAATCGAACCACGGGCTATACTAGATCACTATAGTACTTATATAGAGATTAAAATAACATTAGGGTTGGATCTCATCTATCAGCATGGAAAAGCACTTTCCTATGCTGCTATCCTTTTCCGCACTCGGAACAAGGGTTGGATCTCATCTATTAGCACGGAACAGCACTTTCCTATGCTGCTATCCTTTTCTGTCACTCGGAACAGTAATTGCAGGCCGGTGGTGAAGCGTTCCGTCACTCTTTCTCGCTCTTGCAAATGACGCTTCTGAGCGACAGAAAAGGAAAGAAAGGAAAGTGCTGTTCCGTGCTGATAGATGAGATCCAACCCTTATCATACAAAAGTGTGCAGCCGCTCGGGCAATTTGTATGGAAATGCCGGATTTTTCTGTTTGACTTATTTTATATTTCATTATAAGTGATAACTCGTAGTTCGATTAATAAATAATTACTCAATGTCCCTAACGTTGTATAAACATCCCACAACTTGAAGACCCTCACTAGTCGTTTGGTACTCGTAAGTATGATTGGGATGGTAAAATATGAACAAAATTAACACTTTGGTACTCGTAAGTATGATTGGGATGGCAAAATATGAACAAAATTAACACTTCGCCTGCTGAAAAATGCACCGTGTGTGTTTTGCCAAAAAGGAAAACACATACGGTGCGATTTCAGCAGGCGAAGTGGTGATGATCCTTTGTTGGCCGCACTTAGTTGCAATTCGGCCACAAGACTACCAATGGTATAATTAACGCTGGTTGAAATGAGATGGGCCGGCTAGTTAGCCGCGCCACTCGCGGGCCGGCTGTCCGTTCTCCACGATCCAAACGGAACCACTCTGGCCCTTGGTCAGAATCTCGATCAGCGCTCGGCCGACATGCTCGGCACTGAAAACAAAAGAACTGTAGATTCACTCACTACTCAACTTTGATTACTGAAAGTATGATTCATTGCCCGACTACGGCGAAGACAAAATGAAGGTTATGTGTTTCGTCGCTATGTATTTATGTATGTTCATCTGTTCCCTCAAATCAAACCTCAAACCTGAACTCAAAAATAAATCAAATTATACCGTACTGGATATCATATGAAAAAGCTTAAGTAGCACAATTCAAAAATATATAAATTATTCGCTGTTACTCCTTGCTGAGTTTGCATTATCTGGATAAACATAATACTAATTAGTAAGATTTTTCCCGTAGTCGGGTTTTAGTTTTTCAGGGTTTCGTACCCAAAGGGTGTAAACGGGACCCTATTACTGGGACTCCGCTGTCTGTCCGTCCGTCTGCCTGTCTGTCTGTCTGTCTGTCCATCTGTACGTCTACCACAGGGCTCTATCTCTTGTTATACCGCAATAACTAGACACTTGAAATTTTCACCGATTATGTATTACTGTGGCCGCTATAACAACAAATGTTGAAAATAAAAAAAGGTCTAAATGAAAGGGGGTCGTCATACAAAAACGTGTTTTTTTAGCGTTTTTAACTAGATCTTTATAATGGCATTAACGAGATACTTGAAATTTTCACAGATTATGTAATACTATAGCCGCTATACAACAAATACCAAAAATAAGATGAAGTTAAAAATTTAAGGGGTCGTGATACAAGAAACGTGTTTGTTTTTTTAACATAACAACAAATAATAAAAATATGATAAAGTTAAAAATTAAAGGGGGTCGTCATACAAGAAACGTTTTTTTTCAGCGTTTTTTAAAACATTGTATGGAGGTGCGAAACCCTTCATGTACAAGTCCGACTCGCACTTGCCCGTTTATTATTTAAACAAGGTAACTACTTATATAAGCAAAGTTATATCTACTCAACAACTGGCAGCTCTATCCTCCCCCCTCAAGTCTCAACCCCCCCAAAAGCATCCAAGCCCCTCCATGAAAAAAATGCTCATATGTTATGTAAGTATTACTCGGGAGAAAGTGCTATTCCCAAATTCGTGAAAAAAAATTTAAATATGTGTGCATTTTAGTGTTTACTTTATCTTGATAAAACCTACCCTCAATGGGTTCAAGCTCCCCACAAACTTAAATCCTGGATCCACTACTGAGGTGGACTGTATTGTATACCGTAGAAAGGCGCGAGCATAACCCCAGACTCCGAAACACGGGAATTTAGGATTTTTATATGGTGATAGTTACCTCTGCGTTTTGCTGTTGACATTGTCCCGTTGCCAAGCGGCCTCGTACTCGGAGGACATGAGCTGCTTGCGGATCTCCTTCACCAGGCCAGTGTCCGTCAGGCCCGGGCATAACACTAGACTCCGAACCCCGGTCAGATTTACGTGGTATTGGTCCTGAAAAAGATTCCTAGTAAGTCATTGTGATCACATACTCGTAGATTGAAGCGATCATCATAACCAAGAGGTCCCAGGTTTGATCCTGTCCAGCCCGACTTGTCCCTCTGACTTAATCTGATTTGTACCTACAATCTGACTTATGCCGGTCATTTTTTATATTTATTTATATTCTAGTGAAGAAGAACATCGTGACGGAATCTGAACACCACACTAGTTCTCATAGTAACGTAAAAATTACTGTTGTCTCGTGATGACAGTCATTTTACGTCAGATGCCTCTGAAAATGTTAGGATACCAATGTTAGCTATTGTATTTTATTTGCTAAATTGGTGTGTATGCCGCCGTCGGCGCGCCACAAAGGCCGCGTCTTTGTAAAAGTCGATGCCTCTCGGCATCGACTTTTATACCGTGTATTTGAAGTTTTGAACGAATAGATTCACACTTGACAAGAAAGAAGATCACGTAGGGAGTTTTTCATTCCAATCTTCTTTTTAGTAAATCCGGTTCAGTTAAACTCGCAATTGTAGTGCATGTGACTTCTAAACGGTGTACGTAGGCGGATCAATTTGACTAAGAGGTACAATACAGGATAGTGGTACATAATCTGGAAATTATCTCACCTTCTATTTATACACATGCTTATAAAAAGTTACAGAATTAATCTATGACAAAGTATGGAGGATCGACAACTCAAAAGATCATCATCATCCGAGCGTATTCCCGGTTGCATCCTTAGCGGTAACGCTTCAGAGCCCGGGGTCCGCTACCTAACCTAGATGATTTTTGGTATGCAAGTACATGTATCTCGCTGGCATTTGTCGACTGATATCTTTGATTTGACTTTTATTACGAGACAAGGTACCTACATTACGACAGAATATATGTATTTTTAAAGTCAACTATAAGGTAGTTACTAACAACTTACCCCATAGGCCCTAGAGAGTCCTACAACAGCATAGTTGGTCGCTGTGTAGATTGGCGTAGACACTTGCGGTCTGGCGAACGCTGTGGAGGCAGTGTTCACAATGGTGCCACCCTGGCCGCCGCGGTCTTTGCCCATATACCGGTAAGCCAGGAGAGTGCCGCGGATCACGCCGTTCTAAGGAAATATTTTTAGCTGTTTATTTATACCGAGTGTGGACAAAAATATATGGCCTTGATTGTGTGGGTAAATCCCAATCGTCCCCAGTGGGAACGACGCAGTGGTGACAATCGAAACAAACAAAACTAAAAATTGACCTATTTGTCCCCAACTTTTTGTGGAGACTTCCCAACTGGGGACGATTAGAATATACCCGATTGTGTCCGTGTGGTATTTGACAAGATTACAATTTTGCATCACATAGATAAAATCTATTTTTAATGTGAAGTTACAACAGCCAACTCTTATTACTTTAGTATATTCCTCAATTTTTCGAAAATGAGTACCTAATTAATTTTACGCAGATAAAGACTGGAAAAATGGTTGCATTAATTGAATAACATGGAGTCACTTTTTTATGTATAAATATGTATGTTTTTACATAAGTGTATGTTTTACAATTACTTTAGTTCTCTTTCTCTCATCTCAGCGAATTCCTAGTTGCAACAGCTGCAACGCTGCGAAACCTGGGGTCCGCTTTCCGGCCTTTTATTACGTTAGTTGTAGGTAGTCTAGTATTACTAGTAATAGAGTACTAAGAAGCCAGCTAAGTTGCAGGTTGAGCAAGATCAACACAAGTTCGCAACAGGCAAGCAAGAGCAAGTCAGTGAGAAACTTCACACACACACATATACACACTATCACGTTTTTATATCCCTAATGGGGCAGACAGAGCATTGTTAGGTCTTGCGGCTCCAAGCAGACAGAGCCCAGGGCCGCAAGACCCAAAATCCACTTTTAGCATGATAATAGACGTGAACATAACATTAATCGAAATAGTAATGGGTTGCTAGCCTCAACGCCATGATTCTCATTTTCACCCATTCCCTCGATCGGCTTCTATGATCTGCGCGGGAAGAGAAGCAGCTGGTACATTCTAAGGCTTTTCTTTTCTTCCAGACCAGCATGGAAGATGGAAGTGAGAAACATTAGTAAGTAAGTAATATACAGGATTACTGGTATCTAATGCATAACCTTTTTGTGCAAGTTCAGTCCATGATACTGAACCAAGTACTTTCCATAAAAAATATTATAGAAAAACGAAAAAAAAAATTCGTCTTCCCATACGAAATCCTTTAGGTTGAGTGCTGATATATGTATAGGAAGCCATTTTTTTTAGTATTTCGTATTGCACCAAAAAGGTTAAGCGTTAGTAGGTAACCGTAACCCTGTATAGACTACATTTCACTTGATATCTTTAAATCGCCTTAAATTCCCTTTTTTTATTTTTCATGAACTTATTGTAGGTAGAATGGTCTTGTCTTGACATAATTTACCAAGTTAACATCGACCTCAAGTTCCCAAAACCTGTCGTTCATAACGCCTGCGTTGTTGATCACGATGTCCAGCCGGTTGAACACTTTCATTGTCATCTCAAACGCTTCTGCAACATCAAAGACATATTTTTGTTTGATTGTAAATAGTATAGTGCCTTTGTACAAATTTTATTTGATGTATTCTCTGTATAAATTTTCTACATGAAAAGGTTGTTACATAGTTAGGTAAATGTAAATCGTAGTGAGATCAGGCGGGGCTCGGAAAAGGCTCTCTATAGAGAGCTGAGATTCTCACCGGCTTAATATGGGTCTCGTAGTAGGAGATATTAACAGACCCGTAGGTATGTATACTATACAAGTACACTAGGTACATGATCTGCGAGTTAACAAAATATACTGAAACTATTTTAAGGGTAAATTCAGTCCATGATACTGAACAAAGTACTACGTAAGTAAGTAAGACTTAGGGAGACTCTGCCACTGCTAAGGGATTTAGAAAACAATCGGCTCAACACTCACCCTCGTATTGCGGGTAGTCTGTGACGTCACACTGGCAAAAAAGCACGTTTTTCCGGCCATACTTGGCGCCAAGTTCATCGGACACCTGTTCGCCGACCTCTGAATCGATATCACAAAGAGAAACCTGCAACATTTGAATATGTCCGTGTTTTGGTGTTTTTTTATTAGAGATTTGAGTGCGTTTGACCTCTATCTAGCCTGATGGGAAACTAAGAGGAGGTCTAAAGTGTTACACGCACTCAAAAAATGCCTATTCACTCTTGCCTTGAAAATCCCTAAATCATACGTACTCGTATGGGGAAACATCGATCGGTGTTTTATGGTAATAACCGTATTGGAAGATTGGAACGCACTTTGTACAAAATATTTGAAATTCTGTTACCTAACAAACAGTCTGAAAGTGAAATGATAATCATTTAACTTTTTAGGCACAGAGATATCAGCCGACAAATATAAATTTTATTTGACGGATTTTTGTTCTATTAATTCTAATTTCTAATTCCAAGATTTCAATATTATCTAGTTATGCAAACTCAACCTGTATTGTAAATCGTATAAAAATCTGTAAAAGTTCATCATATTTATATATCACACAAGTAGCCCCCAGTGGAGTGGTAATAAAACACTTGTCGTGATAAATGTAAGCAGTTTCCTTATTTATTTTTTTACAATGTAAGTATGTATATAATATTATAAATAAATAGATATCGTTGTAGATATGCTGTAGGTACCTATAGTTAATCAATGCATAAATTGTAATGTCCTTTACCTAAGTAGTTTTTGAGTACTAGGTAAGTGTCTTCTAAGTTAAAGTTATATTCAGGAATAGGGTTTATATAAAGTATTAATCAATAGAGTCTGGATATTTACTTATCACAGTAGTATGACTTGTTCCGTACTACTAATTTTTCCTCTACCCAAAGTTTGGTCCCCGAGTCCGCCTTTGTACCCATATTTTCTTTCATCTTTGTTATTTTTGTTTTTTATGTGTTATTATTGTGCAATAAAGTAAATTTGTATTGTATTGTATAACTATAGAACATAAGGATAAGTGCAACAAAGAAAGTTAGAAGGAAAACAATCGCCGACTAGGGCGCCGGCAAAAATCAATACGGGGCGCCGGTCGGAAAATTATTTTTTCTCATCAATTGGCGAAACATACATGCCTTGCATTACTTGGCGTGTTTCCAGGAATTTCAGGCACTTCATTCAACAGTTATCTACCTTGAACTTAAGATTACATTATAAAATAAGATATGCGATGACTCACTTTTGCTCCTTGTTTCAGTAATTCTTCGCTATAAGCGAGACCGATGCCTGTGGACGCTCCGGTGATGAGGGCTACCTTTCCTTTCAGCTCCATTTTATTTTCTATTTTGAGACAGCACTTCCCGAATGTCGCAGGGTTACTACGCCCCCGGTTTGCTTGCGGTTCGATCGGACGGGAAGCCGCGATGTGGGAGGGGCGTCTCCCGGTTTCTCCCCAATTCCCCCCTTCAGTAGTAAATATACGCACGCTTGCACGCCACTCTCGCTACTGTGTGCCGTGTACGTTAATTCAGTGCTTTGTCGCACTGTCGCCTATCTGTCCCAAACCTCGACTCCCGTTTCTTATTAGGGTTCCGTACAAAAAATGAAAAAACAGAACCCTTATAGGATCACTCGTGCGTCTGTCTGTCCGTCCGTCTGTCACAGCCAATTTGATACGAATCTACTGGACCGAATCAGGTGAAATTTGGTAGAATGTTGTAATCCTATGACCCAAACACATATGTGCAAAGTAAATAAATATTTTTTTTTAAATAAGGGTCATTTTCGGTGGGCAAATTAGGAAATTTAAAAAAAAGTTTTGCAAACCTTACTGTGTCATATATCAAATGAAAGGGCTCGTTATGAGGATCTCAACTATATTTTCGTCATTATTTTAAAATGAATAGTTTTGATTTTATTCATGAAAGAAGATGAAAATTGACCATTCCCCCCTGATCTCCGAAACTACTGAGCCTAAAATTTTGAAAAAAATACAAAATATAGTTCATTGCTTGTAGATTACAGGAAAACCTATAAGAATTCAATCAATTGTACGGAACCCTCTTCACGCGAGTTAAACTCGCACTTGGCCGGTTTATTGTACCTAATGTAGGTACAAGACTATCTCATATGTTCGGTTTATTAGGTAGGTACAGACGGTTAAACAGATACCTGGCGCGACGCGCGCGGTGGCACAGGTATTTGATTAACCCTCTGTACCTATAATGGTTCTATCGGAACCTGGGAAGATTTTAATGTTCTTTTGTTACGAACGGCCATTAGATTCAAAGAAAATTAACATTTGTTTTCTATTCTACGTATTTACTTATACATACCTACATACCTACTTAAGTAGTGCTTTAGCAGAAAAGTAACGATCTTGTAGATCTTGAGAGGTGGTTGCCGAAAGCAGAATTAAAAAGTCAATTTCATTTTCTTATTATACAGGATGTTTTAGAATGGTTAAATAATAATCATTAAATTCCAGACAGTCCATGCTATACAGGGTTATTTTTAATTAACCGGCAACCTTTTTGGAGCAAGTTCAGTCCGTGGTACTGAACCACTTTCCATAAAAATAATTATGGAAAAACCAAAAAAAATTTTGACTTTCCATACAAATCGGCGCTCAACCAAATGGATTTTGTATGGGAGGACGAAATTTTGTTTTCGAAATAGGTACTTGCAAGAAACAATTTTCACATTTTCATGGAAACTCGATCAATTGATTGCTTGATTTTTATGATAAGGAAGGTTAAGGTTTTTATGTTTATTATGGACTGTGCATAGCATGTATGCTCTTTTTTGCCGTTTCGAAACACTACTACTTCAACTTTTTCTGGTTTTAAGGCCATGAAAGGAAACGGAGATATCATTTAAAATGTTGTCTCTACAAGCCCTAGATAACCCTATAAACTATTTTATGACCTACTGTTTACAGTTTAAGGCCGTACCTGAATTTTCCGGGGTCCAGTGCTGCCCCCATTCAAAATAAATCATTTCAGAGAAAACGTAGACATCATTTAAAATTTTGCAACTACCAAGTCCTAGATAACCCTTCAAAGTATTTTATGAACTACTGTTTACATTATTTTAAATTTTGCTACTATCAAATCTTAGATAACCCTTCAAAGTATTTTATGAACTACTGTTTAAAGTGAGAACGTTAAGCTTTACTACGCACATTTGCGAAAAACGGCCACTTTTGGTAAATGTGCGTAGTAAAGCTTAACGTTCTCATTATAAACTGTAAACAGTAGTTCATAAAATACTTTGAAGGGTTATCTAGGACTTGATAGTTGCAAAATTTTAAATGATGTCTCCGTTTTCTTTGAAATGATTTATTTTAAATGGGGGCAGCACTGGACCTCGGAAAATTCAGGTACGGCCTTAAATTGTAAACAGTAGTTCATAAAATAGTTTATAGGGTTATCTAGGGCTTGGTAGAGACAAAATTTTAAATGATATCTCAGTTTCCTTTCAAATAATTTATTTCAAATGGGGGCAGCACTGGACGCCGGAATTTTCAAGTAAGTATGGCCCTTGTCTGTATAATAAATATGGCCAAGTTATTTTTCGATTCGTTTAGAAATTCATGAAATAAAGATTACTTTCGTCTACCTACTTAACAAATGTTCATTTGTTTCAACTAATACCTAGTGCAGTTAAATTATAAATAAAAGAGATATCTAGTTTGGTTTTTCTTTATTTGTCAATTTCTCTATCTTTCAGTCAGGTACAGTAAATTTTTCAAAATAAAAATAATCAATTTTACATTTTTTTGAGCTTTCTTTAACAATTATGAAAATATCACAGGTACAACAGCACAGCGAATGTTTCGCTCACCGCAATATCGTACAAACATCCAAAACGCGGCCATCCTGATTTGCCGGACGCGAACTATACACAAAAATACCAAATAAAAATTTTTCACAAACTACACAATAAAAAAGACTTGAAAATTTCGAGCTAACCCGTCGCTAAAAAGCATCTAAAGTAATCTCGTGGGGGTTTGATTCCCTTACATTATTACTGCGCTACTAAATAAAAATAAAATACAAACACGATTAGGAACTGTACATAATAACGCTATTAATTAATTAACCATGATTTACGATAATAATTATTAAAAATAGAATAATCAAATGATAACTGTACAATCAAAAATATCACAGATATATCACCACCGGCCACTAAGTATTTACAAATTTTACCGCGAAACTAATCCGAAAAAATCGTAGCAATCGTCGGAAATAATGAACTGCGTTTTATAGCGAATGATTTTCCAAGGTTTTGTATATGTATGTTTGTGTGTATTTTGTGTGATCGTTCGGTTCAGGAGTGGTGAGCTTGGTCTGCCCCGGCGGCTGGTACGGCCTTGGCTAGGTACGAGAAGGAGCGCGCGTTCGGGAGTCCAACCAAAACGCACGCACTGAGGGCTGAACGGTTGAGGTTCATTGGCGCTGCGTCATACCATTCCAACGTATCACCATCGTAGCATTCCACATGAGGAATCGTGGTGGAACCTAGAATGATCGAGAATATTAAATATAATTATCTTTCTACAATTCAGCACTAGAAGACGATAGAAAGTATCCTACCATTAAAACCTCCGATGACGAAAATCATGTCGTCCAGTAAAACCGTAGCGAAATTACTTCGGGCACTGAACATCTCTGTCACTTCTTGCCAGTCACCGCCCGGTTGAGGGTTGAATTTTTCTCCTGAAACAAAATTAAAAGTAGGTAGGTAGGACTAGTAGGTACGTATGGGCACAACAAAATTAACGCTTACAACTGTCCAATAAGTAAAATCCATGTTTGTTGCAAGATATATAAACAAAATTTAAATAGATCTTATACCTATCATCACTGTTTTATACATTGATTTAATTTCGCCTTGAAGCACAGATGTAAATGAATGTCAGACAGACACGGACGGACGAACGGACGGACGCCTTACCCGTATTCAATCGGCTATATCCATTGAACCCCCCGAGGGCGTATAGGCAGTCCCGGTACGCGATAAGGCTGACGCCCGAGCGTGGGCTGATCATGGAGCGAATGAAGCTCCACTGCTTTGTGTCGGGGTCGAACACCTCCGCTGAGCTCAGCACTTCTTGGCCGTTGAAGCCGCCGACGATGTAAATCTGTCACAGGATTTAATTAATCAAAATCAGATATCTAGGAACATCTATCTACCAAGTAGTGAAGTAGTACCCAGCCTACGTTTTTTGGGCAGTCGGGCAGGGTAACATAACAAAATTATCCACGTTAACACCAACTCTCTCCCCCCCCTGGATAACTAGATACAGGCTGTTTTAAAGGCGAAATAATCTTTGAATATTGCCTTGAATTCTGTATTGTAGACAAGTGTAATTTATCAAAATCCTACCGAGATACATATATTATTGCCTACTTGAAAAGGGGTAGAAATTAAATAAATCCTTCCTGTGACGTATACGTTACTTGCCCCTTACCTTGCCTCCTTGCGAAGCTGCAGAGGCATCGGACCGTTGCTTATTCATTGGCGTCGTCATCTCCCACTGGTTTTTGTCGGGGTAGTACCGCTCCACTGATGACATCCGAGTACGACCATTGTAACCACCCAACGCATAGATTAGTCCATCTAAATCACACTTAAATGTTATGACCTGTGCAAGCGATCTTCGTCAACAGGATTTTTCAGATGCAATTTGTAATAAGCCCGGGGTTTAATTTATATTTTATTTTATTGATTCAACTTTATTACAAAAAATGTAAACGGCGGACTTAAAGCCTTTTGGCTATCCCTTCCAGTTAACCCAGGTGTTGCAAAGTTGGTTTTCATGGCACAACATACTTACCAAATCAACATATTTTTTTGATGTAGGAATTTATATTCAGGTTATACCTCCCACTGATAAGCAAATGCCTCTCTTCGTCGACTCCACCCATCTCGGTCTTGAGCTGATCTTATTCAGAATAATCGAAAAATACTACCATGAGCAACAACGCTGACGTAACATCTCGCCTGGTACATGCAGGCTCGCTCGTGCCAGGTGTTGCCGACGGGATCGTAGCACCGCACCGTGTTAAAGTGGTCGCTGCCATCGAAGCCCCCTATCATGTAGATCAGGTTGTGAAGCGTACATAGGCCGTGGTACGCGCGCGGAGTCAAGTCCATGTGAATCGATAGGAACCAGCGGTCGGCTCTACCAAACACACATAAAATGTTGAGATCAAGATTTTTGTAAAGAAAGCATGCAATCGCAGTAATATTATTTTATCTGCGCATTAATGTTAGTTTTCTCTAAGGATGTAGTTTCAATTTGAATCTGCATTTAGGCAGCTTGAAAAATCTAATGGCCGATTACGTACACACGTACGCAAAAATTTAAGACATGGATGTTTATTGTTTCGGTCACAAATTAGTAAGATACTTGTAAGTACCTTGAAGCGAGCGTATGAACAAAATAGATAATTTTTAAAATGGTGCTGGCGCCAAACCACAAACCTCAGACAATGATAAATTTATAAGGGTCTACCACACTTTTTGTGCTAAGTCGAGCCGATCGGATTTAAAATAGATGATCTACTTCATCTACTATTATTACCTTGTATCATAAGTCTCGACAAAACTTGTGGGACTTCCGGCACTCCAGCCACCGACAGCAAAAAGTATTTCGTAAGGGATCCGTGGCCGCGCCAAAGGATCATTAAGATCTGCTTCTGTGCCGGGCCTTGAATCCAAAACTGTGAGGAATACCACCGCTGGGTAAAGCGCTTCTTGGCATTTCTATCAAAAACAAAGTTCATTTCAAAAGTAACCATCACACTGAAGTTCTACGTGTAATATAATATTATTATGTACTTAAGTATACAATTCACGTACCTCGTCATCTATTACAGGCTGCCATTGTAATATTTTTGATTTGAAATATTTGTAACTGATGTGACCATATCTAACACAAGTTAGTAGCGATGGAATATATTTTCTTCTGGTTTCTAAATCATGCTCAACCCATGTTTTAACTGCCTGGAACACTATCTCCTCATTCCGAACGTTTAACTCATCGTCCCTCAGAATATCTTCCAGTTCATCGTATGATAACGATTTAAATTCATTACATTCCTTAAGTATTCTGCTAAAATTCTGTCTTATATACAACTTACCCTTTTTCTCAAGCTCACCACAAAAATAATACCTAGCAAATTTGAATATTCCCAGGCAGTTATGGGGCCTCAACTCCTGTAGAAGGAATTGGCAACACAGCTGTATAACTCCAACGATATCAAACTGGTCAGCATAGGGTAACAAAAATTCTACATTTTCGGCCGTTACTATACATGTACCTGTATACGCGTAATCGAGGATTAAACTCATGTAGCAGCTTGGAACATCTACGAATATTTCAGTTTCCTCTGGTTCACCTTTTTTCAACGAATTTACAAATATTGCTTTGAAATAAGGACTGACGGCCGAAAGTATCGCTCTGTGAACTCTTATTGATTTCATATCCCTACAAACAATTGTCCCATCGCACAATTGGCCATTTTGTCGCAGTTCATTCCATATTGATGGGAATTCTACTACCGAATAATTTTCAGGAAGGCACACGCATTTCCGTTTTCGAGCTACAGTCTTCTTTTTGGTTAGACGTTGTTTTGTGGCTGCTGGAGTACGAACAGAATTTTTATTTTTGGATAATTTTCTATGTTTCGTATTAAATTCCATCCCTTTCGAAAAAACGGCGGTCGAAACTTGTTATTCTGTCGCGATGACAGACTTGGCACGGAAGCGTCATTTTGTTCATTTGTTTCTGACATAATTCAAATATGATGGAATTTATCATTACTATCTGCCTGATATTAACCTAATAAATTATGTGCCGGGTGTACATGAACCTACTTTAAGTTTGACGCTAATGTCTGTCGGTCTGTCTTTCTCTCTGTCTGTGGAATCGTATCGCTCGAACGGATGGACCGATTTCGATACGGTTTTTTTAACGAGAAACCAAGTTCCCTTGCGGTGGTTGTTAGGTATGTTTGATGAAAATCGGTTTTGCCGTTTAAAAGTTATTGAGGCTTGAAAGTCAGGGCTTTCTCAAGCAAAAAATGGATGGCACTAAGGATATCAAGTCGCATTAATTAATTAATATTTTTTTATAAATTAAGTTTGGCAATATTTCAGACTATGAAAACTTTTCGCATTATAGAAGTATTTTTAAAGAAGAGTTCTCAGAGCTATCGTGACTACATGCGTTCGGTAGAAACTAATATTTCTATTCTACCGTCATAAAATACTTTTGGACTTAGTACTTGCCAACCATAGAGGGAAATCCACGATACCAACGGAAATGAAATACAAAGACACTAAGTCGTACAAGCCAGAGGACATGTGTACCTAATATGTTCACTGAATATTTTAAATCTATTTTCGAGTCCAGGTCACCTACTTTTGATAATTGGCAACCTCCTTCAGATCCCGGCGATAATTGTGTTCTTGTTACCAATTGGTCCTTTACTGAAGATAAAATCCACAATAAACTTAAGGCACTTACCCGTGTGGTTCCGGGTTAGAATAGGACCACTCCATCTCTTCCTGTGGATGTCGTAAGAGGCGACTAAAGGACTAAGCACAAACATCTCGTGCTACAATTGCAATCCCAAGGAGGGTTAACGTCGGGCGACAGCCGGTTGTAAAACTTTTCGCACAAATACATTCCCAAAGAGGGTTGACATCAAGCAGGCGGCCGGTTGTAAAACTATAGCCAAATCATTGAAATCATATGTTCCGGCTATTACTTCTCCATTTTACGAGGTCTTTGGCATCCTTGGGTGACCATTGACATGTATATTATATTTGGAGAAGAAAAAGCGGAAAAGCGCACCCCGGGGCCCCGAAGCAGCACAGCTGAGGATGCAACCGGGAATGCGCTTAGACGAAGAAGAAACTTAAGGCGCTCAATGTGTCCAAAAGAGCTGGACCAGATGGAATTCCTCCTTATTTCCTGAAAGAAACGGCTATCAATATATGTATACCCCTGTGTATAATGTTCGACAGTCAGAGGGATTTTTCCCTGCAATATGGAAATGTGCTTATACTCGTATCACTCCTGTACACAAAAGTGAATCTAGACATAACGTTGAACAATACCGCCCTATCACCATTATCTCCACAATGTCTAAACTCTTTGAGCGGCTTTTCCATAATGAACAGTTCATAATTTTACTTTTAGAATTGGATACAGTTACTGTATCCAATTCTCCACAAAATTATAATTCAGGAGCAGCAGTTGTTAAGTTTCACTCCACCTCATCCAACCTGATAGAGATTTCTTCCAACTTATTCCAAAATCTAGATGCTGGAGTTCAAGTGGATGCCATATGTACTCCTACACTGATTTTCAGAAGGCATTTGATAAGGTGGATCACGAAATATTACTAAACAAAATTGCGTACAATGGTATCCGTGGTAATTTGTTGCGCTGGTTCTACTCTTATATTACTAATCGCACACAAGTGGTCGTAATCAATGGTTTTCACTCTGATCCAGTTGAGGTCACCTCTGGAGTCCCTCAAGGCTCTATTTTGGGGCCTCTCCTGTTCTTACTTTACGTCAACGACATAAAACATGCTTTCTAAACTTCGACTTTCTCATGTATGCAGATGACTTAAAAGCTTACAAATCTATAAAAACTATTGACGACTGTATATCCTTCCAAAATGACTTGAATAGATTATCTACCTATTGTGATGTCAACAAATTACAACTCAACATCCCAAAATGCAATTTTATACGTTTTACTAAAAATATTACCTAATTTCATTGATTATAATTTAAATCTGTCGAACTCTCCCTTGAATAAAGTCACCCGTTTAAAAGACTTAGGTATCATTCTTGACGATAAACTAGTTACATGTAGATGCCCATATACAGGCCATTACAATAAAGCCTTTCAAATGTTTGGTTTTGTCCTTAGGTCGTGCGTTGACTTTAAGAAACCTTCCACCTACCTTTATTTATATAAAGTCTTAGTCCGACTTCAACTGGAATGTGTGGAACCCTTTTTAAAAAAAGTACTCTCTTGCAATCGAGAAAGTACAAAAAAATTCCTGCGCACTCAGCATTATAAGTGTAATCGTAGTTACCTTGGCTATTCTCAGCTACTTAGCAAGTACAATCTATTGACTCTTGAATCCAGACGCAAGCATCTTGAAGCAGTATTTCTTTTTAATATTATACATAATAAAATTGACTTGTCAATAAGCTATCGTATAAGGTTCCACGAAGAGGTAGCAGACACAGGGTCACCGGGCTCTTTGCTACTGCTACTTGTTGTAACAACTGGTCTACGTTCACTTCACCAATTCGTTGTACGGTTGAATTAAAAAAATGGATAAATTGTAAGCTCCAAAAATATACAAAAATGTTTAAGGTCGTTCAGAGCCGAGAAAACTGTGAGTGTTTTTGAAAAATCACTGTAACTAAACTATTAAAAACACAAAATCCAAAACACGATTAAGCATTTTTGGCTCAATAGAAAAAAATCACAAACATACCTCTAAATTTGCCTAAACTTACCTATATAAGACATATTACTATTTTATACAACCACATTTTTATATGAAAACTAGCTTTCGCCCGCGGCTTCGCTCGCGTATCCCACGGGAACATTAAATTTTTCCGGGATAAAAGGTACTCATGTCCTTCTCTGTACTCCTAAATATATGCATGCGAATTTTCAAGAAGATTGATTCAGTAGATAAAGCGTGAAGAGGTAATAAACAAACAAACAAATATACAAACTCATTTTCACATTTAAGTATAATACTAGTTGGGATAGTTGGGATTGGGATGGGATTGGGATTGGGATTATACCAAATAAACCGGCCAAGTGCAAATTAAACTCGCGTGGAGTGGGTTCCGTACAATTGATTGAATTCTTATAGGTTTTCCTGTAATCTACAAGTAGTATATAGTACTCTGTGCTACAAGCAATGAACTATATATTGTTTTTTTTTTCAAAATTTTAGGCTCAGTAGTATCGGAGATCAGGGGAGGGAATGGTCAATTTTCATCTTCTTTCGTGAATAAAATCAAAACTATTCATTTTACAATAATAACAAAAATATGTTAAAGATCCTCATAACGAGTCCTTTCATTTGATATAGGACACAGTAAGGTTTGCAAAACTTTTTTTTTAAATTTATAATTAATTAATTCCTAATTCGTCCCCCGAAAGAGACCCTTATGTAAAAAAAATATTTATTTACTTAGCACATATGTGTTTGGGTTATAGGATTACACCATCCTACTAAATTTCACCTGATTCGGTCCAGTAGATTCGTATCAAATTGGCTGTGACAGACGGACGGACAGACAGACGCACGAGTGATCCTATAAGGGTTCCGTTTTTTCATTTTTTGTACGGAACCCTAAAAATGTATAATCTAAGTGTTTAATCGATTTCGCTACAAAAAATAATAATAAATATAATACAAAAAAATAATAAATAAAACACAGTGAAATATTCGTCGAGAGCGAAGAAAGACAGGTCCCGTGCTCGACGATAGCACAGACGATAGTCTCTCTCAAAAAACTCAGTCGTGTTTTGTGTCGTTATCGTGTCTGTAGAAAATCCTTAAAATTCTTATGTAATTTTTTTGAGGAATTAACTGTAGTAGTTTAATTACAGTGATTTTTAAAAACACGCACAGTATTGCAAATTGTGAACCCACCGTGCTGCATTGACTGAGCATGATATTAAATTCTTTTAGGTTTCAAATAAGCAAATATGCTGTTTTGGTATTTCTTTTTCTTTAAAATTTTCTTCACTTTATTTATTCTAGTAAACACATATGTATATTTATAATCTATAATACTTAAGTACCTATTTTTAGTAAAAATCTTGTTGTAATTACCTATAGTGGCTACTTTTTTTACTAAGCCGTGTGGTTTCCGGCGCAGAGTAGAATAGGACCACTCCAAGTCTTTCTGTGGATGTCGTAGGAGGCGACTAAGGAAACACAAGCTAAACAAAGCTTATGAACATCATGAGACCTCTCCAACCCGTCTGGCTAGCGTGGAGAGTGTAGGCCAAATCCTGACTGCCCTGGCTCGTGCCGTGCTCCTGCAGTGGAGACTAAAAAAGACCTGATCACTAGTGATAGCTACTAGTAGCTACTTTTTTTACTTAACGAGCATAAATTCAACCTATGAACTTATGTTAAAACCTTCATTCTTGAAAGTTTTCTTACTGGCTGGCGTAATCATTTGAATTTATTTTTATATTCTTATGTTGTCATGGTGCAATACTTCACTTCAAAAATTGTAAAATTCTACAGAGATAGAAAATAATATTAATCATTATATTAAATACATTTGGTGAATTTACATGGATTTATTGTTATTTATTTAGTTAATATAATATATTAACGTTGGTTATGGGCCAATAGCCCATAGGCCAATAACAAATAATAGTAAATTTACGTGTTATTTATGTGATTATTTTTTTTGTGAAGTGAAACATAATTTTTTCATCATGGATGGAAATATTTCGTTGGATAATGTTGTCGTGAGTACCGGCTCTAATATGTGCATCGGTAAATTGGAAGGTGTCAACAATTATGGAACATGGAAATTTCAGATGAAATTGGTTTTAATTGACCATGGTTTATGGGAGTTTGTGGATGGATCTGGTGATGCTACAAAGAATCCCACCAAAGATCAAAAGGCGTATGCAAAAATTTGTCTAAACATTCAACCATTATGTTATCCACATGTAAAGAATGCAGTGACAGCTTCTGAAGCATGGAAGAATTTGAAATGTGCATATGAAAACTGTGGCATAAGCAGAAGGCTTTCTTTAAAAAGGAAATTAGCACAAATCAAATATGCAGACTTTAAATGCATGGATCATTATATAGGAAATATAATTTCTGTGATTCAAGAATTAGCAGATATTGGCTGCAATATTGACGATGAAGAATTGGCAGAACTCATGTTAATTGGCTTGCCAACAGAATTTGATCCACTTATTATGGCAATGGAAGCTTGTAATACAAAGCTGACATCAGATTTTGTTAAATGTCAATTAATTCAGAGTGAATTCAAGAAAAAGTCAATAGATTCAAATTTAGAACAATCTGAAAAGATTTTACTAGCAAAGAACAAATTTGTTCCTTTCTGTCACAACTGTCATGTCAAAGGACATATCAAGCCAAAATGTCCAAAGTTGAAAAATATCAAGAAAAAACTAAACAATAATTCATCTCAAGATGGTTCATCATCATCATCGAAAAAGGGAATTAATACTTCTTTATTTTCAACTGAGACTGCTTTAATTAGTAGTGTTTGTGATCGTGATAGCTGGATTTTAGATTCAGGTTGCACTAGTCATATGACTAATCGGAAGGATTGGTTATTTAATTATTCTTCTGAAGTTAAAACCCAAATTACTACAGCTAATAGCGATACAATGTATAGTGAAGGCGTAGGAAATGTCAATGTGACATTAAATAATAACAGTGTTAAAGTTATAAAAAATGCTTTATATGTACCTAAGGTAGCAGCAAATCTTTTGTCGGTTAGCAAAGTAGCAGCAAAAGGTTATGTTTTAGTATTTGATATTAATAAATGTTATGTTTACAGGAAGGATAATGTATCCATTACTGGATCATGTGATCTGGAAGGAATTAATATAAACGGTGTTTACAAAATAAATAAAAAAGAGGAATGTTTATTAAATAACCAGGAGCCTAAGATGTCAACCGAAGGTAAAGCTTTTGTATCCAGTACAGATTTGTTGGAGCTATGGCATCGACGCTTAGGACACTTAAGTTTTAAAGGTATGTTAACCCTTCGTGATTCTTTGGCACGCGGTATTACTTTTCCAAATGGAAATCTGAAATCATGTCCTCCTTGCATTGAAGGTAAACAAAAGATTAAATCTTTTCCCCGTGGTCAAGCACATAGTAGCGTGATGAAGTTGGATTTAATCCATACTGATATTTGTGGACCGATGTCCATTAATAGTTGGAGTGGAAGTCGTTATTTTATTAGTTTTACTGATGATTTTACGCGAAAATCTTTTATTTATTTTTTGGATCGAAAAGATCAATCTACTGTTTTGAATACGTTTATTGAATTCAAAAATGTTGTTGAAAACCAAACCGATCTAAAGATTAAGCGTGTCAGAAGTGATAACGGCACAGAATATTGCAACAAAAGTTTTGAGAGTTATTTTAAGCAATGCGGTATAATACACGAAACTACTCAGCAAAATGGAGTTGCTGAACGTCTTAATATAACTTTAATGGAAAAAGCTAGAGCAATGTTGCAAGACGCTGGCTTAGGAAAAAAGTATTGGGCTGAAGCAGTCAATACTGCTTGCTATTTAAAGAATCGTAGTCCAACCGCTGCTCTAAAGAAGGCTACTCCTGAAGAGCTGTGGACTGGTTCTAAAGTTTACCTTAGTCATCTTAAAGTCTTTGGTTGTATAGCATATGCTCTCACTCCACAATGCCAACGTACAAAACTTGATCCTAAATCAAAACCCTACATTATGTTAGGATATTGTGATCATACAAAAGGATATAGACTTGGTGATCCAGCTGATGGCAGCAAAATGATTAAAGCTCGTTCAGTAGAATTTATTGAGAATGTTAGAGGTACTGAATACAAGACTAATAAGTCAAATAAATTAAATGATTCTATGAATACTGTCGAAGTTTCGATTTATAATCAGAACAATCCTCAGGCAGACATTATAGAATCTGACGGTGATGAATATGCTACACCAGATTTATCTATCAATTCTGAAATTCAGAATAATATTAATGAGGAAACTGTTGTAGATCATCCTATTATTGATGAGATTTTCTCTGATGAACAAAATGTTATTGAGTCATCATTGAATAATACTCAAACTTCTGAAAATATAGAGCCTGCTTCTTCTGTAAGATTTGATACAGATTCTGAGGTCGCAGAAAACTCTAGACCTGTACGTATCCGTTGTCCTCCTATAAGATTTCAAGATTATGAAATGAACTATTTCAATGAAATAGGCTTAATGGGACGGAGTGAACCTCGAACGTACAATGAAGCCATAAAGTCTGAGAAAAGCAAACAATGGTTAGAGGCTATGCAGGAAGAATATAATTCTCTTTTATCGCATAACGTCTGGGAAATTGTTGATAGACCAAAAGATAGTAACGTTATAAAATGCAAATGGGTTTTTAAAGAAAAAGTTGATCCAAGTGGTAATTTTGAAAAATTCAAAGCTAGATTAGTTGCTAAAGGATTTACTCAACAATACGGCACTGACTTTGAAGAAACCTTTGCACCTGTCGTTAGACATTGTACCTTACGTTTACTTTTGGCAATTGGTATTCAAAATGACATGGACATTGAACATGTTGATGTTAATACAGCTTTTCTTAATGGAGACCTCAATGAGAGAATTTATATGGAACAACCTACTGGTTTTATGATTGAGGGGCAGAATAAAGTCTGTTTACTTAAAAAGAGTTTATATGGACTTGAACAAGCTAGTAGAGCATGGAATGAAAAAGTTCATAAAGTTTTAGTTACAAGTGGTTTTACACAACTAAAAACTGAGAAATGTGTTTATTTCAAAAATAAGGTAATTATAGCCTTATATGTAGATGACTTCTTCATATTCAGTTCTAATGAACATGAAAAGAAATTGCTTTACAATTTACTTAGTTCCAACTTTAAAATTGAACTGCTTGGACCTGTAAAACAAGTATTAGGTATGAAAGTGGAAAGGAACCGAGAGAAAGGCATTTTGAAGTTAAGTCAATCTGAATACGTGAAAAATCTGTTATTAAAGTTTGGCATGAATGAATGTCATAGCATAGCAACTCCAATGGAAGTTAACTTTAATCTTACAAAAGCAGATAAGATAGATCCAAGATTTCCATAACAGGAACTAATAGGAAGTTTAATGTATCTTGCTGTTTGTACACGGCCAGATATAGCGTTTGTATGCAGTAAGCTTAGTCAATATAACACCTGTTATAATGAGTCTCACTGGACTGCTGCTAAGCGTGTTTTGCGGTATCTATCGGGTACAACTGACTATGGACTCAATTTTAAAAGAGGAAATAATGAAGTTACAAACTCATCCGACGCAGATTGGGCGGGGGATACCAACGACAGAAAGTCTTATTCTGGTTTTATAACTAGATTAGGCAGTTGCATCATAAACTGGCATAGCCTCAGCAACAAAACGTGGCCTGTTCTAGTACAGAGGCTGAATATTACGCTCTTGGCAATGCTGTAAAAGAGGCGAAATTTATCCGTAATTTTTTACAGGAACTTAACTGTACACAATGGTTGAAATCTAAGACAATCACCATTTATAACGACAATCGTAGTACATTGAAAATGGTAGAAAATGAGTGTTTTCGTAGGACTAAACACATAGATGTTCATCATCACTTTATACGAGAATGTGTTGATCGTAAATTAATTAATTTAGATTACAAGCCTTCTTCTGAGCTGGAGGCAGATCTTTTTACGAAAGCTTTACCTAAGGTGAAACACAATTATTTTATTAAGTGCTTAGGTTTAATGTAACATTTGTTTCATGTCCTATAACATGTATTGTGTAACATGTATTGATTTATTTATTTTTAATTTGGTTCAATTTTAATACTGTACTCTCACATTTTGCTGGCAATACCTTTGCATAGTTTGTTCGAGTAAGGGGCAGTGTTAAAACCTTCATACTTGAAAGTTTTCTTACTGGCTGGCGTAATCATTTGAATTTATTTTTATATTCTTATGTTGTCATGGTGCAATACTTCACTTCAAAAATTGTAAAATTCTACAGAGTTAGAAAATAATATTAATCATTATATTAAATACATTTGGTGAATTTACATGGATTTATTGTTATTTATTTAGTTAATATAATATATTAACAACTTAATTATTACCACTTCATATATATGTAAGTATATTTAGTTATTTAAGACTTTATTAATGTAACTGTTTGTTGTTCCTTAGTAAATAAAATTAACAAAATAAAAAAGTCATATGGGTAGTTCCTCTAGTCATCACTAGATGACGTTCTGGACAGTCGGGGTTTTTTTTTAATTTGCCTAGCAAAAAACATGTTTTTCATTATTATTTTATTTTTGTATAATGCATACCTATGTGATAGATGTGTAACGATGCTGCATGCATCATGTTCAAACCTCCTTTCTTCATCTCATCCTATCCGTTTTTCATTCTTCATTTCATTTCAGATTCCCTTTCATTCCATTTTCAAGTCATTGACTGATCCCTTTTCACTCATTCCACCATCATCTCTGCTCTGCTGATCACTTGCTTCTCTCTATCTGTTGCAGTGGCGTAACTTCAGGGTGGTAAGTCGGCAAAATGCCACGGGCCCCCAGCCAGAAGGGGACCCCGGGCCGGGGGGCCGTTTCGTTTTTTTATTCTTTATATTAAAAACAAAAAAAAATTTGGTTGTCTGTAAAGTCGGTTTACGGTAAAGTGTTGCCATATATACAGATTTCTCCGTATTTATACAGATTTTCGATGTGTGATACAGATAAGCACTGGATACAGATTTTTCTAACTCTATTTACTTTTTTTTTTATTATTAGTCGGCAAACGAGCGTGTGTGATTCTATTCTTTATGGTATTTTTTTTTTCACAAGCAACTTTCATTTTCATATAGCAGCATTAGAAGTTTCACTCGCTCTGCTCGGGAAATCCCTTAAAGATATTTTCGTGCTCTCCACTGTACTTCCTTCTTGCATTCGTCACGCACGATGTAAATGTAAAATACGTAAATAATTACTATGATAGATACAAACTTTATATTTTATTTAATATAATATTGATTGTGTTTTTGTGAACCATTATGGCATCTCAAAAACCCAGAGTGATGCAAAAGTTTAATCGGAACTGGATGGAAGATTCTTCTTATAAAGCGTGGTTGAAACCTAGTAATAAAGGTGATTATTTCGCTTTCTGTACATTTTGTAATACAGATCTTCCAATTGGAAGTGCTGGGAAGAATGATCTCTTTAGACACACTAAAACAAATAAACATCTTAATTCAAGTCCTGGTGGATCTAGCTCGCAAACATTATTTTCAAGCAAAAATATAGCTTAGAGGTTGATAAAAAATAGTTTGGAAAATCCAAAAGTGCACGCCTCATTCTTCTTTTATTACTCCTAACGATAAGATAATAAAAAATGAAAATAAAAATAAAATATATATATATAGATATACAGTATACAGTGGTATATTAGTTTTTTATAAATTATAATTAAACGACAGTACTTAGAACGCTAATATTAACTAGGAATCAGCACAGTGTAATACTTTATATATTAAAAACAAAAGTATTCCGGTAAGATGAATTTTTCGACCAATTTCTCTGCCACATACATGGTCACATAAACACAGACTCACGGACGTCCAAGAATGATTAGTTTTAATGTTATTATTTATTATATTAAACAAATTAAATGTTTATAAAATGTACGATATGTGCTAGACAGATTATTTAACTTCATATTAGTGCACTCATATTATCCTGTAAGTGTTATATTAAAAAAAAAAACGTCATTTAAGTTTCGAAAGACTGGGTTTTTTGACATGTCGAGAGTAGAGCACTACCTCAACGCTCCGCTTATGAGGCGTGCAATTACTGTCGAAATTTACCAAAAATATGTATGACTGAAGATGTGATTATTATATTAGTTCGTTTAAATTAAACGAAAATGTTATTAATTAGTGTATATTTTTATTTAATATACAAAACCTTATCACGTTATTAGTCATCCCTCGTTTTTCAACCGACTTCAAAAAAAGTAGGAGGTTATCAATTCGACGTGTATGTATTTTTTTTTTTGTCAAAAGAAGCAATGATGATGATTAATATTCTATTTTGGTTTATTTATTTTTTTACCAAATTTGATGGTGTTTATTCAAAATTAACAAAAATATAAATTTTGGTTTATTTGATTATACAGATTTTATACAGATTTTAAGTTAAAATAGCATACAGATTTTAGCAGTTTCTACTACAGATAAAACGTTTAAGGCATCTGGCAACGCTGTCATTGGTTTGGGTTTACGGACGGTAGTTTGACGTGACAACGTCAAACATTCCGAACTGAGCCGGTCATGCCTCTCTCTCGTTCGTGCCGCGCTCTCGCTTGCGGAACGCGACAATGACGTCATCTTTTTCGTGCATGCATGCAGCCCGTAGCAGGCCCGTAGTATCGAGTTCACAGATCGAGTTATTAGACGTTGTCACGTCAAAAACTCGAGATAGGCTAGAGAATAGAGAATCGATAAACGATGGACTATATTATAGTTCATCGTTTATCGAGTCTCTATTCTCTACCTCTTCTACTATCTTCTATGTGGGAACTCGCCTAAAGCGCCGGGCCGGGACAAGTCGAGGTCCCACAGATGTATGCAGTATGTCGTTTTTTATCCCATTATACAGCATCTTTTGTAAGAACAAAATCGTCCAAAAACAGAGTTTTGGCCAGCCATCATTTAAAGTCGAAAAAACTTCCAATATGATTACCTACTACTTATTATTTGATACCTTTAACGCACTGCACAGTCCACTGGCACTGGCAAGAGTAACAAGGCCAACAAGATAGTACGTTTCAAAAACTAAAATCCAACTAGGTAAGTACGGAAAAATTCTTACTGAAAAGTATTAGGTAATTTCCTACATAATTATTGTAAGCTCGGCAGGCCTCTTACGGCTAACAAAATTATGCTTTTATAGACCTTTCATTGTAACTCCACTTGATATATAAGTAGGTAAAATTTTTTTGAGACCCATTATTGTCATTCTATATTATGTAATATTCATTATTTTTATACATACAATACAGTCACCCGGACGATAATGATGATTATACCATACCTCCAATATCTCTGATAATGAAATCATACATTAATATTGTTGAATGGAATGACGAATCGTTTGACTGACAGATATCTCATTTGTTATGCTGCAGTTCAGATGCTACGATCTTTAAATAATAATACGATGGAATAGAAATACATATTACTTACGCTACTATATAGTACTCTGTGATATTACTTACATATACATAAACTGCCATGGTACGTCAAAGTAGACTGCTAAAATCATTACCCTTTTTGGTTTTGCCGGAGTTGGGTAAAAAACTAGGCACTATCACACTAAATAGCATTATTTTCTAACTAAAGACAAAATGAGATTTCAAAATTCACATATGGCAACCCTTTGCTGAACAGCTGTCAAAAATTGTTATTTGTCTATGGTCTCTTTTTAATCCGGTTGTCAAGATGGTGAGTTTTGTTGCGAGAAAAAATAAATAAATCTACAAAAATCTAAGTGAAAATGAAGTGCAGTGAAAGTTTACGTGTAATTTTCATAAAAGCAGTGAATTCAGTATGTGTTCCTTTCTATATTTCAGGGTATCGACATCAACCACAAACACGATAGGAAAGTTAGGCGCACGGGAGTCAAGTCTCAAGATGTATACTTGAGACTGCTTGTAAAAGTAAGTTAAACTGAATTTACCTTTTATAGCTTCCAGACAAGGTACTGCAACAAATTGCTTCATTGTTATGAACATAAACAAAATAATCGGTCGCATAACCTCGAAAGTATTGTTGACAGCTATACAGGTACCTGGCTAGGCGTACGAACTCCAAGTTCAACACGATCGTGCTTCGGCGTCTGTTCATGAGCCGCATCAACCGGCCCCCAATCTCCCTGTCTCGCCTGGCACGCCACATGAAGAAGCCTACTCGTGAGGGTCTGATTGCTGTTGTTGTTGGCACAGTCACCAATGATGTGAGGCTGTACACAGTCCCTAAGATGACAGTGGCTGCCCTCCACGTAACGGAGAAAGCTCGCGCCCGTATCTTGGCTGCTGGAGGTAAGTTTGTGTAGTTTATTTATGTATTCTAATTTAGGTTAGAATACCTAACATCAAGCATGCTTTGATTCATTGTTTAGGATGAGATACATTGAACTGCTTCTATTGTTATGATCTTAAATATTAGTGATTATATATTCACATTTTTATATACCTAATAAATAAATATAGTATAGGAACAAATCACACTGATTGAGCTAGCCCCATTGAATTTTTATATAGTTGTTTTGTTTTTCGTGTAAGTGGCTAACACTGGTGTCAGATTTTTCAAGCTGCCTAAAGGCATCTGCCATAGCTTGACGACTGCTTTACAATGACAGCCGGGATCAACGGCTTTTACGTGCCTTCCCAAGCACGGAGAAGCTCGAGAAATTTTTGTACTACTTGTGGTCACCCATCCAAATACAAACCACGCCTGGGTTTGTTTAACTTGTGAAAACGCTAGCAATGCGTACTCCCACCGGGCCATTGAGCTCCTTGATTATATAAATTCGTAGGCTAGCCCCAAAGTAAGTTTAAACTTGTGTTATGGGATACTAACTCAACAATACTGTATTTTACAATAAATACAATATAGATAAACACCCAAATAAGTGTTTACTAAACAGTGATGAATGTACTGATGTTAATGGTGTTTTTTTGTAAATAGTATAAACAGCCACAATTTTTTGATCTTTTAATTTAGTAGTTTTAAAATTTTTTTTACAAAGTCCATAATGTTGATATACGAGGGCCACACCGAAAAGATCGGAATATAATAATGTTTACTTTTATTGTTTTTCGAAGTATTCTCTGTGACAGTCAATGCATTTTTGCATTCAATCAAACCAATTATTGAAACAGTAATTCCAGTCTGAAGTGGATACAGTCAAAACAGCTGATTTGTAAGCTTCGACCCTCTCTTCTGGGCCATGAAACCGTTGACCACATAGCATATCTTTAATTCTTGGGAATGTAAAATAATCATTGGGGCTCAGGTCAGGGCTATACGAAGGATGGTGCATCAACTCCACGTTTTCCAGATTTAAAAACGCGCTTGTTTTGCGTGCGGTATGTGTGCTCGCATTATCGTGGTGAAGGATTATACGACGATTCGGATTAATTTTACGAAGTTCTCTTATGACTTCCGGCGAACAAACTGTTGTGTACCAATCAGCAGTAACCGTCCTTCATTCTTGTAAAGGAATCGTAGCCACATGACCAGTTTTCGATACAAACGAAGCGACCATTTTTTTCGACACGCTGCGTGAGCGAATAACTTTTGTTGGCTTGACCTCACCCTCGAAGACCCAAACTGCCGATTGATGTTTTCTTTCGGGCTTATATGAATAAATCCACGATTAATCCTCAGAGACGATATTGTAAACTGCATCTGAACTCCCTCTATTGAACCGTTGCAGAGCAGACCGACACCAATTAACACGAGCCGACTTTTGTTCCTCTGTCAAATGGTGGGACTCCCAGTGTGAAATTAACTTTTTGACACCCAGTTCATCATGTAAAATGGTCTGAATGGCTGTCATACGAATGCTGAGGGAAACCCGAATCTGCTTGTATGTCACATGTCTATCTGCTTTTATTAATTGGCATACAGCATCAATGTTATCTTGTGTTACCGCTGTTTTTGGCCGACCAGTAGAAGGGACTGTGGTAAGAGAGGAACGTCCACGACGTAACTCGGAATACCAACGATATATAGTCGTTTTACTAGGTGCTTCAAGTTCCTAAATAGAAAGAAGCTCGGCGAGACATTGTTCTTGAGATAAACCTCGACGAAAGTTATGAAAAATTATTGCACGAAAATGTTCCCGCGTAAGCTCCATTTTTCTTACCGACTTGTCAAATTAAAATGGTACTATGATACTAATACTCTTTTCTTTTTTACTTTATTTAAAATTCAAAACTGGAATTTTGTTTGAAATAATACTACATTTCAAACACCAAAAAGGTTTTACTCTAATTAATCCCTAAGTATTCTATTCCCGATCTTATCGGTGTGGCCCTCGTATCAAATTACTTCAGACCTTAAATGTGAGTAGTGTAGTATGGCCGTACCTAAATTTTCTGGGGTCCAGTGCTGCCCCCATTTAAAATAAATAATTTCAAAGAAAACGGAGACATCATTTAAAATTTTGCTACTACCAAGTCCTAGATAACACTTCAAAGTATTTTATGAACTACTGTTTACAGTTTAAAGTCAGAACGTAAAGCTTTACTACGCACATTTGCGAAAAACGGCCACTTTTGGCAAATGTGCGTAGTAAAGCTTAACGATCTCATTATAAACTGTAAACAGTAGTTCATAAAATACATTGAAAGGTTATCTAGGACTTGGTAGTAGCAAAATTTTAAATAATGTCTCCTGTCTCTAGTTTCTTTGAAATGGATTATTTTAAATGGGGGCAGCACTGGACCCCGGAAAATTCAGGTACGGCCTTAAGGCTTGTGCATGTGTGCTTGTTTATGGAAAATTTATTTAAACTTTTCTAATTTTGATCAATACCTACAACACGAATGCAGGATTTTTCTTTGTAAATTTGGGGCATTGTGAGAGGCACATCCCCAGCAGTGAGATATGGAGAGCTGTTCTATTAATGTCCAATGTGCGCACGCACACACCCGCATTTTTTTAGGACCTATTTGTAAGCATCAATCTGTTGATGTTGTTGACCATTGACACTTGATTTCCTGAAATTACACTTTCAGAAGTAATCATGATATTGCATGAAAATTTGCCAGTAATAAAAGTACTTTATGGAAAGTGTATGATTTCGATAAGTCTGAGTTATAGAATAGTTTTTAGGGTTCCGTACCCAAAGGGTGAAAATGGGACCCTATTACTGAGACTCCGCTGTCTGTCACAGGGCTCTATCTCTTGAACCGTAATAGCTAGACACTTGAAATTTTCACTGATTATGTATTACTGTAGCCGCTATAACAACAAATACTAAAAATAAAAAATTGTCAAAAATTAAAGGGGGTCTTTATACAAGAAACGTGTTTTTTCAGCGTTTTAAAACATTGTACGGAGGTACGGAACCCTATCTTTATAATGGCATTAACTAGATACTTGAAATTTTCACAGATTATGTATTACTATGGCCGCTATAACAACAAATACTAAAAATAAAAAAAGTTAAAAATTAAAGTGGGTCGTCATACAAAAGAAATTTTCACTGATTATGTATTACTGTAGCCGCTATAACAACAAATACTAAAAATAAAAAATTGTTAAAAATTAAAGGGGGTCTTCATACAAGAAACGTGTTTTTTCAGCGTTTTAAAACATTGTACGGAGGTACGGAACCCTATCTTTATAATGGCATTAACTAGATACTTGAAATTTTCACAGATTATGTATTACTATGGCCGCTATAACAACAAATACTAAAAATAAAAAAAGTTAAAAATTAAAGTGGGTCGTCATACAAAAAACGTGTTTTTTTAGCGTTTTAAAACATTGTACGGAGGTACGGAACCCTACATGTACGAGTCCGACTCGCACTTGCCCGTTTATTTTTTATTAGGAAATGTATTCAGTATCAGTCTTGAAAAAATGATTCTGTATTATTATTTTATATCGTTTTTCAGGCGAGATCCTGACATTCGATCAGCTGGCCCTTCGCGCGCCAACCGGCCGCAAGACCGTGCTAGTACAAGGCCGCCGCAACGCCCGCGAGGCAGTGCGCCACTTCGGCCCCGCGCCGGGCGCTCCGCGCTCGCACACGAAGCCCTACGTGCGCTCGAAGGGACACGAACGCGCGCGGCCCAGCCGTCGCTCCAATGTGTAATCTTATAATATAAGGAGTACTATCAATTTCGTTGTTTGATTTTTAGTTTACTGTCCAGCATCACAAAAAGAAAAAACAAGTTATCACTGGTAATATGTAGTATTATCAGCATATTTGTGTGTGTGCATTACATAACTTTTGTCCGATGGCTCTTCCACTTGTTCCTTCTCTTCCGTGAATGTTGCATACATTAGTGTAATTCTTGCCCTTGAATGTAAAAACTGATGAGGAATTAGCTATAATACACATGCTATGGTCCCTACATTACTCATTTACATTTTTTTCCATTCATTGAATTATCACAAGAAAAAAGATTTGATGAAGTATGTAATAATACAAGTTTCTTAAATATCACAGCTTTATTCACTTTTCCTGAGCTTTAATAAACACTAACAGAAGGCACTTATCCAATAATTAACTAGTAGTTCGTCCTGGGGTGTCAGGCCAAAAACCTTTTTCAAATTGACTACGGCTGCTGATTGTGCACCTGATGACTCTACGGCAGCCTTCACTGCTTTTGCTATCCTGTAAAAACACTTATTTTATTAGGTGAAAAAGATAGCAATTAGCTTCCAAAACTTGTTTCCAGTTCCAGCCCTATAAACTTACTTCAGTTTGTCCATTAGCCTTTCACACACTTGCAAGACTGCACAGCAAACAAGTGTGTAGTCACTCTCACTCATTTGAAGGACTCCGTCTGAGTGTCTTGCTTGTGTGACGCAATGGGCATTGGTCTAAGCTCAAAAAATATGATACAAATGTTTCCCATTTCATTTGTTCGATATGGGATCTTAGTCTTCAATATGCATATAAATAAATAAATATACAAATCACACTGATTGACCTAGCCTCAGTTTTTTTTAAACTTGTGGTATGGGATACTAACTCAACGATACTATATTTTATAATAAATACATATATAGATAAAGACCCAGGACAATTTGAAAAAGGCCATTTTCCAACTCCCCTGGCTGGGAATCGAACCCAGAACCTCCGGATTGGCGGACTAGCGTGTTAACCATTACACCACGGAGGTCGTGTTATATGTCGTTAGTTGACATCAACTTACCCAAGCCATTCCAGCTGCAATGTCTTGAGGTGCTGATGAAGTACTGCATCGTTGAAGTTTGAATTATTCAGTGATGCTTCTATCCTATTCATGATAGTTGGACCTGGAAATAACAAAAGTAGTTAAAGCTATTGTGATGTAGTATAACATTCAAATTGAACCTAGATCAGCCCCCGTAAAATAGCACCAGCGAAGGCGTTTATCGAGCGCTATCATCTCACTATCTCGCTCTACGTAAGAGTCAGCTTACACTGAGACGCGACGTGGCGCGCTATTTTAAAGAAATATAGAACTTGTTAACTACGCAAAAATATACTAATTCCAGTGAGTTCTTCATGTACTCGTATGACAGATAAAGCTCTCTGTTGTGTTAGATGCCATTAAATTTAGGCACCTTGACAAAGCCACCAGTGTGTCACATAATTTTTTGTTAGTGAAATATAAAAAAATGCATATCACGTTTATTTTTTATTCGAGAGAAGTGTTTGCTTACATTTTGGAGGTAGCATCCCAGGCCACTTGCAGCAAAAATTATTATTTTCTGAATCCAACACGCACAGGCTACCCGTACACGAAACTTGCTCATTCTCATCACTTATCCTAATTCTTGTAGAACTTAAACTAATAGGAAACAGCCTGGTGAGGCCTTTGGCGACATTTGCGGCGTTAGGGTGTTGTGGTTTGATGACTATCTGAAAATATTATTAGATTTTGAAATAATTTGATAATGCCAAGAAGCACACACCTCATCTGCTTATAGTCAGAATTGACTGATTGCAAATAAAGCTAAAAAAAAAGATTTTGAAATACGTAGATCAATGTAATTATTCATACGTAGATCTATATATTCAGATCAGCGGTCAGAAGTAATGGAGACTGTAAGCAAGAGGTGACACGTAGGGCTCAGATGGCAAAGTCAGCAGTTAGGCGTCTCGACAAGATATGGAGAAGTCGCAACACCAAAATCAGACTTATGCGAAGTTTGGTCTTCTCCATCTTTATGTACGCTGCTGTAACCTGGACTTGGAAACCCAACATCAAATCCAAGATAGATGCATTTGAGATGTGGTGCTGGCGTAAAATGCTAAGAATTCCCTGGACAGCACACCGCACAAATGTATCTATTTTGAAAGAACCCGATTGTCTGCAATGTGCCTCCAACGACTCCTTAATTTCTTCGGCCACATAGCGCGACGAGCACCTGACAGTCTCGAAAAGACTATACTGTTGGGCCATGTCCCAGGGCGCAGAGGTCAAGAGAAACCGCCGACAGGTGGATTGATATCGTTCGCAGGGTGGCGCGATCAAATACTCAACGGGCTATACACCTGGCGCAAGACCGTGCACTGTGGCAAACCATAGCGAGGAGAGCTGCTCAAGAAGGTCACGACCCTCAGACATGAGGATACGATAATGAAGAAGAAGATCTATATATTAGCCGTGTTTCGTGGTTATCTATCTATTACTCAGCAGAATAGAAAAGGACTACTCCAAATCGTGTGCATCAGAATGACTGACCAAAATCACAGATCACTTTTAAAGAATTACTGAAATTCAATACCTATTTGATACCTCTGTTTAAATATTTGGTACTTAATTAAGGTGAAGTGGTAGCTTAAGTGGCGCCCTCATTTGAATAACCTTTGAAAGTAATATTGGTAGTCCGTCTAGTTTTAAAACTAGACGGAATAAAAAACATTTGTTGACTTAAAAACAAAACAGATTCATCTTTTCTTGCATATAAAATACAATGTGCGTAGAAACTTTGACGACTTTTTGTTATCCTAGTAGATAATCGTCAAATGCTTTGACGATTTATCTAACAAAATGTTTTTAAATAAAAAATAATTTAATTTATTATTGCTTTAATTTTTTGCCCTTATATGGGCTCTTCATGGTATTAAAAAAAGTCGTATAAAAATAAATAAAATCTCAAGCTGAATAAAAATCTGAAAAATCCTTACATTGATTCCCGTCAAAGTACAATACAGCAATATCCTAAACACTTCTTTTGTTAATAAAACTTCTAGTTCTTTCAATGGTAAGCACTCTTCATCACTTGGTACTCTACAAGCGTTCTCCGCAAATATTGATCGCTTAGTGGATTTTGGATTAATTTTTCTCAACATCTCCTGACTGGTGTGAAGAGTTTCCGAGTACGTAAGGGCGCCGATTTTTAGCATCCAAGTGAAGTGGGAGTGGAGTTTTTTGAAGATGTCTTGGTCACCTGGAAAAAATTAAAAAAATAAAATTGCTTATTCGGAAACTAGCTTGCAGGTCCTTTTTTATGACAATTTACATGATAATATTAAGTATATACTACAAGCAGTTAAATAGTGATTTCAAAATTTAACTGATTTAGTGTGTATGTATCTGCTTTCAATCTTATGGATAATATAATTAGTCATAGTCAAAATTGCCAAAAAAAAAATTTTTTACAGCGTGATTTGTAATTTCGACCCATTCAAGAAGATACATTAATTAAAATTTTAATACCGTTTGGCAACACTCAGCCTACACACCAATGGGGTCCTTCAGCCCATTAAACATATCAAAAAGAGGTATCCTATGACCATAGGTCTGGCAAACTATCTGGCACAAAGAATCTGCCAGACTTTTGGCCACGTTGCCGAACCATTGAAATTATTACTAATAGTCCGTCTGGTTTTAAAACGGGTTTTCGCTTAAAGTGGCCACTTTTAAAACTAGACGGACTACATACAAATATTACTTTCAAAGGTTATTCATAAAATAGTTTAAAGGTCTTTTTAGACATTGATACAAATCAAATTTTTAAATATCACCATATTTAGTTTTAAACAATTTATTTTAAATGAGGGCGCCACTCATGCTACCACTTCACCTTAAAAATCTAAAACACACAATTGATTTACGTCTAAAGCAATAAGTGTTTGAAAGTAAGTATTATTAGCAGTTTACCAGTCAGTAGAGTCAGTGATCTTGACTGTCCAAAGTCATAGCTGCCTGTCTTGAGCCTCAATGCCCTTTGTGAACAGATCTTCTGTTCCTCATTGAATACTGTTTCAGCTAAACCTTGCAGGTCTTTTGAAATTTTCTGTAAATAACATTGAATTTATAAATATGTATAATATTTTCGTTTTTTTCTAATAAGATAGATCAACCCCTGTAGCATGGAATCGTTAATAAACCCAGATAACGTTTATATCGCGCGACAGACTAATGCCATCCTGCTCGTTATTATGATGATAGATAGTAGCAAGATAGTAATAGATAATATTATTTTTTTTTTACATAGTTTCAACGACACAAGTATGAGAATGTCTTAACATAACACAGTAATAAAATTTAGATAGACATGTAAAAAAAGAGACCAAAAAATTGGTTGAATTTTATACTTACCAACATGTGCTCAGACAGCACAGGTGTAATGTTCAGCAATAACATCTTATCCTTCATGAGCACCACTATTGAGAACCACCTCTTAAGACCCCGCGCACGAGTATCTTTTAGCTGGAACATGAGGCTGAGGACATGGCCTTGTGTCTCACTAAAGTAGACCACACCACCTTGCTTGCTCCAACTCACCTGTTTATTGCCATTAAGGGTTGGATGTCATCTATCAGCACGGAGCAGCACTTTCCTATGATGAGATCCAACCCTAAATAGTAGATTGTACACCAACAGTGATGAAAGAAGAAAAGTCTAAGATCACAATAATCAAGAGCTAGGGGGTTACTCCATAAAATAATACGATAGTCGTCCGATGTAACATCCTATTTCTATGTCAACCAAATTAGACTTTATCTTCTTGTATTAACTCTCAATGTTGCTTGACACTGAAATGCGGATACGCAGTTATGAATGTTTTGCGTACCGCTTTTGGAGTAACCCTACAGATTTGCTAGTTTCCGACAAGTTAAATCAGATACTTTTTTCTTAATGTCAAAACAAACACTTTAATAAGGGATTTTTTTATGAAATCAGACTGTATCAATGGAGGCTGCCTTAACAGCCTACCATGGTATCTTCGGTACTAAGCTATGGACTACTGCTGTGGGGTAATTCGGTTGATATAGATAAAATCTTCAAAATAGAGAAAAGATGCATTCGTGCCATCAATAATGCAGGATTTATTGATACATGCATACCATTGTTTAAAAAAATTAATATTTTACCGTTGCCATGTATGTACATCAGAGAGGTATGTATGTTTGTAAAGTCTCACCCAAGTTATTATAAAACGAGTGGAGAAAATAATTTAAGAAAGATTAGGCAAAAATACATGAAGTTGCTATATAAACCTTCTTGTCCCAAAACGGTGTACGAAAGAAATTCTTATAACATAAGTATTGTAATATATAATAAACTACCTGACGAAATAAAGGAATTGAATGGGACTTCATTCAAAAATAAATTGACAAAATGGCTTTTAGATAAATGATTTTATAGTGTAAAGGAATATTTAGCGTCTAGCTTAGCGTAGACTGACATTTTATTATTATTATTTTTTTTATATTTTTTGTAATTTAAATTGTATAAATTCGGTTTATGTAACTTGATAAATTTATTGACTTGATTGTGTATATATTTGCACGTCTGCTTGCAGGCTGAATACAATGGCTTTAATTATACTGAACACCAATTTTGTAATGTATTCTGGCAAATAAAGATTTCTGATTTCTGATTAATATCGGGCTGTGACGTCATAGTTTCTTGCAGTCAAATAGCACTCCTAATATCAGTTTTTCTGCATTAATCAATCTAAAATCATGTTTAAAATAGATGTGATCAATCAAAAGTGGCATTATTTTGCGACGTTTTAGTACCTACTTTCTTAATTGGTACTTACAAAATAGTTTATTTTTAACCCAGTCTTCATCCCTATTATGTCATCTTCATCATCATCATCATCAGGTCTTTTTTAGTCTCCACTGCAGGATCACGCACGACCCTCTCTGTATTACAGAGATAACATAAAAAAATATATCTAAGCCAGAGCAGTCAGAGGATTTAGCCTACACTCTCAGGCCAGATGGGTTAGAGAGGTCTCACTGATGTTTAGCTTTGTTTAGCTTGTATTTCATAAGCTGCCTTCTACGACATCCACAGGAAGACTAGGAGTAGTCCTATTCTATCCTGCCGGGAATCACACGGCTTTCTTTATTATCGCCAAGGTGTGAATAAATTTTGTGGCCAGAAGGTGGCTTAGGGTTGGAACACATCTGTCAGCATGGAACAGCAGTTTCCTATGCTGCTATCCTTTTCTGTAGCTCAGAACAGTCATTTGCTAGAGCGAGAGAGAGACCGACTGAACGCTTCAGCACCAGCGAGCGTAAAAATAAAGGAAAGGAACTTTACATGTTTAAATTATTACTTTTTAGTTAAAATCAGCAAAAGCTCATTCCAGCTCCTACACTAGACACAACTAAACTAGAAATTGAATATAGATCAAACCTCATATTGACCTCACAAGTAATACTTCTAACTGCTGCTTGTCTTAAAAACGCAGTAACATCGGCATTAGGAACGGACTCCCTGCTGCAGAATATCGTTCCACCATCATCCCTGGACACGTATACTGTCTCAGCGCCCAGAGAAGTGCAGCCAGTGCACTCAACAGGAGTCTTTGAAGATTCGGTTGTGTGCTTCTCGTCGTTTGTCGTAAACGTGCAAAACAAGGGCCGCGGCCCGTGAGCTTCACAAAAATGGCACAGTCCGACGATAGCATTCATTTCTGAAGTTTGTATAAAGGCAATATAAAAACTTCTAATAAGAAGTTACGTCTTCAAAAAATTATTTATTACGCATATAGCACTTGATAGAATCTTCAGATAAAAGTTTTGTATTTACTGGAATATTGACTAAGCTAGTAAATGATTTTAACTTGTAAATTGTAGAATATAATCGGTTTTCAATAAAATTTTATTGAATGAAATTCAGCAAACTTAAATAGTGTAAATATACCAACAAACAGAAAACCAAGACCAACCAAACCAACCACTTACTTGAATTAAAAAACAAACGTCAGCTGACTGTGAGTGTCACTGTCAGTTCATTAGTTTTTCTTGTACAAAAAATTGGCAAAAATATCAACCAAAACCAGTTTTGTCCGTTTGGGCGAGAATCTGAATCTTCACAGGCGATGCGGCTAGCAACCCATCACTATTTCGATTCCGGTTTTCCATCTTAACGCCCACCATCACGCTTTAAGTGGCCTTTTGGTTAGGTACCTAGTGTTGCCAAACTATCGATAGTCAATAGTTCAAATCAGCCACAATATCGATAGTATTGATGAGACTCAATAGTATCGATAGCACAAACGCAGCAATACTATTGATGGGATTCGATTGTACTAAACTTAACAATCGATACCTAGTATTGATGATTGCTGACCATTGAACGCAGTATCGAGTTTTGCAGTATGGATAGTTGTCTGTCACCGATTCAATAGTATTAGATTAGGTGTTTGTATGTTTAAAACAATACTATTGAATCAATGACTACTATCAATAGTGCAAAACTATAGATACTACGTTCAATAGTCAGCATCAATACTATCGATTGTTTAGCTGCTATGGAGACGGTCGATACTATCAAATCCCATGAATAGTTCTGTGGTATTGCTGCGTTTGTGCTATCGATAGTGGTCTATCGATTGGCAACACTACTTAAGGTTTTACAGTTCTGAGCTCTGTCTACCCCGTTAGAGATAAAGACGTGATAATGTAAGAGATTTAATTATTCGCCCGCCTCGCTAGCTCTCTTGCAACCTCACTAGCTGCTCTCTTGCCTCCTCCCTTGCTAGCTTTTGCCAGCTCTCTTCGTGGTGTGATGTGAACCACATCATCGCTTAGCTCAGTTTCGTTCACTTCTCGCTTCGCCTGCCAGCTCGCTCGCTCGCTGCCGGTGTGGCCTGCCCTTAAGAACTTAAGGGTTGGATCTCATCTATCAGCACGGAACAACACTTTCCTATGCTGCTAGAGAGCGCGACGAAACGCTTCAGCACCGGCCGTGCTGCAGCGTTCCGTCGCTCTCTCTCGCTCTAGCGAATTACTGTTCTGAGCGACAAAAAAGGATAGCAGTATAGGAAAGTGCTGTTCCGTGCTGATAGATGAGATCCAACCCTAATTGGGACTAATGGTATAGACAGGGGACTACTAATTGGTTCAACAAAATTTTAAATAATAAAGGATATCACAGCGTGACAAGAAAACACGAATAAATTTTGATTTTCGATAACTCATTTATTCAACTTTACACTGATTCACAGTTATATCTTTCATGAAACATCACAAGCACAGTTTGCCAACAGATCACCCAAGTATCTGTGCTGATACGTACGTGCGAGGTGAACGCGGTTCATCATTTTAATATTACATTAGTCACTATAATTGCATCGTTCGATGGAGACCCTAAATTATGGTAACAAGCAAGCGACCGCAGGAAGAAAACCATGATGAAATATAAAATAAATTAATTTAATTATAAACAAATAACATGTTACTGTGCCTATCGAAAAAAAATTGTCTAAAACATTGGTTTTATGCTACTATTTGTTGTGGCGGCGTTTATTTCTTAGACACGGGTTTGTAGGCTAGCTTCCTGGACTTTATCGTGGACCACTTGTGCCGCTTGTAGTAGTAGACGACGGCGGCGAGCATGGAGAACATGCCGATGGCCTTGATGGTCATGAGTCGCCGGTCGTCCAGCTCGGGCTCCGAGCACCAGCGCAGGAACGTGGCCACGTCCTTGGCCAGCTGCGACGCCGTCGGCGCCGTGCCGTCCGAGTACTCCGCCGCCTGCAACACGCAGACTAGTTAGCGAATGTGCCCATGCTAAGTGACCCTTTTAGGGCTGGGGGGGGGGGGGGGGGGCTACTAACGTGACGTGAAATGAAAAACTTCGTTTTGGTGTCAGTGTTGAAACTTTTTCAAGATGCAAAATCTGCCGCAAGATTCATGCAATCATGCAAAGTATTTATCCCCTACATTTCTATCAGGGTCACAGTTTGTTTAAATGTTATACAGTTTAAAGCCATCTCCGTTGCGCCAATTTTTTAACAAACATTGTTCTTGAACATTGTTTTTTAAGTGTATTTGCTCGACAAATCATTTAGACCACGCCCCTTTTTAGTGTTCCGTACCCAAAGGGTAAAAACGGGACCCTATTACTAAGTCTTCACTATCCGTCTGTCTGTCACTAGGCTGTATCTAGAAAATACAATCCCGGGATCCCGAATCTCGGGATCCCGACCGTTTTCTGGCCCCGATCCCGGGACTGTACTTGGCTAATCTCGGGATTTTCGGGATTGCCACAAACAAGTCTAGTTTGTATTCCGTAATCCGTTGCGCCTTGAAAATAACCTTGCCTAGATTATTTTAATACATGTATTTAAAAAGATCTCCATTGAAAAATTAAACAGTACTTCAAAAATATGTGAAAATTGAACATGGAAAAGAGTTTTCACTTCTTTTGGACTGTAAAACCAGGTGGAATAGTCTTTTAACAATGCTGGAGCGAATTTATCTTTTAAAAACATGCATTCAAAAAGCTCTTATAGATCTCAATCATCCAATTCGTTTAGAAGATGTTGATTTTGAATTGGTAAATAAAATTGTTGATGTGCTGACCCCAATTAAATTGACAGTACTTAGAAGCAATCTGTCGGGGAGATGCTAATTTATGCACAGCTGATGCCGCTTTGAAATTTCTTATAAAACAACTGTCTAGCAAAAACTCAGCACTTGCCAAAAAAATTTAAACATCCTTAGTGGAACGTATAAAGCAACGACGAAGTGATGATTTAACTGGCGTGTTAAATTATTTACAAAATCCACGAATGGATGATGAAAATCAGTTATTATTGGATTTGGAATGGCACGACTTATTTCCAGTTCCGACACAGGCTTTAGTGAGGAAGCAAATAAAGAGTATTGTTAAAAGACTTAATAGTCGAGATAACACGGAAGAAGAAGCAAGGTCAGGATCACAAACAGATGAGGAGCTAAGGTCAGAAACCTCTTAACCCCAATTGACATTTAAGGAAAAGTTACAGCTGGAAATTAACAAGAGTATGAAATCCCCAGATCCTGAAGTAAAAGTACAAAATGAATTGGGGTTGGCAAATAGTATTAGACGTGAAATGAGCCTGTTCGAAAATGGAGGAGTTCGTGGATATCACTTAGAAACAGCATATAAGTATCTATTGTCTATTCCTCCAACCAGTGTAGAAGCTGAACTGAGTGTTTTCAGCTGCTGCTTATGTTGGCAATAAACTACGAAGCAGGCTCGGAAGTCAAACATTGGATGCTTTGATATTTCTGCGATTATATTTTCGAAATTCTAAATAGTTATTTTGTGCTGTTTTTTAATTTCTTGCAAAAGTATAGTATTTTTTGGTTTGTATTTTTTCTTTTCTTATTATTATTCTGATTTGGGTTGTGCAAAGACATTAAAGACATTTTTTTTTAATTACTCGTGTTTTTTTATTTTAGCCCAATTAGAAACCACATAGTCTAATCCCGAGATAGGCCCGGGATCCCGGGAAAAGGCTTCAAAAATCCCGTAAGCCCGGGATTGAAAAACATGCTCGGGATTGTATTCTCTAGCTGTATCTCATGAACCGTGATAGCTAGACAGTAAAATTTTCACAGATGGTGTATTTCTATTGCCTCTATAATAACAAATACTAAAAACAAAATAAAATAAATATTTAAGGTGGCTCCTATACAACAAACGTGATTTTGTTGGCATTTTTTGCTCAATATTAAAGTGTCTAATGTTGTATCGATATTGGTACGGAACGCTTAGTGCGCGAGTCCAACTCGCACTTGGCCGGTTTTTTTATGTTTTTAACAATGTTACGTTTAAAAACTGGCGCAGCGGACGCGGCTTAACAGTTTGACTGCCCACAAAGAAACAACGTTATCTGCACCATGCCCGTGATATAATGACTCATAGAACTCTATTGTCGAACACGCTTAGAGGCGTGATGGGCACCCGCTATGCAACCCCGCTTCACGCCTATGGCGTGATGGGCAGTCTAAATCTCCGAAAAATCATTTGCTAGAGCGAGAAAGAGCGACGGAACGCTTCAGCACGGCCGGTGAAGCGTTCCGTCGCTCTCTATCGCTCTAGCAAATGACGCTTCTGAGCAAAGGAAAAGGATAGCAGTATAGGAAATTGCTGTTCCGTGCTGATAGATGAGATCCAACCCTAAATGTTAACCGTATATGAACCATACCTCATTGAACAAAACTTGCGCCATGGAGATAGCTCCTCCAGGGAAGTAGGGGTTGTAGTTCTGGCCCTCCCGCAGGATGATGCCGGCGGGCGGGTCCATGTAGCCCGTGAGCAGCGCGAAGATGTAGTCCTCGCCGCCCTTACGGCCCGAGCAGATCAGCGACAGGTCCGGGGGGTACGCGCCTGGAATCAATCAGCGGCTGATGAACGACGCTGCGTCATAGTGGACATTGGCAAAGAGCTATTACGTAAAACTACAGGAGATACCACATCAAAGAAATTATAATACAATCTAGAATGACAAGTAATCTACAATACCACTCACTGACTCACTGATTGATATAGTTGTTTGCCCTGTTCCAGGGTGACAGGGGTAATGATTGATATACCGTCTGTACAGGGTGCTCCAGTGAGTACCAGAAAAATCTGACATCTTGAAGATCATCAGATCCTGATATGGAAGGGGTACGGCCTGTAAAAACGGTTGGGGTTAGGTTAGGGCCAGAAGTTGCAGACTGTGTCTATTCATAGACGCGGAGCTAGGTATGGGAGCGGAGTTGCGGTGTTTTTCCATACGCGGAGCTAAGCCTCGAGGCGACGAATCATCTGGACTGAAATAAATTCTGGTCCACTTCCTCGCTCGGCCTCTCCAGTCAGTCTGTCATCTCCACGGTCCGAATCCTCGTATATTTATATGAATTTCACCATCACCACCATCGGACAACACGACAAGGACAGGGATTCCACCCATTTGTGGTCGATATTCCTCCTCATCGTACCTCTCGATTCGCCTTCTCCTTCATTGTGCGAACCGCTAAGGTGTGGAATTCCCTCCCTGCGTCGATGTTTCCCCATACATATGATTTAGGGATTTTTAAGGCAAGAGTGAATAGGCATTTTTTGAGTCTGCGTGTTACACCTTAAACCTCATCTTAGCTTCCCATCAGGCTAAATAGAGGTCAAACGCACTCAAATCTCTAATAAAAAAAAAAATATTTCAAAACTAGTTTTCAACTATTTGTCTACAATTGGTGTGTATATGTATAGTCTTCAAAATAAGACTGTTTATTATCTCGTTAAACAATTCCTTCCAACCCTGTAGATATTAAAACACAATCAGTATTAAATAAACAGGTTGCTTACCATTGTTTGCAGCTCGGGCTGCGTTTTCGTTAGGGTACGGCGACGGGAAATAATCAGACAATTTGCCGGGCCTTTCAAAGTAGTTGCCCTCCTCATCAGGACCATCCTTGATCATTACCTACAACAAACAGTTTTATAAGGTACATACACCTTTATTCATGCAGAGGTAATAGTGGGCCACGCTTAGAGTAGTTCCGAAACTTCCGGAGCTACACGTTTCAACATGGAAAATTTTTCTACCCATATTAAACAAGTTACAACTTTATTTAAGTAATAGTGATGTGGACTGGGTCCGAAAAATATAATTTTATAAAGAACGAAAACTCCTAGCGCAATATGGCGTCCCTGCATCTCTCCCCCGTTCTAGGGTGCGTTTGATCACTTTGAACACTGGAGCTCACACATTGACGTGAACACAGATGTAGTTTCGTTTGTCGCAGTAGTAGGAATAAATACTACTCCGCTAGTATGAAGAGCCATATCTGTGCTAATGGCGTGCATACTCGATTGGCCGCCCACAATATCTGGCCGCCCTAGGCACGGGCCTACTTGCCTTAATCCTTTAAGCCACCACTGAAGACATTGCTTAGCGATAAGGCCGCCTTTTGCGCATTTCCTAGTTTTTAAGAAGTTCTGTATTTTTCTTTTGTGCAATAAAGGGTGTATTGTAAGACAGTGCAGAGTGGAGTTGTTATGGCTTACCTCCTCGGCCTCTGCCTTAGCCTGTTCCTCGGTGTGCGTGACGCCGACCAAGTTTCGGAAGGCGATGTACTGCAACGAGTGACACGCCTTGCACACCTGTTTATAGACCTCGTAACCGCGACGAATACTGCAAAAAAATTACAAAATAGTTTGGAATCCAAAAGTGCACGCCTCATAATCTCATTTTTCACAATTAAATTGATTTTGATTGTTTTATTGCTAACTTAAAACGAAGAAAAGTATGTGTCGGCTGTAACGCACGACTGGAGATTATTTTTAACTTTTATTTTTAACTTCCCGCTGAGAAAATTGAAAATTTTCAAAATTCGGGACCTTATTAGTTTCACCCCGTTTTTGAAAAGTCGAGTTTTCATCAGATCTCGACGTTTAAAGGTCTCAGGAATCTTCCCTGACCACTCACGAGCAAGTGTCATGCACCCTATCCGTATGTGTGTGTGGGTGTGTATGTGACCCGCTTATAACTCTTGAACAACTAAACCGATCGGAACCAAACAAGTAGCTTTCCAAAGAGTTCTATACAACTCAGATTTCCTGTGAATTTAAACCGATTCGGACCGGTAGATTTTGAGAAATCTCAAAAAACTAAGCAAAAACAAGAAAAAGACATGACTACGTCACGAATGTTAAGAAAAGTGTTACCACTGATTGTTCTTTTCATTCTCAATTAGTTAATGCAAATTAAATAAAATATTAACTAACTTATCGCTTCTTTTACATTTATTCGTCTTTCATATTTAATAAAACAAACAAAATCACAACATTCTTTATTCAAATTTCTTTTTACTTCTTTTCTTACTTGCCAGTTACACATTCGTACTCATCATACATAGGTATTAACTCTTTCAACAAACCTCACATCCAAAATTATTTTTAATGTCACCTGTATTTTTATAATAATAATTACGATTAAACAACATTGAATTAGACCGTGATCTTCGAAAGGACTTAGTTTTGGATAATACTGAAGCGTATAAAAAAAAATGGACTTGATCAGATCAGTTTTTCGGGAGTTATCGTGACCACGCCAGTTTCCATACATACCGACACACGGACGTCCACAAAATGATTTTATTAAACATTGTTTTTATTTATTTAAAAGGCAAAATGTCTTTTAAAAATGTCATAAGTGTTGAAACTAGTGTTTTTCCTTGACATTTATGTGTAAATATTATTGTACAAGTGCGATAGAAAATAAATAGAGACACATTTAGTTAAAAAAATCACTTGATTTTTGTAAGGCGAGAGTAGAGCACTACCTCATGCGCTTCGCTTATGAGGCAGGCGTGCAATAATTGATCAGTTTGTATTCGAGTAAGAGATCTCCGCACACCTAATCAACATTTCAGACGCTGGCATGCGTTTTGGCCAAAGAGTGAGCAGCTTTTCTTTTTAAAAATTGGCTTCGTATCTGTACATGATAGATAACCTCAGAAACAATATGTTTTTATAATGAATTACATTTTTGGACAAAACAAATAAGCCCAAATTCAATGCGGTTGCGTCGTTTTTTACGGAGTTCCTATGGCCACCTACCAGCTCAATCATCAGACCCCATATACCATCTAAGGACAATGTACTCTACAAGACGAATCCAATGAACCCAAACTCGATGAGGTTCCGTTATTTCATTACAGAGTTCCTATGCCCACCTCCATTAGATTTTCTTTTAACAATTTTTTGTTACACCGATTGAAACAATAATTGGTATACATTTTAATTATGCAATGATTGATTGCTGATTAAAAAATGCTGCAAACCGCCTTTTTCCATTGGTAAAGCAAAGACAAAATAATTAAGTTAAACATTGAATGTTAAGTGACCACCTTGGTAAAACTTTCTTTAATAAATAGCTGACTCTCAGAGCACTGAGGTTGCCTTCCACATCACCATTAGTGGGTAGTGTAATTTGCATTTTCAACTACATTATTCAAGTAATTGAGGAAAATCATGTGATTTGATATGATTATCTCGAACTTAATTCCAAAAGTATTAAGATACTCAAAATTTGTAATGTTAATTATAATAATAATCAAAAATAATGATTATAAAAAGAGCAAAAAAAAAAAAATGAAAATAACACCAATATAACAATTAGCTTGAAGCCCAAGTTAAAAATTGTTCTTAAATGGTATCTTTCAAAAGAAAAATAAATGTTAAACCTCTGTCATTTATGAACTCTGGTATGATTTCTCAAAATATATCTTTCAATTTTCAAAAAGTAGTAGCTTTTATTTCATTTCTTTCAGAACCAGTTAATAAGCTCAGTGTGTAACTAACAAGCTACAAAGTATAATTTATGTTATGAAATTGATTCTATGAAAGTGATTGAATGGTACAATACCTTAATACCTACAGTCTAGATACTATAGAATGTTTACCTGGCATGGTCAAGTGATTTGAATATCCCATCATGACTCCATGGCTGATGCGGCGAATGTGCTTCTCCACTGGACGCCTGCACCGACTGTTCAAGAGCAAACAAAAGTGCTCCCACACCACCTCCCACCACTCCCAGTGATGACAATAACTGTCAAACAAAGGTGTCAAACTTGAGGTAAATCACTGGAAAAATAAATAACAGCACACACAGGAAAATGCAGGGTGTAGGCCGTTTCCAATCAGTTGTTTTGAAAATATTTGGGGGAGGCCTTTGTCCAAGTGGACTTCTGGTGGTTGATATGATGATGACAGTTTCCTGATTGTGTAGAGATTGAAATCACTATTTAGGTATCAGAAATGATTATAGGTATGTCATAAAACGTTAATTCATAGAACAACTGATAAATGTGTTGTTTTCATAATTACACAACATTACAGTGTCAATAGAAACAAAAAAAAGAAACTTAAACGCATTTTATATATTTAGTAATAGAAAAAAAAAAAAATTTTAAATAAAATGATAAAACTTAAATATTGATCTTGATCTTGAACCTACCAATAAAACAGGATTACATAGTGTGACATTGGATGGATGAAATTGACTATCTTAACCACTTGAATTACATTTAAACCTATGTATGCAGGCAGTTTAAGGGTTTACTCACCAATTTTCTATTTCTTGTCCATCCTTGAGTACTGGTGGACAGCTGACATACCTGGAATGTAGGTTCTTCATTAGAATTCTTATGTACTTGTTACATAATGCAGAATAGGTTATCACTTGCTCGTGAATATTTTTTTCTAACACTGATATAACATATCGATAACTGCAGTTTTTCACGCCCACTTCCTATGATAAATCTCAATATACACCCTGGAAAACATTTCTAAATTGATAAAATACACTTGTTCCTCCAAAACGTTGCGACTGGTCATTTGACTCGTTGATTAACATGTAGGTCACTCCGATAACTTTTAATTGAAATGGAATTAATAAATCGATTTTAAATAACTGATAAAAGTACCTGGGGAGCTACTTGGCTGTAATTTTTCAAAAGCCGTGCCCCACAAATCCTACCGACCGCGGCCGCCATGATAGTAAAACGTCGTAATGAAAGACGAAATGGATGACATCTACGAAATAACTGCCATTATAAAAAAATCTTTCATTTTATATTATAGGAATGAACTTGATTAATAATCAATAATTTCCACTAAAAATCACGAATTTCCAATAAAGATCTTGATTTATCGTAAATGTTTGACAAAGTCATTTATTTGACACCCACCATTAATCAAAATTCACATAATTGTATCTGGCTGGCTAGTTACACTATGGACTAGTAGAATGGATGGATGGAGATGGACTGTACATTAAAAAATAGGTTTTATTAATGACTAGCTGTGCCCGCGACTTCGTTCGCGTGGTTGTCGGAACGTTATGTTATATAGCCTAAAGCCTTCCTCTATAAATAGACTACCCAACAAAAAAAGAATTTTTCAAATCGGACCATTAGTTCCTGAGATTAGCGCGTTTAAATAAACAAACAAACAAACAAACAAACTCTGCCGCTTTATAATATTAGTATAGATTCAGGAGCTCGTGCTCCTTTCGCTTCCCGTAGGTATTCATGATCATGCATGCATGAGTCATTCATTAATGACGAGGGCTCTTGCCAATATCAGCAGTCCGGCAGCAGCCACTCCACTCTTCTCCAAACAGATGCATTTAGATTAGACCCTACCTGGAGCTGGGTCATCTAGCTGGGTGTATCTACAAATACCAAGGTCAATGCTGGTGAAGTAAAAGGTGGTGGTGTTGACCTAGTGAAAGGAAGTTCATCATCATCATCATCATCATCATCAGGTCTTTTTTAGTCTCCAACTCTCCATTGTAGGAGCACGCGTGCACGAACGACACGACCCTCTCTGTACTACGGAAGTTAATTAGCCAGCCAGCCTGCTATCATCGCCCATTGCCATGCCAATGCCACACTCTGAATACTTACTGTTACTGCTGGCCATCACTGGTACCACGACACGACACCACAGGCCACCTGGCGACCAGCCACCATTACACGGAGGACGGACACCAGCACCAAACGGACGAACCACACCACACCATACTACTCTTTTTCTGGAAAGCGTTACTCTCTGTATGTGGCAGTTGGGTAAAATAAAAGTCGATGCGCACGCACACCGAGAGAAGGCAACATGCTCTTTGGTGTTTGTTTGTGGCTGCTTGACATCTGAATTTGACAGTATTGATTTCACGGGTACATATTTGACTTTGACATTATTGACATATTGGGACTGACTGAACTGAGGTAAGGTTAGTTTTTGTTCCTTTTGTTAGAATAAATTGACAAAACATAATTAAAATTAAATAGGTAATAAATAACGCCTTTAATGAGACTTTCTATACTTTTCAAATTCCCTTGTTTCCTTTTAGTTCCTTCTATAAAAGGGTTTGTAAATACTATTTTGTAAATCTACAAACAAATAATTCTGTAAAGCTGCCGGTAGAGTTTGGTCAGTTTGGTCATGGAATAATTATTCCAGGTTTAGATCATTTGCGTCCACAAAGGCCAGGATGCAAGTATTTACTCAGAAAAGGAACCCTATAACGGGCAGTACGGAATGGGACGTGCAGCACGAGGACTATGACTATCATCAGGAGATAGCGAGGAGCGCTTTCGCAGACATGCTACATGATTCTGAGAGGAATAAGAAGTATTATAGGGCTCTGCAACTTGCCATCGAAAAGATGCACGGAGAAGGCAAGCAAGTGAATGTTCTAGATATTGGTGAGTGTATCAAACTTAATAATTAATGTAGGCACCTAAGCTACCTCACATGCTCAATATACTGGGTGATTTTAACCTTTTGAAATCGAACGTCATCATATGATGTAAACTCACTGCAAAATTCGTTTACATCATATGATGACGTCTGATTTCAGATTACGTAGACGTACGTAGCTATATTCTAGGAAGGTACTCTTTAAGCGAATTCTGTCATCTGTATCTTGTTTCAAAATAAAAACAAAAGATATCAGCTGACAAATGCATACCAAAAATCTCCCATTTGAATGTTACCACCTGCTACCGCTACGTGGCAGGCGGCGGCCGGATTTCAATATACTTAGGAGGTGCAAAATCAACCTGTATTTTGTCAATTGTTCAACAAAGTCGTATCAAATAATATATACCATCATACTGTCCACTGTACCGCATTCTCTCATTCACAACCATAAATCTTCCTCACATCAATGTTAATCAAATTACTACCCAAACTTCTTTCTTCTTCGGTCTTAATTAAACTATATAGTTTCTTTAATTACTTTGCAGGGACTGGCACTGGACTCCTTTCAATCATGGCTGCGCGATGTGGCGCTGACTCCATTGTAGCTTGTGAAGCGTTCAAGCCCATGGCCGAATGCTGCGCTAAGATTCTCGAGCGGAATGGAGTTGCAGACAAGATATCTCTCATCCCAAAGAGGTCTACTGAGTTGACGGTCGGTGAAGATGGGGATATGAAGCAGAAGGCCAATATCCTGGTGACTGAGGTGTTTGATACTGAGCTGATAGGAGAAGGTATGACATGTTGACATTTATTGTTAACTGTAACACTTTCCAGGACTGAAGTTCCATACCAATTTATTTAATGCTGTTTTTTTATCTTAGAAAGAGTTAAACATCCTTAGGTTGAATGTTTAAGCATTTTAATGATTTAGAATTAGTAAATATATAGACATTCTTCCATCAATCTTTCCATACTGGTCTGGGAAAAAAGATAAAACTTAGAATGTACCAGCTGCTTCTCTTCCCGTGCAGATCGTTAAGAAGTTGATCTAAAGAATGGGCGAAAATGCAAATCACGTTAATAGGCGATGCGGCTAGCAACTCATCACTTTTTTCCACCTTCTCGCCCACCATCACGCTTAAAAGTGCTTAAGTCTTGCAACCCTGGGCTCTGTGTGCTTAGAGCTGCAAGACCTAATAAATGTTCTGTCTGCCCCATTAGGGATAAAGACGTGATAGTGTATGAAGAACATAGACATGAATAGATAGATAATAGATAAATAAATAGATGAGGACAAATAACACTGATTGAGCTAGCCCAAAAGTAAGTTGAAACTTGTATAATGGGTTACTAACTCAACGATACTATATTTTATAATAAATACATGTATAGATAAACAGGCAAGACCTGGGACAATTTGAAAAAGGCCATTTTCCAAATGCCTGAGGATTGAACCCAGAACCAGAACCTCCGGATTGGTGGACTAGTGTATTGACCGTTACATCACACAGGTCGTCAAAATAAATATATTTTTCAACACACTTGCTTGTAAAGTGGATATAATTTCACCGGTTTTAGATATATAAAGCAGCTCAGAAAACATGCGTGTTTTATAAACGCAAATAGTGAAGTTATATTCTATACCGCACTATTTTGCTATTTACATATATGCATCAAATTGTTTTTTTTTTCAAATTTCGAACTGGCACGCCGCGCGGCTTCAGCCAGTAAGCAAGCAGCGTGCCCCGCTGATAAAAAAAAGGCAGAAAAGCAACAGTGTGTATCACAGCCTTATGGTTGAGTTTATTTAATATAAAAAAAATCTGTTTATCACCTACATGTTTATTAGGCCAGGCGTGGTCCGCACCTGGATGAGTGACCAAAAGTGGCACAAAAATACTTGAGCTCCTTCGTGCTTTGAAAGGCACGTAAAGCCGTTGGTCCCGGCTGTCATCATTGTATACAGTCGTTAAGCTATGTCAGATGCCTTAAGGTAGCTTGAAAAATCTGACACCAGTGTTGGCCACTTACGCACACGAAAAACGAAACGAAATTAGGTATTTTTCCTCGCAAGTGTGTTGAAAAACATCGTACAATATACGTGCGTATTTTGGTTAAACACACTCTGCTATATTACACCCTCGCCTTTGGCTCGGTTTGAAATTCCGCCTCATGTGTTGTAACCACCATAATGCACTTATATCGTAATTTACTATTACAGGTGCTTTGTCAACCTTTTCTCACGCCCACAAACACCTTCTCGAGGAGGACTGCATAGTGGTCCCAGACTCTGCAGTGGTCTATGTACAGTTGGTTGAGTGCCCCACAATGCAGAAGTGGAACAAACTGAATGATTTGGCAGATGAAGACTTGCAAGTAGTACTCCGAACTCCACAAAAGGTACAATTGCGTTTTAGGTTTTTTTTTGCCTGACTGCGCTAGAAAGAGCGTTATATTTTACAAGTGTATGTATGCATGTATGTAAATTTCTTTTTGGCATGCTCTGCAGCCTAAACGGCTTGATTGATTTTAGCTTTAGAGGTGTCGGTACATACGTCTTTATTGTGAGAGTGACACAGGTATGTCAAAAATTAAAAAAATAACCAGAATGACGGATTTTTGGCGCCAAATGATTTCTTAATTTTTTTAAATTCAAAACCTATCTAGTAGGGTATAAAAAGAAAGGATTTTATATAAGGATAACTTATATGTTTAAATGTAACTTGGAATGAGAAATTCTAAAAAAACAACATTTAGTCTCGCTCATGTTGTATCTGGCAGTCAAGTTTTTGTTTTTTTACTAATTACTTGTTTCTGCTTTGTCGCATTTGGCCAGATTGGCCAGCATAATTTTTCTGAGCTACCACAATGTCACATAATACAGTAAGATTAAACAGAAAGGAATCTCCTAAGGTACGCGCAATATGCGTCCCCGTTCCCCGCACCCGCACCTCTCCCCCGGTTCTTGACGGCCAACGTGAGTCATCGAGGCGAAAACGGGGGACAGGTGCGGGGACGGGGAACGGGGACGCATATTGCGCGTACCTTAGGAGATTCCGGCCTGTGACAATGTTTAACCTGACTGTTTGAACATAATAAAAACACAATTATTTTTTTTTGGTTAAAACTGACGTGAGACAGACATTACTATATGTTACATACGGGTAACTCACGTGAAAAATCAGCGACTGGCCGACATGTTTCAACCTCATCCGGAGGTCGTCATCAGGGCGAATGTGACGCACGACGCCGCACGACGTCGTCCGGAACCACACAACAACAATTTTATTTTATTGTCAGATGAAAGATTGCGCCGGCTCTGCGGCAGTACACGATATTCAACTGTCACAGTTACCCCGGAAATTGTTCCGGGAGCTCTCTGACCCCATTCCGGTGTTCTATTACGACTGGTCCGGCCGGAGCCCCATAGATATGAAGAGGACTGTCAAACAGGAGTTCACTGCATCGAACACAGGGCGAGCTCAGATGGTGTTCATGTGGTGGGACCTCAATATGGACCCTGAAGGTATGGAGAACTGGGATGTAATTGAGCACGTTTTTGAAATAAAAGGGTTTCAAAACAGAAAACATACGGTTTACGGTTTAAGAAATTTATTTCTCATAAAAATAATACAATTCACTTATAATGAGGAATACAGGATATCTTAAGTATACCTAAGTAGGTACTAAACATACTGATTTTAATTGAAAAATTCTTGAATGTTAATGTTCTCATTGTGGGGCAAATAAAGTTTCCTTTTTTATAATGTCTTAAAGTATAATATGATATGATTATATAGTTCTATTTGTTTAAATGTAGGTTTCTATATAATGTATATTTCTTGTCTGTATGATATGAATGAAAAATTTGCATGCCTTGTCAAGCAAAGTGTAAACACTTTGCTTGACAAGGCATGCAAGTTTTTTATTAAAATTTTGTCATTTTACATTACTATTATAAGTAGGATTTTTTATTACTGCTCTATAGCGGTAATAAAAAAATCCTACTTATAGTAGTAGGAGTTCTATAAAAAAAAAGTAAAATTAAATTAATTGACTCCATTCAAGAAACGCAATTCTTTCGCCGTTTCTGGCACAGATGTCGAGGCCAAGTTGCACTTGATCAGGCAAGTTTATACCTCCATCATATAATGTGTAACAATAAACTCTGAATAATTTCAGGAAGAATAGTTCTCAGTTGTGCACCCTGGTGGAACCATCCTGATGCAAATTTAGCGGCAGAAAGGCCACAAGATTCGATACCCTGGCGCGACCACTGGATGCAAGCCGTCTACTACCTCCCGCAAGAAATTACACTAAAAAAAGACAATGAAGCCACACTTATATCTTGTCAGGATGAATATTCTCTATGGTTCTATTTAGAAGATGAAAATAGCAAACAAAAACATTATAAAAGACCTATTTGCGAGTGCGGAGTACATATGGCGCTGTCTAGGACACATGTATCTTACTTAAATGACGGGAGACGAAGTAAAAAGTTCCTCAGCCAGATCAAAGAAGATTTAGTCAGAGATGCCGTGGTTTTAGACCTGAATGGCAGCAGTTTCCTTGGTCTAGCGGCCGCTAAAATGGGCGCGAGAAAAGTTTACATTCTCGAGAATCAGAATTTAAAAGTTGGCTTTTTAAATGATTATATCAAAGAGAATGGCATAGAAAATGTTGATATAGTGCCAGAGCTTAGTGACGAGATTTTACACGAAGTGACGAATGTGGTTGCTGATCCGAATTATAGCAATGCAATACTGCCGTGGGAGAATTTGAAGATAGCGTACACGTTGTATAAGCATCGTAGTAATTTATGTGCACATGTGTTAATATTGCCCGAGGGTTGTGAGTTCTGGGCTATGCCGGTGCAGTTTCTGGATTTGCAAAAGATCCGGATACCTTTGGGAAGGTGTGAGGGTATTGACATGATGATATTTGATGAACTTGTTGAGGTAAGATTGCTCTTCTTTCTACTTTGGGTAAAAACCATGTTACAGGGTAAACAATCAAGGGCTACATAAAAACTAGTGGTTCCGAGAACAGTAACCTCGCGTAAGCTCTTATAACCAAGCAACACTTTCCCCTTTCCTATGGCTCAGTAACGCCATTTGAGTGAAATCCATCCATATACAACGTGGAAGGGACATACCCGTAATAAATCGAACCACGGGCTATACTAGAACACTGAAGTATATTGAAATCAAAATAACAGTCAAAAGACCAAAAAAATTTCAACATTCCCATATGAATCGCCCGGGCGGCTGCACACTTTTGTATGGAAATGCTGATTTTTTATTATGTTATGTCCCTTCCACGTTGTATACCTAATGCTACAGCAAATTTCCCCCCTTTCCCCCATCCCCCTTTTGGATTTTTTGGCAACATCTTGTGTAGAATTAAGTCCTTAGTGTGCCTCTCAAATTAAATTGAAATCCGTGAATAAATGACGCTACAGCACAGTTCCCCCTATTCCCGTTCAATCAAAAACCGGCATCGACTAAAAAGTTTAAAAATTTAAATTTTATTTTATTTTATTCAGAAGATTAACAGCATCAATATAAATATATACAAGAACTTATATACCTATCTATAAGCCGATTAAAAATCTTCATATATGTAATCTAAATAAACATATGTCATTTAAACCCAATACCTGCGTGTATGATTATATAATAAATAGATAGCTAGCAAACAAAAAGAAAAAATAAAAAGGTATACAAGTACAGGGAAGTCACTTTCTTCTAGTGCAAAACATGTACAGAATTTAAGTAAATAAATAAATCAAGGAACTTGTGTGCCATTCTTCGTCAAATTAGAACGTAGATGGCAAAAAACAGAAAATTGAACAAAGCCGAAAGGGAAAAGGCGAGGAAAGAAGAAGAAGAAGAAAATAGTAATATAGTATGGATTTCGAAATAAATAAATCCAGATTTCCGATTGTTCAGAAATTGACAGTGTTCAGAATTAATTTATTTGGCGCTTATTTCAGAATTCGAGGGTGATAAGCGACGCGGAGGTGGAGCCCCAGCCTTTGTGGGAGTACCCGTGTAGATGTCGCGGCGTCCCCCGGAAGTTGCTCGAGATCAACTTCCGGCAGCTGCAGGCCAAGTACGCGACCAACGACGCACATCCCATGATGTAAGTTGTTTTATTTTGGCAACATACAGTAATGTACTTATGTATATAACTATCTTATATAATATTAGGCACTCAGTGCACTCATATTGACTCATCGACCATAAGACCCCTCGCCCACGACGACTTTTTTATGCTCGTTTTGTAAACGCGCGACGGCATCGCTACTAACGCGTTAGTCGCATTATACGCAACGCGCGACCGTGTCGGACGACATCGGGGAGTGAACGGGGGGAGGGTGGCGCTGAATCGTGTTTACGTGTGCGAGGGTACAGAGCTTGCGTCCGCAGCGCGATTGTATCGATGCGAACGCGCGACAGAATTGCTACAAAAAGTCGCCGTGGGCGAGGGGCCTATGTGTGCAGGTAGCTGATTTTATCTATAACAAATAAATTAATATATATAGGGACAAATCACACTGATTGAGCTAGTCCCAAAGTAAGTTTAAACTTTTGGTCATGGGACACTAACTCAACGATACTATATTTTGTAATAAATACATACATATATAGATAAACTCATGATAAACGCCCAAGACCCGGGACAATTTGAAAAGGCCATTTTCTCACTTGCACTTGCAAAAAAACCCTGTGTAGGCTATTAGGTAGTAATTTAGCTTTAAAAAATACGATAGTGCTTATATAACGTGTAAAGGACGTATGTGTAAAAAATCGAACTACGGGCTATATACTAGATCACTATAGTATAATTATATTAAAATAACAGTTAACAATTTTCAGCATTTCCACACAAAAGTGTTTATCCGCCCGAACAATTTATTCGGGAATGTCGAATTCTTTGTTAGTTTTTGTACTGTTACTTTAATATCATTAAATTATTATACTATAGTGATTTAGTATAGCCCATGCTACGAACAATAATTCTCTAGAATCGTAAATAATCCCGAAAAATCATTCCACGCGATATGTACCGCGGCGGGCGGGGCTTAAGATATGAACAGCGCGGCGCGACAGTTCGCCGTGACACTCGAGTCGTGCGGTTGCGGCGCAAGAAGTTTCCTTTGAGAATATTGCTGTGTTTGCGATAATCGATTCATTAAAAATGCCGTCATGTGCCGTGAAGTGGTGTAAAAGCTATACAGACATGAAAAACACAGGACTCACCTTTCATATGTAAGTAAATAAACATTTTAATATTGTACTTCACCGCTCGTGGCTTTGACCGCGGCCCTGTCGGTTGAGCAGCCGGCTTCGGGGAGCTAGCTGCTTGACCGACATGACGCGTACGTGACCTTGTCGCGACCAATCGCATGCATCTTTGTCTATGTGTGCGTTCGAGTGTTTCGTTGTAATTACTGTTCGTTTGTTTGCGTAAATGGAATCAGAATCGAAGCGGTGAATGTAGAAGCGTTAGGTATCTAGAGAATTATATGTCGATGAGCCCATGTTTCGATTTATTACGCATAATATGTTAATTTCAAGGTAAGAATATTTTTTTAGGGACACAGAAAGTGAGGAAAAGCAGATTGTAAACGGGTTCGCAATATGGGCTGTTTGGAAAGTGGGCGGCAAGCCTGTGAGCGCGGGGCCCGGCGAGTGGCCCGCCGCGGGGGGCTGGGTGACGTGGGACATGCACACGCGGCAGGCCGTCAAAATACTGGTACTTGCGTTTCTTCCTTTCTTTATATTTTTCGCTTCATGCACTCATAAGTAAGGGCTCGTCCATTAATCACGTGATATTTTTTTTTTTGCCAAATTTTTAACACCGTCACTTAATGAAAATAAGGGCTCAGTCGCAAAATGTCTCTCGCAAAATGTCTCCTAGTCGTAAAACGTCTCTTTCTCATAATGTCTCTTTCGCAGAATGTCTCTTTTGCAGAATTGCTCTTTCGCACAATGTCTCTTTCGCAAAATGTCGCGACAGGGATTACTTATTTTGATTTTTAAAGCAAAATCATGAATTAAAGTTATAGATAGAGTAAATTATGTCATAATTTTTGTGTTGCTCTATAACTGTCTGTACTCCTAATGTATAAGTGTTCGATGTCCTTTTTGATTACTAATGTATTGAAATTCTTGATCCATGTTTAAACTTAAAACCACTAATTTTTTTCAATAAAAAGTAACAGAACAGCTCGGCAATAATGAATTGTCATGGCCATACAAGTTTTTTCAAAATACCTTTGCATATTAATAAAGTGTTGCCATCACCGAACTTTAAATTGTACCAAAATATTTATTTTAACTGTACCAAAATATTTTTTTATTTATTTACATTTTTAAGTAAATTTAAGTACCAAAATTATGGATCAGTTATGACATCATAATTTGTTTAACTTAAATAATTGATTTTGCTTTGAAAATTAAATTTTTTTAAGTCCCTGTCGCGACATTTTACGAAAGAGACATTTTGCAAAAGAGGCATTCTGCGAAAGAGACATTCTCAGAAAGAAATATTATGAGAAAGACACGTTTTATGACTAGGGACATTTTGCGACTGAGCCACGAAGGAATCCTTAATGGAGTCCTCTCCTCAGAAACGAGCACACCAGGTAAGCAGCACGGACAAGTGGAGCTACCAGCTGGCGTGCGACCTCGAGCGGGGACAGTTCAATGTTGACGTCAATTTGGTTCTCGAAGAATAATTTATTTACAATGTTATTTTTGTCCTAAATATACTCAGTTATGAATTCATATTTTTCAATAAATCAATTTGAAAATCTACTTAATCCTTTTTAATTTTTTTTGATCTTGTTTTTTGCTAAATTCTGGATTTCTAGTTCTGTATAGGATATTTTTATGTGAAAATTATATAACATTTGTATATAAGTCTCGGTTTAATACTATTGATATTTAAGTAGACAAATAAAATACTTTTTGTGTGGCTTTTCAATCCAGACGCCAGAGCGAGAATATTTACGAAAGCTTACTTTAATAATAATAAAAAAAACCATTCATGTATTGGGAAACGAAACACTTCATCCCCACCATACCTACGTATAAGAAAGTACACCCAGTGTACTTTCTTATACAGACAAAAGTTTAACAGATTTTCGTTATTTAGAAAATTTTTACAAGATTATCATGTCATAGAATAATCAATATGTAGGTTACTCAGTATAAAGAATTTTTAATAATAGATTTTCGTTGCACAGAAAATCAATAATTAGAATGTTTGTTATGAATAATTTGAAATCATAGAATTTTTATTACAAATAACATTTACTTTTGCGATGTTTCTAATATTAGAATATCAAATTAAATATTATTATTTTTAATAAGTTTAGTTAATATAATATATTTATAACCTATAAGTTGGCCCTATTCTAGTAAAATGGATAAAACTTTCCCAGCAGTTGGTCGCAGTTCTAACCTAACCTAACCTATAAGTTTGCCCTAACCTATATTGTGGTAGCGATTTATAATGTATTCTAACTTAATAAACGATTTTTTTTTATTATACTCGTAATTTTCAGTAAAATAAAATTCCATGAAAGATTATACCGAACAAACAATATTCTTTAAAGAAATATTTATTTATTTATTTATTTATCAAACTTTATTGTCCAAAGTAAAAATATACTTTTAACAAATGGCGGACTTAATGCTAAGAGCATTTTCTCCCAGTCAACCATAGGGATAAGCAGAGAAAATTGTGCGGCGCAAAAGCTATAAATACCTATATACTTACATCAAAAATACTAAGTACTTCATACACACTATTATATATATGTATATATTATATATAAATATATCAGAGTAAATACCTACTTACACAATACATATACTAATAAATATAATAACAAAGAAATAGCTAAAGAAAAGAAGAACTGAATGATGATGACTTTATATAGAAAGGGAGTTTGAAAAGAGGGCATAGACTTTCCTCTTAAAACAGAATTTTGTAGAAATTTCTCTAATGTCAACGGGTAAAGAATTCCAGAGTCGTGAAGCTTGAAGAGAAAATGAGTTTGACATGAAATTAGTCCGAAAAAGGGGGATAAAGAGCTGACGGGTCTCATTAGAACGAAGTTGTCGATCATGAGTGTCTGAAAGGTAGTTATATTTACATTTTAAATATTGAGGGTAATCAGGATTCGTAAGAATCGAAAAGAGAGTACACAGTAACCGAAGTTCCCTGCGTTGGCGGATAGGAAGCCAATTAAGCTCCGAACGATAAGAAGACACATGATCATATTTTCGAAGACAGAAGATAAAGCTAAATATTCTACTGTTTGATTAGTTTGTTAAATGAAAATATGAGATTTTAAAATTCATTGAACTGTGTTTCTATAAATTGTGTTTCATTCAAGTAAATAGTCTTTTAAACAATAATATTTGAAATAAAAATATAAGAATTAAATATTCTATCAAAAATTTTCTGTGAATCGAAATTCTATGAAATTTCAGTCTGTGAAACAAGGGGCACCCCTACGTACTTAGGTACCCTACATGTACTATATCGGTTTTGCATAACTATGAGTCGTTTAAATAAAGACCGAAGCACACAATAGTATTCTTCTTCAACTAAAATCCTGAGAGCATCAGGTAACATCCAGCCACAGCTCGTCTCGTCTGGTACAACATCAGCAAGTAAAAACAAGCCCGCACCAATAGCAGGGCTTGGTGCTTTTCTGATAAGCCATAAATATTTAATTAGCCGAGGTTAGCGTGGTAATGAGTAGCGTGAACGCAGCCGCAAAAACAGATGTACGGCTTAGGAATTACAAATACGCATTAGTGCTTTTTAGTGGCTTGCGGTAGGTAGGTAGGATTCTGGTATCGTTTTAAACACAAATGCTAGAGAAAATTAACACGCAAAAATAAATAGAGTAAGGCCAGCGTGGAGAGTGTAGGCCAAATCCTCTGGCTGCTCTGGCCAAGTATGGCTCTGGCAGTACAGAGGGTCGTGCTCCTGCAATGGAGACTAAAAAGATCTGATGATGATGACTTACATAATATGATTTATAAAATCCTATAAGTCCTACATGATTTTAACCTACCTAAGGATTAAATTTGACCAGCGGCGGGATGTACCTAACTCCCATACCATTTTTGGAGTAAATCTAGTTTAAGTATATAATTAATTATTTACCTACTTATTCTACTTTGCCGTGTGGTTCCCGGCAGAGTAGAATAGGACCACTCCAAGTCTTTCCCTGGTTTTCGTAGAAGGTGACTTAGGAAACACAAGCTAAACAAAGCTTTTAAAGATCAATGAGACCTCTCCAACCCGTCTGGCCAGCGTGGAGAGTGTAGGCCAAATCCTCTGGCTGCTCTGCTTTAGTATGGCTCTGGTAGTACAGAGAGGGTCGTGCTCCTGCATTGGAGACTAAAAGAGATAAAATACCTATTGATGAAGTATAGAAACTATTTTAAAATATTGCACCAAATAAATACTTTTTTATTTGGTGCAATATTTTAAAATAGTTTCTAGTTTGAAAGAAGGAAAGAAAGAAAACTTTTTATTAATTATAATTAGAAATATGTAATTCTAAGTAAGTTTGTACGATTACTACTTAGTTCTCGAGCTCTCGACAGTCTCGACTGTTCTTCTCATAAATCTCTAATGCACTGCGAGAGTCCGGAAGACACGCGTTTAGTAATCATACCTCAGTATGCAATAGCCCTTAGTTACATGGCTGATGAATTGCTGTAGTTCTTATGCCTACCTGTTACTTCTCACATTTTATATCACGTGTACCTCTGTAACAGTAAATTTTATTTACTAAGCAGCCTGCAGGAATTTTACCACAGAATAAATAATACTAACTTACAGAATTCGAACTCAGCAAAAAAATTCAAAAAAATATCTACTCAATGTGGCTAGCGATATGGTTTAATTTAGCGAATGTTAGAACTCAGCACCTTTACGTATAGATACCTAGACAATTTCATTCTTATTACTCTGGACAAACGATTCGTATAACTGAATTTACCATCCGGAGGGGCCGCCTGCGCGCATAGTAATAATGTAGGTACATTTTCGATACCTAAACGGGGAGTGACAGGCCTGATATTACCTCTATAGCAATGAGACAGAACGCGATTCTTACTGTCAAATCTATCAGAAGCATTAAGGAACCTACGTAATTATTTAATTATACAGTATTAATTATCTCTGCCGAAAAGAAGTCATTGTGCGCGTTTTTGAAAAATCAAGATATCATTTGAAATTTTGTCTCTGTGAAGCCCTAAATAGTTCAAACTATTTAATGAACAGCGAGATCCTTCTACTTTTTATAAACTACTGTTTTTAGTTTAAAGTGAGAACGTTATGCTTTTTTCGCATATTTGCCAAAAGTGGCCATTTTTCACAAATGTGCAAAGTAAAGCTTTACGTTCTCACTTTTAACTGTAAACCGTATTTCATAAAATAGTTTGAAGGGTTATCTAGGGCTTTGTAGAGACAAAAATTTAAACGATATTTCCGTTTCCTTTAAATAATTTATTTCAAATGGGGGCAGTTGTTGATGCCCACGTGCATAAGCATAATTGCATTAGGTTCATATATTGCTTTCGCAAATATGACCACATCTCCTTTTTTCGTTCTGAGCTTAAATGGCTTACTATCCGACAACGCAGAGACCTTCACATTTTATGTCAACTTCATAGTATACTATATAATCTTTCTGCCCCTAACTACTTAACGTCTCAATTCCAGCTTCTATGCTCTAATCATGACAGGGTACTGCGCTTTTCCGACAAATTACCTCTTAATATTCCTTCTCACCGTACTGGATTTCTCTCAAATTCTTTTGCCGTCACGGCTGTACGACTTTGGAATGCCCTTCCCGATAACATCATGAGAGCACAGACGCGGGATCACTTCAAAATGTTGGTAATTCGACACTATCGCGAAAAAGCTTTGCTGCAATTATTTAAGTAAGTATATTTATTTTATGCTTATGTATTCATATTTATGTAAGTTTATTTTAAGTATGTAAATATGTATTTGGATTAATGTAATTTATATATGAATATATGTATAATGTATATATCTTATGTAACTATACGAATTATGTATGTTTTATTATTTGTATATAACACTCTTCTTTCTTTATTAAATTTATTATATATTATTTAAACTTGCACCCCATTTACTACCTTTTCTGCTACGTCCCTAAGGTGAACTGGTAGACAATGCTTAGCATTAAGTTTTACCTTTTGTATTATAATCGTTAGATTATTGTGCAATAAATATTAAATAAAATAAATAAAATAAGCAATAGGAAGACATAATAAAGTTTGTAAGTATAATCACATACTATCAATCTTCCATCTGCGATGCTAGCCGTTTAGATAAAGTGCTCACGTATCTAACGTTTATTTCCATAGAATGGCTTGGTATGTAAATTATGTCGAGTCTGCCTCAATCTGGCTTGTTTCTGGCATAAATCCACGTGTAATGGTCTATTAGGTCGGGCCTGCCCTTTGTGGGTTGATGGAAATGTTTAGGTCTACATAAAGCCTTTTCACACTAAGAGAAGGTTAGGTATCTGCGTACGGCTATAAAAAAAATATAGTAGGCGAAGGCACGGCTAGGCAAGTGCTACGAATATGTCAGATATCTTGGGCAGCATAAAAAAATTTACATCAGAGTCAGCAACGTACACGCGAAAATATAAAAAAAATACTCATATAGATCTTCTGCCCAATCTTGACATATGGTAAGCCCAAGAGAGGATTTTAGGATTTACTCGAGCGCGTCAGATAAACATGCAGTCGTGTCATTTCAGGATAGCAGTAAAATATAACGATATAATATTGGTAAACTGATGGTGGAGCCGGGAGGTAGCCATAGGAACTCAGTAATGAAACGAAGAAAACCTTTCGACGTGTTTGAGCTCATTTGATTGGTCTTGACTAGTGCCTTGGTCTCACAACAAAAGCGTTTACAAAAAATAATATTTTTTTAACCAGTAGGTATAAAAAGAGAAGGGTGCAAATATTTGATTTTACCGCCCCTTTGACCTTGCCGCCCGGGGCATGGGCCCCGGCTTGCCCCCCTAGATCCGGAGCTGTATACCATGACTACTCGCACTTACCTATTAGGTAAGTTTACCAATTAAGTAAATAACTTAGTTAGGTTATTCACTTAATTGGTTATTTATTAGTATTATATTCATATATATATATATGATTTGATATGTTTATATCAATTAATTGTAAAATTAAATGTCCTAGGAGTCTAGGAGTTGCCGCTATTAATCAACCGCTACAAAAAATTACCTCTTTTTAGCCCCCTTGGCGCCCCTTTATATCTGGCGCCCTGGGCGGTCGCCCAACCGCGCCCTACCCTAACGCCGCTTCTGTATCTAGCTCGTCAAAACTCTAGATGAAGTCATGTTTTTGCCCCGGCTGACGACTTCTGCTCTTGGAAATGACGTTTCTGGGAATCAATGTTATATTTGCTCGAATGGAATTGATTTTATATTTTGCATCATTCAAAGTACCGTAGTATAGTAGTAAGTAAGTAGAGTAAGTAGGTACAGGTTGGCTGGGTTTAGCAAAATAATGGGACGTCAGGTCAATGCAAAATAACAATTTAGGTATCTATTGAAGATTATGAGGACCACCCAGGATGTAATAATAAATTATTATCCATTCAGTTTTATCCAATTTAAGAGACCCCTTACTCAAGACAGAATTAAAGTATCCCATACAAACGTAGCCTACGTTTTTATTTTGAAACGACATGTCAGATTTCGGTAAAAAATTTTAATAGGTCATTACTTATATCATTTTTGACCATTAGTATGGAAATCTTTTATACCCTTATATATTATTTCAAGTTCATATTTTGACTGTGAAAACCAATTATAACCCTAGATATATGCAATTTCCTTAAAGTTACAATTTTTTACCGAAATCTGACATGTCGTTTCGAAATAAAACGTAGACTACGTTTGTATGCGAAAGTCTAGGGTAAGGAGATTCTTAAGAGATTTTTTTTTAAATTGCCGTCAATATTGTCTATGTGGCAATTTACACTAGGTAGGTGCAGTGAATGTTAAAAAGCATAATTTATATCTCTCTTGAATAAATTAACGGCTAAGGGTCAGTTCACACCGAGACGCAACGCAACGTGGCCCGCACTTTTGAAGAAATATAGAACTTGTGTCTTGTTTACTACACAAAAACATTCCGAGAACCTAGTGAGAAAGTAGCAGTGGACATTACGTGAATAACATATTCACGTAATGTCCACTGCCTCTAAATAATAAGATAGATAGTGATTTTCACGTCTATATTGCTGTATTTTTAGCTCACGACAGGTTTAGAATTGATTGAGCGACAGTCGTTTAGCCCTGTTGATAGCCAACAAGACGGTGATAAAATAGCCTGTACCTAGACTAGCGTTAATCTAACCAGCCAATTATACTTTCAAGCAGTGTAGCAGCACAAATTTTGCATGTACAGATGGATACAATTCGTAGCGGATCTTTTATTTATGTGCATCTGGATCGAGAACCCGAGAACGAAAGAATCATAGAGAAAAAGTTAAAATACCTAGTTAAAACTTATGGCAAAAGGTCATGAATTTCTTAAACGCGAATTAAAAATGTTACGTGGTGGACAACAATAGGGATACCAAGCGGGCACAACACAACGACAACCCGGGACCGAGTGTCCTGGCGCCGCGGTACGAGGATGGCTGACCCCAAATAACAGGACAGGGCACGGCAAAAGAAAAAAGAAGAATTTAAAAAAAATTATTATTTTTAAAAAATTTGATGTTGTGATGATGATGAACTTGGGCCCTCAGGCCCTCAATCCAGACTTTTGTAGGTCAGTATAATACCGTCATTTTTAGGGTTCCGTAGCCGAATGGCAAAAAACGGAACCCTTATGGATTCGTATGTATTCGTCATGTCTGTCTGTCCGTCCGTATGTCACAGCCACTTTTTTCCGAAACTATAAGAACTATACTGTTGAAACTTGGTAAGTAGATGTATTTTGTGAACAGCATTAAAATTTTTACACAAAAATAGAAAAAAAAGACAATAAATTTTGGGGGTTCCCCATACTTAGAACTGAAACTCAAAAAATTTTTTTTCATCAAACCCATGCGTGTCGGGTATCTAATGGATAGGTCTTAAAAATGATATTGAGGTTTCTAATATCATTTTTTTGTTAACTGATTAGTTTGCGCGAGAGACACTTCCAAAGTGGTAAAATGTGTCCCCCCCCCCTGTAACTTCTAAAATAAGAGAATGATAAAACTAAAAAAAATATATCATGTACATTACCATGCAAACTTCCACCGAAAATTGGTTTGAACGAGATCTAGTAAGTATTTTTTTTAATACTTATGTCATAAATCGTAAACCGCAATTTAGCTTTTATTCAATCAACAACGAACTACAAGAAGTTTTATATTATGTTAATTCATGGGCGAGTCCGACTCGCACTTGGCCGCTTTTTGTTTATTTGAGCTACGTCAGATTAGCAGAGGTAGTATGATGTCACAAAATCTGAATATTGTAAGGCAGAGATTTCTTAGTCTTTTTTTTTTTTTTAATTTATGGCTTGACGCTACTGCGTATTTAGCCAGGAACAAGTTAATAAAACGTGGGAAATTCTTTTTTCCTAACAAGTTACAATCAAAGGTTGGTGTAGGCCTTTGATTGCTTTAAGGGAGCTTCTGGCGACAAATCTATACGAGTCCACTGGTTTTCATAGCCGATTGAGTGGCGGACGACGCCCGAAGACGCCCACACAGTCCGCGAAACAAATATCACTACAGCCGTACTATGACTGTCCACTTTAACTATTTCACATATTGTTCATGAGCATGAGCATTTATAACACCAAACAGCACCAATTTCATATTATAAGGTCCACTAAAATCAATTTGCAAAATAATTTAAAGAAAACCCCAACCAAACACTTTGACTTCCCGCCAAAATCTCCATTTCTTAGTCTTCATTTGAGTCATAAGTGTCATAATTGGTAATAGGGTTGTGGGCTATTTTATTTAGTCCGTCAGAAAAACATGGCTCCATTATTTTTGTATATATATATATACCCATATTTTTCGGTTTATCAAAGTAGGAAAAATTGTCAATTTTCGTATCGAAGTTTCGGAGTGGTGATGTTACCGTCTAGTGATAGTCGTGACGTCATGCGAATTTTAAATGCGCTGTATTGTTTGCTAATCAGAGAAAAAATACGTATACTTACAATATCAATCAATACTCGAACATTTCCACATTGTCTCACTTGAACATCGTCGCTCAGCTGCTGATACTCGTATTGTAGTTCTACATAAAATTGTTAACGCTAGAATTGATAGCGCCGATCTTCTAAATAGGATATCATTTTCTGTCCCTAGATCCAGTAGTTGGTTGCATAATCGCGTTACCTTTTATTTGCCTTCGTGTCGTACAAATTACCGTCACCATTCGCCATTAATTTGTATGTGTTCTGAATATAATAAAATTTGCGAAGATACTACGATACGATACGACAAGATCTTAGTGCATCGCCCAAAATTATAAAAAGGTTATTTTTTTAAAAAACCTTTAATAATTTAATAATCAATAATTTATTTATTTTATAAATATATAGTTTAATCATAATATTTATTCATACCTTTAAAATTTTCTACTGTGAACAAACATATTTTGTATGCATGCTGTGTTCGCTCCTAGAAGGTTGTACATTTCATATTTAATTTTGTGAACTCACTTTTATCATTTGTTAATAACGTTTACGTTAATACCAGTTTGCGAACCAAATAAAAAAAAATATTATTAATAAATAATAATAATAATAATAATAAAGATTGTTTATTTCCTCTTCACAAAATACAATTTCATAAAACAGGTAAATTAAAATATTGTACACATGTGTTTGGGCTTGTAAACTTTTGTGAAGCGGCTAGTCCCTGAAATAGGTTCCAAGAGGAACCTGTGCTACAAGTGGCTAGGCCTCTCCCTCGGTCAACAATTTCCCGGTTCAATTTTGAGTTTATAAGGTTATCGAACTGCAAAGTAAGAGTATAATGAGAGTAGATTATAATGGTAAGAGAAACAGAAACGTAGATACTGGTATTAAACAATAAATTAAAAAAAGGACTATTATACTTAAGCCAGAAATCGATTGCAACAATAGAAAGACTGTTAGGACTATACTAGGTGAGAGTGAATGTATCTGTTAGTGTAAGTGGCGGTGTTGCAGTGTAAGGGTTGTGGGAGTGTGGTATGAGTGAGCAAGAGTGGGTGAACGGAGGGCAAAAGGTGTTGAGGAAGACGTCACTAGGTAAGATGGGAGAGAAAAAGAAACTGGTTTTGGGAGGGTATTCGGCTATTGTTGGTTAAGTTATTGGTATGAGTAGATTTTCGGTGGTGATGTAATCGAGTGTTTTGAGGTGTTGGGTAACTATCTTCTTGCAGGTGAATTTATTAAGGGGATAAATATTTATTATGTTATTTAGTTTATTATATAGGTATGGTCCTTGGAAGCAGAAGAAGGAGTTAGAGGTAGCTATGTTTAATTTTTGTGTTGGACAAACTGTTCCCTGTCTACGCTTACCTTTATACTTGTCACGATAGTACTGAAGTTTAGAATGTTGTGTCAGTATAGAATAAAGAATGAATGTTTGTCTGACCGTTAGAACATTCCAGAACTTGTATAGCTCGGTAGTTGGGTAGAGGAAAGGAAGGCCGGCTGCCACTTTTAGAATGGATCTTTGGGCTCTCTCAACTTCTAGCATTTTGGTTTTTGCAGAACCACCCCAGGACGTGATACAATAAGTGACGAGAGAGTGACATAGTGAGCTGTACACCATCTTGATAATTTGGTGGTCTGCAATGTGCCTTAGACTTCTGAAAATGTAGATTAATTTCCGTAATCTTGAAGCTAAGGATTCCATATGGTGGGTGAAAGATAGAGTTTGATCTATTGTGACGCCTAAGTATTTTAAACTCTCGGTTTTTTGTAGAAAGGGGCACGAACAAGACTGGGCATCTTGGGTACACTCATGGGCTGTAATGTTGAGTGTGTCTGGTGGAAGATAATTTGATTTGAAGGCAAACGCTATATATTTAGTTTTATCTACGTTTAGGGTCAGCAGGTTGGTTGTTAGCCATTCGCTTACTATGGCAAAGCCATTTTGGGCTTTTTGGAAGGTGTCGTCCCAAGTGTCGCCGCTGAAAAAAAGCGCTGTGTCATCAGCAAATGCCTGGACTTTTCCGCCAGGGAGATGGAGACGACACAAACTGTCGATATAGACAAGAAATAGCGTGGGAGAGACTATACTGCCCTGTGGGACCCCAAAGGTAACTTGTATTTCGTCACTAGTCCAGTCACCGATCTTGGTCCGTTGTGTCCTATTACTCAGGAAATCCTTGAATAGATTCAGTGCTATTCCTCTGACTCCTAGTCTTTCCAATTTTTCGAGGAGGTGTGGAATAGAGACGGTATCGAAAGCCTTAGTATTATCAAGGAAAATGGCAATACATTTCTTTTTACTGTCTAGTGAGGAGATGGCCGAGTTGACAAGATCGAGCACTGCGTCGCTGGTTGATCTACCAACACGAAAACCATACTGTAACGGTGACAGGAGATTATTGGACTCTAGGTATTTAATCAGCCTATCATTCATAATACGTTCTAGAATCTTAGATAGGGTCGGTAGGATAGAGATCGGTCTATAGTTAGTAACTCTATCTTTATCACCATTTTTAAAGATGGGTTTTATTAGGGCTTTTTTAAAGGCTGTGGGGAAAATGCCCTGGGAAATGGATAAGTTGCAAACGTGGGTAATAGGTTGCGTCAGAAAGAGGACATATCTTTTTACAATTCTAGTTGAGATTTGATCTAATCCGACGGCACATTTGTCTCTTAGGCTCAAAATAATCTGAAGGACTTCTTCTTCTAGGACTTCAGCCATAAATAAGCTTTGGACAGGGATTGTGTCGGTATGTGGTATTCCACCGTTTCTTTTACGAGAAGATACTTTTTCTGCGAGGTTCTTTCCCACGTTTGCGTAATAATCATTCACTTTGTTGAGGCTGTCCTTTGGGGAGATATCAGATACCAGAGAAATAGAGTGGTCGTGAGTACTTTATAAATCTACCTGATGAGCCTAAATAATTTTTTTGTCCACATCCGTATTATGTGGAGCGACCTTTCTATAAGTTTAGTGGTTTATGGCGACTAGCACGAGTCGCTGCGACATTCCTTTCGACTTTAACCTTTACTAGTAAAAAGCTTTTCTTAGAAGCAAAGCAAATAACCCGCTATAATTATGAGTGTTTGCCATAGTGTCCAAATGTGGTAACTTGTTGAATATCTGCAATTTGTCATGTAATGGGCACGACAATGATAGTTTTTCCGGTATTCCTAATGCGGAGGCACAGCGTGAAGGCTCGTACGGAATAATGCGTTTTGCTTGACGACAACTCACTGATCAACTATCTACATAGACAACGAAAGTACGCATGTTTGACGTTCCTAGATTTTGTCGGACGAGGCTACATCCACACTTCCATTCTAGTCTGGGAGAAAAGAAAATACCAATTGCGCGTCGGACTCGGACATGAAGGGTTCCGTACCTCCGTACAAAGTTTTAAAACGCTGAAAAAAAAAAGTTTCTTGTAACTATGACGACCCTTTAATTATTAACTTTATCTTATTTTAGTACCTTTGTTATAGCGAACACAGTAATACATAATCGGTGAAAATTTCAAGTGTCTCGCTATTACGGTTCAAGAGATAGAGCCCTGTGACAGATGGACCGACAGACGGACTGACAGCGGAGTCTCAGTAATAGGGTCCTGTTGGTATCCTTTGGGTACGTACCAGCTGCTTCTGCGCGCAGATCCCAAAAGTTTATTGAAGGAATGGACGAAAATCTGAATCACATCAATAGGCAATGCAGCTAGTAACCTATCACCAATTTGACTACATTTTGCTATTTTTACGCCCACCATCACGCTGAAAAAGACCTTTGGGTCTTACGACGCGGGGCTCTGTCTGCTTAGAGCCACAAGATCCAATATGCTCTATCTGTCCCATTACGGATAAATACTTAATTATACAAATAAAGAGTTTCCTTGCGTGGTTCCATTGCCATATGTCTGGTCTATTATTTATTACGTCTGTGGCATAAACTTAGCGTGAGTGTGGTGAATAATGTATGTTCCTGGCATACCGACGAGCAATGCGCTTGCGCATCGGTACAGCCAGCGGGAGATACCTTACATTTGATTAATTAATCTATGTATACTAATGAGATTACTAAGCGAATGCTACTGGACACCAGGTGGGCAGTTAAGCGGAAGGTAAGCTAATTGTTTAAAATACACAAGAAGTGGAATTCTTTTACCAAAATGCTTCTCTGACATAATCTACAGTAGGTATGTATATAGATCCTTTATAGGTCAGTAAAAGCCGTGCATGCGTTTGTGCTCCCTACCCTACCCCCCTAATAGATTATATACCGCACGGAACTTAGAACGGAACGGAATATAGATCGAGAGCTGCCACGAATTTTTGGGTAGGTATTTGAGGCAAGTTGAAAACTTGTCACATACTACTATAATAAGTATAGTATAATAAGTATAATAAGTATAGTATATAATAAGTACTACTATAATAAGTATATATTAGTAATATATACTACATGTACCTCTCCTATTATACCCCAACACGGAACTGCAGACCTGGCTGGTGAGTAGCGCAGTCAAATACCTCAAATACCTACCCAAAAATTCGTGCCAGCTCTCGGACCAGTAGGAGGAGATCATGGAAGTCGTCGAGCCTTTGAGTTTATACCTAGTAGAAAATATTGAACCTTTGAATTTTAAGAGTTGAGGAAGAGAGAGTGTATTGGGTTGGGATGACTGGGGTAATAATAAAATCAATTATTAAAATTGCACAACAATAAATGTATATTATTGTATATAAGTAGGTATGTTTATTATATTGACATTATTGACCACCCTGCGCTACCTAATTTCCCATCACTGCCTTTCGCATTTACTAGTTTTTAAGACATTTGTCCTGTACGGTTACTCCGAAAGCGGTACGCAAGGCGTACGTAACTAACGTAACTGCGTATCCGCGTTTTAGTGTCAAGCAACATTGAGCGTTAACATTTAATTATAAAGTCTAATTTGGTTTGAAATAGCAATAAGACGTAACTATCGGACGACTAACGTATTATTTTATGGAGTAACCCGCCTGAATTTTACTTTTTTGCAATAAAGGGTATTGATTGTACTGTATAAGTGGCTCGTACGATAAAAATGGCAATGGGACGGCAATGTCTATGGCCACCTTGTCTATTTTATCTATTACCTATGTCCGTAATCTAAACTTGAGTGTGGTGAATAATGTACATACTTATGCTCCCGGCATGCCGACGAGTACTGCGCTTGCGCATCGGTACAGCCAGCGGGAGATACTTTATATTTGATTAATCTAAGTATATTAATGGGCTGATTATGCAATGCTTAGGCTACCAGGTGGATGGGAGCTATGCTTCTTAGTCGTATTTCCTGCAAATTATTCAGTTTCTTGTAGTATTTTTAACAGCGTTAGTAGTTAAGTATTATAGACAGAACTTGCTCCAAAAATTTGGCTGTTGTGTAAAAAGTCAAAATATGAACTTAAAAATAATATAGTATATATATCATATCATATATGATAATCAGTATGGAAAACTTCTACACGCTTATTTTTTCTTTCAAGTTTACTGTCAAAAACTAGTTATATGCCGAGATATATGCAAATTCTATGAAATTACAAAATACGACCGAAATCCGACATGTCATTAAAAAAAAAGTTAGACTACGTTTGTATAGAAAAGTCTATGGTAAGGGGACTCTGTTTTTAAAAGGGGATAAATATATAAGGACAAATCACACTGATTGAGCTAGCCCCAAAGTGAGTTTTAAACTTGTGTTACTAAGATACTAACTCAACAATACTGTATTTTATAATAAATACATATATACTCGTAGATAGATAAACACCCAAGACCCAGTACAATTTGAAAAAGGCCATTTTCCAACTTGCCCTGGCTGGGAATCGAACCCAGAACCTCCGGATTGGCGGACTAGCGTGTTGACCATTACACCACGGAGGTCATCAAAGTAAGTTTGAGTAGGTATCTGTATGTCTGCCACAAATGCATCACTTCTTCCGAAACCATAGAGTTCCTTCCTTGAAGGTACTTTGGAATTTAAAAAAAAGAAGCAAAGTTACTTTTTTAGGGTTCCGTACCCAAAGGGTGCAAACGGGACCCTATTACTGAGACTCCGCTGTCTGTCCGTCTGTCACAGGGCTCTATCTCTTGAACCGTATTAGCTAGACACTTGAAATTTTCACCGATTATGTATTACTATGGCCGCTATAACAACAAATACTAAAAATAAAAAAAGTTAAAAATTAAAGGGGTCGCCATACAAGAAACGTGTTTTTTTCACCGTTTTTAACTCGATCTTTATAATGGCATTAACTAGATACTTGAAATTTTCACTAATTATGTATTACTATGACCACTATAACCACAAATACTAAAAATAAGATAAAGTTAAAAATTAAAGGGGTCGTCATACAAGAAACGTTTTAAAACATTGTACGGTGGTACGGAACCCTTCATGTTCGAGTCCGACTCGCACTTGCCCGTTTATCTTGTTCTTTCGTTCAAGAAAATTCCTCCGTGGCTATCTGTACCCACCTCTCTCATCTGAGAGACAGCCTCACACATAAAGACGCTATTTAGCTGCAAGCCGAGTGCAGCGGAGGACAAATTGCTCATTGTCTTTGAAAAAGTATGCTCGAAACGCTGGCGATTCGCTACCGGCAGCCTAAGGCACTTATCAGACGGGAGACAAAACGGCAAAGACGAGGCCTGAAAATTTGGATAAATATTTAGATGGATATGTACATACATAGCCCTTCACTTTAGTGACACTAAATTGAAAATATGTGATGAAAAAATCCGCCACGAGTGGGATTCGAACGCACGACCCTCACGTTAACGCTGTGAGTGCACTACCAATTGTGCTATCATGATTATGTATTTAATTAATTAATAATGAATTTATATTTTATTAATTGAGTATGTAATTAAGTTGAATACCACACTTCTGAATAGTGGGTCTGGGTAGTAATAAAGATTTACGCATGCTTCAAATGCGTGTACTATGTGATGAGAAAATTCATCGAAGTGATTCGAAATCACGATAGCACAATTGGTATTGCACTCACTGCGTTAACGTGAGGGTCGTGGGTTTGAATCCCACTCGTGGCGGATTTTTTAATCACATATTTTTATTGTGGATAAATTTCAGAGCATTTTACTTAATGATATTAAAAATAATAATTTAGTGACACTCCTGCAATTAGGGTTGCCAGGTCGCCAAACCTATAGCCGGACAGACCAGCCAGTTTGGCCGGACATTTGGGTAAAAAGGCCGGACACAAGTTTGGGAATTGTATTCGCGAAAATGGACGCCCCATGTAGTTTTTTTTAATGCCGGGGGGGGGGGGGGGGGGATGCAAATAGGAGTTACGTAAAAAGCCGGACAAGCCCTTAAAACGCAATTAAAAAGCTTAACTATGTCTAGCTTTATCCGGACGCCTGGCAACGCTACCTGCAGTAGTCAAACTTTTTATTACTTTTGACCGTTTATTTAAATAATCGTTTTCTTTTACTTATCTCGTTTAGGAATCATACACATTTTACCTTATTGTACCAGTTTGTGTAGCGGATAAAACAATTCAATGTACTTCTCTTCGTCGAACTGCGTTCCTGGTTGTATCCTCAGCTGTGCTGCTTCGGAGCCCGGGATAAAACAATCCAATGCACTATCATGTCTTTATAGGGCAGATAGAGCATTTTAAGTCTTGGGGCTCTAAGCAAACAGAGCCCAGGGCCGCAAGACTCAAAGTCTACATTTAGCGCGATGGTGGGCGAGAAGGTGGAAAAAGGAATCAAATAGTGATGGCCGCATAATATGATTCACCCTTTCTTAATTACTTTAGGTACCTACTTACAATCAAAGAAGTGCTACGTCTTAGAAAGCCTCGCTTCGTTCTCGCCTCACGTTCTATTCTGCTAATCGAAGCGGCTTCTTGGTAAAATTTATTTCCAAGCTATTCGTATTATTTAAGGTGCTTACAAATAAAAGAGGCGTCTCGTCTTCAACCGTCTTGCCTCGTGTTAGCCTCACATATGTCTGGTCTGTTCTGTGGCTAACTTGTAGCTTTGTATGCTGATAGATGCGGCTGGTTGGTAAATTTATTTCCGACTACTTCTTAAGAAATTGCAACTTCTGTTTATAAATAAAGTGAGGAGATTTATGTCTTTCGTCACAGAATAAATAATACTACTTTCGTCCACAATTGACAAATAGGAATATGCTATATGATCGACTTGATAGGCTAAAAATCATAATAAAACTTAACGATAGTTTCTTTATTGGTTTTTAAAAGCTAAGTCCCGTTATATATACAAAGTGGAAGGGACATACCCGTAATAAATCAAACCACGGGCTATACTAGATTACTATAGTATAATGAAATTAAAATAACAGCCAAAAACAAAAAATAAATTTGGCGTTTCCATACAAATCGTCCGGCCGGCCGCACACTTTTCTATGGAAATGCCAAAACTTTTTTTGTTCTTTGGCTGTTATTTTAATTTCATTATAATGTAGTGATTTAGTATAGCCCGTGGTTCGATTTATTACGGGTATGTCCCTTCCACGTTGTATATAAATCTATACTTAATAAAAAATATTAAAAAATAATAAGAAATATTTTACTTTCATTTAGTTTTAATTACTTTATTATTGTTATGTATTTTTTTATAAATGTATAAATTATGAATCTCATAAATATTTAAAAAAAAACACGGATTAAAAAGGAGGTAGCGCCTTCATTGCAGGTCTACTATCTTAGTTGACAACCTTTAGTATCCCATAACACAAGTTTAAAACTTACTTTGGGGCTAGATAATTCAAATTCAAATTCAAAATATCTTTATTATCATAGGATATTTATAATATCTCTTAATAATAGTCACTTTGTTTTGTTTTGCACAAATGTTGACGTCAAATCGTTACTTACAGCTAAGTTTACGCCGCTTCCTAGGCGCAAGTGCAGAAGAAGCGGCAACAATCTGCACTGCACATTTTCTCCAAAGACGAAAACAAACTAAAAACTTAAAATTAGTTATATAGATGGACTGAGATTACATTGTTTGTTATGTCATAAGAATTACGAAATTTAAAATAATGTCAATTTGTAAATTTAGTATGTACCAATGTACCTAAATTATGACATGGCTAAGTATACAAACCTTTAAGAGGGACCCGCGCCAAGCTCAAGCCAGACCTTTTTGTCTTTAAGATAGTCATCGGTCCTATAATAAGCCTTCTCACAAAGTACTTTCTTTACATAAGCTTTGAATTTTCTGTCTGGCATTCAGTGTAATTTGTTTTTAACTACACGGTCTAGCCAAATATACTGAAACTATTTTAAGAGTGGATTCAGTCCATGATACTGAACAACTTACCCCAAGACAATCCATAAAAGTTGACCGGTCAGATCGGAGTTTGTATGGAAACTTGGAAAGCCAAAAAATATTTTTCATATTTCGATATATGTTCCTTGGAGAAACTTGTTCAGTATCATGGACTGAATTCACCCTTGAAATAGTTTCAGTATATTTTGTTAAACGTAACATAATTTGTTTATTATCCGAAGTATCCCGTGACCAAAGGGCTGGAAATTATCTGGCACAAAGAATCACCATTGCCATACAACGTGGCAATGCTGCCAGCCTTTTGGCCACGCTGCCGAGGGGTAATATTTTAGTGGGATTACATAATTTGTAATTTTTTTTAGTTTTAGTTCTTAGAGGTACTTTTGTTTTAATTTATAAAAAATATAATAAGTTGGGGAAAAAGTCTTTTCGCATTGTATATGGAAATTCAAAACATTTTTTAATATAGTTAATTTACATTATTATTACATATGTAGGTACCATTTTATTCGGACATGATCCCGTTGCTATAGAAATTTTGGGGCTTCTGATCAAAAAACTGCCTCAAGTAGTTTTGGCAGTCCTCTCGTGATGTTAACCTGACACTGCCTAAAGAATTCTGAAGAGACCGAAACAGGTGGAAATCTGAAGGTGCCAAGTCAGGACTATACGGCGGATGCATTAACACCTCCCAGCCAAACTCTCTTAATTTTTGCTGAGTGGTTAAAGATGTGTGAAATCTAGCGTTATCATGATGAAAAACCACACCCCTTCTGTTGATTAATTCCGGCCGCTTTCTCTCAACTTCTTGCTTTAATCTTATCAGTTGTTCGCAGTAGAGTTCTGAATCGATGGTCCTGCCTGGTGGTAACAGCTCATAATGAATAATGCCCTTCCAATCTCACCACACACACAGCATCACCTTGTTGCGAGTTAACCCGGGTTTCGGCACAGTCTGTGAAGCCTGACCGGCCTTTGACCATGACCTTTTTCGCACATTCTTGTCGTACGTGATCCACTTTTCATCACCAGTTATCAATTTCTTCAAAAATGGTTCGGTCTCATTACGTCGTAATAAAGAATCACAAATGACTACACGATTCATTAGGTTTCTTTCAGAGAGCTCGTGAGGTACCCAAATATCGAGCTTTTTTGTGTACCCATTTTTTTTCAAATAGTTACGCCAAAACTGTTTTGTGTTCAATTCCCAGTTCTTCAGCTACGTCGTAACTACTGATATGCTTGCTTGCTTGCTTGATATGACTTGCTCCACTTTTTCAAAAAATGTTCATACATACTATATGCGAAAAGAATTTTTCCCCAACCTAATATATATTATTTAGCTTTAATTTAATTTAAACTGTATTTATTTAAGTATTTCAAAAATACATTTCCTCTGAGACAAAGTGAGAACAAGGCAATCCTTCGTGCACAGTATACACTCGTATAATAGTTATACTGTGCTTCGTGCTTTACTTCCACAACAAAGGGATTACTTGCAGGCTCTGTGTGGGTACCTAGATACCTATATCCACGAAGCCGATAGGCGTGCTAAATCATAATGATTGATGTTGACCCTAGTTAGGCGGCTAGCTTATGTTGCAACTTACATTAAATCGATTGTTAACTTTCAACACAAGACAAATTATTCGATTTCCAAATTGATTTCAGATGTTGATTGATATCCAACTAATTCTAAAACGTTATTCACTTCGACTATCGTGTCACATGATCCCATCACAGGTGCTTTAAAAACGATAACACACAATAACTTACTACTACTAAACACCAGCCAAATTTTTAGCGCAAGTTCAGTCTATTTACTGAAATACTTTCTATGAAAAAAGTTATTAAAAATCGACAAAAATAATTCGTCCTCCCATAAAAATTCCGTTTGGCTGAGAGCTAATTTGTATGGGAAAACGATTTTTTATTTTAGTTTTTCGGTAATTGTTTTTATGGAAAGTAGTTCATTATAATGAACTGAACTTGCTCCAAAATTTTTTCTGTGGTTAAAAAGTCAGCCTGTATAAAGTCTAACAAAATATACTGAAACTATTTTAAGCTTCGATCATATAATATGATCGAAGATTTTAAGGGTAGATTCAGTCCATGATACTGAACAACTTTCCCCAAGGAACAACCGAAATTGATTAATAATTATTATTTATAATTAATAATTTGTATTTTTTTGCTTTCCATACCAACTCGGATCAGCTGATCGCTCAACTTGTATGGGAGGCCAAAACTTATTTTTCATATTTCGATGTATGTTCCTTGGGAAAAGTTGTTCAATATCATGAACTGAATTCACCCTTAAAATAGTTTTAGTATATTTTGTTACACCCTATATATTCTATGTCAATGTAGGATATCTATAGAAGCTTAGATTCCGTTAAAATATCATTTGAACTTGTCTCTCATCCTAAAAACTGTATCCACGTTTCACCGTCACCGTTTTTACCTCTATACAGAACATTCCACAGTATTTCTCAACCTAGATAACTCGGAATTGGCAGAAAAAGTAATTGTAGAATTAAATTCAAGTCTCGTACCGCAGAATCAAAGACGTTATCGTGATATTATCTCCATTAGAACTAAACACCGTTATTAATCGATTCGATTGACCTTTTGTTTAGTAAATGTTTTTGTCGTTTCGTAAACTGTATTCCATTATCGACCTACGTGACTGCGGTATAGTGGGTTGGAACTGCATAAGTACCTATAGTTAGTCAGTGACTGAATACTTTGACCTGTGTGAACCTTATTATTATTAGGTATAATAACATACCTACATATTAACAAAATCAATAGACTTGTGTACTTGCATTTATTGTGTACATGTATTATTTCATTAGGTGAAATTGCCACCTATTCACATAAGGTACTATTCAAACCGACCGGATCGCACCGACCATCGCCCGAACCCTACTTATCATCGGCACTATAATATGCCTTCTCACAAAGTGCTTTATATAATTAAAAAAAAAAAAACTTACGTAAGTTTTTACCTGTTTTTACCTGAAAAATATGTCTTTCTTCATTAAAGTAAGTGACTTTAATGAACAAAGACATATTTTTCGTACGGTTCGTTACGTTTCGTTACGGTACGTTTCGTACGTCGGTAAGTAAGACATACCCGTAATAAATCAAACGAGACGGTCTATACTAAATCATTATAGTATAATGAAATTAAAATAAAAGCCAAAAAACAAAAATAAATTTTGGCATTTCCATACAAAAGTGCGCGGCCGCCCGGGCGATTTGTATGAGAATGTCGATTTTTTTTTTGGTTTTTTGACTGTTATTTTTATTTCATTATACTATAGTGATCTAGTATAGCCCGTGGTTCGATTTATTACGGGTATGTCCCTTCCACTTTGTATAGTGTTATGTAAAATAGCTTGCGGTTTTGTAACACAACCAATCCATCTGCGATATACACCTACTTACGAGTAGGTACGGCACTAGTAGGAGTACTTACAGTAGAGTATCTTTAGTAACATTCGTTTCAAATTATTTCAAAGTAGTATACGTATTGCTTTAAAATAATATGAACCGAATGTTTAAAAATATATTCTACCCACGGAGTCTATCTACGAGTAACTTTGACTTCGGGAGTTTTTGGCGGGAAGTCAAGGGATTCGGTTGGAGCTTTCTTTAAATTATTTTGCAAATTGATTTTAGTGGACTTTATAATATGAAATTGGTGTTGTTTGGTGTTATAAATGCCCATGCTCATGAACAATATGTGAATTAGTTAAAGTGGACAGTCATAGTACGGCTGTAGTGATATTCGTTTCGCGGACTGTATGGGCCTCTTCGGGCGTCGCGTCGTCCGCCACTCAATCGGCTTTGAAAACCAGTGGACTCGTATAGATTTGTCGCCAGAAGCTCCCTTAAAGCAATCAAAGGCCTACATCAACCTTTGATTGTAACTTGTTAGGAAAAAAGATTTTCGCACGTTTTATTAACTTGTTCCTGGCTAAATACGCAGAAGCGTCAAGGCATTAATAAAAAAAAAAACTTTGAATCTACAGTTGACCTAGATGATGGTACTTAATTTTACGATAAAGCTGTCAAATGTCGTTCTAGCTTAGAGGGCGCTAGTTATGATCTGCATGGATTGGGGGCTTGTAAATGCCAAAGTGATTATTTTATCGCATTAGAAACAATCTGCCTTATAAAATCAAACGTGACTGCGTGACTGTTGCCCCGAGCCAGTGGCGTATCTAGCCAGTAGCAAGCCTGTGTCACTCCCCGGTTAGATATCGAAAAGTACCTACATTATTATTATATGCGCAGGCGGCCCCTCCGGGTGGTAAATTCAGTTATACGAATCGTTTGTCCAGAGTAATAAGAATGAAATTGGCTTGCAATGGATGTCTACGTATCTATACAAAAAGGTGCTGAGTTCTGACGTGAGCTAAATTAAACCATATCGCTAGCCACATTGAGTAGATATTTCTTTGAATTTCTTTGCTGAGTGAGACCTCTGTACATTAGTATTATTTATTTATTTATTCTGTGCCAGTAGCAACTTTAAACTGTCGGTTCGAAAATTGCCAACAAAAAAATATAGGTGCTTGCGCATTTCGACATGTCGAAGCTCATACGAACTAGGTACAACTATGTCCAAAATAAAAGGTATTTTTTGTTTATATTCCTATGGTGATACGATGATGTTCGGACATCCACGGACGGCAGAAAATCTGAAAGCTAAGAATTTTCCAAAAAAGATAGAAACCTTAGAATAAACCTTAAAAATATAATTTCGTTGATATCAGTTTACATATGATATGGTTTGATGCATGTGATTAAACGTATAGATTTAAAATTAGTGATTAAACGTAGATATGTTGGTATTTATAATTTTCTCAAGGCAAGTTGCTATCTACATTGTAAACATTTATATTCTACTAAATTGATCTGATGGTGACTACCAAAGGTTGCGGATGTCTGCAACTACACGCCGCTTGCACGTAGGTACCATTTGACGTTACACTCTACATTTTATTTTGGTTTAAAAAAAATTTTACTTTCTTTTGTTTTGCACAAATGTTGACATCAAATCGTTACTTACAGCTAAGTACGTACGTCAAATGCCAAAAAGGCACCAAATGGATGCCCTTGATGCAATTTTCCTTAGATACGCCACTGCCTGGAGCTGTTAGATATTGAATTTATTATCTCAAACGGCGGAATAAGGCTGCGCCCGCGGCGAGGCGAAAGGTTCATCGAAACACCATACTCATGTTATGTCACGGGCATAGGTGACCTAAAGGTTCACGTTTTAACCGTCTTTGGAAACACTGGGAGAACGGGAAATGGAAGCCTATTCTTGATAGTTTACTAACAATTTTTTTTTTATTTTATTTTTATTTTATAGTCTACTATCAGGGGCAGTAATTTAAATTTTCAATATCATTTTCTTTTGGGAATGTACAAAACTATTGCTAGGCTAATCAAAACTCGACCTCGGTGGTGTATTGGTCAAAACGCCAGTTCGCCATCCGTTCTCGGTTCGATCCCCAGCCAGGGCAAGTTGGAAAATGCCCTCTTTCAAATTTTCCTGGGTCTTGGGTGTTTATCTATAGGTATGTATTTATTATAAAATAAGGTATCGTTGGGTTAGTATCCCTAATACAAGTTTAACTTAGTTTGGGCCTAGCTCTATCTATTAGGCGTCGTCCTAATTGGCAGCTATCGTACGAGCAACCGATGCGATTTAGTCGCACGGAAATTAAAAACACACACTAAATGTGTCCTAATTAAAGCTCGCAAGTAATCGCACGACCATAAAAATGCTTAATAACGATCGTACGATGAGTTTGATCGTGCGATCGTGCAATCAAAGCTACAAATCTCTTTTGATTGTCCTAATTGGTAACGCGACGCATCGCGCGAGCACAACGTGTGAAGGCGCATCGCGCGATGGGCATCGCGGGAGCTACTGGACCATCGCACGAAGATGAACGTATCGTTTGCTAGTACGATCGTTGCCAATTAGGACGACGCCTCAAAAAAAACAGTGGCACTCCGTGAGTGCTGACAGAAGTGAAAAGTTGAACAAGGTGGTGTAGGTTACGGTAACGGTGTCGCGGAGTTTAATGGTTTTTTCCCATCTCAAAAAAGAAATGTGTTTTCCCAACACGCGGAAAAAAAGTAGGTACTAAAAGTAGTAAGTAACGAAAACGTGTCTTAAACTTGACACTACAACACTTTAACAAACAATACGTTCCCAAATCGCATTGTATTAGGAAAGTCTCTGATATACGAGTCGGACCTTATGTTATATTTGGGCATATCGGCCGGCCCGTTCACAGGAACGTTTGGAGGCTGTGACCCTACTGACCCCGGCTTCTCGGAAGTAAGGAATTTTGGACATAGTCGATCGTATTTGCTTTGAGAATTGAACAAGGTATATTGTACTTTGAAACGCGATTCGAAAGGAAATTTTGAAGGACTTTACGAAGGAAATTCGAAGATGGGGTTTGGTCGTGTGACCAGACGTCCTGTTCTGAACGGGGCATTGTCGTTTTTCGGTGACCTGTTCCGGTGTTCTCGGGATGCTTAATTGTGATGTTTTGACGATTTTTAGGTTTCCGTACAAAAAATGATAAAACGGAACCCTTATAGGATTACTCGTGCGTCTGTCTGTCCGTCCGTCTGTCACAGCCAATTTGTTCCGAATCTACTGGACCGAATCAGGTGAAATATGGTAGGATGGTGTAATCCTATGACCCAAACACATATGATCAAAGTTAATAATTTTTTTTTTAAATAAGGGTCATTTTCGGGTGATAAATTAGGAAATTAAAAAAAAAAGTTTTGCAAACCTTACTGTGTCATATATCAAATAAAAGGGCTCGTTATGAGGATCTCAAATATATTTTTGTTATAATTATAAAATAAAAAGTTTTGATTTTATTCATGAAAAAAGACGAAAATTGACCATTCCCCGCCCCCTGATCTCCGAAACTACTGAGCCAAAAATTTTGAAAAAAATACGAAATATAGTTCATTACGGAACGTACGGAACCCTCTCCACGCGAGTTTAACTTGCACTTGGCCGGTTTATTTTATTTATAAACTCATTATTTATTTACTTATTAAAATGTATATAACGTGTAACATAATATACTGAAACTATTTTAAGGGTGACTTCAGTTCATGATACTGAACAACTTTCCCCGAGGAACATTATCGAAATATGAAAAAGATTTTTTTACTTTCCATACAAATTTGGATCAGCTTATCGGTCAACTTGTATGGGAGGCCAAAAATTAATTTTATATTTCGATATACATTCCTTGGGGAAAGTTGTGAAGTATCATGGAATATACAGGGTCTAACAAAATATACTGAAACCATTTTAAGGGTGAATTCAGCAAATGATACTGAACAACTTTCTCCAAGGAACATATATCATAATATACAAAATAATTTTTGGTTTCCCATACAAGTTGAACGAACAGCTGATCCAAGTTTGTGTGGAAAGTAAAAAAATATTTTTCATATTTCGATATATGCTACTTGGGGAAAGTTGTTCAGTATCATGGACTGAATTCACTCTTAAAATAGTTTCAGTATATTTTGTTAGAAGTTATATAATACTTTCAGTATTTATATTTTGTTAGACTGTAGTTGTTTTGTTTTAAATGCATTCTCTACCAGTCAGCCTTTAGGAAAAACAGAATAATACAAAAAAAAAAAAAAATTAGCAATAGGCGCTTAAAGGAAATTTCGACGAAGATGGGAATTGGTATGTGACCACACAACGTCCCGTTTGGAAATTTGTTCAGTATCATGGACTGAATTTACCCTTAAAATAGTTTCAGTATATTTCGTTAGAGCCTGTAAGCTTTGTTACTGTAAGTATTTGTACCTACTTTTATGGGGCATATTTAAAAATAGTTTGGAAAATCCAAAAGTGCACGCCTCATAATCTCATTTTTCACAATTAAATTGATTTTGATTGTTTTATTGCTAACTTAAAACGAAGAAAAGTATGTGTCGGCTTTAACGCACGACTGGAGATTATTTTTAACTTTTATTTTTAACTTCCCGCTGAGAAAATTGAAAATTTTCAAAATTCGGAACGTTATTAGTTTCACCCCGTTTTTGAAAAGTCGAGTTTTCATCAGATCTCGACGTTTAAAGGTCTCAGGAATCTTCCCTGACCACTCACGAGCAAGTGTCTTGCACCCTATCCGTATGCGTGTGTGGGTGTGTATGTGACCCGCTTATAACTCTTGAACAACTAAACCGATCGGAACCAAACAAGTAGCTTTCCAAAGATTTCTATACAACTCAGATTTTCTGTGAATTTAAACCGATTCGGACCGGTAGATTTTGAGAAATCTCAAAAAAACTAAGCAAAAACAAGAAAAAGACACAAGACTACGTCACGAATGTCAAGAAAAGTGTTACCACTGATTGTTCTTTTCATTCTCAATTAGTTAATGCAAATTAAATAAAAAATATTAACTAACTTATCGCTTCTTTTACATTTATTCGTCTTTCATATTTAATAAAACAAACAAAATCACAACATTCTTTATTCAAATTTCTTTTTACTTCTTTTCTTACTTGCCAGTCGCCAGCGTGCAAAAAAATTGTACTGTTGCGAGTACTCCAGCTAATTAGAGACGTACATCGACTGGATCAGAAAAGTTTTTTAGTCCGTCAGTTAGAATATCTAAAAAAAAAATCAGTTAACTAAGTAAAAATTAAAAAAATACGGAGCATTAAAGTTCCGGAGTGGGGGCTTGTGACGTCACCACCCTGTAAAAATCGTATGAGACTGTGACGTCATACAAACTTAAAATCCGTCATTATTTGTTAGTCAGAGAAAATAAAAAAACATATGTATACAACGTGAAATAACGCAAAACCTCTCATATGGTCCTCAGCCGTCAGCCCATGAAATTGAGCAACTTTTGTTTTACAACTTTTACGAAACCCAAAAAAAATAATTTGAATTTTCATACCAACTGATCAGCTGATCGAGTTAATTTGTATGAAAATCCGAATTTTATTTTTGGCATTTTGAGAATGTTGTAGAACAAAAGTTGTTCAGTTTCATGGACTGAGTTACAACCTGAGAGGTTTTACGTAATTTCATTAACTCGTTGTATACTCAATTATGTATAACAATTTTAAATAATCTACTACCAAAGATATGTTTTTCAGTCCACATGCCTATTTTAACATTTATACGTAAGTTGACGACTATTCTCTTCGAGTCCACTATTGAAATAAACAGGCTCGGTAAGTATAGATGTAGTGGACAAACAGGGCGAGTCCGTTATTCCATGTTCTCATCACCTCTATTGGTAACCCTATACAGGCCGCTGACTGACCTCCCAACTGTATTTATATCCCAAGACTAATCGCATTGAATTATTGATATTTGTCGGTAAATCTCATGCTAATGAGAAGCGTTTCCAGCTTCCACGGACGAAACGAGAGTACAGAACGATAAATAGCTGTATAGCTGTTGCTGAAGGTGCTTCGGGCGTATGTATTGATTACCCCCACATCCTGTTGTGCATTCATCCTACAGACTTACCTACCTAGTTGTATGATAAAACAACTAAATATAAGGCTGTAGAAGTTTCCATACTATTGGTGAATGTTGGTCAAATATGTTATGATAATCCTAACTAATATTATAAATGCGAAAGTGAGTTTGTATATTTGTTTGTTACGTCTTCACGCTTTATCTACTGGACCAATCTTCTTGAAAATTCGCATACACATAGTTAGGAGTACTGAGAAGGACATATAGGACAGACCTTTCATCCCGGAAAAATTTAATGTTCCCGTAGGATACGCGAGCGAAGCCGCGGGCAAAAGCTAGTCATATCATATTTGTGTGGTACACTATACCTATTCCCTTTCAAGTTCGTATATTTTGACTATGAAACCAATGCTTAGAATTCATACATGTTATTTCTTTTATATGTCGTTTTAAAAGAAAAGCTAGACTCCGTTTTAGTGGGAAAGTCTCTTAAAAGCGGAAACATTCATAAGACTCTATAGACCTTAATGACTATTAGACGTAGGCTTTTGAGACGATATGAAATGGCATGATTAAGTCCATACTTGAATTTTCCGGGGTCCAGTGCTGCCCCCATTTGAAAATAAATTATTTGTAAGGAAACGGAGATATCATTTACAATTTTGTCTCTACCAAGCCCTAGATAACCCTTCAAACTATTTTATGAACTACTGTTTACAGTTGAAAGTGAGAACGTGAAGCTTTACTTCGCACACTTGCGAAAAACGGCCACTTTTAGCAAATAAGCTTATTCTCACTTTAAACTGTAAACTGTAGTTCATAAAATAGTTTGAAGGGTTATTTTAAATGATATCTCCGTTTCCTTTCAATTAATTTATTTCAAATGACCCCGTACCACTGGACCCTGGAAAATTGAAGTATGGCATTATGAATGCTTCGACGAGAAGAGATGGAATACTTGTATCGCACAGTACTGTGGCACAGTGGAGTGCATACCTAGTTAATGTAACGACGACCTCTGTGGCCTAGTGGTCATCATGGCAGGCTGTCACACTAGAGGTTCCCGGGTTCGATCCCCGATCAGGTCAAGATGGAAGATTATCTTTTTCAGATTGTCCTGGGTCTTGGATGTTTATTTGTCTATATATGTATTTGTTATAAAATATAGTATCGTTGAGTTAGTATCCCATAAAACAAGTCTCGAACTTACTTTGGGGCTAGCTCAATCTGTGTGATTTGTCCCTATATAAAAAATAATATATATATTAATGTACCTATCTACACGAGTTCTTCCGTGCTTGTTTTTATTTTGAGCTCTTGAGTTGTATTGTAGTTATAAGTACAGCCCTAAGGTGCAGCCTCATGGTACAATCGCATTGTAGACATGTTGTTAGTTGACACCTAATATTAGGTTTATTACCCGTACCCGTACGTACGTATTGTATAATACCAGTAATGCACACAGATAAGCAAATCACATCAATATTATGAAGAGTCAGGCTTGTAATATGGATAGGAATCGTGTCGTTTGATTTATGCTTCATTGAATTACATCCTTCAATAAATCTTATGTAAGTACCTAATTATTTATTTTATTACAATTATATGTACTTATTGACCAAAAAAAAGTTATCTAGCGTGTGTTACTCTGTTAGGCCATTTCTCTGAAGTCACACTCACGTTATCCGCCCAGTTCTATTTTATTATAGCATTTTTGTTGTACTTACATCGGAAATCATTCCATATGAAATAAAAATATACGAGTACTTACTTAGTTTAAAAAAATCTCAATTTTTTTTTCTTTTCAAATCATACAAAGATAATTACTTAGTTATGTTGTTTTATTTAAGGTATAGAAATATAGATAGGAGTAAATCTAAGTTTAGTTAAGTAGTTACTTATTATACAGGGTCTAACATAATATACTGAAACTATTTTAAGGGTGAATTCAGTCCGTGATACTGAACAACTTTCCCCAAGGAACATATATCGAAATATTAAAAGATTATTTTTGATCTCCCATACAAGTTGACCAATCAACTGATCCGAGTTTGTATGGAAAGTCAAAAAATATTTTTTATATTTCGATATATGTTCCTTGGGGAAAGTTGTTCAGTATCATGAACTGAACTCACTCTTAAAATCATCATCATCATCCGAGCGTATTCCCGGTTGCATCGTCAGCGGTTACGCATCAGAGCCCGGGGTCCGCTACCTAACCTAGATGATTTGACGAGGTTACTGGTTTTTACACAGAGCGACTGCCGTCTGACCTCCGCAATCTAAAGGGTAGATCAAAACCAATCCTAGGATAGGTACAAACGCTAGATGGCGTTCGCGACCAACAGCTGTACGTGCCCTCCGAAGCACGGAATCATCGTTCTTTTCGGATAATCAGGTGATTCAAGCCTGCAATATCCTAACCAGACTGGAAACAACTTTTCACAAAGTATGCTTCCCAGTGGGGTTTGAACGCAGACGCCTTGGCCACTGGATGACGATGACGGAGGCAGGCTTTAAAATAGTTTTAATATATTTAGTTAGACGTTATACAACGTGGAAGGGACATACCCGTAATAAATCGAACCACGGTCTATACTAGATCATTATAGTATAATGAAATTAAAATAAAAGCCAAATAACAAAAAAAAATTTTGGCCTTTCCATACAAAAGTGTGCAGCCGCTTGGGCGATTTGTATGGGAATGTCGAAATTTTTTTTGTTCTTTTGACTGTTATTTTAATTTCATTATACTTTATTGATTAGGTATAGCCCGTGGTTCGATCGTTGTATATTATGTAACTAACAGAATGAGCATTGCTCATACTTTGAAATGGTTAGTAATGCACAGTGCTTCGTAATAAATGCGCAAGTAGAGGTTGCGGGACAAATAAATAATTATTTACACGGCTAAGCAACCGGTATTTATGGGACGGCATGCCTGGTCAATATTAATTCAGAGTAATTATCTATAAACGTCTCATCGCAAAATAACCGATTTTCAAAATGACACGTCGCCCACACCGCTTGAAGTCATCGATTAGGATTTTTTGTTTTCGGAACCCAAAAGGTTACTGAAATCACTTAAGTACAATGTACTTATGGGATTTAGATTTTGAAACTAAAAGGCATATTTATATTTTGTCTTACAATACCTATATGTATTTTTTTATATTAGGTCTATGACTTTTTCAATAAATATCTTTGAACATACTCAAAATTTTAAAAATACACAAAGAGTTTGCCTTAATTTGAATCATTTTATTAGTTCTAGTATTTTTCTACAAATTAATAATTTACATATCATAATATTTGAAGGACAATGTTAATGACTGTTATTCTCCTAGACATAGGGTTTCTCATAGGTCAAAACATTTGGTTATAAATTATGTCCCATTGAGATTTGCCGTCCAGATGCGACTGTTTCGAAACACACGCAGCGCAAGCTGCGCATCATCTTGCATCGCGCGATGCAACTTGCTTCGTTCATACAATTTCTACCCGCGTAACTTGCGCGTGTTGTGAACGGTGGGTAGAAATTCTATGAAACGCAATGCATTTAAAGCCGGGTCCAGACGGGTGTAACGTGTAATGTAATCTAACGAGTAATGTAACGCGATTTCTGTGTGTGGACGGCACTACGAGCTACTACATGTAACGCTTGCGCCGGCGCTCGCGCTGATCCATTGGCTGTCGGTTTTTTGCTCGAACACTAAGGCGCTCGCATGACGTGGAGTGACGAAGAATCGTTTGAAGTTATAAGATTATATGAAGTAAAAACTGTTATTTGGAGTCCAAAATACCCGGATTACTTAAAAAAATCTAAAAACGATACCTTTAGTGATATTGCTAACACGACTTTCCTATTCGGCATGTTCGTGTTCGTAGCAACTGATTGGAACAGCTCAAAAAACAAGATTCGCGTACATGATTCGCGTTGAGACCGCGTGCCGTCCAAACTGTCGACGTTAAATTACACGTAATCTTACATTACACGTTACTTACACCCGTCTGCACCCGGCTTAACGCGACGTAAGTTGCATTGCGTTGCGATTGCGACTCGCGCAAAATTGCGCTGCGTGTGGTTCGACACATAAACAAGTCACTTGCTAGACGGCCTACTTTGTAAATATTAATTCAAGTGATTATAGACCTGGAGAAAACATAAGAGGGATTATAAGAGTTAGAGAAATTGATTTGACTAATGCTGCATTTACTTGATACTAGCTTTATTATTATTTTAATTGGACGTAATTCCTTTGCATATTAATTATTGTAGGTAGATAATTATGTAGCTGCGATTTGTGGCTTGGTTTTTAGGGTTCCGTACCCAAAGGGTGCAAACGGGACCCTATTACTGAGACTCCGCTGTCTGTCCGTCTTTCACAGGGCTCTATCTCTTGAACCGTAATAGCTAGACCCTTGATATTTTTACCGATTATGTATTACTGTGGCCGCTATAACAACAAATACTAAAAATAAGATAAAGTTAAAAATTAAAAGGGGTCGTCATACAAGAAACATGTTTCTTCAGCGTTTTAAAACATTGTACGGTGGTACGGAACCCTTCATGTACGAGTCCGACTCGCACTTGCCCGTTTATTATAGAAAGTAGGAGAATTAAACTTAGCTTTGTTAGATGTATCAAAGCATAGTTAACGTGCGTTGAAAACTGGATTATCTATCAATAATTTAATAGTTTCTTTATGAATAATAAAAAGCTCAATCTGTATTTCGTTTACAAAGTTAGGAACTACCTACTTTCTTGTAAATAATGTTAGTTTTTAAAATGTTTTTAAAGTTTTTTTAAATTATTAAATTTTTAAACAAATTAAAGTTGTTCTCTAGCTCTAGTTCAGTTTTGTGATATTCTCCTTTTACTACCTACACTGTTTCTTTGTTTGTGTTTGTTTGTGTTTTTATTTTTAATTGAACTTCTATTTAAAACAGTTTCTTACATTAATATTATTTTGCAATTTAATTTTATGTTATCTCTTCTTTATCAGGTCTTAATAAAACATCTTATTATCAAAAGCGGATCTCAATAGACTATCCGCCATATCTTTGGATAAGTCGTTTTAGAGTTAAAGTGTTATATTTCTTTAGAGTTGCCGTGTGGTTTTCGGCAGAGTAGAATAGGATCACTCCAAATCTTCCCGTCAGTGAGACCTCTTCAACCCATCTGGCCAGCGTGGAGAGTGTAGGCATAATCCTCCCGACTGCTTTGGCCAAGTATAGGTCTGGTACTGTAGAGAGGGTCGTGCTCCTGCAATGGAGACTTAAAAAGACCTGATAATTATCATCAACAGGTATATCATATCATCATCATGATTTATGTAGACAAACCTATTCATAAACATATCTGCTCTCTTAAATCAGTCATATAGGAAGAAATCTACCAATTTAAAGAGTGCTCACTTTTGATGACTTTGACCTGCGGCGGGCTCCGCTTTCCCGCTTTTCCTTCTCCACTTCGCACGGTCTTGAACATCCTTGGTTGTAAGACCATTGTCACGCATATCATCCTTGACGATGTCAAGCCAACGTTTCTTGGGTCTACCACGTCTGCCGGGCCCCGGCGGGGGCGGCATGACGAAATGGAGATGAAATTGACTGCAAATATAAGTGTATATTGTACTGTACCCGGAATACCTAATCCGATTTTTTTATATTTGTTATTTTTCATAGTACTGTATGCAGTTTAAATGCATATTTTGTTAGATTAGATCATAAATCCGAGTATATGTACTTCGGTACTTCCGCGAAGACGCCTAAGCGTTTATAAAGTCGAATGTTTATTCTCCATAAAGCCAGAGATAGCAGTCTCTATCCAATTCCATGATAATTAACTTCTTACTAGTATCCGACTCGATGGGTGGTGGAAAGGATGGAACTTGATTTCCAACTTGGCATTTAAAGTTATGTTTTGCTTAAGTATCATATTTATTTGCTTTAAGATACTTAGTGGTTGATAAATGAACGAATGAAGCGCTCGGTGGTTCAGTGGGTTTAGGTACTTACGCATTTTCTTTCAACGTTTTATCTCTCGAATCACCAGTAGTTGTCTCTCAAAGTGGCCTCTTTTCTTTTAAATAACAATTACTTACTTAAATATTAAATGTACGAATAGACTATACTAATTCTATAAACATGAAAAATTATTTCTTATAAGTTTCTGAATGACCAGCCGTACACTATTCTGAATCCCATTATATCTTATACTAGCAGCCCACCCCGGCTTCGCCCGTGGTACACACATAGCCTATGTCACTCGGGAATAGTGTAGCTTTCCAACGGTGAAAGAATTTTTTAAATCGGCCCAGTACTTTTTGAGCCTATTCATTACAAACATACAAACATACAAAAATAGGTACAAATCTTTCCTCTTTATAATATTAGTGTAGATAAACTGTATGCACCTATTTAAATCTTCTGAAATAATGGGCAGTATTTATACATCTCCGGTGTAATAATATAACTCAGGCCTATCTTATTTAATATCTGATTGTTGGGCTGGGATAAAGGTCTAACCACCGTAGCAGGTTGCAGTGGAGATATGAATGGACAGGTTATACTTTGATCTGTTGTGTACATTGTTCAGTATTAACACACCGTGAAGATAGGTAATATCAGCCATCGCAAATCATACGAACCAACCCTTCAATAAATAACATAAGTATCTAATAAACCAAATATAGTTTATACAAGATTGAACTTTTCGTTCGCCATTGATTTGCTCTTTCGATTTCTTTTGTTTTATATGCATGTTTTTGATACAATAAAGTTATTACAAACAAACAAACAAACAAACTTTATTAGAATAAGCGAAGACAAAGAAATATCCTGTAAGTATACATTTTTGATTTTGTCGGCTGTCGCGTTATATTATAGGTATATGAACATTTGAAGCATACTAAGGCATTTAAATTGTGAGGCTTTTCTTTTTCTGGAAAGCTGGAAATCCAATGAGAAAATCAATAATTTCTCATTGGATTTCCAGCTGCCCCTGGCATGTATTATGCAGGGACAACTGGCAATTATAATATAATATTATAATTTTTTTTTGACATATAAGTACATGTACCTACTTGTTATTTGTCTATTTGGTTATAATATTAAACTTGTTCATGACTCACGAGCACGCGCTGCACTTGTAAGTGCACGGAGTATAAGAATAAAGAATAATCCCAGCCTATAGTTCCCGTAAGCACTGAAATTGAACGTGGTGCGTTCACACTGGACATAATTGCGTGATTTCCCGACAAAAACGCGCCATTAGCTTTTCACCGTAATTGATGGGAACATCACACGCTGTGTTCGCGGAGGAAATCGATGCGAATAGAGGCTTTTTCTCGTGTGTAGCGGACATTCTCGGACGGTCAGACTGTCCGACTATTTCGCTGCAAACAAAAATAAACGGGCAAGTGCGATACGGACTCGTACATGAAGGGTTCCGTACAACCGTACAATGTTATAAAACGCTGAAGAAACACGTTTCTTGTATGACGACCCCCTTTAATTGATAACTTTTTCTTATTTTTAGTATTTGTTGTTATAGCTGTCATAATTATACATAATTTGTGAAAATTTCAAGTGTCTAGCTATTACGGTTCAAGAGATAGAGCCCTGTGACAGACGGACAGACGGACAGACGGACAGACGGACAGACGGACAGACGGACAGACAGCGGAGTCTCAGTAATAGGGTCCCGTTTGCACCCTTCGGGTACGGAACCCTAAAAAGCAGCTAGCGTTCTTGGTACCATGCCCCACGGACAACATCTTTTAGACTTCTTAATAAATAATTTTAATTATTTATTAAGGTTTTATTAAGATTAAGTTTGTAGTTTAATTTTAAAATCAATTGTATTTCTTTGTATAACTTACATCGTTTTTAGGGTTCCGTACCCGAAGGGTGCAAACTGGACCCTATTACTGAGACTCCGCTGTCTGTCCATCTGTCTGTCTGTCACAGGGCTCTATCTCTTGAACCGCAATAGCTAGACACTTGAAATTTTCACCGATTATGTATTACTGTGGCCGCTATAACAACAAATACTAAAAATAAGAAAAAGTTAAAAATGTAAGGAGGTCGTCATACAAAAAACGTGTTTTTTCAGCGTTTTTAACTCGATCTTTATAATGGCATTAACTAGATACTTGAAATTTTCATAGATTATGTATAATTATGACCGCTATAACAACAAATACTAAAAATAAGATAAAGTTAAAATTAAAGGGGTCGTCATACAAGAAACGTGTTTCTTCAGCGTTTTAAAACATTGTACGGTGGTACGGAACCCTTCATGTACGAGTCCGACTCGCACTTGCCCGTTTATTTGCTTTAGTTATGCTAATTATTTGAGCAAAGAAGCAGCCAGCCATCTTATCACCAGTGGCGGCGATCAGGCGCGGAGTTAGCTCATTATGGAAGGCCCTCGCGCTGGGGCCCCATGGTCCAAACAATTTCACACCAAACGGCAAAAATATGTTAGCCTCACTGAAAGACTCATATTCGCCGATAGAAAATATCATTCACTACAAAGAAAAAACAAGAACTAAAATAAGAAATTTTAAGACAAGCTAAGGACTATCTCGATCACATCACCTTTGTTAAGCTTAAAATTTATTTCAAAGAAAACGCCTTAAGGCCGTACCTGAGTTTTCCGGGTTTGGTTCGGTTCCAACTTTGAAGGGTTATCTAGGACTTGGTAGTAGCAGAATCTTAAATAATGTCTCCGTTTTCTTTGAAATGATTTATTTTAAATGGGGGTAGCACTGGACCCCGGAAAATTCAGGTACGGCCTTAAGTTTACTAGTGTATGAAATGGAGAAGGCATGGCGGTTTGCCATTGCCTCTATTATATCTGCCAAAAATAGTCATTCTTTGCGTCTCTTCCCATACAGTGACACCGGCAAGAGCCTAGGCTGGCTCTTAAATGTAGACAGACAGACCACTTGTCAGATTTTCCTATTCCGCAGTCTTCGACATCCTCGCTTATGTGAATGGGTATATAACTTTACATCCATATAACTTTTTAATTTATGCACCATTAATTCAGGCGCAGTAGAGTAATTAAACCAATAATTACTTTCGTGTGATGGACAATTTAAGAGCATGCAATCTGTAATGTCCATACGAATTAACCAGTTTTCTCGTCATTTTGCTAGTTTGAGGCGAGCCCTTGGCAGGCTCATTTCTAGGCATTAATTGATCTAAATCAGGTTCAACTCTGAGGCCATTCTGTAGGCCATTCTCAAGTACTTACAGTTTCTTATATGATGTGGTGTACTGACACTAAATCTTAGAACTTTTTATCTGTTCCGGTATTAATTAGTATTAGTATAGTATATAGGTTCCCGTATTATTAGATTCTAAATTACGAATCGAAAATCATCTATTTTTGTTTCTAAATTCAAAATATATATAAATGACGACCTCCGTGGTGTAATGGTCGCTAGTCCGCCAATGCCGAGGGTGTTGGGTTCGATCCCCAGCCAGGGCAAGTTGGATAATAGCCTTTTTAAATTTTCTTGGGTCTTGGGCGTTATTCTGTATATCATGTATCCCATTTTACAAGTAAAAACTTGGTTTGAGGCTAGCTCAATCAGTGTCATTTGTCAATAGTTGAGATATTGTCTGTTGAAACGCACTACCTACATTTAAAGCGATTATTTTGCCATTTTATGTATAATTTAAGTAGGTTTCATGTATAGAACTTTAGTGCAAACATTTACCTTTACATTTTGTTGTATTTATTGTGTCCAACTCATAGATTTCTAGATCTGTGGTACAAACTGATTCCTCATTAGGTAATGTAACTATACTACTGTTTTTAAAGTGATGGAGAATAATTTTTGAGTTGTCTTGTCACTGTAGTCAGTAACTGTGTTTGAGTAGTAACTGCGTTTGTTCAGTGTTTGCGTAATAAACTATGAAAGTATTTGCATTTGACTAGACAATGGAAATTCGAAGAGCTTTCTTCCAACAATATAAAAGTCTAGCAAACACGCTGTGTTACTACAAGAATATTTGTCTGTCCGTTTGTGCGCTTAATGAAAGAGCCTCTCACGACACGGGCATTAACTCTATACCTTTTCACAAAATTAATTGAAACTCGACTCTACGGTGTATGCAAAAGGGTTGAAAAAGTAGTGACGGGTTGGATTGGGCCATGGTAATAGAATATGATGTGTTTGTTTGCTATCCAAGTTTCGAGTCAATTGACTGATCAAATAGAAAGGTTATGACTAGTGTTGTGGCACAATACAAACTGTCGTACGACCGTTTTAGATATTCTGAAGCATCATACATTCTAACTAGAATTTTCACACAAATAACGTATAGATATCACGTTCGTACATACGCGTCCGTGTACGTAAACTAGTAGGGCTACCGTAGATGGACACATTTTCCCCGTATTTTTACAAGCTTTTATTTAACTTGCAATGTATGTTTGTTCGGGTGGAATCTTGCAACTCAATTTTGAAGCAGATATCTTCAACTGATTGAGCTGAAATTTTGCGCGCATATGTATATCACGTGACAATGCAATATTATGATGACTTGGAGCTGATATGATGATGAAGCTGGAAGGTGGCCATAAGAACTCAGTAATAAAACCACGCAACCCCGTTGAGTTTGGGCTTATTTGTTTTGTGTTGACAAGACCTTTGGTCTTATAATAAAAGCTTGTACAAAAATGATTTTTTTTTTAAAACTTATATACTGTATGGTCAAGCTATGTCATATTCATAGCGATAAACCTTATTTTATGTAATTTTTCGTGGGGTAGACAGACCCCAAGGCCATAAGACACGACCCAAAGGCCACATTTAGCGTGACGGTGGGCGTGAAGATAGAAAAAGGGAATCAAAATAGTGATGGGTTGCTAGCCTCATCGCCTCATTTTTGAGATCGAAAATCTGATCCCCATCCCTCGGGAAGAGAAGCAGCTGGGACATTTGACGTTTTTTCTTTTCTTTCGTTTTGACGGAAAAAAGCCTGCTTTTAATTATATACAAATTTTGATATTGATAAAAGGTTAGGTAGAGCCAGGTTCTCGTCAGATTCAATTCACGACATCACAATCGCTAAATATTTCTGTTAGTGTGAAAATATGTGTTACTAAGTATACACAACTGTATATTTTACTTGGATTCGTAATTTCTAAATACCTGTGTAATTTTTCTATGCGTATATAATACTTCTTTGTAACTAGGTTTTTTTTCAACTGACTGTACTAGGTATGGATAAAATGCAAAAATTAGATTTTTAGGCCATATTATAGGAGAAGAAAGAAAAAGCGTGTCTATAGAGTTGTCGATAGAGTTTTTAAGGCAACGTTTGTTATTAATACAATACAATACAATAAAAAAATCTTTATTGCACCAAATAAAAACAATAAAAAATTACAAAGTTTACGGAACTTATAAATAAATAAGGATAAACGTCATTTCATTAAACGTTCTACGACATCCACGGGAAGACTTGGAGTGGTCCTATTCTTCTCTGTCGGGAACCACACGGCGGGCGGGAACCACCGCTTCATATATTGTGTTAATAACAAAATTATTTTGGTTGACGATTGAGGAGTTCGTCGGGTGGTGGGAGTACTCATTGCTAGCGCTTTCGCAAGTTAAGCAACCGTTGTGGTCCGCACTTGGATGGGTGACCACAAGTGGCACAAAAATTTCTCGAACTCCGTGCTTAGGAAGGCACTTAAAGTCGTTGGTCCAGGCTGTCATCAATCAGTCAGTCCGGCAGTCGTTAAGTTATGTCAGATGCCTTTAGGCGGCTTGAAAAATCTGACACCAGTGTTAGCCAGTTACACATACCAAAAACAAACATTGGTTGTTAAGACACAGCATATGGCCCAGCCTAGCTTTAAAAGCGCGCCTTATTACGAAAGGGCTACAACACTAGTGATGTGTCGTGGGCGCGACCTTTGTGCATGATCTCGAGCCCTTCGAATGTGTTGTGAGTTGTGAAACCGTCTCGCGGTGAACGCTAACACGTAACCTAATAGTGCAATATGATTCAGAATCGTGGGGCTTGGACGCTTCGGGTTTGGAAATTTTGACCCAAGACAATACAAATACAAAGATACAAATATAACGATGACAGAAATATACAAAAGTCCAGTTGCTGTTAACCACCGCATCTATGTGGTTTGTAAATTTTGTATTGTCATACTCATATTTGATGCTCACCTGGTTCACCTGGTTCCGTGGGCAATTTTCCGCGCCTAGGCTCTTCTTTTAGGCCCCTTGCACGTGAGGGAGGCATCGACATTTTTCTGTGTCTCCCCTTTTGCGGGCTGTTTTCGTTGTCACTCGAGCCAGCCCAACTCGTCGAGGAAGCGGAGCAATGCAGAGGGTGAGCTGCACGCTTCCGTCAGCGTACTTGGAGATCCCAGGTACTCCTCTCTTGTTGATGCAACGCACGGACACTGCAGTATCACGTGCTTTGCTGTTTCTTCTGCCTCCATGCAGCCTCTGCATAGGGGGCTGTCGGTTATGCCTATAATAAATAGATGTTTGTTTAGAGTACAATGCCCTGTTAGTAAGCCTATCATTTTTTTGAGTTTTACCCTTGGAAGTGTGAGTAGTCGGCGTGAGTAACGTGGATTCCACTCTGGGATGGCTTCCCTTGCTTGCCGACATGTTCCTAGGGTGTTCCAGGCTTGTTGTTTTTCATTGTTAGTGTTAGTTCTGATCCAGGAGCGAATTTGGTTGAAGGGGATGGGGTAGTAGATATTGAGGTCGTGCGAGAAGACACCGGCTCCTACTCCTGTGCTCGTCTTCGAGCCATCGGTGTATACTCTTACCTCATTGGTATTTGAGTTATCATTATTGTCTTCATGTAATTGTATCTTATATTTCTTGTCGAACCAAAATTGTTTTTTGATTCTGTCATATTTGATGCTGTAGAGAAGGTTAACTTAATTTAAACTTAACTTAATTAACTTTAAATTTAAATGGCCGCCACCAGGTGTCGTAATGAGTACCTATATACCTACTGGATCTAAGAAAATATACTGAAACAATTTTAAGGCTGAATTAAGTCCAAGTTACTGAAAAGCTTTCCGGAACCTAATTATATCGATATATTTTTTTGCCTTCCATATAAGTTGACCGATCAGTTGATCCGAATTTTTATGGATATTTTTTTGTTTCATAATTCGTTATAGGTATGTTCCTTGGGGAAAGTTGTTCAGTATCATGGACTGACAATATAAAATAGTTTCAGTATATTTTGCTAAACGTTATATACCTATATGGAAAAAAATAATTTTCGGTCTATGTTTCAACAAATACCAATAATTACCTACGTGGACAGAAATCCCCCTATTTCTCTTGGGCACTTATTTTACATGAGGAATCAATTAAGCCTATCAAATATAAACACCTTTTTGTATAGGGCCCTATTTAAATTTAAGTTACATTTGACAAAAGAGAATGGTTGGATTTGGGTAAAAAGAAAATTGTTAAGAAATTAGAAATGTGGCATTTAATACATATACCTTTATTGAACAAAGGAAAAATAAATGGGCTACTTGTAGTTGGTATCAGATTTTATTTATTTATTTAATTTATTGCACAATAAATTTAAATAAATATAAATTGAAAGTCTTGTAAAAGAATTACTAGTTCATCGTATTGCACTGTACAGACTATCAAATGAAGTAAATACCGAGGTACTAATAACGGCATACTATGGTCTAGTTGAATCAGTACTTAGATACGGTATAATTTTTTGGGGAAATTCTACCAATAAAGATTTAGCATTCAAAATGCAAAAGCGCTATATTCGAGCAATGTTTGGACTACAAAGTACAGATAGTTGTGTGCCACTATTTAAAAAACATAATATTCTAACACTCCCGTCACTATATATACTGGAAGTAGCAATATTTGTGAAAACTAATTCTCATTTGTTTCCTAGTTTATCCGATGTTGTAATAAGAAACCGACGTAAGATATATTGTGATAACTTGTGTCTGCATTCATCTAAAACTGCTTTATTGCATGACAGTGTAGTATGTATGGCACCGAAGATATATAATAAAATACCAAAAGAATATAAAGATTTAAATTTAACTATGTTTAAGAACAAAATTAAGCTCTTTTTGACAGGTAAGTGTTATTATAGTATAAGGGATTTTTTATTTGATAAATTGTATAATTTTAGGAGAAAATAGATAAATATGTATGTAAAAATTTTGCTATACCCGAAAGGGTTAATAAGAAGGACTATATTTTAATTATAAGACAACACTGTACTCTTATTAAGCAAATAAAGAATTTGATTTGATTTTATTTGAAAAAAAATAAAATTAATGTACAAAAGGTATAACCTTAACGCTAAGCGCTATCTACCAGGAAATACCTTTGGGATGTTATCTTACAGATTTTCGGATACCTACTGAATGACTGAACTATAGAGTTCAGTCATTCTAGATCGCAATGTATGGGAAAATTGGCAAAACTAATGTTGTATTTTTAAACTAGAATGACTCAACTACTAATGCACTATATGGTTATAATCCTTAAATATGTGCATGCTGAGTTGACGGATCCGAGTGGATACTCATTGAAGGCTCAAGGATTTCCACGGATGGCTGCAATAATGGCTTGCAATTAGAGTTATTATGATTTCTTGTAATGTTAACTGTTGTTTTGCCGTCCCGGTATGGTCGTAAAATGTGCATTTTAGACTCCGACATGATATTATATAAATATGCATATTAAAGTCGGCGCAGTCCGCTCAATTATCTTAACATATCCGTTTTTAGTTTGGAACTATTTTATACAGATCCTAGTACTTTTATGTTAGTATTAAAGTTGATGTAAGACATATTAAAATGAATACAGAGAAAAGTGCATTCAAATTAAGCTTTGTGTTACTTTATCTTTTACTTATGTATGTATTAGGCTTTAAGTCCGCCATTACACTTGTATTTGTGTATGAAGTTAAATAAATAAATAGATAAATAAATAAATGTATATTGTTTTTAATTCTTAAATTTTTTCGCATGACTTTCTCCTTTCTTCATTAAAAATTCTATTAATTTTTATACTTACAGATACATTATCACGTCTTTATCCCTAATGGGGTAGACAGAGCCCAGGGCTGGAAGACCCAAAGGCCACATTTAGCGTGAAAAAAGGAATCAAAATAGTGATGGGTGAAGCCGCATCGCCTATTAACATGAATCAGATTCTCGAACATTCTCTTGATCGACTTTTACGATCTGCGCGAGAAAAGTAGCAGCTGGTACATTCTAAGTTATTTCTTTTCTCATAAACCAGCATTAAAAATATTTATAATACAGACAAAAACATTTGAATATCAAAGGGATAGCCGTGTGGTTCCCGGCAGAGTAGAATAGGACTACTCCAAGTCTTCCCGTGGATGTCGTAGAAGGCGACTTAGGAAACACAAGCTAAACAAAGCTTATAAACATCAATGAGACCTCTCCAACCCGCCTGGCCAGCGTGGAGAGTGTAGGCCAAATCCTCTGACTGCTCTGGCTAATATATGGGTCTGGTTGTACAGAGAGGGTCGTGCGCCTGCAGTGGACACTAAAAAAGACCTGATAATGATGATGATTACAAAGAGAGAGAGAGAGACTCCATAGAGTTGAAATACTTATACAAGTTTCTTTGACAACCGACTCCAACATCGAAAAATATATTATATACCTACGCATGAAATTCAAGCCTGGTTGGCTCTACCGAACTGTTCACGTGAGGCACGCGTGAAATAATCATGATGCACATCTAATTGTTTTACCTCAGGTTCGTTGACAGTGACAGCCTACAATGCTCACATATGGCCTGATACATTGTTAACAGCACTCAGGTGGACCCTACCTGGCCCGGTTCTAATTGGTCACTTGACGGAGGTTTGACGGTTTTTGTCCCGCGTTTGCCGGCTGATTGCAAGGCTCGGTAGACTTTTTGTTCAATAAGCAGTATTTGTTTGGCCATTTCAGTAATTGCGCCACCGGCTATAATTCTGTTATGATAATTGCCTGCCAGGCGAAATAACACGAGATTTTTCCATTGTTTTATCTTTTACTAGCAGTCCACCCCGGCTTCGCCCGTGGTACACACATAGCCTATGTCACTCGGGAATAGTGTAGCTTTCCAACGGTGAAAGAATTTTTTAAATCGGCCCAGTACTTTTTGAGCCTATTCATTACAAACATACAAACATACAAAAATAGGTACAAATCTTTCCTCTTTATAATATTAGTGTAGATGTAGAAGTGTAGATTATTACGATATGCTGTAGTCTCGTTTGGTTTTCACAAATTGATTTTAGCTGATTAATTAGGATATAGATACGGATACACTATCACGTTTTTATCCCTAACGGGGTAGACAGAGCATAGGGCGGTAAAGCCCAGGCCACTTTTAGCGTAATGGTGGGCATAAAGGTGGAAAAGGGAAATCATAATAGTGATGGGTTGCTAACCGCATCGCCTATTCATATGATTCGGATTCTCGCCCATTCCCTCGATCTGCTTTTACGGTCTGCACGGGAAGAGAAGCAGCTGGTACATTCTATGTTTTTTTCTTTTCTCCCAGACCAGCGAAGAAGAGATCAGCGAAGATTAATTAGGAATAAAACAAGATATAGTTTCAAACCCCAGTTACGGGAAGATTCTTGTTCTTGTTTATGCCTTTTATTATGCTTTTATTAGATACTCTATACGATATGATTTGAAATATTTTATTTTTTAACCGACTTAAAAAAGGAGGAGGTTATCAATTCGACTGTATGTTTTTTTTTAAATGTATGTTTGTTACGTGATATCTTCGCCAATTGTGAACCGATTTTGATGATTCTTTTTTTATTTGATTTTTTATACCTCATTTGTTAAGGTGAACAAGGGAGGAAAGGTGAGGTGTAACAAATGAGGTATCGTGGCGGCACCCTGGTTTGCTTGTTTGATTTTTATGTATGTGTTTATTTTTATTTTATTTTATTTGTTTGGTTGGTATCCTAGGAAGACCAGCGTTGTGGTCGGAGGGCCACAACATTATGCTAAGAGGAGGCCATTTTGGTATAGGCACAGATATAATTTTGGATAGTGAGAACTGTTATTATAATTGTGTGTATGTGATATATCAAATAAACTATTTTTCTTTCTTTATCGTTGGAACCTATCATGGATATCATAGAAGATACGAGGAAACATGAACATACATACATACATTAGCGGAGAAACACATAACCCTGTTTTTTGGATTCGCCGTAGTCGGGTAATAAACATATTTAAGAGCCCGTACTACCTTAAAGTTCTTAGAGCGATCTTAAATATTATCAATATTAACGAAATACTCACTTTGAAATAAAAACACAGCAAAGTTCAGGACTCACTCTAAACATAATAAGTCTCGAAAACACGATTGCTTAAAATTTTTTCGATAGAAAAACATTGCGAAGTTGCCTCCAAATCACCTCACAATTATACTAAAACAGAAAGTATTTAAGAAATACAATAAATTAGCACTTGTAACTTTTGATTATAATTGTATTAAACATAAGGCAGTAATCATATGTCTTACTTTTTAAATAACTTTTAAATATTCTTTGTAAAACGAAAAAAAACCTCAAAACCAGAACCAGCCTCATTGACCCACCGCTATTCCCGACGCCCCGCATGGCTCGCTGTCTCGTTTTGGCTAGAGTAAGTTTGTGTGCGTGGAAGCGGTAGAAAAAATTTAGATTATTGACATCAGGCGCCCTCTTAAGTCTTTTGAAGATGTTTTGTAATATGTTTATAGTGCCTCTTCAACATTTTCACACTGTTCCGTGTTTTGATTACATTTTTACGCAATTTTTGAAGTGAAAACTTCTTTAGCGGCGTTGTGCACTTTTTTTTGTAATGGGTAAAAAATGTTAAACTCGCGTCAGGACACGTGTCCTGATCGAAAATTCGTAAGACGGATGGAGAGTAGATAGCCGGCGCGGCGTAGGAGAGGAAGTATCCCCTCTCTTTCTACGGCGCGGCGAAAATGTATGCCTGCGCCTGCTGTTTCGTTTAGCTGAGAGATAAACTTTTTAATGTAATATAAATTGTCATGTTTGTGTACGATAGCGCAATAAATAAATATTGTATTCTACCACATAAGTGATAGTGCTTTTATACAGATAATTAAAGCAATTCGTGCAGAATTATTCCCTAACCATTCCAAAATATCAAAAATGCACAACGTTAATATTCAAGTTTTCACTTCTGCCGGCACTCCCGGAGTGCAACCCGTCGTTTTTTTTTAAATGTTACTGACAGCGAATAACCTCAATCGTACTCATTAAGTGCCTAAGAAAACAAACTTATGTAACGAGTTATTATAACAACATGACAAAATGGTCAAGCGGCCTAAATGACAGCCATTCGTCAGTTTATGTCAAATGAAGTTGAGAGTATCGCGGTTAATAACCCGGGCTTGAAAAACGACCCTTAAATGGACAAACAAGTGGGTAATTGCAAAAAAGCTAGCCATTGTCAGGCGGCTGTATTATCATATCATTACTTTCTGCTTCGGCGTGGTTGGTTCACTAAAGAAAGGGCTAATAAGGCTTCGGATAGGAATGTTATTTTTGTAGTGTTTTGATGACTTTATTTTTAATATGGGTGCCAATGGGACCCCATTACTAAGACTTCGCTGTCTATCCGTCAGTCACATGGCTCTTTCTCTTTAACCGTAATAGCTAGACGCTTGAAATTTTCACCGATTATGTATTAATGTGGCCGCTATAACAAAAATTAAGATAAATTAAAGGAGGTCGTCATACAGGAAACGTATTTTTTTCAGCGCCATAAAACATTGTACGGAAGTACGGAACTGTTTATGTACAAATCCGACTCGCACTTGACCGGTTGTTTTTATTTATGTAGCAGGAAATATTTCTGAGGGTCTTGTGTCCAACAGTGGACTTACTGCGGTTGAAACGATGATATGTGAAATCACAATGTACCTACTTGCAGGTCAGTTTTAAACACTTCCACTGCTGAAAACGCACCGTATGTGTTTTCCTCTTTGGAAAAACACACGTGTTGCATTTTTCAGCAGTGGAAGTGTAACTTATACCACCCATTACATATATTTCCCACGTAAGCACTAAGGATGCATCGTAGCCATAGTCCGATTTATCAAAGACTAGCTGTGCCCGCGACTTCGTTCGCGTGGTTGTCGGAACGTAATGTTATATAGCCTAAAGCCTTCCTCTATAAATGGACTACCCAACAAAAAAAGATTTTTTCAAATCGGACCATTAGTTCCTGAGATTAGCGCGTTTAAACAAACAAACAAACTCTTCTGCTTTATAATATTAGTATAGATAGATACGCACGTTTTTTATCTTTCAACTCTTGTCAGGTTTCTCTTTTTAACCGACTTCAAAGAAGGAGGAGGTTATCAATTCGACCCGTATATTTTTTTAGTATGTTACGCGATATTTCGGCAATTGTAAACCGATTCTGATGATTCTTTTTATTTGAAAGCCTTTACTATTAAGTTGGTCATAATTAATTTGGTGAAGAACTTTGGAGATTTGGAACAAATTAAGTCGGTTACTTATGATATTCGTTAAAAATGTGATTTTAAATTATGTGTTTCTACATAAAGTACCTTTATTGTTATTCTAGTGAATGACTTACGTATTTTCCCGTAAATTTTGTCCCGTTTTTGTCGAAATAAGAAGAAATTCGAAAAAAATTTATGAAATTAAAACAGTGAATAGGTATGAAACATTTGTGAACATGAATGATTCCACCGGTGCGTAAACGTGAAACGAAAAATGTAAAAATGAGTTTATTTTCGCCAAAAAATTTAAATCTACGTAAAATCATATACATTTCTTTATAATATATAGTTTAATGGCGACTGGTGTCTGTAGAAGGCTGGGCTTGCATCACAGTTCACCAGTGCTCTCATACGAGTAAATGTATGTGAATCATACATCTGGGATAAATAAAAGTACCTTATAAGATAATTATTGACTATGAAATAGTTTTGAACCATCAAACTAGAGTAGTTAAACACCTATGTGCCAAAGATAGATCGTTGTTGAATCAAAAGGTGTTCAAAGTAGGAAAATTGGCAACAAGACGCAGACAAAATTGGTTTAAAGCTGTCCGAGCGAAAAAATAACACATGTAATTAAGAAACGGCACCTGTTTTAAAAAAGCTGCGAACAAAATTGATCGAACACCGAATGGGCAGCCCCGAGTCTACTTTATGCACAACCGCGATGTCACTGTTGCATTTTAATTAACTATTAAAGAATACCGTTGCATAAACAATACGGCTTGACGTTGAAATATTCGCGATGATTGATAACACACATTGTCCTGTGCTCATTAAGCAGCCATCTCACACGAATGTGGTGGCCTCTTCTTGTGACCGGTAATAGGACCTACTAAAACTTGGATATAGGCCGAGAATAGAGAATCCTTATTCAGAAAAACTTTTGTTCGTTCACTGAATATTTTTGTAGAAAAAGTTTAATTTTTTTGTACAAGCTTTTATTGTGAACCCTTAAAACTTATCAAGGCAGTAATCACCCGATGGGCTTGCGTCGTTTTATTACAGGAGTCCTATAGGTACCTTCTAGCTCCACCATCAGATTATCATCTTATCATAATAATATTGCATTGTCATATGATTTACAATAGCATAAAAAATTTCATTTCAATCAGAAATAGGGAAGTGGCCAAAAAACAACAACTGACCCAAAAAACAAAAGCTTGTAAAAATGGCTGAAGTGTTTTGAATGAGACTTAGTCCACGAGAAGACCGTGGTACCTGTAGTTCGGAATATATATTATAAATAGATTTGGACGGATTCGTGACTAAAAACTAGCTTGTGTCATATATACAGAATATACCCCCAGTGGATCGCGAGTGTCGCAGTCGCGACCCACACGTTGTAAGACACTGGTATAGCAATTTAGACCATGCAAGTCATCGTTTGCTTCAATGTAATAGTATGCAAGACACTACACTACACTACACTACAATTGTAGTGTCTTAATGGGCTAGAAAAATTACAAAGATATTTCAATTTTCAAGTAAATTTTCGATCAAAGCAGTTGAGCACAACGGGAGTCCACCTCAAATTCCTCAATGAATACATTAGGGTTGTACCTAAATGGGCATTATTCGCTAACGGGTCGTAATACTGCGTTATCTGCGATCTGGAGGTACGACTATGACCACATCTCCCGTAATGAGCGGATGGTATCGCCGCCCGAGGTTAGAGTTAAGAACCACTCGCTGATAGAAAATTATGTATTATGATAAAGCAAATTGCGTTTGGCGGTAATCTTTCGGCGGTTCGTATATTACACGGTTTAACAGCCAGCCTAATCGATACCTCGATACTGATATTTATGGCGCCGCTATTCAGTTGTAGAGATACACATTCACATCTTTCTTCCTTACAGGGTAGACAAAAGCAAGGGTCGTAGAGTCAAAGGCCACGTTTAGCGAGTATGCTTATACAAAGTGGAAGGAACATACCCGTAATAAATTGAACCACGGGCTATACTAGATCACTAAAGTTTAAATAAATTAAAATAACAGTCAAAAAACCAAAAGAATATTCGACATTCCCATACAAATCGCCCGGGCGGCCGCACACTTTTGTATGGAAAAGTCGAAAATTATTTTTGTTTTTTGGCTGTTGTTTTAATTTTATTAAACTATAATGGTCTAGTATAGACCGTGGTTTGATTTATTACGGGTATGTCCCTTCCACGTTGTATAAGTAAATAAAGATAAGGACATCATCATCAGGTCTTTTTTAGTCTCCACTGCAGGAGCACGACCCTCTCTGTACTACCAGAGCTATATATATTAGCCAGAGTAGTCAGAGGATTTAGCCTACACTCTCTACGCTGGCCAGACGGGTTGGAGAGGTCTTCACAGAGGTCGACAATATAGATGAAGAACAGGAAACAGAATATAGAGACAGGTTGCTGGCAACTCCTCAATACATAAAGAATAGATTTTTATACAGTCACAATATCATTTTTTTATCCCCAACGGGGCAGACAGAGCCTAGGGCCATAAGACCCGAAGGCCACGGTTAGCGCCTATACATGATTCAGATTCTCGCCCAGTATCTCGATTGGCTTTTACGATTTGCGCGGGAAGAAAAGCAACTGTACTTACATTCTACGTTTTTTCCTTTCCAGCATGGAAGATTTGTAGATGTCATGTTTTAGCCATTTTCTTGGTCGACTCCTTCGACCGGCACGAGAGGTTTAGCTGATATACTGTTCATTTTTTCTTTTTTCCAAAGGACAGCCTGGAAACCTTTTGGACATACGTCATACGTAACAAACAGGAATGCATCGTTGTTTTTAACCGACTTCAAACAAGGAGGAAGTTCGACCGTTCGTTCGATCAATTCGACCGCGCGATATCTTCGCCAATTGTGGACCGATTTTGATTATTATTATTATTTGAAAGCCTTTACTTTCAAGTTGGTCCCATATTAATTTGGTTAAGACAGATGAAGAACTTTGGAGATATGGAAGAAACTACTCAAAGGAAATGAAGTCGGTTGTTTGTTTTTGGTAAAACATTTAATCATCTTTTATAACTTTACTTTAGTGTGATTTCACATAATAAATACTTATCGCAGAAAAAGTTCACATCCAATAACAGATGCTACTCGTATGTAAGCCAGGGCTGGTTAACGATACCAAATTCACACTAAAAGTAACGTTAAATAACGTTATTTTCATACAGGTATTAATAGTAACGTTATAAGGGGTATCGATAATACAGTTATAAAACGATAAAATAACGTTATCAATTAACGATATAAGTAACGATACTTTTTTCAATACTTGTAAAATATTATATAGGTAAGTGTATTAAATCGCGCTGGAAATCGAAACCGAGGTAGCACAGACTATAACGACTTCCGTGTAGCTCTAGTAGCCAACTAGACAAACTCTTATCAATATATTCTGTCAAATATCAGAAAGAAATACAGTCTTAACAATACCTTTTACCGTTAATATCATTGGTAACGTTATCTGATTTATCGGTAAATGGTTGTAAAAATACCGTTACCCAGCATAACGTTATCTTAGCTGATAACGTTAACGCCGTTTGACAGAATTAACGTTACCAGATTTTTAACGGTATTCCAAGCCCTGATGTAAGCGCTAAAATATTTAGGTATATAAGCGATACGATAATAACCTACAAGTCCATTCTACTAGGCACATCACATAGTTGTTTCCACCTCAGACACCTCAGAAATGAATTTCTGGCCTGGCCTGGAAAATGGCCTTTGGATCTTGCAGCCCTGGGCTCTGTCTGCTTAGAGCCGCAAGACCCGAAATGCTTTGTCTGCTCCATTAGAGATAGAGACGTGATAGTGTAGTATAAGTATAAGACCGCGAAAGGGGCAGCCCGTAGACCGCAATTTGAATATAATGGCGTGTGATTTGAACTAAGGATTGGGTCTTCAATATCGGACGTGTGGTCACCGTCGTACGCAATGTAGATGCAAAATAGCGGATTACAGGTTTGCTTTATCGAAAATGCAAGCTGCGTCCATTGACAAGATTGCTGCGGGACACAGCAGTTAGTATCAATTACAATGTATATGTAAGCTTCTATGGGAGTTTATAGTACAGTCAACAGTAAGGTAAAGTTGCTTTTTGCACACCTTTATTCGGCATTAGTGGCTTTATTGTATTTGGGTGATGTTTAAAAGAGCACCAAGATTTTTCAATACGAACAATTTATACTTTCTTGGATTTATCAAAATTTTTTATAAACTTGTGTTAAGGGGATACATGAATGATACTTTGGAAAGCTAATGATGATGTTGATAATGATGATGATGATAAAGGGGATACATGAATTTTTCCGGGTCCAGTGCTGCCCCCATTTTAAAGTGAGAACGTTAAGCTTTTCTTAGCAATTTTGCGGAAAACGGCCACTTTTGGCAATTTTATAATAATTACATATCTAGTTATAACGGTTCAAGAGATAAAGCCCTGTGACAGACGGACAGACAAATAGGGTCCCGTTTGCTTTGGGTACGGAACCTTAGGGTTCCGTAGGATGTATAACTTTTATTAGTAAAAGTTATACATTAAATGGGGTCGTCATACAAAAAACGTATTTTTTTGCGTTTTTAAATAGATCTTCATAATGTGATTAACTAGATACTTGAAATGTTCACAGATTATGTATTACTGTGGCCGCTATAACAACAAATACTAAAAATAAGATAAAATTAAAAATTAAAAGGGATCCTCACACAAGAAACGTGTATCTTCAGCGTTTTAAAACATAATACGGAGGTACGGAACCCTTAATGTACGAATCCGACTCGCACTTACCCGTTTTTATTATGAAACAAGATACATAATATATTCGCTTTAAAAGTACTTTCCTTGAATATAACTCCGAGGTTCAAAATCAACCTGTATATGTACTCCCGATTAAGTTATCACCGAAAATATATTTTAGATAGATTATAGACACAATGAAAAAAATAACCTTACGTGTAAATCAGCTAGCAGAAATTTAATTTAGTTTTTTTTTCTATACCCTGTATGTCCCATTTGCACGTACTAATTACTGACACAGCAAAATGTATCAAATCAAGCTACACAAAGACAGCACAAAGGCGCACTAGGCACACTGACGGGATAATGCTGAGCTTAATAGAGCATCAGTTTGATTGACTCCGCAATTAGAAACCTGCGCCTTGTAGACTGGTCTGTGAACGATGATGGTGCAAATGTACCATCACTTACACATACATACTTGAAAGGCTGAGTCAGTCCGTCAATCTGAACAACTTTTCTTTTAGGATAAGGTAATGCTGGTTTCTTGAAAGCTGTATCGTCCCTTAAAATATGATTTGACCGTTCGCGTACTATATATACTCTGTATATTATAGATACTGTCGTATGTGGTTACAGTTTTTCGAAAAAAAAAATCATTTTTCTGTAAAAGGTTTTATTGTAAGGCCTAAGTACTAAACAAGACAAAAAAAATCTGGTAAATTAAAATAAAATAAAAGTAATAAGCCCAAACTCGATGGAGTTGCGTCGTTTTATTACAGGGTTCCTATAGCCACCTTCCAGCTCCATCACAGAACAGCTTCTTTCTGCTAATAATATTGCATTGTCATCTCATTTACATTAGCATACAAAATTACATCTCAATTTGAAAACGGGAAGTGGCTCAAATTCAACAAATAAACAACAACAGACATGGCAAGCTCAATAAATACACGGGCAAGTGCGAGTCGGACTCGTACATGAAGGGTTCCGTATCACAGTACAATGTTTTAAAACGCTGAAGAAACACGTTTCTTGTATGACGACCCCCTTTAATTTGTAACTTTATCTTATTTTAGTATTTGTTGTTATAGTGGTCATAGTAATACATAATCGGTGAAATATGTCGGGTGTCTAGCTATTACGGTTCAAGGGATAGAACCCTGTGACAGATCGAGTTAAAAACGCTGAAAAAAACACGTATTTTGTATGACGACCCCCTTTAATTTTAGTATGTTTTGTTATAGCGGCCCAGTAATACATAATCGGTGAAAATTTCAGGTGTCTAGCTATTACGGTTCAAGAGATAGAGCCCTGTGACAGACGGACAGACGGACAGACAGACAGCGGAGTCTCAGCAATAGGGTCCCGTTTGCACCCTTCGGGTACGGAACCCTAAAACATTGGCGCAAGTCCTATACTTTTGAGGCATCATCTGATGGTGTAAGAAGAGTCGATCAATCATTCTTTTATTTTCTTTTTTAAGAAATACGATATCTCGTATTTCCACTTAAACAAAATAATTAAAACTTTTTGAGTTTTATTTACTAGTTAAACTGCACAACTACAGAAAAGCTCCCACCAGAGACTTCCTGGCTGGTGTTGGAACGTGTCGAGAAAACCGAGTTAGGTGGCGTCACGCTGATATGGATCTTTGCGACTGCGGTACCATTTAGTTGATGGACCACTTTCTGTCGTGTCCAAGCTGCCCTACGTCATGTACAGTAGAGGACCTTAATGAGGCTGACAACAAAGGGATTGCCGTGGCGACATAATGGTCAAAGATGATTTTAAATTGAAGCTTCAGTTTCGACTCGATAAGAAAAGAATAAAGAAGCAATATAAAAGAACTCACAACGGTTTTCCAAATTGCCTAGGTTCCAAACTGTTCATCACAAAACTAGCAAATTATACTTCTTTCTTCTAAAACCTAACAAAAAGGGATACACATACAAACATGATTTCATTCGTAGCCTGCCTCACACATACTACGGTTTCAGAATTCGGTTTCCTGATTAGGAAATCAGATTCGGAAATCCATGAGACTAACGCAAATGTTTTTGATTTTAAACTGAATATGAGGTTTATTTCAGATCGGAATAAATAAGAACGTGTGCGCCTTGTTGAACATTATATATGTAAGCAGAGCATTCAGGTTTCTGAATCTGAATTCCTAATCAGGCAGGTCTCACCATCATTTTGCGCTCCTAGAGGACATAAAAATTAATTGTCTACGACGCGACTTCAACTGAAGGCGAGAACGAAGAAGAAATAGTGAAGCCTACGTTTATTGCCCTATAATTAAGATCGTTCGTTACTTAAACCATTACCCAATAAAGCTTATCATCGCCATGTACCATATACCTAATTGGCTAATATTTCCTGTCAGCCCATTCAGGGCGAAGTAACAAGCAATGACCTTTACCATCGACAAGAACACATTTCCACTCGGCATAACTCATTCTCCGGTCCACTCATAAACTACCAACCTCTGACCGCAACGTTCCAGGTTCGATTCCTGTCACATAAAACATAGGTTACAAATGAACTTGCTACATCATTAAGAATACTAGCTTTTGCATTCATTATTTATCTCTGGGTGTTCGTTCGCTTGGTATCTAATATCTATCGTGAGAAACATTACATTGTCATATTCGGTGATGTATAGTCAGTAGTTATTTTTAAGATAACTATTACTGTGACTATGTGGGCTTTTTCTCTTTCTATAATAATATTGTTAGTTTGTTTAAGTATACTTTTTTCCAATACATCAATAGCTGAAGTTATTACTTTATAATAATATATTAAGATATTTTTCCATTACGCAGATTTGTCGAGCAAGCATATACAAAGTGGAAAGGACTTACCCGTAATAAATCGAACCACGGGCTATACTAGATCATTATAGTATAATGAAATTAAAATAACAGTCGAAAGACCAAAAGAAAATTAGACATTCCCATACAAATTGCCCGAGCGGCTTCACACTTTTGTATGGAAATGCTGAAATTTTATTTTTGTTCTTTGGCTGTTATTTTAATTTCATTATACTATAATGATCTAGTATAGCCCGTGGTTCGTTTTATTACGGGTATGTCCCTTCCACGTTGTATAATATGAATTCTGTGGATTAAGTTATATTTTACATTCTCTTACGTGATGTAATACGAATATAAATAGACTTCTTATATAAAAAAGTGATCAATAAATATTCGTAATTTACCAGTGCTATGTATATATAATGGTATGAGAAATATTTTAAAATTAGAGATTTAAAAAAAATAAAGTTCATATTTGTTTAACCTTAGAAATATACTTAATATATAAAATAAGTATTGATTGATTTAAATATGAGATAAAAATTAAAGTACGTAGACTAAGTCACGACAAAGATATACAAAAACGTATATGAATATAAAATATGGTTGTCTGATTGTAATTTGAGTATAAATAATAAGAAGCAATGTTTATTTTATCAATGTAATATTTCTTGTTAGATAGAGGCACGTGTAGGTCATATACACTATGATCGCTATCATACAACAAGGCTGTTAGCGATTGAAAGAATATTATCTTAAGTACCAACGACATATATATGAGAAGTGTGTTAAGCTGTCGTTTAAATAAGATGGAAGGATGATTCTTTTTTGGATGATTTCTTTTTGATAGTTTTTTTTTATTTGAGTGATGAAATTGTTTATTTATAAGTTCTTTTTAATTTTAAGATTAGTATTAAGTTTTAGATAAAGTTTAGTTTAGTTTATATTTATAGTTATACTTAGTTTAAAAATGTTATTTATGAATTAATGATAGTTTTAGATGGTAGGGGATATTAAAATGTCGATTGAGATAGATATTATAGTTAAGTATTACATAGTTAACGTAAAAATAAATAGCACTATAGTAAATAAATGGAACCAGGAGAAAGTCTTCCGTCGAAGTCGAAGTCGAAGAAATGCTTCCGATTCTCTCCATCTTACATTTTCCCTTGACACTGATTAACACAAAAAATTTAAACAAGTTTTATAAGAAAAATATACAGGCTGACTTTTTAAACACTGTCCAAATTTTTGGAGCAAATTCAGTCCATGATACTGAATTACTTTCCGTAAAATAAAATTTTTTCGTCCTCACATACAAAATCCGACTGTCTGTGCGCTGATTTGTATGGGAGGACGAAAAATTTTTATCGATTTTTAATAACTTTTTTTGTACAAAGTAGTTCAGTATCATGGACTGAACTTGCTCCAAAAATTTGGACAGTGCTCAAAAGTCACCCTGTATTACATTATTAATATTTATTCAATAAATAAAAAAATAATCAATAAAACTATTTAACTAAGAAAAAAAATTATAAAAAAGCTCACTTTATCAGCAATATCAGCATATCACATCAAACCTAAGACCATAAACAAAGAAAAGAATATCCTAGAGTTACCCTACCATAGATTTATCAATTGGCCACGGTTCCGTACCAAGGAATTAATTCCTGGCTTGCGCGATATAACGTCTAATATTAACACCTAGGACCCTATTACTGGTCATTTCGCAGTCCCATAGCTACTAGTTACTCCTAAAATGACGCTGTAACGATCGAGCATGTAATTTAGCTTCAATCCACCGTGCTATGTTATTAGGTGTCCATTTTTGTACTGGTTTTATGTATTTGATTGATTGATTCATGGTAGGCGTATGAAAAACAAGTTCATTGAATAAATTCAGAGGAAAATAATTTTTATTTGTATAAAAAGAGTTTTATGGGGCATTATTTTATTCATTTATTAATAGAATGAATAAAAGAGTGTTTTTTGTTACCCATAACCCATAAGTCGAAAATAAATGATGATAGGTACGTCATGCTATACATTGTATAATTTAATAACATGTATAGTATACAATATACATTTGTTAGAAACAAGTTTTCTTCTAAAAATATTGATGTAAGATCAACATTATATCAGTTTCTCGGAAGTGGTATTAGGGAATAGTTTTTTTTTAATGTTCTGAGGTTTTTGACGTGATGAGCTGTTGAAATTGATCATTTTATATATAAGTTTTTCTTAGAAAACTTGTTTTATTTTTTAGAAATACTTAAATAAATTAAGACTTTTCAAAAAGGGAGTGTAATTCTTCAGTATTGTCAACGCACAAGTGCTAATTTTGGTATTAAATAGATACAGGTCGTGTCATGTAAAAAGAACGCTGGCGATTTATCGATCTATTTAATGAATATTATAACTAATATACTTACCTTTGTGCGCGAGTGTACCCATGCGCAAACACACCCCTTAACTTTCTTCCAACCTTTCATTTTACATGACGCGACCTATATCTACTATTTAGGTACTACCACAGAAGACAGTAAGGGTATTACATAGTACTAAAGTAATCACTACTAAGTTCTAAAAAAAACCTTTGTTTGTATAATTCACGGAACCCTAAAAAGTTTGCCTACCTATAAAGAACCAGTTTAATAATTTGAAATGTCCAAAACCAGCACGCGGGTGAAATTCTGATACAGCCGTCCATTCCGGGAATGCGAACGAAATCGAAAATCTGGACCAGTTTTTTAGATGCACGCTTTATTTTCAGGGACAATACACTCACTTTCAATGAATGGGCCGAATCTGACGTCCAGTGGATTCAATAAACTTTGGAAAGTGAAATATGGTCGTGCGATGTTGTTTTGCTAAAAAACCTGACTTATGTTGGTTTGTGTTGTTATCATGTTATTCAATAAAATCATGTTATTGAAGCGGTGGTGGCGAAGTGGTTTAGGCACAATTCACATTGAAGCGGAATCGAGGCAAATTAAAAGAAATTCACAGGGTATAATAACTTCTATAATCTAGGAGAGTATAAGTACAAATTAGCATGAAGAAAGAAACTCCGGTGTGAATTCCTGCGTATTCCACGGAATTCCGCGAAAGTTATTTTCGTTGACACAATTTTTTACATTACTAAATTGACATAGGGGTCAATATGCTTTGCAGTTGAAAGTTGAGCCTTAGAACTGGCTCTGCGTCTGTGGAGCACGTGTTCAATCCTCACTAGGCGCAATTTGTGTACCTCTGAGTTTGTTTGTACTCATGTACGGTCATTTCCAACTACTACCACTTGCTTCAGGTAAAGGAAAATATCGTGAGAAAATCTGTACCACAGAATACATTAAGAGTACAAACAGAATGGAATCTCCCAGCGTCTCCCGCAATTTGGGGACTCTCCGCCAAAATATGGAGACGCTTCGCTCGCTCAGTCATTTATGATAGAATTTCACATTAGGTTAGTTTTCATAATTCATTTATTTCCTAGAATTTAATGCAACTAGCATTTTATCTCTCATTTTATATTTAACTAGCGGCCCGCCCCGGCTTCGCACGGGTATGTATTATACATATAAACCTTTCTCATGAATCACTTTATCTATTAAAAAAAACCGCATCAAAATCGGTTGCGTAGTTTTAAAGATCTAAGCATACATAGGGACAGACAGTGGGAAGCGACTTTGTTTTATACTATGTAGTGATTAGGTACATCATTATGCCTCCTATTTCTAATAAAAACACATTCAAAACAAAAAAAACCGCATCATACTACAAAAGAGTGATTTGCATCGTTAAGCATCAAAGTCGTATATTGAATATGCGCAGGAGCAGGATGCCACTGTCATAGTTAGCCTCTGTTTAGCGGTTAATTATATAAAGTACTCACCGGTTTTGTATTCTTTACGCATAAAGCGTCGGTAGTGGCTACCGCAATTGCTGTGTCTATACAGCTATAAAATATTACCGATATTCTGCAAAAAATAAACTAAAAACCAACATTAACTCAAACGAATTTAAATCTTACATCTACAGTAATAAATTCTAAATTCCTGTGACGGTTAACGTAGAGTTAAGTTATACAGGGTTGTCACAAACGGGTGCAGTGTTCGGTGCGTTTGCAGCTGCGTTGGTTGACTGATAGCATGGACGTGTGACTTGCAATGGACGGTACTATTCTTTATTGCCACCATTTTGGTATTTATGAAATTGACGCGGTGAAACAATGGTTGCTGTGCAGACCAGGGTCATAAAATCTTCTAGCTTTATTTATTTACTTCAATTTTGAATAGGTATGGTTTATAGATTTATTACATAGCGACAGACAGAGACGAGTCGAAGGAGTCGAAGAATAAGGGGATGGACTTTGTTCAGTTATAACTGATTGCTAGCTTGTTTACGAGCAATATCACGAAACTCATAAAAGAAATAATATCATTAAAAAAAGGAAAGAAAAAACCGGCCAAGTGCGAGTCGGACTCGCGCACCGAGGGTTCCGTAAAATATATTATGTGATGTAACTAAAAATTTATGGTTTTCGTAATTTTTCCTTTATCTATGCTATAAGACGTTGCTTCGTACCAAATTTCAAGATTCTGAGTTCACGGGAAGCACCCTGTAGGTTTTGATTCCCTTGCAAGTGTCGAAAATTTGCGGCATAAACGGCTGTATCTTTTGATTGCGTTGGCTTAGAAGTTTGATTTTTTCACAGCTTCAAGGGACAGTAGACCTGAGTAATTGATATAAATTTCAGCTTCATACCTCCACGCGTTCCTGAGAAAAAGGGTCTTGACAGACGGACGGACGGACGGACAGACGGACAACAAAGTGATCCTATAAGGGTTCCGTTTTTTCCTTTTCAGGTACGGAACCCTAAAAACATAGTGAAAATACTTAAATGGACAAATAGCGTTTGATTAGTTACAAAATAATATTGTAATAAACACATCTAGACTGTGCTACATTTCAAATCTATTGTAGTATTTAAGTATTTGATTAGAAAAATGGCATAAAAATATAATTATTCAATAAAGCAATAGCATAAAATGAATTTAACTGAATTATACTTGCTAAAGAATAATTAAGTGAAATGAAATTAAACCAATACTAAAAATAAATAACATCTTGTCCTGAAAATGTATATTGCCTTAGTCGCAGTTCGCAGTTCAATTGGCCCTCCTTTTCTTGCACAGCCCTATAAGGCGACGCACGAGTCCTGATCCTGACGCACCTTGCAGTACACGACAAAGAAAGTTTCTTGCTGTTTTATGCATGGATATTATTAATTTGTAACTCCGCTTAATGTGCGGTTGTCAGTAACTTTGTATTACATTATCGTACTTTTTTAAGTAATTGCAGGGAGTAAACGCTAAGTTTTGCTGCCGGCGTGTCTTGACTTTTGAGAGTTTTTAGACTCTATAGTGTGTTTTTTTGCTTAGTGTTGAGCAAAAAAGCGGCCAAGTGCGAGTCGGACTCGCCCTTAAAGGGTTCCGTAGCAGCAAGTTACATAATATAAAAGTTCTTGTAGTTCGTTGTTGATTGAATAAAAGGTAAATTGCGGTTTACGATTTATGACGTATTAAAAAAAAATACTTACTAGATCTCGTATATAATATATATTTTTTTAGTTTTATCATTCCCTTATTTACGAAGCTACATGGGGGGGGGGGGGGCACACATTTTACCAACTTGGAAGTGTAAGCAAACTATTCAGTTTAGGAAAAAATTATATTATATACCTCAATATCATTTTTGAAGATCTATCCATATATACACCACACGTATGGGTTTGATAAAAAAAAATGAGTTTCAGTTCTAAGTATGGGGAACACCCAAAATTTTTTGTTTTTTTTTCTATTTTTGTGTGAAAATCATACACATCTACTTACCAAGTTTCAACAATATAGTTCTTATAGTTTCGGAAAAAAGTGGCTGTGTGCATACGGACGGACAGACAGACAGACATGACGAATCCATAAGGGTTCCGTTTTTTGCTATTTGGCTACGGAACCCTAAAAAACGGACTCAGTTAAAACTAGAATCAGTTTTCAACATAATTTTACCCAATATTAACTAAATTTGAGCATTTTTCAATTAGTTTTTGTTGCTGATCTTCCCACGCTTTTCAATATAAAAATTGACTGATAGTAAGTGTAGTTTATAATAATGAAGCTAATAAATACAGCATTGTTTAAAAAATGTCAAAATATGGGACGTGATGAAGAGCTATATATAACATAACATAAGTGTAATAGATACAATTGCTTGCTACTAGTAGTTCGCCCTGAACTGTGAACTTGCCCCATATCTCGCCAACCCTTTGACTTGAACTTTATTTATTTCGTTTCATCTACTCGAATACTAAATTTCACAAACCATCAGACTTGACTAGAATATAACTACAAAGCTGAGAGGTTTTTCTTTGTTTGATGTTACCTCTCAATGTTCAAATGTTGAATATGATATATTATTTCGGGTTGTTCCGTATTCATCCTATGACGTCTCATCCCATTTCTTTACTCATCCCAAACTAGTATTCCTAACTCAATTTCACCATAATTAAAAAGGTACACAATTTAACTAGCTACTTTTTTATTAGGATTTGAAAGTGTGAAAATTATAATACATGTCAGTACAAAACAAAAGGGAACGTACCCGGGGGGAACAGCTGGCACTGGAGTCCTGTTCAAACCAATTTATAATGCTCAGCTGGACGCAGGCCTGCCAAAAGCCTGGGGGCATCTTACATTATTACCTACTTCGTGTTATAACATACAAACCAATATAATGTAAGATGTCGAATGATTCACTTGTGACTTTTTAAATACATACTATATAAGAAAAAATAATGATATATTGAGTAGGCACTGAGGGCGGTAAAATAATGAATGCTTCATTTATCACCCTCACCTTTAACTGGGCAAGTAATTCTTGATGCGGTGACACTATTTAGTTCACCGCTTTACGCATATAATAGTACCTACTAAGGTTAACGAAACTTTTCGAAACTAAAGTAATAAAGGAAACTTTGATCTACTACTACTTGGAACTAAAATCGGGCACTAAAGTTGCCTTTTAGCCACTAAACTATAAAGCTACGCTTTTGTAGTTTACTGCATGTCAGTCTTTTTAAAATGAAACTACAACAATGCAAATCAGTCGTTTTTAGGGTTCCGTACCCAAAGGGTGCCACCGGGACCCTATTACTGAGACTCCGCTATCTGTCCCTCTGTCCGTCTGTCTTTTAAATGACTCTATCTCTTGAATCGTATCGTAATATTCGTAATAGCGAGACACTTGATATTGTCACCGATTATGTATTACTATGGCCGCTATAATAACAAATACTAAAAATAAAGTTAAAAATTAAAGGGGGTCGTTAGCCGTCACACAAGAAACGTGTTCTTTTCAGCGTTTTAAAACATTGTACGGAGGTATGGAACCCTTTATGTACGAGTCCGACTCGCACTTCACCGGTTTTGTTCTTATTGCACGCCTCATAAGCGAAGCGCATGAGGTAGTGCTCTACTCTCGCCTTACAAAAATCAAGTGATTTTTTTTACTAAATGTGTCTCTATTTATTTTCTATCGCACTTGTACAATAATATTTACACATAAATGTCAAGGAAAAACACTAGTTTCAACACTTATGAAATTTTTAAAAGACATTTTGCCTTTTAAATAAATAAAAACAATGTTTAATAAAATCATTTTGTGGACGTCCGTGTGTCTGTATGTATGGAAACTGGCGTGGTCACGATAATTCCCGAAAAACTTATCTGATCAAGTCCATTTTTTTATACGCTTCAGTATTATCCAAAACTAAGTCCTTTCGAAGATCACGGTCTAATTCAATGTAGTTTAATCATTTCGTTTGTGTTGTATATCTATATATGTAGATAATAACAAGGAAAAACTTAGCTCTGTTTACAACGCTTGCGTGGTATGGTACTGAGTTAAAAAAAGGCGCGTATCATTTTTTATTCGAAAAATAATAATAATAATAATTAAATAAAAAAGTCTTGGAGAAATTAGTGGACCAATAATTTCTAGAACTAAAAAAATGTCTCTGTTTATCTTTTATTATTAATTTATTTTGTTTATTTATTTCATTTTATTAGTGTTGTTTTTTTATTAGTATTATTATTTTTATTATTTATATATTCTGATTTCTTATTAAATTTGAATAGTTTCTCAGTTAGGTGGAGCCACCAAAAAACTACCTTTATAATTATGTTATAACAGTATTTTTTAACTTTCCTTTTTCTTTTTCTTTTTACTTTTCCGACTATTTCTTGTTTTTGCTTAGTTTTTTTGAGATTTCTCAAAATCTACCGGTCCGAATCGGTTTAAATTCACAGGAAATCTGAGTTGTATAAAACTCTTTGGAAAGCTACTTGTTTGGTTCCGATCGGTTTAGTTGTTCAAGAGTTATAAGCGGGTCACATACACACCCACACACACATACGGATAGGGTGCATGACACTTGCTCGTGAGTGGTCTGGGAAGATTCCTGAGACCTTTAAACGTCAAGATCTGATGAAAACTCGACTTTTCAAAAACGGGGTGAAACTAATAACGTCCCGAATTTTGAAAATTTTCAATTTCCTCAGCGGGAAGTTAAAAATTAAAGTTAAAAATAATCTCCAGTCGTGCGTTATAGCCGACACATACTTTTCTTCGTTTTAAGTTAGCAATAAAACAATCAAAATCAAATAAAATAATTGTGAAAAATGAGATTATGAGGCGTGCACTTTTGGATTTTCCAAACTATCTTATATCTAATGTATTATTATTTATAGGCTTTTGTCAGTGTTATTTTATGGAAAGAGACGCATACAACGACGAATTTTTGGTAGAGATAATAGAGTGGTTTGCCATTGCCTATCCACTTTACACACTAACGCATATGAATCAAGCCTCTAACGTATAGCCAGTGCAAGGCGGTGAGTCCACTGCACAGCGCACCGTCGCGGAGCGCGAAGCAGCAGATTTTAACATTGTATGCAAGTATCTCAGTTTTTATAGAAAACACGCCTCGTTCAAAACACTGAAAACGCGTCAACGCGCGGGAGCGTCAGTGTGTTGAACCGCGCCACAGAATACAGTAAGAGTAAACAGAACGGATTCTCCTAAGGTACGCGCAATATGCGTCCCCGTTCCCCGCACCCGCACCTCTCCCCCGGTTCTTGACGACCAACGTGAGTCATCGAGGCGAAAAAGGGGGAGAGGTGCGGGTGCGGGGAACGGGGACGCATATTGCGCGTACCTTAGGAGATTCCGGCCTGTGACCGCGCTCCGCGACGGTGTGCGGTGCAGTGGGTTCACGGCCTAAGTCGCTTGGCTGCGACCACTTTTAAAGCTTGTACTATTTCCTAAGACTACTTCTAGTAGTACTTAAATGAATGCGGGGTCTATCTCAACAATTATGTGGGAATGCAAGAAATGCGGAACAATTGAGTAGGAGAAACGGGCATTCCAACGAGTTTTGAGCCAAAGCCGTCATTGCGTAAGTTTCGATAGTTATCCAGTATTCACGTTACACGTTATCCATATTGCAGTAGTTGTAATTTTAGGGTTTACTGGAAGAGATCCCTGACATAGATAAGTCCGCCTTTGTAGTATACAGGTTGACATTTCAACCACCAGTTAAAATTTTGGAGCAAGTTCAGTCCATGATTAAACTACTTTTCCTGAAAACAATAAAATAAAACTTAACAAAAAAAATTCGGATACAGATCAGCGTGATAAATTTTCATCGACTTTTTATATATATTTTTTAGAAAGTAGTTCAGTATTATGGGCTGAACTTGCTCCAAAATGTTGGCTCATGGTCATAAAGTCAACTTGTTGCTGGTTTATTGTGAGCGTTATCTTACGGCAATTTCTTCTCCACTTCGCAAGGTTTATGGCATCCTTGGGTGACCATTGACGTGCACGTTATATTTGGAGAAGAAAAAGCGGGAAAGCGCACTCCGGGCACCGAAGCAGCTCAGCTGAGGATGTAACCAGGAACGCGCTAAAATGAAGAAGAAGCTTTTGAATATCATTAGGTGCGTAATATTTGAAATAATCTAACTCAGATTATGCAAATCTAAAGAAGTCCACACGCTTGTAAGCCATTGAGTCGTAACATAATAAGTGTGTCTCATTCGCCTCTGATTCCTTGTTTGCCTGAATAAGGTAAAGGCCAAGGTACTGAATTACCAAGTAAAATACATTTTTTAACTTAACATACCAATTAGGTATATGTATAAAACAATAATTAAACGGGCAAGTGCGAGTCGGACTCGTACAAAGTTTTAAAACGCTGAAGAAATACGTTTCTTGTATGACGACCCCCTTTAATTATTAACTTTATCTTATTTTTAGTATTTGTTGTTATAGTGGTCATAGTAATACATAATCGGTGAAAACAGTGCCTAGCTATTACGGTTCAAGAGATAGAGCCCGTGTGACAGGTCGAGATAAAAACGCTGAAAAATAACACGTTTTTTGTATGACGGCCCCCTATAATTTTCAACTTATTTTTATTTTTAGTATTTTATATTTAGACGGACAGACGGACAGACGGACAGACAGCAGAGTCTCAGTAATAGGGTCCCATTTGCACCCTTCGGGTACGCAGCTGCTGAACCGATTTCGCTAATTCTTTTTTTAGAATATTCCTTGAAATACTAGGATTGTTCTTACGGAGCTTAAATACCCGTGCGAAGCCGGGGCGGACCGCTAGTATATAAATATAAATGAATCACACGAATACTTAATAAATAGTTAAGTTAGTATGTATTTTATTTTATATTCATTAACAAATTGAGAAAGGAGAACAGTCAGTGGTAACACTTATCGTTACATTCATGACGTACTCTTGGGCCATCATCGCGGGAAGAGAATATCTATATTATTATACCATGTATTGAACAAGTTTCCCTGAGGAAAGGTACATAGTTTATATAAAATAAAAAATAATCTCTGTATTTTCTAGCAATACATAGAAGGATATATCATTAGACAGTAATGGACTTGGATATATATAATTTGTTTTACTGTTTACAAACGTAGAGTACGCAGACATTAATACAATTAAAATATTGTTTTACCTTCCTTAGTTGTAAGTGCATTTACAGGGGTGGACTTAGGACAATACGCTACCACAGAATTAATCTAACTAACTTGCCTACGACTAGTACCTACGACTAGTTTCTACGGACTGCTTGTTTTTTTCATATTTCGTTATAATATGTAAAAAAGCGGCCAAGTGCGAGTCGGACTCGCCCATGAAGGGTTCCGTAGTAGCACGTAACATAATATAAAAGTTCTTGTAGTTCGTTGTTGATTGAATAAAAGGTAAATTTCGGTTTACGATTTATGACGTATTAAAAAAAAACTACTTATTAGATCTCGTTCGAACCAATTTTCGGTGGAAGTTTGCATGGTAATGTACATCATATATATTTTTTAGTTTTATCATTCTCTTATTTTAGAAGTTACAGGGGGGGGGACACCTTTTACCACTTTGGAAGTGTCTCTCGCGCAAACTATTCAGTTTAGAAAAAAAATATATTTGAAACCTCAATTTTATTTTTGAAGACCTATTCATAGCACACGTTTGAGTTTCACAAAAATGAGTTTCAGTTTTAAGTATGTTCATCTTATTTTTAGTATTTGTTGTTATAGCGGCCATATTAATACATAATCTGTGAAAAGTTCAAGTATCTTGTTAATGCCATTATAAAGATCTAGTTAAAAACACTGAAATAAGGGTTCCGTTTTTTGTCACTTGGTTACGGAACCCTAAAAATACGTTTTTTGTATGACGACCCCTTTAATTTTTTACTTTTTCTTATATTTAGTATTTGTTGATATAAGCGGCACAGTAAAACATAATTGGTGAAAATTTGAAGGGTCTAGCTATTACGGTTCAAGAGATAGAGCCCTGTGACAGATGGACAGATAGACAGACAGCGGAGTCTCAGTAATAGGGTCCCGTTTGCATCCTTTGGGTACGGAACCCTAAAATGAGGCGTGAAACGGAATGGATTCACCATGAAATGTTTCTTTGACATTTGTGCGCTACAAATGTCAAAAATACGAGTGGCAAAAACCACTCGTGCAAATCCTTCGCGTACGCGTCCAAACCATTCGTGACGTGACCAGGCCTTTGTCACTCCCCGTTTAGGTATCGAAAATATACCTACATTATTACTGTGCGCGCGGCGGCCACTTGGAGTGGTAAATTCAGTTATACGAATCGTTTGTCCAGAGCAATAAGAATGAAATTGGCCTGCAATGGATATCTAGGTATAAAAGGTGTTGTGTGCTGACGAGAGCTAAATGAAACCATATTTCTATATTTCTTTGAATTTCTTTGCTGAGCGAGACTTCTGTACTTGAGTACTAGTACTTATTCTGTGATGTGACTCCCGATTTCAAAAATTGCACTCCTGAGTCTGGCCCTGATAGGATGCGTGCGCGCCAGCCGGTCATTTCCATGCGTAATTGCAGGTGCCTCGTGCGCTGGCGCAGCTCTTCCCCGTAACTTATTTGGTGTGAAATGAGAACGATTTGACTCGCCCAAGATTTACGGCCTGAGATAATGACGCTCAAACGCCAAATTGTTTTGTTAAAACCCCGCTACCAAGATTACATGTGTGGCAACCGGTCCAAGACTTTGTACCTTAATTTCAACTCGATATGTTGTAACGATCGCCTCTTGAATTATTTATACGCCTGTTAATTAGTTATTCATTTTTTAGTTTGTATCAGTAAGGTTGATGTTTAACTCTTTAAATGGGCAATTTGGTCAGTATTAATATGTATTAATAAAAAATAAAAATGCCTTTGATAAAACGCCAGATTTTTTATTTGTGCACTAATTTGAGTGCAACGAATTTTAAGATTAGGTACGCTACAAAGATGTATGAAAAATAATGTTTTTACCCGACTACGGCACAGTCAAACGAAAGGGTTATGATTTTAGCAGTCTATGTATTTAAGTATTAGGATATCTATGTGTGTTCCACCGTAGCATCCAAACTACTTATCCAATTTTTACAAAAGAGGTGGCAATCGATTCGTCATTATCGTCTGGGTAGCATAGGCTACATTTTTTGTATGCAAAAATTCACATAACGAATGTTACATACAAAAAAGTGCGAGTAAAAAAATTGTGTTTCCATATCGATTGGAGTATCATATTAAGTTTTAATTAGCACATTTCAAAAATAAGTTTGGAAAATCCACAGGTTTACGCCTCATAATCTCATTTTTCACAATTAAATTGAAATTACGATTAAACTACATTGAATTAGACCGTGATCTTCGAAAGGACTTAGATTTGGATAATACTGAAGCGTATAAAAAAAATATAGACTTGATCAGATAAGGTTTTCGGGAGTTATCGTGACCACGCCAGTTTCCATACATACAGACACACGGACGTCCACAAAATGATTTTATTAAACATTGTTTTTATTTATATAAAAGGCAAAATGTCTTTTAAAAATGTCATAAGTGTTGAAACTAGTATTTTCCTTGACATTTATGTGTAAATATTATTGTACAATTGCGATAGAAAATGAATAGAGACACATTTAGTTAAAAAAATCACTTGATTTTTGTAGAGCGAGAGTAGAGCACTACCTCATGCGCTTCGCTTATGAGGCGTGCAATATATGCATTGTTAACCGCTACATGGCTACCGAGCTTGGATTAATTGGATACAATACAATTATAAAATCTTTATTGCACCAAAATACATTCTTAACATCACCTGTTGGTTGACTAGTAAAAAAGGCCCCTGGCCTTAAGCCCACCATTTACATGTATTGTAATAAAGTTAGATAAATCAAAAAATACACTATAATAAATAATTTTTATATGTAGGTCTATGAATGTGAAATTATGTATATATGAATATATGTCTTAAGTAAATGTTTAATTATGGTGGAATAGTTAATTTGAATGTACTATCTAATCTTCCAAAATTTGATTTTATCAGCATGACCTGTAGGTTGACTGGTAGAAAAGGCCCTAGGCCTTAAGTCCGCCTGTTAATTTTTTTGTAATAAAGTTAAATACCTAAATAAATAAATAAACATTACTAAAATACATACTTTTCATTCGGTTTTTTAAACGTATACATATCTTGTCTCTATAATATTCGTGATCACTTATTGTATATTTTCTTTACATTGACGACAACCTATACTCGTGTCGGCACAACTCCTACTTGTGTCGGCTTCTTATTAATCCGGCCGGCAATACCCAATTATCTCTGCAACAGGATATTTATTTTTGTCTATTGGTTTTGCTGCTATTTTGAGCTACACTACAGGCGAATATATCAACTATCGACCTTACTAGTCTCTTTTGAATATATTATGTTTCCACTTCCACTTTGATTTAAGTGTCCCTTACCCCAGACTTTTCTATACAAACGTAGTCAGCTTTTATTTTGAAATGACATGTCCGATTTCGGCTGTATTTTGTAATTTCAAAGAAATTGCATATATCTAGGTATATAACTAGTTTTCTACTAAAATGAACTTGAAAGAACACATCTTTATATTTTCTTTCAAGTTCATATTTTAATTGATACTACACCTTTGTGTAGAACAGCTTTTGGGATGTGGTGCTGGAGAAGAATGGAAAAGATCGGTTGGACGGAAAGGAAAGCCAATGAAGAAATATTAGAAATAGTGGGAGAGAAAAGAAGATTGCTGGGTGAAATAGAAAATAGGAGAGGGAAAATGATTAGTCACTTGATACGACATGACACTTTATTTAAAAACATACAAGAAGGAAAGATAAAAGGTAGAAGAGGTCCAGGACGACCAAGGAAGAGCAATGTAGACCAACTGAAAGAAAAAGCAGGGCTAATGTCGTATTAAGCACTAAAGAGTAAAGCAGAAAACTGAGAAGTTTGGCGCATACTCCACCGACAAGAGACACTAAGCTCCTAAATAAGAAGAAGTTATTCATACTGATGGTCAAATATGATATGATACACTATATTATGTTTTAAGTTCATATTTTGACTGTAAAAACCAGTTAAATGCTTAGAATCCTAGATATTATATGCATTTTTTTTTTTGATATTACAATTTTTTCCGATATTTGACATTTTGCTTCAAAATAAAAGCTAGACTATGTTTTTTTTTTTACGGGAAAATCTGATTCTGTCGAAGGTAAGGGGACTCTATAGAGTGTCATTCATTAGGCCCTATTTCCAGACCAAAGTTTTCTAATTACCTATGAACTTAAAAGAAAATATAAGGTTGTAGAAGTTTTCCATACTGATGGTCAAATATGATATGATACACTATATTATCTTTCTTTCAAGTTAATATTCTGACTGTGAAAACCAGTTTTATGCCTAGATATTTAGATAAATGCAATTTCTTAAGTTCATATTTTGACTGTGAAAAGCAGTTTCATGCCTAGATATATGCAATATCCTTGAAATTACAAAATTTTGCATAAATCTGACATGTCTTTTCAAAATAAAAGCTAAACTATGTTTTACGGGAAATTTTGATTCTGTCTAAGGTTCATTAGGCCCCATTTCCAGACCGAAGTTTCTAATTACCTACCTTTACCTTGTACTGCTATGTATTCTGTTCCTTTACAGCATAAAGTAGGGTTCATACTTTATTGATCCCGGATGGAGTACTAATTGTATCAATATTGTAATGTAGTCATTAATATTCGAGCATTGGCTACCTTTGAATTACTAATAGTGCTCGGTAAATATGTCAAGAGAGCGATATGCAGTTAATCCAAGTGTTTTTGTCACTCAGACTGGAATTATTCTGTACTGATTTCTACATAGTGGACCTTGATTTAAAGAAGCAGTTGTAAATAGCAGTTTTGGTAAGTTAAAAATTATAAATGGCATGTTTTATAACTAGTTCAGCAGTTAAAACTAAGCAGTAAAGTAAACAAAACTGAGTAATAAAAAATAATGAACTGGATCAGTGAATATATAATTGAGCAGGAAAATTATTGGCGGTAAAAAAAATTGAACGAGCGGTTCCATTTTTTTACCTAACCTAGTAAAATGGATAAAACAATAAATCCCTTGATCAGCTTTTACGATCTTTAGATTGTTTATGTTTTATAATGATTATCATTTGATACTCGTGCCATCTAGGGAAAGCTAGAAAACTAGCCTAACTTATTATATCTTCGAATCAACATTTCACGATTAAGTTACATCGCCAATAAAATAGTGTCACTGCACTTTTAGATTTAACTTCAACAGCAGCAAACATTGATAAAGAAATCTAAAGATCCTCGAACATTACTATAACGTGTTAATGAACTAACGCAAAACCTCTCAGATGGTACCTCAGCCCATGAAACTGACCCATGAACAACATTTGTTCTACAACATTCACGAAACCAGAAAAATAATTCATTTTCATACAAACTGATCAGCTGATCGTGTCAATTTGTATAAAAAAATATTTTTGGGAATGTTGCAGAACAAAAGTTGTTCCGTTTCATGGGCTGAAGTACCATCAGAGAGGTTTTGCGTTAGTTCATTAACACGTTGTATAGTTTTCGTCTTATTCGCGAGTCGGAACTAGTGATGTGTCGTCCCTGGAAACTTTAGGAATATTTACGGAAATATTGGGAATAATCCCCTAAATTTACAATGGGAAAATTCCCGTAATTTCGAAAGTTGACGATAACTTGAGTATTTTGATCAAAACTTCAAAAAACAAAATACTCTATTTGTAATACCTGGCCGGTACTTTGTTTTTTTATCTACAAAACCTAATTTAACTTCTAATTTCAAGAGTATAATATGTGAGAAATAATATGATTTTGGCGCCCCTACTGTTGATTACGGGGTGCCTCCCCGTATGATCTCTGCAATGATTTGGGGGTCGCATGAACGGTGCGAGCTGTGCGATCGCACCGCTTTTTGTCCCAGAGCCGCCACTGGGTATGTACTCGTAATGTGGCATCTTGAGAAAATACAACATCACTGGCGGCGAGCCAAAAGAGGGGCGGCATCTTTGATCTCAGATAGCGGCTCTCTGTACTCCATCCACACGCTTCGCCTAACCTGATGTGTAGAACTTTATTTGCCAGCCAGTGTGTGTTAATGTACATAAGTACAGTATACATACTGCCAAAACATTGAGTATAACGGACCAAATGGTACGATGACACTGGTCCAACCTCTATTAAATTTTCTTTTTTATTTAACTGAACCCATTTGGCCAGTGTCAACAAAGTACAGGGCCATAGATTAAATCGTAACAGTTTTGTAGTAAAATAGGATCTATGCTTACGTAGTAAGGTGCGTAGCTGCGATGTGTGGTCGACTATTTCTAAAAATAGTTATTGTTGATAGCTTATCATTCATATCGTACTGCGGTATTATACAGGGTCTAAACAATATATACCAAAACTATTTTATGGGTGAATTTAGTCCATGATGAGGTGGGTATCGAATTATGAAAAATAAATAGATCCCTCATACAAGTTGCCCGATCAGCTGATCCGAGTTTTAATGATATAGAAAGTCAAAATATATTTTTCATATTTCGGTATATGTTGCTTGTGGAAAGTTGTTCAGTATCATGCACTGAATTCACCCTTAAAATATTTCAGTATATTTTGTTAGATGTAATATAATATGTACGTAGTAACTTTCATTGAAATTTTTCGTCCTCCTATACAAAATCCGTTTGGCTGAGTGCTGATTTGTATGGGAGGACGAAAAATTTTTACTTATCGATTTTTAATAAAAAAAATTATTAGTTTTTATTAGCGACACTAGGTTGTTAAACCTTCGTTACGCCGACGAAATTGTCCTCTTCTCCCATTCAGCGGCCAAACTGCAAAGAATGCTGCAAGAATTGAGCTCGACAAGCCTTCAGCCTTGAGGCTGGACTCGAGATGAATCAGTCAAAAACTAAATTGATGACAAATAGTACCAAACTTACGATTGAGGTGGATGGTAGGAGTTACAGTATGTCGAGGAATACATATACCTGGGCCAGGTAGCAAGCTTCGGTAACAGGCAGGACAAGGAAATCGATCGCCGTATCGAAAACGCCTTGAAGAGCTTCTGGTCCATGAAGGCGCTAATGAAGGGCAACCTTCCGCTATGTCTCAAGCGCAAACTCCTCGACATGTATATCCTACCCATTCTTACCTATTGTGCACAGACCTGGTCTCTGACTGAAAGTCAAAAGTCCAGACTCAAGGTATGTCTGCGGGCGATGGAACGCAGCATACTAGGAGTACGAAGAGGGGATAGGGTACGTAATAGTGATTTGCGTTCTAGGACTGGAGTGGTCGATGTCGGTGTTAAGACGGCCAAACTTAAGTGGAACTGGGCGGGGCATGTGTGCCGCATACATCCGGGGAGATGAGCCCGAAAGACTACCTTGTGGGTGCCAGAAGGGCGCAGGAGTAGTGGACGACCAAGAAGAAGATGGCGCGACGACATCGACCGTTTCATGAGGGAGTGGCAGCAGGCAGCGACAGATCAATGGAAAAATAAAGTGGACGCCTTTGCCCAGCAGTGGGACACAGACACAGGCTATTAAAATAAAACTTTTTTTATAGAAAGAAGTTCAGCATCATGGACTGAACTTGCTTCAAAACTTTTGCCGTTAGATAAAAAGTCAGCCTGTTTATGAAAAACAACAACGGGGTCCATAGAGCCAGAGGTTGTAAGACCCATAGGCAACATTTAGCAAGTTAGGGGGCCTACAGAATACAGATGGAAAATAGGAATTAGAAATATCTACACACAGTTACAGATTGCTAGATGGTTACTGTTATCTCGGTCGACTTTTACGATCTGCGGGAGAGGAAGCAGTTGGTGCATTCTAAGTTTTTTCTTTGCTGTATTTATTATAACCTTCTATTAAGATTTTTTGATAAAAAAAAAATTATATGTGAAAACATTTAAGGAGGTTAAGAACTTAGCGGAGGAAGAGTAACATTGTAAACACTGCACCAAGAAGAGAAGAACTAAGTATCTGATATCCCCAAAATAAGTACTTAGATCGGGTCCGAATAAAAACACACTGTTAACATAAAATGCAGACTAAATACGTTGTACAGCCCCAAGAGACGAAACTGTATTAAAATAACTCTAATTTATTCCCTGCTCCGAGCAAAACCGTAAAGGTTTTACAATCTAAGAACATTCTATAGATGCTTCCAACGAAAACCTGTCTCTCGAATACTTTATTTGAGCAATGAAACTCTGGAATTAGCTCTGTGAATGTTGACTTAGCCTAATTAGTGTAAACTGGTTTTAACACATCTTTACGACCCTTCATTTAATTCCATAACATCTTATTATAAAAACAGGACGAACTTTTTACTAGGTTTAAACCATTCAAATCAAATCAAAATATCTTTATTATCATAGGATATTTATAATATCTCTTAATAATAGTCACTTTCTTTTGTTTTGCACAAATGTTGACGTCAAATCTTTACTTAAAAATTACCATTATCCGCCCAAATCAAGTTGACATTGACAGGTGAGATAGTGTGATATTTATATATGTCAACTTGATTTGATTTGGGCGGGTAACGGTTTAAACAGGTCACGCCAAATTCTAGATCGCTCTGAAGTTGAGGCGATTCACGTTGCAGTAGTAAAATACAGATACCCATAGCAGATAGAATTTGCTTTATTTTTGTTTATTGTGTATATATATCATATCTACATTCTTGCAATCATTCTGAAAAAATATTATTGTGGTAAATATTCTGTCCCTGTTTGTAACCTGAGTGAGGCAACTTCAGAGCGATCTAGAAGTTTGGCGCGACCTGTAATTAAGTTAGTACTGTCTTTATAATAAGACGGATAAAGTCAATAATCAGCTACACTGCACTTTGGAAGTGTAATCGATAAAATCTCGCTATATCTGCAGAATACGGATGTAAACTAAAAATTTTTTTCACCTCATCAGGTAGATTATTAAAAAATATTGTATACATATTTTTTATTTTTTCTGATTAGCAAATAATTACAAAGATGCACATTTAAATTCCGCAAGACGTCACGATCAAGTACGATTTTCACTTGACGGTGACGTCAACCAAACCCACTCCAAAACTTCGACAAGCTGTAACTTTGTGAATTTCCACTACTTTGATAAACCGAAAAATATGGATCCATTATTTTTAAACAATCTACCTGACGGACTAAATAAAATACAATTTTTCCAACCCAGTCCACATTCCTGTTCTTTCCATTTGTTCATCTTGTTCTTTTATAAATACTGGTAGACTGGTAGCTACAATTTGTCGGCCATAAAATGCTTAAAGATGCAATTTGTCAATGTCAGATCGCAATGCGTACCGATGCATCCAACGATAGAGATCCATATCTCGAGTCTTTGTATCAGACCTGGCGATTATCGATTGTGTAGAGGATTCGGTCCGATTGCATGTGCACTGAATAGTAAATTGTAAGCTATGTCTAACGCCGATACTATTGTTTATTCTAAAGATCTAGAAAAGCCGTATGTAGATACAGTGACTGCCGCATGGCTGAATAAGCCACTCGCACTAAATGTGTTGGGCAATTGGGCCTAGGGATGTGACATTCAACATAAAAAATAGATTATTAATGAATGGATTAAAAAATAATAATAATTATTTTTTGTTACAAAAATAATCAATTTTGTTATATTAGAATTTAAATGGCTGCTAAAAAAAAGTTTTTATACAATTAAAGAATTTTTAGAAAATAAAGTTAAAGACTGCGAATTCGATGCATGAATAATTTGATTTAATAATATTTTAATAATGTGTGAAAAATTTGCATGCTATTGAATATGGCTAAATAGGTTAAGCTACTGTATTAACCCTATTTATTGCAAATAAAAACTTATCTTATAATTATGCGATTTATGCGATAAAAAAATCGCCTTAATACACTAATCACAGCATTTACATCTTTATTAATTTAAAAATAATCAACAGAAATTACAGGTTCAAAAATGATATATAAATATATATAATTTATCTGATTTTTGACAGATAAATTAATCTGATTTTGTATGGCAGTTCGAAAACTTTTTATCGATTTTTAAAAACTTTTTTTATAGAAAGTAGTTCAGTATCATGGACTGAACTGTCACCCTGTATTAAAATCGCTTAAAAATCTATATTTTTTTAAAGAAAAACTCGGTGTTTAATCGATTTTATTCATAATCGAGTGTGCAGCTACGATTTTATGTGACTGTTATTTATACCTGTGGCTTTGTGAGTTGTAGATCTCGCGAGTCTGTCTTTACATTGCATAATACCAAATAGTTTGTCGCTATATCTATATCACATGCGATCTATGTCACATTCGTATGCGATACTGTAGCTATGGGCCCTATGTTTCAATCGCACGTGTACAATAATCTAACGATTATAAATTATAGGTAGTAAATGGGGTGCAAGATTAAGTATAAAATATTAAAATAAAGAAAGAAGACTATTTTACAAAATGAATCTATGGCTGTTTGACAAATATGCTGAAAATGATTCAAGCTTCACAGCTGTGTCAATGGTTTATTCGGATTTTGAATATCAATAACTGACAATCGTCGGTTACGCATACAGATGTTAACGAGATCGACTGCATTGCAGTCATGATTTCGCGCGTGACTGTACTTTATGAGACCTCTGTCGTTATTTGCATTTTTATTGGTGTATACCATAGATCCAATCATTAAATTTTATTTTGAACAAGTTCAAGTAACAGGTCTAAAATATATAGCTAACAACTTTTCTATGCAAACTCGGTAACAAAATGCATGGAATGGTCGTAATTTTTAATATGATTTCTGTGTTAGAGACAACTTCAATCTTGATATTCATGTAAGCACGTCCAGAAAAAAAGAAATAACGTTAAAATATTCTGTTTTTCTATTTTGGTGCAGCAAGTACTTATTATAAAACTAGCGGCCCGCCCCAGCTTCGCACGGGTATGTATTATACATATAAACCTTTCTCATGAATCACTTTATCTATTAAAAAAAACCGCATCAAAATCCGTTGCGTAGTTTTAAAGATCTAACATCATACATAGGGACAGACAGCGGGAAGCGACTTTGTTTTATACTATGTAGTGATAGAAGAGTGAAAATGTTTGGTCAGCTACTACGACGATTCGTTCTATAAAACAATAATTGAAAGAAACCGACAAGAGCGCGGATATTAAATACAAGAAAAAGTAGGTGTATGTATTCATGTGTATTTGAAAAATAATTTAAATCTCCTTTTATTGTTCTTATTACTGCATTATCAAGCTAGACGAGTATATTGATGATGTTTATAATAAAATAAATAAATATATAGGGACAAATCACACTGATTGAACTAGCCCCAAAGCAAGTTATAAACTTGTGTTATGGGATACTAACTCAACGATACTATATTTTATGATAAATACATATATAGATAAACACCCAAGACCCAGAACCATTTGAAAAAGGCCATTTTCCAACTTGCCCTGGCTGGGGATCGAACTCAGAACGTCCGGATTAGCGGTCTAGCGTGTTAACCATTACGCCACGGAGGTCGTCAAAAAGTTAAATTAAGTTAGTTTAGTTAATTTTAAGTCTGGGGGCACGGCAGTGCCCCGCCAAGTCGAGCGCGAAGCAAACACTGCCGTACCATCCTTTACTGGAACCATTTCGCCGCATTTTCAGGCCCCTATTTGAGAACCTCTGGATAAGACCAGAACGCAGAAATTTTCGTTATCCAGTAAGCTATAATCACATACTTAAAATCCAAAATTTCAAGTCTGTAGGTCATTTAGATTAGAAGTTAAGCGAAAGCAAAGTTTCGCATTTATGACACTCACTCATGATCATCAGAATAGAACTAGTACTTCCCATAAACTCAGAGAGCTGAAATTTGGCACAGAGTTAGGGTTTAATGGCCACATAAAGGGAAAACTATAAAAACTAGGCTAATCGAAGATCTGGAGTACCTGGTGACCCTGATGTTGTTTATTTATCGTGTGTGTAAGTGGCCAACACTGGTGTCAGATTTTTCAAGCTGCCTAAAGGCATCTGACATAGCTTAACTGACTAGACTGCCATACAATGATGACAGCCCGGGACCAACGGCTTATACGTGCCTTCCGAAGCACTGAGGAGCTCAAGAAATTTTTATGCCACTTGTGGTCACTTGTGGTGACCCTGATTAGAAAACACAAGAGCCTTTACAAAAAATATTCAACCTGGTGGGCCACTTCATTTGATGTCAAAAATCGAAGGTCTGGAGTATCTGATGAAGAACCCTCAGCTGGTCTCAGCTGTATTAGAGATATGGTAATGCCCCCTTCTACTATTGGTACATAAAAAAATCGACTGTCATTGCAAAAATCCAGCGTAGTGGGACACATCTTCTAATCTAATCTAGCCTATAGCGTCCCACTGCTGGGCGAATGCCTCCCCTTCTGCTTTTAATACGCATATAAATAAAATTTAAGGATACCTCTGGATAAGACTAAAAATAGTCGAACGATTAAGTTATTCTACTCGAACATTACACAAATTAGATAAATAAAATACACTATAATTAAATTTTTAACAAAAAAAACAACCGACTTTTTTAAGGATTTTCTTCCATTTCTCCAAAGTTCTTCATCATATCTTCACCAAATTAAAATGGGACCAATTTGGTAGTAAAGGCTTTCAAATAAAAAAAGAATCATCAAAATCGGTTCACAATTGGCGAAGATATCGCGTAACAAACATACATTAAAAAAAAACATATAGTCGAATTGATAACCTCCTCCTTTTTTGAAGTCGGTTAAAAATATTAATTTCGCTCAAAATTTGGTCAAAATATAATGCGTTGGACTAAGAGTGGCGGAAAAACTGTGTCAAATAAGAAAATCTAATAAAATAAATCAATATGCCCACGTTTCCACAAAAAGAAGTGAAATCCCACCAAAAACATTCTGTAAAAAACTAGCCAAGTCTCGATGGAGCTGCTTGTTTATCTCTAAAAAGTAATGAAATCTAGACAAAGTCGTGCCAAGTCTAAGGTTCCTTACTGCGATTTCTTTATTATTATAGTTAATGTTGTGTGACTTGGCCGTTGAAAGATACACAAGGGTACAAAACCAGGTGCTCCATGACACCATTGCACCAATATGATTTGACGCTCCAAAAAGAAGAGAGCAGAAGTCAGCATTGTCAATGCTGAATGCACGTGTTGCACAATCAACAACAGCCTAAAATGAGACACTAGCGTCCAATTACCAATACCAGTATGGGCTATTATCTCGTTTAACAAACATAGGTAGTTACAACAGATATAACATTACGTGTAAACAAAATTGACTTGTACCCACTAACGTATAAAGAATGTTCAACGGCCAAGTCACACAACATTAACTATAATAAAAAAAGAAATCGCAGTAAGGAACCTTAGACTTGGCACGACTTTGTTTGTCTAGATTTCATTACTTTTTAGTGATAAACAAGCAGCTCCATCGAGACTTGGCTAGTTTTTTACAGAATGTTTTTGGTGGGATTAGTATTGACAGATTACATTCTGCAAAAAACATATAGCACGAAAGAGAATATATGAAATAGAGAATATTTATACGAGATTTCATAAAAAAATTGTATGGTATCCTGTAAATACATTAATTTTAAACATTATTGGTGCATTATGAACAAAACTAATAATCCTAATTGTTGAAAAGCTACAACATGCGGACACAGGCCTGTTGCAATTTATAATAGCAGCCATTACTTTCTGTAAAATAGAATTATACCATATTAGGTGTAACGACGGCCACTGAGCAAGCTCGATTAATTGCTCAGTTTCTTCGCAGGAATTTAATCATTCATCTGTGACAGCGTGCGTGACTGAAGACATCGAGAATGTGTCATTGCCTTTATCTTGTGCTTTCTGGTTACATGGTTTGTGGACATAATTAGGATTTATCGTGATTTTACTGCTTATCTATTTTTGAATCCCGTTTGCCGTCATCTCCACAAAAAACCATACAGGTGAAGGTATAGAACGTTTTTTTGCTGCCATTTTGTTTTGACGAAAAATATGACTGTTGTTTCTTAAAAATTATTTTGTGTAGATACGGAAAATTTGTTATGGAGCGTATTACGGCTGTACTTAGTTTCTCTTTTACAGCAAAGATATTTTTTGCAATAAAAATATGCATAAGTACTTAACTTACTCACAATATTCAGTATCTTCATAACGTGTTTAATTTAAAGACTTGTTAATAAAAAAACTACTGTTTTAACACGTTGACAGAAAACGATTTAAGTACATAAAAATTGTAACTATTTACATTATCTACAAGATCTGAACATGAAATAGCTACAAATATGCCAGAGGTATCGGCTTACTCGGAGACGCTTTCAACTATCGATTCATTTAATCGGTTAGCATAAATAATCGATTAACCTATCATATATGTTTAAAAATATGTACTAAGTGGCTGTGGTATCGACGGATATGAGTTAGGGTCTCTCCACATACATCAACGGAATCATGAGTTGGTGGTCAATTATTGAACTCGTTCGAATTGAAATCGTGCGCGAAAAGAAAAGTCCACAATACAATTCTTAATAGAAATTTCCAGTATTAACAGAAAACAATTCGAGCGATATGGTTTTAGAAAGATCAAGTGCAGACAGTGCAGTGGGAATTTATTTGCAGATTTGTTACTTTCGTGTACGATTTGATGAATGAAATACCATACCAAATCATGAATGCATGAGTGCCAGTGCACACGAAATTTTGTACGGCTTGTTTTTTTCCAACGATTTCATTTAGTGATACCAGTTAACACTGTCGACACAAAAAAAAATAAGAACTTTTTGCGGCCGAATATATTTTTATGTGGCGAGACCCTTACACGTAGCGATCATTCGATGCTATTTGAGATTTGATGCAAATTGCGAAAAATACGCCTCGGTATTCGGGAGATCCGACCAATGATAGGCGTGCGTCAACATGCGCGTTACATTTTACAACCTTATTTTACAGCTCTCTATTTTAATATTCACCTCTATTACCGTGAATTAGGGTTGTAAATAAAGTAAATTTAATGTTAATGATGGTTGTGAAGTAATTTTCGAATATCTGAACGATCAGCTAGACTGGCCGGGGAGATAGTGTGAACGGACTCACGCAATAGATAGGCACTCTACGTAACAAGGTTTGTAACTTGTTATAATAATATGAGATTTTAATGATTTCTTATAATTTAAGAATAACTCAAGATGAGGTATACCTATATACTTTTTTTATCTCTATAGATTTTTTTTTTATTACAGTAAGGTCATAGTGAATGTAAGTACGTACAAATACTTTTTGCTACCAGTCAACCTCGTGCAGTCAACCCATAGGCGATGCCAAAATAAGAGAATTTTAGAAGCTTTGACCTCATTCTAGTGTTTATCTGATAGAAATGTAAACTGTATAATGAACTGCTTGAACTCGGATAAACAAGGGAATAACTGAAACTGGAGTGCTATTTTTTATTAAGGGACTCAGCGAAACACAAAACGTGTACCGTGTAGTTCTCCACCACTCGCGTTCCGACGCATTGCATCGTATTTTTGAAACCGTGTCGTCGTGTCAGCGATAAGTAATATTGTGTTACGCAGAAAATATCATTTGTCAATAGTTTTCAACTCATTCATTCAACTCATTTTATTTTAACAAAAATAAGAAAGCATCGTGAAACGGAACTGATTCGCCATGGAACGTTTCTTTAACCTTTGTATGCTACAAATGTTAAAATTACGAGTGATCATTCATCACATCATGACACATCATAAGATCCTTGATTTTCCTAAAGAGCAATAATGTACCTTGTGTACCTTTTTCCCGTTACATTTTTTTATTTTTATCTAACCAGCTACACTTACTTAACTTGGTACTATACCACAAATTAATAAATAGACTATACCTATTTGGGAAAGGTATATCCTTTCTTGCTCTTAGGCCTATATTATACCCATAAAGCCACAAGTATTTAGTACACAAACTTTTTTGGATTTTATAACATCGACCACATACAAGTTGATCTCATTGACGGGCTGAGTCGCATCATTAAATGACCGTTTACGGTAAAAAAAATGTTTTTGGACAATGTACACTGATTGAGCTAGCACACAGTAAGTTAGCCACAGTAAGTTTTAAACTTGTTTTATGGGATACTAACTCAACGATTCTATATTTTATAATAAATACATATACAGGGTGACTTTTACTAACTGGCAACATTTTTTAGGAAAGTTCAGTCCATGATACTGAACTACTTTCTGTAAAAATAGTTATTAAAAATCGATAAAAAAATTTATGCTTCCATACAAAATCCGTTTAACTGCCGTGGCGCTTATTTGTATGGCAGGACGAAATTTTTTTATCGATTTTTTTAATAACTTTTTTTATAGAAAGTAGTTCAGTATTATGGACTGAACTTGCTTCAAAAATGTTGCCAGTAACTAAAAAGACACCCTGTATAGATAAACACCCAAGATCCAGGACAATCCGATAGAGGGTAATTTTCCAAATTGCCCTGGGTGGGGATCGTACCCGGAACCCTCGAGTACTGGACTATCCTGTACTGTTTACCCGTTTGCCTCTGCACGCAGATGTTGTTTATGTCGTGTTTACAATAAAGCTCCTCTGAACACCGAACACAGTTTCGTGGTGGTAAATCACACCTCGGAAGGATGCGTCATCAACAATATGCAGCTTGGAGCCTCGCCAACTAATACAATTGTTACACGCAAAGAATAACACGTATTTCACAAATTTTACCAGTTGCAGTCTGACTACGTTCATCAATAGTAACACGCATTGCATGAGGAGCTTGGCCCCTATAGTACGCATTGCTAGCGCTTCCGCAGGTTAAGCGACCCCGGGTGTGGTCCGCACTTGGATGGGTGACCAAAAGTAGCAAAAAAAAATCTCGAACTCCTCCGTGTTTCGGAAGGTACGTGAAGCCGTTGGTCTCGACGTCATGATTGTATGGCAGACGTCAACCGATGTCAAATGCCTTTAGGCAGCTTGAAGAATTTGACACCAGTGTTAGCCACTTACACACACTAAATACATACATACAATACAGGGTTACTGCGCAAAACCTTTTTGGTGCAAGTTAAGTCCATGATACTGAACTACTTTCCAAAACGAAAAAAAATTCGGCTTCCTATACTATGCACTCAGCCAAAGGATTTTGTATGGGAGACGAAATTTTTTTTTCGTTTTTCGATCTTGGTTTTTATGGAAAGTATTTCAGTATCATGGACTGAACTTGCACCAAAAAGGTTATGCGTTAGATACCACTAACCCTGTATTCATAACACGCATTTACTTCTTTCTTTTCTTTATAGCCTATATAGTAAGTCCACTGCTGGACTAAAGGAAGGGAGGATTTACCCATTTACTTTTTTTATAGGTACCTAATAGGAATGCGCAATACACTCTTATATTTTCAGTATTCAGTAAAGTACACAGTTTTAAGGTAGAAAGTTTGGATCTCATACTAAAAATCACATTATTAAAAAAGAAGTACACGTTTTTTTTCTTTTCTTTGACTAACGAAAATGACGAAAATGCAGTGCGTTAAATTTCACGTACAATTTTTACTGAGAGGTGATGTCACAAGCTCCCACTCCGGAACTTAGACGCCCTGTATCTTTGTGATGTTTACTAAGTAATTATATGATTCATAAATTAAGATTTTTTTTAACCAATTTCGTCTCAATGCTGGGCAAAGGTCTCTCCTATTTCCTTCCAGTCCCAATCCCAAACACTAAACTTCGTTCCTTGACAGGAATCGCCGATGTGGGGCAAAAAACTGCAAAGCTGAAGTGGGATTGGGCGGGCCATGTCAGCAGAATGCCTCCTAAAAAATGGGCAAATAAAGTAACTCCCTGGATACCCGAGGATGGTCGTCGTCGCAGGGGAAGGCCGAGAAAGAGATGGCGCGACGACCTTGACGCATTTGAAACCATTTCGACTCGACAAGAAGAAGAACAAGAAGAAGAACGTTGTTGGTCGGCAATGGAATTGGACATGGACGCATGGAAATTAAGCATTATTTTTAAATAATCTGATTGACTAATTAGAATAATATTTTTCTAACCCAGTCATCATCCGTACGACTCTCGATGAACTTTGACCCAGTAAACTTGGATATAAATAAACTTGCATATAAATGCTCAAGTTATAGTTCGTAATATTCAAGTGGACACTCGTAATAAACTCGATAACACAACATGCGCTTAACATGTACCGTACGAATACGATACACCGATTCAAATTGTCACTTTCAAATGTGTACTTCAATAAAATCTAGAACGAATGAATTAGCGGCGCCAGCGCGGCGTTCGTTTTGTATTCGATGACAAACAAATTCGGATTCCAATAAAATCGGAATTTGTTTGTCATACAGTCAACTCATCTACGGTTTAACTAGGGCTTCAAGTAGCTAATAACATGTTTGTTCATCATCATCATCCGAGCGTATTCCTGGTTGCATCTTCAGCGGTAACTCTTCAGGCCCGGGGTTCTAACCTAACCTAGATGATTTGACGAAGTTGCTGGTTTTTACACAGAGCGACTACCGTCTGACCTCCGCAACCCATAGGGTAGACCAGAACCAATCTTAGGATAGCTTAATCATACGCTAGATGGCGTTCGGGACCCACAGTTTTGCGTGCCTTCCGAAGCACGGAATCATCTTTCTTTTGGGATAATCAGGTGATTCAAGCCTGCAATATCCTTACCAGACTGGAAACAACTTTTCACAAACTATGCTTCCTTCGGATTATAAGGCAAACGCCTTGACCATTGGCTGGACCACGGAGGCAGCCCTAATTACATATTTGTTCATTCATAAATATTATTTTTTGCACGCCTCATAAGCGAAGCGCATGAGGTAGTGCTCTACTCTCGCCTTACAAAAATCAAGTGATTTTTTTAACTAAATGTGTCTCTATTTATTTTCTATCGCACTTGTACAATAATATTTACACATAAATGTCAAGGAAAAACACTAGTTTCAACACTTATGACATTTTTAAAAGACATTTTGCCTTTTAAATAAATAAAAACAATGTTTAATAAAATCATTTTGTGGACGTCCGTGTGTCTGTATGTATGGAAACTGGCGTGGTCACGATAACTCCCGAAAAACTTATCTGATCAAGTCCATTTTTTTATACGCTTCAGTATTATCCAAAACTAAGTCCTTTCGAAGATCACGGTCTAATTCAATGTAGTTTAATCGTAATTATTATTATAAAAATACAGGTGACATTTCGTTTGTGTTGTATATCTATATATGTAGATAATAACAAGGAAAAACTTAGCTCCATTTACAACGCTTGGGTGGTATGGTACTGAGTTAAAAAAAAGGCACGTATCATTTTTTATTTGAAAAAATAATAATAATAATACCTAATTAAATAAAAAAGTCTTGGAGAAATTAGTGGACCAATAATTTCTAGAACTAAAAAAATGTCTCTGTCTTATCTTTTATTATTAATTTATTTTATTTATTTATTTCATTTTATTAGTGTTGTTTTTTTATTAGTATTATTCTCTTTATTTAATTTGAAACTTAGGCTAGGTTTTGGTATACATTTATAAAAAGTAAAATATAAAACATACTACAAAATATAAACATTTACAAAAACCTAACCTAGCTGCCCACTGGCAGCGGGGCAAGGCCCAAGCCACCGGCGGTTAGGGCCGCAGAGAGAGAAACCTCCTGACAATACGTGCCGTGTCCAGGAGTACTGCCTTCTGAATCTCAAAATTCAAAATTCAAAATATCTTTATTATCATAGGATATTTAAAATATCTCTTAATAATAGTCACTTTGTTTTGTTTTGCACAAATGTTGACGTCAAATCGTTACTTAAAGCTAAGTTTACGCCGCTTCCTAGGCGCAAGTGCAGAAGAAGCGGCAACAAACTGCACTGCACGTTTTCTCCAAAGACGTCAACTAACAAACTAAAAACTTAAAATTAGTTATATAGATGGACAGAGATTACATTGTTTATTATGTCATAATTAAATTGAATTACGAAATTTAAAATAATGTCAATTTGTAAATTTAGTATGTACCAATGTACCTAAATTATGACATGTCTAAGTATACAAACCTTTAAGAGGGACCCGCGCCAAGCTCAAGCCAGACCTTTTTGTCTTTAAGATAGTCATCGGTCCTATAATAAGCCTTCTCACAAAGTACTTTCTTTACATAAGCTTTGAATTTTCTGTCTGGCATATCAAGGACCGATTCTGACAATTTATTATAAAAAAGTATACACTTCCCCATAAAAGACTTACTGACTGTATTCAGCCTGTAATACGGGCTAACTAAGTCATTCTTATTACGTAAATTTCTATCTGTAAAATCACTTACTTTATTGAACATGGAAATATTTTTCCTTACATACATTATATTTTCAAATATGAATTGTGATACAAAAGTAAGTATACCTATTTCCTTGAATAATTCCCTCAGTGAGTCTCTCGATCCTAAACCGTAAATAGCACGAATTGCTCTTTTTTGTAAAAGAAAAATAGTCTGAATGTCGGCTGCACTCCCCCATAGAAGTATCCCGTAAGACATTAGACTGTGAAAGTAACTAAAGTACACTTGTCTAGCAGTTGCTACATCTGTCAATTGTCTTATTCTCCTAACAGCGTAAGCCGCAGAGCTAAGCCTATTAGAAAGTTTAGTTATATGAGCGCCCCATTGAAGTTTCGAATCAATTGTGATTCCTAAAAAGGTAGTACTTTCAACCAGATCGAGTTTCTGACCATTAATTAGTATGTCAACGCAGGCTTGATTCACATTAGGAAGAGAGAATCGAATGCATTGGGTCTTGTTCGCATTTAACATGAGGTTATTGGCCGAAAACCAATCAGAAATTAAAGATAAGGTGCTGTTCACCGCGCTAGCATCACTGTTATGTCGATCTATTTTAAATATTAGCGAGGTGTCATCAGCAAACAGCACCATGTCAGCCTCTTTCTCAACCATGTAAGGCAAGTCATTGACATAAACTAAGAAAAGGAACGGTCCTAGAATTGAACCTTGGGGAACGCCCATTTTCACATTAGACCCGTGTGATTTTACGCCGTTTATATCAACAGTTTGAAGCCTATCTGTTAAGTAAGATTCTATTAATATAATTGACTTATCATCAAAACCGTATTGACGAAATTTGAGCAAAAGTGTTGGATGATCAACGCAATCAAATGCTTTAGAAAGATCGCAAAATGATCCAATTGCATCATTTCTGTTTTCCCACGCGTCGTAGATATTAGTAATAAGTGCTACTCCTGCATCGGTGGTCGATTTTCCAGCAGTAAAGCCGTATTGTTGGCTATGGAAAAGATTATTGGTCTTAAAGTGAAGTAGCATTTGATTGAGCATTATCTTTTCGAACACCTTACTCAAAACTGGCAGAATAGAGATAGGTCTGTAGTTGCCAGGGTCTGTTTTTTCTCCTTTTTTGAATAAGGGGATTAGTTTACTACATTTCATTAAGTTAGGAAATATGCCTTCATCAATACATTCGTTAAATATGAAAGCTAAATCGGCAGCAATTATGTGTATAATATGACTTACTACGGCTACTGACATGCCCCAGTGATCTTCTGATTTTTTAAAATTTAACTGTTTAAAAGCATCTATTATATCGCTAGGGCTAACATGCTTAAAATTAAATTTAGAATCACAAGGGCTAACATTACTCTTAAGCAAAGCCTCAGCACGCTGGGCGCTAGAACTTACATTAGAAGTGAGTTCCAAAGGAATGTTAGTAAAATAATCATCAAATATATTTACTATTTCTTCAGTTTTTGAAGTATTTTTACCACTACATTTGATTCGGCAAATATTTTCTTTGGTTTTATTTTTACCTGTTTCCTTATTTATGACACTCCATGTTTCTTTAATTTTATTAGGAGCATTATTTATTTTTTTGCTAATACTATTCGATTTGGCTCGTCTACAAACTTTTTTAAATATTTTAGAATAATTTCTAACATATTCTATAAAAGAAGGATTAAAGTTATATTGTTTTTGGGCATATAGATCATATAACCTGTTTCTACTTATGTAGATGCCGGTAGTAGCCCATTCACTAAACTGTGATTTACTATGAACTACTACTCTTTTTTGTTTCAATGTTTTAGAATACTCAGAGGAAACAGTACTAAATAGTTTATTATAATGGTCGTCAGGATTATTTCCTGTATATACCACTGATAATAATTTGTTATCTAAATTATTTTTAAGTTTTTAGAATTAATCGGTCTACACAAGATCTTATCTTTTCTCAAATTACTGGTGGACTCTTTGACAAAAGCTACATATACACCAGAATGATCTGAAGGCAATTTGTTGATAACAGATTTATCACAATATTGAATATTACTAAAAAAATTATCAAGACATGTGCCAGATGTAGCTGTAATTCTGGTTGGCTCAAAAAATAAGTTTTCTAATCCATAACACTTAAAAAGATTTAGGAATTGTGTGCTCTTTGGATTATGTACTAAAATATCAACATTAAAATCACCGCAAATAATTAAATTCTTTTTACTAGTTGAACAGGACTTAAGAACCTGGTCCATCGCTTTTAAAAATCTTTTGAAATTACTATCTGGTGGACTGTATACACAAACAATTATATGATGATCAAGCTCGGCACAGGCCACCTCACAACAGCGCTCAACAGAATGTCTGACAATATCCTTCCGCTCTTTGCTACGGAAAGAATCTTTTATAAAAATTATAGAACCCCCTCGTTGAGCAGACTTTCTGTTAAAGCAGCTAACAATATTATAGTTGTTTAGGCTGAACATCATCTGACTCTCATGCAGCCAATGTTCAGTCAAACATAAAATGTCCACATCCATTTCTTGTAAAACTAATTCTACTAATAATTCTTTGCCGGAAAGACCTTCTAAATTTTGATGAAGTATTCTTAATTCATGAGGCCTTCCCGTTGTCTGAATGGTCAGTTTAAATCTGTCGTCAAGTCTACAGAATTACCGTTACATAAACTTGGTAAGTCTGTAGGTGTCTTAAAACTAGAATCTTGTTTACAATGTAAACTCGTCCAAAAATTAATATTATTTGCTATCAATGTAGCAATCTTATGTCTAAAATATTTTGAAAGATAAATATTATCTTTTGTCACATGACATTCACTTATAAAAATGTTAGTGTCAAAAAACACTAATTTATCACTATAACGACATGTCATATTATGTATCAAAGTATTGAGATAGTGGATGATTTTGTTAGTTTTTGGAGACTGGCAATGTAGATATGGGAACGCACATAATATTATTTTGCTTACTTCTAATTCAGATAAATAATCCATACAGCTGATTATTTCTTTCTTTCCTACTTTGTTACTATTGCCTATTAATAATACAACAGTAGATTTACAATTCAGTTTGGTTGATTTCATTTTATCTAAAATTTGAGTATAGGTTGCATCCGGGAAGCAGTAATTTATACAAGTTTTATCTAGAATTTTGTTTAACATGCAACCCATATTGCGACCTATACTGTCAGAAAATACTATTGTATTACATGGAGGGTCAATAAAGTCAACACAATCAGACACATTACTACACAAACTACCGTCACAAGGAGAGAGCTCTGGTGTGGAGACACTGATGGTGGGCTGGGTGAATTGCCCACAGGTACATTGCTTAGTTAATAAATCAAGAGTTTCTTGATTGTACCTGCTGTCGTTAATCAATTTCTCCACAGTCAGCATGTGTTCGGTATTTTGTTTTTGTTGGAGGTCATACTTAGAGAATAATTTGGGATAGTCCTCCTGCAACTTAATAATATGAGATTCAAGTCTAATCCTGTTGTCCTCATATGACTCCTGACTTTCCGCCAATTGTTTATTACATAACTCTAACTCTGACTGCAATTTACAATTTAATGAACTGGATTTTAATAAACATGATTTCCTGAGATTAATTTTTAATTTATTATTAGTTTTCTTAATTTTTTTGGATAGTTTTACATATTTTTTAACTTGGTTATGACTAATCATTGATTTTGAGATATCTAAATCAATACTACTCGATGATGTCTCATTAGTGAGATCAATAACTGGAGAATTAGTTGAGGGAGACATAGCGACACTATCAATGAGCTGGTCATATAGGCTGGACACCTCTGCTGACTGACGCATCTGGGCATCTTGCTCATAGCTATTAATTTGTCTGTATGCCTCGCCCAACTCCTTTTCTAATTCAGTGGTACGTCTGAGGGTCTGCTCATACGTATCACCACATTGGCGGAAAGAATCTATTTCTAACTTTGATCGGTTCAGCTGCTCACTCAAATCATCACATAACTGAAGACTCTCAGAGAGTTTTTGTTCAAGTCTAATGTTGTTATTTCGCATCAATACATATTCGCGTTCATTATCTTCCCTTTCCAGTAATAATTTCTCGTTGTCTTCTTTTTCTGCCTTGAGCTCGAGTAAGACTTGCTTCAGCTGGATTTCCAGTTGTCGGGCAGTCTCAGCACGGGTTGAGGAGGACATATTTTACAAAAAGCGACAGATGTAATGTCTAGGGAAGATAATAAAGGCTAGAATTGCACGATAAAGCTAGCAAAACCGATCACCTAACTAAAAAATAACAATAACATAACCTAATCTACTTTGTCAATTTACATCAAAATTAGATGTGTTTATGTACGATAATTTTCGCAAATATGAAAAATTGTGCACAAAGGACGCTGTGTTTTAGTGAAATACATAAACGGGATTAAATATTGTACCGTTCTTACCTTGTAAAAGTTGTAAAAAGCCGGTAACAATTTATACCCACTGAACGTCAACTTGGAACACCATTATTTCACAAAATACACTAAATTTACACAAACAAATTATGAATTATGTAAGCACCTATCTTATTTTACGATTAAATAATATTATTTAATGAATTTAACTATAAAAATATTTAAATTTACAATATTAAATACGGAGCAATAAAATTGACATATAAGCTCCTGGGTTGCCAGCCGCCAAAAAAAAGAATCTGACCCTTGATCCAGCCATCTAGCGAGAGAGTCTTAAGATGTTGGTCAAGACTCTTCGCTATAAGACCGTTCGCCGATTCGACTATCGGGACAATGATCGTCGAATCCACATCCCACATAGCAGTCACCTCGTGGGACAAGTCAAGGTACTTGCTAAGTTTGTCCTTCTCGGCCTTCACGAGGTTCTCGTCATGCGTTGGTCTCGTTGTCTCGTTGGTTTGCGCCAGTTCTCTTTTGCCAAGGATAGCGGCGTGAGGCCTTTGTCTACTGCTACAACATCACGATGCAAACCACACTCATTGCTAAGGAAATATTCCCTAAGGCTGCTCACCTCACGGTTGTGAAGATTCTTGGCGTTTAAAAAGCCACGACCTCCACATTTCCGTCGGATGTACAGTCTCATAACAGATGAGCGTGGGTGTAGCATACGATGTGTTGTGAGCAGTATGCGGACCTTCCTATCTAGGGCATGTCTGAGTCCACCTTAGTATGCCAAAGGAGTAAATGAGTAGGGGCATCAACCAAGCGTTGAAGGCGCGGGTTTTATTGCCACCTGACAAAAGACTTTTAAGTACTTTTGTCAGTCTGCCAAAGAAGCGTTCCTTCACTGCCTGTTTTATGTCCCCATCCATAATACCCAATGACTGTGACATACCAAGGTATTTGTAGGTTTCAGACTCCGAAAGAGACTTGATAGTCATTGTCTCAGAAAGTTGTAAATTTGTTGAATTTACTACCTTTCCCCGCTGTACATGCATAACCGCACACTTATCTACACCAAACTCCATCTTGATGCCAATTATTTTTTAATTATTATTTATATATTCTGATTTCTTATTAAATTTGAATAGTTTCTCAGTTAGGTGGAGCCACCAAAAAACTACCTTTATAATTATGTTATAACAGTATTTTTTAACTTTCCTTTTGCTTTTTCTTTTTCTTTTTACTTTTCCGACTATTTCTTGTTTTTGCTTAGTTTTTTTGAGATTTCTCAAAATCTACCGGTCCGAATCGGTTTAAATTCACAGGAAATCTGAGTTGTATAGAACTCTTTGGAAAGCTACTTGTTTGGTTCCGATAGGTTTAGTTGTTCAAGAGTTATAAGCGGGTCACATACACACCCACACACACATACGGATAGGGTGCATGACACTTGCTCGTGAGTGGTCAGGGAAGATTCCTGAGACCTTTAAACGTCGAGATCTGATGAAAACTTGACTTTTCAAAAACGGAGTGAAACTAATAACGTCCCGAATTTTGAAAATTTTCAATTTTCTCAGCGGGAAGTTAAAAATAAAAGTTAAAAATAATCTCCAGTCATGCGTTAAAGCCGACACATACTTTTCTTCGTTTTAAGTTAGCAATAAAACAATCAAAATCAATTTAATTGTGAAAAATGAAATTATGAGGCGTGCACTTTTGGATTTTTTAAACTATTTAGGTTTTGGCATGGCATAAAACACTAAAATTAGAGGTATATTTTCCAAAAATATTTAAAACTGACTTTTAAATAAATAAATAAAACCTACAACGAATGCATTAGCGGCGCTGGCTTCCGATCTGTATCGTATTGGAATAGGAATTTGTTTCTCATTGAGACAGGTTACAGTGCATTAACAACTGTATTCCCAAGGAGGGTTGATGTCGGGCGGCGTCTGGTCTTTTCGTAAAAATGCATTCCCAAAGCGGGTTGACGTCAGGCATGTCGTAAAACGATAGCCAAATCGTTTAAACTGTTCCGGCTATTTCTCCTCAATTTCGCATGGTCTTTGGCTTCCTTGGGTAACCATTGACATGCATATTATATTTGGAGAAGAAGAAGCGGGAAAGCGCAACCGGGAACGGACGGACGGATTAAGATGATGGGACAGGATACAGTTGTGGAAAGTCAATTGATGAGTTGATTGCTCTCAAGGCTATGCTAATATTTAAAAAAAAAATCAGGCCAGAAGGATTTGAACGGACGACAAAAATGTATTATTTTTTACATTGAATTGATTGAATATCTGAATTTTTTTTTATGGTAAAGAGGAATGAAGCAAAAAAATATTCAAGCGTTTTCAAAATTTCTACCCCTATTCAAAATCAGAAATGGGACAACTACCTATATTTCGAAATATCTTTTAAATAAAACTACAGAGTAGATATACATAGGAACATTTACTATGAAAGTAAATATCCAGTTATCGGACAAATAACCCCGAAGCGACCCCGGAGATTGTTTCTATCAAGTCTAGGGCATAACTGGAGACGCTGGTCTAAAAGCATACCCTTAAAAGGCTACAAAACGCTAGGAGTAAATCGGTATATTGTTAAATTAAATTGGTATTTTACTACATGAAGTTTCGTTTCCTTGTACGGTGGTTAGGTCGCTTTTAGTCGGATTTACCCAACATTAAATTTGAATCTTAAGACCTAGGCTGTAAGGAATCGAAGTCGCGGTAAGTTACTGCGTTTCCTAAGAAATAAGGAAGGGCTGTGGCTAAAATTAAATGTCATGCGCGATGACAGTCGTTATGGCGACATCTAGCGGTCAGGAGTTCAATTTTTGAACTTTGTCAAAGCAAAATCGTGCGACACAAATCCGAATTTATTATTGCTTTATTTCAAAAATACATTGAAATTCCATGCTGGTCTGGGACAAAAGCCGATCGAGGGAATGGGTGAAAATGTGAACCATGTTAATAGGCGATGCGGCTAGCAACCTATCACTATTTTGATTCCTTTTCCACCTTCTCGCCCACCATCACGCTAAAAGTGGCGTTTTGGTCTTATGGCCCTGGGATCTGTCTGCTACCTACGTTAGGAAAAAATACGTAGTAATGTAATGTAATTGAAATTATATTGGTTTTAGTATTAGAAATTATAGTCAAAGGTCAAATACAAAATTGAATACCGATAAAAAATCACTTTTTAGGATGACATGGCATAAAACACAAAAATTCGTTATAGACTGTGTTGTTTTTTTCGCCTAAAATGATAACTTTACTTTAATGTTCATTTTTGTAGTAACCAAAATATATTTTACACGAACTTCGAATGTAAATGTAGAGTCGTTGTATCAAAAATGAATCTCCACGTCGTAAACGAGCACAGGCGACCATTACCTGCGTTAGAAATAAACAGCTCGTGTGGGTGCGTCTTTTATTTACTACTTAACGTGAGATAAAAATAACTCTTTTATCTTATCTCGAATCTGTTTTCAATTGTGTGTTAAGCGTTAATAGCGTTCCGTAGCTTTGGCACATTGTAAGCTATTCATGTCCGTTTTTTCATACCAATGTTTTTGACAGATTGGTCCGGTTATTAACTGGACTGTTTCAGGCAGGTATGTGGTTCCCGGAAGAGCAGAATAGGATCACTCCAAGTCCTTCCGTGGTGAAAGGCGACTTAGGAAACACAAGCTAAACAAAGCTTAAACAATGAGACCTCTCCAACCCGTCTGGCCAGCGTGGAGAGTGTAGGCCAAATCCTCTGCCTGCTCTGGCTAATATATGGCTCTAGTAGTACAGAGAGGTTCATGCTTTTGCAGTGGAGACTGAAAAAAGGTCTGATGATGATGATGATTCGTGTCGAAGGTCGTTTTTGATAGATTCGGTCCGGTATTTGGATGGAATCGTAGTTTTCGAGCAAGCAGGTGATTAGCCAACTGCGTCCTAGTCTGCTGGCGGGGCTGCCACCTCGGAGTTCGCAGACGCACTTGGTTTGGTTCGTGTATCCTTCCTACAGCTGTAAGAGTCCTGTTTTCGCGCTCGGAACGCTCGCCCTTTGCTCTGCATCCTTAGCACAGCACTAGATGACAGTCACGCGGCGGCGCGGCTGTAGCCGGTCCCAAAGTGGACGACGGGGACGTGGATGGCTCGGACTGGCTGAGGCTCTGCTCTAGTAGGTGTCCCGCCATTGACACAGCAGATGGATACTCAGCATTTTCGACCGAGCGAGCGTAACGTCTTAGTTAAGGTGAAGGTATAGGCAAATGGCCTTGAAGTGGCGCCCTCATTTAAAATTGTTAACTCGTAAATATGGAGATAATTTCCATATTGCTCTTCGTCATGCACTAGATAGCCCTTTAAATTATTTTATAAAATTGCGTGCGGCTAGCAACTAACCCTGTTTTAAAGCGCAATCAGGGGCACATAGAACGGGGAAGAGGTGCGGGAATGCCAAATTGCGGGAGACGCTGTGACATTCCATTCTGTTTGTACTTTTATGTATTCTGTGCCAACACCACACCTCAACTTCCCAACCCATCGAGAGATTCGAAACGGCACCAATCCTCCATAAACTGACAGGTGTCTGTTCCATAATTCACTTTATCACCTGCGAGCGCCTAACGGCACCGCGGCCTAACCTAACGCGGCACAAAAACGTGTTTTATTTTGACGTCTTATTATACATTTAAATTATTTCACAACGCGCCTGCTGCGCTAATGTTTGAAATTTATGGTTAGATCTGCGAGGAAATATAGTTGCTAGCGCCGCAAATCATATGAACACGAAACGTAAATTCGATTTAGCGTCCGCACGTTTATCGAATGTAAATTTCGTGATGTCGAATGTCGAAAATATTGGCCACTGCTCTTAGGGGCAGTTCCGGTATTACGTAGGTATGCAGAATTTTAGTTCTTTTACCCCGTTGCCCCTTGGCCCCAGCCCCCGTTGCAAGCAAATTTTATGTTTTTCTGTCCTCTTATGCTTATGTATAATACCTACCTAAGTATTAGCTACGCTAGTAATATACAGGCTGACTTTTTATCCACCTGCATATTTTTTGGAGCAAGTTCAGTCCATGATACTGAAGTAATTTCTATAAAAAAAGTTATGAAATACCGATAAAAATTTTTCGTCCTCCCATACAAAATCCGTTTGGCTGAGCGCTGATTTGTATAGGAGGACGAAAAATTTTTATCGATGTCCGCGGGGTTGCCCACGTGGTCGATTTTATAAGAATCCCAAGGGAACTTGATATAAATGTCGAATAAAAATATGTCGAGTTGTTTGTTTCTAATTTATTGCTCCGAAAAAGCAACAGAAAAACAAAAGAAGAACGAATCAGTGATCATAGTGTTTTACATTGACGTTGACAAAGTTTTTATATCTCCTTACTAGTAGAGGTTTTATGCAAGGTACGCTTGCTTACTTATACATTTCAGAACCTCAAATTTTCTCGGGTCAAAAAGTGTCATAAGTGTTAATCCAAGTAGGTAATATGCCAAAATTCATGCCATATATTAGAAATAAAAGTATTTTAATAATTTTGACGTTGCTAAGTTTGTTTGTTTGTCAAAAGTAAATATCTATATGTAGTTGGTATAACTTTGCTGTATCTATAAGTTCAAATCGTTATTTACCTACTAGTAAGATTAGACAAGAAATACGCAAAGTGAATAAATAAATATTGTTGACATGAACCTATCACCAGACTTATTGGCATACTCTTACATACTGTTGTTTCATTTTAATGAGCGTTTTTTCTGTACAAAATGATTACAAGCAAATGCTCAAATCTCTCATTGATGAGTAATACCTGAACGGACCCGTACTGTAAAAAGGCGCCGAATGGAAAAATAGAACTAGATTCTATATCTGCAGTAGGAAGCCGAGCCTACCTTCTAGCAATCACGAACCACTGCTGGATCCAATAATTTCGCTTACACCACTCCATTTCACGTTCCATTTTACCGTCATTAGCTTCGGCTCCGTTCGAATCGAACAGACTTCTATTGTTAATTGCGTCTGTAGATGGGTGCACTGATGCTATATCGAATATGATGACATCGAATTTTAGTAGAGTGATAGATAACAAGGTTTCCAGTAGTTTAAGTTAACCGCTGGGAAGTGCGGTGTATTGATTGTTTTTATTTATTTTATTAGAGATTTGAGTGCGTTTGACCTCTATCTAGCCTGATGGGAAGCTGAGATGAGGTCTAAGGTGTAACACGCAGACTCAAAAAATGCCTATTCACTCTTGCCTTGAAAATCCCTAAATCATATGTATGGGGAAACATCGACGCAGGGAGGGAATTCCACACCTTAGCGGTTCGCACAATGATTTACTTTCGTCGTGATAATTTCACAAAATACTAGATACTACACCCTAGACCTTTATATTTTTTTTATCAAGCCAGCAGTGGGACTTAATTAAAAACGGAGAGTTGAATGAATGAAATAGGCCATTTCCTCCCCTCTTTCATTCCATAACTCTCTGTTTTGGCTTCCCAGATCATACTTACATAACATCATCATAACATAAACAATCGATTTAGTAAGTATTCAGATTACTGTGGAAGAGTGAATGCGGGTAACCAAGTGAATGGAGCGTTGCATTCCTTTATGACCAGCAGGAAGGTATCAGATAAGGAACGTCTTGCCGTTCATAAAGGAGTACTAATACCTACTTTATTGTACGGTATCACTAACGTACCCAACTCTCACGAGTTGGGTATGGCAGAGAAAGCATGAAAGTAGAATAGATGCAGTTGAAATGCGAGCGCTGAGGAGTATGAGTGGTGTTACCTTGAAAGACCGTGAAAGGAAGAGCGGGACAGGGTCAACCTCGGCGAACGTTCTGCGATCAGTTTGCAGACGTTTTGAAAAAGGGAGAGGTAAGAAGAACCCTAAAACGAAGGGCACGTATGAAGAGGTTGATAAGTGTAGGTGAAGCGAAAGAGGTCTGTCAGGATCGTAGCAAGTGGACGTCCATAGTCTCTGCCTACCCCTGTGGGAAACAGGCGTTATAGGCGTGATAGATATGTAGGTATACTGATGTTTTAAATTTTTACGATATCTTAATAGTTGAGTATAAAGTTTAAGATTCGTTGCTCTGATTGTGTTGTTTGATACAAATGATGCAATTGTTTAAAATCAATTATTATCTTCAATTTAACGAAATTTCAAAAATTTCGTTAAATTGAAGATCAAAGCGATCCAATTATCTAAGTACACTTACTTATTAGTCGTAGCTTTCAGGGTTTTACTAGTGTAAGTGCTATGTTGTAACTTCGGAACTCCACTCTAAGGGTGGTCCGACACTCACTTGGGCAGTTATATTTTATTAATTTTGCTATACCTCCAATATATTAGGTATATTAAATTTTAATCAACACAGACTCTGCAGTCATTAGTATAAATCAAGTGTTTGTGACTTTATGCCGTGTGGTTCCCGGCAGAGTAGAATAGGGCCACGCGACTTAGGAAACACAAGCTAAACGAAGCTTATAAACATTAATGATACCTCTCACCCGTCTGGCAAGCAGGTAGGCCAAATCCTCTGACTGCTCTGTGTAATATATGGCAAAGACCTAATGATGAGAGTTATATGTCAGTAGTCCATAGCTAACTACACATCGACTAAGTTCGATGGAGCGAGCAATCCAAACGGCATTATTTGGCGTGTTAGGGTTGCTAGATGTCCGGATAAATGTGGACACAGTCAGTATTTATTGTTGCGTATCCGACCAAATTAGATAGTGTCCGGCCAGTCCGGTTTTATAAGGCTTTTTAAAACCATATCTCTGTCTGTATACTGTCTTCTTTCTTCCCCCCCCCCCCCGGAAAATTTTAAGTCAAAATAATAATAAGGGTTTTTTACAACAAAAAAATATCGTGTTATATACCTATATATATGGAAAAACCAACAAGACCATATCTTTTACATGTAGTATTGTCAATAGAGCTGATCTGTTGTAATAATTTTCGCACAAATGCATTATTAATGAGGGTTGATGTCAGGCAGATGGCCGGTTATAAAACCACTGACACAATGATAAAGATGTGAGTACGTCATACTCTAACATGCAAACTAAAAGAGCCCTCAATAAGGAACACCACGATCAAATCATAGGACACCTAGAGCTATTCAATTTCCTAATAACACGTCATCAGATGCCGCAAACCCTCCATTCTATTGATACACGAGGTTCGGAGTGAAAGCAAAAATTGAAGTGTTGAGAGCCATGGCCTTTGCCCCGAGTGATAGTAAGAGACTAGAGGTTGGGTTCCCTTTAGTTCCAAAAGTCCTGCACAAATCCAGACGTGAACGAAAAATTCGATATTCCTTTGCAAAGTACCTACGATCAATTAGACAACAAACTTTTTGAAATTTCATAATTTTTACACGCAAGAAAATGTTCATTTTGAAGGGCTGACTAGTAAGTACCTACTTTTCTTCTCGTCTTAGCGCATTCCGGTTGAACCCTTAGCTGTGCTGCTTCGGAGCACGGCTTTTTTTAACAATTTGGCTGTTTGCAATGGTACGTCAATACTCCTTGGGAATGTAGAAGTTACTTCTTTTAAATATGAGACACGGTCTTGTATAGAAAGATATGTATATATACCTATACAATGACGATTTTTGCCAGACATAATGGGGCAGTTTGCTATTGCCTTCTTCATTTCGATGGTAACGATGTATTTACTTTTTCCGGAAGCGAGTTGTGTTAGTAAAAAAATACCGTAAATGGGTACAAACTCAGTGGTAGTAGTCGCGCCTAGTAAGAACTCATGCTCATAGACGCAAAGCCAATGCCTACTACCAGGGCACAATACATTTAATATATGTATTGTGACCACGGGTTCCTAACCTTTGCAGACAACGGAACACCCACCTAATTTTATTTTATGAAACCCTATATCAATTAATTACAAATAAATGAGACACTGTAACTTAAATAAGAACAAAATTTTTTATTAGAAAGTTCTAGAATTTACCAAATGACCAGATATGGTAGTTCTCATTTCATTTGGTAATTTCAACGCGTTTTCTTGTAGAAAGTTGTATAAAGACGGAAAGAAACTTTAATTGTTCTCCTTTTCTACGCAGGCAATCCAGAAATGTCACGGACCTTCGTGACTTTTCTACGGACCCCTAAGTTCTGCGAAACCCACTTTAGGAATCGCTGGCCTAAACAGCTTGGCCATCATCGCTTCAAGTAGATTATTATATTGCGGAAAATCTCGTGGGCCGTGTCAGCGGAGCCAGCAGGTGCACAGCGTAGAATTATCTGATTTCCCATTTATTTTAACCTATCATTCACCACCAGGTCAGCCGTAATGGTGTATTAGGGAACGCTGTTTGCACAAGAGAGAATTTTGTTGCAGTTAATTCTAAGTTTTAAGGGCTATTGGATAGTTCCCTGACGTTTACTGCTATCTACCGATTTGAAAACTTTAAACCTACTTAAAGCTTATCTTATTTGCTTTATTATAAGCTCGTAAACTGTTGAAATTCGTGTTGGTGTATTTAGTACCTATAGATGTAGAAACTTAAATTTATTATGTACGAAATTATTTCCGAAAGCTACATAAAATAGTAATTACACACCCACTGCCTTTTAAGTAGGTATATGGTCGATAAATAAATATTTTTCCCAAGATTTATTTTAGTTTTACGACTGTGAAATTGGCATTTTAAACTTTCTCTACAAACTGAGGTATTGAATTTCATTGGCTAAAAATAACTGAATTAATTACGGAACATCTCAGAAACTCGCATACAGAATATCTCTAGGTATCCTATAATTTGATTACGATGTAATGACTATATGAAACTCTAATATTTAAAGTAATACTTGGTATGAATTATCCAGTTTGTGCTAAATGATTTTTTTGTATCGTACCATATTTAGTTTTAAACAATTTATTTCAAATGAGAGCGCCACTTATGCTACCATTTCAACTTAATAAAAATTTTGTAAAAAAAAATAACCCAAATTTCTAATAAATGGCTAGCCTACTGGTTTTACTATACACGCCCGAGCCCGGTAGCAGGCGGTGACATTCAAATGGGAGATTTTTGGTATGCATTTGTTAGCTGATATTTTTTTTTTTTTTTAACAAAACTAACGGCCCGCCCCGGCTTCGCACGGGTATGTATTATACATATAAACCTTCCTCATGAATCCCTCTATCTATTAAAAAAACCGCATCAAAATCCGTTGCGGAGTTTTAAAGATCTAAGCATACATAGGGACAGACAGCCAGCGGGAAGCGACTTTGTTTTATACTATGTAGTGACAAGATACATAAGACAGAATACATATTTTTTGTATTTTTTCTAGAGCACTTTCCTTGAATATGTATAGCTAAGAGGTTCAAAATCACCCTGTATACACACGAAACAAAAGAGAAGTGGCCAACCCTAGTTTCAGATGTTTCATAAATCATTTGACGTAGGTTGACGATTGCTTGCTAACGATGACATCAGATATTTTTATGGAACTTTCTGCTTCCAATCTAAATGTGCACCTCGGCCAGAATGCGTAAGTTTGCTAAGCCATCGACCTTCGTAGCTACCACAGAATAAAAAATAAAATAGATATTAGCGATAGCTACCTTAATAATTAAACGCCGTGAAATTATCAGATGGGATATATTTACTTAATTGCTGGTTCGTGAAGGTAAGATATAGGGACATAGAAACATCATTACAATGTAAGCATTCCCTGTATATCACGTGTAAAGGCTGGTTTACACAAGTTTAATGAGTCTTTAATAAGTCTTCATAAAAACAAAAAAAAGCTACTTTATACTACTTTATATATTTCTGGTCTTCTTTCAGTTCCACTTCACCAAAACTCACTTTCTGAATGCAAATGTTTGATTTCTTGACAAAAACATCAGTCACTATATGTCTGCATAGAATATTAGAGTTCTCTCGATTTATCGAGCATACCATCATCAGATCACCTAGTGATAATGGAACAATTTGCATACACGATGATTGTATGATTCGCATTCTTCTTCTTCTTATTTAAGAGCTTACTGGCTCTTGTCGGTGGAGTATGCGATAAATTATACGGATGAAACAGTCTATTTAGTTTAATCCATAGTAATATTATCAGGGACGTAACAGAAAGGAGAAGTCATCATATCATCATCATATCAGCCACAGGAAGTCCACAGCTGGACATAGGCCTCCCCCAAGGATTTCCAAAACGACCGATCCGAAGCGGCCTGCATCCAGCGTTTTCCTGCAACCTTGCTCAAGTCGTCTGACCACCTAGCAGATAGTGTCCTACGCTGCGCTATGTGTCCCGAACACTGCCACTTCAACGAGCTAATCCGCTGATCTAGTTTTTATTGTCAAATTATTATTACCTCTTTTTGGGAACGTCTGAATAATTTGATAAACATATACTGCTACTTAAAATATAACTTTTGGGGATTGTCATTATCCTTAAAGACTTATACTATACTACGCAGATATTGTCCTACGCTGCGCTTGCCGGTAGGATAGGAGAAATAATTCTTTAGAAAAATAAAAAAAATAGTTGTATTCTCTGTCGATAACGAGGAACACACGAGGCTTGATTTCGATGGGGCAGACAGAGCATTTTGGGTCTCGCGGCTCTAAGCAGACAGAGCCCAGTGCCGCAAACCCAACCTTCTCGCCCACCATCACTCTAAAAGTGTTAAGAGTTAGAGTGATGGTGGGCGAGAAGGTGGAAAAAGGAATCAAAATATTGATGGGTTACTAGCCGCCTCGACTGAATTTTCCGGGGTCCAGTGCTGCCCCCATTTACAATAAATAATTTCAAAGAAAATGGAGACACCATTTAAAATTTTGCTACCAGTAAATCCTAGATAACCCTTCAAAGTATTTTATGAACTACTGTTTACAGTTTAAAGTGAGGACGTTAAGCTTTACCACGCACATTTGCGAAAAACGGCCACTTTTGGCAAATGTGCGTAGCAAAGCTTAACGTTTTCATTATAAACTGTAAACAGTAGTTCATAAAATACTTTGAAGGGTTATCTAGGACTTGCTAGTAGCAAAATTTTAAATGATGTCTCCGTTTTCTTTGAAATGATTTATTTTAAATGGGGGCAGCACTGGACCCCGGAAAATTTAGGTACGGCCTTAGCATGATTCGCATTTTCGACCACTTCCTCGATCGGCTTTTACGATCTTCGCGGGAGGAGAAGCATTCTAAGATTTACAGACCAGCATGCGAGTAAAGTAACTAACTGACTAAAGTAGTGTAAACCAGCCTTAAGGTACGCCTTGATTGTGTCTGTCCCAGGGCAGCACAGGGCGTGTACACATCACTCACATTGATCGGCCTTTAGCAAATATCAAGTTATTACCTTGGAAATACCTATCATTGTTCATGCTAGATCAATTTGTATGATTATACTAATATAACCTACGAAGGTAAATAGTCATTATTTGTTATAGCTCTATGAAGTAAGAACACCTATTATAATATACTTCATAGTTATAAGTGTTATAACATCACGATTTAGAATTCTAGACATACGGTCAGCCAAAGTGCGCAAATTATTACTCGTACAGCACAGACTACTGAACCTTCGTACAGTCACGTTCTTGATGAAATGACCTAGATAGATATTTTTTCAATTTTATTTGATGAAATGATCTATCCTACCTATAGTATTTTTTTTTCAATTGTGTAAGCCTCACCTGTTATCGTCAAACATCTCCAAGTACTTCGGTTGCCTGGAAGAGATTGCAGGTGCGATAACGCCACCTTTTGACATCTGTTTAATGTTTCATAATGTTTTGCACATAAGTTATAATATATATTATTATATATATAATATTTTAAGTAACCCTTCGCCTATCCCCATTGTTTTTGTTTTAAGAGTGGGTAATGAATGTTTATTTATTCATTAATTCAATTAAAAGTCATCAAAATTTTATCATCTAGTTTTAATTTAATTAAATTTTTAAAAAAATGAAGGGTTCCCAAAATAAGAAAAAAGTCGTACCCCCAGACTTAATTTTATCAGCTGACCAAACGTTTGTATGGAAAGCCAGAAAGTTTCTATCGTGTTTGGACATATGCTTCTTGATGACTCAGTCATCGCTGATTTTTTTCATCATCATCCTGGTCTTTTTTAGTCTCCACTGCAGGAGCAAGACCCTCTCTGTACTACCAGAGCCATACTTGGCCAGAGCAGCCAGAGTATTTAGCCTACACTCTCCACACTGGCCAGACGGGTTGGAGAGGTCTCATTGATGTTTATAAGCTTTGTTTAGCTTGTGATTCCTAAGTCGCCTTCTATGACATCCACGGGTAGACTTGGAGTGGTCTTGGATTCTACTCTGCCGGGAACCACACGGCTTTACTGTAGGTACTGCATTTTTTTTTACAAGCTTTCAATTAGCTTGCCCTTGTTGTAGTTTTTGTTGTTTTTTTGACAATGCAATATTATTATTACAAGAAGCTGATCTAATGACCCGAAAGGTGGCTATAGGAACTCTGTAATAAAATGACGCAACCCCATCGAGTTTGGACTTATTTATATGTTGATAAGTTCTTAGGCCTGACACCACAATAAAAGCTTATTTTTATGTTATTTAATTGTTTTATGTCATTTAATATTTTACAATTTAGTCATCTATTTCAATACAAATCATTTGGAAAAATTCATTAAATGAGTAGGGGGCCAGTTCTATTAGCCCTTTATTAACTTTCTTTTAAAGGTTATATATAATGTTATCAGCTGCTTTGGCTCCTGCGGCAAACGATTATACACTCACTGTCGGACCGATGAAGTGCGTTAATTTACCTGATTTTTCAAGTGTACAGGGGACTGATGTAAGTTTGTCAGCGTTTCTAGTTTTTATTCATCATTTCAGCCGCATGACCTCCACTGCTGGACATAGGCCTCTCTCAAGGATTTCCAAAACGACCGATCTAGAGCGGCTGCGTCCAGTGCTTTCCAGCGACCTTGGCCAGATCATCTGACCACCTTGTGGGTGGGTGTCCTACGCTTCGCTTGCCAGTACGTGGTCGCCATTTGAGAACCTTTCTTCCCCATCGGCCATCGGTTCGTCACGCTATGTGTCCAGAACACTGCCACTTCAACGAGCTAATCCGCTGATCTAGTTTTTATTGTCAAATTATTATCACCTCTTTTTGGGATCGTCTGAATAATTTGATAAACATATACTGCTACTTAAAATATAACTTTTGGGGATTGTCATTATCCTAAAAGACTTATACCATACTGCGATCACCAAGACAACTCAGCTTTCTGATTATCGACAAATCCTCTCTTCATTGGGGAAGCCACTAGTCCAGAGTGGACTGTTATAGTCCTGGTGACCCGTAATACAGGTTCATCGAAAACCTAGCATAGGCACCAGTTCGTCCAGTTCTCCACATCTTTTGTTTTATTGACTACAAATATGTATATACTAAGTACCTTTTAAGTTAAAGTAAGATTTTTGTGGTTTGTTCCGTATTCAAATTAATAAAACATTTTATTTATTTTATTTATTAAGGTGGAATTATGCAAGGTGATAATATCTACCTAGTCAAGTATTATCAAGAAGTGGTTCTTGTTCTTGGAGATATCGTTTGCGATTTAATTAATAAACAAAATAAAACATCGATTTAATATCTACATACAGTCATAAAGACGCAGTAGACAGGTCAAAAGGGAAATACAGAAATTACAGGTTCCGTTATACTGAATATATTATATTCAGTATAACGGAACCTGTAATTTCTTTTATAGACTTATAATTACTGTGGCTATAGCAATGGCTACTACTCGTATAATTTCATGTGAACACTTGTATAATTTATTCATTTAATTAAATGCTTATTTACTTCTATTGCACCATTGCAGGAATCAATGAAATTTTTTATACGTTTATACTATAGATAGAAGCTCATAAATACTGCAATATTCTTTTATAGAACTGCTCAACTTAGATTTTTTATGACAGACAAAATTTAAATACGTCGTCCCATGTTCAGTTATTTTCAAATTGGAGTCTTTAAGTTTGCCGCCCCATTGTGGACCCGAGGAGGTAGGCAGAAGTAAGAAGGGTGCAGATATTTTATTTTGCCGCCCTTCTGATCTTGCCACATGGGGCACTGGCTTGCCTGCTGCTCAGTAAACATGACTGATAAACTCCAAAGGAAGCAGAAGCCAGTCGTTGGGAGTTCAGATTCTCTAATCTCATTAAGGAGCAGACTCCATTGAAGCTAAGCGAGGATGTGCTGTGTTTTGACAACTATTAAGATTTCGATGTCACTATACAGATATACTAGGTATTTCTATCTATTTCGATGTGTTGTTTGAAGACCTCCGTAGCGTATTGGTTAACACGCTAGTCCGTCCCTCGGAGGTTCTGGGTTCGGTGGCCAGGGCGAAATGGAAAATGGTTTTTTTCAAATTGTACTGAGTCTTGATTGTTTACCTATATTTGTATTTATTATAAAATATAGTATCGTTGAGTTTGTATCCCATAATACAAGTATAAACTTACTTTAGGGCTAGCTCAATCAGTGTGATTTGTCCCTATCTATTTATTGATTATTTATTTATTGTTGCAATTGTAGAAAACAGCACAATGTCGCACAGCTTCAATGGAGTTTGAGCCTAACATGTAGGTGTGCATTTTCTTAGTACATTGCTTGTTTTACTGTTATTGTATCAAACCTAACCTTACCCACAGATACTATAATACTAGCCGTACCTTACCCAATCTAACCTAGCCTTAGTCATTTCGTACCACCAGGTTAAGTGTACGACAGGAATATAACACTGATCATACTCAGATGTATAAAATATACAGGTCTTTGATTATAAGAGCAACAAACGTTAAACTACAAAGATATGAACATATTACGCGGTATCTAACACATCAAATTCTCATTTGGAAACATTTATCAGCGTCTTATTAAATTAAATATAGTTTTTACCGTTGTGTGATCTGATCTATAAAACAGTTTTTACATAATTTACGACCCTTATCCTAATATAAATACGGCTCAAAACGTCTCATTTTAAAACTAAAAGTAAAATAAATAACCCTAATGGATAACAATTCGTTTTGGATCGCAAATGACACATAAACAACACGAATGCGTTCCAAAAATATCCGAAATGAGTGCTTTACGCTGCCAACTCTCAGGGGAAATAAGTCGAGTGTTGCCAGTCGCCACACCTTGGGTGGCTATCTGTAATTTATTAGCAGGTTAAATTTCTAATTAAGCCCCGCCTATGTTTTTAATATCTAGCGTCGGATCCGCTAATGTTTCGGTAAATTTTTGTACCGTCAGCACAAAATTAATTGGCCGAGTGGGCAAAGCGTCTCAGTTTTAGCCAAAAGTAGTTTTGTCCGTCTGTTTGTTCTCTCCTACAGGTCGCATTTTTCAAACCGATTTTAACGAAAATTGGCACACAATTTTCTTGATTTATTAAAATTTTTTAGTCGATTGCGATTTTATTGGGGGAAAGTAGGGGGAAAGGGGGAACTTTGGATGGCATTGCTAACCCAGGGGAAAGAGGAAAGTGTCGGTTTTTGACCGACTTCAAAAAAGGAGGAGGTTATCAATTCGACTTTATGTTTTTTTTTTTTTTTTAATGTATGTTTGTTACGCGATGTCTTCGCCAATTGGGAACCGATTTTGATGATTCTTTTTTTATTTGAAAGCCTTTACTACCAAGTTGGTCCCATTTTAATTTGGTGAAGATATGACGAAGAACTTTGGAGATATGGAAGAAACTCCTATAAAAAATTGAAGTCGGTTGTTTTTTTTTGTAAAAAATTTAATTATTGAGTTTACTGTGCTCACAGAACCAGTAGTATAAGTACTCCTACAAACGTACAGAATTTAAGTTCACCCACTCCCGCGAGATAACGGTCTTGAGTGTCCTTCGCAAATCGGTATAATATGGATAGATATGAAATAAATTTGTCGTTATGAATCTGACAAATTTTGAAAACTGCCATACAGACTCACTCACCGAACGAAGCATAGAAGCGGTGAATCTACTACTAAGACGTCGATTTTCTGTGAGAGTGTGGTACTTCCCCGGACGAGCCGGCCCATTCATGTTACTAGCAAAACTGAGTTTTGCCGGTAGCGTGGCTCTACCACAACTACTCTGTGACAATTTTGTTCGAAATGTATCAAGCTTCTCAACTGTGCCGTCAGACTGTACGTTCGAGTAGGGTTGGTAATTGGACGTTTCACATTATTATTTGGTTTACTCGTGTTTTGTTTGATGTCTCGTATTTTGATTCCTTTTGGGGAACGGCCGGTTATTAATTTTTGCTCTTGTTGTTTCAGTTTCATATTCCATTTAGTACCGTTGGTTTCACGATTAAAATAGAAAAACGTATTTGTAGCCGAGATGTTATTTACTCCCTAGTTCATAGATCATTATAATCATATCTAATGTAAGTATAGATTGTAAATGCGTCATTCCTTCTGCGTAATCAACCACACTACACAGAATAAGAGATTGTGAAAAGTTTAAAAGTCTAATTATCACTTGAGAAAAAGTTAAGCGAAGTAAAAAAACTAAAATTTTGTGTAAATTGCTTGTGCAGGGGACATGATGTTACTACATTCCGTTTAGGTTGTTGTAAATTATGTCATACTAGCTGTGCCCGCGACTTCATTCGCGTGGTTGTCGGAATGTTATATAGCCTAAAGCCTTCCTCTATAAATGGACTACCCAACAAAAAAAGAATTTTTCAAATCGCACCATTAGTTCCTGAAATTAGCGCGTTTAAACAAACAAACAAACAAACAAACTCTTCCGCTTTATAATATTAGTATAGATAAAAACATAATTCTATCTTATATACAGGGTCTAACATAATATACTGAAACTATTTTAAGGGTGAATTGAGTCCATGATACTGAACAACTTTCCCCAAGGAACACATATCGAAATATGAAAAATAATTTTTGACCTCCCATACAAGTTGACCGATCAGCTGATCCGAGTTTGTATTGAAAACCGAAAATTATTTTTCATATTTCGATATATGTTCCTTGGGAAAAGTTGTTCAGAATCATGGACTGAATTCACCCTTAAAATAGTTTCAGTATATTTTGTTAGACGTTATATAAAATTCTCGTGTCACAATGTTCGTTCCCGTACTCCTCCGAAACGGCTTGACCGATTCGCATGAAATTTTGTGAGCATATTGAGTAGGTCTGAGAATCGGCCAACATCTATTTTTCATACCCCGAATCTACGGGCGAAGCCGCGGTCAAAAGCTAGTTTTTACATAAAAATTAATATCATAATGTATATTTAATAATATTATCACGAAAAACGTTTACACCTTCATCCATTTTAATTTCCATACTTATACAGGGTCTAACAAAATATACTGAAACTATTTTAAGGGTGGATTCAGTCCATGATATTAAACAACTTTCTCCAAAGAACATATACCGAAGTATGAAAAATAATTTTTGACCTCCCATACAAGTTGACCGATCAGCTGATCCGAGTTTGTAGGGAAAGCCTATAATTATTTTTCATATTTCGACATATGTTCCTTGGGGAAAGTTGTTCAGTATCATGGACTGAATCCACCCTTAAAATAGTTTCATAGTATTAAAGTAATTACACATATTTATTTAATTACTTACCATACTAATTTTTTTTTACCGCTTTTCAGAATAAAAAATTATAGAGGGTTCAGTATCATGGACTGAAATTGCTCCAAAAATTTGGTTGGTGGTTAAATAAATAAATAAATAAATATATAAGGACAAATCACACTGATTGAGCTAGCCCCAAAGTAAGTTTTAAACTTGTGTTATGGGATACTAACTCAACGATACTATATTTTATAATAAATACATATATAAATAAACACCCAAGACCCAGGAAAATTTGAAAAAGGCCATTTTCCAAATTGACCTGGCTGGGGATCGAACCCAGAACCTCCGGATTGGCGGACTAGCGTGTTGACCATTACACCACGGAGGTCGTCCTGAATAAAGCGCAACTGCCCTTTAAAATTATATTAATTTCAACTGTTTTGTGGTCAGTACCCACACGGAGCCTCTATGGTGTGTTATCGGAACACTTATCTCGCGTGGTGTGTAATTACCTTTAAAGCTGGGATTGTCTGCAGGAACCGTTCAGGACCGGAAAGTTGTGATGCGTTCGTAAACACATTTCATATGAATTATCTAAGAAACTCATTCTTTTTTTATGATTTTCTTCATTAAAACTTACATTTCAATCTTTATTTTGCATTGCTCCACAAAGAGTAACATCAATGTGGATGCACCATAAGTTTAGTTATTTATATTTAGTATTTTATATTCTATTATTTCTATTTATATTTCTCTGCTACTAACACTTAAATGTAATAATATTATGATCTTTAGTTGCTCGAAATAAATAATTTTTATTTTATCTTATTCATTGTTTCTAGCGCTTTTAGGTACTCGTGTCAATCGAACGTTTTCGTTTTATACTTTAAAATATACTGAAACCATATTAAGGGCAGAGTCAGTCCGTAATACTGAACAACTTTTCTCGAGGAACGTAGGTACAGGATAATTTTAAACTTCCGAGCTATATTCAAGGAAAGTACCTCCTGTTAAAAAATACATATTCTGTCATGTCTGTCATCTTGTTTCATGATAAAAACCAAAGATATCAGCCGACAAATTCACACCATAATTTACCCATTTTAATAGCGTATAGTAAAGTTAGTAGGTAGGCCATTTATTAGAAACTTGGGAGATAAAAAAATGTCAAAAAATATATATATTTTTTTAATGGTTTTGTGTTTTTTTCATGATTTTGATTAAAAAATTTCAATATATTTTTATAGGGTTTTTGGGCATTCCAGATGCAGTACTAAAGTACAGATTTCAATATAGTTAGGGGTGAAAAATCAACCTGTATATCAAACAAAATAGGAAAAATCATTTTTGGAATGCTTCGGCTGACCGAGTGTATAAGTAAAACAAGAATAAAGACTTATATATTTCTACATAAATAACTAAAGACGAAAAAAACTAAAGAGTAAATTAAAAGATAATTAAACCACTTTTTAAGCTTAAAAATACCCAATGTGCGCAAATTAAATAAAGTTTTCCGGGTCTTGGACAATCCTCCGATTACATGAGACATTTCCACTTCACAGCCTTAGACATTAGGTGCTATTAGGTAAACCCAGACAGAAGTACCTTAAGCTGCTCACGCAATGATAATTTTATGAGCCCTTCGCATTCTCTAAGCCCTTCGCTCTGTCTGGTCTGTCGTGTCATGTCAAAACTCTGACGATAGGGCTGGCGTGAAATTATTATAATCGTCTATTAAATTAAATAATGAAATGAGAAATAGTGAAAAGATACCACGTGATTTTTTTTTCACCATTTCTTATTTTGTTATTTAATGTGAGGTACTGCATCTTAAATGCCTAAAAACCCTATAAAAATCTTCTATTATTACTCAATTATTATCTAATAGTTGCACAAAAATGAGCAAATTATGTGATAATATTATTTTTTAAATAAAAACCGACTTCAATTCCAGACAGAAAGACTGTATAGGAAAATAGTGGACTTGAAATGATGGCGCCACCGGTAGTTTTTTTAAACTGTGATGAGCGGTCCCATTTTAATTTAGTTCCGAATTTTTCCGCAATATGGCGAGGTGTATTAACTTATGCACGGTAGATGTTCGGTTCTTTCCGGCATAGTTCGGTTATTATCATATTTTTATTTCGTATTGGAGAAATGTATTATAATAAATGCCACCATGTTAGTAATATGCGATATATGGGTTACCTACTCACGTAGTAAGTCAGCTAATGGACGACATTCGATCTCATCCAGAGGTCTTCCTCAGGGCGAATGTGACCAAAAAATATACCACCACCAAGGACGAAATTGCCGTAAAAATTTATACACACACATTACTTATCACGTCTCTAGCCCTAACGGGTTAGACAGAGCCCAGGGTCGTACGACCCAAAGATCACTTTTAGCGTGATGGTGGAAAAAGGAATCTAAATAGTAATGTGTTGCTTAAAAGCAGCAAGTACATTCTAAATAAAAAAAAATACTGGTTAAAAAATATCCTGTACTATGTATACACGACTGGTAGTGGCAGCCCTATTTACAACTTATTGTAATTGTACTTATTGTAATAGTAGCTATTTGGCGGTTGTACGTACGTGTTGTACGTTGTATGAAAGGCGGTAAGGAGGTCTAAACGCTTGTTAATTTCCCAAATTGCCCACGACTACACCTTGTTGGTTGCGAAATAGAAAAATATACATTTCCGAAGTATTTTTAGTATCGAGATGAGACCAAAAATGCTTTTGTTCGTCTGTCTGTTCTTGCATAAAGGTTGCATTTCAAACGAAATTTGGCGCACAAGTTCCTTCATATATTAATTTTTTTTGATCAATCTCGATTTTTGATTGGGGGAGAAATAGCCCCCTATTTCTCCCCCAATCAAAAATCGAGATAGAGAAAAGGGAGAACTTTGCTGTAGCGTTAATTATTGACGTTTTTCAATCAAATTTGAGAGCACTCACTAAGCCACTTACAAATCAGTCACTAAGGACTTTATTCTACACAAGATATTGCTAAAAATCCCTTATACTATCTGCCCGGGAAGAGAAGCAGCTGATAGGTACTTTCTAAGTTTTTTCTTTTCTACCAGACCAGCTTTGAAGAAACTCTTTACTGTCATGAATTCACGAGTCATGACTAATGTTATTTACTTCATATGTTAAAAGTTATCATATGGTAGAGTTAATAAATGACTTGTATTACCTACGTCATGAGCCAGAGGAGTTCGACGGCCCTTGTAAACCCTTAACTCGCACCATGTTTATGGGGTTTGACAGATTTGCTTAGGCAATAAATTGAGCGCATCGAATGCGGTGCTGGCGTTAACTCATTGTAAGTAACAGACTTGTAATGTATAGGTGTTAAATAGTAAGTGTTAACAGAGGTGCGCTTGTATTGGGTATAATTTAAGGCCTAGAATCGGACCAAGTAATTTCTTTTTAGAAAAAGGTGTCGTAAAAGGCGTAGGGCTAAATCACAAATGTCTTGCGCACAAATGCATACTTAATAACCCTCCTTCTGGCGCAGTCGGGTAAAAAGTCTTGGTATCAGGCAAGCGAACAATCGTAAAACACAGCTAATTAGGAGTGCGTTACCTACGATAAATAATAATAATTAATAAATAAATATATACGGACAAATCACACAGATTGAGCTAGCCCCAAAGTAAGTTTGAGATTTGTGATATGAGAAGACAACACAACGATACTATATTTTATAACAAATACATATATAGATAAACACTTAAGATCCGGGCTTATCTGAAAAAAGATCATTTTACATTTTCACCTATATTGACATATTATGCATATTTTTTTAAAGAAAAAAGTCAGAAAGCGCTCCTAATGCTCCGATTTAGCACAGTTGAGGATGCAACGATACACACAACTTTGATCGTGCTAAGATAAGGAGGAGAATGGTCTACGATGAATTGATTGAGCTAAACAATTTGGATATACTTACTTCTTAATGTACTTTAAAAATGTACCCTCTAAATGTACTACAAATATAGTCATACACTTATAGCTACTTACTTATTTATGGTCAATAAATGACTGCTTACTGATTTTAGAAATTTTAAATCTATGGATCTTAGGTATCTAATCTAGTCCGAAATAAATGACTTTTATTTGTATTTATTACTTAAATGTTATTCAAAGTAATTAAAATGATATCGTTGTTATTAATTGACGATCGTACTATCTAGTACCTATCTCATCAAAGTAATTCTGAATCTGTCAAATATTATCCCACACATTGAAGTGAATTGAAATTGATATTTGTCGACACTCTGCCCACCTCGCTCGCAATCAGACTATGCAAGTCGGCCACAAACAATAAAGATAAAGGGAACCATAGACACAGATTGAAGTCGTTTCAACTAAAATATTCTGAATTTGAGAATTCGAAATCGGAATGTTTGTTGGTGGGCTTGGATTTACAAATTGGAGGATGGCATTTTTGTTGCCTCAATAATTTTTGTTTTCGATCCAATTAACATAAATTTTCCTGACACTCATCTGGGGCGCAGTCGCTACACTCTTAATAACAAGGTCCCGGGTTCGATCCCTGGTCCGGTCATGATGGAAACAATATTTTTAGGATTCCGTAGCCAAATGGCAAAAAACGGAACCCTTATGGATTCGTCATGTCTGTCCGTCCGTATGTCACAGCCACTTTTTTCCGAAACTATAAGAACTATACTGTTGAAACTTGGTAGGTAAATAGATGTATTATGTGAACTGTATTAAGATTTTCAAACAAGAAAATAGAAAAAAAAAACAATAAATTTTGGGGGTTCCCCATACTTAGAACAGAAACCCAAAATTTTTTTTTCACCAAACCCATTCTTGTGGGGTATCTATGGATAGGACTTCAAAAATGATATTGAGGTTTTTAACATCATTTTTTCTAAGCTTGTTTGCACGAAAGACACTTCCAAAGAGGTAAAATGTGTGCTCCCCCTGTAACTTCTAAAATAAGAGAATGATAAAACTAAAAAGAAATAAACGGGCAAGTGTGAGTCGGACTCGTACATGAAGGGTTCCGTACTTCGTACAATGTTTTAAAGCGCTGAAGACGTTTCTTGTATGACGACCCCCTTTAAGTTTAAACTTTTTTATTTTTAGTATTTGTTGTTATAGCGGCCATAACAATACATAATCGGAGAAAATTTCAAGTGTCTAGGTAATGCCATTATAAAGATCTAGTTAGAAACGCTGAAAAACACGTTTTTAGTATGACGACCCTCATTAATTTTTTATTTTTTTTTATTTTTAGTATTTGTTGTTATAGCGGCCATAGTAATACATAATCGGTGAAAATTTCAAGTGTCTAGCTATTACGGTTCAAGGGATAGAGCCCTGTGACAGACCGACAGACAGACGGACAGACAGCGGAGTCTCAGTAATAGGGTCCCGTTTGCACCCTTTGGGTACGGAACCCAAAAATATATGATGTAGATTACCATGCAAACTTCCACCGAAAATTGGTTTGAACGAGATCTAGTAAGTAGTTTCTTTTTATTTCGTCATAAATCCTAAACCGCAATTTACCTTTAGACCTTTTTTTATTATGTTACTTGCTGCTACGGAACCCTTCATCTGCGAGTCTGCCTCGCACTTGGCCGCTTTTTGATTCTTGGGTTGTTCAATCTATTGAACAATACAATACCTAATGTAAGGCAGATTCCGACTCAGCAGCTAATATCATTTATACACATCAGTTCAATTCAGCTTCAAGCTTTTAAATAAGCTTGCCCTGTTTGCAGTTTATTTGTTTGGGTCAAATCTTGTAAGTTAAATCTGAGCCACTTTCGGGTTTCCGATTGAAATGAAATGTATGCTAATGTAAATCAGATGACAATTCAATATTATTATAACAAGAAGCTGATCTGTTGATGGAGCCGGAAGGTGGCTATAGGAACCCTGTAATAAAACGACGCAACCCCATCGAGTTTAAGCTTATTAATTACAATAGGCCTCACAATAGAAGCTTGTACGAAAAAAAATCGAAATACTTATTAGTACTAAATTTGGGTGGTATAATTTTTTCAAACCTCTTTCTCTGCACCGCTCGAGAGATCAGCTCATCTTCAAGTGTAGACAGACCTGACAATCAACTATATGGATGTTTATCTAAGGGGCTTGTTTGCGTAACTTACCTTGCCAAGAATAAAAAATAATGTTTAATTAAAAAAATAGACAAAGAAACCTGATAATTAAAAAATTTAACCGCTTTACATTAATAAAAAAAAATTCAAGATTTTATTTTACCACTTTGTCGGGGTGATTCATAAACATACCCATGGCAAATTAAAGCTTTCTATTACTTATAGTCTCTGAGTAAAACCGCGGACAGACAGACAGACATGGCGAAATTATAAGGGTTCCTTATTTACTATGGAACTCTAAAAAGTTGAGATTGTCGCTTGAACAAGCTTCGACCAAATATTGACCAGAAAAGTATAGATAAGCTCGAATTACTACAAACGTCAAGGGACAGCGATATCGCCGGGTAAGCGCCATATTGCTTCTTTAATTAGCGCAGGATGGGTGGTCGCGGCGTTCGTCGTCACAACTATTATGTTTAGTTTCAGTTTAGTCACGGAAGACTTGCGAGTTATGTCCATATTAGTGTTACATAAATAGACGGACAATATGAGGCAAGGAGATTTATTATGTTTGTTGTTAGAGACCGCAGTCTAAGGTAATTATATGCATGTGGAGTGGAACACTAAAAAAAGGCTATTTGCGCTTACGACCATTCGATACCAACTCTTTATATCTGACAGTGCTAAGAACCAGATTTCTTTAGGTATATCTGACAATGCTAAGAAACAGATTTCTTTATATCTGACAATGCTAAGAACTAGATGTGACATCAATTCATAGAGCGTTGTAAGTTAAATTAATACACTCTCGCCTACGAACAATAATTCTCTAGAATTCTAACACTCCTACATTCACCGCTTCGATTCTGATTCCATTTACGCAAACAAACGAACAGTAATTACTATGAAAAACTCGAACGCACAAATAGACAGATTGGTCGCGACAAGGTCACGCGTTGTCGTCGGTCGGGTGGGGCAGTCAACGCAACGAGCGGTGAGGTACAACGCGCGGATCTGCTGTACGCTACGCTAAAATATATAACCTTGTTTTCAAGTTACTTTTTTTTAATAACTAATTTTCATGTCTGTATGACTTCTACACCACTTCAAGACACATGACGGCATTTTTAATGAATCTATTATCGCAAAACACAGCAATATTCTCAAAGGAAACTTCTTGCGACGCAACCGCACGACTCGAGTGTCACGGCGAACTGTCGCACCGCGCTGTTCATATTTTAAGCCCCGCCTGCCGCGGTACATATCGCGTGGAATGATTTTTCGGGATTATTTGCGATTCTAGACTCTCGCCCGAAAATTGAATGAAGTCACGCGTGAGAGGGCTGGCCTTTATCTGGCTCAAAAGATTAGCATTGCCATACAACGTGGTAATGCTGCTAGCCCTCTGGGCAGCGATTTGCCAGGGCATTTTTATTTATTAGGTTAACTTATCATTAAATTTAGTTTTAGAAGGATTTCTTAATAAATTTGTTAAGGATGATATGGATAAAAATATGTAACAAGTGCCTTGACAAAAGATAGAGAAAAATGGAAAAGACTCATGCTGTCCCGATCCCACGTAAAGTGGGATAAGGTGAGGAAGAACAAATATTTTTTTTTAAACTTCTTGCTCAATAAAAGATTACACAAAAAAAAATTTAAGAAAATATTTGTTTTATTTTTCATCACGCTGTGTATAAAGATTATAGGTTAATGCCAGTCTACTTGACCTTTCAACCCTCAAATAGCGATCAAGAGTCAAGTGCCGTGACAATCTGTCGTCGCTCCGAACTCGGCTCGACACGGCATGACCACATTTACTATGGCCAAAGACAAAGAAGAAAACCTAGGGCGTGCTGTGAGTGATGGTGACCCTATTTTAGCTGACAAATTATAGCCGGAAACTCTTTAGGGAAAATATTATTATAAATTGACTAAGTAGGTCAAGATTTATAAAAAGAAAAACAAAAAGTTACGCACTTTCCTTTTGTGTAAATAAAACAAAGTGATTGATCACTAGAGGAGACACCACATAATACTGTTTTGTCTCGCTATCTATCTCCATCTCAGATCTCTATAAATAATTATAAAAATATAAGGTGTCGATGTTTTCCATACGATGGTCAAATAATAATATGATATGAATATGATACCTACACTATATTAGCCGTGTGGTTCCCGGCAGAGTAGAATAGGACCATTCCAAGTCTTCCCGTGGATGTCGCAGAAGGCGACTTAGGAAACACAAACTTTATAAAACATCAATGAGACTTCTCCAACCCGTTTGGCCAGCGTGGAGAGTTTAGCCCAAATCCTCTGACTGCTCTGGCTCATATATGGCTCTGGTAGTACAGAGAGGGTCGTGCTCCTGCAGTAGAGACCAAAAAGACCTGATGATGATATACTATATTCACTTTCAAGGTCATATTTTGACTGTGAGAACCAGATATTATATGCCTAGATAAGATATGCAATTTCTTTGAAATTACAAAATACAGTGGAAATCTATCATGTCATTTCAAAATAAAAGCTAGACTAGTTTTTATGGAAAACTCTAGGGTAAGGGGACTCTTAATAGACTAAAATGTTCAGAGGTATGTAACACTTCTGTCCGATTTACTCCAACTAACGTACCTAACAAAACTTTCGAACAGTATTATTCAGTCAGTCCAATCAACAAATCGCGTTACAAATTGATTGCATTCGGCGCGCTGTTCGTGAGATAATTGTTTAGCTTCAAAGGAGCCGACAGAGCACTGCGACCGTGACTCGGCGCCTTAACGAGTGTGAAATGTCACGATTCTGTAGATTCTGAACATATTTACATCGAAATATATGGAGAATTTTTTTATACGTCAAGTAAAAGAAGGTTTGTGTGTAACAAAAGATGGGGGTGCCGTATGGCTTCCGGCCTAGAATAGGACCTCTCCGTCTCTTCCTGTGGATGTTGAAAGAGGCGACTAAAGGAATAAGTACAAACATCACGTGATTTACCTGCATTTTCAAGGAGGGCGTCAGGTAGCGGCCGGGTTGCATCGGGTGGACCTCGGCCTGGTGAAGCAAATCGCTCCAGCCGATCCATTTCTCCCGCCGTGTGGTTCCTTGCAGAGTAGAATAGGACCACTCCAAGTCTTCCCGTGGATGTCGTAGAAAGCAGCTTAGGAAACACAAGTTAAAAAAAGTTTATAAACATCAATAAGACCTCTCCAACCCGTCTGGCCAGCGTGGAGAGTGTAGGCCAAATACTCTGACTGCTTTGGCTAATATAGGCTGTAATAGTACAGACAGGGTCGTGCACCAGCAGTGGAGACTAAAAAGGACCTGATGATGATGATTATCCATTCCTCACTCCAAGCACCTTTAGACCTTGTTGTACTCTATCCAGCCATCTGAGTTTTAGTCTTCGGGGGCTCTTTTCCCGTCGGGTCTACTATTTAGGAAGCGCTCGGGAGCTCTATTTTATTCTTCATTACAATACAATACAACAATATTCATCCGCTCAACAAAGTGCGTTTGCGGTTGTGTAGAGAAAAAAAAAGATATACTATATATATATATATATATATATATATATATATAAAAGATATACGATAAAAAAAACGATTTAACTGTTGTTTTATCATCAAGCTGACGTAAGACGTCAATTCATCTTGAGAATCCTCTAGTCGCCTCTTGCGACATCCACAGGAAGAAATAATAATACGAGTAATTATAATAATTGATTTATTGCTTGAAATAAATAAATTATTATTAGAAATGAAATTGTCCAATGGGCTAATGCCCATTGGACAACTTCATTTCTTCATTTCGTATATTAGTACGGCACAGTGTAAGCAACGTATCCTGAAAATCTATCTACCTAATGACGTTATTTTTTTGGCGCTACTATGCGGCTTAGTAGTTGGCGACCTTATCACATAGTGTCGCAAAAAGGAAAGCAAACTATGTAAAACAAGATTTTTTTTGGCATGTATTTAAATCGATATCTGTTTATTCCCTTTTTTCCAACAAAATATTTTATAGTTTCACCAAAAATACTGAATTGCACACCAATTATGCACACTAAATAAATCAAATTTAGTATACTGTTGAATGGTATTTGCAGAACTGTTTTACTGAACGAATAAGGGTAGTATTTAAACGCAAATCAAAATTACTAATTGCACAGCAAAATACTCAACTGAAAATATTAGTACACAAACTGCAATTTATATTTGTGACGTAGTAAAATAGATAGAACTTTCCTAGCCCGCTAGTTGGTCGCAGTTCTAACATAACCTAACCTATAGGTTTGCTAACCTAGTAAATTTTATGTGCAGTCAGTATTTATGATGAGATTGTTGATTTATTTGATGTAAAAAAGTATATAAATGATGACATTAAATTGATGAGTGGATTAAGTATTAGTTTGATGTGCAATTAATAATATCCCTTTTTTTAAACACGGTTTTTTTCAAGACGTAACAGTTGAGCCCAAACTCGGTGGTGTTATATAGTTTTATCGCAGAAATGCCGTGGCCACTTTCTGGCTTCATCATTAGATCAGATCATTGGTACCATAATATTGCATTGTCACCCAACTTATATAAGTATGTGAAGTTTCAACTGGATCGAGTTGGAAATGGGTCTAATTGAACTTGCAAGATTTGATTACGGACACACAGACGGTGAAACTAAATAAACACTGTGTGTGACAAAAGTGATTTTAAAGTTTGTAGTATCTGTAGAGACGACAAGTTGTAACCATTACTTTTAATTCTGTTTCCTAGAGTTATTGCCCGTTTAGGTGAGTTATCGTTCTGTCCGTATCATCAATTTTAGATGCTACCAAGTGTTTCCAATGGGTGTACTTTCTTATACAGACAAAAGTTTAACAGATTTTCGTTATTTAGAAAATTTTTATAAGATTATCATATCATAGAATAATCAATATGTAGGTAACTCAGTATAAAGAATTTTTAATAATAAATTTTCGTTGCACAGAAAATCAATAATTAGAATGTTTGTAATGAATAATTTGAAATCATAGAATTTTATTACAAATAACATTTACTTTTGCGATGTTTCTAATATCAGAATATCAAATTATGAGTTATTTTAATGAGTTAATAGAATATTTATAACCTATAAGTTTTCCCTATTCTAGTAAAATGGATAAAACTTTCCCAGCACTCGCCGGCCGCTGCCGCGGCACGCTCGCTTCGCTCGCTCGGCTCGTGCGTGTGTTGGTCGCAGTTCTAACCTAACCTAACCTATATTGTGGTAACCATTTATAATGTATTCTAACTTATTATATGGTATTTAATTTGATTAAACAATGTTTTCACTTAATACTTCCTTAAATAATAATTTTCTGTACAATAAAATTCCATGAAAGATTATACCAAACAAACAATATTCTTTAAAGAAATATTCTACTGTTTGATTAGTTTGTTAAATGAAAATATGAGATTCTAAAATTCATTGAACTGTGTTTCTATAATCTGTGTTTCATTTAAGTAAATAGTCTTTGAAACAATAATATTTGAAATAAAAATATAAGAATAAATTTTCTATGAAAAATTTTCTGCGAATCGAAATTCTATGAAATTTCAGTCTGTGAAACAAGGGGCACCCGTTTCCAATGCAACGTAAACTGATGTATGTATAACGTGATGTATAATTTATAGAGAAATGGCCGAGGCAACATGGCGGTCAATTAAAAAAATATGTGGCCATAATAATACTAAATTGCAGCGATGAAATAGTGAAATAGCAATTTCTGTCAGACATTTATAGATCAGTTTGATCTGTTCCAAAGAATAAGTAGGCACCATATTTTAAGACTTGAAGATTAATTAAGAAGAGATGTAGAACTAGAATTTTTTTGTATCTAAATAACAATATTTTAATTGAGAAAACTAACAAGAAATATATAACCAAATGCAAGATTTTATTTCCACTTTCTGTATACGTACAAAGCGCGATCAGCTGATCAAAAGCATGGGAAGTTGAAAATTTGGTTCGTATTTCAACATTTTATTTATTTATTATCCTTTATAACAAATGTAATTGGCAATTTTGTTCAACAACTTTCACGAAACTAAAAAAAATAAATTTTAATTTTCATACAAACTCATCAGTGATGATCGAGTCAATTTGTATGAAAATCCGAATTATTTTTTTGGATTTCGTCAAAGTTGTTGAACAAAAGTTGTTCAGTTTCATGGGCTGAGGTACCATCTGAGAGGTTTTGCGTTCTTTAATTAACACTATGTATCTTTATCTTTAACACGGCTTTATTTTCCAGTCAACTCACTGGTGATGCCGAGAAAAGAAGACTTTAATAGGTATATCGAGACGAAGATTGCTGAAAGAGCGAAGAATTTTGACATGAGTGTCACCTTGAAAAGTATGCAGTGAGTGAATTCGCTGTTAGAACAAATTTGCGCTTTGGCAAAAAATATGTTGGTGTATGTATCCGTGTGTTGGGTAAAGTTACAGGACTAGGTTAGGACAAGTATAACCTATGTTCAGTAATTGATTTTATGCCACTGCAATAATGATGATGTGTTAATTTACATAAACTATTTTTTTTAAACCTCCAATCACAAGGTCAGGTCAGATTCAGGTGTTGAGGTGTGACTTTGTGATAATTTCATAAAGTTCCCAGGACGTTAGACACATGCGAGCATTGCGTCCGAACCAAATACAAAAAAATAGAAGAGTATAATTATTTACTACTATGATGGAGGGCAATATAACACAGCTGTTGGAAATCTTTTTATTGGATTTTTAGAAATATCTTTGCTTCTGACGACATATGGTAGAGATACAGATATATAGTTAAAAGGAATATAAATAGTTAAAAGGAAGGCTCAACCTCATTCCTAAAATTGTAATTTTTAGGACTATAAAGAATTATTATTATTTTTTATACTTTTGTTTTTATTTGTCTTCCAAGTATGGTTTTGGGGTATTTATTAATATTATCATGTCGGTACGCTTTTCAGTCACAGGTCCATGGGGACCCGGTCCTTTGAGGCGTTCATGGGGCCAAAGCTAACATGAAGAGGCCTTTTAGTACCTTTTTATCTAAAAAGTGAGATGGCTGCATCCTTGGAGGTCTATCCCTTATTATTATAGTAGATGTATTATCACGACTTTATCACTAACGGGGTAAATAGAACCTAGAGCCGAAGATCACAGGCCACGTTTAGCGTGATAATAGGCGTAAAGATTAAAAACATTAATCAGAATAGTGATGGTTTGCTAGCCGCCTCGCCTATTAACATGATTCAGATTCTAGCCCTCATTCGGCTTTTACGATCTGCGCTGGAAGAGAAGGAGTTGGTACATTCTACATTTTTTATTTTCTCTCAGACCAGCATGGAAGAAGATATAGTAGAGACTTTAGGAATTGAAATAAGGATGCCATGCCATGACGCCCTATCGCAATGATGCAAGTGATAATATGGACTGATGTACACACAGCTACGGTGGTTCTTCAGGCTTTGAAGCAAATACTGGCATTAAACAAATACAAAACTATTCAACTTACTCTATGAACAGAACCCAGAATAAATATGATCGTCGTAATAGGACAAAAAGTGCGTCGGCGCAGCGTAAAGTCAAAGTATCGTAATGGCAGTGCATTCTAGGCGTTACGATGCGAACGCCGACAGCAATGTCAAAAATGTACAGCGCTTCAGAGCCCTCTGATTTTATGGACTTTAATTGCGCGATAAAACTGAATGGTGGTTCGGAATGGACGGAGGTGACGTAGTTGCTAATTGTGCAACAGCGTAACTTATTGTGCTGATATTCGTTTAACTCAAGTTTTTGTTTCATGGCGAAGACAAAGTAATGTCAGGTGAATTGCGGTTTCAAGAGGCTAGACGTGAAAAATTAAACTTACAACGAGAATAAGCAACGTACTTACAAAATTAAGTCCAACCATACAGCTACGAATACAACCAGGAACAGGATTAGATGAGAATTCAATAAGTAACAAATGTTAGGTGAAATGCAATACAATACCTACCCTTTATTGCGCAATAAATTTTGATACAGGATATAATCTAAAAATAAAAATTAAGAAATGTGCAAAAGGCGGTTTATTCACCAAGCAATTTCTTACAGGCAACCTCGCTTTATATAGACAAAAGTGATGGGAAATTAGGTAGTGCGGGGTGGTCAATATAATAAACAAATCTACTTATATACAATAAACTAGTAGTTCGCCCCGAACTGTGATCAATAATGATCCAGACCCTAATTTGTAACTTTTCTTAAGGTCATGTTGGAAAAACCCTTCTTGATCATATTGCCTAAAAATCAATAGTCTATTAAGCAAGAGCGACTAATTTTTAATTCGACTATGAAGCAAAATGCCTAAATTGCATAACGACTTCTTTCCAGAAAATCGTTAGCGTAAAAATACTAGCTTGTTGAATGCCTAAAAGCTTAAATAACTACATAAATATGTACTTTGAAGAATGTCTTGACTGACTTGTTTTTAGGCATTTCGCTTCATAGACAAATTAGTTATTATACAGACAGATATACAAACTTTTAAAGCGCCTTTATTTTACAGATCAGTCATATTAGGTCCTTACATATGAAATTGCCGATTTTCCATACTGGCAACTTTAAAATCAAATATCTTGCGTTTCATTAGGAATTCCAAATTAAAATTTATTTCGAAATAAAGCCAGAAAAATATTGTTTTAAAATTCGTATTTCATTTGTTTTAACATCATTTGTTTGAGTTTCAACATTGCTATAACAACAACTATGGACAAATCAAAAATTCGCGGTATTTACGAATACGAGTTCCACCGTGGCACCAGTGCTGCAGAAACGACTCGAAGAATTAACGACGTGTATGGACCAGGCACCGCTAATGAACGAACGGTGCGTTTTTGGTTTCAACGTTTCCGTTCTGGAAATTTCGATTTACACAATAAGCCTCGTGGACGACCTGATACTCAAGTGAATAACGAAGAATTGAAGCCGATAGTGGAAGCGGATCCATCTCAAACCACTTCTGAATTAGCAGCAGCCTTCGGCGTAAGTGACAAAACGATACTTATCCACTTGCGCCAAATCGGAAAAATTAAAAAACTCGAAAAGTGGGTACCGCACGAATTGACTGAAGCAAACCAACAAACACGCGTTGCTTGCTGCGTTTCTTTGCTTAATCGCCACAATAATGAGGGGATTTTGAACCGTATCGTGACTTGTGATGAGAAATGGATCCTGTACGACAATCGGATGCGATCATCACAATGGCTTGACCCTGGAGAACCGGCAAAACCTTGCCCTAAGCGAAAACTGACCAAAAAGAAGATTCTGGTTAGTGTTTGGTGGACCAGTGCTGGTGTTATCCACTACAGCTTCTTGAGATCAGGCCAGACGATTACTGCAGACTTGTATTGCCAACAATTGCAAACAATGATGGAAAAGCTCGCCATTAAACAACCGAGACTGATGAATTGCTCTAGCCCACTGCTCCTTCAGGATAACGCTAGACCACACACTGCACATCAAACGATCGTCAAGTTAGAGGAGCTGCGACTGGAACCTTTGCGTCACCCACCATACTCTCCAGATCTTGCCCCAACCGATTACCACTTTTTTCAAAATTTGGATAACTTTTTACAAGGAAAAAATTTCAAATCTGATGAGGCAGTCAAAACCGCCTTCAAACAGTTCATAGACTCTCGCTCCCAGGTTTTTTTTTCCAAAGGTATCAATGATCTGCCTATAAAATGGCGGAAGTGTATCGATAACAACGGCGCATACTTCGATTGATTAAATAATAATTTCATTAAAAAAAACTTGTTTCACTTTTTTGATACTGAACGGCAATTTCATATGTAAGGACCTAATATTATTTATTGATCGTATCACTAACGCGAAAAAGCTTTGCTGCAAAAATTTTAGTATGTTAATTTTATGCGTATGTATTCATATTTATGTAAGTTTATTTGAAGTATGTAAATATGTTTTATTGGAATTCACATATGAATATATGTATAGCCTATATATCATATGCATTTATATGTATTATAACATGTTTTATATTTTTATAAAATACTCTTCTTTCTTTATTTATAATATTTTTTAAATTTATCTTGCACCCCATTTGCTACCTTTTCTGCTACGTCCCTAAGGTGAATTGGTAGACAATGCTAAGCAATTAGTTTTACCTTTTGTATTATACCATAATCGTTAGATTACTGTGCAATAAATATTTAAAAAAATATATCAATCAAATATCGAATTTCATACTTTCTTTCCTCAATCGTAAAATCAATTGCAATGCACCTCAAACTTCAAACAAATGTCAAGACAGAAAATGTCAGGTCAGGAAATTTAACTGACAAATTTGACATTCATTTTTACTTTCTTTTCTATTGCGCTATAATCCTATGCTTCTTAGGGATAGTTGGCCAGTAGTTCCAATATATTTTATAAAACCGTATACACCGTATATTCCTAATAATAAATTATACTGATTGTACTTAGTATTGGAAGTTTAAGTTTAAAACCGAAAAGCTAATCACGAGTTATTGTTACTTAATTAAATTGTCCTGGGTCTTGGATGTTTATCTATATATGTCATGATCATAAAATTTAGTATCCTATAACACAAGTTTTAAAAACTTACTTTGGGGCTAGCTTAATCAGTGTGATTTGCCCCTAAGTATATATTTATTTATTATTTTATTTATTTTTTTACACCTATTTTCAAATAGGTCAAAACGGGGTGCGCTTTACCGCTTTTTCTTCTCCAAATATAACATGCATGTCAATGGTCACCCAAGGATGCCAAAGACCTTGCAAAATGGAGAAGTAGCCGGAACAATATAAATGATTTGGCTATAGTTTTACGAAATCAAAGTAGTTTCAATTTTATTTATTTAACTTTATTACAAACGTAATAGAGCGGACTTAAGGTGAATATAGAAGCAAATGGCCTTGAAGTGGCACCCACATTTTAAATAAATTGTTAACTTGTAAATATGGAGATAATTTCCATATTGCTAATCGTCAAGCACTAGATAGCCCTTTAAATTATTTTATGAACTACCGTTGAAAGTATTTACCGTACCGTGTATTAGTCCGTCTAGCTTTAAAACTTGCCTTCGCCAAAAGTGGCCACGGCAAGTTTTAAAGCTAGACGGATCACCAATAATAGTTTCAACGGCAGTTCATAAAATAATTTAAAGGGCTATCTAGTGCCTGACGATTAGCAATATGGAAATTATCACCATATTTACGAGTTAACAATTAATTTAATACTTCAAGGCCATTTGCTTCTATATTCACCTTAAAGCCATAGTATATCTACCAGTCAACCCACTGGTGATGCCGAGAAAAAGAAAACTTTACCGTATATTCCTAATAATAAATTATACTAATTATACTTAGTATTAGAAGTTGAAGTTTAAAACTGAAAAGCTAATCAAGAGTTATCATCGCACTCAGATGAATCAAGTTGCATGTCGCAATGCAGCCGGAGTCAATAGTTACTTCATTAATATTAATTACTTGGTATTCAGGGAGTATTCACTTGCATTTCATATTATTGGGACATTCCGAAATACGTGGGCAAGGTGAACTAGGCGTACCTAGCCTGTAATTATACATTTGCATTATTAATTTCGACCTCTGTGGCCTAGTGGTCAACATGCCAAGTACCGGAGGTCCCGGGTTCGATCCCCAGTCAGGTCAAGATGGAAATGACCTTTTTCAGATTGACCTGGGTCTTGGGCGTTTATCTATATATTTATCTATATATATAAAAATGAATGTTTGTCTGTATGTATGTCCTTTATAAAATCGTAAACGGCTTGACCGATTTCTATAACTTTTTTTTGTTTTTTTCGTTATAGTCCAGGGATGGTTTAGGAAAAAAAATTTGGCGTAGCAACGCGCGCAGGGTATAGCTAGTATGTTATAAAAGAGGATACCTCAAGGGCTAGAAAAATGAAAAATAGGTATTTGTAAAATCTATTGCTGTCGCGCTGTGCCTGAACTACAACCGAGCAAGTGCGATAGAGACATACTGCAGCTTGGACTGAAAATACCTATTAAAAGAACAGAAAATCAACGATTCGTAGTCCCCTGATTTCTTATCCAAAACTTAACCAATATAAGTTTTTTTTCATTACGAATTAACAAAGACTTGAGCTATGTCTCTATGTTTTTATTTTTTTATATAATCATGTCAAATTTGTTTTCTGGATGTTTGAACACAGCGGAAAAAATTGGCCATTTTTTTTAGGTTTTTGAACGTTCATATCTCTTTTAATAAATATTTATGAAAAAAAAGAAAACATAGGGACTTGCTTATAGTGGCTATAGATATTCAGGGAAAATAATATAACTCTATCGGCATTATCCAGGGAGGAAACAGGGGACTACGTTTGTAATGGAAAAACGGCCCTTGTGTTTCTTCTTAAGTTAGTATCCCGTATAGTCACGAACTTACTTTGGGGCAAGCTCAATCACAGTTATGTGTCAAAAAACAAAAAAAACAAACAATACGATGTTTCTTTATAGGCGAAAATGTTCATTTTGAAGCGCCTATCGGAGTTAAATTATTGTCTCTTTTTTTTCTAAAGGTTGACTGGTAGAGTATAAGCGTTAAAAGTCAACCTTTTGTATCATTGTGTTCAATAAAGATTTAATAAATAAACAAATAAAAGTTTTAATGAGTGCGCGGACTGAGAGCGCAAACTTGCAACGAACATGCAATGAAAGGCAAAATGATACATTGCATGTTACGTTACAGCGGTCTGTACGCGCCTTTACGTCTCAGTAAAGAAACGCAAGTGAGTACTTGTTTCCCCAAATAAAACTGGTCAAAACTGGGCTAGACGGGTTGGAGAGGTCTCATTGATGTATATAAGCTTTGTTTGTTTGTTTGTAATAACTTTATTGTGCTTAGAAAACACATCATTATAGTCAAAAACAACATATAGAGTAAATTGACAACGGCGGACTTATCCCATAATGGAATCTCTTCCAGTCAACTGGCGAATAAGTTGTTTAGCTTGTGTTTCCTAAGTCGCCTACTACGACATCTACGGGAAGACTGGAGTGGTCCTATTCTACTCTGCCGAGAACCACCCGGCAAACACACAAAATCATTTAATAAAGACTATTCCAAACATGTGCACAAAACAGCTTTGTTACGGCTATAAAGCCTATAAATCTGTTAGGCTAGCAGGATACGATCCATCACTATTGGAGGACAAAAATACGACCGGCTTCCCGTCCCACGACTGTGGACGGGCCATTAACCACCACAGCTATTACTAAAGAATCCTTAGTAAATGGGTTTGGACTCTTTTTAATTGACACTTTGAAATTAGTAACGCTACTATTACTAATTTCAAAAAGTCGGGTAGCCTTGTTATATCATTTTTACTCGATTATGGCAAAGTCAAAAGGAAGGGTAATGATTTTAGTGTAATAACAAGTTTTATTTAACTTTGCCTATTTCTTCTTTACGAGTCGATGGCACCTTCTTACTATATTTTGTCAGTCCAGTATCGGGTCACTTCATCATGATAGAACAGTGTACTATCATCATCAAATGTAACAGCTACCGGGATACTGAATATCCAAAAATCATAACAATAATGAGTCCAATAGTATTGAGTCCGTCGCGGGATATTAACATTAACTAGGGCCTATCTGCGGTGCCATGATACTGGGGTTGGTCTGAGTAAAAAAAGTTAAATGTAAGAGATCGTTGTCATCCTGTGCAGGTCGTTAAGGCCGATTGCGGGAATCAACGAAAATATAAAGAATCATTTTAATAGGCGAAGCGACTACCGATCCGTCAAATCTGATCCGTTATATGATGGTACTTCTATCTAATAAATTTTTGGAACTCGTTGGACCTGTGGAAGTATGCATTGCTAGCGCTTTCGTGAGTTAAGTAACCCGGCCGTTGTCCGCACATGGATGGACCACAAGTGGCATACAATTTTCTCGAGCTCCTCCGTGCTTCGGAAGGTACGTAAAGCTGTTGGTCCCGGCTGCCATCATTGTTTAGCAGTTGTCAAGCTATGTCTGATGCCTTTAGGCTTCTGATACCAGTATTGACCACTAACATACAAGAAAAACAAACTAAAGAAAAACAGTTGCACTCCGAACAGTGTCGCGAGTTTAATGGTTTTTTTCCATCTCAAAAAGTGCCCAACGAGCCTAAAGAAGATTTCACTTCAAAAATTTTGATATACAACTCAGAAAATACCTCATAAAGATCATTATGATTTCTAGATATTGCCTGCAATGTTACTACTATCACATTGTAGTCTACAACAAACAACGTTCGCTCACCTCAACCCTTACTATCGATTCGTTGTTCACGCTACTCATAATAGAATAACGAGAGTATGGAGGGACTCTACAACTTTACTGAAATACTTCATATTATACCTCCAGCTAGGTCAAGTTATAATAATAGATCGAGACACTATCGAGCAGCGATCGAGAAAGGACCTGTCACATCCGACTCTACAACATGTGCAATAAACAAGTTTCTACGTGACGTGGAAGACTGAGGTATCGTGACACAAAAGTGTCTCCATACCCCAGCATTATCAACTCTTTATGTATTGCGTGGTCCTAGGTGACTACCGAAGCCTGCGCCTACATATTCCTTCAAGCCGTATGGATTTCGGGCCCTTCTGCGATACCTAGCTAATAGGTTCACTGGCCTCTCACAAGCGGGTCTCATCAGTTGAATTGAGAAGGCGCATATATCGTAGGGACACGAGTACTCCGAAGAAATCAGCACAAGAATGGAAACACACAAAGCAAGCCTATCAAGAACAAGAATCATTTGTCAAATACCATCAGTACCACATTAAATCAAACATCTATCAATAATGTATGGTCTTTAACTTAATCATATTGCCCACACTATCTTTGTTGTCAGAGTAGAGTAGCGCCGGAGTAGAGTTTGGTCGGACTCGGATTGCATGAAGTGACCATTCATCGTCAGCTATCAAAAACTAACATTGGGTATAAACTTCAGGTGAACCATTTGTATCCTTTTTAAGTCGCGATTCTCAGTTCTCGCTTGTCTGGAATCGTGACCTCCCGATTGGCCGATGAAGTCATAAATTATATAATGCTTTGGAAATTGTTTCTCGCGGTGGAAGGCCGGCGCGCCTACTAATCGGTTAGGGCGCCTGAAGCGGCCCTTGATTTATGGCAGCGAGCTTTGTTTGATCTAAATGAAGTTTCTGAGGTGGATTTGGAGAGAAAAGATAACGTAGAATGTGCCAATTGTTTCACCAAAGACCGTGAGTAATTCCTGAAATGAAAATGCCGAAGTAAGTTCCTGTTTCTTTTCCTGCGCAGAATGTATTAGCCAATTGAGGCGTCTGGACGACTGGTCAGCTCAGCTCCGTTTTTGTGTTACTTATTTTTGTTATTGGATTTAGTCCTTATACGTTCTTTAATCTTTACATGTTACCTCTATATTGTGATAACATTGTATAAGGCATAAGATTTTTGTAACTGACAAAGCCCTTCTAGCACGTAGGCGACCAATACTGTGTAAATAAGTTTCTTTCAGCGTTTCTTCTCATCTGTGGTCGTTGCGAAATTATAATCGGTAGCTTTAAAAAATATATTTATAAATAAACATATTTAAAATAAACATTACACGTAATATACACTAAAATTATTGACGTGTAAAAGTGCCTGCGAAGGCCTAATTACGAAGGAATAAATATTTGATTCTTTGAGGAAATGGGCAGGATTCTTAAGCGGTGCAGCTAGCAATTAGTCACTATTTTGAATTGATTCCCTTTTCCACTACTGTTCCTGCTGAAAGCCTATGGGTATTATAGTTCAGGTATCTGTCTACCCCGTAAGATGTGCTGATAAAGTCATAAATTATATAATGCTTTGGAAATTGTTTCTCGCGGCTGGTGTCCGGCGAGCCTTCTAATCGGTGAGGACGCCTGAAGCGGGTCTTGATTTATGGCAGCAAGCTTCGTTTGCATTGAATGGGGTTTCATAATCATCATCAGGTCTTTCTCCAGTGCAGGAGCATGACCCTCTCTGTACTACCAGAGTCATACTTGGTCAGAGCAGCCAGAAGATTAGGCCTACACTCTCCAAGCTGGCCAGCGTTCTTCTATTATACGGCATCCACGGGAAGACTTAAAGTGGTCCTATTCTACTCTGCCGGGGACCACATGGCTTGGGGTTTGTTCCAAATAAACTCCAAAAAAGTAGTTTCTGAGAACTCACTGCTGTGCTGAATTTATAAGGCTGCAAAAGGCTTTTATGCGTCCTTACAAGCTAGTCTGTAAAAAAGAAAATGTTACATACATTACCTATATAATTTGCACCGCCTTTAAGTTACTTGTTTATACATTCTGGTACTTTGAAAAAATAAAAGAAAAATCACGTTTAACTCCATCAAACTATAATTAAAAATAAACTTTAAATACATCGTTGGCAAACAATACTTTATCCTCATTTTAATAAGAGTGCCATGATAGGGATTCGCCATATTTCTTGGATTAATCTCGTACAGATCTTCCTTAGCTATATACTTACCTTAATAGCTGTTCAATAACTTAGCGTGGAGTAAATTAATAAAGCGTACAATTATCCCGTGATAAAGTTAACCCTCGTTGTACCGCGTAGGGTTTGATAGACCCCAGTAATAAAACTATCTGCAATTCTTTTAATGTTTGCGTTACTTTCGTGCGAATCCCAACGGCGCGGCATTCTTAATGGGTTGATAGGTTAGACTGCCCATTCTTGAGGCACTGTATGAGCCGTTGAATCGAGAAAATTGGTGAAAAATGCGAATCATTTTAATAGGCAATCCGGCTAGCCACCCACCACTATTTTAATTCCTTCTTCCACCTCACCCACCAGCACGAAGCTGTATTTATATAAAATTAAATAAATACAAAAACATCGTGTTCTATAATACGATTTTAAGTAGGTAGCTTTTATTCATTATACATTAAAATATAAATGAATAAGTGAGAATATTCACACATTTTAATTTATATTTTAATTAAATTTTTAAAATAGTTTAAACGAGTAAGTAGGTACATTATTGCATAAAATAAGCACATTTAATTACAAATCAAATTGTACTTATAGTTACCTAATTATATAATATCACTAAATTATTGTTTCACATTACTCTCTACAGGCACAGGCCGGAATCTCCTAAGGTACGCGCAATATGCGTCACCCAGGCGTCACCGTTCCCCGTCCCCGCACCTCTCCCCCGTTTCGCCACGTTGGCCGTCAAGAACCGGGGGAGAGGTGCGGGTGCGGGGAACGGGGACGCATATTGCGCGTACCTTAGGAGATTCCGTTCTGCTTACTCTTACTGTATTCTGTGCTTCAGGTGAGTGAAGGTGGTACTTTATATTTTAAGCACAATTTCTATCACCCAAAGAGCCTGTAAGAGATTGCCTTGGAAATAAGGCCGCCTATTGTACACCTATACTGTACATATTTTTTTATGTGTTTTGGTGCAATTAAGTGTTACTTACTTAAAGGTGTATTTTAATGTACGTGGACGAACGTGGTGGTTCAAGAAGGGTTAAAATACTTATTGGATTCGATACGTGATCGCATTACAAATTTAATGTCAGAATTAATATTTGCCGTGCATACGAAGAAGAAAATGAAGCTATAAATTATTATAATACCTCGCAAATTATTTTCTAGGGCTGTGCTTTTGATTTTCGCTGCACTGATAAAGATCGGACAGGGCCGGCTGCAGGCTTTTTATTTAAATATTGCATATTTACGACGGCAAGAATGATTGATGACGGCAATTTAGAAATTGATTATTATTTAAGTATTTAGGTGTTCTGCCGTCATGAACATCCTTATTACATTATTTCTATAGAGTATTTAATGATCTTGAAATCCTTTTGTTGTATTTACCTTAAAATCTTTGTAAGTTTATACTATCAGATTCATTTTAATACATATTTAATGTAACATCTTAATAATTCCTCCAACTGAACAACATTATAAAATATAAATAATTAATTATTAATTTATAAAGGGTGAATTTTTATTCACTAGCAACATTTTTGGAGCAATTTCAGTCCATGATACTGAACTACCTACTTTCTATAAAATAAACGGGCAAGTGCGAGTCGGACTCGTACATGAAGGGTTCCGTACCACCGTACAATGTTTTAAAACGCTGAAGAAACACGTCTCTTGTATGACGACCCCTTTTTATTTTTAACTTTATCTTATTTTTAGTGTTTGTTGTTATAGCGATCATAGTTATACATAATCTGTAAAAATTGCAAGTATCTAGTTAATGCCATTATAAAGATCTAGTTAAAAACGCAGAAAAAACACGTTTTTTGTATGACGACCCCCTAATTTTTATTATTTTTTATTTTTAGTATTTGTTGTTAATATTATAGCGGCCACAGTAACACATAATCGGTGAAAATTTCAAGTGTCTAGCTATTACGGTTCAAGAGATAGAGCCCTGTGACAGACGGACAGACAGCGAAGTCTCAGTAATAGGTTTGCACCCTTTGGGTACGGAACCCTAAAAAGTTATTAAAAATCGATTAACATTTTTCGTCCTCCCATACAAATCAGCGCTACACCAAACGGATTTTGTATGGAAGTATGGGTCCACTTTTAGCTTGATGGTGGGCGATAAGATGGAAAAAGGAACCTAAATAGTGATGGGTTGCTAGCCGCATCGCCTATTAACAGTGATTTGCATTTTTGTCCATTCCTTGATCGGCTTTTATGATCTGCGTGGGAAGAGAAGCAGCTGGCCCATTCTAAGTATTTTCTTTTCTCCCAGACCAGCAAGGAAGTATTGATTAATTAAGTATTACTGCATCTTGAATGCCTAAAAACCCTATAAAAGAAAGGAAAATACATACATACTATCACGCCTGTTTCCCACAGGGGTAGGCAGAGACTATGGAACTCCACTTGCTAAGCTCCTGACAGACCTCTTTCGCTTCATCTACACTCATCAACCTTTTCATACATGCGCTTCGGTTACTTCTTACCTCTTCTTTTTTAGAACGTCCGCTCTAAACAAAAGGAAAAGAAAGAAAAAAAAGAAAATAAAAAGAAAGGAAGTATTTATTTATTCTTGCGTTTTCTTAAATCCGCCTCTGTACCTGTGAAGTGAGGATCGTGTCCGCTCCGGGGAGGTCTGCACCTCCTCTCAAGATCCTGACCATCGTTAATACGAGCATTAATAATAGTTGAAACAATGTAGCACTCCAAAAGGCTCAAACAAAAAGTACCTACATGATGTAGTACGTGCGTTAAAACGCTCCCGGTCCCATTGTGTATGATTTATTTGCTATCGATGCGATTGAGAGATTGGGACTTATGCTACAACATGGTATTATTATTGATAGGTATTTTTTCAAAACAAAAACCGGCTTCTATACCAGAAAAGCCAAATATTCAAACAATAGTATTCTTAGATGACATATTTTTTCTAGTTATTTCCGTTTAAAAACAAACCACACCACCGATTTTAATAAGTTTTCTGAGGGACCACCGCTTAAGGTGGTGTTTTTTTACGTCAATTAAAAAACATACCCGATGTGGTAATTGATCATTAGCGTAAGGACTAGGCGAACCGCGCGACGAAATGGCACCAACTCGTTGGTCCATAAAAGCCAGTTTTAGGACCAACGCGACTTAGTCGTCCTCGGTTTGCGACAGAGTTCATTGGTTTTTGTTGCCATGAAAATGCCTAGTTGTGTATTTAAAAGCTGCAAAAACTACGATGATGCAAAAAAAATACATGGAATATCTTATTATCGGTAAGTAACAAAATTGTTTGTTTGAATTAAAATACTCTCTCTCTCTCTCATAAGAAGGCTCAAGGTCACTCAACGGGCTATAGAGAGGGCTATGCTAGGTGTTTCTTTACGTGATCGAATCAGAAATGCGGAGATTCGTAAAATACGGACACGGACATAGCCCAGCGGATAAGCTCATTAAAGTGTCAGTGGGCGGGACACATAGCGCGAAGAACCGATGGCCGATGGGGCAAAAAGGTTCTCGAATGGCGGCCACGTATCGGCAGGCGCAGCGTAGGACACCCACCTGCTAGGTGGTCGGACGACCTGAGCAAGATTGCAGGAAAACGCTAGAAGCAGGCCGCTTCCGACCGGTCGTTTTGGAAATTCTTGGGGGAGGCCTATGTCCAGCAGTGGACTTCCTGTGGCTGATATGATGATGATGATGATGAAAATACTTTAAGAATTTTAAAGCGATAATTTTAGTGAAGAAGTCTTAGAAGTGGCAAAGCCGTTCCAAAAATTATACCTAAAGTTATAGCTCTCCCTTTCTACTTTATTGCACTGACAGTTTGCGGGAAAGGGACGCCTATAACTTTAGGTAATTTTGGGAACGTTAGGTATTTAAACATAAGCATTATGAAAATATGAGTTTTATGTGCGTGGTATTAAGTTTAATTTTCAATGTTGTTTTTTTGAGTTTATTACTCGTAGTTATTCTAGATTGTATTATAAATTCTTTGGGTACCATCTGAGAGGTTTTGCGTTAATTCATAAACACGTTGTATAACGTCTGACAAAATATACTGAAACTATTTGATATCTGGATTCAGGCCATGATACTGAACAACTTTCCTTAAGGAACATATAGCGAAATATGAAAAATAATTTTTGGTATCCCATAAAAGTTGACCGATCATCTGACCTAAATTGTTTAAAGGAAAAAATTGCCTATTTTTTATATTTTGATATAAGTTCCTTGGGGAAAGTTGTTCAGTATCATGGACTGAATTCACCCTTAAAATAGTTCCAGTATATTTTGTTAGATCCTGTATAACGTGTAACAAAATATAATGAAACAATATATACCGCTGAATATATTAAGGGTAGATTCAGTTTATAATTCTGAACAACTTTCCCCAAGGAAAATATATCGAAAAATATATAAAAATATTTTTTTCTTCTCATAGGAACTCGTTCTATATCACTACATAGTATAAAACAAAGTCGCTTCCCACTGTCTGTCCCTATGTATGCTTAGATCTTTAAAACTACGCAACGGATTTTGATGCGGTTTTTTTTAATAGATAAAGTGATTCATGAGAAAGGTTTATATGTATAATAAATACCCGTGCGAAGCTGGGGCGGGCCGCTAGTTTTTTTATAAAGTATATCAAGTAAATGTGAAAAGCCGTTTTGCATCAATGGCATATCACTTTGTGACCTTTGATGTATCCTGTGATCTGCGCTCCCCTGTTTATAGTGGTGTTCACTGTTCATCCGCCGAAGTAACGGCAGGCAACTATTTTTTTAAATGGTGACATCATTGAAAGCATAGATCGAAAGTGATGTAGGTAAAAGAAAATTTTAAAGATTGGCTCTATTTCAAAAATGTTCTTAACTTTTGTCATAGTGTCTATTACTCTGTGATATAGGTATTTATTTCGTAACAAAATTGTTCAAACTGAGTTTCTACAATACTCATTATTGGAACAGAACTCAAGTTGTTGTGCGCAGGTTGATAAATGTTTTTAGCCATTAGACACGCGAGCGAACCCGTGGGCTACACTAGTGCGCAATAAATTAAAATATCATTAGAAATACCATGTTTCTACGGTATTTGCATACTCAATTTACTGATGCTTTATAATGTTGTGGCTGTAAATGAGATATGGATAAGTTCTGCTTCTCTCTCTGATCTCAGCGTATTCCCAGTTGAATTCTCAGCTGTAATACTGTGAAGCCCGGGGTTTGCTTTCCGGCTTTTCCTTCACCACTTTGCACGGTCTTGAGCATCCTTGGTTGTAAGACCATTGGCACGCATACCACCCTTGACGACGTCGAGTCAACATTTCTTGGGCCTGCCACGTCTGCCGGGTCCCGGTGTAGGCGGCATGGCTATACATTTGTTTCCCACATAACTTGCTGGTTTTCGCAAGACATGACCGTACCAGCGTAGGCGACTTTCTTGCAGTTTGTCTGCTATGTCACAGACATGAAGGTTGCCGCGGATGGTGGTGTTTCTCACGCGATCTCTTAGTGATACTCCGCATATCCAGCGCAATATTTGCATCTCCGTGACACGCAGTTCCTGCTTGTGTCGCTCAAGCAATGACCACGCTTCACTGCCATCTAAAAGGACAGGTCTATTGACGGATTTGTAGACCTATCACATACACACCGCCCATAATAAGGTTAAAAAAGATTCAGTAGCGCCATACAAGGACAATTTCCGAGTGTATACTGCTGCGAGACCGTAGGTCGAGCGAAAAGCGAAGCTGATCTGCGTGGCGAGGGGGACATCCGAGCCCCTTCTGATACCCTACCGCTCCTCTATCCCTCAAATCTCTAAGCGAAGCCTGAGGCCGAAGGCCGAGCTGTGCGGCCAGGCTATAGACCGGCCATTCCCACCAAGCGCTGAGTTTTTTTTTTTTAATTTTCAATTTGCCAGTATTTTACTGCATCCGATTTGACTGAAATTCAATATTCAAGGGGCTTTTGTGTCGCAAAATCCAAAGTAAGTTTTTTGGTATCCAAGATGTTTGGATTTAAAAATTTTATCTTAATTAGTTCATTACGTCTCACTGGGACCTCCTAGGGGGTCTGATATTTTGTATACTGGGGTAAAGCACCCCGCGGAACTCGAAACTGCATTCAAGTTTTGGATCCAAGATGGCCGCCCACATATTTTTTGATGTCTCTTTTACTGACTAGTTTTTTTTAATTTGCTCAACAGGCCAACTTAAACAGCTGCAAGAAAAACAATGGCTACTTGCAGCCCGCACAACCTAAGCTAGTTATTATATTAAACAGGCAGAATTTAATTAAGTGATAATATATTCTTAAATTTTTATTTTATTTTAATTAAAAACTACAAAAAAAACTAACTATATTAAATAGTTAGTTTTTTTGTAGTTTATAAGTTCTAGTTTTAGATGTTATTCTATTATAATCAAATGTAAATATTTTTATGTATTTTAATTATTCAATAAAGACCAGCCCTAATAAAAAAAATTAAGTGATCATTATATCCATATATAAAAGAGGAAAATAATAAAAACCTTAAAATTACATGCCACAAAGTCATTAAATTACCTTCGTTTGCTATTAGCGATGTAAAACCGTTTTTTTAAATACAACACTTGTACAACATTTCAGTGTTGTAATTATAAATGTTTTTAATCGGTTGTATTGTCATTATCTGTGATGTACAATCACTGATAAAAGTTTTTAAGGCTTATTTAGAGTCGGTGCTATTTTCATTCACATTAATCTAGATAGTAAGATAGTAATCTTATTACCTAGATCAATGTGAAAGCCGTCTGATTATAAAACTCGGATGAACTTGATATTTTTATGAATAAGAAGGTAAGTAAGTACACTTTATTTTACCAAAAACACATATAAATAATATTTAATATAAAATATGTACTGTACGTACAGGTATACAGTAATAGGCCGTGTGGTTTCCAGTTTCGAATAGGACCTCTCTATGCGGATATCGTAAGAGGCGAGTAAAGGACTAGGGTTGACGTCAGGCTGGTCGTAAAATTATAGCCAAAGCATTTAAACTGTTTGGGCTATTTCTTCTCCACTTCGCAAGGTCTTTGGCATCCTTAGGTGACCATTGACATGTATGTTATATTTGGAGAAGAAAAAGCGGGAAAGCGCACCCCGGGCTCCGAAATAATACAGCTGAGGATGCAATTTGGAATGTTAAATTAAATTTAAGCATGTCCAGTTCTTGATAATGTATCTACTACTTTCTTCAATCTTGTTTTAAAGTCAAAGGTATAGTTATATGACTATATACGATATGAAAGAATACATTTACTTGTGTTTTTAAATACAGCAGCTGACAAATTCAGCTCCATGATATAAATTACTCTAAACACAGTCCCTTTTAAAGTCTTCAAATACCGTTTCATACCGAATGGTATTAGCATTTAAATTGTAACATTTGAGTACACGACGATACCGTGTCGGTCATTACGGGGCCATCCATCAAGCGTCCGTGTCGCGTCGGTGTGAACTAACGACCTCATTGGTGCAGACTGTGCACGACAGCGATAACGCAGGTTAAGTGCTTCCTAGCTCGACTAACAGTAGGATGGGTGGGTAATATAAAGCAAGTCTCCGTGCCGCATCGGTGTGAACTAACGACCTCATTGGTGCAGACTATGCACGATAGCGATAATGCAGGTTAAGTGCTGTCTAGCTCGACTCGCAGCAGGATGGGTCAGTAAAATCAAGTGAGTCTCCGCGTCGTCGCGTCGGTGTGAACTAACGAGCTTATTGGTGCCGACTTTGTACGACAGCGATAACGCAGGTTAAGTTGCGCATGGATACACTCGCTCACGAAGGTAGTAGGCCTATGTATTATTTCCGCTCGCGGCTTGGTATAATTGGTTATTGGTAGGTACATTGAAAAATACAGGGTCTAACAAAATATAATGAAACTATTTTAAGGGTGGATTCAGTCCATGATACTGAACAACTTTCCCCAAGGAACATATATCGAAATATGAAAAATAATTTTTGGCCTCCCATACAAGTTGACCGATCAGCTGATCCGAGTTTCTATGAAAAGCCAAAAATTATTTTTCATATTTCGACATATGTTCCTTGGGGAAAGTGTTTCCCCGTGTTGAATTCACCCTTAAAATAGTTTCAGTATATTTTGTTAGACGTTATATATTAGGTATAATATTCATTAAATAGATCGATAAATCGTCTAATGCGCAGCTTGACGCCAGCGTTCTTTTTACATGACGCGACCTGTACCGCGAAAATCAATAGGTATTACGATCTAATTACTTACGGGATCATCATCATCATCCGAGCGTATTCCCGGTTGCAATTAATATTAATTATTCCGGAAGGATCTTCGCTGGATATTAACCACAGTGTGGAAGGCAAGTGAAGAAACCACCACACTAATCTCTCCAAAAAAAGAAGTTTAAACACTTTTAATAAATATAATACAAACTAATTAACAAAATATTAATAAATAAATAGTAATGTGTATATGATGTGGTGTGTGTATGTGTGTGTAAGTAGTGTGTATAACGTTCATGAACATACAGGCTGAGTTTTTAACCACCTATAAAACTAAAACGAACTACTTTCTATAAAAAAAGTTATTAAAAATCGATAAAAATTCTTCGTCCTCCCATACAAATCCTAGCGCTTCTTTGTCAGAAATAAATATTTACATACCACGCTAATCAACTTCAAAGGTGACGAATAAGTTTTATTTTGTGGTCGTATTATCCGAAACCGTTTTTACTTGCAGCAAGGTGCAAAATTTGTAATAATGAGATATTGGAGTTTATTTCGGGACGGCTTAATCACAGTAAATTGTTTTTTTTTGGGGTTCCGATTCCGAAGCGCTATAAGACGAATGAACCCTTATAAGATCACTCATGTGTCTTTGTAGCGTGGGTTCCGAAGCACTAAAAGACCCAATGCAACCCTTGTAAGATCACTAATGTGTCTTTGTACCGTAGCTTGATTTTTCCAATTGTGTTGTGATGAAGCGAAACAGTTTTGATTTAGTTTACACATACTAGGTGACTTTTATCCACCATCCTTTTTGGTACAAGTTTAGACCACGAAATTGAACTATTCGTATTTCCATAAAAATAAATTAAAAAATGGCAATAAAAGTTTGTCTCCCAAAATTAACGCTATGTCATCATATAACCCAAGTTATTTCGTAAATGGTTGAGGAATTTGGGTGAAAAATAGTATCCAGTTTTAAACAATATCCTAAAATACCCAAGTAATCTAAGAGTCTCTCTTGACTTTAATCACTCTAAAATTGTTAACGTTGCTATTGATTTCACAACTAAGTACATTTAAATTTTTCCAAAAGTACGGAATTCCTATTGACTGGAGTTGACTCGCACTTGCCGGGTAATTTTTTTTACAAAATTGCGTAATGTTCGGCAGCTTGCATGTCAAGCTGGGGCTTGTTATTATGCGTTCGTTACTTTTAATCTACGACCACTCTTATCTATGAACGTTCAGAGTTTCTCAAACTGGGAGCAAGGTAGCGTTTCGATTGAAGCGGAACTTAGCGCTCATGAAATGAACAACCAAATAAGTGGACCTGGGATTTCGATAATTCTTGCGCCGTCAATTTCCGCTTCAATACTGTTACGAAACTGGGGTTCGAATAAAACGCCAAACTTCGTATGAGGGATTTATTCACTACGGAACCCTAAGTTGACACGTGAAGATACTCTTCCAAACGTCCAAGGTCCAAGTCGCGTAGCAGCTGAGGTCCAGGTATCTCGCCAAGGTAGTCGCAGGTACTTCCACTTGTCGCACTAATGTAGGTTTCCTTCGCTTCGAAGTGATCGCTTTGATAGCTCGTATTGAACTGCCGTGGCGCACCCAACGTTCCCTATTTATATGCGCCATCGAATAGGTCCACATTAATCTCGAATATTCTACATAGTCGACGAATGCGTTTCGAAGCATCCAGGCGCCGGGTATGTGTGTGAGTGTTACATGGTTAAGCAACTCTAGACTTTATGACACAAGACATATGGGCCAATTTGGCTTGCACCATTCTATCGTAGTATTCGTTCGCGAATATTGTTCGGGAAGATTCTATCTCGTTCGCGACACTGCCCCCTTCTTAGAGGCGCTCGTCCCGAGCGTCACTATTGCTGCCATGGTAACGTGCCAAACGGTCTATGTGTATCACTCTGATATCTATCGTCACTCACTCGCTTGACTACCCTGTTTGGAGCTTCCCATCTCGCCCGATTCTGACGTCTAACTAATGCTTCATTGATGTCGGCTCTTACGTCGTTCGAGGTTGAACTGATGATGTCTTTACCAGTTCGCCAGCTGTAAGAATTCCTAGCGTGGCACCTGTCCGTCCTCTCGTCGAACTTGCGTTTTCCTTGTTTCGCCTCGTGCAATCCATTCCAACGTTCACGCAAGAGTTTCGATCTTCGCCAATTAGCCTCATTAGAATTCTTGTCAAAATTCTCTCCACGAAATGAAGTATCATGTCCCAATGTCACTTCGTCGAGCAATTCTTTTAACTTCGTTATTTTATCCATAAGATCGTCTTTCTTTGTACAACTAAGCTGCAGATGGCCCCTTTCCCCACATCTGTAACACAAGGGCCCTGTTGAAATAATCTTCTTCGACGGAGTTTTCAGAACCTTTGTTTCCATTATTGATTCTTGCTGGCTGTGCACTTGTGTGTCCTGTCGCAGTGCTTCAACTTCCAGAGCATGTGCCAACGCGTCTCTGAGCGACGTATGATGTCTCATGCTTACAGGAACCCTTACTTCCTTATCTCGGATTCCATCCACAAAGAATGCTAAGATTTTACTATCTACCATTCTGGAATCCACCGAAGCATAGGCTTTGCGCACTAGTTTCTCAATTTCTAGTGCCCACTCCTGTAATCCTTCTTCAGGGCGTTGAACTCTGTCACGCAGCTGTTCCCGAAACACGTATTCCAAGTGCCGTTCCCCGTACCTAGTTTCAAGTGCCTCTATCAATTCTTCAAAGGTGCTGCCTGAGCCTGGCAGTACCGACAGAGCTGAACCCTTCAAGGCAACGGTGAGAGCGGCCAGCCTTTGTTCATTCGTCCACCCATTAGCAGCAGCCACAATTTGGAATTGCTTTTTGTACACAACCCACGATGTTGAACCATCATAAGGTGGCACTTTGACTTTTAGTCCCTGAACTTGACCTCCGCATGTACTTGGAATGGTTTTCGCTTCCATAGTCTCAAGCTGCAGAACTTTTCTTTCCAAACTTGCCATTCGTTTTTCAACCCTATTCTCCAGATCGGTTACCCGAATCTCCAAATCGGTCATTCGATTCTTCAATAAATCAACGTCCTCACGGATATGGTCCATTGCCTTGTTGAGTTTGCTGACAGTGCTCAAAACTATTTGCTGGTCCTCACTCAAGCGTGCAAATCGTAAATTTTGTGCCTCTTCTATACGTTGAAATCGTGCATCTTGTTTTTCTTCTATGCGTTGAAGTCGAGTATTTTGTGCCTCTTCTATACTTTGAAGTCGTTTTGTAGTTGCATTTTGATTTTCACTTTTGCCTTGTAACATCTGAATTAAGGTGTTTAAATCCACTGATGCCTCTAATGTACGTGGTACTGTTTGGTGGGCGTGGCTTGAGGACCAGTGGGCGGGGCCTGATGATCGGTGGGCGTGGCTTGACATCCGATTGGCGTGGCTTGACGTCCAGTGGGCGTGGCTTGTGGCCCGGTGGGCGGGGCCTGATGATCGGTGGGCGTGGCCTCAGGGTCAGTGGGCGTGGCTTGAGGTTCAGTAGGCGTGGCCTGAGCCACGCCCCCTTGAGCCTCCATGGCACACTGGGCCCTGGTCCTGACACCTTCCCTGGTGGTATCCTCTTCTTCCCTCGGGAAAACTGGCATCTCTAAATCCACTTCCGACACCAAATGTTACGAAACTGGGGTTCGAATTTGGAGAAAAACGCCAAACTTCGTATGAGGGATTTATTCACTACGGAACCCTAAGTTGACACGTGAAGATACTCTTCCAAACGTCCAAGGTCCAAGTCGCGTAGCAGCTGAGGTCCAGGTATCTCGCCAAGGTAGTCGCAGGTACTTCCACTTGTCGCACTAATGTAGGTTTCCTTCGCTTCGAAGTGATCGCTTTGATAGCTCGTATTGAACTGCCGTGGCGCACCCAACGTTCCCTATTTATATGCGCCATCGAATAGGTCCACATTAATCTCGAATATTCTACATAGTCGACGAATGCGTTTCGAAGCATCCAGGCGCCGGGTATGTGTGTGAGTGTTACATGGTTAAGCAACTCTAGACTTTATGACACAAGACATATGGGCCAATTAGGCTTGCACCATTCTATCGTAGTATTCGTTCGCGAATATTGTTTGGGAAGATTCTATCTCGTTCGCGACAATACATTACATTGCATCTTAAAGTTGGCCAACAAATACAAAATATTCTAAAAACAAAGTTGATTGATAGTAACTTGTTTTTGGTTATAGTAAAAGGGATAATTTATGATAAGAATTATATTTCATTTCAAAAATGGCTAGTAAAAACATATTTTTCTCTGAACCATTGATACATATTGAAATGTTGTATTGGGCGCTTAAATTACACTATTAATAAAAAACCGTAAATTATTTGAGAAATAATGGATTAGACAGTTTGAAACATACCATGTGAAAAAAAATAACATAGAAGTTTATAATAGTATACACTATTATAAAGTTCTATGTTATTTATTAAGTTTTAGAACCACTGATCGGCTTCTAGCATTAAACCGAATTAAAATACTTTTCGAGCACATAAACCCACAGAGTTATTACCACTACGCCCCATTTGTCCATTAATTAGTACTTTAGAATTAAATTATCATAACCTTTTATTTAACGACATGACGACACATATTTGTATGTATTTCACAAATTGGGTGCGATTGGCTCATTAATTTTCATGGGTTTAGGTTTACAATACGTTTTTGGAAGGGTGATAAATAATACTAAATTGGTAATAATTTAACGCGCCATTGTTTTTTGGAATTTTCGGAATTAAATAAGGTACCTACAAAACTTGTTTTAAAAAGAAGGGTATTGTTTTTAAGATAATTGGGGCTACACTAGTCATAAACTAAGTAGGTTCAAGATTTGTATCAGTAAGGCAACCCATGCAAGGTTTTTTCTATTGTGACTTTTTTGTTTGTTGTGCGTGCCAAATTTTCCTAGGGGTTGCCGTGATATGGGGTTTCACATCCGTATGGATCGCCTGTATAGGCTCCTGGAGCAGAGTCATACGTGATGACGTGAGGCGCTAGAATATCGTTTCACAGCGACGCGGACGCGGCTTGTTCCGCATGAAACACGCTCTGGGTAGAGCCCGTACAGTACAACGCCACCCGTTCAATCGTATTACGACGCAGACGCGGCTTGTTCCGCACGAAACACACTCTGGGTCGAGCCCGTACAACGCCACCCGTTCAATCGTATTACAGAGTAATAAAATATTTATTTATTTAATTATTAAAACTTTATTGATCCACAATAATAATTGTTTACAATTGGCGGACTTAACGCTAATAGCTTCTCTCCCAGTCAATAATATAATGTACTACGTACGTATCGTACTGAACACTCGTTTCAGAGATGAATGCCAAAATAATCCTTAAACTCGAACTGAAAGTCTCCATTACAAATAATTTTGGCTTTTTTGGTACATATGTACAGCAACATTTGAGAGTCCCGAGACTTTTCCATATAATATTATACAAACGTAGTCTAGCTTTTATATTAAAATTACATGTCAGATTTCAGCAGTTTTTGTTATTTAAAAGAAATTGCATATATAGATATATATGCATATATAGGCATAAGTACAACTAGTATTCGACGTCAAAATATCAACTTGAAAGAAAATATAAGAGAAGCTTTCCATACTTGATGGTCAAATATTATTGATACTCAATTTTTCTTTTAACACTTCGCCTGCTAAAAACGCACCACACACGGTGCATTATTCAGCAGTAGAAGTGTTTACAAAATTTAGCCTAAATCTGACATGTCGTTTCAAATTAAAAGCTAGACTACGTTTGTATGTGAAAGTCTGGGGGCTACTCCATAAAGTCGTCCAATAGTAACGTCCTATTTATATGTCAAACCAAATTCGACTTTATCTTTTTGTATTAACGCTCCATGTTGCTTGACACTGAAACGCGGATACGAAGCAACGCACGTCTTGCGTATCGCTTTTGGAGTAACCTTACTGATTCTGTCTAGGGTAAGTGAACTTTTAACCCTTCAATCACTCTATCTATAGCTGAAAATAGCATTAAAGTCCGTTGCGTAGTTTTAAAGATCTAAGCGTACATACATACAAAGGGACAGATGGCGGGAAGTGATTTTCTTTTATACTATGTAGGTATTGATTGAAAGTATCGTGGATTTTCATAAATTTTTCGATACCTATCAATAAAATTTTCATTGGAAAAATTGCAGTCTAGACGACAATTGGTATCATTTGGGATCCGAGAGAGGGCGAAGAGTCCTCGGGGTGTGTGCGAAAGAGACAGAACTACAGTGCAATGTTCATTAGAGAGGGTCAGCGTAGGCTTCTGGGGGTGTCCCTGTCCCCCTGCACCCCGGGCGATCCTGTGGTCGTCTTTTTAATTTGCTCTTGGATTTCAGGGCTGAGCGGAATTTTTAAATTGCATGTTTGACATTTTATTTTTTAGGAAATTGGCGGGCTTTGTTGCTGGTATTCTTGTGTGGGATGAGTTTATAATTAGAAATGACTAGGTAAATATTTATTGGTGTTGTGCTAATATAATATCGCAATTGTGCGACATTTTGACTACCTCTGTGGCCTAGTGGTCATCATGCCAGGCTGTTACACCCGAGGTCTCTGCTTCGATCCCCGGTCAGGTCAAGATGGAAAATTATCTTTTTCAGATTGACCTGTGTCTTAGATGTTTTTCTATATACATAACTAGCAGTGCACCCCGGCTTCGCCCGTGGTACACACATAGCCTATGTCACTCGGGGATAGTGTAGCTTTCCAACGGTGAAAGAATTTTTTAAATCGGTTCAGTACTTTTTGAGCCTATTCATTACAAACATACAAAAATAGGTACAAATCTTTCCTCTTTATAATATTTTTATATTTATACATAATAAAGTATAGTATCGTTGAGTTAGTATCCCATTACACAAGTCTCGAACTTACTTTAAGGGTTGGTTCAATCTGTGTGATTTGTCCATATATATTTATATTAATTTATTTGACTAGTTGAATGGTAAATCGTATGACATAGCACTTTAAGGGCGTGTTATATGTCCATCGCTATAAACCACTCTTACTGTGGGACCTATTCTAAAATCGCTAATAAATCGGACGTAAAACTGTTTGTCGATAAAGACATCAATCCTCTATACTAGCAAAAACATTAAAATGTAAAAAAAGGCCAGCCAATGTTCAATCACCTTCAACATATTGTACTTATCTTCGAACGTACATACAACATCCAAACGCTGAATTGTCCAGTCATAGCTTCACTAGCTCTTCGACCTTACCTTTTCTACTTAATTGAAATAAATTTTGAAAATTAAATCTATAAAAAAATATGCTGAAAGTGACTTTGGGTTTTATAGCTCTGACTACCTTTTAGGGGATAATGATGTAAGTAGTAACAGTGTAGAATGTAAAAAAAATTCGAGTGGCACTTCGAGCGTTAGTAACACTAAAAGCGTATACGGTTTTACGCGATTGCTATAGCAATCAAGTAACATACCAAGAATCCTATAAAATATATGTGACATCTACGAATTTCCCGGAAGTGTCAACCCTGGCGTCTTAAGACGTTGCCGGGAGGCGCGGCGTCTTATCAACGAATTAATTCTAGACTAACGAAGAACGGGGCGCCCCCGCGATTAACACAGCCACCCCTTGGGCGAAGAGTTACAATTCTAGTAGAGCTGAACATAGTTATTTTTTTTCATAAATAGAGAAGACCAACTTTTGAAGATATCATAACGTTTCGACGCTCGTCAGTCGCGTCTATATCTTCGATTTACATCTCACAGACTGCAATGGCTCTGGTTAGGTTCGGCATCTAAACTCGTAGCCAGGAGGCGCGGCGTTTTGTCAATGAATTAATTTTAGACTAACTAAGAACGAACTTTAGACGAAGACTAACAAGGCTAGTAGAACTTCCCAAACTGTTAATAGACTTTTAGCTTGATAGCTTTTGGCGTTGCCAGCGTTTTCAAACAGATTTAACTGACACGTTATGTAGTTATATAACAGTGGAAAAGTACGTTACAGTAATTTTTATTTTTTCTTGTATTTATTAGTTTGTTTCTCATGTAAATGAGAGCATGATTACAAAGTCAGATTTTTTCGGGGACCATCATGTTTTCAAAACACATGACTACTACCGCTTTTTAAACAAAATATCTGGACAGACATCTTAAGGCTATTGTCCCCCAAGCCTAAGAGAAATAAGCATAGCAATCAAGTGAAACTTTAATTACCTCTACCAAAAAACATTATTTTAAATTATTTTTTTTACCTGTGTCGCCTCTATACAATTCTAAGGCCACTGTCACAAGGTCCGAGCGGGTGGCATATTAAGACGAAGTTGGAAGTAAAAAAAGGCGAAAAAGAGTTTTATATTCTCTCTCGAATGGGAAGAAATAGGAGAAATCTTTCTCATTTAGCCCACCAGTGCAGACTGGGGTGCTGCCGGGGACAGACAGCTAGGCAGTCGATTTAATTACATTACCTGAAATGTGAGTGGAAATTAGGTAAAGTGAGTCATGCATGTTGTGACAACAATGTTTCGCAGCGATGTGCGAGTGCCGTGCAACAAGTGAAGTCAGTGTTAACTAAATACATAAGTTACTATATAGGATCGTGTTAGTGACCTGATAATGAGGAAATTGGTATTTGGATGATGGTGTTATGTTCTTATTGTTTGTGAGTGAAAGCAGTGTGCGTGTTTCGTGGAAAACCGAATGAAGCTGAAGCTTGCAGTTTCAGATCGCGGGCTACGAGCATCAAAACTGGTGTTGCCAGGTCCAGTGTATCAAATTTCGGGAAGGAAGGTCAAAATAATCGGGAGTTTAAATGTATAAGGAGGTGGGTTTTCAAACTATTATTTCTGTTTTTTGACTTGTTGAACATGTACCTTTATTTGAAATAAATATATAAGGACAAATTACACTGGTTGAGCTAGCCCCAAAAAAAGTTGAAACTTGTGTTATGGGATACTAACTCAACGATACAATATTTATATATATATATATATAGGTATACAATTATACACCCAAGACATTTAAAAAAAAGACCATTTTTTATTTTGCCCTGGTTAGGGATCGAACCTACAACTTGTTTAGACGAACGATAGTTAACGGATAAAAAGATACCCCAGTGGCGAATTTACCAACAGGCTAAGTAGGCTGGGGCCTAGTGCGGCAGATTTTATTGGGCGGCAAATTTGACGCCAAATGCATATATATATATAGTCTGGTCGTTATGGCCACACTGACACTGTGTTGCAGTCAATATAACGCCATCGGGTCAAATTATGCCTGCAGGCCACCAACCGGCCGTGAACTTGCCGTTACATAGGCAGGATGTTTATCTATACACGCCTGCCTTTTCATTAGCTTTGGCAAAAAAAATGTCGTATAGTAAATAAATTCCTCTACCCATATTACGTATATGGATCCAAATTTATGTATGACATAAGATAAAACAGTTGCGAAAACGATTTTCGATCGAGACCACGTAGTTACGCCCGTCTTATCATACGAATCCGTAGGTACTCGCGCGGCGAACGACGAACTTTGTTACGCTACTAATTGATCTCACGTTTTTACTTTCGAGTTTTAGTCAACATTTGTTTCAAAATTTTTATTTTGACTAGCTAATAAGGTCTTACTAACGATCCCTATGAAGGACTTTCGGCTCCAAAAACAATGACAAGCCACCGTGTATATGTATCTGTAATAAAATATAGTATCGTTGACATAGTATTCCATAACACAAAGTCTTGAATCAATATCTAGAATTAATTTATATTTTATAATAATATAATTTAATAATTACCTTTGAATTTATTAAAATCTATGTAAAATTAATGAATAAAGAATAAAAACAAATAAATATTACATATACAAAAATGCATGTATATAGTTGCCACATTAAATTGACCCTTCATAATTAAAATAGCCCTTCTCCCATTGCAGCGCCCATCAGGGCCCTTAATTGATCCTAATTTTGTAAAACACCTGTATTGTACATTAAGGAAGCAATAAATATTTGAGTATTTGAGTATTTGAACTTACTTTGGGATTAGCTCAATTTGTTAGGTTTTTACGACATTTAGGCGCATGAAGCGGATGAGCTTTTTTTGCTCTACATATACAGGCTGACTTTTTATCCATCACCCAAATTAATGGAGCAAGGTCAGTCCTTGATACAGAACTACTTCCCATAAAAATAATTAAAGAAAAACTAATATAAAGTTCACCTTCCCATACAAATCAGCGCTCGCAGCCAAACGGATTTTGTATGGGAGGAAGATAAATTTTTATTGATTTTTACTAACTTTTTTTATACAAAGTAGTTCAATACAATACAATACAATAACCTTTATTGCACAAAAGTAGAAAAAAACAGGACATAATTATCTTAAAAACTAGGAAATGCGCAATATCATGTACTAAACTTGCTCCTAAAAATTTGGCTAGTGTTTAAAAAGTCACCCTGTATATGAATAGCTTGGTGGCAAATGTGTATATCCGACACTGAGATACTTGTTAAATGTGGCTTAATTTTATAATAATTTTGATTGCCTTTGGCTACCTCTAGGTAGTAGTCTAGAGTTCGGTCTAAACTGAAAATCGAATGAAGTATGGGAGGTCCATAGTATTTTTTGTATTTTGCCATTTCTTTCTCGGGGAATGTAATCAGAACTTAATTATAGATGGGCGTCGCTTCAAACTTTGCGCAGTAAAAATAACCTTGTATATTCAATGGTAGGTAAGAGCCGTGCGGTTTCAGGCCTAGAATACCACTTCATCTCTTCCTGTGGATGTCGTAAGAGGCGATTAAAGATTTCTTTAGTCGCCTCTTACCACATTCACCGGAAGTAGGAGCTACAACTGCATTCCCAATGAGGGTTATAGTCGGGCGGCGGCCAGTTGTAAAACTTTTCGCACAAATGCATTCCCAAAGAGGGTTGACGTCAGGCAGGCGACCGGTCGTAAACCTATAGCCAAATAATTTTAAACTGTTTCGGCTATTTCTTGTCCACTTCGTAAGTTCTGGCACCTTTGGTTGACCATTGACATGCATATTATAATTAGAGAAAAAAAAGCGAAAAAGCGCATCCCAGGCTCCAAAGCAGCATAGTTGAGGATGCAACCTGCACGCACGCTAAGGTGAATAGAAAAGTACAATAGTAGGTACCTAACTACCTAACCTGCAAAGCACTAAACTGTAAATTACAACTAGGTTCTGCCACAATAATTTAATAACACATTAAGTGCTTTTACATATGGTGAACCACAATACAGTACAGGTATCCATTAAAAAACCACAATACAGTACAGGTATCCATTAAAAAACCACAATACAGTACAGGTATCCATTAAAAAACCACAATACAGTACAGGTATCCATTAAAAAACCACAATACAGTACAGGTATCCATTAAAAAACCACAATTTCAGTCAGTTTAGAAATAAACTGAAAACAAAATTACGCCTTTATTTGTAACTGAGCATACAGAGACTAGAGCCACAAAACTTTACGTTTCGCATAACTATAAACTTCGCTAAAGTAAACTTAGCTGTAAGTAAATGTTATGACGTCAACATCTTTTATGAAATCGAAAAAATAAATTAGTTTGACTTTAATACGGAACTAGTGAAGGAATCCATTTTGAAAATCTATAGGATTTATTATTGATTGAATGATTTTATTAGTTTCTTTGATTCCATTGCTGGGCAATCGAGATGTAAAAAAGCGGCCAAGTGCGAGTCGTACTCACTCATGAAGGGTTCCGTAGCAGCAAGTAACATAATATAAAAGTTCTTGTAGTTCGTTAACTTTGATCGATGTTTTAATAATAGTGTATTTATTTTTAATTAAGTTATTGATAAGTATTAAAAAAAAATTACTTACTAGATCTCGTTCAAACCAATTTTCGGTAGAAGTTTGCGTGGTAATGTACATCATAATATTTTTTTAGTTTTATCATTCCTTATTTTAGAAGTTACAGGGCGGACATATACCACTTCGGAAGTGTCTCTCGCGCAAACTATTCAGTTTAGAAAAAAATATATTAAAAACTTCAATATAATTTTTGAAGACCTATCCATAGATATATAGGTATAGGTTTAATGATAATAAAATTTTGAGTATCATTCCCCATACTTAGAGTATGGGAAACCCCTAAAAGTTATTGATTTTTTTTCTATTTTGGTGTGAAAATCTTAATGCGGTTCATAGAATATATCTGCTTACCAAGTTTCAACAGTATAGTTCTTATCGGAAAAAAGTGGCTGTGACATATGGACGGACAGACAGACAGACATGACGAATCCATAAGGGTTCCGTTTTTTGCCATTTGGCTACGGAACCCTACAAAACCCTGGTATATTTCTATATTCTACAGAATAGTTAAGTTAGATCACTGTGTATGTTGTACCTATGTATATATATTTATTGTATTTAGTAAATTTTTTATTTATTTTTTTGGTGTAATACAGAGTTTTTCATTAATTAATTAATTAATTAATTATGTCATATACATACAGGCTAACGTCATATAATACTCGTATTTAATTGCATATTCAGTATAACAATACTTTTAGAAAATAAAGACGTTATAATAAGTACGTGTTGGTTGATAAAACTGCGGAGTGAATGCGGCTGCATAGTATTAAATAAATAAATATATACGCACAAATCATACAAATTGAGCTAGCCCCAAAATAAATTTTTAAAAATTGTGTTATGATGGTATACCAACTCAACGATTCTATATTTTATAACAAATGCATACAAATCCAACGTGGAAGGGACATACCCGTAATATATTGAACCACGGGCTTATACTAGATCACTATAGTTTAATGAAATTAAAATAACAGCCAAAGAACAAAAAAAATCAGTATTTTCATACAAAAGTGTTGCAGCCGTTCGGTTGATTTGTATGGGAATGTGGATTTTATTTTTTAGTTTTTTGACTGTTATTTTAATTTCATTATACTATAGTGATCTAGAATGGCCCGTGGTTCGATTTGTTACGGGTATGTCTCTTCCACGTTGTATAGATAACCATCCAAGACCCAGGTCAATCTGAAAGTCTGAGAGTCTCACAAAAGGTACCTAAGAATAATTAAGTTTATAATTTTTCTGAAAAAGTACAGGTAAATGGGTATTTTGTATATATCAATGACCCGCATTTGCTGCCAAAACTGGCCACCGCTAGGACGCGTTTTGGAGCTTTAATCATCACCTTAATTATAATTAAACAATTCATTTCATATGACGGCGCTACTGGATTATATTTTTTGCTTTATATATAAATCATGAGTTCATAGTTTTGGCGAACTACTAATATGTAGGTATGTTTTGGTAAAACTGCGGAGTGAATATGGCAGTATTAATATACTGATAGTAAGAAGTATAGCCTTTATGTGTTTAGAATTAAAACAGAAATAAATTGCTAAGCACCTGCTTAGTTAGGTCAAAATAATATTTTACAAACAGCCCCAAACTTTCGAAATAACGAAACATTTCCTCCCAACGTTGTCTCGACCCGAAATTCCCTAGGTCGATAAAGGACATTATTAAAAAAGTACCGAAAACAATAATCCTCTCTAAACTCGGAAGGGTCACATTTTTGCTAAAGTATAAATATGGGTCTTCGTTATCCGCAAAATCCACACAGCGGAAAATTTCATTTCAATACCGATAGCTACCTCTTTGCAAATAGCTCCGAGTCCGGACCCAGCTTAATATGCATTAAGGGCAGTCCCGAATTTTCTTCAGTAAAAATGTATGAGAGTAACCCGACCGTGACGTATAAGTGGATTATGGTCGGAAGTCTCGTTCTCGCGTAGAGCGCTATTTCGTTCACGCGATCCGATGAAAATGAGATGCGGTGGAGTGGAGTCGGATTTTTTATTGTATATTTTTTTATAATAATATTGAAATCAGATTTGGAAGGGTCATATGGAGGCAGATGGGAGAGACCTTTGTTCAATAATGGGATATCATAGGTCATATTAAAAGGGTATAAATTATTTTTGGTAGGTAGTATTTAGTCTGTGAAGTCTCACTTAGTTACGTAGTACTATAAACAAAACTATTAAGTCTGCTACTACTATTCTTGGAAGCTTAATATATTTTGTATTGTATTCAATTTTATTTACATATTGGCTTGTTTAGCAGGAGCAGTAAAGTCGACTTTAAGATGGATACTAAAAATTAGATATAATATCTAGAAAAGATAGACTTACCGGCTACAAAACGAATAATAAAATCATTTTATTACAACTCTCGTTGAAGTTTATACATCCTTAACGATTGCAGTTAATTATTATCATTGATATTTTACGATCTGCTTTGCATTTAAGAGTTTACGGTGCAATGGCTGTAAATTTAATTAATGCTACGTAATTCCAATCCCACAAGTGCACGTCTCTAAATTGTCGTTGGAATGTTTTGTAGTTGTGTCATAATCGTACGTCGAATGAATAATTATTCACTAATCAGGCGTCAGCTTAGGTGGTCGTTGGGTTCATCTTGAACTGGTAATTTTTGACTCAAATCTTCATAATATAACAATAGGATTAATCTACAAACAGCATGGAATAGACACATTTATTGCCGAAACTTCTCGCAAAATTTTATTGTACCAAAATAAAGGTACACAACACACACAACCCAAAAACTACTACGTCATAAGAGTCATCGGAAATGTTGATAATATTTTTCAGAGTCGGCTACGCGCTTTTGGCTTTCTTGGTGTAGCAGAAGTCCTAACATGGTAAGCTCTTACGATTAAGTGTACGGATAGACAGATAGGAATCTGTTATTTCTTCTCCATTTTGCAAGGTCTTTGGCATCCTTGGGTAACCATTGACATGGTTGTTATATTTGGAGAAGAAAAAGCGGGAAAGCGCACCCCAGGCTCCGAAGCAGCACAGCTGGGGATGCAAACTGGAACGCGCTTAGACGAAGAAGAAGAAGATAGACAGATAGGAATCTGTTTTTTTTTACAAGTTTTTTTTAAAAGCTTTCATTTAGCTTATTTGTTTGTTGTTGTTTATTTCCTTTTTAGGTAAAATCTAGCAAGTTAAATTTGAGCCACTTCCCGGTTTCCGATTGAGATGAAATTGTAAGCTGATGTAAATCAGAACACAATGCAATATTACTATAACAAGAAGCTGATCTGATGATGGATCCGGAAGGTGTAATAAAAACCCTGTAATAAAATGATGCAACCCTATCGAGTTTAGGCTTATTACATTTATCTTGCTTGATAAGTACTTAAACCTCGCAATAAAGCTTGTACGAAAAATATATTTTTTTGCAAAAAACCTAATAAAAACTTATTGCAAACAAAAAAAACGACGGGTTGCACTCCGGGAGTGCCGGCAGAAGTGAAATCTTGAATATTAACGTTGTGAATTTTTGATATTTTGGAATGGTTAGGGAATAATTTTGCACGAATTGCTTTAATTATCAGTATAAAAGTACTATCATTTATGTGGTAGAATACAATATTTATTTATTGCGCTATCGTACACAAACATGACAAAAAGTGCACAACGCCGCTAAAGAAATTTTCACTTCAAATAGGTTTGGGCTCGTCGGGGATTTGAACCCGGGACCTCTCGCACCCTAAGCGAAAATCATACCCCTAGACCAACGAGCCGGCTGACAGCTTCGTCGAAATTATAGTATAAATACTTCCTCTCCTACGCCATGCCGGCTGTCATTCCGTCTTACGAATTTTCGATCAGCACACGTGTCCTGACGCGAGTTTATCATTTTTTACCCATTACAAAAAAAGTGCACAACGCCGCTAAAGAAGTTTTCACTTCAAAATCAAATAAAATCTTTATAATATTTCTTACAATTAGACGTTTGAATCTATGAAGATTCAACTTGTGATTCAATTTGTGGAACCTTTGATATTTAAAAATCAGCATCCACACTTACTTATCTTTCATACAGCCGTCGCGGAGACAAAGGCAGTGTGATGTAAGCATATTTTTCTGCGACGAGTTTTTCCGAAATCAATACTTTCTGTCGGCGAAATTCACACTTCAAAATGTCAGCTGAAGTCTAGACTCCTTTTGTTTGAAGGAAAAAAGAAAATCTATCCCAGCATTAGTCTTTAGATCGGTTGTTTAGATTGTCAGACTGAGCACTCTTCTGAATATGATGTGTAGACCTTGTTTATACACCCGGTATATTAATCAATCGAAAATTTTTATTAATAAATAAATACTTAAATAAAAGGAAACGTAAGGTACAAAATACAGAAGACCAAATACAAGGTTACTTTTTAAACACCGGCAACGTTTTTGGAACAAGTTCAGTCCGTGATACTGAACTACTTTCCATAAAAACAATTATCGAAAATCGATAAAATAAATTTTGGTCCTCCCATACAAAATCCATTTAACTAAGCTCCTATTTGTATTTTATGGGAAGCTGAATTTTTTTTCGTTTTCAATAATTGTTTTTATGGAACGTAGTTCGTATCATGGGCCGAACTTGCTCCAAAAATGTTGCCGGTATTTAAAAAGTAACCCTTAAAAAGTGTTTAAGCATTTTATTTCCCCTTGCTCTATCAACTATTTACCTTTATGAACAAGCTGTGTTAATGTATCCGCTAATTAAAAGTCGTTGCACACTTACTTCAAACATAGTTAACTATAAAAAAGTTAAAAATTCTTCAGCTATTCAAAACAAATCGTAGTACAAATTATTTCACTAAGGACTCTCACAGTCCCACGACATTTCAAGCTATTCAATTCATGAGTGTGGAACTGTGGACAAACAGACAAACAACAATTTATTTATGTACACTTACCCCCACTGCGTGAGTAACTGCCGTGGACATTACGACAATGTACCGCAAAAAAGTATGTAATTTGTACTTAATACTCAAACATTTATTGCTTCCTGGTGATCGACAAATGTTTATTAAGAAAAAAAGTAATAAATACAATTGAGATTAAACTACAAACTAAAGCTAAAAATAAAAACTAATCTAAATTATTGATTTAAAATCTTAAATTGCTTCCTTAATGTACAATACAGGTTTTTTACAAAATAAGGATCAATTACTACTGTACTACTTGCACCGCCGTATTTATTGACCGAACGAGCGAAGCGAGCAAAGCGTCTCAGTTTGTCCGGTTGTCAGTTTGTCTGGTTGTCAGTTTGTCTGTCGGTTTGTTCTCGCCTGTAGGTCGCATTTCTCAAACCGATTCTCGTGAAATTTTATAAGCAGGTTCGATAATTATATGGATTTTTTTTGGCGATTCAGTTTTTGGAATTTTTCCAAAATGGCGGAGATATGGGGGTTTTAAACTTTAAAATATTAATATTTCAGCCATTTCGAAAAATATTTAAATATGTCATAAAGCTTTTTTGTTTCCCATATTAAGACGCAACTTTTTTGTTTGAACAACTTTATTATATACGTGCCTAAATTTCTGTCCATCCACTGGTTGTCTGGAAGAGATCGCTGTCAGCGATAAGACCGCCCATTGTACCTATGTATATATATTTACAATTTGTGTTTTGTTAATTTTTTTTATTTATTTTTTAGGTGCAATAAAGAGTTTTTCAATTATTCATTCATTCATTATTCACAGAGCCACTAGTATAAAAAAGCGGTCAAATGCGAGTTGGACTCGCCCATGAAGGGTTCCGTAGCAGCAAGTAACATAATATAAAAGTTCAAAAGGTAAATTATTAATTAAATAATTTCTGTTTTTCCTAAAGGTTGACTGGGAGAGAATGCATTAGCGTTAAGTTCACCTTTTGTACCATTTTCATAAAGATTTTAATAATAATAATAACGTGACGACCCCATCGCCCACTGGATTTCCAGTGTAGTCAGTCAACGCAGGGCAGCTTGTGGCGAGCTGATGGTGAGTGGCGACACAACGGACCCTACCTCCAGGGGGACCATACACACATGCGCTTACACACACACATACACACAGTTACACACCCCCCGCCTCTGTCTTGCCTTAACCGGCCGGCCAGAGTGGAGTCGCAAGAGCAGAACATACGCTCCAGGGTGGAAGTGTATTGCACGTAATGGCGTAATAACGGGGAAATCCGCTCTCGGGGGTAAGCCCCGTGATGGTGAAACCGGAGCCGCACCTCTCGACACCCTCAGCTGTTCACATTGTGTTGCGCCCTGGCCGCATCTTTGTGGCTAGTTAGGGTGCCCACAGGCAGTGTAGCCAACGAGCAGCAAGTCACCATCTACCAGGCTTAAATTGTTGTGAGAGATTTTTAGGTAGATGTCCGTATCTCACTCCATAACCCAGTTATCCGGTCCACTAACATCCCATCCACATAGCCCAAACCAAGTAAATCCCTCCCTGGCAATAGTTCAGCAGCTATGGTGGACTGTCCGTTAGTGCATCTCAATGGTATATTAAGGGATAGACCTCCATAGATGCAGCCATCTCACTTTTTAGATAAAAAGGTACTAAAAGGCCTCTTCATGTTGGCTTTGGCCCCATGAACGCCTCAAAGGACCGGGTCCCCATGGACCCGTGGCTGAAAAGCGTACCGACATAATAATAATAATAATAATAAATTGCGGTTTACGCTTTATGACGTATTAAAAAAACTACTTGCTAGATCTCGTTCAAACCAATTTTCGGTGGAAGTGTGCATGGTAATGTACATCATACATTTTTTTATTTTATCATTCTCTTATTTTAGAAGTTACAGGGGGGGGGGGGGACACTTTTTACCACTTTGGAAGTGTCTCTCGCGCAAACTATTCAGTTTAGAAAAAAATTATATTAGAAACCTCAATATCATTTTCAAAGACCTATCCATAGATATCACAAAGGTACGGGTTTAATGAAAAAAAATTTTTGAGTTTCAGTTCTAAGTATGGAGACCCCCCAAAATTTATTGTTTTTATTCCATTTTTGGGTGAAAACCTTAATGCGGTTCACAGAATACATCTACTTAGCAAGTTTCAACAGTATAGTTCTTATAGTTTCGGAAAAAAGTGGCTGTGACATACGGATGGACAGACAGACATAACGAATCCATAAGGGTTCCGTTTTTTGCCATTTGGCTACGGAACCCTAAAAAGGAATTGATCCTGACATAAAATATCTGAGCGGGCAAATGATAGAAGATCCTTATCTGGCTCAAAGAATTTCCATTGCAATAAACATATACTATGTATTTAATTTAGACAAACCGACGACCTCCGTTGCGCTAGTACGTCACTCGGAGGTTCTGGGTTCGATCCCCGGCCAGGGCAAGTTGGAAAATCGCCTTTTTCAAATTGTCCTGGGTCTCGGGTGTTTATCTGTATTTGTATTTATTATAAAATATAATATCATTGAGTTGGTATGCCATAACACAAGTTTAAACTTACTCTGGGACTAGCTCAATCAGTATGATTTGTCCCTAATCCCTATCTATTTATTTATTTATTAATAATTTTAGGAGCGCTGATTATTTTGCCAAATTTATTAAAATTGTGCACACCTTAAATCAGTTTATTACTTAGTTTAGTATACAGAGCTAGTCCCAGTAGTTTTATCAAGTATGTTCTACCAGTAGGACTACTGGGGATTTTAGTCTCAATAAATCTACCGGTTGGATGTGACGTAATATAGTAGTTGAACTACTATTACGGGAATATATATTAGGATTATGATTAATCCCAATAGACCTACTAGAGAGTTTTTTAAGAGAAGTTTCCGAGCGTGTTAAGGATGTGGTAACAGTGGTTTTGGAGTGTCACTGATATAAAAGCGTAGATTATTAATGAATATTTTTTAATGGTGTAACCTGTATTTAATATCTTGGCGGTTATATTGAGATTCAGATTTAGCTGCAACATGTTACTGCCATATATTACCAGGCTAGGTAGAAGATTTTGCTAATAATTTTCTTCACGAATATTTAAATAACTTATTTATACATACAGACGTAATAAGGTATCTTATATAAATATCCACTCCGTATTCATTAAAATTTACAAACCAGTCGACTAAATCATTTGAAAAAGCAGCACTTCAAAATTGAATCTTAGTAAATCGTACAAATTTTTATGTATAAGACCCCCACCGCGTGAGTTACTGCCGTGGAAAATATAAAATAAATAAATAAATAAGAATGCAATTTGTATAGACATGGTATTAAGTTGTCATCATCATAAAAATTTAAGAGCGGCGCTTTTCTTATCGGTGGAGTTTCTTCCATTTTATATTTTCTGTCAACCTCTTGACATCTTGATACGACACCGCTATCACCTTTTCCGTGACTTTCTTCATATAGCTGTGCCTGGGCTTTCCTCATCCCCTCCTTGCTTCTATTTTGCCTTTTATTATAATTCGCATAAAATTGTCATGCCATATCAAGTGTCTTAACATATTGCCTCGCCTATTTCCGATGACCTCGAGTATGTGTCTCTTTTCACCTATTCTATTCAAGACCAATACGTTTGTTACTTTAGAAAAAAAATATTGGAAGGATCCAATTATTTTTTTCTAGCCTTCTCCAGCACCATATCTCAAGATTTATTACTAAGTAGACCAGGTAAAAAAAATGAAATAACTGTCTTTATTATACATTATTCTTTTCTTATTTGCTAGTCTATATCAGTCAACTGTTGGACTACATGTCTCTCACAATAAAAGGAGGAGTAGAGGTGATTTTCCACTCACTTAAAATCACCACTTCTAAGCGGCAGATAGGTTGGTGATCGCAAAAGAAACTTAAGTCCTTGTGCAGTAGACGATGTTCCTTACCTATATCTCCATTAGTCGCCTGTTACGATACCCGTGGGACAGGAAAGGAGTGGTGATGAATTGTATTCTTCCCCGCCATCACCACGCGACAAATTCTAATCATAATTCACTCCGTATTCAAAAAGCTATCTTATAAATGATGTATTAAACGCACCCACCCCCACGGCGTGAGTAAGTACCGTGGACGTTAGTTGTCAATGTATCGCGAAAAAGTATGCAATTTGTACTGTTCTTGGCATGTAAGTTGTATCAGCGGTTACAATCTGAGATCCTTATCGGTGTTGAATGTTGATGCAGAATTAACTTTTCTTTGTACGAGTATGGTATGACTATGTATTGTATATTACTTGTTTATTATGACATATTTTAATTACTCAGTACTTTTATAGAAAAGAATACTAAAATCCTGAGAATATAACTACTACTAACTAATATAATAAAATTTAGAAAAAAATGCGCTACAGCTACAGGTAATATTTATTATGGACTTCATCGAAACTACTACTTACATACTTATTATTATTAAAATTTTGTATGTTTTGTATAAATTTTGAGAATTCACTATTATTACCGAATTTCCACGACCCAAAACAAGAAACTCTAAATAATAAAGTTAGTTGTGCAAAATATTAAACAGAACAACAACGTTAAGATGGTTGTATTTAACACTAGTATTGATTTAAAATCATGGTTTTGGTAAAAACTATGACTGAATATGATGAATAAGCCCCAGATGCGAGTAAAAAATAAAATAACTCTTTTTTAAATTTACGGAATATTTCGTTGACTGTACTCAGTTAATAACGTTTTCATAAAATTTCATAGACTCGTTTTGGCGCCTTTTTTATTTATCGAAGTATTGAAGAAGTGGCTCGAAGAAAAATGCTGGAATCTAGTTAAGGAGCACTTTTAAACCGAGTTTTATTGGACGGATTTAACTGGATGAGGAAATAGGCGGGCACCTCTTTCTACAGTTTACTGAAAAAATGTGGTATTTTTTTTAAGCATGGTTGGGTGCAGACCGAAAAGGCAGGCAGAAGAGGTGTTTCAGAAGCCGTGTTAAAATGCCCGGTTGTTAGTGCTTTAGGGCCTAATGGTAAATTAGAAAATGATCCGTTTTAGCGGAATCCAGACCGCCATGGAACCTCGGATAAATCTGAAGAACATTAGAATAATTATTAAATCTTTTTTCGTTTTTCTAGTAAACAGGCTACATTTTTACTTCTAACGTTTAGCGAAGTCTTGTTCTGGCAACAGTAAATGCCGATAAGAGGGAAAGAGACAAAAGATGGGTTTTAATCAGATTATCTTAATAAGAAGGTACGTTTTTGCTCTTTGCATTTGTCGGATGCAATCTATCGGACGTCAGATTTTTTGCTAATTTACGTCGATATGAACGACGTATCATGTTGCGTACTATTTCAATGAAAGTTCGAAGACTCATCAAGCAACACTGTATCCAGATAATCCGCCATCGAATTATCATTTCCCCTAAAGTCTCAATAGCAACATTAGCATACAATAGCAACATTGGCAATGCAAACTGCAGTACATCCTTCGATTAAAATTTGTCCCGTTTAGCAAATGGTAATCGGCCGAATGTTTGCTGAATGATTGAGGACATGTTATTGCTAAGACTAGTACGTGTGTTGTGGTTTTGTTTGTGATATTTTAGCTATTAAAACATAATCTATAAGAGAGAGATGAAATATAAACCAAGATAATAGAAACTTGTCCAGTCTCACATTTAATAAAAAATCTACCAAGAGATTGCTCAATCCGGTAAATGACAATAAGTCAAATCAGACACTTTTTTCTAGATGTCAAAACAAACATTTACTATGGGATTTGTATGAAATACAAAACCGTGACGTCATAGATATTTGGAGTCAAATAGCGCTCTTAATATCAATTTTTCTGCATTAAAAAATCTAAAATCATGTTGAAAATGTATATGATCAATACAAGTGACACTATTTTGTAACGTTTTATTCTCTTAACAGTATCAAATAATTTATTTTTGACCCAGTCATTTACCCAATTTGTATAAGAGACCAAAATAATTACTTAGAAAATAAAAATTATATTATTTCTATAGTTCCTGGAATAATATACATAGAGAAAAAAGAAGACCTGAGAAAGATGTGGGATGAATGCGTGAGATGCGTGTGATAGGGGAAAGGGAGTTGGTACGGAGATAAAGAAGGACAGAAATTATGTGGGAAGATAACATACAACGGCATTTAGCGTTTGTTTAAACCTATCCTACGATTGGTTCTGGTCAGTTTGGGTTGCGGAGGTCAGACGGCTGACGCTCTGTGTAAAAACCAGTAGCCTTATCAAATCTAGTTTAAGTAGCGGACTCTGAAGCGGGCTCTGAAGCGTTACCGCTGATCGGGATTACAATCGGGAATACGCTCGGATGATGATGATAACATATAAGAGCTGACCCCAAATAGGGAAAAGGCGAGAAAGAAGAATAAGACTTTATGTGGAAACAATAAAAAAGCAATAAAAATATATCTTCCAGTATATATTTATTAAACACGTACCTAAGCTGTACCTACCCATATTTTTTTTATTTTTTTTCTCGTTTCTTACGATCTCATCTATAGAATGAGCAACAGACAGAAAGGATGACTATCTATCTATTATCTGTATAAAAGGATTAGGATTCCATAAGCAGCTGGGCATAGTTTGACAAACCTTGGTTGCATTACAAACAGCGGGCTTGGCATGCCCACACAATTTACGACTGTCGAAATTTGTCAGCGTCGTGCTTTTTATTGCAATGCGAATAATATTTTTTCATTTATGTTTAATAATGTGTTTTAATAATGTGGGAATTCGCATCCCGGTGTGTCATTTATTATATGGTGTCGGTGACATAGCAGATGTACTGTAAAAGAGTTGCAAGCCGGTATGGTCACGTTTAACGAAAACCGACAAGAAACAAATATCTGGCCATGCCCGCCCAGCCTAGTAGAATTTAGATAATATACGTACAATCGGGAGGATTGGTACATATATCATCCTTAGATGCCGATAATATCGACATAAGACCATTCGAAAGATATGCTAAAATTGGAAACATGAGACATGGAAACTACTCCACCGACAAGAACATAGTTCTTAAATTATAGATAGATGCTATAATTAATGGTAAGAAAATCTACTTCCTGCAAGTTTAAGCACGTTGTGAGTTTCATCTAGTTAGTCCAGTCCAAGTAAGTATTCCTAGTCTTGGGTATCGATTGAAAGTGACCTGACCAAGAATAAATAATTCCAGCATTAACTTGCATTACCAAAATGTAGCAAAAGTAAATTTAGATGTAAAGAAGAGGCTATTAAGCTAATATAAAAAAAATGAAAGCTAATGCTTCAGTAAAATATTTTGTTTGATGTTAAATGAAATTGTGTACAAACATGATGACCCGTGTGGTTCCCGATTAGAATAGGACCACTCCATCTCTTCTAAAGGATTGTAGCAAAAACATCTCGTGCTACAATTGCATTCCCAAGGAGGGTTAACGTCGGGCGGCGGCCGGTTGTAAAATTTTTCGCACAAATACATTTTTAAAGAGGATTGACGTCAGGCAGGCGGCCGGTTGTAATACTATAGCCAAATCATTAAAACTATTCCGGCTATTTCTTCTACATTTTGCAAGGTCTTTGGCATCCTTGGGTGACCATTGACATGCATGTTATATTTAGAGAAGAAAAAGCGGGGAAGCGCACCCCGGGCTCCGAAGCAGCACAGCTGAGGATGCAACCGGGAACACGCTTAGACGAAGAAGAAGAGGATGACATACATTTTACTACCCGTCTAGCCAGCGTGAAGAGTTTAGGCCAAATCCTCTGACTGCTCTGGCAAAAATTCATATGACTTTGAGTACATAGGGGGTCGTGCTCCTGCAGTGGATACTTAAAAAGACCTGATAATTATATACATAGCAGCGAAACACATAACCCTTGCCGCAGTCGGGTAAAAATACTGCTGCTGAGCTGACATACATTAGCGTGACTTAAAAATGTTTCATATAGGAAAAACGGGAAAAATGTTTATAATTGTCCTCAATGTGGCAAAATTATGAAGTTTCCCCGGAACTGCCGCGAGCGAAGCCGGGCCATTGTGCTAGCGAGCGCCGTATATTTCCCTGGAGTGGTTGTGTCGCGGAATATAAAGAAATATCTCTCAGAGTGCGTTTCGCTCTTCTTAAATACGCCGGTCGACGCGTTTTGATACTTTTATCTGAATATTTTGCAGTTGCTCAAATTTGTTTTCAGTCTGGTTACGATATTGCAGACGTGAATAACCTGATTATCCGAAAATAAAGATGATTCCGTGCTTCGGAAAGCTCACAAAGATGAGGGTCCCCAACTCCATATAGTGTTTGTTTTAACCTGTGACGATGCTGTATCATGCATCATGTTTCATACCTCATTTATTTATCTCATCCTGAGCGCTTTTCATTCTTCATTTAATTTCATGCCATTTTCGAATCATTTACACATCCCTCTTTATTTTGACTCATTCCACTCTCATCTCTTATCCCGATCAGAATTTCAGGACTACTATCTATTTATTGTAATATCTCTAAGTATTATTTAAAAGTCATGCATCATGCTAAACGTGGCCTTTGGGTCTTACGAGCCTAGGCTCTGTTTGTCTCGTAAGGAATGAAGTCATGGTAATTTATTTGTATTTGCCATTTATTGAACAAGGAAGAAAAGCGAGGAGGAGCTCTTAGGCTAAGTTCTTGAAAATTCCAGCGTTCGTATTTATGTCCGACTATAACTTATATAGTAAGTTTAAAGTTCCGATCAAAGATATCTTTGATCGGAACTTTATGTAATTTGGTAGTAGAGTATATATATAACTCATCCCATATTAACAGTGCGGCTCGGGACACCTTCGTGTATGCGTCGCGAGTCACATTCGCTCTGAGAAAGGCCTCCGGATGAGGTCGAAACATGTTGGCCAGTAGCTGATGTTTTACGTGAGTTACCCATATTATTAGTTATCCTATTTACTTAATACTAAAAATTATTTCTTTAATTTTTATGTTCGACATTATGTGGACATATGGTTGTTAGACCGGGTTGCCGATATACAGGGTCTATCAAAATATACTGAAACTATTTTAAGGGTGGATTCAGTCCATGATATTGAACAACTTTCCCCAAGGAACATATACCGAAATATGAAAAATAATTTTTGACCTCCCATACAAGTTGACCGATCAGCTGATCCGAGTTTGTAGGGAAAGCCAAAAATTATTTTTTTATATTTCGACATATGTTCCTTGGGGAAAGTTGTTCAGTATCATGGACTGAATCCACCCTTAAAATAGTTTCAGTATATTTTGTTAGACGTTATATAAGACCGAAATAACATCCTGAGTTGGTTTGGGGCGATCCTAGTTTATGCGATGTCAAGACTTGTCCAATTTCTGTTATAATTTCATTCATGTTAATTACATTTTTACATAATGATCCGAAGTGATTACTTGAATTTCAAAATATCGACCAAACACATAATTTTTGAAGTCGTTTAATTTGATATATTTTATCTTTTCGCATAATCAGTCACATTACACCTTTCTCATAGCAATACATTGTTTCATACATCACCTGTTTACACAGAATACCTACTTATTGCAAGAATGACAATATTTCCTTATTTTGAGTCACAAAATGGCAGGAGATCGATCACTTTCACACTTTACATGTGAATGCAAAATGACACGTCCGTTGGTATTCAAGAATACATTTCAATACATCGAGACAACCGTAAACGTATTTAACTCTATAAATGTCAGTATCTAGTTTTTTGGACATGAAAATGGATTAAGTACCACAAGAACACAGACCTAAAATACATGTGTTACTAGACTGAACAAGAATAATCCTCAGTTCAAATATGTAAAGATTATACAGGGTTACTTTTTAAACACCGGCAACATTTTTGGAGCAAGTTCAGTCCGTAATACTGAACCACTTTCCATAAAATCAATAATTGAAAAACAAAAAAATTCGGCTTCCCATACAAATCGGCGCTCAGCCAAATTGATTTTGTATGGGAGGACGAAATTTTGATCTATTTTCGATAATTGTTTTTATAGAAAATAGTTCAGTATCACGGACTGAACTTGCTCCAAAAATGTTGCCGGTGTTTAATAAACGGGCAAGTGCTACTCGGACTCGTACATTAAAGGTTCCGTAACACCGTACAATGTTTTAAAACGCTGAAGAAACACGTTTTTTGTATGACGACCCCCTTTAATTTTCAACTTTTTTTTATTTTTAATATTTGCTGTTATAGCGGCCACAGTAATACATAATCGATGAAAATTTCAGGTATACAGCTATTACGGTTTGAAAGATAGAGCCCTGTGACAGACGGACAGACGGACAGACAGCGGAGTCTCAGTAATAAGGTCCCGTTTGAACCTTTCGGGTACCGAACTCTAAAAAGTAACCCTGTATATCATTTTGGCATAAAACTACGGCATAAATACATGTGTTACTAGAATGAACAAAATTAATTCTCATTTCGAAGATGTTAATGTTAAGGAGATTGTGTATCATTTGAGGTTCTTTTTTCGGCTTAGTTATTTTTTTATTTCGTGCGATCATCTTTCCAAAATTGCCCGACTTTAGTCTTCTGTGTTGACGTATCTAGTAAATAACAGGTGCCCTGACATCGCATTGAGAGACAGGACGAAAATACATAGTAATACCTCCATTTAGGGTAGTGGGCAAAGCAGGAGATTCCTGGCGAATATTTTATATAGGAAAAACTCGAATACATTTTAATAAATAGTTTAAGTATGTATGCCGGCAAGTTGTTTATGAAAATTAGGTGGCTAGTACTTTTTGCTGTAAATGCATAAGCATTAAAAATGTTATATGGGTACGTATGGGACATAAGTAGAATGTTTGAACTGTAATGTTTTAAAATGCGAAGTATGTTAACTTTTCCACTGTTTAGCCCACCATCATGTTTAAAGTAAAAAGGGTCTTGCGGCCCTGGTAGACAGAACCCATTGCCACAAGACCCTTTTTACGTAATGCTGGGAGAGATGTTGGAAAAATAGTGTCGAAATAGTGATGGATTGTCAGCCGCATCACTCTGCTGCTCCATTAGGGATAAATGCGTGATAGTGTATAGTATTTTGAAACAAGTTCAGTTGTAAGGATCAATACATTTCAGTAATAAGTTTTGTTAAGTTAGTAAAGTTTTTTTCACTTATTTCAATCAATAAATATCTTTATTTACATAAAATATACTAACAGTCCATTCGTTCAAATGGTGTGCAGACTGTCAGCTCGTTGACAAAGGTGGCAGCGACATCTTCAAAGACGTCGCTTTTCGGCGCGCCGACAATCTACTATTAACTAAAATATTATATTAATAATTATAATTATATAAAATAATGTATTTTTTTTGTTAGGACTGACTTTTGTGATACAATTTAATACATGTTACTTTAATAAACATAAATGATAGAAGCAATTCATCAATAATTAATGAATAGTACCATTCGATGTTTCTTTTATGAATTAATATCATTTTGCATATCACGTGTTAAGTTTTAATTGCGTTCTTTATGCATAGGAATGCACAGTAATAAACAGCTAGCTTATAAGGGAATTTATGTTACAAGCTGACAAATCTAGTTAAATATTCGATGTGGTTTTATCAAACCAGTTGCAAATTATATGCTGGCATGCAATGATACATACATTGTAAACGAAACGCAACCACAAGTCACGGAAACGGTCATAAGTACATAGTTTATGTTGAATTTCTCCTATCAATTGGCGCTCAAAAGTAATATTTTCTTTACTAATGTGTGTGGTATACCAGAAATGGCAAGCGCAATGTGAGACGTCCGGTGGCTAGATGGGTCGGCAATATTGAACAAGTTACTAGAAAGAACTGGATCGCAGCAGCCAGGGATGGAACAGGATGACGCAGGATGACAAAAGGAGGCTTATTTCCAGTGATGGGCTTTTGAAAGCTGATAATGATGATGTCATGGTGGTCACTGTTTTATTTCTGGCTTTCAAAGTTGATATCATGGAAGAAGAGTTATTGCGCTATAAAATTGGGTTAAAAACGAAATAGATAGATTAATAATATATTTATTTGTTGCTAACAAAAAATAAATACATTATAAGATCAAACGAACTTCTTGAAGTGAAGTTCGGTCGATATTATATGAGTCACTTCATTCAAAATTGGGTTAAAACAAAATAGATAGATATATAGATAATATACTACAAGGAGGTAACATACCCGTAATAAATCGAACCACGGGCTGTACTAGATCACCAAAGTATGATGAAATTAAAATAACAGTCAAAAGACCAAAAAAAATGTCAGTTTGATAAATTTATCCTCTATATCAGGTAATTCTCATAACTTATTTTAATTCAAAACTTTGTACTATTAGAGTTTTGATCACTGCTGGGAAGTACGACGAAGAAGACAAACAATGGTTTGGCCACAGGCCGGAATCTCCCAAGGTACGCGCAATATGTGTCCCCGTTCCCCGTCCCCGCACCTCTCCCCCGTTTTCGCCTCGATGACTCACGTTGGCCGTCAAGAACCGGGGGAGAGGTGCGGGTGCGGGGAACGGGGACGCATATTGCGGGACCTCAGGAGATTCCTTTCTGTTTACTCTTACTGTATTCTGTGGTTTGGCTTCGTGCCGACACGTGTATACTTCGTTAGGTTTTCAATTACAAAATATTTGCTCTTTCCCGATACTACAATGTTGCTTGTGAATTAATGTTTCAAAGGAAAGTGTTAATTATGGAGGTATCTAAAATATACAATGTTTAGCAACTTTAGAGAGTATGTGAATAAATTTTTCATGAAGATAAAAATTGAAGAAAATTAAAATTGTTAGAAATATAAATCAGTTGGTTCCACATTACAGACGCTTGTTCTATGGTAACCATGTACATAAAATATTTGACCCTGGTTTGTTAAGCTTTTTCATGTTAACTTTCTTTACCAAGATTCACATATATGTTTTTATATTAATCGATAAAAATTTTTCGTCCTCCCTTACAAAACCCGTTTGGCTTAGCGCTGATTTGTATGGGAGGACGAAAAATTTTTATCGATTTTAATAACTTTTTTTATAGTAAGTTGTTCAGTATCATGGACTGAACTTGCTCAAAAAATTTAGCAGGTGGATAAAAAGTCAGCCTGTATAGATCAACCTGAAGCTGATTTTCAGGAATACACAAACGGTGGGAAAACTACAACACAAATATTACTTAAACCGTAGGTTAATATAGCACAAAAACATAAATAATTTAAATGATCAAAACTGGTCGAGTGGCATACATTAGAAAAAATCCATTTCAGCTGAGCCAAGAGACGCTATAAGTAGGATTTGGCGCTTGGAAATCTAAAGAAAGAGAGCACAAATGTGCTAGACGGAGAAAGGAGATGGAGTAAATGAAATGCATGTACATAAACGACTGGCTATGTATATAGATTGAGCATTAAATACAAGTGGGCTACAGATAAGATACAAAATAGTGAGTCTGTAGAAAGATATATTATTTAGGGCTGCTTGTACAGCTCTTTAACTATGATGTTCCACATACATACATACATAGACTGCTAAAATCATTACCCTTCCTTTTGGCTTTGCCGTAGTCGGATAACAAGTACCCACCCTCTGTCTCTTAGTCCTTCGGCGATGTTTAACAACTTCTTCGTCGTGTGGTCTTTATCCACGTGTTTATGACCGTAAGATCGCATCCTCCTTATTATTCTATTACTAGCTTTTGCCCGCGGCTTCGCTCGCATATCCCACGGGAACATAATTTTTTTCCGGGATGAAAGGTGCCCTATGTCCTTCTTAGTACTCCTAACTATGTGTATGCGAATTTTCAAGAAGATTGGTTCAGTAGATAAAGCGTTAAGAGGTAACAAACAAACAAATATACAAATTCACCTTCGCATTTATAATATTAGTTGGTATTGGGATGGGATTGGGATGGGATGGGATTGGGATGGGATTGGGATGGGATTGGGATGGGATTGGGATGGGATTGGGATGGGATTGGGATGGGATTGGGATGGGATTGGGATGGGATTGGGATGGGATTGGGATGGGATTGGGATGGGATTGGGATGGGATTGGGATGGGATTGGGATGGGATTGGGATGGGATTGGGATGGGATTGGGATGGGATTGGGATGGGATTGGGATGGGATTGGGATGGGATTGGGATGGGATTGGGATGGGATTGGGATGGGATTGGGATGGGATTGGGATGGGATTGGGATGGGATTGGGATGGGATTGGGATGGGATTGGGATGGGATTGGGATGGGATTGGGATTAGTTGGGATATATATTTTATTTGAGAATTATTTTACGATACGAATCCTTTAGAGCCTATCTCTAGTTTTTCGTTTCTTTATTCCTAACCATTAACCTAACAAGTTCCAATCAAAGAGTCCTTTTTTTACTTCAAGGGAGTTTCTGGCGATATATCTGTACGAGTCTACTAATTTTCATCGCCGATTGAGTGGCGGACTGTGCCTAAAGACGCCCATCACAGTCCGCTTATAAAATAGCACTACAGTCATAATATGACTGTCCACATATTGTCGATGAGCATGAGCATTTATAACACCAAACTACACCAATTTCATATTATAAAGTCCACCAGAATCAATCTGCTAAATAAAATAAAGCAAACCCCAACTGAACCCCTTGACTTCAGCCAGAAACTCTTTTAATGTTTTTTTATGTAGTGTTCTATCTGTACCATTTTAAATTTGAGTCACAGATAAGATTTATCCGAGAAGAGATGAAAATGGGCAAAGGCCGGGAAAAATAACCTCGCTCGCTGTGTATGAATACAAATGCGGCCTGAGTACGTCGGCTCTTGTTTATTTTAGTCAGATTGCTCTGAGTGGATTGGAACTACTGACACAGCAAATAGCTGGGGATGAGGTCGATAAATGATCGTTTGTATAAAAAGTTTAAGCGGAGTTTTTTTCGTCTCAAGCTGGTATAGGAGAATAAACGGGCAAGTGCGAGTCGGACTCGTACATGAAGGGTTCCGTACCACCGTACAATGTTTTAAAACGCTGAAGTAACACGTTTCTTGTATGACGACCCCCTTTAATTTTTAACTTTTTCATATTTTTAGTATTTGTTGTTATAGTGGTCATAATTATACATAATTGGTGAAAATTTCAAGTATCTAATTAATTCCATTATAAAGATCGAGTTAAAAACGCTAAAAAATACACGTTTCTTGTATGACAATCCCCTTTAATTTTTTATTTTTTTTTATTCTTAGTATTTTTTGTTATAGCGGCCACAGTAATACATAATCGGTGAAAATTTCAAGTGTCTAGCTATTACGGTTCAAGAGATAGAGCCCTGTGATAGACGAACAGACGGGCAGACAGCGTAGTCTCAGTAATAGGGTCCCGTTTGCACCCTTTGGGTACGGAACCCTAAAAAAGTAAATATTTAAAAAATATTAAATAAAAAGCTTTATTCGGAAACAATGAACTAAAAAGTTAAAAGTGCTCCTCAAGAAGATTCAATCGGACCCAAACTCGGTGGGTATATGTTGTTTTATCACAGAGATGTCACCTTCCGGTTTCATCTTAAGATCAGGTCATTAGTACCATAATATTGCATTGTCACCCAATGTACGTATGTACCTATGTGAAGATTCAGTTCAATCTAATAGGAAGTGGGTCTAATTCAGCTTGCAAGATTTGATTACGAACACACAGACAACGGGACAGGTGAAACTAAAAATAAAAGCTTGTAAAAACAATTTAATTCGCACCAGCTGATTCCTATTCCCTTCGCAAAAGTGAGAGAATGGGTGACAATCTGAATCATGCTTAGGGCATCAAACCAACGAATCATGTCAATATTGTCAAAGGGCGATGAGGCTAGCAACTCCTCACTTTCATCTTCACGTCCGCCATCATTAAGTTGAATGTGATGGTCTTTCGGATCTTGCGGCTGTAGTGTAGCCTCTATAGTGTGTATTCTGTATCTGTATTCAGATTGCTCTGAGTGGATAAGAACTACTGGTACAACAAATAGATGAGGTCGATAAGTAATCGTTTGTGTTTTTTTTGTCTCACGCTGGTATAGGAGAAAGCAGTAAATAAATAAAAATATATGAAATAAAAATGTGCACTAAAAAGTTTTAAGTGCTTCTCAAGATGAATCAATTGAGCCCGAACTCGGTGGGATTATGTTGTTTTACGAGTATCACAGAAATGCCATGGCCACCTCTGCTCTAAGTCATCATCATCATCATATCAGCCACACGAAGTCCACTGCTGGACATAGGCCTCCCCCAAGGATTTCCAAAACGACCGATCGGAAGCGGCCTGCATCCAGCGTTTTTGTGCAACCTTGCTCAGGTCGTCTGACCACCTAGCAGGTGGGTGTCCTACGCTGCGCCTGCCGGTACAAGGTCGCCTTTCGAGAACCTTTCTGCTCTAAGTGTATTGGAACTACTGGAGATGAGGTCGATACGTGATCGTTTGTATAAAAGGTTTAAGAGGGGTTTGGCCTGGGTGAAAAAAAAAGAATTACAATGTACCAGCTGCTTCTCTTCCGAAACAGCGGATCGAAGTAATGGGACAGGCTGAATTATGTTGTTAATAGGCGATGGTGCTATGAACCCACTACTATTTTGATTCCTTTTCACGATATTCACGCTCGACCTTCATAAGAAAAATATTTTTTTTATGGCAAGCCAAAAAAAAATTACATATTTTGATTATGTTCCTTGGGGAATATTGTTCAGTATAATGGACTGGATCTACCAATAGCTTCAGTATATTTTGTTAGACCCTCTATGACGTATATATGTATATACTTTTAATTTTAAGTAGCATAATACAAAAAATGCAGACAGAATATTATGCACTGTAGTTTCCGAGTTCCGCGCACACAAACAGTTTCAGCAAGGAGTGACGAAACAAAGGAGATCCGGCCATTAATAAAAGTTGTACAACTTTAGCAATATTGCTGTAGCCAGTGTAGCCTCATTCATACTGAGTCGGGAACTTTTTGACTTTGCCATTTTTTTTCTTGGCATTTTATGAGAGCTCCGTCGAACCTGTGTTCCTGTGTAGTTGTTGCCTTTTTGCGATTTCGCACCCTTTTGACTCATGAACCTGTCTCCTGTAGAGAAATTAGAGCGTCACTTATTCTTTATCAGGCTAAAGTAAGATAAAGGAAAAAAGTACATTTATTTATCACTTACATATTTATTTTATAAAATTATTTATTTATTATGAGTAATTTATGTCTTAATGTTGGGCAAAGGCCCCTCTCTCACTCTCTCTCTAGTTTTCATTCCCTTCGGCCTTCTGCTTTTGATCACCATTCACTATTTTAGAACATTCGTCACCACATCTGGTCCTGGGTTAACCAGGCCCCCGTTTGCCATCTGCCATATCTTATAAAAAAAATCTTTTAATAGTAAGTATGTCTAACTTTTTGATCTCTATGAGACTACTCCAACTTGTGACTATAAATGATTTTTAGCCCGTTTGTAATTCGAGAAAACAGGAAAAACTATGGTAGAGCTCGATACAGGTATAGTGACTTTGCTAACTTAGTGTGTATGTCGCCACAAGTGCCGCGTTTTTGTAAAACCGATACCACCTTTGAAACGCGTCGACAGCACTCCATCCATTTGAACAAATATACTACTTATGTACACGGTTTCGGGGTGTCGTGGTCTGAAGTGAGTTAATAGTATAAAATATAGTTATTTTTTTCTGTATCCGTTACACGCCTAAAATAAAAATAATTTAGTAGCTAAGTAGTTATGATTCTTGTTTTCAAAAATTGAGGATAATGTTTCAAAGGTTGAAGGGTGCGAGAACCTTTCCGCTCGACTTTTAATCGAGGATCGCGCGATATTAAAAATGTTGCATGCACTGACTTTTAAGTTTGAAGCCTTTTTGGACTTTTCAGGACTATCACTCACATTTTTAGACTAAAATAAGTAAAAATAACTTTTACAGGATCCAACTTTCACGAAGTATCTCTGTTATTAAAGTTTTTAGTTCCGAAGTGCAAAAGTGCATGCCATGTTTATTGTAAGTAGTGATGTGCCATCCCTGGAAACTTTGGAAATATTTCCGTAAACATCCCGGCAATATTCCCGGCTGGAAATTTAGAGGAATATTTACGGTAATATTGGGTATATTCACGTGAACTTACAATGGGTAAATTTGGAATATATCCAGCGGCACATTACTAATTGTATACAAGTTTTTGCAATATTGATGTTGGATAAGTAAACAAAGAGAAAAAGTTCTTTCTTTTTTTCCGTTTTTATTTTATTTTCAACTATATTATTTATAAAAATATATAAATAACGTCGATTCTGACATTACTTGTTCCTTATAAAATAAAAGGAATAAAGTGAAAGATATATCTAAATGATATACCTAATTAGAAATTTTCTAAATTGTTAAATAACATTAGCGAGGCAGCATCGTTGCGAGATTTTTATTATGTGGGTAGATTTGAAAAATATACGTTAATACTGTCATAATTAATATACTTCCATGGGAGAAAAGATAAAACTTAGAACGTACATTTGCTTCTCTTCCCGCGCAGACCGTAGAAGCCGATCGAAGGAATGGGCGAAAATGCGAATCAAATAAATTATTTTGATTCCCTTTTCCATCTTCTCACCCGTCATCAAGCTAAAAGTGGCCGTTAGGTCTTGCAGCCCTTTGCTCTGTCTGCTTAGAGCAAGATCCAAAATGCTTTGTCTGCCCCGTTAGGGATACAGACGTGATAGTATAACGTCTCGTTATAATAACAAAGATACTAAAACTGTTTTAAGCTAGATTCACTCCATGATACTGAACAACTTTCCCTAAAGACATATAAAGAAATAATAAAAAAATATTTTGATTTCCATACACACCCGGATCAGCTGTTATCAGCAATTCGTATCATCATCAATATATTTTAAAACTATGTTCTTGTCGTCAAAAATTATTTTTCATTATTTTGATATGTTCCTTGGGAAAAGTTGTTTAGTATCAGGGACTGAATTCAGACTTAAAACAGTTTCAGTATATTTAGTTAGACCCTATATAATTAATATAATTTCTTGAAGTAAGTACCTATTCTAGTAAAAAAATATCAATAGTAGATACCTATTACATTTTTATTTAAAAACTACCAGCGTACCATCCACATTTCCCGTAGCATCTTACCTCCTACCTCATCTTATCCAATCATGTCACATCCACACACGCCCAACTCTTTTCCCTCACATGCGATTTCCCCCATTTTCCCATTTTTCCTATACGCCAATAGTACGCATGTGTGGGGGCGGGGCGAACTTTATTGCGAATTCTTTCTTTGAGCCATACTTGCTTTCGAGATTCTTGTCTGCGTGCCTTTAATTGATACTGTTAGACAAAGCTTTAATTTAATCGTATGTGTTTTCGATGTAATTGAATTCGAAGATTAGTAAGGCGGAGTTCATGTAAAATTTATTTCTGAATTTAAACTTTACACACACACAATATCACGTCTTTATCCCTAAAGGGGCAGACAGACCCTAGGGTGGCAAGGCCCAGGCCACTTTTAGCGTGATGGTGGGCATGAAGTTGGAAAAAGGAAATTATAATAGTGATGGGTTGTTGTAACCGCATCGTGATATGATTCAGAATCTTGCCAATTCCGTCGATCGGCTGTTACGATCTGTGCGGGAAGAGAAGCAGCTGGTAGGTACATTCTATGTTTTTTCTTTACTCCCAGACCAGCATGGAAGAATTTTAACTTAATTCGTTTATAGCTTCCTACTGGAACATCGAAGGGGTCTAAAATTTTGTACTTGTATGCTGGGGTAAAGCACCCCGCGGATTTCGGAAATGGAATCATATTTTGGATCCAAGATGGCCACCCACACATAGTTTTAAAATGATCGAAGGTTTCTTTTCATGCCTGTAGTTTTTTTACCCATTTTCTCAACTGCACATAGAATTTAGTCATCTTCAACAGCTGAACGAAAAACTGCGGGCTGCATAGAGTTTGATTTAGTTTTCTTGTTACAATAAAAGTTAAAGGTTTTCTTTCTTCTTCTTTTTTAAGAACTTAGTAAAATTTGTTGGTTTTAATTACTGGCTAAAAATATATTTGGCATGAATGCAGATTCAGTGATTTGAAATTTTTTGATATATTTTTTGGGTTCCGTAGCCAAATGGCAAAAAAAGGAACCCTTATAGATTCGTCATGTCTGTCTGTCTGTCCGTCCGTATGTCACAGCCACACTTTTCCGAAACTATAAGAACTATACTGTTAAAACTTGGTACGTAGATGTATTCTGTAAAGATTTTCACACAAAAATAGAAAAATAAAACAATAAATTTTGGGGGTTCCCCATACTTAGAACTGCAACTTATTTTTTTTTTCATCAAACCCATACGTGAGGGGTATCTATGGATAGGTCTTAAAATAGTATTGAGGTTTTTAACATATTTTTTTCTTAACTGAATAGTTTGCGTGAGAGACACTTCCAAAGTGGTAAAATGTGTGTTCTCTCTGCTGGTGTGTAAGAGAATGATAAAACTAAAAAACATATATGATATACATTACCAAACTTACACCAAAAATTGGTTTAAACGAGATCTAGTAAGTAGTTTTTTTTTAATACGTCATATATCTTAAACCGCAATTTACCTTTAGAACTTTTATATTATGTTACTTGCTGCTACGGAACCCTTCATGGGCGAGTCCGATTCGCACTTGGCCGCTTTTATTGTTTTTAGGGTTCCGTACCCAAAGGGTGGAAACGGGACCCTATTACCGAGACTCTGCTGTCTATCCGTCTGTCACAGGGCTCCATCTCTTGAACCGTAATAGCTAGACACTTCAAATTTTCACTGATTATGTATTACTGTGGCCGCTATAACAACAAATACTAAAAATAAAAAAAAGTTAAAAATTAAAGGGGGTCGTCATACAAAATACGTGTTTTTGCAGCCTTTTTAGGCAGATCTTTATAATGGAATTAACTAGTAACTTGGAATTTTCACAGATTATGTTTAATTATGGCCGCTATTGCAACCAATACTATAAATAAGATAAAGTTAAAAATTAAAGGGGGTCATCATACAAAAAACGTGTTTCTTAAGCGTTTTAAAACATTGTACGGAGGTACGGAACCCTTCATGTACGAGTTCGACTCGCACTTGCCCGTTTATTTATTACTTATGCTGTCCCATTGTTAGGCAAACAACGGTCTCTTCCATCCTAGATCATTTCAGCCGCATAAGGTCCACTGCTGGACATAGGCATCTCCCAAGGATTTCCAAAATGACCGATCTAGAGCGGCCTGCGTCCAGCGCTTTCCAGCGACCTTAGTCAGATCGTCTGACCACCTTGTGGGTGGGTGTCCAACGCTTCGCTTGCCAGTACGTGGTCGCCATTCGAGAACCTTTCTGCCCCATCGGCCATCGGTTCGTCGCGCTATGTGTCCCGCCCACTGCCACTTCAACGAGCTAATCCGTTGGGCTATATCAGTGGCTTTTGTTCTCCTACGAATTTCCTCATTTCTGATTCGATCACGTAGAGAAACACCGAGCATAGCCCTCTCCATAGCGCGTTGAGCGACCTTGAGCCTTCTTATGAGACCCATAGTAAGGGACCACGTTTCAGAGCCGTAAGTCATCACTGGTAACACACATTGATTATATACTTTAGTCTTGAGGCACTGAGGTATTTTGGACGAGAAGACGCTGCGTAGCTTCCCGAACGCTGCCCAACCGAGTCGGATTCGTCGAAAGACCTCTTCCTCGAAGCTGGAACTTCCTGCCTGGATCAATTGACCCAGGTAGATATATTGGTCTACAACTTCGAGGGTGGAGCTCCCAACACAAACAGGTAGGGGCGCGACATGGACATTCAACATTACTTTCGTTTTGTCCATGTTCATTTTGAGGCCCACCTGTTGGGAAACTCGATTAAGGTCTCCGAGCATGGTGCTTAAGTCTTCCATGGATTCTGCAATGACAACGATATCGTCGGCAAATCGAAGGTGAGTGATATACTCGCCATTGATGTTGATGCCAAGTCCTTCCCATTCCAGAAGCTTGAAGGCATCTTCCATTACAGCGGTGAACAGTTTCGGAGATATAACGTCTCCCTGTCTCACACCCCTTTGCAGTGGGATAGCCCTCGTGCACTGCTCCTGTACTCGGACTGACATAGTGGCGTTACTGTACAAACACTTCAACACTTCGATATACCGATAGTCAATACGGCATCGCTGGAGAGACTGAAGCACGGCCCATATTTCGATCGAATCGAAGGCTTTTTCATAGTCCACAAACCCCAAGCATAACGGCCGGTTATACTCCCTCGTCTTCTCTATAACCTGCCGCAGCGTGTGGATGTGGTCCATGGTACTAAAGCCTTTACGGAAACCGGCTTGTTCGGGAGGCTGGAAGGTATCAAACCTGTTTGCGAGACGATTCGTGATGACCCTCGAAAACAACTTATATATATGACTCAGAAGCGTGATAGGCCTATAGTTCTTCAATAGAGCGTTATCTCCCTTTTTGAAGAACAGGACCACCACGCCCCTGTGCCACGCTTCTGGCGTTACGCCCTCGAGCAGAACGGAATTAAAGAGCCTCTGAAGGACTTTCAGTACCGGCGTTCCGCCCGCTTTCAGAAGCTCTGCTGTGATTCCATCCTCGGCCTCTGTCTTCAGCTTCATCAATCGGCTTTGCCCAACCGACGCAGCTCTTGCGAACACTTTGGAGCCGTTCCATCCTAGATGGACGGTGCCTTTAGGCAGCTTGAAAAATTTGATATCAATGTTGGTCACTTACACACACAAAAAGAAAAAAAAACTGGTCAAGTGCGAGTCGGCTCGTACATGAAGGGTTCCATGCCTCCGTACAATATTTTAAAACGCCTTAAAAACAAATACGTTTCTTGTATGGCGACCTCCTTTTATTTTAAATTTATCTTATTTTTAGTATTTGTTGTTATAGCGGCCACAGTAATACATAATCGGTGAAAATTTCAGGTGTCTAGCTATATAGATAGAGCCCTTATGCCACAGATCTTGATCCATGGTCTGTGCTCTAGGCAGACGGACGGACAGACGGACAGACAGCGGAGTCTCAGTAATAGGCTAATAGTTCCCGTTGGAACCTTTACCGAACCCTAAAAATATGGGAGGTATGGACGATAACATAACCCACCGCGCTTGTCCAGGGTGAGTTGGCGAGTGTTTGCGTTTCACCATCTTGTTCGTTAGCTCAGGACGTAGGTACCTACTACGGGCAGGTGAGGTTGGCATGGGTTCCTAACGGCAAAATGGCGGGCACCCTATTACTCCTACTTGTAGGACTTTCTTTTCACTACGTATTTTTTCCAGCAATGCTATCCAACAATTGGCTGATTTTCCTGTAAAAAAATTGTAGCATTGGGTTTATGTGTGTCAACATATTAAAATTAAAAAAAAAACATTAAAAGAGGTTCAAGTATAACCTCACCTTAACCGAGACGTGTTTTCTACGTCTCGCAACCCCCAGCGCGGACTTATGAGAAATTCTTTCTTTGAGCGCCGCTCAAATTGATTCTGGCGCCAACTTTCAGATATAAGACTGCCTTAGATGCTCCAATACGAAGCTAAATTAAAAACTAAGTAACTTAGCTAGTTATTTGTCGTTCTTTGTTGTATGTTACTTTGATATCGTTCTTATCGAAGAATACTTTTTCTACTCCTATACTTTTATCTGTCTTTTACATGGTCAGCAACAATAATAAAGGAACAGAGATAATGTGACTTTATAAAAGTCTATACTCTATTTCTCATTACAGCACATGTGTCGTAATATCGCCAAAAATATACTGGAGTGCTATTTTTCATTTAGGGATTCAGTGACACACAACACGTGTAGTTTTCCAACTCATCACTCGCGTTCCGACGCATTGCATCGTATTTTTCACATCGGCACATCGCCTTCAGCTGTATAAGGCACAAGTTGGCCGCATGTGGAATATTGTTCCCATCTCTGGGCCTAAATACCAACTTCTTCCTTTTGACCGTATTCAAAATCGCGCAACTCGTATAATCGACGATGAGACTCTCGTCAGCCGTCTCGATCCTCTGGCTCTACGTAGGGATATTGCATCCTTGTGCATTTTTTGTCGCATTTATCATGGGGAATGTTCTAAAGAATTGTTCGACCTAATACCTGCTGCAAAATTTCACCACTACACCACCCACCTGAAATTAAAATATCATCCACACCACCTGGATAGTTGGCAATCAACCACCGTACGTTTTAAAAGGAACTTCCTGCCACGTACGACCGAACTGTGGAATAACTTCCTGCAGCGGTGTTCCCGAACCGATACGACATTGAAACCTTCAAAAAACGAGTTTATATCTTCCTGAAAGGCCGATAATGCTCTTGTTACACCCCTGGTGTTGCATTTGTCCATGGACAGTGGTGATCACTTACCATCAGGTGACCCACTTGTTCGTTTGCCGTCCTATAACATACCGTCATGTCAGCGATAAGTAATATTGTGTTACGCAGAAAATATCATAAAATTGTCAATGGTTTTCTAAACAATTCAACAAAAAAAAAAGTAGCGTGAATCGGAATCACATTGGAACTGATTCTCCGTGGAACGTTTCTTTGACATTTGTACACTACAAATGTCAAAATTACGAGTGGTCCAGACCACTTGTTGCAAATCCTTCACATACGATTAATTAAAAAATGCGCCCGTATGGAAACACTCGCGCAAATCATTCGTAATGTGAGTCGCTGAACATACATAGTACTTTTTATTAATGAAAAAAATAGAAGACATACTACTGCACAGTATATTTGTTGTGCATAATTTTTACACTAAGTTTAAAGTTTTTAAAAAGCCATGTTAGTTTAATTTGTACGTTCCTGCTTCTACCTTATAATTGTAAATTGTAAATATTCTCTCAATCTAATTGCAGGTTGACTGGAAGAGATCCCTACATGGGATAGGTCCGCCTTTGTATATTTAATCATTCGTATTATGTTATCTTTTTATACTTAAATGTTGTACAATAAAGTTATTATAAACAAACAAACAAACAAGTTTAGTCCTTGATATTGATCATATCGGAAAAAATTTAAAAATATCGACGGCGAACTAAATATAGAATGATCTCGAGTACATTTAAAAACAAACTATAATAATCCAAATTGAAAATAATTCCGAGCATTGTAATTCTATTAAAAATAATAATTGAAACTATAATAATCTAATTTATTTAATAAATCACACGCTATTGGTTATAAATATAATATATTATGAAGTTTATAACGCTAAGTTGCGTTTATGATACACACTTATAAATGATTTCGAAATTAATGGTATTTTACTAGCATGTCGCTGTCACTTCTATCGAAATACGATAAAATATAAATAGGCAGTGCCTATCTAGGCAGTTAGGCACCTAATTTATTATTGTAATTATTAACGTGAGAGAAAATGAGCAAAACTCTTTAATGGAAGGCACCTCGTATAGTATAAATGTAAATCGTATAGTATAAATAGGCCTCTCTTCGTCTACGCCACCCATCTCGGTCCTGTGCTGCTCTCATCCAGGTGCGACCCGCGACTTTGATTATATACATATAATTTTGATTTGAATATTCCCCATACCACAGAATAAATAATATTACCGTGCAGAAGTCTCACTCAGCAAAGAAATTCAAAGAAATATCTACTCAATGTAGCTAGCGATGGTTTAATTTAGCTCACGTCAGAACTCAGCACCTTTTCGTAAAGATACCTAGACATCCATTGCAAGCCAATTTCATTCTTATTACTATGGATAAACGATTCGTATAACTGAATTTACTACACGGAGGGGTCGCCTGCGCGCATAGTAATAATGTAGGTACATTTTCGATACCTAAACGGGGAGTGACACAGGCCTGCCCATACTTGACGAATATGTTTTGATGTCCGGAAACATCGAGTGACATATCTTACCCGTGCGTATGAGTGAAGGAACTGTACAAACAAACAACTCTCAACTTTTTGCACCATACTGCCGTATTTCTCTAGATACCTGCTCGCGAACTTTCTACGTTTTTCTCGTTCGCGACAGCATTACTTAATAGAGTTTTCATTAAAATAAATCGCAAACGGAAGGTGCAAATTACCAATATAATAAATTGCTCATGTTATCACATAATTTGGTAATTTACACCATCTTTCTGTTAAATTCTAGACATGTGGGTTAATAGGTGGTTTTTTTGTAGTTAGATATATTAAAAATTATTACTTTGAAAAGCGTAGGAACCTAGTAACCTAGTATCTCAAAGATTAAATTCCTAAAAATTTATGGCGACACCTAAACTCATTCAGTCTTATTAACTTTTAAAACGCAGATAACGATAGGACTTGGTCTAAACCACAATCATCTAAATGAAGTTAACAGTACCAAAAAAGAAGGTGACATATTGGGGGAAGGTATCGTTGTTTTGGCTGGATATTTGGATAATGGTTTAAGTAGTAAAACAAGTATTAAAATAAATCCGTTTTATAATAAGAAGGTATATCATTGTTTAGTGCTATTATTTAATGGCAGAAAACGACATAAGTAAGACGCATTTATTTAAAATTGTGCAATAAAGCTTAATCACGTATAAATTCTGTATCTTTGCAACGTTGGAGGAATTTCCAACGTGCCGACTTTACCATTTTGTCTAGTTTCTCTTGAGTAATGGCGAATCAGAAGTCACTTAGCCTTAAGTTGAGAAGCATATTGTCCCTGCCATACCCGTACATATCGCCTCATTAGCCATACTGAGCTTCTATAAGGACTAATGTTAGATAATTAACTGCCATTTGTAACGGTGGGTCTTTTGATTAGGGTTGCTAGATGATAAATAAATAATAAATAGATATAAGGACAAATTACGCAGATTGGGCTAGCCTCTAAGTAAGTTTTTAAACTAGTGTTATGGGTTACTAACAATGTGTCGACCCTGGAAACTTTGGGAATATTCCAGTAAACATTCCCGGCAATATTCCTGAAAATATAAATTTAAGGAATTATTTTCGGAAATATTGGGATTATTCTCGTAAATTTACATTCAGTCAAAAAAGTATCGGTCATGGATTATGTTTATGGTTCCAAATTAATTTTTTTTGTTTATTGTTGTTGTTGGATTGGCACTACTTTTTACCATTTTGGGGCGGAGTTCGAGTTGCCTCTGTTATTTATATTAAATACATTTTAATTGGATTATATCTAGTGTGCATTGCGATTTTCATAATGGACACCATCACCACCGGGACCACCACCATCACTGACAATGTTACAGAAGGTTTACGGTGAATCGACTTTATCAAAAACATGTGCTTATGAGTGGTACAAAGCATTCAAAAGCTGTCGAGATGTGATGGAAGATTTGCCTCGCTCTGGTAGACCATCAACGTCTGCAACTGAAGTTAACATCGCAAAAGTGAAGGAAATAGTGACTGAAAATCCTCATACAAATTTGAGAGAGATAGCCGTCCTCGTCGTCGAACTTTCTGTATCTCACGAATCGATCCGTACCATTTTAAATAATCACTTGGGTATGAGACATGTTGCCGCTCGGCTAGTCCCAAAACAAAAGACCTGAATTTTCTCCAAAAACTCAATTGCATAAGAATCGCTGAGGACAGGCTAGAACGAGTAAATTCCGACCCAACATTCATGAAACCATTGTGACTGGTGACGACACGTGGGTTTACGAGTTTTACATGCAAACTAGTCAACAAGCTTCAGAGTGATCGATCGAAAGTCAAAGTCATGTTGACTGATTTCTTTGACTATGGCGGTGGTGTACACTCAGAGTTCTTGCCGGAAGGTCAAACTATAAATAAAGAATATTATTTGAGCGTTATGTGGCGTTTAAGGAAGCAAATTCGACGAAAAAAGCCAGATTTGTGGAAAGAAAAGTCTTAGATTTTGCACCACGATAATGCGCCTTCGCACAAGGCCATCATTGTAAAGGAATTTCTGACCAAAAAATTTTGGTTGCCTGTAAAGTCGGTATACGGGCGAAAGTTTTATGTGACAACGACTTTGAGTGGTAAAATAATAATGAGAGCGAGTGAGAGGCACGCGTGCCTCTCACTCGCTCTCATTGTGAGCGCATAACGTGAGCGGAGCGTAACGCAGTTTCTTGAAGTGTCACCCGGCTAACCAATTTATAAGACGTTGTCACGTCAAAAACTCCACAAATATCATCGAGCAACCACTTTATACACCAGATATGGCTCCATGCGACGTTTTTCTTTTTCCTACTTCGTGTCAAATTACTACTTCGTGGTACTCTCTCCATTGGTTAGAAGACATAAAGGAGAACGCGGCGAGAACTGTACTCAATTCCGGAAAAAGCATTTAAAAAATGTTTTGATGATTATTCGCTGACGTAAGAGTATCGCTTCTGAAGGAGCATACTTTGAAGGTGATAAAATAAATTTGGATGAATAATTAAGATTTTGTGTATTATTGATCTTTTCCCGGTACTTTCTGGACAAAGTAGTACAATGGGTAAATTTCCGTAAATTTGGGATATTTCCAGTGGCACATCACTTGGCACTCATAATCAATCACACAGAAGAAAGGTTGCGTTTTGATTTAGCCCCTTGGCAACCCTGTTATTGCCTATTAATTGTGCAGTCGGCAAAATTTATTGAAACTCATTTGACTTCCGACCTGCGTATATTGCGTATTCCATAATAAATACTTAGCAATACCATAGTGTTAAAACCGTTATTATCTTTTATCTTCACCGTGCGTGCTGTGTACTGGGGTCAACTAAACATTAACTTTTATTGTGGCGATTTGTGTGGTAAAAAAATATTACGACTGTACCCTAAAGAAAATCTGGCCATTATAATAAAAAAGAAACCTAATTAAAAAAAAAAACCACAATTACTAAAAAGCGCTATTAAGAGGTTTAAGGGGATACATAAATATTGTGAGGTCCAGTGCCAGTACCCCATTTGAAATAAATTATATCAAAGGAAACGTATTCTACGAAGTTTACAGTTTACAGTTTTAAGTGAAAACGCATTTCTGCTAAAAGTGGCCTTTTTCCGCAAAAATGCGTAGAAAAGTTCTTACTTTAACCTGTAAACAGCAGATCATAAAATAGTTTGAAGGGTTATCTAGGGCTTCACAAAAACAAAAATTTAAATGATATCTCCGTTTCCTTTGAAATGATTTATTGCAAATGGGGGCAGCACTGGACCCCGAAAAATTCATGTATGCCTTTTGAAAAACCTATATAGGTACAATAGTCTACATAAGAACGGAAATACTCGTATTAGAAGGTATAATATCAAAAGCAATTATATGCATTAGAAATTCCACATTCTAACACGTGAGCCGGGTGTCTGTATGTCTATTCCATTACGATAGCTATGTCAGTATTATATTTGATTTCTAGATAATGTTTGTCGTTCATATCGTATGTTTGTGCGCTAATATTAATGTTGGCTTTATTTATTAATATAGCCGAGCATAACATTGACATAGAATATATAGACCAGCCATCTCAAACATTGGTCCCTGTTCTGTTTTTGAATATATGGCGGCGTGAATTTTATCATACGTATTTAATTTTTAAACAATGAAATCTGGTTACTTACCGATGGGGAGTTTTTGGCGGGAAGTCATGAACAATATGTGAAATAGTTAAAGTGGACAGTCATACGAGTAGTACAGCTGTAGTGATATTTGATTCGCGGACTGTGTGGGCGCGTCTTCGGGCGTCGTCCGCCACTTAATCGCCTATGAAAACCAGTGGACTCGTATAGATTTGTCGCCAGAAGCTCCCTTAAAGCAATCACCTTTGATTGTAACTTGTTAGGAAAAAAGAATTTCCCACGTTTTATTAACTTGTTCCTGGCTAAATACGCAGTAGCGTCAAGCCATTATTATATAAAAAAAATAACTTACCGATGGAAGTATGTCACAGGTATGACACTTCCTAGACTCAGAGTAACATATATACCTACTACTACAAACGAAACAATATATCTGTACACACGTCAATGTGTGAGTTTTATACTCAGTGTCGAACGGCGGAATTAATTTAATACTTACCTACTAACGAGTTCGACATATTTACGATTATATATTTACATACCGGGAGATTTGCGAACACTATGACGTAAAAAAATATTCTGTTTTATATGTAATAACGTGAAAATTATATTGTTGCTTTGCTTACCTGTTTTCATCACTCGGCAATCTATGAAATATACGTTTTTTTATTGTATTCGGTGGATAAACAATTATTATATGCGCATCTTCGCACCATGATGGTTAGGTACTATTGGTTGACAGTTCCTAAAACACGTTGCGAATTGCGTGTGGATAGCAACTAACCCTGTTTTAGAGCACAATAAGGGGCACATACAACGGGGGAGAGGTGCGGAAATGCCAAATTGCGGCAGACGCTGTGAGATTCCATTCTGTTCGTACTCTTAATGTATTCTGTGGTTATGTCTTTACACTTTGCCGTGTTCCTTGAATTAATATAACAATATAACACACACCAAGATTTTTTTAATTGTTTCCCATGTTGGTAGGTATGGTTTTCGCTTATAAACTGTCGAAGGTACTAGGCGAATAAGAGCTTGCAAGCGACTAAGTGTATGGAGATACCGTCTGACGTAATAAAAAAGTAATGTCATTTGGCACTTGCCAGTCTCCGTTTCCTTACAAATAATTTATTTCAAATGGGGGCAATTTGAAATAAATTATTTGTAAGGAAACAGATATATCATTTAAAATTATAAGCTACTAAAACCTAGATAACCCTTCAAACTATTTTATGAACCACTGTTTACAGTTTAAAGTGAAAACGTTAAGGCGGTACCTGAATTTTCCGGGGTCCAGTGCTGCCCCCATTTAAAATAAATCATTTTAAAGAAAACGGAGACATTATTTTAAATTTTGCTACTATCAAATCCTAGATAACCCTTCAAAGTATTTTATGAACTACTGTTTACAGTTTATAATGAGAACGTTAAGCTTTACTACGCACATTAGCCAAAAGTGGCCATTTTTCGCAAATGTGCGTAGTAAAGCTTAACGTTCTCACTTTAAACTGTAAACAGTAGTTCATAAAATACTTTGAAGGGTTATCTAGGATTTGATAGTAGCAAAATTTTAAATAATGTCTCCGTTTTCTTTAAAATGATTTATTTTAAATGGGGGCAGCACTGGACCCTGGAAAATTCAGGTACGGCCTTAAGCTTTAGTTTGCATTTTTGCACTAAATATATAGGAAATGTAGGCATATATGGATATGGAAATTTGATCAAACACTCAATAAATACAGGGTGTTTCTCACCGATATCTGATTGACTGACCAAACAAGTGGTTCTGTTCTGACTCATTGCCGGCTTACCGATTGATTTCGTATATCGTAATCATTTGCGTTCGCTGTTTGCTTTACAGGGAAATTTAAGGCAATATGGATGGTCTGCAAAAAAGAAACAGCTAATCAATAAGTTTTTCTGTACTTTTTCTCTTATGACATATATATAGCACACGCATGAGCATAGCGTAATGTGTCCATGTAATGTTTTCGTTTTATATAGGTAAAATGTTTATTGTTGAATATTTTGGAATGCTTCAGGCGAAACATTTAAAATTTACCTTTGTTCAAGGTAGGATTTTATTAAATAAGCCAACGAATACCAAAATTTTTGAGTTTTAAGTACAAAAAAGGTTAGAATTTGAAAAATCATAAGTACTTGAATGAAAGTAGGACTAAGAATGAATATGTCCAAGACAAAGATTATGTCAAATGCCCCCGGATTCTCGAATCCAACTGTTTCAGTTGGAGGCGAGAGTTTGGAAAAAGTAGATGAATATGTTTACCTTGGACATATTTTATCCTTAAAAAAGTTAGCAAGCAAGAAAAAAAAAAAAAAAAATGTCCATCGTATGTCCTGCCCACTATGACGTACGGTGCTGAGACATGGACGCTCACGAAGGAGGCTGTGCACAAACTGAGAGTCGCACAGAGAGCCATGGAGCGTGCTATGCTTGGCATCAGGTTGCTGGATTGCGTTCCCACACCGTAATCCGACAACGTACTAAAGTACAAGACGTTGAAATAACGGTCATGAACTTAAAGTGGAACTGGGCAGGACATCTGGCTCGACGGAGTGGCAGGTGGAGCAAGCATCTGACCGAATGGTGGCCTAGAACGGGTGAGAGAAGCGCCGTGCGTCCGCCTTTGCGATGGGTCGACGATATAATCAAAGTCGCGGGTCGCACCTGGATGAGAGCAGCAAAGGACCGAGATGGGTGGCGTCGACGAAGAGAGAGAGGCCTATGCTCAGCAGTGGGCGGAAGAAGGGCTGGGATGATATGATGATGTCATAGTCAAGACATATTTAAAAGACACTACTGCACAAACAAAAAAGTAAAATCAAAAAACTATTATTCTGTTTAGGAGCTAACTATGAACATAGAAACTTATATCAGCTCTCTTTAATTGTGAAGTACAAAACTTCACAAATAAAGAGTAAGAAAAGAAAGCTGATTTTAAGCAAGTTGCATAAACAAACAGATGTAGGTACCTATCTCCATTTTAAGATAGTTTTTTTTCTATTTTGTTCATTCTCGGGCTAAAACTTTTCCACAAAGCTGTACCTGTGGCGATAGTTTACCGTATATAATAGTACCTATAAATATTAATAAAAAAAAAATCGTAATTACTTCTTACTCAGTTTGAAAAAATGGCAGATCACGTCTATGGCCCGCGAAAAATGAAAGCAGAGAGAGGCTTTTGCCTAAAAATGGGACCTATATAGCAAATAAAAAATGTGTACCTATCTATTTTGCCAACCGTACATTCAAAACACGGCTTCGCTTGGGTGTATGACCTATGTATTTGCGCGCTACCGCATTCCGCCTCAAGCAAACAACGTGAGTGCGCTTACGCTTTTTTGCTGACCCTACACGCCTGGCGGATGAGTGGATAACGACATGAGTACTTAGGTCAATAGACGACGAATTCTTTGAAATGTATTGTAGACTTATCTCCTTACCTTAGCTAAGACAGTGAAGTAGAAATTTCTTCACACGAAAAATGTACACTGTACTTAATTTATCTTTAAAAAGATGTGTAGTGGACTAGCCAGGGCCACATCCCTATTGATCCTAGAGCCAATCCTAGGATAGGTTTACGCTGGATGACGTTCGGGACCCACAGCTTTGCGTGCCTTTTGAAGTACGAAATCATCTTTCTTTTTAGATAATCAGGTGATTCAAGCCTACAATATCCTAATCAGACTGGAAACAACTTTGCACAAAGTATGATTCTCAGTGGGATTTGAACCCACGACCTCCGGATCACAAATCAAACGCCTTGACCACTGGATGGAGGCAGTTTCATTACAACACTATGAACTAAATTAACTTACTACTATGACTAACTAGTTAATTTCGGTTTACAAGATATTCTAAAATAAGTGCGAAAATTATGGAAAGTGAGTTCAGTTCATTTCATGATTTTAATTCCATTCCCGAAAAAAATGGCAAATTAATGAAAAACCAAATCAGACCTTCAACCGACTATTTTTTTCAGATTTTTTTCAGATTACCTGAAAGTGCGTTTGGATTTTGATTGTTTGATTTCGTTTTGCGAAGAATGTAAGCCGACTTAACTAACATAAAAAAGTCTTGAACTGGTAAAAGCTTTTGTGTTTTCTGTGTGTAAATAACCGTTAATGAACTACAATACATACATACATGCTATCACGCCTGTTTCCCACAGGGGTAGGCAGAGACTATGGACCTCCACTTGAACTACAATGATAATGATAATTTCTGTAGTAACAAAAATGGTTTAACTATAACAAAATATCGACCGATAAGCCTCTTTACTCAGGTCTGTAAACTTTTTTGTAAAGTTCTATGCAACAGACTGACATGTCAATACTTTTCAACTATCGCGTTGCATTATTATTAAATTAATGCATACCGGAATTAACGCGAAACGTACCTTTTTTTATTTATTTATTTTGCTGAGGTTTCGTTCGAGTTTCACCGAACGTGGTCCCAGCTTGACAACGTGGTCAAAAATTACCTTAATTTTAACGTTAATTATTTTTAACGTTCGGCAAAATAAATAAATAAAAAAAGGTACGTTTCGCGTTAATTCCGGTATGCATTAATTTAATAAGACTGACATGTCCTTAAGATACTAATTAACCTGTGTTAACTAACTAGCCTCATGTCTTTAGATTGAGGAGTACGATATGGAGACACCATCTCCCCAGACTCTTCACCAATGTTCTGGAAGATGTGATGAAGGGTTCGGATTGGGGGGAGAAAGAAATGAAACTTAACGGAGTTATATATTGCATCGCAAAAAAGGGTGGTATATGCCCATCAGTGGAATGATGTGGGCTGAGAATGAATGAAAAACCAAATGTAAATCATAACATTTCTGAATTAAATGCCAATCCAACAACATCTCACACTACATGAAAACACAAACGTCACAAAGAAATCCACACACACACATACACATACACGTACGAAACACACAACCTCCTGAAAAGTAGTCCAGTAAGACATTCAAAACAACTTCAATCCTTAATTACACCGTCCTCCAATCGATTGCGCCGCGACCTACCCCAAAATCGATTCCCCAAATATAATTACACGGCGTAAATTTAGAGTATCGATTATACCGACCTTGGTGAAAAAAATTAAGTCAAAGACTGACCTATTTCTTCCCCATTGCCAAGTTTACTTTAAAGAAAGCGGGCATTAATAGGACCGGCGTCGCTTAGTTGAGAAAAAGCTCTTTAATGAGTCAAGGAAACTGGGGTGTTTAAGATTTTTAGTGCGACTGTGGGTTTTGATACTCGGCCTTAATTTTTTTATTTGAAAAGAATTTAAAGTATATCACTTATTTGATGACGTATATCACGATACTGATAATAAAAATTTAGTCGATTTATTGACGATTGCCATGGTGTAGTGAATTAACCATGTGTTTTATATGCGAGAGGTTAAAATTAAGGTAATTTTTTGACAAAAAAGTCTCTGACAGAAAATGTACTCAGTTTTTCAAGTTCTATGTTAAGGCGACGTGGGTTCCAAATTTCCAATACCGTGCGTGTTTTTGAAAAATCACTGTTATTAAACTACTACAGTTTATTCCTCAAAAAATTTACATAAATATCTTAAGGATTTTCTACTTCTAGCTGCTAGTCCGGGCACAGGCCATTAATTTCACAAATATATTAGTTCCAAAGCTTTTGTAACAGTGCGCTTATAATATTTCATGTCAAGAGCTCTAGATTACATAGTCGCGGTATAATTAATAAAAAATAATTAAAAAGGAAGTCGAATCAACGGTCGCGTGCCCCGGAGGCCAATGTCCTTTAGACAAGATCGCCCCCTTGTGCCTCCGTCTCTTTCTAATTAACTATTTAATCCATATCACCGTCCCTTTCCAATTGAGGGATGCTAATATCGTGTTACTTAATATCCCACTGGGACATTGTTCGTGTAATTTGGGGAATATTATTACCGCGCTTTGTTCTTCAACATTCTTCAAAGACTTTTGTTTTTACTTCAAGATGTCAGATATTATTCCTGTATTATTATACGACATTATTAAATACTGAGCAAAGAGGGAATACATTTTAAATGCATGCCGCAATCTCGCTCCTTTTTGATATACGACAAACGGGTATCCGATATCAGAGCCGTGAGTTAGCAATAAAAGTAAAGCATGTCGAAAAATATCGTTAAGTAGCACACGCCCCCCCTTAATATCTTCCACGCGGGTGCACCCGGCGCCGTATCGGAGAATTTTCATCTGAATATTTTCGTTTCTCATTGTCGTTATCTGAAAAATATGTTTTTCGTACAGACCATGCTCGTTCGGGGAGAATCACTAAGCGACGTATCTGAACGTACCAACAACCATAGACTCAACTCTTCCAAATTCAAATGTGTCCCTTTGAATTCAAAGCTCGAATTCTTTCTCGAGCGAGAAATGTCACGTTGCTCGCGGAGGTAAAAGAAAAATAATGAAAACTCGCGCGTTCGAATACAAGACTTAGTAGTTTTTGTTAGAGTTGCGTTTTGTTTGTCATATTTGGGCGCGACGGGGGGTAGGCGGAATATGGAAACCGGAAGCGGGGTGAGGGTGGAGGGGTAAATGGACGGAAGAGAAGCGAAGCAAATAAGTTCGCCCTACTGTACACATGTATAGGGCCTCGCTAAGGGCGCACAAAAATGCTCGCAGCGCCGTTCCCAAGTTTCACAATGAAACGTTGAGTATTTTTGTCATTTGTCGTCATAAAATCTCTCGTCTAAAGAAAAATTCTCTCTGAAATGTTTTCGCATACTTCAGTTATGAGGGATATGTTTAAAACTTTATGGCAAATGATGCGAGATGCTTTCCAACTTGTTATTGCTACGTCTTTTAGCTAGATATGTAGGATTTTAACATCATTATATTTTCCGAGAACTAATTACTTATTGCAGGTTGATTCTAAACTCATTTATCCGAACGCAATCAATCGTTCATTCTTGAAATCAATTGCTAACATTTACGATTGAAAATGTACAAATGACTTCTCGTGTAGCCGTAATTTGTAAACAGTTGGCGAATCGGACCAATTTACCTTATAAAGAACCCAAGCTGTTTTATCGGCCATTAAATCTCCATTATATTCGTACAAGTATTACCTCGAAACAACTTCGGAATCAAATACTGAACCGATCCTTTGTGACCGCGAAATTTCTTTACGGACGCGAAAATCAAAGCGTAAAAGTTGGACGCCCTTTGAGCAGTCCCGTTATTATTTTCTCGAGAACCTCTTTTATATAAAAGAACGCTTGAGATGGTGAGGGTGGTAAAGGGAAAAATGTGAGTGCTGTTCGCGTCTCGTTCTTTTTTTGCGGGGAAGAAAGAGATGGGGCGCTCGAGTGGCTTTCGTTCTAAGAGTCCCCATACACGGTTACTCGTTATACCGTGGCCCGCGGGCCGCGTGGGAGGTATTTCGACAAGTATTCTATAAAAAATGTAGCTTTGTGACAGTGCTTGAAGCATTTTGAGCAATGTGCTTGTCGACAATAATGAGATGAAAGTTGCCACTGGTGTTGTGACGAAACTTGTGTGGGCTCAGTTTGTGGGCCAACCCACGTGATGCGCGTTACCGGATTGTCCTAGTTCGGTGGGACGAGTTTGAGGGCCCGCTTTCTAAGAAAAAGGTGTTATCTGTCATAATATTAACATTTAGAAGAATGATTATCAACACATTTTAAATATAGAGAACTGTCGAAAAATTTTTGTGTCTATTTCTGACCAGTTTAGCCTCATGATCCCTCTTAGGCCAGTTATGGTACCTACAGCTAAGAATATTGGTTGAATTTGTAGAATCATTATTTTTACTCTAGATTTTAGAGAAAATCAGGTCGTATCATTACTCAGTAATTTTAAGTTAATTATCTACTTTGTCGTTTGAAAAAGTAAAACATGGTTCAGCATTTTATATGAATGCTTAGCACTCAGGACCACATACCATAGGTACTAAGCAACTTTTGGCAAATTATGGCAATGACGTGCGATAGGACTTCAGTTAGATTCCTATAAATGTATAAAGAGAAGATAAAACTTTTTTATTGCAGCAACTATAAGAACATATCCTACCAGTAAACTTAATATATAAGTAGGAACAAAGTCGGGCTTGTCAATAGAGCAATTAAAAAAAATGCATTTATTACCAAAATTGGAAAACTAAAGACTGCTATGATTTCCAAACTAGAGGAGCCAATCTTGGGAACCAAGAGCATTTCTTCCAGCCAACCTTTGGGTAAATAGTAATTTGAGTAAATGTTAGGGGTTGGCGTAGTATAAATAGATACAAATCATACACACAAATAGATAAAGCAACGATAAAGATATATGTTGATATAAAATAACACGATAACACATATTCAGGTTTTTTTAGGAACTGCCTCCGAGGACCAGTGGTCAAGGCGTTTGCCTTGTGATCCGAAGGTCATGAGTTTAAATCCCACTAAAATAAAATTAAAAATAAATACTTAAAATTTGTTTCCGGTCTGGTTAAGATATTGTTGGCTTGAATCACCTAATTATCCGAAAAGAAAGATGATTCTGTGCTTCTTAAGGCACGTAAAGCTATGGGTCCCGAACGCTATCTAGCGTTTTTTTAAACCTATCTTAGGATTGGTTCTGGTCTACCCTTTGGGTTGCGGATGTCAGACGGCAGTCACTCTGTGTAAAAACCAGTAACCTCGTCAAATAACTTAGGCTAGGTAGCGGACCCCGGGCTCTGAAGCGTTACCGCTGAGGATGCAACCGGGAACACGCTCGGATGATGATGTTGATGACATATTCAGCTTTTTACAAATATTTACATAAAAATGAAATTGAAGTCAAACAATCTGACGAGTATAATATTCTCATTTGATACAGCAAGGGAGGCTCAAAGATGGTAATCATATCCAAGTTCTCAGCGGCATATAAACAAGGATATTTAATATACATGTATATATATATATATATATATATATATATGAACATATATAAAGTACTCGTAACGCAAAGAAGTCTGTTTGACGTATGGAAGCAATAACAGCAATAATAAACTCCGGAAGGACGATGTTTTCCTCAAAGGATGTAAAGAAATGCTGGATGTTCTCTTCTTAGTTGAGGAGGGTGTTTTAGATTTCTGTACCCAAAGGGTGCCAACGGGACCCTATTACTGAGTACTAGTACTGAAACTATTATTGGTGATCCGTCTAGCTTTAAAACTTGCCGTGGCCACTTTTGGCGGAGGCAAGTTTTAAAGCTAGACGGACTAATGTAAATACTTTCAACGGTGGTTTATAAAATAATTTAAAGGGCTATCTAGTGCATGACGAAGAGCAATATGGAAATTATCTCCATATTTACGAGTTAACAATTTATTTCAAATGAGGGCGCCACTTCAAGGTCATTTGCCTGTATCTTCACCTTAAAATTTTCACCGATTATGCATAACTGTGGCCGCTATAACAACATATACTAAAAATAAGATCGTCGTAGGGTCGTCATACAACAAACGGGTCTTTTTAGCGTTTAAAAACATTGTACGGAGGTATGGAACCCTTCATGTAGGAGTCCTACTCGCACTTGACTGGTTTTTACCAGTAGCTATGTGAACCGTAGATGTCTGTTTTTGCATAGCTTAAAACTGGATAAATGTTCTGCACACCATCATACTTCCATGGGTCTGCCATTTTGAAAGTTTTCCTTACCTAAACTAAATCAACAAAAAAAGCATATAATTATCGAACCTAAAAACAAAAAAAAAAATCGTCATTCCCACATAAATCGTCCGGGTGGCTGCACACTTTGTATGGAAATTTCAATTTTTTTGTAATTGGCTGTTATTTTAATTTCATTATACTTTAGTGATATATTATAGTCCGTGGTTCAATTTATTACGGGTTGTAGTACCCTTCCACGTTGTAGAAGTGCGTAATATAATATCTAAGTTATTAAGAAAACGAAGTAAAATTTTATATTTTTTGCTTAAGGCCGTACCTGAATTTTCCGAGGTCCAGTGCTGCCCCCATTTAAAATAAATCAATCAAAGAAAACGGAAACGTCATTTAAAATTTTGCTACTAAGCTAAGCTTTACTACGCACATTTGCCAAAAGTGGCCGTTTTTCGCAAATGTGCGTAGTAAAGCTTAACGTTCACACTTTAAACTGTAAACAGTAGTTCATAAAATACTTTGAAGGGTTATCTAGGACTTGGTAGTAGCAAAATTTTAAATGATGTCTCTGTTTTCTTTAAAATGATTTATTTTAAATGGGGGCAGCACTGGACCCCGGAAAATTCAGGTACGGCCTTAAGAGAGAGACACAGATAAAGTACTTTTTACGTGAGTTGCCCGTTTAAAAAATGGGTACAATGTTATAGTTATAATACGGTATGTAAGAAATCTGCAAAATGTAAAAATAGATTTCGTTTCAATAAGTGACATTCCAAACGTTCACTCCATTTACTTCCATTTTAACTCATCTAGATTCCTTTTATCTTCGCTTTTCCTCTCAGAATATTACTCGCGCGTCGCTCATTACTGGCAAATCATTACTGGGTGAAATCGTACGGAATCGCAAAGAGGGATTGTTAGCATTTACAACCTTTTCAACACCTTAACATCACTTCATAAAATCCAAAATCGAATGACACAAAACTTAGATATGATTCGTTATGATATGACATCCGCGGTATGAAAATATGGAGTATTGAAAAAAAAATCACTAAGAGGTTTTTAATATCGTTCCGATGGGATGTGCAGAGATTATTCGCATATGATTTTTAGGGTTCCATATTCAAAGGGTGCCAACGGGACCCTATTACTGAGACTCCGCTGTCTGTCCGTCTGTCACAGGGCTCTATGTCTTTAACCGTAATAGCTACACTTGAAATTTTCACCAATATTATATATTTACTAAACCAACATTATACATACATAGGAGTACATACTATTACGCCTGTTTTCCACAGGGGTAGTAAGAGACTATAGATGTCCACTTGCTACGATTCTGACAGACTTTACTACTTTTTTTTACTATATAAATTCTAATAAATAAGATAAAGTTTAAAATTAAAGGGGTCGTCATACAAGATACCTACGTGTTTTATCAGCGTATTAAAAAACATTGTACGGAGGTACGGAACCCTTCATGTACGAGTCCGACTCGCACTTGCCCAGTTTAGTTTTTGTTTAAATTCTTTGAAGGGGTGTTTCGTGTCTGGAAAATAAATGTAAAATTTTCTCGCATTTTGTACTGTAATTTGTTTTATTGCTATCCCTCACCAACTGAAGCCGTGACTGAAGGTATGTCCAAGATTCTAAAATTCTTTGTATTTATTTCTTCTCTGACGGCCTCCATGTATAAGTACACATACGTACAGTTAGGTTACCATGCTCGTCTATCGTTTGAACGTCCTTAGTTTGATTTCCAGTGCGGGTAATTTTAAGTAGGTACATTGTGATAAGCACTTTTGCATTGTATATTTACCAATATACAGGGTCTAACTAAATATACTGAAACTACTTTAAGGGTGGATTCAGTTCATAATGCTGAACAACTTTTCCCAAGGATCATATATCAAAATATTAAAAATATTTTTTGCCTCCCATACAAATTGACCGAGCAGGCAAAACATATTTTTCATATTTCGACATTTATGTTTCTTGGGGAAACTTGTTCAATATCACGGACTGAATTCATCCTTAAAATAGTTTCATTATATTTTATTACGTTTTAATATAATTAATAAGACCTACTTACACACAATATTTTTTACCTATCTTAAAACAAACAGAATTTAGGAGTATTCGAATATGCCTACCTCTTTACCGAAAATAACATATTGGTGTCTACAAAGTATGTCTTAGTAGGTACTCGTAAGTATGTATCAACCCTTTAAAATAAGAAATTTCAATAAGCATTTCCTACAGTCCAATACCGAATTTCCCATATATGTGAAAGAAAATTCACCAATAGTAGCTGAGACGCGAAAAATCGCGATTTTTCTCCTTCCCGCCTCCTTAAAGCCCTTTTCCACATATGTTCCCCTATCACACATCATCAACCCTATGGAAAAAAGTATTATCGCAACGCGACGTACAAATAAAACCGTTCTTTTTTTCTTCCCAAATACGGTTGAGTTTTCTTTGTCAAACTGTCTTGATATATGAAGTTGTAGATATGCGTGTAGAGTTTCGTGAGATTCGTAGTACATGCCTAAATATTTTTACGACGGGACCTATAAATGTCGCATGCCTGGAAAAGGTCAAATTAACACTCAATGGTTGCGTGGCATAGCTTCGAATTGTACCTATACCGGTGACCATAAACAGCTTTAGTGCTGGGACATAAAGTACCCGCTGGAAATCAAAGTTAGTACCGACTGTGTCGTTTATATGTTGTAGGAAAGGTAATTGTTTTAGGGTCGGGCCGGGATAAAAGTAGGACATTGAACTCTATTATCATTGTAGGAAAGGTAATTGTTTTAGGGTCGGGCCGGGATAAAAGTAGGTCATTGAACTCTATTATCATGAAATATTAAATTCACCGAAAACAGTATTGTAAATGCACGTTCGACATTCAATGACTTATTCTGTTAATATAAACAACTACCTATAGATGTTGTCACAAATTTTGGAATTTTATACAAAAGTGATGCTAAAATTAATAATGTTGTGAGCTGACTAGAGGCTTATACTGGTTTACGAGGATGCTGCTTTGTTCACATAGCAGAATAAAAGGAAATCCATTTTAATTACGAGTACTATAACGAATGCATTTAAAAGGATTTTAAAGGGCAGCTATGCTCTAATGATGTTAAGATCTAACAAATTAATCCCGCGACTCCCGCTCCGGCACGTTTTTGGTGCAAAGAATGACCATTGCAATACAACGAGGCAATGCCGCTAGTGTACTAGGCACCTTTGCACCCGAAACCACAGGCCGGACACTCCTAAGGTACGCGCAATATGCGTCACCCAGGCGTCCCCGTTCCCCGTCCCCGCACCTCTCCCCCGTTTTCGCCTCGATTACTCACGTTGGCCGTCAAGAACCGGGGGAGAGGTGCGGGTGCGGGGAAAGGGGACGTATATTGCGCGTACCTTAGAAGAGTCCCTTCTGTTTACTCTTACTGTATTCTGTGCCGAAACGTAAAAGGGCGGGTTTTAAATTATTATTGGCAGTACTGTAATTGACAATTTGTTTATATTTTAATTTATTTATTTAATATTGATTTATTTAATTAACATTTAATTCAATACTAATTAATTAACAACCAAAGATCCGACATGAAGTTTGCCTACGTCAAAAAATGATAGCGTTTTCAGAGTTCTGAGGTAAAAAAAATATATATTAAATATTATGTAGCCATCTTACACTTAATCGTTGGTTTCTTAAGTCTAATGCTACAGAAAATATTAATTTATTGCGCGAAATTTGATATGAGTCTTGTAGAGAGGTCTAGTAGCCTATTATTAATTTGAGATGCTTGCGCGCAATCATGAGTGCTATCTGTTTTCTAAACGCATGACAGTAAAACGGCCCGCCTGTGTATTTCCATTTTTGGGTAAAGTGCTGGGTATAATTGGTTAGTATGGCTATAAGGTTAGGTTAGTATTGAGCTTTTATTCCAAAGTTTAAAAATATGCTAAAACTACATTTTTTAAAAGCTGTTCAGCTCTTGTGCTCTTATGGTCCGAGAGCTGGCACGAATTTTAGTGTAGGTATTTAAGGCAAGTTGAAAACTTGTCACATACCTCTCCTATTATACCCCAACAAGGAACTACATACCTGGCTGCTGAGTAGCGGGGCTACAAGTGTACAAGTGTGACAAGTTTTCAACTTGCCTCAAATACCTACCCAAAAATTCTTGCCAGCTCTCGATCTATTATTAATAAAAAGCCAATTTTTATAGATATAGTGACAATACTGAGGGCCCATAAGTGAAGCCTTTCTCCTTTGATAGGTACCAATGTGAGTAGACGAGATCAATAATTTGTTTAAATTTTAATTCGAAATAGTTCGAATGTGAACCAAATTTATCTTGGGATTGTCAGTTAGGGGCTAGCTTATGGCAACAAAATACAATTAAATACATTAAATATTACAATATATAGATTTGAGTATAATATAAAAATACAATTTATATTTTTATATGGCCTATAAATATTTTAAATGGCCAATCATGAATACCAAGAAAAGCATTTGATATTTATCCCCATAAGGCGAAGTTTACATTGACAAATAACTAAATTGCCCTGACATACAACAAAATGGTGCCACTTTATATAAATTGAGTGTACACTATCGAATACTAAATAGCTTTTTATACTACTCTGAAATAAAAGAACTTAGCACATACAAGCTTAGTAGAACCCTTATAGTTTCGCCAGGTCTGCCCGTCTGTCTGTCCACGGTTTTACTCTAATTTGTCATGGGTATCTTCTTCGTCTAAGCGCGTTCCCGGTTGCATCCTCAGCTGTGCTGCTTCGGAGCCCGGGGTGCGCTTTCCCGCTTTTCCTTCTCAAAATATAACATGCATGTCAATGGTCACTCAAGGATGCAAAAGACCTTGCAAAATGGAGAAGAAATAGCCGGAACAGTTTAAATGATTTGGCTGTAGTTTGACGACCGGCCGGCCCTCTTTGGGAATGTATAATATTAGGTCCTTACATATGAAATTGCCGATTTTCAATACTGGCAACTTTAAAATCAAATATCTTGCGTTTCATTAGGAATTCCAAATTCAAATTTATTTCGAAATAAAGCCAGAAAAATATTATTTTAAAATTCGTATTTCATTTGTTCATTTGTTTGTTAACATCATTTGTTTGAGTTTCAACATTGCTATAATAACAACTATGGACAAATTGAAAATTCGCGGTATTTACGAATACGAGTTCCACCATGGCACCAGTGCTGCAGAAACGACTCGAAGAATTAACGACGTGTATGGACCAGGCACCGCTAACGAACGAACGGTGCGTTTTTGGTTTCAACGTTTCCGTTCTGAAAACTTCGATTTACACAATGAGCCTCATGGACAACCTGATACTCAAGTGAATAACGAAGAATTGAAGGCGATAGTGGAAACGGATCCATCTCAAACCACTTCTGAATTAGCAGCAGCCTTAGGCGTAAGTGACAAAACGATACTTATCCACTTGCGCCAAATCGGAAAAATTAAAAAACTCGAAAAGTGGGTACCGCACGAATTGACTGAAGCAAACCAACAAACACGCGTTGCTTAGTGCGTTTCTTTGCTTAATCTCCACAATAATGAGGATTTTGAACCGTATCGTGACTTGTGATGAGAAATGGATCCTGTACGACAATCGGAAGCGATCATCACAATGGCTTGACCCTGGAGAACCGACAAAACCTTGCCCTAAGCGAAAACTGACCAAAAAGAAGATTCTGGTTAGTGTTTGGTGGACCAGTGCTGGTGTTATCCACTACAGCTTCTTGAGATCAGGCCAGACGATTACTGCAGACTTGTATTGCCAACAATTGCAAACAATGATGGAAAAGCTCGCCATTAAACAACCGAGACTGATGAATTGCTCTAGCCCACTGCTCCTTCAGGATAACGCTAGACCACACACTGCACATCAAACGATCGCCAAGTTAGAGGAGCTGCGACTGGAATCTCTGTGTCACCCACCATACTCTCCAGATCTTGCCCCAACCGATTACCACTTTTTTCAAAATTTGGATAACTTTTTACAAGGAAAAAAATTCAAATCTGATGAGGCAGTCAAAACCGCCTTCAAACAGTTCATAGACTCTCGCTCCCAGGATTTTTTTTCCAAAGGTATCAATGATCTGCCTATAAAATGGCGGAAGTGTATCGATAACAACGGCGCATACTTCGATTAATTAAATAATAATTTCATTAAAAAAAACTTGTTTCACTTTTTTGATACTGAACGGCAATTTCATATGTAAGGACCTAATATTTGTGCGAAAAGTTTTACAACCGGCCGCCGCCCGACGTTAACCCTCCTTGGGAATGCAATTGTAGCACGAGATGTTTGTGCTTAGTCTTTTAGTCGCCTCTTACGACATCCACAGGAAGACATGAAGTGGTCCTATTCTAACCCGGAACCTCACCGGTAATTTGGCATGGGTATGTACCTATATAATCACTCCGACAAAGTGCAAAATTAAATTTAAAAAAAAAATGGCTTCCATACATGTAAAGTAGGAATATTTTTTTTTTATATAACCCATGGTGTGTCGTTGAATAGGAATTTCAATATTATTGTGAGTTTGTTAACATCATTTTTCGAATTTTCGATCTGTTTGCAAATTTTTATTGCATTCAAGTTTCCCCCCTCTCTGTCAGCTAAAGATACGTGAAAAAATTCACAGCAATAGTATATGTATATAACGAAGTTAAGATGAAAAATATGCGAGCTAAGTATGGTTAACAAATTAAAGAGTTATAGTCTTAACATGCACATTGCTGGACACTCAGCCAGACACAATAGAAAGAACAATTGATCTACACCTATAGATGTAGTGTGTCCAGCAATGTGTTAACTTATTAGACATTTTTAGTCGTTTAACCTTTAGGCCTGAACTCTAAGTTGGCATTCGCAACTATACGCAGTACGCACGCATTTGGCCGGTTTCATTTAGGGTTCTTGGCCAAGTATCGAAAATATAACTAAACTGTACTTTCTCTCTATCTACATCGACATTTACATTTAAGAGCTAAGCTCTTGTAGGTGTAATTGTATAGAAAGGAACTTACACAATGACAATTTTGGCAGATAATAATGGAGTGCTTAACCATTGCATTCTCCATTTCGGTTTCCTCACGATGTTTTTCTGCACTGAAAGGTGTTGGTAGTTAAGGATATACATTAATTTTTCGGGGTACAATGCTGCCCCCATTTGAAAAAAATCAATTTGAAAGGAAACGGAGATGTCATTTAAACATTTGTCTCTACCAAGCCCTAGATAACCCTTTAAACTATTTTATGAACTATTGTTTACAGTTTAAAGTGAGAATTTAAAGCTTTTCTTCGCACATTTGCGAAAAACGGCCACTTTTTGCAAATGTGCGAAGAAAAGCTTTACGTTTTCACTTTAAACTGTAAACAGTAGTTCATAAAATAGCAAAAATATAAAAAAAAACTTTTGAAGTCGGTTAAACATGTATACCATACTACGTGCAGTATAAACATATTCTACTTCTGAAACATGAATAATAATCAGCTGGACAGCTTTTATTATTTTAAACGTTTTTTTTATTAACGGGCTATCTTTAATTTAAATATATAACAAATGTTCTAGTGGCTGCCCCAGGCTTGCTGTCGGTTGGCAGTGAAAAAAATAGTGAAATTATTGAGTTGTAAAAGGAATATTTAAATGACCGCTAGCCTTAGGTTACTTAATTACGGTCAGTGGCGTATCTTTTAGGTTTCGTCCACTAGGCTTGTTATTTTTGACGCTCCATACTATTTCCAAGGAATTATTTTTGTTTTGCACGCATGCCTTTAAAAATTCTTCAGGGGATTCCAATGCACGTTGAAATGATGTTGATGACTAATACGCAAAAGAATTAATAAGATTGATGATTAATAAGAAAAAATATTGCAAAAGGAGTAACAAAATGTATATTTGGCTTTATTCTTCTATAATATATATTTTTTGTTACAGATATCACTGGAGCGATACGCTGCTGATGCGTGAAATGGAAGCTGACAACTGACGAGCTTTCTCGTTAAAGAGGCTAAGACCCATCACAAGTTGATGAGCAAGCAAAGTAAGTAAGCTGTATTGCTACGCTTTATTTTGGTTTTTCGTGTGTGTAAGAGGTGGCACACTGGTGTCAGATTTTCCAAGCTGCCTAATGGCATCTGACATAGCTTAACGACTGTCATACAATGATGACAGCCGGGACCAATGGAGCACGGAGGAGGAGGAGACCAAGGACCCTTCTGAAGCACGGAGGAGCTCAAGTATTTTTGTGCCACTTTTGGTTACCCATCTAGGTGCGGACCACGCCCGGCATTGCTTAACTTGCGAAAGCGCTAGAAATGCGTACTCCTACCGAGCCATCGAGATCCTCTCTCGCTCTGCTACGCTTTAAGCTATTTACGATAAGTATACTAAGCGTTATATTATTTCTATTTTCTAATTCCGCCGTAACCGCGCGCTTTTCTCCTTAGCACCAAAAATATATTCCTAGCTGCCCCATATAATTTGGCCCTAGGCCGTTGCACCTTTGGAAATGATTTAAATACGCCTCTGATTACGTTTTATGATAACCAACAATGGAAATGTTGAAAAACATGGTATAAATAAATAGAGCCTACAGCTACTTCTAAAGGAAGTAGTTACTCATCGTACGAGTACGTTACGGATTTTGCCCATTAGTTGATTGAAACTCCCTTTTATAAAGTGCCTAGGAGGTAAATTACCTATACCCGGCATATATTACGGTATTAAATTAACTACATGATTACAAACTTACACAAACATTTTATCATCTTTGGTGCAAATTAGAGAGATCGGGCACCGCATTGTGGAGAAATCCGGTGACTCCCGCTCTAGCTCGTTTTTGGTGCAAAGGATGGCCATAGCAATCCAGCGCGGTAGCGCAGCTAGTATTTTGGGCACCTTCGCACCGGAGACGCTAAAGAGTGGGTTGTAATTTTTAATGTGATTAAGTATCGTATTTTAGAGTAATTGAATTTTAATGTACCCAGACAATTTTATTATTATGAATAAATGACTTATAATTTTACATAAATAAAACTAAAAATAAAATAAAATACAAATTTGTGTAATCCCACGCAACGCTAAGTAATAAATCAAATTGGTTTTTGATAGATTTTACAACAATTCTTGACGTCAAATCGTATTTCAATATAAGTTTAATGCCGATTCCATGACGTAAGCGTAGAAGAATTTAAATAATACTGTGTGAAGAATATAAATTGTCCTTTGTTAATTTACCCACTTGGAACTTAAAAGCTCAACTAGTTAATAAGTTAACTATAGGTGTCACCGTTTTAACTAACGGTTCCAATTTTTCACTATCAACCACAGTTTAGTTAAACTGTTGCCATTAGGGCTTATTAATCACAATCATCGTAACTGTAGTTTATCGAGCCTATTTGAAAAGTTTAGTGGTAATTACCTAATGAAAGACACTTGGCAACTTTGTAATTATTCGATGTATGTGGATATTTATATTATATGTGTATGACGATGTTTATATTATATTACGACATCCGTTGCGTAGTAGTTAACATGCCAGTCCGCCACTCTGGAGGTCTTGGGTTCGCCCAGCCAGGGCAAGTTGGTAAATGGCCATTTTCAAAGTGTCCTGGGTTTTGGGTGTTTTTCTATATATGTTTTTATTATAAAATATAGTATCGTTGAGTTAGTATCCTATAACATAAGTTTAAACTTACTTTGGGGCTGGCTCAATCAGTGTGATTTGTCCCTATATATTTATTATATGCTAAGGTACTTAGAAATATTTAGACAATGTTTCCCTTACCCTAGGCAGAATTAGATTTTTGTAATTTCAAAGAAATTGCATATAGGCACAGAATAAATAATACTAACGCACAGAAGTCTCACTCAGCAAATAAATTCAAAGAAATATCTACTCAATGTGGCTAGCAATATGGTTTAATTTAGCTCACGTCAAAACTCAGCACCTTTTCGTATAGATACCTAGACATCCATTGCAAGCCAATTTCATTCTTATTACCCTGGACAAACGATTCGTGTAACTGAATTTACCATCCGGAGGGGCCGCCTGCGCGCATAGTAATAATGTAGGTACATTTTTGATACCTAAACGGGGAGTGGCACAGGCCTGATATAGGTATCTCTGCATATAACTGGATTTCACAGTCAAAATGTGAACTTGAAAGAGAAGAAGTATAATGTCTCATATCATATTTGACCATTAGTATGAGAAAACATTTTTACCTTAATATTTTCTTTCAAGTTTATGCAATTTCTTCGAAATAACAAAATACTGATGAAATCTGACATGTTATTTTAAAATAAAGGCTAGACTACGTTTACAAACAGACAGATACAGTTAGTGTAGTGTTAGTGTGTACCGGGGTTAATACGTAAATATAAAGACAATGTGGGTAGTGACACTAATGACATTGTAAAATGTGGGTAGTGTTATTATCAAAAAATCTGCGTTCACCATCAACAAGACCACGAAAGATGTAACTCTTTTTCGAAACGTTAGACAAAACAATAAAAAATATTCGTGCTAAGTCCCGTTATATATATATATATATATATATATATATATATATATATATATATATATATATAAATCATGTGTTCAAAGCTCGATAGTTTCAAAACCAATATAGACTACGTTTGTATAGAAAAGTCTAGGGTAAGGGGACTCTTATATTTACAACGTTTACAAAATATAATGAAACTATTTTAAGAGTCCATGATACTTGAGAATAAACTACACCTGGTTATTAATACTCATAGAGAATAAAAACTTATTATGATAAAAACCGGTTTTTTTCAAACTAGTTTTGAATTATCTGCTGATCCATTTTTTTCTCCACATCTATTATATGAAGAAAAAAAAGGATTAGCAGATCACTTGAAACTATCGGATTATTCTATCCGACCACTGTGGCGTAGCGGAAAACACCTGTCCGCTACTCCAGTTCTGAGTTCGATCCCCAGCCAGGGCAAGTTGGAAAATGGCCTTTAACAAGTTGTCATTGGTCTTGGGTTTTTAGCGTTCCGTACCCAAAGGGTGCAAACGGGACTCTATTACTGAGACTCCGCTGTCTGTCCGTCTGTCTGTCCGTCTGTCTGTCTGTCCGTCAGTCACAGGGCTCTATCTCTTGAACCGTAATAGCTAGACACTTGAAATTTTCACCGATTATGTATTACTGTGGCGGATATAACAACAAATACTAAAAATAAAAAATAGTTAAAAATTAAAGGGGGTCGTCATACAAGAAACGTGTTTCTTCAGCGTTTTAAAACATTGTACGGTGGTACGGAACCCTTCATGTACGAGTCCGACTCGCACTTGCCCGTTTATTTTTATTTATAGATATGGTTTTATAAAATAAAGTGTTGGTGTGTTAGTTTGCATCAAATCGTTATATCCAGCAATGGACTTCAAGCGGCTAAAATCCAAGTAAATTATGTATCAAATTACTATAACCTTTCCTGGACACGAGTGGCTGCCTAGTAATAAACCACGATTTTCCTAATGAACTGACTCGAGACTTGAACCTACTAGTCTTTATTGTGGACATAAACTTTATAGCTTCTACACTATGAAGGTAATGTCTTGTTACGTGTAGAGATAAACCACATTAATATGTCGTTTCACGTTAGTTAGTCACACGCACTTATTAAGGTGACGTGGGTTCATAATTTGCAAAACTGTGCGTGTTTTTGAAAAATTACTATTATTAAAATACTACAGTTTATTCCTCAAAAAATTTACATAAAAATCTTAAGGATTTCCTTCAGACGCTCACATTTTTGGCTCGATAGAAAATAATCACAAACATACCTCTAAATTTGCCTTTATAATACGTATTACTATTTTATACAATCACCTTTTTATACAAAAATTATACCAAAAAATGTATTATCTAAATATCTATCTGTTTTGGCTACAGAAAAAATTATAAATATAATACAAAAAAAATAATAAATAAAACACTGCGAAATATCGTCGAGCACGGCTCCGGGCCTTCCTTCGCTGTTGTATAATATGTGTAATATTTCACTGTGTTTTATTTATTACTTTTTTTGTATTATATTTATTATTTTTTCTGTAGCCAAAACGGATAGATATTTAGATATTACATTTTTTGGTATAATTTTCATATAAAAAGGTGATTGTATAAAATAGTAATACGTATTTTAAAGGCAAATTTAGGCAAAATTAGAGGTATGTTTGTGATTTTTTTCTATCGAGCCAAAAATGCTTAATCGTATTTTGGCTATTGTGGGTGTTTGTAGAAAATTCTTAATATTTTTACGTAAATTTTTTGAGGAATAAACTGTAGTAGTTTAATAACAGTGATTTTTCAAAAACACGCACAGTATTGCAATTTGTGTACCCACGTCGCCTTAAATATGATAGTGTAGAAGTATTTTTTAATTATGTATAATGGTAGGACTTAACTCGAATATTATAACTAAACTATATGTTTAAAGCATAAAAATGTAAGAAATACCTACTTGCCCTGTTGTTCATAAAAAATATCAAACGTTTGCTAAACTTTTTCGAACATTGAAAAGAGAGATAATATTTGTGTGTATTTGTATGTACATTGATGATGATGACAACACATACATATACATTATCACGTCTTTATCTCTAATAGGGTAGACAGAGCATTTTGCGTCTTCCGGCTCTAAGCAGACAGAGCCTAGGGCCGCAAGACCCAAATGCCACTTTTAGCGAGAAGATAGAAAAAAGAATCAAAATAGTGATGGGTTGCTAGCTGCAAACCTTAGGGTTGGGTAACATCTGTCAGCATGGAACAGCATTTTACTATGATACTATCCTTTTCTGTCGCTTAGAACTGTCGATGCTGCCGCATTCCATCGCTCACTCTCACTCTAGCAAATGACGGTTCTGAGCGACAGAAAAGGATAGCAGCATAAGAAAATGCTGTTCCATGCTGACGAATGTGTCCCAACCTAAATTAAGGCCGTACCTGAATTTTCCGGGGTCCAGTGCTACCCCATTTAAAATAAATAATTTCAAAGAAAATTGAGACATTATATCAAATTTTGCTACTATCAAGTCCTAGATAACCCTTCATAGTATTTTATGAACTACTGTTTACAGTTTATAATGAGAACGTTAAGCTTTACTACGCACATTTGCCAAAAGTGGCCGTTTTTCGCAAATGTGCGTAGTAAAGCTTAACGTTCTCACTTTAAACTGTAAACAATAGTTCATAAAATACTTTGAAGGGTTATCTAGGATTTGGTAGTAGCAAAATTTTAAATAATGTCTTCGTTTTCTTTGAAATGATTTATTTTAAATGGGGGCAGCACTGGACCCCGGAAAATTTAGGTACGGCCTTAACATGAACCGCATTTTCGCCCACAAGACAACACATTTACATTAAAAAAAAAATATATTTCAAGGGGATCGTCAAGCAAACGTAGTCGATCTATGGTAATTCAAAGTGATTGAAAATGTCCATGGAAGAACATAACAGGCCCTTGCCGTAGATAAAGATAATGGTTTATGTGTGAGGTTGGATCAACGGGAAATTGAACTATGATGGAATTTATAATGGTAATAGAGTTATTAGTTTTTTCTTAACATTATATTTTTTAATGGATAAACCTATCTTTAATCTAAAAGGTGATGAGATAGCTACCTGTCACTACTAATGATTCCCGTTATCTAGCTATATACCTATATAACGTCTAACAAAATATACTGAAACCATTTTAAGGGTGAATTCAGTCCATGATACTGAACAACTTTCTCCAAGGAACATATATCGAAATATAAAAAAAATTTTTTTGCTTTCCATAGAAACTCGGATCAGCTGATCGGTCAACTTGTATGGGAGGCCAAAAAAATATTTCTCTTATTTCGATATATGTTCCTTGGAGAAAGTTGTTCAGTATCATGGACTGAATTCACGCTTAAAATAGTTTCAGTATATTTTGTTAGATCCTGTATATAAGCTGACTTTTTATCCACCAGCCAAATTTATGGAGCAAGTTCAGTCCATGTAGAGAACTACTTTCCATAAAAACAATTAACGAAAAACTAAAATAAAAGTTCACCTTCTCATACAAATCAGCGCTCAGCCAATTGGATTTTGTATGGGAGGACGAAAATATTTTTATCGATTTTTGATTAATTTTTTTTTATAGAAAGTAGTTCAGTATCATCGACTGAACTTGCTCCAAAAATTTTGCTGGTATTCAAAAAGTTATCCTGTATGTTAACCTAGCAAGGATAAGGACGTAAGAGCCGATAGAGGGCTTCTGAATAATGTCAGCAGGCGATGCTGTTTATTTATTTATTTATTTAATCTTTATTGTCCATCAAATACAAATTGTACAGAACAATAGGCGAACTTAACGCTAAAAGCGTTGTCTACCAGTCAACCTGTTGGCAACCCACCCCTTTTTAATTTTTTCACCTCTACACCTACCATAACGCTTAAAGTGGCCTTTGGATCTTACAGCCCTAGGCTCTATCTACACTGTTAGGTATTAAGATGTAATAGTCTTTAGTCTGCTTTTGACAATAATTGGAAGGAAATGGCTGGGGATCGAATTAGAAAACGACAACACGCCCAACTATGGGACCTAAATGGCTAGAAAAAAAAGTCTTTAGTGAATGCAGGTTTTTATATCTCTCTCTTGTGTCAATAACCAAATCTTCTACAGCTCCGTTCAGCTTCTGTCGAGCTTCCTTTCGTGTAAGTGACCAACGCTAGTGTCAGATCCTAAAGGCTCAACTGCCATACAATGATGATATAGATGAATAGAATAGAATGATACAGATAGAGATAATATATCGCACTTTTTCTTCTTCATCCAAGCGCGTTCCCGGTTGCATCCGCAGCTGTGCTGCTTTGGAGCCCGGGGTGCGCCGGTTGGAACAACCGATGGAGCCCCATCGGTTGTTCCAACTCGGCCGTAAAGGGAAAATCTACCTACACTATCGACTGTGTGTGTTGTCACCTTATCATTGTCTTTATATTTATTGTGTTGTGTTGAAATAAATAATATTCTATTCTATATATTTATATTTATTTAATATATATTTTTTATTTTTTTATAAATAAATAAATATATAAGGACAAATCACACTGATTAAGCTAGCCCCAAAGTAAGTTTTAAACTTGTGTTATGGGATACTAACTCAACGACACTATATTTTATGATAAATACATATATAGATAAACACCCAAGACCCAGGGAAATTTGAAAAAGGCCATTTTCCAACTTGCCTTGGCTGGGAATCGAACCCAGAACCTCCGAATTAGCGGTCTAGCGTGTTAACCATTACGCCACGGAGGTTGTCAAATACGGACAAATCACACTGATTTAGCTAGCCCCAAAGCACTGGTATGACTCTCCATAGATTCAGAGTAACATATATACCTACTACTACTACAAACGAAACAATTTATCTGTACACACGTCGATGTGTGAGTTTTATACTTAGGGTCGCACCGCAGAATTAATTTAATACTTACCTACTAACGATTTCGATATATTTACGATTATATCTTTCTATACCGGGAGATTTGCGAACACTATGACGTAAAAAATATTCTGTTTTATATGTTACAGAAAAGTCGGAAACAGCTACATAATTTCACTTCACAAATATTTTTTATTATGTCCATTGTCCATTTCACCATTAGTTCACTTTACTGATTATTATTGAGTCATTTATAATGTAACGCACTAAATTTACTAATTTACTATTGTAATATAGTAATTTGCATATTCGGCGCAAAACTATACGGTATTTATTTGAAAAAATTCAATAAAAATAAACAAATGTTTATCTTATCACGCTTCTACGCACGGCTTGTCCAGTTGTCATTGTCAACAATGGCATTATAGCACTACACTATAACCCGCGGAAATCTACTTGGCATCTGCGTTTATGTGATTAACTGTGAGCGAGAAGCATATGTATTTTTACCGGTTTATACTGCTGTCGATTGATAATCCCTCTCGCTCTTGTCTTCTTCGCCAATGCGAGAGAGCGAGAAGGGTATATATATCAAGATGGTTGCTGGGTAATAACGTGAAATTATATTGTTGCTTTGCTACCTGTTTTTATATTTTGGAAATCTATGAAATATGTGTTCTTTGTTGTAATCGGTGGATAAACAATTATTATATGCGCATCTTCTCACCATGATGGTTACTATTGATTGACAGTTCTCAAGATAAGGTACGTCGTGTATTGCGTGCACTTTCTGTACCTTTCTGTGCTCTAAACCCTAGTTTAGAGCACAGAAAGGTACAGAAAGTGCGGGGACGCCAATTTGCGGGAGACGCTGTGAGATTCCATTCTGTTTGACTCTTATGTATTCTGTGCCCAAAGTATGTTCGAGACTTGTGTGTGTTAGGATACTCACTCAACGATATTATATTTTATAACAAATACATAGATAAACATACGGGGATCGAACCTGGGACCTCCGGTTTGACAGTCTGGCATGATGACCACTAGGCCACGAATATACCGTTAGAGCAAATGATTAGTACACTGTAAATTCATATAGCAAGTACCATGCAATTTGCACAATTTTACTATAGTCATATATCCCGGTGCAAGGGGCATGGCCAACAAATTATTGGCTTTTAAAATCACACTTCGACTCGCATATTACAAGCTCGCCGAGTGCTAAATTATAATTAATCGGATGGACTTCGAACGTGGCCCGAAAGTGTTGTGTGAATTTTAGTTCTCCGTTATTCAAATGAGATGTTGTCTAACTTTGGTCCAAAGTGAAGCTGTGATGGAATGATAGTTAATGAGTAGAATATTTTTTGCAGATTAATTATGGAAATGAATAAGGAAATAAAACGATAATCAGTCCAATAGTAGATAGGTACCTAAACAAATTTTTTTTCTTTTTCAAAATGTGACAAAAAGTCGTAGAAAAATAAATTATTACATAAAAGTTAAGAAAGGTTGATATAAAGTTTGCAACAGAAGCATTTTGATTTTTCAGACTATATGCCTGAATCAATTTAGTGTTAACTTCAAAATTGTAAAAAAAAAACGAATTCTCGCTGTCTCATCTCAGCGTATTCCCAGTTGCATCCTTAGCTGTAATGCTGTGAAGCCTGGTTTCCCCTTTCTGGCTTTTTCTTCTCCACTTCTTCAGCGGTTTTGAGCATCTTTGATTGTAAGACAATTGGCACGCATTTCAACCTTGACGACCTTAAGCCAGCATCTCTTGGGTCTACTATGTCTACCAGTTCATAAAAAACAATACTATACGTAATTATATACAAATGCGGACAGGGTTAGAAATATCGTGCTACCTATATTACTACATTATATACTCATATTTGTGATTTCGGCTAAGATAAGAGATACTGATCTAATTACTAATTTTCTAGTAGTCAATATTGGTCTCAAGCCATCACGACCCTCATTAATAGATAATAATTGATTGGGGCGAGATATAAGTTCGGGCCAAGGTAATGTGGGACAATGCATAAATAAGCAGTTTTATGACTCTAAATTCTGACCCTCGGACCCCTGGACCCCGCTGGACCCTTGGTTTTGATTAGGAACAAGTTTATGATTAGAGAAAGTGCAATTTAATGATCGAACAGGGTAATATTCTTGAGTATTTTATTGATTGGTTCGGACATATTTATGTAATGTGTATTCATATAGGTATGTTTGTTTTTTTTATTAAAATGTTTATATAAATATTTCGCCATCGATTGATATGATAATCGGATAGAATTTATTTTAATATTTATTGTGTACTATAAGAGATTATTAAAAAATTTCGTTATCCCTTTTCTGGTTTTTACACACAACTAGTACGTTTACATTCTTCAAGAAACAAAGGCAAATACGAATTTAAATTTTCCCATACAAGCGTGTATTAGCTTGTATAGAAAAATAAAACTTTTGTGTTGATATTTGACGACCTCCGTGGCGTAATGGCTCGCTAGTATACTCCATTCCGGAGGTTCCATATACATTTCTAGAGGTGCTAGCTGTGGCGCTAGTGTTATAGAGATACAGATATTCCTACAGCTGCCATTGTACTTTTTATCTTCGCGCATGTCTTGAGAAATCGCAAGGGGTATGTCTGGCCACCCCGCCCACACGTCGTTGTGACGTATGAGGCCACCCTTTCTGTCAATCGCGGGTTTTCACGATTTACCCCATACTCCCTGAACGTTATCGATAGATCTGAACAGACATAAAGGATTTACGCTATTTAAACTTCAGTGTCTGGTCATAGTGGTGTGACTTGAAATAAAAAGAGTAAATTATTTAGGAAATAATGAAAAGTAAAAATAAAATAAGGAAATTAAAAGTTTCCAAATCCCTACTACAGTATTGTAACACAAGAGCGTAATCACTGTAATTAATTCAAAATAAAGTTGTGTGTATTTACCTGTTTTAAAACTTTTGTAAACTGTGGTCGCCATTGTATTAATTTAAAAAAAAAATTATTCTATGTCCAGCCAGCATATGACGAATAAAATTGTTACTCTATATCTGGGGCACCTGTATATACATATTGCCTGTATGGCAATGTAAAATTCAGATTGATTTTCACAAAATTGGCAATGTAGGTACTTATTTGAAAGTATAGTTTGAAATAGGTATAGATCAGTCTGGTGTTTGCTGTGCTAATGTCTAGACTGATGGTGGCGTCGTAAGTCTGGTCGCTGCGATTCCCTTTAATATGGTTGAGTTCAGCGATCCACGCGTCAATTCGTGAACGGGTTGCCATCGCCAGTAGGGACTGGTCAGCTCGGCTCCGTTTTTTAAGACTACTCAGTGTTATATAGGGTCTAACAAAATATACTGAAACTATTTTAAGGCTAGATTCTGTCCATGATACTGAACAACTTTCCCCAAGGAACATATATCGAAATACGAAAAATAATTTATGGCCTGCCATACAAGTTGACCGATCAGCTGATAGAGTCTGTATGGAGAGTCAAAAATAATTTTTCATATTTTGATATATGTTCCTTGGAGAAAGTTGTTCAGTATCATGGACTGAATCAACCTTTAAAATAGTTTCAGTATATTTTGTTAGACGTTTATATTGTGATAACACAACACTGTATTAGGTCCTTACATATGAAATTGCCGATTTTCAATACTGGCAACTTTAAAATCAAATATCTTGCGTTTCATTAGGAATTCCAAATTCAAATTTATTTCGAAATAAAGTCAGAAAAATATTGTTTTAAAATTCGTATTTCATTTGTTTTAACATCATTTGTTTGAGTTTCAACATTGCTATAACAACAACTATGGACAAATTGAAAATTCGCGGTATTTACGAATACGAGTTCCACCGTGGCACCAGTGCTGCAGAAACGACTCGAAGAATTAACGACGTGTATGGACCAGGCACCGCTAACGAACGAACGGTGCGTTTTTGGTTTCAACGTTTCCGTTCTGGAAATTTCGATTTACACAATGAGCCTCGTGGACGACCTGGTACTCAAGTGAATAACGAAGAATTGAAGGCGATAGTGGAAGCGGATCCATCTTAAACCACTTCTGAATTAGCAGCAGCCTTCGGCGTAAGTGACAAAACGATACTTATCCACTTGCGCCAAATCGGAAAAATAAAAAAACTCGAAAAGTGGGTACCGCACGAATTGACTGAAGCAAACCAACAAACACGCGTTGCTTGCTGCGTTTCTTTGCTTAATCGCCACAATAATAAGGGGATTTTGAACCGTATCGTGACTTGTGATGAGAAATGGATCCTGTACGACAATCGGAAGCGATCATCACAATGGCTTGACCCTGGAGAACCGGCAAAACCTTGCCCTAAGCGAAAACTGACCAAAAAGAAGATTCTGGTTAGTGTTTGGTGGACCAGTGCTGGTGTTATCCACTACAGCTTCTTGAGATCAGGCCAGACGATTACTGCAGACTTGTATTGCCAACAATTGCAAAAAATGATGGAAAAGCTCGCCATTAAACAACCGAGACTGATGAATTGCTCTAGCCCACTGCTCCTTCAGAATAACGCTAGACCACACACTGCACATCAAACGATCGCCAAGTTAGAGGAGCTGCGACTGGAACCTCTGCGTCACCCACCATACTCTCCAGATCTTGCCCCAACCGATTACCACTTTTTTCAAAATTTGGATAACTTTTTACAAGGAAAAAATTTCAAATCTGATGAGGCAGTCAAACCCGCCTTCAAACAGTTCATAGACTCTCGCTCCCAGGATTTTTTTCCCAAAGGTATCAATGATCTGCCTATAAAATGGCGGAAGTGTATCGATAACAACGGCGCATACTTCGATTGATTAAATAATAGTTTCATTAAAAAAAACTTGTTTCACTTTTTTGATACTGAACGGCAATTTCATTAATATTAGGCTTAATATCTTTGTAAATTGACGAAGACTTTATGGCGCGTAGGCGACCAATACTGTGTAAATGAGTTTCTTTCGGCGTTTCATCTCAGCAGTTGTCGTTGCGAAACGGTTACTATCGGTACCTTTTTAAAAATAAAAATAAATATAAAAGCGTCGGATGATTTCATTTTACGCATATAATAAGTAAGGATATGTTCAAACTGCGCCTTTGCTAGCTTCTCACTATACTACGCTTATTAATCAACTTCAACAATGACTAGAAAATTCAGCATTGTTCAACGTTTTATCATTTGCGTTTACGACTTGACACTATTTGGGCCCACGCTACGAGGCTCGTTTGAACGGTCGAGTCACTTCGACTATACTATGACTATGGCCGCAACTGTCACAATGGCCGCAAGCTAGTGATGTGCCGTTCCCGTTCCCCGGATTCCCGGGAACGTTCCCAATAAATGGAAATATCAGGGAAAGTTGTAATTTTATTAATCAGACATATTTTTTATCACTGTTAATATATATTACTAGCGTAAATACTTCATTTGGTATGGTTATAATACAAAAACATATATCCAATATTCGGTTACATTCCTCAGAAAGACAGGAACGTTCCCTTTTTTCCGGGAACGTTCCCTGGGAATTTGGGAACGTTCCCGGGAACGGCACGTCACTAGTCGCAACCGCTTGCGTCAGACGCATAGGAAGTCGAGACGCGCGATGTTGCGCGCACTTTTGAAGAAATATAGAACTTGTTTTCTACACAATAATATACAATTTTTTTGTTAAAGCCCGCTGCGCCCCCATCACGCTAAAAGTGGCCTTTGAGTCGGGCCTTAGGCTCTGCTTACCCCGTAAGGGATAAAGACGTGATAGTATATTAATATACTACGGCTTAAGATGGGTGTGAACATAAACGTAGTATTATCCGGCTAAACTTAGGTTAGGTAAGATTAAACCTAGGTTTAGTCGGCTAATCCTAGTTTTATGTTTACATCTATCTATAAACATATGTAAACTTACTAAACAAAGTATTTCTACTTACCATTTAGTAACAAGACTCTTTCAAACGAGGCTCAACAACTGCGAAGAACTGCTTTTCGACCGATTATCACAAAACGTGGGCGCGACGTCATCAAACATGCTTATCGAATGTTCTTACATTCACACCTCAGTTTAGGGTTTCGCAATGTTAGAAGGGAAGTTGGCTTGCCTTCTATAGCGACGGAAAAGTCAAGGGATAAGTCAAGGCTCGGAGGTCGGATCTTGTATTGTTAAGGGCATATTAGCATTGCGTGTTTGTTGATCGATGCGGTGAGATAGATCTTCGTTGAGATAACTCTCAAAGCTTTTGTACTTAAAAATTGTTTATTACGTATTGATAATATTGATTTGACTTAAGGTCCTGAGTCAGGTGGGGCAGGGGGCTTCAACAGTGTTTCTCCATTGCAATCGGTCTTTGGCTACGCGCTTTACTTTGGGGCAGATTAGCCCGATTGTCTTTATCTCCGTAGCCACAGTGCGCCGCCAGATCTGCTTGGGATGGCCTAATTTCCGTTTACCCTAGGGAGTCCACTCTAGTGCTTGCCTCGAGATATGTGTGGGCTCTCTCCTGAGAGTATAGCCTGTCCATGTCCATTTGCGACGCATAATCTGCTTGTAAATTGGCATTTCCTCAGGATCTTCTCAGGTCAGAAGCAAGCAAGCAGCGGTTGATGAAAACCTAGATCGGCTATTGCTAATGTTACGTGTTGGTAATGTTGACGTAGTAAGAGGCGACTAAAGGTCCTTTACAGCCAGCTAAGTCCACTGCTGCACTGAAAACCTACCCAATAAAGGGCAGATTTGCACATAGTCACCACACTGGGCAGGCGGGCTGGTGATCTCAGCGAATGGTGTAAAGTCTTTGTACAGACATCGCTTCCAGTTCCAATAATGTTTCCCTTAGTAGGCGACTAACGACACCCATTGGAGGGGAAAGGGGTGTTGCAAAATCATGTTCTACTCTACTATTACCACACGACTAAGGGACAGACAGACGATCGAGAGCGTGCTAATGACATTTATCCTTAAGGGGGCAGACAGAGCCTTTTGAATCTTGCGGCTCTAAGCAGATAGAGCACAGGACTGCAAGACCCAAGGGACATTTTCAGCATGATAATGGGCGAGAAGGTGGAAAAAGGAATCAAGTAGTGATAAGTTGCTAGCATGATTTGCCTTGACTGGGTTTTACGATCTGTCCGGGAAGAGATGCAGCTGCTACATTCTTAGATTTTCTTTTCTCCCAGATCAGCATGGGACGTCCGTTACAACCTCATGTTTATTGAAGAAAGCCCAGATTTCGTTAAGCAAAATGGAGATTTCGAAACACATCAAGGCCTATTTATTATACGATCTAAAGCCATAATTTTGATGTAAATAAGTCTCTATTGTTCAATACTCAGCAGTGACATGGATTGACACCCACGCGGGAACAGATGGTACTTATCATGTACCTATTACCTATTATAAAAGATTAATGGCGGGTTGTCGAAAGGTTGACTGTTTTGTGACTGTTCATTGGAAACGGGAACATTAGTACTTAGGTAAATGATGATGTTATGATTTCGTAAATCTTCCATTTTAGTTAAGGCAACGTGGGTTCACAATTTGCAATACTGTGCGTGTTTTGAAAAATCACTGTTATTAAACTACTACAGTTTATTCCACAAAAAAATTACATAAAAATCTTAAGGATTTTCTACAGACGCCCACAATAGCAAAAACACGATTAAGCATTTTTGGCTCGATAAAAAAAAATCACAAACATATCTCTAATTTTCCTAAATTTGCCTTAAAAAAGTAATATGTATTATACATATTACTTTTTTATATGAAAATTATACCTAAAAATGTATTATTTAAATATCTATAATTTTTTGCTACAAAAAAAAAAAAGAATAAATATTATACTAAAAAAATTATAAATAAAACACTGTTAAATATCGTCGAGCACGGCACGGAACATTTTTTGGTATAAATTTCATATAAAAATGTGATTTTATAAAATAGTAATATGTATTATAAAGGCAAATTTAGGCAAATTAAGAGGTATGTTTGTGATTTTTTTCTATCTAGCCAAAAATGTTCAATTGTGTTTTGGCTATTGTGGGGGTGTCTGTAGAAAATCCTTGAGATTTTTACGCAAACTTTTTGAGGAATAAATTGTAGTAGTTTAATAACAGTGATTTTTTTAAAACACGCACGGTATTGCAAATTGTGAACCCATGTCACCTTAAATCATTTTAGAAACTAGATCCTTGGCTTAGCGGTCCGTAAGAGTTTTGTCGCGTGAGTTTTAAAGTATAATGTCAATATCTAACAAAATATATTAAAACTATTTGCAGGGAGAATTCAGTCCATGCTACTGAACAACTTTCCCCAAGGAACACATATCGAAATATAAAAAAATATGTATAAAATTTTCCTTTTCCTAGGACATTTAGTAAGTTGGTCAGCTATAATTCTTTAATTTGTAAGCCCTACTTAGCTCTGATAGTTTTTCTTTTAACTTCATTATATATACTACTTACTGCCGTGAATTTTTTCACGTGTCCATGTTCATGTATCCCATACATGAACATGGACACGTGAAAAAATTATCGCTATCCTAAAAAAAGGTTCCTTGTTTACTACAGAACCCTAAAAATGCTTATTTTAGTTAAAATCGGGGATAAGTAGATATGACTAGTTCATAATTTATCCATTAAAACATCGCCAAATTAGTAGTTTCTAAGCTACTGAATCATGAATCTCTTTCAAATATTTGTTAAGGTAAAGTAGAAACTTTATCAGTTGAATCATACAAAACAAAGGCACTCCATACAACGCCATGTAAAACATAATGTCATACACAGATATGCAGAATCGCATGTTATTCCATTATATGAGATCGCGCCGAGCTTAATCAGAAATAAGGTATCGCGGTCACTGATACAATCTATTAGACCGAGATAATACGGCATATTACAAATGTCAAATGATCATTTTCTATTGTCAGCCTTATGATATACTCCTTATGAAAAGCGAATAATTCTGGTAAATATTTCCAGCGGCACATCACTAAACGCGGGCTCGGAGTTAAAGACGTTTATCATATCACTTTTGGAATATAATAGATATACGTGAAAGTCCTGGTAACCCGGGAAATAAATTTCATAATATTAAAAAAAAATATTTCATCTCCCACACAAAATGAACCAATTCTATGTCATGGATTGATGATTGTATGCCTTCATTTAAAGGATTGATTTGCCTTTATGAAATATAGATTACATAGACGGCGAGAGAAAATGGCAGTTTGACAATGCGCCGTGTTATTGCGGTCGAGTTGGTAATATTACGTTTTAAAACAACCCTTTTTAAAAACACCCATACTCTATCACTGATGTATCTTTGTCCCTAATGGGGCAGACAAAGCATTATGGGTTTCGAGGCTCTAAGCAAACAGAACCCAGGGTCGAAAGACATGATAGTATGGAATCCACGTGATGGTGGGTAAGAAGGTGGAAAAGTTATCAAAATAATTATAGGTTACTAGTTTAGCAGTAAGTGTTTTCTTTTCTCTCAGGGCAGAATGGATCTACACTTAAGGCCGTACCTAAATTTTCCGGGGTCCAGTGCTGCCCCCACTGCACTGGATCCCGGAAAATTCAGGTACGGCCTTAACCCGGTAATTCCCATAGCTAAGAGATGCAAGCACTGTCTAACCCGTAAGGGATAAAAAGTTAAATCTATATGAAATGAAGTCGAATTATGGAGTGCAATATGATGTTCAGTGTCCGTTAATCTTAAAGTACAGAGTACAGAGTAGTAACGAGTGTGTCTCCACCCACATGGTACACCGGTATTCTCGATAAATCACAGAACCGTGAGAACCCGGTGAGAACCAATCGGGAACATTCATTAGCATATGGCATTCAATCTTAGATGCACACTTGGGGAATTTAAGTTCGGAAAAATCGACGGCGGAGTTTACGCTTCACAGTTTTCTGAATTGGACAAGTCAGAAGTTTTGTCTACCTATGTTGTGCAAGTACCTTATCGTTATAACTTGTCTTTTTTAAAATGTTTATGAGAAAGAGTATTAGAACTTACCCTAGGACACCTATGGCTATTACTATATTTTCATCATGCCAGTTCGGGTATCCCGCAACCCTGTCGATGTGAAAAGCGTCATCACTAGAGTAAAAATCACGTTTTTGGATTATCTAAGAATTATGTTATACTTTAAAGAGTAATGTGATTACTTTTGTTATTTATTTATTTTATTTTCTTTGGAAGATTTACAGCATTACTACTATATAAACTTATATCTAAACTTTTTAATTATATTTGGTAAGTTTGCATGTAATATTGGCTAAATGTATCGCCACACCCAAACTGGGTAAATGTTTTACTGCAGCAATATTTGTCATTTGATATGCAACATGTTAGCGATGAATAAATGAAATGTTAAAATTTAAGTGCTGTATGTAGGCCGAATTTCAGCCAGTATTTTTCGGCAGGTGTGTTCCTCAACTTACAACTGAAAACAGCGGTATTATCACGAGATGTCGATTTCGTTAGATTTCGGTATACCGAAAAACCATGCTCTCAATCGAAGAGACATATATCAAAATGAGTTTATCTATTTTATTATTATAATGCAGACCTCCTGTGGATCTATGGCCACGAATTTTCAATTACTATATTTTATGATTATTAGCAAGTTTGTATCGTTATTCTTATTCGTTTCCATTTATAGTTTAGTTATGCTTTTTTATTTGTGACAGTTACCAATTGTCTTCTAGTGATTCTAATAATAATGTGTAATAAAATAAAATGTTAGGAAACTATTTCGTAAAAAAATAATATCTAGATCTTGTTGATGATGAGGAAATTCGTCAGAGTGGCTCGAAGTCACGGTAGCACAATTGGAAATGCACTAACAGTACAGATGTGAGGGGCGTGAGTTCAAATCTCACTCGTGGCGAAATAATTCATCACATATTTTAATTTAGATATTGTTCGGAGCATTTCATTTTATTATACAGCATTACAACTGTATAAATCAATAAATAATATCTAGATATTGTTTTTTTTTTATGAAATCAATAACATTATGCTCAAAATTTAGAAACTTATTTTTAAGTTTTTTGTTCTTATTATCATCACAATTTTCGGATTGCGACAACTCACTGCTCTGGGTACCACCCACCCACAAGGTGGTCAGACAATCTGACTAAGGTCGCTGGAAAGCGCTGGACGCAGGCCGCTCTAGATCGGTCATTTTGGAAATCCCTGGGAGAGGCCTATGTCCAGCAGTAGACGTTATGCGGCTGAAATGATGATGATGACTGCTCTGGGTCTAGGCCCTCCTTTTTAGCGCCATTTTCTACGGTCCTGTGCCAGTCTCATTAACAACTTTTTCGTCAACAATAAGGAGCGTGGTGACCTACTGCCTTCGACGATACCACTTACGGTCGGTCGGTTCTGAAGTCTTTTTCTGCTGTGTACGCGTTGATAGCGCTTTCGCAAGGTAAGTAATCCTAGACGTGGTCCGTACTTGGATCGGTGACCACAAGTGGCTTGTTCTTCTCATGTCAAAAGCTCAAAATGTGATCACATTTTTTCCCTCCAGAAGGTTGCCACTACATGATAAGTGGCAAAAAAATCTTGAGCACTTCCGTGCTTCGGAAGACTTAAGAAGAATTAAGCCATTTTGTCCCGGTTATCATCTTTGTAGGGCAGCCGTCAAGCTATGTCAGATGCCTTGAGGCAACTTGAAAAATCTGACACAAGTGATGGCCATTTACACACTCGAAAAATATACAACCTCATAATATTATGTGTGTATGTAACGACACCTGTCAAGGTAAAATCCATCAAGCTATAATTTAAGTTTCAGAGCGTGCCAAAGAAATATACATACATACATACATACGAGAATACTCGATAAACATAACCTTCTTTCTGGCGCAGTCGAGTTACAATTCTGTTCCCACCTCACTTCATTATAAGGAGCAAGCGTCATACCGAACCTCAAGTATTAAGCCAATTATAAATTTCATATGAAATCGCCTCTCAAGAGCTGGCGGAAAATTGGGAACATGCACTATCTAGGGATCAGGCAGAGAGCCGGATTCACTGTCACCTCGAGAATCGAGTGAGTACGCGGTGAGTATGCGGTGAGTACTTCGTGAGTATTGGTGAGATCACACCGAGGGCTCACGAGTCACGAGGGTCGAGGATGTAAGAGCACTCGAGTTTCGCGATAGACGGGTAGTGATTTTAGAATATCTTGAGGTAAAATGTGGTCCATAAATAGGGTTTCAGGGGTTATATTGTAGGGAAAAGGTATACTTACCCTTTGTATTAAATTTTGATATTACGTACATTATTCGATTTTTCTTTTATAAATTAATTTTTAATTTTGATATTGTTCCGAGCTTTATAATGCTGCATAAATCATTTTTTTCTGTTAGAGTTGGCTCTGCCTGTTATATTTTTAGCAAATAAAAATTATTTCACACATTTCTGACCAATTCTCAAAAATATATGAAATTTTAAAAAGTTTTATGAAGACATGTTTAGTTGTGTAAGTTTAGTTGTGGTAGAGCCACGCTACCGGCAAAACTCAGTTTTGCTAGTAGCATGAATAGGCCGGCTCGTCCGGGGAAGTACCACACTCTCACAGAAAATCGACGTCTGAGTAGTAGCTTCACCGCTACTATGCTTCATTCGGTGAGTGAGAGAGCCGGAATATAAAAACAAAATTACGAGTATTAGACATCATATCATCAATATTAGGATTGCTCATTTAAAAGAATTTAGTTCTTTATTTTTTTGGTCCAAAACATGAACTAAGTTGATGGTGTTACAGTAAACAAGCGGCAGATTGGTCATTCCCCGATGCGAGGTCACGCGCGGGCCTGACTCCGCACTCATCGCCTCCCTACCACCCTCCCTGAGCTTCAAAAATATGATAAAGAAAGCAATGTTTTGAAGGTGGTATGTAGTGAAGCCTGAAAATAACTAAGGAAAATGTGAAACAAAATACTTACGTTGCTCTTTTGATATTAGAAATAAATGTACTAGAGTTGTTATTTTGAAATAGTCTATGATATATATATATATATATACTTTGTATAATTTGATTTTGTATAATGGAGGTTACTATGCATCGGTAGCGAGGAGAAAAGGGAAAATAATATTAAATTGGAAACCAGATTTGAGACTTTTGACTACAAAAATGACAAATTTTCTATTTAATTTCACTAAAATAGCTTTGCTAACAAAGCTGTTTTAGTGAAACCACAGTCTGTACAAGATCACTATAGTATAATTAAATTAAAATAACAAGTAAAAAACAAAAAAAAATCGGCATTTCCATACAAAAGTATGCAGCCGCCCAGGAAATTTGTATGTAAATGTCGTTTTCAACTGTAATTTTAATTTCATTGTACATAAGTGATCTAGTCAAGCCCGTGGTTCGATTTATTACGGATATCTCCCTTTCACGTTGTATAATGCTAAAGCAAACTTTCCCCTTCGTAGAATAAAGTCTAGTGTGCCTCTCAAATTCAATTATAAATGTCAATAAAAAAAAAATGATTGAAATCCGTCAATAAATGACCTGTAAACGAGAACAGACAGACGCACAAAAGCATTTTTGGCCATTCTCTCTGAGACGCTTCGCTCGCTCGCTCAATAAATGTAAATAAGTGTGTGTTAGTGATCATTGAAATACCAGAGAGTATCAAAGTACTTACGCCACATTTTAAGTAAGTATCAGTACAGGTTGCCGAGGAATAATCATATAAATAAATAAATATATAGGGACAAATCACACTGATTAAGCTAGCCCCAAAGTAAGTTTTCTTTAAACTTGTGTTATGGAATACTAACTCAACGATACTATATTTTATGATAAATACATATATAAACAAAGACCCAGGACAATTTGAAAAAGGCCATTTTCCAACTTGCCCTGGCTGGGGATCGAACCCAGAACCTCCGGATTAGCGGTCTAGCTTGTTAACCATTACGCAACGGAGGTCGACAAATATGGGTATGGGTATAATATTGAAATAAATATTATGCGCTCGGACGAAACCACAGGGATAAGCGACTTGTAAACTTTTTGTACAAAGTTTTCTTGCTAATTTTTTATGCTACTTTTTAAACTTCCAGCAACAACTAATTTCTTATCTAATCTTACCTAAATTACTACTAATTGAAATCATCAACACTCCCTCTACACTGCTTAATATTCAAAATATGATCGAAGATTACACATACCCACGTCCGGTTTGTAAGCGAGAAGTTATTGCTTTGGACCACTTAATTACAAGTATTATTTAGAAGATTAGTCACAATGACGATAAATGGCTTTAATTTTTCGATGACGGCTCTTCCTGCTATTTTTTTAAGTTAACTGTGTAACTTTCTAACGTGAGGTGATGTCATCGCTTTATTTAGTAAAGTATTCAAAACTTTTTGTAACTGGTTTGAGAAACTTTGTTTTTAATTTTTTTAAAAGAAATTCTGTTTATACCTAATACTTAAAATTCAAGTACAATTATTAAAATCGAAAGAAAAAAAAACAATTTTGCCTACTGATCAAAAACTTCAGTACAAAAATGGGAACCAATAATGAAAATCTAAATAAAACCAAACGCATGTTTTAGTACGAAGTGAGCACAATTACTTTATAAATCCCTTATAAATAGGACTACTCCTGCCTTTAAGGCGAAGATATAGGCAAATGGCCTTGAAGTGTGAAATAAATTGTTAACTCGTAAATATGGAAATAATTTCCATATTGCTCTTCGTCATGCACTAGATAGCCCTTTAAATTATTTTATGAACTGCCGTTGAAACTATTATTAGTGATCCGTTTAGCTTTAAAACTTGCCGTGGCCACTTTTGGCGGAAGCAAGTTTTAAAGCTAGACGGACTAATGTAAATACTTTCAACGGTAGTTCATAAAATAATTTAAAGGGCTATCTAGTGCATGACGAAGAGCAATATGGAAATTATCTCCATATTTACGAGTTAATAATTTATTTCAAGTGAGGGCGCCACTTCAAGGTCATTTGCCTATACCTCCACCTTAATATAGAACAGGCTCCCTGTCGCATGTATTATATTATATATATATAAACCTACATTACCACTGACTGACTCACTGATTGACATAGTTGTTTGACCTGTTCCCGGGTGGGTGAGGTAATGATTGATGTATGGTCGTGTAGAGGGTGCTCCAGTGAGTACCAGAAAAATCGGACATGTTGAAGATCATCAGATCTTAATGTGGACAAGGTACAGCCTGCAAAAATGGTTAGGGTTAGGGGTGTGATTTTTTTTCCAAAATGTAGGGGGTTGTAAGCAATTTGACGAATGTCATTTGTTTTTTAATTTTTTTCAAAATCCAAGATGGCCGCCATACAAGGACAATTTCCGAGTGTGTACCGCGAGACCGTAGGTCGAGCGGAAAGCGAGGCCGCAGGCCGAGCTGCGTGGCGAGGGTGACGCCCGAGCCCCTCTTGACCTCCCCCCCTCCCCCAGAACCCCTCCCCCCTCCCCCAGAACCCCTCCCCCCTCAAGTTTCTAAGCGAAGCCAGAGGCCAAAGGCCGAAAACTAAGCTTCCCGCGAGGCCGCAGGCCGAGCTGCGTGGCGAGGGCAAAGCCCAATTCCCTCCTGGCCTCCCCCCTCCCCCAGAACCACCCCCCCAAGTCCCTAAGCGAAGCCTGAGGCCAAAGGCTGAAAACTAAGCTCCCAGTGAGGCCGAAGGCCGAGCTGCGTGGCGAGGGCGAAGCCCGAGCTCCTCCTGACCTCCCCCCTCCCCCAGAACCCCCCCCCCCCAAGTCACTAAGCGAAGCCTGAGGCCTAAGGCCGAAGGCTGAGCTCCGCCGCGAGGCGAGGCCGTAGGCCGAGCCACTCCCGCGAAGCGCTGAGCGTTTTTTTTTAAATTTTCCAAGATGGCCGCCAATACTCGACTGCTTCCAATTTGACTGAAATTCAAAATTTAAAGGTCTTTTACGCCGAGGAATCCAAATCTGACATTTTTTTTGGAATACAAGATGGCGTCTGGATTTTAAATTTTTTAACTTTATTCGTTCAAAACGTCCTACTGGAACAACGAAGGGGTCTGAAATTTTGTATGATGGAGTAAAGCACCCCGCCGAACTCAAAATTGCAAACAGAATTTGATTCCAAGATGGCGGCCTGTATACGTTTTTATTTTTTTTACACTGACTTTAGCACCTTACCTATTCTCTCAACTGGAAATAAGACGCCAACCAACTTCAACAGCTGCACGAAAAACCGCGGGCTGCTTGCAGCCCGCGCAGCGCCTGAAAAGCTAGTTATATATATATAAACCTACATTACCACTGACTGACTCACTGATTGACATAGTTGTTTGACCTGTTCCCGGGTGGGTGAGGTAATGATTGATGTATGGTCGTGTAGAGGGTGCTCCAGTGAGTACCAGAAAAATCGGACATGTTGAAGATCATCAGATCTTAATGTGGACAAGGTACAGCCTGCAAAAATGGTTAGGGTTAGGGGTGTGATTTTTTTTCCAAAATGTAGGGGGTTGTAAGCAATTTGACGACTGTCATTTGTTTTTTATTTTTTTTCAAAATCCAAGATGGCCGCCATACAAGGACAATTTCCGAGTGTGTACCGCGAGACCGTAGGTCGAGCGGAAAGCGAGGCCGCAGGCCGAGCTGCGTGGCCAGGGTGAAGGCTAAGCCCCTCTTGACCTCCCCCCTCCCCCCAGAATCCCCCCCCCCCCCCAAGTGTTTTAGCGAAGCCTAAGGCCAAAGGCCAAACACAGATCTCTTCCGCGAGGCCGTAGGCCGAGCTGCGTAGCGAGGGCTAAGCCCGAGCCCCCCCTGATCTCCCCCTCCCCCAGAACCCCCCCTCAAGTTACTAAGCGAAGCCTGAGGCCGAAGGCCGAAGGCTAAGCTCCCCCGCGAGGCCGCAGGCCGAGCTGCGTGGCGAGGCCGTAGGCCGAGCCACTCCCACCAAGCGATGAGCGTTTTTTTTTAATTTTCCAAGATGGCCGCCAACAGTCGATTGCTTCCGATTTGACTGAAATTCAGTATGCAAGGGTTTTTTGGATCGCGGAAACCAAATCTGAAATTTTTTTTTGGAATCCAAGATGGCGTCTGGCTTTTAATTTTTTTTTTAATTTATTCGTTCATAACGTCCTACTTAAACAAAGATGGGGTCTGAAATTTTGTATGCTAGGGTAAAGCACCCCGCGGTATTCAAAACTGCAAACAAAATTTGATTCCAAGATGGCCGCCCGTATACTTTTTTATTTTTTTTATACTGACTTTAGCACCTTACCTATTCTCTCAGCTGGAAATAAGATTCCAACTAACTTCAACAGCTGCACGAAAAGCTAGTTATAATATATAAACCTACATTACCACTGACTGACTCACTGATTGACATAGTTGTTTGACCTGTTCCCGGGTGGGTGGGGTAATGATTGATGTATGGTCGTGTAGAGGATGCTCCAGTGAGTACCAGAAAAATCTGACATGTTGAAGATCATCAGATCTTAATGTGGACGAGGTACGGCCTGCAAAAACGGTTAGGGTTAGGGGTGTGATTTTTTTTGAACGGCCGAAAACTAAGCTCCCCGCGAGGCCGAAGGCCGAGCTGCGTAGCGAGGGCGAAGCCCGAGCCCCTCCTGACCTCCCCCCTCACCCTGAACCCCCCCCCCCCCCAAGTCACTAAGCGAAGCCTGAGGCCGAAGGCCGAAGGCTGAGCTGTACCGCGAGGCCGCAGGCCGAGCTGCGTGGCGAGGCCGTAGGCCGAGCCACTCCCACCAAGCGCTGAGCGTTTTTTTTTTAAATTTTCCAAGATGGCCGCCAATACTCGACTGCTTCCGATTTGACTGAAATTCAAAATTCAAGGGTTTTTTACGCCGGGGAATCCAAATCTGAATTTTTTTTGGAATCCAAGATGGCGTCTGGATTTAAAATTTTTTAACTTTATTCGTTCATTACGTCCTCCTGGAACATCGATGGGGTCTTAAATTTTGTATGCTGGGGTAAAGCACCCCGCGGTATTCACAACTGCAAACAAAATTTGATTCCAAGATGGCGGCCCGTATACTTATTATTTTTTTATACTGACTTTAGCACCTTACCTATTCTCGCAACTGGAAATAAGATTCCAACCAACTTCAACAGCTGCACGAAAAACTGCGGGCTGCTTGCAGCCCGCGCAGCGCCCGAAAAGCTAGTCATACATATATGAACAAATCAATTGTTTTAATATTTTTCTTTATTCACGGACAGGGAATGGGTTCCGGCCCTGTGTGAGTCTATGAATGACTTGTCACTATTGCAATTTGCTTTATTTTTGAACTTATAGATAGATATTTGTATAAAGTTGCAATAATTATATTGTTTCAAAACATTTTATTTATTTATTTATTTACACTTTATTGTACACACATACAAATGTAATAGTACAACAGGCGGACTTAATGCTAAAAGCATTCTCTAACAGTCAAACCTTTAGGTTGATTGGGAGAGTTTATGTGGGTGTAACACATAATAAAAAATAACAATAAAAAACTAAATAAAATTTTAAACTTACAAATAAAATAAAAAGAAACATACTAAATAGAAATATTATAATAATACTATACCTACATATTAAATACATCAATAAACGAGCAATAAATATATACATTTCTCTAAATACATATTATACAATCAAGTCTGTCTCATATTTAATTGAAAATGGAGGTGTCTAAAAATTCTAATTTTAAAGGAGTTGCGGCTAGGAGCCCTTCTGATGGACTCAGGGAGAGCATTCCAGAGTCGTACAGCAGTGACAGAGAAAGAGTTATCAAAAAAAAACAGAACGGTGAGAAGGAATAGCTAGGGTAAGAGTATTTGAAGAACGCAGGAACGAACAACATAAAAGTAAAATACCAAATTCGAAAGAGCAAATATACAATGGTGGACTTATCCCATATAGGGATCTCTTCCTGTCAACTTGCGATATATTGAGAGGATATTTACTATGTTTTGGTGGTTAAAACATACAATAATAACGATACTCAAAGATAATCTGAAATCATGCATAAAACATTCTCGTATTATTGTATGTCATGTTTTCAACATCACCTGTTTCAATTATGAGAATACAATAAAAAAGACGATAATAATATCATCCCTATCCATTATTTTTTCATCGCAACCCCTGCTTGGGGTAACGCGCACTCCTCACGAATTTACCGCTTTTGGTTCAGAGATTCGTCCTATTCGCGAAATGACCTGTAATAACAAAACAATCTGTTCGTGAAATGTCCTCTTAAGTTTAGTGATAGTTGTATTGACAATAAGTGATGTGAATAAGTGATGATGATGACAGTCAGTACTAACTCTGTTCTCTTGTACATTTTACTTTGATCATAAAATATGCAGTCATTTTAAAGCATAAAGGAGAGCCTTTATGCTTATTCTTTTTTCTCGTCTAACGACACTTCACAAGGAAGGTTGTATCGCTTTCTGTAGATACGGATGGACCACTGCATGGAGTTGTCCTGTGATAATTCGTATGTAAAACATGAAGGTTTTTAGTTTAGAAAACGAGCGAGCTGTACAGTAGTCGCATATGATGAACCTCTGACATCTCATCTCTACTTTAAACATATACAAGTAGTATTAGTTGTTGTCATTAGAATGAAATAAATCAAATCAATCAGCGCGCGTTTCCCCGGCTTCGTGTTACACACTTCCGTCGCATTTCACATTATCACTCCCACAGATTGCAGGAAAGCGAGAGGAAATATGTTACATATCAAATAAGGCCTTTTTGAATCTGCGTGTAACACCTTAGACCTCATCTTAGCTTCCCATCAGGCTCGATATCAAACGCACTCAAATATCTATTAAAAAAAATTAAAAAATAAGGCCACATTTGTACTGAGTCATTTTACGAATAGGACCAATGGTCGACTAGTTCCCGTTTTTTCGTCGGGATAAGCGTAATCCTTGTCATGCTGCGTGAGATTTGTCGAGTTTTTACGATGATGAAGAAAAATTGTATTTCAGGCCAGCGTATGTACTGTACCTACTATGTATCTATTTTGTAAGGTACCTATGTTTTATCCCGAAACATCGTAAATATTCTAAATTAAAAATTTAAAAACATTTTGAAAAAAATATCTTTCTTTACGTTTACCAAGAGTTTTGCCATTTGATTGACGACAATAGAATCTATTCTAAGTAAAGTAAAAATACAGTTTTTGGACATACTAAATATCAACTCTGATCTGATCTGTAGAAGGACTATTGTTTTTCTTCATTCGTGACACTGTCTTTCGTGACAGTGTCACGAAAATAAGCTTGCTGTAAATATGATATATATAAACAATTATACATGATATATAATTATTATACACTATCGTAAATCAAATGTATAATCTCATGATAGTTCCACTAAACTAATACCGTAACCACTTTTTTTACACTATATTACTTTTTTCCTAATGGGACAAACAGAGCCTATGGGTCTTGTAGCCTTAGGCAGACAGAACCTGGGCCGCAAGACCCAAAGTTCATTTTTAGCGTGATGATGGATAAGAAGGTGCTAAAAAGAAATCAAAATAGTAATGGATTTAAAGCCGCATCGCCTATTAAAACAGAAAACGAAAATCTGCGAAAAACGGCCACTTTTGGAAAATTTGCGAACAAATGCTTTACGTTTACAGTAGTTCATAAAATGGTTTGAAGGGCTTGGTAAAACAAAATTTTAAATAATATCTCCGTTTCCTTTCAAATAATTTATTTCAAATGGGGGCAGCACTGGACCCTAGAAAATTCAAGTATTGCCCTGCTCTAATATGATTTCCAATTTTGCCCATTTACTCGATCTTTTACAATCAGCGCGGGAAAAGAACTGCTTCTTTTTCCGTTCTTTTCTCGCGCGATGTACCTGCGTACATTTACAGTTTTTTCTTTTCTGCCAGAGCCAGACTAGCGTGGAAGAACTTATATTTTAACGTCTATGTATCCTGCAACTTATATTGTACCGTAGCACAATAGAGATAAAACAAACAGCGGGACAGCACCCTCATTTGCGATTCAAAAATGCAAACGCTCGAGAGCAAGCTGACAATTTTGTGTTTGTTCATTAAAATGTCGGTGCTCGTTTTAGTTCTAAGTAGCTACCTGGGCAAAGAGAACCGACTCATTAGATTTCTATGCTATTACATCTTCTAAAACGTGAATTTATTCTTATGTTAAACGGTTGTATATTATAGTAAAATATATCTGGAAAAGAGACATGGGCCCAGAGAAATATTAAATTTTTTCAAACATCGACACGCTAAGAAGAAGAGATTTGGCTTTCTCTAAATGTCTCTTTTAATAGATAAAGTATTTTACTTATTTCATTTAATTTAATTTCATAACTAAAATTGTTAACGGTAAACGAAAAGTGGTGCAGATTAGACATGGGCAACTCCGGATTCGAATATTTAAATGAGCCGATTCATCAACAGGAGTCGATACCCGTACTGAATCCCGGTAATCGTTATCGGCTCCCGCGAGTTATTAAGTCCGCACCGATCTTAGTCCCGCAGGGAATCGGCGGCGTCTGTCGAGTCGCGAGCCGCGAGCCGCGTTTCAGCTCCAACGCGTCTCGGGAGGAATCGGGAGTCGGGACTTAATATTATTCTGTATTGAAACCGGTACCAGAAAGGACGTATTTATTCTGTAGATTCAATAGCGAAACTAAGCGGACCTCTGAGCTGGAGCCGATAAGGGAGTAGGAATCATTAAGATGAGTCGGTACCGGATGCGGAGTAAGATTCAGTGAGCCGAAACACTCCTCGGAGTCGAGATTACCTATGTCTAGTGCAGATATAAGCGAGACCAAAGTAGGAGCGAAAATACTCGTAAACCTCGTATTTGTACTTACATAACTTATTTTTCGCAGGTTTACTAGTAAATTGTGTGCTACCGTCTTTGTGAGAATATGGTACTAATAATTGGTTATGTAATAAAGTTTCTGCTATTTATGGGCTCTCCAATAGTTTGCATGACGTGCCACTGGTATTGTCTATACCACAAGAAATAAAGACATGATTAGAATGTATATTTATGAATGTAGAAATGGAGGTAGACAATTACGAATCTTATTTCAGAATGTCCTCATAAAATATATTTTTTCGTGTAACTTGTCAGATTTTTCAAGCTGCCTTGAGACATCTGCCATAACTTGACAACTGCTATAATTAGTGTGCCTTCCAAAGCACAGAGGTCAAGAAATTTTATGTCACTTATGGTCACCTATCCAAGTGCGGACCACACCCAGTGTCACTTAACTTAAGAAAGCGCTCGTTATGTGTATTCACCGGGCCACCAAGCTCTGCAAAATAATCTTACAAACTGAAAAAGAAAGCAATTTGCTTTTTCCCATTCCAGGGTCGTCATATCTACATTTAGTAATAGCACGACACGGAACCGCAAAATGAAAGCTTGCAGGTACACTGTACAATAAAATGATAAGAGTTCTTCAGAGTAAAGAAGCTAAGACGGAGGAGTGCCGAGTATAGGTAATTTAGCTGTTTTGACGTCAAAAATTATTGTAAAATTCAAATTGACTTTTCCATCTTTATTATTATCTGCAGCCTTCGATCTCCCAATGCCAATTGGGAGATAGAAAAATCAAATAAAATTAAATTGACTATTATTAATTAATTTAAACCGGTGACTCACGTGATAAAGTCGGAAAAGGCCGACCAGGTTTCAATCGATTTAGACGATCATCTTTAGCGCTCTGGGCTCAGTGCTGAGCGACATCGTCTGGTCGCCGCTGACACTTGCCCTTAAGAACCCCCTTACCCTAGACTTTCCCATACAAACGTAGTCTACGTTTTATTTTAAAACAACATGTCAGATTTCGGTAAAAATTTGAAAGTTTAAAGAAATTACATATATCTAGGGTTGTAATTGGTTTTCACAGTCAAAATATGAACTTGGAAGAAAATATAAGGGTGTAAAACTTTTCCATACTGATGGTCAAAAATGATATAATGCACTATATTTTCTTTCAAGTTCATATTTTGACTTAGAAAACCAATTATAACCCTAGATATATCCAATTTCTTTAAAGTTACAAATTTTTATCGAAATCTGACATGTCGTTTTAAAATAAAACGTAGACTACGTTTGTATGGGAAACTCGGATTTCGTCTAGGGTAAGGAGACTCTTAAGATGATTGTCTAAGGGTTGGATCTCACCTATCAGCATGAAACAGCACTTTCCCATGCTGCTATCCTTTTCTGTCGCTCAGAACAGTAATTTGCTAGAGCGAAAGAGAGCGATGGAACGCTGCAGCACGGCCGTTGCTGAAGCGTTCCGTCGCTCTCTCTCGCTCTAGCAAATGACGCTTCTGAGCGCCAGCAAAGGATAGCAGCATAGGAGAGTGCTGTTCCGTGCTGATAGGTGAGATCCAACCCTAAATCGTATTAGTATTGGATTCAAACTTATACGTACCGAAAATAAAAACGAGTATCATTATTATATATTTTTTTTAAAATCAAGCTTTATCTAAATCAATGAACTAAAAAGTTTAAAGGATTACTTAAAACTTTTTAGTCAAGATGAATCAGTTTCAGCTCCATCAAATAATGGGAAGTGGGTCTAATTTAGCTTGCATGCAAATCATGCAAGCTAAATTACGGACACACAGATAACTGGACAGGTGATACGAAATAAAAGCTTATAACAAATTCGGTTGTGACTCTCGAACAGCGTCTTAATTTTTTGCAAAGCTTCTCCCGCCCAACGCGCACGTAAAGGATCCGAAAGGTATTTGTAGATTTCAAAAATACTTTGAATGGTCCTCACCTTTTATGATGTCTATACAGCGTTACTTTTTAAACACCGGCAACGTTTTTGGTGCAAGTTCAGTCCGTGATACTACTTCTTTCCAAAAAACAATTTTCAAAATTCGATTCAAAAATGTCGTCCTCCCATACAAAATCCATTTGGCTGACCGCCGATTTGTATGGAAAGACGATTTTTTTTCGTTTTTTCTTAATTGTTTTTATGGAAAGTACTTCAGTAATGTAGACTGAACTTGCTTCTAAAATGATGCCGGTGTAAAAAAAGTAACCCTGTTTAATATGGTCTAACAAAATATACTAAAACATTATAAGGGTTAATGCAGTCAATGATACTGAACAACTTTTTCCAGTTTCGATATGTTTCTTGGGAAAAATTGTTCAGTATCATGGACTGATCCACACTTAAAATAGTTTTAGTATATTTTTTTACACGTGATACAACGTGGAAGGGACATACCCGTAATAAATCGAACCACGGGCTTTACTAAATAACTAAAGTATGATGAATTAAAATAACAGTCAAATAACAAAAAAAAAAAATCGACATCCCCATATTATCGCCCGGGCGGCTGCACATTTTTGTATGATAATGCCATTTTTTTTGTTGGGTGTTATTTTAATTTCATTAAACTGTAATGATCTAGTGTAGCCCGTGGTTCGATTTATTACTGGTATGTCCCTTCCACGTTGTATACACTTACGACTATGTCTCAAGTTGCTTGATACTGCAACGCATGCACGTATGTCGTATCGCTTTAAAAGTAAAGGTCCTGGTTTCGATTCCCAGTTTGCATTTTTTCCAATTCAGTATAGGGATGTGGACTAAAAATATTTATAAGCTTATCAGGTAGATTATTAAAAAAAAATATATAGGTACTTACGTATTTTTCTCTTTTCTAATTAACTAATAATTACTATACAGCACAGTCATTTAAGACGAACGTTTTTGCCAAAAATGGCCATTTTTCGCAAAAATGCAAGCTAAAGCTTAACGTTCTCACTTTAAACTGTTAACAGTGGTTCATAAAATAGGTTGAAGGGTTCTTCTCTTCTTCTTCGTCTAAGCGTGATTTCGGTTGCATCCTCAGCTGTGAAACTTCGGAGGCCACATCCCTAATCACTTCTTCTTCATCTTCATCCAAGCGTGTTCCCGGTTGCATCCTCAGCTGTGCTGCTTCGGAGTCCACATCCCTAATCACTTCTTCTTCATCTTCATCCAAGCGTGTTCCCGGTTGCATCCTCAGCTGTGCTGCTTCGGAGTCCACATCCCTAATCACTTCTTATTCATCTCCATCCAAGCGTGTTCCCGGTTGCATCCTCAACTGTGCTGCTTCGGAGTCCACATCCCTAATCACTTCTTCGTCATCTTCATCCAAGCGTGTTCCCGGTTGCATCCTCAGCTGTGCTGCTTCGGAGTCCACATCCCTAATCACTTCTTCGTCATCTTCATCCAAGCGTGTTCCGGTTGCATCCTCAGCTGTGCTGCTTCGGAGTCCACATCCCTAATCACTTCTTCTTCATCTTCATCCAAGCGCGTTTCCAGTTGCATCCTCAGCTGTGCTGCTTCGGAGTCCACATCCCTAATCACTTCTTCGTCATCTTCATCCAAGCGTGTTCCGGTTGCATCCTCAGCTGTGCTGCTTCGGAGTCCACATCCCTAATCACTTCTTCTTCATCTTCATCCTAGCGCGTTCCTAGTTGCATCCTCAGCTGTGCTGCTTCGGAGTCCACATCCCTAATCACTTCTTATTCATCTCCATCCAAGCGTGTTCCCGGTTGCATCCTCAGCTGTGCTGCTTCGGAGTCAACATCCCTAATCACTTCTTCGTCATCTTCATCCAAGCGTGTTCCGGTTGCATCCTCAGCTGTGCTGCTTCGGAGTCCACATCCCTAATCACTTCTTCTTCATCTCCATCCAAGCATGTTCTGGTTGCATCCTCAGCTGTGCTGCTTCGGAGTCCACATCCCTAATCACTTCTTCATCTTCATCCAAGCGCGTTCCCGGTTGCATCCTCAGCTGTGCTGCTTCGGAGTCTACATCCCTAATCACTATGACCTTCAATCAATCAATTTTTTAATCGGGGTCCCATATGACCTTGCATATATACCTCTTCATTCTTCCACCAAAATCTCGATGCCTTAAAAATATTTGCAGACTTTATAAAAGTTTCAAACATAGCTTAGCTGGGTACGTGTAGGTAGCTTAATTTTAAGAATTAACATAGTGTTTCATCACTTAAGGGCCTTCCATTAGAAAATAGTAAAGACAACAGCTTATTCGAAAGGTCTGCACAAATGTAAGCCCCAGTTAAAGAGACAGAAGGTCAATATCGCAATAATAAACCATTGTAAGAAATAGGTATATGCTTGCTTTCAGAATTTGTTAAGTATTAAAACAAGCCATTTGTAACTTTATTTACGATATATTATATCCGAAACTTTTATAAAAAAAACATTACTTGATCTAAAAAGGACAATTTCACAAGTTGTCCCGCGGAAGAAAATATGTAAATGGCTAACAGTATAGACAATATAGACATATTCGGTACTAACTTTTCGTTATTATTTTATAATTTTATAACCATTGTTAATAAAATAAAATGATTTATTTAAACGTAAAATTATTTAGTTTAAGACTTAATCTTCCACGCTGACTGCCTCTTTCCGCGAAGGTTGTAAATCCCGAATCGTCGCGGTTTTTTTGTGCCTCAAGGCAGTTGGCTCTCTTAATCCTCTTTTTACATATTTTATCCTCTCTACATATTTGGGTCATCAAATCTTTGGAACCATCCAAGAAACCCTATCCTTAAGTTGGAAGTCAATCGTCGCAAAGTAAGTAACCTTCTGAATTTTTTATACTACGACCGCTTACACCACTACAAGTTGCAAAACACACGCATCTAATGCAATTCCCTTGTGCGTTTTACATTCAGTAGTACTTAAAAGCCTCAGCAAAACTATTGTCTAAATAAGGAAGCCGTGTTTATGTTAACTAGTGGCTAAAATATATTTTGCAATTAGCGAGGAAGGCCTTCGCCCATTATTTCAACTCGCCGCCTATGGCACTCTGACTGGACTCTTAGTAAAGCATTGAAGTATGAGCTTGGCTCTGTAACGTGGTATCTTACTATGTATCTCATGCCACTCCGACTGGACTCTTGCCACTCCGAGTGGACTCTTAGTAAAGCATTGAAATATGAGCTTGGCTCTGTAACGTGGTCTCTTAATATGGATCTCATAAGAAGGCTCAAGGTTGCTCAACGCGCTGTGGAGAGGGCTATGCTCGGTGATTCTCTACGTGCTCGAATTATAAATGAGGAAATTCGTAGGAGAATAAAAGCCACTGACATAGCCCAGCGGATTAGCTCGCAGAAGTGGAGCACAGCACGACGAACCAATGGGGCAGAAAGGTTCTCGAATGGCGACCACGTACTCCCAAGTGAAGAGTAGGACACCCATCCACAAGGTGGTCAGACGACTTGACCGAGGTCGCTGGAAAGCGCTGGATGCAGGCCGCTCTAGATTGGTCATTTTGGAAATCCTTGGGAAGGCCTATGTCTAGCAGTGGACGTTATGCAGCTAAAATGATGATGATGAGCTTTATATTGCGTCCCTGACAATATAATATAGCAAGTATTTTATTTAATGGAGTTTATTAAGTAGGTCTCCCATGGTTGATGTATTTCATATCCAACATTTTACTCGGCGCACAGTAATGTATTGATATTACTGTGATAGCCCGGTCAATTTAAACATCCGAGGTTTATTGACCGGGCTATTTTATTGTAATTTAATTTAATATTTTTAAAGTGAATATACAACTAAATACTCTGTGAATATTTCAAGCGTCTACCTGTTGCCGTTTTTAATATAGAGCAAAAAAACGGAAAAAATCTCTTCCAACTTTTTGAATCGTTATATCTCAGCAACGGTGACTCTCGGGAAAAAAAGAATTCAGTCATTTTTTATAGATAATTAAACCTGATCTACAAGTTTTGTCTGAACGAATTTTATGATAAAATTTACAATTTTGCTGAAAATTGCGAAAAACCCTTTTTTGTGACCTCAGTAATTTTTTTTCTAGAAATCGGATCGAGAAGGACTTTTTATATTTCATTTCTGATGGTATTTTGAACAATCCTACCAACTTTCAGCTGGGTGCGAATAATTGTAACCTCACACCCTTTTTTTCGTCTAATTTGACCGGGCTATGAGTATAGAGTCTGAGTTTTGTCGGCGTCGGTTTGGTGTAGTGAGCGAAGGCCTTTACGGATATGAGCTTTGGGTACAGGGTGGTACGGATATCGAAAATAGTCGTAGATGTGTGAACTGCAAGTGAATGCGTTACATTAGAACAGTTATGTAAAATAGAGTGTTAGGTACTTATGTAACATGCGTGTATTTGATAATTAAAATACAGATAATAAACTCTTCTTCTTCTCGTATTTAAGAGCCGTTCTATTGTCGGTGGAGTGCTTTACATGTATCTTACCTCCGCTAAGTTTATAACATTCTTGTATGTTTTCACATTTAATTTTTCTTTTATTAGATTAAAAAATCTTCTTCTGGGTTTTCCTACTCCTCTTTTGCAACAATTATATGACGTGTAACAAATATATTCAAATTATTTTAAGGGTAGATTCAGTTCATGATGAACAACTTTCCCCAATGAACATATATCGAAATGGATTTTCTTGTTTTTTTTTTCGTCTTTTTCTAAAGCTACGTGCATAAAGTTATTCAGTATAATGGTCTGAGTTCACGCCTTAAAATAGTTTCAGTATATTTAGTTAGATCCTTTATATTTATTTCCTTTGGCACACCAATTTCCAATAGAAATTGCAATATTTAATTTCATTTTAGCTTTTATTGTCTCTTTTTATGACTTTAAGAGTTACAAGCATTTATTTAACTTTTCATGTACTCGTAATGTATGTTTATTTGTTCGCTTCAAATCTTATTTAAATTTGACGGTTTCCGGGTAAGATGAAATGTATGCAAATGTAACTTAGATGACAATGCAATATTATTAGGAAAAGAAGCTGATCTGATGGTGGAGCCGAAAGGTAGCCCTAGAAACCCTGTAATAAAACGGCGCGACCGGGCTTGCTTCATTTGTCTTGACTTGATAAGTTCACTATAGCTAATGACCTCCGTATCGTAATGGTTAACACGCGAATCTGCCAATCCGGAGCTTTTGGGTTCGATCCCAAGCCAAGGTAAGTTGGCAAATAGCCTTTTTCAAATTGTTCTGGATCTTGGGTGTTTATTTATTTGTCATAAAAAATGGTATCGTTGAGTTGGTATCCCATCATAACACAATTTTAAACCTTAGGTACTTTGGGGCTATATAAGTATTTATTTACAATAAAAGCTTGTAATTACAATTTTACAACTATTATATACCTATATATTATAATATATATATATATAATATTATAAATATATATATATAAATATATATATATATATATATATATATATATATTTAATTGTTATAATATACAATCGCTGCAATAGCGACCTTTCCGGTAAATAATGCCGGTATTGTCATTTAAAACCTCTTTAGCAACATATGAATAAAATAGCATAGTTGTATCACGTAAATATTTCGCATTGTGTGTACCCACAATGGGCTTCGTTAGAGGATATAGAATATAATATCTGTGGCGGAATCGAACCTGCACAATAGCGCAGCAGGTGTCACCCATTGTGCAAATGTTTGTAGATAATGAATTTAATTTGATTTATCTAATACTATGCATAATCCATAGACAACTTACTTGTAAGAATCTTGCGGGATACCCTATATATAATATATGACGACCTCCGTGGCGTAATAGTTAACACGTTAGAGTGCTGGAAAATGGCCTTTTTCAAATTGCCCTGGGCTTTATTTATACCAGTCTAGCCATAAATATTGTAAAAAAGAAGAAAAAAAAATCTATTGCAAATAACATTTATTACTTTTACAATGCGTTAGTTTAATACATAAATATAAAACAATTTAAAATATAAAAAGCTCATTCGAAGTGGTCTCCATTGGCTGCAATACAGTCCTTTAAACGTTGGATTATAATTGTATTAAATATAAGGCACTCATAATATGTCTTTTTAAATAACTCTTAAATATTCTTTGTAGAGCAAAACTTAGATTATCCACATCAAGCCCAGCCTTAACTGGATAAACGTACTTTTCAGTAAGAATTTTCTAGGGTTTTAATCTTATATCTTGTTGTACTACTGTCATGGGTTCATATTAAAATCATTGAATTTAGATGAATAAATGAAATAATCTATTATTTAAGACATTGACATGCATATCATATATCATATTCGCTATTTTGCATCAAGTCAAATCAGATACTTTTTTCCTAACTTCAAAAACAAACATTTTCTATGGGATTTGTATGAAATATCGATTTATGACGTCATAGTTCCTTGGAGTCAAATAGCGCTCTTAATATCCGTTTTTCTGCATTAATAAATCTAAAATCAAGTTCAAAGTGGATGTGATCAATGACAAGTGGCATTATATTGTGACGTTTTATTCTATTCACAGTACCAAATAATTTATTTTTGACCCACCGTAATACCTTAATTATGCGAAGAGTGCATCCCGGGCACCACATGCACCCATGCAGCACAGTTGCAACTGAAAACGCGCTAAAATCAGGATTTAAAACAGCCTACACACTTTCAATTTGACGCCACTCTCATCTCCACCTGTACTTACGTGTAGACGAAAAACAAGCTAAAAAGCGAGACGGAACTTCAGACGTACTTGAGGGAGAAAAGGACAAAAAATTAGACGCGACTATGACGAAATAAAAGACTGGTTTGTTTTAATTTTTTTTCAGCTACTCGGAGATTTTAAAAGGGTTTTCAGACGGTCGGTAGTAATGGTAACGACGTAGGTAATACATACGAGTATACATTGTACATACAGGAAGATTCTTTACAAGAGCGCAAAGTTTTGTGACAACTTCAGTACCTATAAATGGTATGTTAATAACATGTATACCTACTTGTAGGTTTTAACATTGACGACCTCCGTGGCGTGGTTAACACGCTAGACCGCTAATCCGGAGGTTCTGGGTTTGATCCCCAGCCAGGGCAAGTTGGAAAATAGCCCTTTTCAAACTGTTCTGGGTCTTGGGTGTCTATCTATATATGTATTTATCATAAAATATAGTATCGTTGAGTTAGTATCCCATAACACAAGTTTATAACTTACTTTGGGGCTAGCTCAAACATTAGCTATTTAAGGTATAGACAAATGACCTTGAAGTGGCGCCCTCACTTGAAATAAATTATTAACTCGTAAATATGGAGATAATTTCCATATTGCTCTTCGTCATGCACTAGATAGCCCTTTAAATTATTTTATGAACCACCGTTGAAAGTATTTACATTACTACGTCTAGCTTTAAAACTTGCTTCCGCCAAAAGTGGCCACGGCAAGTTTTAAAGCTAGACGGATCACCAATAGTAGTTTCAACGGCAGTTCATAAAATAATTTAAAGGGCTATCTAGTGCATGACGAAGAGCAATATGGAAATTATTACCATATTTACGAGTTAACAATTTATTTCACACTTCAAGGCCATTTGCCTATATCTTCGCCTTAAAAGAAACACTAAGGTCGAGAGAATTGAAAAATAGGTATTTGTAAAAACGATTGCTATCGCGCTTCTTCTTCTTTGCGAGTCGAAATGGCTAAAATTATTAAATTAGTGTGGACCAATGTGTGGCCACACTATCGCACTTTGCCCGAACTAATAGAGACAACTGCTGCAACGGCAACTTTTGGCGGCTGGCAACCCAGGAGCTTATATGTCAATTTTATTGCTCCGTATCTAATATTGTAAATTTAAATATTTTTATAGTTTAATTCATTAAATAATATTATTTAATCATAAAGTGAGATAGGTGCTTGCATAATTCATAATTTGTTTGTGTAAATTTAGTGTATTTTGTGAAATAATGGTGTTCCAAGTTGACGTTCAGTGGGTATAAATTGTTACCGGCTTTTTACAACTTTTACAAGGTAAGAACGGTACAATATTGAATCCCGTTTATATATTTCACTAAAACACAGCGTCCTTTGTGCACAATTTTTCATATTTGCGAAAATTATCGTACATAAACACATCTAATTTTGATGTAAATTGACAAAGTAGATTAGGTTATGTTATTGTTATTTTTTAGTTAGGTGATCGGTTTTGCTAGCTTTATCGTGCAATTCTAGCCTTTATTATCTTCCCTAGACATTACATCTGTCCCTTTTTGTAAAATATGTCCTCCTCAACCCGTGCTGAGACTGCCCGACAACTGGAAATCCAGCTGAAGCAAGTCTTACTCGAGCTCAAGGCAGAAAAAGAAGACAACGAGAAATTATTACTGGAAAGGGAAGATAATGAACGCGAATATGTATTGATGCGAAATAACAACATTAGACTTGAACAAAAACTCTCTGAGAGTCTTCAGTTATGTGATGATTTGAGTGAGCAGCTGAACCGATCAAAGTTAGAAATAGATTCTTTCCGCCAATGTGGTGATACGTATGAGCAGACCCTCAGAAGTACCACTGAATTAGAAAAGGAGTTGGGCGAGGCATACAGACAAATTAATAGCTATGAGCAAGATGCCCAGATGCGTCAGTCAGCAGAGGTGTCCAGCCTATATGACCAGCTCATTGATAGTGTCGCTATGTCTCCCTCAACTAATTCTCCAGTTATTGATCTCACTAGTGAGACATCATCGAGTAGTATTGATTTAGATATCTCAAAATCAATGATTAGTCATAACCAAGTTAAAAAATATGTAAAACTATCCAAAAAAATTAAGAAAACTAATAATAAATTAAAAATTAATCTCAGGAAATCATGTTTATTAAAATCCAGTTCATTAAATTGTAAATTGCAGTCAGAGTTAGAGTTATGTAATAAACAATTGGCGGAAAGTCAGGAGTCATATGAGGACAACAGGATTAGACTTGAATCTCATATTATTAAGTTGCAGGAGGACTATTCCAAATTATTCTCTAAGTATGACCTCCAACAAAAACAAAATACCGAACACATGCTGACTGTGGAGAAATTGATTAACGACACCAGGTACAATCAAGAAACTCTTGATTTATTAACTAAGCAATGTACCTGCGGGCAATTCACCCAGCCCACCATCAGTGTCTCCACACCAGAGCTCTCTCCTTGTGACGGTAGTTTGTGTAGTAATGTGTCTGATTGTGTTGACTTTATTGACCCTCCATGTAATACAATAGTATTTTCTGACAGTATAGGTCGCAATATGGATTGCATGTTAAACAAAATTCTAGATAAAACTTGTATAAATTACTGCTTCCCGGACGCAACCTATACTCAAATTTTAGATAAAATTAAATCAACCAAACTGAATTGTAAATCTACTGTTGTATTATTAATAGGCAATAGTAACAAAGTAGGAAAGAAAGAAATAATTAGCTGTATGGATTATTTATCTGAAATAGAAGTAAGCAAAATAATATTATGTGCATTCCCATATCTACATTGCCAGTCTCCAAAAACTAACAAAATCATTCACTATCTCAATACTTTGATACATAATATGACATGTCGTTATAGTGATAAATTAGTGTTTTTTGACACTAACAATTTTATAAGTGAATGTCATGTGACAAAAGATAATATTTATCTTTCAAAATATTTTAGACATAAGATTGCTACATTGATAGCAAATAATATTAATTTTTGGACGAGTTTACATTGTAAACAAGATTGTAGTTTTAAGACACCTACAGACTTACCAAGTTTATGTAACGGTAATTCTGTAGACTTGACGACAGATTTAAACTGACCATTCGGACAACGGGAAGGCCTCATGAATTAAGAATACTTCATCAAAATTTAGAAGGTCTTTCCAGCAAAGAATTATTAGTAGAATTAGTTTTAAAAGAAATGGATGTGGACATTTTATGTTTGACTGAACATTGGCTGCATGAGAGTCAGATGATGTTCAGCCTAAACAACTATATTATTGTTAGCTGCTTTAACAGAAAGTCTGCTCAACGAGGGGGTTCTTTAATTTTTATAAAAGATTCTTTCCGTAGCAAAGAGCGGAAGGATATTGTCAGACATTCTGTTGAGCACTGTTGTGAGGTGGCCTGTGCCGAGCTTGATCATCATATAATTGTTTGTGTATACAGTCCACCAGATAGTAATTTCAAAAGTTTTTTAAAAGCAATGGAACAGGTTCTTAAGTCCTGTTCAACTAGTAAAAAGAATTTAATTATTTGCGGTGATTTTAATGTTGATATTTTAGTACATAATCCAAAGAGCACACAATTCCTAAATCTTTTTAAGTGTTATGGATTAGAAAACTTATTTTTTGAGCCAACCAGAATTACAGCTACATCTGGCACATGTCTTGATAATTTTTTTAGTAATATTCAATATTGTGATAAATCTGTTATTAATAAATTGCCTTCAGATCATTCTGGTGTATATGTAGCTTTTGTCAAAGAGTCCACCAGTAATTTGAGAAAAGATAAGATCTTGTGTAGACCGATTACTTCTAAAAACATAAAAAAACTTAAAAATAATTTAGATAACAAATTATTATCAGTGGTATATACAGGAAATAATCCTGACGACCATTATAATAAACTATTTAGTACTGTTTCCTCTGAGTATTCTAAAACATTAAAACAAAAAAGAGTAGTAGTTCATAGTAAATCACAGTTTAGTGAATGGGCTACTACCGGCATCTACATAAGTAGAAACAGGTTATATGATCTATATGCCCAAAAACAATATAACTTTAATCCTTCTTTTATAGAATATGTTAGAAATTATTCTAAAATATTTAAAAAAGTTTGTAGACGAGCCAAGTCGAATAGTATTAGCAAAAAAATAAATAATGCTCCTAATAAAATTAAAGAAACATGGAGTGTCATAAATAAGGAAACAGGTAAAAATAAAACCAAAGAAAATATTTGCCGAATCAAATGTAATGGTAAAAATACTTCAAAAACTGAAGAAATAGTAAATATATTTGATGATTATTTTACTAACATTCCTTTGGAACTCACTTCTAATGTGAGTTCTAGCGCCCAGCGTGCTGAGGCTTTGCTTAAGAGTAATGTTAGCCCTTGTGATTCTAAATTTAATTTTAAGCATGTTAGCCCTAGCGATATAATAGATGCTTTTAAACAGTTAAATTTAAAAAAATCAGAAGATCAATGGGGCATGTCAGTAGCCGTAGTAAGTCATATTATACACATAATTGCTGCCGATTTAGCTTTTATATTTAACGAATGTATTGATGAAGGCATATTCCCTAACTTAATGAAATGTAGTAAACTAATCCCCTTATTCAAAAAAGGAGAAAAAACAGACCCTGGCAACTACAGACCTATCTCTATTCTGCCAGTTTTGAGTAAGGTGTTCGAAAAGATAATGCTCAATCAAATGCTACTTCACTTTAAGACCAATAATCTTTTCCATAGCCAACAATACGGCTTTACTGCTGGAAAATCGACCACCGATGCAGGAGTAGCACTTATTACTAATATCTACGACGCGTGGGAAAACAGAAATGATGCAATTGGATCATTTTGCGATCTTTCTAAAGCATTTGATTGCGTTGATCATCCAACACTTTTGCTCAAATTTCGTCAATACGGTTTTGATGATAAGTCAATTAAATTAATAGAATCTTACTTAACTGATAGGCTTCAAACTGTTGATATAAACGGCGTAAAATCACACGGGTCTAATGTAAAAATGGGCGTACCCCAAGGTTCAATTCTAGGACCGTTCCTTTTCTTAGTTTATGTCAATGACTTGCCTTACATGGTTGAGAAAGAGGCTGACATGGTGCTGTTTGCTGATGACACCTCGCTAATATTTAAAATAGATCGACATAACAGTGATGCTAGCGCGGTGAACAGAACCTTATCTTTAATTTCTGATTGGTTTTCGGCCAATAACCTCATGTTAAATGCGAACAAGACCCAATGCATTCGATTCTCTCTTCCTAATGTGAATCAAGCCTGTGTTGACATACTAATTAATAGTCAGAAACTCGATCTGGTTGAAAGTACTACCTTTTTAGGAATCACAATTGATTCGAAACTTCAATGGGGCGCTCATATAACTAAACTTTCTAATAGGCTTAGCTCTGCGGCTTACGCTGTTAGGAGAATAAGACAATTGACAGATGTAGCAACTGCTAGACAAGTGTACTTTAGTTACTTTCACAGTCTAATGTCTTACGGGATACTTCTATGGGGGAGTGCAGCGGACATTCAGACTATTTTTCTTTTACAAAAAAGAGCAATTCGTGCTATTTACGGTTTAGGATCGAGAGACTCACTGAGGGAATTATTCAAGGAAATAGGTATACTTACTTTTGCATCACAATTCATATTTGAAAATATAATGTATGTAAGGAAAAATATTTCCATGTTCAATAAAGTAAGTGATTTTACAGATAGAAATTTACGTAATAAGAATGACTTAGTTAGCCCGTATTACAGGCTGAATACAGTCAGTAAGTCTTTTATGGGGAAGTGTATACTTTTTTATAATAAATTGTCAGAATCGGTCCTTGATATGCCAGACAGAAAATTCAAAGCTTATGTAAAGAAAGTACTTTGTGAGAAGGCTTATTATAGGACCGATGACTATCTTAAAGACAAAAAGGTCTGGCTTGAGCTTGGTGCGGGTCCCTCTTAAAGGTTTGTATACTTAGACATGTCATAATTTAGGTACATTGGTACATACTAAATTTACAAATTGACATTATTTTAAATTTCGTAATTCTTATAATTCAATTTAATTATGACATAATAAACAATGTAATCTCTGTCCATCTATATAACTAATTTTAAGTTTTTAGTTTGTTAGTTGACGTCTTTGGAGAAAACGTGCAGTGCAGTTTGTTGCCGCTTCTTTTGCACTTGCGCCTAGGAAGCGGCGTAAACTTAGCTTTAAGTAACGATTTGACGTCAACATTTGTGCAAAACAAAACAAAGTGACTATTATTAAGAGATATTATAAATATCCTATGATAATAAAGATATTTTGAATTGAATTGAATTGCATTTCGGACAAATAATACCTATAAAAAGTACTCAAAATCAACATTTCCTAGTCCTCTGATTTCTCCTCCAAAACTTAAACGATTAATTTTTTTTAAACGACTTCAAAAAAGGAGGAGGTTATCAATTCGACTGTATGTTTTTTTTATGTATGTTTGTTACGCGATATCTTCGCCAATTTTGGTGATTATTTTTTTATTTGAAAGCCTTTACTACCAAGTTGGTCCCATTTTGATTTGGTGAAGATATGATGAAGAACTTTGGAGAAATGGAAGAAACTTCTTAAAAAAATTGAAGCCGGTTGTTTTTCTTGTTAAAAATTTAATTATATCAATAAAAATTGAAGAATACCTATGGCTGTGTTCCTATGTTTTCTTTTTGTAATATTAACTCGTTGAATTTGTTTGCTAGATGTTTGAACAGAGTGGAAAAGCTTACCAATTTTTCAGGTACTGAAACCTTGAACCTTCATAAGAAGGTTCGCATCCCTATTAATAATTTAATTACGAAAAGAAAAAAATAGGGACATGCCAGTATATCCATAGATTTTTTTTCGGAAAAAATCCTTGCTCTACTGGTCTATCCGACGAGGAATCAGGGGACTACGCTAGTATGGATATCATCATCATCATTTCAGCCGCATGACGCCCACTATGGACATAGGCCTCTCCCAGGGATTTCCAAAATGACCGATCTAGAGCGGCCTGCGTCCAGCGCTTTCCAGCGACCTTAGTCAGATCGTCTGACCACCTTGTGGGTGGGTGTCCAACGCTTCGCTTGCCAGTACGTGGTCGCTATTCGAGAACCTTTCTGCCCCATCGGCAATCGGTTCGCTATGTGTCCCGCCCACTGCTACTTTAACGAGCTAATCCGCTGGGCTATATCAGTGGCTTTTGTTCTCCTACGAATTTCCTCATATTATGTATCATGGATATACGACAGGTGAAACTAAATTAAAGCTTGTATTGGCATGCTGCTACCGATCGCCTATTTAAAAGGATTCCTAATTTAAAACTCACTTCTAAAAACAAAAATATGCTTTATCTACTTCGAATCTAGGTTGTTTTTCAGTCGTTATAATAAAAAATTTCAGAAATCTTAGACGTTAGTACTAGTACACTGAGACAGCGTGTGAAAGATAACACTAGCGGGGTTTTTGTCGACACCAATGAATCATACATTGAAAATCCGCAGACCTACGATATCAAAGAAAATCAATGGGAAAATATTTCTTAATTAATTCTATCCGAATAAATAACTCTTTTTATAGCAATAAGTCGACAATAAAATGCGATATATTGGAGTTGGGCATATTTGAGCGGGTCGTAACGGGCCGCAAAAATCTTTTCAATGGGTAAGTTTTCATTTTTATGTACTTAGTTCCACATAGGTACCTTTAAAGTTTGACATCTTTTACGTCTCGGTGGAGCATTATTATCTTTATTATTGCGGATCGTATTTATTGGTCTCTTACAAGTGACTGACTGCATTTAAGAGCCATGTTGTCGTCATAATTGTGTCGAAACAGACGCACACAATTACTATTTTTAGCAGAAATTATGGAGTGGTTTGCTACAGTCGGACCTGTTACGAGCTACAATTTTGATCATATTACGAGTATAAAATCAATCTCTTCCAGTCATCGTTCTTGTACCTATGACTCAATAAGTTTCTTCGTTATATCGATTCTGGTCATTCCAAAACGCTAGTAGTTTGTACCTCTTTAAAATAACAATTATTAATAAACTTTATTTATCTAGAAAGATATACATTGATGTTAATCATGTAATGTAATGTAATGTATAAGCACGTTCTCACATCAGTTTGTGAGATACGAATGCCTGTCTCTGTATAAATATTTGATACTAGACACAAATGAATTGTGATTTCCGTAAATATTGATAGGACATTTATGCCATTCGTCAATGCGTTGAGATGATACCCGGCAAACGCTAACGTGTTACCATATGGCCCGCCGTAATCTGCCCATTCACACACGTTCCGCAAAAACGAAAAGCAATATCAATATAATAACAAATGGCAATTATTGGCCGGAGGAAAAACTAGACAGCGGCCGGCAGGGGCCTGTCACGAATTATTGCTATTATGCGCGTTTTATCAGGCATGCCATCACTCATACCGCGACGTGGCGAGATTTGTTATTGCTTATTTATGCGACATTTCGTGGCCAGGGGACTGATCGACTGCCTTATCTATTGGTTTATATCATTGGTTTTAGGGCTTTTTCGGAACTAAATTATTTTTACCCGACTACGGCCAAGCCAACAGGAGGGTTATGTGTTTCGCCACTATATATTATATATATATATATATATATATATATATATATATATATATATATATATATATATGTAAGTATGTTCATCTGTTCTTTTTGAACGATATTTATGAGACAAATGAGGCAATGAACTAAAAAATAAAATAAATAGAATCATACCGTGTGGGGTATCAAATGAAAGGGCTTAAAAAGCACACTTCAAAAATATAAATTTTTCCGTAGTCTCGTTTTAGATTTTAAAACTATATCTTGTTAGAAATAGGTTGTGGCAGTGTTTTATTTAAAGGCATTTTCAATCCATCAAAACGAACCACTTTCATCATTGGTATTTTTTTATTTCGAAAGTATCTTATCTCATCTTGCATTGGGGTCCACAATGGGAAGCACGTCGAACCTTTGGGTTATATTGTACTTACCCCCTTGCCTTACTCACCCGCCTCGGGATTTCTGAAGAAGGACTGCATAAGCTTCAGAATATCACCTGGTGCGTAGTGCCTGTAGTCCTCTAGCTTAGGATATGCTGATCCAAAGAGGTCCATGCGCTTACCAGCCATCGAGTCGCAGCTACACATGATTTGTCTCATTGTCTCCTCTAATTCCAAAATTATTAATATTACAATTTAGTCAGTCAAAAATGTTACCAGCCAGTAGCTAACTTTTGACGTGAGTTACCCAATTATAGCAAACTAGCTTTTACCCGCGGCGTCACTCGCATATCCCAAATCGGATGGAAGTAAAAGGATGAAAAATACGCTATATCCTTCTTAGGACTCTTAACTATGTGTATGCGAAATTTCAAGAAGATTGGTTCAGTAGATAAAGCGTGAAGAGGTAACAAACAAAAAAACAAACAAACAAATATACACTCACTTTCGCATTTATAATATTAGTTAGGGTAGTTAGGATTAGGATTAAGTAGTAATAAATAAACATAGTGACACATCACTTTTGTCTTCACAGCATAAATCTCAGTATCTCCAACACCATATAAGTAAAATCTAAGTTGCTGGATATGTTATCTATTTAAATTGCCTCATTACTTAATGCCGCTTTAATTGCCGCAGACACCGCGTTTTAATTGATAATTAATTTTATGACTACCTACTTAGATTAAGTCAGACTGGATTACTATCGCTTTCTCAAGTTAAGCGACACCGGACGTGGTCCGCATTTGGATGGGTCACCACAAGTGGTATACAAATTTTCTCAAGCTTCTCCGTGTTTCCAAAGGCACGTTAAGCCGTTGGTCCCAGCTGGCATCATTAGATGGCAGTCGTCAAGCAATTTCAAATTAATTAGGTAGCTTGGAAAATCTGTCACCAGTGTTGGCCACTTACACACACGAAAAACTAAACAAAGAAGGAGTTTAGGAGTTATTTATTACTCACACACATTTATCTTTGTTACAGATCTAAGGTGGCACTCAGAATCATGTTAAGAAGATACAAGAAAGAAGATTAGACGTATGAAAATGAATTTGAACAAAACACACGACTTTGAACTAAAATTACTGTTATTTAGTGTGGTTACTCTTTTATTTTACCCCTTATGACGCATTATATCCCTCCCTCTCTCTCATTTTAGCGTTTTCCTAGTTGCATCGTCAGCTAAGCATTAGCTGATAAAAAATGAAAAAAAGAATGTGCTGGCTGCATTGACTTATATATTAAATCATTGGCCGGCTGCTTCTCAAGGTCGCAAGAATCGACCAAGGACATGGGTACAACATGGTACAACCCTTTTCTTAGGCGGTATTCTAAATATACTAGAAACCTGTCGCTATATTCTAAAATAGGGATGTGCCGTCGCTGGAAACTTTGGGAATATTCCCGTAAACATTCTTGGTAATATTCCTAAAAATGGACATTAAGGGGAATATTTATGGTAATATTAGGATAAACGGAAATATTGGGAATATTCTCGTATATTTACAAAGGGAAAATGTATTAAAATAAAACAGTAAAAATTGCATATGTGTACATTTGATAATATTCTATTAAATGTATTAATCAAAATAAACTTAAAACATAATTATGACGTTTTTAATGTAATTTATTAAGGAAAATCATATTTACAAATACGTACTAAATGCAAAATTTTTCATATATATACTTATATCATATAAAGGTACTAAAAATACAAAACGAATTTAAAATTTAAAGATATTACAATTTTTATTAACTTTTGAGTGCGGCCTCGTCTTCTTTAACCGAAATGCTGTGCCCGACAGGATCCTTAAATTATCTTAAAAATTGTACTGTTGTCATCTTATCTACTTCGGTTTACAATAAAATATGGAGTTTCAAAAAATTTATGCAGGTTATAATAAAACAGTAACAGAACAACAATAACAAAACATGTACACGCTATTCTTTGAAACTTCTGGACGGATATTTAAGCGGTTTTCATCAATAGATTAGGCTTAGCTTGGATATAAATAGGCATTGTTTCATTGAAATGTAATGTAAAAGCAATTCGACATTTAAGATATTAAGCTGTCAGATTTGTTCAATGTGCGTTTAACTTATTTTTAGGCGAAATCACGGTCACCAGCTGGTAACAAAATCTACACTAATATTATAAAGAGGAAAGATTTGTACCTATTTTTGTATGTTTGTATGTTTGTAATGAATAGGCTCAAAAAGTACTGGGCCGATTTAAAAAAATCTTTCACCGTTGGAAAGCTACACTATCCCCGAATGACATAGGCTATGTGTGTACCACGGGCGAAGCCGGGGTGGACTGCTAGTATAAAATAAAGTTCTTAGAAACTTTATATATATATGACTACCTCCGTGGCGTAATGGTTAACACGCTAGACCACTAATCCGGAGGTTCTGGGTTCGATCCCTAGCCAGGGCAAGTTGGAAAATGGCCTTTTTCAAATTGTCCTGGGTCTTGGGTGTTTATCTATATATGTATTTATCATAAAATATAGTATCGTTGAGTAAGTATCCCATAACACAAGTTTAAAACTTACTTTGGGGCTAGCTTATAATCAGTGTGATTTGTCCGTATATATTTATTTATATTTTATATCGCTACGTTGGGATGGCGCACTCATAAGTTCATACTCATAACATTCAACGATTCCAGAAGAAACCTTCGAAGCATTACATTTCAAAAGCTGTTTATTACACGATTTCGATGAAACCGCCACCGGTCTATTACCAGAAAACAAGTTAGTACAATTATCACAAAATTAAAAACCATAAAAAAGTATCATTTGGGTAAAAATTAAGACGTTTCCGACTGTAACCACTACTCCGACCCATTGCGCTTGTATGTAATTAAGAATACCACTTGTTTGTGATAATTATAAACTAAAAACGCAGTCTTTTCATATAAGTTTTTTTTATTGCGACTTTTAAGCTTAGTTACGAATATAACATTTTATGGTTTTTTAAACGTATCAATTTGTGTTCGTTTAAATCCTCTTTACATATTTTTAATTAAAATTTCTTGTAAATGTTTTACCATCTCGTCATTATGGTTGATACTTCGCTTGCTTCAATATACATATTTATTTACCGCCGATTTTCAATCTATGGCGTCTGTCGGATGGTTTCATAATTTGACATTATAAATAGATGATAAAAAGTGGCATAATAGGTTTTTTTTAAAATAACGCTATACTTAACAGTATCTTCGAAAATTTTTTGTAATTTTTTTGTAACAAGAGGGCAACCTATTTAGGAAGAACAGCCCAAATTTTAAAAAAAATTAAGTACATGGTAACTTTATGTAGAATCACTTGACAGAAAATTTTTCATGGTATACATGTTTTAATAAAAAAAGAACTTTATGATTTTTTTTAATATGCTTCTTCAAAATGGTCACAAAACGGTATCCACTTTCCTAATCAAATTTCGTTAGTCTAGAATAGTCTAGATGAAGTAAAATGTATAAGATTTTCATCTTGTAGCCCCGGACGTGTCGAACGTTCAATTTCAACAACGCAACCTGTACAAACAAGTTAAACTCGCGTGGAGAGGGTTCCGTACAATTGATTGAATTCTTATAGGTTATCCTGTAACCTACAAGCAAGTAACTATTTTGGTATTTTTTTCAAAATTTTAGGCTCAGTAGTTTCGGTGATCAGTGGGGGGGGGGGGGGGATGGTCAATTTTTGTCTTTTTTCATGAATAAAATCAAAACTATTCATTTTATAATTATAACAAAAATATATTTGAGATCCTCTTAACAAGCCCTTTCATTTGATATATGACACAGTAAGGTTTGCAAAACTTTTTTTTTCAATTTCCTAATTTATCCCCCGAAAATGAACCTTATTTAAAAAAAATATTTATTTAATTTGCACATACGTGTTGTCATAGGATTACACCATCCTACCAAATTTCACCTGATTTGGTCCAGCAGATTCGGAGAAAATTGGCTGTGACAGACGGACGGACAGACAGACGCACGAGTGATCCTATAAGGGTTCCGTTTTTTCATTTTTTTTACGGAACCCTAAAAATCGAAAAGGGAAGTCAAACCATTTGCCGGTAAAAGCGATACATGGAAAATACTCCACCGACAAAAACCTTACTAATTAAGTAATAAAGCGGGTCACTCACGTCAAAAGTCAGCTACTGGCTGACATGTTTCGACCTCATCCGGAGGTCGTCGTCAGGGCGAATGTGATGCGCGACGTCACACGAACTCGTCCCGAACCACACTGATGTTAGCAAAACAAACACCATGTTCCTTAAATTTACGATGATGATACATACATACATATATACATACTATCACGCCTGTTTCCCACAGGGGTAGGCAGAGACTATGGACCTCCACTTGCTACGATCTTGACAGACCTCTTTCGCTTCATCTACACTCATCAACCTCTTCATACATGCCCTTCGGTTACGTGTACTTCTTACCTCTCCCTTTTTCAGAACGTCTGCAATCTGAACGCAGAACGTTCGCCGAGGTCGACCCTGTACCGCTCTTCCTTTCACACTTACCTTATAAATATTTTTTATTAACCTATTTTCATCCATCCTTTCTAAATGCCCAAACCATCTTAACATCCCTTGTTCTACTTTTGTCACTACGTCCTCTTTCACTCCACACCGATCTCTTATAACATCATTTCTTATTCGGTCTTTCAAGGTAACACCACACATACTCCTCAGCGCTCGCATTTCAACTGCATTTATTCTGCTTTCATGCTTTCTCTGCCATACCCAACTCTCACTACCGTACATTAAAGTAGGTATTAGTATTATGATGATATACTCTACTTCTATGCTGGTCTGGGAAAAAAGAAAAAAAATTGAATGTACCAGCTGCATCCATTCCCGCGCAGATGGTAAACGTCGATCGAGGGAACGGGCAAAAATGCGAACCATGTTAAAAGGCGATGCGGCTAACAACCCACTACTATTTTGATTGCTTTTTCACTTTCTCGCCCACCATCCCGCTTCTTCTTCTTAGCGAGTCGGAATGGCTTAAATTATTAAATGAGTGTGGACCAATGTGTGGCCACAATTACTCCCCTGTCATTAGCCGAATTTAGGTCGTCTATTGTACAAGGGTTTGGGCAGCTGGGACACGATAGTAGGTGGGCCATGATTTGAACAGCTCCACAGTCGCATCGATTATTATTCGAGAAACCACACTTTGCTCGATTCTCGTGGCATCTCCCAACACCAGTCCGGAGCCTATTTAGGAACTAGGGCCCATCCCGCTAAAAGTGGCCTTTGAGTTTTACGGCCCTGGGCGCGCTTGCTTAGAGCCGCAAGATCCAAATTGTTCTGTTCGCCCCATTAGGGATTAAGACGTGATATTATGTATAATACAGTCTACGATATAATGAAGCTTACTTATCAGAATTTACAGTGATAGGTACCAGAGATCGCTGACATTAGTCTGGCAGTTAAATTATCAGACTAACAGGATAATATCTCGGCATTCGATAAGATCTGTCTTAGCCCGCTTTTACAATGGTTCTACGAAGAGATTCTTGAGTACTTGGTTTTCGTTAGTCCATAAGATTACCTAATTTTGTTAACGTAATTCGTCTTGGTAATCACATTTATTCACATCAGTTTGTGCACTTTTTAGGGTTCCGTACCTCAAAAGGAAAAAACGGAACCCTTATAGGATCACTTTGTTGTCCGTCTGTCCGTCCGTCCGTCCGTCTGTCAAGACCCTTTTTCTCAGGAACGCGTGGAGGTATGAAGCTGAAATTTATATCAATTACTCAGGTCTACTGTCCCTTGAAGCTGTGAAAAAATCAAACTTCTAAGCCAACGCAATCAAAAGATACAGCCGTTTATGCCGCAAATTTTCGACACTTGCAAGGGAATCAAAACCTACAGGGTGCTTCCCGTGAACTCAGAATCTTGAAATTTGGTACGAAGCAACGTCTTATAGCATAGATAAAGGAAAAATTACGAAAACCATAAATTTTTAGTTACATCACATAATATATTTTACGGAACCCTCGGTGCGCGAGTCCGACTCGCACTTGGCCGGTTTTTATTACATAAATTATGACAATAATCCATGTAAAAGAGTGGTAATTAGAACAATACATTCTTTTACCAATGCAGGTAAAATAATTTATTGTCATAACTAATGTATTTTACAATATAAAAAAGACAATATTGAAGCTTACTCAGAGTTACATGAAAATCGTCTAACGATTCTATTGGAAAATTTTCAAGTCAGTGTATGTCATTGAAGTGACAGGTCACAAGGGCCAATGAACACGAGAGCGAAAAGTCATTGTAACGAGACGGGATATAGGAGCGACGTCACATGAGCGAAATGCCACTGGAGCGACAGATCTTTGAAGCGACGGGTCACACGAGGACAGCTCGAAAATTCGATCAGAAATACATGTACTCGTAGACTGCTGATCAACACTAAAGCCGAGAGAATTGAAAAATAGGTTTTTGTAAAATCTGTTCTGTTGCGCTGTACCCGAACAACAACCGAACAAGTGCGATAGAAACATTTGCAGTTTATTTGTTTAGTAGTCCCCTGACGTTTCCTCCAAAACTGAAACGAATTTTAACCTACCAACGGAACCTAATTTCTTTTTTTCATCAAAAAATTTAAGAAAAGCTTTGGCTTTAATTTAAAAAAGAAAACATAGGAAAACTCCTATGTTTTCTTTTTAAAATAATATAATTTCGTCAAACCTTTTTGTTAGATGTTTGAACAGAGTTGAAAATCTAACCAATTTTTCTCTATTTATCTAAAGAAAAAGAAAAAACAAGGACATGCCAATATATCCATAGATCTTCAAAAAAAAAAAATTGCTCTACTTGCACTATCCGGCAAGGAATCAGGGGACTACGCTTGTGTGGAAATCCGGTCGATCGATTTTACCATGTATCCTTGTCCAGAATCTGTGTTCACTAGTGCAAAGCGCGCCTTACCGGTACCGCTTCTACGAAGCCGGTCTTTGAATTTCTTGGAAACAATCACACAGTTACTACTCTTGCCAATTACGTCCGCTTAAAATGCAGTGGCATTAACAAAACTGGAAAGAGCGAGAAAAACATAGATATTACGACTAGCTGCCTTGTTCTTTGAGCTAAGCTAATGAGGAGCCGTTTAAACGGACGTGGACGGAGGAATGTTAGGGCTCCGCCACACCAGCAGGTTCCTGGCAGGAGGCTCAGATGTATTCCTTTTTTTAGTCCCTTCTTCATTTTTATTGCTAAGGCATTCATGATCATGAAAATACGTGTAAGGTTTTGTATATTTTTTTTAAACAGAAAAATAACGCTCTTTTTATAAAACAACATTCACATACTTGTAAGTGTAGTTTCTAGCTTAGAAAGGACTACGTCATCTCTTCCTGTAGATGTCGTCACGAGCTGACTAAAGAACTAAGCACAGACATTTACATACGAAAATTGCATTTCGAAGAAGAGTTGACGTCGAGCGGCGAGCGTTTGTAAAACTTTTCGCACAAATGCATCCTCGAGAATGGATGACGATTGTGGCATGTTGACAGTTTGTACCCTAAGTCTGTCGTAAAGCTTATAGCCAAATCATTTTAATGGCTCTGGATGTGTCTTCTCCACTTCGTACGATTTTGGGCATCATTGGGTTACCATTGTGTGCATTATATATATGTGGAGAAGAAAAAGCTACAACCGGGATCGAGTTAAGTTGAAAAGGATTATTATTTTATTTTTTTGCTCCTACTTTGATCTCACTTGCCACTGCATCATTAGTCGGTTGACTGGTAGAGAAAACGCAAGGGTTTAAGTCCTCTATTTTTTTTTTAAATAAAGTTGAATAATAAAATGAAATACTAGTATTTGCTTCTATGTAAGCTTTAGGGTACAAGTTTGTACTTGAACTTGTACCTAGCAACGTGAATTCAGGCAACGTGTCGCTAGCTGCGAAAGCTATTTCATAGAAATTGATAGAAACCAATGATTTCAACTAAGAATGAGCCCATCGGACCATTTTGCATAAAATATCTTCATACGTTCAACGTCGTGCCCGGAGCGACCACAGCGCATGCGTTGTTACAGCAGCGCATGCGCTGTTGTAGAATAAATTTATTTCTCATAAGAATGAAATGAAATAATTCACAAACATAATATTTACATAGGTAATAGTACAATGATCGTGCTTTTATCTATACTAATATTATAAAGCGGAAGAGTTTGTTTGTTTGTTTGTTTGTACGCGCTAATCTCGGGAACTAATGCTCCGATTTGAAAAATTCTTTTTTTGTTGGGTAGTCCATTTATAGAGGAAGGCTTTAAGCTATATAACATTACGTTCCGACAACCACGCGAACGAAGTCGCGGGCACAGCTAGTAAACAATAAAAACTAATAACTTTAAAAAAATTTAAATATTAGGTGGGTAGAATTAGAGTGACGTCGTCGCTCGTCATTGACTGTGCACTACGATCCCGTCCGGCAACACACGGATGAAAGATGTTTATTGTAAAGTTTGTATTTTAAGTTCATATTTTTTATGTATTTTTTTAAATATTTTATTATGTTTGTACAGTGTAATACAATATGTATTTAATTTAATTTTTGTTATTTTATTTATAAGGTAAATAATGTTTGTTTTTTTTTTATTCAAGTTAAATATTTTTTGTAATTTAATTTTCGTTTTTGTTTAATTTTAGAAATGTAAATTACTATTACATTACTGTCACTAATACATTAATAACGTCTCTGATAGTGTTTCTCAGAATGCTATAAAACAATAATTAAATTCCAAGTTCTGTTACTAGACACTTGTGACCATGTGTCTGGCATAAAATTCTGAATGGACTCAATGACCTACTGACTAAGGCTGGTCAAAGGGCCGTGTTTCTGAGAACACGAACATTAAAATCTGAGGAATGCAGGACTAAATCAAATTAACCTCTTAGAACCTCTTGGATTAATGTTAAGAGCTTACCCAAGACAGAATCAGAGCTTCCCATACAAACGTAGTGACATGTCAGATTTCGGTAAAAATTTGTAACTTTAAAGAAATTGCACATATCTAGGGTTATAATTGGTTTAAATATAACCTTGAAATATGACCTTGAAAGAGAATATAGTGTAATATATCATTTTTGAGTATCGAAAACTTTTAAATCCTTATATTTTATTTCAAGTTCATATTTTGACTGAAAACCAATTATAACCCAAGATATATGCAATTTCTATAAAGTTACAAATTTTTACCAAAATCTGACATGTTGTTTCGAAATAAAACGTAGACTACGTTTGTATGGGAAAGTCTAGGGTAAGGAGATTCTTAAGATTTGCAGAATTTGCAAAAGAGCAGTTTGGAAATTTCACACTAGTGTTGGCCAATTACAACATTTGGGAATTTAACCTAACCTCTTGGTCATCGGAAATGTGGTAGAAAAGTTGTTGATTACTAGTTGCGAAAAGTGACATTCGCGAAAAATTTACGAAAGTGACGAGTTGGTAAATGAGAAGTTGAAAAAGTGACCTTTTGCGAAAGTGACATTCTGAGAAAGTGATCAATCATATACGAGTGATGACTATTTACGAAAGTGCAGAATTGCGTCGCAACCAAACAGATGAATCCATTTTATCCTTAGTAATAAGTAGGTACCTAAAGAAACCGGTCAAGTGCGAGTTACATTTGCGTGTAGAGGGTTCCGTACTTCCCATAGGTTTTCCCTAAAATAGTAAAGAACTATTTTCTGTATTTTTTTAAATTTTAGGCCCAGTAGTTTCGGAAATCTCCGCCATGCGCCACCTAACTCCAACTCTTCTTCATATCAATATTTGAAATGCTAATTGTCGCTTCATTTAACCAATTTCCTTTCTGTTTCATTAAAATATTTATTTTTAGTTTTATTTGTAGTTCCGTAAAAAACATTATTAAAAAAAGGGTCCAAAATAGAAATGATAATATCTTACATCATACAAAAGATTTTTGTTATCTACTTAGTTACTTGGAAATTAGCAAAAAGATATTCTGGGCGAGGCCTGTGGTTACTTCAAAATTGCTACTTGCTGTATGCACTTTCCAATACCCATTCGAAGTGTTAATTTTTCTACACCCTAAATTGTACTATACTCCCTACAGTTTAAAATTCAAAATCATTTGACAATATTTTCTATATTGTCACAATGTCACTACTGTTTTCCCACGACAGTCAGCCATGTGTGTTTGTCGCCATCGTAAAACTACAAAACATTTTGTTCTTTATAACAATGTACATAAAGTTGATTTTTAGGTTATTGTTTGAGCATTATTGGCTTACTCTTTGGTCAGTCTTGAAGATGCGTTTCTAGGGCCCTTGTATGGTTGTTTGTTGTAATTAATGGTTGTAGCCTGGCATTTCATGGTTGGTTTGATGGGAAGTCTTTCTTCTAAGGAAACTGTCACTTCTTACATCAACTTTAGCCAGAAAGGTACCTACCTGACATAGAAAATGCTAATGAAGCCATCAATACAAATTACTTTTATATACACTCCTCTTCTTTGTATAAGCGCATTCCCGGTTGCCCGGGATGTCCTTTCCCGCTTTTTCTTCTCCAAATATAATATACATACCAATGGTCACCCAAGGATGCCAAAGACCTTGTAAAATGGAGAAGAAATAGCCGGAACACTTTCAATGATTTGGCTATAGTTTTACAACCGGCCGCCTGCCTGACGTCAGCCCCTTTTGAGAATGTATCTGTGCGAAAAGTTTTACAACCGGCCGCCGCCCGACGTTAACCCTACTTGGGAATGCATTTGTAGCACGGGATGTGTGTGCTTAGTCCTTTAGTCGCCTCTTACGACATCCACAGGAAACTTTTACATACACTATCGCGTCTTTATCCCTAATGGGGCAGACAGAGCATAGTCAGTCTTACTGCTCTAAGCAGACAGAGCCCAGGGCCGCAAGACCCTATCACCACTGTTAGCGTAATGGTGGGCGAGAAGGTGGGAAAAGGAATCAAAATAGTGATGGGTTGCTAGCCGCATCGCCTATTATCATGATTCGCATTTTCGCTAATTTCCGGCTTTAACGATCTGCGCGGGAAGAGAGGCAGCTGGTACATACTATGTTTTTATTTTTTAGACCAGCACGACTCACAACTAAAATAAACGGGCAAGTGCGAGTCGGACTCGTACATGAAGGGTTCCGTGCCTCCGTGCATGTTTTTAAACGCGGAAGAAACGCGTTTCTTGTATGACGACCCCCTTTAATTTTTAACTTTATCTTATTTTTAGTATTTGTTGTTATAGCGGTCATAGTAATACATAATCGGTGAAAATTTCAAGTGTCTAGGTAATTCCATTATAAAGATCTAGTTAAAAACGCTGAAAAAAACATGTTTCTTGTATGACGACCCCCTTTAATTTTTAAGTTTTTTTTATTTTTAGTATTTGTTGTTATAGCGGCCATAGTAATACATAATCGGTAAAAATTTCAAGTGTCTAGCTATTACGGTTCAAGAGATAGAGCCCTGTGGCAGCCGGACAGACAGACAGACAGACGGACAGACAGACGGACAGGCAGCGGAGTCTCAGTAATAGGGTCCCGTTTGCACCCTTTGGGTTCGGAACTCTAAATAGTAATTACTTAAAAAATATTTTAAAAAACAAGCTTTTATCTTAATCAATTAAGAGCCCTATGACCCTGATAGTACTTAGGCCGATTTTAAATATTATCAATATTAACAAAATACTCACTTTGAAATAAAAACACAGCAAAGTTCGGGACTAACTCTATACCTAATATGTTTCGAAAACACGATTGCTTAAAATTTTCATAAAAAAAAATAATTGCGTAGTTGCCTCTAAATCATCTCAGAATTATACTAAAACGTATTCAAGAAATACAATAAATTAGCCCTGGTAATTTTGGATTATAATTGTATTAAACATAAGGCAGGGATCACATTTCTTATTTTTTAAATAACTCTTAAATATTCTTTGTAAAAACAAAAAAATCTCCAAGACCAGAAACGCGTAAAACAGCCTCATTGACTCGCCCTGACCTTTTCACCCCGCATGCTGGCTCCAGGCTCGCTGTTCCCGCTTTGGCTAGAGTAAATTTGTGTGCGTGGAAGCGAGAGCAAAATTTAGATTATCCACATCAGGTGCAGCCTTAAGTGCTCCTTACGACGAATCAATTGAGCCCAAACTCGGTGGGGTTATGTTGTTTTATCACAGAGATGCAGTGGCCACCTTCCGGCTTCATCATGAGATCAGGTAATTGGTACCATAATATTGCATTGTCATCCATATAAGTATGTGAAGTTACAGTTTAATCGAATAACGGCTAATTTAGCTTGCAAGATTTGATCACGGACACACTATCTACTTATTCGCTGGTTGACTGGAAGAGATTCCATTATGGGATAAGTCCGCCGTTGTCAATTTACTCTAGATGTTGTTTTTTTTTAACACAGACAACGGGACAGGTGGAACTAAATAAAAGCTTATAAAAAATACGTTTATTTTCTTGGGTCTCAAAGGTGAACATTGCTAACATTAAATGTGACGGTCCACGTGTAAAGGTACCTTATGGACGGTGGCGCTTAGGACGTTTAGAAAAACAATTCGTACAATTAACTTAGCTTGAATAAACACAATGTCGTAAGTGCCACCGTCCACAAGGTACCTTTACCCGTGTAACGTCACAAATAATTTTCCTATGACTTAAAATAGTATCAACATGTTGCAATTGATATTTCTGTATAAGGATCTAACAAACAAGTAACCCCAAATCCGCACGAATGATATTTAAATCTTCCACATTTAGGTAGCATACCATTTAGATAGTTTTTAGTCTTAGATTTGAAGCAATTGCAAAGGGCATTTTCCTTAGAAGGGCCTCGCCTTTTACGAAGTACAAATTTCGTAATAGTTCCAAGTAGCAAATCAGTTGTTATTGTTAGTTAGGGTTCTATACCTGACAAAAAGCATCGTCGTCATCATCCGAGCGTATTCCCGGTTGCATCATCAGCGGTAACACTTCAGAGCCCGGGGTCAGCTACCTAACCTAGGTGATTTAGCGAGATTACTGGTTTTTACAAAGAGTGACTGTCGTCTGACCTCCGCAACCCAAAGCGTAGACCAGAACCAATCCTAGGATAGGTTTAAACAAACGTTAGATGGCGTTCGGGACCCACAGCTTCACGTGCCTTCCGAAGCACGGCCTTCCGATCTTTCTTTTCGGATAATCAGGTGATTCAAGCCTGCAATATTCTAACCAGACTGGAATCAACTTTCACAAAGTGTGTTCCCCAGTGGGATTTGAACCCACGACCTAAAAAAGCATATTATCATGTAAATTACTATTTATCTAAAAAAATCTTGGAAGTAGTTGATATTATAAGAATAGTTGCAATTTTTTTTTAACTTAAATATCGATCTTATGGGAGCACTGCAGACACCAAACTAAGCTAAAACCTGTAGGTATCTTGGGTCACCAGGTACCACTTTACATATTAATGAGTAACTATAAAGGTAGTTGCATAAGTAGGGACTAGGGAGTGTGTACTATTACTCCACTGTTCCAGATCATTAGTACTATGGTGCTAATACCGAACAAAAACAGTGTAATTATTATAATATTATTTTGTTTATTTGTTTATTTGTTTATTTATTTTATTGTGATAAAAACGATTTACACCAATTACATTTATCACACATTACAATTAAATATACGTACATGCATTACAATCTATTATTATCAAAAATTAATCAATATAAAAATAAAATATAAAAAGAAATAATAATTAAAATAAGTCAAAATACATGTTTGTCCGTCCGTACTAAATGTCACTTATTCACTATCATCGCTATCAGCAGTTTTGTTGTTAAACCACTGGTCACACAGATTTTCACAATAAGTCAATATAGCCTTTACAATGGTTGACCAGTTGTCAAAACGAAAATCAAAGTTAGTGTTGGCGCGACGTAGTGCATTGAGGTTGTCCAGCGGTCGTACTAATGGTGACATCGCGCGCGATGTCGTGTGGCCCCTGTCAACATGGAAGATGTCATGAGGCCGGCTACGACCATGTCTATCCACTGGGATCTCGAGTTCGTTAGGCACAAACAGCGCGCACAAAAGATTGTGTAAAAGAAGACAGTCGACGGAACCTCTTAGAACCTTGAGGCAAATGGTGAGTTGTTGTACCATTCTTCGCACCTCCAATGAGTTATATCCCAGGTGACCGAGCAAGAACTTAGTTGGGTACAAGTATGGGTAATAGCCATATGATTTTTTGTATAAGGCCCTTAGGAAGGCTTTTTGTACCTTTTCAAGCATCCGTGTATATGTAACATGATACGGATTCCAGACACACGCACTAGATTCTAGTTTGCTTCTGACAAGGGCATTATATAGTGTTGTAATGACTTGCGGGTTTTGGAACTCCTTGGCATTTCGCAGCACAAAGCCTAGGCGGCGATAGGCATCTTTAGAAACACTAGACACGTGGTCGTGAAAAGTCAAACTACGGTCAAACAACACACCGAGGTCCTTAATACTACTCACTCTCTTAATTTCGGTGTCATCTAAATAATACTTAAAATGAACTGGGTTTTTTTTTCGGTCAAAAGTCATTACATAGCATTTATTTATGTTAAAAGGCATTTTATTTGTCAAACTCCATTCGTGGATAAGATTTATGTCATTTTGCAATCTGATACAATCTTCATGCGATTCAATTTTTAAAAAGAGTTTAAGGTCGTCGGCATATAAGAGACATTTGGCGGTCGTCAGTACGCCAGGCAGGTCGTGTATCATGATTAGAAAGAGAAGTGGGCCAAGAACTGAACCCTGACTCACCCCCGATCTAGTGTGGTAAGGCTCGGATACGTATGTACCATGCTTAACATACTGACTGCGGTCTCTCATATAGTCTGCGAAAAAATTTAAGAGATTGGGGGAAAAACCGATGATGGAAAATTTATCAAGCAATATGTCGTTATCGATTTTGTCAAAGGCTTTTTGATAGTCAAAATACATAACATCCACCTGAAGCCCTCGCTCCATGGCACTCGAGATATAGTCTACTAAACATAGCAAATTGGTGTCCACGGAACGACCCGGTCTAAAGCCATGTTGCTCATCGCCTAATGACTGGTTGACTTGTCTATATATTTCATTGTGCAGTATGTACTCAAAAATCGGGGGGCGGGGGGACACAGAATTGCTACTGAACGGTGTTCTTCCACCAGATTTCTGTTATTGCTTTTTGGGATAGGCGTTACTCTAGATATTTTCCATTGGGTGGGATATTTACAATTATGCAGTGATAAGTTAAAGATATGAAGCAGGGGTTCGATTACTTGTTTTTTACATATTTTGAGAATAAGACTAGGTATATTATCTGGACCAGGTGAAATGCTCGTTCGCAGTCTATCTATACCACGCTCAACGTCTTGAGCTCGCAAGGTTTGTATACTAATGTATCCGCTTTGAGTATCCCGCATATATTCGTTACATGCATTACTATTAAGCCGAGGCACTTCACCTAGGAATACGCTTGAAAAATAAGTTGCAAATGCATTGGCGGCTTTTATGCCCTCATAGGGATTTTGTTCGTAATATACACATGGCTCAAAACCACCTTTAGATTTAAGCCTGTGCACATGTTTCCAAAAGTTTTGGGGTTGTTGCTTAAGGTTATGTTCTAAGTTAGCCAAGTGGGTTTTGTATGCTTGCGAGATTCTTGCTTTCAGGCTAGCACGAAGTTGTGAAAAAGCAATATAGGCTGTTTCAGATTTCGACACAAGCCAGTCCTTATGTAAACGAGATTTCCTTTTAATATCCTTAATAATGACAGCGTCAAACCATACGGGGTACCTATTACATGAGGTAGATTTACGTCTTTTCTTTTTAGGAACTGTTGCGTCAAATAATTGATACATAATGTCATAGAAGGCAGTAGTTGCTTTGGATACGTCATTAGACCTTAGGACCGGCTCCCAAGAGGTCTCGTCGATTAAAGTTTCTAAGAGAGCCATGTCTATTTTGTTAAAATTCCAATCATGCGATGGGTCTATGTTACTTGGTTGTTGACGTTGCCCGTCTTTGTTCTGAGAATGGCTTGTTCGAATACTCACCATTATCTCAAGTGCGGGGTGGTACAGCGCATCGAGGGGAACGAAACCTTCGCGGGCCTCAGTTACACGCACTTGCTGCAACCGTGACTCATTGCACTCGCACGCCAACACTACGTCAACTCTACTTCCATGTTTATTAATTATCTCATTATGGTCAGTTAGATTACAATATGTCAAAAAATAACAATAATAATTCTTAATATTTTCTGATGCACTGTTCATATTAAAATCACCAAAAATTATAAAATTATTGTTTGCTTTATGGGACAAAAAGGACTCGATATGGCAAAAAATATTCATATAAATTGCATCAGCGGTCTTAGGCTTAATATATATAACACAAGCAGTGAAAGAGGTGTTTCGGTAGTCGACGGAGACCCAGAGATCCTCACCGAGTTCTGACTCGAGGTCCTGCCGACGATGCACCATGACTCCAGGTCTCGCGGCCAGTAGAACTCCTCCGCAAGCAGTATTACGGTCTCGTCGCAACAATGTCCAGCCATCTGGGATTAATTCAGCGTCCTCTACCGAGCTATCAGGAACGTTTCTGACGCGGTTACAAGAATGTGATCTGACACTAAAATACTATTATACCACTGGGTCAACTTAGTCTTCAACCCTCTGACATTTTGGTAAAATATATCAAGCTGTAACGGCACTGAATCATTGTGATGGGGTTGCCCTGTCCGAGGGCCTCGCATGAAAGGGCGGCTGGCTAGAGGATGAAGGCCCTGATTGATAATTATTCTTTGCCCGATTTTCTTGTCCTCTATAGTTAACCCAAGCCTTAATTCTAGCGTTAATTGGCCATACCTCAGTCGAGTAGATAGCATCGAAGTGTGCGGCTGGTACTCCTATCTTAAAAGATTTGTTATTGCCCTTTGCTGAGAGCTCGTCAACCGTACAGGAGATGTTAGGGCAAAGTTGATGCACATACTCACGGACTTCCTCTAGACCCGACGCCATGTTCCACAGGTGCATGAATTTGCGCATCTCCACTGCTTTTAAATTGGTCACTGTAGGTCCTGCGGAGCCCCGCATGTAGGTAATGCGCCGGCTTCTCTGCTTCACTTCAGTCCACTCCCCCTCCCTAGGCTGGCTCTCCTGACGCTCGGCAGTTTCTGCATTTTCAGAATTGGAAAGTTGAGTCGAAGGTGATGGTCTGCAGGTGGGATCCCTCTTTTTCTGTTTCGGTTCCTGAACCTCATTTGGTTTCTTAGCACGAATTTTTACTCCAGGTACAGCTTCTGGACGCAGGTGAGGTTGAGGAGATGCTTTTTCCTGCGGCAGTGATGACATCGTCTGCTTAATTTCCACTGGAGTCGGTTTCATCACAGTGGGCTGCTGAGAGTTGGTAACATTTAGTGAGGAGGGGTACTCAACAAGTAAAGACGAGTCAGCGATCGGTGCTAGTAGCCCAGCTTCCTGTGTCTTCGTCATTGGTGGCTCATATTTCCTCAGTTTTTCGTTGAGGGTTTTTACTTCACAAACATAGTTAGCTAGCTGGATCTCATATTGCTTTAATACATCCTCATGCTTGATCAACTTTGACTCATAACTTTGAAGCTTAGCATCGTAGGCCGCTATAGTAGCAACAGAGTTATTTAATAGTTTTTTTAAGGAGACCATTTCGGAACGCAGTTCGTGCATCTCACTCGCTAGTTCTTGTTTGTTTTCAGTAGGTAATAAATTACTATTTGTGTTAACTGTTGGTTTTTTTCTGTGAGTTACATTGGGGTCACGCCCCCTTTTGGAGGTTCCCACAGGGGTCATGTTGTTATCGCCACCCTTCTTGGAGGAGCAGCAGCACTCAGGACAAATCCAAATTTCACGCGTATTCTCTGTAGGTTTTTTCCCACCAGTACATAATACATGGTATATTTTTCTACAGTTCTCTGTCGTGCATTTTACAGATTCATCATCATTGCCAATAGTACTATTACACGCAGCGCAGTCCATTTTGCAGTTAGCGAGCGCGCGAACATAAAAAGTATCATACAAATAACGCAATGCGGGCCGCCGGTGTAGCGGTGCGGTGACAGTAGGTAGCTTGGATCAGCTGACGGCCGGCCGGCCGGTAGGTAACGGCGAACGATGACTCACGAGCAGCGGCGATCGAGTACGGGCCGTTGATCACTATAATTTTTGAAATGAAATTGATGATATCTTCATTGATTCTCGACCGATTTTCACCAAATAAGCACCACAAAGCGCGTCATTAAACTGACCACAAATTTACTAAAGTTTCTCACTTCGGTATTGATTAAAACCCGTTATAACATTAAGATTATCGCAGAGCGAAACTGACGTAGTGTCATCGCTATATCTTGTACGGACGAACTTATATATTTTAACTTAGGTACTCGTTTAAAAGTTGATATCTCATTTTATGAATTTGTTTATACTATAATTTCTAACAGTTTTTCTATGCTATAATTTAAATGTAAAATGTAAGTATATGACAAGAATAAGTGTAAATCGGTATTTCAATAAAGCCCATCAGGCTAGGTAGGGACCTTTTCTGAACTAGGTTTCTTTCGATATATCTTCCCAGCAGTGGTCGTTACGAAACGCTATAGTTTTTGCACTTACAAAAATTTAAAAATAATGACCTCCAATAAGTTATATATTTATGAGAGAAGGCCCAAGCTCTTTGATACTTATCCTACATTGAATAAAATGTTTGACTTTGACATAAACCATATTACAGGTATTTGACAAAAATAATTCTTTTTCTCCATAGACGCCCAAAGACTGCCACCAATTTGACATAAAAATCCCTAATCAATCACCACTAACCCACTACACAATAAGGCAATCTGCAAATAGTTTCACAATGGGTTTTAACTGGTAAATGTGATATTAAACGGCACTTAAGCGCGGTGCACACTAAGCCCTGGTTATTGAGTGTGCACCCTGCCGATATAAAGTGATTGATATACTGTTTGCTTGCGGATTTGTTCGATTATTGAATGCACTTAAGTGCCATTGATCATCATGTTAAATTTTTATTTTTTTGTTGGCTTGCGTATCAGTTTTTGGGTCTTCCTTCGAGGTCTTCTTTCAGGGCAGTTGTCATAAAAGCATGTAATAAAAATATTATTTAGATTATGATCTTTACCGGTTCTCTAATTAAATAAAGGCGCTGATTTAAAGAGGCAATTGTAAATAGCAGTTTTGGTAAGTTAAAAATTATAAATGGCATGTTTAATAACTAGATCAGCAGTTAAAACTAAGCAGTAAAGTAAACAAAAATAAGTAATAACAAATAATGAACTGGATCAGTGAATATATAATTGAGTAGGAAAATAATTAAATGAGCGGTAAAAAAAATTGAACGAGCGGTTCCTAACCTAGTAAAATGGATAAAACTGACCTAGCAGACCTTGGTCGCAGTTCTAACCTAACCTATAGGTTTTCCCTAACCTAACCTAATTGATTTTTTATTACTGTTCATGTTTTACTGTCGCAATAATTTATCAACTGCCATTAAATTAAAAATAACTGCTCAATATGTTTTCCAACTGATCATAATAACATCTCGAATATTTAAATAACAGCTCAAAAAACTAGTTCCCTTAAATAAAGTATCTATTAAGGCCGTACCTAAATTTTGCGGGGTCCAGTGCTGCCCCCATTTAAAATAAATCATTTTGAAGAAAACGGAGACATCGTTTAAAATTTTGCTACTATCAAGTCCTATTAGCCAAAAGTGGCCGTTTTTCGCAATTGTGCGTAGTAAAGCTTAACGTTCTCACTTTAAATTGTAAACAGTAGTTCATAGAATACTTTGAAGGGTTATCTAGGACTTGGTAGTTGCAAAATTTTAAATAATGTCTCCGTTTTCTTTTAAATGATTTATTTAAAATGGGGGCAGCACTGGACCCCGGTAAATTTAGGTACGGCCTTAACGTCTAACAAAATATACTGAAACTGTTTTTAGGATGAATGGATCATAAACCGAAAAATATTTTTTTATAAAAAAGTTGGAGCAGCTGTTTTGAAATTATATCTTATATTTCCATATACATACCTATGTTTCTTGAGGAAAGTTTTTCAGTGTCATAGACTGAATTCACCCAGATTGGCTTCAAAGTCCTATCTTTGAAATTGTTTTAAAGTAGTAATAATGTATTGTTTTTTTTATTAGTGACTAACCCATTATTCTTATTAAGAACATGAACTTATTTGAATTCTTAATAGTGATAATGATAAGGAAGGAATGTATCATATTTTCATTATTTTTCTCGTGAAAGTCAAAATAGGACTCAACCATTGACTACCAAAAGGTTATAAATTTAATACACAGTTAATAATGTTAAATTGCATAAAACTTTCTTACAAAATACTTATACAAAGCAAAGCTAAGCTATTAAATTATAATTACCAAGCAAAGTCATATTTTTATAAAATAGCTGATATGCCGATATTATATTCATTAATACTTAACACGCACACGAACTGTCATAAGTAAAATACATATAAACATACATATAATTTTATAACCCCATATTACAAAAGCAAAACATTATCACAAAGTCAAGTCTTGTAAAGAATCATTAACATCTAATATATTTATGTACAATTTCTCAATTGGAATGTAGGTATTTATTATAAAACTCGATTTAAATTTCGTAATTCAATCCTTATTATCGATATGTCGATGCCTGCCCAGCCCACGGGTAGAGTCGATAAATTGCACTGTATGCAGAATGTTTTGACATCACTAATAATTTAGTGGCAACCCGACTTACTTGCTACTTCACGTACAAGTGAGTATAGAAGTCTGATTTCATAAGTAAATAATATTATTACAACTCAGAATGCTGCTTCTCTTCCCGCGCAGAAGCCGATCGAGGAAACGTAGAAGCCGATTGAAGGAAAGGGCGAAAGCGAAAACGCAAAACATGTTAATAGGCGATGCAGGTGTTTAAGCTTAGTCCTATAGTCACCTCTTACGACTTAAATAGGAAGAGATGGATGGTTCTATTCGGAATCAGTCATCACACGGTACAATCCTCTGTTATTATGAGTCTTGAAAAATATCAATTAAAATGCTTACTGGTACCTCTTTTTAGGTCTTGAATTTTAACCCCCCGACCTTCGCCCGATTTCGGTTGCTTTAGAATAATTTTGGGAATCCTTAGTCAGTCAGTCATAACGATTTGAATTTTCTGTTTTTCCTAAAGGCTGACTCGTAGAGAATGCAGTTTAGAATTAAGTCTACCTTTCGTACCATTGTGGTCAATAAAGATTTAATAAATAAATAAATAAAATAACGATGACAGCCGGGACGCTCAACGTGCCTTCCGAAGCACGAAGAAGTTTGACAATTTTTTATGCCACTTATGGTCACATGTGCGGCTGAAATGATGATGATAATGAATCTTTCTGAGGAAAAGTTTAAAAGCGCAATCTTTTTGTTCATCTGTGTGCCAATTAAAAATGTAAAACAAATAAATTATGGACTTGATTGTACACTTGTACCAAAACGCACGAAGGCGTAGAGGCAGCGATAGCATCAGTTCTTGATTATTTCATATCATTTATTGCGTACACTTAACCATTTCGCATATTTGCAGCAGCGTTAAGGGGCCTATAACTTCGAAATTTCCTACTTTGACATGCGCGTGAGAGCATTTTGACATGATGGCAATATTTGTCAAACTTTTGAGATATGTAGTAATTTTTTTAGTTATTTAAGTAGGTACTTAGTTAGATTTTTTTGTAAATGTTAGTGGCCGGAAGTGCCGTAACTGATGTCAGGTTTTTAAAGGTACCTTAAAGCATCTAACATAGCTTGACGATTATATAATTATAGTCTATATATGTACAACGTGTAATTGATATTTGCGTTACAAATCGTAACCACGGACCATACTAGATCACTATAGTATAATGAAGTTAAAATAACAGTTAAAAAAAAAACAGACATTGCTATACAAATTGCCCGGGCGGCTGCACACTTTGTATGGAAATGCCGATTTATTTATTTATTTTTTGTTATACTATAGTGATCTAGTAAAACCCGTGGTTTGATGTATTACGCATATGTTAATTAAACGTTGTATACTATGCCGGACAATACTTTTTTGTAAGTACGGAAAAAGGCAGGCCTATGCCCAATAGTGGGTATTTTCTTTCTTCTTGTTTTCTTACACCACATCAGGGCTGAAAAATAAAATATTCCTAATATTTCTATAATATAAAATGCTCATTAAAAACGTTATTTTTAGTATGACGGCACCTTAACGTGACCGCTTCATTATGTAAGCAGCGGAAAGGGTACTAATTTGAGAATTTGTTTATGGGAAAGGGATGTAGTACTCGTTATGGACGTTTTAGTACGAAGACTGCTATGTTTTCTGTAATTAAAAAGTAAATAAACATGACTTCTTCTGAATTTAAGAATTCAATAATTTAAATATGTACCAACTCTTGTCGGTGTCATTCATCATCATTCGAGCGTATTCCCAGTTGCATCTCCAGCGGTAACGCTTCAGAGTCCGCTACTTAACCTAGGTGATTTGACGAGGTTACAGGTTTTTACACAGAGCGACTGCAGTCTGACCTCCTTAACCCAAATGGTAGAGCAGTACCAATCCTGGGATAAGTTTAAACAAACGCTAGATGGCGTTTGGGACCCACAGCTTTACATGCCTTCCTAAGTACGAGTCATCTATCTTTTCGAATAATCAGGTGATTCAAGCCTCCAATTAAAACTGTAAACAGTAGTTCATAACATGCTTTGAAGGGTTAACTAGGGATGGGTAGTAGCAAAATTTTAAATTATGTCTCCGTTTTCTTTGAAATGATTTATTTTAAATGGGGGCAGTACCGGACCGCGGAAAATTCAGGTACGGCCTTAAAATTTTAGATAGATACAAAGAAAATTACTATTCTTTGTATAAAGTTACACATAGCGCTAAGACCTCTCCAACCCGTCTGGCCAGCGTGGAGAGTGTAGGCCAAATCCTCTGCCTGCTCTAGCAATATATGGCTCTGGTAGTACAGAGAGGGTCGTGCTCCTGCAGTGGAGACCGAAAAAGACCTGATGATGATGATGATGATGACAAATAGCGCGACGAACCGATGACCGATCACATAGACATAGACAGATTTTTATTTCCAGAAAAACACAACACATACAATACACTAAAGGTAACACATAGAAGAAGACAACATAGGATTTTGAATAGAATTATTTAAATTAAAACAAGAATAAAACCGAGCCAATTTTATCTGAGAAAGTAGATATAAAATAAATTTAAAAATAATTAATAAGCTGAATTAGGTAAAGTATCTGAGCACAGAAATTAAAAAATATCCAGAATTCATTGCCAGCTATCATCTATTTATGGAACTTGTAATAGATAATAGAGTGGTATTCCTTTTTACGATCCGGGAGTTGTCAGTTAGATATCTTAGATTTCATTTGCCGTTTATTTTCAATAGCAACATTGAAATTGCATTACTAAGACATCAGAAATGTCCATAGAATCGCGGCTATGATTGTCTACCGCTTTAGCATTCCAATTTTGGATTGTATGGTAGCAATAAACAGTAAGATATCGGGAAAATTTGAATTTTGCGTAGAAACAAACACACATTCTTAAAAGTTATTGGACTTAGAAAGGGCGGCCGACAGTCAGATTATGAGAATTCAACATTATGAGATTCAACCATTTGAGAATCCAACTTTTTGAGAATTCAACATTATGAGAAATCAATATTATATTCCAAAACGTCACTTATAATGTTTGTGGAATAAGATGTGAAATTGTTTTTGATTTTTGATCCCAATTTTTGTCATCCCTTTTTCATACTTGTCTGGGAGAAAAGAAATAACGTTGATTATTTTTCCGACCCAAATATCGACCAATAGAATTGCACCATTCGACGTCACGTGGTACAACCTACATGGTATTATACTGATAATTTTTTGAATATTTTCTCTGGTCGTTGCTATACATAAAAAACAATTTTATTCATTATGAAATTCTTATTTGTTAACTGTTCATTTCATCTCATGGTGCAATTCTATTGGCCGACATTTGGGACGGAAAAATAATCCCCCGAATACCACACGAGCTTCAAAATTATCTGGCATTTCCCTCAAGGTTCCCTGCAAACAAATAAAGTCGTCAAGTTTTTCAGGAAAAATCACGCGCGCTTCGCGCTCGTGATTTTTTAACCTGAAAAACTTGACTCCTTCTTGTTTGCAACGAACCTATCGGGAAATACCCGATAATTTTGAAGCTCTTGTGGTATTATAAGTGAATGTTAGACGGTTACCCCACTGCACCGCGCACTGTCGCGGAGCGCGGTTTCTACATACTGACGCTCTCGCGCGGTGACGCGTTTCAGTGGGTGGGAGTAGGCGTGTTTTGTATACAAACTGAGCTACTTGCATAATATATAAAAAATCTGCCACGGTGCGCGGTGCTGTGGGATCACCGCCTTAGAGCTCTCTCTTTCTGTGCGAATCGTAAAGGCTCATTGATGTTAATAGGCATCAATAAATCGAATTATCATCTATATGCACATTCCTTCCATGCTTGTCTGGAAGAAAAGAAAAAACTTAGAATGTTCCAGCTCTTCCCGCGCAGATCGTAATAGCTGATAGAGAAGGGTGAAAATTCTAATCATGTTAATAGGCGATGCGGCTAGCTACCAATCACTATTTAGATTCTCTTTTTCAACTTCCCGCCCACCATAATGCTAAAATTGCGTCTCTAGGCTATGTCTGCTTAGAGCCGCAAAATCTAAAATGCCCTGTATGCCCCGTTAAGGATAAAGACGTGATAATGTATCTGTAAGCAGATTCAAATTATCATCTTCCACTAAAAGAACAACTAGAATCTTCTAAATCGAAAATTTGTCGCGAGCGTTATGACATCCACCCCTCGATTACATCCAATCTTCGGAGCAGCTACCGCCAGCAACGACCATAGGCCACACGGAGGAGCTTGGATCGTCTCCAAACTGAAGTAGGTCAGCACAATCATATTGACTAAGCAGAAGTACAATGCCAGTGTGGCCACGACGACCAGTCCATGCAGCGCCTCCTCGCATGCCGTTTGTGCCTCACCAGCTGCACCATACTTGACTTATATTCTGCCTCAGAAGGAGGCGTAAAAGTGGCGACGACCAAAAACACTATAAGATGTAAATATAATATAATAGGCCATTCCAACGTTAGTATTCTAAGGCACATTAAAAGTAATTCTAAAACAAGTAATTATTAAAAAAAAACAAGCTGTTTTCTAAACCAGTGACCTGAAAAGTTTAAAGAGCTCCTTAAAACCATTGACTTATATATTACTAGCGTAAGGACTAGGCTAACCGCGCGAGGAAATGGCACCAACTCATTTTTCGGACCAACGCGACTTAGTCGTCCTCGGTCCGTGGAAGTGTTCTTTCGCTTTTGTTTCATACTTGTAAATGCCATAAAAATGCCCGGTTGCGGAATTAAAGGCTGCAAAAACTACATATAGGTGAAAAAAGTACTCGTACATGGAATATCGTATCATCGGTAAGAAACGCTTGTTCGTTTGCCGTCCTATGACATAAATAAAAAAAAAATAACATAACTGTTTGTTATAATTAAAATACTAAGAAATTTTACCGCGCTAATTTTACAACCGAATGGCAACCATGTTCGCAGCGTCCCGCCAGGAGTGACAACAGTGCATGCGCTGCTGTAACAGCGCTCCGGGCGCGACGTTGAATTGTATGAAGATATTTTATGCAAAATGTTCCGATAGGCTCATCCTTAGTTAAAATCATTGCTCAAAACAAATCAATTGAGCTCAAACTCGATGGGGTTATGTTGTTTTGTCACAGAGATACCGTGGCTACCTTCCGGCTTCATGATGAGTCATTGGTACCATATTATTGCTTTTTCATTCAACTAACATAAGTATGTGATTTTAGCTCAATCGAATAATGGAACCGAGTCTAATTTAGCTTGCAAGATTTGATTACGGACACAGACAACGAGACAGGTGAAACAAAATAAAATCTTGGAAATAGTTTTTTTTTCTGTTTTCCATAGAAATTATGATCTATGAAGGTAATTTAAATGTCTTTTTGTATATTTACCCCCATTTTACAGGTCATTCAACCATGCATTCCGAAATAACACAAGTTCAATAAAATTCTTATGGAATACAATTTTCCAATTCAAAATTCGATAGTTGCGAGTTTTGAAATAGAGACACGTTCTATTTCCCACTTTGTGAATCGCAATGAGGGGAAAAACAAAAAGATCGTCGTAGCAAATAATGGATAGTGAAATACGAGAATATCCAGCGTTCTCTGCTTACGGGACTGCAGGCCCGAGGGTATGCCAGTAGGCTTTAGGTTACATCGTTTTGAAGTTTTTTATTTTTTTTTCCTTTTTTGCTCGTATTTTAGGCCAGTGAATGGGTTGACACGTGATATTGGTAGGAACGATGACAGAATGCATAATAAGCAATAAGAATTTATGTAAATATTGACTGGCTGTATAGATTTGCTTTCTCATGTCACAAATAAAGAAAATTTTGTAATTCAATATCTTGCAGTGTTTAAGCACATTGACACACATACCGCGTTCGCTCGAGTGACACTGACGAAGAGCGAACGAGTCGGAGTGGTTAAAACTACTTGGTTGAGGGTCTAAAAGAACTCGCGACCAAAATAAAAATAACACCTCAAAGATCTAAAACTATTTTTTCTTTATTTAGTATTTCATCGAATCGTATTTGACTGGGTGATAAGTGCAAAATGTTATAAAGGAAGTAATTAATAGTGATTTCCTTATTATACACAAGGCAAAGAAAAACCAATAACAAAAATTAAGTTTTAGATTTTTGAACTTTCCATGCGAGGTCTTTTAGATGCGAAGCTATTGGTATTTAACCACTCAGTATCGCTCGCTCTGTTCTGTTCGGTTTTTAACGGTGTGTGTGTGTCACCACGCTTAGTTCTTTGTTATCGGACCAATTAGGACATTATGTCTTATTTATTTTATTGAGTGAATAAGCTACTATAAACATCATCTAGACTAAAAAAATTAAACAGATAGCAATGTTACGTTAAGTTTAAGTTACACCTTTATATACCTATTATATTGATACTTTCAACCAAAGCACAGAAGACAGTAGAGTATACATACAGAACGGAATCTCCTTAGGTACACGAAATATGCGTCCCCGTTCCCCTTCCCCGCACCCCTCCTCCGTTTTTGTGCCGCCGTGCAGTGTGTGTTCGCCCTTTTCGGGAGAGGTGCAGGGACGGGTAACGGGGACACATATTGCACGGGAGCTTAGAAGTTCTGTATGTAATACTATTACTGTCTTCTGTGACCAAAATCACCCAATAGAACTCAAGTAGGGAATACTCAAAAAGTTGGGAATTAGCCTAGTTAAGCACTACTTAATTAACGGCTATTTAACTCTACGAGTTAACCCAATATTCCTACCAGGTATAGTAAGTACGTAAGTTTAAGTACTTGCATGGTAATCGAAATAGACACAAAATCGATGGGTGAGCGGAGCCGGGCGACGAGCGACGCGCATCGAGGATTATTTTGAATTACAGTACAGCGATGAATTTCAGATAAAACAAGCAATTAAAAAAATATAGCCTAACACAGTCGGGATGATGTGAGGATATATTATAACAATACCAGGTCTTATTGTATCCTACTTACATCCTCACATATTTACATCCTGAAAAATATTTAGGACAGTCATGTATCAAGGTGGCATTGGCTGGAAATCCTTGGAAGCTAATGGACTACAGTCGGGTCCCGTTTAGCCGACTCTATTTATCATGAGGTACTTTATTTTCTTGTTTTATCTAACATTTACCACAATACTACTTACTAACGTAACACGAAACCCCGTGCGTCCGGTCTCACCTTTCGGTTTTTAATCACCGATGTGTCTTGGTAATTTGGGTGCGCTTCTATTTTCCACTGAACTTAGTTTGACATTGGTTAGAAACATAAAATAGTATGTATTTGACCACTCTAATAGAATTTATTTAACATTAAGTATTTTATTTTCTTGTTTTATCTAACATTGACCACCATACCTACTATATGTAAAGTAATCCGATACCCCGTGCATCCAGTCTCACCTTTCGGTTTTCAATCACCGTTGAGGCTTGGCTATTTGGTTGCGCTTTGATCTCCAACCAAACTTAGTTTGACATTGGTTAGAAACAGATAAAATATATTTTTTACCACTCTATGTTTAACATGAAGTTTTTTATTTTCTTGTTTTATCGAACATTGACCACCATACTATATGTAACAACACCCGATCCCCCGTGCATCCAGTCTCACCTTTCGGTTTTCAATCTCCGGCGCGCCTCGGCAATTCGGGTGCGCTTTTATTTCCTGCCGGTTGTACACACTCGCCGAAAGTCTCGGCCGAGAAGGCTTTCGAAGAGGGCATACCTCTACACACTCGTGACGCGTGTTGTCAAAGTGTCGCTCGTCTGTATGAGCCCTAACGTAACCCGATCCCCAGTGCGTCCAGTTTCACCTTTCGGTTTTCAATCTCCGGCGCGCCTCGGCAATTCGGGTGTGCTTTTATTTCCTGCCGGTTGTACACACTCGCCGAGTCTCGGCCGAGAAGGCTTTCGAAGAGGGCATACCTCTACACACTCGTGACCCGTGTTGTCAAAGTGTCACTCGTCTGTATGAGCCCTAACGTAACCCGATTCCGAAGAAACCCGGAAGGTGAAACTGGACGCACTGGGTAGTGCGTCCAGTTTCACCTTCCGGTTTTCAATCTACGGCGTGCCTCGGAAGTTCGGGTGCGCTTCTATATCCGACGATTTGTCTGCAGTAGTTTAAATTGTAGTTTTATAACTTTTTTATAATTACAACAAACTCATTAAAAATAATCAACATTGTAAGAGGAAGGATGTTTGGTTATATTATTTTGCAACCCACATTTAGACTCTCTGTATAACCTGGAGACTGGTAGACAACGCTTTTAGCATTAAGTTCGCCTATTGTTCTGTTCAGTTTGTATTTGATGGACAGTAAAGATTAAATAAGCCGTGTGGTTCCCGGCAGAGTAGAATAGGACCACTCTAAGTCGGATGGAACTTCACTGGATGTCGTAGAAGGCGATTTAGGAAACACAAGCTGAACAAAGCTTGTACACATCAATGAGACCTCTCTAACCCGTCTGGCCAGTGTGGAGAGTGTAGGCCAAATCCTCTGGCTGCTCTAGCCAAATATGGCTCTGGTAGTACAGAGAGGGTGGTGCTCCTGCAGTGGAGACTTAAAAAGACTTGATGATGATGTAAGATTAAATAAATAAATACATTTTATTTTCATTGACCGATGAGTAAGTGCAACTAGGTATGCATTATAGCACTAGCAACAAATTTATTCGCCTGCCACTAGAATTTTACTGGTAGGTACGTGAAAAGCTTAAAGCTAATAAATGTGTCCATTAACACAGTAGTACTAATGCTCAGGTAGGACTGACGACTACCTATGCCTTTTAGGGTCACCTCGCATTTTGTTGCCTATTTGTAGCCATGTTTACTGCATCATCAGGGATTAAATAATAGATTGTTGCAGTAAAAGATTTCCATTCATTTTTTAAATCCTTACCCTTTACCCTTACTTACCCTAGATTTTCCGATACAAACGTAGTCTACGTTTTATTTTGAAACGACTTGTCAGGATTCGGTAAAAATTTGTAACTTTAAAGAAATTGCATATATCTAGGGTTATAATTGATTTTCAAAATATAAGAGTGTAAAAGTTTTCCATACTGATGGTCAAAAATTATATAATACCCTATATTCTATATCAAGGTAATATTAATTGTGAAAACCAATTATAACCCTAGATATATGCAATTTCTTAAAAGTTTAATTTTTTTACCGAAATCTGACATGTTGTTTCAAAATAAAACGTAGACTTCGTTTGTATGGGAAACTGTAATTCTGTCTAGGGTAACACTCTTAAGCAACAAAGTTCCGCATTGTGAGAATTGCAGCGTAGTTGGAAGAAAATTACATTTGTTTTCATCATCATCATATCAGTCGCAGTAAGCTGGACATAGGCCTCCTCCAAGGATTTCTAACGCAACCAACTAGAAGCGGCCTGTTTTTCAGTAATAATTTTTGTGCGAAAAGTTTGCTTGTTTATTTCTTTCCTCGTACAACTATTTTACAGGAATTTTCCCAATTTATTAGTTGCGTTATCAAGGTTATACGCATATAACATTATATAACATCATAACTTATTATACAACGTGGAAAAGAAATTATAATTAGCGTATTAATAAAGCACATATTGTAGCAAATAATCATTGAAATCCACCTGCAGTTTTCGAGAAAATCAATCTTGAAATTTCTGATGCTTCTAACATAATGATTATATAACATCACTAGCTTTTTCCCGCGGGTTCGCTCGCGTAGACTACACAAATTAGATTATTTTTTTTTAAACTGGGGTTGCAATTAATTAACATCCAATTAATGGATAATTATTTTTTACTAACCACTAATTCAAAAATGTCATATGTGTCTTGCTTCAAAAATGACGAAGATTCATACAAACTTCCAACCCCTATTTTACCCCTATAGGGATTTAATTTTTAAACTCTAATAAATGCATTATTATTTTCTACTAACTACTAAAATACATAAAAAATTTAATGTTCTCACTTTAAAAATTAAGAAGTTTCATACAAACTGCCAACCACTATTTCACCCCCTTAGGGATAGAATTTCCCAAAATCCTTTCTTAGCGGACGTCTCCTAGTCACATTCTTCACATTCACCTTTCTGCCAAATTTCATCTTCATTGGCTAAGTAGTTCTTGAGATTTCGTGATGAGTGAGTGGTTTTCGCTTTTATATATATAGATATATAATTTTACAACGTGGAAAAGACATCATAATTAGCGTATTAATAAATCACATACTTGTACTAATATTTAATGACGGTATGCAAATAATTATTGAAATCCACCCAGTAGTTTTCGATAAATCAATGTTGAAATTTCAGCTGCTGCGAACATAATAAAAAGCGATGAATAATTTTGTTTGAAAGTTACGTTCTTTAAACTTAACTTATTTTACTTTTTTAAATTTCATATTAATGTAGTGGTCAAGTACAGCATGTGCTATCATAAATTACGCTAATGACTTTTCTATATTGTATACAGTGCTAATTTAGTTCTTTACTTGCTTCGCTCTTTTTGGCAATAAAGCTTTCTCGATGAAGGTAGCTTTAGAACGAAGTGGTCTAAACCTTGTTTAAACTAAAATGCTTTGCAACAATGTTGCTTTGTTGGAATCAATTTGATTTATATTGTAAAGATTGCCCATTCTACCACATGTACCCTGATACAAATACAGATACAGTTTCCCGCCTTTATGTATGATCTAGGGTCACAAGATCCAAAGACAAAGCTATCAAAATGGCGTTGGTTAGCAACTATTAAATATGCCAACTTTTAAATGTTTTTTTTGACGTGACAACGTCTTATAAATTGGTTAGCCGGGTGACACTTCAAGAAACTGCGTTACGCTCCGCTCACGTTATGCGCTCACAATGAGAGCGAGTGAGAGGCACGCGTCCCTTCCACTCGGGCATGGTTAGCCCGCCTAAGAGCGAGAGAGACAGACATAAAAAGACTTGTCACGTAAAACTTTCGCCCGTATACCGACTTTACAGGCAACCAATTTTTTTGAAGTGAAAACTTCTTTAGCCGCGTTGTGCAATGGGTAAAAATTTTAAACTCGCGTCAGGACACGTGTCCTGATCGAAAATTCGTAAGACGGATGGAGAGTGGTAACCCACTAAGGTTTGGAATTCCCTCCCTGCGTCGATGTTTCCCCATACATATAATTTAGGGATTTTCAAGGCAAGAGTGAACAGGCATTTTTTGAGTCTGCGTGATACACCTTAGACCTCATCTTAGCTTCCCATCAGGCTAGATAGAGGTCAAACGCACTCAAATTTCTAATAAAAAATAAAAAGAGTAGACAGCCGGCGCGGTGTAGGAGAGGAAGTATCCCCCTCTCTTTCTACGGCGCGGCGAAAATGTATGCCAGCGCCTGCTGTTTCGTTTAGCTGAGAGATAAACTTTTTAATGTCATATCTGTCCGTCTGTCCGTCTGTCCGTCTGTCCGTCTGTCCGTCTGTCCGTCTGTCCGTCTGTCCGTCTGTCCGTCTGTCCGTCTGTCCGTCTGTCCGTCTGTCCGTCTGTCCGTCTGTCCGTCTGTCCGTCTGTCCGTCTGTCCGTCTGTCCGTCTGTCCGTCTGTCCGTCTGTCCGTCTGTCCGTCTGTCACAGGGCTCTATCTCTTGAACCGTAATAAACCGTAAACACTTGAACCGTAAAAACTTGAAATTTTCACCGATTATGTATTACTGTAGCCGCTATAACAACAAATACTAAAAAAAAAGTTAAAAATAAAGGCGGTCGTCATACAAAAAACGTGGTTTTTTAGCGTTTTAAAACATAGTACGGAGGTACGGAACCCTTCATGTTCAAGTCCGACTCGCACTTGCCCGTTTATTTTTTGTAAACGTCATACATAAATGTTTACAAAAAAAATACTTTTCATAAAAACGCAGGTTGCGTAACTAACTGCTGCAATTTTAAACGGGAACTTACATAAACCTATGTTTTGAACGTTTTTAAAGATAAAGATAAACTTATTTGCCAAACATGTGTTACAAGTTTCACTTTCCGTTTCGTCCAATCATGTTTACCATCACCGGTGTTCAAATTTAGTCAGAAAGGCTGTCATCTATCATACTTTTTCTGAATTCATTCGATAAGCACTCTCTAGAATAAAAACAGACTATATTACGATTTACTCTAGTTAGAGGAATATTGTTTGTTTGTAATAACTTTATTGTGCTTAGAAAACACATAATTAAAGACAAAAACAACATATACCTAGAGTAAATTGACAACGGCGGACTTATCCCATAATGGAATCTCTTCCAGTCAACCGGCGTATAAGTAGATAGGACAATTACTCACAAAAAGGGTAGAAGTGTGTACATAGAATAAAAGAAAGCATCATTTATACGAACTTAAACTAATATAAACATGCAAACTAACTACGAGATATATATATATATACATACATACAAATACATAAACATACATACACATACATGAACATACATATTGTACCTAGATAAAAACACTGAAATGGAAGCTTAAATATCTGAGGTGACAAGAGAGGATCCAAGGAGTTAAGATTTAAACGAGTTTAGCGACGTAGCCACTTTCACATCACCAGGAAGAGAGTTCCAAAGTCTGGCAGTCATGACTGAAAATGACTTGGCGTATGTCTGCGTTATATTTATATAACGCAGACATATGCCATACATTGTACATACATTGTTGGTATATTAGGATCGCGTCTCTGTATTGTGCAATTTAACCCTTTTGAGGTAACCCGCCGAAGCGTACCTCGATGTGTCCTCTCACTTCATTTCACATTAAAACAAGTCTCTTTTAATATCTCAAAAAAAAAAGCTTTAAAAGTGAGGTCCTCGTTAGCTTACCTCAATGATTTTATCGAGCTTTGATATTCTTAGTTCAGTCGTGTGGTATCCAGGTGTAAGACCACTCCATCTCTTCCTGCGGTTGTCATAATATGAATGTTGCAGCTATCTGGTTAAATTAGCCAGCCAACTGAAGAACAACTAGCCAAGCCATTGATGAACTTAACGAACGTACCTATAGTAATTTAGTTGAATTAGGTATTAATGAATTTCTGATGTGTGGTTAGGTTTCACAAATTTGTACGACTACTTTTTCCTAATACTATTTACCAGTAAGTAACTAATAATAGTAAAGTACAAAAAAAAAAACGACGGGTTGCACTCCGGGAGTGCCGGCAGAAGTGAAAACTTGAATATTAACGTTGTGCATTTTTGATATTTTGGAATGGTTAGGGAATAATTTTGCACGAATTACTTTAATTATCACCATAAAAGTACTATCATTTATGTGGTAAAATACAATATTTATTTATTGCGCTATCGTACACAAACATGACAATTTATATTACATTAAAAAGTTTATCTCTCAGCTAAACGAAACAGCAGGCGCAGGCATACATTTTAGCCGCGCCGTAGAAAGAGAGGGGGATACTTCCTCTCCTACGCCGCGCCGGCTGTCTACTCTCCATCCGTCTTACGAATTTTCGATCAGGACACGTGTCCTGACGCGAGTTTAACATTTTTTACCCATTACAAAAAAAGTGCACAACGCCGCTAAAGAAGTTTTCACTTCAACGAAATAGTTGTGCTACTCGTTCATAGATGGCGTTGTAATAATTTTCAATGCTTGTAATGTTATCATTAATGTTGAAAGGAATAACTAGATGGCGCTACGTCAAATATTCATTGCATGGGTAGCCGGCTGTTTACTCTCCATCCGTCTTACGAATTTTCGATCAGGACAAGTGTCCTGACGCGAGTTTAACATTTTTACTCGTTACAAAAAAAAGTGCACAATGCCGCTAAAGAAGTTTTTACTGCAAAATTACTTTTGATGAGATGTGTGAACGAAAAATAACATTCACGGTTTGCGCTGTTGACGCCATATTTGTTTTGGGGACTACAAGCGTCGCAGTGGCAAATTCTTAAATGTTGAATCACTTGGCTGAGTCTTAGTCTGTCATCTTCAAAGGGGTGAATTTCAATACGCCAAGTTTTTGAGTGATTCTAGTTCAATTAACTATCGGCCTGGGCATCAAATAGAATGCCGACGTTCAAGGAGCTGCTTAGGCTTCCAGTTGGCCAACTAATTGGCTGCGATATATACATACACTGTGACATCTTCATCCCTAATGGGGCAGATAGAGCATTTTGGGTTTTGGCCGTTAAACCCAAAGGTCACTTTTAGTTTGACGATGATGGTGGCCAAAAAGGTAAATAAAACAATCAAAATAGTGATAGGTGGGTTGCTAGACGCATCTCCATTATCATGATTCGCATTCTCTCGTACCTAAATAGTTTTATTTTATAAGTTCCGGCCTTGTCGTCTTGGCATCCTTAAATTGCATGACTAACATATTGTAATAAAGAAAAAGCCGGAAAGGCTGGCTCCTATGCAGCACAGCTAAAGACGCAACCTGGAACCTGCTAAGATACTTAGCAGCAAGTAAAAGCGGAAGAAGCCAGCAAAACCTAGTCTTTCATATAGGTAATACAAGATGTGTGAGGTGCCAACGATCAGCAATTATCGAGCCACAAAAACTTAGCTGCGTTTCATTATACGCATCGTCGCGCCGAGTAAGGTGTCGCTATGTTCGCTTTGGAACGGTGACCTTTTTAGGGGTCCGCGTCAGAAAAGTTCATAAGGCCCGGTTTAGCTTGGTCTCTCACTCGTATGAAGCGTCAAAGACAAGACGACTTGACTTGCATTTACTATTTAACTATATTCGATATGTACAGGGTCTTACTAAATATACTGAAACTATTTTAAGGGCAGATGCAGTCCATGATACTAAAAAACTTTTACTAAGGAACATATTATTGTGTACCAAAAAAAAACAAAAACTTTTTGCTTTTTTTTGTGTTTTTTACCTACATTACCGAAACCTTTACAAAATTACGTATCAACATTTTGATTTGACTTACTTGACTTATTTTTCTATGTCCCCTGGGTGGGGCAGAGGGCCGCTACAGTGCTTCTTCATCCCGCTCTGTCTTGAGCAACGCGCTTTACTTCGGGCCAATACAGCCCGATTGTCTTCATCTCCGCCGCTACCGATCGTCGCCAGGTTTGCTTTGGTCGACCACGCTTCCTCTTTCCTTGAGGGGTCCATTCCAATGCCTGTCTCGGAATGTGAGTAGGCTCCCTCCTGAGCGTGTGGCCGATCCATGTCCATTTACGACGCGTTATCTGTTGGTCGATCGGTGTCTCGCCGCAAAGCTGCCACAGACGTTCATTGGATATCTTTTCAGGCCAAAAGATACCCAATATCTGTCGAAGGCAGCGGTTGATGCAGACTTGGATCTGCTGCGTGATGTCTTTGGTCACCTTCCACGTTTCGCACCCATATAGCAGAACGGTTTTTACATTGGAGCGAAAGATTTTGAGTTTCACTCTGCGAGTAAGCTTCCTTGACCGCTATATGGGGCGGAGTTGCGCGAAGGTGGCTCGAGCTTTAGCAACTCTAGAAGTGATGTCCTCTTCTGTTCCTCCACATTGCGACACGACGCTAACCAGGTACGTAAACTGCTGCACGCGCTCTATTTGTTTTGTGCCAAGCGTTAGTGGAAGCAGGTTCTTTCCTTTTATACGCATCTCTTGGGTCTTACGCGCGTTGACTTTAAGGCCCACCTTTCCCGCTTCACGCTGGAGGTCATCCAGCTTAGCTTGCATATCACCGTGTTTGTGGCTAAGCAGACAGAGTTCATCAGCGTAGTCTAGGTCGTCCAAATGGTCTGTCAACCCCCACTCTATACCACGTCGCTTGCGGTCGTTCACTCTATGCAGCACACCATCCAGCACGATGAGGAAAAGCAGAGGCGATAATAGACAACCCTGTCTGACACCTGCGTGAACTGCGATGTCTGCTGATAACAAACCGTATTGAGCTACCTTGCAGGAGTATTTCTTGTAGATGGCTTTTAGCAGATCTCTGATTTTCGGCGGGACTCCCATTTCATCCAGACGAGACCAAATACTAGGCCAATGTACAGTGTCGAAAGCTTTTTCGAAGTCGACAAACGTGAAGAAAATATCACGTTGCCATTCTGATGCTTCTTCAATTATGATTCTCAATGTGTTAATTTGGTCTGTACAGGAACGATTGGGGCGGAATCCAGATTGTTCACGTCTAAGAATGGGTTCAACTGCCTTCGATATTCTGCTCAAAAGAATTTTGCAGAAGACTTTAGATGGGACAGAAAGCAGTGTAATGCCCCTCCAGTTGCTGCACTGGCTAAGATCACTCTTCTTTGGGACGGTTATCAGCACTGCCTAATTCCAATCGTCAGGAAACTCTTCGGTTGTCCAAATTTTCTCTAAGAGTGGCGTTATGACCTCATCAGCGGTCTGTGGGTCGGCTTTAAGCATTTCCGCTGTGACAAGGTCGAGTTCGGGCGCTTTACCACTCTTAAGAGAAGTAATGGCAGCTTCAACTTCGTCTCGAGTAGGTGGAGATGTGTCAATTTCCAACAACTGTAGCGGTGTAGTGGTTGATGATGTGTCTGGTAGGGTTGTATTTGTCTTGCAAAAGACCTCTTCAAAGTGCTCACGCCAACGTTCTAACTGCCCTTCAGAAGTCGCAATGAGCTTACCTTCTCTGTCTCGTAAGGGCTTCTTACTGGTTCTTTTGTTTCCAGCCAGGGTTTTGGTAGCACTATATAGCTCTGTCAGGTTGCCAGTTTCGGCAGCTGTTTGTGCTCGATCAGCTAAGCCGTCAGCCCATCGCCTCCTATCTCTCCGGGTACTGCGGTATTTACAGATACATTTTGATTTAACAAGTAGATTTGCCGGTCAAATTACAAATCCCAAGACTTTCAAGCGTTCACCATCAATAACTTTGAACGGCTAAACCGATTTTCATCAAACGTAGCTAAGAACCGTCTCAACGGACAAGGCTTTTAAGTGAAGAAACCGCATCACAGACACATCTTTTTCGTTAGGGGTTAAAAAAACAGTTCTCATTTTGGACAACAATTTCCGCTTAAAAACTGCGTTCGCAATTTGTTAAGGACATTTACTGAAATTTTGCCACTTGTTTACTTTAAACATAAAAAATAAACAAGTCGAGCGAGAGTGTAACTTTAACACTTACGGTTCCTTACCTACCCTTATTTTTTTTTTAATATAAGATGTGACCTTAGGTAGGTACTAAATATTTTAATATTATTTTCTGACGGAACTGCAAATCAATCGACGACCTCCGTGGCGTGATGGTTAACACGCTAGACCGCTAATCCGGAGGTTCTGGGTTCGATCCCCAGCCAGGACAAGTTGGAAAGTGGCCTTTTTCAAATTGTCCTGGGTCGTGGGTGTTTATCTTTTTATCATAAAATATAGTATCGTTGAGTTAGTATTCCATAACACAAGTTTAAAAAAACTTACTTTGGGGTTTGTCCTTATATATATATTTTTAAAAAAATTTGAAATAATAAAATTTTAACTAGATTATAAAGGGTCTATCAAAATATACTAAAACTAATTTAAGGGTGAATTCAGTCCATGATACTAAACAACTTTCCGTAAGGAGCATAAATGGAAATATGAAAAAAAATTTTGGTTTCCCATACCTAGGTTGACCGACCAGTTGACCCGAGTTTCTATAAAAAGTTTTTTATTTTTTGGTACACAATATGTTCCTTAGTAAAAGTTTTTCAGTATCATGGACTGCATCTGCCCGACTGAAAAAAAAGAAATAAGGACATATAAGTAATTACAGTTTTTTTTTTGTATTATTTATTTAGTATTTTTTAATCTATAATTTTATTTACCATAAAGTAACTATACTCCTACATTTCCTTTTATCAACTAAGGTTTCTGTAAACCAAACGGGTCCCTATAAATCCAGAAATACCACTGAGATTGCAAGAGCTTTCGGAGTAAGAATGTTCCCGTCCCGGCCCCAGTGTTGTCATAAATTACACGTTTTTACTTTATAGCAATCTTGAACTCCAAGAAAGGTAATTAGCTAAATTGTTGCCATTTAATTGAGCATTGTCATGATTCCTTACTTGTTAATGAAACAAAAATGTTGTCATTTGGTCTTAATATTTTCACAATTAAAGTTTTACCTTTTTTTCGTTTCTTTATATAAAAAGTTTGAGATATATACCAGGTACATTTAGTGACCATAGACATCTTGATACAACTAGATATACTGTGACTAACGTTATAAGTGCTTATCTAAGTGTTGAAACAAATAATTATTTAAAAAAATTAAAACAAGATTTTATATTATATTAGACTAATAAGTATAAAGTGCTTTTCAAGACAAATCAATTGAGCCCAAACTCAGTGGGGTTATATTGTTTTATCACAGAGATGCCGTGGCCACCTTCCGGCTTCATCATGAGATCAGGTCATTGGTACCATAATATTAAATTGTCACCCAAATAATAATAGTATGTGAAGTTTCAGCTCAATCGATATGGAAAGCGGGTCTAATTTAGCTTGCAAGATTTGATAACGGACATACATACTAACCTATTTTACAGTTATAAAATTAGCACACCTTTTTTTAGGGTTCCGTACCCGAAGGGTGCAAACGGGACCCTATTACTGAGACTCCGCTGTCTGTCTGTCCGTCTGTCCGTCTGTCCGTCTGTCCGTCTGTCTGTCTTTCCGTCTGTCACAGGGCTCTATCTCTTGAACCGACCGTAATAGGTCACTGTCGTAAAAATACTAAAAATAAAAAAAGTTGAAAATGAAAGCGGGTCGTCATAAAAAAACATGTTTTTTTCAACGTTTTTAACTAGATCTTTATAATGGCATTAACCATATACTTGAAATTTTCACAGATTATGTATTACTATGGCCACTATAACAACAAATACTAAAAGTAAATAAAACCAACCAAGTGCGAGTTAAACTCGCGTGGAGAGAGTTCCGTACAATTGATTGAATTCTTTCAGGTTTTCCTGTAATCTACAAGCATTGAACTATATTTCGTATTTTTAAAAAAAATGTAGACTCAGTAATTTCGGAGATCGGGGGGGGGGGGGGGGGGTGTGGAATGGTCAATTTTCGTCTTCTTTCATGAATAAAATCAAATGTATTTATTTTATAATCATGACAAAAATATATTTAAAATTCTCATAACGAGCCCTTTTATTTGATATATGAGACACAGTAAGGTTTGCCAAACCTTTTGTTTTCAATTTCCTAATTTATCCCCTGAAAATGACCGGTATTTTTAAAAAAAGTTATTTACTTTGCACATATGTGTTTGGGTTATAGGATTACACCATTCTACCAAATTTCACCTGATTCGGTCCAGTACATTCGGAGCAAATTGGCTGAGACAGACGGACGGACAGACAGACGCACGAGTGATTCTATAAGGGTTCCATTTTTCATTTTTTGTACGGAAACCTAAAAAAGTTAAAAATTAAAGGGGGTCGTCTAACAAGAACCGTGTTTCTTCAGCGTTTTAAAACATTGTACGGTGTTATGAAACCCTTCATGTACGAGTCCGACTCGCACTTGCCTGTTTATTTTTTTTAATTTATTTAGTTCGCTAACTGGCTAAACAACACGCAAATCAAAACATATTCAAAGTAGAGCATATAAGTTGCCAACCTACTTGGAGCGAACACAGCATTCACATTTAATAACCTGCTCTCAGTCGTTTTAAATTGAAAATTACATGACAATATAGTTAATTATAAAATTATTTAAGTCGTAAATTAAATTACATTTCAAAATTAAATAAAGTTTTATATTATATTATATAAAAAGTTATCTTTGTATCGCTACACCAACCTTACTCTTGGTTTTGGTAGAATTATCGGCATTGCAGTTCAGCCGGCTCGTCGATGACATCGTGCTCAGTCAGGCCAGGACCTTTTCGCTATCTAGGTCACAACTTTAAATTCATATTACACTACTAGCTTGTTCCCGCGACTTCGTCCGCGTGACAGTAGTTTTATTATTGTGTGTAATTTACAGTCCGATTTCATATATTTCTGAATGGACTTATATCTGTATAGATTTTAGATTTATACTTATTTACCGGAGAGCCCGTGTGTAAAACATTTCGACTTACACCAGCTTTTATCGACGTCACGGGCCCCTGGGACATTTTACGGTTGTCGCGAAGTAAGCAGATATGGGAAATCGTGTTTACATTATTACTTTAACTACTATACAGAAAACTTTTTAACCATTGTGTGCTTTATTAGAGAGACCGCAGTTGAGACTGTCTTAAGACTTGTCTCACATAGATTGTGTATGTCTTAAGACGGTCTTATCGGTCTAATCACTCCGCGTAATTGTTCCAGATCTTTTTTCATCGGAAGCTAAAAAAGACAGATTATTTTTTGCTGTATTACAGTTATAGAGATGTGCAATATCTTATTATTTTTTGCTGTATTACAGTTATATAGATGTGCAATTTCTATAACTGTAATACAGCAAAAATAATCTGTCTTTTTTAGCTTTCAGTAAAAAAAGATTTTATCTATATCTATCTTTATTGATTTATTCTTCTTGGCGTGTCAGGTGCATGATAGGAGCTTCCCCGTGGGGCACCTGCCATCAGCTAGAGTCGATAACGCAGACTTTATATAACCTTTACAAAACCATAGATCACAAATCAGCTCTAAGCTTTCAAGAAACATTTAGGTACCTTAATGTTCAACGCTGTAATCTTACTGCATTGTTCCTAATCGACTAGGCCCGTCTCACACAGGCTCTTTACGTTTGCACTTTACACGGAAATTTATTAACACTGGCTAGTTCACACTTACACGACAATTGCATGATTGTTCACGATGCAATACGCAAATTGGTGAGGAAACTCTTTTTAAGCTGAAAGTGGATACAATTTTTTTTTACATGTATGTACGTAAAAAAAAATTGTATCCACTTTCATCACGATTGACGCCTTTTACACTTCCGCTGACATTAAAATTTGCTGCAATAAAAATGGTCTACCTTTTAGTAATTCTCTTTTCATCCATTCTTTACATGCCCAAACCATCTCAACATTCCTTTTTCACTTTTGCATCTTTTTTAAATCCAGACCACCTACAAACAATAATTCTCGACCACCCTCTATTTCTATTTTTCCTGAAAGCCGACTGGTAGAGAATGCATTAGCAATAAGTCCACCTTTTGTACCATTGTGATCAATAAAGATTTTAATAAACAAATAAAATAAATATAATCCTCCTTGTTCTTAGTCCTTTCTGATATTTCGTAGCCATTATATCTTCCTCCCACCAACCTTTCTTTCTTAGCAACTGTACTCATCGTACCTATAAGCTGGAGGAGACGAAATCGTTAAATCCTTTGGTGTCGTAGAACATGAATGAGGTAGGAAATTCCGTACAAATAAAGACTCAATAACATGTGACGTACAATGGGCCTTCAAAGCAAGGTATCGCATTAGCAGTTAAAATTACTCAGAAATAATCTTCGCTAGTCGCAAAAAGAATGACCAATTTAAGGATAACTCTTGAGATTCATCAAAAATCGATTATTCACAACAAATTGCGGTTTAACAGCAGTGTAGTTTTACTTTTGTTCTGCGCTTGTGCACGTATGGCTGATTGGCGATTGCCCCGGGTTTCGCTCTTCTCAGAATCTTAGGTAGGTATAAAATAATGAGACTATAGAGTAACTCCACTATGGTTTCCAAACGGAAGTGACCCATTCGTATGCTGTCATATCAGTGAATCTGGATGAAGTTTCATTAATTTCATTAAAAATTAAATTTACGAAGCCTTATCCAAATGAAAGGAAAGATGGAAAATAGGGAGTGGAAAAAAAAGCCAAGAAGTCGTTCATAATGAGTCACATAAAAGAAAAGTTAGTCCGTATACAAAAAAAAAACCAGGGCGTAAGTAGATATTATATATGATGTTCTAAAGGAAATAGCGCAATAAATAAAAAAAGACGTCTTATACAAACTAGCGGTCTAAATATCTAAGTTTGGGAGGTCCATATTCTTTTTGTATTTCCTCATATGTTTCTTGGTGAATATTATTAGTAGGTGTCTTAGACCGACCTTGTGAAAATTTGGGCACTGGACACAAATGCCCTAAATACTCAAGCTCCATCAGATCTTAAAACAAAAAAATTACGGCCAGACCAGTTTAATCTATATTTGGGTAAGTAAGAAGGTAGAAACTCCCGATTTTTTAGCTTTAGATACTTTAAAAAATAGAACAAGGCTTTTTACTGCCATGGAATGTTCCTTGATTCTTTTAAAAGTAAATTTTTTAAAGCCTAACAAAAGCCCATCAAGCCGGACACCGTATAACTTGGCCGCACACGCAACCAAAAAGCCTGTACGGCTAGCAACTCTACTTCTTTACTTATTCTATTTTTCATCATAGATGTTGTTTTGCTACGCAACAGTGTTGTTGATGGTGTTTTGTTTAACTTTCTGTTGCCTGGAGGTTTGGATAATCTCACGGGAATAAGTAACTAATTGGAAAATGTCAAGTGGTCAGATAATGCAACCCATTGAAAGGTTCCGGATTCGAACGCGACCACACCCGACGCGAGATTTATAGTCACGAGCAATAATAAGTACTTACCTTTACATTGTAACATTTTTTAAAATATCTTAACTTCTACCATTCAATTAATAAGTGTACGACAATAACATACATTATACACAGCTTAGCATACTTATTTTTGCGATTTAATGTTGCAACATGAATTTGAATTTACAGAAATCTACTAACGAAGTACAACTCATCATTTCGACTCTTTTTCTCTTTTTGTAATTTAAGAGCTTGCTCTTTTCGGTGGACATAAGTGGAGATGCCTCAATTTCTCTCTTCCCACTGGTATCTTTTTAATATCCTGGTAGGACCTTAACTTTTCTTTAATTTTTTGGAAAAACTTCACCTCGGTCTTCCTTTCTCTCGTCTCCCTTTTATTTTTCCTTCTACTTTTATTCTGAAGAGATTTTCATGTCTTATTATATCATCAATCATCATCAATAGGTCTTTTTCTTATCTCCACTGCAGGAGCATGACTTGTATCGCACGTAAAAGTAAGTAATGTATCAGATTACAGTAAGCAAGTTGCAGAAGGTCGCGCGAGTGCGCCGGCGCCGCCAATTGATGTTCCTGGTAATTACCACGGTTCGGGATTAATTGTTAGGACCAGCGGATACTGGCCGGCTTCACAATGTTATCGTTTTAATGATAAGAGAAAAAACGTAAATATACCAGCTGTTTCTCTTCCAGCGGAGATCATAAAACCCGATTGAGCTAATGGCTGATGGGCAAGAATCTTAATCATGTCACGTCATAGGCGAAGCGGCTAGCAAGTCATCGATATTTTAATTCGCTGACTTACAGAACAGTACTCTAGTGCAACTAAGGCAGTGCAACTAAGGCAGTGCCACTAAGGAAGTGCAACTAAGGCAGTGCAACTAAGGCAGTGCAACTAAGGCAGTGCAACTAAGGCAATGCAACTAAGGCAGTGCAACTAAGGCAGTGCAACTAAGGCAGTGCAACTAAGGCAGTGCAACTAAGGCAATGCAACTAAGACAGTGCAACTAAGGCAGTGCAACAAAGGCAGTGCAACTAAGGCAGTGCAACTAAGGCAGTGCAACTAAGGCAGTGCAACTAAGGCAGTGCAATTAAGGCAGTGCAACTAAGGCTGGTACAACTGGTACTGGTGCATCTAGGACTGGTCAGGAATGGTGCAACAGGGATTGATGCAACTAAGATAGATGCGACTGGGACTAGTGCATCTTGAGCTGGTGCAACTGTTGCCACTGCAATGGAAATAAGCAGGGATAGATTTTTTTTCTATTGTCCAACATAACTAGTTACGTGTTTGTTGTCATACAATGGTAAATGTAATCAACAGTAGCACATCGACTGTCGGCGCGAATTTAATGGGATTAGCTTGCCGTTAACACAAAGTAAAAAGTGTATAGAGTCGACACTAATGGTCTTACAACGAAAGATGCTCATGACCGTGCGAAGTGGAGAAGGAAAAGCCGGAAAGCGGACCCCGGGCTTCGCAGCGTTGCAGCTGAGGATGCAACTGGGAATACGCTGAGATGAGAGAGAGCGAGACGACCAGTTATATGGGCAGAACTAGATATTAAAACAAAAACATAAAAGGCAAATGGCAATATTTGATAGAAAATTTGTCCCTTGAGTTTCATAGGCGCCATCTATTTATTCTTGCTTGGGGAACTACCGTAAAAACTTCTATTTGCTAGAAATATAAAAGAACTGATCTAGGGAAGGTGCGAAACCAAATAATAAAGTTGTAAAATAGGAATCAAAATAGGTAGTTAATGAGATTCCTTTTTCTGCCATCACGCCAACAACACCGTTAACACGGAATACAGTAAGAGTAAACCGTTAAGGCTGTACCTGAATTTTCCGGGGTCCAGTGCTGCCCCCATTTAAAATAAATCATTTCAAAGAAAACGGAGACATTATTTAAAAATTTGCAACTACCAATTCCTAGATAACCTTTCAAAGTATTTTATGAACTACTGTTTACAGTTTAAAGTGAGAACGTTAAGCTTTACTACGCACATTTGCCAAAAGTGGCCGTTTTTCGCAAATGTGCGTAGTAAAGCATAACGTTCTCATTATAAACTGAATGAATATTGATTTGGAGCAATATAGAACTTTTATTTAATCATCATCATTCAAGCGTATTCTCGGTTGCATCTTCAGTGGTTATGCTTCAGAGCCCGGGGTCCGCTACCTAAACCTAGGTGATTTGACGAGGTTACTGGTTTTTACACAGAGTGACTGCCGTTTGAACTCAGCAACCCAAAGGGTAGACCAGAACCAACCCTAGGATATGTTTAAACAATCGCTGGATGGCGTTTGGGACCTTCAGCTTTACGTCACTTTCGTCCTTTCGAACCGTCTTTCTTTTCGGATAATTAGATGATTCAAGCCTGCAATATCCTAACCAGACTAAAAACAACTTTTTACAAAGTATGCTTAACCCACGACCACCGGATCACAAGGCGAACGCCTTGACACTAGACCACGAAGGCAATCAAAGAACTTTTATTATTTCTCTTTTTGTAATCTAAAAGCTTGCTCTTGTCGGTGGAGTTAAGTGGAGATGCCTCAACTCCTCTCTTCTTTCTGCCATCTTTTTCATGTTATTCCAATTTTTATTTAATTCGTTAAAAAAACGTCATCCCCAGTCTTTCTTTTCCTCGTATTCCTTTTATTTTTCCTTCTACTGTTATTCTGAACAGATTATCATATCTTAAATTTAATAATGAAATAAGAAATGGTGAAAAAATACCACGTGAGCAGGATTTGAACTCGCGACCTTAGTCTCAATACGTCTATGCTCTTACTATCTGAGCCATCACGTGTTCAACTCCACACGCCGAATTTCGCCACCATTTGATATTCCTACACGCACTAGGCTTGCGTCACCAACACTACCACCCACTATTACAAGTAAGGTATCTGATATAGCCCATGTTACAATGAAGTTGAAAATCAATTAGAGTGTAGAAAAGCCATACAATATTTTTATAGGGTTTTTTTAGGCACCCAAGATGCAGTACTAAAGTACTCAGATTAAATAATGAAATAAGAAATGGTGAAAAAATACCACGTGAGCAGGACTTGAATCCGCAACCTTAGTCTCAATACGACTATGCTCTTACCATCTGAGCTATCACGTGTTCAACTCCGCACGCCGAATTTCGCCACCATTTGATATTCCTACACGCATTAGGCTTGCGTTACTAACACTACTACCCACTATTACAAGTAAGGTACCTATCTGATATAGCCCATGTTACAATGAAGTTGAAAATCAATTAGAGTGTAGGAAAGCCATACAATATTTTTATAGGGTTTTTTTAGGCATTCAAGATGCAGTACTAAAGTACTCAGATTAAATAATGAAATAAGAAATGGTGAAAAAATACCACGTGAGCAGGACTTGAACCCGCAACCTTAGTCTCAATACGACTATGCTCTTACCATCTGAGCCATCACGTGTTCAACTCCGCACGTCAAATTTCGCCACCATTTGATATTGTCATATCTTTTTCTATCTATCTATCTATAATTTAAGAACTACGTCATATCTTTTTAGACGTTCATTATTCATTCATGAAAGTTAGATACACAAGCTATTATTCTTCACATTAACTATTTTGTGTCGTTGGTCTAGCTTGATTTCAGAGCTTAACGCCGGGCGTTCGTGCTGAAAATCGGAACCAAATTGGTTTGAAATTCATCATGAAATGGTGCTTAGGTCCCAAAGGGCCCGCTGACATAGCGGGCTTTACAGGTGATGACAATAGCATGTAACTATGAAATTATATAAGTTGAAAATATTTTCAGAAATAGAATTTTCCATGTAATATTTTTTACAGGCTGACATTTTAACCACCGGCCAAATTTTTGGAGCAAATTTCGACCATGATACTGAATTACTTTACCACCAATTTCTTTTACTCTCTTAAAAATTTGTACAATCACAAATGTCATAATTTGGGTACATTTTGTACATACTAATTTACAAATTTTTGATTTCACTAATGACATCAATATTAATTATGAGTTAGCAATGTCTCAGTTTACAAATCTGATTTTAATATCAGTTTAATTGTAAGTTGACGTATTTGGAGAAAATGCTGCAGTGCAGTTTGTTTCCGCTTTTTCTGCTCTTGCGCTTAAGAAAGGACCAAACTTAGCTGTAAGTAACTAATCTGACGTCATTAACTTTTATGAAATCGAAAGAAAAAAAAACGAAAATTATCCAGTGATACAAACATCCTGTGCGGTTCCGGGTTAGAATAGGACTACTCTATCTCTTCCTCTGGATGTCGTAAGAGGCGACTAAATGACTAAGTACAAACATCTCGTGCTACAATTGCATTTCCAAGGAGGGTTAACGTCGGGCGGCGGCCGGTTGTAAAACTTTTCGCACAAATACATTCCCAAAGAGAGTTGACGTCAGGCAGGCGGCCGGTTGTAAAACTATAGCCAAATCATTTAAACTGTTCCGGCTATTACTTCTCCATTTTGCAAGGTCTTTGGCATCTTGGGTGACCATTGACATGCATGTTATATTTGGAGAAGAAAAAGCGGGAAACCCCGGGCTCCGAAGCAGCACAGCTGAGGATGTAACTAGGAACGCGTTTGGACGAAGAAGACAAACATCCTAAGATAAATAACGAAAAACTTAACAAAAATTGCCTTTCCATACAAATCAGCACGAAGCCAAACGGATTTTGTATGGAGGACAAGTTTTTTTTTTTAATTTTAATATTTTTTTTAAGAAAGTATCATAAAATGAACTTACTCTAAAAATTTGGCTGGTAGTTAAAATGTCACCCTATATATTCGTAGAATTCAAACGATTATTTCAGAAACTTTTATGTGTGGCCCCCAGTACGGAAAAGCACGAATTAAAATTGGGAATTGTTGATTGAAAAAAAGACAAAGTATTTTACAATTTTTTCATATTTATCAAGGAAAGGTTTTGATCTTCATTTTGATAACCACTGCCTTCTTCTCATTTTATAAAATTTTAACAAAGCTTACTTAAACAGTTATGTATATTACAGTGAACATCAAACCTTTTTCCACTTTTAAATGTCAACAGTTAGTGAACAGCCACTAGACGGCGTCCGTCACGCTACAAAACCATTCTATTCTAGCAAATAATATTCCAAGAGATTACCAATCCTTTGAAACTTTAATACAAACTGCACCTCATTTCCACTGAACGTCATCCCTGAGATTCTTTGAAGTGAATTGGACTAATCCATTACTGTGTTGACGACCCCTACAAATTGCAGCAGGCCAAATGAGTGTTGTTACTAAAATACCAACAGCATTTACCGTCTCTAAATCAAACTCTGATACGATTTTAACACCTAAAGCTTTAGAATTAAGGGTGTTGTTGGTATCATCTGCAGAATTCTTAGGTGTAATAGTAAATTTGTGTGGATTTACGCAGGGCAACGTGTTAGTGCCAAATAGTTTTGTGTTTGATACTCTGAACAATGAAGCTGTCACGTCCGTAGATACTTTGGAAGTGACTTTTACTATCAGTTAATTGATAAGCTTTTAGTTTCCCATTAATATTGCTTTGACAAATAGTTACTGCGTTAGGAATCACAAAAACATTAAAATTTATGTCATACCACTGGTATGACTCTCCATTGATTCAGAGTAACATATATATTAGGTCCTTACATATGAAATTGCCGTTCAGTATCAAAAAAGTGAAACAAGTTTTTTTTTATGAAATTATTATTTAATCAATCGAAGTATGCGCCGTTGTTATCGATACACTTCCGCCATTTTATAGGCAGATCATTGATACCTTTGGAAAAAAAATCCTGGGAGCGAGAGTCTATTAACTGTTTGAAGGCGGTTTTGACTGCCTCATCAGATTTGAAATTTTTTCCTTGTAAAAAGTTATCCAAATTTTGAAAAAAGTGGTGATCGGTTGGGGCAAGATCTGGAGAGTATGGTGGGTGACGCAGAGGTTCCAGTCGCAGCTCCTCTAACTTGGCGATCGTTTGATGTGCAGTGTGTGGTCTAGCGTTATCCTGAAGGAGCAGTGGGCTAGAGCAATTCATCAGTCTCGGTTGTTTAATGGCGAGCTTTTCCATCATTGTTTGCAATTGTTGGCAATACAAGTCTGCAGTAATCGTCTGGCCTGATCTCAAGAAGCTGTAGTGGATAACACCAGCACTGGTCCACCAAACACTAACCAGAATCTTCTTTTTGGTCAGTTTTCGCTTAGGGCAAGGTTTTGCCGGTTCTCCAGGGTCAAGCCATTGTGATGATCGCTTCCGATTGTCGTACAGGATCCATTTCTCATCACAAGTCACGATACGGTTCAAAATCCCCTCATTATTGTGGCGATTAAGCAAAGAAACGCAGCAAGCAACGCGTGTTTGTTGGTTTGCTTCAGTCAATTCGTGCGGTACCCACTTTTCGAGTTTTTTTAATTTTTCCGCTTTGGTGCAAGTGGATAAGTATCGTTTTGTCACTTACGCCGAAGGCTGCTGCTAATTCAGAAGTGGTTTGAGATGGATCAGCTTCCACTATCGCCTTTAATTCTTCGTTATTCACTTGAGTATCAGGTCGTCCACGAGGCTCATTGTGTAAATCGAAATTTCCAGAACGGAAACGTTGAAACCAAAAACGCACCGTTCGTTCGTTAGCGGTGCCTGGTCCATACACGTCGTTAATTCTTCGAGTCGTTTCTGCAGCACTGGTGCCACGGTGGAACTCGTATTCGTAAATACCGCGAATTTTCAATTTGTCCATAGTTGTTGTTATAGCAATGTTGAAACTCAAACAAATGATGTTAAAACAAATGAAATACGAATTTTAAAACAATATTTTTCTGGCTTTATTTCGAAATAAATTTGAATTTGGAATTCTTAATGAAACGCAAGATATTTGATTTTAAAGTTGCCAGTATTGAAAATCGGTAATTTCATATGTAAGGACCTAATACCTACTACTACTACAAACGAAACAATTTATCTGTACACACGTCGATGTGTGAGTTTTATACTTAGGGTCGCACCGCAGAATTATTTTAATACTTACCTACTAACGAGTTCGACATATTTACGATTATATTTTTCCATACCGGAAGATTTGCGAAAACTATGACGTAAAAAATATTCTGTTTTATATGTATTAAATGTTACAGGAAAGTCGGAAACAGCTACATAATATCACTTCACAAATATTTTTCATTATGTCCATTGTCCATTTCACCATTAGTTCACTTTACTGATTATTATTGAGTCATTTATAATGTAACACACTTATTTCACTAATTCACTATTGTTATATGGTAATTTGCATATTCGGCGCAAAACTATACGGTAATTATATGAATAAATTCAATAAAAATGTTTATCACGCTTATACGAACAGCATGTCAAGTTGTCATTGTCAACAATGACATTTAGCACTATGACCCGCGGAAATCTAATCACATAGGTACACGCAGATGGCGTGTACCTATGTGATTACCTGTGAGCGAGGAGCCTATGTAACATTACCGGATTGCTTATTAGCAATCCGGTAATGTTACAATCTCGCTCTTGTGTATCTCCCGCCAATGCGAGAGAGCGAGAAGGGTATATATATCAAGATGGTTGCTGGGTAATAACGTGAAATTATATTGTTGCTTTGCTTGCCTGTTTTCATCATTTGGAAATGTATGAAATATACGTTCTTTAGAGTATTGGGTGAATAAACAATTATTATACGCGCACCTTCTTACCATGATGGTTACTATTGGTTGACAGTTCTCAAGACAACACACGTCGCGTATTGCGTGCGGCTAGTAATTAAACCCTGGTTTGGGGCCGTCAAAGCTCACAAAGTGCGGGGGAGAGGTGCGGGGACGCCAATTTTCGGGAGACGCTGTGAGAGACCATTCTGTTTGACTCTTATGTATTCTGTGGTCATACTACGCTGCTTGATATTCTTCTGTGGCGTAGTGGTCATCATGCCAGGCTGTCACACAGGGGGTCACGGGTTCAATCCCGGTCTAGGTTAACATGGAAAATTATCTTTGTCACATTTTCCTGGGTTGTAGCGACTACCTATCTACGAGTAGGTTATGTTTAAAAGTTCTGTTTTTGAGTTATAATGAGAATGAGTATCCTGTTAACACTATTTTATAACGTTTATTGGGGTTATCTCAAGCTGTGTGATTTTTCGGTAAGAATATATTTAAAAAAATAAAAAATGTCGTATATAATGCTCAGAATACTTACTTCTGTCTACTTTTAATAGACCTAAATTTCAGATATGAAGTATTATTTCGAAAATTCTCTAGAAGTGTACTAAGGATTTATCTTCTAAATTATCCGTATAATCCGACCAGATTCATTCTAACAGCTGTATAAAACCATGTCTCAAAAATTCTTAAAAGAAAGACTGATTGTGTTTTTTTAATAATACGGGTCTTTAGGGCCGTTAAGCCAATTCTGGCCCGTATAATAAAGTCTGACCCGTCGCCTGCTCAGTAATCGACGTAATAGCGTATCACTTGACCCTGGTGTCTAAATCCATTTGTCTCGTTTGGTTATGGCAGCTGATATACTGGTAAGAGAAGCGATACGGATGTACTGAGGTACTTCCTTTCTAGAATTGGTCACCTTTATTTGTTCCTGTGAATGGCGTATATAAATGGGCACTTAAAAGCCTGGTATTATTTGATCTTAAAAAATAAGTATATACATACTCGTATAACGTAAGTAAGTTTTTAAGCTTGTGTTATGGGATACTAACTCAACGATACTATATTTTATGATAAATACATATATAGATAAACACCCAAGACCCAGAAAAATTTGAAAAAGGCCATTTTAGGCTGTGGAGTATTTTCCATGTCTCCCGATCCTTAGCCAAATACTTGACTTCTCTATACGACACGACTTCTGCCTTTTCTTTTACTTCATCCACGAACGATCTTCTAATAGATCATCATTAAATCCTTGGGAGAGGCCTATGTCCAGTAGTGAACGTTACATGGCTGAAATGATGATGATGATATCATTTCCAGGACGACTTTTTTTATACTCTATTTTGGTACCAACCACTTCTACCCCAAACGCAAATTAAGTAAACATACTGGCTGGTTGACTGGAAGTGATCCCTATACGGGATAAGTCCGCCGTTGTATGGTTACTTTTCTACTTTTGTATCTGATTCTTTTTTTGTGTACAATAAAGCTTTATAAACAAACAAACAAACGACTTCTGACATGTTTTTATATATTTTTCTAAATCGCCACTCGCTTTCTCTCTACTAGCAAGGTATCGATCTCCCCATAAGTAGTTAAAGGGTTAGGGATCACTTAAGTGACCTTGGCGTCTGTTGCTCATTTAGTTATCGGCTCTTGACTGATTTGCAGAGCTTTTACTGTCATTATTCAATCAGGAAATTTTATTTAAACGAAATCGTATTAATGTTTACCCGTGTGGTTCCGGGTTAGAATAGGACCACTCCATCTCTTCCTGTGGATGTGGTAAGAGGGGACTAAAGGATTAAGCACAAACATCTCGTGCTACAATTGCATTCCCAAGGAGGGTTAACGTCAGGCAGGCGGCCGGTCGTAAAACTATAGCCAAATCATTTATAATATTTCCGGCTATTTCTTCTCCATTTTGCAAGGTCTTTGGCATCATTGGGTGACCATTGACATGCATGTTATATTTGGAGAAGAAAAAGCGGTAAAGCGCACCCTGGGCTACTAAGCAGCACAGCTGAGGATGCAACCGGGAACGCGCTTAGACGAAGAAGAAATCGTATTAATGTTCAAGTTCAATCAAGTTGATTTTACTTTATATGAAATAAAGGATAAAATAGAAATACAGAATTATTTTCATCCTAGCTCAAGCACCGTTAGTTTATATTACCTTATACCTACGTAATAATAATGTATTGTAAAATATTTATCTTTAAATTATTTGAATAAAGATTATTATTAACATTTTAAGATTAGGTTAAAACCTTGGTACTCAAATTCCCCCGAAGAACATAATAATAGGTATAGGTTGTTTAGTGTGAAAACATGAGAAGTAGACTGATCAGCTATTAGAGTTTCTATTTTTACAAAAGTTGAAATCTACAAAATTTTACTTGCAATGATTACAGACATTAAGAAGGCTTGCAGGCTAGCAGCCATTGGGAATTTTGCAGTCTTTTAGTCGACTGACTTACACACTAGGTACCATGGTAGGTAGGTATAAATGTTTAAAAAGGTCGCCTTAACGCATTTCGCTCTATATACCCAGATCAAGGGCTAGGCCAAGCCCTGTATGTGCTTGTACATCTAACAGGTGTCGGAGGTCGACATGTTGTGTCGGACAATCGTACGGATACAAAGCGGTACTGTCGACCAGCTGGTGTCGGAGGTCTAAATGTTGTGTCGGACAATCGTACGGATACAAAGCGGTACTGTCGATTAGGTCAGTGGATCATTCACTGGACGATTAAAAGTAGGAAAACGGTTCTACAATCAAGTGAACATCTAAATATATTTTGATATAAGTACTGCATTTCATGATATAAGTACTCACAAGTACGTGTATTGTTTAAAATACATTGCATGCAACACAGTAACAACTTGTTCATTGCGATATTCATCTTAAAAATCATATCCATCTCTATAACCTTACCATAAAGCCCAAAATCCTTTAGCAGGGTTAGTATAGTTGTTAATTTATAGATTAGAACAATTGCAGGAAGCGCAATGGTGAAGATAAGCGTCAATTAAGATTGATTAAAACCACTATTTTTGATGCCATGAATTAGTATGGCTATTTTCAGCATTCACAATTGGTGTTGGAGTCAACTCTTTGCTATCTACTAGTGGCTGTGTGAGCTGTAAACTTCGTGACTCACCCCCAACCCGTAGAAGTTTATCGGATAAAAAAGTTATTCAGACAAAAAGGTTGCGTCTTAATAAGGGTAGCAGAAAAGTTTTATGACATTTAAACATTTTTCGAAATGGCTGAAATATGTTTTTTTTTAAAGTTTTAAACACCCATATCTCCGCCATTTTAAACAAAATCCAAAAATTAAAATATAATATTAATATATATAATATTAATATATATATATTTATATATATATATATATATAAATATAATATACATATATAATAATAAAAAAAAAATATAAATAAAGAAATCTAAGATATAATTATCGCACCTGCTTTTAAAATTTTACATAAATCGGTTGTTAAAAGCATTTTTGGCTAATCTCGAAACTGTGACGATTCGCTCGCTCGGTCTACTAGTATATATTATCTATACTGATACACTATGTCGTCTTTATCCCCAACTAGCTGTGCCCGCGACTTCGTTCGCGTGGTTGTCGGAACGTAATGTTATATAGCCTAAAGCCTTCCTCTATAAATGGACTACCCAACAAAAAAAGAATTTTTCAAATCGGACCATTAGTTCCAGAGATTAGCGCGTTTAAACAAACAAACAAACAAACTATTCCGCTTTATAATATTAGTATAGATGGAACGGCTTTACGGCTCGAAGCAAACAGAGCTCAGGGCCGCAGGACCCAAAGGCTACTTTCAGCGTCTTTCTATCTATCTCTACTTCTATACTATCTATACCTACTTAACATTATAAAGAGAAAAGATTTGACTGTGTTATTTTGTAATGGATAAACTCAAAAACTACTAATCCAATTTTAAAAATTTCTTTCACCTATGGAAAGTTGCGTTATTAGCCAGTAACATAGGCTATATATTTTATATTTTGTTTACGCATAATGCGTATATTGATAGCATTTAACTCTATTTTATGTCACTTAAGCTAATTAAAACCAAAACGTGAAGGAAATGAATTTATAACATGATAAGAAAGTTATTATTTTTGAAAGTTAATTAATTATATTAAGTATCTGTCTAAAGTTAAATATATATTGTCAGTCACACATCCTAGCTATAATCATAATATTAGGCTTCATTGGAGGAACAAAAAGCTCACATCCACATTACAAAGTTGCACAATTTATGCCCTTCACAACTCCAAGTCAATGCAATTATCTCCTATTTATCGTTTTTCAAAATAACAGACAGGCAGATAATCATTTTTAACTTGGCCCGGATTTGATCGTCTCTTGTTGTATTCATTTACTTATTCGACGTGTTATTGGCATATGCATAACAAGTAATCTATGTGCCGAATCGCAATAAAAAACTCGGAGAGTAAATTACACACTAAGCTAGGTCAAAAAATTTTTCGATTTGCTTACCAATACAATAAAACTGAATTTCACGCGGACGAGGTCGCGGGCCTCAGCTAGTGTATAATAAATCGAACAGGCTTTTACTAGATTACTTTTGTAAAATAAAAAAATAAAAAAAAAGTGGCATTTCCATACAAAAGTGTGTGCCGCTAGGGAAATTTGTATGGAAATGTCGATTTTTTCGTCGTTATCGCTCGAATTCACACGACTGTTTTCTTCAAACGACGCCAGTGAAGCATTACGCGTGAAGAGCTAAATAAAATAAGCAACACAAACTCAACAAACATATATAATTTATTTAAAAAATATATTAATTCAGGGGTGGATTTATAAGGGCCCTACTATGCCGGTTAATCTGTTCTCTTAGTCAAAAGGTACTGTCCTGGGGTCCAGAGCTCAAGTAGGCAGGTATCAGGTGCCAAAGGTAGTATGATTTCTATAGTTGCGGTTAAAGAAACTGCGACTTCAAACGATCTGCCTTTGGGTTCGAATTTACGACTGCAGCGACATGACTCAGTGACACGTCGTTTACTGCTGTCTGCAGTTGGCTACCAACCTATAAATATTACACAATTTGTTATAATTCTTATTCTGTTTCTGGAAAAAATAAAAACGCTTTTTACTTTTTTACTTTTTACTAAATAGTTGAAAGCAAGAATTTAAACACGATAAAGTTTTTTTTTTGTAAAATTTTGTTATCATAGAAAAGTCTAAATAGATTTTCGGGCCAAGACATAAATAAGTCCAGGCAAGTGTACGGCAATGTTGGACAAGTAATAATTGTATACTAGCGCCTGTGACAGATGAATATGAGCTTTAACAGTGGTAAATTACGTGAGGTGGATAATCCATAAATATCTAGTTCTGTTTGCTCTCGCAATTATTTCACTTGTTTCTGTCGACAGGCGTGCATGCTGAGTTCCAGTATGAAAGGTGAGCCACGCTGACAAATTATAGGTAATTTTTTTCTTTCATTTTTTTGTTTACAAAAATTTGCCACTGCTGTTATCCAAAACTTGCACGTGAGTCATATACAATACAATACAACTTGTTTGCTAGGTCCGATATCCAAGTCCGATTTTCGATTTCAGTGATTTCGACTACCGAAAGCCGATTATAGTGGTTCGCAAAAATATCTCGTACAAAATCCATTTGAATATATGTAAATCGGAATTGAATATCTGACCCAAATTAATATTATGAATCAGGCATAGTCTTATTTAAGATTAAGGATTTAAGTCACGTTTCATTATTCCGTATGTATATTCGAGGATTAAATTAGAGTCTAAGATTGTAACAGCAATATGTTCATTTAAAATTTAATCTAAATTTATATGTTACCAAAAAGCACTTTGCACTTACTTACATACTGACATATACTAATTGGTAATCTATGTTTATATCACAAACAATGTTCTACAAAACCAAAATATCATTCAAGTACATCCAAAATCAATTTGAACTTTGTGATACTGATAATAAAGTTAAAAATATACTTTCATAGTTGTAAAATGATTAGGTTTGTCAGACAAAGTACAGTCTAATTCAGACACGTTATAAATAACAACATTAGTCATGTCAGCACGATAAAATATGACTGTCAGATTTTGGCTTATATTTGTAGTGATACTTGAATTTGATGCATTGTTGCATTTGCTTTACTTTGTGTTGCATATTTTGGGGCTTACACTGTTATAATTTACCAAAATGTTGGTAAAATGTACACTAACACGTTGGAGTGCTTAATTGAACCAGGCCTGTGTCACTCCCCGTTTAGGTATCGAAAATGTACCTACATTATTACTATGCCCGCAGGCGGCCCCTCCGGGTGGTAAATTCAATTAGACGAATCGTTTGCCCAGAGTAAAAAGAATGAAATTGACTTGCAATGGATGTCTAAGTATCTATGCGAAAAGGTGTTGAGTTCTGACGTGAGCTAAATTAAACCATATCGCTAGCCACATTGAGTAGATATTTCTTTGAATTTCTTTGCTAAGTGAGACTTCTGTACGTTAGTATTATTTATTCTGTGATTGAACTTCGAAACATACGTGCGAAGAAGTGTGGTTCGAAATATCGTAGTTACGATAAACTGTTGGTCAAAAGATTGCTTGTGCTATTAATGAAAGTACGAAGGAATGGTAGTAGGCAGAGTATTTTGGGTTTTGCGGCTCTAAGCAGTCAGAACCCAGGGCACAGAATACATAAGAGTCAAACAGAATGGTATCTCACAGCGTCTCCCGCAAATTGGCGTCCCCGCACCTCTCCCCCGCACTTTGTGAGCTTTGACGGCTCCAAACCAGGGTTTATTTACTAGCCGCACGCAATACGCGACGTGTGTTGTCTTGAGAACTGTCAACCAATAGTAACCATCATGGTGAGAAGGTGCGCGTATAATTATTGTTTATCCACCCAATACTCTAAAGAACGTATATTTCATACATTTCCAAATGATGAAAACAGGTAAGCAAAGCAACAATATAACATAATGAAAAATATTTGTGAAGTGATATTACGTAGCTGTTTCCGACTTTTCTGTAACATTTAATACATATAAAACAAAATATTTTTTACGTCATAGTGTTCGCAAATCTTCCGGTATGGAAAAATATAATCGTAAATATGTCGAACTCGTTAGTAGGTAAGTATTAAAATAATTCTGCGGTGCGACCCTAAGTATAAAACTCACACATCGACGTGTGTACAGATAAATTGTTTCGTTTGTAGTAGTAGTAGGTATATACTTATGTTACTCTGAATCAATGGAGAGTCATACCAGTGCCCAGGGTCTCAAGACGCAAAGGCCATTTTTAGCATGATTTTGGCGAGAAGGTGGAAAAAGGAATCAAAATAGTAATGCGTAGTAACGCCACGTAACGCTTTACTATTTACAAATACAAATACAAAATACGTTTATTTATCAAACCTCTTATACTAGGGTACATGACAAGAAATTTAGATTCCTTTTTGAAAATGCGAGTCATCTATTAAGATGATTCCCGTGTTCGCTCATTCCTTTTATCCTATTTTTCCCCAAATCCTTTTCTAATCCCAATCCTAACTAATATTATAAATTCGAAAGTGAGTTTGTATATTTGTTTGTTTGTTACCTCTTCACGCTTTATCTACTGAACCAATCTTTTTGAAATTTCGCACACACATAGTTAGGAGTCCTGAGAAGGACATAGGGTACCTTTCATCCCAGAAAAATGTACTGTTCCCGTAGGATTTGGGATACGCGAGCGAAGCAAAAGCTAGTATCTTATAAATGGCTAAACTACTGACTTTACAAGTGACCGTTACCCTCTCCGCTCGTCAGACGCTACGAGTAACGAGCCCAGTACCGGGCAGCGTGACATTTGTCGATTGATATCTTTGGTTTTATTATGAAACAAGGTACATAATGACAGAATATGTATTTTTTATATTGGGCTCAAAGAGTACTTTCTTTGAATATAGCTAGGACCTCCTAGCTTAAAATCACCCTGTATAATTATTTAATCAAAATTTCACCAAATGAATTAAATTATCATATTGTCAACCTTAATATAAAATAAGTTAGGTGTCTCACACATGCTAAAGGTGCAACCCGTGAAAAGTACAGCCACATCAATTAGTCAATCGAAAACAAATAATAATATACTGAAAGGTGAGAAAGAAATGTCAATAAAGTCGTTAAGTAAATCATTATTTTGCCAATCATTTTGCAAGCTACTGTTTTTTTTACGGTATTTGAAATTGACATTGAACTTGATACTAAAAGGAATAGGGTTGATTGTCGATGGAAGGTGTTTTTGATCGCGTGATGCAACATTGTTGCAAATTCACTAATTATGAAGTGGTCATTTCATGGCAAATTTTATGAGGCTTGCAAACGTGTCAGAATGTAGAAATTTTATTGAACAAACGAGAGAAGCAAACGAAGTTCTTAGAGTAGACTCGTAGATTGTGCAAGAGACTTGAAAAATCAGACGTTTGTATGTGTCATCATCATCGTCAGGTCTTTTTTAGTCTTCACTGCAGGAGCACGACCATCTCTGTACTACTTGAGCCATATATTAATTAGCCAAAGCAGCCAGAGTATTTGGCCTACACTCTCCACGCTGGCCAGACGGGTTGGAGAGGTCTCATTGATGTTTATAAGCTTTGTTTAGCTTGTATTTCCTAAGTCGCCTTAAGACTTGGAGTGGTCCGATTCTGCTCTACCAGAATCCACACGGCCTACAATAGGTATTCATAACGAATTTATTTCACGTTAGTTTTAATAAAATAAATAAATGTTTGTATGTATATTCGTCGATAATTCGAGTATCTATAACAGGATTATCATAAAATTTGCCAAGCAAGTAGGTGACAATTGAACTTTTATATTCAAATATAAGAGCCCGCGAGAGGCAGACTTGCGTGATTTAAAGGCTGAAAGTTACTTTATTAATAGCCCCAGTACAGGTAAGTACAATAATATTAAAGTTGGTCGTAAACGTATATCTGGAGCATAGCACTTTACGAATGCGAAACATACTACTATGTATAGTATAAACATACTACGGATACTGAATAAAAATAATAGTGACAGGCTGGCAGCTTTCGAGATGTAGTGCTGGAGGAGAATGGAAAAGATCAGTTGGACGAAAAGGAAAACCAATGAGAAAGTATTGGAAATAGTAGGAGAGAAAAGAAGACTGCTGGGCGAAATAGAAAATAGGAGAAGGAAAATGATTGGTCACTTAATACGACATGACTCCTTATTTAAAAACATACTAGAAGGAAAGATAAAAGGTAGAAGAGGTCCAGAACGACCAAGAAAGAGCTATGTAGACCAACTGAAAGAAAAAGCAGGGGTCATGTCGTATCAAGCACTAAAAAGTAAGGCAGAGAATCGAGAAGTTTGGCGCATACTCCACCGACAAGAGCCACTAAGCTCTTAAAGAAGAATAAGAAGAAAGTTGGTCGTGGTGGCTTTGGTAGATATCGGGTAGTAAAGGTGTAGAAGATTGGACCCTTATTCTGTCATAGTTTAAAGCTTAGTTCTATTTATATTTTATTTGATATAATCGCACGTTGCCCAGACACTTTGTGCGGTTCCATTTCCTGGCAGACACTTCTTGAAGTATCAAAAATTGTAAGTACCTTTACTTCCGTCATATCATAGTATAATAGCTGAATTTTATTTATGTTATTTGAGGAACAATCAAATAATGTTTCATCAGCAGCCAGACAGTTTCAATGTTTCCTTCATCTTGCACAGACACATTGTTTAATCCAGATAATAGAACCGCACAAAGTGTCTGGCAATGTGCGATGTGATTTCTCACATTATTAAGAATAAAATATACCTTGTATATAAAACTAAGCTTTTCACTATGTCAGAAAAGGGGTCCAATTTGGTACACCTTCACTGCTTCATGTCTAACGAGGGTTGGCGATACATATATGGGTTTGTAAAAGAGATTTTCACATTACTGGGCAAACAACTAGTGATATTTTTGATGAAACAAACGCTTCATCTTTAGAATTTTAGCCTATATTCTGTAATGAATGATAAAGTACCTACTACACTAATTACGCATTTTAGGGTTCCATACCCAAAGAGTGCCAACGGGACCCTATTACTGAGACTACGCTGTTTGTCAGTCAATTAAGTTAAAAATTAAAGGGAGTCATCAATTCATCATACAAAAAGCGTGGTTTTCAGCGTTTTAAAACATTGTACGGGCGGAGGTAAGAAACCCTTCGTGTACGTGTCTGACTTGCACTTGACCGGTTTTTTTTAAGTTATTGAAGCAGCATTTTACGACAATAGCAGTATGAAATATAGTTTTGACTAAAATAGGCTATTGCAAACCGTGATATAACAATCTATCGATTTATTGCTGAAGATTTCTCAATCAATTTGAAGGTGATACACGTTCGCTTATGTAAGGCAACTGTACTAATAAATAATTATAATGATTCTGTTAAGAGCAGGCCGCATAAATCTTTACCTGTTGTTAGAAGGAGCGTCAGCAAAGTAAGTTTTTGAAACTTTTTAAATCTATTTTTATGCCGCGTGGTTCCCGGTAGAGTAGAATAGAACCACTCCAAGTCTCCCGTGGATGTCGTAGAAGGGGACTTAGGAAACACAAGCTGAACATAGCTTATAAATCAATGAGACCTCTTTAACACATTTTGGCCAGCGTGAAGAGTATAGGCCAAATCCTCTGACTGCTCTGGCTTATATAGGTATGGCTCTAGTAGTACAAAGAGAGTCGTCCTCCTGCAGTGGAGACTAAAAAGACCTGATGATGATGATGAAATCTATTTATTGGAAGCAAGGAAGCGGTAGTAGTCAAGTGGTTTAAGAGCGTTATTATAGCTGAAAGGTCCCAGTTTTAGACCCCACCCGGCCCTATTTGTACCGCTGAGTTTGTACCTCTAAGTTTGTACCGCTGAGTTTGTGCCTCTGAGTTTGTACCTCTGAGTTTGTACCTCTAAGTTTGTACCTCTGAGTTTGTACCTCTAAGTATCTCTGAGTTTGTACCTCTAAGTTTTTACCCCTAAGTTTGTACCTCTGAGTTTGTATCTCTAAGTTTGTACCTCTGAGTTTGCACCTCTGAGTTTGTACCTCTAAGCTTGTACCTCTGAGTTTGTACCTCTAAGTATCTCTGAGTTTGTACCTCTAAGTTTGTACTTCTAAGTTGGAACCTCTGAGTTTGTACCTCTAAATTTGTACTTCTAAGTTGGAACCTCTGAGTTTGTACCTCTCAGAGTTTGTGTTACAATGTGCCTTATGTACTGTCGTTTTTACTACGTAAGGATTAATGTGGGCATAAATTGTGTCGTTGAAGGGGAACTATCTATGTATTTCTAATGTCGTTTGGAGTGCAGTTATTTCTTCCTTTCTTAACAACAAGGGCTCTTTCAATAAAGGAAAGATTTGCCACAATGCTGGGGCAGGATTATTGAAGTAGATGGTATTAAGTCGTTATACAGAGGTTGCACCTGTGTTGGACTGAGAACACTTAACCTCTCTTAGTCGCATCTTACGACATTAGTGGGTCGTCAATCGTATTATATTTTGCCGTTACCACACGGCATATAATATAATATATAAATAAATCAATTGCTTTACTAATTTTTTGTAAAATGTTGTTGTGAATGGGTTAAAATGTTGTTAAGAGAACAGTTTTTCAGTTCTTTTTTTATTACTAGCGGTCTGCCATACATGGCTACGATTCACATATGGAAACCTTTCGGAAGAATTGTTCTTTTAAAAGGTCCCACGTAACAATAATTAGGAATTCTAGTTATGTGTGTCCCATCAAACTGAAAGGTCAAACGGTACAAGTTAAATACTTTTGCTGACTGTACCTGCCTTATAATTTAACTGTCAAATATCAAATGATCTATCCCTCACGTGTCAACTTAAACCTATTGTATAAGGGCGATTATAGTAGAATACTAGGCCCATTAAGTGAATTATCCACTTTTTATTTATAACTCATTGCGTTAAACGAACTATGGATTGGTCGGCGATCACCTTTATTGTGTTGCTTAGGATGGTGTGGAGTAAAGACTTTATTTGAGACTGAAGTTTAAAAAAAATGTAAAACATTCCTAGGTTCAAAGATGAGAAGTTCGGAATAAAAAATATTTTTGTTAAAGGTGACGGGTGGGGGGTCGTTTATAATTTTAACGTCTTACAAAATATACTGAAACTATTATAAGGGAGAATTCAGTCAAAATATGAAAAATATTTTTTGGCCTCCCATCTGCTGAACCAAATTTGTATGGAATGGCAAAAAATATTTTTTCATATTTCAATATGAGTATATGAGTTCCTTGGTGAAAGTTGTATCATAGACACAGAATACAGTAAGAGTAAACAGAACGGAATCTCCTAAGGTACGCGCAATATGCGTCCCCGTTCCCCGCACCCGCACCTCTCCCCCGGTTCTTGACGGCCAACGTGAGTCATCGAGGCGAAAACGGGGGAGAGGTGCGGGGACGGGGAACGGGGACGCATATTGCGCGTACCTTAGGAGATTCCGGCCAGTGTCATAGACTGAATTCACCCATAAAATAGTTTTAGTATATTTTGTAAGACGTTATATTTGAAAACAATATCAAGCAGCATGACTGAAAAACATTATCTAATATTGGCTTATCAGTTAGATTATTAAGTATATTGTACACGTATTTTTTTCTTTTCTAGTGCTACTTACTTTTCAGCGTTACTTTTCTTCAAGGTGGTGCTGATGTCACAAGCCAGGACTCCCGAACTTAGATGCTTAGTTTAAGAATTTTTACTTTATCGATAATCCTAAAAATACGTGTCCATTATTTTTTGATAAGCTAACTGACGAACTAAAAAAAAAAATAGTTTTCTGACCTTGTAATCATCCCTATTAAAATAATTTATTTTGAATTTCATACTGAATTTGCGGAATCGTATCAAGTCCATACCACATATCGTACCATACGGCTGGCGAAAGATAGTGAAAAAGTGTGAAAAATGGAATAAACTCAAATCTACCGACAAAGGCGCTGCTCTTAAATTATAATGAATTAATAAATGTAATTTGGTAGATGAGATCAAAGCCACATCGCAAAAACAAAATATGTTATTCTCGCTAGTTCAAGGCCACATACCTATTGACAATGTTGACCTACAATCATCATTCTAAAACGTATTGTTGACGATGTGTATTCTTAATTTAAAAAATGACGACTGTCTTTATTTTATTAATTTTAAAAATAAACTCCTTTTTCTGCTAGATGGCCAACATTATTTTGGATTCAATATAGACTTTTGAAGTTTGAGGTTTACTGGTAGAGAATGCTATTAGCATTAAGTCCGCCTTTTGTAAAACTCTGTTTTGGTAAATAAAGTTTAAATAAATAAAATAGATTACCAGTAAAAAAATCTAGATGTATGTAGCTTACATTCGTGTTCAGTTTTAAATTTTTTTTTATCCCTCGAGCTTTTTTTTCACTTTTCAGTCCCGCGAGAGTTAAAAGCGACTTCAGTCCCAGCTATTAAGGTGGTACTGGAGGCGCGGGCGAACTCCACAGCGAGTTGCCTACCGACGCGCTTCGTCGTGTTGCTATTTCGTCGAGAAAGAGAAAGGGCGCTAAAAAATGTAGCTCCGCCCCGACCCCCGCATGTGAGAGCTACACCCTCGCGTACGACAAAGAGAGTGCACTGAACGCCAGCGAAACGGGCCGTTATAGGCCATGAATCGTAGTTTTCGTAGTTTTCGTTTATTTCGATAAATACGATACATACCCAAATAAAACTAAATTATTTGGAATTTAGAGTCTTCACTCTAGTCGTATAATTAGTTTCCATAAGGATCGAAAATATAATTATAAGTGTAATAGGCGTCTAAATATTACTCGATTTCGTCGATAAAAAAGGCAAATTTTAAGTTGCTATAACTTTTTTTTTGTTTATTATTTTCGAACCAAAACTAATTACAGAAATAGATATTTATCATCTTAATGCTTGTTAAAAATTTGAATACGATGAGTTTTATGGTTTCGAAATTAAAACGAAAGTACGTTTGTATGGGATTTCGTCCCTCCAGTTAACCCTTAAGTGATAAATACATTGTTTTTCGAATAGATGAGATGAAAAACAGTTTACTCCCATCGTGCACTAGTTGAAACCAGTGAACACACGTCCTTTTATACTCCCGCTAGCCTGCAGCCAATCATGACTAGTCTGTCATAAAAGATCTACTATAACATCATGTTATTTACTCAACCTTCAACGATATAGTGCTGATGTACAAGAGACGACATTTTGCGGCGACTGAGTGGTAATTGTCTTTATCATTAACACAATTTTATTAGGCACATTGCTTTAATTAAACTGTGCTATCACACACATTTTATCTATTATATATATACTATTTTATTTATATTTTATGAATATTAACTTTTTAATTGGTTTTAGTGTCGAACCACACGTAGTGTATGAGGCGTCGACGTAGCGTCACGTTACGTGCCTACCTATATTGTGTATTGCGGTTTATAAAATTTCTATCCACCGTTTACACCAAGCCACAGGCCGGAATCTCCTAAGGTACGCGCAATATGCGTCCCCGTTCCCCGTCCCCTCACCTCTCCCCCGTTTTCGCCTCGATGACTCACGTTGGCCGTCAAGAACCGGGGGAGAGGTGCGGGTGCGGGGAACGGGGACGTATATTGCGCGTACCTTAGGAGATTCCTTTCTGTTTACTCTTACTGTATTCTGTGACCAAGCACAATACTCGGGTAGACATTCTATGTACGACGCAAGATCCCGACGCGCATCATAACCTTTTACTTATGAGTACGCATGCATGGTATAATAATAATCATCATCATCAGGTCCTTTTCAGTCTCCACTGCAGGACCCTCTTTGTACTACCAGAGTCATATATTAGCCAGAGCAGACAGAGGATTTGGCCTACAATCTCCACGCTGGTCAGACATGGTATAATAAAATAAACCTGCAGTTAAACTCGCGTGGAGAGGGTTCCGTAAAATTGATTGAATTCTTATAGGTTTCGTTGTAATCTACAAGCAATGAACTATATTATGTATTTTTTTTCAAAATTTTAGGCTCAGTAGTTTCGGAGATCAGGGGGTCAATTTCCGTCTTCTTTATAAATAAAATAAAAACTATTCCTTTTACAATAATAACAAATATATTATCTAGTGCATGACGAAAAGGAATATAATAGGAGTTAACAATTTATTTCAAATGAGGACGCCACTTCAAGGCCATCTGCTTATATATTCACCTTAAATAAGGGGTTATATCGTATTAAGTGACCAATTATTTTCGCTTTCTTATTTTCTATTTCACCCAGCTGTCTTCTTTTCTCTCCTGCTATTTCTAATATTTCCTCATTGGTTCTTAATTGGTTCCTTTCCGTCCAACTGATCTTTTCCATTCTCCTCCACCACATCCCAAAAGCTGCCAGCCTGTCGCTATATTTTTTATTCAATATCGATGTTTCGCATTCGTAAAGAGAATTAATACCTAATTTTAATATATTATACAACTAGCTTTTGCCCGCGGCTTCGCTTGCGTATCTCAAATCACACGGGAACATTGCTTTTTTCGGGGTAAAAGGTACCCTATATCCTTCTCAGTATTCCTAACTATGTGTATGCGAATTTTCAAGACGATTGGTTCAGTAGATAAAGCGTGAAGAGGTAACAAACAAAAAATCCAACAAACAAACGAACAAATATACAAATTCAATTTCGCATTTAAATTATTAGTTAGGAAGTTAGGATGGTAAATACCAAGACTGTCTGTTCTTTGCACAAAATCTCTCTGCCGTCAATAACTCACTATCATCGCTCCAGGTCCCAACTTGTGGGCAATCGGTCCAATGGTGGGTCATTAAGTGCGTGGCATTGGTGATTGCACCTCGGCTTTGTAATGAATACTGCCAACCGCTCGTAAGTTTCGACGCGTCAGTTGCAGTTGTAGTTTTAAAGAATAAAGGTTTCATCATCAACCATCGCTTGTCAACAATATGCACTATCACGTCTTTGTCCCTAAAGGGGTAGACAGAGCATTTTGGCTCTTGCTCTTAGCAGACAGAACCCAGGGCTGCAAGACCCAAAGTCCACTTTTAGCGTGATGATGGGCTTCCAGCATAGTTGGAAAAATGAATCAAAATAGTGATGGGATATCTAAATAAGGGATTTCATAAAAAGATCACAAAATTATTAACAAACCTATTATGTTTAAGTATTACCTCCAAATCACCTCAGAATTATACTAAAACGGAAAGTATTAAAGAAATACAATACTTTAGATTATAATTGTATTAAACATAAGGCAGTCACCATATGTCTTACTTTTTAAATAACCCTTAAATATTCTTTGTAAAACGAAAAAACCTCAAAACCAAAACCAGCCTCATTGACCTATCGCGATCTTTTCCCCCCGCATGGCTCGCTGTCTCGCGTTGGCTAGAGCAAATTTGTGTGCGCAGGAGCAAAACATAGATTATCCACATCAGGCCCAGCCTTAAATGTATTTGGTATGATTCAATTCAATTCAATTCAAAATATCTTTATTATCATAGGATATTTATAATATCTCTTAATAATAGTCACTTTGTTTTGTTTTGCACAAATGTTGACGTCAAATCGTTACTTAAAGCTAAGTTTACGCCGCTTCCTAGGCGCAAGTGCAGAAGAAGCGGCAACAAACTGCACTGCACGTTTTCTCCAAAGACATCAAATAACAAACTAAAAACTTAAAATTAGTTATATAGATGGACAGAGATTACATTGTTTATTATGTCATAATTAAATTGAATTATAAGAATTACGAAATTTAAAATAATGTCAATTTGTAAATTTAGTATGTACCAATGTACCTAAATTATGACATGTCTAAGTATATAAACCTTTAAGAGGGACCCGCGCCAAGCTCAAGCCAGACCTTTTTGTCTTTAAGATAGTCATCGGTCCTATAATAAGCCTTCTCACAAAGTACATTCTTTACATAAGCTTTGAATTTTCTGTCTGGCATATCAAGGACCGATTCTGGCAATTTACATAATTATATTATCTCTATATACTCATCGGTATGAGAAATGAATAACAACCTCGCTCATCCGAGCATGTCTCAGGTAGCATCCTGCTGTTGTTATTTTTTCAGGTTGTTTAAAAATTTTCAAGCTATCGGGATTTTTTTAAAATAATTATATTTTAAATATTTTATTTATTAAAAATAAAAAAAAATATTGCACAAAAAAATGAACAAGTGGATAATGCCTAATGGCATTCTCGTGTGGCTGGCGTGAAAGTCGAATCACTGATGCATACTACCTATATTTTTTCTTTGCTTTCAGACCAGTATGGAAGCACCTGCATTAAAAAAATATACACCAGTGATATATGAGTAATGTGTTGCCCGATTAATCAGAAAGCCACGCCCAGAGTCGACGACAATGTCGCGTGACCGCTGCCAGTTGGGATTTACTCCTGTTGGATTCATAAGTTTGGAGCCATCGACATATATGACGTCATAGCGATGGGAGAGGGGGGGGATCATGTCAAATGTACGTGTTAAGGTAATACCACGCAGAAATGGCGCCCTCATTTGAAAAAAAATGTTAACTCGTAAATACGAGTATGATGAAAATTTCCATATTTTTCATTGTTAGATAGCCCTTTTAATTTTATTTTATGAACCACCGTTGAAAGTAATACCACAGAATACAGTACGAGTAACTGTTACTCGTACTGTATTCTGTGGTATTACTTTCAACGGTGGTTCATACAATAACTTAAAGGGCTATCTAGTGTCTAACATTGAGAAATATGAAAATTTTCAAATGAGAGCGCCACTTCTGCTTGGTACCTTACACCTTAAAGGGATCGGAAAAAAACATGACAGGGGGAGGAGTTAGAAAGGTCAAAATTCTGCGTGACGTTATTTATAGCTGGCCCCTTTTTTCCACGATACTAAGTACGTCGTTCAAATAACCGCATCCCGGGCTCCGAAGCAACACAGCTAAGTATGTAACTGGGAATGCACTAAAATGAAAAAGTACTTATTTTACATCCTCTCGCAGCTTTTTTTTATCGCTAGCTACGCCTGCGGATACAGCCTTTTCTTGGCAAGGCGAAGAATATTTCTTTCTATTCTTCTAATACATACAAGAAGATTTTCTTTCCTGTTTCAGATTTTAATTGTTACCAAGAAAAAACAATTTACTACGAAAAATAATTATAAATCATTTTCCAAAACAATCGCGCGGTCTGCTAATCAAAAGTATAGTCAAAAATTTTTGAATTTCGCTGAATATTTTTTGTGGGATGTAATCAGTACCATGGACTGACCTTGCTGTAAGACACACCTGGAAATAATATTTTGTAATTAAGTATATATTTTTTTTTATATCTATTTTATTTCGGATCAAATCAACAGGCGCAAAAGTAAATACACTTATTAGTCGCGCCACAAAATGCCACCTCATTGTGAGATATCATATCAGCTACTTAGGTTTAATATAGACAATCGCATGGACTAATTATGAACTTAAAGCTAATTGCAAGAGACACCATATTAGCGTGTGTAGTACGTAATAGCCAATAACTCGAAGTCGACTGAATAAATGTTGCTTCTGAATTATTGGATTTAAATATTATATAAATGATTCCCAAATTTAGAGCTATTCTTGACTCGATAAAAAATTTTCTTTTCTTTTTTTTCATCTGTAACTGACAACGAGTGGCGTAGCCAGCATATCCATAGTACCAGATGTAGACTTTTTTATGAGGGGCAAAATCTAAATATGCCGCCCCATGCCCGGTTACTTCCTGAGATGGGGAAAGGCCGATTCAAGTAGGAGACTCGGATGTCACCCACTATCGGGTGACAACCGGGGCGATCCGCCCCCCTCGCCGCCTCGATGACGGCACATAGACAGGTATAGACTTATCTTTACATCCTATATCAGTCTACTGCTGGACTTAAGGCCTTTCCCAAGATTTAATATGTATATCACCAATATGTGCCAGCTGTATATCCCATGATAGGTATATCACCTCGCTGAGCTGGCGGGTTGGTGATGATCGCAGTAGAATAAATTGGTTGAACAGAAGACGCTGCTGCCCGTTTTCGGTTACCTATATTCTCCTTTATTTGCTTCTTACGACACCCGGATAGAAACGTGGTAGAAATATTTTTTTATGCTTTATGTTATTTCAATATTAAAAAGCGATGGTTTTAATTCGTACATCATATCATAACATAAGTATAATCTAAAAAAATATATAGGTAATGCCCATCATCATTAAAATTTAAGAGCGACGCTGTTGTTGCTTTGTTGGAGGTAATGCCCAGTAGTACTAAAATAGGTTTTTATTTGTTGTCGTAAAGGTTATTCCACTGTCTAAAATTAAATACTCAAAGTGAACAACAAAATATTACAAAAATAATGAAAATCACAAACTCAACATGTCAATTACAGCCGTCGTGTTTAATTAAAAATCCCGGCTTGCTCATTAATCATACGATAATTGGTGTTAAGTGTACAACAAAGAGTAGACATGTTCAGAAGAAACATCAGTACTTATTAGAAAAAAGGTTACGTTTAAAAAAATTGCGTTATTATAGAAGTAAATAAATGTAAAATATTACAAAAGGATTTTAGTTATACAACACACTATCACGTCTTAATCTCTAACAGGACAGACAGAGCCTAGGGCGGTAAGGTCCAGGCCACAGGATAAGTAAAATTTTATGGAAACCATCCAGTCAGGAAGGCTACAAGCCTTTTCTCAACATGGTTTTATAGTGACATTCCCATACTTTGCGTCACAGTAAACGTTTTATTTTTAGAGACATTCAGACTTAAGAGACTCTTCTGAATTTCTACAAATATTCTTTGACATGTAATTCAAGAAACCGGCAAGAATACCACTGTCACCTCTGTTCTAATTAAAGAGACTTTGACATCTCTATTCTTAAAGTGATTTTTGACGTAAAGAAAACTGTTTGACTGAGACATGCATATCCCGGAATTTAGATTTTGTGAAATTTTTCGTTATTTTCTCAACCTCCGTAAAATAAGCGTGTGGTGAATATCTGTGTAGGTATTTGTATACAGGGTCTAACAAATATACAGAAACTATTTTAAGGGTGGAATACTGGAATCAGTCTATTATAATGAACAACTTTCCCCAATGAACATATTAAAAAAATATTTTTTTGCTTTGCATACAAACTCGTATCAGGTGATCGGTCAACTTGCATCAAAAATTATTTTTCATATATATGTTCCTTGAGGAAAGTTGTTCAGTATCATGGACTGAATTCACCCTTAAAATAGATTTAGTATTATTTCGGCGGATGTTATATTTATCCAAGCGGATGTACCGATTTTTTTTACACAGTTGATTTGAGCAAAGTGTTCTTAGCTAAGTACGAGCATCATTTTTAGGGTTCCGTACCCAAAGGGTGCACGGGACCCTATTACTGAGACTCCGCTGTCTGTCCGTCTGTCTGTCTGTCCATCTGTCACAGGGCTCTATCTCTTGAACCGTAATAGCTTACACTTGAAAATTTCACCGATTATGTATTACTGTGGCCGCTATAACAACAAATACTGAAAATAAAAATAAGTTAAAATTAAAGGGGGTCGTCATACAAAAAACGTGTTTTTTCAGCGTTTTCAACTAGATCTTTATAATGGCATTAACTAGATACTTGAAATTTTCACAGATTATGTATTACTGTGGCCGCTATAACAACAAATACTAAAAATAAATAAAAAGTTAAAAATTAAAGGGGGTCGTCATACAAAAAACGTGTTTTTTTAGCGTTTTAAAACATTGTACGGAGGTACGGAACCCTTCATGTACGAGTCCGATTCACACTTTATTTATTATCTATACTAATATTATAAAGCGGAAGAGTTTGTTTGTTTGTTTGTTTAAACGCGCTAATCTCAGGAACTACTCGTAATGGTACGATTTGAAAAATTCTTTTTTTGTTGGGTAGTCCATTTATAGAGGAAGGCTTTAGGCTATATAACATTACGTTCCGACAACCACGCGAACGAAGTCGCAGGCACAGCTAGTATATTATAACGAGTCATTGCTGTCCCAATGCTTGACAAAAGCATCTTTCGTTCACTTCTATTTCTTTCGGTCCGTTGCTCTTCGAGTATCATTTAATAAATATTAGAAACCAACTTTGTTTTTGTCAATTTAGTCTTCAAAAATATTTAATAAACCTTTTTTTAAAAGTCAATGGTTCAGTTGGGGTTTGCTTTAAATTATTTTGCAAATTGATTTTAGTATACATACATTATAATATTGAATTGGTGTAGTTTGGTTTTATATGTTCAATGCTCGTGCTTATGAACAATATGTGGAATAGTTAAAGTGGACAGTCATAGTACGGGCTGTAGTGATATTTGTTTAGCGATCTGTGTGGTCTTTTGGCGCCGCCGCCGTCGGCCACTCAATCGACTGTGAACCAGTGGACTCGTATGGATTTTTCGCCAGAAGCTCCTTTGAAGCAATCATAGGCATTCACCAACCTTTGATGGTAACTTGTTAGGAATAAAGAAGCAACAAAACTAAAGATAGGCTCTAAAAGACTGTATCCAGAGCTGTAAAATAGTTTTCAAAATAAGAAACCATTACAGAGAAATAAATAATGCATATTTTCAATTAATACATTTCATAGTACTAATTAACTATATCATTCATATGAGTACATTCGTTTTGTTAACCAGCATTATTTATTTGAAACATTACTAATGGGAAACAGCCAACGTACAATTCTTATAAACTAATTAATATGACGCAGTCTAATGTTTTTTTAATAACCACACCATGGGAGTTGTCCAATGCAATTATTCTAATGCATACGAGTTTAATCCGTATATACCATGCCAAACAATTTTCAACCTTATTGCGTTAACTTTAATGTAATAATTGCGGTAAAGGACAATAATAAGTAAATACCTTTCAAGTTATTTCATTTTCTAATTTGTGGAGTAACATCGTACTTTTACATTGAGTTATATAAGGAACACATAGACTTGACTCGTGAATCGTTTTCGCTACAAATTGGTAAATAAACTCTTGAAATTATTGTTGGGTCGCTCAGCCTCCTTTCAGACAGACATATACGGCCCCTTTCTAGGCATAGAGACTATGCTTGGAGGAAGAAAACAGACCGACAGACTAACATTCATCAACAGCCTTCAAGTACCCACTGCTGGGCATAAGCCTCCTTTTGTCTGCGCCACCCTGCTCTATCACTGGCCATCGCAATCCAGTTCCTTCCAGCAACCTGCCTGACGTCATCAACCCACCTAGCCGCCGGACGTCCTACACTACGTTTCCCATTTCTAGGATACCATTCGGTGACGGCCTTACTCCACCTTCCATCGTTCCTTCGAGCCAAGTGTCCCGCCCAGTTCCACTTTAGAGCCGCAACATTACATGATAAATAAAAAGGATGACTTTTCTTACTAGACTCGTCACGACCGCTGCCGGCGAATAACACCAAGTCCGAATATGTAGACTTTTATTTATTTTAACAATTTTCCTTGAATGCCAATCCGTCTTTTTATGTTGCCCGTTAAATTATATTATGACCTGTATATTATTCAAAGGCATTCTGCGCCATAGCCGCTGAATCTGCGCCATACCTACCGGCTTTGCTATTAATTATCTTACTGAAGATTTAGTAGGTACCTCGATTGTTCTCAATGTGATAGGTAAGAAAATTGTATATAATTTATTATTTACCCCAGAAGTTAGTTTATTATAATAGATAATATGCTTAATTAATGTATAAAATTTTCTCTTACAATGTGAGAAACATTACTATGTTTCTAAGCAATTACCTATTCTTAATTTATAAAATGTAGAAGGTACATTTTTTATTCATTCATAGGCATTATCATCTTTTATTAATTGATAGATGTCAAAAATGAATGTTTTATAAGTATAATTTTATTTATGAATGATCCATGTTCAAAACGAGCTATTTACATTACAATGTGTAAATAATGACAAAATTCTTAATTTTATCTAAGAATTTGGAAATCCTAATTGAAATAAATGTAATATAAACTATTTGGCCTGTGCATTCTTTCTTGCTTGCTTGGGCCCTGAAGTCGGTGTCCGCTTTATTTTTGAAGCAAAGTCTACTCTACAACATTACACATCAACGGCCCTCTGTCCAAATCGTGATGTTACTCGTATAATGGACGCAGAATACGTCTCGCTATTTGTTTAACTTCCAAATGTGCTTAATTGATCAGAATACATTAGAAGCAGCGTTTTAGTTAAGTAACAGTAACAATTACACTTAGAAACGGCTCGTAATAATTTTAAACGAATCTTTTGTTATAAGAAACAATTTAAAATAGATTTTGTACCTCGTTGCTAGTTAGTTTTTGAAGTATTTGTAAGTGACCACTTATTCGAATTAAAATGCCACCTAAGCGCGTTCCCGGTTGCATTTTCATCTGTGCTGCTTCGGAGCCCGGGGTGCGCTATCCCGCTTTTTCTTCTTCAAAAATAACATTTTTCAAATATTTATTTCTTCAAATTCAGCTGTAATTTTACGACCGGCCACCTGCCTGACGTCAACCCTCGTTGGGAATGTATTTGTGTGAAAAGTTTTACAACCGGCCGCCGCCCGACGTAACCCTCCTTGGGAATGCAATTTTAGCACGAGATGTTTGTGCTTAAGTCGCCTTTTACGACATCAACAGGAAGAGATCAAGTGGTCCTCCTATTCTGTATACCTCTAAATATTTCTATGGACGTATACGGTGAAAATGCGAATCATGTTAAAGGAGAGCAGCTAACAATTCATCACTATTTTGATTCCTTTTTTCACCCTCTCGCCCACCATCACACTAAAAATGGCCATTTAGGTCTTGCGGCTCTAAGCAGGCATCTCAGGGCCGCAAGACTTTTAGGGTGATGGTGGGCGAGAAGATAGAAAAGGAATCAAAATAGTAAGAAACTGCGATCGCATTTTCACCCATTTGAAAAGCAGCTGGAAGAAAAGAAAAAACTGAGAATGTATTCTCAGTTTTTTCTTTTCTTCCAGACCAGCATGGTAGATGGTAGACTTAAACAATTGAAGACTAAAATATGGATAAAGTCAGGAAGCTAGCGTGGCCGAAGCTACTACTCGAAGAAGTCATTTGTCTTTAAGACACTGTTTACATCCACTGCTCTCCCTTAAGCCACAAAGTAATTCTTAAATACCTATAGTTATGACATTACTAGCCATAACCCATGTTATTGCAGGAAACATATACCTTTGTCATCAGGTCCACCACAACACACCACAAACTGTTGGTCAGGTAGTTCCTATGTAGTAAATATTTAATGTTATGTTATTTAAAGGTACCTATGGAATAAATAGCATTAAGTGTTGTTTTATAATGTGTGACTGCCTCCGTGGTCCAGTGGTTGAGGCGTTTGCCTTGTGATCCGGAAGTCATGGGTTCAAATCAAAATGAAAAGCATACTTTGTAAGAAGTTGTTTCTAGTCTGGTAAGGATATTACAGACTAGAATCACCTGATTATCTGAAAAGAAAGATGATTCTCATCTCAGCGATAAAATTTCCAATCAAATATGTTTGCTTAAGAGTCTCCTTACCCAAGACAAAATTCGAGTTTCCCATTCAAACGTAGTCTACTTTTTATTTTGAAACGACACGTCAGATTACGGTAAAAAATTGTAACTTTAATGAAATTGCATATATCTAGGGTTATAATTGTTTTCAAAGTCAAAATATGAACTTGAAAGAAAATATAGTATTTTATATAATTTTTGATCATCAGTATGGAAAAGTTTTACACCCTTATATTTTATTCCAAGTTTATATTTTGACTATGAAAACCAATTACAACCCTAGATATATGAAATTTCTTTAAAGTTACAAATTTTTACCGAAAGCTGATATGTCGTTTCAAAATAAAACGTAGACTACGTTTGTATGGGAAAGTCTAGGGTAATAGTTATTGTCGTCAATAAGGTAAAACAGCCAGACTTTTTATGTAGATTCATGGATGAATAATACTAAAGGACTAAGTCTTCATACTTGGAAGAGTAATCAGATTTTTAGGGTTCCGTACTCCACAAGGAACCCTTATAGTTTCGTCAAGTCCGTCCGTCCGTCCGTCCGTCCGTCTGTCTGTCCATCCGGGCTCGTACTCCGCCGCTACTTCACCGATTGTCACGAAAATTGGTGGAGAGATAGATATTGAAGTTCCAAAAGTTTGTTTTTAAAATATGAAAAAATGATTTATTTTCAGCCCCCCATACAACGAAAAGTGAATTTAAAAATTTTTATTGGACTAACCCCAACGTGCGGGGTATCGTTGAAAAAGTCTTTTAAAATGCAACAAAAACTGCTTTGAAACTATGTAGATCAAACCCCCCAGTCTTGAGATAATCTAATACAAAGTTAAAATTTGAGGTGTCTCCCCACTGTAACTTTTGAAATATTACTAAAATAATTCTGAAAAAAATGTGGTAGGTATATACCTCAAAGTATGTACTTTCAATTAAAACTATAGCGGTCTCAGTATCATAGATAGTTATTTTTTATACGTCATAAATCGTAAACCGTAATTTACCTTTAGAACTTTTATATTATGTTACTTGCTGCTACGGAACCCTTCATGGGCGAGTCCGACTCGCACTTGGCTGCTTTTTAATTTAAACGTTGTTGTAGCTAAATGGAGCTACTATTTGAGTGAAGTTAGTTTCGTAGTGTTGCCGCTTAATTTCGGAAAGATGACGGTCTAGGAGTCAATCTTTAACCATTCGACGTTTAGCGAAGTCTCATTCTAGTTAACAGTAAATGACAAAAGATAAAGCCTTAAGGAGCCCTATTTTACAGGTCTAATGCAGCTCGTGCGTTCAACATGTTTATAATTTTGAAACGGTCCGCAAGATTAACTTCATAAAACATCAATGCTAGGTCACAGCGCTTTAAGGAACCCTAACTTAGAGGTCTATGTACTTTGTTTTGCCATAACTTTAGTAATTTACAGTTTTGTGTTACGCCGTGTGTAGGATTTTATGTAAATTTTATTATAGAAGTAGATATTTTCAATACTAAACGATTTTGTTGTGACCATCTCGTATAGGATATCGATATTCAGTAAATTTTATTGTTCTGGGACCTGAGTCTTGTACGTTATTGGTTAAACATGTCATTAAATGGTAAGTTCATGTAATATTTTTTCTACACATATGTCAATTGCTGCTTTTACGAATTTTTATATAAAAATTATGTCTGTGTTCATATTTCTCCATCGACGTCATAACATGGTCGCATAACAATATTTCGCATTACAAAATTATATGGAAAGGCCTAGTCTACAAATAAGCAGTAAAAAAAAGCGGCCAACTGCGCGTCGGACTCGTACATGAAGGGCTCCGTACCACGGTACAATGTTTTAAACGCTAAAGAAACAAACACGTTTCTTGTATGACGATCCCCTTTATTAACTTTATCTTATTTTTAGTATTTGTTGTTATAGTGGTCATAGTAATACATAATCGGTGAAAATTTCAGGTGTCTAGCTATTACGGTTCAAGAGATAGAGCCCTGTGATAGATCGAGTTAAAAACGCTGAACAAAACACGTTTTTTGTCTGACGACCCCCTTTAATTTTCAATTTATTTTTATTTTTAGTATTTGTTGTTATAGCGTACAGTAATACATACAAGATGAAAATTTCAGGTGTCTAGCTATTACGGTTCAAGAGATAGAGCCGTGTGACAGATGGATAGACAGACAGACGGACAGACAGCGGAGTCTCAGTAATAGGGTCCCGTTTGCACCCTTCGGGTACGGAACCCTAAAAACAGTGGACCTAGATATTTTTACAAGCTTTGCCAATACACACATACACACTAACACGCCTTTACCCCTAATGAGGCAGACAGAGCATTTTGGATTTTACGTCTAAGCAGATAGAGTCCAGGGTCGTAAGACTCGTATTTTTTGCGTGATGGTGAGCGAGAAGATGGTAAGAGAAATCAAAATAATGATGGGTTGCTAGCCGCATCGCCTATTAAGACGATACACGGAGTTCAGTGCTGCCCCCATTTGAAATAAATTATTTTTTAGGAAACGGACATATCATTCATTTAAAATTCTCAGCTACTAATACCTAGGTAACCCTTCAACTAACTTAACGTTCTCACTTTAAACTGTAAACAGTGGTTCATAAAATAGTTTGATGGGTTACCTAGGTATTAGTAGCTTAAAATTTTAAATTATATCTCCGTTTCCTTACAAATAATTTATTTCAAATGACAGCACTGGGCAGCACTGGACTCCGTGTATCGTCTTAACAAGATTCGTATGGTTGTTCATTCCCTCGATCGGCTTTTAAGCTTTGCCAATCTCCTTTTATTTTTAGGTTATTCGCTTCTACACCAACCTCAAGCGAAAATCTCCTAATAGGAAGTTGCTTCGCAAGCCATAAAACGAAGTACTAAATAACTAGTGGTTTGCACCCACAGGTTTAGACAATACGGTACTCCGGTTCTATTCCCACATACGTTTCCGCATTGGAGAAATGTACGTGAAATAGGCAACCAGGCTTGGACCGTGTCACAATATGTCATCTTACATTTATGTTTTTAGGGTTCTGTAGCCAAATGAAAAAAAAACGGAACCCTTATGGATTCGTTATGTCTGTCTGTCTGTCCGTCCGTATGTCACAGCCACTTTTTTCCGAAACTATAAGAACTATACTGTTGAAACTTGGTAAGTAGATGTATTCTGTAAACCGCATTAAGATTTTCACACAAAAATAGATATAAAACAATAAATTGGGGGTTCCCCATACGTAGAACTGAAAGTCAAAATTTTTTTTTTCATCGAACCCATACTTCTTTTCTATGGATAGGTCTTCAAAAATAATATTGAGGTTTCTAATATATTTTTTTTCTAAACTGTATAGTTTGCGCGAGAGACACTTCGAAAGTGGTAAAATGTGTGTGTCCCCCTGTAACTTCTAAAATAAGAGAATGACAAAACAAAAAGAATATATGATGTAAACGAGATCTAGTAAGTAGTTTTTTTTTTATATACGTCATAAATCGTAAACCGCAATTTACCCTTAGAACTTCGGAATCCGACTTACTTACCCTTAGAAGTACGAGTCGCACTTGGCCGCTTTTTTGTTTTTCATGTGTGTAAGTGGCCGAATAGCCGTGTGGTTCCGGCAGAGTAGAATAGGGCCACTCCAAGTCTTCCCGTCAATGTCGCAGAAGGCGACTTAGGAAACACAAGCTAAACAAAGCTTACAAACATCAATGAGACCTCTCCAACCCGTCTTAAGAGCGTGGAGAGTGTAGGCCAAATCCTCTGACTGCTCTGTTGGTACCGTTGAGTTAGTATCCCATCCCATAACACAAGTTTAAAATCCTTACTTGGGCTCAATCTGTGTTATTTGTCCCTAGGTATACAAAGTGGAAGGGACATACCCGTAATAAATCGAACCACGGGCTATACTGGATCACTAAATTATAATGAAATGAAAATACCAGTCAAAAAACAAAAACAAAAATTCGATATCCCATACAAATCGCCCGGGAGGCTGCACACTTTTGTATGGAAATGCCGAAATTTATTGTTGTTTTTTGGCAGTTATTTTAATTTTATTATACTATAATGATGTATTATATATAGACCGTGGTTTGATTTATTACGGGTATGTCCCTTCCACGTTGTATGCAGGGTCTAACAAAATATACTGAAACTATTTTAAGGGTGAATTCAGTCCATAGTACTTTACAACTTTCTCCAAGGAACATATATCGAAATATGAAAAATAATTGTTGGTTGCCCATACAAGTTGACCGATCAGCTGATCAGAGTTTGGAAAGCAAAAAATGGGAAGCAAAACATAATTTTTCATATTTCGATAGTTCCTTGGGAAAATTAATAAGTTTCAGTATATTTTATTAGACGTTATATGTATTATTATTATATTTTTCTTTGGTTTTCAGGAACAGGAGCTTCACATGTTATATTGTCATAACATTGTATTAGGCATAATATCTTTCTAAACTGATATAGACCTTCTGGCGCGTAGGCGACTAATACTGTGTAAATAAATTCTTTCGGCGTTTTTTCTTAGCAGGGGTCGTTGCAAAACGCTTGTATCTTTAGCTTTTAAGAATAAAATTAAATACAAATAAACATTATACCTAATGTACACTAAATTTATTGATGTGTAAAAGACTGTTAAGGCCTAATTACTGAATAAATATCGTATACTTGTATTTTTTGATAAAATTTTTGCCTGCCCACATTTAGTGGAAATGGTTAAAAAATTTTCGTTCGGTTACACCCTTAATTTTGTACACATTGTATTAGGTCCATAGTGTCATATCGTAAAGGTATTAGTCTTCATTTATCAAACTTCTCTTAAAAATATCATTCGATTTTCCAATCAACCCTTTAGGGTTAAAACCCGGATTGTTGCCCCACTTTTTTAAATTACTTTATATCTCTTTGTACAAAAAGTAAGATACTTTATTTGTCAAACGGGTAGTTACTTCGGTTTATTCTCTTCAAATTTATAAAAGTAATAAACATTGTCTTTGATATTTCCTGAGTATTGGCGATTTTTGCGGATCTCTAAATTTTGAGACAACTATCCCATATAGGGGATAGTTGCCTATTCCATGTAAATTACGTTTAGGATAGATGCCCTGTCGAGAAAGAGGACATCTGTCCCGCAAAAACTTTGATCGCACCTAGCCGTCCCATGAATTCGCACAGAGACATGCAACACGGTCAACTTAGTTGTACTCGTAGATGCAGAGTCTCTCGATAGATAAATTTAATAACATGTGTTTCATTTGCGAAACTAGAGTAATTGCAATTAAGGCAACTAAACCCTAGGGCGACTATACTGGTTTTACCCTAGGTACACTGGTTGATGCCTTCAATGTAATTTAAACAAGCGAATGAACCACATTCATTAAAAACCACACCAAAAATAAAACAGCGAACATTTTTATGGACTTATGATTAAAGTTCAGATTTATATTGGCCATATTTATGTCTAACCAATCAAGTAATAGACCACACACAATCATTAATTCGACGTATCCAATTCACTAAATAACCTTTAAATGAATCAGTTACATTGCGCGCTGAATTAGTCAAGAAACTATTCAAGGTAGTGCCCAAGCGGCAATGTATATTGTCTAAGTCGAAGATTACGTAATTAATATGATACCGTTCTTAATTTTTCAATAGAAATGCAATAAACGAGTCGAAACTAAGCGTTATAAATAGGTTACGTCTTTGGTGGTACGTAACGGGCCATAAATTTCGTAGAGCCGCTTAGCTATGCGGCAGTTAAATTTGAGTGTCTTGGTTGTGCTGTAGAAAAATACGGTTTTCCTTGAAAAGTAATAGGTAAAAAATTTATAACGACATCAAAATACATAAATAATGCTCTATCACCGCCAAGAGGCAAAAGCAAAATAATATTCAGTTTCACTGGACTAGAAAGTAACGTTTTACGCCCGCAACGCGAGCAAATCTTCGTCATTTTCTTCGTCAGGTTGCATTCTGAGCGGTAACGCCTCAGAGCCCGGGGTCCACTACCTAATCTAGGTGAATTGATGAGGTTACTGGTTTATACACAGAGCGACTGCCGTCTGACCTCCACAATATAAAGGTTAGACCAAAACATATCCTAGGATAGGTTTAAACAAAAGCTAGATGGCTTTCGGGACCCACAGATTTGCGTGCCTTCGCACGAAACCATCTTTCTTTTCGGATAATCAGGTGATTCAAGCCTGCAATACCCGAACCAGACTGGAAACAACTTTTCACACAAAGTATCCTTTCCAGTGGGATTTGAACCGATGATCTCCGGATCACAAGGCAAACACCTTGACTACTGGACCACGTAGGCAGTCAGAGGCAAAAGCAAAATAATATTCAGTTTCTCTGTACTAGAAAGTAACGTTTTACGCCCGCAACGCAAACAAATCCTAGCGATTTAACAGTCAAACAGCACGTAAATAGGTAAATTAAAAACCTTGATTATTTAAAATCAGATTAGGTAACCTAATTCGTAAACATAAACAAGTCATAAACGTGATGCCAATGTCTATCACGCCATCAGTGAATTTATCTCACTCTTGAAACCAAAACCCGTGCCAAAACTATTGCATACAGAACGGCTTTAGAGGAATTTCCTTTTTGATTTTTGAGAGCTTGGAAATTAAGCACCGTTTGAGATCTTGAAAATATTTTTCCCCTCAATCAAAAATTACGATCGACAAAAACACACAAACAGTCACTCTTCGTCTCCATTTTCCATTATTTCGTTCAAATTTTATGTCTCACTCTTTTACTGTTCAAGTTACGCGACTTTGGAATGCCTTACCCGAAGACATCAAAAGTATCTCAAATAGGTTCCTTTTTAAGAGAAAAGTCCATTCGCACCTTTATGCCAATTTGTTGCCGCAGAACTAATCATTATTTATTTATTTATTAATTAAAATCTTTATTGACCAAAATGGTACAAAAGGTGAACTTAATGTTAATACATTCTCTACCAGTCAACCTTTAGGAAAAACAGAAATTATTTAATTGCGATAGGCGCTTTAAAGATGAATTTAATAATTTACTATTTACAAGTATACTTAAATACATTAATATAATACACTTAATACATATAAATACTTATATAAATATACATACACATACGAGTATATATACTACAAATGTTAAAGATAATGACTAATTCTGCTGCGAAATCATTATCATAAATTGTTTTGTATTTTATATTATCTATTTATGTATGTATGTGTATATATTGTATATGTAGATATGTGTATAGTGTGTGTAGAAATACATACTTATCTTTAAGCGCCTATCGCTAATTTAAATTTTTCTGTTGTTCCTAAAGGCTGACTGGTAGAAAATGCATTAGCATTAAGTTAACCTTTGGTCACAGAATACAGTAAGAGTAAACAGAAGGGACTCTTCTAAGGTACGCGCAATATACGTCCCCGTTCCCCGCACCCGCACCTCTCCCCCGGTTCTTGACGGCCAACGTGATTAATCGAGGCGAAAACGGGGGAGAGGTGCGGGGACGGGGAACGGGGACGCCTGGGTGACGCATATTGCGCGTACCTTAGGAGTGTCCGGCCTGTGCTTTGGTATCATTGTGGTCAATAAAGATTTAATAAATAAATAAATATTTTTTTTTAATAAATCAAAGATTTTGTATACCAATTTTAGTCAAAATCGGTTGAAAAGTCCTGTAGGCGAGAACAGACAGTGCAAAAGCATATTTGGCCCAACTTAAAACTGAGAAGCTTAGCTAGCTCAGTCAATTTAGTCCTTCGGCTCTACTATTTGTCTATGTACTCAATAAACGCTTAAATTACTGGGCTTATTTTTATGCGTATTTCACTAATATAGATATCAACAATTTCGTGGGAAGGTTTAAGGCCGTACCTGAATTTTCCGGGGTCCAGTGCTGCCCCCATTTAAAATAAATCATTTCAAAGAAAACGGAGGCATGATTTAAAATTTTGCTACAACCAAGTCCTAGATAACTTTTCGAAGTATTTTATGAACTGTTTACAGTTTATAATGAGAACGTTAAGCTTTAAAAAAAAAAGTGGCCGTTTTTCGCAAATGTACGTAGTAAAATTCAGGTACGGCCTTAAGTACCCATGCGAAGCCGGGGCGGACCGTTAGTAGTTGTAAGAAACAACATTGAGTTATCTATACTAATATTATAAAGAGGAAAGATTTGTACCTATTTTTGTATGTTTGTATGTTTGTAATGAATAGGCTCAAAAAGTACTGGGCCGATTTAAAAAATTCTTTCACCGTTGGAAAGCTACACTATCCCCGAGTGACATAGGCTATGTGTGTACCACGGGCGAAGCCGGGGTGGACTGCTAGTCATAAATATACTCGTACTATTCTTCACAAAACTCATTATCATACTTTAAAACTGCGGCATTTCTACCGACGGATAATCATGTCACGAACAATTTATTATAAGCGACAACTATCTATGAATAAAGTCAAATTTCCTGGAAATAAGGCTGTCTAGGCGCGGATGCAAGGCACACCGTGGATTATCATACAATGGTGGTCGTGCCTAGCTGACTTGTTGCGTGCCATTGAGATAAAATTATATAGATGCATTATTTTTTATTATTTCCTTTTTGCGTGGGAGTAGAAAGTAAAGCAAGTAGCATTTTACTCCCATGTACCTAGCTAAAATAATTTTATAGCGGACTATTCAGCTTTTCAGTCGCATTACGTCCACTACTGGACAGAGGCCTCTCCCAATATAATATCTCACCAAAAAATCTAGAACAGCCTGCATCCAGCGCTTTACAGCTACCTTAGACATGTCGTCTGACCACCTTCTGGGTGTGTGTCCTACGCTTTGCTTGCCAGTGCGTGGTCGCCATTCGAGAATATTTTTGTCCCATAGATAGCGGCTTTTTATAAGATGAGAAATCCAGAGATTCATAACAGATGAAAATGTTCTTTGTGGAATTGAGAAATGATTCTGAAAGGTACGAGTATATTAGAGACATTACCCAACTTGTGTGCCACTTTACGTCAAAATGGGTTGAAAAATGTGACCAGCAAGCGAGAATAGACGGACGGACAAAAGCATTTTTGAAAATAAATCTCGCTTTGCTCGCTTGATCATTATGTATGTGAAGTTTCAACTCAATCAAATAATGGAAAGTGGGTCTAATTTAAATTGCAAGATTTGATTATGGACACACAGACAACGGGACAGATAAAACTAAATAAAAGCATGTAGAAACATGCCACCTCTCAATTCGTTTAAGGTGCTACTACTAATAGAGATATCATCACATTACACTAGTTTAGGCAAATTGAAACTTGAAACAGCAAAGGTAGGCCAAATCCGCTGACTGCTCTGGCTAATTTATTGCTCTGGTAGTACAGAGAGGGTCGTGCTCCAGTAGAGGAGACTAAAAAGACCTGATGATAAAGGCAAATTGACATTCGTAATACAATACATCTACACGATAAGATGTCATTGCCGCGTCTATTCTGGCTATCGAGAAGCCGTCAATCTGGTGCTACTGGTTTTAGTTCGATTGTTCATTGACTAAATATCTCAATCGGACACTTCGATGAACGATTAAACTGTCAATGAACTCGGTTGTTAAGGCTTTCAGTCAGTCCCTATATTTTTAAGGCGAAGATATAGGCAAATGGCCTTGAAGTGTAAAATAAATTGTTAACTCGTAAATATGGTGATAATTTCAATATGACTCTTCGTCATGCACTAGATCGCCCTTTAAATTATTTTATGAACTGCCGTTGAAACTATTATTGGTGGTCCGTCTAGCTTCAAAACTTGCCGTGGCCACTTTTGGCGGAGGCATGTTGTAAAGCTAGACGGACTAATGTAAATACTTTCAACGGTGGTTCATAAAATAATTTAAAGGGCTATCTAGTGCATGACGAAGAGCAATATGGAAATTATCTCCATATTTACGAGTTAACAATTTATTTCAAATGAGGGCGCCACTTCAAGGCCATTTGCCTATATCTTCTTTAGACATTTGTTGAACAAGAAACAAATTTCTGGAAGACCCCTTAAAAATATAGTGGCTCTAGCCATGACGTCTACGTCATCAAGGATATAGACGTTGTCGTCTTTACGTCTTTTAACCCTAACGGGTTGACAGACCCGAGAGCTGTAAGAGCCAATGGCCACGTTTAGCATGATGGCGGGCGTGACATGGCCGTACCCAACATAACACACGTACATACTGTCCACAACACATAAATTAAACGTCACTCATCTCAACACCATTTATTCAGAAGCAGTTGTATTTGTGTTTTTGTAAAATTTTACATAGTTTTAATTTATATTAATTTAATGTATTGTAGAAACACTAGTACCTACTGTAATTTTAATTTAAATATATATTTTTGGTTCCAAAATAGTCTCGTTGATCACTTCATACAGGTCATAGCAGAAACCCAGTGCTTTAATTACATCCATGAGTATAAGTTTACGCTGAGCTTATGACCCTTTTTGAGTTGCTTCAACTCACACAGACTATTAGGTTTTTTTATTATTATAATATCTGTATTTTAGGATGAGAAGCAGCTACGTTTTTTCTTTTCTCCCAATCCAGATGAAAAGACTATGTGTGTTGATTATCTCACAACCTAGGACGTTGAAAACCATGCGAAGTGAAAAGAAAAGAAAATAAAACCGGCCAAGTGCGAGTCGGACTCGCCCATGAAGGGTTCCGTAGCAACAAGTAACATTTTACGATTTAAGACGTATTAAAAAATAACTATCTATGATACCGAGACCGCTATAGTTTTAATTTAAAGTACATACTTTGAGGTATATACCACAATTTTTTTCAGAATTATTTTAGTAAAATTTCAAAAGTTACGGTGGGGGGACACCTCAAATTTTAACTTTGTATTAGATTATCTCAAGACTGAGGGGTTTGGTCTACATAGTTTCAAAGCAGTTTTGTTGCATTTTAAAAGACCTTTTCAACGATACCCCACACGTTGGGGTTAGTTCAATTTAATTTTTAAATTCACTTTTCGTTGTTTGCTTGAAAAAAAACATTTTTTCATAATTTTAAAAAGAAACTTTTGGAACTTCAATATCTATCTCTCTATCAATTTTCGTGACAATCGGTGCAGTAGCGGCGGAGTACGAGCCCGGACGGACAGAGGGACGGTCGGACATGACGAAACTATAAGGGTTCCTTGTGGACTACGGAACCCTAAAAAGCGGGCCAAAAAAGAATTAGTGCTAATGATGCAACCGTTAGGTAGTGCTATTGAGATTTGTCAAAATTCACTCGACCACTACTATAAAAATAATAATTTGGAACACTTAAGAGTCCCTTACCCTAGACAAATCAAATCTAATCATTTATTTCAGGCAACTTAATATTAGCTAAAATATTAGGCCCATAGAATAAAATCAGGCTTTTCCTTATAAACGTAATCTATTTATTTATTTTGAAACGACATGTCAGATTTCGGCATAATTTTGCAATTTCAAAGAAATCGCATATACTTAACACATAACCGGTTTTCAAAGACAAAATATGAACTTGGAAGAGAATATAGTGTATCATATCATATTTGACCATCAGCATGGACAGTTTCTACACCCTTATATTTACTTTCAAGTTAATATTTAGCAATTTCTTAGAAATGACAAAACTGACGAAATCTAACATGTCATTCAAAATAAAAGCTGAATACGTTTGTATGGAAAAGTCTAGGATAAGGCAAAAGACATGTTTAAAACTTATTTATGGCAATAGACATGTTTTAATATTCATGTTTTCTTGTTATGATCTTATATTTATCAAATGTGTCGTGTTTTGGAGAAGCGCGTGATGCACTAAGATTGAAAACTAGGTACAAATGTCATACAGTTTCAAAGTAGACTGTGCAAGTTTGTAAGATCAAAGAAAGGCGAGTCGACTTATCTCACCAATGGCGGTGGTTACCCGCGGTGCTCAAAGCAGTCGTCAGCAAGATTTTAAATTCACTTATTAACTGAGCTAGGAAATAAAAAGTAAAGACGGAGCGCTGACATACATACATACATATAACTGACTTATTTAATTTAAGGTCCTAAAGCTGGGCCGTAAGACCTTAATTCAAGTAAGGTGGGGAAGAGGGCTTCAAGTCTTCAACAGTGTTTCTCTATCGCCATTGGTCATTGGCTACGCGCTTTACTTCGGGCCAGGTCAACCCGATTGTCTTCGCTTCCGCCACAACAGTGCGTCGCCAGGTCTGCCAACTTTTCGTTTGCCCTGGGGACTCCACTCCAGGGCTTGCCTCGGAATGTGTAAGGACTCCCTCCTAGTATGGACTATCCATCCATGTCCATAATATATGATATACGAGTATATTGGACACAGTGATAATTGACAAGCAGATCATGCCACATACATACACTATCGCGTCTTTATTCTCCTCCTTCTTTGATATATACGACCTCTGTGGCTTATTGTTTAACACGTTAGTCCGTTACTCGGCAGTTCTGGGTTCGATCCCCAGCCAGGGCAAGTTGGCCTGGCCTGGCCATTGGCCTGGATCTTGTGTATTTATTAAATTCTTTTATTTTCAGATAACTATGATCCAATATTTGTTAGTATACAGTAACATAAAACTAGTTTTAGTACTTATAGCTATACAGTATTTAATAAACACATAAGAACCTCTGTGTACAGAGGGCTCGGCAGACGTGCCTTCAAATTTGACCATATAAGGCCACCGGCATGGTCCCCTGCACAAGGTGTCCTATTATCGACGAGTCCAATCTATCCGCCATAGTTTTTAGAATGCTGTTATATAGTATTTTTGAGTTAGTATCCTATAGGTAACACAAGTTTTAAAATTTACTTTGACGCTAGCTCAATCATCGTTATTTGTCCATATTTATTTATTAATCCCTAATGGGGCAGAGAGAGCATTTTGGATCTTGCGGTCCTAAGCAGACAGAACCCAGGGCCACATGACTCAAAGGGCCACTATTAGCATGATAATTAGCTAAAAGATAAAAAAAGGAATTATAATAGTGATGGGTTGCTAGCCGCATCGCCTATCAATATGATTTGCATTGTTGCCCATTCATTCGATCGGCTTTTAAGAACCTAAAAGAGAGTTTTAATTTGCGTTGCATTGAAAAAATAAAAAATAATATATGATATTCTTCAGGAATCAGGATATATGCTACTGAAGTACTGCTCTCAAAACATGATGCTATTAATTTGACTGATGGAAAAAATCACGAATATATGTACCTCTAATTTTTTTTCAACGAGTCGTACTGTGATATAATGTATGGGAATACTTTGGATTTTTTGTAGGATTCTATGTATCGAGATAAATACTAACGAACTGTAAGACTCTTAATATCTGCGCGAGAAAAAAAAACAAGTTGGTATATTATATTATATTTCCCCAGACCAGCATGGAAGATACTGACGCTGACCTGACCATTTAGTATGTTGCATGGTTCGCTATCTCTCTTAACTAAACGTGTTCCTGGATGCACAATGTACCCCTGTCCTACATTGTCTTCTTTATTTCGCTAGGTTACCTATATTATAGTAAAATGACATATTTTCTAGGGCACAATTTTGGAATCTTTAGCTGTAAGCATGCTGTAAGTGTGGACAAAATATTTGTAACGTCTAGGCATGTCACGAATGTCAATAGGCGAAGCGGCTAGCAACCCATCAACAGCCCCGGGGCTTTGTCTACATCGGTAGAGGTAAAAGTGTCCAAAATGTTGTCTTCTCCGTGTTCATGGATTGAAAGTTTACTCTTTAGATTTTAATTAACGCCACGAGTTACCTTTGTATAATAATCTTGACTTGAGTGTTAATTGGCAACTCAAATTCCCAAACCATGGCACTTGCAATGCTGCTTTCACATATGTGTGTTACCGAATACTTGATAGTCTGGCACCTATAGCCTGTAGAATTAACTGTAATATTATTATTACTCACAATGAAGAAAAATAAATTTTTCAACTCTTAGCTTGACATTTGTCGCCGCGGCGTCTTACATTTTTCATGTTAGATTAACATAATGTGCCGATCAATATTCGATGTTTGCTTCGCGGCGAAGCCGACATTAACATGCTGATTGTATACCGTCATGGACGCAGTGTGTTACAGTCTTTATTAGGGTGACCACAACTTTATGTCCACAACAAAAAAATACGCTTTACGAGCCAATATTAAATAGAGTTATACGAAGTGTACTAATTGTACTACCCATCTATACTAATATTATAAAGCGGAAGAGTTTGTTTGTTTGTTTGTTTGTTTGTACGCGCTAATCTCGGGAACTAATGGTCCGATTTGAAAAATTCTTTTTTTGTTGGGTAGTCCATTTATAGAGGAAGGCTTTAGGCTATATAACATTACGTTCCGACAACCACGCGAACGAAGTCGCGGGCACAGCTAGTTTATAATAAAATTTAAGTCGGAAACTCGTGTGCCGTGTTTTATGCAGTTTTTATTAACATATAGAGAATTTTCCCTAGAAGATTTACATGACCGACTGCTCGTAGGTAATAGATAAATATGAAAGTGTAGGAGGATCCATCCCTACAAATTTTCATATTGATCTTTTTATCTATTTTCATATCGATCCGCGTACAAGCTATAAAATGCCTGAATGAATTGGAATAAAACCTTACATGTAAATAGCTTAAACCGGGAATTAACACATAGGATACTTATTTTCCCGAAAATTTCCCATTATATTTTGAAATAACAACCTACCTTTTGCCCATACGAGCAATTTCACGGAAAACTGTTAGTATTAAATAGAGATACACATGGCTTTATTGGTTATGGTACAAGAGAAATAAATGTTATGTCTTAATTGAAAATGTTACTAAGTTGATTGCTTTTGCGGACTTTGTAAGATATTTATGTGAGTTCAATAAATAATTCGCTTATTTTCAGTAATTGAATACATTAATTACTAATTTTATGGCAGTTGCTGATTGAAATTTAAATTGAATTGTACATTCGTTATCTGTATATTTGTACGAGTATATTCCACAAATCGAAGATAAATAAAGTAATGGGTGTTTACTACAGACTCGTATATAGTTGTTTTAACGGCAATGTTAGTTCAATAAATTGTTGATATTACTGAGTAGATATTATTATGTCGGTAACTTACAGGGTTCTGGCAAGTTAACTGATGTTAAGGCATTTTTATCTCTAATTTAATTTGGTAGAATGCCTTTAAAAATAATAATCAAATCTTTATTTGTATGGACAAAATTTTTCTTTGAAAAATTAATTTTAAGGCCTTATAACATAAAAGTATTAAGATCTATACAATCAGTTCTATTTACAACATAAATATTTACATAAAACTCGTAACCAAAAAAAAAAATTGATACTAAGTAAAAACTAGAACTTCAAAACCTACAAAAAAATCTAACTTCATAGAATAAAATAAAATAAAATCAAATTAGGTACGATTGCATATATTATCATCGACCATTAAATAAATTATTTAAGTTAATTATAAATTTAAATGTTCTCTTTTTTTTTAGTTTAATAAAACTTAAAACAATATGACTCACAGTCAATATTTCAACATTGTGTATAAAGTCTCGTTATTTCGATTATGGATTAATTACCATCATCATTAGGTCTTTTTTAGTCTCCACTGCAGGAGTACGATCCTCTCTGTACGTTTATAACACAGGTTTATAAGCTTAGTTTAGCTTGTGTTTCCTAAGTCGCCTTCTACGACATCCACGGTAAGACTTGGAGTAGTCCTATTCTACTCTGCTAGAAACCACACGGCAGGATTAATTACCAAGCTTCTTCTTCTTCCTCGCCTTTTTCTTATTTGGAGTCGGTTAAATTACCAAACGTTTCTATCAAATACCAAACGTATCAAATTGTTAAGTACCAAATAAATTCGGCTAATTCCTAAAACCATGGTTACACCAACTTCAAAACTATTATAATAATAATGTCACCGGTTTGTCCGTTTGTATATTATTACTAGTTTTAACATGAGTGCGATGACCAGTCCACTAACAATTAAGGCTAAGAAAATGAGGAGGGTAATTATTTAGACGATATATATGTAAGTCTTTTGCAATAAACTCTTTATAACAGTTTATATTAACTTTGACGTCGGCTAATAGTATCTTTGAACTCTGTTTCAACTTGTTGAGTGGTTATAGCTTTGTCGTTCGTTTTAGTGGGAGTAAATGACTTAACTGGTGTCAGATATTTTTAAAACCATATTAGAGAGACATATAATAAAATTCTGTACACGTCCGTGGCGTGACACACACACACACACACAAGACTCCACTGAAAACCAGCGTTGTCTTCTCGGCAACGAGTTTGATGACATATGCTGAGTGGAACCTTTTTTCCTAGGATATCACAACACTTACCACCGTGGACACACTGAGATGGGTACCAGCTCTATGCTATAGTTAATGTACCTAGTCATTTTAAATTTATTTTATATCTACTTTTTCAGATAAAATTGGCTAGGTTTTATTCTTGTTTTAATTTTAATAATTCTATTCGAAATCCTATGTTGTCTCCTTCTATGTGTTACTTTTAGTGTATTGTATGTGTTGTTTTTCTGTTAATAAAAATCTGTCTATGTCTATGTCTATGTCTAAGACTTGAAGCTTCCATGCTGGTCTTCGAGAAAAATAATACGAGAATGTAGCACCTGTCACTCGTGTGGTTCCAGTTCAGAATAGGACCACTCCATCCCTTCCTGTGGATGTCGTAAGAGGCGACTAAAGGACTAAGCACAAACATCTCGTGCTACAATTGTATTCCCAGGGAGGGTTAACGTCAGGTGGCGGCCGGTTGTAAATCTTTCCGCACAAATACATTCCCAAGGAGGGTTGACGTCAGGCAGGCGGCCGGTTGTAAAACTGTAGCCAAATCATTTAAAGTGTTCCGGCTATTCCTTCTCCATTTTGCAAGGTCTTTGGCATCCTTGGATGACCATTGACATGCATATTATATTTGGAGAAGAAAAAGCAAGAAAGCGCACCCTGGGCTCCGAAGCAATACAGCTAAGGAGAAGAAGAAGAATGTAGCACCTGTTTCTCTTCCCGCATATAACAACATCTTTTTTAGACGTTATAAATTTTGCTACGTCTTCTTGTATTTAAGAGCCGCGCTCTTATCGGTGGAGTGCTTTCTATGCTCTCTTTCCTCCATTACGTTCTTCAAATGGTTTTACATTGATTTTTCTTTTATATGATTAAAAATCTTCTGGATTTTCACACTCCTCTTTTTCAAATGTTGTTTTAAAGAAGTGTCAATCCCATCACTCCCGACTGTAAACCCCTAATACATTAAAGTATTCAGCTGTTCAGTTGAACACTTTTATTAATTTACTAGCTTTTGCCCGCGGCTTCGCTCGCGTCCTTTCTTAGCGGATACCCACGTCATAACATCTACCTGCATGCCAAATTTCAGCCCGATCCGTCCAGTGGTTTGGGCTGTGCGTTGATAGATCACTATGTCAGTCAGTCAGTCAGTCAGTCACCTTTGAGTTATATATATTTAGATTATAGGAAAGTCAAAGTAAAAAAAAAATATTAATGGATAATATCACTTATTAAAGGTCATTATTTTTAGTGCAAAAGCTACAAGTTTCGGATCCGCCACTGCCGGGAAGATACGCCGAAAGAAAGGGAAAATTGTTCACACTCACAAACTGTGTCCTCCCTTCAAGTATTTATTCCTCCCCTCTGTGTGATGTGATATGTTTCTAATGATTGATCATAAAAAACAATCTTCCATTGACAAGACGATTATCTTAAGTTTTTATTTATTATTTTTATAAATCTCCCATTTCATCTCCATTAGGTAACTTATCGTTTTCCCAGCATCATAACAAAGATTGATTCTAACAAATTATGTTATTATCATCCCATTAAAAATCAATCCTATTTGACTGGTCATTTTAATCAAAATGCTAATAATAATTTACCGTTTTAACACCCAGTCTCACAGTACTATAAATAGAGTTTTTAAATAGAGTTTTAAAAGCTGCTTAAAATGCATCATGTTGCGAAGCTTCATTTTGATGGATATTGCATTCGCTGGATTGATTTGTTTATTATTATAATTTTATAATTTTCATCCGTCCAGGGCTGTGCAAGAGCATCAGTGATATAGAAAAGCGGCCAAGTGCGAGTCGGACTCGCCCATGAAGGGTTCCGTAGCAGCAAGTAAAATAAAATAAAAGTTCTTGTAGTTCGTTGTTGATTGAATGAGAGGTAAATTGCGGTTTACGATTTATGACGTATTAAAAAGAAACAACTACTAACAAGATCTCGCTCAAACCAATTTTTAGTTTTATCATTCTCTTATTTTAGAAGTTACAGGGGGACACACACATTTTACCACTTTGAAAATGTCTCTCGCGCAAACTATTTAGTTTAGAAAAAAATTATATTAGAAACCTCAATATTATTTTATTGACGACCTCCGTGGCGTAATGGTTAACACGCTAGACCGCTAATCCGGAGGTTCTGGGTTCGATCCCCAGCCAGGGCAAGTTGGAAAATGGCCTTTTTCAAATTGTCCTAGGTCTTGGGTGTTTATCTATATATGTATTTATCATAAAATATAGTATCGTTGAGTTAGTATCCCATAACACAAGTTTAAAAAAACTTACTTTGGGGCTAGCTTAATCAGTGTAATTTGTCCCTATATATTTATTTATTTATTTATTATTTATTATTTTTGAAAACCTATCCATAGATACACGTATGGGTTTGATAAAAAAAATAATTGAGTTATAGTTCTAAGTATAACCCCCATTTATTGTTTATTTTCTATTTTTGTGTGAAAAACCTTAATGCGGTTCACAAAATACATCTACTTACCAAGTTTCAACAGTATAGTTCTTATAGTTTTTGAAAAAAAGTGGCTGTGACATACGGACGGACAGACAGACAGACATTACGAATCGATAAGGGTTCCGTTTTTTGCCATTTGGCTAGGGAACCCTAAAAATGAATAATAATTTTAATGTAAATCAAAAATTCCTTTTGTGGATAATTAAATAGATACCTCAGGACAAATTACAATATTGAGATAGCCCCACAGTAATTTTAAACTTGTATTATGTGATACTTACTCAACTATACTATATTTTATAGTAAATACATATAAAGTATAGATGAACTCCCAAGACCAAAGACTATTTGAAAAAGGCGATTTTCCAATTGCCCTGACTGGCGATCGAACCCAGAACCTCGATTGGCGGACTAGCGTGCTAACCATTACATCACGGAGGTCGTCAAAATCATAATTAAACATTAAACTTTTTTAAATTATTTTTAAAATTGTACTAAATATTGGAAAAACGAAATATACTTAATAAACATTACACGTAATGTATACTAAACTTGTTGAAGTATTAAAGTGCCTGCAAAGGCCTAATTACTGAATCATTTGAATTTTGTCACGTTTTACGTAAAGTTCAAGTGTCTAGCTATTACGGTTCAAGAGATAGAGCCCTGTGACAGACGGACAGACGGACAGACAGACGGACAGACGGACAGACATCGGAGTCTCAGTAATAGGGTTCCGTTTGCACCCTTTGGGTACGGAACCCTAAAAAGGATACTAAAAAAAATTTACACCAAAATAAAGATTTTTCATAAATGATATCATTTACCTCCCCCAACACGTAAGTGGCAAGACTTCACGCGTTTTAGCATGTCAAAGTGGCCGTAAATATAAATTTATATCCTAAGACAGGTAGCACAGCGGTAAACGTCATTCAAGCACTTGCAAAACCATTCTCATACGAACAAACAACTTACATGAAAGGCTAAGTAATATTTAACGGTGAGTTTATATGACACGTGTCTGAGTAACGTACAGTTTATGAAAAGTACATTCCTCTATGAGGGAGCATTAACATGACAAGACGACGGTTTAAGAACTTGTCACTGTACTTGACTCTAGCCATATTCATCAACCACTGCTTGCTTTCTGTGAAGAAAAACGTTTTCTAATAATAACCTAACCTACTTACCCGTTTTTCGCATAGAAGTTCTTCTATCTGTCCTGGAAGTGTGAAATTTTATTAAACCTTGGGAAAAAAAGGGGTGTTATAAGTTTGACGTGTCTGTGTGTGTGTCTGTCTGTAGCGTCGTAGCTCCTAAACGAATAACCGGATTTCGATGCAGTTTTTTTTAATCGAAAGCCTTGTCTGTCGAGATGTTTCCTGGTTATGTTTGTTGAAAATTGGTTTAACCGTTAAAAAGTTATTGGGGGTGAACACTTGAAGGTAGGAAGTTATTCAATTTGTCTGGCAAATAAACTTGTTAAGCATATTGATGAGTAAGAGTAATACAATACAATACAATACCCTTTATTGCACAAAAGTGAAAAACAGAACATAATTATCTTAAAAATTAGGAAATGCGCAAAAGGTAGAGTAACCTATGCAATAATTTCGCGGTTTGGAAAAACCTAATAATTTTTATAACAAACTATTATAGCTGTAATCCACTGCGTTGCACGCGTCAATCCCACAGGGATTTCATATTTTTCCGGGATGAAAAGTAACCTATATGTAAAGCTAGGTAATAAGCATTATCTGTCCACTTTTACAATATGCATTATTTGTTGCTAATAAAGTCGAGTTGCTTTTATGTTTATACTAATTTGTATATTTATTTAAACTTTATTGTTCCACAATACAAATTGTCTTACAATTGGCGGACTTAAGGCGACGTGGGTTCACAATTTGCAATACTGTGCGTGTTTTTGAAAAATCACTGTTATTAAACTACTACAGTTTATTCCCAATACCAAAAAAAATAATATCTAAATATCTATCCGTTTTGGCTACAAAAAATATATAAATATAATACAAAAAATAATATTAAATAAAACACTGCGAAATATCGTTGAGCACGGCTCCGGGCCTTTCTTCGCGCTCGACGAATATTTTACTGTGTTTTATTTATAATTTTTTTTTGTATTATATTTATAATATTGTTTGTATCCAAATCGGATAGTTATTTAGATAATACATTTTTTGGTATGATTTTCATATAAAAAGGTGATTGTATAAAATGGTAATACGTATTATTATAAAGGCAAATTTAGGGGTATATTTGTGATTTTTTTCTATCGAGCCAAAAATGCTCAATCGTTTTTTAGCTATTGTGGGGTGTCTGTAGAAAATCCTTAAGATTTTTATGTAAATTTTTTGAGGAATAAACTGAAGTAGTTCAATAACAGTGATTTTAAAAATAACACGCACGGTATTGTAAATTGTGAACCCACAACACCTTAAAGCTAAAAGCGTTCTCTCCCAGTCAACCATAGATAGGGATAAACAGATAATTTGCAGTGGCGCAAAATAATTAAATACATATAACATACCAAATAACAACAAAACACAACTCATACATATAAAATACATATAGATACATAATTAAATAAATACATAAACATATATACCTGCAATGAATTATGATGTTGGAAAGAAAAAGAGACTACCTAATTTAGGAGATGACAATGTAGGTACTCATCTATTGAAGGAAAATTTTGTAGAAATTTCTTTGGTGGCAACTAATAATCTTGGTCTAGCAGTTTTGTGAATTATTTATTTTAGTTTCCATTTTCACTTAAACATGGCGCCGACGCTATACGCCGCTTCTTAAAATGTCCACTTTAACAATATTGGCTTTGCATATTTGCGAACGGAGCCGGAAGACGGGGCAACAACCTTGCGTGTCAATAGACAGACAAACAGACACAGGCACTCGACCCATGTGTTACTGAGAGAATCTTTGATGCTGGATAAGAGTGGGTGCACATTGTAAGAGGTTTTTTCGATTAAATCGGTATATTAAAATCGGTTTAGCCGTTTAGTAGTTACGAGGAACACAAATTTGGACATACAGGTCAAACACTTAACCCTTCTATTGAGCTTTGCCGCAGTCGGGTAAAAAAACTTTAAGACATATAATTTTGCGCCAAAAATCCGCCATTTTGTTTATATACCCAGTGTCATTCTCACAATTAAGACGAATCTAACGACACCTCTCTAGCTAAAATCCACTAAGCCGTTTAGGCTGCAGAGCGTATCATAGAAATATACATACAAACATATACCTACATACATAAACTCGATATACATAACACTCTTCTAGTGCAGTTGGGTAAAAACCGCAGACCCATCGATCTCCACTCATGTATACTTAGCCTAACGCATCTTATTCATTCACAAATAAAGAAACGTAGTAAATATAGCTATTCTAAGGGCTCTTTCATTGAATACCGTTCCGCCGTAAAAGTTGTGACCCTTCACAAAGCTAGGGCCATTGAAAACTCTTCAATGAGATATGTGATAGAATTTATGCCGTTGAGTCTTTTCAATGAAATGACAGGATGTGAAAATTCTGTGACAAACGAAACGTAAAGCTAGTGAAATACACGTTTAACATTCTTGACTCTTTTGTCTGATAAATTTGTAGACATTCTAGAATATTTTATCCTAAGTAATCGATGGATGTATTCCTTAATATAAAGCAACATTCCGAATAACTTAGCTATACAATATAATTTATTCCGAATGTTATATTGCTTTTATTCGGTATAGTGAATTTCTCTCCAGGTGGAAAATTAGGTTATCGTGAATTCGGATAATATATTTCTTATTGTGTTAATTGGTAACACATACTGTTTTTTCTTTTCATTAAATAATTTTACGGCTCTGGATACAAGTCCTTTAGAGCCTGTCTTTAATTTTGTTCTTTATTCCTAATCCTAACCTAACCTAATCCTAACAAGTTACAATCAAAGGGTGGTGTAGGCCTTTGACTGCTTCAAGGGAGCTTCTGGCGACAAATCTGTACGAATCCACTGGTTTTCATAGACGACTGAGTGGCGGACGACGCCCGAAGACGCTCACACAGTCCGCAAAACAAATATCACTACAGCCGTACTATGACTGTCCACTTCAACTATTTTACACATTGTTCATGAGCATGAGAATTTATAACACCAAACAACACCAATTTCATATTAAAATGTCCACTAAAATCTATTTGCAAAATAATTTAAAGCAAACTCCAAACAACCGAACCCCTTGACTTTCCGCCAAAAACTGTAACACATAGTGTCAGATTTTTCGAGTGCCAAAGGGAATTTGTCGTACAGGCATAATTTAGAGATCGAATAATCGTATGCATATTTACATAAAGTTATTTTGTGGCAAACAAATTATGGAAACGGCTTGGTGTTAAGGCCGTACCTAAATTTTCCGGGGTCCAGTGCTGTCCCTTTTTAAAATAAATCATTTCAAAGAAACCGGAGGCATTATTTAAAATTTTGCTACTACCAAGTCCTAGATAACCCTACAAAGTATTTTATGAACTACAGTTTACCGTTTAAAGTGAGAACGTTAAGCTTTGCTATGCACATTTGCGAAAAACGGCCACTTTTGACAAATGTGCGTAGTAAAGCTTAACGTTCTCATTATAAACTGTAACAGTACTTCACAAAATAGTTTGAAGGGTTATCTAGGACTTCGTAGTAGCAAAATTTTAAATGATGTCTACGTTTTCTTTGAAATGATTTATTTTAAATGAGGGCAGCACTGGACCCGGGAAAATTCAGGTACGGCCTTAAATTGGCTTTATTACATCTCACGGAAAAGTGCTTTCCATAATAACTAATATCTTAACTTTAGGTAAATATGCATCCGAATATCCGATCTCTACCCATAATACAAGCTTAAACTTAGTTTGGGGCTAGCTCAATTAACGTCACCATCATCATGATCAGGTCTTTTTTAGTCGCCACTGTAGGAGCACGACCCTCTCTGTACTGCCTGAGCCATATATTAGCCAGAGCAGTCAGAGGATTTGGCCTACACTCTCCACGCTGGCCAGACTGGTTGGAGAGGTCTCATTGCTGTTTATAAGCTTTGTTTAGTTTATGTTTCCTAAGTCGCCTTCTACGACATCCACGGGAAGACTACCCCTTGTACAATAGACGACCTAAATTCGGCTAATGACAGGGGAGTAAGTGTGGCCACACATTGGTCCACATTCATATAATAATTTCAGCCATTCCGACTCGCTAAGAAGAAGACGGGAAGACTTGGAGTGGCATCTACTCTGCCGGGAACCACACGGCTTAATCAACGTGATTGGTCCTTATCTAATATTTTTATTTATTTATTCCCATTAGCAAATGCAACCATTTATATTGACAAATGCTTTATCAAATTGCGAATCAGACTGTTGTTACTAGTTTCCCAAGCCGGCATTCCTTCCACATTCCAGCTGTTGAGATCTGTCCCGACAGCCGTATAGATTATCTTCAGACCTATCTGAATTCCTAAACGCCATTTTTGGAATGGAATTTGCTGGGCTTTTGCATGGCTTTAAAGTTTTGTTCGCAATCATTTTAAGGCCGTACCTAAATTTTCCGGGGTCCAGTGCTTGCTCGGGGGCCCCCATTTAAAATAAATAATTTCAAAGAAAACGGAGACATTATTTAAAATTTTGCTACTACCAAATCCTAGATAACCTTTCAAAGTATTTTATGAACTACTGTTTACAGTTTATAATAAGAACGTTAAGCTTTACTACGTACATTAGCCAAAAGTGGCCGTTTTTCGTAAATGTGCGTAGTAAAGCTTAACGATCTCACTTTAAACTGTAAACAGTAGTTCATAAAATACTTTGAAGGGTTATCTAGGACTTGATAGTAGCAAAATTTTAAATAATGTCAGCACTGGACCCCGGAATATTCAGGTACGGCCTTAATTCCCAAACCTGCATGTAAGCTGGTCTCGGAGAAAAGAATAAACTTTGATATATCAGCTGCTTCTCATCCCGTGCAGATCGTATCCGATGAAGGATAATCTGAATCATGTTAATAGGCGATGCGGCTAGCACCCATCACTATTTTGATTCCCTTTCCACCATCACGCTAAACGTGGCCTTTGGGTCTTACGGCCCGGGGCTCTGTCTACCCCGTTAGAGATAAAGACGTAATAATCTGTAATTTTAATTCACAAGAAATATGTCGAAAAATTTGAGCAGTTCAAATCTAAATTGAATTAAAATTTCGATTATAATGTTATTGATTATTTTACCTCTACTTTCAGTCTGAGCTTTCATGGAGTGTACAAAAATCTGACGATCTTACTTTGTGGAATATGTACCCATATGAGACGTCGAATAATTTATTTTCATATTTCGCCATCTATTTCTCAAGAAATGTAATAATAACGAGCGATCGGCGTAGGTAGTGCCTTTTGGGGACAATGAACTTGAATGTATTGTTAATATGGATATTAAAATAGAGGATAATCCTATAAACGTTTGAAAATAAACATGTTTACAACAAAAACATGATTAAATATTTATGATATCATTAATTTTAATCGATTTTTAGGCACTAACCATATTTTTGTTTACATATCCCGGTAATATTTTAATTTTTATAAAATACATTTATTATTCAAATTATCTTATTGATAGCAAAAGAAAAACAAATGTTTATTATTTTTTCTGCCCATAGTTTAATGGCCTAGTCGCCCCGTGTAGTCCATCCCAAGTGAAGGCTCAGCCAAAAGCGTAAATTGGGATGTTTATTTTTTTTAACCCCTAATTTTTATTTTTTTATATCAAAATATAGCGTATTTCAAGAAACTAATTTTAATGTTTTGTCATATTACGGCTTAGTTAATTTTTTAAAAATTACTATAAAAATCATGTCAAAGACAAAGTCGTGTCTTATCAAAACAAACGGCCAAACCCAATACATATTTAAAAAATAAAATCACGCTAGTGTCATTTGTGGTCTTTGTCAGTGTAAGTGTCATTCAGTGAATTGAGCTGCTCATGATTGGCGGAAAGTTCTTTTCTTACTTATGATTGGCAGAAACGGTGACATTTGACGTTATTGTCAGTGACGGATAATACCATAAAGGCGACTCGTATTTTTTAATGAACGGATTCAGAGCTTAAACCTATACAGCCGCCGAGTAATATCAAACAAAGGTCATACGTTTATTTGTAGAAATATCCAAAACCATTGATTATTTTGGCAAAAAAATGACCGACAACTGTTCATTAACTCTGTATCTCAAAACGGACCTCAAAATAACGCTTTCCAAAACAAAAATAACAATGCCCATTGGCGATCAGCAGATTAAAGGAAATAAATGTGCTATCCGTCAAATATTTTCTCTGTGGCTGACCGGAACCGGCGTCGTGGGAAAGTCCGCTCAGTGTGCTCAGCCTGTTGACACTGCCCACAGAGTTACGTCGCCAGTTTGGAACTTTAAGCGAAATAAAATTTTAATATCATAGGCACAGAATACATAAGAGTACAAACTATAGGCACAGAAGACAATAGGAGTATTTCACTATAGGGTATTGTAAACAGAGCTACATATTGGTCGCCAATTCTAACATAAATTAAAAACAAGTTTATCTATATGATGTTATTAATATTATACATTACGGGTGTATGTAAAGAAAATCTTAGATCGTATATTCTATGGGTACCCTTCGATTTGTTTAAAATGTTTGTTTCTAATTTCACTTCGCCGAACCTTATTGGCTTAAACTTGTAATGCATAATTATTGTTTATCCTAATTGATGTTTTTGCACAATAAAAGTAAAGCCTAAAAATTGTTAGCTCTAATTTTTAGATTAGTTATATATTTTTTTATATTAGATGTCATATACTCGTTTGGCTTTTCTTTCTTTACACGTAACGATAACCTCGGAGCTTTTGGCGGGAAGTCAAGGTGTTTGGTTGGGGTTTTCTTTAAATTATTTTGCAAATTGATTTTAGTGGACCTTATAATATGAAATTGAAGTTATAAATGCTCATGCTCATGAACAATAATGTGAAATAGTTAAAGTGAACAGTCATAGTACGGCTGTAGTAGTGTATTTGTTTCGCGGACTGTGTGGGCGTCGTCCGCCACTCAATCGGCTATGAAAACCAGTGGACTCGTATAGATTTGTCGCCAGAAGCTCCCTTAAAGCAATCAAAGGCCTAAACCAACCTTTGATTGTAACTTGTTAGGAAAAAAGAATTTCCCACGTTTTATTAACTTGTTCCTGGCTAAATACGCAGTAGCGTCAAGCCATAAATTAAAAAAAAAAAACGGTAACCTCGTATAACTATGTTTGAGACAATTATTTACGCGAGTCAGTCAGTTGCCGGCCAGCAAGCCGAGGCTGCGGTGGCGAGAGTTCTATCCATTTTACTAGATTAGGGAAAACCTTTAGGTTAGGTTATGTTAGAACCAACTAGGAAAGTTCTATCCATTTAACTATATTGAAACATGTTTTTATGAACAGTTTTGTCGATAACTTAATAGTTTATATGAAATGTTAGCTCGATATACCGTTTTTCTAGTAACAAAAAAAATTACAAAATATTTTTTATGAAATTTTGTTCGATAATTTGAAACTGTGATGATATACTATTCGATTTCTTAAGAAAAATATATATTAAAAATCGTAGAATAATTTTCTGGGAAATGAAATTCGATGTCAAAAAATCTGTATTCTAATAGACACCCTTGCTGCATGCTTTATTAGGCGTTACAGTTTTGTGCCTAATCTTTATGTGCGAAATATTAATTAGTAATTGTGAATATAAGGAGTATTTAATTATCGGGCCTAATTACTACTTTATATATATATAAAATATATAGGCCATAAAATCTTAGGGAAATCAAAAATTGGCCATAGTAAATTAGGAATACTTACTAAAAATGTACGTAAAAATTTTGTGCTAAAAGTTTGTGCACCAAAATAATATTTATGCATAAAATAAACTCTTATACAGGGATTAACAAAATATACTGAAACTATTTATGCATAAAATAAACTCTTATACAGGGATTAACAAAATATACTGAAACTATTTTAAGGGTGAATTCAGTCCATGATACTGAACAACTTCTCCCAAGGAACATATATCGAATTATGAAAAATATTTTTTGGCCTCCCATACAAGTTGACCGATCAGCTGATCCGAGTTTGTATGGAAAGCCAAAAAATATTTTTCATATTTCGACATATGTTCCTTGGGGAAAGTTGTTCAGTATCATGGACTGAATTCACCCTTAAAATAGTTTCAGTATATTTTGTTAGACGTTATATAAATATTGTTAGGCCAATGTAATTTATTACACTTAACATCATGCATTCAGACCCCAATCTCTTCATATAATAAACCATGTTACTTTTAATAACATTCAAATGGTATTTTCTTTATATCTTAACCTATAGGAAACTGACCAAAAACTGCAAAGTAGCAGATAGAAAATTATGCATAATTTAATAAATAAACATTATTGACAAGGTAATTGCTACATTAATGAAAGTAATGCTTGGCTATTTTAGCTTTATGAATATTCTCGCTTGTATTATTAAAATAGCATGACATAATTATAAAATTACTAGCTTTTTCCCGCGGCTTCGCTCGCGTATCCCACGGGAACATTACTTTTTTCCGGGATGAAAGGTACCCTATGTTACTTCTAGTACCTCCCAGGATATGTGTACAAAGTTTCATTATGATTCGTCAAGTAGTTTTTGCGTGAAAAGGTAACAAACATCCACGCTTTCACATTTATAATATTAGTAAGGATAGTATAGTATAGTATAGTATAGTAAGGATTCCGTGCTTGTCAAAATATTATAAAAAACACATGATCATTATATGAACAAGTTAATAACTTTTTCCTCTTCGTCTTTTCAAATTAATGCTTTTCTTAAGTGAGCTATTAACTTTTTAAATATATTATTTATAAATATTTATTTATATATATACTTTTTGCTGTACAGGTAGACAAATGTACAAGTGGTGTAATTAACATTCTCTTTATATTAACTATTAGATCAAGTAGACTTTATGTGCGTACGCGTATGTATGATCGAAGGCGTACGTAATATATACAATTTTTGCATTACATTTATTACATTTTTCCATTATTTTTTTGATTACGTTTAATTAGATTAGGTAAACGGTTACCCATTTTTTTAACATATTTGATTAAGAACTAGCAGCCCATCCCAGCTTTGCACGTATTGTATAATTATGCATGTATGTAGTCTATAACGTGTAAACCACTATTTGAAATGACAGTATCTATAGATGATCTTCGTCGTCTAAGCACGTTGCCGGTTGCATCCTTAGCTGTGCTGCTTCGGAGCCCGTGGTGCGCTTTCCCGCTTTTTCTTCCCCAAATAACATGCATGTCAATGGTCACCCAAGGATGCCAAAGACCTTGCAAAATGGAGGAGAAATAGCCGGAAAGTTTAAATGATTTGGCTATAGTTTTACGACCGGTCGCTTACCTGACGTCAACCCTCTTTGGGAATGTATTTGTGCAAAAAGTTTTACAACCGGCCGCCGCCCCTCATTAACTCTCCTTAGAAATGCAATAGGTAGTATCACGAGATGTTTGTGTTTAGTCCTTTAGTCGCCTCTTACGACATCCACAGGAGGAGTTGGAGTGGTCTTATTCTAACCCGGAACCACACGGGTGACAATATTTATAGATGATAACTGCATTTAAATCATTCGCGTTCCTATAATATATTAAAAGGTCAAGGCGTACATACATACAAACATACATATGACAGACAGACAAGACGGAAAGCGACTTTGTTTAATACGTACTGAAGATAGCATGTACAACACCTAGATTGCAAATGTTTGCACTTTAATTAACTACCTACAGTTTTCGTAGAATATTATTAGAAAAATAATATGACAAAATAAATAACCAACTGATACACGCTTGGCTGTTTACTGGTTGTATATTTTTGCAATAACAAGTAGAATTCCGTGGAATTATGCCAAAGGGTTCAATCAGAATAACTATTTCGCGGTACTATTGTAGAGCAGACAAAATAAGAGCGTAAGCTTCTTAATGACGACTAAGTTAAAAAAAATCGGTACTTACAAGTTTTTATTGTATGTACTCACATATACATCATCATCTTTTTAAAATAAATATATTTCCAAATCGTAGGACAACTTTTTCTTCCAATTATTTTCCTTCTTATATTAAGTATATGAGTTTGGCCGTGTGGTTCGCGGCAGAGTACTACTCCATCACTTCCTGTGGATGTCGTAAGAGGCGACTAAAGGACTTAGCACAAACATATCGTGCTACAATTGCATTCCCAAGGAGGTTTAACGTCGGGTGACGGCCGGTTGTAAAACTTTTCGCACAAATAAATTCCCAAAGTGGGTTGACATCAAGCAGGCGGCTGGTCGTAAAAGTATAGGCAAATAATTTAAACTGTTCCCGCTATTTCTTCTCCATTTTGCAAGGTCTTTGGCATCCTTAGGTGACCATTGACATGCATGTTATATTTGGAGAAAAAAAAGCAGGAAAGCGCACCCCGGGCTCCGTAGCAGCACAGCTGAGGATGCAACCGGGAACGCGCTTAGCGAAGAAGAAGATATTAAGTATATGAGTTAGTAAATATACACATATTCTAAAAACTGTCAAAAATCATACACCTTTACGAGTTTACGACGACAAATTAATACTAAGTTAAAATATTAAGTAATTTCTGATTTACTACTTCTAAAACTAAACAGAATGAGACAAATATTTCCGACAATCCTGTTTATTTACTTTTAGGACTCCTTTTGAGATTATACTGTAAGAACATATCAATTCAATTCCTATCTCAGCTAGGCGCGCCATTTTTGATCATGTGACCTTGAACTGGCATCGGTCACCTTCGCAGTCCTATATTACTTACATTTTTTTTTCCCGAACGATCGGGTAAAGCTTGGACTCTTGAAATTAATCTCGTCCGTGCCAGTTAATTGTAATGTAACCATCAGCGAACGGTTCGCAAACGTAATGCAGTGGGCATGTGGTTTGAACATCTTGAAGTTTCTTACAATATAATTACTTTGCGAAACAAGTAATTATACAAAAAGGTTTAATTTGATCCAATTTTATTATTCTAAGAAACATGTTATCTGGTTTATCTATTTATTTACGATTATTATAAAACTGCATACTTGACCTATGTAAATAGGATTTCACTTTAAAAAAAAATAATATTATTTTACACACTAGTACACTTTATTTTATAGGACCACAATCCTGGCAATGGATCTAGATAGAGAAGGCACGATCGGAATCATGACGTGACTTTTTAATGGGTCCTAATTTAGACTAGACTAATGTAGATCTCGTGAGTAGTGATGTGCCGTCCCCGTTCCCCAGATTTGCGGAAACGTTCCAGGGAATGTTCCCAAAAAATGGAAATGTCGGGGATAGTTGTAGTTTTATTTATCAGACATATTTTTTATCACTGTAAATATACAACGTGGAAGGGACATACCATGCTGGTCTGGGAGAAAAGAAAAAACTTAGAATGTACCAGCTGCTTTTCTTTCCGCGCAGATCGTAAAAGCCGATTGTTAAAAGGCGATGCGTCTAGCAACCCATCACGATTTTGATTCCTTTTTTAGGGTTCCGTACAAAAAATGAAAAAACGGAACTCTTATAGGATCACTCGTGCGTCTGTCTGTCTGTCCGTCCGTCTGTCACAGTCAATTTATTCCGAATCTACTAGACCGAATCAGGTGAAATTTGGTAGGATGGTGTAATCCTATGACCAAAATACATATGTGCAAAGTAAATATATATTTTTATAAAATAAGGGTCATTTTCGGTGGACAAATTAGGAAATTGAAAAAAAATGTTTTGCAAACCTTACTGTGTCATATTATATCAAATGGAAGGGCTCGTTATGAGGATCTCAAATATATCAAATCTTCTAATCTAAATATATATACCTCAAAGGTGACTGACTGACTGACTGACATAGTGATCTATCAACGCACAGCCCAAACCACTGGACGGATCGGGCTGAAATTTGGCATGCAGGTAGATGTTATGACGTAGCCATCCGCTAAGAAAGGACGCGAGCGAAGCCGCGGGCAAAAGCTAGTTTTTGTTATAATTGTAAATAAATAGCTTTGATTTTGTTCATGAAAGAAGACGAAAATTGACCATTCCGGGCCTGATCTCCGAAACTACTAAGGCTAAAATAAAAAATAAAAAATACAAAATATAGTTCATTGCTTGTAGATTACAGGAAAACCTATAAGAATTCAATCAATTGTACGGAAGCCTTTCCACGCGAGTTTAACTCGCACTTGGCCGGTTTTATTCACCTTTTCGTCCACCATCACGCTAGAAGGCTAGCTAGGCTAGAATGCTCGTCCCAAACGCAAGACCCAATATGTCCTGCCTGCCCCATTTGGGATAAAGACGTGATAGTACGAAAAAAGTTTACAAGGATATTGTACTCGTATACGAGTAGAGTATGCAAATCTGGCGTGGAAAGAGTACCCATCGGGTGATAAAAAAGCCTCAGATTACATAAATATTGACATGAATTTTCCGGTGTCCAGTGATGGCATTTGAAATAAATCATTTTAAGGCCGTACCTGAATTTTCCGGAGTCCAGTGACAAAACGGAGACATCATTTAAAATTTTGCTACTACCAAGTCCTAGCCCTTCAAAGTATTTTATGAACTACTGTTTACAGTTTAAAGTTAGAACGTTAAGCTTTACTACGCACATTTGCGAAAAACGGCCACTTTTGGCAAATGTGCGTAGTAAAGCTTAACGTTCTCATTATAAAATGTAAACAGTAGTTCATAAAATACTTTGAAGGGTTATCTAGGACTTGGTAGTAGCAAGATTTTAAATAATGCCTCCGTTTTCTTTGAAATGATTTATTTTAAATGGGGACAGCACTGGACCGGCCGGGGGGTTAAAGGAAACGGAGATAAAATTTAAATTTTTGTCTTTGTGAAGCCCTAGATAACCCTTTAAACTATGTTATGAACTACTGTTTACAGTTTAAGGTGAGAATGTGTAAAACGGCCACTTTTGGCAACGAAGAAAATGCGTAGAAAAGCTTAAGGTGAAATGGTAGCATAAGTGGCGCCCTCATTTGAAATAAATTGTTAAAAACTAAATACGGTGATGTTTAAAAATTTGATTTGTCAATGTCTAAAAAGACCTTCAAACTATTTTATGAATAACCTTTGAAATTATTACTAATAGTCCGTCTAGTTTTAAAACGGGTTTTCGCCAAAAGTGGCCACTTTTGGCAAAAAGCCGTTATAAAACTAGACGGACTACCAATATTACTTTCAAAGGTTATTCATAAAATCAAATTTTTCAATATAACCATATTTAGTTTTAAACAATTTATTTCAAATGAGGGCGCCACTTATGCTACCACTTCACCTTAACGTTCTCACTTTAAATTGTACACAGTAGTTCATAAAATAGGTTAAAGGGTTATCTAGGGCTTCACAAAGACAACATTTTAAATGATATCTCCGTTTTTTTGAAATAATTTATTTCAAATAGGGGCAGCACTGGACCCCGGAAAATTCATGTATGGCCTTAATAGTATACTATTAAAGGGTAGGTAGTAGATAATTCCACGGGTACCACACTTTTGGGATAAATTCTCCATATAATATGATTATAATTCAGGTAATAAGCTTTATATACGTCTCGCATTTATAATATTACTATATGTCATGTCATACTATACGTCATCATAATACCTAGATGTCATCTGTTTAAAAAACAGTCGTTGTGAACTCGTAAACGTTTACGCTTTTTCATAATGATTTGTATGAAGTTTCGTCTATCAACATGTACATATCAACATGTATAATTGTAGATAAGGTAGGTAGAAATCTTTTCACATATATTATGTGCCTATCGCTAACACTATCTTGGCCGAGTGTTGATGTATCTGAATTTCAATTTGCGTGTGTCACTTGGTATGCAGGACACACTTTCGTGGCGTGTTTTTATGGTCTTATAGTCTGTGAGTTAACGACAGAAACATCATTCATTATTTATCTATCGTTATATCTTAACGATAGATAGATAATTTAGTTAACGATAGTAGATATTTGTGAAGAAGGGTTTATATGGTATAATGTAATGTATAGTAATGGAGAAAGTAACGAGAACGGACGGATCGAAGTTTGCCGGGTCAGCTAATAGAATGTATAAAAAAAAACTAGGGATGCATCGATACGCTTTTCTGCCGATACGATACCGATACCGATACTCCTATTAAAATATCGGCGATACCGATACCGATACGCTTGGTTAATTTAAATGAATAAAAAAAAAAAATGAAAAAAGAATGTATTTAACATCAAAAATACAGACTTAGAATGCGATTATCACTTATTACCATTAATAATTAAAATTAGAATTAAGGTGTTAGTAATTAAAATTAAGGTGTTAGTAATTAAAATTAACATTGTTAAGGTTTTTGTTTAAAAACAAAGTATTCTCAAGTTATGCGGGAAAAGCGATTTCGCAAGTCAGTTTGAATGAGACCTGCAGTGGAAAATAGTCTCCCAGATGTGACAGAACTCATGTGAAAACTAAAGTATAATATTAGGTCCTTACATATGAAATTGCCGATTTTCAATACTGGCAACTTTAAAATCAAATATCTTGCGTTTCATTAGGAATTCCAAATTCAAATTTATTTCGAAATAAAGCCAGAAAAATATTGTTTTAAAATTCGTATTTCATTTGTTTTAACATCATTTGTTTGAGTTTCAACATTGCTATAACAACAACTAAGGACAAATTGAAAATTCGTGGTATTTACGAATACGAGTTCCACCGTGGTACCAGTGCTGCAGAAACGACTCGAAGAATTAACGACGTGTATGGCACCAGGCGACCAGGCACCGCTAACGAACGAACGGTGCGTTTTTGGTTTCAACGTTTCCGTTCTGGAAATTTCGATTTACACAATGAGCCTCGTGGACGACCTGATACTCAAGTGAATAACGAAGAATTGAAGGCGATAGTGGAAGCGGATCCATCTCAAACCACTTCTGAATTAGCAGCAGCCTTCGGAGTAAGTGACAAAATGATACTTATCCACTTGCGCCAAATCGGAAAAATTAAAAAACTCGAAAAGTGGGTACCGCACGAATTGACTGAAGCAAACCAACAAACACGCGTTGCTTGCTGCGTTTCTTTGCTTAATCGCCACAATAATGAGGGGATTTTGAACCGTATCGTGACTTGTGATGAGAAATGGATCCTGTACGACAATCGGAAGCGATCATCACAATGGCTTGACCCTGGAGAACCGGCAAAACCTTGCCCTAAGCGAAAACTGACCAAAAAGAAGATTCTGGTTAGTGTTTGGTGGACCAGTGCTGGTGTTGTCCACTACAGCTTCTTGAGATCAGGCCAGACGATTACTGCAGACTTGTATTGCCAACAATTGCAAACAATGATGGAAAAGCTCGCCATTAAACAACCGAGACTGATGAATTGCTCTAGCCCACTGCTCCTTCAGGATAACGCTAGACCACACACTGCACATCAAACGACCGCCAAGTTAGAGGAGCTGGAACCTCTGCGTCACCCACCATACTCTCCAGATCTTAACCCAACCGATTACCACTTTTTTCAAAATTTGGATAACTTTTTACAAGGAAAAAAATTCAAATCTGATGAGGCAGTCAAAACCGCCTTCAAACAGTTCATAGACTCTCGCTCCCAGGATTTTTTTTCCAAAGGTGTCAATGATCTGCCTATAAAATGGCGGAAGTGTATCGATAACAACGGCGCATACTTCGATTGATTAAATAATAATTTAATTTAAAAAAAAACTTGTTTCACTTTTTTGATACTGAATGGCAATTTCATATGTAAGGACCTAATATATCTGTGCCATTTTTTTTAAGTTTGGGTATAAGGCATCATTGGGCCAGAAAACAAACGGATCTGCGTCTCTGGATATATCAGACCTTAGGTATCTCTCGAATTTTTCTTTGAGAGAATTACAGCTCAGAGACAGGGCATACAGGGCTCATCTTCCTCGGACTCTCTAATAATATTTTCACAAATGGTCCAATGCCCACCACACGGACTTATCTCAGAACTTGTACTAAGTATATAAAGGTGTGTCTGAAATATTTTCAGAATGCCGAGCCACATTGAGATTAAGTAGCTCTTTAAGACGCTTTTTTGCATTAGTAGTAGTAGATTGTAATTAAAATATTCGTGCTTTGTAACAAGGATCGTTTACATTACCTTCTTGAAGCGCAAAATTTACAATAAAAATATCGCCGATGCCGATATATCGGGAAACCCGAAGTATCGCCGATATATCGGCATCGGTATCGGTATCGGATGCATCCCTAAAAAAATCTTCTTGTTCTTAAAATGTCGAAAAAAATAATAATCAAAACTGGCTGTAACTTGTATTTTTACCGATACGATGCATGTGTCCGAAACAGCACAGCTGAACATGCAACCAGAAACGCGCTTATTCGGTCACTATGGGTAGGTGTATAAAAATGTGATATTAGCTCTCAGTCTATTAGTAAGATCGTACTTGGTCTTTCTTTGAGAATAACAATGACATCACTGTGCTAGACTAAAAATAAAGCTTTAATCAGCCATAAACAGTCGATAGGAGAGTCACACTCTATAAAATAGGCCTGGATGGAGTTATTAGGTTGTTTGTGAGCTTGAACGAATGTTTATTAAACTTCCACGTTAGCATGGCGCCAAGTCTCAGGAATAACATGCAACGTAAGAATTTACAAGGCAATCATAAGATCTGTCGTTTTGTACGGCAAAGCAACTATATCAGTTTGGCACGCACTTGGCCTATTTGTTAATTTCTACGATTTCTACAATTGAAACCAAGTTTCTGTTTGCAATTGGAACAGTCATTATGCGCAATTAAATATCATAACTGGTTGTTACTTCTTATTTTAGGGCCCAATAATGTCCCGAACCTTTGCTCAATATTTGCATGCTACTTTTTACACCCTCTTTTTGAATGATTTACTTCGGGAATTTGAGATACGTAAAAAAAAATTAAATACAATGCCAACGCTAGAAAATAACAGTTAAATAAATTAACGAATTTTAGTAAACAAAATAATTGTATCCAAGTATTTTTTTTAAGTTATATAAATATATTGGGACATATCACACAGATAAGCTAGCCCCAAAGTAAGTTATATTTTATGAAAAATACATATAGGTATAGATAAACACCCAAGACCTAGGCAATTTGGAAAATGTAGTTGCATGTAGTATTTGTGTTTTATAGTGAAAAACCTATGTCTTATTAAACATTAAAATAACTACGGAACCTTCTAAAAAAGTAGCGTACACTCGTTACTTTTTTGTCGCCACTCAAACTAGGTACGTGCTGTCAGTCATCATTACCTACTTGAGGTTGTTAAGTCTGATAAGTGTTTTACGAATTACCATGTACATAAAGTGTGATTACAAGTTGCCACTTCTTGCTGTTTTTAAAATACGAATGGGACAGTATAATACTATGAATACGTCGCCACGTTATGCAACCTCACATTGGTACATAACTGTCGCGCCGATGTGAATGTTTAAAAATCTGATAGACTTAATAAACCTGCCAAGTCCGAGTTAAATTCGCGTGGAGAGGGTTCCGTACAATTGATTGAATTCTTATAGGTTTACCTGTAATCTACAAGCAAGGAACTATATTTTGTATTTTTTTCAAAATTTTAGGCTCAGTAGTTTCTGAGATCAGGGGGGGGGGATGGTCAATTTTCGTCTTCTGTCATAAATAAAATCAAAACTTTTCATTTTACAATAATAACAAAAATATATTTGAGATCCTCATAACGAGCCCTTTCATTTGATATAGGACACAGTAGGGTTTGCAAAACTTTTTTTAAATATTCTAATTTGTCCCCCGAAAATGACCCTTATTAAAAAAAAAAAATTACATTGCTCATATATGTTTGGGTCATAGGATTACAACATTCTACCAAATTTCACCTGATTCGGTCCAGTAAATTCGGAGCAAATTGGCTGTGACAGATGGACGGACAGACAGACGCACGAGTGATCCTATAAGGGTTCCATTTTTTAATTTTTTGTACGGAACCCTAAAAAAGAGTTTAATTTTGATAATGATTACGGGCTCGTCTCCAAACGAGTCCTTTCAGATGCACGAGTGATCCTATGAGGGTTTCGTTTTTTCATTTTTTGTACGGAACCCTAAAAAATATTTTAATTTTGATAATGATAATGATTACGGGCTCGCCTCCAAACGAGTCCTTTAGAGCCTATTATTAGTTTTGTTGTTTTTTTATTCCTAACATGTTACGTAGGCCTTTGATTGCTTCAAGGGAGCTACTGGTGATGAATCTAGCACCACTAGTTTTCTTAGCCGATTGAGTGGCGGACGACGCCTGAAGACGCCCACCACAATCACCTGAATGAATATCACTACAGCCGTACTATCTATCCACTTTAAGGGTACACATGAAGTCCAGTGCTGCCCCCATTTGAAATAAATTATTTCAAAGGAAACGGAGATATCATTTAAAATGTTGTCTTTGTAAAGCCCTAGATAACCCTTCAAACTATTTTATGAACTACTGTTTACAATTTAAGGCCATACATGAATTTTTCGGGGTCTTTTGCTGCCTCCATTAGAAATAAATCGTTTCAAAGGAAACGGATATATCATTTAAAATTTTGTATTTGTGAAGCCCTAGATAACCCTTCAAACTATTTTATGAACTTCTGTTTACAGTTTAAAGTGAGAATGTTAAGCTTTTCAACGCATTTTTGGCTAATAAAATATTAAATGATGTCTCCGTTTTCTTTGAAATGATTTATTTCCCGGAAAATATTATTTTGGCATACTTGAATTTTTTGAGGTCCAGTGCTGCCCCCATTTTAAATAAATCATTTAAAAGAAAACGGAGACATCATTTAATATTTTGCTACTATACTAAGACCTAGATAACCGTTCAAAGTATTTTATGAACTACTGTTTACAGTTTATAATGAGAACGTTTAGCTTTATTACGCACATTAGCCAAAAGTGGGCGTTTTTCGCAAATGTGCGTAGTAAAACTTAACGTTCTCATTATAAACTGTAAACAGTAGTTCATAAAATACTTTGAAGGGTTATCTAGGACTTGGTAGTAGCAAAATTTTAAATGATGTCTCCGTTTTCTTTGAAATGATTTTTTTAAAATGGGGGCAGCACTGGACCCTGGAAAATTTAGGTACGGCCTTAACAAAAGAGTGTGAAGCAATCCAGACTGTCGATTTCGAAAATACGTCCCCAGACTGTCAAGCCACAGCAGTGTGCGCTTCCTGCCTGCTACGGATTGTCCGCCATCTTGATTCGTCCGCACACAGGTGACTCTCAGCTGATAGACATTCAATGGATCTGCAACAGTCGTGTTTGGCCGGACATTGTCTGACCCGGGAAGTCAGCGATCTAGCCCTTTTATGGCCAGTGGTGTCAGTGTTAGTAAGATATGGACATACCTATTTTTTTTTGTTTATAAAATAAAACAAAAATAAAACTAGACGGTAACTTTTTTAAACAAAAAAAATTTCTGCTATGATAAATAAAACGCATTTATTTGTTTATTTTTTAATTAGTTCAAAGAACATAAAATGTACCTTCTTATAAAGATAATTTGTTTAAAACCCATCTTTTGTCTCTTTTCTTTTTGTCGGTATTTACTGTTGCTAGAATAAGACTTCGCTACAAAAGTAAAATGTAGCGTCATACACGACGTGGCTTATCTCATTAAAAAAAACAGTGGCACTCCGGGAGTGCCAACAGAAGTAAAAACTTGATCAAGGTGGTGTCGGTAACAGGGTCGTGAGTTCTTATAACCTTATTTAAATTGCTTCATTCTATCATTGATTCGTCGAAATTGCTATCTCAATTGAATATTAATATTAGATTTAATCCCCGTCGCAAAAAGTGCCTAAAGAAGTTTTCACTTCAAAAATACGCCACTAAGTTTAAAACAGGTTACATTCTTGACACTTCATAGCGGAATCTATATACCTTTTATATCTCTGAATTAGTTCGTGTAAAAATTCGTGTCAATATTATTCTAGAAGTCCAGCGTGTCGTCATCATCAGCGTAGGCACCTCATTAGCGTCGCCGCAACGCTGTAAACAAAATGTTTACCATGTAAACAGACGACACCCACGCGACCGCGCGTGCATTGAGTTGAGACATTGCATGGAGTAGACAATGATTTAAAACCCATTCAAATGCAATGTCAACAATTTGATATCGCAGGCGTTACTGTTACTGTTGTCGAGAATCTAATTTTTTGCCTCGGTGGCTTGAAAATTACCCATCTAAGTAAGGGGTATAAGGGCCTAATGTTTTTTTTTTCTGTTTTGTGGAACGTAGTTTTCCATTTTCGATTTTCAATCATTTTAAGAAATATTTATAGCAATTTTTACATTACGAGTACATTAAACTCCCGCCATATTCATAAAAAATCGGCTCTTATTTTAGCAAATAATTACCAAAAGTAAAGTACTCTTGGCCCAATCCCTTCTTATTCCTTTACTTGATTATGCGGATGTTGCTTATTTAGATCTTAATCAATGTTTATTAGACAAGCTGGATTGACTGCAAAATCAGTGCATTAGATTTTTTTTCGGGTTGCGTAAATTTGATCACGTGTCTGAATTTCGCTCTCAGCTTAATTGGCTCCCTATAAGACTTCGTAGGAACTCCCATATTCTTTCGCTGCTTTTCAATGTCCTTTTTAAACCCCAATCCCCAAGTTACCTTTCTGAGAAATTTTCATTTAGACAGATTGACAGTCGCTTGCGTGGTAGTGGTATCCCTCAGCTGCAAATCCCTGCACATGTCTCGGAGTCATACGGATACTCATTCTCAGTTCTTGCTGCCCGGTTATGGAATGCGCTTCCTGTAGATGTGAAAAATGCGCCCTCTCTTGATTCATTCAAAGTCAGACTTAGAAGACATCACGAAGGATCCTCAGACACCTTGAGCTAAAAATATTGTAGTTTATGTATTTTATTTATCTTAGTTGGTGATATTTAGGTATATTATTCTGTTATGTATTAGTTTATGTATTATAGGTATATGTAATATGTTTTAGATTAAAAGTGAACATTTAATTTCTATTGATCAACGCTTTGACTTCTGCCCATTATGCCTATTTTTTATTTCCATTCGCTGATACTTGGTTGACTGGAAGAGATCCCTTTATGGGATAAGTCCGCCATTGTACAATTGTATGTTTGTAAAATATATATTTTTTTTGTACAATAAAGATATCAACAACAACAACAACAACAAAGTTAAAGATTAGGTACTGACTTTTAATAAATTAGACAGAAAGATCAACCTTCTTATCGGTAGCATTATGAATACGGCGACATTCAGAGCATAGCGGCGTCGCCAGCGGTCCAAAAACGTGTTTTTTCAACTCTATGAAAATGGCAATATCATGAGACAACAACGTGTGCGGTAAAAATCTTTGGTTTTACAGTTGGTCATAGTCTATATTAAACAACTTCGCACTAGGTATAGTCCAGTCTGTGTGGATATAAAAGTCATAAGCCTTTGAAGTTAAAGAAACATGTTTCTTGTATGACGACCCCCTCTAATGTTTTACTTTAACTTATTTTCAGTATTTGTTGAGACTGACAGGATAAACATGTTTAAAAAAAATGGAAGTAAATTTGGTTTCTTTATACCTCTCAAAGACACTTTTGTAATATTGTAAGCGGTTGTGACGTTATTTAAAATAAACCTCATTTCGGCACCTTTAATCCAAGACGACGGCTCGCGCGTGCGCCCTCCAAGGTCGAAAACTTGGATTCTTATTAGGCCGCTATACCTGAACAATATTTTGTCAAAATATTTTCTACGCCACCTTTTGTAGGGCAAAAATACCCATTGACTGGACTAGTAAGCCAAAAGCCTTTTTTAAGATTAGTTGTATTAAAAATAACTTGATATCGCTGAGATACGAGATGTCAGTTCTGTGCATAACTACTCAAAACAAAACTACAGCTGTCCCATTCCGATGTAATTCATTATAATCTAATGCGCTAGTGGGAGGAACCTCGTCGTATATAACCATACAACCAGTGCCTATGAGATTTGGAGATTTAACGTCCTATCAGTATTTTCAACAGTACTTTGACTTTGCATAAGTATTACATACATAAAGCTGTTCGTTCATGTTATATTTACTTATGCAAAGTCAGTTTTTATTTGAATCCTGTAGGTAACAAGGTAATGGCAAACCACTCCATCATACATACATTCATACTCTCACGTCTTTATTATCTCGCGGCTCTAAGCAGACAAAGCCCAGGGCTACAAAACCCAAAGACCACTGTTAGCGTGATGGTGGGCGAGAAGGTGGAAAAAGGGATCAAAATAGTGATGGGTTACTAACCACATCGCCTATTAACATGATTCGTAGTTTCACCCAGTCACTCGATTAGCCTTTATAATCTGCACAGAAAGCAAAGCAGCTGGTACATTCTAAGTTTTTTATTTCTCCTAGACCAGCATAGAATCCTCCATTATCTCTGCCAGAATTTTCTTTGTATGTGTCTGTTTTCATACAATGACACCAACAAAAGCATGGCTCTTAAATGTAGAATATAAACGGGCAAGTGCGAGTCGGACTCGTACATGAAGGGTTCCGTACCACCGTACAATGTTTTACAACGCTGAAGAAACAAACACGTTTCTTGTATGACGACCCCCTTTAATTATTAACATTATCTCTTTTTAGTATGTTTTGTTATAGTGGTCATAGTAATACATAATCGGTGAAAATTTCAGGTGTCTAGCTATTACTGTTTAAGAGATAGAGCCCTGTGACAGATCGAGTTAAAAACGCTGAAAAAAACACGTTTTTTGTATGACGACCCCCTTTAATTTTCAATTTTTTTTTTTTTTTTTTTTTTTTTTTTTTTATTAGAAATTTGAGTGCGTTTGATCTCTATCTAGCCTGATGGGAAGCTAAGATGAGGTCTAAGGTGTATCACGCAAACTCAAAAAATGCCTGTTCACTCTTGCCTTGAAAATTTTTAGTATTTGTTGTTATAGCGACCACAGTAATACATAATCGTTGAAAATTTAAGGTGTCTAGCTATTACGGCTCAAGAGATAGAGCCCTGTGACAGACGGACAGACGGACAGATGGACAGACAGACAGACGGACAGACCCCCGGGGGGGTTCCGTTTGCACCCTTTGGGTACGGAACCCTAAAAAAGGTAGCAAAGATTATTTCTAGCTCAATTTTTTGTTTTTTCTTTTCAATTTAGCGCGTTCTGGGATGCATCTTGCTTCAAGCCAGAAGTTGTACAGAGGAAAGTTAAGGGCCCTGTCCTTATTTTTAATGATTTTGACTGCTTTTTCGGAGCTGATTGGAGCCAAACACTTACTATCAATATGTTAAATTGAAGTTTATTTAAGTATCAAAAAAGTGAATTAGACAATTTATTGATTTTCATTGTAATAGTTTGTTTAATTCCAAATAACCTGAGACGTGTTTCGATATTTTGTGGTGTGCGACGTTCATGTCATTGTTGTTAACACGGAATTTAAAACATGAAGTTGTGTTTTTAATTACAGAGAAATAAAGACAAAGGAAAATCCTAAAAAGATAATGAGAAGATTTTAATAAAAAAAAAAAAATTTCATTCAAAAACTTAGTTAAAAAGGTTAAACTTTGAAGAAAATATAAGCAAATACGTCGTCGGATTTCATGCGCATACGACCGAGTTAAAAAATAAAAATTACACATATATGAAGATTGATTCATGCTTAAACACGTACAATAAATAAATAAAAATAATTAGTCTTTTGTAAAAAGATAGAAAAATTTTAAGTTCTCCGAAATTCTCAAATAAATATGGGGACGAAAACGCTGATAAGGCAGACCGCTCGCTGCGCTTCTGAATTCGTCTAAATTCGTCTCCATGGTGCATGTACAATACAGCGCAAAGCGTATGTGTAGATAGAAAATATAGATTCAGGTGTTCAATCAAAAATTCCCACGGTCGAAGACTACAGTCTTAAGATACCTGTGCCACCTCATGTATCATTGACTGATTGAGAATTTGTTGTTGAGTTTTTAGCGGAAAGTCAAGGGGTTCAGTTGGGGGTTGTTTTAAATTTTTTATAGTGGACTTTATAATATGAATTTGGTGTAGTTTGGTGTTATAAATGCTTATGCTAATGGACATTTGTAGAAATTATTCATTTAAGGAAAATTGTGGAATATTTAAAGTGGATAGTAATAGTAAAGTTGTAGTGATATTTGTTAAGCGGACTGTGATGGGCGTCTTAAAGCAATGTCCGCTACTCAATGGTGGGCTATGGAAACTAGTGGGCTAGTATAGAATTGTCGCCAGAAGCTCCCTTGAACAATCGAAGGACCTACACCAACCTTTGATTAAAATTTGTAAGTACTAAAGTAAAGAAAAACTAAAGATATACCTACTGCAAAGGACTTGTATCTAGGACCGTAAAATAAAATTCTCCAAAAAGAATTTGTTGTTGCACGAGATGTTTGTACTTATAAATAATTCCTTTAGTCGCCTCTTACGACATATGCAAAAATAGGTTTTATGTCTGTTATTCTAAGTCGAAATATGGTAGGTACATTTCAAGTCCAACTCTAGTATAAAAACAGACTTTGCTTCTATATGACAGATGAATTATTTTGGCCAAGACTATTTGCATAATTATTTGCAGTTGGGTGGCTTATAGGTACCATGATACAATTTTAACTAAAGATATTAGCCTTTAAGTTAAGCGGCGAATTCGCTTTGATATTGATTGATTGATGAACAAACCAAGATATTAACTTTCGCTTTCAAATTAAACGATAAGTAACCGACTTAGTGACATAAAACAATTAGGGTTAATGATGGTTGTCATTTTATAGGGCAACTCGTTATTGTAGATCTTAGGCATTTGTTGGTTTCACCATCTGTAAAAAAATAAATATATAATAATGCTGCAGCGGTATTTATTGACAGATTTTAATCAAATTTCTTTGATTCACGAACCTGAATTACCTGAACATCTCCGATTCCTTTCAAATTATTTATTTCAAATGGACTTTAAATCACTGGACCCCGGAAAATTCAAGTATGGCCTTAATTTTAAAGATATGATAGCAGATACGTTTATGGTTTCCTATTCCTCAAAACTTGACCATTCTGGAGTATTTCAAGACTTCACAAATGTAAACATTGGGCAAGCATGGCATTAGAGCACCATTAGTTAAGTCCACTTAGATTCGAGACAAGCTAAATGACGATGTCGCTGCAACGTGCGTAGTTTAGATAACGCCATCTTGTTTGTAGACATACATATAATAAAGTTTGGTTGAGTAGGAGTTGTGTCTTGACCATAGATCTGTATTTACTACTAGATAAAGAAAGTCCTTCAATTTGTATAAAACCTGGCGTGCCAAATTCCATATAATATTAAATAAGAAATTGACTTACAAACGGAAGGAATCTTTTTTATTACTTCCTCCAACGTTTTTCGACAAGTTTCTACGGCTCAAAACGGCAGATTTAGGTATTTTACAGTAGAGAGCTCAATGTCCGATCTAATGAATTGACATACTAGGACTAAAAGTGACGATCCTGAATGAAGTCAATCTGACGTCAGATCGACACGCACTACAGAGGCTGTGTCTATCTTGTTCCATGGTCTGTGGTTTTGACCTACCTATTTGAACTTTCATAATTTTTAAACACCCTAGCTGTTTGCTTTGCCCGCTTTTTAAAAGATAAAATATAGCATATGTTACTCGCTGATAATGTAGCTTTCTTTATGTGAAAGAATTTTTTAAATCGGATCAGTAGTTTTTGAGTTATATCCATACAAACAAACCCACAAACGATAAAATCTTTTTGTCTTTATAATATTAGTACAAGTACTGACTTGTACTAATATTATAAACTGTCCTACAGATAGGTTATATAGCATTTAAGGTCTTGAGCTCAGAGTCAGAAAGCCTCAAAGGCCACTTTTGGTGTGAAGGTGGTGGGCGAGAAGGCGAAAAAAGGAATCAAAATAGTGATGGATTGCTAGCATGATTCGCATTTTCATCCATTGCCTCGATCAGCTTCTACGATCTGCGTAGAAAGATATGCAGCATTTATGTTTTTTCTTATTTATTTATTTATTTAAACTTTATTGAGCCAAAAGCTACAATCTTATGTCCCAGACCAGTATGGAAATTTAAACACAGATGACATATTTTATTCATAGGTAATTTATATATTAAAAAAATTATAAAATAATAATATATAATAAGTATTTATAATAAATAATATTTATAAATTGTATAATTTGTTTATTTATTTATTTAATATTTATTGCACAATAAATCAGCGGTACTAATTTGAGCAGTTGGTACTAACATGAACTAACGCAAAACCTCTCAGATGGTAGGTACTTCAGCCCATGAAACTGAACAACTTTTGTTCTACAACATTCCTAAACTGCCAAAAATAAAGTTCGGATTTTCATACAAATTGACTCGCTGATCAGCTCGATCAGCTGATCAGTTTGTATGTAAATTCAATTTTTTTTTTTGAGTTTCGTGAAAGTTGTAGTACAAAAGTTGTTCAGTTTCATGGGCTGAGATACCGTCTCAGAGGTAATGCGTTAATTCATTAACACGTTGTATATAATTATTTAATATATTTATTTATAACTAGCAGTCCACCCCGGCTTCGCCCGTGGTACACACATAGCCTATGTCACTCGGGGATAGTGTAGCTTTCCAACGGTGAAAGAATTTTTTAAATCGGCCCAGTACTTTTTGAGCCTATTCATTACAAACATACAAACATACAAAAATAGGTACAAATCTTTCCTCTTTATAATATTAGTGTAGATTTGAGCCTGCCAGCGCACAGTGAGTACACATGAACCATTTATTCGAGAGAACTCGTATCAGGTTTCCATAACACGAGTATACAATGTTGCAGAGTTTATAGCAATGTTTTACCCATTTAATAGTAAACCTAATTGAAACTAAACGTTTTTAGATTAAGCTAAGTGATTCGTGATTATTAATTGGAATTGTAAAGATGTGCTGGTTATTAAGCCAGAATATTTATGTACTTACACAACAGCCATTACACTCATTATTAATTTTAAGGTTTGTATCAAAAACACACACTTGAGGCCGTATGATTCCCGGCAGAATAGTAAGGACCACTCCAAGCCTTCCCGTGGATGTCCTAGAAGGTGACTTAGGAAACATAAGCTAAACAAAGCTTAAACATCAATGAGACCTCTCCGACCCGTCTGGCCAGCGTGGAGAGTGTAGACCAAATCCTCTGACTGCTTTGACTAATATATAGCTCTGATAATACAGAGAGGATCGTGCTGCTACAGTGGAGACTAAAATAGACCTGATGATGGCTTGAGATGAACCACCAACTTAACGGACAGATCTGCTCCTCAATGTACTAAAATGCAATACTCAAGCAGCCCTACACATGGCCCAGGACAGATCAGTCTGTACATGTTGATTTTGAACCCTCTAGCTATATTAAAAGTTTGTACTCGTATTCAGAATCACAAATAGAAGACAAAACCCTAAGAAAAAAGACTTTTTTCTTACGGTTTTATTTAATAAGAGAAATTTCTTCCAAATTTCTAATATATGGCTAACCTACTGACTTTACTATACACGCGGCCGTTGCCCTCCCTGCTCACTGACCGCTGCCTCCCACGTGCACGTTAGCGGGTGGTGACATTCAAATGGGAGATTTTTAGTATACTTTTGTCGGCTGATATCTTTGGTTTTTATTATGATGATATATATACAGTATAAATATAATTATTTATTTTTTCGCTTAAAGAGTATTTCCCTTGATATAGATAGGTACGTGGTTCAAAATCACCCTGTATTAATGTTACCAATACAAATAGCGATAGATAAAATCTTTTTTTCAGATAAGGGTGACATAATATGTCATCATATAATATTATTATACGGTACATGAGTAAGGCACCCAATGATCAAAAATTTCCAGTAAGTATGCTGTCGGCGCGCATGAAAGGTGGAATCGGTTTTACAAAGACGCGGCGTTTGCGGCGCGCCGACGACATGCACACCAATTTAGCAAATGAACTATACTCGTAGTAGTGAATGTAGTAGTGCAACTGCAATGTGATTGTACTGTGAGTTGTGGTCAAGATAGCAAAAAGGCTGTCTAAGCACAGTCAAAGACTTGTTGGTAGAGCTGCAAGGCTGATAGAACCATTAGTGTGGTCATGACCTAAGGGTCATGAAGAAAACGACTTTCGAAGAACGACTAAAAAGATCAAACAGTAGATTGAGTTAGGTACAAGTATAGCCTATTTAACCAACTCTAAAAGGAGGAAATTAAATCAGCTGTTCTTATTAGTCTTATCGCTATGAGTAATTAATTGTTTTTTTCTATATCCAGATCACGGTTTGAGTAGCAAGCCGCGATCTGGATTTAGAATTAATAATATTGCTGCAAATATTTTTGATTTGCAATGAAATAAAATGTAAAGCTACCGAAATTCCTTTTCTTGCTGAACAATTTAGTTATTTTTTCCAACCACTAGAAGCAGCTTAATTTGCTGAGAAAATACATTTTGGAGCTTATCTAAACCTCTTTAGTTAGCTGGTCGTTTAAATCACTGCCATTTGTAAATGATTATTTTTTAAGATTTGTACAGTTGGTATCTAGTTACAGTTGTTCGTTTAGATGGAAATTTTAAACATAATTTTTTAAATTATGGGTCCAATATCCGGGGTGTTGCCGAAGGGCACAGGTGCAAGGGTCGCGTAAATCCTGCAGGTAGAAATTCCTACTCCTTCCTATGAGCTTTAGTTATAAACATTTGGCATCCATGTTTAAATTATATAACTTGATAAGAAGATATGTGTGAGCTGAGATGAAAATGCTCGTACATAAATTCACGATTTACGTAATATTTTAATAAAACCTGATATGTGATAAATAAAGATTAAGAAAAAAAAAATCATTACACAGGGATTTCTGGTAGGTATAAAAAGTAAACGAGCCTTTATTGTATAAGTAAAAGTTTTATTTCTAGGTATATACATTGACTCAGATTAAACAAAAGAAGTTTCAAAAACTGAAACCCAAGTACGGGAAAATCCAATCAAATACATTTATCTATTTAGTTCTAGCACAGATGGAGTAACAGCTAATTATTTATATATTTGTGTAAATGTGCTAATTAAGGGATTACATACCCTACACGGTATAATTCAATTTATATTATTTTTAGTATATTACTTTATATGACCTATAGAGGGCGCCATATTGTATTTACTGTAACGTCACATAACCTATAACATTAGTAATTTAATTATACTTTGCCTATACACAGCGGACAGCCAAGATGCTTCCAATGATACCTCAGTTGTCAAGGTTTCGTGGATATCAGTGAAGATTCGAGGGTATAAATGATCGTATGGTCATACACCAGCCAAATTTTTGGAGCAAGTTCAGTCCATGATAATAAACTGCTTTCTATAAAAAAATGTATCTAAAAAATAGATTAAAAATTTTCGTCCTCCCATACAAAATCAGTTGGCCTGAGCGCCAATCTGTATGGGAAGGCGAAATTTTTTTATCGTTTCTCGTTAATTGTTTTTATAGAAAGTAGTTAGTGTTATGGATTGAACTTGCTCCATAACTTTGGCTGGTGGTTAAAAAGTCAGCCTGTATATAAAAAGCGGTGAAACACATAACCCTCTTTTAGGTAAAAACATACCTTACTCCTTACTTCGGCACACACATTGTTAGATGATAAAAAAAAATATATCTTAGAAGTTTATTTAATGAACGGTGTAAAGTAATTAAAAAATTACCAAATATATCTCTCGGTTTTTGTATAGGTATTCCAATAAAAAAAATATAAACGCATAAAGAAACATTTGTAAATACGCGTATCTAATACCGTGGATCCATTCCAAACAAATTAAGATTCGGAATGGTTTTATTGGTCAATTTAATTTAATAACAAAATTTTTGTACAATTTACTTTTGCCAATCAAACTCAATCACTTATTACATCTACTTGAAAACAATTTTTTTTAATGGCCCGAATTTACAAAAGCTACCGAAAAACAAAGTAAATATTGAAACCAAAATCGTTTGTTTAAAAAATGTTCTGCACCGCTGCGCTGCCTAGCATGTTTTTTTTTGTTGAAACGTAAGAGATAAAATCATAAAATAGATGTGTGTTACATACTATTTTTAGAACACGCAAAGGATTTTGGGTTTTGAGAATTTATCGAATAAGCATACATTAGACTAATCGGACATTTTTACGAGTATGTCGCTTTTTCTAGTTAGTAATTTAGACACATTTTTTATACTTTTTGTATGAGTCTTTTCATTTTAAAGGCTTGTACTATACATGTACAAGTACATATGTATATGATATTGATGAAGTACCGACAGAAGTGAAAACTTAAACAATTTGGTGTCGGTTACGGTAACGGTAACAGTGTCGCTAGTTGAATGGCTTTTTCCCATCTTAAAAAATGCCCAACGCGTCTTAAGAAGTTTTCACTTAAAAAGAAAAACCCAGAGCCGCAGCCGTAAGTATCATTTTTATTTTCGCTTTACAAAGAAGGATAACATTATAATTAGGTTTAATTTAAACATCTGTGGATAACCATTTTTTTGTTTAAGTAAAATTAGCGCTTTCACCTTTTAACACGCACTCTTATCTCTTGGCATTCAATTATGTATTTGCAAAACCTCTTAACTTTTGAGGCTGATTAAAACTCCAATAAATAAAGACAATTCAAGCCATAAACTTGTTACATAAAGTTCAAAATCGTTTGTGGCGGCTTAAGCTGAGTTATTTTGCCCTTACGCCGGCAATAATGAAAGTAGGAAAATGTTAATCCGATAATATTTAACATATGTTCGGCATTTTTAAAGCTACTCGCATAAAATCCAACGGTCTCTGAATTCCAAAGACTTGTGGATGCAATCAATTGAAATACGTCATAAGATATGCTTGTACCTTTCTTAGGGATTCCACATACATTTTCAGTCCTATTATACGATGTTAAGCCGTATGATTTCCGGTAGAGTAGAATAGAACCACTGCAAGTCTTCCCGTGGATGACGTAGAAGGCGACTGAGGGAATACAAGCTAAACAAGCTTATAAAAATCAATGAGACCTCTACAACCCGTTTGGCCAGCGTGGAGAGTGTAGGCCAAATTCTCTGGCTGCTCTGGCCAAGTATGGCCCTGAAGGATGGTGGTGGATACTACAAGGACCTAATGATAATGATGAAACTATGTCTAAGGTATATCTATGCGATAATATTAGATGATATTAGCTTCCCATCAGACTAGATAGAGGTCAAACGCACTCAAATCTCTAATAAAAAAAAAACGACCGGCAGAAGTGAAAACTTGAATATTAACGTTGTGCATTTTTGATATTTTGGAATGGTTAGGGAATAATTTGGCACGAATTGCTTTAATTATCAGTATAAAAGTACTATCATTTATGTGGTAGAATACAATATTTATTAATTGCGATATCTGATATGTAATATAAATTGTCATGTTTGTGTACGATAGCGCAAAAAAGTGTCCTGACGCGAGTTTAACATTTTTTACCCATTACAAAAAAGTGCACAACGCCGCTAAAGAAGTTTTCACTTCAAATAGGTTTGGGGGCTCGTCCGGGATTTGAACCCAGGACCTCTCGCACCCTAAGCGAAAATCATACCCCTAGACCAACGAGCCAGCTGACAGCTTAGTCGAAATTATAGTATAAATACTTCCTCTCCTACGCTGCGCCGGCTGTCATCCGTCTTACGAATTTTCGATCAGGACACGTGTCCTGACGCGAGTTTAACATTTTTTACCCATTACAAAAAAAGTGCCCAACGCCGCTAAAGAAGTTTTCACTTCAAAATATGGTTATATAGCTCACCTAATTATTAAGTGTTTCTATTTCTACTTCATCTGGAGGCCTTCCTCAGTGCGGCTCGGGACATTTTTGTGTACACGTCGTGGGTCGCATTCGCCCTGAGGAAGCCCTCCAGATGAGGTCTTAAGATTTGTACAGTTGGTATCTAGTTACAGTCGAAAAATGTGTCTCACGTTAGTTTTAACCAAAAAATGTCTATCATTAACAAAAACTCAAACTTACACTCTCATTTGCTCGAATAGGTACCTTGTTAGCAATTTCCTTTCATCCATCCGTTCCACATGCTCAAATCATCTCAACATTTCTTTCGAAATTTCTTTTACATCGTCATATTCATCATCATATCAGTCACAGGAAGTCCACTGCTGGAGATAGACCTCTCCCAATGATTTCCAAAACGACAGATTGGTTGTTTTGGAAGTTGCCACATCATGTTGTTTCAATTCATACCGCTTCCAACGGCCCACAAACAACAAATGCGATCTCTAAAATGTAAATTTCTTGTAGAATTATGTTTATTCATTGATTATTTTCCTTAAATTAACAACCGATTATCGATTTAAATAAGTATAAATCATAATAAACGCCTCGTTGTCAGTTTGTTATGATAATAAATTTTAAGATGTGTGGGTGAAACGAATGCTTTTGTTCAATTCATAGTTGCAAACAAAGGAATATAATAATGTCTTCATTAATGTATGAACGTATAATATTTAATGTTCGATTAATTAAAATTTTGTAAATACAGTGTAATCAGTTCAAGACATACCGATAGTTTAAGAACATGCTGTCGTTATCTATACGAATGACTTTAACTAAGGGAATAATTTTAAAATTGCGAAAAAATCCGCTGCAGTATACATTTTATGAGCTACTTGTAGGTATTTAATTTACTATGGAGTACCTTTGCCACATTCTTGATTTCCTTTAATTGTTCTCTTATTAAAAAACAAAACGATTATACAAGGTGACTTTTTATTAACTGGCAACATTTTTGGAACAAGTTCAGTCCATGATACTGAACCACTTTCTATAACAAAGTTACCTATTAAAAATCGATAAAAAATCTTCGTCCTCCCATACAAATCAGCGCTCAGGCAATATGTATTGAAGGACGAAAATTTTTATCGATTTTCAATAACTTTTTTTTATAGAAAGTAGTTTAGTGCATGGGCTGAACTTGCTCCAAAAATGTTGCCAGTTAATAAAAAATCAGCCTGTATAATATAATAAATATATTTTTTACTTTGCAACAATAAAGTGTTAAATAAATAACTAAATATATTAAAACGCAATAACACTTACCAGATGAATTATTTTATTTGTATCTGACAAGTGTCCAGCAAAGTATTAACATTTGAAGTTACTAAGAGTTATCACGGAATGTTTAGTATCTGTGTTAATTAAAGTTTGAATTAGTTAGCCAACATGTAATTAAAAAAGCAGTTGTAGGCTTGCAAACTTGGACCCCCCGTAAGCTCGCCACCTGTAGCGATATTCGATTCAACCCATCAACCCCTCAGCTCAAATGTAAACTAAAGACGGAGTGATAAAATAGTAATATAACCAAAGGGTGCCAACGGAACCCTAATTCCACTTCACTTCCATTTCCTAAATCCACTTTTTTCTTGCGTACGGAACATTTCATGTACGAGTCCGACTCAAACTTAACCGGGTTTTAAATTTTTTATAAAAAGGCCTATGCTTTTTATTTTTGTTATAAGACTCGTAAATCTCGTGATGATGCAATATTTTGATGCCTAAGTGATGAAGTCTGATCTGATGATAAAGTCAGGAAGAGACTGAAACTTTCTTACGGAAAATAATGGTCTCAAAGTATTCGCTTGTGCAAAAAATTAATTTTTGAAAGAACCACTTATTAGTGAGTTAGTAGTAATTCACTTAGGTAATTCGAAGACGTGTCGATGATATAGACTCTACATCTACGACCCACACACTTCTGTATCTCAAATAGAGAAGATTATCTTTTATTATTTACCAAGCTTATGTTCCGAGAGCTGGCACGAATTTTTGGGTAGGTATTTGAGGCAAGTTGAAAACTTGTCACATACCTCTCCTATTATACCCCAACACGGAACTGCAGACCTGGCTTGTGAGTAGCGGGGCTAAAGCAACCTATAAATTATTAAAAGTTTTTTCTTTTTTCAAAAAAGGTATTTGAGGCAATATACATTTTTTATATGTTGTAGTTTAATGTTTAAGGAATAAAAAAATCAATAAGCCAGACGATTTAGTCGGGGCTTTGATATTGCCAGGCGCGTGCAAAAGTATTTTCAAAAAAATATAAAAAACGTATTTGAGGCAACTTGAAATTTTAATAGGGTATTACTTATAACAAAAAAATAAGACTCTCTAAAAGACAGGTAATCTTGATGGGGCTTTCTACCTGCCAGGTCAATTTAAATAAATCAAAATAGTTTAGCCCCGCTACTCACCAGCCAGGTCTGCAGTTCCGTGTTGGAGTATAATAGGAGAGTTATGTGACAAGTTTTCACCTTGCCTTAAATACCTACCCAAAAATTCGTGCCAGCTCTCGTTAGTCATGGCAATGAATAGAAACTTCAATTGCTTTAATTTCCAAAACCATCCGTCTTCATTTTTTGAGTAGTGAGCCCCTCAGGTGATAATTTCGATTACTCGTTCGGGGGCAGCAATCGATACTATCGCGATGGATCGATTACAATTGCAAGCATGTGGTTAAGAATTAAATTTGTAGTTTCCGTTATTTATTGTGATAAACGTAGGTAGGTAGGTACCTATAGCGTTTTGCCTGCGTATTGTTCACCACATAAAATTAACACAATCTTTGACTAAAATATTCGATTACGGTAATCCGACGTGTGGTTAACATACAAGGTGCTGTGGTTATCTAGAATTTAATTATCTTGAGAACAGAAAGCAGGTAAAGATAAAAAGCTCCACGCTGGTGTTGAAGCAAAGTATAAAGCGGCTATTACAGTATCCGAGGAACTCTAACTAAAAATTAGGTTCCTAAATTGTTAGACTCCTAAATCGAGGCACGTATCTTTATTGCTTTTTACTCCTGTTTAAGATGTTGCTTGTGACCTCGCTTTTGAATGAATTCACAGATTACAAGAAAGTAGAGCAGTCGGAATATCCTTTTTACTCTAAATCTATTTTATAGCGATTCCATCTTCCGATTTCCTAGTAAGGATTCCTTAAAATCCAATCCAATCCATATCCAATCCAAATCCATATCCATATCCAATAGGATAGTGTCCGCTTTCGCCTTAGCTTATGTGCCTTTTACCGCTAAGACATCAGTCATCTCAAGGCACACGAACGAAATTAGTAAGTCACCATAGCCGAAAACGGCCTGGGATAATATATGTGCCTATAAATTGTTGAGTTTTTTTCTACCTACCAACACAGACATATGCTTGGTTGGCTGGAATAGACCCCGCACTGGGATAAGCCTGCGGTTTTACATTGTTGGTTTGTGATGCATATGATTTAGTAACTCTAACTAACTACTATTCGGTTCTTTTACCAGCTCCTCTATCTCCACATTTTTTCGGACTCTCCAGCTCTCCACATGCAATGTTTGGGGCACCTGGAAAGAATGAAGGAGGATTGGACGTTATGGTAGCCGACATGGGAAAGGTATATCGGGTCGAAGAACAGTGGGTCGCCCCAGATATTGCTGGAGCGATGTGGTTCAGGCTGGTCTGCGGGAGATGGAAGCTGTCAGCTTGCAAGAGAATAAAATTGTGGCACTCTCTTGTCTTGGAGGCCAAGATCCACTTCGGGTCGCTGAGTCAGCGAAGTAAAATATATGTAGTGAGTAATGCATATGATTTGTAACTTGCTAATATTTAAATGTGCAATAAAGAGTTTTCAAAAAACGAGTAGCAAATACAATAAAAGGAAAACTAGGAATACTAAGAAGGAAAAATAGACAATATACCCTGAAATAACATGTTCTGTAACATAAAAAAAATCCAGGTCTAAGGAAAGAGGTCTAATATTCTAAAATTCATGGTGTGGTCACCCTAGTTTAGCGCCATCTTGACGAAAGGGTCAACACACTATTGCGTCATCCTGAGATTTTAACGAGTTGCTAGGTGTTTTTTTTTAACCTTGAATCGTATATGGCGTCTATATTTGGCGTAGAAGGCACTTTGATTTACAATTTTAACAGAAGGTAATCTGTGTTAGCTAAAAAAAATAAGTTATAAATAAGTACATGATACTTGCTATTATCGCTCGTCGAGAAGGAATGTACGGAGAATTTACTCACTTCTTCATAACATTCCCAAAGAGGGTTGACATCAGGCAGGCGACCGAATTGTATAAATTGTTCCGGCAATTTCTTGTCGCTTTCGCCCTATTGACACAGACTTTTGACATGCCTATTATATTTGAAGAAGAAAAAAAAGCGGGAAAGCGCGCCTTCGGTTTTAAAGCAGCACAGCTCAGGATGCAACCGGGAACATTCTATGATTAAGAAGATACAAAAGAATAATCATATGGTTTCTTGGAGAATTTGCAAAATATATCAGAAGCTGAAATTGCTGCATCGTTTTGGATCATGCAACAGACAACACAAAAAAATAATAAATTGTAAATATACATGATTTTTCATACAAATTGCATTGTTGTTATTAAAGTTCATGAAATCAATAAGCGAATAAAGGACTGTTTTGTTTTTCTGTTATTAAACTTTGAATGATAGATGACTACGACTATGAAATTGGCTTTCTGATCATTAGTATTTTGTTCTGTGGCAGCAGATTTACTACGAGACGCGAATTTAGTTACTTCAAGGTTATAAGCACAAAAACTTGATAGTATTTTTTGTTGATGTTGTTGCTATGTTCAAGATTAGAGCTAAAGAAAAATAAATTCCTTTGTATAATTAAGAAGTATCAGTAAGACTGGAACGCGCTTCCCGAATTACCCGAAAGCTTTATTCTTGGCCGAGCTATAACAGCATTGCTGCATTTATTTATTTATATATTTCGTATACGTAGTGTATATGTATATTTTTATGTATATAGGAAATATATACTAATGCATTTATAAATATACATTATTTATTTTATGTATACTATTCGTCGTAGGAGGAAGAGAAGAGAAAAGAGGAGGGGAAGAGGAAAGCCACGGCACAGCTATATGAAGCAAGTCAAGGAAAAGGTGATAGCTGTGCCGTATCAAGATGACAAGAGGTTGGCGGAAGATAGAACAGAATGGAAGAAACTCCACCGACAAGAGCGTCGCTTTTAAATTTGGATGATGATACGTCGTAGAGAGATATATTATAAATATATATCAAGAAATCAAGCACTTGCATTCAGAAAGTGAGTTTTTGTGTTGTGGATGGAACTGATGAAGTAGACCAGAAATTGGAACTTCTTTTTTAATCACTATTACAACAATTCTCTCGCGGTTCATTCAACTCATACAAAATCATTCAATGAATGCATCTACCTCAATACGTAATTGGAAATGGGGCCACAAAAAGTCGCCGATGCTATAACAGGCACACTGGCCGGACCAGGTCATAAACGGGCGACAAAAAGTTGCCAGCGATATGTGTTGGCGCTACAAAAAGTTGCAGCGCTGGTAAGCCACCGTGGAGGACCGCCACGCTTTATAAAGCGAGCTTTTTACGGTAAGCTGGTTACAGGGTGTTACAGAACGGTAATAAGGAAGGGATGAAAATTTTGAAAATAAGACCCTTTTTTTATACGTCAGACGGGCAAACAAAATGGCGATATAAATATTTATACATATTTTTTATAATTGATTGACCGGACAGAAAAATCTGATATACCAAATAGAAAAATCTGATATTTTTTTTTATGATAACGTAGAATATGTTGTAAAAATATAATATATTTCTATCAAATTTTGGTTATTCCTAACAACAGAAAAATATTCAAGCGTTTTTAAAATTCTCATCCCTTCCCTATTATACTTATGTGTGGTGAAGGCAGAATAGAAAACGATTTTTCACCACCCGTTTCCTCTGCCAAAAGTGTCGTAAGTGGCGACTAAGTTATAGGTAACAGAGAAAGGCCAGTGATGTCCTCTATGTAAAGATTTTATATCATTGTGGCAGGGCTTGGAATACCGTTAAAAATCTGGTAACGTTAGTTCTGTCAAACGGCGTTAACGTTATCAGCAAAGGTAACGTTATGCTGGGTAACGGTATTTTTCCGACTATTTACCGATAATCAGATAACGTTACCAATGATATTAACGGTAAAAGGTATTGTAAACACTGTATGTCTTTTCGATATTTGACAGAATAAATTGATGAGAGTTTGTCTAGTAGGCTACTAGAGCTATTTAAATAATATTTTACAAGTATTGAAAAAAAGTATCGTTACTTATATCGTTAATTATATTTTATATTTTATATAATTATATATATTATTAATAAACTAAAATAACGTTATTTAACGTTACTTTTAGTGTGAATTTGGTATCATTAACAAGCCCTGCATTGTGTCGACATCTGACGATAGCTGAACCATACTTCTTCTATTTTCTATGATTTGTAGTATTTTCCTTTTTTTTCCCACGTTCTCTAATACCTTTTCGTTTGTAACTTTTTCTGTCCAACTTATTTTTTATTCTCCTCCAACACCACATTTCAAACGTTTCTAATCTATCTCACTCCTCATAATATAAACTGATGTGAAAAAGTGCGTGCAGAAGACTAGTTTCTAAACATAGTTAATACATAATATATAAACGTCAAATGGTCCTTGTAGATTCGAATAACTTCATCTATATATATAAAAGCGAAAATCACTCACTCATCACGAAATCTCGAAAACTACTTAGCCAATGAAGATGAAATTTGGCAGGAAGGTAGATTGTGACTAGGCGACGTCCGCTAAGGAAGGATTTTTGGAAATTCCATCCCTATAGGAGTGAAACAGGGGTTGGCAGTTTGTATGAAACTTCGTAATTTTTAAAGTGAAACACCTATGATATTATTTTCATTATTATTATCATATTATAGTATATAGATAGTACTTTATAGTACTATCTATAAACTATAATAAATATCCTATGATAATAAAGATATTTTTAATTTGAATTGAAGTGAGACACATGACAATTATTAATGTATTTTAGTAGTTAGTAGAAAATATTAATGCATATATTATATTTTTAAAAATTACATCCCTATAGGGGTAAAATAGGGGTTGCAAGTTTTTATGAATCTTCGTCATTTTTGTAGAGAGACACATGACATTTTTTAATAAGTGGTTAGTAAAAAATAATAATCCATTAATTGGATTTTAAAAAATTGCATACCCAGTTTAAAAAAAAATGTGTAGTCAACGCGGGCGAAGCCACGGGCAAAAGCTTGTATATTATATTAACGAAGACCATTATTATATTTTCTTTTAAAATGATGGACTAAGATATACTGAGAGTGCTGTGCAAAGATTATTCCGCCTTTTCGCTACACTCTGTATCTTACAAGGCTCTAGGTCTATCTATGCACTTGATGGAAAACTGACCATGCATCACCAAATGTTTGGTAGTTTTTTACGAATCTTATTCTGCTGTATTCTCTAAGCTTACATCTCTCCTGAAGAAGTGTAAGGTAACAAGCAATTATTAAATGAATAAACCGGTCAAGTGTGAGTTAAACTCGCGTGGAGAGGGTTCCGTACAATTGATTGAATTATTTTAGTTTTCCTGTAATCTACAAGCAAGGATCTATATTTCGTATTTTTTTCTAAATTTTAGGCTCAGTAGTTTCGGAGATCAGGGGGGGAATGGTAAATTTTCGTCTTCTTTCATGAATAAAATCAAAACTATTCTTTTTGCAATAATAACAGAAATATATTTGAGATCCTCATAACGAGCCCTTTCATTTGATATATGACATAGTAAGGTTTGCAAAACTTTTTAATTTCCTAAATTGTGCCCCAAAAAAGACCATTATTTAAAAAAAATATTTACTTTGCACATATGTGTTTGGGTCATAGGATTACAACATTCTACCATATTTCACATGATTCAGTCAAGTAGATTCGGAGCAAATTGGCTGTGACAGACGGAGGGACAGACAGACGCACGAGTTATCCTACAAGGGTTCCGTTTTTTAATTTTTTGTACGGAACCCTAAAAAAGAACCCTAACTGCCTGATACAACATGAGCGAGATTATATGTTTTTTTTTTTGCATTTTTATTCCTCAATCAAAATACTTTCTTGTGATACGACTCGATAGGTTTTTTAAAATATAATAATGAGATTGCAAGAATAGGAGATAGTACCTACTGCAATGTTCTGCCGCCAAGGTGAAAACGCCAAACAAATGTTTGACAATGACAAACACATCAAAGTCGCAATGAATTTGTAAAATTATACAGGTATTAGGTATTTAAATGGCCGTAGGAAGCCATAACACCACAGCACAGGTTTTGAATAAGTGAATATTAATAAATCAATTTTAAAATTAAAAACTTTCTAATAATTATTTGTTACGAAAAACTATGACATGTAGAATGACAGCAAATGGTTTACTGTATGTGCTAGTGCCGCCACCTGCGCCGAGTTTTGCGTAATATCACAGAATAGGTAATAGTACTCACGTACAGAAACTCACTCAGCAAAGAAATTCAAAGAATACTACTATAATGCGGTTTATTTTTTGTAGATGGAAAATAGTTTATTTAAAAAAGAAAGATAATAATTTACATATTTACAGATACCCATAGAAAAGTTAATGTGGTTAGCGATATAGTTTAATTTAGCTCACGTCAGAACTCGTTTTTTCCTTTTCCTTCCAACCTTTTCGTTTAGACACCTAGACATCCATTGCAGGCCAATTTCATTCTTATTACTCTGGACAAACGATTCGTAAAACTGAATTTACCACTTCGAGCGGCCGCTGCGCGCATTGTAATAATGTAGGTATATTTTAGATACCTAAACGGGAGTGACACAGGCCTGGTAATATGTCCTATTAGCTGCTAGAGTCAAATACAACGGTGATAAATATCCAGACGATCTAATGATTTACAACCTGTGTGTATACAATTTTGCTCATGTTCCCCTTTCAATCATCTGTCATGATCCCTCTTTTATGAAGGGGTCGTGTAAAATATTTAAGGTAACGTGGGTTCACAATTTGCAATACCGCACGTATTTTTGAAAAATCACTGTTATTAAACTATTATAGTTTATTCCTCAAAAAATTTACATAAAAATTTTAAGGATTTTTTACAGACACTCACAATAGCCAAAACACGATTGAGCATTTTTGGCTTGATAGAAAAAAATCACAAATAATTAAAAAAGAAAAATCACAAAATTTAAAAAAGAAAGATAATAATTTACATATTTACAGATACCCATAGAAAAGTTAATGTGGTTAGCGATATAGTTTAATTTAGCTCACGTCAGAACTCGTTTTTTCCTTTTCCTTCCAACCTTTTCGTTTAGACACCTAGACATCCATTGCAGGCCAATTTCATTCTTATTACTCTGGACAAACGATTCGTAAAACTGAATTTACCACTTCGAGCGGCCGCTGCGCGCATTGTAATAATGTAGGTATATTTTAGATACCTAAACGGGAGTGACACAGGCCTGGTAATATGTCCTATTAGCTGCTAGAGTCAAATACAACGGTGATAAATATCCAGACGATCTAATGATTTACAACCTGTGTGTATACAATTTTGCTCATGTTCCCCTTTCAATCATCTGTCATGATCCCTCTTTTATGAAGGGGTCGTGTAAAATATTTAAGGTAACGTGGGTTCACAATTTGCAATACCGCACGTATTTTTGAAAAATCACTGTTATTAAACTACTATAGTTTATTCCTCAAAAAATTTACATAAAAATTTTAAGGATTTTTTACAGACACTCACAATAGCCAAAACACGATTGAGCATTTTTGGCTTGATAGAAAAAAATCACAAACATACCTCTAAATTTGCCTTTATAATACATATTACTATTTTATACAATCACCTTTTTATACGAAAATTATACCAAAAAATGTATTATCTAAATATCTATCCGTTTTGGCTACAAAAAAACATAAATAATTAATACAAAAAAAAAAAACCAGTGAAATATTCGTCGAAAGAGAAGAAAGACCCGGAGCCGTGCTCGGCGATATTTCGCAGTGTTTTATTATTATTATTATTTTTAAAAAGTGATTGTATAAAAAAGTAATATTTATTTGTTTTGTTTTTATGTTTGTGATTTTTTTCTATCGAGCCAAAAATGCTCAATCGTGTTTTGGCTATTGTGGGTGTCTGTAGAAAATCCTTAAGATTTTTTTGTAATTTTTTTGTGGAATAATCTGTAGTAGTTTAATAATAGTGATTTTTAAAAACACGCTCAGCATTGCAGATTGTGAACCCACGTCGCCTTAAAAGCCTTTTGTATGGTAAATAAATTAACGGGATTCAAGTATAGGACCTACCCATTGACCGAGGGTCATAGCTAATATCAAACGAAATGGTCACCCGAAGATTTATGAGGCAATGAAAGACTGGTTTGAGCCACAATACCTGTTATTAATATATGTTATTTGTAGATAGAATAATGAGTCACATTTGCTGTAAAATTTACAATGGCGTTTGTAACTTATGCCCAACAGTGGGTTGCTATTAGAATTTTTTATTTTGATGTTGATTTATATTTATTTAATATATTTTACATGTAATCTTCTTTGCTGGTCTGGGAGAAGAGAACAAACATAGAATGTGCCAGCTGCTTCTCTTCCCGTGCGATCGTAAAAGTTGATCGAGGGAATGGGCGAGAATCTATTTTTTATAATATAATAGCAATTTTGTTCATAAATTATGCTCATAGGATTGTTTTTAATGCCATGTTTTGCGGGATATATATTAACTGTAACCCTATTATTATAATATTCTGTTAAATTAAGAACTTAGGAATTTGAGTACTTCTTTTTCATTGTTAATCAGACTCACATTAGTAGATCATGCTGTGTACACAAAGTTTTGGACTATTTTACTAGATCGAAATAAATAGATGTATCTATTAGATAATGTTAGTTGTAATGCAACTTTGTAAAATGTCTGTTTTGTGTGCCTAATAAAGTAAAATAAAGTAAAATAAATAGTGCTGGGTGCTAACCGCAACCCATCACTATTATGATTTCCCCTTTCCACCATTATGCCCACCATCACGCTAAAAGTGGCCTGGGCCTCACTACCCTAGGCTCTGTCTGCCCCGTTAGGTATAAAGACGTGATAGTGATAAAACAAGACTTACTCTTATTTTGGACAGTGAAATATTATTCGTCGAGAGCGAAGAAAGGCCCCGAAATCCTTAAGATTTTTATGTAATTTTTTTGAGAAATAAACTGTAGTAGTTTAATTACAGTGATGTTTTAAAAACACGCACAGTTTTCTTGGTTCTGAACTGGCGAGGCCTTAAGTATAATGACTTGTTCTATCTGCTTAGAGCCACACGATCCAATGCTCTGTCTGCCCCATTAGAGATAAAAAAGCGGCCAAGTGCGAGTCGGACTCGCCCATGAAGGGTTCCGTAGCAGCAAGTAACATAATATAAAAGTTCTAAAGATAAATTGCGAAAATTACAATTTATGACGTATTAAAAAAACTACTTACTAGATCTCGTCCAAATGAATTTTCGGTGGAAGTTTGCATGGTAATGTACATCATATATTTTTTTTAGTTTTATCATTCTCTTATTTTAGAAGTTACAGGGGGGACACATTTTACCAATTTAGAAGTGTCTCTCAAACTATTCAGTTTAGAAAAAAATGATATTAGAAACCTCAATATCATTTTTGAAGAGTATTGCAAATTTTGAACCCACATCGCCTTAACGTCAGAAACAAAATTTTTTTATGGGTTTTGCATGAAATATCAATTTATGACGTCATAGTTCCTTGAAGTCAAATAGCACTCTTAATATCCGTTTTTCTGCATTAATAAATCTAAAATCACGTTGAAAGTGGATGTGATCAATGACAAGTGGCATTATTTTGTGACGTTTTATTCTATTAACAGTACCAAATAATTCATTTTTGATCCACCATAATACCCAATTAAGGCCGTACCTGAATTTTCCGGGGTCCAGTGCTGCCCCCATTTAAAATAAATCATTTCAAAGAAAACGGAGACATTATTTAAAATTGTGCTACTATCAAGTCCTAGATAACCCTTCAAAGTATTTTATGAACTACTGTTTGCAGTTTTATTGAGAACGTTAAGCTTTATTACGCACATTTGCGAAAAACGGCCACTTTTGGCTAATGTGCGTAGTAAAGCATTAACGTTCTCATTATAAACGTAAACAGTAGTTCATAAAATACTTTGAAGGGTTATCTAGGACTTGGTAGTAACAAAATTTTAAATGATGTCTCCGTTTTCTTTGAGATGATTTATCTAAAATGGGGGGAGCACTGGACCCCGGAAAATTTAGGTACGGCCTTAATGATATTGTAAATTAAAATTTCGTAAAAGCTGCAGAAAATTATGGTAAAATAAATACATACTCGTAGGTAGGTATTCATAATATTTCTCAGTGGTAGATCAATTTGTCAGAAATTCAGATGTTTACAAATATAGATGTAGCCATTTGTAAATATTATTGGTGAATCGATTCTGCTTTTATTAATAGGCTAGTATTTAAATATATTTGTCATTATAATTATAATAAAGAATACATTAAAATACATGACTGCAATGAGAAGAAGATAAATAAGGCCTGTTAAAGTATTTAAATCACCATTCTGTATTTATCGTGTTTTTTAAATAATCCGTAATAAGAAATTTATAATTTTAAATATATTGCCTTAGATAAATGTAAGATAAATTGATTATTATCATAGAATTTTTGTTTTACCACATGTATTTCATACGAATAATAAATAACCTGTACGTGATTATAGAAGTGAATACAAAAAATTTTATGTTTTTATTATACAGCAAAGTTTTTTGCAATACATTTATTTTCTTTATTATTTATTTAATTTTTGCCACTTACAATCTATAAATTAACTTTATTATGTATTATTTATTATAAATTAGGTGTAATCTTAACGATAAGCGCTGTCTACCAGGAAATATCTTTGGGACGTTTATAGAGAAGGCGATGAATGGGATGCAAGCGTATTTAAAGCATAAACGAATATAGCTAAGATACATAAACTACGCCTGCACATAAATAACTTACAATAAGTCATAAAATGAATTAAATACAGGTATATACTTTAGATAAATAGTATATTTACATGAATATTCTAGAGGTACATGACATATCAATTCAGTTTCTTTAATTTATTTTATAGTTATCGGTAACCATAAAATAAATGTACTCATGCAGCATTAGAATATTTTTCATATTTCGTCGTATTTTTTACTCCCGATGAAAAAGATTTAATTTTTACATGTCTGCGTGCCTGTGTATATATAGGTATGTTTATATGTCCGTATGCCTGTCTATATATCTGTATGTCTGTCTGTAGCATCGTAGCTCCTAATCGAATATAGCGATTTCGACGCGGTTTTTTTTCCAATCGAAAGCCTTGTCTCTCAAAATAGTTATGTTTGATAAAAATTCGTTCGATTCTGCAGTTCAAAAGTTATTGGTGATGAATTCATCAAAGTCGGGGTTTTTTCAAATTCATCAGGCAAACAAACTTGTTTTTCACCCAAACAAAGACAGCAGGAAGTCCTATATCACCTCTCAATACTATCGTAAAAGCATCGGGAATTTGCAATAAATTCTATTCAATGTAAGCATATACCTCTTCTTACAATTTAAGCAACGCCTATCACGCATTCCTGTTACAAACGCGGCTCAAGATAACGTATTGGTGAATAAATAACCTAAGCGCGTTTCTTCCCACCTGTAAGGCCTACTGGTGTGTGCTGCTCTCACTTGTACCACTTGATTTGCTCCCATTGAGGCTCTTATTTGAAAGAGAATTCGTGTAAACGAAGCCTATGTAGGCATAGGTCTCTGCTGCTTCTATGCATTTATGCTTTTTTGCTTCATTTAATTGACTGATCATGCTCTTGGGTAATTTTAAAAGTATTTTTAGTTTATAGAGTTTGTTGTAAGAGTTTGAGTAAGTCAAATGTACACGATTTAAAGCAATATAAGTCAATCATAGAAAGATGTTATATTATAAAGTTATATTATAATTTTATTTAAAGATTTGGAATAAATTGCATTAAATGTTGTTTTATAATGTGGTCTTATGTACCATTCATTTCTTTGTAGAGTTTTGTGAAATAAAAGTTTATGTTGCTCTGTATTATATAGATATTATTTTTTTGGTCTTGTAGCCCTGGGCTCTGTCTGCTTAGAGCCACAAGACCCAAAATTATCTGTCTGTCTCGTCAAGGATAAAGACGTGATAGAAGTTTTGTATGTATGAGTTCAATAAAATTGCATGCAACAGGCAGGAAACACTGTGTAAATGGGCCTTTATTCTTGAAATTTGTTGCCTTCAATGGCTCCAAAAGGAACAAACCAATGGTGGCATTATTCAAGACGACATCTTCTAACACAGCGAGGTTATGAAACCTTAGATGTCTGAGCGCAAGTTTATAATGCTGGGTTCAAGGGGCGAGCAATTTATAGGCTGGCCATTGCCTTAATAAATTGTTTTCACATACATTTGTATTGTAAGATTTATTGCTGGCTTGATGAGGATGATGTCTTCATTGTGTGCGCTGGGTATTGAATTGTTGATTGTTGAAGCTAAGGGTATTGTACCTAAGAAATGTATCTACTATAATTATTGATATTTTTTCAAAACAAAAAACCGGCTTCAGTACCAGAAAAGCTAAATATTCAAACAATTATATACTTAGATGACATTTTTTTTTGTTATTTACGTTTAAAAAATAAACCACAAAATCGATTTAAATATTTTTTTCTATGGAATGACCCTTTGAAACAAAAAAGAATTTTCCAAATCAGTCCAGGTATATTTGAGTAATCGGGGAACATAAATAAAAAAAGACTAATTCGTTGTTTTTACGGAAAGTAGTACAGTATCATGGACTGAACTTGCTCCAAAACTTTAATTAAAAGTCAGCCTGTATATAGCCATTAACCGCCAACAAAATTAAATGAATCCAAAATTAAAAAAAACGACAGGCGTGTGACAGTCGACAGACAACGATAATTGGGCGCAGTCTAAAATTAAAGAAGATCTACACCCGCAAAAAAAGGTCTGTCATTTATTTTATCTGTGAACGGAACTTATTATGCATCGAGTAAATTATTTTTTAAATGAATAAAAAGGTCACAATCCAATATGAAAAATAAAATACTAGAATACATCGACAGTCTGACACGGAACTTCAATATTAATAACGACATTTGAATTGTCAATAAATCATGTTTGATTTACATGAACAAAACTCAAAGCGTGCGCAGACACAGAGGATCCAGTTGTCCAATCACATTAATAGACATGTCATCTATCCGCCATCTTCACGGTTCGAAATTCGAATTACAAATTCGAAAATCGAACCGAAAAAAACGACGTTTTAACGGACTTTTTGTTAAAAAAACACAAGGTGCGGAGTTGAAGAGTGCGTTCGTACGCACACCTGCATTTTTTACATAGCAGTATGCTCCCAAATTTATTGTAACAGGTGTAAAATAAGAAATTTAAAGACGTAAGTAGCGGGGCCAATTAAAATGGAGATATGGGAATCGGTGACTGCTATCAATTGCTACCCAGATAGTATTGAAATATGATTTTTGGATGCTATAAATTTCGGATAATCTCCCTTAATAGGATTTGGAAAACCTTTTTATGGTCAATGGGTATGAATTATTGGTATAATTATTAATATGCTAGTCTTAATTATTTTTGATAGCAATAATAATTTTAAATGTATTTTGACATTTTAGTTAATCTTTTATAACAATACTTTGGTAACTATACAAAGCAACAAAAGCAAAAATACAAATTATTGACATGGTTTTTAACTACATAAATCAGGTAAAAAACTTTAATTGTCAAACTAAATTAATTACTTAAAATAATCAAAATAAAAATGAATTTAAATCACATTATATAATAGCCAGTAGTTCTGTTACACTGTTTTGCAAAGGCCTACTTTTCTCCACCTACGAGGATCTTTATCCCGAGTTATCTGTTGAGTCTGTTGCCACTGAAAAAATTCTTGATATCATCCCGCCAACTCTATAGTCCATGGATTAGTCGAAAACAATAAATTGTGTTGTAAATTATTTAAATATTAATGCGGTACGATACGTATACAAAAGAAATAAAATTTCAGAATGAGCAAATTGCCCGTAAAATATAGGCTTTAAAAAAAGGAAATTTTTAAAAAAAAGCTAACATTTTATTCTGATTTATTTAAACTTTTACTGATACAAAAGCTATAATAGGTAGACCTAATGCTAAAGCATTCTCTCCCTGTCAACCTTTAGGAAAAGAAAAACAGATAAGATAGTTGGATTCTAGGACGTCTAGATTGGCTAGTTGGCTGGCGGTAGATTGATACAATATCCAGATATAATAAGTACTTTTAAATGATCATATATGATAATTAGTATATTAGTATATAATATACAATGTGGAAGGGAAATACCTATAATAAATCGAACTACGGCTATACTATACTAGATCATTATAGTATAATTAAATAAAAATAACAGCCAAAAATAAAATAAATAATCGGCATTTCCATACAAAATCGTGCAGCCGCCCGGGCGATTTGTATGGAAATGTCGATTTTTTTTTGTTTTTTGACTGTTATTTTAATTTCATTATACGAGTAGGTACATTAGTGTATAGTCCGTGATTCGATTAATAACTGGTTTGTTCCTTCCACATTGTATTTATAATATATATATATACATATTTGAAAATTAGTAACATCTTCCAAGTTCAGTGATTTGGTAATAATTGGTTTCACATACCATTTTTTTCATAAAGGTGATTAGCAAAACAAAAATATGAAATTCAGATTGTTATAATATAACAATCTAATGAATCTTGAATATTATTCAACTCTTTAGTTTACAAAAAGTACCTAATCCATTCGTTCAATTGGTTGGAATGCCGTCGGCGGCGTCGGCTTTTTCAAAGACGCGGCCTTTGTGATACGCCGAAGGCATTCACGCCATTTTAACAAATTAACTATAATCAAGCATATCAAATTCAGCTTTGACAAATATGTAGTTGAAATCCTGCTGTTGATTTCTAGAAATAATTTTCTGTCACTGCGAACGATCTGAGTAACTTAACTAGTCCGTGGTTGTGCAACAACAAAATGGGTTAATGTTGTGATCACAGAGATAAGGAAATCTGGCTTGAATAATAAGATAAAGATAAAAAGATAAAAAAACGACGGGTTGCACTCCGGGAGTGCCGGTAGAAGTAAAAACTTGAATAATAACGTTGTGCATTTTTGATATTTTGGAATGGTTAGGGAATAATTTTGCACGAATTGCTTTAATTATCAGTATAAAAGTACTATCATTTATGTGTTAGAATACAATATTTATTTATTACGCTATCGTACACAAACATGACAATTTATATTACATTAAAAAGTTTATCTCTTAGCTAAACGAAACAGCAGGCGCAGGCATACATTTTCACCGCGCCGTAGAAAGAGAGGGGGATACTTCCTCTCCTACGCCGCGCCGGCTGTCTACTCTCCATCCGTCTAACAAATTTTCGATCAGGACACGTGTCCTGACCGAGTTTAACATTTTTTACCCATTACAAAAAAAGTGCACAACGCCGCTAAAGAAGTTTTTACTTCAATATATAAAATATTATGGCCTCTGTGAAATCTCTACACAGTCTTATTTTGATAGTCAAAGGTTCAATAAACTTTTAGGGCTACGTCAGACTTTCTGTAGGACCGATAGTCCTATTTTTTTGTAGGAATTTCTGACCTACTTTTTGCAGGGACGTGTGCGTTGCACTGCAACCGGTACGTTCTATTTTTTTCCTACAAAAAATCGGCCTTCGATTATCGGATGTGGGTGGGCAGCCTTACACTTGACTGAATAGGATAGGACTGATTATAAGATAAAAACCAAAACGTCATTTATTTATTTACAAAATTCATGTACACAACATACAAACAAAGGAACGTACGAAGTAAGAAAATAGAGTACATAAGTACTGCTTATTTCATAACAAATCTCTTCCATATATATTAATATTTTCGTTTTTAAAGTAAGTAGTTTCGCGACAAAGAAGATATAACTAGTGGTTTTATTTTAAAATACGTGAAATAATCTCCTATTTGTAGAATTTAGTTGTTACATGAATTTGACTACGAGTTACAGAAGAGCAACGTAACTAAATTGTGACTTTTAATTAGTCGTGTTATTAGTTTACGTTACTGTGTCAATAATAATGTCTTAGTTTGTTGAAATATAATAAAACGATGGCGGCAACGAACACTTTGACTGTGTCATGACTTATGAGCGATAAAGCAGTGAATTTATTACCATTTTTTTTTCTGTTTACCAAAGTGAAAGTCAAATTTCAGAATTTTTCTTTTAGTTAAAGTGAAAGTAGATTTTTGAAATTCAATTTAGGATTAATTTATTCACGATCACTATTAACTTATTTAATACTAACATCACAAACTTATAGCGTTTTGGACCAATGTCAAAAAGATACCACGAAATACCAAACATGAAAGTAGGTGCAGCGCTACAAGGCTATTTGCCTAATCTCTTTTTATCTCTTATCCGTGGATTGCAAGTTCGAATTTATTGTCAACAATGCTTGTTGCATTTATGGGTCGAATCCGGGAGCAAGCTTTTGTCTTATCAATCTCGATTATCGAGCCCAAACCAGTTGGTTTCGGAATCGATATTCGTTCCATCGATTAAACCTCGAATTTGTAAATTTAATTGAGAATTAACTGGCTATGAATTTCAATCAGAGAAATCGCGTTGTTAATAATTTGGTGATTGGTGTTTTATTTATTGCATAGTGAAAAATTCAATAAAATATTTAATTTTAGATAGGTACCCACAAAATAAAAAAAACGACGATGGAGTAATAAGTTAAGCAAAAAGCTGATTTATTTAATGGTGGTTCTCATAAATTATGTTTTAATGATATATTTTATAATTTGTTTCAAAAAAAATTACAAAATTACAAACATTTACTTTACCTTAATTGTAGCATCAATTTTAAAAGTGGTTCTGAAGTAAAAAACTAAAAAACAATACGCAATTAACTACAAAAATCCCAAAGCAGGTGTACGAGTATATCTACGAAACCCAAGGAATTTGTTCACTCCCTTTTGCATTTTAGGATTTCGTGTAAAAATAGTGTCATTTCCTTTGGATTAACGGATCTTTTCACTACGGTCTATTGGGAGGTTTGCGTGGGTATATGTATCCCCAACACCAACACGTAGAATTTGTCACCCAACCAACAAAAATAAATTAATATATAGGGACAAATCACAAACATAACTGAGTGAAGTTTCAGCTCAATCGCTTGTTATGTTCGTACAAGCAACATAAATTAGATAAGTAAGATTTGATTACGGACACAAACAAAGGGACAGGTGAATCTAAATAAAAGCTTGCAAAATACGGAGGTAAGTATAAGCACAGAATACAGTAAGAGTAAACAGAACGGAATCTCCTAAGGTACGCGCAATATGCGTCCCCGTTCCCCGCACCCGCACCTCTCCCCCGGTTCTTGACGGCCAACGTGAGTCATCGAGGCGAAAACGGGGGAGAGGTGCGGGGACGGGGAACGGGGACGCATATTGCGCGTACCTTAGGAGATTCCGGCCTGTGGTATAAGTACAACTTAAACTTATAGTAGTATAACTTTAATTTATCCTGATTTTAGTGCAATATTATTTATTGTAAGTTTTAATGATGCAGAACCCTCAATCAGTTCGTTTCATTCGCGCATGTCTCTTTTATTTGTATCCTCCATCACAAGTTGGCGATAGTCGCTCGCAAATTAATTTTTATCGATAATTGGTCGTTAAAGTTAATGAACACGATTACAGAGTGTTTGATTAATGATGCAGACGTATACAGCGTGTTTTGTAACAAGTTAATTTTGAATTAAGGCCGTACTTGAATTTTCCGGGGTCCAGTGCTGCCCCCATTTAAAATAAATCATTTCAAGGGAAACGGAGATATCATTTAAAATTTTGCTACTACCAAGCCCTAGATAACCCTCAAAGTATTTTATAAACTACTGTTACAGTTTAAAGTGATAACGTTAAGCTTTACCAAAATTGGTAGTTTGTCGCAAGTGTACGCACATTTGCGACAAACTACCACTTTTGGAAAATGTGCATAGTAAAGCTAAACGTTTTCATTATAAACTGTAAACAGTAGTTCATAAAATACTTTGAAGGGTTATCTAGGGTTTGGTAGTAGCAAAATTTTAAATGATATCTCCGTTTCCCTTGAAATGACTTATTTTAAATGGGGGCAGCACTGGACCCCGGAATATTCAGGTATGGCCGTAATGAAATGATTCCAGGAAAGGAAATCATTGTGAGGAAACCTGCACACTAGCACAGAAGACAGTAAGAGTAAACAGAACGGAATCTCCTAAGGTACGCGCAATATTATTTATTTAATGGTACAAAAGGTGAACTTAACGCTAATGCATTCTCTACCAGTCAACCTTTAGGAAAAACAGAAATTATTTAATTGCGATATGCGCTTTAAAGATGTACTTAATAATTTACTATTTACAAGTATACTTAAATACATTTATATAATACACTTAATACATATAAATACTTATATAAATATACATATATATATAGTATTTAATAAGTTAATAGTGATCATGAATAAATTAATCCTAAATTGAATTTCAAAAATCTACTTTCACTTTAACTAAAAGAAAAATTCTGAAATTTGACTTTCACTTTGGTAAACAAAAAAAAAAATGGTAATAAATTCACTGCTTTATCGCTCATAAGTCATGACACAGTCAAAGTGTTCGTTGCCGCCATCGTTTTATTATATTTCAACAAACTAAGACATTTTTATTGACACAGTAACGTAAACTAATAACACGACTAATTAAAAGTCACAATTTAGTTACGTTGCTCTTCTGTAACTCGTAGTCAAATTCATGTAACAAGTAAATTCTACAAATAGGAGATTATTTCACGTATTTTAAAATAAAACCTCTAGTTATATCTTCTTTGTCGCGTAACTACTTACTTTAAAAACGAAAATATTAATATATATGGAAGAGATTTGTTATGAAATAAGCAGTACTTATGTACTCTATTTTCTTACTTCGTACGTTCCTTTGTTTGTATGTTGTGTACATGAATTTTGTAAATAAATAAATGACGTTTTGGTTTTTATCTTATAATCAGTCCTATCCTATTCAGTCAAGTGTAAGGCTGCCCACCCACATCCGATAATCGAAGGCCGATTTTTTGTAGGAAAAAAATAGAACGTACCGGGTGCAGTGCAACGCACACGTCCCTGCAAAAAGTAGGTCAGAAGTTCCTACAAAAAAATAGGACTATCGGTCCTACAGAAAGTCTGACGTAGCCCTAAAAGTTTATTGAACCTTTGACTATCAAAATAAGACTGTGTAGAGATTTCACAGAGGCCATAATATTTTATATATTGAAGTAAAATTTTCTTTAGCGGCGTTGTGCACTTTTTTTGTAATGGGTAAAAAATGTTAAACTCGAAATAATTTACTATTTACAAGTATACTTAAATACATTTATATAATACACTTAATACATATAAATACTTATATAAATATACACATATATATATATATACATAAATAAATAAATATATAGGAACAAATCACACTGATTGGGCTAGCCCCAAAGTAAGTTCGAGACTTGTGTTATGGGATACTAACTCAACGATACTATATTTTATAACAAATACATATATAGATAAACATCCAAGACCCAGGCCAATCTGAAAAAGATCATTTTCCATCTTGACCTGACCAAGGATCGAACCCGGGACCTCCAGTGTGGCGGACTGGCGTGTTAACCACTACACCACGGAGGTCGTCATATATATATATAAATAACGCATATTGCGCGGTACCTTAGGAGATTCCGTTCTGTATACTCTTACTCTTCTGTGACACTAGTTCACTAGTGCGTAATAATGACTGTTGTCCCTAGTTTATTTTATATAGTTATTGAGCTAGGTTAGATGCGTAAAACCTGATAACAGTGTTAGCAATTAACACCACTTGATAAGAGAAGATTAAGCTATATTTACTTGTTTAAATAGCATGTTATTGATTATGGTAAGCAATAAACGTACGCTTTTCAGCCACGGGTCCAAGGGGACCGAACTATTGCCAGGAAGGGAACAATTTGGTTTGGGCTATGTGGATGAGATGTTAGTGGACCGAATAGCTGGGTTATGGAGTGAGACGCGGATATCTACCTAAAAACCACTCACAACAATTTTAGCCTGGTAGATGGTGACTTGCTGCTCGTTGGCTACTATTATTATATTATTATTTTTATGTATATTTTTTATTATAATAATGAGGATAAGGAACTTTTTCAGTACCCATTGTACTTTATTTTATTTGTTAGAAAGATTATCGACTACAACAACCATAGCACTACATTTTAAAATAATGATGTGATTTAAAAATCTCTACTTATAACAGTTACATAAGCCATGAAAGAGCTGATATGTTAGCGACATTTTAACAACTTATTGATAAGTACAACATATGTACATACGGTTAATTAGATACCTGTGCCACCGCGCGCGCCACAGGTATCAGATTAACAGTCTGTACTATGACACAATGTTGTATTTTTATTTATTTATTTAACTTCATTACAATAAATGTAAATGGCGGACGTAAGGCCAGAGGCCTTTTCTACCAGTCAACCAACAGGTGATGCAGAGAGAGTAATCTTAAATATCCCCTAACTAACCCCAAAGGGTTAGTACAACATAAACTAAAAAAAAACAGAACTGGAAAACTTATTATTCAATATATCAAATATATATACACATATATATAGATATATATCTCGGATAAATGTACACTGAAATATACATAAATAATTATAAAAAATAAAAATAAAAAACTATACACATACATAAACTACATATATACTACATAAATAGCCACTGACAGTTTTCGTAGATGATGTGCACGCACTGCTCTCTTAAACGCAATACGGTTGTAATGGGATATGTCTTTTTAAGAGGTGAAATGAACACACCCCCAGATCACTCGTATCTTTATGGCTAATAAGAAAACCACTTATGTTAGGCACGTGGGCCTAAAAAACATATATATATATATATATTAATATATATAGGGACAAATGACACTGATTAAGCTAGCCTCAAAGTAAGTTTTAAACTTGTGTTATGAGATACTAACTCAACGATACAATATTTTATGATAAATACATAGATAAACACCCAAGATCCAGGACAATTTAAAAAAGGCCATTTCCCAACTTGCCCTGGCTGGGGATCGAACCCAGAACCTCCGGATTAGCAGTCTAGCGTGTTAAGCATTACGCCACGGAGGTCGTCTAGGCCTAAAGCTATGAGTTTGTAAATCTTCCAAGTTACTCCTAAATAACTTAGTAGCTTTACTGGGACAATGTCACAATTTAGAGTCAAGGGATTGAAACGTGCATTTTCACTAGCTATCGGCTCAGTAGAAAGCGGGTATAATTATAATATTTAATATCAAATTACATATTTACGACTACATATAAAACTTTTATGATAGTCTACCATCATTTTTGTGAGTTTTGTGTATTTCATGTTATAACATTATAGCGATTTTTTTTTCTCAGCCTCGATATATCGTATACTTTGTCTACTAGTCAACCATCTTTTTTGTTATTATTGCAGGCAGCCGGTCATAATACCAAAGCAAAATCTTTTTGTAGGTAGATCTCGAATAATAATTGACAATTTAAATTACAAAAGGGTTCATTTAACCGGACAATTTGTAGAAAACGTGGAATTTTTCTTTGAGGACTTTCAAGGGATGTGTGGGGTGACGAAGATTGATAACATTAGTAATGAATATAAAAGTTTAAAGGAAGCGAAACTAGAAAACGACGATTCTAACAAATAAACAAAACGATTCTAGAAAAGTTAAAAAGCCACCGTTTAATATGGTAGGGCCATGTCAAGAGGCGGGATGCCGAACTTCTGGCTAATAAAATGGTTAACTTAAATTTGGATGGGTGACCTAGAAAGACGTGGGGGAAGGTGTAAAACGGGTCATGAAGGAGAAGGGGGTTAGTACGGTAACAGTAAATGATAGAAAACCTACAGAGCCGACCCCAAATACGAAGAAGGCGAAGTAGTTGATGATGAGGACCTTCAATAAATAATATTTTTTTTATTAAAACATGACCCATATTGATTATCAATGAAATAATATAGGGGTTAACAATATCTTTAGTTCGCAGTTCGGGCGAACTACTTATAAATAATTATGCCATATTTAATATCAGTCAAATACATATTTAAAACGCTTGCGCTTGTGCCTTAAGGGCTACCCCTGAATTAAAGTAGGTTTGCCGCCTCGCAGTGTAAGTTTTCTACATAAATATGTATTAACTTCTATTTGACTATAGAAGAAATACGACTATATTTAAACACCTGTCTAATTTAAAGAGATTTAGTAAATATCGTATCCGTGTTATCATTTTCTATAATACGAGTAATAATTCTAAATTTAGTTAACACTTTGTAAGTTGAGTCATAGTGGGTGTCGAAGTTATCTATTTCGCATTAAAGTTTTTAGATAAAAACCAACAAATCAATTTATCGTCGCCATCCTCATCACTATACGTCGAAGAATATGTATGGTCATTTTATGCCGTGGAAATTAATGGCAGTGATTATTCATAAAATAAGTAAGTAATTACTTATCAAATAAACCGGCCAAGTGCGAGTTAAACTCGCGTGGAGAGGGTTCCGTACAATTGATTGAATTTTTTCAAAGTTTTAGGCTCAGTAGTTTCGGAGATCAGGTGAGGGGATGGTCAATTTTCGTCTTCTTTCATGAATAAAATCAAAACTTTTTATTTTACAAGAATAAAAAAATATGTTTGAGATCCTCATAACGAGCCCTTTCATTTGATATATGACACAGTAAGGTTTGCAAAACTTTCTTTTTAATTTCCTAGTTTGTCCCCCGAAAATGACCCTTAATTTAAAATAATATTTATTTACTTTGCACATAAAATAAAGACGATCGGGTTAAGGGTTTGCCCTGTAGCCTCACCTTTTTGAAATAATTCCTGAAGTCAGTACGGCATATTTTTCGAATTCCGTAGATTCATGCATTTTCAATGTGATCGATAATCGTGTGACGCACGAAATCTGTGATTTATTTTTACTTTGTTATTGTTTACGCAAATGGCAACCCCACTGCAGTGGAGCCCCCTGACGGAAGAACCTCGCATCCATCCGCCCATCTTTATCACGTGACGGGCGGTTAGTGACGTTCAACCAATAAGCTTGATCAAATTCGTTCCCACCACCTCTATCCCTGACGCATGTAAAAATTCAAAATCCAGCGAATATACTCGTCATCAAACCTCCCATCAGACAACTGCATTTTCACTTATCTCAAATTCACCACCATTAACGGCAGATCAAAAAACATCAAAAAGTATCTACACGCGCCGATACCGTTATAATAAGACGGGCCTGATTTTTTTTCGATATTGGTCTTGCCTCTCCTGCAAGAAATCCTTGAAAATTTATTCTAATTGATGAGCTATAGTCGCTTGTCGAGTAAATAAATAAAAAGACTGATACTGATTGAGCTAGCCCCAAAGTAAGTTTTTAAGTTGTGCTAACGGATACCATCTTAGCACACACAATACATACTATCACGTCTTTATAGGGTATGGGGCAGACAGAACATTTTGGGTCTTGCGGCTCTATCAGACAGAGCCCAGGGCCGCAATGACCCAAATGCCACTTTTAGCGTGATGGTGGGCGAGATGGGAAAAGGAATAATGTTGATGAATGATGAATAAACCAATAGTGATGGGTTGCTAGTCACCTATTAATTGATTGACTTTTACGATCTGCGAGGGAAGAAAAGCAAGCAGGTGATGCATTCTAAGTTTTTTATTTTTTCAGATCAGCATCTAAACGATACTATATTTCATAATAAATAATACAGTTATAGACAATTTGAAATAGGCTTTTTTGGGTTCCGTAGTCCACAAGTTTCGTTATGTCCGTATGTCTGTCCGTTCGGGCTCGTACTCCGCCGCTACTGCACCAATTGTCACGAAAATTGGTGGAGAGATAGATATTAAAGTTCATGAAAAAATGATTTTTTTTTCAGTCTCCCTCCCACACAATGAAAAGTGAAATTAAAAAAATTAAATTGGACTAATCGTTTAAAAGGTCTTTAAAATGCAACAAAAATTGCTTTGAAACTATGTAGATCAAACCCCCCAGTCTTGAGATAATCTAATACAAAGTTAAAATTTGAGGTGTCCCCCCACCGTAACTTTTGAAATATTTCTAAAATAATTCTGAATAAAATGTGGTTTATACCTCAAAGTATGTACTTTCAATTAAAACTATAGCGGTCTCGGTATCATAGATAGTTATTTTTTAATACGTCATAAACCGTAAACCGCAATTTACCTTTAGAACTTTTAAATTTAGTTACTTGCTGCTACGGAACCCTTCATGAGCGAGTCCGACTCGCTTTTAGCCGCCTTTTTAGTTTTTTTCCAAATTGCCGTGGCTGGTAATCAAACCCAGAACCTCCAAGTGGCGGACTAGCGTGGTAATATACGCCATTTACATCTTAGTGCAAAGAACGCTGTCTGCGTTTCCTTCCTGAATAACAATTATTCAACAAACAAACAGCCAGCTTTCTTGTCGTTAGATAAGGCAATCAAGCACGGCTTGCCTTATCTAACCGTGATATTGTATTCATAAAGGAATTCCAATTCAGTGCACTGACAGCCTAACTGGACCCGTAATATAAATGTCAGTGACTACCTTCGAAGTGAGGTCTCCATCGTACGAATGGCTTTGTTTGCCAAGTATGGGAGCCAGCCTTGTTAGCTCAGAACAAATCTACAGGAGAAAGCATTGACGTAGAATAGAATATATAGACCTGCTAACTCAAACATTGGTCCCTGTTCTATTTTTGAATATATGGCAGCGTGAATATATCATACGTATTTAGTTTTAAAATTATCTGTAACCTCGTCAAATCACCTAGGTTAGGTAGCGGACCCAAGGCTCTAAAGCGTAACCGCTGAGGATGCAACCGGGAATACGCTTGGATTTATTTATTTATTTAACTTTATTACAAATATAATTGGCGGACATAAAGCCAAACATACTTTATCTATCAGTCAACCTACTGGTGATGCCGAGAAAAGAATACTTTATTAGGAATTATAGGAAAAAATCGGATAAGGATGATTTAATTTTAAATAATGAAATCTGGTTACTTATCGATGAGGAGCTTGGTGGCCCGGTACGTATTGCTAGCGTTTTCTGAAGTTAAGCAACCCCGGGCGTGGTCTGTACTTGGATGGGACCACAAGTGGTACAAAAATTTCTCGAGCTCCTCCGTGCTTCGGAAGGCACGTAAAAGCTGTTGGTCCCGGCTGTCATTGTATGGCAGTCGTCCAGCTATATCAGATGCCTTAAGGCAGCTTGAAAAATCTGACACCAGTGTTGGCCACTTACATACACGAAAAACAAACAAACAAACAAACCGATGAAAAGTTATTAATTTACACTTTGCCGTTTTTTGAATTATTCTTACAGTATTTTAACACACTCCAAGGCATTTTTAATTATGTCCATGTTTTCGCTTTTAAACTGTCGAAAGTACTAGGCGTATAAGAGCTAGCTAGCGACTAAGTGAAGTTTATGGAGATAGCTACAATTGAACGGGACAAAACAGTGATATGTGGTGTCTCCTCTAGTTATAGATAATAACTCCTTGGGAGAAAGCGACTTTGTAAGGTTATGGGGAGACAGGAAACAATTGCCACTTTGTAATCTAACTAGCTTCTGAACGCGTCTCTGTCCGCATAAAATATAGGATTTTATTACGAAATATAGATAAACCATTTATTTTGTACAGCTGTCACGCACATTATACATTACAAAAGAAATAACATTTAACATTAACATTCTTAGCCTAATTTCAAGCAAATGTATGCCACAATAGCACAAATGGGCTACGGCTCAGCACAAAGTTGCTCACAAGGAGCAATCGCTGATTTTCAGCTGTCACCTATCCTGAGATGACACGAATAGGTGCAATAAAAATGAAATTATTAACAATAACATAATACGTAGAAAAAAATAATATGCTGTTATGCTATGAAATATGAGTTTATCTCTCCATAAAAAATCGGATCAGATGATCAGTCACTTGGAAGACTAAAATATTTAATTGATTTATACAGCACTAAAACAATATCCAAATAAAGAATATGTTATGAAAAATTTCTCCACGAGTGAAGTGCCCCGGAGACGATCATTCGCAATTGTCAATTTTTACGTCATTGAAGGACCAAATGATCGTCTACAGAGGCAATTGATGCCATTGTCAATTGCAACTACGTGATTGAAGGCGAATGACAGAAGTTTTGATTGAAGCCCATTGACAACGGCGAATGACGCGACATTGTCTTGTTGTGCGATTGACAATCGTTTGGTCACTCGCTCACTAGTCTAGAATATGGCGGACATACCGCGAGCAATTGACGCATCGAAAAACTTTATAATTCTCATCTTCAATTGAAACGGTCAATCACGTAAAGTGCCCCGGAGATGATCAATCGCAATTGACAATATTTATGTGATTGAAAGAACAAATGATCGTCTACAGAGGCATTGATGCCATTGTCAATTGCAACTACGTGATTGAAGGTGAATGACAGAAGTTTTGATTGAAGCACATTGACAATCGCGATTGACGCGACCAATTGAACGTCTTATTGTGCGATTGATAATCGTTTGGTCATTCGCTTCCTACTACTCTCTAGTTTAGAAACATGGCGGACATGCCGCAACCAGAAAACAAATGAGGGCGAGTATTTGTCGCATCGAAAAACTCCATCATTCGCACCTTCAATTGAAACGGTCCATCACGTAACGATTAACGATCGTCTCCGGGGCACTCCGTGGCACGAGATTCAAACTCGCGCAAATCACATCTGTCAGGTACTGTGAGGGCAGTTAGATTCACTGTTCTCATTCTTTTATTCCACCTTCACGCCTATCATCACGCGCCCTTTGGGTCCGGCCCCAGACTTTGTCTACTCCGTTAGAAAAAAAAGTGTTATTAATCTGTATTAGTTAAAATAATTTCAATATTTTTCTCCTTCTTTAATTTAAGAGCTTGCTCTGCTCGGTGGAGTTAAGTGGAGATGCCTCCATTCCTCTATTCTCTCTGACATCTTTTTAATGTCTTGGTAGGACCTTAGTCCTAACCCTTCCTTAATTTGTTGGAAAAACTTCATCCTTGGTCTTCGCCTTCCTCGTCTCCCTTTTATTGTTCCTTCTACTATTCTGAATATTTTTAAGTAAACATATATTTTTTTGAGTTACTAAAAACCAGTTATAATTAGGTGTTGGTTCCTTTGTAACTCGTCACGCCAAATATTCCTTAAACACCAACACTGCAGGTACACAGCAAATACAACATTTCGACTTTCCCACTGTTGTTGTTGGGCAAACAGCCTCCCACGATTGAGGTGCCGCTTGTGAAATTTTATGTACTTTTGTTAAACAAATGCTTAATCATGATTATCATACATTTCAGTAATCTGACAATTACTAGAGTAACGTCGTGATATAAATTCATTCATGATCGTCATCCGAGCGTAGACAAAGTGAATGCGCTGACCTCCGCAACCCAAGGGGCAGACTAGAACCAAATCCTGGGATAGGTTTAAACAAACGCTAGATGGCGTTTGGGACCCACAGCTTTACGTGCCTTCCGAAGCATGGAATAATCTTTCTTTTCAAATAATCAGGTGATTCAAGCCTGCAATATCCTAACCAGACTGGAAACAAACTTCACAAAGTATGCTTCCCAGTGGGATTTGAACCCATCCTCCAGATCACAAGGCAAACGCCTTGCCTTCTGGACCACGGAGGCAGTCCATCGTGATATAAATTATTGCCAAATTAGCTTTTTGAAAAAAAAAACATTTTACCGTACAAGTTTTTATTGTGAGGTATTTAACTTTTGTATATCTGTAAATATGTAAATTATTTTAACTTTCTTTTATATACAGAAACATTCAGTGAGGTTCTGTTATTTATTGTGAGGTCTAAAAACTTTCTTGCTGTACAAACTTTTTTTGACTATTAGTCAAAAAACAATTCCAATGTCCCACAGTAACTGGTCGCAACAAGTTTAGTTGTCCATTTGTACATAACAACCACGCAAATTGCAAATGTTTGTCCACATATTAATAATGTTGGCAGACTTTGAGCCAATCTTTGCAAGAGATTCATAAGTTTACTTTAATTTTCCGGGGACCAGTGCTGCCCCCATTTTAAATAAATAATTTCAAAGAAAACGGAAACATCATTTAAAATTTTGCAACCACCAAGTCCTAGATAACCCTTAAGTAACTCCAAAGTATTTTATGAACTACTGTTTAAAGTTTATAATAAGAACATTTAGGTTTTTTACGCACATTTGCCAAAAGTGGCCGTTTTTCGCAAATGTGCGTAGTAAAACTTAACGTTCTCACTTTAAACTGTAAACAGTAATTCATAAAATACTTTAAAGGGTTATCTAGGACTTGGTAGTAGCAAAATTTTAAATGATGTCTCCGTTTTATATGCAATGATTTATTTAAAATGGGGGCAGCACTGGACCCCGGAAAATTTAGGTGCGGCCTTAAAAGTTTGATTAGAAAATATTAGTACTCATTTACATGAGTAGATGTATTCGTTTTTATAAGTGCCGGCCCTTAAAGCGTCTTAAGGCTGCTGTAAGGAAAAATAAATGTTTTTAGTATGCAAAAGCTTGAGGACGCATATGGATTTTTCTATTATTGCTTGCCATTAAGAGTTCGATAGCTCAATATGAGTGCGGATTACTAGCGCTCGTTACATGTTTGGTAGCTCGTACACGTATTTTGGAACTTCGCATCAAAATATCTCGAGCTTTTCCGACCTCCAGAAGGCACGTTAAACTGTTGTCGGATATTTAGCTTGAAAAATCTTACACCATTTTTAGTAACATTACACACGAAAAACAAAGAAAAACAAGTAATTATAAAAAAAACCGACGGCCTGAAAAGTCTGAAATCTTAATAAATGCACGAAAAGGATACAACAGCAGTATGCCTAGGATGCATGGATGTAACCTACAAACTTAGATAAGCAAGACTACGAGTATATATTATGTTGTTTTTTAGCATTTTTCATTCCAAATTCCAATTCAAGACATTTGGCGCCTAAAACCTATGATTTTTTTAATTTTTGATGTACTCAATGACATCTGACAATTAAGATGAATCTAACAACACCTCTCAAGCATGAGCTTGGATATTGATCCATCGAGCCGGTTAGGCTGCCAAGCATATAAATCTTATGAGATTAGTGCCTTTGCATACAACATTATTTTATTTTATGTATTCTCTGTATACATTTTTCGTGTACATACATTGGTAAATAAATAAATAGACATGAGTACACTCGAACAACATAACTTCTTCCTCGGCTCTACTTTTTTGGGTTCTGCACACAAAGGGTGCAAACGGGACCCTATTACTGAGCTGTCTGTCCGTCTGTCAGAGGGCTCTATCTCTTGAACCGTAATAGCCAGACACTTGAAATTTTCACCGCTTATGTATTACTGTGGCCGAATAAGATAAAGTTAAAAATTAAAGGGGGTCGTCATACAAGAAACGTGTTTTGTCAGCGTTTGAAAACATTCTACTGAAATACGGAACCCTTCATGCACGAGTTCGACTCGCACTTCTCGGTTTATTTCTTTCCTTGATAGTGGCGATCAAACTTAGTCGAAGCTTATTTTGCCAGTGTCCAGTAAACCATTGGCGTCGTGCGTGAAATCAAAGGTAAGTGTTAGCCTTTGATTGCTTCTGATGACAAATCTATACCAGTCCACTGTTTTTCTTAGCCGATGGAGTGACGGACTACGCCTGATGACGCCCACCAGTCCGCAAAACAAATATCACTACAGCTGTACTATGACTGTCCACTTTACTTTAATAAATTTCTTTGTTCATGAGCATGATCATTTATAGAACCAAACATGTCCAGTTTCATATTATAAAAATTTGCAAAATAATTTAAAGCAAACCCCAACCGAACCCATTCACTTCCCGCCAAAAACTCCACATATGCACAATTTTATTGCACATTGCACAAGTCGAGTAAAATTTGGTTAACAAAGAGTTTGGTCAACCACGAGCTTTAGAATGCAGTTTCTCGATCGAATGGTGATAGAAGTTTGGCCACTGAATCGTGATACTGAGTCTCAGTACTGAGTTTTTATTTTTAAATTTGAAATATGTAGACATGGCAATCCTTTGTCAATTAGGAATAAGCAGTCTTGATAGTATGGATGTGGACTAAAAAAATCTTTTAACCTCATCAGGTAGATTATTAAAAATATTGTATTCGTATTTATTATTTTTTCTGATTAGCAAATAATTACAAAGATACATCGCATTTAGATTCCACATGAGGTCACGATCAAGTACGATTTTCACTTGACGGTGACGTCAATCACCCCCACTCCGAAACTTCGACGCGTTGTATCTTTGTGAATTTACACTACTTTGATAAACCGAAAAATATTTTTTGATAATCTGACGGACTAATTAAAATACAATTTTCGGACCCAGTCGAATACTAATTTACTTATTAACATAAAAAGAAACAACAGTTCTGTTTGTTTAGTACCCATCATACTACTCTGTCAAGAAAGAACCGGGAAATGATCAATAATACACAAAATGTTAATTCTTCATCCAAATTTATTTATCACCTTCAAAGTATGCTCCTTCAGAAGCGATACACTTACGCGAACGAATAATCCAAACATCAAAACATTTTTTAAACGCTTATTCCGGAATTGAGTACAGTTCTCGCCGCGAATTGTCCTTAGCTACTCTTGTGCGATTGAGTTTCTGGTGAAAATTCAGGTCTTTTGGGAGTTTTGGGACTAGCCGAGCGACAACATGTTTCATACCCAAGTGATTATTTAAAACGGTACGGAGATACGATCGATTCGTGAGATACAGAAAGTTAGATGGCTATCTCTCTCAATGTTGAATAAGGATTTTCAGTTACTATTCTGTTCTGAGCTGACTATTTTCCTCTAGTTGTAAACTCCTCACAGTGTTAGTAATGTCACTCATGCTGCTATTGTCATCAGCTTTATCTCTCATTCTCTCTGAAATGAAAAACACATGCAAAACAAATAAAATACTTATATATTTCCAAATACAATCGGAACATAACCTCTATCGTAAAAAAAAACCACTGTTTCAAAGTAACGCCAATAATAAAACCGCAATTTAACAAATAATATTTTAAATCCAATGAAATATGACTTCTGTAAATAAATAACTATAGAATGTGTTATTGTACTTCTAATGAGTTTGTATTCAAGACTACTCTATGACCGAACCTCGTTGCGTGTTGCCTTGACGACTGTTTTGTTGATATTGTAACTTGTGAATCTATTAAAATATTTATTGAATATATGTAAAATGTGTATTTAACACTGAGATTTAACACAAACTGTATGTACAAACTATTCACCAAATATCAAAATCATTGCAGTGCACTAACCTGTCACAGCCGGTATTTCATGGAAATATCGTTCTTTCTCGTGATTGCAAAAGCTAGTTCTTCCCGTTTCGCTTTAAACTTACACACCATTGTATAAATTAACTTCCTCGCTGAACTTTTGATAGGTTTCGACATTATAACACAGGATAACCGTTTATTATTCCAAAAAAATATACAATGTGACAGCCGATGTACTATGGTTTGACAAGTGTTGTGTATTGCCATATAAAGAATTCTGTTTCAAGGTCAATATCACGATTCGGTGGCCAGACGAAGCAGCACCTGTTTTATTTGCCCACCCGAACGATTGACGTATCCGTCAGAATGCCAATACGTCAGTCTGTCAGTCACTGCAGTGGAAGCGTGAGTGGTAGGAAATGGTTTTTATACCATTCGTATTGTCCAGTTTAAAAATGAATAAAACATGTGACATATAATCTAAAACCATTGACATAGAATATAAAGACCGCTATCTTAAACATTGACCCCTGTTCTATTTTTGAATATATGGCGGCATGAATTTTATCATACGTATTTAATTTTCAAACAATGAAATATGGTTACTTACCGATGGAAAGTTATTTCTTTATACTTTGCCGTGTTCCTTGAATTATTCTTACCGTATTGTATCACACACCATAGCACTTATAACTATTTTTACCAGGTTTTCGTATGGTTTTTGCTTATAATCTGTCGAAAGTTCTTGGCGTATAGGAGCTAGCAAGCGATTAAGTGAAGTTTATGGAGTTTTGATTTAGACTAGTTTTACATAATAACTTTTTGTTTAAAACCTGTTAGCCATAGATACAAGCGGAATGCCTATTTAATACCATGTTTTGTTTCTTGTAGAGCTTGTAAGGTGAAGAAATAAACGGGCAAGTGCGAGTCGGACTCGTACATGAAGGGTTCCGTACCACCGTACAATGTTTAAAACGCTGAAGAAACACGTTTCTTGTATGACGACCCCCTTTAATTTTTAACTTTTTCTTAGTTTTAGTATTTGTTGTTATAGCAGTCATAACTATACATAATCTGTGTAAATTTCAAGTATCTAGTTAATGCCATTGTAAAGATCGAGTTCAAAACGCTGAAAAAAACACGTTTTTTGTATGACGACCCCCTTTTTTTAAATTTTAAATTTTTAACTTTTTATTATTTTTAGTATTTGTTGTTATAACAGCCACAGTCATACATAATCGGTGAAAATTTCAAGTGTCTAGCTATTACGGTTCAAGAGATAGAGCCCTGTGACAGATGGACAGACAGCGGAGTCTCAGTAATAGGGTCCCGTTTGCACCCTTAGGATACGAAACCCTAAAAAATTAAAAGAAAACTTTAATCCTTAAATGAAGAATGTCTCAGATTGCAGGAAATAGCCACCCAAGTCGATGGTAAGGGTGTCGAGTATATGATTGCTGGCTTTCTTTATCACCTATATCATAAATTTATTCCTTCTCTTGGTCAGGAAGTGGCATTATATAGCGAGTATAAAACGCCGCTTGCGGGCCGGGATGGCGTTTTTGTTACAGATTTTAATCCAGGCCCAATCGCTGCCATCATATGAGAATGTACCCAAGATATTTATAAGTATATAGGTATACAGTTCAATATGTTATCCATATCAACTTACCTATAGGCCTATAGGCACAGGCTAAGACGCTTTATCTGAAAAAAATTCACACAACCATAATAGATAAAAAGTACACATGCGTCAGTGTGTGAGTACGTGGGGGGGGGGGTACCGAAGATCGATTATATGACAATATTATTATGACGAGAAACTAATCTAATAATGGAGCCAGAAAGTGGCTGTAGGAACCCTGTAATAAAACGACGGAACCCCATCGAGTTTGGGCTCATTAAATTTGCCTTGATAAGTTCTTAGGCCTTAGAATAAAATCTTGTACAAAAAAATGTTTATGTAAAACTTATTTGAGATCTTTTTATATCACACTGAGTTGCGAAGGACTAGAGTTGCTACCCGTGTGGTTCCGGGTTAGAATAGGACCATTCCTAAGGACTAAGCACAAACATCTCGTGCTACAATTGATGCTCTCAAGGAGGGTCAGGGTCAACGTCGGGCGGCGGCCGGTCGTAAAACTATAGCCAATCATTCAACTGTTCCGGCCATTTCTTCTCCATTTCGCAAGGCCTTTGGCATCCTTGGGTGACCATTGACATGCATGTTATATTTGGAGAAGAAAAAGCGAAAAAGCGCACCACGGGCTCCGAAGCAGCACATCTAAGGATGCAACCGGGAACGCACTTAAACGAAGAAGACTGAGTTGCGAAGGACATTAAGATACGAAATATCAAGGGAGGGGTGATTGAGCTTACGTTCTGTACATTATTACTAATATTAATCTCTACTGTATAGGACTAAACTTGAATACGAATTTATATATTAATGCAACCATTGACTAAGCGCCTTTGACCTGAATTTAGAAATACAAATTGAACCATGAAACGGTAACAAATGTAACAATTGAAATAATTAATGCACTATTATAATCAATTGGGTGAATAATGTAGTGAGTCACTTCTGTCTGACACATTAGTGCTTAAGGACTGTATGCACAAAGCCACGTGGTCGGATTTGGCTCTGAAATATGCAAAATTTTCCCGCTAGGGGGATAAAAATGTCAAGATGAAGTCACATAGAGTTAATAATGTGTAAACGGGACAATAGATGTAGGTAATCATAAATTGTAACGTAGAATTAGTATACAGCTTACTTTTTTCTTTTCGTCAAGACTTCCAGTCCGTGATACTTATTAAAATTTTCAAATCAATCAAATCAAAGAATTATTTTGTTTGAATTATTATTTCTGAATTAAGGCCTTGGCAGACGTCATTATAATGTACCTAACACTTTAGTAGACAGGCTATCAGTAGAAAAAGGCTAAAGTCGAAAATACAGTAGTGTGCGTGAATGCAAGACGTTTATTTAAAAAGCAAGTTTAAATATATGTGAAATTCATATAGCACTTTCTAAAAAATCCAAGTTATAGTTATTCGAATCTTGCGTAAAATTTATTACTTTTTCAATTTATTAGTCGACCTCCGTCGCGATTCCTTAACACGCTAGTCCGTCACTCGGAGGTTCTGGGTTCGATTCCCAGCCAGGGCAAGTTGGTAAATGGCCTTTTTTAATTTATCCTGGTTCTTGGGTGTTTGTTTTATCCCATCAAAAATATAAATGTAAAAATGCCAAGTTCAAATTCCGACAAAACATTGAAATCCGACAAGATTGAAATAGCTGCCAAGTTATGTAGGTAGAGAAAACTGAAATTTATTCATAAGAATCTCAACATTTGACTTGGACAACATTAAAATTGAAAGCACGGTCACCCATCGTAACTGTGACCAAGCTAGAAGTTGCTTAACCTGTAAAAGCACGGTCATTCATCCATCAATTTTTGAATTTATCGTATGCGAAGTGGAGCGAAATATTTGCACAAGTGGTTTTGATTACTCGTATTTTGAAATTTGTTAAAGCGCAAATGACAAAGACCCCTTAGAATAGAGAATCTGTTTAGTTTCACGCAGCTTTTTAGGGTTCCGTAGTAAACAAGAAACCCTTATAGTTTCGTCATGTCTGTCTGTCTGTCTGTCCCCAGTTTTACTCATAGACTATTAGTACTAGAAAGCTGTAATTGGGCATGGGCATGGATATGTGGTAATAAAAAATTGAAAAAAAAAGGGTGGTGTGAGACGTCGTTGAATAGGTCTTACAAAAATATTGTAAGATTATGAACACCCTTTTTCGTTTTAGAATCCGTTTGTGAAATATTTGGTCTTTGATTGGAAATTTTTGTTACAATTATGTGTCTCTCTGTCAGTTAAACGGTTGTATATGGACACTTAAAAAAATTCACGGCAGTAGTATATAACGTCTCCCTGACTAATACTAATTTAAGGTGGATTCAGTTCATGATACTGAACAACTTTTTCTAAGGAACACATAATTAAATATGAAAAGAAAATGTTTGCTTTCCATTCGACCTCCGTGGCGTAATTGTTAACACGCTAGACCGCTAATCCGGAGGTTCTGGGTTCGAGCCCCAGCCAGGGCAAGTTAGAAAATGGTCTTTTTAAAATTTTCCTGGGTCTTGGGTGTTTATCTATGTATGTATTTATCACAAAATATAGTATCATTGAGTTAGTATCCCATAATACAAGTTTAAAACTTACTTTGGGGCTAGCTTAATTAGTGTGATTTGTCCTTACGTATTCCATACATATATTACATAAATATTACATTTTGCCAAATCTTGTGTGTAAGAGATCAAAAATAATTTTTGTATTTCGTTTGTTCATTGGTGAAAGTTGTTCAGTATCATGGACTGAATTCAGACCTAAAGTTAGGCAGTTGTAAGTTACATAAAACAAGTAGGTACTGACTACGGAACCCTACACTGCACGTGGCCCGTCACGGCACGTGGCCGGTTTATTTTGGTTAAGTTTAAATTTTAGGGAACCATAGACAAATTTATGATATTTCTGCGTAAATCAATATTACTTATCGCTGACAGGACGTTCTCTAAAATACAATCAAATAGTATTTTACGCAAGCGGTGACTTGGAAAACTACACGTTTTGTGTTCCACTGACAGAAAAATATATTTAAAAATATATATTTAAAAATTTCTAAAAAAGTTCTTTCATTTGATATGTCACACTATTTTGTTATCAAAACTTTTTTTAATGTCTAATTTACCCACCATAAGTGGCCCCCTTTTTTAAATTTCATTTATTTACGTTATACGTCTATCTTTGGGTCACTAAGTTACATAAGTGTAGGTACTAAATCTGAACTAAATCATTCTAATAGTTTCGTAGCAGATTGGCTGTGACTTACGGACAGACAGACAAGCGAAACCCTAAAAACAGTAAAAAAAACCAAAAAAATCGGTTCCTATACAAATTTCCCGGGCGGCTGCACACTTTTGTATGAAAACGCAGTTTTTTTTTTTGTTTTTTGACTGTTATTTTAATATCATTATACTATACTAGCAGTCCACCCCGGCTTCGCCCTTGGTACACACAAAGCCTATGTCACTCGGGGATAGTGTACATTTCCAACAGTGAAAGTTTTTTTTAAATCGGTCCAGTAGTTTTGGAGCCATGCAATGCAAACAAACAAACAACCAAATCTTTCCTCTTTATAATATTAGTATAGATAAATAGCCTACTATAGCCTGCCTGCCTAGCCAAGTATAGATCTAGTATAGCCTGTGGTTCTATATATTACGCATAATGTCAATTCGTATTTTGATATATATTCATGGGGAAAAGTTGTTCAAAATTTGAGACTGAATCACCCCTCAAAATAATTGTAAAACCCTAATTAAACAGCACCATTTATTACAAAAATTATTAATATGATTCCGCGACCCGAGAAAGTTCCAATCCGATTTTCACCCTAATCGCCAATTAAAAGATATAGGTAATAAATCAAACCAAATTATTTTTTTCATTGACTTAATTTTCAATAAAATTTAAAAAAAAATGTGCGATGCCGTATCTGCGATAGCATTACATCTTTACTTGAACGTCAACAAAATGTCAAAACTGTACCATAGTGTAGCAAAAGTATGACATAATTTGGCAGTTTGTACATAGTTTTTTATTGAAATATTTTAGACTGTAATGCAATTTTACGTAATTCGAAAATGGATTTTTTTGAAAAATTCGGCACGGCCTCCTTCCTGAACGCCCGGCGGGCAACTGAATTTGTATGAAAGGAACATGGCCGCCATTTCAGAGAATTCTGTCAAAAACGTTGCAAAACATCCAATTTTTAAAATTATTTTTTTTATTATTGCGTGATTGCATTGTTAGCAAATATTAAGAATAATGTTTCAAAATAGCCTTTATTTTTATAAAATATATGCAATCCCTTGTTAGAATATTTCTTTACGCAGAAAAACAAGCCAGTTTGTAGCAAGATTTTCTAAAATATTTCTTTCAGGTTTCTTTACAATTATCTTACTTTTTCTGAATGAAAATTAAAAAAATACGGTTTTCGTCTACTGGCTAGTCTATTCACCTATAACTAGGTATGTAATTTTCTTAGTGGTCTTTTCTACTTAAGCCATAACTATTGCCCGCGCAAAGTGCGTTTTGCATGTTTTTGGGTAAATTCAATGCTTGTTTTTAGGAAAACTACAAAATATTTTAAAAAATCCTTTTTTTCGTCTACTGTCCCAACTCTTCCTCTATCTATGTGTATACATTATTTGACTTAAATCAAACGCTTTCGTTACAAACTTGTTGCCCGCGCAAACTCAGTTTACATGGTGCCGACCCTTAAGTCTAAGTCAGCTGATAGTATGTATAATGTTGCAGAAAACAATAAATCTTATTGTACTACGCTACGGGTACGATTTATTGTTTTCTGTATTTAAGTATACGGGATATATAACGTGTAACATAATATACTGAAGCTATTTTAAGGCCGAATTCACACCGTGATTACCAAAAATATTTTTCATATTTCGCTATATGTTCTTTAGGGAAAGTTGTTCAGTATCATGGACTTAATCTACTCCTAAAATAGTTTCAATATATTTTGATGGACCCTGTATATGTAGGATGTGAGGTTTGACGCCTCCGTGGTGCAGTGGTCAAGGCGTCTGCCTTGTGATCCGGAGACATGGGTTCAAATCCCACTGGGAAGCATACTTTGTAAAAAGTTGTTTTCAGTCTGGTTAGGATATTGCAGGCTTGAATCACCTGATTATCCGTAAAGAAAGATGATTCCGTGCTTCGGAAGGCACGTAAAGCTGTTGGTCCCGGACGCCATCTAGCGTTTGTACCTATCCTAGGATTGGTTTTGGTTTACCCTGTGGGTGGCGGAGGTCAGACGGCAGTCGCTCTGTGTAAAAAACCAGTAACTTTGTCAAATCACCTAGGTAAGGTAGCGGACCGGGCTCTGAAGCGTTACCGCTGAGGATGCAACCGGGAATACGCTCGGATGGTGATGATGATGATGTAGGATGTGAGGTTTCTCGAAAGAGTTTTTTTCAACCGAGTCAACTGTTTTAAATTGATTAATTATAGGTACTTAATATACGAATTTTTTAAGTCATATAGCTTTAAAAAGTTATCATAAACCTATCGCAGACAGATCCAAAAGGATTAGTAAAATAGTAGGCATATTCTTATATAGGTACTTTTCGTTCAGTCATGTAAATTTCTATATTAACAGAGCCGCGGGCTCAAGATAGTTACGCTGATTATACGGGTGTAAAAGATACAAATCACTCCACCTCTCGACAGAGATAAGGCCTAGGCGTCAATTTATTTGAATTATTATTTCTGTCATTCTAACACGAGAAAGAATGTGGTGGGCACGCCAGTGTAGTAAAATAAGTTTATATGCACGACGGCTGAACGTCGAAATGGGAATACGAATCACTTGTTAACTTTACATAACAGTTAGTTGCCTAACTCTGACATACGATCAAAAAGAATCGTCAATCTATATATGGTGTCAATATTAAACACAGCCAAGCTTCTGGAATTCGAATGTAAAATGTATGAAAGAGGATAAACTTTGAAATAGACATAAAAATCACTTTTTAACTTTGTAAAGATGCTGCATGCCACCCACATCTTGCATCTTGTTTTCATACCTCGTTTCTGCATCTCATCCTGTCCGCTTTTCATAACTTTATTTCATTTCATTCCATTTTCGAGTCATTTACACATCCCTCTTTTATTTTGATTCTTTACACTTCCACCTTTATCCTGAAAACATGTTCATTATTATACATCGAAGGACTTATTATAATATCTGCTTGTTATAAGTTAATTATCTGCCTTTTTAAGTCTCTCTCTCTGTTCTCCACTACAACCTCCTATCTTCTATGTGGGAACTCCCCTGACTGTGCCAGGACAGGTCAAGGTCCCACAACTTTCAAATCAGTTAGCGGCCTAATTCGCGTTGAAGGTTGAGAAGTATAGTCAAATTAACTAATGTGTGTTTAAAATACTATTTTCCAGTCTGTAACTGGCCGCTCTAAATAAAGGGACGTTTTGTTAAGTCACATCTTACGACTCTCTTGAGAGAGAGAGAGAGTTGGTGGCAAATCGTATTCTACCCTGCACTCACTACAGCATAATTTTTATGACCAGTGGTATAAATATTTTAGGTAGGTATTTTGATAATCTTGAAAGGGTAGCTCACTAAAATAGGTAAGGACAAATCACACTGATTGAGCTAGCGCCAAAGTAAGTTCAAACAATTATGCTATATACTATATTGTTTTCTTGTGCTTGACGATTTCTCCAACAGTGTGTCCGTAACCGAATAAGTGTGTTGGTGTAAACGGGCCGATTCCAATGAGAATAGTGCCACATTCACAACGCCTGTTGCAACACACGTGAGCGTTTGCTTTGTGAAGCTACCATACCCACTCCAGCAATGATTAAAATAAGGAGTAAGTCGGCCGTTTTTAAGTATGAGCAAGGGGTCTGTCTGAACACTATCAGTGGCTGAGCATCCCAAATACTAAAGAAGATCAACGCGTTCACTTTGTAAAACTAAACAAATTTAGTTGTGGTAGAGCCACGTTACTGGAAGAACTCAGTTTTACTAGCAGCATGAATGGGTTGGCTCGTCCGGGGAAGTACCACACTCTCACAGAAAATCGACGTCTGATTAGAAAGTACCACAGCTTCTATGCTTCGTTCGGTGAGTGAGAGAGCCGGATCCCCCCCCCCCCCCCTTTCCTCTGGGGAGGGCCTGACAGGCTGGTAACGCCCTTGTTACACCCCTGGTGTTGCAGCGTCCATGGGCAGCGGTGATCACTTAACATCAGGTGACCCGCTTGTTCGTTTGCCGTTCTATAACATAAAAAAAAAAACAAATACAAGAAATAAATCATATTCCTTCAAGAAAAACTTTGGTTGAGCTGACGCTCCTGGGATGTGTGTCGACTTTAGTAGGTATAATAAGCACTCTAAAATATACAGGGTGACTTTTTATCCACCAGCCAAATTTTTGGAGCAAGTTCAGTCCATGATACTGAACTACTTTCTATAAAAAAATGTATTGAAAATAGATAAAATTTCATTGGCTTCCCATCCGACTGCGCAGGCAACAGAGACTTCTATGTTCTCTTTTCTCTATTCTTAAAAATCCCTTTTCTCCGCAATACTTGAAATGTAAGTTTCAATATCTTGCGGACATGCATGATCGGCAACTTCGCTCCAGTAACACGCTCAAGCTTCAAATTCCCTTTTATCGATCTAGCTTCATGTCCAATTCCTTTACTTCTCAAGCTATACGGCTTTGGAATGCATTGCCCGAGGACATCAGACAAATATCTAGTAGACATTTATACAAGAAAAAAGTGCATGATTTCCTTTTTGAATCTTTCAACAATTAGGAGAATTTATCGTTCTTTCTGATTTTCAAATATATATATGTATATGTATGTATATAATATGTTGTATGTATAAATATAGTATTTATTTTATACGATATTGATGTATGATCATTTAAAAGTACTTATTATTTCTGGATTGTTTCTATCTATTTTAGACGCCAACTATTCTATCTGTTTCTCTTCTCCTAAAGGTTGACAGGGAGAGAATGCTTTAGCATTAAGTGTACCTATTGTAGCTTTTGGCTCAATAAAATTAAATAAATAAAATAAAAATTTTTCCTCCTCCCATACAAAATCAGTTAGGCTGAGCGCTGATCTGTATGGGAAGGCGAAGGAATCAATTGACAATATTGCAATAATTATCAATGTCTGATACACAATGATCAATGGTAAGATTGAGTGATGCTGTTTCCGACCCGCTTCGCAACGTGCCGCATGGCCTGGTGTTGCCAGTATATGTAACAAACGTGTTCAAAAATTATTGCTTACAGTTACAAAGACAATGTTATTAGGCCTTACAGTTACAAAGACAATGTTATTAAGTCTTTGACGAGACAAAGACATGAAAAACGATATGTGATTTTGAAGTTATTTATGAATAGCGAAATTCCTCAAGTAAGTGCGGTCGAGTTAGCGAATGGCTAGTGTCTTCGACTCAAAAGTATCACTATGTGCACGACTTGGTTATGAATAACACGGTATGACGTCATCTAAATGATGACGACTTGTAGTACGAACTATGTAACAAATTATTCTAATCTTATCCACGATAAGGTTATATTTTAAAAGTAGCAGTTTTCATACAAACGGCCGGTGCACACTCGGTCTGTGACATACGTACCCTACGGCTCCAAAGTGCCACAGCATAGATTTTAAGCGAAATTTTTTTATCTATTTTTTATTTTATCTTTATATGAAAAATGAAATGAAAATGAAAAATATTTATTTGTAGTATTAAGTTGTGTTACATACAGTGTCGGAGAATCTTATTAAGCATTTATATGCCTGTGGCAGGATTCTCCACTCTTTCGTCTATTTAAGTAGGTAACTTAATAATATTAAGATATGATAGAAATTATTAAACAGTATTATCAAACAAAATTTTTATATTATATTTTATAAAACTTATACCTATAAATAAAACTAAAACAATTTAACTTATATAATTGTGTGTGTGTGTGTGTGTGTTTAGATGTGTATATATACTCATGTGTATTTAGTAAAATAAAGTAATCAAACAAACAAAATATGCCGGCATATATTCAAAAAATGAACAGAGGCCAATGTTTGAGATAGCTGGTCTGTATACTCTTTGTCAATGTTGTAAGCCTTACAGAGGCGATACGTGCCAATTCTTATTTAAAACTGACGATGGTTTGAGCCAATAAAGTCGTTTAGCAGCTACCCACGCCCTCCACGTGCTAATAATGCTACTGTTAGCACTATATTCTACAGCATGAGAGAAATATAGGCATCTCAAATAAAGATGGTACACATCAGTCAAATTTTTCGCACTTTTGATTGAGTAATTCAAACTGAGGCAAATTCTCTCCATCATCTTTGCATGATGTTTTTTTCATTTTTTATTTGAGATTTGAGTAGGTTTGACCTCTATCTAGCCTGATGGGAAGCTAAGATGAGGTCTAAGGTATAACACGCAGACTCAAAAAATGCCTATTCACTCTTGCCTTGCCTTAAAAATCCCTAAATCATATGTATGGGTAAACATCGACGCAGGGAGGGAATTCCACACCTTAACGGTTCGCACAATAAAGGAGGAGGCGAATCGAGAGGTACGATGAGGAGGAATATCAACCACAAATGGGTGGAATGTTTTTTGGAGGATCAACTTTACGAAAAACCTAATAGGATATCGCTTTCTGTGTATCTGTCTGTAAAAGCTTATTTGCTCTAAAAAACCCTTTGAGTTTCTTTATTACACATTTGTAAATGGGTGGTGGCATTGACGTGTTTACAACATAAGCCACTTTTTGAGGCTAAATTATAAAAAAAAAGATGTCGTGTGATAGGTATATTAAATAAAGAGGCTTGTTATAATAATCACAAATTATATTTCCTTTTTACAATTTTAGGATATATATTTTTTAAATTATTTTAGTAAAATCGCTTAGGACTAATGGGATAGAATGGCGCAGGCAAAATGTGGCTTAGGCCCAGCAATGGGCCTTTGAAAGCTGATGATAGTTATTGGCCGAGTCATCGTTTTCAGTATAACTATGTTGTCTTATTTACATATGAGCATCACCAGGCCTTTTATAGTCTTTACTGCAGGAGCACAACCCTCTCTTTACTACCAGAGCCATATATTAGCCAGAACAGTCAGAGGATTTGGCCTACACTCTCCACGCTGGCCAGACGGGTTGGAGAGGTCTCATTGATGTTTAAAAGCGTTGTTTAGCTTGTGTTTCCTAAGTTGCCTTCTATGACATTCATGGGAAGATTTGGAGTGGTCCTATTTTACTCTGCCACACGGCTTTTGAAATAAAAAAATAAATTAATTAAATTACAACTTATAAAGTCTACCGTATGTCATACATACGATGCACCGTTTTTAATATTAGCATCTTTTATGCAGTACCGTTAAATGCAATAAAAAACCTGTTTTGTCTTCTCGAATTACAGTTACGAAAATAGTCATATGACCCCGTCTGGTGTAGTTTATACCGAAAATAACTGCGATGACTCACGATGACCCTCGATGTCAATAACCTCTTGAGTACTATTGCAGAAATCATAAGGAAATATGTACTTTGTAATAGCAGGCCAGTGTCACTCCCCGTTTAGGTATCGAAAATATACCTACATTATTACAACGCGCGTGGCGGCCACTCGGAGTGGTAAATTCAGTTATACGAATCGTTTGTCCAGAGTAATAAGAATGAAATTGGCCTGCAATGGATGTCTAGGTATCTAAACGAAAAGGTGCTGAGTTCTGACGTGAGCTAAATTAAACCATATCCCTAACCACATTGATTAGATATTTCTTTAAATTCCTTTGCTGAGTGAGACTTCTATACGTGAGTACTAGTACTTATTCTGTGGTAATAGTGGTCACGCTTCGGCTACGCACGGGCAGATGTATCAAAGTCAAAACAAGTAATTATTTATAATGATTGATTTTTTTTTCAAAACGAAAAACCTACTTCAATACCAAAGCTAAATATTCAAATAATTGTAAAAATACTTAGATAACATATTTTTATAGTTATTTGCGTTTAAAAAACAAACCACACAACCGATTTTAAGAAAATTTTTGTGTCCACCTGGGAAGTATACCCTTTCAACAAAAAAAATATTTTCCAGATCGATCCAGGCGTCTTTGAGTAATCGGGGAACAAACATAAAAAAAAAGATTTCGATATATTGACAACCTCCTTCTTTTTGAAGTCGTTTAAAAACAAGCTTTTATCTAAAACAATGAACTAAACAGTACCCCTAAATTAACCCCCTAAAATAAAATGGCTAGCAAGATTTAATTACGCTAGCATAATTTAAGTCGTGTGGTTCCCGGCAGAGTAGAATAGGACCACTCCAAGTCTTCCTGTGGATGTTGTAGAAGGCGACTTAGGAAACACAAGCTAAGAAAATAAACATCAATGAGACCACTCCAACCCGTCTGGCCAGCGTGGAGAGTGTAGGCCAAATCCTTTGACTGCTCTCTCTGGCTAATATATGGCTCTGGCAGTACAGAGAGGGTCGTGCTCCTGCAGTAGAGACTAAAAAAAAGACCTGATCATGATTTAATTACGGACTCACAAACAACGGGACAGGTGAAACTAAATAAAATCTTCAATGCAGAATTTTATGTCTTTTTTCCCATTTATTGTACCGTGCGATTTTCGGTCTATGTTCACTCCATTACTTGTGGATTTCGTAAGAGGCGATTAAAGGACTTAGCATAAACGTCATGCTGTTTTAACATTCCTAAAGAGGTTCACGGCCTATCAAAATATTGTAACACATTTCGGGACACTAAGCCGGACACAATAGAAATAAAAATTGATTTACGCTTACAGCCGTTGAAGTCACGGAATGTGTTGGCTTTTTAGAAAAATAGATTATTTTTTTATTTATTAAAGAAATAGATGAATAAAAAGTATTTATTCCAAATAGGCAGGTAAACATACATATTATTCTGCATGTCTAATGCTTTACTACCGTTTCGCAACGATCACTGTTGAAAACAAGAAAACGCCGAAAGAAACTAATTTATACTGTACGAGTATTTGTCGCCTAAGCGCCAGAAGGGCTTCGTCAGTTTACAAAGATATTATGCCTAATACAACGTTATAACAATATACCTAACATGTAAAGCTTGCGAACGAGTGCCAAATCCAACAGACAGAACAATTTACAGAAATAAGTAACAAGACAACTCAGAGTCCTATAAAACAGAACCGAGCTGACCAGTTCCTACTGGCGGCACCTGTTCACGAGTTGACGGGTGGAATATCCATCGCTGAACTCAACCATATTAAAGGGAATCCGAAACAGCTCAGCTATGAATCAAAACGGAGAATACGCTTAAATGAATAGGATTGAAGATAAAAAAACCATCTTAGATAGTAAGAGGTAGAATGTGAGAACTACCTGACAGTTTTCGACACAATGGGATTATGATCTATCTAATAAAGACATATCAAATACACAGAGTCGGCAAAAGCATATAGATTAATCAATGATAAATATCAAGTTCACGGTAAAGTTTAAGGGTTCCTTCTTAGGAAACTCTTCAAACTGATTTTTATGGTCCGAGAGCTGGCACGAATTTTTGGGTAGGTATTTGAGGCAAGTTGAAAACTTGTCACATACCTCTCCTATTATACACCAACACGGAACTGCAGACCTGGCTGGTGAGTAGCGGGGCTAAAGCAACCTATAAATTTTTTTAAAGTTTTTTTTTTCCAAAAAGGTATTTGAGGCATATGCATTTTTTATATGTTGTAGTTTAATGTATAAAGAATAAAAAAAACAATAAGCCAGATGATTTAGTCGGGGCTTTGATATTACCAGGCGCGTACAAAAGTATTTTTCAAAAAAATATAAAAGGTATTTGAGGCAACTTGAAATTTTCATAGGATAATACTTATAACTAAAAAATAAGATTCTAAAAAAGACAGGTCATTTTGATGGGGACTTCTACCTGCCAGGTCAATCTAAATAAATGAAAATGGTTTAGCCCTGCTACTCACCAGCCAGGTCTGCAGTTCCGTGTTGGGGTATAATAGGAGAGGTATGTGACAAGTTTTCAACTTGCCTCAAATACCTACCCAAAAATTCGTGCCAGCTCTCGATCTATTAGATCCCACAAGTAAGATAATTAAAAGAAAAATCCCAATATTAGGTGAGGAATACTAGTAGTTTTACGGGTATATGCATCCCACCAACTAAGAGGTAAGTCTTTTTCTTTATCCTAAACATTTCTGGTTGCATCCTGAGCTGTGCTGCTTTGGAGCCCGGGTTGCGCTTACACGCTTTTTCCTCTCCAAATCTAATATGCATGTCAATATGGTCACACAAGGATACCAAATACCTAGCGAAGTATAGAGAAGAAATATTCGGACCAGTTTAAACGATTTGGCTATAGTTTTACGACCGGCCGCCTGTCTGATGTCAACCCTTTTCGGGAATGCACTAAGAGGTAAGTCTATTAGAACGATATTTGTTTTTATATTGAAAAACAAAATTCTTTAACGTATTAAAACTATTTAAGTGTAGAGTGGCTTAACCCAAAAATGGGATTAGTTGTTGATGACGATGTTGCAAACTGAAAAGACATGAATATCTCCTAAATATTGGAGATACTACCTAACTTGAAAAGGTGGTCTGGGAGAAAGAAAAACTTAGAATGTACCAGCTGCTTCTCTTCCCGCGCAGATTGTAAAAGCCCATCAAGGGAATGGGCAAAAATTCGAATCATGTTAATAGGCGATGCGGCTAGCAACCCACCACTACTTTATTTTCTATTTCCACCTTTTCGCTCACCATTACAACTAGCCTTTGAGTTTTGCGTCCCTGGATTGTCTGCCAAAAGGCTCTGTCTGCCCTATTAGGGATAAAGACGTTATAGTAGGTATATGTATATGTACTATAGGCATCTGTTTTGATTCTAAAAATGGACGTGACATATTGGGAGCCATTAGACACCAACGAAGACTCACACTTGACCATCATTTTCAATATTTATAGTCTATTGTAGTCTACCTTTCTGCCTTTTATTTCGGCCAGTGCCCACGCATAGAGAATTTTAAAGCAAGTAGGTTTATTGAACTTTTACGACAAGTTTAAGGTGGGGTCTATGGTTTCTGTCATTTCTGTGTGAACGTATTTTTAGCGGTTGTTTTTATAGCTATTTCAAATTATGTATGTTTGTCTAAAATGAACCCTATGGTTCATTCTTATATCTCTATAGATTATAGCGTAAGTGTTATAGCGAAAGGGGCAAATCGTTAGGCACAAGGTGAATAACAGATTTTTGTAAAAAAAAATCTTATCTTTATAAAAGAAATGCAATCCTGAAATCACCTATTACTTTAAAAAAATAATAATTCTTGTATATACGAGTATATGCCTAATTAGGATCTTGGAAATGGCTCCAACGATTTCGATGAAAAATGGTTTGTAGGGGGATTTGGAGGTGAAAAATCGATCTAGCTAGGTTTTAGTTTTATATATCCTCTTTTTCTTCGTGTTTTTTTATCAAAGCTCGGTCGCTCCAGGTACTTCGTTATAAAGTGAAAACATATGCTATCGTTTTAAGGCCATACCTAAATTTTCAGGGGTCCAGTGCTGCCCCCATTTAAAATAAATCGTTTCAAAGAAAACGGAGACATTATTAAAATAAAACTATCAAGTCCTAGATAACCCTTCAAAGTATTTTATGAACTACTGTTTACAGTTTAAAGTGAGAACGTTAAGCTTTACTACGCACATTTGCGAAAAACGGCCACTTTTGGCAAATGTGCGTAGTAAAGCTTAACGTTCTCATTATAAACTGTAAACAGTAGTTCATAAAATACTTTGAAGGGTTATCTAGGACTTGGTAGTAGCAAAATTTTAAATGATGTCTCCGTTTTCTTTGAAATAATTTTTTTTTAAATGGGGGCAGCACTGGGCCCCGGAAAATTTAGGTACGGCCTTAAAGAAAGCAAATTCATGACATCGTAATATGTAAGTAATTATGTAATTAGTACAGGTTTTATATGAAGTGTTGCTTCTTCTTCAACCGTTTTATGAGATTCAGAACAAACCCATAAATTAAAGACCATAACAGCCGAACAAAAAGGTTAATGACTGTATTAATTAAAACAGATCATAACGGAAGAGTAATAAGTGAGTAGGGGTAAACAGTAATTTTGTTAATAGTAGCAAGACAATAGGTTTTGTTTCGTTAGTGTGGCCATATTGGCAGTGAGAGCCGGGAATGTGGGGCAGAGATTTATTTACTACCCAACACCACTAATGTTATCTAGCAGTATTATAGCTCCGTCCTTTCCTTGAATATCTACAACGAAGCGTGCGATGCAGGCCGCTTCCGATCAGTCGTTTTGAAAATTTTTGGGGAGGCCTATGTCCAGCAGTGGACTTCCTGTGGCTGATATGATGATGATGAGGCTTGCGATCAAAATACAGTGGCTCTGTAAGCTGTAGATCTCAAAAGTCTGTCTTTGCATAAATTAAAACAGAATACTACCTGTTTTCTTCAATTTTCCTCTCCTGGGTCTGCTGGAAGAGATTTCTTATGAAATAAACAGTACCTAAGTACTCTATTTTCTTACTTTGTTCGTTCCTTTGTTTGTATGTTGTGTACATGAATTTTGTAAATAAAAATAAATAAATAAATGTTCATCTTAAAACTTCCATGACTTTGATTTAGAAAAAAATAAACGTGGAGAGGGTTCCGTACAGTTAATAGAATTATTATAGGTTTCCCGTAATCTACAAGCAATGAACTATATATTGTATTTTTTTCAAAATTTTCGGCTTATTAGTTTCGGAGATCTGGGGTGGGAGATGGTCAATTTTCGTCTTCTATAACAAATAAAATCGAAACTTATTATTTTACAATAATAACAAAAATATATTTGAAATCCTCATAATGAGCCCTTTCATTTGATATATGACACAGTAAGGTTTGCAAACCATCCTACCAAATTTCACCTGATTTGCTCCAGTAGATTCGGAGCAAATTGGCTGTGACAGACGGACGGACAGACGTTGTACGGCACCCTAAAAACAAAATTAATTCGTCCAAAAATCTAAAAGAACATTTAATCATAAATAACATGAGGTATTGAACTCAGTAAAACTATAATTATAAAACTAAACATAAAACTAAAAAACTGGCAGCATTTCCCCGCTGGATAGCTTAGCTTATCTGTTGGGCGAAAAAACTGCCAGCTCTTGGGTCTCCAGTTCTCCATCTCTATAAGGATATACGAGTAATATACTTCCACTCTCGTCTCGGGGGCCAAGATCCACTTCGGGTCGCTGAGCCAGCAAAGTAAGTTTATAAATCGAACCTGCTCAAAATTTCACGAGAATGGGTTGAGAAAGCGACCTGTGAAGGAAAACAGCCAGACCCGGACAGACATATGCCCAAGAAAGCATTTTTGCCCAAATAGAAACTGAGCTTCATGCTCACTCAGTCAATAATTCATAAGTATTTTCATTGTTACTTTCTCTCAATAAAATTAATGGTTTCTTTATAAATAATAGAATTCGCAAATTTACTGCAAAACCTGCTATCAAATTTTACAAAACGGAAATATAAAACTAGTCATCAAATGAGCAAAATTTATGCGAAATTCAATTGACAAAATGACATTCCGACAGAGTTGCACTATGCTAACAATACACATATGATTACGACTTTGAAATGATAAGACGACCTAATAATATCCCTAAGTAAAAATAACATGTGGTCATCGTAAAACTCAAGCTTTTGAATGACAATGTGGACCGCCCAGCGCACATCCGGCTAGGGGTCGCACCCATTCACCTAGAAATCTCGCCTTAACACCTTATTAAAATAATTTGGATCGAAAAAGTCACACACTCTCTCTAACACTAGTGATAATGTACGTTTAGTTCCCTTGACTCTAAATTATGAGATTGTCCCAGTAAAGCTACTAAGTTAGGGATATTTTGGAAGATTTACAAACTCAACACTTAAGGCCCAATTGCCTAACAGAAGTGGTCGTCTCATTAGACATAGTTACAGAGATTTTGGTGTTAATTTCAGTACTATTTCTACTGAGAAAGTTACTTGTCCCAGTAATCAGTGCGTATTAAACAAGGATATTAAAAATATTTAATCAAAATTTAGCATAGCTATCCAGAGAGGAAACGCAGCCAGCGTTCTCGGCAACATGCCGCACGGTCGTAATCTTTCAGACTTTTAAATCAATAATTTAGATAAGGTTTTATTTTTAGGTTTAGTTTGTAGTTTAATCTCATTTGTATTTTTTTTTCTTAACAACATATAAAATAAAATTATTCAATTAGACTTTTTGTGTGTTGATCGAATGGGTGCGACCCATCCAATCGTGCCCGCGGGATTCGAACCCGCGACGTAGGTGTACCTATAAAATAGATTAACGACCAAATTTTGGTTGGTTTTATGTTGCTGAGGTGTGTCGCAAGCCGAAAGCAACTTTCTTTTTGGGAAACGTTATAGGTTGATAGGCGATTGCAACACCAGCCCTTGGGCTCCGATACATCGTTATAAATAAACGTTGCATAACCGACATAGCATGTTAAATGGAATAAATAAATAGATAAGGATAAATCTATTTATTGATTGATTATCTAATTGACCTAGCCGCAAAGTAAGTTTGTAAACTAGTATTATTGCACGCCTCATAAGCGAAGCGCATGAGGTAGTGCTCTACTCTCGCCTTACAAAAATCAAATGATTTTTTTAACTAAATGTGTCTCTATTTATTTTCTATCGCACTTGTACAATAATATGTACACATAAATGTCAAGGAAAAACACTAGTTTCAACACTTATGACATTTTTAAAAGACATTTTGCCTTTTAAATAAATAAAAGCAATGTTTAATAAAATCATTTTGTGGACTTCCGTGTGTCTGTATGTATGGAAACTGGCGTGGTCACGATAACTCCCGAAAAACTTATCTGATCAAGTCCATTTTTTTTATACGCTTCAGTATTATCCAAAACTAAGTCCTTTCGAAGATCACGGTCTAATTCAATGTAGTTTAATCGTAATTTCAATTTAATTGTGAAAAATGTGATTATGAGGCGTGCACTTTTGGATTTTCCAAACTTATTTATTTATTTTTTGGTTTGCAAAGTGGTTGTTACATTATTAACAAATGTTCCAAAGTGAGTACACAAACTGAAATATATATTGTACAACCTTCTAGAAGCGAACACATTGTTATGAGATACTAACTTCACAATAGTACACAATTATTAAAATCAATGACATATAGATAAACACCCAAGACCTCGGACAATTTGAAAAAAGCCATTTACTTCGCCCTGACTGGGGATCGAACCCAGAACCGAATGAGTAAATGGCTAAACTACTAACTTTACTATACGCGCGGCCGTTGCCCTTCCTACTTACCTCCGCCCCGTCCATCACGAGCCCGGTAGCGTATGGTGACATTCGAATGGAAGGTTTTTTGGTTTCTCTACGTGATCGAATCAGAAATGAGGAAATTCGTAGGAGAACAAAAGTTACTGACATAGCCCAGCGGATTAACTCGTTGAAGTGGCAATTGGCAGGACACATAGCGCGACGAACCGATGGCCGATGGGGCAAAAAGGGTCTCGAATGGCGACCACGTACTGGCAAGCGAAGCGTAGGACACCCACCCACAAGGTGATCAGACGACCTGACCGCTCTAGATCGGTCATTTTGGAAAACTTTGGGAGATACCTATTTCCAGCAGTGGACCTTATGCGGCTGAAATGATGATGATGATTTTAGGTATACATTTGTCGGCTGATATCTTTAGTTTTTATTTTGAAACAAGATACATATGACAGAATACAAAGCTTAAAAAGTACTTTCCTTGAGTATAGCTACGGTATCTACCTACTTCTATACAGAGTGATTTTGAACGTAACTAACCAGTAGATACTGGTTTAGTCTTGCTAATAGGTCCAGAAAGGGAACTAATAATGGCAACAACTTGATTCGTAAAAATTTCAAGAAAACATACACCAAGTACAAGTTACTCTTGTATGTTTTACTTAGTAAAAAGCCAGAAGCCAATTACCAGCAGGAGGTCTTTAGCTTGTCATAAAATATCTTCTTTTTGGAAGATAAATTCACACCCGGCGTTTATATTAATGAGTGAACAAACTGTATCCCGTGCGATGTATGATTATTGTGTTACAGACCCGCTGTTAGGAGATACAATCTTTTCTACTGCGTTTACTAATCGCGATAAAGATATGAGTCCACAGTGAGGCATCTCCAAGTATATTTTATAGGTATCTTAGACAGACTTCCTTGCAGTATACTGTAGGTAGTTAACAAGTAGTTTGCCTTGAAATGTGATCCCGCGATTTTTCACATAGCTCTATATTTCGGCAATAGACAAAATTCATGTTTGAATATGACATTGGTCTAGTCTCCACTGAGTTTTTGGCGGGAAGTCAAGGGGTTAAGTTGGAGTTTACTTAAATTTATTTTGAAAATTAATGACAGTGGTCTTTATAATGTAAATTCGTAAAGTTTATTGTTATAAATGCTCATGCTCATGAACTATATTAGTCATAGTAAGGCTGTAGAGATATTTGTTAAGTGGACTATGGTGGGCATTTTAGACGCCGTCCGCCACTCAATCGGCTATGAAAACCAGTTGACTCGTATAGATTTGTCGCCAGAAGCTCCCTTAAAACAATCAAAAGACCTACATCATCCTTTAATTGAAACTTGTTAGGTTAAGGGTCAGCAATAAAAAAAACGAAAAACTAAATATAGGCTCTAAAGGACTCGTATCCAGGGTCGTAAAATAATTTAAAAAAAATTTTGTCCGCTACCTAATTTCGAAGTACGAAGTACTTTCGAACACGACGTACACGTAATCGTATACTTTACATCTCACAAACCGCGGAATTTCGTACTTCGAAAGGTAGAAGAGTCAGTCGCTTACCTTAAATCATGATCGCCTTAATTTAGTGTTGCTTTCATCAATGATACTCTAATTTATCGTCGAACATACGTACAACAAACCCCAGATTATCCAATTACCTTTATTCGAAAAACTTTACTTACTCTTCCAATCATCTGTAGGCTTATAGACGAACCCGAGTAATAGTTAACACGCTAGTCCGCACTCTGGAGGATCTGGGTTCGATCCCCAGCCAGTAGGGCAAGTTGGTAAATGGTCTTTTTCATACTGTCCTGGGTCTTGGGTGTTTATCAAAAAATAAGTTTCATTAGGTTCGTATCCCATAATACAAAGTTTAAACTTACTTTCAGGCTAGCTCAATCTGTGTGTCAAAAATAAAATCATTTTTTTTGTCTTTACTTCTGTCCCCATATCTCGGGAAACTCCGATAGATTGTGTAGTATTTAGCTGCCTACACACAACCCAACATAGCATACAATCTGCAGTAACAATCTTGTGCTGTACTGCAGATTGTAACACACACATAACAATCTGCAGTACAGCACGAAATTGTTACTGCAGATTGTACTCGTATGCCATGTTGTGTCGTGTGAAAGCTGCTTTTGTGAACTTCGTTTAACAATTAATTTAGAAAAATCTAAACCTTATTTGAATGGATAACAACCTTTACTACGCCTATGCGCTCGCAACACAACAACTTTATCTGTTCTTGTGAGTGAGGTGAATATTTTAGTTAAAATTAACCGTTGGGAGTTAACACACGTATAATGGGAGATTTGGTAAGAGGTACATAGATGTAAATCAAGCTTGAGGTTGGGTAACATTTAAGAAAGCGCTTTTGTTAAAAGGTTTATATCATTAACATTAAGTACTATATTTTATGATAAATATATTTATAGATGGAACCCAAGACCCATAAAAAATTAAAAAAGGTAATTTTCCAATATCCAGTTGAAATTGCTCTAAAATTTTGGCTGTAGAAACTTTATGAAGAGCGGCTGTAAATAATGCAGGTAAGTAATGTTGAAATTCACTCTAATTTAAAATTATTTTCGAGGCAACTATCGCTGATCTTAAAACCGCAAGTAATCGTTTTACGTACGGTAAATTTTTTAAAAAAAATACTTTTTTTATTCCGATCGTTATTTTATTATGTTCAATACAGCCACGATTCAGGTAACGTACGGCTCGTAATATTTAACGATTATGTAGGGTTAAATAGGTGCTTTCTCCCTTTAATATTTTTGTTTACGAATCGAGGCAGGATTACTTGAGAGCTATCGAACCGTGTATAAAAATAATCGACTTTGTGGGCGTTTATTTTTTACTTCAAGAAGAGTTTTAAAGGCCCATTTACTTAGGGCCCATTTTTTTGATTTTTGCATACAATTTAATTGAAGCATCATCATCAGATCTTTTTTAGTCTCCACTGCAGGAGCTCGATCCTCTCTGTACTACCAGAGCCTTATACGAGTATATTGGCAAGAGCAATCAGAGGATTTGGCACACACTCTCCACGCCGGCCAGACAGGTTGGAGAGGTCTCATTGATGTTCTGTTTTTAGGGTTTCGTACCCAAAGGGTGCAAAAGGGACCCTATTACTGAGACTCCGCTGTCTGTCCGTGTGTCTGTCCGTCTGTCTGACCGTCTGTCTGTCCGTCTATCACAGGGCTCTATCTCTTGAACCATAATAGCTAGACACTTGAAATTTTCACCGATTATGTATTACTGTGGCCGCTATAACAACAAATATTAAAAATAAAAAATTAAAAGGGGTCGTCATACAAGAAACGTGTTTCTTCAGCGCTTTAAAATATTGTACGGAGGTACGGAACCCTTAATGTACGAGTCCGACTCGCACTGTCCCGTTTATTTTAGCTTGTCTTTCCTAAGTAGCCTTTTACGACATCCAAATTGAAGCAATGAATGACTTATATGGCTGACGTTTCGTTAAGACTATGTAAGTCATCTAATGCTTTAATAACAGGCAAGTACTTTGCAGTTTGTAAATCTAAATTATTAAATAGATCTAAATTAAATTATTAATATTGCATGAGTATGAGAGACTGGGTGACATTGACAGGCATTCTGGCTTTGAGATGGACGCAGAGGTAGGAGTAGGCCGAGGACTAGATGGCGGGACGACTTTGATTAATTTATGTATGAATTGTAGAAGATCGCTATAGACAGGGACGTGTGGAAGGATAAGGGGGAGGCCTTTGCCCAGCAGTGGGACACGACACATATATAGGCCAGCAACAAAAAAATTGTGACTACGTGTTGTATTGTAGAATCACAGACGTAGAATATTATTCCTTCTCCTCCTCCATGGCGTATTGGATAGCACGCTAGCACAGCGGCGACACTCCCTGTACGTGAGAGTTCGAACGCTTGTGACCTTGAGCTCGGAGCTCGTAACGCTAGGGTTGATACCGAACCGAAATGGAGTATCGTGCGGTGCGTGAGAGAGACGCAAACTAGGTACCAGCCCTCGGCCAAAGCAGTCAGCGATAAATAAATAAATATAAAGGGACAAATCACAATGATTAAGCTAGCCCCAAAGTAAGTTTTAAACTTGTGTTATGGGATACTAACTCAACGATACTATATTTTATGATAAATACATATATAGCTCGTTTCACGCCCCGCGCGCCTATCAAGGCCCCCTCGCACATCCAGCCACCCACACATGGCCGCAAACGATTTTACGTGCACACATTCTTAAGTGTCGTTTCTTTTCGCGTAGTTTATATATTCTTTGACGCTAGCCCGTCACTCGGAGTTTCAGGGTTTGATACCGAGTGAGGGAAAGTCTATTTCAAAATGGCCTGTATCCAATTTTTTTTTTCTCTTTATTGTGCCACAAACAGTCATACAAAAATATTACTTTGGGGCTAGCTCTAGTAGCTAGTTTTAGTCCGACATCCAAAAAAAGAGGGTCAGTTCTATTCTGTTTATGCTTAGCATGGGCTCCGAGATTTGCGATTCCTACTTTCATCTATCTCATAAGGGAACGAGACGAGAAATGTTATGATTATATATTAAACAATTATAGATACTTACAACTAATATACTAGTTATTATTATTAAGAATTAACGTAATCCATTCCGGATTTTTGGGTTAAAACCGTGACAATAGTTTTTACAAACCGACCAATTTACGTACCAATGTATACTATTAGAGATCCTATCAGCTCATAAACAACATTATACCTACAACCAATAAATACAGCAACAATGGACGATTGTATGGGCCTAGTGCCGAATTGCTCTGACGCCCACGCACCTTTATTTTCAAAGCAGTAAGGTTTAGAGTTGTAAGATATAGTTTGTTGATAGTATACCGCTACGGCCCATGAATTCCTCACACAAAACACAGTTTTCGGATTTGTAATTCGACAAAGTTAGGTTTGCAGTTCAAAAATTTATTAATTTTAAAAATATTCGTTCGAACTGTCCATTATGTATTGTTTTTATTTTTTTCATTTACATAATTTACCTACTCGAATTTTACTTTATAACCTGTCAGGGTCCTGTGTTTCAAAGTTGTTATTCAGTGTCTGTCTGTCGTATGATCAAATCTAGTAACTTTTTTACCCTTTACGTTTAAATACACTATGCCGAAGTTACATAGCTAATTTTCATTCCAAAACAACGCGACTTAAATTCGGTTGAGTTTGTTGCTAATAAATTCAAATAGCATTGCAAGCTTAATTTCGCCGAAGTCAGATCGCACAACTTCGGCATAGTATCTGTGTTTTGAAACTTGTGTATATGTCGTAGTTGAATGGTATAAACCGCTAATTCACGAAACCTCTAGTTGTTTGGCATTACAGCTCGGTTTTGTTAAACAGCGGAATATCGTTCAGCTGGATTGTCTAAGATGGCGCAACGTGTTACGTTCATTAAAACCGCTAACCACGTTTCCTAACGGCTAGCGCTTTTGTGAAACAGTAGCGGTAATCCGCTGTTTGACGAAACCGTTAAACAATACAACTGCGACACATGCATGACAAGGATTTGGTGTAGGGTTACCATAATGAAATATGTTAACTGGGTGTCTATTAGAATACAGTTTTTTTCGACATCGAATTTAATTTCCCAGACAACTATTCCACGATTTTTATTGCTATAGGTTTGCCCTAACCTAGTAAAATGGATAGAACTTTTCTAGCACTTGCCGGCCGCTACCGTGGCACGCTCGTTTTGCTCGCTCGGCTCGTGCGTGTGTTAGTCGCAGTTCTAACCTAACCTAACCTATAGGTTTCTCCTAACCTAGTTAAATGAATAGAGCATTCCTAGCACTCGCCGGCCGCTACCGCGGCACGCTCGCGTCGCTCGCTCGCCATTGCCACTTCGTAGGCATTCTACATTGTATATAATTTCTTTAGAAAGAATTGTTCAACAACTTCTCTAGCCGCATGGATGAATACAAGTCGTTCATTCCATCTAGCGTATTAGGGTTCGCTGTTTTACAAAACCGAGCTGTAATGCCAAACAGCTAGAGGTTTAGTGAATAAGCGGATTATACCATTCAACTGCGACATATACATGAGCAGGAATTTACTGGGGTTCTATAAGTCCTATTGAGTTAGCGTATCACTTGTCAATTTCCTTATAACTCAAACTTTGCGTACATATGCAAATGAGGTGACAATGCAATATAATGTTTTCACAAAGCTGCTCTAATGATGAAGCTGGGAGGTAGCCATAGGAACTTTGTAATGAACCATGGAATGTAAGAAGTATTTCGGCTTTCCTATACCTACTTGGTTTGTCTTGCCAAGTCTAAACTTAAAAAAATAAAATACGTCACTAATGTCACAATTAAAGCAAATGTACAAAATTTGTATATACTTACAAAAATAAAATAAAAAACTCAAAATGCTGACTTTAAATATTCAACCACTGAATTCTTTGTTCACAAGTAACATTTGGTAATTTTCTTCTTCGAATTCAGTTGATGACGTGAATTTTCGACTTACAACTAAGTTTAGTGCAAGTAATAAAAATTTTCAACAAAAGAAACAAACAACCGACTTCATTAACTGAAAATGAGTTTCTTCTATATCTCCAAAGTACTTCATCACATCTTCACTAAATAATTATATAGGACCAACTTGGTAGTATAAAGCCTTTCAAATAAAAAAAGAATAATTAAAATCGGTCTACAACTTTACTGGCGAAGAGATGCGTAACAAACATCATCATCATCAGGTATTTTTTAGTCTCCACTGCAGGAGCACGACCCTCTCTGTACTGCCAGAGCCATATATTAGCCATAGCAGTCAGAGGATTTGGCCTACACTCTCCACACTTGCCAGACGGGTCTGAGAGGTCTCATTGATGTTTATAAGCTTTGTTTTGCTTGTGTGTACTAAGACGCCTTCTTCGACACCCACGGGAAGACTTGAAGTGGTCCTTTTCTACTCAGCCGGGAACCACACGGCTAAACTAAAAAACCTAAACTTGTAACAAACATACAAAAAAAAAACATACGGTTGAGTTGAAAACCTCCTTTTTTGAAGTCGGTTAAAAATACATACTATTATTATATGTATTAGTATTCTGTTTTAACGCCCGACAAAAAGAGGGGCGTTATAAGTTTGAAGCTAATGTCGGTCTGTTGTCAGTCGGTCTGTGGCATCGTAGCGCTCGAACGGATGGACCGATTTCAATGCGGTTTTTTTGAGTGAAAGCAAGTTCTCTTGCGGTGGTTCTTAGCTATGTTTGATGAAAATCGGTCCAGCCGTTTAAAATTTATTGGGGGTTAATGATTCAAAGTCAGGTCTTTCTCTAGCAAATACTAGATGGCGCTACGGATATCAAGTCGTATCGGTAGTTCCGCTTCTCATCACTAGATGGTGTTCTTGACAGGCGGGATTTTTTTTATTTGCCTAACAAGTAAACTTGTTTCTAGCCTGTAGTAGTGTCTCTCATTTCCCCTCACGTCTCTATCTTCGGACGGGCGGTTTGGGGTAAACCTAAAACTAGATAGCGGGACGACCTAGACAGATTTTTAAGCGAATGGAAAAATATTGTCAAAAATATAATTAACTAGCTGTGCCCGCGACTTCGTTCGCGTGGTTGTCGGAACGTAATGTTATATAACCTAAAGCGTTCCTCTATAAATGGACTACCCAACAAAAAGAGAATTTTTCAAATCGGACCATTAGTTCCTGAGATTAGCGCGTTTAAACAAACAAACAAACTCTTCCGCTTTATAATATTAGTATAGATAATTAAAGTTTTTAACAAGAAAAAACAACCGACTTCTTTTTTAGTTGTTTTTTCCATATATCCAAAGTTCTTCATAATATCATCACCAAATGAATATAGGACTAACTTGGTGGTAAAGGCTTTCAAATGAAAAAAGAATCATCGAAATCGCATCGCGTAACAAACATACATACATAAAAAAACAACCAGTCGTATTAATAACCTCCTCCATTTTAGAAGTCGATAAAAAAAAACTAGTCTAACTATTTGTCTATCTTTCGAGTATGTTTATCTGGTTGCTATAAGAGTGTAGCAGGCGCACCAATAAGTTTGTAGATCGGATCAAATTAGCCGAAATTAGGCAGCGTTTTGACCGCCACATCCTCGTTCGCTCTGTTGCTAACCAGCAGTATGTGGTTGACTTCCAGATAAATCATTCTTAACCCTTTAACCGCGAACGTCGGATTAATCTGAAAAACATTTCCGTGCCCATTTCGCGAGCGTCGGATTTATCCGACCAAAAACTATGGATATTCACAATTCCTCGCGCTGGGAGCACGACAACTGATATAAAGTCTTGTGGTGAAAGGGTTAAATTAAATAATGAAAAATAAGAAATGGTGAAAAAATGCCACGTAAGCAGGACTTGAACCCGCAAACTTTGTCTTAATCTTAGTCACTTGTAATAGTGAGTATTAGTGTTAGGTGACGTATAAGCCCAATGCGTGTTATAGGAATATCTTTTGGTGGCGAAATTCAGCGTGCGGGGTTGAACTTGTGATGGCTCAGTTGGTTAGAGCATATTCGTATTGAGACTTAGGTCCCGGGTTCAAGTCCTGCTTACGTGGAATTTTTTCACCATTTCTTATTTTTCATTATTTAATTTGAGTACTTTAGTATTGCATGTTGAATGCCTAAAAAAACCCTATTAAAATCATTTTTACTTTGGTTACATAAAAAATACATTTTTAACGTTCTAGCACAAGTTGATTGCCTTCTGTTCTTAAGGCCGTACCTTAATTTTCCGGGGTCCAGTGCTGCCCCTATTATAAATAAATTATTTGATAGAAAATGGAGACAATTTAAAATTTTGCTACTACCAAGTCCTAGATAACTCTTCAAAGTATTTTATGAACTATTGTTTCCAGTTTAAAGTGAGAACGTTAAGCTTTACTACGCACATTTGCGAAAAACGGCCACTTTTGGCAAATGTGCGTAGTAAAGCTTAACGTTCTCCTTATAAACTGTAAACAGTAGTTCATAAAAATCTTTGAAGGGTTATCTAGGACTTGGTAGTAGCAAAATTTTTAATAATGTCTCCGTTTTCTTTGAAATCACAATAAGAATTTTCAATTGAATACTTAATTAAGGCTATAAATGAATTTTCCGGGGTGCTGTAGTGCTTCCCCCATTTGAAATAAATTATTTGAAAGGAAACGGAGATTTCATTTAAAAATCTGTCTCTACCAAGCCCTAGATAACCCTTCAAACTATTTTATGAACTACTGTTTACAGTTTGAAGTGAGAACGTGAAGCTTTTTTTCACATTTGTGAAAAACGGCCACTTTTGGTTTGCCAAAAGTGGCCGTTTTTCAAAAATGTGCGAAGAAAAGCTTCTTCGCATTTTTGCAGAAAACGGACACTTTTGGCAAAAATGCGTAGAAAAGCTTAACGTTCTCACTTCAAATTCATAAAATAGTTTGAAGCACTGCATCCCGGAAAATTAATGTATGGCCTTAAGTTCAACTTAACAAAAGTTTTCATTTTGTAGATTCTATGAAACAGGTTTTTTTACATATTTTTAATTTTGTTACAGATGCTGAAAATACTACAAACGCATTTGAGGCCACCTTATGCAGACGAAGAATAGGAGTTTATACAATGTAATATGTTATTAGGGTGACTAATTTCAGGATCTCTCTCTCGTAGATATAAATTTTGCTTTAATTTGTTGGAAAAACTTCATCCATAAAAATTTTTCATCCTCCCATACAAATCAGCGCTCAGACAGACGGATTTTGTATGGGAAGGCGAAAATTTTTTATCGATTTGTAATAACTTTTTTTGTAGAAAGTAGTTCAGTATCATGAACTGAACTTGCTGCAAAAATTTGGACACTTAAAAGGTCACCCTGTATAAATATATAATATTTTTTTACTGTTATCAAATGAATCATGTGAAATTTTTGCATGTACTAAACATCGACATTGTATTGCGACATCAAAATCAGGAAATGACTCTATCGCGGGTCGCTGCGTCTACCCTACACATACGCAGACATACACACAATGGAAGTGATTGGTTTTACACTGCTACAATATTTACACTATATTACATTACATTATTTACATTATTTTATCATTATGAAAGGTCTATAATAGGGATTTGGACACGGTTTAAAAATAATTTGTACTGATAGGAAAATTAAGTCCTAGCTCAAGACTTGCCAGAGAGCAATGGAGCGAAGTATACTTTAAGCGTAAGAAGAATAAATAAAATGCGAAACACTACACTTCGCTCCAAAACAGGGATCGTCGATATGAAAAAAATCTGAAATCGTCTGCCTGATGTCAAAATGCAGTCTTTGCATAATACCTTTTTTATGGTTGGTCCTTTTCTCTTACATTCACAGAAAGTGACAATGTGGTTCTTTATTAGACTATAAATTACACGTCACAAAAAAAAACTGACATAATACTGGCCACTTACAAACGCTAAAAACAATCTCTTCCAGTAGCATCCATCGTTGTTTATCCACACATTGACATTACACGCAATGATGGTCACATACTAGAGATATTTACACATTAGCGCGACCATTGTCAACGAGCGTTTTTCATACAAAATTAGATATATAGCCTATTATGCTACAGACCTAATGACTATTCAGATCTGGCAGATTGGAAAATTAACAGAGCGTACACCCATCTGCATAACGTAAATTGTAATTCAAACTACATTAGTGTGCAGGTAAGTGATTTTTTTATCGGTTTCGTGCGGATGTGGTTATATTTTATTTACTTGATAGGTTTCTGTTATTAATAAATAAATTAAAGGTGTAACTTGTAGAGAGTTCTGCAGATTACGAGTATACATTTTTGAAGTGAAAACATTTTAAAACGCGTTGGGCATTTTTTTAGATGGGAAAAAACCTTGAACTCACGACACTGCTACCGTGACCGACACCACCTTGTTCAAGTTATCACTTCTGTCGGCACTCCCAGAGTGCCACTGTTATTAGGGTTACGTACCCGAAGGGTGCAAACGGGACCCTATTACTGAGACTCCACTGTCTGTCCGTCAGTCACTGGGCTCTATCTCTTGAACCGTAATAGCTAGGCTCTTGAAATTTTCACCGATTATGTATTACTGTGGCCGCTATAACAACAAATACTAAAAGTAAAAAATAGTTAAAAATTAAAGGGGGTCGTCATACAAGAAACGTGTTTTTTTCAGCGTTTTTAACTCGATCTTCAGAATGGCATTAACTAGATACTTGAAATTTTCACCAATTATGTATTACTATGACCACAATAACAACAAATACTAAAAGTAAAATAAAGTTAAAAATTAAAGGGGGTCGTCATACAAAAAACGTGTTTTTTAGCGTTTTAAAACATTGTACGGTGGTACGGAACCCTCCATGTACGAGTCCGACTCGCACTTGCCCGTTTATTTTTTTATACAGGGTCTAACAAAATATACTGAAACTATTTTAAGGGTGGATTCAGTCCATGATACTGAACAACTTTCTTGACTGAAATTACCCTTAAAATAGTTTCAGTATATTTTGTTAGATAGTTATATACAGGGTTATTTTTAATTAACCGGCAACCTTTTTGGAGCAAGTTCAGTCCGTGATACTGAACCACTTTCCATAAAAACAATTATCGAAAAACTAAGAAAAAGCGGCAAAGCGCACCCTGGGCTCCGAAGCAGCACAGCTGATAATGCAACCGGGAACATGCTTAGATGAAGAGGAGATCTCTAACAGCGTAGACCAAGTATAAACTAATAGTCACGTTAAGCCTATTAGTGAGCATGAAAGTGAAAAAAGGGAATCAATGTAGAAATAGGTTTCTAGTCGCATTGCCTACTCTCATAATTCAGACTCACGCCAATCGATCCAGATAGAAACAGCTGGTACCTATATTCTACCTTTTATTTTTCAAGACCATCATGGAAGAAATTAGAAATAAAGAACTAATATTACAGTAAATTATTGAAATGATCAGTGAGTTATACTGTAAGTTCATTTCGACCATAATTTAGACTAGAAATAATCAACAAATGCACCTCGGGCTCAAAAGCTACGCGTCAAATTTGCGTCAGTTCACCATTCGTGTCGTGATCGTGAGTTGCAATGCATTGCCGTGAGATGGACTATTCTCAACTAGCATGATCGGAATTGGATGAAAATGTTGAAAATAATATTCGAATTCGAAATCCGAAAGTCGTTGATGCTAGACAAGTCGTTTAATTTAAAGGACCTGGGTAACCTAGCTTCTGCAAGAAAACGAGATTTCCTAAAAATAAAACATAGCTAGATCGATTTCTCAGCCCCAAAACCCCCTACATACAAAATACAAAAAGTAATAGGATTAAATGTCTTCTATTTGAATTGCAAACGAAGACCCTGAAACAATTTATAAATCTACCTATATATGTATAAAAAAAGAAACTGACTGACTGACATACTCGTATTGACTAATCGATCAACGTACAGCTGAAACCACTGGGTCTAGAAGCATGAAATTTTGCACAAGCGCTCCTTAAATGACATACCTAAGTGTTCGCTAAGATGGGATTTTGGAAATTCATCCCCCAAGGGGTTAAAATGAGGGTTGAAAGTTAGTATGAAACTTGGTCAATTTTAAAGTTAGGAATGTAAAAAATTATATACTCATGGTTCAAAACAAAAGTTTATACTATCACTATTTAAAAAAAATAAGTGTGAATGAAACTCCTTTTTTTAATTTAACCACGCGGGTAACGCCTTGGGCATATAGTAGATAAGTATAACAATTTATATAAAGGTAATATGTTTTTTGAATATGGCTATGTGGATGTGAATTAATGTTTCAAAAACTTCTCGAAATAATGGAAGCGTCATAATAAATCTATTGGTATACAATACGAGTACTACATACCACATTTAGAGACAAACACGATGAAAATATTTTTTTTTATAAATAGGTACTCTTATCTACAAACACTTTGTAAGCAGTAACATTTTTATTATATCAAGTAATATAATTTACTTAAAGCCTGTAAGTTTCTCAAAAAGAGGCAAAAGAACCGTTAAAATGCGAACGCCATATTGCGTTCCAAAAAAGAAATATCCGTATGTCCGTATCGCATTACAGAATTGACCACCCAAATAAAGACATGCTACAGAGTAACGTACTGCTAGAGGCGTCGGCTGTCAAACGAAATGATACGATGCGAAATCCGTATGCATGCCGCCATTTCAGGGACACTTCGATTTTCGAATTCCGACGCGTCGGCCATTTTGTTCACGTTTTAGCGCGAAGTCGGGTTAAATTGTTTGTGGTTAACCTCATTGGTGATTTCAATAATGATTTTGTTGACATTTTGACGGTTCAATGAACTTGTGCATGCTAATTGACGGAATAAAATTTTGTTTGTCTGTCAGTAGTGTATTGAACTGGTTTTTTTTTACAATAGCTATTAGCTAATTACTTCCATGGTATAATAAAACTAGGGTTAGGTTAAAAAATGCACTTTGCTCGGGTAATTCAATCACACATAGTGGCAACACTTGGACTGATGACGTATTCTTGGGCTAATTACGTGACCAGCTGTCACGGGTACAGAATACCTTGTTTTATTAGGTATACCATGATTACTCCTAGGTTGAGGCAAAAGAAATTGAAGCATGCAAAGGTGTTGGTTTATCTTGATGCAAGAAAGGGTTAGAAAAACCATTCCTCATAGCAAAATAAAAATAAAATTGAAATACTTTAGGATTAAAAAAAACTGTTTCCGCCCGGGATCGAACCGGGGGCCTTGTGCGTGTGAAGCACACGTGATAACCGCTACACTACGGAAACTTGACAACTTGTGTCTAAATATCAGACTAGAACGCTGAAGCATTGCATAACCTCAATGATCTTAGTTATCAGAATGCAATATAATGGACAGTTAGATACCGTAGATACCTTTCACCTACTCGTACCTCATTATATTTAACGTGTTGAAATATCGATGGCTATAATCTATATTGGGGGTGTCATAAAACGTCGAATGAATTGAATCTTATGTTTCAGAGTTCAAGTTCATGCTTACGAAATATAAAGGAGTCATTTTTCAAAATTTAATTTCCAAATATCCGTTAGTACACACTAACGTCATTTAAGGTCTTACAACCAAGGATGCTCAAGACCGTGCGAAGTTGAGAAGGAAAAGTCGGAAAGCGGGCCCCGGGCTTCACAGCGTTGCAGCTGAGGATGCAACTGCGAATACACTGAGATGAGAAATGCTCTTAGCATTAAGTCAGCCATTTGTTAAAAGTATATTTTTACTTTGGGCAATAAAGTTTGATAAATAAATAAATAAAATGAGAGAGAGAGAGAGAGAGAGACTAATGTCACACGTAGTTTTTTTTTACTTTACCATACAAAGTCATAAAGAAAAAACAAATGTTCCAAATGTATTCCTTGAACTAATGTTTCACATATATTTTTTTCAACATTTTCTGGTGAGCTGTAAATGACCAATTGGCGGGAAAAGATCCCTCAATTCCCGTCAATTGTCAAAACGCTTGTGCAAAATTTCATGCTTTTAGTCCCAGCGGTTTCAGTAGAGCGTTCATCGATCAGTAAACCGGTCAGTTTCTTCTTTTATATATATAGAAGATAGAAGATAAGTGGGTACTTCTGCAGAATAAGTGTATTTTCTTTAGAATATTTAGCTACGTTGTTTTAATACGTTTTTCTCACTAACTGAAACATTCTTTTAACTTTACGACTCCTTAAACACATCAAGTCAGGCATTCCCAAACGGAACTCGAAATTGTGATACAAATTAATAGCAAATTACCATATATAATTACGTCATCACACTCTTAACGAAAAATATAGAGATCAGCAGAAGGGGAACCTATTAATATAAAATAAAATCTTTTTGAAATGAACTTCAATATATTATTTGTGATATGGTAAGTACCTATTTTGAATAACATTTCGCAATAAACGTACCTATATCAAAATACGATAGCAAAAAAAATCACTTCCCATTTATTAACCAGATTACCTTCATGATTACTTCGATTTGATTAAAACTTTATTTTATTCTTTTTTTTATTCTTTTTTTTTTCAAAAAAATTGTTCAAAATAATTTGTAATAAATTATGATTATAATTTGTAATATATTATGGTATTGAACTTTTCTATATCTGTGAATATGTAAATTATTTTATCTTTCTTGTTTAAATAAAATTTGTAATTGCACGTTAGTTAAACCCCCTTATCAAAAAAAAAATCGTATTGTTGCCACTTTCTTGCCACTTACCACGCTAATTAGGAGTTTTTTTTTCTTTCTTTATTTTTATACATACTTACTTAAATAAGGAAAAGTTATTCAAAATGATGAATTAGATTACTCCTAATAATTTTTATTAATTAAAAAGCACCTTGTATTAGTACATTATCAAAAAAAATCACAACTGTTTACCGCTTACCGCGCTAACTAAGAGTTTTTACTTTCTTTTTCATATACTTACTTATATTAGGAAAAGTTATTTAAAATGATGGACTAGGTCACTCTTAATTATTTATGTTAATTATACATCACCTTGTATGAGTACATTAAAAAAGGCACTGATTTAAAGAGGCAGTTGTAAATAGCAGTTTTGGTAAGTTAAAAATTATAAATGGCATGTTTAATAACTAGTTCAGCAGTTAAAACTAAGCAGCAAAGTAAACAAAAACGAGTAATAAAAAATAATGAACTGGATCAGTGAATATATAATTGAGCAGGAAAATAATTAAATGGGCGATAAAAAAAATTGAACGAGCGGTTCTATAGGTTTTCCCTAACCTAGTAAAATGGATAAAACCGGCCTAGGTCGCAGTTAAATGGTCACAGTTCTAACCTAACCTAACCTAGTAAAATGAATAGAACTAGTAATATGATAAAATAACCGACTAATTAATTTTTTATTACTGTTCATGTTTTACCGTCGCAATAATTAATCAACCGCCATTAATTTAAATAACAGCTCAAAAAATTTGTTCCCATTAAAAAATGCGTATTTTGCCGCTTTGCAGGTAACTAGGATTATAGTAAAAAGGAGTAAGAATAAATTTATTATGATTTTCCAATTTTCTATTCGATTCTATTACTGTGCTTTGCCTGAGGCGCTTTCGATGCAAATTATAACAACTGTTCGCTTCCGCAACTAACTTTAATTTGTGCTCATAAAATAAGGAATCCCATCTCGCTTAGAATAATTTGAAAATCGTCAATTAGGCATTTAAAACACGCAGGTCGTAAAATAAAAATTTACTACCTTGTAACGGAACGCATTTATTTTCAGAGCAAGAAGTATTCTTCATTTTGACGTTGCATAAGTGCATTTATTTATGGTTAATGGGAATTTAATTGTGCGGAAAGATTTAGAATTACTTTAAGGTTATATACTGCGTACTAAATTTTTATCATAATAATATAAAATGTTAAAAATTAGAGTTGGTTTTAGAATCAGTTTTAAGGTAGTAAATCTGAATTAAATTATACAAGTTAAAATAATTTTCTCATACAAATCATTAATTAGGTATATATTCGTGTAGGTATGTAAGTGTTTAGTTTTTAAAGTACCTATAGTTCCCTTACATCTAGGTATACCTATAGGTAGTGTTAAATATATCACCAACTACAAAGTTTTTTCGTTGATAAAGAAAAATAGTTGATCCGTTTCAGGTGGTTGGTGTTGAAGGGCAGTTGTAGGAGATGACAGAAAATGTTACATAATGAAAAAGTTCAACAAGACGTTTACTACATGGGATATGTCCGCCTTTTTATATTTGCTCTTTCATATTATGTTGTCTTTTTAATTTTTTTTAGTAAATTGAATCAAGGCGTCGTTAGTTCATAGCCAATAATACTGTGAGTGCTTTTGAAAAATCACTGTAATTAAACTACTACAGTTTATTTTAAAAAAAAATACATAAGAATCTTAAGTCTTTTCCCACAATATTCACAAATGAGCATTTTTCACAAACACCTCTAAATTTGCCTACATTTACCTTTAAAGTACTTATTACTATTTTTTATACAATCACTTTTTATACGAAAATTATACCAAAAAAATTATAATCTAAATTACTACTAATTATAAAACAATATATTGTGCATGGTATACAGACGTATAAAGGCTTAGAGAAAGGCATTATTATTATTTTGGCATCATTCCAGTCAATCAGTCTGGTCATAATGATCGGAGAATGATCGTGTAACCGTCTGAATGACAGACTGATGATTCGGACTGATGAAAATTAAAATTGTTATGCATGATGAAATACTGATCGCGTAACCCGCTCGTATCATTCTCGCGTCAGTCATCGTACTTTAGTTACTTTACTAACACACCGTACACCAATGTACATAAGGTTCATTATAGCTCTTTGCCGTACACGTACTTTTTATCAGTCTGCTGTCATTCTGAATTGACCATGTAACCGTAAAAACATCCATCATTCTGGCGTCAGTCACGTCATTCCAGACTGATAGACTTGACTGATGCCAGAACGATCGTGTAACCTACCTCATAAGATTCTTATGTCAAATTTTGGAGAAATAAATTGTAGTAGTTTATATATTACAGTGATTTTTCAAAAACACGCACAGTATTGAGAGCTGTGAACTCAGCTCGCCTTAATGTCTTTGTTATTAAACTGCTCGTCGCGTCGCTGCCAATCGAGTGTAGCGCGAGCCTAATGCTATAGAACTCCCCTTTCTTTGACGTCGGTTGATGAACTGTTTTATCGATTCCTTGTTGCCATCCCACTCACATTGTAAATATTGGACATATTAAAATGCGACGCACATCGCCTTAGCGTTTATATGCGAGTGGACACCGGGCTGACCGTAAAGCATAAGACATGGAAAGCATATAAGGATATGTCTTGTACTAAAAACTTTACAGCAAAAATAAATTCAGTTGCAGTTCTGAGACAAATTTCATAACCGGCTGGCTTCAGACATTGCATAGATCCCGTTTTCTCAAAGTCAATGTCAAAGTTACGAGATTTTTGATCTATATAGTGTGCATCTGCCGCGAGTTCATGCTATCAGAAATACTGATCCTGATGCAGAGTGGTGTTAGAATTGAATCATATCTACACAGCGCTAAGAAAATATGTTATGATATCAAGCAAGCGCCATATTCCAAATCAATAGAACAATAGTTACGTACATTATAAAATACTTTCTAATAAAAGAGTATAATGGGACTGGCTATAAATTGAAATTTAACCGACCTTCAAGACATGCAAAATATTGAGACCCACAACTGCTAAGGCCTAGTACGGCGGCAAACCGGATACGTGGACACGAGGGCTAAGTCTGTTGCATAAAATTAAATTGAAGCAATAAATGAACTGCATGGTCTAAACAAAACGTCCACAATACAAATCATTTATTACTTCAAATAAATTGTAAAGCAACAGGCAAGAAACTTGCAGTGTGTAAATGGGTATTTAGTCCCATCACATCTGCCACCATCTTCAACGCTTGAAGCCACCAATAGTTTAACGCTTGAAGCCGCAACAATAGTTCAACGCTTGAGTCCGCACCAATGGTTCAACGCTTGAAGCCGCACCAATAGTTCAACGCTTGAAGCCGCACCAATAGTTCAACAATTAAAGCCGCACTAAGTTCAACACTTGCAGCCGCACCAATAGTTCAACGCTTGAAGATGCTTCGTATAAAGGTGAAACAAGGGTCGCGAAGACGACAACCGATGGTGCTGAAGCCGCAATGGATGCGAAAGCATCAGCATCAACTGTTGGTGGCGGGAATGAGGGGTAAGCAACGACCAGCAATAGTTTCCATGAAATAACTTTTGGCAGAAGCACACAAAGTAATTTAGATAACATACGCCCATGTAAACAAAAAATAATCAACTGTCAAAATACATACATTAGCGCATTTGTTTTCATGCATCAGGCGCCATGACCACAGAGCAATACGGCGTCCACTGCACTAACGTTTTCAGCAAATTACGCGCGAAATTTGAAAATGTAAAATTTAAATGCATTTATATGGCACTTATCGATTGAATAAAAAGATTGTGGTTTTTTTAAGTGGACTTTTTAAAATTGGGTGTAAACACCCTATTCTGTACCTTTTTTATTTTATTACAGGGCAACCGTAAAACTGTGGACACACCTTATTTATTGTCGCTAAGCTGACTTTGGAGGTGTTAGAATAAAGAGAAACTGTAAGGCTTAGTGCTTACTAGGCATGCAAATAAAATATGTATTTACAGCAAGGTATGCGGTTAGGATAACTGAAATGTTGAACTGATAATAAAACAGAATATGACTTTGCTAGTGTAAGACTTTAGAGGTGTTAGAATGAAGAAATAATGTAAGGCTTACTAGGCATGCAAATAAAATGTATTTACAGCAAGGTAATAAAACTAGTGTAAGACTTTGGAGGTGTGAGAATAAAGAAATAATGTATGAAAATTGAAAATATGTGTTAAAAAAAAATTTTTTTTTCGTCACGTATTTTCAATTTGGATAAATTTCCGAACATAGTAATGCTATTAAAAATTAAAAGAATGTATGGTTTAGTGCTTGTAGGCACACAAATATAATACATATACTTACAACAAGGTAAAGAATAACTGAAAGGGAAGGGAAATTTGGAGGTGTTAGAATAAAGAGAGAATGCAAAGCTTAGAGTCTATAACGCATGCGAATGTCGCTTTCATGCTCGTCTGGGACAAAACTTATAATGTACCAGCTGCTTCTTTTCCCGCGCAGATCGTAGAAAACGATCGCCCATTCCGAAAATGTAAATCATGCGGCTAGCAACATCACTATTTTGATATTGTTGATTCCATTTTCCATCTTCTCGCCCACCGTCACGCTACAGCATCTGTATGCATGTCTGCTTAGAGCTGCAAGAACCAAAGTGCTCTGTCTGCCCCGTTAGGGATATAGACATGTCCATGGATCAAGATACGTCATGACATGACGACAAATTAACTTCATTCTGGATCGTCACTTTTAGTCCGTGTATGTCATTGTCATTCATTGAGAGTGGCCTATTCCCAGCAGTGGGAGGTTCAAGGCTGTACATGATGACGATGATGATGTCAATTCAATAGATCTGATATTCATTCTCCACTGTATAAACCTAAATCTGCCGTTTTTAGTCGTAGAAACTCGTCGAAAAACGTTGGAGGGAGTAATAAAAAAAATCCTTCCGTTTGTAAGTGAATTTCTTATTAAATATTCTTATGAAAATTGGCACGCCAGGTTTTCTTACAAACTGAAGGACTGTCTTTATCTAGTACTAGTATCATACAATGTGGAAGGGACATACCCATAATAAATCAAACCATGGTCTATACTAGATCATTATAGTATAATGAAATTAAAATAACAGCCAAAAAACAAAAATAATTTTCGCAATTTCCATACAAAAGTGTGCGGCCGCCCGGTTGATTTGTATGCGAACGTGAATTTTTTTTGGTTATTAGGCTTTTATTTTAATTTCATTATACTTTAGTGTTCTAGTATTATCCCGTGGTTCGATTTATTACGGGTATGTCCCTTCCACTTTGTATACAGATCTGTGGTATTGACGACCTCCGTGGTGTAATGGTTAACACGCTAGACCGCTAAACCGGAGGTTCTGGGTTCGATTCCCAGCCAGGGCAAGTTGGAAAATGGTCTTTTTCAAATTGTCCTGGGTCTTGGGTGTTTATCTATATATGTATTTATCATAAAATATAGTATCGTTGAGTTAGTATCCCACAACACAAGTTTAAAACTTACTTTGGGGCTAGCTTAATCAGTGTGATTTGTCCTTATATATTTATTTATTTATTTACAAATATGGAAAAATTAATTAAAAACTCGTCATTATTTTACGGTTGCTAGCCCAATCTATACTAATAATATAAAGCGGAAGAGTTTGTTTGTTTGTTTGTTTGTTTGTTTGTTTGTTTGTTTGTTTGTTTGTTTGTTTAAACGCGCTAATCTCAGGAACTAATAGTCCGATTTGAAAAATTCTTTTTTTGTTGGGTAGTCCATTTATAGAGGAAGGCTTTAGGCTATATAACATTCCGACAACCACGCGAACGAAGTCGCGGGCACAGCTAGTCGCCTATATTATGCAGACATGATGCAGATTCACGCCCATTCCCTTGATCGGCTTTTTCAATCCGTGGGGGGAGGGGGGGGGGGGGGGAGAAATGCATTCTACGTTTTGAGTTTTCTCCCAGACCAGCAATTTGGCAATTGGTTTTGAACCAATAAATTAAACGCTAATCGGCCGGTAATTTCCATATGACTGTTTGTTTACAATAATATATATATCTTTCTTCCATTGTGTTCAGTAATATATAATAACATTACCTACCTACTGCTAACATAGAGTGGTCCATTACTATTATCAAGTTACTATTAGCCTATTGATATTGATAACACTTCGAGGAATAGTTGCGTGTACTTATTTCACAATAAATTATTTATTTATTACCTATTAATTAAAAAATATGTTTTACTACTACGTCAGGTGGACCATAATTATGTCTGTTTGTGTGCGTAGTTGCATAAAAACACACACAAAAGTTTAGATTCACATTAGATGACGTCATAAAACTAGGTTATTCACAAACAGACCAACAGGCAGTAAAACCACACTAAAAATAATATAGATTTATATCGGCCATCAAATCTAAATGTACCCGTCTTACATGTGTCGCCGAAACTATAAAAATCGTTTTCAAAATGGCGGCTATTGTAAATCATTATTAATTTATAGCTTTTATTCAGTTTGAAGTAGCTGGGGCGTTTCAGGGGATTAGTTTTGAGGCCACACATACTAAAAATCATAATATTTTAAGTAAGTATAAAGTCTAATTATCAAGTCTAAATTTAGAGGACAGCTTTTATATAATATACAATGTGTGTTTGTATTTATGTACATGCTTTCGTCGTCTATAGATCGAAAACAACCGCTGTTTTTTCGACATTCCGGAATTATTCCCTTTGTAAAAGTTGTTTGTATAGATGACGAAAGTATAGTTTTTAAATTATCGCTAGTCGGGAACCAAACTGAGTATATATTTAACGGGACTTAGCACGAACCTTTTTAGGATTCCGTACCCAAAGGGTACAAACGGAACCCTATTACTGAGACTCCGCTGTCTGTCTTTCACAGGGCTCTAGCTTTTGGACCGTAATAGCTAGACACCTGAAATTTTCACCGATTATGTATTACTGTGGCCCGTTTGCACCCTTCGGGTACGGAACCCTAAAAAAGGCGAAATTGGTTCCCCGAGAGGGTGCTAATATGTTGAAAAATTACAGAAAATTAGTATTTACCTACAGAAAAACCTCTACGAGTACTGAACCCTCTTCACGCAAGTTTAACTCGCACAGTGAGTTTGAAATTATAAAGTTGTAAATTTATTTGACGACATGTAGCTATAATAAGTGTTATCTTACAAGACTAGAAGATTAAATCAGCATTTTGTTTTTTTTTTAAATCAAAGTTTTAAAAACTATTTAGCATATATAATTTACTACAGTTTTACGATCCAAGTCCACCGTTTAAAGCTTAATGAGTCGATTTAAAGAACACGTTCTTTAAAACAGTAGTTGAAGGTGAAATAGAAGGAAAAAGAGGAGTAGGAAAACCCAGATAAAGGATTTTTGATCAAATAAAAGAAAAATTAAATATGAAAATATAAAAGGCGTACTCAAATTAAATAATTGAATAAGAGATGGTGAAATAAACGGGCAAGTGCGAGTCGGACTTGTACATAAAGGGATCGGTACCTCCGTATAATGTTTTAAAACGCTAAAAAAACACGTTTTTTGTATGACCTTTAATTTGTAATTTTTTTTTTTATTTTCAGTATTTATTGTTATAGCGGCCACAGTAATACATAATCGGTGAAAATTTCAAGTGTCTAGCTATTACGGTTCAAGAGATAGAGCCCTGTGACAGACGGATAGTCAGACAGCGGAGTCTCAGTAATAGGGTCCCGTTTGCACCCTTTGGGTACGGAACCCTAAAAATACCAGGTGAGTGTGACTTGAACTCGCGACTTTGGACTAAATATGACCATGCTCTAACCACTGAGCTATCACGTATTTAACCCAAACCCATCTTGAATGCCTAAAAACCCTATAAAACAAATAAGGAGATTAAGAATTTAGTGGAGGAAGAGACATGGAAAACCATCCACCGATAAGAGCGCAGCTCTTAAATACAAGCAGAAGAAGAGATGATTTAAGAACTACGAGTATTGTACTAGACTTTTAGGATTGGGCTACATCTGGCCGCATGGAACAGCAGTTTCCTATGCTGCTATACTTTTCTGTCGCTCACAACCGTCATTTTCCAGAGCGAGAAACAGAGCGGGAATGGCGTGGAATCGGCGGCGATGCGGCCGCATTCCCGCTCTGCCGTACGGCCAGATGTATCCCAACCTTTATCAAGTATTTGAATAGATATAAAAGGATTGTTGTAGAGCTGTCACTACTATGGGCCATGAAGATAAGTCCGTTTTGCTAAATAGATAGAACAGAAATAAAGGTATTGCTTATTTTACAAGCCTTATGTATTATGTATTCTTTGGTAACAAATTTTAACATCTAATTGGATTTTAAACGAAATTCCTGTTGGGATCGTCTATAGAAATAAACAACTGATGGATGGCTATTACATTATATTTTGAAATTTCATTCAACCACAGAATAAATACTAATACTAACGTATGGAATGAAAAATATGGGTACATTATTTTTGGATAATCTCACTAATGGACTAATTAGAATAATACTTTTCTGACCCAGTCATCATCCCTATTCTATTGAACGAATAAAGTAATTGCCTATTATTCAATGTATGTGAATATTTCATAATTTCCTTCTCATTTCAAATGAGAATAAATGTCAGACGCTGTAATATAACCCTGTCAATTACGATATACGTAGTAGTCACCTCATACTTCACAGTTTATGTATCCATAAACCCGTGGCATACTCATGCAAATGTAGTTTTCTCTACAGCAGCAGTTACAGCAATTGCTACTGAATATAATGCTTCAAAGTGACTAATTTTACGAGATGGGGTTAAGAATATGCAATCTGTGTGGGCTGTGTGTAACTGTGTGTGTTCCGGGCGTAAAACCGGAATGTTTTACGGTCTTGTTAATTTATAGTCTTTGCATGAAACTTATATTCATAATATATTACGGAAGTCAAAAAAAGTTATGTCTTTCACTACTAATTCTACTACTACTTTTGCATTTTGAGTCTCTTAGCAGACAGAACCCAGGGCCGGGAAATTTTGTATGCTATTGTTTAGATGACAATGTAATATTATTAAGACAACAAGCTGATCTGATGATGGAGCCGGAGGGTGGTTATAGCAACCCTGATATTACATTATGAACATACATAATAATAAAATTCAAAGATCTCACCTTTGCAGATAAACTTCCTGGCAGTTTGGCAAAATAAAATAAATTGTAAAAAAAAAATTGTAAAATAGATTTAAGTTTCTGTTAATAAATAAATGGAAATCATTTTTCAAAATTATTGAGTTGATCCAGTAACTTTGGCATCGTTTACCAAATGTGTTAAGAACACGCCTAGTCTCGAGGTGATAAAAATTCCTTTATTTTTAGATTTATTCCGAAGAACTAAACGAGCGAAGAAAGTTTGTCTCATTAGTATACTTTATTACAAGTGTGCACCATAAAACTCGGTTGACAAGTGGGTGGAACATCAGCTCGCCCATTCCAAGGCGTGGACGTAGATATAGACCATACTTAGGAGGGGTACAACATTTTTTTTCATATAGCTGTGCATACCTTACTGCTGGGCCTTCTCTCTTCTTTTTCATTAAAATTTGTCTGAATTTAATCATAACTAAGACCGAATTGTATTATTACGATACATTATAACTAAAATTAATTCACCGCTACAATGCACAATACACACATACACACATAGTATAAATAATTTATCGCGTCTTTATCTCTTATGGGGCAGAGAGAACATTTAGGGTCTTGCGGCAAAAAGAGCGCAGGGCCGCAAGACCTAAAGGCTACTTTTTACGTGATCGTGGGTATAGCGACCTAAGGTGGTCGCTATAGTGGGCAAGAAGAAAGAAAAAGGAATCAAAATAGTGATGCCAGCATGCATTATTATTTAATCTAATATTCTTTTTTCTTAATTTTATCAAAGTCACAGTGAGAAAGTTTTTATTTATTAAAATTGTAGAAAAAATTGTGGGAAAGTGTGTTTTTGTTTTTATTAATGACTTTGTTTTTAAAAATGATAGCCGAATACGATACCAGAAAATGACAAAACAATATTTTTAAATGGAAATGACAATATAACGTTGCAAGATAAATAAAACACAAATCCAATGACCAGGGTAGCGAACGTCATATTTTGAAGGCAATAAAATTGCGCCTTTCAAACCCCCAGATCTCTTCCTTATATACGTCCATTTCGAGAGGACTTGGTAAATTTAGACCTGATTTAGTGTCTGCTGAGGAGTTTAATGAACATGTTACTTAGATATACACACATCACCGAATAAAATAACTTGACAGTTCATCTTTATCGTTTAATTAGTGCATGACAGATAAATTCGATAGTCGTCGCTCCCACGAAACAGAATCAATTCTGATAAATCTTACTTTGAAATTTTTAAGTTTGAAGTTGTATAAATCACATGACAATAAGTGTAGTAGTCATTACTAGAAATGTACCGACTAGTCGGGGAAGCCGATTTTCCGGCTATATAATCGACTAATCGACGCATAACCGTCTGATAAAAGCAACGACTAATAGGACACCTATTTTTTTTTAAAAAAACCGAACGCATCTTTCTACAACTAAACTCAAAGGACTTTATTATTTACATTTTCAAATATGTACTAAGCATGTATTCGTAAATTTGTATACCTCTCAATAAAACCAGTCGTTTCATGTAGTTTTTTTTTTTATACTGGACAGATCTTGGTTATGATTTCTTTTACAAGTTGCCTTAACATTTTCCTAACAGAGTTGATTGAGTAGTAGTGTACCTACACTACTTACAGCGTGCGTTGTATGACATTAAGATAAATAATTTAGTAGTTTATTTGGATCTAAAGAACCTCTTTTTCACCTTGTTTTTAGGGTTCCGTACCCAAAGGGTGCAAACGAGACCCTATTACTGAGACTCCGGCCCTAGGCTCATTCTACCCTGTTAGGGATAGGGACGTGATTATGTGTCTGTATTCAGTATCTGTAAAATGGCCCTTGGTTCCTCACACTGGTCATTGTTATTCTCATTCTACTTACATGATTTAACAAAAATTATGTATCTAATAAAAACTATGTACCCTAGCAGAGTACATATTCTATTCATGTAATTGCATGCAAAATTGTATTTTGTACTTTGTAATTTTATATGTAATGTGTTGATAAATAAATGAATATGAATTCTTCTTTAGTCGTTCCACTTTGGCTGATACTCTGTGTACCGTATCTTTAGTTAATATTTAAACTACTTTGTTTATTAATATATTTTATAAATTTATAAATATAAATAAATAATATTATAAATAATATATTTAAAAACTTAAGAACAGATGTAAAAGCTATAGCATATAGGTAATACAATTATAATAAAGTATTACAATTACTAAATATAAATAAAAGATGAGATAATATTTTTTCAGAATCACCTGTTTTACCGTAATTTAAAACGCTTTATGTATCTCATAATGAACCCAATATTCACAAATTATTACAGCTCATCCTTTCAAGAGCACAAGTAAAACTACATTGTGTGAAATTTATAGCAAATGGCATTGCCTTCATTACACGAAATTAATACTTTCTACATGATTCATTTTATTCAAAACTCAACCCTAACATTTCTAGTGTTAAGACTATTTTCACTTTGCTTTTAATCAACATTATTATGAATAACGATACAGATAAGGCGATTACGTATCTTATTGGAAACTTAGACATTTTAATTAAAGTCTAAATAAGGGGAATACGTTTCGTTTTACGCGAATACCAAATAGTGAACACATAATTCTTGTTAATTGACCAAAAAGAGAACGTTGTTTTATTGACAACGTGGCCCAATACCGTGTCCCATTTTTCTCCAGACCAGATAAAAAAATACAGGTAATCATAGAGCTCTGAAATTGTCACGCTAAGAAAAAGTTGTAACTTCCTGGGACCTTCACATTTAAAGTTAAACCTGTTCATTTAACGAGTTACTTTTTTGCACAGTTGGAATCTCATTAAGTAGGTATATTCTTATAAAATACCTCATAAGTGTATGTTTAATACAATGCTTACACCATTTTGGAAGTTGACAGTTCATACAAAATATTTTAGATGATAGAAAAATATCAGGTAGACCATAGGATAAAGTAGCATACAAGAACGCAAGAGCGTTCTTGTATGCTACTTTATGGTCATAATCCTCCCCTGATCAAAACATCAGAATAAAAATGAAAACTTCAACGGTAAAAAAAATACAATAAATAAATTAATAGATAAGGACAAATCACACTGATTGAGCTAACCCCAAAGTAATTTTAAACCTGTGTTATGGGATACTTACTCAATGATAATACTATATTTAATAATAAATACATATATAGATAAACACCCACGACACAGGACAATTTAAAAAAGGCCATTTTCCAAATTGACATATTGATAATCCTTACTTCCTTACTAATATTATAAATGCGAAAGTAACTCTGTCTGTCTGTTACTCTTTCACGCCTAAACGGCTGAACGGATTTTGATGAAATTTGGTATGGTGATAGATGATAACCTAGAAATGGACATAGGCTATAAAACAAAACTCAGTATTCCACGCGGACGAAGTCGCGGGTACAGCTAGTAATATATATATGTGTGATATAAGACCTCTCTTTGTTCATAAAAAACCTAAATAACAATAATAAAGTTATTTTAATCAAACACATAGTTGTTCAATAACTTCTTTAATATTTTATTTAAAACGAATATTTTTCATTTAATTTCATTTTTCAATTTCGATGGGACAAAAGAATATACAGAAATTATTGGTTATTTTTTTGTGGGGCAAGGTGTAAATACTTCGGAAAGTGTAGCAACCAACTATTAAAAAGGCAATTTAGACGTTAAAATAATAAATTAATAGTGTAAAGCCATTTCTGATATCAATTTGTGATAGTAAAATTTATGTGTTGTGTGTTTAAGTGGCATTTATTTTAGCTCAGACGTGTGTCCACGTGTTCATGATTATTTTAATAATTTCTCCTAAAGTTAAAAGCTAGTACATATCCACTTATATAGTTTCTTGTTGGTTTAAAGCTCGCATTTTGCTAATTCAATTCCACAAGAAATATACCTTACATGTTGATTTGACACCCCTTAGCTTGAAATCTTGTAATCAGATTCACAAATAGAACACAAAACCGTAAAAAATAAACGGGCAAGTGCGAGTCGGAGTCGTACATGAAGGGTTCCGTACCTCCGTACAATGTTTTAAAACGCTAAAAAACACGTTTTTTGTATGACGACCCCTTTAATTTTTAACTTTATTTTACTTTTAGTATTATATAAAATTTTCACCGATTATGTATTACTATGGCCGCTATAACACAAATACTAAAAATAAGATACTGTTAAAAATTAAAGTAGGTCGTCATACAAGAAACGTGTTTTTTCAATGTTTTAAAACATTGCACGGAGGTAAGGAGTCCTTCATGTACGAGTCCGACTCGCACTTGCCCGTTTATTATATTTTTTGTAAAGTATTATTTCGCTTGTAGAATAATTTTTTTGAATATAGCTACGAGGTTAAAAGTCACCTGTATAAAGTACTTATATTAAGTGTGTTTAGTCAAGAAAAAGGCAAATTAAATATTTGTAAACCTTTCCGAAAAAAACCTTCACATGTTAGGAAAACCGCATCAATATCGTAAGAGGAAAAATGTTTCTAAGTTTACCGCGTACATACACACAGACAAATGCGCCGGGGGACCTCATTGTATGATAAGTATAAATATAGTTTTCAACACGTAAATTCAAAAATATTTTCGGCAATATAAAGCCAAGCGCACACGTGTGTCGCGGACCCGCATGACTTATTACAATACCGAAAAAAAAAGCTAAAACAACAGTGATTTGCATGAAAGAAACGCAAGTTGCGGGGCGCCGAAACAATTACTCTATTGTTCTTATAATATGCTTTACAACATTTAAAACAAAAGGGTGTGCAGTGTGTACCACTCTTTATTTGGAGTAGCAGCATGCGGGTAGTTTTTGTGCAATGGAGTTTGTTTTAAAAGTGATTAGGCGATAAAATTATAATTTGTTCTTACCCGATTACGGCGAAGCCAAGGAAGGTTATGTGTTCCGCTGCTATGTATGTATGTTACGGTTCAAGATGGGTGTGAACATAAACCTAGGATTAGCCGCTAAAGTGTAAATATATACCTAATTAATTTTTTTCCAAAAAAACAACAACCGACTTCATTTTTTAGGAGTTTCTTCCATATCTCCAAAGTTCTTTATCATATCTTTAACAAATTAATATGAAACTACCTCGAATGTGCACCGTTTAAAATAAAAAAAGAATTTTGAAAACCAGTCCACAATTGAAGGAGAAATCGGTGAACATAAATAAAAAAAATGGGGAACGCTGCCAGTATCTTCGGAACCTTGCCTAAAGGGACTCCTTTTAATAATATATTTTAGTTATTATATTATATTTTTTAAGGTTTTTAGTTTTAGGTTGTTTCTAGTTTTAGCTAACTTTAGGTATTATATATTATGAGATTTTCTATGACTAATATTATAATTAAATAAAAATTTGATGTCTTAGTCTAGACCTTAGATCAAACAAACATTAGTCTACTTGCATACAATATAATAAAAAAATACAGTCGAACATAGAACCTCCTCCTTTTTTGAAGTCGGTTAAAAAATAATTTAAAGTTTATGTTCACACCCATCTTTAGCCAAGGTGTCTTGGATGTCCGCTGCTTATGGCTATGTGACGTTACAGTAAATTCAATGTGCCGCCCTCTACCCATAAAGTAATTAACAAAATAAATAAATAAATCTTATCATACCGTGTTGGGTATCAAATGAAAGGGCTTAATGATCACAAATTAAAAAATATAAACATTATTAGCTTGTTCGCCCTGCTGTGCTTGCATTAACTGAATAAACGTACTTTTCTATGAGAATTATCCCGAAGTCATTTAGTTTTGTAAACTACTCGTATGCGATCAAATACCTAGCAAAATACTTATAACTTGAAATAACGCGCTTATATGTTTTTACGAAAACTGAAATATATACAACGTGGAAGGGACATACCCGTAATAAATCGAACCACGGGTTATAACTAGACCATTATAGTATACTCCTTACTCTACCCTGCATGTACATTTTTGAAATGTGTAAATTTGTAAAGATACACTGGAACTACTTCGTTAAAGCTAAAGACTTATTTCCTAGGAATACAAGAGATCCAGACAATCACTGAATTTTTACGGACCAATAAAAATAAAAGATAGTTGCATTTTGATTTAATGATTTAAAATTATTGTCTTTTTCTTTTTAATTTACTTGACTGATATAACATATTTAAGATCAACTGTATTAATTTAACGTTAAATTGTTGACTTATATGTATTATTACAACTGATTCATACATTTCATAGGACATATAAAAATAATTATAAATAGGATAATGAAATGAAATTAAATATTCACACGCTGAGTTGTCGGCAAAATATGATATTAGTATTTAAGACCATTGTATTATACAATCATATTTATGGTGAATAAATGACTGATTACTGATTACTGATATAATGTAATTAAAATACTAGTCAAAAAACCAAAAAAATCGGACACACTTTTGTATGAATAATTAATGTGCCGATATATTTGTTGTTTGGCTATTATTTTAATTTCATTATACTATAATGATCTAGTATAGACCGTGGTTCGATTTATTACGGGTGTCCCTTCCACTTTGCATATAGATTTATTCTGTCGAACCTTAGGGCTAGGCTCCGGAGAAAAAAAAGCGCAGCTCCACTCAGCTTTGGTGGAGCTTTAAATATCCAAAATCGTGTGATCGTCACATCGCAGCGCATTCAAAGTGCGCTGTGTTTTTTTTTTCGAATTTTCATTTTTTATGTTTTTAGAGTACCTACAGAAAGCAGTGTTATAAAAAAACTACTTTTCTTGTTTTTCAAAGCTTCGTGTCAAAGATAATAAAAAGTCTTTGAGAAGAAAACTAAATCCGCCTAACTATCAAAAATCTTTTATGACTAATAAGATAAGGTAAGTTGGGGTAAGAACGGATCAGGGAAAGATCAGATGATTTAAATAACTCCCAAACGCGGCAATCTTTTTTAATTCAGGCAACATAATATAAGACGTTTTGTTAGGCTCCTGCTTTTAGGTTTGCGGTATTCGCTGCAATGGATCATAAATGAAAATGTTTACTAGGCACAAAACTGAAACACTATATTTCGTGTCACTATCAAAGATCCGACCCCCCAGGCTACATTTTTTTAATTTTGTGGTAGTATAGTCCGTTTTCTTTTATATTTTTAGTGTAAAATCGTTTTATTGAAGTGAAAACTTCTTTAGCGGCGTTGTGCACTTTTTTTGTAATGGGTAAAAAATGTTAAACTCGCGTCAGGACACGTGTCCTGATTGAAAATTCGTAAGACGGATAGAGAGTAGACAGCCGGCGCGGCGTAGGAGAGGAAGTATCCCCCTCTCTTTCTACGGCGCGGCGAAAATGTATGCCTGCGCCTGCTGCTTCGTTTAGCTGAGAGATAAACTTTTTGATGTAATATAAATTGTCATGTTTGTGTACGATAGCGCAATTAATAAATATTGTATTCTACCACATAAATTATAGTACTTTTGTACTGATAATTAAAGCAATTCGTGCAAAATTATTCCCTAACCATTCCAAAATATCAAAAATGCACAACGTTAATATTCAAGTTTTCACTTCTGCCGGCACTCCCGGAGTGCAACTCGTCGTTTTTTTTATAACATGTAGCTGTTAGTTCTTTGTAATAAATACATTGGTAAGATGACTATAAGCTGAGATCTCGCCCCGTGTGGTTGAAGTCGGATTTATTAATCCTGTCTGTCTCAACAGCCGCTTGTATAGTAAAGTCAGTTGGTTAGCCATTTATTAGAAATTTGGGAGAAACAAAACATGACAAAAGTCTTTTTTCTTACGGTTTTGTGTTCTACTAGTGTTTCTGACCACAAGATTTTAATATAGCTAGGAGGAACGAAATCAACCTATATAGGAATTGCGGGGAAAAAAGTGCTGTAGTTTCTTCAACTAACCGAAAAACAGTCCGGCCTTACCCCAACGTACCTTACCTATTTGAATTAGAATAAATTGTTCAAGTATGTATATACAAAACGAGTTTTTGCATTGAAATATTTCCATAAATATATTATAAATTAGGGATAAAGACTATGTATGTATATTTTCATAAATCTAATAATATTTTCACAAGCTTTTATTTGTTAGTTTTACCTGTCTCGTTGTATGTGTGTACGTAATCAAATCTTGCAAGCTAAATTAGAACCACTTTCCATTATTTGATTGAGCTGAAACTTTACTTATGTAAGTTGGTCCATTGATCTGATCTCATAATGAATCCGGAAGGTGGCCACGCATCTTTGTGATAAAATAACGTAAGGGACCGAGTTTCATTCGTCTTGAAGAGCACTTTAAGGTTTTAAGGTCATTGCTTCATATAAAAGCTTGTTGTTAAAAATATATTTTTAATAATTACTTGTTGAACAGTAAGCTACTTAGTAGGTTAAAAAATATTTTGTATGTGATTTGGATCAGTCCTATTTTCAATGAGACAAAATTGAATGCCACCATTTTTTATAGGACTCTTTCAAAAGTTTGGATAGTGGAATTCAACATTCGTGCATCAACATGTTCGGAATTCAACATTGAGGGACAAAACAGGAAAACTTAGTGTCGAACCACACGCAGCGAAAGATGCGCGACGCAACTTCCTTCGTCGATACAATTTCTGTCTATGAAACGCCACGTATACGCGTAATACGACGCAAGATGCGGCGTGCATCTTGCGTTGCGTTACGAAGTACTATTAGGTATTATGTGGCTGCGCGTGGTACCTTACTCTTGTTTTGATTGCGCAGATCTACATATTAACATATTTTTCCACTTCCAAAAAAATAAACAACAGTCGTAGAAACACAATTTTCCTGTTGAGGTAGGTAATGCAAATTTTACAAATTAAAACGACTTTATGTCGCTTAAGTCCATAATTTATGAAGGCCATGGCACCACCGCGAAATGTATCCTATGACAGTCAATATATTATAGGAGTCGTCCGCCCACATACTATGGAATGGCCATAACCAATTTGACTATAACAGTACTATTAAATGGCACCTTATTTTCATGGAATAATCATTACAAATGACAAACGATACAGTGACATGAAATCCATTTCGAATAATAATGACTTAGTATTATATTACAATAGTGAAAATTGAACTAAAACCCGTAACCTCGTCAAATCACCTAGGTTAGGTAGCGGACCTCGGGCTCTGAATCGTTACCGCTGAGGATGTAATCGGGAATACGAGTACCTACCTAGGTCGGGATTATGATGATGAACGAAAATTGTACCAGTGTGTTATAAAGGTACACATAAAATCGGAAACAAATGTTATCTAATAATATATATATGTTTTTTGTTTTTTTAAACTAGCTTTTGTCTAAAACAATGAACTGAAAAGTTTAAAGTTTTTTTTTAATGTCATTGGACGGCAAACGAACAAGCGGGTCACCTGATGGTAAGTGATCACCGCTGCCCATGGACAACGGCAACACCATGGGGTGTAACAAAAGCGTTACCGGCCTTTCAAGGCCCTCCCCAGAAGGAGGAACGGGCTCCGGCTTACTCACTCACCGAACGAAGCATAGAAGTGGTGAAGCTACTACTCAGACGTCGATTTTCTGTGAGAGTGTGATACTTCCCCGGACGAGCCGGCCCATTCATGCTAGCAAAACTGAGTTTTGCCCATAGCGTGGCTCTACCACAACTAAAAGTGCTCATCAAGACAAATCAATTAAGCCCAAACTCGGTGGGGTTATGTTGGTTTATCACAGAGATGCCGTGGCCACCTTCCGGCTTCATCATGAGATCATTAGTTCCATTATATTGCATTGTCACGCAACTCAATCGAATATTGGGATGGGATTAGGTCTAATTTAGCTTGCAAGATTTGGATAAGCTTAGATGAGGAAGAGAGAGAATGTACATAATAATGTTACATAAAACAATAACTTTATTATTTACCTTATAAATATGTCTATTCCTATTGAATTAAAAACAAGAACGTAAACAACGTTCAAGAAATTTTCCGATCAGCGGCATACATATTCAACTCAACCGGTTTACAATCATAACATATTTTCCAGCAAGAATTACTGTCGAATTATGTGCTTTATTAATACGGTAAGTGATTCAAAAGACTTCGATAATGCAAGAGGAATGACCATGAATGCCATGAATTGAATTTTATGAAAGGATTTTGTTATTTATGACAAAAATCTAAACGCCACAAAAAGGCATGATGATTGGATTTTTTTTCTTATTGAATTAGATGGTTTTACAGGTTTTTTTTCTGACAAACAAAAGACACAACGCATTTCAAAGTTGCGCTACATTACGCTTTGGTACAATATTTACTGAGGTGTGACGTTACCAGCCTCTATTTTAGAACTTAGACACCCTGTATAAATAAATATATAGGGACAAATCACACTGATTAAGCTAGCCCCAAAGTAAGTTTGTTTTAAACTTGTGTTATGGGATACTAACTCAATGGTACTATATTTTATGATAAATACATATATAGATAAACCCCCAAGACCCAGGACAATTTGAAAAAGGCCATTTTCCAACTTGCCCTGGCTGGGAATCAAACCCAGAACCTCCGGATTAGCGGTTTAGCGTGTTAACCATTACCCCACGGAGTTCGTCTGTATATTTGTAATTTTTACTAACTGGATGAATCGTAAATTAAGTGTCTATTATTTTTGGATTATCTGCCAAGTGGAAATCTAACCTACCGTCTCCAAGTGTGCAAGTAACGGAGTTCGTCACATTGTTTTGATCCTTTGCAAGTAAACAACAAATAACATTTAGACTTCCCCATTGTTGGTGTTGGACAAACAGCCTCAAACGCTTGAGTGCCTGTTGTTAAATTTCGTTTAAGTACTTGTGTTAAACGATCGAAGGCCGAAGTGTAATTATCCGTTTTTCTCTTCGATCAATAATACGACTAGATAACGCGTTAACTATAAAATGAAAGCAAAATTCTATGCGCTTGAATATCAAAGAACGTTCAAAGTGTTTTTCTCCTTGACTGAACTAAACAAAATAAGAGCTCTAATCAAATCGAATCATTTATTGCTTCCTTAATGTATCATACAGACAGGTCTTTGTTAACGAAATAAGTACCAATTAAGGACCCTAACGGGCGCTGCAATGGGAGAAGTTCCACATTTTTGTCAAATCTATGTTATTCCCACTAAAGTACCCTACTGCGTAGTACTAGGAATGGTGGGTTATTTCAGCTTAGAGGTAAGGCGGAATATCGCGACATTAAAACTTATTTTTAAAATCTATAACGGTGCTAACTGCAGTACCCAAATACTCGTGAGATTGACAATGTCAGTGCCGGATGATTTCATTTTTAGAAGACGAAAGCTACCTTTTTTCGAGGTGTGAGTGAGGAGCCTTGAGTTTGCTTAATTCTCTTGGTCAGGAGTGTGTTGACATTGACGTGCTTGACTGTTCGCTGGGGAAATTCACAAATGAGGCATATAAACATATACCTTCTTTGTCCTATGGTCTATAGCTATGTTGGATATGTATATTGGAAAAAAATAAACAATAAAAATATTTTTTCACCTCGGGAGTAATTGCAAATTGGCAAGCCGTATTTTTTACGCCGACCCTATATCTAGTTGTATTGTTAATCGAAGGTCCTTTTTGTACAAAGTTGATATAAATGTCAATATAGTCACATCTTATCAAGTGTGTTTATAGCTAACACTGTTGTCTGATTTTTTGAGCTACCTAAAGGTATATGACGTAGCTCAATGACTGACATTTAGTCAGTCATTTTTACACACCAGTGAACTAGTGCACGGGTCTCCTCACGATGACCTTCATCGGAAGTAAGTGGTGGTACTTGAAAATGACTGTACACAAGTACAATAAGTTTTATTAGTTAGTTGGTTATAAGTTACCCTGTATAATTTTTGACCATCAGCATGGAAAACTTTTACACCCTTATATTTTCTTTCAAGTTCATATTCTGACTGTGAAAACCAATTGTAACCCTAGATATGTGCAATTCCTTTAAAGTTACAAATTTTTACCGAGATCTGACATGTCGTTTTAAAATAAAACGTAGACTAAGTTTGTATGGGAAAGTCTAGGGTAAGGGGATTCGATTAACAACCCCTTACTATCCATCCATCGGTTGTCTGGAAGAAATCGCTTTTAGCGATAAGAACGCCCAATGTACATTTTAATGTATTTTTTTATTCTTATTGTATATTTTTTATTCTTGGTGTACAATAAAGTATACTTACTTACTATTTTAATTCCTTTTTTCCACCTTGCCCACCATCACGCTACAGTGGCTCTTCGGTCTTGCGGCTCTGGGCTCTGTCTGCTTGTAGCTGCAAGTCCCAAAATACTCTGTCTGCCCCATTAGGGATAAAGACGTTAGAGGAAAATAGCCTTATTATGCCGGAAACCACACGTCAAATAAGAACACTGATGTGAATCATTCAATAACCAAAAAGAACTGTTAGACCAATTTAAATCTAATTAAACCGGAAATTCGTAGAAAATACATTCATATATTTTTCTCGCTTTTTCCTCCTTTGTTTCACGGAATCTCTCTCTATTAGGGATTTTTTATATCTATGTTATTATCATATTTCGTGTCGTAATAGTTTCTAATTGGAATTTATTACGCAGGTATAGGATTTTATTATGCGTGACTTAATTCATTCTTACTCGACCAACATCGCGAAATAATAAAAAAATATTGCGACTTCTTGTTTGGGGTTTGTACTTATTGGATGTTATTTTTTACGCGACTGCGCTATATGGAGGGTTATGTTTTTGGAGTATATGTTTTTATGTATTTATATTTTTTGCACGCTCTGAAACCTAAGCGGCTTATTGGATTAGAATCTAACAAGCCGTTTGAGATATGTCGTTAAATTCTTATACAATACAAAACTATTATACAATTTCTAAAGGACATCACAACGCGCCTTATTGAGCCAACTATTGACCGTAGAGCTGGCAGCTATTTCGCTCAGTGTATAAGTATAGCGATACAGCGAGGAAACGTTGCAAGTATTCTAGGTACGTTGCCTCAATGCGGTGCGTTGGAAGAGGTATTCTATTTATAATTTTTATTTCTATTTAATGTATTATTTTATTATTAATTATTTGATGTTAGTTTCTTTATTCTCAAAGTGACACGGATATATCAAAAATAAAAAAAAAAACAATTTCTGGCGCCAAATTATGTGTAAAATTTTTTTGATTCAAAGTGTATATACAAGGTTTTCAAAAATATAAACAACGTCTTATATGTTTAACTGTAATTTGGAATGAGAAATGCTAAAAAACAACATATAAACGGTTCCCGGTTAGTTGGGTTTTTGTTGTTTTAATAGTAAATAAATTTTATTATGAAACAAGATAATTCAGAACTTAAGTAACAATAACAACTATTAATTATTTAATCTAAATTATAACTAGATAAAAATAATTAAAACTAACTAAAAACTAGAGCTTATAAACCAAATATATAAAATAAAAATTTAAAAATGTATTTACAAATAAAAAATATCATGCAGTCAATGCCCTGCGGTAGGGTGCCCAAAACGCTGGCTGCATTGCCACGTTGGATGGCAATGCTTACTCGTTGAGCGAAGTAATTGCCAGCCCTTTGGTCACCCGACACCTCGACCAGCATTTTATTTACAATCTTAAAAAAATTATGGGCCGATGGCCCCCACGAACCCATCGTCTCGACCCCAAACGGCTCAAATATGAAGCCGTTCCCTATGCATTCATATTTACGCCGTTTTAGGGTCTCGGCAGTGGCTGCTGCAGCGCCAGCTTTTGAGCTTGTACCGCGAAGATGGGTTGCCGCCAGTGTGTCGACACACGTAGCATCCCACACCAACGGCCTTCCCAACTTCCTCGGCACAAGTGTCAAACCATCCGGTCTCTTGCCAACATCGCGGGCCAAACCATTTGGTTCTAAAATGTTTGGGAACCCAATGGTGACAAGAGCACGGTGTATGATATTGTTCAAATTGGCAATTAATTAATTATATTTCAATTTTTAATAGTTACTTATTCGTATCTTACTTGTTATATATACCTAATGTTCAGTATTAGATACGAAGTGTTCTTAAAAATTGCATACTCGAAGTATTATTAGGCATTTTTAAAAAAGGATGAGCTACTAAATTCGAACGTATACGAGTATATGTTTTCTTTTCTTCAATAATTTATGCGTTTTTAAACTTTTCTTATTTTTATTTAAAAGAATATATATGCAACTTGTCTCCAGGAAGTTTTGATGATGGAATATTCGAGAAAACGAGGTAACTCCTCAAACAATCTATCCAATATATAGTGATTTTGATGTTTTACCAATAAATCAAGTAACTACATTCAGAAAGTGTGTTTTGGTGAAATGGAACTGATGGAGAAGAAAAGAAACTGAAGTCGCTTTTTTTGTTTAAAATTATCTATAAATTCACTGTGTGTTTGTGTGTGCGTGTGTGTGTTAGCAGGCCTGTGTCACTCCCCGTTTAGGTATCGAAAATGTACCTACATTATTACTATGCGCGCAAGCGGCCCCTCCGGGTGGTAAATTCAGTTATACGAATCGTTTGTCCAGAGTAATAAGAATGAAATTAGCTTGCAATGTATGTCTAGGTATATAAACGAAAAGATGCTGAGTTCTGACGTGAGCTAAATTAAACCATATTGCTAGCCACATTGAGTAGATATTTCTTTGAATTTCTTTGCTGAGTGAGACTTCTGTACGTTAGTATTATTTATTCTGTGGTGTTAGCCGTGCGGTTCCCGACAGAGTAGAATAGGATCACTACAAGTCTTCTCGTGGATGTCGTAGAAGGCGACCTAGGAAACACAAGCTAAACAAAGCTTAAAAACATCAATGAGACCTCTCCAACCCGTCTGGCCAGCCTGGAGAGTGTAGGCCAAATCCTCTGACTGCTCTGGCTAATATATGGCTCTGGTAGTACAGAGAGGGTCGTGCTCCTGCAGTGGAGACTAAAAAAGACCTGATGATGATAAATAGCATCATCATGATGATAACTTTACTGCAATTGACGACCTCCGTGGCGTAATGGTTAATACGCTAGACCGCTAATCCGGAGGTTCTGGGTTCGATCCCCAGCCAGGGCAAGTTGGAAAATGGCCTTTTTCAAATTGTCCTGGGTCTTGGGAGTTTATCTATATATGTATTTATGATAAAATATAGTATCGTTGAGTTAGTATCCTATAACATAAGTTTAAAACTTACTTTGGGGCTAGCTCAATCAGTGTGATTTGTCCGTATATAACGTCTAACGTCTAAAAAAAATCTAAACTTGACGCATAAGTACAAATTCGGAAAACAAGGTACACCAGAAATTCTGTAACACAAAAACTTTTTAATTGGATGCAACATGTAAAAACGAAAGCGGTTATGAAACATCTAAAAAATAGCATACATGACAAGTGCGAGTCAAACTCGATAAAGGTTCTGTACAACCATTTAATAACTTTTTGATACCATTTTTTTCAACTTTTAGTGCTTTTGCTTACAAGAGTAAAAATTTGCTTCGAGTAGTTTTAAAGATATGAAAGAAGACATTTTTTTTTGATATTTTTCTTTTATTTAGTCATAAAAATTGATAATGTTTTGTTTTTTGTATGTGTGGTCCATACTGGTATTATATTTTTCAAGTTGATAACTGCCATACAGTGATGAAAACAACAAAATTACATTGATAATTCGCATAATAACATATCGCATGATAAGGTTTTTTTTTTATGTTTTACGAATAATTTTTTTATGTATTTACATACATATTTCATAGAAGAAGTTTAATTTAATTACGATTTTTCTACAAAAACGTTTGAACATTCTCTGGGAAAAGACTATGTTTCAAGCAAACTAAGTATGACAGACGGGTGTACTTTCTTATACAGACAAAAGTTTAACAAATTTTCGTTATTTAGAAATTTAGATTATCATGTCATAGAATAATCAATATGTAGGTTACTCAGTATAAAGAATTTTTAATAAAAGATTTTCGTTGCACAGAAAATCAATAATTAGAATGTTTATTATGAATAATTTGAAATCATGGAATTTTATTACAAATAACATTTACTTTTGCGATGTTTCTAATATCAGAATATCAAATTAAATATTACAATTTTTAATAAGTTTAGTTAATATAATATTTATAACCTATAAGTTTGCCCTATTCTAGTAAAATGGATAGAACTTTCTCAGCACCCGTGTGTTGGTCACAGTTCTAACCTAACCTAACCTATAAGTTTGCCCTAACCTATATTGTGGTAGCGATTTATAATGTATTCTAACTTATTATATGGTATTTAATTTGATTAAACAATGTTTTCACTTAATACTTCCTTAAATAATAATTTTCAGTAAAATAAAATTCCATGAAAGATTATACCGAACAAACAATATTCTTTAAAGAAATATTCTACTGTTTGATTAGTTTGTTAAATGAAAATATGAGATTCTAAAATTCATTGAACTGTGTTCACATTCAAGTAAATAGTCTTTGAAAAAATAATATTTGAAATAAAAATATAAGAATTAAATATTCAATGAAAAATTTTCTGTGAATCGAAATTCTATGAAATTTCAGTCTGTGAAACAAGGGGCACCCTATGACGGACATTGATTTATCTTTTTTTTTATTTTTTTTCTTTGCTTCAGACTATAATATTTTAGAAAGAGAAATGGTTTTATAAGTACTCCGTTTTTATTTTTAAGATTAGAGAACCCTAAAAATGCGGGCGCACCTCCGACGACCCCTGTAACCCTCCACTGCTCTGTTTTTAATAAAATATTTCATGCACGGATTCATATCTTATTTGCATACGTACGCGCCGTACCCCGGGTTTTTTTCTAGTTAGACTTGCGTACTAAGAAAAAACAATGTAGGGTTAACATTTCTGCCAAAAAAATGTCACTACAAAGAAAATTAAGAAAAAATGCGCCATCTGCTATTTTTTTGCGGATTTAATTTTATTGGTTTATTATGTTCTGAGCATTTTGCGCTTAAGTTGTTAATTTCATTTGGTTTTTCATATTATTCTAATTATTAGAATGTTATACACATCTGCTTGTGGAATATGACACGTTATTTGCGCATCTTTTTTTAATATGACTGGAAAGCATACCTATACTGAACAATGAAAATAATAATTGATCTTTTCAAATGAAATGTAAGTATTATTTAAAGAGAAACGTTTATCTAGCCAGAGATTTCATCTAAATATGAATATCAAAATTGCCACACAAACATTTAAAGTAACTTAATTTAACTAAAACTAAACTTTAATTTGAATTAAAAACTGAATTCAAGGTGAAATTTTTTTCATATGGCATGGTGCCAAGCACGCTGGCTGCCTTTAAAATTTAATGTCTAATGCAAATAAAAATGTTTAATAATATACTATTGCAATACATTGCAAAATAATTGTACACTTCGCAAAAAATGGTTACTGTATAAAAATCTACTTACGTTCAAATAAATGTTTTAAGCTGCTTATAATTTTACTGTCATATTTATGAAATATCGGCTCTCCTAAATCAGTCATATAGTAAAAATGCTACCAATTTAAGAAGTGCAGTATTTATTACTACATACTGAAACATTTAGAATAGTTTTGAAAAAAATATTAAGTAAATTTTATTACAATTTATATCCGTTGCGTGGGTGACTAGGTACTTAGTACTTACTATAGTAATAATAAAGAACCTTATTTAGTATTTTTGGATAAGTCTTCATCGCTTAACGGTAAACCTCAATGACACAAGTTGTGCTTATATAAACTAGTTTCTTATAAATAATTCATATTTTTAAGAACGCAAGATACGGGTTAAGGCGATTCTTAATCAACATTTATTACTTTTACAGCATAGTGTGGCTATTACAATGCGTAGTATACCAGTTTTAACCGGTTCCAACAAACTTTATAGGTTCCCATCAACCTTTCGTTTTTTGGTAAGAATCATTTTAGATTTAAATTATAGGTATGAAAAGCCTATAGTGCGTTGCCTTGAGTGATTTACGGGTTAAGACCAAAAATAAATTAGAAAGTATAATTTATGCTTTTAACTTTTAATATTATTGAGGTTGAATTGAACAGTTAGGAGTTAATGAATTATAAAACATTAATTACGGTTATTGCATTATTTCTATAGAAATTTCAGCGTTTATGGCGTTTTATAGACGGTATTTAAATCTAGTGACTTGAATGTAATTATAATGATTAAATTAAAATAAAGAGACCTTTGCCCAGTAATGAACCAATATCATATACTTAAACTAAGTAACATTACTGAATTGCACATTAATTGAAATAAATTCTAACCGTCTTATTATGAAACCCAGACTAACTTTGTTACTAGGTTTAAACCATTACCCGCCCAAATCAAGTTGACATCTAGTAATATCACACTATCTCACCTGTCAATGTCAACTTGATTTGGGCGGATAATGGTTTAAACCTAGTAAGGTATGTTCGGCTAAGACCGGACGGTTTTTTGGTGATTTAGGAGGAGGCTCCAAATTTTATGTTTTCTCTAGTCGTATGAAAGTTATCCTAACTAAATATACAGTAAACTGAGCGTAAGAAACCGTGCTATTATATTGTGAGTTCATAGATTTCCTACGCTCAACGGTTTGGTTTTACCAACAGTTCAAAATTCAGAGAAGAATTATAAAGAGGCAGAAAAAGATCGGACGTTCGTGTGGTAAGACCGGACTACTATCTAATTTCAGTTCTATTACTAGCAGGATAACGTGCATACGAGTTAAATATCCGGTATTTCTTGTAGATTACAGAGGTAGTGTATTTTAAAAAAAAATACCTTTTATGTGTGGCGGGCATGTCATTTTATTTTTTTTTTTTTTTTTTAATGTCCGATCTTTTCCTGCATGACCAATTTCAAGGAAATGATGTTTCTCAAACTTTTGTAAGTAAGTATAAGAAATTTAATAAACTAAATTATGCTTTTATTACATAAATTAGAAGGTAAAAATATTGCGATTACCTATACTTATGTTGGGGAAGTAATAAAATCAAAAAGTAAACATATTAATCAAAATTATTATTAGTGAACATACATAAATAATCAGTTCTTAAGGCGGAATGGTAGCAGAAGTGGCGCCCTCATTTGAAATAAATTGTTTAAAAGATACAGAGATATTATTAAAAATTTTGAATTGGCCAGCCCCGTAAATAACCCTTTGAACTAAATTAGGAAGTACTGTTTACAGTTTAAAGTAAAAACGTGAAGCTTTTCTTCGCACATTTGCGAAAAACGGCCACTTTTGGCTAGAGTGAGTAGAAAAGCTTCACCTTTTTACTTTAAACTGTAACAGTAGTTCATACTACAGTTTAAAGAGTTATCTAGGGGCTGGCCAATTCAAAATTTTTAATGATATCTCTGTTTCCTTTTAAACAAATTATTTCAAATGAGGGCGCCACTTCTGCTACCATTCTGCCTTAACAGTTTTATAATAGCAATCGCCTGTCCATACAAAAATGGAAAACGTTTTCCGACCATTAAGTGTTTTATGATCTCAATGATTTTTTAGTATGTTATCTACATTATAAAAGACCAGGATTATAGGTTTTCCTCTTTTCAAAATTTGCTATAATAAAAAATAAATACTTATATATTTGCAAATTTAAAAAAAGAAAACCTCTAAACCTTGTTCTTTAATGTGCAAATAACATATTTAAAAATCATAGAGATCAGAACATTTAGGGGTGAAAAACGTTTTCTTCGTCAGCTGTTTTTGTATGGACGGCGTGCGAGCTATTCTTCCGTGTAAAACATATCAATTATTTTTTCGGTTCAGCGACACCATATTATTGCATTGCGTACACAAGTATACCATATTTCAGCTCCATCGAGCACCGATACCGAGCACTAATAAAAGGCTTGCAAAAAAGCTTATCCTTAGAGTTAGTTAAATATCTTCATAAAAAAGGTTAAACAGTGGCGTTCTAATCAGTTTTATTATTATTTCTTTGTAATATATAAAGTAGGTAGTTGATAATATTGTATACAAAACGTGTATTTTTTCTTCTGTACTAGGTACAATGTAGGTTGATTTAGCATTTTGCTTTTGAAATAAATAAAAAAACCTGTAATATATAGCAGTAAAACTGATGAGGGCGCCGCTATGTTGAAAATTGACCCTTGAACTATGAAAATATCTTGTACACGCCAACTTTCATCCTGTGCACGAAGCACAGCTCCGTTGACCTGTACTACCCTCTGTTACCGTCGCTTAGTTTGAGAACCAGTGGCATATTTTACAAAACAAAAGATCGGATTATTTAATCCGATCTTTTCCGAATAACGGAAAGACCGGATCTCAGTCTACAAGAGCCCTAGATCAATTCAAATTACCTTAATCTAAAGGTTATTTAATAATATTAGTTATTCAATTTAAATTATTAATAAAAACAAGTGAAAACATGCAGAAATCTATCAAAACACTTACTAGGTAAAAGTCCGGATTGCCGGTCAAGTCGAAAAAATTCGTCCTTATTTTTTTTATGTCGCTATCTCTCGGAGCACCAAATGCGGAATGAGGAGAGGGGCACAATGAAATGGAGTTTCATTTTATGTTGCCAGCATAAAAAAAAAGCCCTTAGTTAGCTGGATTTTTACAACATACGATCTTCTACCCGATCCGATCTTAGCCGAACATACCATAACAAAGTTAGTCCTGTTTTTACAATAAGACGGTAAGGATTTAAGGTTTCGTAGAAAACGAATAGGAATTTAAATTTTATTTCAACTATCCATTCTTTTAAAACCATATGGTTTTAAAAAAAAACCACATGGTTTCAAAATAATGGATAGTAAACCATTTATTATTATTGACCATCATTACCTTTTTTTATTCATTCCGCGGCAGGTCCGCGCATTTCAATCAATAGTCACTCATTAATAAAATGGAAAAAAATATTTTAAAAAAAGACGCAGAGATGGGTGTAAAATAATTGCAAGAACAGTGCAGCTAGGGACAAAAACTCGTATAGCTCAGGTACCATTAATTTATATTACCTTAATATTAACAATGTATTGTTAAATGTATAAATGAAACATACCTCTAAATTATTTGAATAAAGATTATTATGTCGGTACGCTTTTCAGCCACGGGTCCATAGGTTAGGATTAGGAATAAGGAAGCAACAAAACTAAATATAGGCTCTAAAGGACTTGTATCCAGGCCAAAGAAAAATCCCAATATGTACGATATTTTCTTTTATATATTACCACATAAATATATATTTTTTTAATTCTGTTTAGGAAGATTACGTAACATGGTTAGATCACGCAAATAAAAATAATAAAATTAAATGCAAATTTGATTTTTGAACGAAATATTGTGTTCCAAATTTGAATATCTTAGCTACCGGTGGCGTTCATACTGGGATTCGCGACAATGCGATTTGCATACTCCAGACTACAGGGACGTGGGAAAGTGGGAACAACTAAGAGCGATGGGCTTAAGACGTCAGCGAAAATAAAAAATGCGCTTCGATTGATTACTTGTATTTATGTAAATACACGCAATATCAATATTGTAATGTATTCAAAATGCAAATCTTCCGATACGCATCGATCCTTCCAAGTCTTTCGGATAGAAACAGGTCGGTCTTGGGATGTTTGAAATTGTAATGATTGTTGTATGATCGTCGGCATATTTTTTGTTTATGTCAAAGGACGGCAAACGAATAAGCGGGTCACCAGATGGTAAGTGATCACTGCTGCCCATGGACAACTGCAACGTTACCGGCCTTTCAGGGCCCTTCCCAGAGGGAGAGGGAGAGGAGGGCTCCGGCTTTCTCACTCACCGAACGAAGCATAGAAGTGGTGAAGCTACTACTCAGACGTCGATTTTCTGTGAGTGAGTGAGTGTGTGTTTCTTCCCCGGACGAGCCGGCCCATTCATGCAAAACAGAGTTTTGCCGGTAGCGTGTCTCTACGACAACTAAAATGCATATAAGGCAATAAGCTATGCGTATAGTAATGCTGATTTGCTATAGATAAATTTATCATCAACGTAGGCTAGGCTGAAGACATGACAGGCAGTACGAGTATGATCGGGGTACGGGAGCGGGGAAAATATTGGGTACTAATTAGAAGAATTTGAATCATCATCCGAACGTGTTCCCGTTTGCATCTTCAACGGTAACGCCCGGAGTCCGCTACCTAACCTATGTAGGTGATTTGACGAGGCTGTCTGACCTCCGCAACCCAAAGGGTAAACCAGAACCAATCCCAGAATTGGTTTAAACAAAGATGGCGTTCGGAACCCACAGCTTTACGTGCCTTCCGAAGGTGGTGGCGTCGTGGGTCGACGGGTCGCTGGATTTACTCTGATATGGTTGAATTCAGCGATGGTTGATCCACGCGTCAACTCGTGAACGGGTGCCACCAAGTTGCATCCTCAGCTGTGCTGAGGATGCAACTTGGTGGCTGTGCTTTTCCGCTTTTTCTTCTTCAAATATAATATGCATGTCAATGGTCACCCAAGGATGCCAAAGACCTTGTAAATTGGAGAAGAAATAGCCGGAACACTTTCAATGAATTGGCTATAGTTTTACAACCGGCCTCCTGCCCACCCTCAACCCTCTTTGGGAATGTATTTGTGCGAAAAGTTTTACAACCGGCCGCCGCCCGACGTTAACCATCCTTAGGAATGCAATTGTAGCACGAGATGTTTGTGCTTAGTCCTTTAATCGCCTCTTACACATCCACAGGAAGAGATGGAGTGGTCCTATTCTAACCCGGAACCAAACAGGTAATCTTCCAAATATACTACTCTACCTAATTGTGTGTTTAAGTGCCTATAAGAAAACATAAGTAAATTTTTTACCGTCTATCTAATGAAATAGAATCATAAATCGCCGTCTCTAAGTAATACCGACATTACACGTGGGAAAGAGGTACTAGAGTGGCGTTTGAATCAGAGAAAGGTGTCCACGTCCACCGATTCATATTTATTCTACTAACTGTAGCCCCGTGTGAACTCGGCTTTACGTGCGTGGGCGCGCGCATCGAACGCGGCGGCCATTTTCTTTTTCAACCGTCAAAATTAATTATTTACGATAATAAACTTTATTATTAATAAAATAAGGATTTCATCAATTTCAATGAATAAATCAAAGTGATAGGTACATGATTGATTGAATATAACGGATATGAGCTACTGTAGATATGTTTATGAAGTACACTGATACTCATTAAGTTTTTTATTGCATTTGATAATGCTATGTTGTGTAATTACAATGTCAATTAAGGAGGTAATTTATTATAGAGTAACATTTGAATCAAATGTAACTTACTAATCGAAAATCAATTCAAAATACAAAAAAGTTTATGTAGCAATATTTGGTAGGTACTTTAAGTAGGTCAAGTTACAAATAGAAAGTGTATAGTGATTGCATAAGCTAGGGAAGTTAGAAGTAAGTAGATGGGGATTATTATTTAATGAAAATTGATTAGGTAGATGGTAATGATTACTAATTAATTAAAAGTTAGTACTTGTATCTATCTATTCTTTACAGCGAAATTTCATCGCACAGAACGTAAGCTAGACTTTATTTACATATTTATAAACAAAATACAATATCCTTTATTGTACAAAAGAAACATACGGGAAACTTATTTTAAAAACTGGGAAATGCGCTAAAGGCGGCCTTATCGCTAATCAATTACATTCAAGCAACTTTGCTTAAATAAAATAATAAACGGGCAAGTATAAGTCGGACTCGTACATAAAGGGTTCCGTACCTCCGTACAATGTTTTAAAACGCTGAAGAAACACGTTTCTTGTATGACGAACCCCTTTCATTTTTAACTTTATCTTATTTTAAGTATTTGTTGTTATAGTGGCCATAGGAATACATAAGCGGTGAAAATTTCATGTATCTAGTTATTGCCATTATTAATATCGAGTTAAAAACGTTGAAAAAAACACGTTTCTTGTATGACGACCCCCTAAAATTTTTAACATTATTTAACTTTTAGTATTTGTTGTTATAGCGGCCACAGTAATACATAATCGGTGAAAATTTTCAAGTGTCTAGCTATTACGGTTCAAGAGATAGAGCCCTGTGACAGACGGACAGACGGACAGACGGACAGACGGACAGACGGACAGACGGACAGACGGACAGACGGACAGACGGACAGACGGACAGACGGACAGACGGACAGACGGACAGACGGACAGACGGACAGACGGACAGACGGACAGACGGACAGACGGACAGACGGACAGACGGACAGACGGACAGACGGACAGACGGACAGACGGACAGACGGACAGACGGACAGACGGACAGACGGACAGACGGACAGACGGACAGACGGACAGACGGACAGACGGACAGACGGACAGACGGACAGACGGACAGACGGACAGACGGACAGACGGACAGACGGACAGACGGACAGACGGACAGACGGACAGACGGACAGACGGACAGACGGACAGACGGACAGACGGACAGACGGACAGACGGACAGACGGACAGACGGACAGACGGACAGACGGACAGACGGACAGACGGACAGACGGACAGACGGACAGACGGACAGACGGACAGACGGACAGACGGACAGACGGACAGACGGACAGACGGACAGACGGACAGACGGACAGACGGACAGACGGACAGACGGACAGACGGACAGACGGACAGACGGACAGACGGACAGACGGACAGACGGACAGACGGACAGACGGACAGACGGACAGACGGACAGACGGACAGACGGACAGACGGACAGACGGACAGACGGACAGACGGACAGACGGACAGACGGACAGACGAACAGACGACGGACAGACAGCGTAGTCTCAGTTATAGGGACCCGTTTGCACCCTTTGGGTACGGAACCCTAAATAGTGATAGGAAATTAGGTAGTGCGTGGTGCGTGGTGGTCAATATAATAAAGATATATAAGTAATGTAGATAACTATGTGACCTTAGGTAATTGATTTTTGTAAGCGTGCGAATCGGACTCGTACATGAAGGGTTCCGTACCACCATACAATTTTTAAAACGCTGAAGAAACACGTTTCTTGTATGACGACCCCGTTTAATTTTTAACATTATCTTATTTTTAGTATTTGTTGTTATAGCGGCCACAGTAATACATAATCGGTGAAAATTTTAAGTGTCTAGCTATTACGGTTCAAGAGATAGAGCCCTGTGACAGACGGACAGACAGCGGAGTCTCAGTAATAGGGTCCCGTTTGCACCCTTTGGGAACGGAACCCTAACTAGTTCTACTTATAACTAATTTACTAACAGTAGAAATAGTGAAACTTTACATTTTAAGAGCCCTCATTCTATCACAACACAATCAATGCAATATGTTTCTCAACAATAGGCACAGCTTTCAAAGAATACCTACTCAAGATTTTACCTACTCCACAAAAAATCACATTACGCGCCTACATGCCACAAAGTCCCACCCACAACACACGCTAAAAATTGCGAATGCACCCCCATACGGGGAACGTTGCCAAATCGCCCCATGCCAATCAATCGAGACATCGGCTTACGATTGGTTACCCTACACGTCACAACAAATAACCAACGTAACACGACCCCTAACTTCATCAACACGCCCTAAAAACCCACAACAAAATTTAAGGGTGACAAGGATCAAGATTGAGTGGACGGTGTACACGTATGACGTAATAAAAGTTTTATTTTCCCGCGATTTTCCCCGATTCGGAGATCCCGCGGGTATTCAGCCAATCAAATTAAATTCACGATTGACGTTCCGACATTCCAAATTCAAATTTCATTTTTTAATGTAATTCTAATTTTGCGAACTTATTTTTTCTTCATTTATATTATTTTTTATAATATGACACTCAAAACTTCTAGGTCGTTAGTATTTGTAAAGTCTTTAAAAGGTTTAACACGGCCGTATATTATTTTTATGGAGTCCAATCTAACCGGAAAACACATGTATTATACAAACTCAAACTGATTTATTCTATTCGAATAATATATTTAGTTGTCTTGATAAGCACGGAAGTGATTAAGAAATAGAATCTATACCAAATTTTAAACAAGTTGCAGAAATTATGTGACTCTGCTTAAATGTTGGCCTGGCATGCGTGCCATAGAAGTTAATTAGTAAAATTAATTTGTTTATATAAAAGGCATCTTAAAATAATTTTGCATATACTTTTCAAGAAATAGGATCACAAGTTTACGGTTACTATTCGTATCTTTCTTTTCTCATTCGTGTTGGTGTTATTTAACTATTATTCGTTTTTTTAAGAGTTGCATAATATTATTCATTTTAAGAGTTCCGTATTTTTGAAGTTATCTAAGAAAAGAAGCGAAAATTGACCATTCCACCCTCCCATAATCTCCGAAACTAAACAACAGGTTCTCGAATAGCGATCCCTGCACTGGCAAGCGAAGCATAGGACACCCACAAGGTGGTCAGACGACCTATCCAAGGTCGTTGGAAAGTGCTGGATGCAAGACGCTCTAGATCGGTTAGTAGTGGACGTTACGAGGCTGAAATGATGATGATGTGCACACACACAAGTCTTGCCCCATCGGCCATCGGTTCGTCGCGCCATGTGTCCCGCCCACTGCCACTTCTCTTACATTATCTGACTATGTCTACTGAAAGAAATTTCTTTAGAAATAAGTAGCACCTAAGTACTATGTTTTCCTTATTTTTTTAAGTGAATGTTTGTAAATTTCCAAGTGTACTTGAATAAATAAAATAAATAAATAAAAATATGTTAGTGTGAATATATGGGTATACCCATTATACGTTTACGTCTTCATCCATAACGTGATAAGAGCGAGGGTAAAAAGACGTTAACTTACTAACAAAAAGACTAAAAAAAAGAATTTTCCAAATCGTTCCAGGCGTCCTCAAGTAATCGGGGAACATATATTTATATATGTCGCAGTTGAATTGTATAATCCGCTTATTCTAGAGCTGTAATGCCGAAGAACTAGAGGTTTAGAGAAATAGCGGTTTATACCATCCAACTGCGACATATATACCTATATAAATAAAACAAAGATCCCGACGAATTAATAACCTCCTCCTTTTTTTGAAGTCGGTTAAAAATAGGAATAAGGGTCGTGACAAGTTGCAAGCCTATACTAAATAAACCTGAGAAATAAACATTCCTAGGCTTGCGGATATAAATTTGCCATTCCTGCACGGGAGGGGAAGCAGCTGTTACACTCTACGGTTTTTCTACATGGAAGAAAATAATCCATTCAATTGCTATAATCCAATTACTGTGCGTTCTATTGCCGTGTGGTTTTCGGTAGAGTAGAATAATAGAATCACGCCGAGTCATTCCGTGGACGTCGTGAGAGGCGACTTAGGAAATACAAGCTAAACAAAGCTTTGACATCAGTGAGACCTCTCCAACCCGTCTGGCCAGCGTGGAGAGTGTAGGCCAAATCCTCTGGCTGCTCTGACCAAGTATGGCTCTGGCAGTACATAGAGGGTCGTGCTCCTGCAGTGGAGACTAGAAAGATGATGATGATTGCATGTGCTCTGTAAAATTTTCTTCCGTTACCGGTCAAATTTCGTCCGAAACATAATAGCTGTTGAATTTCTAATTTAGAAAAATAAAAAGGACAAAAGCGCAGATCACCTATGAATGCCGGGGGTTGCGCCCCCCTTACATTACCTCGGAACCCTTTCGATTCATTATTTCTAAAACGTATACGTGCTTCGGCATCCGACGCTGTTTTTTATTCAACTTCTATTATTTTATAGTGTGACGCGTTGCTTATCGGTGTGTAGAGTGACTGGGCTGTCTTGATTGTTAACACTTTTTCTGATGCACACAATATAATATGTAATAATATGAATAAATAAATTATTTAGGGACAAATTACACTGATCGAGCTAGCCCCAAAATAAGTTTAAACTTGTGTTATGGGGTACTAACTGAACGATACTATATTTTATAATAAATACATATATAGATAATAATACATACAACGATTTAATGAAATAACGCAAAACCTGTCAGGTTGTAACTCAGTCCATGAAACTAAACATTTTTTGTTCTACAACATTTTGTATTATAATCGTTTGATTATTGTGCAATAAATATTAAAAAATAAAAATTCCAAAGTGCCAAAAATAATATTCGGATTTTCATACAAATTGACTCGATCAGTGTATGAAAATTCAAATTTTTTTTTTGGGTCTCATGAAAGTTGTAGTACAAAAGTTGTTCAGTTTCATGGGCTGAGGTACCATCTGAGAGGTTTTGCGTTATTTCATTAACACGTTGTATAAAATACTGACTGTTTTATAAACATAACACAGTATATAGGTACCTGTAGGTTGACTAGTAGAAAAGGCCCTAGGCCTTAAGTCTGCCTGTTTCATTTTTGTAATAAAGTTCAATAAATAAATAAATATATATAAGCTATCCCAGAAGTAGTGTGCAGCTCCTCCTTGCTTCGAGAGGCACGTTAAAACGATGGTTCCAACTATCATCGTTGTAAAGTCATCAAGTTGTGTCCAATGCCTTTTTAAGCAGCTTTAAAATTATGAAGCCATTGAAAGATTTGGGTCAGTGGCCACGTCCTTAAAAATAACTGTCATATTACAAATAATAAAAAGTAACTGTCATAAGGAGCTATTGACATAAATCGTTGAACTAAAATTATAGGCATACCTACTTCCTTGCTGTATCAGTACAAAGAGAAAAAAAAACCCATAGATTATCACCTACTTATCCTCCCGGAAAAATTGTAGTAGTCGATCGAGAGAATTAAAAAATATATTGGTATTTGGATTCAAAGGATTAAAATTCAACAATGTATGTTGTAATTTATTTTTTTATTACGTGATAAAGTTCTAAATATTTTTTTGCGTTTGATGTTTAAGTTTATAGCGTTTATTGATAAATAAACTTTCTCATATAGAAATCAATTAGTTACACAAACCAAGAAACAATACTCAGCGATCAAAACCACTCAGTCACGCTACATAGCCCTTCAGTCGAATGGGCCGCTTCCAGCATGACGTATCACCTTTGCATATTAATTTACCGTTTAATACCGATAATAATAATACCCGCTTTGTTTTAGAACGTTACCCCGTCGGCACTTTGTTTGAATTCAACGAACTTTTATACACACTGCATAATTATTTATCCAATGCGCCATACTAGCATAAGCTTTTGCTGAAATTAATAATTTTTAAATTTTATTTTCAACTTTGTTCTTTTACAAGACTTCCAAAGCACGATGGAGCAAAAGATACCAAGCCAGTGTTATATTTTGTTAGACGTTATATAAATACGTGAACCCTGAAAACATTACATTCTTTTTTGAGGCAGTCGTGTAAAAATATCTTATTCCGAACTTTACGATATAGAAAGATGCGAAGGTTTTATGCATAATTCAATGATAAAAGTAAAATGCTTCCTATAAAAGTCACTTTGATTGATAGACATATCAAACGTTGGAAAAGAAAAAAAATTAAAATGCGACTAAAAATACCGTAGTTTTTTGGAGATAATAAAACAAAATGCCCATATACAGGACCTGAATACTCAATGCCTCAATATGAGCGAATACGACTCACTGCAAACATACGACCCTAACTATACAGAAGAGCATACCGATAGCTCAGACTTCGAGAAAACACCGCCTGATATAACAAAACTCAAGAAAAAGAAACTATTTCTAAACAAAGGATTACTTAGAAAAGTCAGGATGAGAGAAAAAGACATATACCCAAAGAATCATGGGATTTATGAAGATTATGGTAATAAAGTAGGGTATGAAAATAAACATCAACGGAAAGAGATTAACATAACTGCTACTGATAGAAGGTACAGAGATAATATTATAGAGTCTAGTAATAGAGAAAGATTAGACAAACCATATCAGAAAAAGTATGTTAGAAATGAACTGTCAACAAGCGAACTTGAATTGCAAAACAAGGTCATACCGCGTTTGTCGAATATTTTCAGACGCTCAAATTATAACGACAAACATAAGACAGTTGTGGAAGATGTTGAGGTAAATAGTCCTAGAAACGATAAAAGAGATTACGCGTGTCAAGTTTATAGCGTTTATTGCGATAATTATACTAGGAAACTACGGAAAATTAGAAATACGGATACCCCTGTCCATGAACTTAAACGCCAGAATGAAACACCGTACAATTCAACTAAAGTTGTCAATTACTCCGAACCACGTGTTAATCGTAATGCGCAAAAAGAATACTACAAAAAGAATTCTACATATGCAGTATTACCTATTACTTATTCTTCGCAGTCAAGCGAACTTGACGTGGTTACATTAGACAGTAAAGATGATCAAGAGTATATCCAATTACAAAACCAATACAAGAAAAATATTTTAAGGCGAAAAGTCGATAAGCAAACAAAAATTTCCTACATATATCCCAAAAATCGTGAATATCAAATATTTTCTGCGTCTGAAAATGAAAATAAAGATGTTGCTACTTGGTATAATGGAAAATCTAAAGAAGACATCACACGGGCCAGATCTTCTGTCTTTTGGGAATATATGATGAACAAAATTCAACAAAGATGTGGTCACCAAAGGAGTGCATGCTCTAAACCTTGTCATTGTGCTGACACTGTATGCGATGCCAAGAAAGATCGTCCTTGTTGCCAGAGTAAGATTATGTGCACAGAAAGTCAACCTATACCAAAAAGTACAAAGAAAGCTCAATGTCAATGCCCTCCTTCCGATGAGGATATACATAAGCTAAACCAATACAATGACTATGTAGATCAAGATGTAGGGACTCCAGAACCAGATCGGAAACCATGTCAGCAGGATCATGACTTAGTTACAAAGACTTTGGCTCAAAAATACAACGGTGAGATTTTATGTATACATAACCCTCCATGTGTACTGATTAATGGATGCCTGAATGTGCCTCAAAGAGATACTACGACTCCAACATGGTATGTTACACAGGAAAAACATCAAAGTTTTATTCAAAATGAAAACTCAACTTTTAGGAAAAGCGATGAATCTCATTCAAAGTATATTGATATCATGCAATACTATAAGGAAGAAGATAGAATTGAGAAAGAAATGCAGAGTGTCTGCCATCATAATCCACCCTGTAAATACGTAAGGCAGTGTTGCAAGCCCAAATATCCCCCAAAATTAGATTGCTGCTGCGTCCATGTGCCTATGTGTCGAAAAGTCCCAGAATGTATAATTGAAAGTGAAGATTGGTGCGGTTACAATCCCTGTAAACATAAGCCTAAATGCCCTGAACTTCCGCTATGTGCAAAAGACTGGTTAATGTATGGAGGGGTAAGTAATGTTCAAAGTGAAGTTAAGAGAAGCAGTGATATGATTTGTCAACATCGTCCGCCTTGTATTAATATTCCCAAGTGTTTGGGTCGGATGATGTGCGAAGGTTACATACCTTTTGATGCTATTCCTGACTGTAGCCATGACCCACCATGTGATAAAATACCGGCCTGCTTCAGAAAGCCTCCAAAAATGGTTCCTGCATCTTCACAATATCCTGCTCCTTGTCGCATAGTCTGAGAGTCATGTTAGTTTAAAGTTTTCTTTGTCTAATGTAATTTTTCTCCAATTTGTCATATTTGGTATTATTCATCATCCATCATCTGTCTTTTTTAGTCTCCACTGCAGAAGCACGATCCTCTCTGTACTACCAGAGCTATATATTAGCCAGAGCAGTCAGAGGATTTGGCCTACACTTTTTACGCTGGCCAGACGTGTTGGAGAGGTTTCACTGATGTTCGTAAGCTTTGTTTAGCTTGTGTTTTCTAAGTTGCCTTCTACGACGTCCACGGGAAGACTTGGAGTGGTCCTATTCAACACTGCCGGAAACCACATAGCCTTCTTCAAATTTGGTATTAATGGTAAATTATTAATTCCTCAACTTGTTAAACTTTTTGTTTTGACTGTTAATTATCGCACGCAAGAATAATGATCCAAAGTTCGTTTACGAGAGACGCTAATTTTTCTGTCTGCCTCTTAATTTACAGATATTTTATCAGTTTTTTTTAAATTTTCACCTGTCTATGCTTTTGAAGGTCAGGTACATACAAGTTTCTGCTACCGAAACGTTTATCGAAAATATCACAAGGTTTAATTTTTGAACTCGATTTAAATAAATTCTGCAAGAAAATGTTAAAAACTCACATTCGTATCTCTGATTTTGCGTTCTTGAATGTTTTTTCGGATAGTATTTTTATTTTCATACAGAAATTTTTGCTATAGTAGAATAATCTACGGAAAGAGAATAATCTGAGGAAGGATTCTAGAGCAAATTCCTGATTTTCTTGCACGATTTAAACTCGAGTTCAATAATTTACCTCCTGGTTACAAATAACATGTCGAAATCAGCACCTGTAAGTGAAATGAAGAAATACATTAAATCATGTAATAAATAAGTTAGTCGCATAAATAAGGAGTTTCATTTCCGTAAATCCTCTTATAGAATACTCTTACTGTTTTCTGTGGAAATGGTTAGGAACCATATTACTAAGAACTTGTCACAGTCTAGTTACTCGTATATCAGGGCCGACTATGCTAGGGCTGTAGAGCACACTAGAATTTGGGGCCCCTTTTGAAAGTAAATAAAGCGAATTGTTCTACTGTGATCTATTTATTATGGGCAAATTAAATCTCGATTATAATATATCATTAATGCTATTAGTATGCTGCTGATTTTTTGGTTCCGATTACGATAATAGTTTCTTTCGGGATTTCTTTTGAGCAAATACTACATGTATACTATCACTTTTTATCCCTAACGGGGCGGACAGAGCATTTTGGGTCTTGCGGCCTTCATCAGTTACAGCCCTGGCCGCAAAATCCAATAACTTGAACGGGATCAGCATTTTTGGACAACTTAAAGTATGAAGTGAGTATTTAAGTTAAGTTTAAATAAAATTTTTCCAAAGAAATTATAAACAATCTAGAATGCCTACGAGAGAGTCTCTAGTGGCAGAGACGTCCTCAAAAAAGATACCTAAAGTTATAGGTGTCCATTTCTATTTTATTGCACTAGCAGTTAGAGGGAAAAGGACGCTTTTTTTGGAAACGTTAAGTTATCTACCTTTTTAAACATAATATACACTGTGGAAATAAGTTTAAACTTTATGTATGTGGCATTAAGTTGAATGTTGTTTGTTTTGAGATTATTACTCGTAGTCATTCTAAATTGTATTTAATTTCTTTGGATTTTTCTGAGGACACTATTTCTACTCTGTAAGCCGTAAAATTAAACTTTTCCACACAAACGTAATGTAGCTTTTATTTTGAAATTACATTAATGCAGATTTTTTGTACTTTCAAAGAAATTGCATATATGTATTTAGGCATCCTGTCGAATGTCCCAGTCCCTACATGTGGTACTAAGCGTTATACTAACGCCATAGCAGTTGGTAATTAGGACATTCGACGGGTTAAGTAACTGGTTTTCACAGTCAAAATATGAACTTACTCGTAAAAGAGAATACAATACAATACAATACAATACAAAAATCTTTATTGCACCAAATAAAAAACAATAAAAAATTACAAAGTTTACGGAACTTATAAATAAATAAGGTACAAGAGGCGGCCTTATCGCCGAATAGAATATAGAATATAGTGTATCATATCATTTTTTACCCGTGTGGTTTCGGGTTAGAATAGGACCACTCCATCTAATTCTGTGGATGTCGTAAGAGGCGACTAAAGGAATAAGCACAAACATCTCGTGCTACAATTGCATTCCCAAGGAGGGTTAACGTCGGGCGGCGGCCGGTTGTAAAACTTTTCGCACAAATACATTCCCAAAGAGGTTTGACGTCAGGCAGGCGGCCGGTTGTAAAACTATAGCCAAATCATTGAAAGTGTTCCGGCTATTTCTTTTCCATTTTACAAGGTGTTTGGCACCCTTGGGTGACCATTGACATGCATATCATATTTGCAGAAGAAAAAGCGGGACAGCGCACCCCGGGCTCCGAAGCAGCCCAGCTGAGGATGCAAGGGAATGCGCTTAGACGAAGAATATAGTGTATCATATCATTTTTGACCATCAGTATGGAAAACTTCTACACCCTCATTTTTTCTTTCAAGTTTATATTTGAGTGTCGAAACTAGTTATACTCGTATGTCCGTATATGCAATTTCTTGCAAGATACTGTAAAAATCTGACATGTCATTTCAAAATAAAAGCTAGACCACGTTTGTATGGGATTGTCCTATTCTGTCTAAAGGGACTCTTAACAAAAAACGTTAATTTAAATATATAGAAACTTAGCAGAATAATTTATTTCAAAAGCAATTGAATGCAAATGGAATCTTTCGAGCATTCTCTCACGGAGCGGCTGCGTTGCCTTCATACGAATCACCCCACATTCTTAAAAAAATATCGTCATGCGATACTAAAACTTCTTATTCTACGATACGAAAGGTAGGGTAAAGCATTTCCTAATCTATAGGTATACGTAACCGAGGAATTTTATCATTTCAACCGTCTAAAAGTCGAAAACCAGTTGTAAGGCAGTAATATAAAAATTCTTTAATATATTCCTCAAATATCTACCTTAACTCTAAGTGGCAAAGTCGAAATTTAAATGTAGAGAGTTTGGGATATAAGCCGTTTTGGTATTTGGGTGGTTGTGATCAAAAACTAATGAGTGGAGTGCGTTGACCCTGACCAGTTTTGGTCCCGGAGTAGTTTGGGGTTCACCGGCTCTATAAAACTACAACTTATGGAAATGATGCAATAAATGTAGAGCCCATGTACAGCCTCTACTTTGTAACTTGAAACTTCGACTTGAAAACTAATTCGTTATTAAATTGATTTTTAAAATGTCGATTCTGAATGCGGCCCTGAAGGTCTTTTAACTTGTTACTATTGTAAGATATTACCAGCATATATACTAGACCACTAAAGTAAGTATAATAAAATAAAATAACAGCTAAGAACCAAACAAAAATTCGACATTCCCATACAAATCGCCCGGGCGGCTGCACACTTTTGTATGGAAATGCCGAATTTTTTCTTTGTTTTTTGGCTGTTATTTTAATATCATTATACTATATTGACCGTGGTTCGATTTATTACGGGTATGTCACTTCCACGTTGTATATAATTCGACGTCTTGAAGCATGAAGAAGCTCGAGAAATAATTTTTATGCCATTCATCCAAATGCGGGCCACGCCCATTGTCACCTAACTTACGAAAGCACAAGTGTGCGCAGAAGTGGGTTCTACCACCGGTCCAGCGAGTTAGTGAGATTTATAAAGGTAAATCATCAAGTGCATACCAAAGAAGGGTTCTGTCGAAGTAGTGTTTTTCGAAGGTGTGTGTTGTCGAAGGGTGTTCTGTCGGGCTATCGCTAGTCGAATATAATATGTTATATCGAAGCAATGAGTAGTCGAACTATTGTTTTTTGTAATTAGGACTGTGTCGAAATAACTAGTGGTCGAGCTGTAAACTTTGCGACTCACTCCCAACCCATTGAAGTTTATCGGATAAAAAAGTTGTTGAGACAAAAAAGTTGCGGCTTAATAAGGACAACAGAAAAGTTATCCTGACTAATATTATAAATGCGAAAGTGAGTTTGTATATTTGTTTGTTTGTTTGATACCTCTTCACGCTTTATCTGCTGAACCAATCTTCTTGAAAATTCGCATACACGTAGTTAGGAGTACAGAGAAGGACATAGGGTACCTTTCATCCGGGAAAAATGTAATGTTCCCGTGGGATACGCGAGCGAAGCCGCGGGCGAAAGCTAGTATGACATATTTGAAAATTCTTCGAAATGGCTGAAATACGATTTTCTTAAAGTTTTAAACCCCCATATCTCCGGCATTTTCAAAATTTTCAAAAACTGAATCGACGATAATATTCTGGCTGCGTTTGCCTCGAAAGGAATGGCGTTTCTGAAAATTTGAAGAACTATTTTGTTTAGTCCACTGATAAGACGCTGTCCTTTTTGAATGATTATTATTATTGTTGTATCTTTTGACATGTTTAGAATCATTCGATTTTCCTCTATTTTGGTCTTTTTCCTTTTCTTCAATATATTCTGGTTTATTCAGCCAAGTTTGTTATCAAACCTGCTTATAAATATTCACGAGAATCGGTTGATAAATGAGACCTGTAGACAAGAACAAATCGACTGACAAACTAACAGACAAAAGCATTTTTGGTCAATCTCGAAACTGAAACGCTTCGTTCGTTTGGTCAATTAACTGTAGAAATTCAGTATGACTCTCATTAAAAAAATTCAGTATGACTCTCATTAAAAAAATTTAGTATGACTCTCATTAAAAAAATTCAGTATGACTCTCATAAAAAATATTCAGTATGACTCTCATTCAAAAGTTCTAATTTAGCCCCCGCGAATTAAAGAAGACAGGTATTCAAGGTGTATTGCTTAACACGTTCATACAGCATAGTGGGTGGTCGTTCCATTTCACGATTGCCTATAAATATTAAAAAAAAACCCGACGAAGTCACGCTCAACAGCTACTAATAAAGTGTCAGAATTTCAGAAATATCTGTGAAAGCATAGTTTCCAAGTGTAGCCTAACTACTTAACATCCACTCGATGCAGTAGACATATACGTGATAGACGAGAAAAGTGTAAATGTGAAGCCGTATCTTGCATATATCCTTGCAGCATAGAAATGGAGAGAGGCGTTATCCTAACAAATCGCAAATGCGCAAACTTCGCAAATTCACGCGAATTTTTAACCGACTACGGCGAATCCAATATGAGGGTTGTGTGTTTCGCCGTTATGTATGCTTGTTCATCTATTTATTTACTTATTTGTTCATCTGTTCCTTCGTATCTTTAAAGATATCCATGGTACCTTGACAATGCTCTTACGAACGCGTGATCAAACTTATTGCTCTCTATTAGGTGTTCTTATCACAATAGCGTGATTTCATCGCGCGTAAATTTTTGTTAGGACCACGCGTTGGTTACATAATCTCAGTTTTTCGCGCGAAAATCGCATAGTCACATTGTATTAGAACAACGCCTTAGCTTAAATGATTTTATTTTTGCGGTGTCTATAAAAAATAAATGCATGAAATCCCTTAATTCTAAGTGACTACCTACCACGAAACACAAAATAAAAAATATGAAAAGGTCTGCGAAGGCCTACCGTTGAAGGTACTTTTTTGCATTAGTGTACATTTAAGTATAATATCTCCAAACGGTCACTGCTAAGAAAAAACGCCAAAAAAAAAACTCACTGGGACTTACTAGTATACAGAGTCTAAACAAATATACTGAAACTATTTTAAGGGTGGACTAATCGACTGATCAGCTGATCCGAGTTTGTATGGAAAGCAAAAAAATATTTTTCATATTTCGATATATGTTCCTTTGGGAATGTTGTTCAGTATCATGGACTGAATTCACCCTTAAAATAGTTTCAGTTTATTTTGTTAGACGTTATATAAAGTAAGTAGTGGTTATGACTAGTCCAGCCTCTTTAAGTCTAGTACCGAAGTACACGTTCTACGATGCGATGCCGTGACCACTGCCAATAAGTGAAACAACAATAGAGGAAGAGAAAAAATGCTGCCCTCTTACTTTTTTCTACAAATCGTAAACAGTAAGGAGCGTTAGCAGAGTAGATGCGTGGTACACTTTTTATTGTTTTGATCAAAGTAATGTAATTTAAATCTATAACTTTAACACATATTTCGAATATACTTGCTGGTAAAAAACTAGCAGTGTAAAATGTTCAGATTCTTATAAATTTCATTCTGAACTTGGCAGTCATATAGATCTCAATTCTTTAGTCGGTGAAGTCAAAAACCACACCATAACATAATATTGAACTTGGCTCCCATTATCACATTTAGGTTTTTGGTTGGATATCATTATTTTTAGTAAAATAATTTATTCAAAAATGGTTTGCTTATAAAATTATTTAGGTACGTAAATGATTAACTGTAAGTAACAGAAAGAAGAAATTTTAAGTACTCTTATAAATTTGAACCTAATAATTGCTTGCGTTTATGCAACGTGTGGTCACCCATCCAAGTGCGGACCTCGCCTGGGGTTGCTTAACTTGCGAAAGAGCAAGCAATGCATACTCCAACTGGGCCAACAAGCTCCTCAATAATAAGTCTAAGAATAATTTACAGTTATTAAAATGACCTCATTGCATTTTATAAAAGCTTATCGCAGTGTTGCTTCTTTTGTCACAAGTATGTTTTTTAATTGCCTACATTATTTCTATTTTAAGACTACACGTTTACCACCCATTTACTTTAATATCCAAACAAACAACGAACATTCCACATTAAAATTGTTATGCTGACTGTACGCAGCAAAAAGGCAGATTGACAAGTATGAATACCTCTTTAATTGACATTCATTTCGACACAGGTCTAATTAGGATAATTGCTGATTGGAGAAAAAATTGCGGATAGCTTGTAGAACCACGAGCGCAAAACTCATAGCAACCGAATGCCAAATTAAATTGATGTTTTAGGATTCCGTGCCGATATGGTGAAATGAGTTTTTAAACCCTAACACGTAAATTTAAAAGTTAATCATAAATATCACCTAAAATATTATTGTTGTCTATAAAAACAAAACTTGAAATATTATATATATTATAAGTACGTTTGTTAAGAAATTATTAAAATCTACGAGTCACACGAATGCAAATAAAAGTAATTATTTTAATAATTTTAGTATTTGTTTTATTTCGAATACATAATTAAATGGAACACAAAACTGCCGTTTGGAATATAATTTCTATAAGGTGCATACCTAAAAATAGACTATAATCCTTGAAAAAAATTAAATAAACAGTAAAGAAAATATTGATGTACTTATCATACCTACAATATCTAATGATTCCTAATCGAATTTCTACGAAAAAACATCTTTTTTCTCATTTTATATTTTAAATAAGTTTGGAAAATCCAAAAGTGCACGCCTCATAATCTCATTTTTCACAATTAAATTGAAATTACGATTAAACTACATTGAATTAGACCGTGATCTTCGAAAGGACTTAGTTTTGGATAATACTGAAGCGTATAAAAAAAAATGGACTTGATCAGATAAGTTTTTCGGGAGTTATCGTGACCACGCCAGTTTCCATACATACAGACACACGGACGTCCACAAAATGATTTTATTAAACATTGTTTTTATTTAAGAGGCAAAATGTCTTTTAAAAATGTCATAAGTGTTGAAACTAGTGTTTTTCCTTGACATTTATGTGTAAATATTATTGTACAAGTGCAATAGAAAATAAATAGAGACACATTTAGTTAAAAAAATCACTTGATTTTTGTAAGGCGAGAGTAGAGCACTACCTCATGCGCTTCGCTTATGAGGCGTGCAATATCAACTTCCATGTCATAAGGATTACCTAGTCCGCTGTTTTGTAACACATTAGTGTAGCAAAAATATTACTAATTTTGAAATATACAAGTACTTAATGGAAATACGATGTTTTAAATTGATACGAAACCAGCGATACTGTAGTGCAACTCGCTCTTGGTCGATTTATTTTTAATGCGTAATAATACTTCGACGTGTTGTTCAGATACTATTTTAATTGTGGGTTTTGGAACGTAGAAATTGTAGGCTGTTAATATCTACCCGGTAACCGATTTACAAAAAGAGAAGTTTTAGAATTCAGTGTTTAATTATAATTGCCAATTTTATTTAATGAGCTCAGTCACAATCATAGGTATGGTCAACTGGGGCTGGTGGCCACGGTGTTAGGGAGATCCATGGTCCGGCTATGTTAAGCAACCTCGGCCGTGGTCCGCACATAGATTAGTGACCATTTGTAAGTGAAAATAAACCGGAAAGAGGGTTCCGTACTTCTGATAGGTTTTCCTGAAATCTATATGTAAAGAACATTTTCTGTATTATTTTCAAAATTTTAGGCCCAGTTTTTCTAAGAAAAGGGAAAGGGGGAATGGTAAAATTTCACCTGTTTTCTTAAATACCTTCAAAAATATTTATTTTAAAATCATAAAAAAAACGTAAAAAGCTTTTTCATTTGATATATCACACGGTTCGAAATTCAAAAAACAAGGTTTAGGTCTTGCAACTCTTTTTTTTGAGTTTTATTTAACTCTAAGGGATTAATAGGTACGTCATACTATATGTGCGTGTATGAATTATCTCTGTGCCAAGTTTTAACCAAATCCGTTAGCGTGACGAAGTTACAAATATCCAAACATTTATATTTTTAATGTCTTTCGCGTATTATTAAGATTACGTGACCTTTTAGATTATTGGACATGAATTTCTAGTTATTTTTTAACTCGAGAGGTACTTACAACGGAAACAAGTAGGAACTTCAAAATTTAAAACTCAACGCCGAGAAATTATCATATTCAACAGCTTTTTAAATATCAAAACCGAACAGCCATTTGTATGCTAATAAGAATAATGCTTCGTTTCTATTTTCGGTCAAATGAGTGGTTGATAGTACTTACCTACGCTATAAATTGTGTTGAGTGAGATATCAAAGCATGTTTCCCTTTTACTTTTAGGGTTCCACAATTCTTTAATATGAATCCTAAAAAAACCTGATATGTTTTTAATAATATTGAAATAATACGGTACCAAATTCAAATCTGGTGGAATGGGAAAGTGTCAAGTAACAGAAAAAGGACGCACATACCGCACTTGTGACGTCACTATCATTAGGGTTCGTGCATATAAAAGAGAGAGAACTTGTTCATCTTTCATCTTCAGAATCACAGAACGATTACCTGAAAATATATAAGTAGGTACTTAATTAAAAGGAAGTTGCATTATTAAGAGCTCGAGAGGTTAGTACGTACCAATTTAAGGTTTATGTGCACACTTTTCCTACGCAAAGTCATAACAGAATATAATAAGATAACGTACGAATTACTTTATGGTCAAATAAGACTATGTAAACGGCTATTTATTACGTGAGTTCGATCATGAATCATTGACTCTCATAAAAATCTGTCATTTACAGCAACTACCGGTTGAGTCGTAAATTATTTTGTACAGAATACATGTTATAAGTAACAAAGTACGAGCAATATCGGGTATATTACCACAGAATAAGAACCAGTACAGAAGTCTCACTCAGCAAAGAAATTCAAAGAAATGTCTACTCAATGTGGTTAGCAATATGGTTTAATTTAGCTCTCGTCAGAACTCAGCACCTTTCGTTTATATACCTAGACATCCATTGCAAGACAATTTCATCCTTATGAGTCTGGACAAACGATTCGTATAACTGAATTTACCACCCCAAGGGGCCGGCTGCGCGCATGGTAATAATGTAGGTACATTTTCGATACCTAAACGGGTAGTGACACGTTACAGGCCTGATATTACTAATAGGGATTATGACTGGGTCAGAAAAGTGATATATTTAGTTCGTCAGTTATTATCCAAAAATATTGAACAAATATTAGTAAAAATTTACGAAGATGCAGAGCATCTGAATTTTAGAGTAAGGGCTTGTGACGTCACTCCTATGCAACAATCATGAGATTCTGTGACGTCATGCTAAGCGATAGCAGTAAAAATAGCGCATTTGAAATAAATTTGGTATACCTAAAACAATACATATTTTTTTCTATACGGAACTCATCGTATTGTTACGCATTGAGCGCACACATGACCATTTTTATTTATATGAATAAAACATATATCATTGACGACTCTAGCAGTCAAAATGGTAAACAGGCAGACCTGGCATATTTTACTATGGATCTTTTAATTATGGACATAGGGTGACTTGGACATTAAATTACTTTGGAGCCTCTATCAATCTTAGTTTTTAAGTTATACCATTAAAACTAACGTGAGATAAATCCATAATTAATGAATTTCAATCGGTTGACTCACGTTATTTAGTCGGAAAGGCTGACCAGTGTTCAGGCGCGGTACCGTGTGTAGGGCAATGTAATGACAGTTAGGTAAGGGTCAGTAATCAGTACAAATACTAAGATATAGGTTACACGCTCAGTTCGGCATCAGTTCAGTGCATCAGTCTGGTCAGAATGATCGGAGTATGATCGTGTAACCCACGGAATGACAGACTGATGGTTCGGACTAAAGAAAATTATAATTTTGTCAGGGTTTTGAATGATGAAATACTGATGGGAGACTGATCGCGTAACCCGCTCGTATCATTCTCGCGTCAGTCACCGTACTTTATTTACTACACATCGTATACCAAGGTACAAAGGTACATTATAGCTCTTTGCTGTACACGTACTCTTTTCAGTCTGCTGTCAGTCTAGATTGACCGTGTAACCGTGAAAATCATCCATCATTTCGGCGTCAGTCAAGTCAATCCAGACTGATAGACTGAACTGATGCCAAGTTGAGCGTGTAACCTTGCTCTAACAGAATATCAGCGCGCGGCGCCACAGCGGCAAAAACCGCTGCCGGTGCGGCGTATTGTGTTAAGGTGAAGGTATAGGCAAATGACCTTGAAGTGGCGCCCTCATTTGAAATAAATTGTTAACTCGTAAATATGGAGATAATTTCCATATTGCTCTTCGTCATGCACTAGATAGCCCTTTAAATTATTTTATGAACCACCGTTGAAAGTATTTACATTAGTCCGTCTAGCTTTAAAACTTGCCTCCGCCAAAAGTGGCTACGGCAAGTTTTAAAGCTAGACGGATCACCAATGATAGTTTCAACGGCAGTTCATAAAATAATTTAAAGGGCTATCTAGTGCATGACGAAGAGCAATATGGATTTCCATATTGCTCTAAATATAAATTGTTAACTCGTAAATATAGTGATAATTTTATCACTATATTTACGAGTTAACAATTTATTTCACACTTCAAGGTCATTTGCCTATATCTTCACCTTAACTAACACTCGAAGTAGGTATGTACTTGCGTTTGATCGACGATAGCTCGAGTACCTACCTATTAAATTGTACTGTATTTTAAAGTCTGAATATGAGTTAATATAAGAATAGAGAATAGACGAGGAAAGATGCTGGATCATCTGCTACGACATGACGACTTCAGATTATCATGGAAGGAAGGATAGAAGGGAAAAGAGGACCAGGAAGACCGAGGCATAGCTACATGAAACAGATAAAGGAGAAGGTGAACGTCGTGTCGTACAGCGAAGTAAAAGAGCTGGCGGATGAGAGAGACAAATGGAAGAGAATTCATACTCCACCGACAAGAGCACAGCTCTTAAATATAGAAAGATAGATATACATGAGTTAACATAAACCAAACGGTCAAGGGCATCGCTGACATACACGCTATTGTCTCTACTGTCTTAATTGATTTTTTTATTAAAATTATTGGATATTAAGTAGATATATAATTCACTTACAAAAACGAGAAAAAACTTAGGACCCATTGCAGATCGACATAACTTTTACTTCTCAATTTTCCTCTTAAATACGACCTGAGTGTCTTTTGAGTTTTGACCCGGTAGAGACAATTAATAGAAATTAATGTTTAGCTGATTAAGATTTAGTATCAGGTTTTCCTATCACACTTACTATTGAACCCTCTTTGATAAATAATAAATAAAAAACACAATATAATACTAACTTACTTTTTGTCAATAGTATGTATTCGATGTATCTGACTGAGTAGACAACGGTAAAACATACATACATAAACTATCACGTCTTTATCCCAATGGAGCAGACAGAGCTTTTTGGGTCTTGCGACTATAAGCTGACAGAGCACATAACAAGACCCAAATACTTAACACTTCTAGCGTGAAAGTGGGTGAGAACGTTGATAAAGGAATCAAAATAGTCAACACAATTTTAAGCAATCAGTTGCTCTACATCGCCTATTACCATGATTCACATTTTTGCCTATCCTCTCGATTGGCTTTTACGATCTGCATGGGATACGAAACAGCTAGTACATTCTAGATTTTTCCTTTTCTCCTAGACCACCATGGTCAAACCTTTAAATTTAACGTTAAGGAACGGTAAAACTTTTCTTCTTAATAGTAAATAAATTTAATAAAATTCTTTTATTTATAATTACCAGGAAAAGTTAAATTTAATGTGAAGTCCCACTTTTGTTCAGTAATGAAAGATAGCAAAATTAATTTCCTACAAACCCACCAGTAGTAAAAATAACTGTAATGGCATAAAACATTTGTCGGGAAACATTAATGAGAATACAGAAGTCTTCTATTTACCAGACTGTGAGCAATAAAAAATATAACGGGAAAGCTGTGTTCCTTCTCACGTGGATCCGTTGATTAAGAGGAATAAATGTATGTAAATGTAAATCTTCTTTAAAAAACAAAGGGCATCATTATACAGAGTCACTTTTTATCCACCGGAAAAAATTTTAGAGCAAGTCCAGTCCATTGTACTGAACTACTTTCTGTAAAAAAAGTTCATACAAATCGATACAAATTTTTCATCCTCCCATACAAAATCCGTTTGGCTGAGCGCTGATTTGTATGGAAGGACAAACAATTTTAATCGATTTTTAATAGATTTTTTATAGAAAGTAATTTAGTATCATTGACTGAACTTGCTCCAAAAATTATGCCGGTGGATAAAAATTCAGCCTGTATGTCATCTAGGACTAAGTATATTTTAATAATGCAATACCTATGTAAATTCTGTAAACATACCATTCGCCCATATCTGAGAAAAAAAATAATTTATTTAAAAGATAATTATAATTATTGGATATTAACCCCCGATTAACATTAACTTGACCTTTAACTAGACTTAGCTACCAACGTTGTAAGTACTCCTTAGTCACATTCCACTTTTATAAGGGCCTGGTACAATATTTTTACTTCCGTCCTTTGGCCCATTAACCCTATATGATCGTAATTTAAATTTAAATATTAAATCATCATCATCACATCATACAGGAAGTCCACTGCTGGACATAAGCCTCCCCCAAGGATTTCCAAATAAGTATTTAGATAGATCTGATTGAGGTAGCCACAAAGTAAGTTTAAACTTGTATTTTGGGGTCCTAACTCTACGATATAATCATCATCATCATCATTTCAGCCGCATGACGCCCACTGCTGGACATAGGCCTCTCCCAGGAATTTCCAAAATGACCGATCTAGAGCGGCCTGCGTCCAGCGCTTTCCAGCGACCTTAGTCAGATCGTCTGACCACCTTGTGGGTGGGTGTCCAACGCTTCGCTTGCCAGTACGTGGTCGCCATTCGAGAACCTTTCTGCCCCATCGGCCATCGGTTCCTCGAGCTATGTGTCCCGCCCACTGCCACTACGATACAATATTTTATAATAAATACATGTAGACACCCAAGACCCAGCACAATTTAAAAAGGCCATTTTCCAACTTGTCCCGACTGGGAATCGAACTCAGAACCTCTGGCGGACTATTGTGTTGACTATTACACCACGGTGCACGGAGGTTGTCAAAATGTCTGACTATATTTCTATACTTATTATATACGATATTTTGCCGGGAAGTTATCAGATAGATTGCAGTTATTATTAAGGTCTTATTTTATCTGCAAACATATGATTTAAGAGTAGTCGAACAGCAAATGGTTTAAATTATGGTCCGTAAACACTGGTTACAGGAATAAAGGAATATGAATTTATTAAATGAAAATTAAATTCATGCTAATAAGCGTTATAAAATATTGTAATTAAACAATTATTTTCCTGTACATACACTTGTGATACCCAGTGTATGTACGTAGGTAATGCCTGTTTCATCATGAAAGAAGGAGCTTGGTGTTTAAATTGTTTTTTAACCGACTTCAAAAAAGGAGGGGGTTATAAATTCGACTGTATGTTTTTTTTTTTTATGTATGTTTGTTACGCGATATCTTCGCCAATTGTGAACCGATTTTGATGATTCTTTTTTTATTTAAAAGCCTTTACTACCAAGTTGGTCCCATTTTAATTTGGTAAAGATATGATGAAGAACTTTGGAGATATGGAAGAAACTCCTTCAAAAAATTGAAGTCGGTTGTTTTTTTTTGTTAAAATTTAATTATCAAATGCGTAAGTGGCCATCACTAGTGTCAGATTTTTCAAGCTGCCTATTTTTGCAGCTAGAAATGCCTTTGCATCTGACAAAGCTTGACGATCGCCATAAAATGATGACGGCTAGGTATACGTGCCTTCCGAAGTACGGAAGAGCTCGAGAAGATTATATTCCACGTGGTCACCCATCCAAATGTGATCACGCCAAGTGTTGCTTAACTTTCAAAAGCGCTAGTGCGTTCTCAAAGCTTGGTGGCCCAGTGGGAATACAATTAAAGTGATAATCACTAGGCCACGTAGGTCGTTTATAATTAATATTGTTATGTATAAATAATCCTTGAATACATAGATAGTTATTCTTATATATTAACATATCATCATACAGGCACCGATTATCTTATATCTATATTTACAAAGAATTTTATATTATATAAACTTTAATGTCATAGTAATTTAAATGGTAAAATATAATGCTCTACAAAGGTAGAGCATTATATTTGTTTCTTTGTTTGTTTGTTAAAACTTTATGGTACCCAACAAATACAAAATTACACGTAACATCAAGACATCCAAAGGTACAAAGGCGGACTTATCCCAGGTAGGGATCTCTTCCAGTCAACCTTGAATTGAAAGGAACCTTTACAACACAGGGTAGAGAGTGGGTACAATACAGTCAACAGAAAACAACACTCAATTCAACCTAACTAACTACTACACTTAAAACTTTTAAGACTGTTTAAAACTAATTCTAATACATACATATTCAATATTACTATTACTATTACTATATTACTATTACTATTACTATATCCTTACTAATATTATAAATGTGAAAGCGTGGATGTTTGTTACCTTTTCACGCAAAAACTACTTGACGAATCATCATGAAACTTTGTACACATATCCTGGGAGGTACTAGAAGTAACATAGGGTACCTTTTATCCCGGAAAAGTGTAATGTTCCCGTGGGATACGCGAGCGAAGTCGCGGGCAAAAGCTAGTATTCAATATAAATATATATACACAGAGACGGACTGAACCCGTCCGGCGCGTCCGCTTGACATAGTTTCAAGCTTTAGACATACAGGTTGATTTTGCACCCCCTAGTAGCTATATTGCAATATTGGAATCAAAATTATTAATAGAACAAAAAACATATACAAAAAGACTACAACTATTTAGGGTTTCGTAACCGAAGGGTGCAAACGGAACCCTATTACTGAGACTCCGCTGTCTGTCCATCTGTCTGTCCGTCTGTCACAGAGCTCTATCTCTTGAACCGTAATATCTAGACACTTGAAATTTTCACCGATTATGTATTACTGTGGCCGCTATAACAACAAATATAGAAAATAAAAAAATTAAAGGGGTTCGCCATACAAAAAACGTGTTTTTTCAGCGTTTTTAACTAGATCTTTATAATGGCATTAACTAGATACTTGAAATTTTCACAGATTATGTATTACTATGGCCGCTATAAAAACAAATACTAAAAATAAAAAAAAGTTAAAAATTAAAGGGGGTCGTCATACAAAAAACGTTTTTTTAAGCGTTTTAAAACATTGTACGGAGGTACGGAACCCTTAATGTACGAGTCCGACTCGCACTTGCCCGTTTATTTTACTCCCTTCCTACATTTATAATAAACGGCTAACCTACTGAATTTACTATACGCGCGGCCGTTGCCGCACGTTTAGTAAATCGCCTTCCAGTGGCCGGCATCCGGTCGCCTCGCCACAAGCCCGGTATTGGGTGGTGACATTAAAATGTGAGATTTTTGGTAGGTATGCATTTGTCGGTGATATCTTTGGGTTTTATTATGAAACAAAACACATATTACACATTTGTTTTTCGGAAGTGCCCAGCAGGCTTGGCTGGTCACTACCGCTTTCAAACGTTTCCTATACAAAACAATAGGTACATTAATTTTTGTACAATGTTTAGCTGACGTCTGGAAAAATCACGACTTTCCAGTTTAGAAAAAAATCGTGATTTTTAAAGATTTTAGTATTGGTCCCACAAAAAAAAATTTTAGGTAATATTGTATGTAAGTAAGTACTGTACATGTAATCCCAAATATGGCTATCATTCTAGGAATTATATCAGGTTGACGTAAAGGCAAGCGGCTGGTCGCAAAACTTTAGCCAAATCGTTTAAACTGTTTCAGCAATTTCTTCTTAACTTTGGATGGTCTTCGGCATCCTTGGGGGACCATTGACATGCATATTATATTTGGAGAAGAAGAAGCGGGAGAGCGCACTTTGGGCTCCGAAGCAGCACAGCTGAGGATGCAACCGGTAACGCACTGCGATGAATAGTATCTATATGAATTGTATGTAAGTAGTATCAGGCCTGTGTCACTCCCCGTTTAGGTATCGAAAATGTACCTAAATTACGTATTACTATGCGCGCAGGCGGCCCCTCCCGGTGGTAAATTCAGTTATACGATTCGTTTGTCCAGAGTTAAAAGAATGCAATTGGCTTGCAATGAATGTCTAGGTATCTATGTGAAAAGGTGCTGAGTTCTGACGTGAGCTAAATTAAACCATATCGCTAGGCACATTGAGTGATATTTCTTTGAATTTCTTTGCTGAGTGAGACTTCTGTACGTTAGTATTATTTATTCTGTGGTAGTATATATTGTATAAATATATATATATAACAATACATATACGAGTAGATTTTATAGTAGGTACACACTTATAATGACTTTGTAACAGTATCAGTATTGTAGTCAGTGATTCATTATGTGAGTCACTTGTAAGTAGTACCTATCTTGTGACGGAAAACAAAAGAAAGAGACACTGAATCATTGCATAGTTTTGTGGTTGGTATTATTATAATTTATTCTTTGTTTTTCGATTAGAATAATGCCAAACAAAGAAAAATATGTAATTAAAAGAAAAATGGCATATGTACCTACTACTATACAACGTGTTCATGAACTAACGCAAAACCTCTCAGATGCAGCCCATGAAGCTGAATAACTTTTGTTCTACAACTTACACGAAACCCAAAAAAAAAAATAATCATACAAACTGATCAGCTGATCGAGTTAATTTGTATGAAAATCCAGATTTTATTTTTTGGAACGGTGTAGAACAAAAGTTGTTCAGTTTCATGGGCTGAAGTACCATCTGGAGGTTTTGCGTTAGTTCATTAAGGCCGTACCTGATTTTTCCGGGGTCCAGTGCTGCCCCCATTTAAAATAAATCATTTTAAAAAAAACGGAGACATAATTTAAAATTTTGCTACTACCAAGTCCTAGATAACCCTTCAAAGTATTTTACGAACTGCTGTTTATAGTTTTTAATGAAAACGTTAAGCTTTACTACGCACATTAGCCAAAAGTGGCCGTTTTTCGCAAATGTGCGTAGTAAAGCGTGAACGATAACGTTCACACTTTAAACTGTAAACAGTAAGTACTTCATAAAATACTTTGAAGGATTATCTAGGACTTGGTAGTAGCAAAATTTTAAATAATATCTCCGTTTTCTTTAAAATGATTTATTTTAAATGGGGGCAGCACTGGACCCCGGAAAATTTAGGTACGGCCTTAACACGTTGTTTAAAGCTCCTTGGTGCATCGGGTCTAGCTGGCACCATAAGATGGCATTCATTGAGCCCTGTTAAGAGTTGCCGTTAGGCCGAGTATGTTATAAAGCAACAACATATTTGGTTTTAAGGGGCTACATGATTTTTCCGGGGTTCAGTGCTGCCCCCATTTGAAATAAATTATTTGAAAGGAAACGGAGATATACCCGAGTGGTTCTGGGTTAGAATAGGACCACTCCATCTCCTTCTGTGGAAGTCGTAAGAGGCGACTAAAGGACTAAGCACAAACATCTCGTGCTACAATTGATTTCCGAAGGAGGGTTAACGTCGGGCAGGGGCCGGTTGTAATCTGGCTGCATGCGGCACACATGCCCTGCCCAATCTTTTTTAAATAAAAGAAAGAAATTACTTATGTCACAAAAATCAGTTACCCTCAACAGTTTCGGCTGTCAACGGGCTAAAGCTGGAAATATAAGCCTCCTTTTATGAGCTACAATCATACGGCCAATTGGCGATATCTTGGCGGCAATTTGTTGTAATGTCAACTCGTCGCGATAGCCTTGCTCGTGGAGGAAACGCCTAAAGGATGTGTCCATTGCGCTAGGCTAGATAGCGGAGCGGTGCAAGAAAGTAATGTGGAGTAGAGTTGCTGACTGCGTTTTTCCAATAGACGCAGAGCGGAGTAGCGGAGAGGAGTAGAGTACTATGTTTTTTCATACGCGGAGCTAGGCTGTGAGCACTCGACGAATCAATTTAAACTACGAGTATTTATCGCCCGCGCTCGTTCCTTTCTCCGCTTCCCCGCTTCTCATCTCTGCGGCCCCGCTCTGTATTTATTTCTATGAATTCTAAAACTAGTTTTCGAATCTCTGTACACTGATGCGGAGCGGATATTTAATGCAATTTCATTTAGTAAAATAGTTAATTTTGGCACAGCTCCGCTCCTCTTTTCTCCTCTCCGCTTCAGTGGCAGACAGCCTAAATGTAGGCCTTGAGGATGCTGAATTATACGATACTAGCGCGTACACTCTTTTTGTCTGTAGTAGTAGGTAGCCATAGTACTGGAATACTGGATTAAGTAAGCGCGGGGCTTGTAGCGAATTCTTCCAAGCCCGCCCTGCCTCACTGTTGAAACTCGGTTCGGTACAAACCTGTATTATTATACCATGGTATAATTTAGTTGTAAACTACTCGTACTCTGTATATTAATTGTATATTTTTGAAACTTTATTCCTGTTGTAAAATTATTTTTATAGAGGAAAAGGCTTATAAATGTCTATAAACAATTTTATATTACATTGTTCATAGAATTAATGAATTTATGGTAGCAACATACTATCGAAGAAATAATACAAAAAGTTTCCTGAACAGGGATCGAATACCCTACATGGTATGAATCGAATTACCTTAATATTTAGATATCAAGAAATGACAATGTATGTAATTCCATTGTAAAATAGTGATTTGCAATAAATTATGATTCTGGTTCTGATTCTACAAATTAGACACAATATTATTGTGGGTCAGTAGGCCACACATCAATCGCAAATTGTTTATAAAAGGACTTTACTACAAGAAGATAAGGTTTCTGTCTGTTACTGTTACCTTTGATGTAGTGGTGACTGTATATAGGCTGCGGTACGGTACTGCACACTAGCTCATCTCCTGTCATCTCACAGTAACCCTACTTCCTGCACTGCGGAGTAATGTTTGCCTCAATGAGGAGGCAAATACCTATTGGAACCATCGACATTGCTAAACAGCGAACCTATTCGTTTTCAAAACGTTTTTTGGTGGAAAAGATTGCGTTGCGACTATTGTGAGACTGGCGTTTCTTTATCAGTATTCCCCCCCCCCTCACATTTTCACACCGATTATATGTTACTATAGCCTCTTTAACAATTAAGTAGAATAGGACCACTTACCAATCACTCTTCCCGGGGATGTCGTAGAAGGCGACTCAGGAAACACAAGCTAAACAAAGATATAAGCTTTGTTTAGCTTGTGTTTCCTTAGTCATGAATGAGACCTCTCCAACCCGTCTGGCCAGCGTTTAGAGTGTAGGCCAAATCCTCTGATTGCTCTGGCTAATAGATATGCTCTGGTAGTACAGAGAGTGTCGTGCTCCTGCAGTGGACACTAAAAAAGACCTGATGATGATATATATCGTGTTTTTTTCAGTGTTTTAAAACATTGTATGGAGGTGCGGAGACCTTCATGTATGAGTCCGTTCGCACTTGACTTAGTCTTGAATAGATTTTTGATTGCGGACTGTAGTCTTTTCACCACTGTATTGGCTATGGAAACCAGTATTTTCATAAAGATTTAGTGGTACAAATTCTTTTGAATTAAATGACCTACATTTGATTGAAACTTGAATTGGTTAGTAGGTAATAAAGACAATTAAAGATACGATAAACTTTGGCTCTTAAATATAGACAGATAAATTAATGATATGTTTTGTCTTCTAAGTTTTTTTACTAATTATAATAAATTGTATAATGGCAAATGCTGTGTATACTATTAATTGGTATCTAATCTAAAATATAAAAATTTATTTTATATGTACATTTCTTAATTTAATACTGTATATATAACACTGTTAGCGTACCTTTTTATATAAATATAAAAATATTTCTTACCAAAGTGACTGACTTCAGTTCAGTTCTGTGCCCACCCAGCCAGCGTTTCGCAGAGCGAGCGTTGGAACTAAGTCCACCTTGAAATGGACGTGACTGTCTTACAGCCACGGGCCGATATAGGTGCTTATCGCCTCTGTTTCACTAGCGCAGCCACGTCAGACCTCGTGAAACCTATACCAGGCTCGAGAAACCAGGTCAGCCAAACCATGGAGTGTGTGGGGAATTGCAGTCTAGAAAATGGAAGTCGAGGGAAATTAGACTCTACCGTATTCCAGCAACATGTAAACATGAGGTAATAAATACTATACTTGGTGTGTAATATATAACGAGGAAGGGATATAGACTGCGTATTTTTGCTGCCGATGGTCTTCTTTTCATAATGCATTTTTCCAAGAGTGATCTTGGCTGCCTCTTGGTTCACGGCGTCTTTATGGAAATGGCAATATTGCAGTGATATATCATCGACTTAGAACTAAATTAATAATATGACTAAATGGGCTTTTCTTATTGAGTATGTTAACAGCTGACACTGGTGGCAGATTTTTCGAGCTACCTAAAGGGATCTGGCGTAGCTCAATGACTGTCAACTAGTGACAACAGCAATTATTACACACTAGTGAACTAAGTATTAGCCGTGTGATTCCCGGCAGACTAGAATAGGACCACTCCAAGTCTTCCCGTGGATGTCGTAGAAGGCGACTTAGGAAACACAAGCTAAACAAACCTTATAAACATCAATGAGACCTCTTCACCGTCTGGCTAGCGTGGAGAGTGTAGGCCACGTCCTTTGGCTGTTTTAGCCAAGTATGGCTCTGGTAGTACAGAGAGGGTCATGCTCTTGCTGTGGGGACTTAAAAAAACACCTGATGATGATGATAATGATGAACTACGTGTACAGGTTTCCTCACGATGTTTTACTTTACCGGAAATAAGTGGTGGTAGTTTAAAATGGCCGTACATGAGTACAAAATCGAAGTAGGTACAAGTTGCGCCTCTGAGGATCGAACTTGTATCTTACTGTAATACAAATCATCATCAGGTCTTTTTTTAGTCTCCACTGCAGAAGCACGACCCTCTCTGAACTACCAGAGCCATACTTAGCCAGAGCAGTCAGGGGATTTGGCCTACACTCTCCACGCTGCCCAGACGGGTTGGAGAGGCCTGATTGATGTTTATAAGCTTTGTTTAGCTTGTGTTTCCTAAGTCGCCTTCTACGACATCCACGGGAAGACTTGAAGTGATCCTATTCTTCTCAAGCCGTGGAGAACTAAATGGTAAATATGAAATGTTTTACAAAATATCACTACATACTCGTACATAAAAACATATACATACTATCACGTCTTTATCCCTAATAGGGCAGACAGAGCATTATGGATCTTGCGGCTCTAAGCAGACAAAGCCCAGGGCCGCAAGACTCAAAGTCCACTATTAGTGTGTTGGTGGCCGAGAATGTGGAACAAGAAATCAAAATAGTGATGGGTTGCTGCTGCTAGCTGCATCGCCTAGTAACATGATTTGCATTTTCGCCCATTCCCTCGATCGGCTTCTACAATCTGCGCGAGAAGAGAAGCAGCTGGTACATTCTAAGTTGTTTCTTTTTTCCCAGACCAGCGTGGAAGAAAGCACGTTATATTTCGTCACTACATGTGACGAAATATATCGTGTTGTATGTTTTCCAGTTAGTATCGATTGCAATCGAATACTGCAATGCGTCATCGGTAATCTTAATCATGTGTTATGTCTAAGCACTGTATGCTATCTATTTATAATTTAGTTAGATATATCGTTTTAACGTAACGTGATAAAATATATTTCTTGTTCTTCTTTTAGCTTTACTGCTAATTTTTAGGGTTCCGTACCCGAAGGGTGCAAACGGGACCCTATTACTGAGACTCCGCTGTCTGTCCGTCTGTCTGTCTGTCTGTCCGAATGTCCGTCTGTCACAGGGCTCTATCTCTTGACCGTAATAGCAAGATACCTGAAATTTTCACCGATTATGTCCTATCCGTAATAAAGTATTTACTCAATAAAAAAAACAGTGGCACTCAGGGAGTGCCAACTGAAGTGAAAACTTGGACAAGGTGGTGTCGCTAACAGGGTCGCGAGTCCAGCGGTCTTTTTCCATCTCAAAAAAATGCCCAACGCGCCTAAACAAGTTTTCACTTCAAAAACGATCACGGTTTAAACAAAGTCAAGGGCACGACCTGAAGGTCATGCATAATAAGTTGGCGGATTATTTGAGCGGGAATCAGAAAAAGTCACAGGTTAAAGCTTATCGTTTATTAAAATACATACTCTTTTAGGGTTCCGTAGCCAAATGACGAAAAACGGAACCCTCATGGATTCGTCATGTCTGTCCGTATGTCACAGCCACTTTTTTCCGAAACTATTAGAACTATACTGTTGAAACTTGGTAAGTAGATGTATCCTGTGAACCGCATTAAGATTTTCACACAAAAATAGAAAAAAAAAACAATAAATTTCGGGGGTTACCCATATTTAGAACTAAAACTCAAAAAAATTTTTTTCATCAAACCCATACGTGTGGGCCCCTATCTATGGATAGGTCTTCAAAAATGATATTGAGGTTTTTAATATATTTTTTTTCTAAACTGAATAGTTTGCGCGAGAGACACTTCTAAAGTGGTAAAATGTGTTTCTGTAACTTCTGTACCTTCCCTGTACCTTCCTGTACCCTGTAACTTCTAAAATAAGAGAATGATAAAACTTAAAAAAAATATATGTTGTACATTACCATGCAAACTTTTACCGAAAATTGGTTGAAATGAGATCTAGTAGGTAAATAGTTTTTTTTAATACGTCATAAATCGTAAACCACAATTTACCTTTAGAACTTATATATTATTATGTTACTTGCTGCTACGGAACCCTTAATGGGCGAGTCCGACTCGCACTTGGCCTCTTTTTTTTAAGTGGAGTGACGCGTTATTAAGGTAGCGTTAATTGGGTGGAGAACAAATCAAGACATTGTTTAGTTTACTCGATAGTTTTTTTTTTACATTTGGACAAAGTATTATGTAGGTACCGAAAAAAAAACAGAATGACCAATTCTTATTCTGTCTCGACGTATCTTATTTTTTCTTGCAGCTTTTTCTTCCTGAAGCACGGAGAACTTTGGCAAACCCAAGAGCACGGTATGAAGTTCCTACGGTGGGATACGTAGGAACTCTATACCTCGCTAGTGGCTCAAACCAGGTAAAATCTTCTTGAATCTTCTAGAATCTTCGATGGTGTTCCATAATAGGGTATCTTCTTGAAGGAAGTGGAGAGGAGTGCTATTTTTCATTTAGGGACTCAGCTAAACACAAAACGTGTAGTTTCCAACTCGCGTTCCGACGCATTGCATCGTATTTTTGAAACCGTCGTGTGAGCGATAAGTAATATTGTGTTACGCAGAAAATATCATAAATTGTCAATGGTTTTCTAAACATTTCAACAAAAATAAAAAAAGCAGCGTGAATCGGAACTGATACTCCATGGAACGTTTCTTTGACATTTGTACGCTACAAATGCCAAAATTACGAGTGGTTCAGACCACTCGTTGCAAATCCTTCGCATACGAGTACGATCAATTCAAAAATGCGCCCGTTTGGAAACACTCGCGCAAACCATTCGTAATGTGAGTCCCTGAATGAAAAATAGCACTCCTGGTCTTGAATTCTTGTTTTTTTTTTCTTCAATGTTCAAAACAATCCGTGGAATCTATAAACTTAAAAAAAAAATCATGCACTTACACATACATGTGCCAAAGATAGAGTTCCACAATGAGGCATTATCCAGTGAAAAAAATAGAGATTAAAAACATTCTCAATAGATGGCGTTAAACGTTCTCCATATGATTGAAATTGTTCTGTAAATTAAAAAAAAACACACAATGGAAATTGCAATGAGTTTGACATTTACAGACCGATTTAAGTTATTGCTGCGCCATCTATCCTAACTTACTGTACTAATATTTTTATAGTTAAGTTTAAAAAAACTCGTAAAATAACTTGCCAACTAAAAATCTAATTACCAACATGTTACCAACACAAGTTCGCACGATTCCAAATTCAAATTCAAAATGCAAAGATCAGAACGACATTTAAAAAGAAAAATTACCATTCGCAAGCGGCCAGGTGGGCACGGTAGCGCCATAATTAATTTCGTAGTTGAAATTACCATATTTTATCCTAAAGAAGGGATTTGCCGTAAGCTGTAAGTAGATAAGTTACCAACCCCTTAAAGGTACGGGTATGCAAATAAGTTTCGCCGTGGGAAGCGAATTTACATAAGAAATTCGAGTTAGGCACAATAACAATGTACAGTAGCGAATTTTATTATTATTTTCGGGAAGAGTGAAGGTCAAGTATTAGCATATTTTGGAGTGTGGGATAATTTTGGTTCAAACGTCCTTGAAAAAGATTGGAATATGAAGCGATTTGCGTTTGAAAAGATGTGAGAAATGCGTTTCTGCTAATATTTCACAACAGTTTGTTTAACATAACCATTAACGTCTACTATAATATACTAAAACTATTAAGGGGTCGTCAGAAAAATTTGGAAACTCTAATCAGCTTATGGGTCAACTTGTAATTACATTTAGAAAGGTGAAAAGAACAATGTTATTTCTTGATGGAAATAGAAATTTAATACCAATCAATTCTGATTAATTGTACGTAGGAATTAATCATATGCTAGTATATAGTTTTTAAGTTCTAGTTTTTAGTTAGACATAATTATTTTTATTTAGTTATAATGAAATGTAAATATTTATATGTATTTTTATTATTTAATCATTTCATATGCCAAAAATCACTGTTAAAATTTACTTACAAAATAAATATAAGAGAAAGCGAATATGGCAAGATTAATAATTATGTCATCATCACCATCCATCCCAGCCATTCTTCTGCCTACTGCTGAGCATAGGCCTCTCTTCGTAATAATTATGTAAATAAAATATTTTAATTATCAAATTTATAATATATTAATAATGTAAAAAAAATATACTTATATACCACTTAATCCATTTCTACTTACGATAGAGAGGACTAATCCACAATAAATAATTTTATACACGCTCATTATAAAAACAAGAGTTTATAAAACTAAATATTATTTAGATCCATTTGACATTTAAGGAGGCATTTAAAATATAAATCATTAAATTTGAATTCAAAAAACTAAATATATTTTTTACACATCGTTAGCGCATTACATTGTATATACAATTTTTTTGTAAACTGGTATAAAGCCCTGGAGGCTTTGTAATATACTAAATATAAATACTTATAACATCTAGTTTAAATACAATTATGAAATGAAATATTTTTTTTTTAAATTTAATTTTAATATTGATTCACGTCAAAATAATTCTGATAGCCTATTATTGTGCTTTAGAAGGCACGTTAAGCTACGGCTTAACGTGCCTTCCGAAGCCTGGCCGTCATTATACTCGTAGATATCAGTCGTCATGTTTTGTCAGATGCCTTTAGGCAGTTTGAAAAATCTGTCACTATAATGTTGGCCTCTTACACACGAAAATCAAATAAAGCAAGTTAAATACTAGTGAATTTTTATATTTATATATGTATAAGGAAATCAAACATATTTTTTCCGTATCTATTTATATCAAACATGATCAAATTTTTTTTTTTCATTGAAATAAAACAGTTTTTAAAACGTTTTGAAATATTTAACTCAATTATTATTTATTGCAATGGTATGGTAATGTATAAACTACACGATATGCTCGCATATAGTAAATCACAGCTCTACATTATAAAAAATCATAGCAAAAATAAGTAGGTAGGTACATACTCAAAAGCAAATGGTGCATTGCGAAATGGTCACAAAAAGTATTATCCATGAAATACTTCAAAAGAATTGGATGTCTTAATTAATACAATTCTTTTCCTTTACTGAGGTATAAATTATAGTAAAATATTAGACTATATTTTCTATTTAGCTGTTGCATTTCTGCATCTTTAACAATTTTTACAAAAGCGAAAGTCTAAAAATAACACACACAGAAATTAATTCCTTTACTCAATCTACAAGCACTCATTTATACGACATTCTTATCAAAACCGTACATACTTATAACTTACGTAATATGAAAAAAAAAAACATTTGACCTAATTTAATAGTTAATCAGCCGTTTATCTTTTTTTTTTCAGACGTATGTGCCATGGTACATGGAACTAACAATTCACTAATTAAATACTTATCACTTGTTTGAACATATCGTAAAGAGTTTATAGCGTACTTATATCAGTCCTCTACTAGATTAAATGCATTGACATAGAATATATAGACCAGCCATCTCAAAAATTGGCCCCTGTTCTATTTTTGAATAATATGGCGGCGGCGTGAATTTTGTCATACGTATTTAATTTTCAAATAATGTAATCTGGATACATACCGATGAAAAATTATTTCTTTACACTTTGCCGTGTTCCTTGCATTATTCTTACTAGTAGTAGTGTTTTCGTATGGTTTTCGCTTATAAACTATCGATAGTACTATGCGTATAAGAGCAAGCAAGCGACTAAGTGAAATTTATGGAGATAGTTAGGTACAATTGAACGAGACAAAATAGTGATATGTGGTGTCTCCTCTAGTTTTCCATACCTAATAGATCTTTAACTAACTGCGTCTCCTAATAAAAGGAAGTAGGTATTTGCCCTAAATCATCACACAGTGATTACAGAATTCTGCTGCCGATTTGACGCCACTTTTAATCGCCTCATACAACACCAGTAGAATGAGTTCGAATTAATAGCGTAATAGCTTCTTTACACGATGGGCCATCATCGCACAGATTTTTTGTCTATTGCTGCGTTGGATGTAAAACTCTCAAAAGCTTTTGTGAACTAAACAGCAATGTAGGTACAGTTAATTGGCGCAATGATGGCTCAACGTGTGGAGGAGCCATAACATAGAATTACTAATATCGCGCTATCGTATATTCAAGCTTATTTACTGACTTAAGGCAACCTACACATGTTCTGTAAAGTTCAGTTTTAATGAACCGTAACGTACTCGACATATGACATGGCTGCACCCTCTTTGTAATTAGGACAGGCACGTAGTGCTAACAGCGAAATTTTTACGCCCTATAAATTAGAAATAAAAAGTGTAAGGTTAAAAATTAAAGTCAAACTTTTTTCTGTTTTCAGTTTTTAAATTTACGGAAATAATTTTGGGTGTGTAAACTCCCAAATTTATTTTCGTAAATTTAAAACTTACAGAAAACTTACAGAAAAGTTGGGTTCCTTATTTCTTTTTTATTTTATCCCAATCATGTCGATTTATGTTTTCGACGCGTGACACTGGCTGCATTGACTTGATTTATTTTTGATTAATTTATTGGCCGTATCTTCTTTATTCGAAATTAAAACGGTAGCATGAATACTTTTTATTTTTTTATGTGTTGATTTATTTACGCGCAAAGATTCGCGTTGTGATATCATTACATAAAGATGGCGGATGAGACGAGTCAGACAAATCCCTCTCATTTTAAGGATTTGCTGTTGAAATTAGTTCGCAAATCTGAGGCTTACCCAGCCCCTGTTACAGATGTAGATGGGAAAGGGATGTAGATAAATAACCCTAGCAGGATTTACGTTGCTTATTGTTTTCTTTGAGATGAGGTATACAAACTAGACTCGCTTTGTGATATTTTGAAAAATAACTGTTGTAGTGTATTGTACGCATATGCAAATTATATTAATTGAAGTAATTACATTACGGAGCTAGTTTTCTGAACGGAAAAAAGGTTGTTAATTTTTATAACATGAACTTATTTATAAAAAAAAACTCATGAAGGATAGGTACGTCTGACTATTTTTCATTTATGAAAATCTTTATATTCAAAGTTCAAAATTGAACTATTGTTCAATACTTAAATGTTCAAATCACGTTGCAGATTTTTGGATGTAGGTATTTCATAAAATTTGGTCCTTATAAAAAGAAATACTTGTTCAATAAATAAATAGACAACTTTCGTGATAAGACTCATGTATGTACTAAAATATGTCTTGTTAAAACTAATTCAAGAAAAATTTTGATCGCTTTGAATAGGTACCTAACTTGTTAACGTGATAGAACGTATGTGAAATACGAATGAAAGTTACTCGTAGCAAGATTTAAAAATTTCTTTAGATGATACTTTTCAAATATGCCCTGTTAAACTAATTCAAGAAAAACAGTTTGAACGCTATGAATGTCTAGTTGACACAATAAGACGTATACATTACGTACAGACGTACTCATTACGAACGAAAGTTACTCGTAGCGCGATCAAAACCATTTTTATAGGTATTCTTATCTTGTCTTGTTTAAACTATTTTAGGAAAACCTGTTTGAATAGTTTTTCAACAAATCACTTACATGATAGGTATTCCTACTATATAATAAATAAAGGTTCAAATAGTAGAAAGTAATTATTAAAATGTTATTTTTGTTCCTACTTTGGCCTCACTTGTCTCTACACCACCTGTAGGTTGACTGTTAGAGAAAGCCCAAGGCTTTTCCATTTTTTGTAATCTAGTTTAATAAGTTGAAAAAAGAAAACTACTTAAATATGTCTTACTGTCATGATAAGACGTATGTGAAATACAAACGAAAGTTACGCGTAGCGCGAACAAACCAATTTCCCTAGCCTAATTCTAGCTAAATATGTATGAACGTCTCAATCGAAAGGCCACGCAACACGGCTATAAGTGCGGCTACACACGATACATAACATATAACTCAAGTAGCGAAAACGGATTCCTCAGACCAGATGTTCTCAAAGTGGTATTGGTATTACAATGATCCTATAGGATATCACAATGATGAAAAAAATAAAAATACAAGTCTCGTCTCTGGTCGTCAATTTCTAATTGAAAGTGTTGTCCATCTACTCAGAAACAAAATACCACAGTATACATTAAAACTCAAGTAGCGAACACGGATTTTTTAGAACAGGATTCCGAGGTGACCTAGAGCTTCACAAAACCTATGTTTAATGAAGCCTCATCAGCTCAGCGCCAGCCCTAGCTCTTGATCAGGATAAAGCAAGGTTTTGCCACGGTGCCTGAGGAGTCAAAAGGGCCGGGATGAAAATAAAATATTTTTTGCGCCCTTTTGCCCCCGAAATTATTAAAAAATCAACAATATATTTGTCGTCTCTGGTCGACAAAAGCTTATATATAATAAAGCATTTTCAATGCCCTAGACATCCTAGAATTTATTAACTCAGCTTTATTAAATATGATAGCAAACAATTGATTAAAAAAAATACGTTTATACCACCCATTAATTTACACTGCTGCAGTTTTTCATTATTTCGGAGCTCCTTTAAGTTTTTGATCCTCAAAAAGGGTTCCGTCACCCAAAATGTTTGAGAAACGCTGCTTAGAAACTTGATAAGTGAACGTCGCACGTCGCGTGCTAAGCAGTAGTTTAGTCGTACAAGCCACTGACGCGATGCGAATGCTCAATAAATTCGACTTGACGCTTAAACAGTATTGAATCTTTGAAAGCGTGTAGCCACTCCTTTTTCGGAATTCCTCCAAACAAATATCCTTAAAATCCGATTTCTCAATGCAATAATACTGCTCATGCGATGCGTAAATACTTTCTTAAATACCACACACGCATCTTGCGAGCCTTAAAAGATTAGAGTATTTTAATGCAGCGGATACAAGCCATTTGCCAGGGAAAAAGTCGCCTCTGCCAAAAGCCATTGCATGCAATCGTACATTTATGGCGACGACATTTCCCGCGCGTTCCATATTCAAATTTTATAGGCGCAATTAAAAACATTGTAGGAGCTAAATGCTTGAGGCTCCATAAATAGGCAAAGAAATTTTTTCGTCTAAAAGAAAACAAAAAAGAAAATAGTTATTTGCGGCCAGTACCATTCGAGTTTCTTTATTCGTATACTTATAAGTGAACCACACATGAAATACAATATTGCAGCACGAACATACAAAATGAAATAATGTCGAGAACCCTCGTAAGGGCAAGCTAAACGTTTTGTGTAATTATGTGTTAAGTTGCAGTTTAGACTCTCGGGTTGCTTTGTTTCGCTTCGCCATTTTATTTTGAATTATGGCCTGTTTCGTTCCAGAATGCGGGTACATCCACTCGAAATGTATGATCCAATATGAATGGAAATGGATCGTATGCTTCGATTATTGTGTCTCGAAGTCGTGTGGTTAATTAAAATACATAAAAATTAATTTAATGCACAATATCTACCTAGTCGTTTTGGCTACAAAATAAAATAAATAATATAAAAAAAAAACACTGCCAAATATCGTCGAGCACGGCTCCGGGCCTTTCTTCGCTCTTAACGAATATTTCACTGCATTTCCCGGTTACATCCTCAGCTGTGCTGCTTCGGAGCCCGGGGAGCGCTTTCCCGCTTTTTCTTCTCCAAATGTATACATGTCAATGGTCACCCAAGGATGAAAAATACCTTGTAAAATGGAGAAGAAATAGCCTGAACACTTTTAATGATTTGGCTATAGTTTTACAACCGGCCGCCTGCCTGACGTCAACCCTTTTTGGGAATGTGTTTGTGGGAAAAGGTTTACAACCGACCGCCGCCCGACGTTATTCCTCCTTGGGAATGCAATTGTAGCACGAGATGTTTGTGCTTAGTCCTTTAGTCGTCTCTTACGACATCCACAGGAAGAGATGGAGTGGTCCTATTCTAACCCGGAACCACACATTCAAAATATTTATTAGTATTTAGCAATATTATAGTTTGTTTTTGGGTTCTAGAAAACATAAATCAAAAGTGATCTATGATATGATCACATAATATCTTTTTAATAATAATTATGTTCCATAACACTTACGTCTCTGCGTATCATGTCTTTAGAGTGGACGTACCCAAAAATGCACTTGCCATTTGGCGGGCCGCTAAAATGCAAACAGTCGTTTCAGGAGGCGTTTAATGGCAGCATTTTAATGGCCATTTCGTACGTTATTCGTAACATTTATGGACGCTAATAAAAGTGTTAAAGTATATAAGTTATATTTTTGGCAAAAAACTTTTTGCTCAGCTGTACATTGTATACTTAGCCTAAAATAGTAATACAGGATTTCTTTCCAGTTCTTTTTTTTTACAAAAAAATCTATATGTTCCTATTACTTATTATGTTTCTTGGGGAGTGTAATATCACAATCGTGGATTGAACTTGCAATAAATGTGTGTGCTCTAAAAAGTCTTTACGTTTTCCTAGTAGGCATACAGAAAAAAAGTTACCATATCCACTTTTACGTATATTTATTAAGTTCTCAACGTAAACACCCGTATCTACTTCGATTTCCGTACAAATACCCAGTTGCCCTGGCAATCGCTATCTCTTAGTCCATTTCTCATTTCAAGAGCTCCATCGCATAGCGAGAGGGCCCAGCTAGACAGGAAATATACCATTATCATTCCCTCCGACACACCAACACATGAACACATACGCGTACGGATCACATAGGGCGCGTACCCCACGAAATACCCCTGAGGGTAATTTTTACCCCATCATCGAACGTCGCCACCCACTCGACTCATCATTCGATATTTGAATTACTTATATCGTAATTCGATTTTTTTAATTCACTTTTGCGGTTGCACTGGCCAGTTTCAACGTAATTATCTATTTAAAAAAAAGTTAAAATTAGTTCGCCTCTATGTCTTCTTTTGTTAATTTTGTTTGTGTAATTACAGCGTAATAACGATGCATTTAGCTTTGCTTTATTTGAAGAAACATTTTTTCTTAATTTATATAATTAACAGGACTGTAGTACAGATCTAAGGAAATGAAAAAATATTTCTTAATTGGAGTTGTCGACAGTTGATCAAAAGATAAAGTTGTTATTTATAGAACACACAGAATTGAAATATAGGTAACGCGTTTTTTTTTTACTTTTGAAGATTAAATTAAGAGTCCCTTTACCCTAGTCAGGATCAGGCATTCCCTTACAAAGTCTAGCTTTTATTTTGAAATGACATGCCAGATTTTGGATCTATTTTGTAATTTCAAATAAATTGCTTATATGTAGGCATATAACTGGTTTTCGACTGTCAAAATATAAGAAAATATAAGGGTGTAGAAGTTTTCCATACTGATGGTCAAATATGATATGATACACCATATTCTAAAGATATATGCAATTTCTTTGAAATTACATTTTTTTTCGAAATCTGCCATGTCGTTTAAAAAAAAAGCTAGACTTTGTATGGGCAAGTCTGATCCTGTCTAGAGTGTCTAGGGCCTAGGGTAATGGGACTCTTAATCCGTATATTTTATACACAGAATTTATAAAAAAATACTTTTAATCGAATTTGAACACGGACATCGAACCGTATAATCGTTTCAGTTATAGCGATTGCTCACTTTAGTCGCTTTTTCGAAGTTGCACTTAATTTCGTTTTGTGGGGTCGCGTGTTGTGTTGATTTGTGGTACAAGTTTCATTATAGAAGATTTGAGGCAATTTATATAACTGCCCTTGTGGGAAAAATAACAAATGTTGATAATTTTATAGTAAAGAAACAAAAGATACCATCTTCACAAGTGAATACTTTAGTAGCAATAAAAAAGACCTATCAATTCTTTATTTCAAATTGAAATTCAGTGATAAAACTTATATGGGCATACCATAAACTAAAATAAAAATATCATAGATAATTTCAAAACTCTATATTCGTTGCCCACACATCGATTTAAACGCCTAAAGGGGAAAACTACGCCAATAAATTAGAGTCAATATTCGTTTGTAACGCCATCCTCTTCGCACCTATACCGTTAGAATGAGTAAGAATAGTTGCTACTTCCATGTGTGCACACATTCGCACACATGCAAACATACACTGCTAATTTGTTTTGACATATTTAAACGAACGACCACTTTTCCCGCCTACAATTTGCCGCGCAAAAATTTGAAGGGGGCTTCCAAATTCCAAATAGTGTTACGAAAAATTAAACGTATTGTCGATGTTACAAAGTTTAAATTCCGTTGTTTTGAATATGGAAAGAGATCATTCAGTTTTATTGTTGAGTGTACGATTGAGTTTTCGCATATCTATTATGTTCTGGCCAGACCCTTTCACGATTTTTTGCCCTTTGTAGTTCAAATCGCGCAATGTTCGGGGTCCCCATAAAGCGTGCCGTTTGAGATATTGCTTTGTATCATAAAAACTCTTTGGTGGATCAATATTTTATATTCGTAATAAAATATAGTTTTGTTTTCGATAACACGAGGAATGCCATATAGAAGTCGCACGTTTTGTTTCGGAGTTCAACCGTTATTAATTATGCACATATTATCTACATAGAATTCTTACACGTATACAGAGTTCCGTACAGATGGCCATACGTATGTCATTAGCGAGTCCAATAGACGTCGACTAATTATTACAAAATACGTAACACCAGGGTCCCCGAGGCACAATGCACAAAGACATCTATTGTGTAACCCAACAATGGCGTGAGTCACTCATGACGGCCAGAAAGACAATGAGACGATGCTCTTCTAGGGCCCGTATAAAGCCGATATGCATAACCGATATTGGGGACGCTAAAAACTAAAATACGAGTATACATTACCACCATCACAATATAAAAACGTTTAAATACGCTCACCGCAAAGCACATAGCGCATCGGGGTCAGTAACCTGAAACAAAAGAGTTTATAAAATAAGTATCGTCATCGAGATTTCAATGCAACCAAAAATAATATAAGAACGCATCCTGGCCACAAAATAGCAGCCGTGAATGGCTCACAAAAAATAAAAAATGTAAAAAAAAAAGAAAATCAATCGCTCGAAAAGAAAACCCATCAATCAGCGCAGTCATAATGCAACATTTAAATGTGGAATGATTTTTTGTTCGCAGTTCAAAACCCGCGCGACCTTGCCTCGGTCAACCACGGACGCTGTATCCTAGCCGAAATATTGTTTTCAACCACGAAGTTTTTTGTGTATAGTTTTTGTGGGCACTAATTTTACAATAGAATGGCATAGTTATTTACATAGTTACCGATGTAAACAATGTTTGACACAATATAGATCGGTGACCGTACAGATGTTCAGGCTCTCGCGTCAAACGTCTCGTTCAAGGTTAGTTGAAGATCGAAACTACATGGCATAATAATATATCGTAAACAATTTGCTGGGACGCGCAAATTGAGGTCTTTATTTATTTTTTATTTGACGCTAATGCCCGATGTGTCACATTGCGCAGTAGTTACACGCAAAGAGACAAATGACAATCATTGTGCGTGGAATGGAATGACCCTAAAGAACGACTCGTAATTCAACATTGAATTCTTTAAGGTTCTTTATAGAGACCATGAGTCAACGTATGATATGAACCATGATACTGGCTGTTTTTGCGTCGAGGATGATTTTGCAATATTTTTTGCAGCTGAGCGAGCATTGGCCGCCGCAACCTGCATGACCTAACTCTTTGTTAGGCACGTCCTTTATCATTTTTGTGTACAAATCGCTCGATGTGAATAAATGAGCCGCGTCGAGGGAGCGTTGTCTCGATAAAGCGTCTCGAATTGGAACGGTCTCGATAAAAAACCTGATTTTTGTTCGTCAGCGGAAAAATGATTCGAGGCTTCGTTATTCGAAGGCGTGGCTTTGAATCATCAGATTCGACAAACTTGTTATTATCAATATTCAATCTAAAGTTTATATTATAGAGTTTATTATGTTCGCGATTTTATAACATTAATATTAGGGTTCCGTAGCCAAACGGCAAATAACGGAACCCTAATGGATTCGTCATGTCTGTCCGTCTGTCCGTCCGTCATAGCCAATATAAGAACTATACTGTTGATTCTTGGTAAGTAGATGTATTCTGTAAACCACATTAAGATTATCACACAAAAATAGAAAAAAAAAAATTTGGGGGTTCCTTATACTTAGAACTGAAACTCAATTTTTTTTATCAAACCCATACGTGTGGATTATCTATGGATAGGTCTTTAAAAATTATATTGAGGTTTTTAATATCATTTTTGTCTAAACTGAATAGTTTGCGCGAGAGATACTTTCAAAGTAGTAAAATGTCGTCGTCCCCCCCTTTGTAACTTCTAAAATAAGAGAATGATAGAACTAAAAAAAATATATGATGTACAATCAATGACCTTCCATGGTCATTGTGTAGAATACTATGCAAACTTCCACCAAAAATTCGTTTGAACGAGATCTAGAAAGTAGTTTTTTTTTAATACGTCATAAATCGTAAACCGCAATTTACCTTTACAAATTTTATATTATGTTACTTGCTGCTACGGAAACAGAACTCTTCATGGGCGAGTCCGACTCGCATTTGGCCGCTTTTTTTTTAATACGTATTAAATCGTAAACCGCAATTTACCTTTAGAACTTTTATATTATGTTACTTGCTGCTACGGAACCCTTCATGGACGAGTCCGACTTGCACTTGGCCGCTTTTTTATCTCTAAAACACACCTACCCAATCAATAAACTGTCAGTGTCTAAACTGTTAAAACTTTAGATACCTATGTATACACATTTTTTTTATTTCTGATTTAAATAAACAGTTAAATCTTTCTTTATTTAAAAAAAGACCTATATCTACAGTTACAGTTTTATTTTATTTTAACTTAACAATTACCCAAATTCTTTATTTCCTACATGTTAACAGTTCCATAATGGCATATTAATAGACAGTTATCGCAACTAAATTACGCTTTAATCAAACGTTTCCAACCATTTGGAAATTTCCGTAGAGCATTTAATCTCAAAATATGCAGTTAATGGACAGAAAGGTCCACAGATAAACTAATAGGCGAAGCACTTTCAAAATAGTTACAGATATCGCCTCTATCGGAAATGACAATACCTATATAGACAATTTTAGTGAGCGAGAGATTATAAAGTATTTATAAACCATATGTAGTATTTTTGGATTAATTACTAATAGAAATGTAATAGATAGGGAATTAATAAAAAAAATATAGTAGTATATTAATATACATATATATACATATATATATATATATAATATATATATTATTTCTTACGATCGTATTTTCTTTTTTACTCTCATTATTTTATATTTCTGAAGCCAGTTTGCTTTCTTTTTTGGTATTGGTGATGTTGTTGATGGACCATCCTCGACTGTAAATTTGTAATCGCCATCAATATTTGTTAGAATCGGAACGCATCATAGCACTCTTAAAGCTATGATAATAAGGGCATATTCCCTTTAAGCTAATATACTGGTTTTAGCGACTTTGCTAATAAAATATAGTAGTTTCGCCTACTACGAGTATAACATGTTTTTAAAATATTAGTAGTAGACACCTAAAATAGTAGGATACTATATTATATAGTAGGGTTGGCAACCCTAAGTGTAATAGTAATCCTATTCAAATATGTATATCTTTACTATCACAGGATATTTATAACATCTAATATTTTTTTTTTTTTTTTTTTAATAATAGTTATTCTGTTATTGATTTTATAACAACTGTTGACGTCAAATCGTTACTTACAGCTAAGTTTAGTGCATAAAGACATTTTGGCGGGAAGTCAAGGGGTTTGGTTGGGGTTTTCTTTATATTATTTTGCAAATTGATTTTAGTGGACTTTATAATATGAAATTGGTGTTGTTTGGAGTTATGAATGCTCATGCTCATGAACAATATGTGAAATAGTTAAAGTGGACAGTCATAGTACAGAAGCTCCCTTAAAGCAATCAAAGGCCTACACCAACCTTTTATTGTAACTTGTTAGGAAAAAAGAATTTCCCACGTTTTATTAACTTGTTCCTGGCTAAATACGCAGTAGCGTCAAGCCATTTATAAAAATAAAAAAAAGTTTAGTGCAGCTTCCTAGACGCAAGTGCAGAAGAAACAGTACAAAGTACACTACAGCATTTTTTCCAAGGAAACTTACAATTAAACTGATAATAATAAATATCTATTTGATAATCTTAAGGTGAATATAGAAGCAAATGGCCTTGAAGTGGTGCCCTTATTTGAAATAAATTGTTAACTCGTAAATATAGAGATAATTTTCGTATTGCTAATCGTCAAGCACATAGCCCTTTAAATTATTTTCCTTTCAGTGAGATTTTTTTCTATAAATTTATTTATTTTATTTTATTGTTGTTATACAGAAGTTTTATGTTATCTTATTTATATGAGGTTATTGTTACCCCGTAAATGATAAAGACGTATTTATAGTATGTAAATATAAATACTTAATTAAAATTTTAATTAATACAAGGTACGATAAAAAAGGTGTCTGTTATTTTTATATGTACACGTATATTATGAATGGTTTATATCAAAATAAGTTCCTATAGATATTTGAAGAGAAGTAATTTTAAGGCCGTACCTGAATTTTCCGGGGTCCAGTGCTGCCCCCATTTAAAATAAATCATTAAAAAAAAAACGGAGACATAATTTAAAATTTTGCTACTACCAAGTCCTAGATAACCCTTCAAAGTATTTTATGAACTGCTGTTTACAGTTTATAATAAGAACGTTAAGCTTTACCACTGGTATGACTCTCCATTGATTTAGAGTAACATATATACCTACTACTACTACAAACTAAACAATTTATCTGTACACACGTCGATGTGTGAGTTTTATACTTAGGGTTGCACCGCAGAATTATTTTAATACTTACCTACTAACGAGTTCCACATATTTACGATTATATTTTTCCATACCGGAAGATTTGCGAACACTATGATGTAAAAAATATTCTGTTTTATATGTATTAAATGTTACAGGAAAGTCGGAAACAGCTACATAATATCACTTCACACATTTTTCATTATGTCCATTGTCCATTTCACCATTAGTTCACTTTACTGATTATTATTGAGTCATTTATAATGTAACGCACTAATTTCACTAATTCACTATTGTAATATAGTAATTTGCATATTCGGCGCAAAACTATACGGTAATTATATGAATAAATTCAATAAAAATAAACAAATGTTTATCACGCTTGATGATGATGACAAATTGACACGCACAGCATGTCAAGTTGTCATTGTCAACAATGGCATTTAGCACTATAACCCGCGGAAATCTAGTTGGCATCTGCGTGTATGTGATTACCTGTGACTGAGGAGCCTATGTAACATTACCGGATTGCTTATTAGCAATCCGGTAATGTTACAATCTCGCTCTTGTGTATTTCCCGCCAATGCGAGAGAGCGAGAAGGGTATATAATCAAGATGGTTGCTGGGTAATAACGTGAAATTATATTGTTGCTTTGCTTACCTGTTTTCATCATTTGGAAATGTATGAAATATACGTTCTTTAGAGTATTGGGTGGATAAACAATTATTATACGCGCACCTTCTCACCATGATGGTTACTATTGGTTGACAGTTCTCAAGACAACACACGTCGCGTATTGCGTGCGGCTAGTAATTAAACCCTGGTTTGGAGCTGTCAAAGCTCACAAAGTGCGGGGGAGAGGTGCGGGGACGCCAATTTGCGGGAGACGCTGCGAGAGACCATTCTGTTTGACTCTTATGTATTCTGTGGCTTTACTACGCACATTTGCCAAAAGTGGCCGTTTTTCACAAATGTGCGTAGTAAAGCTTAATGTTCTCACTTTAAACTGTAAACAGTTGTTCATAAAATACTTTGAAAGGTTATCTAGGGCTTGGTAGTAGCAAAATTTTAAATGATGTCTCCGTTTTCTCTGAAATGATTTATTTCCATTATTAACTGTAAACAGTAGTTCACAAAATAGTTTAAGGAGTTATCTATGGAAGGACTTGTACTAGCAAAATTTTAAATGATGTCTCCGTTTTCTTTAAAATTATTTATTGTAAATGGGGGCAGCACTGGACCCCGGAAAATTCAGGTACGGCCCTAATGCATGTTTCTTACATGCAAAATTATATTCTTTTTTTATTCATCCATCAGTCATCGGATAGAGTTGCAATGAATATTGAAACTAATAGAGCTAACATTTATTTAACACGCTTTAGAATTCTTCAAAATGCCGCTTGTCATGATTTTGTTGTAAACAAACTAGAATGAAACCAAGTTAGACTGAGTCATAATTTTGCATAGAGCTTAAAAAAAGAGGGCTAAACATAACAACCAATATGTAACGTCACGTTTCCCCAATAAACATATATCGAAATATGAAAAATAATTTTTGACCTCCCATACAAGTTGACCGATCAACTGTTGTATGGATAGCCAAAAAATATTTTTCATATTTCAATATATGTTTATTGGGGAAAGTTGTTCAGTATCATGGACTAAATCGACCCTTAAAATAGTTTCAGCACATTTAGTTAGACCCTGTATAAATACTCGTAGATTACGAGTAAGTACTTTGCGTTCCGTATAACTCTTCCCCTAAATTAATTCTATCGTACGTCACATAAAAAGAATATTAAAAATTAGGAGATGTTACTACCTACATAAAAGATGATTTTGAACCTAGCTATATTCATGGAAAGTACACTATAAGCGAAAATATAAATATTTTGTCATATATATATATTGTTTCATAATAAAAAGCAAAGATATCAGTCAACAAATACATACCAGAAATGTTCCATTACAATGTCACCACCTGGTACCGTGCTCGTGACGGGCGACGGCCGCGCGTATAGTAAAGTCAGTAAGTTGGTTAGTCATTTATTATATTAGATATAAATCTTTTTTCTTACGATTCTCTTAATGATTCCTATAGCAAGGGGGTTCAAAATAAACCTGTATATTTCTTTATTATGTAAAAATGGGTTGATGGTTATGTTTCACTATGATCTTGTCTTTTACTGAACTTTCCCCAAGATATAATAAATTAGGGAAATAAGAACAATAGTTTCAGTATATTTTGTTAGATATAACATTATATTATACCTACTCGCTTTAAGGTGAATATAATAAGCAAATGGCCTTGAAGTGTGAAATAAATTTTTAACTCGTAAATATGGTGATAATTTCCATATTGCTCTTCGTCATGCACTAAATATTCTTTTAATTTTTTTTTTGAACTGCCGTTAAAGCTATTATTGGTGATCCGTCTAGCTTTAAAACTTGCTGTGGCCACTTTTGGCGGAGGCAAGTTTTAAAGCTAGACGGACTAATGTAAATAATTTCAACGGTGGTTCATAAAATAATTTAAAGGGCTATCTAGTGTATGACGAAGAGCAATATATATATATATACTAGCTGTGCCCGCGACTTCGTTCGCGTGGTTGTCGGAACGTAATGTTATATAGCCTAAAGCCTTCCTCTATAAATGGACTACCCAACAAAAAAATAATTTTTCAAATCGGACCATTAGTTCCTGAGATTAGCGCGTTCAAACAAACAAACAAACAAACTCTTCCGCTTTATAATATTAGTATAGATATCACCATATTTACGAGTTAACAATTTATTTTCCACTTCACGGCCATTTGCTTATAATATTCACCTTAATAAAACCCAGCCGCCACCCGCGATAAACAGATAAATCATTACCGGACATGTCCATCACTTCAAAAAGTCTATGTTTTCGTAAACTCTTCTGATGTTTCATCAGACACCCAACCGGTTTTCAAATCGTCTTTCGAGTTCGCAAATCGATGTGTAAATCGATACGATGATGTTCCTATTTAAAAATATTGATTTTATGTTTATGGTCATTAAATAGTTGTTAACTTGATTTTACAGTTTGATCTATGTATGTAGAGTCAGGGTGTGAAGGCATATATACAAGTAGTACTAAAGTCTATGTTCATTTATGATGACCTCCGTATTGATAATACGATAGTCCGCCATTCTAAAGTTCTGGGTTTGATACCCAGCCAGGGCAAGTTGGAAAATGGCCTTGAGAGTTTTAACACAAGTAAAAAAAAAATACTTTATTTTAATCTAATGTAGGTATGCTCTATTTAGAGTTAAAATCTTCCTTTTATTAGAAGAGGCCATTGGACTGATAAAATTCTGTTACTAATTACGTAAGTAACACTTTATTGCACCAAAAACACATATAAATAATATTTATAAAAATGCAGAGTATAGGTATACAATAGGCGGCCTTATTGCCAAAGCAATCTATTACAGGCTACCTTTGACGTCTAACAAAATATACTGAAACTATTTTAAGCGTGATTTCAGTCTATGATACTGAACAACTTTCCCCAAAGAACATATATCGAAATATGAAAAATAATATTTCGATATATGTTCCTTGGGGAAAGTTTTTCAGTATCATGGACTGAATTCAGCCCTTAAATAGTTTCAGTTTATTTTGTTAGACCCTGTGTACAGGGTGGTGCGATGAAGAGAGTTATGTGAAACAATAAAAGGCACCAATGTCGTATTTTCAATTTTAAATAAATAATTTGAATTCATCAGAAAATGTTTATGGCTACTGGATCCAATAATTCAAATGTTTAAACTCTGTTTATTTTCAGAAATCATTCCACGCCCGCCGCAAGTAAACACTAGTAAACAAATGTATTTATTTCGTAAACAAAGTCAGAGTCCCACGGTTGCTTTATGAAATGTTTCGAAAAAATAAATAAAATGTTGTTTTTTCCTCTCTAGACCGGTCTAGTAGGAGCAGGTGTCGCGTAATGGGTTTATGCAAGATGGACGTATCAAAATACTTTCAAGTGTACCTAGTAATTAATAAAACAGGCTGACTAGTAAATATTATGAGACATAGCTATTTTAGGACTAGTTTAGCCTATCTATACAAACAATTTTCAAAATGAGACCCAATAATTGTGGATATAATCAATTTTTTAACAAAAAAAAAAAAACAATTTCTCTTTTTTTAACGAGTTTCTTCCATATATCCAAAGTTCTTTGTTATGTCTTCACCAAATTAATATGGGACCAACTTGGTAGTAATTTTAAATAAAAGAATGATCAAAATCGGTTCACATTTGGCGAAGATTTCGCGTAACATACATACAAAAAAAACTTACGGTTTGAATTGATAACCTCCTTCTTTTTCGAAGTCGGTTAAAATCTGCTACCAGCATAAAAAAAGCAACAAAATGTATGCAGTTGCTTATCACTTGTAAAAAGTAGGTAAATATGTATAAATAGACTAGCTGATGCCCTGCGACGATGCCTGCGTGGTCAAATTTTTGACTATCCCACATTACACACTTACATTTCCCCGGGATGAAAAGTATCTTATGTATTATTCAAGGTTATAGTCTATCTACATGTGAAAGTGCATTCTAATCCCTTAAACCTTTTTTGTGTGAAAGCGGAATAAACATTAATACATCTACGCGACATATATTTATAATATAATATTATATTTATAATATAAATAGGATTAGATACATTCGAGATGCACCAGGACATATCTAATGTATGCTCTACTTAGAGTTAAAATCTTCCTTAAGATTTAAATACTTATGTATGTAGTACTTACATAATATGTATAAATACTTTCCCAAGATTTGTTCAAAGATCGATTCAATTTATTGCATGAAGTCGTCCACATATCAACTCATAGCAGGTAGAGCATTCACACGTATTTCTCTGAAACATTTATCTCAGATCTTCGTAGATAAACATCCTTAATTATATATTGCTTATGGTCGTTATTCCCTTGCACATGTACAAGAAAATAAAGGGCTATAAGAGGATATATAATTTAAAACATATCAACAAACTGTGATTGTCCGTTGGAGACAAAAACTTATCGAATTAAGTGTCGTCTTGGAATCGTAGAAATTATTGAAAAAAACTAAGTGTCAAGCCAAACTTCTTCCTTGCTGGTCTGCGAGAAAAGAAAAACATAGAATGTACCAGCTGCTTCTCTTCCCGCGCAGATCAAATCGATCGAGGGAATGGACGAGTACCTGAATCACGTCAATAGGCGATGCTGTTAGCAACCCATCACTATTTAAGGGGTGCACTGAACAACTTTCCCAAAGGAATATTATGTAGGTCTAAATATAAAAAATAATTTATGGCTTTCCAAAAAATATTTTACATGTTTTTACATTTTACATGTGAGCCTTGGGGAAAGTTGGTCAGTACATGGACTGAATTCACCCTTGAAATAGTTTACTTTGTTAGCCCCTTTATATTCTATACTCATGCAATAGCTAAATTAATTTACCTAAGTATAAATAAGGCAAAATTATTACATCTCAAAGAATACATTTGAATTGTAATTTAGAGCTCTAGTCGTAAATCAAAAAAGAAATAAATACCACTTCAGAATACCCCACACCATTATTACCCATCCTGTAATATCCATATTTTGTGGCCATCTTATAAATTTCAAAGTCAAAAAAGTTAACCCTTCTCATGGTGATCAAATTAAACTTCACTATGCCCAATTTAAAAAGCAAAATAAATAGGTTATAACCTATTTTGAGGTCGAAAAAGAAAAAAAAAAGTAAAAGATACCTGCACTTTAAGCCGAACAGAGTGGTCCTGTCAGTCGAAATGAAGTAAGGCTGTGACACACTAGTATCAATTCACACAATTATTTTAATTAATAATTTTGTCTACTTAGATTTTTTATAAAGATTTCTTAATATTTTTTAATCGACAGCACCAATTACAATGATATACAAGTCTAAAATGAAATAAGTAAATCGTTGACAGAAATATGGTTAAAATTTTAATATGCTTAGCAATAACGAGATATTATGTCGATTTATGTATGTGATTGACCTGATTAAAGTAAATTACAGTAAAAAAAACGAACTGCATTTGAGTTTACGTGTTATCAAAAATACGATCTTGTTGGTTTTGCTATTTAGTTACCAAGCGTGTTGTATGAACATGTTATAAATGTCGATGACTCGACGGAATAAAATAATTTTAGCACGTGCTATAAAAGGTCTGATGACTGAAGGCTTTTTATATATTTTTTGCACGTTGAGCGATTTGCAATAAAAAATACAACGTTATCGTACTCCCAAGCATATATGTACAAAGAATTTTCAGTATCTATACTAATATTATAAAGCGGAAGAGTTTGTTCGTATGTTTGTTTAAACGCGCTAATCTCAGGAACTAATGGTCCGATTTGAAAAATTCTTTTTTTGTTGGGTAGTCCATTTATAGAGGAAGGCTTTAGGCTATATAACATTACGTTCCGACAACCACGCGAACGAAGTCGCGGGCACAGCTAGTTTTAAATAAGTTGGAACAGTTTAAAAGAGTTGGAACATTTAAAAAGTGATAGATACCTATATACTTGTACCTACCACAGTAAAAGCATATTAAATTTGCCAATTTTTTTAAGATTTTGTTTTAAAATTAACTTAAGTTCAATGAAGAAAAAGTTTTAGTTCTTACTCTCTCTCTCTCTCTCTCTCTCTATATCTACATAATAATCAACCTAATTTTCATTCTAAATGGACAATAATATTAAAGGATGTTGAAAACTGCCATAATAAAATAATACAGCACCCGCTTGTCATATCAGAACTACAGTCCACTGTATTTATTAAAAGGTGAAAGTTATTAATTCGAGAATAGAAACTATTCTAGTGAAGAATAATGAACATTCAACTGAGTATAATCACATCTTTATTCTTTGAGGAATAGACAGAGCCTGAAGCCGCAAGATTCAAAGGCCACTTTTAGCGTGATGGGGGTGCGAAGGTGGAAAAATGAAACAAAATAGTTATGGCTTCCTAGCCGCATCACCTATTAACATGATTTGCATTTTCGCCTATTCCCTCGATCGGCTTTTACGAACTGGCTGGGAAGAGAAGCAGCTGGTACTAAGTTTTTTCTTTTCTCACAAATCAAACATGGAAGTTTTACTTACACACACACACACACACACAATATCTAAATGTTTTATAATTGTATTACCATACATATCGAAGTGTGCCTCCAACCTCACCACATTGGTATCCCAGCAGTTCAAGGGATCGTATTATTTACATTTTTTCGGCTCAAAAAGTTGAACAAAAAAGTAAAGGATAAATTTAGGCGCACCAAATGTCCCGGCCAGACAGGTTGGGGCGATTTTGTTTTTTCTGCCTCACCCGATGCTCGAAAAGTCGGAACACATTTGAAAGGATTTTTATCGACTTGGTTTTAGTCGAGTTTGTTACGAGTTTTGGGTGACTGGCTGTAGTACCTGATAGATAAAATGCCTTGTATCCAAATTATGTAAGTACTTATTATCTATGGTTTTATTTTATGTCGTGAAGTTACATATCTAGCGGTTTGGTACTTTTTCGTATTTGAGAAGATTTTTATCGACTAGGGTTTAGTCGCATTAATAAATTTAAAATAGTTTATTCAGTATTTAAGTTCAACATTTTTTTTCGCAGAAAAATGTTAAAATTAAGCATTGAATAAACTATATTCATTTTTTTTAATTTTTGAGTTAATTGCGATCTCAACCTTCATATGACTGTATAACATTAAGTTTGCATACCTATGGTGATACAACTAAAAAGCAACTATTGCAGAATGGCACCAGTGTCAGCGTTTATCGAGCGCTATCATATATCACTATCTTGCTCTACGCAATAATAACGAGCGGTATGGCGTTAGTCCCTCGTGCGATATAAACTTTATCTGGATTTTTAAATGCTTTAATGGTACGGGAATAAAAACCAAATATTTAAATAGCCTTCGCAGGCAGTTTTTCAAGAATTGTTGAAGTTTTAATACAACAATTCTTCTAAATTCATCTCAATAAAGCAAACGATGTAAAAATTAAGGTGCTGATGTATCTGATCAGTGCAATGAACTGTAATACACCGCACCTACGACACTGAAGTATGTATTTCAAACAAAGGCGACGATTTGTCCTTTAACGTACAAACGGACATTAAACCAGAGATAATTTTAACATTCGAAAAACAGAAAGACAATGATAATACAGAAGTCAATGACAAAAAGACAATATAAACTCTGGAAATAAATAACCAAAGAAATTTTTTAAATTCGAAACAACACAAAAATGTAATGAAAATTCTGAAAATAACTAAACTTACAACAATTTCGCGAAAACATGCGTAAACAATAAATTTGTAAACTCGTTTCACGAGTTCAACGACCGAGGAGTTATCAAAAACAAACATGGCCGAATATTTCAAACATATGGATGAAAATTCACATACTGTTGCTAAATTTTTAAAATTAGTAAATTAACAGAATACTGACAATGGCAAAGATGTTAATGCAATTTGTTTCAACTTCTTTACAAATTAATAAATAATAAATTAAATTTATAGGGACACATCACACTGATTGCGATAGCCCCAAAGTAAGTTTTAAACTGGTTTTATGGGATACTACCTCAATGATACTATATTTTATGATAAAACATATACAACAAGTTAATGAAATAGCGCAAAACCTATCAGGTTGTAACACAATCCATGAAACTGAACCACTTTTGTTCTACAACATCCCCAAAATGCCAAAAATAAAATTCGAATTTTCATACAAATTGACTCGATCAGCTGATCAGTTTGTATGAAAATACAATTTATTTTTTTTTTGGTTTCGCGAAAGTTGTTGATCAAAAGTTGTTCAGTTTCATGGGCTGAGAGGTTTTGCGTTATGTCATTAACACGTTGTATAGATAAACACCCAAGACTCATGACAATTTGAAAAAGGCCATTTTCCATCTTACCCTCGCGGATCGACCCCAGAACCTCTGGATTGGTGGACTAGTGTGTTATTTATGTGTATCATTACAAATAGAACAAATAGTAAAAAAAGGTATGGAATAAATAAAATACTATGTAATTGATTAAGAAATGGTGAAAAAACACCAAGTGAGCGGACTTGAATTTGAATTGTTAAGTTTAAATATTTAGTACTGTATCTTGAATGCCTGAAAAGAAAACCCTATACAAATATTAGTAGGTACTTATGTACATAGTATCAAATTAAATATTCAACTTTTGTAGTGGAGACCAATTGAAATCCCACAATTCTCACTGATAAAAAAAAATTAAAACATACTAAGTTAAAGAATAACATTATCAAATTACTTTGTTTCTATAGAGTCTAAAGACTTTTAGCTATCAGGGCATTTTTACTTTTAAAGGTTTTATATGTCAGTCTTTATTTTGTATACAATTTTTAAAGTAAAGTTTATAAGTGAGTGAAATACGTGACATGACTCACATGACGTGACTCACCCCAATTCTTTTGTGTTTTCTATCGAATTAGTTGAAGTAATAGTAAAAGCTGAACTAGACACAGATATTACCAACATTTCTTAGTTATAGTGACAACAATTCATGACTGGAACGTGATTTAGTGGCATTTCATGTTTGCCTTACCGTAACAAAAACAATAACAGTAAAGAAAACGGTGCAACCCAAAATTTCTACTTTTGAAGACCAAGCCGCTCACGTAAAAACGTTGTACCAAGAAATGTGATGTCTGGAGCGATACGCTCAGACTTGCACGTAGCCCATTTGTATACCAGTTATCGCGGCATATCGTGAAAAATAATCCAAAAGAAAGATCAAAAGGCGAAAAGCCGACAGTTTGAAACAAAGTTAATGATCTTGCTAGATAGAAATCTTACGCTTGGCATTTCCTTCAGGCGTGCAAGTATCAATGACACAGTGCACCGTCAGTCATGCAATAAATAAGATATTCAAGCGAACGTAATTAGTACTGGATAAATCGACATTGATATCTGAAAAATGTGAAAAGCCGACAGTTCCAAAACGGTTCTGATTAAAAATCGAAGTGTCAGATAAGTTGCTGGCATTTATTAAATAAATTGAAAGAATTTATTCAGCGACAGCTCTAAAATACAAAAAAAGTTTAATTAAGGTACTGGCTGGATTGCGTTTGCGCACAAATAAAAAAGAATTTTTAAAAAAGGAAATCCAATATGGCGTCGCATCTATCAGCGGGGGAGCGAGCGATTAGTATACGTCGGCGTCATTCGCTTGCTCGCCACGCCTGCGTCATGATGGATCGGGGGAGAGGGTTAGCGTGACTACTACTTTTATTTATTTTACACAAAAAAACCTGGCAAAATTGAGTGTGGACACCCGCATCGATGACAGTTCATATCGTGAAGGCAATTAAAATTAGCACACGGACAATAGGAATGTATTTAAAAGATAAATCGATTGAGACCCCATTACGATTAATTGCTGAAGAAATTAATTTTAAAATACGGTGGTAAAAATGTGAAGCGAGATACCGATCACCAATTAAGATTCGGTTAATTAAAACTTGAAGTTATTGAATCCATATCCAGTTGGACGGATGGACGGACAAATGTTAATGAGATGATAATATTAATAAACATATTTAGCAAAGAGATAGGTTATTAAAAATATAAGTAAATGAAATAAATACTGACTTCTTTTTATATTTTGATGAATTGAGTGGACATAGTTTCAGTTAGATAGTGGCATCTAGTGGCCTCTCATATTTGCTGTGCCCTTACAGGGCGTCACTTGTATTTTTACTGTAATAATTAATGAAAGATCTTAAAACAGTAATTTGCAATAAATTCTAATTCTAGATTATATATATAGTTATAGACAAATTACACAGATTGAGCTAGCCACAAAGTAACTTTTAAACTTGTGTTATGGGATACTAACTTAACGATACTATATTTTATGATAAATACATATAGGTACAGATAAACACCCAAGAAAAGTTAGTTACTATGGCATACCCTGGAGCGGGGTAATAAAGGTTACGGATTTTTTAAAAATAGGTACAACGATTTTGAAATATCGAGTAACCACGAAGGAAAAAATATTATGTAATAGTAAACGACATTCTACCAGACACAGTAAAAATGACAATTAATTTACGTCTATAGCCGTAAGTATCCTGATAAGAGTTAAATAATACTTAACAAGACTAATCAGAGGGGTGACGAAGTGAGACGAAGAACTTTAAAACAAGGAGAGGTACAGTCTGTCATTGACTTTAATTATAACCTATAAAATTTTATTGAGGAAGCGACAGAATTAAAGGACTGGGAAATTCTGGGAATTTGACGCGAGAACACATGTAATGCCGCCTTGGCACTAATGAGAAGCCATGTTTGTAAACCAACTGTCAGACGGACATTTTTAAAATTCGGTTGATTATTTTTGTAGATTGAGAATTAAATATACATTAATGAAAGAAGTAATAACGACGGATTTAATCATAATACAATGCCATGTGAAATGGTTTAAAATAAAATAGATTTTAAAGATAATAATAACTCTCTATTTTAATTTTTATACTTGCGTGGAAATAATTTCATATGATGCAAAAATGAAATAATGTAAAATTAATATAGATTTTTCATACCTGCCTACTCAACCTGTTAAAACAATGCAAATAAATTAGGTGCTACATTGCGTACTAAAGGGATTAATCATTTATTATTTTGTTTAAAACAATAAATTTTACAGTCATTTTTCAATTTGATTAATTATTTAAGATGAAAATCACAAAAATTAAAAAAATTACGCCAATTTTCACGCGTGTCAAAAATAAAATGTTCTTATATTTTAACTATTTTCTTATCACGTAACATGACACAAACTAATAAACAAATCAATAATCACGTTTTAATGTAATTTTAATGAAAGAAACCTTTGTGATGGAGACGATTCACTCGCTTTATTTTCTGGTATAATCACTACTCGTAAATATTTTTATGAGGCTATAAAACCCGCGTCCAGTGTTGTTTGTTAGCGCTAATATTTTAAAGGATTCGCGCATTATATTATTCAGATATGTATCGCATAATTTTATTTCACTTTACCTGAATAAGCAACGTTAAATAACCTTACTATTAGTGGTTTAACTGTTTCTGTTATTTTCCTCCTTTGTCAGTGGTTTTACAATATTGGACAACACGACTCTCACTTCTTAACTTTTTACTCATAACATAAATCAAGGTATTCAAATGCAAAAAAAAATATTGCAAAAATAACATAAAAATTTATCTCAACTATTATAAATTAGATTCCCATTTTGGGAATATTTTTCACACGGTCACTTCATTATTAACACTTAACTGGTACTCTGGTCACTTCGACCAAGCCGACACAAAACTGACGCCGAACGAAAACGTAAAAACTTAACCCTGCCACTGCGGTACCCGTTCAGTTATTACTCTATGCAAGGATAGTACAATGAAATAATTTGCATCAGAATAGTAAGGAACAGCTGTGTTCACCATGTGTCGTTGCTGTAAGTACACGTTCGACTTTAAAACGGGAAAATGAACAAGTGTCTTCAGATTACGTATTACGTGGTTTCTTAATAATAGGTAATTCTTGTTTAAAACTAGCAAACCTCAAAACCATCTTTGCCATTTAAAAAATTTAATATAGGTGGGTTAGGTTAGGTTAGGAAAGAATAAATTAGTACAACGTGTTAGTTTAATTGAAAACACTTTGTTGTTTGAAATAAATTCCTAGATGTAATTTTTGACTTCAAACTTGAAATGAATAATCAAGCATCAAAAATATAGTACCTATGCCTTTAATATTATTTTAGTGTTAGTATATGTGAATATTAAAAACCAGTCGTCATAGTATGTATTTAAAATATATAACAAAAACTCCTAATAAAATTAAGCATAATTCTTACTTTCTACAATAAAGCTGATTCTAGTAAAAAAGATTCAAAAGATAAAAACCGTTGCTATCCATATTTTTATCTGAATTAGTTGTGTAAAATGATAATTTACACATATATTTTTTAAATATTTTACTCGCAACAGCAATTAGTAATTATATGATCAATTAACTATAGTATAACATATTCCTGCCATGTTATATCTTACTTGACACTTTAATTTAATATAAAATTATATTACACTTAAGCACGATATGTTTCACTTGAGTTCATACTTAAATAAAACAAGTTCTTTAATGTTAATTACGACCACGAAACTATTTAAATGTAATTTACGAAGTACTTTGTATTCATGTTTTATGATGACACATATTCATGGTAATTAAAAATGTCAAAAATTAGTGTATAACATGTATAATTTGAAGGGTCGTCCAAAATATGCCGCAAAAATTATATACATTTTTACAACAAGATGCCAGTGATAATTACATAATTTGATGTCGGATTTTGAGAATCTCTGTCCAGAAAGGAAACTGCAATTTTCAAGCATTACAATGAATTTAAGTATCATACATAAATACAAATATCTTTTATAAGCACGTTGACCCATCAGAAAATTTGTTGCTATTAAAAATACCGAGTTAAATAAACATTTCATACAAACTAATATCATACAAAGTGAAAAAAATATAAGCGTGGAATTAATTTTTATGGCTAGGTATAATCCAAAAATTTACGATCAACGAACCGACTTCTTATACGATTCATATCCTTGGAACCGTGAATGCATTAGAATATTAAAAATATATCATAGACATGCTTCTCACATAAATTACAATCCATGCATGCATGCGTGTATGGGAATAACTAAACAATGGGGTAAATCTTAATAAATGATCACATACAAAGTAGGGTCGCAAGACATTTGAATCTCAACCCTTTAGTATTGACACCTGGCCGAGAATACCGGAGTCAAAAATTTCTTTTATCGCATTAGCATAATATTTATAATATTGACAATGGGATTCTTTATTCAAAGCAGTATTTCAGTGCGTTTAATGCACGGTAGCACTTTGTAACAGAGATAAGAAGCACAATAGCGCACTTTGTGGTGGTTTGTAAGACGTTGTTGAAAGGGCAGCATTGCTTGCGACTAACGAGGCGAGTTGAGCAAGTCAATATCAATTTAAACGTTCTCAGAATACCGATGTTATCGTGTAATCACAGGTTTCTATCTAGGTAATCGATTACTATAATTTAATCTTTAACTATATATTTCCTTCTCTTTATTTTCTTTAATTTATAATTTTTATATCCTGTAATTTTATTTAATAACTTTACTCTTAGATGAACTTTGGTCTTCACGCGCGCGCTACGACACCAATGATTAATCTAAGAACTGAACGTACATCTTCATTTTTTATCAAACTTTTATAAAAAATATAGGTGAGTAGAACAAAACCGAAAGTAATTCATCTTCGTACGCATAAAAGACCCTAAGTTAGCCGTTGCATCTTCCGATCTACTTTCAGACGGCAAAAAATCCTTTTAACCCCACAATAGATAGAGGTCTTTTGTCTAGAAACCGTCAAATGATACGCATTAGTTTTTTGTCATGTTATGAATACATTTAAAACAGGAAGGATGTGAAAGTCGCGGGGTATTAAAACGCCGTATGGCGGTGAAGGGTTAGTAAGGGTGTGTTTTCGCCGGCTGTTTTCTATAGAAATTTCATTAATAGTAGAAACATTACTCTAAGACGCTATAAATTATTGCTGCTCTAATATTATTGTCATTTTTTTACATGAGATACTATTACATCTTTATGTTTACGGAGTTTAGCTTTAGAACTAACAGTCGCAATACCCAAAGACCACGCCTAACAAACTTATGGGCTAACAGATTGTACAGCAGTTTTAATTTTTTAATAAATATCTTTTGTATTTTAGGTACAGATACACTATTACGTCTATATCTCTAACAAGGTAAACAGAGACTTTGTTGTAGTGAAGGTGTAAAAATGGAGTAAAAAAGTGATGGGTTTCTAGTCACATCGTTTATTACCGTGATTCTCGCCCATTTCACCAATAGGCTTATACAATCTGCGCTGGAGAAACAGCTGGTACAATCTACGTTTGTTCTTTAATCCCAGACCAGCATTGAAGAAATCATCTTTAAAGTTATGTTAAAAAATACTTGACTGACAATAAATAAATAAAAATATGCATTTTTATCCTAAGGTTCAACTCAATCAATCAATTTGATATGAACAACTTTCTTTCTTGACTTTAGTGATATGATTATCACGGCTGATTATTTAAAGTCATATTGAAATGTTGATACTGCTGATAGTGTGAAATGAGATAGCATATCAATGACGCCATGTTATAAATATAGTATTAGTTGATTGTAGGTAAAATATACAAAAGAAAAAAAAAATGTATATATATTTTTTTTTATATATATACTCCGTTTTAGTTCAGTTTATTTTAGTTTATAGTCTATGTTATATGTATTCTTTCACTAAATTGAATACACTGTTAAATTAATGAATAAAATGGTACGATATAAAAAAAAAAATATGACCAAAAAAAATTGTAGCTGACTATAATTTCTTCCGGGTTCACGTAGGTGACGTGAACGCTGAAAACATTATACTCCTATTTTGTTGGAGTACTGTAAAAAATGTTGGCCCCCTTGGTAATACGTTAAAGACATTATTGTCTAAACGCGACCGATAGGGGACTTTAATATAGGCCTTGATTTGACTATCACATTCAACGTACGAAATATGAAGCTTCGAAAAGGCCGCCCTGAGGTGAGGATCGAACTCGGAGCTCCCAGATGTAAAATACAAGCGGTACCGCTGAGCCAAGTCCAGCTACATCGGTGATACGAAATTAACCGTCTTATGTTCTGCCTCTGCATCAACTTATTTTTAACTTTTTTTCCCTTTATTAGGAGTTTGTTCATTATCCTAATCCTAACTAATATTATAAATGCGAAAGTGAGTTTGTATATTTGTTTGTTTGTTACCTCTTTACGCTTTATCTACTGAACCTATCTTCTGAAAATTTGTATACACATACCTAGTTAGGAGTACAGAGAAGGACATAGGGTACCTTTCATCCCAAAAATATAATGTTCCCGTGGGATACGCGAGCGAAGCCGCAGGCTAAAGCTAGTAATCTATAAAGATTAAAAAGAAATTAACAGTCAAGTTTTTGACGTGCCTATATACATAGGTATATACATATATATTTGTAGAAAGCTATACTGGAAAATATAGGTACGTACAAAGACCATTATTTTGGAATCAATATAGCCTTTATAATACTATAGTCATTTACTTCTCAGCACCCCGCTGGTAAATATGATTAATATAAATTCTCCATTTACCTTATTTGCTTTGTTTAACTCCTTCATGTATTTCAAATCTGGAACAAAAAAAAATACAATCAGCATTATAAATGACAATATGAGGCAAGTAATTAAAAACAGGAAATTAAATACGGGTTGGGTTTTCACCTTTAATAAAGAAATTATTATTATTATATTATTATTAAATACATTATACATAATGACGACATTAGTTGCGAGAGGATTTTAACCCTTTATCACATATATTATATATATATATATATACTTAAATAATAAACATCCAAGACCCAGGTCAATCTGAAAAAGATCATTTTCCATCTTGACCTGACCGGGGATCAAACCCGGACCTCCGGTTTGACAGCCTGGCATGATGATGATAGGCCACAGAGGTCGTCTAATCGTAATATTTTGTATATAATAAACCCTCGTGGATCTATTAAATAACTTAGAAAAAGTAAAGTCAACGTGACTTTATTAATAAAAGTAAAAAGATATAAAAAGTCAAAGAGTTATATTTCACTTTATTTAGAATTACAGCGACTGGTTTTCAAGTATTTTCACTGATAACGCTAACTGATATCGTGACTGGATCACTTTGCGACATTTAGCTACCACCTGCCGTGGTTTTATATAACTTGTTTTTTGTATTACTCGAGGTTTAAAACGGACGAAGTATTAAAGATTTTGCAAAGATAATTTATATTTTAAGACTTAGTAAAAGTTACCCGTTTAAGTTTAAAATTGTTTTTAACATAATGAAATTAACATGTCAACGGCCGTAAATCATATAGGTATGTATAAGTTTTTCACAGTATTAAGTTTTTAATCGTTTAAGTACTTCAGTTTTGTAATTTATTGTATGAACTTTAAAATTGTTTTTACTCAGATAATAAGTTTGCATTTTCTGAGTAAAAACAATTTACTTTATTTTAAACGCTTATACCATAATTACAAAATTTAAGTACTTTACGGATTAATACCTTGTTACTGTGAAACACTATAAATAACTTGTAACAAAATATACTGAGACTATTTTATGGGTAAATTCAGTCCATGATAGTGAACAACTTTCCCCAAGGAAAAATAAATAAAAAATAAATAAATATAAATTTAACATTTAGTTTGGCGCCATATTTGAATGGTAGGTACCTCATTACAACATATATCGAAATATGATAACTCGAATCGGCTGATTGGTCGACTTGTATGGACGCCAAAATATTTTTCATATTTCAATATATATGTTGCTTGGCGAAAGTTATTCGGTATCATGGACTGAATTCACCCTTAAAATAGTTTCAGTAGCTATATTGCGGTCATTGACATGATACTTTGAATTAGGAACGTAGGTATTTGATAAAATCCGAGACTGTTTAATTTATCACACATAAATATTCAAACTTACTAAATGTAACTTTAGCCGACAGCCAATTAGTCAAACCAATCTTTTTTTTAAAAACATTCTTAATATATCGTATGTTTACGAATAAGCGGAGTAAAAAGTACAATTCGAGAGATAATTTATCAAGAAATTTATCACGACAAGGTGTCAACAAATCACATTTGGCCATTTGTCTATGTCTCACTGGGCTTATCATCTGCAAATATCTGTGTCGCTGAGGCCCATATATTATTTATTTATGCAAGAAATTTGCATCGACTTTTCAAGGGTTAAAAGCGGTGAGTGGTGGAAGCGGTTAGAGTCATTGCGCATGCGTAAATGAATGATCGAGGAGCGTATTTACAAACTATACGATTTATTTTAAAGGACATTCCTTTTCGTACGGAATTATTCAGTCTATGTTTCTGATTGCAGCACACCAAAAATATGTGTTAAATACAGTAAATAAAACCTTCCATACTATATTTTGATCAGCTGATAGGGCAAAAATATGAAAATTTTACGTCTCATATAAACATATGAGACGTCAAATTTTCATATTTTTGCCGTAGTTTGCTTGAGGAACCGAATTTACTATACGATTAAATATTCACATAAGTACTGAAAAAAAAAGTTAAGACACAAGTTACTGACATTGTTTACAAGTTACTTCTATTCTAATCCTTTTTATTATCTAATTTAATATATTTTTTATATATATCTGTTTTTTTTATTTTTATTTAGTGTACTTATTCGTAGTCAACGGTTTTAAGAATTCCCTTACCCTAGACTTTCCCATACAAACGTAGTCTACGTTTTATTTTGAAACGACATGTCAGATTTCGGTAAAAATTTGTAACATTAAAGAAATTGCATATATCTAGGGTTATAATTGGTTTTCACAGTCAAAATATGAACTTGAAACAAAATATAAGGGTGTAAAAGTTTTCCATACTGATGGTTAAAAATGATATAATACACTATATTCTCTTTCAAGTTCATATTTTGACTGTAAAAACGAATTATAACCCTAGATATATGCAATTTCTTTAAAGTTACAATTTTTTACCATCTGACATGTCGTTTCAAAATAAAACGTAGACTACGTTTGTATGGAAAACTCTGACTAGAGTAAGGGGACTCTTAAGTTATAGCCATGGCTATCGTCAGATATTATAAAAAAGCGTCGAGTAACCCAAATCACACGTGTTAGCTAAATTTTTAATTTCCATGATTTGATGCTTAACATGCACGAACTAAGAAACACTGTAACATCCAAAATATCAGATTTCTATTTCGTAGAAAGAACACATGATTGGGTTAAAATAAGAGGTAGGAAAGGCGATATTATTTTAGACAGCTTTGTTTTTGTAAACAGAACACTTTATTAACACAAAATAAAATTGCAACATTATATCGTGACCTTTTTGCCGTTTTTACAAACAAGTAAAAAAGATAAGTCCTTTTTTTTTAAAGACAATATTGGTACCTGTTTTTAGAATGTTGGCAATATTGATGATATCCATCCTTTCAAAAAACGAATAAAATAGAGTCGCGTAGTAATAAAAAAAAAGTAAAAAGAGAAAGAAATTGTTTTACAATAGGCCAGCACTAAACTTCTTGTGCACATATAGTAATGTCTTCTATTGTGTCAATGGGCTTTGAATTTCTATTCATCGCTTTGTGTACGGGATTGTAATGAATTACCTTGTTACTCTGTGGCGTATGTTTTGACAGCAGTGTTTGGAAAGCATAGAAACTATTTGGATAGCTTTTACATATCTGCTACTAGTAATAAAAAATAAAATTGAAAATATATTTTGTAAATACTAATTATTTACAAAATATATCTACTATTTCCAAGTTCCATTAAAAATTTAATAAGTACCTTCATACAATAACTAACTTAATAAGTTGCAACATGTACAACTCCAATAAAATAGGCAAGTACTATTTTATATTACTTATTATAGTACGTAAAATCATAAAATATTTAATCATTGTTTTATAATTAACTCGTGACTTCTCCAAGGTAGATATTGCAAGTGAAGCCCTTTGAATTCATGAAACCCATGTTGCAATCAATAAAGGTCAAAAATCATATAAAAATCATTTGTAATTGTCATACTTTGCCCTTGGGTTTGAATCGAGGACAATTTCCGAGGTAATAAATAATAATTTACAATATCTGACAGCTCTGTGTCTTTGTTTAATTACCTGTCAAATAAATGACATCTAACCTTTGCGGGAATAAAAATATGTAGTTTCTTTTACAACGTACCTAACCTTTTTCGTTGAGAACACTTTTTTTATTAAAATGGATTACAACAAAAAAGTAAGGCGCAGCAGGTCTATGCAGTGGATGCCAATTATAATAAATTGTTCATAGAAAAAACCTAGACGATAATTACAATTATAATGACACAATAAAAGTTGATAAATTTTTATTACACATAAAAATGAATTGATGAAATTTTAGTTTTTATGTAAATTACATTTCTTTTTTCACATTGCACAGAAATTGGATTACGAGACTTTTGCACTAGATGACTGCTCTAAATGACTGTTATCTAATGACAACAGTAATTTTTACACACATAACATGTCTGCTTAGACCGTTGTCTATTGCCAAAAGTTATTTTAAACTAAATACTTGTTTCATTTAATTGTTAAGATTTATACAACTAAATTATTTTTGAAAATATCGATGGCAAGTTCTAAATAAAAGTTAACTTATATAAAAAAAGATGAAAAGAAAAGTTAACTTTTATTTTAAACAGTTAAGTTACAATTCAAATAAATACAAGATATTTAATATTCTTTATTAGTATAAAATAAAAAAATGTATACTTATATAAATAAATGACACGTGCAAGAAGATATTTCAATATTTTATTTTAAACACTTACGTGACAAGTCATTAAATACAAGTCATTCAATATTTTATATTAGTATAAAATAATATTAATGTATACTTATATAAATAAATGACATGTGTAAGATGATATTTACATCAATTACAAGATATTTACATAAGTATATTAATTACTTCACAATGGCGTGCATTTAAGTTATAAATTTATCATTATCGTCAGTAGGTGTTACATTATATCGTAATGACTGTATTAGTTTGGTACGTATTATGAATTATCTCATAAATTAGTATAAATTTACTTGTGCTAAAAGATAATGTCATTATCACAGTTTTTATCAAATATGATTAATAATAAATTATTTAAGTGCAAAAAGTTCTTGAATAACTATATCGATTTCATGTTTTTTGTTCATAATGGCTTTTCAGTAATAATTTTATTGTAGCGTATTTGGACATTGCAGTGTTGTTAAATGCAGTTTTTGCTTATTATTAAATACCTGCACAACTCGAATGAAGTATTATCGATAGAGTTGATATGTCAAAACAATAATTAATGAATATTATTTATTTATCGGCGAATTATCGCCGTTTGGTTCCTGGCAGAGTAGAATAGGACCATTCCAAGTCTTCCCGTGGATGTCGTAGAAGGTGACTTAGGAAATACAAGCTGAAAAAAGATTATCAACATCAATGAGACCTCTCCAACTGGTCTGGCCAGCGTGGAGAGTAAGCGAAATACTCTGACTGCTCTGGCTAATATAGCTATGTAGTACAGAGATGGTCGTGCTCCTGAAGTGGAGTCTAAAAAAGACCTGATGATGATGATTTTAATTGACCTTGAATTTAATTGATGAGCGAGGGCTATAATTCAAGTCGGGGCGAAAACACATTGTTTGTATATATGTATGTATGTTCCGCGATAACTGCCGAACCGATGGTCCGATTTTGATGAAATTTGGTAGGCATGTAGGAAATATCAATAGAATTTTCAAGTTCGTTGGGCATTAAAATCGGTTTAGTAGTTTTTGAAATATTAATAAAAATCGCGAGGTCTGAGTTCGCGGCGAACTACTAGTATAATCAAATACTAGTACACTAGTAGTTCGCTGCGAACTTAGACCTCGCGATTTTTTATTAATATTTCAAAAACTACTGTGTGTTTGTTCAACGATAACTCTAGTATCTTCAAACGGAGCGTCATAAAATTTGTTAAGCGTGTAGATATGGTCAATAGAATTTTGAAGTTCAAATACAAGCCAGATTGGTGAACGAGTTGACAGACTTCGCGAGTTCACAGTTCGGGACCAACTGGGCTATAATTCAAGTTGGGGCGAAAACACATTGTTTGTTTGTATGTATGTATGTATGTTTGTTCCGCGATAACTGCCGCACCGATGGTCCGATTTTGATGAAATTTGGTAGGCATGTAGGAAATATCAATAGAATTTTCAAGTTCTTTCGGCATCAAAATCAGTTCAGTAGTTTTTGAAATAATAATAAGAAATCGTGAGGTCTAAGTTCGCGGCGAACTACTAGTTTATTGACCAAGCGAGCGAAGCGTCTCAGTATCGAGATTAACCAAAAAAAATGCTTGTGTCCGTCAGTTTGTCGGTTCGTTCTCGCCTACAAGTTGCATTTATCAACGGATTCTCGTAAAATTTTGTAAGCAGGTTTCATAATTATATAGAATGTTTTTATCGATAAAAAATCATGTCATAGAAATTTTTGTTACCATTATTAAGTCACAACTTTTGGTCTGTACAACTTTTTTATCCGATAAACTTTAAGGGGTGAGTCGCGAGGTTTACAGCTCACAGAGTTTTTGAGCTGTACCATGTACCATAGCGATATAATTTAAATACATATATCTGCTCCATGCTGCAAACTCAAGGATGATTACTTGTTCAAGAGCTCTAGTGTTCGTGTCATTTATTCTATTCTGGGCTGTGACCGCGGTTTCGTGAGTCATTCCGACATGTTTTCCTTCGCCGTGTTATTGGCCAAATGGGAATTAAGGCATATGGTTATCGTGGATGCTCTGACTGGAATGACTGGTGGCTATTTGCGTTAACGATAAAATAGGGCATACAGCGGTTACACTAGGTCCATTTTTATTAAGGGCTGTGTAACAGACGAGCGATAGTATGCCCTCGATAGTTCGCAACAGTCGGCGACCGTTGCGAACTAGAGCATCGCCCAAAAAAGTGCTTACATCCATATGATTTAAATAACCCTACTAAATACAATAACTAGTGTACTTTTAAAGACGAAATTGTTTTAAAATCCTACATCGACAGCTGTTCAGGATCATAGACTGAATTCACCCTAAAAATATTTTAGTATAATATACATATTTTATTAGACGTGTATCAAAAAGGGGGTATCAACCCGAAAGAGTGTTAACGTACTAACCAATGAGAACAACCTTTACTATGGGACCATCCCTGAAATCGCAAAAAAATATTTGCAGCAGTACGTATTTAATTTTGTATGGAGCTGCAGATTTTTTTTTCGCGATTTCAGGGATGGTCCCATAGTAAAGGTTGTTCTCATTGGTTAGTACGTTAACACCCTTTTGGGTTGATACCCCCTTTTTGTTACACGTTGCATAATATGATACTTCTGTTAGTAGATACCCTTAGCCACAAACCAACAATTAAGTTTAATAATGCTATTCGTTCCAAGACTCCCAAGCTAATAGCTTGTGGTCATTTGGCCGATGAAATAGCTTGCAGCTTTTCTAAGATTTATTGCAACAAGATTAGTGCGGCGAAGGTACAGTCAGCAGAAAAAATTATGTCATCTTATAAAAGCGTGTTTACCTACTAATGTGAAAACGCTTTAATTTGGTGACATATTTCTGCTGCTCACTTTACTTACTTGGTTTACCTTTTCTTGATAACATAATTTACTGGACTGTAATTTTTATGTTTTTAAATTTATTAGGTAGGTATGTTCCTCGTCTTTTTTAAATATATAAAATTATTCAGTGTTTATATATCTTACAAAAATGATCATTACTTGTATTTGTTGATGTTTTTGTGACATTATTTTTTACAAAACATTTTATAATTTGCCTGTAGCCTTCAGACAGCTCTTTATGTTAACTTTGAATTAGTTTTAAACAATTAGACGTTTTATATTATATTCTATTACAGGTTTTTGATAACCAGTTCTCTCGTACATATTATGTTAAAAGAATGCCTATTCACACGCGCAATTTGTACCTACTTATCTTAGTTAAAAAGATGTTTTTCAAGAGATTGCTCTCTCATTCCTCTACATAATTACATAATCACTAAACTACATAATAGGCGCCTATTTATGTACCGAAACTAGATGTTGATAGGGCTAAATAACAGGGCATCAGTTCCGGCTCCAACACCTTATTAAATAGAGCAGATTTTCTCGTTCTTAGCCATAATTTGTGTTATTAAGTTTATCTTACATTGGACGAGTTTAGTGGTGAGTCAGTGCTCGAAAAGAGACATAAGGATCAAACATTTTTATCTGAAATAGGTTTATCAAGCATTTGTTAATATTTATGGACTACGATGGTTAGCATTTCGCAAGAGTATCGATGTCGATATTTTTTATATCATACCCTCCCTCGGGTTTCACAAACAGTCGACACTTTTACTTTTGACGTTTAATGAAGTCTCATTCTTTACAACAGTTAATACTCATAAAGAGATATAATATGGGTTTTAAGCTGACTTAGTAACTTAGAGAATCTGAATTCTCTCTATAGGAATGTACCTACATTCTTGCTCTTTGGTCATTTTGCTAGATGTCAACTTGATTTGGGCTTTAAATGGCCCTGTTGTAAATGAAAATATAAATAGAAATGTAAATGTAAAATGTACGTAAAAAAATTATGTATAGATGACATCTAACCAAATATAACGAAACTATTTTAAGGGTGATTTCGTATTTCGATATATGTATGTTCCTTGGGGAAAGTTGTTCAGTATCACGGACTGAATTCACCTCTAAAATAGTTTTAGTATATTTTGTTAGACCACGGGAAGACTTACAGTGTTCCTAGTCTACCCTTGCCGGGAACCACACGGCTTATTAATATTACGTATATTATATTCATTATCTAAGCTATATACATAGTTGGATTTCAAATAGGCAAGTCGGTATTGCTAAAGTTTATCTAGACGCAATTAAGTACACTCAAAATGGAAGGGCCAATGCATAACTCCACAAAATATAGTAGGTAAACAAACAAATAAATAGGAGTTAGAGAAATATTACCAACGCCTTATAGAGATGGTATAACAAGCTACGGTGTTTCTACTGACAGCTAAGAAATACTTGTCTAAAAGTTAACAAAGGTTCTTGTCGATTTATCATTCGTTTTAATTGGCAACGAATTGATTGAAAGCCTTTTCTTTTTATGATGAAATATAATTAAATAAAAATATTTTTGTTAAATTACTTTTGTGCGTCGCTGTACCATATATGAAGTATTGAAGTAAAGGTATACTTGGGTTTAATTTATACATTGATGATTGTTTTTGTAAAAATGAAGGATTATTCTACTATTACTAACGTGAGATTGAGTAATTACGAATATAGTCGGAAAGACCGACCAGGTTTCGATATAGTTAGACGATCATCATCAGAGCGAGTATTAGGAGCGGTGACCTGACGGTATCGCTGCACTCTCTGCTTTCACTCATATTGCGTGACCGTTTAACAATATTCATTAATTAAAGAATATTGTAATAATACTTCATTACATCATTCTTCAACATGTTCTAATGATTCATAAAGGTGAGACGAACTGTATTGTACTGTTTTTTTTTCCTAGATTGTTTCTGTTTATTTCCACTAGGTCCATTGTGGAACGTGTTTGGTGGAACGAATTAGAATAGTGGGAGTTTTCCTATGTATACACTTGAAACTTAAACAAGTGCATTTTAACCCAAAAGCATTGGTCCAACTCCGGCTACGAGGGAACTATGGGTGCATTTACCGCCCCCTCAACCCCCGGCTTATCCTTATTTCGGAGGGGCAGCGATAGAAATTATGATAATGCCCACTCTGTAACAAAAACTGTGTCAACGCCTGATCATTCCTGAAATATAGATTTTTTTTATTACATTATGCATTTTGTTTTCTTTTTTTATGTCAGATTTTTTAAGCTGCCTAAAGGCGTCTGACATAACTTGACGACTGCCACACAACACAATGATGATAGCCGAACTTAACGTACCTTTCGAAGCACAGAAGAGCTCGAGAAATTATTGTATTCAGTGGTGTTAAAATATATTTTATAATATTTTGTATTAAATATGCATGTTTTAAAAAAAAGAGACACGTGTGTACTCGTGTTTACTGTTTATTGCAATATTGTGTTACTAACTAAGAAAAGTAAACATTTAAAAATAGTCCACGTGCAATCTCGTTCATTGTCATCTTGGCACGTTGGGGCGTTACCGAGAAATAATTAATACAAAATAGTGCCAACTGACATAGTTGTTTTGTACAAACAAACTTTGCATCTAAATGCCATGCATTCTGACGATACGAACGAAGCCAAAATAATTTCCAAGGCTGTCCAATCGTACATTGCACGTCAATTTGTGTATTCTCTGTTTGATTATAAAGTCCCCAACACGGAAAAAGATTATTTAAAAGCACGAACTATGATACCCTGATGGCAAGTATCATCAAAAGAAATAATTATTTAGATATGTACGTCATTTTTACAAAAAAAAAAATATCTAGGTGACATTTGCTTTTGATTTGTTTAAGTTTAGTTTTGACTTTGACAGTTGTAGTGATGTAGCGTCATATAACGTAAACGATAATCTGTTTCATTTGATCATTGTTTTTACTTTTTAAAGATTGTAACGTTTTTAAAGCAATTATTTTTTCTTTAACCTATATTGTCCCACTGCTGGGACTATTATTCTTATTCATAGAATAAATGAGACATACTTACTATACGTAACTCTTTAATTATGCGCCAAGAATCGTAACATTCAGAGAATTTGCGAATTGCGATCTTTAGACATTTATACATTGTTTACTCACTGCAACTAATCTTAAACGTATTAATACCAAATGATACACATAGGTGTGTTGAATTGCACACGAATATGGCGAATGGCCAAACGATTTACGTCGAATAAACTTGTCAACTAGTGCAATTAATGATCCTCCTTCTCGAATTAAAGGAAATTTATGTATCGACAAAACATTTTATTACTCCTGGGTGTAACTGCTACAGATTGTTTCATTTCTACCAATCGTTATGTCAACATTTTAATAATTTAAAAAATATTATTAATATTTACATGTTAATGTTTAATGCAATGGCAAGAAACATTTAATTTTGTATTTAAATATAACTAAATAGTTGAAATGATTTAGACTTAAAGTTTTTTTTTTAATTTTGAGTCAACAACTCAAAGTTCACCTTCCCTTGTAAATAAAACATACATTTATTTATTCCAAAATATTTAATTTTTTACTCCTAAAATTAAATAGCATTTTTTAACAGTCACTAAAATAATAAATAGGTTACCTGCTCTTGTACTTAGTTTTTGATTAAATAAAAATGCGTAAAAATATGGCCAAATATCAGAAATACTTAATGTAAAAACCTATCAAGCAAGCTGGATTGCCTCGTCTCGTAATGAATATTTCAGCCACGAAACGTTGCGTGAGAGAAGCAAGCGTAAACATGCATTTAGATTGCTTTTTAAAATGCCGGTCTACATACTATAATATGATTACCAGAATTCTAGACAACTGTGATGTGCTATAGAATTAAAAGAAGCATAAACTAACTTAAATTTCACACTTAACGAGCGTGCTGTAATGTTTTCTTTACACATTTTCATACAACGATTTGTAATATATGCATTTTTTATTATGTTTAAAATACTATAGTAAAATTAGTAATTATAAAACTTACAATTTGTGTTATATTTTAAAGTAGTTTCAAAAGTTTTTATTCATCATTTCCTTTTACTTTTTTTATGATTTTCTATAATTAACTACTACCTAAATTTCTTAATTCTTAATTGTTTATATGCACATTAGTTTTATAATATAAGTAACATAACCCCTTATACTTATATTTTTGATCGTATTTTTGGTTTCATACCATTATAAGGTGCCAGGCCATTTAAATTATAATTACCTTCGTTAAAATTATACAAACATGCACGTTAATTTTGATCTTCAACAAAAAGTAGGATGTATGCAAAATTATTGCGATTTCAGTTGAATTTTAACAAAACGGTAAATTAGGTTTTTGCTTCGTTATTAAAAGGAATTAGATAGGAACATAATGTATTTTTTGCAAACTGTCTGAAACAAGTATTAATAACACATATTATCTTCCATACTCAGAATTTAATACAAAAAAAAGTTATTAATTTTGAGGAGTGGTTAAATCATAAATTTTAAACGTAACATTCAATTTTATTACTTTCCTAAGTGTTTGCTTGCATACCTACAAATATAGTACAAGGAGGCTAAAACAATTGCTAGGTACGAGTATTTTGGTAGCATTTCAATGATGTGGTGCAATTTAATTAGTTAGGAAGTTTTTGTAAGAAATTAGTAATAATTAATAAAATTTTATGGGACTGCTTATTATCGTAAGTCGTGTTTATGTACCTTTACTTTACCAATTAATTAAATGATATATATTTGAAATTAACAAACACGCTTTGTTAATTTCAAATGTGAATCATAATTATATATTCTAAGTTATCTATTGAATCGCATTAAATTTCATTTATATTAAAGCTTTACTTACTTTACTTTACTAATGTTTTTAATAAAATTATAATATGACTTTAAATCAGTGGTTCTCTAATGGAGCTAGGCAGGATACCTGGCTAAAAGGAACGACAACGTTGAGTATGGCTGTCAATGAGTACCCGCCAGGAATGGGAGACGAAGTGTTGGACGTCTGGCAGGCAGATGGGTTGATGACATCAAACATATTGCTGGGAAGAACTGATTCGCTACGACCAGGGATTGCATAAAATGGCACCTACAAAAAGAGGCTTATGCTTAGCCCCAGAACGCTGACGAGGATGATGATGATGACTTTAGATGATAAATCATTAAATTTATCTTTTAATTTAACGTATAGAAACTTGCATATTAATGTGACATACTGACAAATCCGCATATGAAAAGTGTGAAATCGTAAAATTAAAACTGTAAAACTGCAATTACTTTCAACAATGAAAAATGAAAAGTAGTTATTAATTTTTTTTAAATTAACACCATCGTCAGACCAATTACTGTTGTAACAAAGCGGCAGTTACTTCAATATTTTGTAATACTTCCTATTGCCTTGGGGATAAAGATAAGAGGCGGCCATAAATAATAATTAGCAGCAGGGAATCGAACCCGGCGCACTTTGAGACTAACGATCGGACCTGTCGCCCACGGCGGGTAGAAATTAATAATACGAATGAACAACTCTGATTTATATCTTCATAGTTTCAAGATTGGTAATGGTCTAAATAGATGCTGTTGAATAGTAACACACAATTACATGGTTAGATTAGTACTTCGTCGCAGATTAGACGTGTAATTTGAACATTGAAATATTTCCTTTTTTAATTAAAATTTAAAGTGTTCCCATATGATTTTATACCATTTGAAATTAAATGTTGTTTTGTTTTACATTACAGTCAAGAGATCCGATAAGGGCACATTTTGGCACATTTATCATATATTTATTGTTGAAGTTACATAATTTACTTAAATTGGCAACTTTTTGAACGAAATTAAGCATTTTCTTTATTTTATTCAAATAAAATCTGTTTTTATAACATCATAAAACCGATGCAAAAAAAAAGTTATTTTTCAAGGTGTATATTACCTATATTATATTATAAGTCAGAAATTTAAAATAGTTTAAGTCAACAAAATGCATTTACCGATATGGTTACGACCAATGTTTACTGCATGTATTTTAAGTACCTATCTAAAAGTACTCATAAACATAAATAAGAGCAAAAAACTACTTGTAATCTACGTATAAAAAATTAAATGTCCCCAGAAAAGATAAGATCCAAATATAAAAGTCACGATACGCCTTTAGGCCGAATAAACATAAAAGGTTGCCCAGGGCCAAATAAAATTAATAATTCCACGTTTACAGACATATAATAGCCGCTATTTTTCCTGCACACCCAAATTATTGCCAGATAAAAACATATTACCGAGCGTGGGCGATGCATACTCGTATCTCGCTCTCAAAGTACTGTTCGTTACAAAATTACTCACACAAAAAACAAAAATAAGACGCATTCGAATTTTGAACGTACTCGATTTAAAGCAGATGTTTATTACTTCTGTCATTATCCAGTTATGGCGCGTGAAAGTGTCGATTCCGTTAGCTGTTTAAACTAATAAATAACGTTTTCTAATAACAATGTTTCGCCTGTTTTCGTTAATAACTGTAGATTAATGTACGTGACATTATATTCTTGTTTTTGAATAACTTATAAATAGCAATTATCTGTCGTGGCACGTATTAGCAGCATTGTTGATGACTGATAAACATAGGTTTGGCCGAGTACTTCCAGTTACTGGCACAAACGACATTATCCTTCATACTTGTGGTTGCAATAATAAATTCAAATAACTAGTTGTGTGGTTGCCATTACGGCGACTACAGCGTAAAGTTTGTTCTGTTTCATGAATTTTATTTATTGCTGTATAATATCTAGTAGTAAAAATATGATGTAATTAGAATATTATTATTAAATAGAGTGAAGAATTATATACTAGTTCCTACAACGACTTTATACGTTTATATTATGTACAGATAGACCTTCCGCTAGGAATTCTCTACATTAGTAAAAAGTTAAAAACCACATCAAAATTGTCTCAGTAGTTTAGGGGGACTTTATTTTATAATAGGTATTGATAGATGCATTTGAGGTTTTATTTTTTACAGTAATATGTATAAACGTACTTACTTACCTACCTACAGTCAGCATAGCAACTGAGATAAGGCACGGCAGCAACATACATATTACAAAACACAAATTGTTTTGTCTGTTCTCCGTGCTGATAAAATTAGCGTTTATTATCAGCTGCATAAAGAACACATATTACAAATACCACCTTTTAACGAAAACAACCCGATGAGTTAAAGGTGAACATGATAATAGGTTCAGGATTACGTAATAAGGTTACACGCCTATTTGTGGCAAAATAACACAATTTAATTTTTAAAATATGTGACTTTAATACGTAGGCACATCACCTACGAGTCCTACGACACATCACTACAAAAGGCACACACACATCGTTTAAATCGATTTGACGTTGCCGTTTTATCCTGTTGCTGAGTCCTGTCTTGTTGTTGCATATTGTAGCTATATGTGATTACAAAAGTGATTATTTTACTGTTTTGGTATACAATAATTACATTTTTTTAAAAGAACTGACATAGCCAGTGAAGATTAAATCAATATAGCCTTTAACCCTGTTGTCTGAAGGATCATAGTTTGTACTTCTTAGCACAAAAGTAGTTTACATTTAATTTGTCAGGTTATAACTTCATGAGTAAGGACAAAAATTAACTATTATTTTACAATTTACTTTTGATATTTTTGGAGTCATAAAAGTACTTCAACGACAAGATCCTAGTTCTTAAATGTAATAATAAATATAATATAAATATAGGGACAAATCACACTGATTAAGCTAGCCCCAAAGTAAGTTTTTCAAACTTGTGTTATGGGATACTAACTCAACGATACTATATTTTATGATAAATACATATATATATATATAAACATCCAAGACCCAGGACAATTTGAAAAAGGCCATTTTCCAACTTGCCCTGGCTGGGGATCGAACCCAGAACCTCAGGATAAGCGGTAATAATGATGATTAGTACAATTCATTTGTTAGTATTTAGGTTTCATGAAAAATACAGAAATCCAAAGATTATAAGTACAGATAGTTAATCGGATACCTGTACCTCACGTAGTGTGCGACGCACGCGGTGGTACAGGTATCTGATTAACCCTCTGTACCTATATTTTTCACAAATCTAAGCACAAAAAACACAATTTATTTACTACATAACGAATTGTTGCTTACCAAGTATAAAAAAAAATGTTTTTTTAAAAGCGCAGACTGAGCTAGACAGTCAGTCGGATTTTTTCAATATTTGTTCGTTCAGATAAGGGAGTGGCATATTAAATCGTAACAACATGATAAAACTCATGACCGCTTTATCAGCAAAGTAGGTACTTATGATGCTGTTGCTAAGTGACTCAATTTATAAGAACTTATAAACTTCAAATTTGTAATCTTCAAAAAAAAATGACTTCCAGTTCTGGCGGTTTTTCACAATGGATGTGTTTAATCGCTTCATATATTTCGGACCATGATTGTTGCAAAAGGACTTTACGTGTTGCAGCATGTACCTTTACGTTATTTTATGGGAAATAATCTAAGATCACAAAAAGTTTTTTCAAGATTATATGCACTATAGGAAAAGGATTTTGGTTTTAGTACATGGGGAAACAGCGGTGACGCTATCTGGCAACATGACGGGTAACTTGGGTAACAGTGGGTAACACAGTTTGGTTGGAGTGTTTCGTTCACTCAAAAATATTTTTTTTTACACGAGTCATACAGTAAAATCAATTGTAATTCATGATATATAAACTCATTAAAACAAATTTATATAGGTACCTACCTAATAAATTAATCTTCACACCTTACACAAATAGTAAAATTGTATGCATTGAAATAAAGTGATTTGCTGACGAGGAGCTCAGTGGGAGATGCCTTTAGGCAGCTTGAAAAATCTTATACCAGTGTTCGCCACTTAGGTACATACGAAAAGCAAAACAAGTGTTTTGCTCTCAAGCCAAAAGTTTTAATGACAGTTCAACCAAACGCGCTTATGTTTGTTGACATTAACATCTGTTTCAGTATGGTATTAAAAAAATAGTCTGGCGGATGGGTAATTAAAAAAAATTAAGCGTTGACAATTTTTTTTAATATGTTTTTAAATATTGTTAATTATTATAGTGCTATGCTTGCTTACATAAATTAATTTTTGACTACTGTACATATTTTGCTTCATTGTCACCTCAACAAAATCCAAAATTGAACAAATCCTTTCTGACTTGAATGTTTAAAATGTTACTTTTTTCCCCTAACATTTGAATTGTTTAATAAATATTTTTCACCGCAAAAAAGTCCTATGGGTTGCTACAAAAACGTAGGGCGGTTTTTTGTACGGACACAAAAAGTTTTTACAAAAAAAAGCAACCTGCGATCGGCAAAGCTTAAAGCGATCACATTTTTTATTGATTCTGTTAACTTGTGATGTGACTTTTATAGAGTCGTTAATTTAACGTATTTTTTCCTAACGTTGACAACACTTGGACACCGTCGGCATAAGTATGGTAGGTACCTATATGAAGATTAAAAAATAAATTATGATATAAAAATAAACTTACCAGATGATATGGTGATTTATTGTGGACGAACTTTATTTGCTTATTTTATAATTTCTTTTAGATTTATAGCTTCCCTTGTCACTGTATTTGCGCTCTTTTTTGCTCCATATTTTCTGTCACTTGTCAAATATCACTAATCGTCACTTTTTGTTCACATATTATTATTTTTTTGTAAAAAATATTTATAATAAAATTTTTTGATATCAAATTAAATGGATATTAATCCAGTTTAGTTCTTAATGTCCATGATGATAGAGCTGGTAAGTATTCGAGTCTTCAGAGTATCTTCAGAACGATCACTCTCCCAATACACTATCATCCTAGCTTTCGTAAAATCTTGTATACAGTATGTTACTAAAATCTTTCCCAAAACGTCGAGAGCGCGCTGTAGTCGCATGAGTATCGTAAAAAAAACAATTGACGAAACGTGTACGCGCGTCGATCGTCGTCGCGAGAAGGGCGAAGCGCGACGAGCATCGTCGGTGCTCCGAACCAACGGATTGTGTAAACGCGAGCCACTCGCTTCGTTGGCGTCGGTGGCGGGGGCGGCGCGGGGGAGGGTCGCTTGTTCTCTCGCACACACACATTCACCCCACCGTACACAGCTCCCATCCATTACTAACGTTCCTATTTTGAATACGCGACGCGCCAATCTAGCTCCTATGCGCTAGGTATACGACCTCGAGGGATGTGACGAGTGGAGCGCGACCAACATCAGATCGTGCGTGTAGAGGGAGAGGACCGAGCTCGCGCATGCGAGCGAGAGGGACGGGGAATTATCGGTAGTTTAGCCGCGTAACGCATGTGTGTCCTCTTCAAGTGTTCGTTCGCCGATGCAATAGTACCGTAGTGTCAGACTTTGTAAGTACGCGCAGATGAGTGCTTCGTCTTAAATTTTAATGAAAGGGATTCTGTTTGGCACTCTTTCCTGACAGACTAATGGGATACTTTAAAACAACATGTGGCGTACAATTGAGGCACTCTTGTAATCCAATTAATTAATTGATACGCACGAAGTCCCGGATCATTGAATGGCAATGGTCTCTGGTTACTCAACGATGAAGATCAAATGTCTACAGTCAGCGTAGAAGACGAATATAAACATCCACTTTTCTTTCAATGATTCCTGTAACTAGAAAGTCATCTAAATAAAGACGTTAACCATCATGGTAAAAGTAAACAGCATGACAAAACTAATAGATCTCACAACACGAGCACTTAGTGACAGTACAAATACAATTTGGGACGACATTAGAAACGCAAGTTTATCTACGAAAATGTAAAGTATACACATTAATGTGCACACACACTAAAGTACACGATGAGTCAACGACAAATTTACCACAAACATCTTACATAGTGATTAGCGCTCTGAATTAACGCTACTGAATGAGAAACGTGGTAGAGACCACATTGGCGCGTACCAAATACACTTCGTATTTGGTACGCGCCAATATGGTCTCGAATGACGCGAGAATGGGCGCAGCGAGCTATTCCGAAGAGTTTAAACACCTTTTTCGTGTAAACTTGCTATGACATTACGACCGTGGACAATGAGCGGGAGTGAAAACCGTTTACACAGTTGGTAATGGACATACACACACCCATAAGCCCACTACGTGGCCCACGTTTCGCGAGTCGAAATTAAAGAAAATTTATTAGACAGAAGCGTCCTGCCATCCAATGCGAAGTTTTATATTTAAATGACTGGTTCTTATCTATCCAGTCTTTTAAATGTCACATATCGTGTAATTATAGGCGCGTATTCTGAATAAATTTATGTTAGTTGGATGTTGAACACAGGTGTTGCATCGACTAATTTGCTGGCCAGTTGCTCATTGATTTATACGATTGGGTCGAGACCCTTGTTAATAAAGCCTTAATTAGGATGTCGAAATTTTTTGAAAGTATCCGTCAAAATGTTTTATAAGGGTTATACAACTCAACATGTATCAACAGTTTGATTTATTAGTTCGTTTGATGCAGCATTTTTATGATCACGTAACTTTTTAAGAAACCACTTGTTTTCCACAATATCTTTTTATAAGCTCTCTTCGTTAGTAAAGAAAAGTCCTGTCAATGCATTTTATTTATTTTTCTCTTCGAGTTAGCTTTGTGTCTTAAATATAATATTCTGCTGTTTGGCTACGTTTAATTCTAGCCAAGGCTTATTCTTGTTAATTCTTGTTTTTGTTCTCACATGTAGGTACATTTCGTCTTATTGTTGTATGGGTATCATTAGTTTTATCACTGTTTAAATAATACGAGTACATGTCATGTTTAGTCTCAAAACTAATCAAACACAACGCTATACGATCCTAAAAATATAGTAACATATTTTTTTTTCTACGTCTCCTTTTCCTAATTCAGTCAAGTAGAGTCATTTTAGCCAGAATCACTCCATTAGAAAAATACAATAAGTACCTACTTGGATGTATTTATTTGTTAATAAAAACTTTAAGTCTAATTTGATGATTTCCCTCTTTTTTAAATGTAAGATAAGTTAACTGCAGAATATCTTATAGTTATATACGAAACTAGCAGTCCACCCCGGCTTCGCCCGTGGTACACACATAGCCTATGTCACTCGGGAATAGTGTAGCTTTCCAACGGTGAAAGAATTTTTTAAATCGGCCCAGTACTTTTTGAGCCTATTCATTACAAACATACAAACATACAAAAATAGGTACAAATCTTTCCTCTTTATAATATTAGTGTAGATGTCTAATGTGAGGTTTTAGCATACGAAAAACTTGATCTGTGTAATCAGATCATTGACTTTAGAACCTACCTACCTAAATCCAGAGTTTATATCTTGCTACCAAGGAAATAACTGACAATGTTGTTTATAACGAGGAAGAAACGAATATTGTACTAAACAATCTAAAATTTAATTATCCATCAGAAACTGTTTTATTATTAGATATTAAAAAATATCTTAGGTAAGTGGGTGCATGGCTCACTAAAGAGATTAATTTAATTACATATTTTGTTATAAAAAATAGCTAAAAGAACTTACATTGTTAATATTGTTACTAAATCTTGAATATAAATTTTAAAACTTAAATGTAAATTAAATAGAAATCACAGAATAAAAATAATACTTCTCACAATGAGAAAATTTTTTTCGTGAATTATCAGAAGGAAAACTGGACTGTAAAACATTGTATAAAATGCCTTCGTTGAAGGTTTTAAATTGATAACAGTTTATTTGTCACCTGTTATCAACATTATCGCAAAGATACGGACGGCTTTGACATTCGTGGTGATAAAAAAATACTTCAACTAGGCGACAATTTGGCAGAAAACAATTGAATACAATGCGTTTTTGAAATAAAATTATGCCCTAATAATTTTGTCTATAATATGGTTATTTTACACTTTTCTTTATAAGTGTACTCGTTATGATGAGAATAAAAATCATTGTTGTACAAATTTCATAGTATTTTTTTGTGTACGACATTTTATATGACATTTATTACTTCGAAGAGTTCGAAGAAGTGGAGATCGAGAATATAGGCCTAAGTATTAGGTAATCAGACTCTATGTCATTTTTACTGACACAATGGCAACTAAAACATTATTTCATAGGTTAAGTACCTTTAGGTAGCAAATTTATTTGATTATCTTTATGACTCTAAGGTCCTTATGTCTATTTTCATTAATCTTGCTTAGATTACACGCCTATAGGAACAGTTTCTAACAAGATTTTTTTCTAACAAGAACAGCACATACCTACCTACATGTCCTTGATTCTTCACTCTGTTTATTAATTTCTTGCACTTTATTTTGGAACAATTTCACAACGTTACTAAGAATATTTAAGTTTTGTTACTTCACAATGCTACACTCGGACAATTCGTCGAAAATCGGTACTGGCGTAAACAATTTTAGCGGGAAAACAGCCGAGTCATCCGCTTAGTCGATATCGAACAAACAACACTACGATTTGCTTTTCGACATCCCAAGTCTCAACTCATTTTAATTTTATTCCATTTCGAGAATCACCAATTTTTTACTTTTTACAATTTTGACTTTTTTTACAGATCCGATTTTGGAACGCACTCACGAAATTTAATTTCGAAATTCGAATGTACGCTTGTCACTGGGCGCGTTCGATTCGCTTCGCAAGTGCAAAAACGGTATCGCTCATTACTCACAATAATTAGCGGTTATTGTTTTTGTTGGTCGCGTCAGTGGCGACCGCTCGCGGCGCTACTTGGCACTGCAACTCGTCACATAATACTACCAACCTCTCTTTCCCCCTTTACTTCTACCCGGCTCTCCGCCAAGGGCGCAGGCGCCCCCAGTATTTTTTAAACCGCGCCCATGATTCTATAATTTCTATTGCGGCGCGCACCTTTAGTGAAAAACAGCTTTTTTCGGGCATTTTTTCCCCGTGTCCCTTTCTAACGTCCACGTTCGCTAATTCGCCATCCCCCTCCATCTAACGGTGGCTGGCGAGCCCTACTCTAACGTTGGCACTTTATTCGTCTCACCCTCTCTTTCTAGTGACGCCGCGACGCCGGTGACGCCAATTATTGTGCCATACTTTAGTACCAAAACGCAATTTTAAAAACACAAAACTTAAATTTTCGACCTTATTACTATGTTATAGAGTTCAAATAGTAAAGCGTCTATTTTAGTTGCGACTTTTTAGTCTAATGCTTACAGTGCAAAGTTCCGGCCATTTTTGCGATAAAAAAATCGCTTGCATGCACGTAACCACGCCTTGGTATAACACACATATTGCTGTCTATTTTACTCCTTTTTTATTTTCACTTGCGGTCTCACTCTGACACGCACACACACATTCAAAACATACGAATGCTTCGGGATGTTTGTGAAAGCTCTGTGATGCCACCTATCGGGGAGTAGCGGAATTTCATAGAAAGAATTTAGGGGTTCAAGCTTCAAACTTTCTCCTGTGGTGGCAGCACTGAGAGAAAGGGGTTGTTTTCTATTCCAAGACATTAGTTCGCTTGTTCACTGTGCGCTGGTAGCGCCACGATTTTGATACGAACCTTTTGATATACTTGTTCTTCTAATGAATTGGTATGGAGACTGAAGACCGGCTCTGCCGATCGAGGAAAATCTGTTTAGTGTCTTACAATTTAATCAAAACAGATTTTGCAGCGTATTAGCATTTTATTTGCCCGTTTTATCGCGTTTGCCGGCAGGGGGCGCTGAGCCGGTTGCGACAAGGGATTAGCGGGAATCCTGCTACCTATTAAAAAAACTTGAAGCAAATTTAATGACTAGAAAAGCAATAAAATTAAAATCCTGCCGGGCGAGATTTAGGCTGCGATTCGTGATAGAATCCTTCTCAAAATTAAATAAAGGCGATTTATTTTGGTATAAGTTGCCTGTCTTATTTTTACTAAAATGTATAAGCTAAGGACTTATATTGAATAAGTCATCATCATCCGAGCGTATTCCCGGTTGCATCGTCAGCGGTTACGCTTCAGAGCCCGGGGTCCGCTACCTTACCTAGGTGATTTGACGAGGTTACTGGTTTTTGCACATAGCGACTGCCGTCGGACCTCCGCAACCCAAAGGGTAGAACCAATCCTAGGATAGGTAAAAACGTTAGATGGCGTTCGGGACCAACAGCTTTACGTGCCTTCCAAAGCACGGAATCATCTTTATTTTCGGGTAATCAGGTGATTCAAGCCTGCAATATCCTAAAAAGACTGGTAACAATTTTTCACAAAGTATGCTTCCCAGTGGGATTTGAACCCACGACCTCCGGATCACAAGGCGGACGCCTTGACCACTGCAGGCAGTCAACATGATTAAGTGTTTTAAAAAAAAAAATTTTTCGACAAGCTTTTTCCTAAAGCCATCTTCCGGCTCTATCATCAGATCAGCTTCTTGTCATAATAATATTGCATTGTCATCTGATTAACATTAGCATACAAAATTTCATCTTAACCAGAAACGGGGAAGTGGCTCAAATTTAACTTGCAAGATTTGACCCAAAATACAACAAGAAACAGGCAAAGCTAAAAGAAAACTTATGAAAAGGACGCGTAGCGTGTAAAGTCAAGTAGTAACTTGATTGATGATGACGATAAAGATGTAAATGACGAATAAGTACAAGCAGGGCTTGGAATACCGTTAAAAATCTGGTAACGTTAATTCTGTCAAACGGCGTTAACGTTATCAGTAAATAACGTTACGCTGGGTAACGGTATTTTTCCCTCTATTTACCGTTAATCAGATAACGTTACCAATGATATTAACGGTAAAAGGTATTATTAACACTGTATTTTTTTTATATTTGACAGAATAAATTGATGAGTTTGTCTAGCACGAGTAGGCTACTAGAGCTATTTATATAATATTTTACAAGTATTAAAAAAAGTGCCGTTACTTATATCGTTTATTGATAACGTTATAAACTGTATTATCGATACCCTTTATAATGTTACCACTACTACCCGTATGATAATAAAGTTATTTAACGTTACTTTTACTGTGAATTTGGTATCGTTAACAAGCCCTGAGTACAAGTTCTATTTAAGTATTTTCTAAATATCCATACGTAGTTATACCGGGCGAGTTTTCAACCAACACAAAAATTATAGGAGCAATGTTTTACAAAAAATTACGTTTTTTTTTTGTTTTGTTAATATTTTTTATGGAAAGAAGTTCTGTATCATTAACTGAACTTGCTCCAAACATTTGGCTGGTAGTTAAAAATTCATCATGTATTTTCCAGTTATATAAAAGGTAAATACTACAAATTATAGAAAATAGAAGAGTGAATATGTTTAGCCATCTACTGCGTCACGATGCATTTTTTAAAACATTAATGGAAGGAAAAATAGACGGAAAAAGAGGAACAGAAAAACCCAAAGGAAAATTCTTCTTTTTTCTTTCGAAAAATTAAACGTAAAAACATATAAGGAGGTTAGGAACTTGGCGGAAGAAAGAGAGACATGGAAAGCACTCCACCGACTAATTAAGAGCTTAAATATAAGAAGAAGAAGATATTCCAGGTAAGTATGTCATCATCATCATCATTATTTCAACCGCATGACGTCCACTTCTGGACGTAGGCCTCTCCTAAGAATTTCCAAAATAAATTAAAAAAAAACAAATATATAAGGACACCCACCTGCTAGGTGGTCAGACGACCTGAGCAAGGTTGCAGGAAAACGCTGGATGCAGGCCGCTTGCGATCAGTCGTTTTGGAAATCCTTGGGGGAGGCCTATGTCCAGCAGTAGACTTTCTGTGGCTGATATGATGATGATTATGAAATTAGGACAAATCACTTTGATTGAGCTAGTCTCTTTAGTCTAGTCTAATTAGACTTGACTAACTAACTTTTTTTTAAAATAAAAATTACACGTAATATACCTACTTCTTCTTAAGCACTGCATTGAGGCAACGTAGCCAGTATACTAGCAACGTTTCTTTCTTCTCGCTGTATTAAATTCTTAATATGTATTTGCTGGATTTAATTCGTAGAGTTTTGGCCTCTGTTGGAATTCCAACAGTTTTGGAACCACACGGGATCTTCCGTACCGATGGTAAGCGTCCTGATGGTCTGACGCTGATTCCATGGAGACAAGGCAGGTGTCTTGTCTGGGATGCTACTTTTGCAGCTTTGCAATTGCTTTTATTCATTTTCGACTCGGAGTGAGACATCGACCTGTACAGTTGAGGCAAGCAAAGAACGAAAATTCATGGATCAGGGTGATAGTTATATATTTTTACCTTTTGCAGTAGAGACAATGGGTTTTTGGGGCCCTCATGCTAAACAATTTTTTAAGGACATTACAACATAGTACCTCATTGAGGCAACTGGTGATCGTAGAGCTGGCACATGTTTCGGTCAGCGTATAGGTATAGGGACACTAATTCATACTGATACTGATACACTATCACGGCTTTATCCATGATGAGGTAGACATAGCACTTTGGGTCTTACGGCTCTAAAGACATAGAGCCCAGGGCCGCAAAATCCCACTACCACTTTAAGCGTGATGGTGGGCGAGAAGGTAAAAACGGGATTCAAAATAGTGATTGCTAGCCGAATCGCCCATTAACACGATTCGCATTTTCACCCATTCCCTCGATTGGCTTTTACGATCTGCGCGGGAAGAGAAGCAGCTGGTACCTGGTCAACCTGGTTCCGTGAGCATTTTTCTGCGCCTAGTCTGTTCTTTTAAGCCCCTTGCACTTTAGGGAGGCATCAACATTCTTCAGTGTCTCCCCGTTTGTGGACTGGATACATTGTTGTCACTCGAACCAGCCCAGCTCGTCGAGGAAGCGGAACAATGCAGAGGGTGAGCTGCACGCCTCCACCAGCGTACTTGGTGATCCTAGGTACTCCTCTCTTGTTGATGCAACGCACGGACGCAAGCAGCTGGTACGTTCTAAGTTTTTTCTTTTCTCCCAGACCAGCTTGGAATAAAAAGCACTAACTCATTGTTATAATATTTTGGACAGTTTGAAAAAAACCATTTTCCATCTAGCCCTGAATGGGTATTGAACCCAGAACCTTCGCAGTTTTAGTTCAGTTCGCGGATTAGCGTGTTAACCATCACGCCACGGAGGTTGTCAGTGACCCAAATAGCCGATCTAAAGGTAATAAATACTTCTTAATAAAGTAAACGCTTTAAAACAAGTTTTCAATAGTTATCTCAACTCCTAATAAAGACAATTGAATTCAAATTGGACCAGAAACCGGTGGTTAGAGACACCTTGATTTAAATACAACCGTTGTAACAGATAAACAAATTGTTGCAAATCCAGTCTATAGACATCGTGCGGAATTGGGTCTAGGTAGGCGGGTTTGAGCAGAACAGAAACGGTATTCGTTATACTAGTTACCTCTTATCTAATTAGGACGACTCCTTGGCGTAATAGTTAACATGCTAGTCCGCCTATCCGGAGGTTTTAGGTCCAGCTAGGGTAGAAAAAAATCGACATTCAAATTGCCCAGGCGGCTACACACTTTTGCATGAAAATACCGTTTTTTTTACTGTTATTTTAATTTCGTTATACTATAGTCATCTAGTATAGCCCCGTGTTTCGATTTATTACGCATATGTTAATTACACGTTGCATAATAAATAATATAGTTTTCATTAAGGCTGGGCCTAATGCTAATAATTAAAGTTTCGCTCCCGCTTCCACGCACACAAACTTACTCTAGCCGAAGCGAGACAGCGATACCATGAGGGGTGAAAAAATCACGGTAGGTCAATGAGGCTGGTTTTGGTTTTGAGGTTTTACAAAGAATATTTAAGAGTTATTTAAAAAGTAAGACATATGATCGCTGCCTTATGTTTAATACAATTATAATTCAAAGTTACGAGGGCTAATTTATTGTATTTCTTGAATACTTGTAGTATAATTCTTAGGAAATTTGGAAGCAACTTCACAATGTTTTTCTATCGCGAAAATGTTAAGCACTATTGTTTTCTAAACATATAATGTATAGAGTTAGTCCTGAACTTTGCTGTGTTTTTATTTCAAAGTGAGTATTTCGTTATTATTGATAATATTTAAGAGAAGAACTTTTGGGCAGTACTGACTCTTAAATAAAGCAAAGAACTATCTCAACAGACAAAGGATTTATTAAATTAATGCATACGGGAATTAACGCGAAACGTACCTTTTTTTATTTATTTTGCTGTGAGTGTAGTGTGTGACGGTACTTGGAAAATGAACAATATGACGGTGGACGAAGATCACACCGGGCAGGGGGAGGTGTAGGCGTCATCGCTGCTTCAGTCAAGCTGGGACCACGTTCGGTGAAACCCGAACGAAACGTCAGCAAAATAAATAAAAAAAGGTACGTTTCGCGTTAATTCCCGTATGCATTAATTTAATAATAATGCAACGCGATAGTTTAAAAGTATTTATAGACAAAGGATTTGATTTAAAAATACCTGCATCGAAATCTGTCTATTCGTTTAGGAGCTTCGATTCACTGCAACAGACAGGCACACAGACACATCAAACTTATACGAGTAACATCCCTTTTTTTGTTGGGGGTTAAAAAGAACCATTACTATATCAAAATATTACAATCTTTGGTATTCAAAATACCTACATACTCAAAGTATAGGTACGCGTATTACTTGTCAGTCAATACTGCAGTCTAAATAAGTCCACTTAAATCGAATGAAGTCTATTAAATTTAATCTAAATTCAGATATTTCTACTAAAGCTGTCGATTCACTGAGTGATCTACGTTTTGTGTTAAGCCAGTTCTCGATCTATTGTGTCAAATTTGTGTGGTAAGGGCGGGAACACACTCGGCGCATTCCACCGCGAGTCATCATAACTCAATTGGTGAACTAGGATCTTGATTGCGGGGGTAGAGTCGGCAAAACAAAATTTTAAGTTTATTTAAAAAAAAGTGTAAGGTATTGTTTGTGTTCATGTAAAAGGTGGTTTCTTGAGAAATCAGTTAGATTTATTTGTATTACTTTAAAGTGTAAAAACCACTGCGCATGTTTCGGAACATTAACTGTAGAGAAAATTAATGCTTACGCAGACCTTTGAAAAAGCTGTTTGTAAATAAACTGGCCATATAATATTCTTAAATATAATAACAATTAAATAAAAATAATAGCATCCGATTTCATTTTTTTTAGGTATTTCTTCTATATTTTCAGAGTTCTTCATCATGTCTGCACCAAATTAATATGGAACTGACTTGGTAGTAAAGGCTTTCAAATAAAAAAATAATCATTAAAAATCGAATCACTATTTATTTATTTTTTCGTGTGTGTAAGTTGCCGACACTGGTGTCAGATTTTTCAAGCTGCCTAAAGGCATCTGACATAGCTTGACAACTGCCATACAATGACAGCCGGTACCAACGGCTTTTACGTGCCTTCCGAAGCACGGAGGAGCTCGAGAAATTTTTGTACCACTTGTGGTCACCCATCCACGTACGGCCCACGCCCGGGGTTGCTAAACTTGTGAAAACACTAGCAATGCGTACTTCCACCGGGCCACCGAGCTCCTCGATTCACAATTGGCGAAGATATCGCGTAACATAAATACTAAAAAATAACACACGGGTCTAATTGATAACCTCCGCTTTTTTTTGGAGTCGGTTAAAAAGAGTGAAGGAAGAAGGATTTTTTACACAATTAGTCAAATTATGATAGTTATAATTTGTTAAGTGGTTTTTAAGTGTTTGTTGTTATTTATTTCTTTATTTTAAACTTTATTGCTTAACAATACAAATTGTTTTACAATTGGCGGACTTAACGCAAAAAGTGTTTTCTCCCAGTCAACCATAGAGATAAGCAGATAATTCGTTGTTAGACCAGGAGATAGAGATGTACGACATACGTGTATTTAAATTATTCAGTTAATATAAACTAGTACACAACTAATATTCTTAGTCTTTCCATAAGGAAAATTTAAAATAGCACCTATTAAAGTTTTAAATTTTTGCAGACCGTACTTCAGTTAGTTAGGAACAAGTCGCATGCCTTTCCGGATTCTATCTCACAAATCTCGCAACACTGAACGAATTTCAGATAACTGGACCATTGTCTCTCAGTTGCTACATATAAAGCCATACCAAAAACAACTACGCAAAACCTCTATGAAGGCCATGTTCCTTTTAAAAAAAAATAGCTTAGTCCTAATAAGGTCACAGAATACTTTATAGTACCTAAGTTAGTAATATACCTACTTGATTGAAGGGGTAATCGGCTATTTGACGACCTCTGTGGCGTAATGGTTAACACGCTAGCCCGACACACAAGAGCTTCTGGGTTCGATCCCCAGCCAGGGCAAGTTGGAAATGGCCTTTTTCAAATGGTTCTGGGTCTTGGGTGTTTATCTATACATATATTTATTACAAAATATCGTTGAGTTAGTATCTTATAATACAAGTTTAAACTTACTTTGATAGCTTAGGCTGTGAACCCACTGTACCGCAAACCGTCGCAGAGCGCAAGTCAATACACTGTCGCTCCCGCGCGTTGACGCGTTTTCAGTGTGTTGACAAACTGAGATACTTGCATTGCATACAATGTAAAAAACTGCCGCCCCGCGCTTCCCGACGGTGCACGGTGCAGTGGGATCACCGCCTTAATCAGTGTGATTTTCCTTTAAAAAAAAACTTTGGGGTAAAATAGTCGGTATTCTTTTACAAAAGTGTTCATATCCTTTGATAATTTTTGGCTCCAAAGTAGCACAGCCAACAGTGCAGGTGGCGCAGAAAGATTAAGAAGACTTTTTTTTAGATATTTAGGCCCCATAGTTGGGCAAAAGCAGAGTCCTTTTTGTTTCCAATTACTTCTATCTTCAGCTGTTTCCCTCCATTCTTTATCGAAAGCGAACGATTCGTCTCTCCATCTCATCCTAGGTTTTCCTCTGGACCTCTTTCCGTCTCTAGAAAAGAAGACCTAATAGAAAAAAATATCAGACTTATAGGAAGACGAAGAAGTTAAGGTCAAATACCTGAATCAATATAAATTTGATTTCATACATTATCGCCCATTCCTTTGATCGGCTTTAACGATCTATAAGAAACAGCTGGTCTAACTTTTTTATTTTCTCCCAGACCCGCATAGAATAAACTATGAGAGGGATAATAATAGCGACTCAAAAGTTAATAGAGACAATTTAGCGACAATTATCATATCGAAGGTCGCAATTAGTATGAAACAAAGGTGCTTTTACCGGCATTTCAAAGGCCTACTTGTCGCATGGGAAAATATCACGTATTGAAAAAAAAAATAACTTCTTTGACACAAAGTTCCGATAGTTTGACAAGATATTTTAGTATTACAGGGTTAAACTATGAATAGTCGTAGATACAGTAGGATACTTTTTTGCTTTAATTTTAATGTAGGTATCTTTTTACAAGCTTTTATTTAGCTTGAAAAGTCCTTAAAATTATATGACTTTGTATTGCATACCCATGTTTATTCCTGATTAGAATAGTCCACCTAGAGAGTAGGACCACTTCGTCTCTACCTATGGATCTCGTGCGAAGTAACTAAAGAGAATATTTTTTTAACAAAAAAAACTGATCTCATTGTCTTTGAGGAGCTTTTTCCATATTCATGTCTTCACCAAATTAGTATAGGATCAAACTAGTTACTATACTACTAAATTGATATTTTTTTAAATTTGATTTTGATAACCGATTTACTAAGAAGGCTTTCAAATAAAAAAATTATTATTAAAATCGGTTCACATTTGGCGAATATTTCGCCTTTGTACACATACAAAAAAAAGTAGAAGCATACTCAAGGGAGGTTAGTATCACTATAAACATGTGTAAACTAACATGTTATATCAATAGCGCACCCATGACTCTGAAGCACTAGGTTGACTGCGGGAACACACTTAAAAGTTGAATCCTCATTCATCATCTGAGTGTGTTCTCCTCGAATAAAACTGTACCTATTTACTTAAGTAGTTTATTTATTTATTTAAACTTTATTTTTCCACAATACAAATTGTCTTACAATTGGCGGACTTAACTCGTAACAATTGCGCAGGCATCTGATCGACTTTCTACGAAAAAGTTGTCATTTATACCTATAGTAACTTAAATTCGTTTTGATACATACCAAATTAAGTACTCAGAGGTAAAAAAAAAAATTACATTTTAAAAATGTTGGAACCTACCTACCTGACGAATTAAATCAACCTGTATATACGTAAGTATAGGTTAATAGCAGGATCACTTCAACTTATTTCTCAATAACCCTTTATTGGCCGCGGCGTAATAAAGTTCCATTAGGGCTACGTGACCCATTGTGCACTAATGTTTTCACGTTTCGTAATTAATTAAATACAATTGTAAAGGGTTGTCAACAGAAGTTGAAAGGCAAGCGATCTAAAAAGACTTGCTTTGGGTAATTAAAACCCTATAATTCCATTATGGAATAGCGCAGAATATTTATAAGTAGCATTTTTTAAATATACTTTATAAAAGTGATATTTTAACAACCTCCGTGGTGTAATAGTCAACACGCTAGTCCACCAATTTGAAAGTTCTGGCTTCGATCCCCAGCCAGGGCAAGTAGGAAATAATGACCTTTTTCAAATTGTCCTGTGTCTTGAGTGTGTATCTATATATATATTTATAAAATATAGTTGAGCTAGTATCCCATAATACAAGTTTAAAACTTACTTTGGAAGCTAGCTCAATCAGTGTGATTTGCCCTTGTCCATTTATTAATTATTTATTTTAACCACCAGCCAAGTTGTTGGATCAAAATCAATCCATGATACTGAACTAAACAACTTTTATAAAAAATATTGCGTATAGGCACGTATAGGTAAAAAAAATTAAGTCCTCCCATATTTTTTTTTATGGGAGGACTAAAATATTTAATTAAAATGGAATGGTATAGGTCGGTAAAGAATAATACTAGCAACGCGCTAGCACTATAAATAAAATATCTACACATAAGTTTCCGTTTTATCTATGCACTAACAAGGTCCAATTAAGCTCGGTGTCACTGACCCTAATCACCAATAAACTGTATAATCTGTTGTTCTAGTGTTAGATTAATTTGACCCTAATAGACTGGTATACTTTTGGGTTAATGGGCTTGCGTGCAATTATATGATAAAAATCGGTCAAGTGCGAGTCGGACTCGTAGATAAAGGGTTCCGTACCTTCGTACAATGTTTTAAAACGCTGAAAACCACGTTTCTTGTATGACGACCCCATTTGTCGACGTAGGCTCTACAATCAAAAGTTGGTATTCTTAGTATTATATTTTACGTATTATTTTAAGTAGTTGGTGTTTTCCGTAAATCAATGGTACAGTAAGAGTAAACAGAACGGAATCTCCTAAGGTACGCGCAATATGCGTCCCCGTTCCCCGCACGCGCACCTCACCCCGGTTCTTGTGGGCCAACTTGTACCATGCAGTGTGTGTTCGCCCGCTCTCGCCCGTCATCAAGGCGAAAACGGGAAGAGGTGCGGGGACGGGGAACGGGGACGCATATTGCGCGTACCTTAGGAGATTTCGTTCTGTTTACACTTACTGTATTCTGTGGTAGTGTTTCGCAAAGTTGGCATTTCACGAAAGTGGTGATATGAGTATTTGGAATTTTACGTTTCCATTTGTGATATTAAACGTCGAAAAGTTTTTTTTTTTAATTTTGTTATAGCGGCCGCAGCCATCATCGTCAAAAATTTCAAGTGTTTCAATAAAGTATGTGACAGACAGACGGACAGACGAAAAGACAGCGGAGTCCAAGTAATAGGGTCCCGTTGGCACCCTTTGGATACGGAAACCCTAAAAAAGCAAAGTAATAAGCAGAATATAGAGTTAAATATATATAATATAAAAACATAGGTACATCATACGTATCACCTAGTCTTAATCCTTGTTTATAATTAACCCTTTAACCGCGAACGTCGGATTAATCCGACAAACATTTTCGTGCCCATTTCGCGAGCGTCGGATTTATCTGACCAAAAATTATGGATATTCACAATTCCTCGCGCTGGGAGCACGACAACTAATAAACGATAACTGATAAAAATTTCTCGCGGTGAAAGGGTTTAAACCAAAGATATCAGCCGACAAATGTATAGCAAAAATCTCTCACTTGAATGTCACCGCCCGCTACTGGGCGACTGGCGGGTAGCGGCCGGCGAATGTGGAGGGCAACGGCCGCGCGTATAGGAAAATCAGTAGGTTAACCATATATATTAGAAATTTGGGAGAAAAATAATTAGATACAAAAAATAAGTCAATATTGCAATATAGCTAAAAAATGCAAAATCAACCTTTATGTGTCTATTCCAATGAAAACTCAAGGTTTTTTATTAGAATTATTTTATAGGTCACTCAAGGCGTTTCTCAAACATAGGTTTACGAGTTCACAGTTTTAGTACAAGTGTACTCATAATTTCGTAATAAGAATGACGATGACATTAGTATGATGTTTGAAATGCCATCCTGAATCATCTTCTACACATCAGTGTGTGAATCATAACGATTACTTGAAAATAAACTCGTTTCTTTGTGTCTGACAGCTGTGAGCAACTAAAGGGCTTCCAAGGTTGACAGATGTAGGGAAATATACCAACAAAGGAATCTTAGATACTTTATTCTTTATGGTCTAACAAAATACTCTGAAACTAATTTAAGGGGGATTCATCCGCGATACTGAACAACTTTCCACTTTTTAAATGTACCAAAATTGTAAAGAAATGGAAAATCTATTTATACCGACTTCAAAATATGTAGTTGGTTGTGTTTATTGAATGTACGTATGTTACGCGATACCTTTGCCAATTGTGAATCGATTCTGATGATTTTTTTTATTTGAAAGCCTTTACTACCAATTTGGCCCCATATTCATTTGGTGAAGACATGATGAAGAACTTTGGAGATATGGAAGAAAATCATCAAAGAAAATTAAGTCTTTTTATTTATTTATTAAATACTAATAAATAATACGTTACTATATTGATGGGGAAAGCCGCTATCTATAAAAAAACAAGTTTAATTTTATATTTGACAGTGCTGACCACATTATCCGCATAGCGATATAAAATATAATTCAAACACCACACTACTTCAACTCAATTATTCAGCTTTAGCTCTACATAACCTTCAAACGCGCGTGAAATCTCGTCAACACTGGAATGTCATTAAAGTCACTCTAATGAACCGATAACAACTGAACCATCCAACAAATATCCTTTTGTAATCCTTATTGCGAAGTAAAATGGTTGATATTGATAAGACTTGTTGTAAAGTAGTGGAAAATGCAGGATTGTTGTAGTGTAATAGAGTAAATCTTGACTTCGTGATCGAGGTATTACCACAGTGTAAAATAGTACAGTACTAAAACTTCATAGCTTTGCCACAAAGTGTAAACTTGCAGCTAGGTATACAATCCGATTTGACTCTTATAAGATATATTTTTTTTACTAGCCTATTTCAGTGTCCCACTGCTGGGCAAAGGCCTCCCCTTTCTGTTTCCAATCATTTCTGTCGAGGGCAGTAGTTTGCCACTCGCCCATGTACTTGTCCAAGTCATCACGCCATCTTTTTCGAGGTCTGCCTCGCTTTCGGCGACCAGTTGGGATCCACTTAGTAGCCATCCTAGCCCACCTATCTTCTTGCATACGGCAGACGTGCCCCACCCAGTCCCACTTTAGCTGTGCTGACTTAACGCCTACATCCTTTATTTGAGTTTTGGAGCGCAGCATGGTGTTCCGAATGCGGTCTATGCGGCGTACGCCGAGGATGATACGCTCCATCGCTCGTTGGCAAACCTTAAGCTTGGACTTTTGATCTTCGGTAAGTGACCAGGTCGGTGCACCGTAAGTAAGTATGGGCAGAATATACATATCGAGAAGTTTTCGTTTCAGGTTAATGGGAAGGTTGCCCTTCATCAAGTTCTTCATGGACCAGAAGCTCTTCCAGGCGTTATCGATACGGCGATCGATTTCTCTATCCTACCTGTTTTCGAAGGATGCTATCTGGCCTAGGTATAGATATTCCTCGACATAGTCTATAATCTGCCCATCTACCTCAATCAGATAAGTATATATTTTTTAATAAATATTTTTTTTCCGCTTAATGGCTTTTATCCCCAATGAACATGACAAGCATGACAACGGTTCTCTTATCGGGTAGATCACAAAAGCCGATTGAAGAAATGGGCTAGAATAAAATCATTTTAAAACACAATGCGACTAGCAAAATATTTCAATTTAATTTTTCCTTTTTTGCGCTCACCTTCACGCAAAACGTGGTCTTTTGGTTTTATGTCTATTAGGGATAAAGGCTTCATAATGTATCTGTATATTTATGTCAAACGCGGTGTCGAAGAACTTATGAAGAGGAGAAGAAAAAGCTGGAATAAATAAACAAAAATACTGAAAGTATGTGTGCGAAAAGTTTAACAAACAACCAATACAATTGAATTTAATTCAAAATATCTTTATTATCAAAGGCTATTTATAATATTCTCTTAATAATACTACAAAATGGGTGGGGTATTTTGTTTTGCAAAAATGTTGACGACAGACCGTTACTTACAGCTAAATCTAGTGCCGCTAAAACTGCACTGCAGCATTTTCTCCAAAGGAGTCAACTGACAAACTAACAACTTAAAGACCTGGAACACAGCCTGATCGATCATCCCTCTTTAGGAATGCAGTTATTTTACGGAAGTGATAATGTTCTCGGTTGGTAATCACACATCCATTAGAAGTTGTCATACTGTTTTGAAGTTTTACTATGGCATTCCACCGAGCGTTTATTACACGTGCGATATTGATATTTACTCAGCAAATACTTTAAAACATTGTTTAGGAAGCGCAGGCGCATGTCTGTGCATTTAATAAAGGAAACTATAAAACGAGGTGTCACTCATGTCGTTAGTAATTTATTTATAATAAAATTCAAATTTACATATTATTTAATACGGTAAATTAAATGTTCAGCAAAGTATGTAATGTCCTAGGCCTAACGTAAATGATTTATAGTACCTACGAATACGTACAAATAAGTTTGGAAAATCCAAAAGTGCACGCCTCATAGCGGTCACTCAATTTTCACAAAAAAAAACAGAACTTGAATATTGCATATTTATCGGTGTATTATGAACAAAATAAAAAATTTACTTTTAAATCTTCGCGCCATTGCCCACACAGAAAAGAAAGGTACTGCGCATGTATTTGTCAACGAACCTTATTTACATAGATTTAGATATACCAACGATAGGTGGATTTCAGTTTATTGCTAATAATAATTAAGCTACTTTTAATTAGACCGTGATTTTCGAAAGGACTTAGTTTTAGATAATACTTAAGCGTATGAAAAAAAGAAAGGTTCGATTTGTTAAGTTTTTCGGGCGTTATCGTGACCACGCCAGTTTCCATACATACAGACACACGGACGTCCACGAAATAATTTTCTTAAACACTTGTTTTATTATTTTAAAGAACAAAATGTCCTTTAAAAATATCATGACTGTTGAAACTAGTGTTTTTTCTTGACATTTGTGTGTAAATATTATTCTACAAGTACGATAAGAAATAAATACCGACGTTTTTAGTTCGAAAAATCACTTGATTTTTGTAAGGCGAGAGAAGAGCACTACCTCAACGCTCCGCTTATGAGGCGTGCAAAATACCATAGTATAATAAAACAAGGTATTCTTTCCCCGCGGTAGCACAAGACACAAGACTACGTCACGAATGTCAAGAAAAGTGTTACCACTGATTGTTCTTTTCATTCTCAATTAGTTAATGCAAATAAAATAAAATATTAACTAACTTATCGCTTCTTTTACATTTATTCGTCTTTCATATTTAATAAAACAAACAAAATCACAACATGCTTTATTCAAATTTCTTTTTACTTCTTTTCTTACTTGCCAGTTACACATTCGTACTCATCATACCAATAACATTGAACAAAAAATGTCACCTATGTTTTTATAATAATAATTACGATTAAACTACATTGAATTAGACCGTGATCTTCGAAAGGACTTAGTTTTGGATAATACTGAAGCGTATAAAAAAAAATGGACTTGATCAGATAAGTTTTTCGGGAGTTATCGTGACCACGCCAGTTTCCATACATACCGACACACGGACGTCCACAAAATGATTTTATTAAACATTGTTTTTATTTATTTAAAAGACAAAATGTCTTTTAAAAATGTTATAAGTGTTGAAACTAGTGTTTTTCCTTGACATTTATGTGTAAATATTATTGTACAAGTGCGATAGAAAATAAATAGAGACACATTTAGTTAAAAAAATCACTTGATTTTTGTAAGGCGAGAGTAGAGCACTACCTCATGCGCTTCGCTTATGAGGCGTGCAATAACTAGGTTAGGTACTAATAGTTTGTATTATACAAATAATCATAAATATTCTGTATTGTGCATGTACTTTATTATTTATTTTATAACTACTTGTTTTCAATGAGTTAACGCCTTGAAGTACTCAAAGTCTACGTTGGACATGTTACATAAGGTTGTTTTAAAGGAGCTGACAAGACAACGGAAGCTTAGGACATTACCTACTTTTTCTCGAATCGTTTTGATGTATTTTTATACTCTTACTAGTGGCCCGCCCCGGCTTCGCACGGGTATGTATTATACATATAAACCTTTCTCATGAATCACTTTATCTATTAAAAAAAACCGCATCAAAATCCGTTGCGTAGTTTTAAAGATCTAAGCATACATAGGGACAGGCAGCGGGAAGCGACTTTGTTTTATACTATGTAGTGATAGATTCGGTCTGGATACTGCTAGAAAGTCCAAATTCTCAGGACATAATGTTATTCTCTAATTTATTCATCAGGCGTTAATATTTTTCAATAGGCCCTTGAGTAAAAAAATGGCCAAACCACACATTTTGACAAAGGTGTAGGATTTGTAAAGATTTTAAGACTATAATTCACTCAGAATGAACGCTATGATAAGAGTTAGTGTAGAGTTAGTAGCTTGGCACTCTATGACATCTGATAACTTTTTTACAGTGCAAGCAATATGTCTCTCTTGTATTATACTCGTCTTGGCATTATTTTACATGATAATGTTTTTGAAGGGATTCTAGTTATTGATTGTGTATACAACCTTCGAGGTAGAGTCCTACATTCATTGCAATCTATACACAGATCTGTATATTTTATGAAACATTAACAATCCTTCAAATTGCATTCAAAGCAATATTATTACGGTATAATTATTGTAATATTAATAAGTTACCAACCCACACGCCGCGGGGACTTTGAAGTTTAACATAATACCTACTTATGCCAAGTCAGTCTATTTCGTTTAACAAGTACTAGCCATAAGTACCTCCCACGTCGATTTACAGGATTTAATTAAATTGTGGACCTAGATGATGCACTATTACAAGAAGAATAAAAGTTATAGTTATAAAGTTGATTTAAGAATTGCTGCATTTATCTATTTATTTATATGTATAGTATATGTAGCGTATATAATAATAAAATAAAATAAAATAAGTTTATTAGGTAACTATTTAAATTACAAGCTTTTGTTGCTGGAGCCTCCTTTTAAGCAAAAAGTATGCTTGTGTCAGGAGAATTGTATAATATATATATATATGTATGTATGTAGGTATATGTATAGCAAGTATATATATATATTATATATATTTATGTAACAATGTACATTGTGTATTTTATGTATACTACACTTTATCTTGCAACAAACATTTAGACTTTCTGTATAACCCAAAGGTTGACTGGTAAACAACGCTTTTAGCGTTAAGTTCGCCTATTGTTCTGTACAATTTGTATTTGGTGGTCAATAAAGATTAAATAAATAAATAAGTAAAAAGATTTAACCGAGCGAGCGAAGCGTAACAGTTTCGAGATTAGCCAAAAGTGCTTTTGTCCGTCTGTCTGTTCTCGCCTGGTCTCATTTTTCCAAATTTGATGAAAATTGGCACACATTTCTTGATTTATTCAAATTTTTTGTCGATCGATATTTTTGATTGGAGCAGTAATAAGGCGTTGTCCTTGGAATCCTTCTAAGTCGGTGTCGGCTAGCAACATGATACTATTTTTTTTTCATCATATCTTGCAATGCAGCCGTGTGGTTCCCGGCAGAGTAGAATAGGACCACTCCAAGTCTTCCTGTGGATGTCGTAGAAGGCGACTTAGGAAACACAAGCTAAACAAAACATGAATGAGACCTCTCCAACCCGTCTGGCCAACGTGGAGAGTATAAGCCAAATCCTCTGACTGCTCTGGCTAATATATGGCTCTGGTAGTACAGAGAGGGTCGTGCTCCTGCAGTGGCGACTAACAAAGACCTGATGATGAAGATCTTGCTATGCGTGACGTTTGTGGTTTGTGACCCCAACCCTATCTTTTTTGTAAAGAGTGCAAGAATAAAACAAGAAAACACATGAGTAGTAATGGAAAAAAGCATGGAAACAGAAGACATATATCTTAGATGAACGGAATGGCTGCCTTAAAAGTAACTCGATGCTATCTTCTCATTTAAATGGCCGTATGCGGAAAGCCATAAAGTGCAAATATGCAGTTCGCTAGTACGGACACGTTGCATATAGGACGCGGAGTTACTTCAAAATAAAGAGAGTACAGAGCAACGGTTTCGCTAGAATAGGATCGCTACATCTTTTTTTTTTTCATTTATTTATATCCAAAAATGTGGATGTCGTAAGAGGCGACTAAAGAACTAAGCAAACATCTCTTGTTACAACAGTCAACCGAAAACATGCTAATATGAGAATATTTGGCCACAAAACATATACGGCGACAGCTGACGCGCTAAAGCGTATAAAGAGGGTCACACAAATTGCAAAAAAAAAAATTAGAAAACAATAAATGGCTCCTCTGCCTGTATTAACTAGTGGTACAATACAAATATGCTCCCATGCTAGTCTTGTAACAAACAAAAAATATTTTGATATCAGTAGCGACATCTACACTAGCGTCTTCCAAACAAGGTACAGTATCGGCTTGAAATTGACACGAGATGTCGCTAGTCGTCATTCATTCCTTTTAATTAAATAAGCATAAATAAAATATAAACAGACTTAAATAAATGTGAAACAATATATCTAAAGCTATAAATAACAAATTACCAAAATACATAAATATAAATTTTAAACTTAATATGTTTCATAAACTCATTCGATTTTTGTAAGTCAAAAACCTTTCATCTAAGTCCGTAAAGAAAGAGTAGATAGAAAAATAAACAGGCTTTTGACAACCATCTTTGGAGTGACATCGTCCGTCTTAAGCGTCTTGATTGAGATACACATACAACTTGTACTTGTACTTAAATTTAATTAAACAAAATCCAGACTGGACGATAAAAATGAAGAAAAAAAGGAAGATGTCATAAATAAATTTAATAGACCGATATAAATCGTAAGTAAAAACCATGACACGAGTTGTCACATTGTCAATACAATGTAAAATTAAAATCCAAAATAATCAATAAACACATCTTTTGTTTTAGGGTTCTAAGATATAATTTAAATAATTTAATAAAATATTAAAAAGTGAGCGCAGTTAGTTTTTCGCATATGTAAAGGAACAGACTGCATATCCCACATCACTGATGGCTGACCTGATGGCATATCATCGAAAGGACCTTGGGAGACAACCTGGAAATCTAAGTACATCATTCGAAGGTCTACTTGTGTAAACTACTTATAATGTTACTAAATTAACAAGGACAATTTAAGTAAGTGAATCTTTATTTGCCTATGTAAAGAATTGTATTTTGACCAGTGTTTCTCAAGAAATCTATCACCAAGCAAGTGGTGAATCTGTCCCATTATGGTATGCATATATAATTAATAAAACACATCTGTTGCTCACAAATTGTAGTTTAACTGAGCAACCAACACACGCCACCTCACTCCCTGAATTGGTCTCATGTCTTTACTAGGTAGTAAGCCGGTGGTGACTTCTTGTAAATAATCACAAGTAAGAGGCCACAGTCTGGGAGAAAAGAAAAAACTTAAAATGTTCTAGCTGCTTCTATTTCCGCGCAGGTCTTAAAAGCTAAGTAAATCATCATCATTTCAGCCGCATAACGTCCACTGCTGGACATAGGCCTCTCCCAGGGATTTCCAAAATGACCGATCTAGAGCGGCCTGTGTCCAGCGCTTTCCAGCAACCTTAGTCAGATCGTCTGAACACCTTGTGGGTGGGTGTCCAACGCTTCGCTTGCCCAGTACGTGGTCGCCATTCGAGAACCTTTCTGCCCCATCGGCCATCGGTTCGTCACGCTATGTGTCCCGTCCACTGCCACTTCAACGAGCTAATCGAGCTAAAAGTAAATCATGTTAATAGGCAATGCAGCAAGCAACCCATCATTTTTAAGATCCCTTTTCAACCTTTTCGCAACCTATCATGCTAAAAGTGGCCTTTGAGTCTTGCAGCCCTGGGCTCTGTCTGCTTAGAGCTGCAAGAGCCAAAATGCTCTGCCTGTCCCATTGGCAATAAAGAAATGACGGTGTGACCGTGTGACCAAGAGAATACCTACTTGTGTAACGATGCTGCATGCATTATGTTCAAACCTCCTTTCTTCATCTCATCCCGTTCGTTTTTCATTCTTCATGTCATTTCAAATTCCCTATCATTCCATTTTCAAATCATTGACTGATCCCTTTTCACTCATTCCACCATCGCCTCTTAAGCTGATGGCTTACTTCTCTCTAACTGTTGTTCCTTATTAAATATTACTCTTTTATACTTTTATGTAACAGTCAGTATCAGATAATAAATAGTATATAATCTGTGTTGTTGTCGAGTCTCTATTTCTACCTCTTCTACTATCTTCTATGTGGGAACTCGCCTAGAGCGTCGGGACAGGTCGGTCCCACATTTGTATCTCTTTTTGTTAACGGCTGATAAAACAAGTGGACTTTCAAAACAGATTCTTATAAAGATGCATTCATTATCTAAAAACATAAACGAGAATGTGCGTAATTCGTTGAATAATATCTTTTGTAAAAAAATTCTATGATGATACTGTCATAAGTTTATGCAATTAATTCCAAATTATTTCCCAACTCGTTTACATAGAAGTCCTTACCGAGCGTATTCTGTTTAATATTTAATGAGTAGGATTTCATATCCATAATGCTAAAATTGCGTTTGTAAAGCCTCCCGCATTACAGATCTAAAAGCAGGGTAGCATTTAATCTATCAAACTGCCTGTTCAATCGTTTTAAGGCTACCGCAGCTCAGAAGTACTGGGGTTCTCAATACTGGAAGGGTTTCCATAAACATGTATTGTATATTCAAATGTTAGCTACTGTTAAGTTAGGTACCTACTTCTGTACCGCCCTAATTTTCGCGGCCTTGTACGGTACTACCGTTGCAGCCGTCGAGTTTCTTGTAAGCTTGTTTTGCACTTCGTTTTGTTTGGTTAAGTATGAAAGAGAAAAAGACATTGCGATTAGGTATTAAATTGTAAGAAAGCTTCTAGATAGGTCAATTGCCAATGACCATGCAAGCAACGCCGCGCGCCGCGAGTAACATCTAGTGAATAATATTTTAGTGCATTGATTTTTAGTGGATACATGACACGTATAGTTAATATATTCATGATAATATTCATAATTTTTAACCGACTTCAGAAAAGGAGGAGGTTATCAATTCGACTGTATGCTTTTTTATTTTTATTTTTTATGTGTGTTTGTTACTCGATATCTTCGCCAATTGTGGACCGATTTTGATAATTCATTTTTTATTTGAGAGCCTTTACTACCAAGTTGGTCCTATTTTAATTTGGTGAAGATATGATTAAGAACTTTGGAGATATGGAAGAAACTCCTAAAAAAAATGTAAGTTGGTTTTTTTTGTTAAAAATTTAATTATATTCCACTTGTGGTTACCCATACAAATGCAGACCTCGCCCAGTGTCACTTAATTTGCGAAAGCGCTAAGAATGCGTACTTCCACCAAGCAACCGAGCTCCTCAACAATTAACTTTTAATGATACTTACAAATATTTATTTACAATTATTTACTTCCAATTTTTAAAGTTAGGTATATACCAGCTTGATGGTTTTATTGATAAAATTACTGGAAGTAAATTTTGAAATTTCTCAAAACCTGTCCTTATCAATATGTGTCTGTCATCAATTCACTTAAACCAGGACTGTGTCGCTCCCCGTTTAGGTATCGAAAATGTACCTACATTATTACTATGCGCGCAGGCGGCCCCTCCGGGTGGTAAATTCAGTTATATGAATCGTTTGTCTATAGTAATAAAAATGAAATTGACTTGCAATGGATGTCTAGGTATCTATACGAAAAGGTGCTGAGTTCTGACGTGAGCTAAATTAAACCATATCGCTAGCCACAATGAGTAGATATTTCTTTGAACTTCTTTGCTGAGTGAGACTTCTGTACGTTAGTATTATTTACTCTGTGCTTAAACTTATTAATTCATTAATCATATTTTTCTGAGAAGTATGACAGACGTCCCGTCCAGCATAAATGCACAATCATTTATATTCTCTATGCAGATTCCGATGTTAATAAATTGTTATAAGAAGGCGCTATCTACAACCATATATTGAATGATTCGAAAGCATCTATTTTCAAACCATGCAAGATGATAAGCTGCCAATATGTTGTTTCAAATGCAATCATCATCGTCAACTATAGGTCTTTTTTAGTCTCCACTGCAGGAGCAGAACGCTCTCTACTACCAGAGCCATACTTGGCTAGAGCAGCCAGAGTATTTGGCCTACACTCTCCATACTTGCCAGACGGGTTGGCGAGGTCTCATTGATGTTTATAAGCTTTGTTTAGCTTGTGTTACCTAAGTCGCCTTCTACGACATCCACAGAACCATGACAGAAGCAATCAGGGTGCCTAGAGACCTCCTAAGCCTCATGCAGGAGTTGGGCTGGTTCGAGAACTGAGGCCGGCGCCGGCTTCCCACGCAAAAGGGGTTCAGAAAATGCGGACCTAATTGCGGAAAACTGTCCTCGAGGGACGTAAAAAGCAAGAAAGAGCCCTAAAGTTTAGTCGAGTGGTTCCCGGCTGAGTAGAATAGGACCACTCCAAGTCTTCCCGTGGATGTCGTAGAAGGCAACTTAGGAAACATGCTAAGCAAAGCTAATAAAGATCAATGAGACCACTCCAAACCGACTGGCCAGTGTGGAATGTGTAAGCCAAATCCTCTTACTGCGCTGGCTAATTTATGGCTCTGGTATTAAAGAGAGGGTCTTGCTCCTGCAGTGGAGACTAAAACACTGATCACAAAAACCTGACGATGATGATATTAAGAAACCCTGAGCGATGAACGAAAAGCCTACTGGAATTAAGACCACGTACCTACACCAGATCTAGAGGATGGCTACCAATCAAAAGGGTCGACGATATCTGGAGACAAGTAGGCCCAAATTGAATGTCAAAAATCAGAGACCGCCAACGTTGGAGAAAAATGGAGGAGGCCTACATACACAAATGGATAAATTAGAGCTAAAATAATAATGATGTTATGAAACGACCAATAGGCGCTTTGGGTCAGTTATTAAATTGTACAATCAATATAATTAATAAGCCGGAAAGCGCAACCCGGGCTCCGAAGCAGCACAAGGTGTTGCTTGATAAGAAGAAGTATAAAATAATCAAAGATTTATAGACAGCATTTACCATGTAATGTTAATTTATCGTAAAAATAGAAGAACGAATGAAATAATACCTAAATCGATTTATGCTAATATTCGTTTAGTATTATTAACAATTAGTTTTTTGAGTCTATAAATCTGAACTTACACGGTGATATTTTTCAAAATGCCAATAAAATTTTATTCTTGTTTACAACCTCAGTTTAATTCGCAGTTCTAGTCCCGGTATTGTTTGTATCTAAACATTCAGGACATTCTCATTTGTACAAATGACAGGCTTATTAGCATTCTAACAACCCAACATGCCTTATTTAGGGCTTATTTATGACTTGTCCTATTTAAATCTTGGCCTGAATTATTTGTTTGTTGAACAGGTGGGTGAATTGCCCAAGCAAAAAACATACACGGCAATCCTGAGAAAGGTAGTTCAATGTGCTAGTTTATGGTTTTGTAATTTTTTTCTCAGTAAGGTAAGTACTTCTCTACCTTGGCAAAAAAAAACATTGAGAAATTGAATCTATTTCATTTTAAAAAAAATGTCAAAATGTCATTTTATCATCACGGTGACCTGTACTGAACCTAACTCCGCTCACAAAATATCTTCCCATGCAAATACATTCATTATTTGGATTAAAATCGATTTTAGTATTATTAAATTATATTATAGCCTATTAACAAAAACTATTATTGTTTGTTTATCTTCTTTCTAATACATTTGACAAGCAGTCAACTTTTGTCCGGAAAAAAGTTATCATTTCAGAGGACAGTAAGTTTTAATAGGATAATCCTGTCAACATTGCGTTGTTGCGCCCCCTTGCCTTTCCTCACTTCGGATCAGTCCGCCTCAAGCTCGCGACGTGCACGCACCGGTCGCAACGTCATTGTGGATTCCCGCCAAAAGTAAGTTTATCATTTCAGTGATATGGGGACAAAAATGGTTTTATTACGGTGGCCTTTATAACTCGTGCTAGATTCATTTAATTTATTTTAAAATTGTGTTTTAAATACGCCGTAAGTACTGTTTTCTTTGAGTAGTGTTGAAATTTAAATAATGATTATAATTCGAAGTCAAATGTAAAACTAACCTTTTCTTATCATCTCGGTGTTATCATTTCAGTGAATTCGGTGGACTGTAATACCGATATTAGTCCACGGTAATGAAATGTACCACCGAAATGATAAATCCATAAAAGCTTTAGAGATCCTTGCATCAAATATTGAATCATTTCATTCTTTATACAACGTGGAAGGAACATACCCGTAATAAATCGAACCACGGGCTATACTAGTTCACTGAAGTATAATGAAATTAAAATAACAGTCAAAAACAAAACAAAAAACTATACTTCCATACAAATCGCACAGGCGGCTGCACACTTTTGTATGGAAATGCCGAAATTTGTTTTTATTTTTTGGCTGTTATTATATTAATAATACTACTGTTATTATACTAATAATATATTAATAATACGAGTATTAAAATGATCTAGTATAAACCGTGGTTCGATTTATTACGGGTATGCCCCTTCCACGTTGTATACTTTATATTTATTTTTTAGGCACATCTTTTATGTGCGTGTGCGTATGGTTATTGTGAGGCCGGATAAGTTTCGATGATTTTGCTGATTTCACGTGTTTTTATATACTTTATTTTACAGTTAAATACTGAATTTTAATAATGTTCAATAGATATTAAAAATACTATTTCAAAACACGTAAACCAGCAACATCATGAAAATACGGCCTCATAAGAAATATGTGAGGAGTAAATGCATCGAGGGTGTGTGTTTCCGTACACGCGAGAGAGCTAGCTAGCATGTGTCTGTGCTCGTGGTATATCTGAAGGTATAGTATTTTAGAGAAACTATGTAAGTATAGGGTTTTTAAGTCTTTGGGCAAAAGCCAGTCTTTTTCTGTCACCAAATAATCTTCAACTATTTTAGTTTTCACACCTTTAAAAGACTTCAGGGTTTGTAAATTTAAAGTAAAGTAAATTTTGATGATATTTAATGTCCACTCCCGCACATGTTACATATAGAGCTAGAGTTTTATTTATTACTAAATATATGTAGATAGCATTGTTATAAAATAATCCCACCGAAATGACACATAAAAATCTCTTGTTAAAAATCACCCAGGCATGAACAAAATTTTTTGAATTTCTATCATGTCCGCTTTGATTTTAAAATTTTTACCGTTTTTTTTATTTACAGAAAGAATTTTCCCAGCGCGGTAATTTTTATAGCACGTTCAGTTTATTACATTCTAAGAAAAAATATGGTAAATTAAAAAAGAAGAAATAATACAGATTTCAATTTAAAATAAAATATTCAGAGAATTCCATGTTTCGAACATTACACAACATTTTGCTAATTGGTATTTACAAAATCATCATCATCATTTCAGCCGCATAACATCCACTGCTGGACATAGGCTTCTCCCAAGGATTTCCAAATTGGCCGATCTAGAGCGACCTGCATCCGCTTTCCAGCGACCTTGGCCAGTACGTGGTCGCCATTCGAGAACCTTTAAAAATATTTTTAAGTAAATTTGATTTGAACTCGAGTGGAAATACCACAAATGTGGTACACGATTTCGGGCCACATCATAAATAAGCTTGCCTACTTAGACAAGAACCTACATACTTCAGTACAGTTATTTCCATTGTATCTGCTATTCGCACTCAACTGGTACTTTGTCTTATGCATTGTAAGATTTGATTTCTGGACTTGTTTTGTACAGGAAGTAATCAATAAACTAATCAAGATAGGATACTTTTGTTTTATTTAGGACATACTAATTGCTCGAGACTTCCGTTGGTCACTAACTTTGTTGCATTATTCGTTACTAGTAATTTACTTAGATGGTTTATCTAGTATAGACAGGCTTGATTTCCAAGTAGAAGAATAAGTATAAACGATAAAATATAATTTAAGAACATGCTTACGTCATCTATATGAACAACTTTTACTAAGGGAATAATAAACTCCAACTCATTTATTTTGTGTTTATTATCACAGGTCACAGCAGGTATAAATTAAGATCTTAAAAATCTATACAAGTGCAACCTGAGAGTCGCCATTCAGGCATACAAATTTCAAAAAAGTCCTATATTTATCTTATATTGAATTTAGATTTTATGACACATTCAATCAGTCTCAAAATATGAGTATTACATACTACCTATCTTATCATAGTTTTAGTCAATAAATAAATCAAAATTAATTAATATAGTTACAATGCACATATTAATAAAATAAGTTATACTAAAAATTCCTTTTCAGCAAGATACTCAAACAATAATTTTTAATTTTTTTTATTATCACTGCAGCATATTATATTCTTCGGAAGTTTATAATATACATATTATCGGAGACATAACAAAATAACGTTGCCGTATAGACCAGTCTTCACATTTTTTATGGTTTCACTTAAGGCCGTACCTAATTTCTCCGGGGTCAGGTGCTGCCCCCATTCAAAATAAATCATTTCAAAGAAAACGGAGACATCATTTAAAATTTTGCTACTACCAAGCCCTAGATAACCCTTCAAAGTATTTTATTAACTACTGTTTACAGTTTAAAGTGAGAATGTGAAGCTTTACTACGCACACTTGCGAAAAACGGCCACTTTTGACAAATGTGCGTAGTTAAGCTTAACGTTCTCACTTTAAACTGTAAACAAAATTAAGGTACGGCCTTAAGTAAGGACGTCGTCGGTTACTAGTCACATTTGGAAATAGGTCGGGATTGCGTCTTATGCGTAATGTCTAATAATTCCAAACTAGCTCAAAATATTTCGCTGCTCCATAGTAAATTATATACCTACCGCGTATAATGGAGCAGCAATTTTTTTTTCGATATTTCGCAAATATTCCCTCAGTAAAAGTTGTTCGTATAGATAACGAAAGCATGTTCTTAAATTATCTGCTTCATCTAAGCGCGTTCCCGGTTGCATCCTCAGCTGTGCTGCTTCAGATCCCGGGTCGCGCTTTCCCACTTTTTCTTCTCCAAATATAACATGCATGTCAATGGTCACCCAAGGATTTCAAAGACCTTGCAATATAGAGAAGTAAAAGCCGGAACAGTTCAAATGATTTGGCTATAATTTTACGACCGGCCGCCTGCCTAACGTCAACCCTTTTTGGGAATGTTTTTGTGCGAAAAGTTTTACAACCGGCCGCCGCTCGACGTTAACCCTCCTTGGGAATGCAATTGTAGCACGAGATGTTTGTGCTTAGTCCTTTAGTCGCCTCTTACGACATCCACAGGAAGAGATGGAGTAGTCCTATTCTAACCCGGAACTACACGGGTAACATACATGTTCTTAAGGTGAAGATATAGGCAAATAGCCTTGAAGTGGCGCCCACATTTGAAATAAATTGTTAACTCGTAAATATTGAGATAATTTCCATTTTGCTCTTCGTCATGCACTAGATAGCCCTTTAAAATATTTTATGAACCACCGTTGAAAGTATTTACATTAGTCCGTCTAGCTTTAAAACTTGCCTCCGCCAAAAGTGGCCACGCCAAGTTTTAAAGCCAGACGGATCACCAATAATAGTTTCAATGGCAGTTCATGAAATAATTTAAAGGGCTATCTAGTGCATGACGAAGAGCAATATGGAAATTATCACCATATTTACGAGTTAACAATTTATTTCACACTTCAAGGTCATTTGCTTATATCTTCACCTTAAATTATAAAGTCAGTAAGCAAACATATTGTATATTCACTATCACGTATATCTTCATTCCTAATGGGGCAGACAGAGCATTTTGTGTCTTGCGGCTCTAAGCAGACAGAGCCCAGGGCCACAAGTATCAAAGGCCACATTTAGCTTAATGGAGAAAGTGAAAAAAGGAATTCAAATAGTCATTTGCTAGCCGCATCGCCTTTTAATGACTTACATTTTCGCCACCTCGATCGGCTCTTTAGATATGCGCGGGAAATAAATCAGCTGGTACATTCTAAGTAATTTTCTTTTCTCCCAGACCACTACGGAAGAGATAATATAAAAATAAAGTTTAAAATGAGAACGTTAAGCTTTACTACGCACATTTGCCAAAAGTGGCCTTTTTTAGCAAATGTGCGTAGTAAAGCTTAACGTTCTCACTTTAAACTGTAAACAGTAGTTAATAAAATACCTTGAAGGGTGTTATCTAGGACTTGGTAGTAGCAAAATTTTAAATAATGTCTCCGTTTTCTTTGAAATGATTTATTTTGAATGGGGACAGCACTGCGCCCCGGAAAATTTAGGTACGGCCTTAACAGTAAGAAATTCAACCCAATCAAAAAATAAATGTTATTCCTTAGCGGCACGAAGATGGCGGAAACGCCACATTTACCATGTAATTGTACGTACATAAAGCAACAGTGTTGCACAAAACTGCAGATTTGAATCAGAATACGGACTGTCAAGTGTGGGCAGCTGCTCGGTAATCTGGACCTTTATTTGCCAACGAAGGGCACGGTATCAGTAGCAGAGATCGGAACATCTAGCTCGTTTACGCTAATAAAGTAGCTAAGCGCTTAGTCATCATCATAATCTTGTCGGTTACTTCCATTAAGGCGAAATGGGTGCAGCGACAGAATAGGCATGACGGCTGGAAAAATATTTCTGTCTTAACGCATTGGTTAGATAATTAAAAAAAATTGTACACGTATTTTTTCTCTAAGAAACAATAAACGGGCAAGTGTGAGTCGGACTCGTATATGAAGGGTTCCGTACCTCCGTACAATGTTTTAAAACGCTAAAAAACACGTTTTTTGTATGACGACGCCCTTTAATTTTTTTTTTTAATTTTAGTATTTTTTGTTATAACGGTTATAGTAATACATAATCTGTGAAAATTTCAAGTATCTAGTTAATGCCATTATAAAGATCTAGTTAAAAACGCTGAATAAACACGTTTTTTGTATGGCGACCACCTTTAATTTTTAACTTTTTTTTATTTTCAGTATTTGTTGTTATAGCGGCCACAGTAATACATAATCGATGAAAATTTCAAGTGTCTAGCTATTACGGTTCAAGAGATAGAGCCCTGTGACAGACGGACAGACAGACGGACAGACGGACAGGCGGACATATGGACAGACGGACAGCCAGAGGAGTCTCAGTAATAGGGTCCCGTTTGCACCCTTTGGGTACGGAACCCTAAAAGTTGACGAAGACACAGCACATTTAAATTTCGCATGACGTCACGGCTAAGTACGATTTTTACAAAGCACTACGTCATTTACCCCCACTCTGGAACTTAGATGCTCTATATCTTAGCATTTTGATAAAACTGAAAAATATAGGTCCATTATTTTTAGATAATTTTTTTTTTATTATTTATTTAATACCTACTCTTTATTGTTCTAAAGTAAAACATACTTTTAACAAATGGCGGACTTAATGCTAAGAGCATTTTCTCCCAGTCAACCATAAGGATAAACAGAAAAGTAATTATATCTATATGATAATCTATATGACGGACTAATTAGAATACTTCTTTTCTGACCCTGTCGTCACCGCTATTACTAAGGAGGTGACTGTTTCGCCGAAAAATAAATGCGATATAAATTAAATTTTATTTTATAAGATAAAAAAAACTACTGTTATATAAAAAAAGTACTTCCAGAAGACACTTTTCAGAATTTAATAACAGGTAGCTTTTAGCTTTAACTGTGTGATTCCCCGCAGAGTAGAATAGGACCACTCCAAGTCTTCCCCTGGATATCGTAGAAGGCGACTTAGGAAACACAAGCTAAACGCAAAACGCGTCAAAAATCTGTCTTTGGCAGCATTTCGCCTTTAACTTCCATTGTTCTCTTGTTTGGTTTTTCGTGTCTGCAAGCGGCCGTCACTGGTGTCGAATTTTTCAGGCTACTTAAAGGCATCTAGCGTAGTTAAATGATTGCTATACGATGATGACAGCCGGGACCAACGTCTTAACGTAGGTACGTTAAGACGTTGGTCCCGGAGTTGTCGGGCTATTTTCGTGCGGAAGGTTCCGCACGAGAATAGCCCGACAGACGGACATCCAGACATTCTTCTTCTTTAACTTAAGAGCTTGCTCTTTTCGGTGGAGTTAACTCAGTAATAATTATTTACCTACACAAAGACGAAAATCTATCACTACAGGTACATAACCATGTCTTTAGTCCTAAGGGGGTAGACAGAGCCTGGGGTCGCAAGACTCAAAAGCCACTCTTAGCGTGATGGTGGGCGCGAAGGTGGAAAAAAGAATCAAAATAGTATACGTACGAAGAAAGCATTTTGCCCAAGCTGAAACAAAGACGCTTCGCGCTTGCTCGATCAATAATAAATATATAAACAAGGTGGATATACGTTAACTAAGTTTATTTCAACACAACTTTAGTTACCGTAACTGATCTATTGTCAACTTTAATCAACTCGTGTCACATTCATACTATTGCCATTCAAAATAATTCTACACTATGAATTTTGCTCCAAATAGAATGTTGTGACTTTAGACAACCAGGTTTTAAGTCCACTCTAGCCGCAAGTTGCGTTTTACTCCCACGTGCTAGAAAAAAATACTTTCTGGCTAAGGGCAAAAAGCCTCAGATCACATATTTATCATACTAGCCACTAGGTTAGCTGGTTACTATAATGTAAGACATTTTTCTTTCAACCGTACGAAAATCTATCATAATAGGTAATTTATCTTCTCGTAGTGAAAGTATGGCATGAGTAGTGCCAATGTGCTACTTCATTAGGTATTAAGAAAAGATCCACATTTGGACCTTTTAAATCTTTGAGTATCTGTCCAACTGGTATTATTTCGTTATTCATTTTATCTACGTTGCCATATCTGATTGAAATTGCTTCAACATACTATATCATCACCATATCAAACTATTATTGTGCAAAGAAGCTCAATTCATCAGCTCCTATTATTTTATAGCTAAGCGATCAGTGACCAAATAATATTTAAAGTTATAAACTCTCATAAAATAAAACGTGCCAAGTGCGAGTTAAACTCGCGTGGAGAGGGTTCCGTACAATCGATTGAAATCTTCAAACAAGCAATGAACTATATTTTGCATTTTTTTCAAAATTTTAGGCTCAGTAGTTTCGAAGATCAGGGGGGAGGGGGGATGGTCAATTTTCGTCTTCTTTCATGAATAAAATCGAAACTATTTATTTTATAATTATAACAAAAATATATTTGAGATCCTCATAACGAGCCCTTTCATTTGATATATGACACAGTAAGGTTTGAAAACTTTTTTTTTTTTAATTTCTAATTTATCCCCCGAAAATGACTGCAAAGTAAATGAATATTTAAAAAAAATATTTATTTACTTTGCACATATGTATTTGGGTCATATAATTACACCATCCTACCAAATTTCACCTGATTCGGTCCAGTAGATTCGGAGCTAATTGGCTGTGACAGACGGACGGACAGACAGACGCACGAGTGATCCTATAAGGGTTCCGTTTTTTCATTTTTTGTACGGAACCCTAAAAATTACAATCGACTTGAAATGAACTTAAAAGCTACTATGTGAGCCAGTATTGGCAGGAAGGAAGCCGTTTTAATTTCTTGCAAAACAATTATACCATAGGTACGAGTACCTACTTTCTATTCGTCATATAAGTATTTGAATCATAAAGTCTACCAAGAAATGACTACAATCAAAAGTATACGACATCAAAAGTTGTGTGCAAGTGCAAAAAAAAATTATAGTTGCAATTCTGGCTGAATCACATTTAAAAAATCTTGGTATGTGCAAATGCTTTTTGTATAACAAAAAAGAACTTCAATGTGTGTCACGTACGGTCAATTCTATACTAACAATGCACCTAAATTTTATATCCCATAGTTAAACTTCCTTTGGTGTTAGCTCCATCAATGTAATCTGATTTATTTACTTTATTCTATTCTTATATTAAATTTTTCATAATATGGTTAGATAATTTGTGTCAAACGTAAAAACTAGATTGATTTCCTTGCAGGATTTTAACTTTGAGGCATCTATTTGGCGCTGATCTCTCTGCCTATAAGGGATGAGTGGACACAAACCCACGTTTAAATTTTAATGAGCCATCAGCATCGGCTGGTGAATCATCGAAATGTATTCATACAATTTCATTGTCATCGGTATGAGTATTGCAAAGTAATTCTGTATCGCGATTCTCATCGTTAGCATTTAAAATCTTAAAAAGTAGGAATTTATTAACATTATATTTCGTTTAAATCTCCATTTTTGTATTTAATTTTTTAAACCTCCTATCACTGGTAGGACTCTCCATTGATTCAGAACACAAGAACTACTACAAACGAAACAATTTATCTGTACACACGTCGATGTGTGAGTTTTATACTTAGGGTCGCACCGCAGAATTATTTTAATACTTACCTACTAACGAGTTCGACATATTTACGATTATATTTTTCCATACCGGAAGATTTGCGAACACTATGACGTAAAAAATATTCTGTTTTATATGTATTAAATGTTACAGAAAAGTCGGAAACAGCTACGTAATATCACTTTACAAATATTTTTCATTGTGTCCATTGTCCATTTCACCTATAGTTCACTTTACTGATTATTATTGAGTCATTTATATTGTAACGCACTAATTTCACTAATTCACTATTGTAATATAGTAATTTGCATATTCGGCGCAAAACGGTAATATAATAACGGTAATTATATGAATAAATTCAATAAAAATAAACAAATGTTTATCACGCTTACACTTAGCATGTCAAGTTGTCATTGTCAACAATGGCATTTAGCACTAAAACCCGCGGAAATCCAGTTGGCATTTGCGTGTATGTTATTACCTGTGAGCGAGGAGCCTATGTAACATTACCGGATTGCTTATTAGCAATCCGGTAATGTTACAATCTCGCTCTTGTGTATCTCCCGCCAATGCGAGAGAGCGAGAAGGGTATATATATCAAGATGGTTGCTGGGTAATAACGTGAAATTATATTGTTGCTTTGCTTACCTGTTTTCATCATTTGGAAATGTATGAAATATACGTTCTTTAGAGTATTGGGTGGATAAACAATTATTATACGCGCACCTTCTCACCATGATGGTTACTATTGGTTGACAGTTCTCAAGACAACACACGTCGCGTATTGCGTGCGGCTAGTAATTAAACCCTGGTTTGGAGCCGTCAAAGCTCACAAAGTGCGGGGGAGAGGTGCGGGGACGCCAATTTGCGGGAGACGCTGTGAGATACCATTCTGTTTGACTCTTATGTATTCTGTGCTCCTATCTTAGCTATGTTTACGAGCTTTTATTTATCTGTTTTTAGGTCAAATCTTGCAAGCAAAAAGCCATTTCCCGGTTGATAGAGATGAAATTTTGTATGCTAATGTTAATCAGATGATAATGCAATATTATTATAACAAGCAGCCGATCTGATGATGGAACTATAGGAGCTATGGGAACCCCATCGAGTTTGGGTTTATCACATTTGGCTTGATAAGTAGGTACTTAGGTCTCACAATCTTCTTTTTGTCGAGTCGAAATGGTTTCCCTGTAGCTTCAATTTCAAATCATCTTTGACCAGTATGTGGCCACGGCGATCTCACAATAAAAGCTTTTATGAAAAAATATACTTTTCGAAAATCTTATTCATCTTTTTTATTTTAGTTTTTTTGTCTGGATTTATGCTAAAATTGAGTCGTTTGTTGTGTGTTTAATATCGACTAATTTTTGCAAAATTAATCTTCGTCAGTACGTCCACGTGTACCTGCTTAGTTACAATATTAATACACATTCGCACTATAAGTACATGTACTTATTCCAAATATAAGTTGCGTAAATCAGGTCACATCAGTAGACCACGAATTGGTCGGACGGTTAAAGGGGAAGGTAATTGGTTAAAGGAAAGTAAGAATAACATTAAGGCGAAGATATAGGCAAATGGCCTTGAAGTGTGAAATAAATTGTTAACTCGTAAATATGGTGATAATTTCCATATTGCTCTTCGTCATGCACTAGATAGCCCTTTAAATTATTTTATGAACTGCCGTTGAAACTATTATTGGTGATCCGTCTAGCTTTAAAACTTGCCGTGGCCAATTTTGGCGGAGGCAAGTTTTAAAGCTAGACGGACTAATGTAAATACTTTCAACGGTGGTTCATAAAATAATTTAAAGGGCTATCTAGTGTATGACGAAGAGCAATATGGAAATTATCTCCATATTTACGAGTAAACAATTTATTTCAAATGAGGGCGCCACTTCAAGGCCATTTGCCTATATCTCCACCTTAAGGAAACATTGTGATGTGTGAAACTAGAGAGAGAAAGATATTGCTATTGGCTGCTCTAATTTCACGAATTTTCATCACCACTTCGCAGTCCTCAGCATCATTAGTTGTGAGACTGATTTGCCTTTCATGATCTATTAAAAAAAACTGCTTTAAAATAGATTATATAGACCAGTTATCTCAAACATTAGCCCTTGTTCTATTATTTAATTTTGTCATACGTATTTAATTTTTAAACAATGAAATCTGGTTACTTACCGATGGAAAGTTATTTCTTTACACTTTGCTGTGTTTTTTGAATTATTATTCTTACTATATTGTAATATTTATTATGTTTATATGTTTTTTGCTTTTAAACTGTTAAAAGTATTAGGCGTATAAGAGCAAGCGACTAAGTGAAGTTTATGGAGAAAGCTACAATTGAACAGGAAAAAACAGTGATATGTGGTGTCTTCCCTAGTCTTACATAATAGCTCTTTGTGCTACATAAATCAATTTCAAAACAAAACAACTGCACAATCTTCTAACCTTGACATTGAAATCTCCACAATTATAATTGCATGTGCAGTAGTATCATGCTTCAAGAATGCATCAACAAGTAGAGCTAGTGGGCAGATGGCCATTCTTGGCTGGAGTAATTGATTGTATTAACAAGCGTCATGCCCTTTGTTTAAATTAAACTGCAACAAAAACAACAACTAATCGAGATAAGGCTTCTATCAAAAACAACTACATATCATAGCGACTCACCGAAACCCAGATAAACCCTGCGAGGTTTTGAATAAATTATTTAAAAAAAAAACTAGATAACGCGTCAAAATCAACTTCTTGAATAAATAAATCTGTCTTCTTGAATATCAAATAACATTCACTGCAAAGTCAACCTTATTACACTATGTATAAAGTGTTTTTCTCCTTGCCTAAACTAAATAAAATAAGAGCTCATTCACCATGCACCGCCGTGAGTGCGCTCTTATTCGTCGTGTCGTATTTATTGCGCCGACCGCTCTAAATATGTATTTTTGATCGAAGAGATAAGGTGAAAACATTTTATAGGAGTATGAAACCGATATTACCTGTTAAATGTAAATGGATTTTTATCGACATCTTAAAATCCTACTGTTTTGCTTTCAAGCAAAATGATTAGGCTTGGCGTAAGGCCCAAAATAATACTATCCCATCTCTTCCTATGTTGTAAGGCGACAAAAGGACTAAGCACAAACATCTCGTGCCACAACTGCATTCTTAAGGAGAAATGATGTCAGGCGACGGCCGTTTGTAAAATTTTTGGCCCAAAAAAATACAACTATATTTGAAGAATAAAAAGCGCTTCCCGGGCTCCGAAGCCGCATAGCTGAGGATGCAACCTGGAATGCGCTAAGATAAAGAAGATACCTTTTTACCCGACTACGAAGTCAAAAGGAGGATTGTGTTTCGTCGCTATGTATGTAATTATGTATGGATGTTCATCTGTTCCCTTGTATCTTCCATGATATCCATGCTATATTGACAAATGAGGTATCGTCGAAGAGCTTTGGCAATCAGCTGGTTATAAGGCTATGTGAGGTCACTCTAAATTCATTATGGCGCCCTCTATAGGCCCTAAAGTAATGACTTTAAAATAAAATAAACTAAATCATACCGTGTTGGATATCAAATGAAAGGGTTTCATTACACATTTACATTTCACGTCACATTTTAAAAATAAAATCATCTGTAATAAAAGAAATAAAAAAAAATATTTCTCCCTCCTGAGCTTGAATTGACTGGATAAAAGTACTTTTTGGTAAAAAAAAAGCCATTGTTGAATTTTAGTTTCTTAAACTATATCTTGATACCATACAATATTTTAATAATGATTATGAGTAACCGCATGTCACAACTATAAACGGAAATTAGAAAGTGTGGAAAGATTTATGCGAATATCTGAATGATTCAAGTTCTAATCGAGGGCTTGGCCTTGGCTGCTGATTCAGAATTGACTCATTTTTGTGTTTCCTTTGTTACTCTGTGAATAAATATTTTAACATTTTCTATGTTAAATTACTTTGTTAAGAATCTTTCATGTTTGTTAGGGAAAAGGAAAAAAATATAGACAATGCTTCTATTCCCGCGCAGATTGTAGAAGCCGATCGAGGGAACGGGAAAGAATCTAAATTAAGAATAGGCTATGGGCTAGCAACTATATACTATTTTGCGACGAAGCAGCACAGCTACTGATGCAACCAGGAATGCGTCAAGATGTAATAGTGTAAAATAAAGCTGATTATTCATTAACAATAGCTACTTTCTTGATCTTGATGTCCTTACGTGAGTTGTATCGACCTGTATACCTGACAGCACACTGAAATTATATACAGTGACTCGCCGAACTGCATTTCTACGTACGTTGTTGTTGTCATCAATATGAGAAAATATGCGCTCAGATATTTTATAAGAAAAAAAAATAACATATAAATCTCTTCCATATTTTCAAAGTTCTTCATCATCTTCTTGTTGCATCCTGAGTTGTGCTGCTTCGGAGCCCGGGGTGCGCTTTCCCGCTTTTTCTTCTCCAAATATAACATGCATGTCAATGGTCACCCAATGATGCTAAAGTATATCAAACATGCTTACTAAAAATAAAATATTGTCAGGAGGCTCATATAACTTTGCATGATACATATTTAATTTCAAGAAACTATGACGTTTGAGCTTGCGTTTTTACACCTAAGAGCCGAAAAAAAAAATTATGATTTGACTTTTAGAAAAAAGTTGGTTCTCCTCATTAGCAACTAGCCTTTTGCCGTCTGCTACTTCATTAATCATTTTAGATCTTTCCAGTCTAAGTTTCGGGCTCACTTAGTGCATCTACTTCATTGTAGTTCACTGTTTCTGACTGCATCTACTTTACTTTCATATCCAAGACAGTTCTTATAACAAATGAATTTCCTTTTATTACTCTCATATTGGTTAAGTAAATCCTAATCCTAACTAATATTATAAATGCCAAAGTGAGTTTGTATATTTGTTTGTTTGTTTGAAGCCGCGACAAAAAGCTAGTTTTTTATAAAATTTAAAATAAAAGATTTCGTGACGTCCTTTTTAGGGATCCGTACCCAAAGGGTGCAAACGGGACCCTATTACTGAGACTCCGCTGTCTGTCCGTCTATCCGTCTGTCTGTCCGTCTGTCAAAGGGCTCTATCTCTTGAACCGTAATAGCTAGACACTTGAAATTTTCACCGATTATGTATTACTGTAGCTGCTATAACAACAAATAATAAAAATAAAAAAAGTAAAAAATTAAAGGGGGTCGACATACAAAAACTTGTTTTTTCAGCGTTTTTAACTAGATCTTTATAATGGCATTAACTACATACTTGAAATTTTCACAGATAATGTATTACTATGGCCGCTATAGCAACAAATACTAAAAATAAGATAATGTTAAGAATTAAAGGGGTCGTAATGCAAAAAACGTGTTTTTTTCGACGTTTTTAACTCGATCTTTGTAATGGAAATAATTAGATACATTAAATTTTCACCGATTTTGTATTACTATGGCCACTATAATAACAAATACTAAAAACAAGTTAAAAATTAAAGGGGGTCGTCATACAAGAAACGTGTTTCTTCAGCGTTTTAAAACATTGTACGGAGGTACGGAACCTTTCATGTAAAAGTCCAACTCATACTTGGCCGTTTATTAGTTCTTTAGTATCTTAGCCACATTGGGAGCATTATCTTTTCTAGTGTAGGTATTTTTTAATGAACCAATACAATTATTGATAATTGTCATTATAAATTAATATCAATTGTGTATATACTATTCCACGTCTAGCTTCCTTTCAATTAGCTAAGCAATGATGGATGTGTGTAGATTACTTGTTATTTTGTTATTGCCAAGAATGTCCATTTGACCTTCATTTGTAAGGTCTTTTAGATTTCTTATATCTTTGCATTTTTTGCATTGCATTGTAAGAAAAATACACTTCGGTAACCTTCGGTGTGACTCATCGATGATAAATTACTAGCTCCTGTCTAAAAAGGATACTTTTTGTAAGTACATTAACTTATTACAAGATCAATAGAGGTTGACAATTAAGTTTGTAGATCTAAAACAATGGCGCCACCGAACATTTTTTATTTAGTTCAATGGGCGATAAAATGTACATTATATATATATTACTAGAATTAAAATGCATGGCCCATTAGTTGCCGCACTTTATATTTTACTGATTGGAATGTATTCCCCAAGTAACTTTTAGTCATACATATTTTAAACGAAACAAAAAGATTATCAATCTGAATACTAAAAATCAGTTGAATATGGAAAGTCAATATTTTCTTTCTTGTACATTATTTCTTGAATATAATTATGTCTATCGATCAATTTCCCTGTTTAGTTAATATCAGAAAATATTGTTGTAATAACAAAGTAGGTAAACATGCATAATTCCCTACATATTTTAAATAATACTATCCAAATATTACTACCTACTTTACTTAGATACTCGTATATTTCATACGTATTAAAATTTAGGTTATTGACATGTTCATTTATGATAGATCTTTCATTCCTACTAGTTTAAATTAATATGAACACATGAAATGGCTTGTGCTAAAAGCCGTCCACTCACACTCACCATGATGAAAATGACACATAAATTAAAAATTGCATGTATAAAATAACAATCTACACTTATTTATGCCATTCTATATGTTGCTATAGATCCCAATAAAACAAGTTATGATGATAAATTGTGACAGATATAACGGCTTCCGAACGTGCGTTAAATGGAATCAATAATTATAATCGGAACATATCAAAAGCTACCGGATCAATTTGTAAAATTACTATAATTAAGAAATAAATTAAAGTGGCCCTAGCATGGCTCCTTGCGTGCGCTATTACTGTAGCGCACTTTAAATGCAAAAGTTATCACGTATCGACGCTTGCATTATATTATTACATACACGTGCCGCGTATCTGTGACGTAGAATACAAATGATTCAAGTCCTTGTAAGATAAAAGTACAATGTACGCGGTCAACACGATCAAATGCTTCTGTTAGATTTACACCAGCAAACAATAGATTGATAATTGTTTTCATTACTTTCCGTGACTAGACTAGATTTGTTGGAATTCTACGGTCTTTTCTAAAAACTTGATCAGCCAGACGACTTTAATTGGTTCAAGAATTCTAATAGGAAAATAATGTTTTTTCCTTACGCGTTTGTTGTATGATACTACTTACCTGTTATTATTTTTTTATGTTGATGATTGAAGTCACAAAGAAAGAAGAATAACTGTTGAAGATAATATAAAGGTATGAATTAACAAAATTATCCGCTTTAGATCGGTCATTTTGGAAATCCTTGAGAGAGAGGATGAAAAAGATTAAAGGAATCAACAACTTCATCCTTAGTAAGTTATGCTAATCTCAGATAAATTAATAGTAAATTAATTTATATTCATTAATTATTACATTCTACTTATTCTTTACATTATAAACCATTATATTTGATTTGATTGAAAGTATCATTGGTTGTCCGTCAATGGTTATTTATATAATAATTTAAAAGGCTATCTAATACCTGACGGTTCACAAAATATTATTAATTAAACATACATATTGACAAAATGGTACTAGGATATTATTTGCTGGAAAATGTTATCCACCAAGGACGATTTAGTTTTACACAGACTTCATGTAGATATCGCTACCAAAACTCTTGAACTCTTGAATCGGGACTCGTTTTCTGAAAACAAGGGGTTCTTTTCGAAGCAAGCAGAACGCAAAACTTACCTCTGGCGCAATAGATGGCGCTGCTCGTCATAAAACGTTCCTGTAACAAATCAAATTGGAGATTTTAATCAAGTTTGAAACTTATTGGAATTCAAAAAGTAACATTTTCGATATTTGTAAAGAAATAACTGTTTATGATATTATAACGTTACAAATTTCATACAAAGTTTCACTAATATAAACATTGATTCATATAATTGACATATTAAGTAATTTTAGTTTTTATTCTTTTTTACATCATGACCTTTTCTTTTATTTACTATGCATTAAGTTTATGGAAACTTTTATTAGAAAATACACTTTATAATGTAAAAGTGTAAATTTGACATTATAAACCATACTCAAAGGCCGTACCTGAATTTTCGGGGTCCAGTGCTGCCCCCATTTTAAATAAATCATTTCGAAGAAAACGGAGACATTATTTAAAATTTTGCTACTACCAAGTTCTAGATAATTCTTCAAAGTATTTTATGTACTACTGTTTACAGTTTATAATGAGAACGTTAAGCTTTACTACGCACATTAGCCAAAAGTGGCCGTTTTTCGCAAATGTGCGTAGTAAAGCTTAACGTTCTTACTTTAAACTGTAAACAGTAGTTCGTAAAATACTTTGAAGGGTTATCTAGAACATGGTAGTAGCAAAATTTTAAGTAATGTCTCCTTTTTCTTTGAAATGATTTATTTTAAATGGGGGCAGCACTGGACCCCGGAGAATTCAGGTACGGCCTTAAATCAGTATGGGTATCTACGCATTGATTTCCTTCTATAACTGACAGAGACAATCACTTATGAATTGACAATGTAAATAATGGTTATGACTTATCCAGCCTTAGTCATGACATGCGCTGCATACTAATTTAGGTATTATAATAAAATCTTGTCTATGGAGGTATTATATTAAAATAATGAGGAGGTCTATGTCTAACAAATAATATATTCGTTTAATATATTTCTAATAAAAAGGTATAGGTAGTGAATTTATGTATGTCCCTTAAACTTAAATAGTAACTATAATTATTATTTATAAAAAGGTTATATACATATTATAATTTGGAGTATTATGTGGAGTGTATGCACTAAACTTATATAAGTACATATTATTATATGAATTTCTGTTTATCATTAATAATAATTACTTATTTTTTTCACAAAAACATACTATGTCTATTGAACTACATTACCAGAATAAGATTATTTTATAGTTTCATAAGCAAAGTTTGTTGTATTGTTTTAATTTCTAATTAGTATTTTTTAATTTTTTTATTTATTTTACTTTTTTTTTTATTTAAGCTTTTTATACTAAACCGATTTAAGTAATTCGTTATATACATTCAAGGTGACTTTTTACCACCATCAAAATTTTTGGGGCAAGTTCAGTCCAAGATACTTTCAGTACAAGATAAAAAACACTTTCGCCTTCCCATACAAATCAACAGGCAAACTAATTTGTATGGGAGGACGAAATATTTTTTTTCAATTTTTAATATTTTTTATAGGAAGTAGTTTCCTATCATGATAAAGTTGCTCCAAAATTTTGATTGTTATTTAAAAAATCACAATATAATTCATACATGACTTTTCAAATCAGAATACCAATATTAGAATTCTTACCCATACTGCATACGAACTAAAAAAAATCTTATAAGAACAGCTGTCACCCTAAAACTATTTAGGAGGGGATCAATTTATCCCCTCTATGAAAAAAATCGATGGGCGTCGACGGTGAATGGTGGGGTAGCGCCCTTGTGGGGTCAAAGAGTAACTGCAATTTTTTGGTTCAAAAATTATAGGCTGGCCGGGCGCAAGTAAGTTTTTTTTAAAGTGGTAATTATGTTAATTGGTTTTTTATTGTGGTCAGCGTGACCGGAAGAATTGCAAGTAGGTAATTTGTTTCTTTTTTGTGGTGACAAATGTTTTGTTCGTGGGGTGTATAATTAGGTTCATGTCGTTTACTTTCCACTAATAAACATTTTTTTTTTTGGGAGGTTTCTCTTTAGTTAAGATAATGTAGGTACGGACAATATTTTGTCAAATTTTTAATGCACATATGTAATATACCTTTGTTAGTAAGCATATCAAATTTTGTAAAAAAATATATATATATTATAATGGACTGATTTTTATATTATAGAGTTATTAATTTTTAAGAAGTTATATTTTATGAAAAAAACAAGAACTTTTAGATAGGTACCATCTTGTCAGTATGTAGTATCTTAAAGTATTCATATGTTTCACAAACGATATAGATACAATTATAATTTTAAACATTATACATTCCGAGATCGTCCTACGATTGCATTTATGGTGTAGGTGTATTATGACTCTATTAAATCTCCTACAGCTAAATTATTGTTACACGAACATTGTAATGTCAATCAGATTATGCATTTAGATTTAATAATTATGACTAGTGCCTTGACACATTTTTTGTTTATAAAGAATCGCTATATTCTAATACAACATTAAAGTAAATTAGATTATTTACTTGCTTGACTGTAATTAGGTATTTAGAGCGGAAAAATTAAATTAATGTTCAAAGTATTTCAGTTATAAAGCTAACTTATTTCAAGAGTATCTTAATATTATAATATTTGAATCATACTGATACACTAACACGTCTTCATCCCTAACGGGACAGACAGAGCCTATATTGCTAATACTGACCGGTTGCTAACCGCATCTTGACATGAATCAGATTCTTGCCCATCCCCTCGATCGGCATTTACGATCTGCGCGGGAAGAAAAGCAGCTGGTACATTTTATGTTTTTTTCTTTTCTCCCGGACTAGCAAGGAAGATTTGAATCATGAATATTATAAATATGTGAATAATATGTTTCCAAGTTCAAAGCCTGTAATAGGTAGATATAGAAATAAACATGAAAAAAAATATCTACTTGCAAATACCAAATATTCACTCAAACTTTTACCGTTGTATTTAACAAACTTTGACATTTGTTTAAGAATGTCTGCTCTATATTTTAACAACTCTATTTAAATTTAAAACAATAGGTTGTATGTATGACAGTGCACCGCAGGTCGAGAAACGGTAAATGTTGTATGATCTGCATTCCTAATTAATACACGCCCTTTCTGTGTAAGTATTCTAAATTGTATGGCGTTTTCAATAACGGCTTATGAAGAAAATAATGTACTCAAATGTACAATAAGTACAATTAATTAATTTTGCCTTCAAAATTTGTTATGCTTACGATTGATATTGTATTTTTTTTTCATATAAATTTGTTTAACCATATTTTAATAAGATGTTCTAGCTATCACACAAATCCCATAAAATGTTTACTTTTAGTTAAATAATAAATTTAAACTTAATTGAAATTTGTAGGAAGAATCAGAATAATATAAACTAGACTTTTAGGTAACTGAAATTTTTTATACCAATAATATTTTTTTATGTAATATTTCTTTAGCACCATCATCTTTTTTTTATTTTTATAGAGAGTATAGTGGCTGAATTTTCTTATTATATATTAGTTATATTGATCATGAATTGTAGATAAATAGCGGCTAATGTGACAGTATGTTTATTTTACTATTTTAAAATTTTACTTTCTAAAATCCCTATTTATCAATACGTATATTTTTATTTATTTTCTAAAAGCGGCCCTACTTATCCACGCGTATTTTTTTTTAACGAAAAAGTATGATTCACGGTAAACAGACCGGTAGCCCTTGTCAATAGAGGGGCGGCTAACAATGAATGTGGGTAGTTCCGAATTTCGGGGGTCGGTTAAGTAGGGGGCGGCCAGCCTTGAAATTAGTTTTTTTTTTTGCCAGTAAGTTTGCCCAAAAAGTGAGTGATAGAAGATTGTAAATTTTTATGAGTATAATTTATTTTAAAGTACGTATTTATGATTTTTGAAAACTAATTTTATATATCAAACATGAAATAAGTTATTTTAAAATGTACTCTTATCTTTTAAGATTACTTTTTCTTTTTTAATAATACTACAAAGAAAAAGGAAATTATTCGTAGGTATAACGAAAAATCTAAATGCTAGTTGTATAAACTAAATATGACAAAATGGTTCTTTTAATATTATTATTTTTATAAAAGTAATTAATTAATTTATAAGACGAACATCTACAGTCGTAACGTATGAAAGTTTAAATGAATTAAAATAAAAGAAAATATTACAATAAATTGTCACTAAATAAAATAGACGTAAAAATGTGTTTGTTTTAATTTATTTCAGTCCAGTCTACTTTAATTTATAGAATAATTTAAGTACACCTAAAATCACGTTTGGCAAACATGTTAAAATCCGTTGGAGCACACCTCATAAGCCAATAAATCACTCGAGAAATCAATAACCGTATTGATCCGACCCGAGAATCGAACCCTTCACCCGACAACCCGCGTCATTGTGGCATATTGTAAAAAACTATATTTGCATCCCAAAAGAGAAAGAATTTGCATATTGAGTTTCGTATTTTTATTTTTGCATAACAAAATGAACTATTGTGAAGGTACCCTAAGCTTACCTGGTTTCCGGGATGCTATACAGCGGGTTCTAAATCTGTAATCTGTTTCATTAGGATTCCGTATATCAAAAGGAAAAAAAATAACCATTATAGGATCACTTTTACGTAACACGTTTAGACATTTTAAACTAATTTAAAAAAAATTGTCACATTTTTTTAATATTTTTTTTTTTTTGACAAATTCAATTGAACTAAATCATGTGTTCAAAGTGCGATAGTTTAAAAATCAAAATTCAATTGATATACTGCAATTTTAATAATGGCTTTTGCATAACCTGACATTGAGTAAAATTCTTTTACAACATTTTTCCATAAAAATGTAGATTTAATTTAATAATTATAAATTTTAATTAAATATGTAATATTTGAGAGATAGTATGTATTTATTTATGGATGTTTTCTCCGATTATAATTAAGAATGAAGTTTGGCATGAAGGTAGGTAGAGATTCTAGCTTAGGCCTAGATAGCTTATATATAAAGTACATATATAGCAAAAACGCTGTAGTCAATAACTACTTACTTATTATGCATCTGTGATACAAAAACAAATATATTTGATGCATAATATACCCATGTATATCTAAAATAAATTTACTGAATTTATCACTCATCTCAATTTTTGATTTTTTTCAATTTGATTGAGATGCAATTGATAAATAAAATTACTAATTAACATAATCAGTAGATATGTCAATTTTTGCGTAGTTATATATTTTATACATAATAATCGAGCGGGAACATCTTGTAACTGGTAGTAATTTACATTTAAAGTAAAAGTAGCATAACCATTCTGAAATGTCAATTAATTAAAATATATTCATTAAAGTATATAATACCTATTTATTACCGTGTACTTCTTGAGAAAAATGCATAATAACTTGGAATACATTTTATTATTGATACCTGAAGATTATCATTTTTTGTTAAAAATAAGTTTCTTTTTTAATCACATAGGTAATAATAACATGATAACTTTATCAATACATATATTTAGGTAATTCAACATATTACTGTCAGTTCATTAATTTGACAAAGAAGAAAAATATTATTAACAAAATTTAGTCTACCACCCATGCAGGAACCTTTGAGAGTTTCATAAGTGTCTTCTTCTTGATCTCAGCGCAGTCCTGGTGCGAAATCGTGAAAAAATTGCGATTCAATGATTTAGCTATAGTTTTACGACCGGCAGCCTAACGTCATCCCTTTTTGGGTTTTAAAAAATAAACACTAATATTTTATCATTTTCCTATATCATTCAGTATAGACAGAGCCAAGGGTTGCAAATTTTAAGACTCTTAGCAAGATGGTTGGTTGGCTTACATGTAAATGCATATAGTAACAAATACTTTGACCTGTTTTTTATCTATATCTATATACCTATTTAAAATATTATCTATATTTAAATATATATAACGTCGAACAAAATATACTGAAACTATTTTAAGGGTAAATTCAGTCCATGATACTGTACAAGTTTCCCAAAAGAACATATATCGAAATATGAAAATATTTACTTTCCATACAAACTCGAATCAGCTGATCGGTTAACTTGTATGGGAGATCAAATACTTTTTTCCATATTTCGATATTAGTTCCTTGGGGAAAGTTGTTCAGTATCGATGGACAGAATGTTCACCTATAAAATAGTTTCAGTATAATTTGTGACACGTTATATATTTTTAACTATAATTGACACCCATCTCTTCGAACGAGCTTTTCGACCTTTCTTACGTTTTTATATTCTCCCTAAGTATTAAAGTGTTGCTTTAGCGTTCGCATAGAAAACGTGCAAATGAATAAAAATCCTACACTCAACGTAGTTGCAATCATACTCTTTACAAAGAACCGAACCCTTAACGAACGATATATGCAAATATAAATCATGTTCATCACAATAGCTCCTCAGGTGTAGAGATGTCACAATGGAGAAAAAAAAACGATTTCTCATTATTGTTGCCAGGGGCTTGAAAGTAGTCTATTTAATATGCGTGTGAATATTCTTGCTATTGTTCCGTACGAAAGTTTTTTGTTGACTCACAAGGTCCGACGTTTTTCTGTTAATTAAATTATAGGACATTTTTTTTGCTTACTAGTCAAATTTGAAAAGATTATAAAGATGTTTCTATTATAAAGATTGTTTTCAGCGATCTAGAGAATGGGCCAAAATGCAATTGTTCATAAGTGATGCGGTTAGCAACCCATCACTATTTTAATTCTTTTTTATACTTACCTTTTAGCCATCACGCTAAAAGGTGCCTTTAAGTCTTGCGGCCCTTGGCTCTGTCTGCTTAGAGCCGCAAGACCCAAAATGCTCTGTCTGCCCCGTTAGACGTAGTAGTATGTACGAGTATGTTTATAGATGTTTTTGAATTTACTATAAAAACTAAAACTTAAACGATTGTAGTAAAAGCAACTTTATAATTATTATATACTAAATACTATAGTAGGTAATACATATTTGGCTCTTTCCAAATGAATATTTTTTTATTTTATTTTAATCAAATTCAATTATTTTTTCTAATTTAATATCATAGTTCATCTTAGAATTAATCGTATCAAAAATCTCTCACGAAACTGAATCGATCTTAATTTTGAATAATCGACTATCTCACATAAATAACAAAGATTGCCCCACAGATTCGCTTTCTACGCAGGTGTGTAAGATTTCACCCTTCGAAAGGGTTAACTGACAATAGAAAAAAAGAAAAAAAAAACGGCCAAACATCCTTTTGTTAAAATCTCAGGTGGGCAACCCTGTATTATGTTTTTTAAACACAGGTTGTGGAGAAAGTGATCTACTTTTTGTTCAGGAATGGTAATTTTAAGTTTTAGTAAAAAATGCTAAAGGTTAGGCTAAAGGTCTTATCAAGCTGTCATCATAATTATAGCACATTTTTTTTATTATTCACTACAGTTGATTGTAACTATGATATTTCAATATGTAAAAATTTACTATTAAAAAAAATACAGTGTGTCTTGACATCGGTGTCAGTCTTCTGTAGTTTAAGTATAATAAATGACATTTTTATCGGCCATTTTCCTTTTAATATCTTCTAAGCTGGTCTGGGAAAAAAGAAAAAACTTAAAATGTACCGGCTGTTTATCTTTCCGCGTTGATTGTAAAAGCCGATTGAGGGAATGAGCGACAATCTGAATAATGTTAATAGGCAATGCGGCTAGCAACCCAACACTATTTTATTCCGTTTTTCCGTCGTATAAGAATATGTTTTTTAAATCCTTTCATTTGAGACCCCGCAAGGTATTATAAGATATTATATATTTAATTTTTTTTTCATTTCACTAAGGCTTATACATCGTGTTAATGAAAGAACGCAAAATCTCTCAGATGGTACCTCAGCCCATGTAACTGAACAACTTTTGTTCAATAACATTCACGAAATTAAAAAAAAATGGGATATTATTAATTGCACATCTAATAAATAATCACCCATCAATTTAATCTCATCATTTATATACTTTTTTACATCAAATAAATCAACAATCTTATCATAAGTACTGATTGCACAGCAAATAAATACTGACTGCACATCAAATTTATTAGGTTAGGGCAAACCTATAGGTTAGGTTATGTTGGAACTGCGACCAACACACGCACGAGCCGAGCGAGCGAAGCGAGCGTGCCGCGGCAGCGGCCGGCGAGTGCTAGAAAAGTTCTATCCATTTTACTATGCCACAAATATAAATTGCAGTTTGTTTAGTAATATTTTCAGTTGAGTATTTTGCTGTGCAATCAGTAATTTTGATTTGCGTTTAAATACTACCCAAAAAAAATTGAATTTTAATGCAAACTGATCAGCTGATCGACTCAATTTGTATGAAAATCCGAATTTTTTTTTGGATTTTGTGAAAGTTGTTTAACAAAAGTTGTTCAGTTTCATGGGCTAAGGTGCCGTCTGAGAGGTTTTGCGTTCTTTCATTAACACGATGTAGAGCCGCATCACGTAGCCGATAACCTGTGGACAGCCAAGTCAATTCTGACAATACCTCATTTGTCAAGGTATCATCGATATCTTTGAAGATACGAGTTTTTTTTTGTTTTTTTTTATTTATTTCTTACAATAAAAGTAACAATATATATATATGCAATAAACAATGTTTTATAAACCAGATTTGGTTTTTTCGAACATCGGATACTGTTATCGGTCGCTTAAATTTATATATCTACATCTACACTAATATTATAAAGAGGAAAGATTTGTACCTATTTTTGTATGTTTATATGTTTGTAATGAATAGGCTCAAAAAGTACTGGGCCGATTTAAAAAATTCTTTCACCGGCGAAGCCGGGGTGGCCTGCTAGTTATTTATATAGTCATACGAGGGAACATATGAAGATACATTCATACATACATACATAGGGGCGATAAACACAAAAACTCCTTTTGGCATCGCCGTAGTTGGGTAAAAATGAAAACACATTCGGTGCGTTTTTCAGCCTTAATGTTCGACCACATGCTTTCACAGCTTACAAATTATACAAATTAGCTTTATTACATAGCTCCTGTATTTGTCAAAGTAAAACAAAGCTGTTTCTTCCAAACCAGTTCAATGAACTTGCAATTACAATAGACAGGTATTAGCTTCTCGGTTGTTAGTGCCATAGTTTACAAATGTAAGTAGATCAACTCTTGTATAGGTTAAAAGCGACTTTATCGAAACATTTTTTTTTACAAATTACCAGTATATACTTATATTTCAGATTCACCTGGGTCCTGGATGTTTTTCTATATTATGTATTTGTAATAAAATATAGTATCGTTGTTAGTATCCCATAACACAAGTCTCGAACTTACTTTAGGGCTAGCTGAATAAATAAAATAAAATAAATATATAAGGACAAATCACACTGATTAAGCCAGCCACAAAGTAAGTTTCTTTTTAAATTTGTGTTTTATACCAACCATATACCATGGGATACCAACTCAACGATACTATATTTTATGACAAGTACATATATAGATAAACACCCAAGATCCAGGACAATTTGAAAAATACCATTTTCCAACTTGCCCTGGCTTGGGATCGAACCCAGAATAATCCGGAGGGGATTAGCGGTCTAGCGTGTTAACCATTACGGAGGTCGTCAATCATTGTGATTTGTCCGTATAATATATTAATTTTTTAAAGAGTTATTATACTGACTATAGATACGAGTATACTATGACAATTACCTAGAAGCCATGTGCGCAGCAGTTGTTACGTTAGGGCTATGTGTTTGTACTTTTTATTTGCTATGCATGCGCCGTGTATCATAGTCATAGATGAACAGATAGGTACTGGAAGTGCCTTGCCTATTATTTTATCGTCAACTTGCCTATCACATCTTCTTCTTCGTCTTATGCTAGGGGCCACACTAATGAGAAACACCGTTAATTATCGCGATGCTGAACATTAGTGTAGCCACGACTTGCGATAATTTTACAACGGCATTCACATTGCCGTTTGACGGCGATTGCTCGAGTGGACTGTACATCATATTTCCTGTGCATTTGGATCATCCACCATCTTCCTTTTCTATGTATTTTTTTTCTTCATTCGGTAATGAATAATAAGTATATTGAAATAAGTAAAAATGTGTACTCATGAAATACAGGGTAGCAGCCTAGCAGCCTCAACGACCAATCGCGATCATGTGCATTGACATTTCTGACATTGATAGTGTTTCATTTTCTGGCACTACAATATTTATAAAACGCCGTGGTCGTGCGTTTTCTGAATCCTCGAATTTATTTCTTCAAAACGCACGACCACGGATTTTTATAAATATTGTAGTGTTGTTAATGTAAAATGCCAGAAGATGAAACACTAGATAAAGCTGGTTATATACTTTTGAGTTTGCTATCCGAAGTCGGGTTGCAGTTTTTTAATCATATTTTTTTATTATGGAAAGTAGTTCAGTATCATGGATTGAACTTGCTCCTAAAATTAGGCTAGTGGTTAAAAGGTCACCGTTTATTGTCGATAAGGCTTGTGCTTGACTGCCTCCGCGGTCCAGTGGTCAAGGCGTTTGCCTTGTGATCCGGAGGTCATGGGTTCAAATCCCACTGGGAAGCATACTTTGTGAAAAGTTGTTTCCAGTCTCTTTAGGATATTGCAGGCTTGAATCACCTGATTATCCGTAAAGAAAGATGATTCCGTGCTTCGGAAGGCACGTAAAGCCGTTGGTCCCGAACGCCATCTAGCGTTTGTACCTATCCTAGGATTGGTTCTGGTCTACCCTTTGGACTGCGGTGCTATTCAGTCGATGAAACACCTTCTGTCATGTCCTAGCTACGTCCTACGTCCTGTACAATAGAGGACCTTAATGAAGCTAACGACAGAGAGATCGCCGTAGCCAAATACTGGTCAAAGGTAATTTGAAATTGAAACTACAGCTGCTTCTTATCAAGTCGAAATGTTTACACCATTTCGACTCGATAAGAAGCAGACATACGAAAAAAAAACAAGTTTGTCTTTTCTAGAGAACGTATGCCAACAAACTTACGCTTTTTATGGCAGCGGGTGTTATTAAATAATGACAAATAAAAGCCTTATCGGTGGCGTGTCCTGCGTCTATTAATGCGTGACAAGCTTGAAATAAAGTTAATTGTCACACTTTACTTACAAAAGGAACACACTGTATGCATTATACTTAAGAGCCCGTGTGACCCTGATAGTGCTTAGAGCGATCTTAAATATTATCAATAGTAACGAAATACTCACTTTGAAATAAAAACACAGCAAAGTTCAGGACTAAATCTATACATTATATGTTTCGAAAACACGATTGCCTAAAATTTTCTCGATAGAAAAAAATTGCGAATTTGCCTCCAGAATTACAAAGTATTCAAGAAATTAATACAATAAATTAGCCCTTGTAACTCTGGATTATAATTGTATTAAACATAAAGCATATCGTATGTCTTATTTTTTAAATTACTTTTAAATATTTTTTGTAAAACGAAAAAACCTCAAAAACCAGAACCGCGTAAACCAGCCTGATTGACCTCCCGCGACGTTTTCACCCCGGATGGCTCGCTGTCACGCTTCGGCTAGAGTAAATTTGTGTGCGTGGAAGCGGGAGCATTAAGATTAACATGTAGACATAGACATAGACAGATTTTTATTTCCAGAAAAACACAACACATACAATACACTAAAGCATGTGTTAGCGGCGTGCGTTTTATTTGTAGGTAAATCGCTGATTTGGTCAGCTGACTGAAATCATTATGACTCGTATTGTAGTTGTATACAAGCTTTGTCACATACATACCTTAAAAACGTGTCAATGCTTAATAAATCGAACCACGGGCTATATTAAATTACTATAGTTTAAAATAACAGTAAAAAAAAAGCGGCCAAGTGCGAATCGGACTCGCTCATGAAGGGTTCCGTAGCAGCAAGTAACATAATATAAAAGTTCTAAAGGGAAATTGCGGTTTACGATTAATGACGTATTAAATGATACCGAGACCGCTATAGTTTTAATTGAAAGTGCATACTTTGAGGTATATACCACATTTTTTTCAGAATTATTTTAGTAATATTTCAAAAGTTACGGTGGGGGGACCCCTCAAATTTTAACTTTGTATTAGATTATCTCAAGACTGGGGGGTTTGATCTACATAGTTTCAAAGCAGTTTTTGTTGCATTTTAAAAGACCATTTGAATGATACCCCACACGTTGGGGTTAGTCCAATTTAATTTTTTAAATTCACTTTTCGTTGCATGGGAAAAAAAAAACATTTTTTACTAATTTTAAAAAGCAACTTTTGGAACTTCAATATCTATCTCTCCACCAATTTTCGTGACAATCGGTGCAGTAGCGGCGGAGTACGAGCCCGGACGGACAGACAGACGGGCGGACGGACGGACATGACGAAACTATAAGGGTTCCTTATGGACTACGGAACCCTAAAAAAGAAGAAAAATCAGCATTTCCACACAAAAGTCTGAAGCCGCCCGGACAATTTGTATATGGGAATTTCGAATATTCTTAATATAATAATAATAAATATAATAATATATTTATTTGCTGTAAAAGTGGTTACAATAGTTGTTAGTTACAATTTTTAGATCACACTTCTAACCTGTCTAGGCATGCAAATGTCAATTATGTTATCATTAATTTATTTTTGGTTTTTTGTCTGTTATTGAGCGAGCGAGCGAAGCGACTCAGTTTCGAGATTGGTCAAAAATGCTTTTGTCTGTCTGTCTGTCTGTCTGTCGGTTTGCCTACAGCATTTATCAACCGATTCTTGTAAAATGTTTTATGCATGTTCGATATAATTAACTGTATAGATTTTTTTGTCGATTCAGTTCTTGGAATTTTTTTAAAATGGCGGAGATATGATGGTTTGAAACTTTAAGACAATCATACTTTAGCCATTTCGAAAAATTTATAAAAATATAGAATCGTTGAGTTGACTTACTTTGGGGCTAGCTCAATCTGTGTGATTTGTCCCTATATATTTATATAAAACTTTTGTTACGCAACTTTTTTTGTCTGAACAACTTTTTTATTCGATAAATTTCAACGGGTTGGGGGTGGGTCGCGACTGTCGCGAGGTTTAGAGTTCACAGCCACTAGTTTTAATTTCATTATAGGTACTACAGTGATCTAGTATAGTCCATGGTTCGAGTAAATACGCATACGTCCCTTACACGTTATATTAACGTAGTCTTTTTTGAAAATTAAAATTTTTCTACCCAACTAGCTTAGAAGCTAAGCTGAAAAAGCTACTGTGTTTGTGTGCCAGAAAAGCTTTTATCTAAAAAAGCTACTTCTGATTTCATATAATCATCATCAGGTCTTTTAAGCCTCCACTGCAGAAGCTCGACCCTCTCTGCACTACCTGAGGCATGTATTATTAGCCAGAGCAGTCAGAGAATTTGGCCCTAACCATCTAGATAACTGGTTTTTTGTTAAAAGTAATACTTGATTATGCAAGTCCTGACATAAATATAGGAAATTAATACCCGATATGTAAGCAATAAACATTTATGATGATAAAAAGTGCTTACACCGTTCCCTTGCGGGCAGACATGTGTTTGTAACTTAGTTCATATGCAAATTGCAAAAAAATTATCCATAAATACATTATATTGGCACCATGTGCAACTTGTGTAATTTGATATATTCAGTGTAAAAATTAAAGGCTGTCATAAAATATACTCAATAAAAAAAAAGAAAAACATAGTTATAGTATAGATATATATATATATATATATATATATATATATATATAATCGATAAAAATGTTTCGTCCTCCCACAAAAAATCCGTTTGGCTGAGCGTTGATTTGTATGGGAGGACGAAAATTTTTTATCGTTTTTCATAACTTTTTTTATAGAAATATAGTTCAGTATCATGGACTGAACTTGCTCCAAAAATTTAGCAGGTGGATAAAAAGTCAGCCTGTATATCTGCCGGGAACCACACGGCTGTGGTCAACTAATATGGGAGGACAAAACAATAATCCTATTTTAATACATGTTTCGTGGGGATAGTTTTTCCGTATTATGAACTGAATTTAGATTTAAAATAGTTTCAGTATATTTTGTAATATCCTAATAAATGATATAAATATTTAATAGCCTTTAAAATATCCGTTGAACTATCAACAAACTAATAAAAAAAACCCATGCCCATTTATTATTAAACTCTGAAGAAACGTATTACTTTATATTTTAAAACAGCCTTGGGAAGAATACAGATACACTATCACGTCTTTATCCCTAACGGTGCAGACAGAGGTTTTTGGATTTTGCGGCTCTTAGCAAATAGAGCCCAGAGACGCAAGATCAAAAGGCCACTTTTATGATATTGGGCGAGTATGTGGAAAAAGGAATCAAAATAGTGATGGGTTGCTAGCCGCATCGCCTATTAACATGATTAGCATTTTAACCCATTCCCTCGACCTCGGCTTTTACGATTTGAGCGGGAAGAAAAGCAGCTGATGCATTCTAAGTTTTTTCTTTTCTACCAGACCAGCATGGAAGTTATCATCTTTTATTTTTAAAATATGTTACATATTCACATAAGACAAATCACACATTTTTTTATTTAGACTCTTGACTCTCTCTACTATTGCAATTTTTCGCATCTGGTTTTTATCTCCGAATCGTGAAGAATAAATACTCTATGGGTGAATGATGTCTAAATGCGATGTCTCCTGATTTACCACTCAGTTTGTATAAGAAGTAGAGATCGGATAATCGGGATGCATATTTATCCAAACTTAATTTTTGGCTAACAAAATATGGAAGCTTCTTAAGATATTTTTACTAAAAATAAAATCCCAGGATTCTGGGCAACAGGGCAACTGTCATTTGTTTCAAATTGGGATTATTATGTCTCACGGATCATACACTTAAATTTGAATTTCCCGGGATTACGAGATTTATTCGATAACAAATGTATTCGACAACATCTCAACTTTAGGTAAATATGCATCCGAATATCCGTTCTCTAATAATAAGTTCTCATATTAGAAAACAATAAGACGCAGGGACAATTAATATAAATTACTTAAACGCATATCAAAATGTCTAAGCCTTCGTCGATAAATATAAACAAAACATCTGCAAGTAATTAAAGAACTAGGAAACGGGTTAATTCTAACGCGAATAGAAAAATGGATAAAACAAGTAGAACAGATGCTTGAGTTGAGAAAAAAATAAATGTCAGCTATCAACACACCCGCGTTTTCGACGTTAGTAAAACAGACAGTAGGCCCTTAACATAGACAGACTGATAGACATATTGCGATCGAATGGAAATTGCGCAAAGGCAGGTGCCTATCGTGAAATGATAGCCATAGGCGAGGATGGTAGCCTAGATAATATTATCTTTGATAGTATTTGCTAATACCAAAGGTAAGATTATTAAATACTAGCTTTTGCCCGCAGCTTCGCTCGCGTATCCCAAATCCCACAGGAACTTTACTTTTTTCCGGGATGAAACGTACCCTATGTACTTCTCAGTACTCCTAACTATGTGTATGCGAATTTTCAAGAAGACTGGTTTAGAAGATAAAGCGTGAAGAGGTAACAAACAAACAAATATACAAACCCACTTTTGCATTTATAATACTAGTTGGGATAATTAAAGTAACAATTAATTTTCTTAAAAATTTACTAGATGGCGCTTTTTAGTTGTTTTAATTTATTTGTCTTTTTGATACAATTAATAAAAATTGAGTGAAATACTATATAATACTATTAAGCCAAACACTCTCAATATGTATTTAAACATTTTACTATAAGTATCAAAGCTATCATCCATTTCTGCTTTAGTTCCTACATTAACGAAAACAACATAACTAGCAATAAAAAACACCATTACCAAATTGGAATCGTTTCAATATTTCTAACAGCAGACATTACAAATCGTGTCGCCCCCGTGCCAAAATCGTAAACACGTCGTCGCGGACTCGTTAGCAAAAGGGGTTCGTCGAAATATTACTTTGGCAAGGAACGCGGAGAATAGTTACGATGTTGTATTGATTGAAGTAAAGGCTATGTCTACGCCAAACTGTGACGTAGGGACATAGACACAGTCTAACAAAATATATTGAAACTATTTTAAGGGCAGATTCAGTCCATGATACTGACAAATGTCCCCAAGGAACGTATATCGAAATATGAAAACTAATTTTTGACCTCCTATACAGTACAGATATATGTTTGTTGAGGAAAGTTGTTCGGTATCATGGATTGAATTCACCCTTAAAATAGTTTCAATCTTTAGCGTGAAGATGAACAATGATTTTGTTTTTCCATCTTAACACTCATCACGCTAAAAGTGGCGTTTGGGTCTTACAGTCCTGGTCCCTGTCTACCCCGTTAGGAATAAAGACGTGATAATGTATCTGTAATAATAGTAGAAGGAAAAATAAAAGAGAGACGAGGAAGGGGAAGACCAAGCATGAAGTTTTTCCAACAAATTAAGGAAGAGTTAGGAGTATGGTCCTACCAAGACATTAAAAAGATGGCAGAGAGAAGAGACGAATGGAGGGATCTCCACTTAACTCCACCGATAAGAGCAAGCTCTTAAATTAAAGAAGAAGAAGAATGTATCTGTATGAAAAAACTTACTTACTTGAAGTTGAAAAGGGAATCAAAGTTGTGACGAGCTGGTAGCTGCATGGTCTATTGACTTTATTGATTCTCGTCTATTCTCTCAGTCGGCTTTTACTATGTGAAGTAGCCATTATTTTTATTACAAGTCAGTGTGAAAGACTTCTGGACAGTATTTTCTAAATCCCCAATGCAAGGCGTGCAAAATTGGAATAAAACATTTTCGAAAAATCTAATTGAGCTTAATTACTTATAATTTGGCAGCAAAAAGTTTTATAAAGCTTTTTTGAGTGCGCATTCCAGCGTAACTAATACTTATGAGGAAATCAATGGTCTTATTGTGTGTCAAAATAAAGTGTCATGGTTTTTAATGAAATTAATCTAGATCTTGAAAATAAACGAATGTTACTTTTTACAAGCCTTTATTTAGTTTCACCTCTCAGTCTGTGGCCGTAATCAAATCTTGCAAGCTAAATTAGACCCACTTCCCATTACTCGATTGAGCTGAAACTTCACATACTTATGTAAGTTGGGTGACAATGCAATATAATGGTACCAATGACTCGATCTCATGATGAAGCCAGAAGGTGGCCACGGCATCTCTGTGATAAAATTAGGTCCGCCACTTGTACTTTTATTTTATTGTGCAATAAAGATTAAATAAATAAATAAAACAACATAACCCTCTTAGGCTCAGTTGATTCGTCTTAGGAGCACGCAAGACCCACCGCTGGGCTAGCGGCTAGGCATTTGGGTTATAAATTAACGTAGGTATCACAATTTGTAAGTTGACAATGTAGTTACATTGTACTGTTTACTTAAATACCTAATTTTTTATATGTATTAAAAATAAATTAAAAAATATAAATTCTCTTTTCAAAAACACGGGTTGACAGAAGAAAAAAATACCGGGTAGGTATATTTTCTTGTATATTGGCTCTTTTGCCAATTGTTTTCACTAAATTACGGTAAATATTGTGCCAACGAACGTGTGTAAAATCTTATTATACATTTGTATGTATGAGGAGATATAACAATAAATTTAATAATCGCATGTCTGTACATTTAATTTTATCAAAAAATTTGTGATTGGAGGGTAGTAAGAAAAGAGTAACGGAATATAAAAAAAAAATATTTTTTTTGTCTGTATGTATTTGTGTACATACAAGTTAATGTTCGGAAACTTCTGGAAGGAAATTTATGCGTTCTCAGGTGGAGCAAAATTTAGGATTTGTATTATTGTCAAAAAAATAATCTTCATTTAAATAAATTAAGCTGACTGATTTGTCCAATGTGTGTAAAACTGAATTTTACGCGAACGAAGTCGCGGCCATCAGCTAGGAAAATAATATTCATTTTATCGTCAAAGCAAAACTAGTTGATTTTACTTTCATGTTTCAACCAATACTGCCCCTTAATATTTTACTAAATATTAAATAATTATATAAAAATTAATAAAGATGCATTCATTAAATAAACATATTTAATCAATCTTTATAGCTTTACAAGCAAGACTAAAGTACACAATATCGCAAAATAAAACTTAATTCAACAAACTACAGAGTTATAAAACAAGTAGAACTGCACCAACAAAGTTGAACGGAGGACAGGGTAATTTCTGTTCACAACAGATTCACTCTCAAGTCTCAGCAAGTGTCGAGAGTGAGAGCACATTACCTACCCTGACCAGTGATAAAACTAACTAATTTCGCTTTCACTAGCAAAGTTTACTGGCCATTGAAGGGGAGTATGTCGCGAGGGAGTATGTTTATTTGCTCAAATGATGAGCAGAACACCACCCACATTTATTTGCTATTTTAGGATCTAGGTGAAATTTTTTTTTATATGATTAGTTTATTTCCGTTATTACGTTAAACTATTATATAATTAATCATCAGAATCTTCCAAATGACTTAAAGCATTTATTATAAAAGACCTGTTGAAATTATGGTCTTCGTCTGTATGTTTTTTTTTTCTTTAATCGCATATTCAAAATATTTTTTCTACAATTCAGGTGTCACTCTGTTCACTTACTTACTTACACTATCACGTCTATATCCCTAACGGGACAGACAGAGCCTATGGCGGCAAGGCCATAAGTTCACACTCTGTTCACAACTTGCATAATCAGTTATAACCTATTTCAAAACTGTTGCAATAACTGGAAAATTTTCTTAATGACCTAACATAGAATAAATACATTAGTGATGAACATTTATAATAATTTGTTTACAATTTGTGCAAAAATATTATATTTTTATCTTCAAAACATAAGAAGGTTCAACGGTCTTATCTTCTTGAAAAGCATTATCCGCCCAAGGGAAGATAAAGCATTATTATTTAATGTTCTTTCATCATCATCATCATCGTCTGCTCTCAACGACCCATTGCTGGATTGTGTTGTTGTTTGTTGTTGTTGTTGTAAATGTTCTTTCACCTAGAAAAAAATACTCCAATAGGTACTTATGTCAAACCACATAACAAAACAAATCGGGGATGTCTGAGGAATACAAAAACCCGGACATAAGGACCTAACTTAGGCGCAGACGTATCGCCTAGATTTCGGTCTGAACTTGTCAATAAGTGCTATCTGCGATCGTCTGGACAGGAAGGAATGGAGGGACCTAAAACCCAGACTTTGATTTAGGAATTTCGGTTGAATTTGTATTGTTATCCCCTAAATTTGTTATTTGGATGAATATCATGTCAGATTGTGTTATTATTCTTGTAAGCACGCTGAGAAATAATTGCGTAATGTCAATATATACTTGAGGCGGTGACTCAGCCCTTATACACAGCATTTCCTATAGGATTTTACGAAATTATACAACGTGTAAGGGATGCGCGTAATAAATCGAACCACGAGTATTTTATTATATCACTACAGTCAAAAACCAAAAAATTTCCCTTACACATGTATGTATGTGTTCGCATTTGTTTACGTAAGAAAATGCGAAAAAGGAATGTGTTATATAAGCATACCTAAGTAAAGAAAACATGGCTTACATAAAGTAACTGCTATATGCTTATAGCCATCGCCTGCCTACCCACCGTGCCACAAATCTTGCCCAAGCAACAAATCACTACAATACCATGATTTCCATATCACATGAACTCTCAATAGGTATACGCAAGTGAATGTTGCCTTAACACGACAACATAGTATTGTGATGCGTTTGAATAGGGCAGTTTACTTGACTAAAGAGTGGTTTGTGGTTGCAATTGTTGCAAAGATCATTGAAACAAGACCCAAAGACAACATCTAGCGTAATGGTAGGTGTGAAGGTGGAATGAGGAGATCAGACTACTTGCCTATTGATATGACTTAGTTTTTTGCCGTTTTCCCTGTACCTTAAACTATCCTCTTATAAGTATATTGGCCTATGACATAACGTCTAACAAAATAAACTGAAACTATTTTCAGGGTAGACTCAGTCCATGATACTGAACGACTTTCCCCAAAAAACATATAAGAAATAATTTTTGGTGTCCCCAGACAAGTTGAACGAACAGTCGGGCTAGTATGGGTACGGATATTTTTATCCTTGTGTATTTGTCGCATTTTGCATAATTTACCTAACTAAACATAGATAAAATTGAGCGACAAAACAAAACGTATTTTATCTTATACCTAACTCCCGAGCGAGCATGAGTTATAAAGGTAGACAAGTAGACATTTCGATGGTTGGCAATGTGAAATCGTGCAAAATTTTTCGGCGATTTGCTGGAAAGCCAAAAAAATGTTTTCATATTTTGATATGAAATATTTTTGATGTTCCTTGGGTTAAGTTGTTCAGTATCGTTGAACTGTACTGAATTCATCCTTAAACTAGTTTGAGTATATTTTGTTAGACCCTATAGGTATAACTATCTAACGTGTAATAAAAATAAGTAGAAGATGATACTGAAAGCCATTTTTCCATGAAAAGATTATATAGAGATACCTACCTTCTTTCTTCAAACGAAAACGCATAAATCATACACTTTTTGTAAGTTATAAATTTAGTTTAACTGAAACCCACTTGCTTACTATACTGTCTTACCACTCTACTAGCACCCACCAAACGCAGCATAACTGTATAAACGAAAAACGGAATATCTCTTCCTAGTGTCGTAATGTCTCTAAGGCCTATTCCCAGCAGTGGGAGGTTCAAGGCTGTGAATGATGATGATGATGACGAATGTCGTAAAAGGCAACTTAAGAATTAAGCACAATTATCTTGTACAATTACCCCAAGGAGCCGGCGATAAAACCACAGCCAAATCATTTGTATGATTCCACCTTTTTATTTACGCAATCTTCGGCGTCCTTTGGTTACCGATTCAAAATCAAAATTGACTCATATCTTTGGAGAGTAAAAAGCTGGAAAGTGCACACCTTGTTCCATAGCAGCGTAATCCGCTAGATGACAAGAAGTCAAATCAGATACTTTTTTCTAAACGTTAAAACAAACATTTTCTATGGGATTTGTATTAAATACAAAACCGTGACGTCATAGATTGTTTGAGTCAAATAGCGCTCTTAATATCAGTTTTTCTGCGTTAATAAGTCGAAAATCATGTTGAAAATTGATATGATCAATGACAAGTGACACTTTTTTGTGACGTTTTATTCTCATAACAGTATCAAATCTTTTATTTTTAACCCAGTTATCTACCTAATTGGGAACGTAATAAGATCAGAAGATGTCTCATCGTACACATCTGCACATGTATAAACTTTTAAGCTTGTAAGTATGTATAACTTTGTAAGCACTAAACTTGCCTACTAAACTGTCTTGCCATCTAAACTAAACGCAGCATAACCGTATAAACGAAATACTTAACTGCTCGCCACCGTTCAACAACCGACTTCCGTGCAACGCGTACATAAAAAGTTATTACCGGCAGGATATGAATGTGTTATATGGTATATGGACGTATAGGAACGACAATTTTGTTACGATCAATTGGTAAAGCTTTATGAACATTTAGATTTATAAGATTTATATAGATGTATAAAAATTTAAAAACGTGTAATTTTTTAGAACATTAATTAATTAACTTACCTTCAACAATATACAAATACCACTAACAATTTTTTATTTAGTTTCATTTGGTTAAATTTTTTTATTTATTATTTGTAATTCAGACATATAGGGTTCTTTGTTTAATAAAAAAAACAGCAATGATTAAAAAAAAGTAGGTAAGTAAAAAATAATAATAATTAAATACAAATATTTTAATCAAGTAAAAATACTTGGGTGACCGAGTTCCACTCGATGAAAACACCAATAAAAACGAGGCTCTTCCGAAGACAGCAAAAAAATAAACTTGATTTCTCGGCCCTGAAACCCCACATACTAAATTTCATAGAAAACGTTGAAGCCCTTTTCGAGATGTTTTTTTAGGGTTCCGTACCCGAAGGGTGCAAACGGGACCCTATTACTGAGACTCCGCTGTCTGTCCGTCTGTCCGTCTGTCCGTCTGTCCATCTGTCCGTCTGTCCGTCTGTCTGTCTGTCCGTCAGTCACAGGGCTCTATCTCTTGAACCGTAATAGCTAGACACTTGAAATTTTCACCAATTATGTATTACTGTGGCGGAAATCCGGATACCGGCTCTCTCACTCACCGAACGAAGCATAGAAGCGGTGAAGCTACTACTCAAATGTCAATTTTCTGTGAGAGTGTGGTACTTCCCCGGACGAGCCGGCCCATTCTTGCTACTAGCAAAACTGAGTTTTGCCGGTAGCATGGCTCTTCCACAACTAGATCTACATTTAAATAAGCTTCCAAAAGAAATACAAAGTATGTATTAAAAAAAAAGAATTTAAAATAAAACCTCACTACTTACCTAAGAATACAAATAGCAACTCGCCCGAACCCAGATAAACCCTGCGAGGTTTTCGTGGTGTGGATTTTATATGTAAAAGTGTGTTTGTTGGGAATATTTAACAAATTATTCAAAAAAAGTGAACTTTATGAAATTAGGATCAACATTTTACCTAGGTGCTGTAACGTACTTTTATAAAATCAAAGTCAATCATTGTGTCTTAATGTCATAATTATACTTAAGGCGACGTGGGTTCACAATTTGCAATACTGTGCGTGTTTTTGAAAAATCAATGTTATTAAACTACTACAGTTTGCAAAACCGTGCGTGTTTTGAATAATCACTGTTATTAAACTATTACAGTTTATTCCTCAAAAAATTTACATAAAAATCTTAAGGATTTTCTACAGACACCCACAATAGCCAAAATACGATTGTGCATTTTTGGTTCGATACAAAAAAATCACAAACATACCTCTAAATTTGCCTAAATTTGCCTTTATAATACGTATTACTATTTTATACAATCACCTTTTTATATAAAAAATATACCATATAAAATGTATTATCTAAATATCTATCCGTTTTGGCTACAGATTTTATTTAAAATATAATACAAGAAAAAATAATAAATAAAACACTGCGAAATATTCGTCGAGAGCGAAGGAAGGGTCGGAGTTGTGCTCGACGATATTTCGCAGTGTTTTATTTATTATTTTTTTTGTATTATATTTATATTTTTTTCTGTAGCCAAAACGGATAGATATTTAGATAATTAATTTTTTGGTATAATTTTCGTATAAAAAGGTGATTGTGTAAAATAGTAATATGTATTATGAAGGCGAATTTAGAGGTATGTTTGTGATTTTTTCCTATCGAGCCAAAAATGCTCAATCGTGTTTTGGCTATTGTGGGTGTCTCTAGAAAATCCTTAAAATTTTTATGTAAATTTTTTGAGGAATAAACTGTAGAAGTTTAATAACAGTGATTATTCAAAACACGCACGGTTTTGCAAATTGTGAATCCACGTCACCTTAATAAATAATCATTCATTAGTGTAAAAATAAAAGAAGTGATAATACGAGTAGGTGGCAAAAAAAAACTCATTCAATATTTAATAAGAAACATAGGTACCTTTATTCTGCTTTGATGAAGAGACAAATGTATTCAAACGATTCAGCATATTTCGTCAACTTCATTGTAATAAAACTATACATAAAGAATTCGGTACAAATGCATGAAAACAAATGTCAATGTGTGAGTACGCCCTGGGGTACTATACAGACACGACAAAACAAGATTGCTTCGTGTGTACACTGAAAATGAGGAAGTGTGGGAGATCTAAGCCTTTCGTTTTGCATGTGTAGGTGATTCCTTTACGGCTGATCTGAATTTTTGCTTGTGGTTGTGTACTTAGGCGCACACTTCGGAATTTTTGTGTTAAGGCCGAGTTGGATACGATATTTTGTCATAATATACTTTATAGTATATGTTTGATTTGAAATATTTATTCTATGCTAGTCTGGGAGAAAATAAAACACTTAGAATGTAATGTAATGTAAAATCCCATCACTATTTTGATTTCTTTCTTCACCTTTTCGCCCATCATCATGCTAAACTTGACCTTGGGGTTTTGTCTGCGTTGAGCTGCAAAACCCAAAATGCTCTATCAGACCCATTAGAGCTTTTCAAATTGACTTAACGTAATATTTAATTACTTAAAAAATAAATTTCATCTGAATGACCATCATCTCAGAGGTCTATTCCAAGCAGTGGGGGATTAAAGGTTGAGGATGATGAGAATGGGTCGAATTCTACCTATCATCTTAAGGCCGTAGCTAAATTTTCCGGGGTCCAGTGCTGCCCCCATTTAAAATAAATCATTTCAAAGAAAACTGAGACATCATTTAAAATTTCGCTACTACCAAGTCCTAGATAACCCTTCGAAGTATTTTATGAACTACTGTTTACAGTTTATAATGAGAACTTTAAGCTTTACTACGCACATTTGCCAAAAGTGGCCGTTTTTCGCAAATGTGCGTAGTAAAGCTTAACGTTCTCACTTTAAAATGCTTCGTCAATGTCAACAGCAACATTTCCGTAACATGCTTCGTCATAATAATAATCTAAGAGACCGCCCCGTATCGTACCAGGCTGAAAAGTTCCTATGATACTGGTGGTATTATTCATTTGTAAACTAAATAAATATCATAATAATTACCTACCTGTTTTTGAAGACTTACCTACACTATTTTATTTTGCAGAAAAAAAATGTTACACCTTACTTGCTTTCCCATTTACCTTGTCATGCTGTGAACACTGTATTGGAATTTTGACTAGTTTTTGTTCTGTATGTGTAATTATTTTGTTCAGTATTGTCTGTAATCTGTTTGTGTGCCTTTACAATAAAATAAAATAAATAAATATTTTTTTCTGCGTTCTAAGTTTACGTTACTACTCGTATTTGAAAATTCTCAAACGTACGGCACCTTAACATCATCACCACACCCGTGTGTGTAAAGGTAACTCGTACGTATTCGTGTGACTTCTATTCAATCTTCTTACGTCCCATTTCACAGGGACATTTGATTTTTTCTCTTTCTGACACCGACAAATCACATACACCCGTCTCGCTCTATTCCTAACGGACTTAGAACCTGTGATATATTGTATTGGATGGATTTTTCGTTTCTGAAAATGGAATTTGTTTTCATGGGCGCACCTGACACGGTGGATGGTAGATCAGGACATAATTTCCTTATTTTGAATGCGTCGAACGGAACGTTGCGGTATTTTATTAGCTGATTGAATATAAGGTTATACTTAGGTAATGGCATTTGGTGAAGAAAACTGTTTTAACCGACTTAAAAAAAGGAAGAGGTTATCAATACGACCACGTGTTTATTTATTTTTTTGTAGTTAGGTATGTTACGGGATGTCTTCGCCAATCATGAACGGATTTTGATTTTTTTTTTAATTTAAAGGCCTTTACTACCAACTTGGTCTTATATTCATTTGGTGAAGAACTTTGGAGATATGAGAGAATCTCCTCAAAGAAAATTAAATCGGTTGTATATGTTTGTTTAAATATTTAATTGTGTAAGTAGCTGTTTAAACTGTTTATATTAAATTGATATATCTATCTTTTTGAGACCCAGGGTCAACTACCTAACCCTAGGTTTATCCTAACCTAACCCGATTTATCCTCGTTAAATCACCTAGGGTTAGGTAGCCGACCTCGGGCTCTGAAGCGTTACCGCTGAGGATGCAACCGAGAACACGATCGGATGATGACGCTGATCTTTCTATTTGAGAGTTGGCAAATTTTAAGAAGGACTATCATATCATCCTTATCAGATTCTTTTTCGTCTCCACTGCAGGAGCACGACCCCCTCTGTACTACCAGAGCCTATATTAGCCGAGCAGCCAGAGGATTTGGCCTACACTCTCCACGCTGGCCAGACGGGTTGGAGAGGTTGGTTTATATTACCAAATATATTTCATAAGAATAATTTCTTCTCATCTCAACGCGTTACAGTTGGCTAAGCTTTCTAGATCTTAATCCCCAAAGATGTCATCTTTTGCATATTTAGCTTTTTTATTTTTTTAGTCCTGCGTGGCTAAGGCCTTGATGACTTGGACAAGTACATTTAGGTAGGTATTATAAAAATAAAATCTGTCTTTTCATTTTTATTATAAATTTGTTTTATCTATATTCGATCTGCGTATGTTAACCCATCTTGCCCATAGACAACCAACGCTATGCTCATTAAGGCCGTTCTTTACTACGCACATTTGCGAAAAACGGCCACTTTTGGCTAATGTGCGTAGTAAAACTTAACGTTCTCATTATAAACTGTAAACAGTAGTTAATAAAATACTTTGAAGGGTTATCTAGGACTTGGTAGTAGCAAAATTTTAAGTGATGTCTCCGTTTTCTTTGAAATGATTTATTTTAAATGGGGGCAGCACTGAACCCCGGAAAATTCAGGTACGGCCTTAAAACGCTCATTCCCAGATGTGAAAGTCTGTGGATGATGATTATGATACCTCATCGGTAAATCTTGCTTTATACACATTTTTTGTATTGCCATTTGTATCCGAAATCGGTATTGAAAGGCTGTGTCGATTGTACCTTTACGTAAACCTATACTTCATAAATAAACTCATTTAATTTGTACATATCTATAAGTCACTTACAGTACAGGCTGATTTTTTAACCATCAGCCAAATTTTTGGAGCAAGTTCAGTCCATGATACTGAACAAATTACCATAAAAACAATTGCCTTCCCAAACAAATCAGCGCTCAGCCAAACGGATTTCGTATGGATATGTCGTGGCCATATCGTAGAATCGATCACTTTATGAAGTGATTGTCAATTTTATGAAATGGTCGCATTTCATGAAATGTTTTACTGTGTATTGGCCACATCATGATGTAGATTGGGCAGATCAATGACAATAAATCGTTTAACGATATGTGCAGCCAAACGCGTGGCTCTTTCATGAAATGGTCAAGATTGTTTGATCACATCGTAAAATAGTTTCTTTATTAACCGGTAGAGGCGCTACAAGCGATCTTATACGATACAATCTTTATTTGGAGGTCAAGGTTTCAAAAATGTTTTTGCAAGCCATCAAAACATCAATGCCGTACAAACAGGTGCGCATGTTTCAAGAACAAAACACTTTGTACTTCAAAATGTCACCAAAGTTTGTCATGCGCCAATAAATGAGTGAAAGAATGTAAAACTGAATTTTTAAATTGTTTATTTCACAAATGTCAATTTTGTGTGAATTTTTATATTACTTTTTGTAACTGTGTACCAAAGTACCATATTATTATTATAACGTTATCTAACTTTGTGTCTCAAAGTTCCTACATATTCTTAATAATTTCATTATTTTCTAATAATGAATATTTAACCTGACTTTGTGTGAGTAACTATGTTTGAGTTGGTTTTAAATAAAATCTTTAAAATTTTATTACATGTGTTTAATTTTGTTACCTACTTATTTTTTATTTTGATACCTAAATTTGTTTGAATTTGTTATATTTATTTAATTTTGTGTCAGTCTGACGTAAAAATACAAAATGTTCTTAACATATTCTGAATTTTTGTTAATTATATTTCCTGGACACCCTATTTTACGATCCGGCCAAACGTGAATGACAATATCGTTAAACGTTGACGATTCAATGATCTGATCAAATTAAGTTGGCCACATCATAAAATGCCACCATTTCATGAAAATGTCAATAGTTTCATGAAAAGATCAATTCTACGATATGGCCACGACAGATACACATACACTATCACGTCTTTATCGCTAACGGGTCAGACAGAGTCTAGGGCGGTGAGGCCCAAGCCACTTTTAGCGTGATGGTGGGCATGAAGGTGGAGGAAGGAAACATAATCATGGGTTGCTAACCGCATTACCTATTGATATAATTCAGATTGTCACCTATTCCTTCGATTGGCTTTTACGATATGCGGGGGAAGAGAAGCAGCTGGTACTTTCTATGTTTTTTCTTTTCTCCCAGACCAGCAAGGATTTTATATGGGAGAACGAATAATTATTATCGATATTTTTTTTCATCAGTATCTATAATGGACTGATTTGCTCCAAAAAATCGGCTAGTGGTCAAAAAGTCACCTGTATGATGGAATTTTTTATTAAGGTACCTACTTACTCGTTTCATACAAAAACCCTTCCAATCCTTGATTGCCAACCATACACAAACCATAACAAACATTCAGAAACCTGATTGCTTCAACATTCATATGTCACAGCAGAAGCCGAAACGCCTCCTTCGGGCATTCCGGGAAATTGGTGCCTCGAAAGAATATATTTTGAATTTTTATTATGTACTATTTTCTATTCCGTTCCCGCGGTAACCCTTCCACAAAGGGGATCCGAGAATACGGAGACATTCTATAGGTGAGGGTGGTCCCCTGCCCCCCTTGAGTGATGCCACCCCCTCCTCTCTGAAGGATTTGCGGAGCAGCACGTGTACTGTATATCGTACGAGTATGGGTATACCACAGATATGAATAAGGATAGAGTGATCGCGGTGAAAAAAATGATGCTAACTTACGCGCAAATTTACGTAATGAACAAGCTATTATTTAAAAAAAAACAGAAAATCGACTGAGTGATACGTTAAAACAATGATACGTTAAATGCTCAGATGACCGAGGTTAATTATGTTGTTTTTTATCATTTCTCATTCCAAAATACGTTTAAACATTTTAGTTGCATAATATTTTTAATTTTTTTTCTAAAATCCTCATGTTTTAAGTAAAAAGAAAAATTGGCGCCAAAACCTGCAATCTTGTTTTTTTTAACTTTTTGATACCCAGTTTCACTCTCATTATTAACACGAATCTTATACAGACAGCTCTTAAGCTAAAATCTATCAAGCCTTTTAGGTTACAGAGCCTGCCAACGATATAAACATACCTTAGCTGCACCATTCAGTAGTTACACACACACATACTATCACGTGTATTTCCTTATGGGGCAGACAGAGCATTTTGGGTTGTGTGGCTCTAAGCAGACGTACCTAGTTCACACGACTGCAAGACCCAAAGGCCACTTTTAGCGTGATGGTGGGCGACAAGGTAAAAAAGGAATCAATATAGTAATGGTTTGCAAGCCGCATCGCCTATTAAATATCATGATTCGCATTCAGTAGTTAAATAAACAAAAATATTTTTTGTATTTCAGTTTAATTGTCTAACCCTTTGAAAGTCTATGGAACAAACGCACCCTTTCTTGACGTTCTCTTGAATAATTCGACACAGGTCTGTTTGGACATTTAATAAGGCTTGGGCAAGGATTACTATGTGTCAATTTTAAAGGGATACAGCCTTTGTTGTACATGGTTTATCATTGTCTGTTTCCTTTATGCGGTATTTTTAAATAAAAATCAGTTACCTACTGTATTGAAATGAATTTAGGTTATTTTTTCAGTATCTAGTAGTTTCATTTAGTAGTAGTCCATAGGCAGCGGTGATCACTTACCATCAGGTGACCCGCTTGCTCTTTTGCCGTCCTGTAACATAAAAAAAAACTCACTTTAAACATATCTGAAAGTTGGAATTAAGAGTTGGGCGGGCTTCTTCTAGCGATGATTGCAATGGAAACTACAAAAAAAAATATTCTTTTTATAATTCTTTTCTTCTTGCCATATCCCTACGGGGTCGCCCCTCCTGATACTTTCACGCCATTTTTAGATTGGGTATAGGCACCTGTTCATGAGTCATTGCATGGTTATAAGAGCTCGCGACGCGAGGTCTACTGTTCTCACAGAACCACCACTAGTATAATACAAGCTGATTTTTTAACCACCGGCAAAATTTTTGGAGCAAATTCAGTCCATGATACTGATCATCAACTCAAATCAGCGCTCAGCCAAACGGATTTTATATGGGTTTTTATAGGAATTTTTTTTTATCCATTTTTAATAACTTTTTTTATGAAAGTAGTTTAATGTCACGGACTGAACTTGCTCCAAACATTTGCCGGTGGATAAAAAGTCACCCTGTTTTATTGCACCTTTCTAGGTCATCCTGTATATTATGTCAGTACCCCGTAAAATATTAAGCCTTCTGTCACCGCCAGTACTCAGACTTATCCTCAGTAATTTGCCTCGATCGGCACGTTATTGTAAATCGCTATTATCGTGTTATTGGTATAGCAATAACGTTTTGTCACGACATTTAGTTTATATTGCCAACGTTTCTCAATTTAGATTGCTTTGGACCAATAAACTCGCGACTTTTTATTTATGACTTGTTTTGCTTGTAATTGGTTTGTTTATTGGATGGAGAACAAAGGACAGGTATTTTACAAGGAGTTATTTTATTGTTTCCGATACAAAAAAATGGGTGTTGTTAGTTTGAAGTGGGTGTCTGTGAGACCATCTGTGATGTGGCATCGTAGTTTTTTACAGAATACATCGATTTTTACAAAATCAATCAATGAGTCAAATTTTAATGTTTACTTATTATTATTATTATTTTAATTTTATTGAGCCAAAAGCTACAATAGGTAGACTTAATGCTAAAGCATTCTCTCCCTGTCAACCTTTAGGAGAAGAGAAACAGATAGAATAGTTGGCGTCTAAAATAGATAGAAACAATCCAGAAATAATAAGTACTATTAAATGATCATACATAAATATCGTATAAAATAAATATACTATATTTATACATACAACATATTATATACATACATATATACATATATATATTTAAAGATCAGAAAGAAACGATGAATTCTCCTAATTGTTGAAAGATTCAAAAAGTAAATCATATTCATAGTAATTATATTCCTTTGCACTTCAATAACATTACGTGTAATTTGTATATAGATTATTATAGGGGGTTTCTCCATAAAAAAAACGATAGTCGTCCGATAGTGACGTCCTATTTTATGTCAAACCAAATTAGACTTTATCATTATGTACTAATGCTTAATGTTGCTTGACACTGAAACGACAGATACACTATCACGTCTTTATCCCTAACGGGGCAGATAGAGCATTTTAAATTTGCAGCTCTAAGCAGACAGAGTCCGCGGAAACGCAACATCCTAAGGTCACTTTTAGCGTTTTAGTTGGCGAAAAAGATGGAAAAGGCATCAAAATAGTGATGCATTGCAGCCTATTAACATGATTAGTATTTTACTCATTCCCTGATCCGAGGTTTTAAGGAAAGCAGAAATATTTTTTTCATATTTCGATATATGTTTCTTAAGGAAAGTTGTTCAGTATCAAGGAATGAATTCACTCTTAAAATAGTTTTAGTTTATTTTGTTATTAGAGGTTATATGTTCTGTTCTTGATGGAAAAGAAAAGAAACACACAAGAAAACAATCTTCAAGTCCAACCTTCCCCCCTTCCTTTTTTTTTCTTGGCAATGTTTTTTCAAATTTTTTTAGGTTTTCGAAACAATTAAGAAAAACGCAGAAAATAAAAAGGATAAACCAATTAACGAAACTGCGGAGCAAAATCATAACAATCAACTCTTCCCGCATATCAACAAGTGACACAAATTACCTTAAATCGCTTGTTTAACGCGCCTTAATTCCTAACACCCCCTTTCTCCCCATTCCATTCACTCATTACGGGGGTCTAATAGACCCCGACCTACCGCAACTTCGCGTCCCACATAAATTAACCCGAATACGGAAGACAAGAAAGTGGGAAAGAAAATAAATGAGTGTTTGAGAGTTCGCCTGAGGCGTTCGTTCCATATTTAAAAACGAGACGAAAAGTGGCCATAAGTAATGGTAACGATGGTATCATGCAGTATTGCAATTTTCTTTTTTTTTTGCAATTTTGGTTGCCAGGAATTTTTACACTTTTTTTTTGTCTGTGGTGTCAGTTATAGTGTTGCAAGATTCGATAAAAAATCAAATCAATTTATTTCACTCGTTGTGAAAGTGGTTTTGGACATTCAAATTTGTGTTAGAGCTACCATATTTGTCTGTTTTTGCTTCATTTAGCTAGTAATTGGAACTTCCGTTTCGAAAGTAGATAATAAGTCTCCCGCACGTAGAAAACTAGATTCATTACACAACATTTTTGTTTAATTGATTATGACGTAATAAATATGTGAATATATATCGATTTTGTGCCAAAAAGGTACTCAAAGTCATTCTATGTTCTAACTACTTTCTGACTCAAGTATTTATACATTTACAAGTTCAGTTAGCTCCAGTTACAACGTAGCTCTTAAACTATTCCGTAACACTGAACCAATATACTTGCGCTATCACTTATCCCATTCCGAACTCCAATCAAACTTTCGCACTTTCGCTCTCGCATAACACCGTCCTCAGTATAATTAAACGTTTCATGAATGGGAGCGAATGGGACGAACTGAATTAGACAGGGATGGATTCGTCTGCCCGTAGAGAAAGCGTAATCAGTTACAGTAAGCGAAAATTATGTGAGGGGGTGGAATTAACGCGTTAACAAGGTCACGGGGATGCGTTTTGGATTTAGAGATTTGGAACAGCTGATTGGGACGTGTTTGAATTTTGTACCATTCAAACATGGTATAGGGCATCTATACACTTTGCTGTAAAACGCTCTTACTATGGGTCTCTTAGAAAGCTCTAGGTCGCTCAACGCGTTATGGAAAGGGCTATGCTCGGTGTTTCTCTAGTCTAGGTGATTGAATCAGAAATGAGGAAATCCGAAGGAGAACAAAAGTCACTAACATAGCCCAGCGGATGTACTCGTTGAAGTTGCAGTGGGCAGGACACATAGTAGGACGAACCGTCCTGGCAAGCAAAGCATAGGACATCCACTTACAGGGTGGTCAGATGACCTAACTGCCTCGACCGACCTCGCTAGGAAGCGCTGGATGCAGGTTGCTCTAGATCGGTCATTTTGGAAATCCTTGGGAGAGCCCTATGTCCAGCAGTGGAAATTATGCGGCTGAAATGATGATGATGAAAATTTGCTGTCTTTGACATACTTGGGAGACTATTATCTCACTCGGTGCTACAAGCCTTTGTTGATCTTGAGAATCAAAGAATTAAACCAATCAATCTTGGAATCCATGAGCATAACAACCGATTTCTTTTTACCATCACAAGTGATTAGCCTATCGATGAACCATTATTTTTTATCTAGGCTTACTGCTATCAGATAGCAAGGGGAGAGGCTGAGAGGCAACCTAACAAAGACGAGCATATATGTATATTTGGAGAAGAGTACCCCGGGAAAGCAGATAAGGATGCAACCAGCAACGCTTAAGATGACAAGACTAATTACGTCTTTATTTCTTACGAGATAGATAGTACTTTCTGCGTAATGATGGTCGTGTAGTTGGACAAGGAAATTAAAATATTAACGGGTTGCTAACTGCATTGCTGTTGACATGATTACATAACACGACGACACAACGCACGAAATACGCTAGTGTGCCGCCCTTAAATTTGCGTCGTTTCACTTTCTTTGTATAATAATTTTATAACTATATTTTGTCAAAATATCTACAAAACCACAAGTAGCAAAAGTATCTAATTCATATGTATTTTCTACAAACTAGTAGCTATATCCACGCAAATTTCACCAAATAATAAAATTAAGAAGTCTTCAATTGTGGAGTCGCTCCCAATTACGCTACGTGCGCCCTGTAATAAACCAATAAAAAACTTGCCAAAGACTTTTACGCCTCAATTCAACGCACGGCTATACTGGAAAGAGCAAACCGACAAATTACAAATGGAAACAAAACGGAACGTCGCGACAAAGGAAAAATCGAACGCCGTGGAAATTTGAATAAGGAATCATTTCTTTTTTCTTTTATTCCTTTTTTTTGTTTGCTGTCAATCATTTGTCTAAGGCACGGGAATCGTTATTTTCCCTGTTGATGGATGGGATTCTTTTTTCTCGGAAGCTTCTAGCCCCTCGACGAGTGTAGTGAACGCGGGTAGTTCATATTTCATTATTTTTATCTCGTGTGTGAGATAATGCTTTTTGAGAAATGAATTGCGTTAGATTTGTTCTATGTTCGTTCAGTCTTTTGTGAGTTTACTGTTATCTTGCATTTCACATTAGAAACGTAAGTACATTAGGGTTTGAAAAAAAGTACTTTTTTCTGACTTTAATCACTACCTATCTATAGTTTTGTATTTATTAACTAGATGGCGCTGTACTGATTAAAAACTAGCTATGAACATTTTTGTAAATTAATATAAGATCTTCTAATTGTTATCATGGATACAGTACTAAAATGTGTACATTGCCAAAACATACGTGATCGAATCCTGAACATACATACATATGTATTTGGTTAGATTGCCATCGGATCGCATGGAAATTTCATGTTTTCTTACGACCCACATTACCTATTCTGCGCGTCCTTTGTTTTCTTAAGGGCCTGTTTACATTATTCCGTTTCTGTTAGATATTCGGAGACATATGTCAATTTTGGGGATGTAGGTATTTTTTATTGAGATTTTTTTTCTCTGTATCTGTATATGAAATTTAAGATTCCTCCACAACGAAATCTTTGTGTATTTCAGAATTTATTATAGAAAATACTCTCTCATCTCAGCGAATTTCCAGTATTATAGAAAATACATTTTCTTGTCAGCATAAATTTTATTAGATATTCGATAAGAAGAAGAAGCTGCTTCTCTTTCCACTCAGATCGTAAAAGCCGATCGAGGGAATGGGTAAAAATGCGAATCATATTAGTTTATTTATAAGTTACCATACCCATTACACTAAAAGTGGCATTTGGATCTTACTGCCCTGAGCTCTGTCTTACAGCCGAAAACCCAAAATGCTCTGTCTGCCCCTTTAAAAATGAAACGTGAGGGTTAAGAGCATATATTAATGTAATTCAACTTTAAAACACATTTGAATACGTAGGTAGGTACCTATATTTATCTTACAAGTTGATCCGTTCGTATTTGTTTGATCGCAAAGAGGTTATATACTCGAAAGTAAGGGATGATCACGTAAGGATATCGCATATCCTGAGGGACATCGATGGGTTGTAAGGAAGCCGTTCGGAGAGTAATGGGATGGAGGTCTACGGTATAAACATACTTGTGTATATGTTTGCAAATAAGGTTTTAAAAAAAGGGTTCAGTTAAGGTCAAAAGAAAATTGTATTTTTCTTTTGTAGGAAAATTATGAAGAAATCTTAAAGTCAAACCGCCAAGTGTAGCGGACCGATGAGGGCTCTTCAAAATGATAAACTAATGATTTCTGGCGAACAATACGTCTTGTTTTATTTTAGTATTCTTCCAAGTGACAAATATTTTGCTTATAAAAAACTACGAGTCAAAAACAGAGACAACGTCGTTTCTTACTGTACATAAAGATTTTGGTTTTCCACATTTTCCCGTTAAATCATATTCATTTCTAAATAAACTGGTCAAGTGCGAGTTAAACTCGCGTAAAGAGGGTTCCGTATTTCTCATAGGTTTTCCCGAAATCTATATGTGAAGAATTACATTTCGTTCAAAAATCCTCAAGAGTACTTGTATCTATGTCTGTTTAGTAATTTTCTAGAAAAAGACAATTCATACAAATTAAGACAGGAGAAAACCTCTACTTTAACGTAATTTTTACTCTATTGTGTTCAAAATTCAAGTTTGTACTTTCTAGTACACACTTTGTAGTTTCTAGTTAAAATAACGTCCTAAAAAGTACCTTTTGATAAAAAAATATTTAATTTTAATAATATTTTTAACAACTTGTTCTAATCAATGAATCCAAAAAATGCAACAAGCCAAGATTTGATTGCCTTCTAAAAGTGAAAATAAAAAATTGATCCGTGAGTTAAACAGTATTATCATTGGACGTACCTTACTGAAAAAAAACGCCCTAAATTATCCTCCACTGTAAAAAGCGCCCTAAAATGTCCTGTACCTATAAAAGTAGATTAAAGGATTCCTGGTCCCAAAATATTCTTACAGAACGTGTGCTCAACCTAAATACGTTTTCAACATGAGTATTGAAATAAAATCACGTCTTACCTCAAATAAAATAACGTATAACAGGTTTGTACGAATTCCTTATTCAAGTGCACCCGTTCTAACAATTGTCGTTCATTCCAGTCACAATCCAGTTATATTTGCTAAAGAGTCAGGAATCCAGGACGGTTTAAAAACTAAATTTCGAATTCCGATCACGTGACGCCGCGAGGCGTACGTGGCAGCGCCATCTACCGATGGCTACCATTATAGGGTTAACATGGAGTCCTGAATCGAGACGTGTCTATGGTCTAGTCTATGTTTGCGGTGTGCGGTTGGCAACCATGCCATGACATTAGGCTTTGTGAGCACGTTACGAGACGACTACGTGTACGTGGCATGTGTGAAGATGAGTTGTTTGCTGCAAAACTTTTTAACAATTATCTATTCTCAAAACGACCTAGTGCAAAAAATATTACTCTCCGAACGAATGTCGTGTGAAGAATAGTTCGCTTGTTTAGAGTAAGTTAAAATAGTTTGCAATCGTAGTCAACTGTCAGGCAGACCGCAGAGGTCATTTCCGAAACCTACCTAACTGTAAGGAATTTTGGGTATTACATAATATATCTAAACTATCCCTTCCGAGATTTGGACAACAAAATCTAATTAAAAACTTTCTGGTTGTCTGTAGTGCTAGATATTAAAATTTGTTTTTTTTTTCCCTTTATTTATCTTTAGGAACGTTAATCAGTCTCATATGCGAAATAATATTAAGTACTTATTTATTTTTAGTCATAAAAAATTGTGTATAAATCCTAAGAACAAAATAATGTTGTATACGTAGACAAAACCCTTTCACAAAGTAATAAAAAAGCGGCCAAGTGCGAGTCGGACTCGCTCATGAAGGGTTCCGTAGCAGCAAGTAACAAAATATAAAAGTTCTAAAGGTAAATTGCGGTTTACGATTTATAATGTATTAAAAAATAACTATCTATAATACCGGGACCGCTGTAGTTTTAATTGAAAGAACGAACTTTAAGGTATATACTTACCACATTTTTTTCAGAATTATTTTAGTAATATTTCAAAAGTTACGGTGGGGGGACACCTCAAATTTCAACTTTGTATTAGATTATCTCAAAACTGGTAAGTTTGATCTACATAGTTTAAATCATTTTTTGTTGCATTTTAAAAGACCTTTTAAAAGATACCCCACACGTTGGGGTTAGTCCAATTTAATTTTTTAAATTCACTTTTTGTTGTATGGGAGGGGAGCTATAAAAACATTATTTCATAATTTTAAAAACCAACTTTTGGAACTTCAATATCTATCTCTCCACCAATTTTCGTGACAATCGGTGCAGTAGCGGCGGAGTACGAGCCCGGACGGACAGACAGACGGACGGATGGACGGACGGACGGACGGACGGACATGACGAAACTATAAGGGTTCCTTGTGGACGACAGAACCCTAAAAAGCAGTCATTTTACGATTTCAGGTCATTTTGCGAAGACCTATATTGTCAACTAATGAATACTATAAATATGTATGGATAAAACGATTTATGATTTTAATACATAGCGTGACTCTCTTATGGCAACCCACTTGTTTTTATGGCATATGCGAAATAAATTATTGATATAAACAGTCAGTGTATTGATTTTATATGAGAAATTTGCCTTTTTAACAATGGCAATCCTGAAATACCTACATTATTACATAAATATTACAATTTCCCGTCGAAAAGAATAAATAAATTAAATAGACAAATCACATACTTAGTTCTGGATGCAGGCCGCTTCCGATCGGTCGTTTTGGAAATCCTTGGGGGAGGCCTATGTCCAGCAGTGGACTTCCTGTGGCTGATATGATGATGATGATGATACAAATCACACAGATTGAGATAGCTGTGTTAATACTAATTTAACGGTATTATTTTTATTACATATGTATTTATCATAAAAATAGTACCTTTTTCAAATCGTCCTGAAAACTGAAGACGATTTGAAAAAGGCAATTTTCCAACTTACCCTGACTGGGATCCTTCATCATCATCATATTAGCTGCAGGAAGTCCACTGCTGGACATAGGCCTCCCTCAAGGATTTTCAAAACGACCGATCGGAAGCGGCCTACATCCAGTGTTTTCCTTCAACCTTGCTCAGGTCGTCCGACCACCTAGCAGATAGTATCTGCTGCACTTGCCGTTACGTGGCTGTCATAAGAGAACCTTTCTGCCCCATCAGACATCGGTTCTTCGCGATATGTGCCCCTAAATTTTTGATTCGATCACGTAGAGCCTCTCCTCTCAGCTATGGATGGCCCGTTGAGCGACCTTGAGCCTTCTTATCATATTATATCATCCATAAATTTGTTTTCATTTCATCAAACGCTAATATCATCAAAGAATGCCTCTAATAACTCAACAAACCTCACCATTGTGTTGATATAATTCAATGACCCATCCCTACTCCCAAACCACCCTCATTTTATCATAAAAAGTATACGCGAAATCAGAAACCCGAGACATACCAATAATCCTTTACTTTAGTACTCATCCCATGTCGCTTCAAGATTAAATTCCTTCACAATATAACTACTGCCGAGAAAATATTCGCATGCCTTTTTTAATATCGTATGTTGCGGATTTTTTATACGGAATATAAAATATACAATTTCAGCATAGCGCCAGTGACATTGTATACCATCCATCTTTTCGGGTTTAGCTTTCCGTCTCGCTCTTGCATGTATTGTTGTCTCCTTCTAGCGGATTTGTAGTTCCCCCCGATGGGGAGTTTCTTCAACCAGTCAACTCTTTGCGCATTTTTCATTTGGAATACGGATATGAAGAAATGTATCGCCTGCTCAGGCGTGTTATGATTTTTCTTGTTCTATTTTGAGTAGTATTGTACTGTTATGAAATTTCAGGGTGAGGATTTAAATTTCTCTTACGTATGATGCACATAAATAAATGTTTATCTTTATCAGATATACCTAGTCGTGATATGTAAACTTCAAATGCTTCTAGATGTTTCTTTGATTTTAAGTGATTTACATTGACCTCAGGGGTATCAAAAAATCTGGCATTTTTGTCTTAATTAAGTATGTATGTGTTCAACGTCTAAAGAAAGGAGATGACACCCTGTCTACCAATATCTTGTATAATTGTATTGTAATATGTTTAATGTAACCTCTGTGTAGGTATGCAGTAAGTATACAATTGTTTCAAAATTACATTGTTGAATACTGGTATTATTTTAAGAACTTAACTATTGAAATACAATGTTTTTGCCTGTAATGTACCTCCGGTCAACGTTTTTGGTTTTTTGTCTCCAAACATTGTTTTACTTATTATTCTACTAGGAGTTCCACCTAAAATGTCTATTTTTCGTCAAAAGATGCAGATTTTATGGAATTTTGCCCTATTTAGTTTTTATCATATGGCAATATATACATAAAATTTGAAATGCTAGTAGAACGAATTTAGTCTTATTTTGGCCACAGGTATTCTTCATGTTTCGTAATCCGTATTAACCCGTGGTGTCCTATCAATGTTTAATCAAAATCAGAAAATCTCACAGTTTAAGGGTTATAACTTCTGGACGTAATTACGTTCGAGAATATTTGGACGGGTAACTGCAGTGCCCAATAAGACCCATGGTATTGCATTATCATGCAAATTTGACCCAATTACGTGCAATACCGGCTGCATCTGCCTGCAACCAACAATGAATGAAATATTAAAATGCACCTTTTTGGTCTGGATTTTTTTCGTGATTAGCTGTTAAAGTAAATTTTGCTGAATTTTTAGTACGTAGTTGCCGTTAGTTTAGTAGTTTGACTTCTGGTTTTCTATAATTATGACATTCAATTATAGGTACAGGATAGGTAAATTTACAGCTGACGCATATGAAGGCTGATGTCAGGCCGGTAAAACATTTTTTAAGGGTAAGTTTTAAAGGTATTACTGATATCCCACAACTTTGTCATAGAAAAGTGTTCAGCTGACCGGAAAATTTGACTTGTATAAAATTATTTTGACGAGATTCCAGCATTGGTCCTAACGGATCAATGAGTTCATAACTATAGAAATAAAGAATAAAGAAAAAGGAAAAAAAAGAAAAAGAAAAATTTATTACTTGGTGCAATATTTTACAATAGTAACTGTATACTTAGACTGACTCGGCTTAAGACGATAAACGGAGTCCAGTGCTGCCCCCATTTGAAATAAACTATTTGTAAGGAAAGGGAGATATCATTTAAAATTTTTAAAACGGCCACTTTTGACAAAAACGCAAACTAAAACTTAACGTTCTCACTTTAAACAGTAAACAGTGGTTCATAAAATAGTTTGAAGGGATATCTAGGTTTCACTAGCTTAAAATTTTAAATGATATCTCCGTTTCCTTACAAATAATTTATTTCAAATGGGGGCAGCACTGGACTCCGTGTATCGTCTTAAGGCAATAATGGGACTTAGGTCCATCACGACACGGGTCTACCGTGGTATCTAGAGGTACAGGGAGAAAGTATTACCAGATATCCATTGACATTGATCATGTCGAAACCATGTGATTTATACTATTCAGAAACTATATAAGGGTGAATTCAGTTCATGATACTGAACAACTTTCCCTAAGGAACTATATACCATGCACTGAATTCACCCTTAAAGTAGTTTCAGTATTGTATTTTGTTAGACGTTATACAGGGTGACTTTTTAAACACCAGCCAAATTTTTGGAGCAAGTTCAGTCCATGATACTGAACTACTTTCTATAAAAAAAGTTATTGAAAATCGATAAACATTTTTCGTCCTCTCATATAAAATCAGTTTGGCTGAGATCTGATCTGTATGGGAAGGCGAATTTTTATTTTAGTTTTTCGTTAATTGTTTTTATGGAAAGTAGTTCAGTATCATGGACTGAACTTGCTCCAAAAATTTGGCTGGTGGTTAAAAAGTCAGCCTGTATAGTCGAGCTGAGTGTTAACTTCAAGTACCTAAGTGTTGGTTGTACATTTTACCAGGTATTTTGATACGTACTCGTACCTACTTTCTTTCTAAAAAAGACGTGAAATGCTGAGGTAATAACACCAAACGCGCCAGATAAGCTAAAACGTCACCATATCCGAATTCCATGACGATAGCATAACGGCTGTCATGAACTTTGATCCACCAGATAAGAACGAGTGTCGAAAATCTCGTATTATGGGACATTCTACGAGATTGTGCTTGTGATGCAGAAACTGTAAGTACCAGGGTAAAATCTATAGGTATTTGGCTTTAGAAGCTACGCCAACATGATTAAGGCCCAACAAATATTTTGGCGTTAAGGGAAACCTTTTTTTGGCACTCATAGTATTAAAAACGATCTATAAGAGCTCCGGCAATGACTTTAGACTCTACTGTGACATTAAGCCAATATTTTAACCTTTGTACTTCGAAAGCTTTATTTCTGACATCTCTCGCTCTACACAAATAATAATTTTTAAGGCCGTCTTTTGCGCATTTCCTAGTTTTTAAGATAATTATGTCCTGTATTTTTATTTTGTATAATAAAGGGTATTGTATTGTATTTTTCAAAACTAAATCCGACGTCACCACCAAACTACACAAAAGGTTTCGACGAATTGAGAACCTTTTTTGTAGTCGGGAAAATATGAATACAATTTCAAAATATTTTTTTTTTTATATACCTAAACTAAAAAAAAATTCCACCCAATATTGGGTGCTAGCGAGTTGATTTTCCCCTTCCTCAGAGGCACGGGAAAGCATTCATAAATCCTTTTGCTGAACTGTCAACCGCACACATAGAATACTTACTCTCGTAATACAGAGGTGTTTTATATTGCAACTGATTTTCCTTAAAATTGTAACTCATATATTTTGTGGGGTCTAATAAGCACGAATGAATAATATTGATAATTTGGTTTTTTTTTTTTAATATACACATAATTGCTGCCGATTTAGCTTTTATATTTAACGAATGTATTGATGAAGGCATATTTCCTAACTTAATGAAATGTAGTAAACTAATCCCCTTATTCAAAAAAGGAGAAAAAACAGACCCTGGCAACTACAGACCTATCTCTATTCTGCCAGTTTTGAGTAAGGTGTTCGAAAAGATAATGCTCAATCAAATGCTACTTCACTTTAAGATCAATAATCTTTTCCATAGCCAACAATACGGCTTTACTGCTGGAAAATCGACCACCGATGCAGGAGTAGCACTTATTACTAATATCTACGACGCGTGGGAAAACAGAAATGATGCAATTGGATCATTTTGCGATCTTTCTAAAGCATTTGATTGCGTTGATCATCCAACACTTTTGCTCAAATTTCGTCAATACGGTTTTGATGATAAGTCAATTAAATTAATAGAATCTTACTTAACAGATAGGCTTCAAACTGTTGATATAAACGGCGTAAAATCACACGGGTCTAATGTGAAAATGGGCGTACCCCAAGGTTCAATTCTAGGACCGTTCCTTTTCTTAGTTTATGTCAATGACTTGCCTTACATGGTTGAGAAAGAGGCTGACATGGTGCTGTTTGCTGATGACACCTCGCTAATATTTAAAATAGATTGACATAACAGTGATGCTAGCGCGGTGAACAGCACCTTATCTTTAATTTCTGATTGGTTTTCGGCCAATAACCTCATGTAATGCGAACAAGACCCAATGCATTCGATTCTCTCTTCCTAATGTGAATCAAGCCTGCGTTGACATACTAATTAATGGTCAGAAACTCGATCTGGTTGAAAGTACTACCTTTTTAGGAATCACAATTGATTCGAAACTTCAATGGGGCGCTCATATAACTAAACTTTCTAATAGGCTTAGCTCTGCGGCTTACGCTGTTAGGAGAATAAGACAATTGACAGATGTAGCAACTGCTAGACAAGTGTACTTTAGTTACTTTCACAGTCTAATGTCTTACGGGATACTTCTATGGGGGAGTGCAGCCGACATTCAGACTATTTTTCTTTTACAAAAAAGAGCAATTCGTGCTATTTACGGTTTAGAATCGAGAGACTCACTGAGGGAAATTCAAGGAAATAGGTATACTTACTTTTGCATCACAATTCATATTTGAAAATATAATGTATGTAAGGAAAAATATTTCCATGTTCAATAAAGTAAGTGATTTTACAGATAGAAATTTACGTAATAAGAATGACTTAGTTAGGCCGTATTACAGGCTGAATACAGTCAGTAAGTCTTTTATGGGGAAGTGTATACTTTTTTATAATAAATTGTCAGAATCGGTCCTTGATATGCCAGACAGAAAATTCAAAGCTTATGTAAAGAAAGTACTTTGTGAGAAGGCTTATTATAGGACCGATGACTATCTTAAAGACAAAAAGGTGTGGCTTGAGCTTGGCGCGGGTCCCTCTTAAAGGTTTGTATACTTAGACATGTCATAATTTAGGTACATTGGTACATACAAAATTTACAAATTGACATTATTTTAAATTTCGTAATTCTTATAATTCAATTTAATTATGACATAATAAACAATGTAATCTCTGAATTATATTTATATTAATATATATATATATTAATTAATTTTAAGTTTTTAGTTTGTTAGTTAACGTTTTTGGAGAAAACGTGCAGTGCAGTTTGTTGCCGCTTCTTCTGCACTTGCGCCTAGGAAGCGGCGTAAACTTAGCTTTAAGTAACGATTTGACGTCAACATTTGTGCAAAACAAAACAAAGTGACTATTATTAAGAGATATTATAAATATCCTATGATAATAAAGATATTTTTGAATTTTTGAATTGAATTTTTGAATAAAAATTACTTATTTTAATAAAAAATACAACTGCTCAACTTCTAAAAAAAATTATATCATATTTCACTCGGGATGATGTAAGAAAATGTTGAATATTACAAGTTGAAACTTTTTTCAATTTTAATCTAGACGACCTCCGTGGCGTATTGGTAGTCTACTTAGAGAGTCTGGGTTCGATCCCCAGACAGGACAAGTTTTCAAATTTCAAATTGGCTCGGGTATCTTCTTTGTTTTAACTATGAAATATAGTATTGTTGAGTTAGTATCCCATAACACAGTTCATCCCATAGTATAAGACAAAGAGGACACAGTGCCTTCTGGCGGGGTCAGTAATGTTCTGACAGAAAAAACTTAAAAAATAATATGTGGCCGGGCTTAAACTTGGTCACTTAGGGCAAGTTCAATTAGAGATACATACTTACAAGAAATTCATTATTTGTTTTTAAGGTCAAATTTTTAATGGTCTATTGATACTACTTTAATTTATTTCGTGAATTGATTTTAACCCTGAGGCCATACATTTGAAAAACTTTGCTAAAGATTCAGGGATCTCAAAAAAAATAGACTTTCCCATTAAAAATAGTTTGCCAGCTGAGCACGTTTGTTCGAACACGGCATTTTTTTGAGTTTCCAGCATTGGTCTTTAAGAAATGTTGTTCAGACTGACATACTGAGTTACCCCATAAGTGTGAACTGTAAATTTACACCCTGTTACTGATGAATATTTGTGATTTCCAAACTTCCAAAAATGTCAAAGTGACGTAACAATTCTTAACCCATACGGCAAGCAACGTCTGGAATCGTTTTCCTACGTCCTCGGGTGGCGTTTGACAAAACAACCCTCCACGCCCGCGGCATATGCGAGTAACACATTATCTATCACGAAAAAAACGCAGTAGAGTCGCTATTACATTTAAAATAATTATTTACACGTACTTTTTTTATAAGAAAATATATCTTTATACTTATATTTATTTATTTATTTTATTTTTTTCCTTCGATTTTCGCGCAGGTCATAAATACGACAAAGGAAATGGGCGAGAATGTGAACCTGATATGGTTCAGATTCTCGCAACAGGAACACGTCACTTTTTGATTCTCTTTTTCATGCCTACTACCTTCGAGGTTTTATAGCATGTTCCTTTTTTTTATGTCATAGGACAGCAAACGAACAAGCGGGTCACCTGATGGTAAGTCGGACATCACGACGTGGACAGGGATTCCACCCATTTGTGGTCGATATTCCTCCTCATCGTACCTCTCGATTCGCCTCCTCCTTCATTGTGCGAACCGCTAAGGTGTGGAATTCCCTCCCTGCGTCGATGTTTCCCCATACATATAATTTAGGGATTTTCAAGGCAAGAGTGAACAGGCATTTTTTGAGTCTGCGTGATACACCTTAGACCTCATCTTAGCTTCCCATCAGGCTAGATAGAGATCAAACGCACTCAAATTTCTAATAAAAAAAAAAAAAAAAAAAAAGTGTTCACCGCTTCCCATGGAAAAATGCAACACCAGGGGTGTACAAGAGCGTGACCGGCCTTTCAGGGCCCTCCCCAGAGGGGGGAGGGAGAGGGGGGCTCCGGCTCTCTCACTCACCAAACGAAGCGACGACCCGGCCTATTCATGCTACTAGCAAAACAGAGTTTTGCCGTTAGCGTGGCTCTAACACAACTAAAACTAAATAAAACTAGACTCTGTCTTGTCCGTTTGGGTTAAATTATTAGTATGTATATGTTTTATTATTTACTCACAACCACGTAAAGACACAGACACACACACGTTTTGACTTCTGCTCATTATGCCAATTTTTTTTTCATTTCCATTAGCTGATTTGTGACTAGGTTCACTGGAAGAGATCCCATTATGGGATAAGTCCGCCACTGTACATTCTAATTGGTCTATTATGGCTTATATGTCTGTAAAATATTTTTTGTACAATAAAGAAATATAAACAACAACAACAAATATCACGTTTTTATCATAATGAGGCAGATAGAGTGTTTTGGGTTTTGTAGCTCTAAGCAGACAGAGCCCAGAAGCCGCAGGAATCAAAGGCCTCAGCATGATGATGGACGAGAAGGTGGAAAAAGAAATCAAAATAGTGATGAGTTGCTAGCCGCATCGCCTATAAGCATGATTCGCATATTGGCCCAATCCCTCAATCATCTTTTACGATCTGCGCGGGAATCAAAGCAAAAAACTTAGAATGTACCGGCATTCTAAGTTTTTTCTTTACACTCAGACCAGCTTGCAAGTCATGAAACCACGTAAAGCCGGGATGAAATCACAGTTTTACAAAGTGTACTCCATGTCTTCTTTGTTCTACCGTACATTACGATAGATGTGCGAGCAAGTATTGATCTAGTACTCACTCCTTCTAAGTAAGAAGAATAATACTCTACTTGTTTAACAGAAAAGTTAGATCTACACTTATGTAGTTTCTTTAACAGCCCACATCAGTCAATTTCTTGTTTTTCTCCTCCTTCGACTCAATAAGAAGAAGTCAACTGCTGAAGTAAAGGCCTTAATGAAGAGAGGTGCCAATGATCACTACATTGGGCCAGAGGGCTTATTTAGCAGTAAATGGACGAAGTCAGAGTTTTGAAGATTTTTTTTGTAACATTGTTTTTTTCTATTCTACTCCATGCTTCCCCTGTTCTGGCGTACCATATGACACATGTGCGGCATGAAGCGAGTAAGTATTGATCTAGTACTCCTTCTTTGTAAGACAGTGGATGTGGAATACGTTGTCTCCATTACTTTTTACTATTAACCTCCGACGCAAAAAGAGGGGTGTTATACATATTTGACGTGAATGTCTGTGGCATCGTAATGCTGCCTACACACGACACAACATGGCACACAATCTGCTGAAGAACACGTCTATACACATTACAATCTACAGTACAGTACGAGATTGTTGTTACTGCATATTGTGAGCCATATGTGTCGTGTAAAGGCAGCATAACTGCAGATTGGATCAAGTGTACTGCGTACAATAACCTACTCGTTGCCATAGTGAATTTCTTGCCCACCTACCTCGAGCTTACTTTACGTGCTGTTGGCCATTACATGCGTTTTTCAAAAATTAAGGATATTACACTTAAACAACATACCATAAAATATACATCCAACTTCATTGCTTATCGTATGCAGAAGCCGAATAAAAAATAGCGAGTAGTTCGCGCCAAGAAAATTCCGTCAAAGACTTGGCCCGGAGCGATAGCCACAAACTAGGCGGTGGAACCAATAAACGCTTGTCATCCCACTCTGATTGATCTTTATTTTATGCGCCAAACTATCTACCCATCTTCCTCGCACGTGTAGCCCTGCCAGGGAATATATTTCCACATTCCGTGGTGTGGAAAATGAGGCCTTTTCCGTTTTTATTTGAATACCGAGTGATAAAAGTAACAGACGCTAGTTTATGGTTAATCTTGGCTGGGAACGATTGTGTTATGTTATGCCAGTACACAATTCGGAACTATAAAATACTGTTTTTATCATCAGCAAATCTAAGAACTGATTTTGTGAGAAAGAATTGTTTTTTATGAGTTGAGTATTTTTAATGTCTTCAGATCTTTAGCCAAATGTTTATCTTCCCCATAAGATACTCGTACACCATCTTTCTTTTCCTTCACTTATAAAAAAATATCTCTGAACCTTTTTTTTTAAATACTCGATTGACTTAACATCGTGCCATGTAGTTTCCGGCCTAGAATAGGACCACTCCATCTCTTCCTGTGGATGATGAAAGAGACGACTAAAGGACGAAGTTGATGTCGGGCGGCGGCCGTTCGTAAAACTATAGCCAAATCCTTTAAACTGTTCTGGCTATTTCTTTTTGATTTTGCATGGTGTTCGGCATCCTTGGGTGACCATTGAAATGCATATTTGGAGAAGAAAATGCAGGAAGGCGCGCACCGGGCTCCGAAGCAGTGCAGGATGCAACCCGGAACTTGCTAAGATGAAGAAGACTCGATTAATTATAAGCACTTATAATTTTCACTTTTTCATTCATAAAAAAGGTAGAGACGCCACGGCCCATGTCAAAACTGATAATTGCAACCCTATTATTACTCAACTATGTAATAAAAGGGTATATAGGGTGTAACAAAATATACTGAAATTATTTTAAGGGTAGATTCAGTCCTTGATACTGAACAACTTTCCCCAAGTAACACATATTGAAATATGAAAAAAATTTTTTGGCCTCCCATACAAGTTGATCGATCAGCTGATCCGAGTTTGTATGGAGTGTCAAAAAATATTTTTCATATTTCGGTAAATGTTCCTTGGGGAAAGTTGTTCAGTATCATGGACTGTATTTACCCTTTAAATAGTTTCAGTATATTTTGTTTTGTAATTTTTAGGATTTATGTATTTGTATATGAGTTTCTTTATAATAATATTCTTAACTTGACGTAATATAAGCCTAAAAATGTTGGTCGAAATATAAAAAAAACACAAAATTCTGGAAAACATCAAAGGAAAAGATGCCATAAATAATATTACTTCCATGTGTTAGGATCCGCGGAAGGTAAAGTTTTCTCACAAATATAAAGTTATAGCATAGTCTGAGTGCCGAGTCGTGGTATGTTTGTCCGTTAGCTTTTTTATGATTTCGTGTGAAGAAAAGCGGAAAGCGAGAATTTTCACCTCATAAGTTTCGATGCCTTTTCCTAACAATGGGACTCTAAATATGGTAAGGGTATGGATATGAAACATCAACAAAAACTTGAAAAATATTGGTATAAACTCAAAACGATAAAGTTCATCAAAAATTAGGGAAATGTATTAGATGTAGAAGCCGTGTTGTTCCTGGCAGATTAGAATAGGACGATTTCAAGTCTTCCCGTGGATGTCGTAGAAGGCGAACACAAGCTAATCAAAGCTTATAAATATCAGTGAAACCTCTTCAACCCGTCAGCCAGCGTGGAGAGTGTAGGTCAAATCCTCTGACCGCTCTGGCTAATATATGGCTTCGGTAGTACAGAGAGAGAGTCGTGTTTCAGCAGTGGAGACTAAAATAGACCTGATGATGATGACGTTTAGATCTATCTGATCCAGGGGCTAGGAGTATGACGACTAAGGGGACTGGGGAGGAAGGTGCGGGGTATGTATCATGCTAATCACGCCCGCCGCCCGCACATTCCTTAGTCTCCAGTCATCATTCCCCCGCGCCCCTGTACCGCGCAGGCGAAAACTTATTAAAGCGGTAGGTCTATAGGAGAAAGCAAGACGATAAATTATGTGTACAAGTAAAAGGAGTTCTTAGAGCATTCTCAAATCAAGTCCCAAAAAGAGAAAGTTAGTAGTAAACTAGGTATAGAACGGACGCAAAAATTGTGTCAGTTAGAATTATATCCTGTTTTGAGGAATAAGCAGATTGTCTTCTTAAATCAACTAACTTTCTTGTTCAAAAGAAGAAGCAAGCTAGCTTATTCTGTATTTTTCTTTACCCGTTTATCGCTTAATATAGATGGTAGTTACATAATAACTCAATATTATAAATGTCCCACATTTTACCATATCATGCATGCAGTTTCTTTTATATTCCTATCTGTACTATTATCATTATCCGGTCTTTTCTAGTCTCCACTGCAGAAGCATGACCCTCTCTGTACTACCAGAAACATATATTAGCCAGAACAGTCAAAGGATTTGGTCTACACTCTCCACGCTGGCCAGACGGGTTGAAGAGGTTTCATTGATGTTAATCAGCTTTGTTTAGCTTGTGTTTCCTAAGTCGCCTTCTACGACATCCACGGGAGGACTTGGAGTTGTCCTATTCTACTCTGCCGGGAACTACACGGCTAATCTGAAGTATTAAGTGCAACTAAATAATTCATTTTAATAACTATGCAAGCTTTCATTTAATTTATTTATTTAATTCAATCGCTGATCGCTCTCTTTCAAACCCTATCCCTACACAGCATACGGTGAACAGTCAGACAAATATATTGTTGGTAAAGTTTCGACTTCTTGGAGTGGTTGGAAACTTCTATCATAAGTTGCGCATCCCGCACAAGTATTTTATTTTATTTATGGCCTCTTTATACAAAATCTTCTGGTAGTTCGGAAGCTTTTGAAAAATGAAAATGTCAATACTGTGTTTGGGTTTTAAACGAAGTATTTTAAGGTCTGTGCCTTCTATACTTGTCTGGGAGAAAAGAAAAACTTACAGTGTACCAGTTTGTAAAAGTCGTTCGAGTCGATGCGGCATGTAACCTATCACTATTTTGATTCCTTTTTTTGATATTTTTTTTCTACCTTCTCTCACATCATTACGCTGAAAGTGGCCTTTTGATCCTTGCGGCTCTGGGCTTTGTCTGCTTAAAGCCAAAAAGCTCTGTCTGACCCAATATAGAGATAAAGACTTGATAGTGTTTGTTTATTTATTTGCTGACATTTCATGGGATTATACTGGCCGCGGTCTCAGCATGACTATATAAAAAAGGTTCGTTTCGCGTTAATTCCCGTGTTACACATTTAATAAAAAAATCTTAAGTCTATAAGCAAACAGTGCCCAAAGCCGCAAGACTCAAAGGTCACTAAATTAAATAAAAAAGGTACGTTTCGCGTTAATTCCCGTAGATATATATACTTTTTAATAAGGAACCTTATTTGTCCCAGTGTTGGGCAAAGGTCTCTCCCATCCCATGTATAACATTTGAAAATTATTCAACGCGATAGACTAAAAAAGATTTTTTATTGACCTATTTTGAAAACTGAAAAATCATAAAAGGTACTTTAGTAATTAAAGGTAATTTAACAATCATTAATGTAAACCTAGACCAAGATGTCATTACTCACTGGTTATCACTAAGTAAAAACTATTTAAGTACCTACAGCAACGTAAGTAACTAATTGAACATTATGTCACGATCCTGTCAACCCAATTAATATCGCCAAGCTATTATAAAAACTACCTTTTATAGCTTCAACATCAGTTAAATTGTCACCCATTGAACAAAAAATATGTAGGACATTCCCAACCGGTGCATGTGACAATAAATTAAATGCACACAAAGACGGTAGCATCCTATTCAAAATGGAGTACCACTCAAAGGATTAACTGTTGGATACGCGATCCATATTCAAAATCTTTACAACTGATTGGCTTATTTAAATAGCATTTTATTGGCTGTGCCTGATGCGACTAATGTCCTGTGATTTTAAATTCAGAATGTAGTATAAAAATAAAATAATAAACCAACCATTGTAAAAACGTAACATTTTGTAGCTGGCTGTAAAGAATATACAAACTTGCAGTGACAAAAGTGAAAATTCACGAGCGTTTAAAAGAAAAACTTAAGTCTTGCTTGCCAGTCTTAAAAGACGTATAAAAAGAAACTCTTGCGGGAAAGTGCATTAAAAATGAGTGTGCCAGAGCGGGACACAGCTATATCGTAGATGTGTTTCCATCCCAGTCTAGTGCTTCTAAGAAAATGGTTTTATGAATGAAAATTACTTTTTTCTCACGCCATTTACTCAGTTCAGGGACGTTAGTTTTGTTCATTTTCCTTTAGGGAAAGGTGAAAGTTGTTTTGGGTTCACTTTGAAAGTGGGACAAGGTACTTCTACCTGAAGATTTTAGACATGCTTAATTTTCGTTTGCTTTAAAATTTAATTTTTAAGTAAGCGTTTTTACTGCTAAGTAATTTTAGAATGTGTTGCATTTCGTATTTTATCTATTAAGAGATTGCTTTTAGCATTAACTCCAATAATTGCCTAAGTAACTTTGAATAAGAACTCTGTAGAAAAATATACTTTAAATAAATAAATAAATATTTTAAATACGTATTTCAAATATTGTTTTATTTATTTTACTTTATTAGGCACACAAAACAGACATTTTACAAAGTTGCATTACAACTAACATTATCTAATAGATAAGTTCTTAAGTTAACAGAATATTATAATAATAGGGTATATTATAATATTTAATAAAAGTTTATTGTGTATGTACATTAAAAGTACAAGCTTAAAATTTTGTAAACTGTAATTTGGTACGTACTGATTTTGGATGCGATCCACGGTTATGTCTATTCCGAAATGCTGCATTTTCGATGTAGGATAAATATATTACTTATTTTCAAATTATTTTTAGTGCTAAAGCTACAAACTACTAGCGCTTCGGAACGACCACTGCTGAAAAGATATGCCGAAAGAAACCCAGTTTAGTATCCTAAATCATGTTTGATCAAACGGCATTAGATTTCAAATAGGGGAACCTACCCAGCCTGCTGGGCTTACAGGACAATACAGATTTACACTTATTCTTATCATATACATTATATTTTACATTGTATATTTAAAAGATGTGAAAATACGTAATTCTATAAATATTTACTGTAAAAAATGGCTGGTTTCATTAATCACCACACGTTTTGATGGTAATAAATTACTCCACACTGAACTTTTAATATGAATATTTTAGAAATTAATGTTTTATTCAGTTATTTCTCTTACATATACAATTCTTTATTAAGTTATTAATGTAAATTAAATGTATTTTTATTATACATAATGTCTTTATATTGAAGTAATTATCTTTATCTACCTCATTGTTTCAACCACATTTTATTATATTAATTATATACATAGTAAATTTACAAGTCACATTTTGTCACGAATTTTAAAGTCCATTGTTGTGTTTCTTCATTTGATTCTATTTTTTATTTTTTTGAAATAATTATTTGCATATATCTATTGTTTTGTAAACGCTATTACTACTAAACGCTGTTGCTAGTCGTAATATTATCATTTTAATACATAAAGTTGACAGTGACGCAAATTAAAACTTGTACACTGCAGAAAATTATTGAAGTTATTTATAAAAAAAAAAACGCGATAGAAACGGATCATCGAAAAACATTTGAATCTGGCGCATCCGAGAATAAAAAAAAAAGATAATATTCTTGGTGGCCAGCATGAACTCAAAACTTATTACATAGTATTACGTACAAGTTATGTACATGTAAAGATAATATATACAAAATTAGACCTCCTTTGGCTACACACTGGTTCACAACACAAAAATATAAAAACTCCATTCTGACTTGCTAAGAATTTTTGACTTGAAATCACAATTATATCTATAAATCTTGATACCGATTTTATCCAGCCAATTACGCCATCGTCCCACACAAAAATTATGTACGATGTTTTACAACGCAATATCCATTAAAATAAAATTCAATTACCATAAACTAAAGACGAAGATGTTCGAACGTCGACAAAGGTCTAACGTATGCGCCTGCGCACCCCTGCCGATTCACCTTTTGTTGTCTATGGCCTATGCCACCGATAAATTATAACCAACATTTTTTACAACGAAATAATACGCATAAATTTATCTATCCATACATTAATAGAAAGGGTTTAATAGCCTATAAATCAGCATTTTAAACAAAGCTTAGTCAAATTCGGCACAAAAGATAACCCTCATTGTGCATAGTTTTTTTCTCTTTTTTTTTGTTGCCATAAACCCGTGAAATGTGTTTGTTTTGTTTGCGCGTGTAGTGGCCTTTTTGCGATTTTTTGCGGCCAATATTTGATAGATACTTCGATCGGTGTAATAATAGATTTTCGTGCGTGAAGTGTGTTCTTGTTAAGTTCAAATATTTGGGTAAACATGTTGGTTTTTGGAATTATTAACTTGCTTTACCGCTTTGTTGTTTTCGTAATTTCAATGTACATTTTTAAATATTATTTTTTTTATGGCTAGATTTTAAGTTATTAATTTAGATTTTTTGCATTACTTTCAAAGATTTCAATGATTTAATGAGCATTTAATTTTTGTAATAATAGAATGGTACGATGTAAACAAAGATATGTATTAACATATCTTTTTCAGTTTTTAACGTAAATTTTTTGTATTACGCTTTATTTCTTATCTGAGAAGAACTACTTTATTTTAAATATGAATAAAAATAGAGTACGAGTACATACTTATTTTTTTTAAATAGCCATTTATGTCCCACTTTATAAGGTAATAGTTGTTAGAAAAGATAAAATATTGTATCCAAAAAAAAAATATCCCAGTCTTCAGTCTCTACAACGTATTTAAACCAATTTATTTAATGTCTCAAAGCGCAAGCCCACCACAATCATTCTTAGACAGGGGTTAAAAATTTAAAATCAATAGACACAAAATAGCAGCAAAGGGGTAAACCAAAGGCTCCTTCCGGTTCACCGGCTGCATTGTGGTCGTCTTTTATTAATAGATAATAAGAAACGTGATCGTATCGATTATTATTAATATTAGTTAAACTTGTGTGACACCAAAAGCTAACTAGATACAGCATTTATAGTTTCATAATATATTTTTGATTTACGATGTAGTAGGCAGTATTCGCATTTAATGACATTAGAATTAAACTAAAATTTTTCAATCATTATTTAAATTAGAGATTATTTAAATTTAAATGCTGGCTTGACGTCGTTAAGAATGATATACGTGCCAATGTCTAAGGATGCTCAAGTCCGTGCGAAGTGGAGACGAAAAAGCCGGAAAGCGGACCCCAGGCTTTACAACAATACAGCTGAGAATTCAATTGGAAAAACGGAGATTAGAGATTGATTACTACTTTTTTCAATTTTTACGAATAAATTGATGATTGATTCTTTAAACTAAAACTAAACTAAATTTGCTTCTTTATGTTTAGAGTAATATATTAACCGATTTACATGTCAACGGGAATATTCTACAAAGTCAATCCAATAGTTTCCAACAAGTCAAATCAACACTTTTTTCTAAACGTCAAAACAAACATTTTCTATGAGATTAGTAGGAAATATCGGACTGTGACGTCATAGTTTTTTGAATCAAATAGCGTTCTTAACATCCGTTTTTTGCATAAATAAATGTAAATTGACGTTTAATATGGATGTGATCAATGACAAGTGACATTATTTTGTGACTTTCTATTCTCTTAACAGTACCAAATAATTTATTTTTAACCCAGGAAACTACCAAATTGTTTAACTTTTGTTAATAATTTATTAATAGGTGAAGGGATAATAACATAGATTGATAACCAAAGAACCTAATTCTTCTAACTAAACAATTGTTGTGTATTTAGATTTTATGTGACTGTCACGGGTAGAGAAATCGGTTTTTTGTTTTGAAAAATTACAATAAATTACCAATGATCAAAAACCTAACGGCCACACACTATTTTATTACGGTACTATTTTATTTTGACAATAGTGTTACATCCAATAATTACAATTATATATTTACAAACTATAATAAAACAAATTAAGGTGAAGATATAGGCAAATGACCTTGAAGTGGCGCCCTCATTTGAAATAAATTGTTAACTCGTAAAAATGGAGATAATTTCCATATTGCTCTTCGTCATGCACTAGATAGCCCTTTAAATTATTTTATAAACCACCGTTGAAAGTATTTACATTAGTCCGTCTAGCTTTAAAACTTGCCTCCGCCAAAAGTGGCCACGGCAAGTTTTAAAGCTAGACGGATCACCAATAATAGTTTTAACGGCAGTTCATAAAATAATTTAAAGGGCTATCTAGTGCATGACGTAGAGCAATATGGAAATTATCACTATATTTACGAGTTAACAATTTATTTCACACTTCAAGGCCATTTGCCTATATCTTCGCCTTAATCGACTGTGCACACAAATCTAAACCACTTTTAACTTTGAATCTTAAGAATCCCTATATTTGGTCGTTTAAAAACGTTATCGCTTAGCTTGCAGTGGGCAAATTCTCCAGATAAGGGACACCTGCGTAACATAGCTATCAAAGGAACTTATAGGGAGTATGGATACTAATGGATGTCACTGAGATGACGGGAAGTTGATAAAAATACTGAGAATGTTTGCTTACAAATGATGGGTTACTAATACTACTTTGTATTACCCAATTTATAATAAGTATTAATGAAATAAACTGATCAGTTAAATTAGGATTGTAGATGAAAGACAATAAGGATTTTTTTAAAGCTATTGCCATTGATAAGTTTCTTTCTATATATCTCAATCCTGTAATATATTTCTTGTCCCTTAAGTTATATCCAATTACATTCAGATTAGCCGTTTGGTTGCTGGCAGAGTAGGATAGCACCACTTCAAGTCTTCTCGTGGATGTTGTTGAAAGTGACTTCTAGCTGAAATACAAGCTAGACAAAGCTTATAAACATCAATGAGATCTCTCCAACCCGTCAGGTCAGCGTGGTGAGGGTAGACAAATCCTCTGGCTGCTCTGTCCAAGTACGGATCTGTTAGTCGGGCTCCTGCAGTGGAGACAAAAAAAGATCTGAAGAAGACCTGATAATGAAATTCAGTTAAGGTAGGTACCTAAGTTTGTTTAAGAATAAGTGCTTAAGTAAGTGATGAAGCAAAAAATTTATCTTCAATACAATCTAGATAGAATAATCAATATTTTTTTTGTTAATCATTGTGTTGATTATCAATAACACGTTTTTGCATATGTTGGACAATTTCAACATTAAACAATCAAAACTCTCGTTTGCAACATTTCCCTGATTAAATGCACTAGAAACACTACACAACACACATTCCTTGAAGTTCTGTGGCAAAAATGATAACCTCAATCAATCGATACGTAATTCATAAAAATAGTAACGTAATAGTACCGCCTATCACACCGTTACATAACTCGCCTAGTAATCCTTATTAATACTGGCAATGCATCACCCTACCCGAACAATGGCGTCGATAAATAATAAACTAAAAATTATATGCAAATTCACGAGCCATAAGTTCCTATTGAATAGTCTAACCCTTTCGTTAAGGGGGACAAAAAATGTAATTTATTCAGATCTGAGGTCACAGGACGATTTTGTTGGCATTTTAGTGTTAACAAGATTCGTGTGCAGACGTGTAGTGTTGGATCTAGGTTTAGTTTTTTTGAAGATGTGAGAGAGATAGTGTTGTGCGCAAACGCAGTGGTAGAGCGTTTAATTTTTTTTTACTTACAGGTACTTATTATTTTTGTTATGTTTTTAATAACGTTTTTGTTTGTTGCAATTATACTATTTATGTACATATACTCTACCTACTCGTAGAGTCCATGAAACTTAATAGCAAGAAAGCTTTTTATATTTCATGAGGTTACACATTTAGATTTCTTTTTATACGACTGCCCCAAAAAAGTCGTTTTATGTTTTTAGGGTCCATATATGTGTGTTAGTTTCTTTAATTCATTCATTGGCATTACTTCAAAATGCCCGAAGATATTTGTATGTACGTTGACGTTTCGTTAGTATCCTTCCAACGTGACATACCTAGGCTATATACATATTTTTTAGGGTTCCGTACCCGAAGGGTGCAAACGGGACCCTATTACTGAGACTCCGCTGTCTGTCCGTCTGTCCGTCTGTCACAGGGCTCTGTCTCTTGAACCGTAATAGCTATAGACACCTGAAACTTTCACCGATTATGTATTACTGTGGCCGCTATAACAACAAATACCTACTAAAAATAAAAAAAAAGTTGAAAATTTAAGGGGGTCGTCATACAAAAAAACGTGTTTTTTTCAGCGTTTTTATCTCGATCTGTCACAAGGCTCTTTCTCTTGAACCGTAATAGCAAATATAACAAACAATACTAAAAATAAATAAAGTTAATAATTAAAGGGGTCGTCATACAAGAAACGTGTTTCTTCAGCGTTTTAAAATATTGTACCGTGGTACGGAACCCTTCATGTACGAGTCTAACTTGCACTTGCTCGTTTATTAATTTAACAGAAGAGACCTTTGGCCAGCTGTGGGATGGTAAGGTTAAATTAAAAAATGTATTGATTTTTTATTTTTTTATTAAATGACTTGTCAGAAATAGTCAACGTGTCACTTGCATTTATTTACATCAATAACGGTATCCATTGCGAATTCATAAATAAAAAAAATGAGATTCAGCAGCACAAGACGTTCCAATATAGTTTAGAGTACCAGCTGTTTCAAAATAGATAGAGTTATTGGAATCTATTTACACTATTTGAATTTATTCGGCTGGCGACAATGAAAATTACATTTGGACAAATCCAATATGGCGAAACAAGATGGTGGCAGTTTTTCATCTACGCTAGTCTCATAGTCTGGGTAAAATATATTTTCTCAGTTTTCATTTTGAGTAAGTACTTATTTGTATTTAGACATTTGTGTAGAGTTTTATGAAGATGGTAGAATAAGTTTGTTAGTACTACCAATATTGAACCATGAATGAATAAATTATGATTTTACGTAGACTGGTTTCTGATTGCGAAATGTGTGCTACGAGGTACTACTTACTTATTTTTATTCCAAAATCTTTATAAAAAAATCTTTAATACTCGTAATAACATTAAATTGTGTAAAATAATATTACCTATAAAGCTTTGCACGGTAGAGAAAAAACATTAATGATTTAAATAAAATTTGTATACTAGTAAAATAAAAAAAAACTTTTGCCTACTACATACATACTTATAAAAAATATTCAATACTCAAAAAGTATGCGGTTGAAACACAATCGGACATTTTTAAAAAGTTCATCTAACATATAAATAAATTATTTTGGTTAACAAAAAGAAAAGCCCTGGATGAAATTATTTCACAAAACATTTGCTTTTAATAGTTCCCGAGTCGCTCAAAGTATACATACTCCATTTTGAATAAACAATATCCTAATGGAAACTGTAACGCGATATATTTGTCAATACATTTTCCGTCTCCTATGACTTCTATGTACATGAAAAATATGGCCATATTGCAAACGAATATTCTCCCCGAAAATATGAGCATTCGATTTTCAGTCTTATTGTGGGAGTTCAAAGTGGAGTTTTTTGTGTGCGTAGGTTTAGTGATGTGCCATCTTGGAGTGATTGAAGTATGTTTGTACATGTTTGATCGATTGACAAGTTAGGGTGGTACGTAATGATATTACGAGTTCTATATCAAAGTGTTGCTAGTTCTTTGTCGGATATCCTTTTTAGATAATGATGCGCTATTTTTCTTTTACTAAGCTCCGGAATAACAAAGATATATAAACGCTAAAAAAATACGCATAGAGAAAAAGGTGGTAATATGACCCCTGCAGATGTATTGGTTTCTTCGATATTAGCATGTCCGAATAACGCTATGAATATATCTTCAGTGCAATGGATTTCTCTCATATACCAATTTAGCTTTTCTCTTAGCTTCTCTTATTACAAGCTGATGGAACACAGATCAACTGCAACAATTTACGTAGTTAAAATCTAAAATCAATTACCTAATCACTTATTTGCATTACCTATACAATAGATTTTAATGAACTGTTAGTACACAAAGTTAATTTTTTCAACATATTTTTTAATGTTGAAGTGCACAGACATTTCGCATCTACCACTGCTAAACTCAATGTTAAAATGTTGTGTCTTCATAATGTTATCATTACAATAAAAATTAAGTGCTAAAAATGGCAAGTAGTTTCTACTTCGGTACTAACTTCTTTGCGTCAGATTATATTGATTTCAATAAACCTCTTTTAAAGTTTATGAGTTTCAAACATGTGAAAAGGATGCATTAACACACTAAAACATTTATGTCATATTTATTATCCACGTGCAATATTTTCCTATGAAAATTTATGACTTGTTTGTTAATAACTTAAGTGTTAATTAAAATCAAGGTCAACCTAGCTAGGTTTATAACTCGCGTAATAGTTAACAAGTCTTAAACATAAAATTGTATGCAATAATGAACATGTTAACTGTATTTAGTTTCGAATCATTAAAACAGGAGAAAGGGCAATCCTTGGCCAATTATTATGTATTGTTACAAGCAACAAGCCCTCAAATAAAATTTACAAGGTAATTTAAAGTCAATGATACTGGCTGAACGTAGAAATTTCCCTTATAAAAGCCATAAAAAAGATTCTAGCGTAATGAACAATAAATTCCAAACTCAAAACCCATGACTTTCGAATTTCAAATTCCGAACAACTCGTTTACACGAAAAAGTTTCGATAATCGACGGTAGCGATCATAGTCGATTAAGCCAGTTCTTTATTAGGCATCTTTTAAATACAAACAGCAAAATAAAATTTTATGACCCCACTGCTCACCGTTAAATAAATAGCTACGCGTTCGATTCCCCGTTTGGTCATGCTATAAATTAGCTGAGACGTGTAAAAAATATCGTCTGTGAGATGTTTTAAATAATTAAAAGTTGCTTGGTTGTGTCTATGTATAGTGGAAAAAATCTAGTTCAATTAACATTTCTATTTTAAACGTCAATGTATGTGGCACGTTAAAAAAATTGTAGGACAGAATGTATTGCGTTCTCCATTTGTGTAAGTAATCGTAAATATGGCGACCACTGCCCAATTAACGTTTCGTTAACGTGTGCTGCATTTATTTAAACTGCAAGTTAAATTGACTGGTTTAAATATCTTAATTAAAAAAAATACCATCTGATAATGGAATACAATTTCAACTTCAAACATCTTTGATTTTATTATAAAGATGGGATATACAAATACCTATTCGTTCTAATTTCGAAATTATGAATGTCCAATGAAAAGAAAAAGTTTTGAAGTTCAAAAATCGTGCAAAGCCGGAGGTTTACAAAGGAGTTAGCCCTATCGATTTTGTCCTCAACCCTACGTTTACATACAAGTATAGGTACACGCTATATACGTGTATGCGTGCGTTGGAGGGTCGCAAGGTAGAGGGTGGGAACTATCGGGTACGTATGTATATAAATTATATGTCGTTCACCCCATCAATAGTAATGTATGGAGATTCGACATTATTTTTGTGATTGGTACTATTCTTTATCGATTTCTTTGTAACTTACTTTTTATCGATCAAATTATACTTACTTAAGGCCCCGCCAGTTCAGAACCAAAAAAACTGTGAGTGTTTTTAAAAAAATCACTATTATTAAACTACTACAGTTTATTCCTCAAAATTTTACATAAGAATCTTAAGGCTTTTCTATAGACACCCTCAATATCCAAAACACGATTGAGCATTTTTGGCTCGATAGAAAAAAATCAGAAATATACCTATAAATTTGTCTTTATAATACATATTACTATTTTATACAATCACCTTTTTACATAAAAAATATATAAAAAAATGTATTATCAAAATATCTATCCGTTTTGGCTACAAAAAAAAATATAAATATAATACAAAAAAAAAACTCAGTGAAATATTCGTCGAGAGCAAAGAAAGGCCCGGAGCCGTGCTCGACGATATATCGGTGTTTTTTTTTGTATTATATTTATAAAAGTTCAAAATTAAAAGTATTATTATATAAAGATTATTATTATAATAAAACTTTAGAAATATTATATACTGTACTATAACACTATCACGACTTAACTTAATTCCTACCTAATGGGGCAGACAAAGCCCAAGGCCATAACACCCAAAGGCAACTTTTAGCGTCCACTTTACGGGCGAGAAGATGGAAAAATGAATGAAAATAGTAAAGTGTTGCTAGCTGCACCACCTATTACCATTTTCGCCCATTGTCTCGATCGGAAAGGAAAACGGTAGGACTGCTTTCATAATCCGCTTGTTTCCAACAAGTCAAATCAGACACTTTTTTCTAAACGTCAAAACAAACATTTTCTATGAGATTTGCATGAAATATCGGACTGTGACGTCATAGTTTCTTGGAGTCAAATAGCGCTCCTAATATCCGTTTTTCTGCATTAAGGTGAAGGTATAGGCAAATGGCCTTGAAGTGGCGCCCTCATTTGAAATAAATTGTTAACTCGTAAATATGGAGATAGTTTTCATATTGCTCTTCGTCATGCACTAGATAGCCCTTTGAATTATTTTATGAACCACCGTTGAAAGTATTTACATTAGTCCGTCTAGCTTTAACACTTGCCGTGGCCACTTTTGGCGGAGGCAAGTTTTAAAGCTAGACGGATCACCAATAATAGTTTCAACGGCAGTTCATAAAATAATTTAAAGGGCTATCTAGTGCATGACGAAGAGCAATATGGAAATTATAACCATATTTACGAGTTAACAATTTATTTCACACTTCAAGGCCATTTGCCTATATGTTCACCTTAATAAATGTAAATTCACGTTCAAAATGGATGTGATCAATGACAAGTGGCATTATTTTGTGACGTTCTATTCTCTTAACAGTACCACGTAATTTATTTTTTACCCAGCAAACTACCCAATTGTTGATCTAATTGAAGTTATATTTACATAATTATACAAAGCCGAGATTTTTTTTAACTTTTCAGTAGTTTTGAAACAAAAAACTAAAATTTTCCGTACAAACATATTTAACATATTCAAGGCTGAAAAAATATTTATATCGTTAAAAAATATTTTTTCTAGAAAATAGAGACTTTAAAGGGTTATTTGAGTGCTTACACTTCACGCAACTTAACATCAAGCACGCTAAGTTATTACCGAGTCGTGTATCTTCCGATCCATAACTTTTTAACACTCTCATTGGAGAGTTTACAACAACGGAGCAAGAAGTTATTCTTGCGGCGTAGGAAAAGTTACAATGTTTGACTAAAAAGATATTTGAGGATATTTTGTTGTACTGGTTTGGTTACTAAAAAAAGTAATATAGGATTGTTTACTTCATTTTAAAGTGGTTTAAATATATATAACGGAACTTAGCACAAACCTTTTTTCTATTGTTTTGTCTAACGTTTCGAATAAGAGTTAGTACCTAGGTACATCTTTCGTGTTCGCTGCATTCACCATCACAAAGAAGACGCCGCTACTCTCCAACCAGTCAGTCTGCGACCACGAAAGATGTTACTCTTATTCGAAACGTTAGACAAAATAATAAAAAAAGGTTCGTGCTTAGTCCCATTATACAGGCTGACATTTTAACCACCAGCCAAATTTTTGGAGCAAGTTAAGTCCATGATACTGAACTACTTTCCATAAAAACAATTAACGAAAATCTAGTATAAAAATTCGCCTTCCCATACAAATCAACGCTCAGCCAAACGGATTTTGTATGGAAGGACGAAACATTTTTATCGATTTTTAATAACTTTTTTTATAGAAAGTAGTTCTGTATCATGGACTGAACTTGCAAAAATTTGGCTGGTGTTTAAAAAGTCTCCCTGTATACAGAGCCTAACAAAATATACTGAAACTATTTTAAGGGTAGATTCAGTCCATGATATTGATCAACTTCCATTAAGGAACGTATATCGAAATATGAAAAATAATTTTCGACCTTACATACAAGCTGACCGAACAACTGATCCGAGATTGTATGAAAAGTCAAAAGATATATTTCATATTTTGATATATGTTACTCAGGGAAAGTTGTTCAGTATCACGGACTGAACCTACCCTCAAAATAGTTTCAGTATATTTTGTTATATAATATATTAATCATGTGTTCAAAGCGCGATAGTTTAAAAACCAAACTTTAAAGAGGGTCCCGGATGTCATCATTTAGATTGTATGCCTTTAGGCAGCTTAAAAAATCTGACACCAGTATTGGCCACTTTTTCTTCTTCTATATTAAAGAGCCAGGCTCTTGTCGATGTCATTGTATTGAAAGAGACGCACACAATGACGATTCTTGCCACATATAATGAAGTGGTTTGCCAGTCAATTCTCCATTTTACACATTAGCAAACTTAATAGTCGCAAGTGTGCGTTTCAGGGAAGTAAGTGGTAGTAAAAGAAGCCGTGTGGTTCCTGGCTGAGTAGAATAGAACCACTCCAAGTCTTCCCGTGGATGTCGTAGAAGACGACTTAGGAAACACAAGCTAAACAAAGCTTATAAACATCAATGAGACCTCTCCAACCCGTCTGGCCAGCGTGGAGAGTGTAGGCCAAATCCTCTGTCTGCTCTGGCTAATTTATGGCTCTGGTAGTACAGAGAGGGTCGTGCTCCTGCAGTGGAGACTAAAGAAGACCTGATGATGATGATGATGATGTGGTGGTAGTTATGGGACATAACAGCCACAGGCTAGTAAAATAAACGGGCAAGTGCGAGTCGGACTCGTATATGCAGGTTTCCGTACCTCCGTGCTATGTTTCAAAACGCTAAAAAACACGTTTTTTGTATGACGACCCCCTTTAATTTTTAACTTTTTTTATTTTTGTATTTGTTGTTATAGCGGCCATTATCTGTCAAGTAAGTACCTAGTTAATGCCATTATAAAGATCTAGTTAAAAACGCTGAAAAAAACTCATTTTTTGTATGACGACCCCCTTTAATTTTTAACTTTTTTTATTTTCAGTATTTGTTGTTATAGCGGCCATAGTAATACATAATCGGTGAAAATTTCAAGTGTCTAGCTATTACGGTTCAAGAGATAGAGCCCTGTAACAGACGGGCAGACGGACAGACGGACAGACGAACAGACAGCGGAGTCTCAGTAATAGGGTCCCGTTTGTACCCTTTGGGTACAGAACCCTAAAAAAGGACAAACTTAGTTGTAAAGCCATTTGGCCAGTTACACACACGAAAATCAAACAAGTGTTAATACATCTAAACCCGTTTAAAAAGTAATTTTTAAATCTACTTGGTAAATAAGCATGATACGCATGATACATAATTAATTGTAAGCATGATAAAATTAAATATGTAATTTATGAATAATATGTCGTATAATGTCAACCGATTCCTTTCAAATCGGTTTACCTTACGTGTACATGACGTAATACGCACATAGTCATAGTCAAACGTAAACAGAATCAAAGCAAGACTTTTATATTATTTCCTCAAAATTCCGTAACTGTAATAAACATGTTTTCAGTAAACGTATAGTAATTCAAAAGTGAATTGTTTTTTTAACAGAATATACAGATGAATCAAACAATCACGTCTTTATCCCTAACGGGGCAGACAGAGCCTAGGGCGGCAAGGCCCGTGCCACTTTTAGCGTGATGGTGGACACGAAGGTGGAAAAAAGGAATTATAATAGTGATGGGTGGCTAACCGCATCGCCTAATTGAAATGATTCAGATTCTTGCCCACTCCCTCGATCGGCTTTTACGATCTGTGCTGGAAGAGAAGCAGCTGGTACATTCTATGTTTTTTCTTGAAACATGGTACATTTTATGTGTTTTCCTGAAAGTAATGTCTAAAATATAATAAATGGCATACCTATACCCACATAACTTAGTAAAATGAAACTTAAACTATCATTAAGTAGGTTGCGTTGATTTACATTAGGTATAAGATACTGAAAAATTTCAATATTGTTTTCAATGAAAGAAAACTTATAGAAGGAAAACATAAAGTCCAAAATCAATTACCAGATTTATACTTCACGCAATCAAAATGACCACATCTTGTAAAGTATCGTCTTACCTTATCCGTAGCCCCGTCGAAAGTTTTCAAGTTACAAATTTACAGCGGCGCAAGTCTTAATTTATTTAGCACAAAAAACTCTCAAAAATCTAAAAATAAATCGGAATAAAAAAAAGAATAAAAATAAACTGAGCGCCTCACTAACTCCAGAACACGGTAAAGAAAAAAATAAAATTCAAATGGCAAATTCAAATTTGGAAACCGGAGACGGGTCCCGAAGGAAATTCGTGAAAATCGTCGTCTCCAGACGGCGTACGGTGAGCGAATGTACCGCTCACTACGCTACAATTTCCTCCGCGAAAACCGAATCGACTGCGCTGTGTAAGTATAGGGAAGGGTGGTTTTTCCTTCGAATTTCATAAGTATCTACCTTTCTTTATATCTAAGCGCAAGAACTACGCTCACCCCTTGAGAATACCTCGTGAGACTCGATCGAGCGACGCCATACTTCAGTGACAACTGACGTCATTGTTGCGTTCTGAATTCAAATCTTTTCCTTTACAATAGAATTCAAATTTCGAACGGGTTTGCTTTAGTGATGCACCCTTTTTGTCTAATCAATATTTCTAGTAAGGCAACGGTAACATAGATAAAATGTATTGGGTGGTGAGTAGTAATATATTTATGTATGTAGATTCGTGTAGGTTCGGGAGTAAGATATGGTGTGGGCTTCGCTTCACGTGTGACTGTAGAGCCCTATTTTTTATACATGTACGGATAAAATGGAAACAGCGTATAGCTCGGGAAAATGTGAATTTTGATATGTGGATACGTCTCGCAATTTGTCGCAAAATGAGATATTGTATCGAGTAAGCAGTATCGTTTGTACGTTTTCCTTTTGTTCCTTCATCTTTTGTTTTGTTATTTGCGGGTGGATATTTTGATTCACCTTTGATACACATCCATTGTTACGTAACCTTAATGTGGGGTAAAGGATCAATAGAACTAATGAGCGGAAAATTATTAACCACCGAACGTGTTAATTTTTACGCCCAAAACCCAGGCATTCGAGCGTAAAATTATACGCTAAAATAACTTTTACGGTTAAACGGTAATGGGGATACGAAAATGCGGTTCAAAGTTACACCTCCGAAAATTTATTTAATCGAGCAATCACTCGGTTTTGGGGTCCACATTCAGAGCTATGTGTTGCAGTGACACACATTTAAAATTCGAACTCTTAAAATAAATGCGAATGATTCAGCACGCAACAAGTTTCATTCATTCACGGGCAAGGGAGAAGGCAATCCAATTAGAAAGGGAAAGAGAGGAATTTAAAAAGTGAACGCCCGGAAAGTTAGGCGGGAAAGCTCCGTGCTAATAACCTGTTGCTTCCGCGGGCTAAATTAAATATGAGAGCGAACCGCGTTGTCTCTAAACATCGACTATCGATAAAAAATTATCCCAACCTTAAAAAATAAAACTAAATTTATCACAACCTGTCCCAAACACTACGAAAGTCGAGCTCACCTCAAACTATTGATTTTCTTCCCTCGCCGTATCGTCATCGAACCTGCGAGTATCAAAGTCTATTCTTCAAATTGCGTACATCTATCATTTTTCTATTAATGAGCTCATGCATATCCCTCCCTCAAGTTGGGAGTATTATCTCGGAATATCGATAAAGTAGAATTTTGATGCCACAGACACCCCTAACCTTGCTTGACACAGGGTGAGAAAGAAAGAGTAATGCAAGAATAACTGGCTAGACAGAGACGCAAGTCAAGACCGCGACGAGATAAGTGTTCTAATTTATACTCAAATTGCGAACGTCGTCACGAGAACCACGTGCTAAATAACTGTTCCATATTAAAAACGTCTTAACTATGTGATTTCTCTTCTTCGACTTTAAACTTTACTCACCAATCTTAAAGTTGATATTAAATGGACAATTTGAATGAAGAAATATTACTTACAATTTTCCATTTTTGAAAACAGAACGTAGTACTGAAGAAAAGTCGAATTAGACTTTGGTTCTTGTGTTAGATATTATTTAGATTCCTTTTCATTTGATTGTAAAATTTGCAAATTAATACATCAGATTTTAAAAGAAAGCCTGTGCATACTAACTAGGGCTGTGTCAAGGTTAAATTGCCGTAGGTATTTTATTAGTGAGTCGGTTACTGGGTTAACTCATTTTGTTTGGGGTGGTTTGTGTTCGTTACTCAATTTGTGGGGTGATTAGGTTGCGGGTTTCTGTTCTACGATTAATTCCTTGATGGGGTAGGTTGTGATTAAGATATTTAGCGTATAATTGTCTTAGGGTAGATTGTGTATACGAGGAAACATTGAGTTAGTAGCGACATCGTTTTCGTTAACGGGTGCGTTTAGATTAAATACTTGCCAGCCTCAACAGTACATGCAACTTATAGCAGATAGGATGGATGACGGTGTATTGATGAGATTTGATTAATTGGACTCTGATTCATAACTACAATTGGGTAGATGAATGGGTCAAAAATAAATTATTTGGTACTGTAAAGAGAATAAAACGTCACAAAATAGTGTGAACTTGACATTGATCATATCCATTTTGAACGTGTCATGATTTTAGAATTTATTAATGCAGAAAAAATTTAACTCGAAAAAAGTATGACGTCACGAAGGTTTTGTTTTTTATACAAATCCCATAGAAAATGTTTGTTTTGACGTTGAAAAAAAGGGGTGAGATTTGAGTTTTGACTTTTATCATCTAGCGGATTATCTGTGTACTAACAATGTAAACTTATATAAAAAGGAAGGGACATACCCGTAATAGATCAAACCACGGGCTATACTAGCTCATTATAGTATAATGAAATTAAAATACCAGGCAAAAAACAAAAAAAAATCGACATTCCCATACTAATCCCCCGAGCGGTAGCACACTTTTGTATGAAAATGGCAATTTTTTTTTTGTTCATTGGCTGTTATTTTAGTTTCATTATACTATAGCGATCTAGTATAGCCTGTGGTTTGATTTATTACGGGTATGTCCCTTCCACGGTATAGACATTAAATTATTATATAGTTTTAATACAATTTCTGCGTCAAGTACTTTCATTTTTAGTTGACGGAGATCAATTTCCGGTAAAGCACAACCACAAAATTACCCGATGTCAATAGTATTTAAAATATTGAATACTTATTTAAGGTGAAGTGGTAGCATAAGTGGCGCCCTCATTTGAAATAAATTGTTTAAAACTAAATATGGTGATATTTAAAAATTTTATTTGTATCAATGTCTAAAAAGACCTTCAAACTATTTTATGAATAACCTTTGAAATTATTGCTAATAGTCTGTTTAGTTTTAAAACTAGACGAACTACCAATATTATTTTCAAAGGATATTCATAAAATAGTTTAAAGGTCTTTTTAGATATTGATACAAATCAAATTTTTAAATATCACCATATTTAGTTTTAAACAATTTGTTTCAAATGAGGGCGCTACTTATGCTTCCACTTCACCTTAATGTTAAAAACAAATTTCGCCAGTGCCAAATATTCATAAACTGGTGTATACATACACATACACGTTGACAGGTTGAGAATAGCTGTAATAACGTGGCTTTTAGTTTTAAAAAATTGAGCATTTTAAAAATTTAATATTATTTTGATACACTAACACGTCTTTATCCCTTATAGAGCAGACAGAGTACGTCGGGCCTTGCGGCTCTAAAACAGTAAAGCTCAGGGCCGTAAGGTAAGATAAGGTAAGACAAGGTAAGATGTAATAATTAAATTTTTAACAAAAAGGACAATGAAAAGGAAACAATTTTAGGAGTGTCTTCCATATCTCCAAAGTTCTTCATCATATCTTCATCAAATTAAAATGAGACCAATTTGGTAGTTTAGGCTTTCAAATAAAAAAAGAATTATTAAAATCGGTTCCCAATTGGCGAAGATACCGCGTAACAAACATACATAAAAATCGAATCGAATTGATAACCTCCTCCATTTTTGAAGTCGGTTAAAATGAATCAAAATAGTAAGGGATTCGCATTTTCGCTCATTCCCTCGATCAGCTTCTACGACCTGCGCGATATGATATTATTTTAAATAAAATTTATTTCCCAAATAACCCACACAATACAGTAATATTGTCACAAAAATATTTCCAACCCAAAAAGTTGGCCGAAAAACCGAGCGTTCATTTGCTTAGTAAATTTTTGACACTTGTCATGTCTCCCGCATGACAATGAGGAGGGGGTCCCCCTGATCCCTCTCTGGGATGCCACCTTTGTACTTTATCGAAAGCCTTTATTTTGGATTGTAACTAGGTGTGTCTTGTTATAAAGCCTTTGGAAGACAATGATAGAAATGGCTGAATATTTTAATGTTACTTGTGCGATGTTATTCTGAATAGTTATTGATTTTTCGCCACTGAAAAACTGATTTTAATTTTGAATATAATGTATTTTTTCACAATATAATTAGTAGGTTACTAACACTAATTACATAACTATAAAAATCGAACACAATATAATACCTACAAAAGGGAAAGTGATTTTAGATTTGAAGTTGTTTGTATGTAAAGTTTCACGATGTATCCCAACTAATATTATAAATGCGAAAGTGAGTTTGTATATTTGTTTGTTTGTTACCTCTTCACGCTTTATCTACTGAACCAATCTTCTTGAAAATTCGCATACACATAGTTAGGAGTACTGAGAAGGACATAGGGTACCTTTCTTCCCTGGAAAATCTAATGTTCCCGTGGGATACGCGAGTGAAGCCGCGGGCAAAACTTAGTTAATAATATAATAATAAAATACCTTAAAAAGGTGTAGTTATCAAAGTTTAACGTTAGTAGGTATAATAACCTAAAAAATACATGACTTAAAGACGACACAACATGCCATACAATATGCAGTAACAATCTGCACATTGTAAAGTGTGTAGACGTGTTGTGTTACAATCTGCAGTACAGCACGACATTGTGTTGTGTGTATGCAGCTTTACATTCGTATTTCAAATAAATATTGTAAGTTTTACCACCGCAGATCAGATGGCACAAGATATTTTTGCGTAGTCTATTAGTTAGCCGATATAATGTCCACAGGTAAGGATGGAGTAGTCCTACTTTAAACCAAAAACCACACGGGTAGATAAATATTTATTCAAATAAAGTAAACTTAAATTATTAGGAAAAAGTCCATAGATTTCAAACTATTTGCGGTATACCAAAAATCTCGAATCTGATTTTTGAAATACCGGACACATTAAAAAATAGAATAATGACAGCACTACTCTACTTTTTAATGACCACACTCGTAGGGTTGTACAAAAAGTTGAAATCCGCATTATCGATATGTTCGATGGAGTAAGTAATAATGCATGTGGAGGCTGCATAATATTGTCGTCTAACAAGCAACCCTTGAGAGGTCGCCGAGAACCGAGAACGCGATGCGGGGAAAAGGTTGCAAATGAAAATGTGTAGAGAAGGTGTTAGTAAAAAAATGTTCCTTGAATTCCTCATGCATTTTAAATAAGTAAAAACAGAGCATTTGTTTTAAGAATGATTTAATGCCATTTATATTAGAGTAGGTATATAAATTTTAAGAAGTTAGTTTGCTATCGCTGATTTATCAGTTAGAACTTTCCAAGGTACTTGCGGTTATAGACGTAAAACAATTTATTTAATTATTGTAATACTTAATACAACGGTTTTCACCACTTACAGTATCTGGAATGCTAGAACTTGTAGCTAAATATTTTTTTTTTATGTTGGTACATCAGGTACAGTACAACAGGTACAATAAGTATGTACAACTGTACAGTAAAAACTCGTTTGATGACAATTTCGTAATTCTTGCAATACATTCATTACAGTTGTATTTTGTTGGATGTGGCTGAGTGTCCTGGATGGTGTTAAAACATAAAAATATAACAAATAAATATTGCTACTGATTAAAAAAATTAAGTGTTGTTTTAGTGTCGTTACAAATATTTTATACTAGTTCTAGACCGATTTGAGGTGGCTATATATTGTATGAAACTATATTAAACTCTTCTCTATACTTTCAGAGGTTATTCTCTACAAACAGATATATACCTACTAATATTCCCCCGGTTTTAATTTATTATAAGTACATATTATTATACAGGGACTAACAAAATATACTGAAACTATTTTAAGGGTGGATTCAGTCCATGATACTGAACAACTTTCCCCAAGGAACATATACCGAAATTTGAAAAATAATTTTTGACCTCCCATACATGTTGACCGATCAGCTGATCCGAGTTTGTTGGGAAATCAAAAAATTATTTTTCATATTTCGACATATGTTCCTTGGGGAAAGTTGTTCAGTATCATGGACTGAATCCACCCTTAAAATAGTTTCAGTATATTTTGTTAGACGTTATATACCTATAATGTGACCAAACGTTTTCGGAAATGTTGAAATTACAATGCAATTACACATTTATTTTATTAATTATTTTCAAAGGATAATGTTTTTATTAAATTCTAAAAGAAACTAAATCAGCACTAGAAAAAATCAATATACGCCCTTTTGAAGCAACATGCACGGTCTGTCAAAACGAATGGGAAATATGCGAGAAAGAGTGACTGGATAACAAGCACACACACAGCCGCACACATGGGGGGCGCCATCTTGAAACCATTCACTATCGGAAAATTTAGTTTAGGAATTGGAAATAAATAAAATCGGCTCGCGGTTCCTATCTGTACAATTTGTTAAAATTGTTTGTTTTGTATGTTGGTTTTACTGGTAAGTTCATGAAGTGATTTTTTAATTATTTAGAAACAAGATTACCTATTGGAAAATAAAAATTTTTATGTAATTTTAAGAAACATATTGATTAAATTACTTTTTAAATCTTGGTTCGCAGTTATAATTTTGCACACTTTTCACGCAAAATCAATTTTGTTACTTCATTGTAACCTAAATACTAAGCCTATAGAAAGATACCGTTTTATTATAAAATGCGATTTAGTAGCTACTTGGTCAAAACCATTATGTAGCCGAATACTGGTTTTTTAAACTAGGTTCCGACGTTAGTCTGCGGTTTAGAAGATGGATATTGTTTAAGAAAACATACTTAGTACGTACCTACTTGGTTTAACTCACAATAAATTTTAATTTAATAAGGTTTTTTTTTTGCAGTTATTTTTAGTTATTTATACACAGATACACTATCACGTCTTTATCTCTAACGGGGTAGACAGAGCCAAGGGCAGTAAAGCCCAGGCCACTTTTAGCGTAATGGTGGGCATGAAGGTGGAAAAGGGAAATCATAATAGTGATGGGTTGCTAACCGCATCACCTATTCATATGATTCAGATTCTCGCCCATTCCCTCGATCGGCTTTTACGATCTACACGGGATGAGAAGCAGCCGGTACATTCTATGTTTTTTCTTTTCTCCCAAACCAGCAAAGAAATTTATATAATTTTATTAATCGTAATTTATTATAATTAATTATCTTAATTTATTTATTTGTACTGTGAAAGTAACTGATTTAAATTACATACAATAAATATAAAACAACAAAAGGATTTCCATGACATGAAAAAATAAATAATTTTCGTTTCTGGCATCTACATAGTGCAATACGAAGAAAAAAAAATGAAAAATAACTCCTCACGGCCAATAAAGTTTGGAGCGGAGTCTAGTATGGCAAAGTAATTTGTTGTGCGATTTAGCACAGCGCTTATTTTCGGCTATCCGATGGAAAGAGAATCGACTCCCGGCTCAAACAAATGCGTTGTATCCGTTCTTTTTGTAGTGTTGTTAACAGTATCGATATATCGATAATAGTAAAAAAGTCAAGTATCATAACATAAATTATTTAATGAACGTAATCTATTGTACAAACGTATTGTTTTATTATATATTATATATATATAAGTATTTTTTATTGAATTCAATAATGCTTATCTGTTACGTTGTGTATTTCCTGTAAAAAGTTTATCTTTAAAATTAATATAAATAAAAAATATTAAAATGTAAGTACCTTTTAAAATGTTAAGAAACATGTTATACTATCGATATAAGTAACTTGATTTTTTATAACAAAATAACCTAATGCATATCTATCGCCGGTAAACTTTGATCGTTTACTACAGTATACTTACCTATTAGCACATCAGTAAATTAGGTTTATATGCATGGCCTGTTATTTAAGTTTTATTACATATCGTAAATGATTATTTACCAATTAGGTACTTATTATAATTTTTTTCAATAGCCATTTAGGTCCCATAAAGCCTTTTTTTGAAAAGCCTTCCCTTTTTTTTTCCAATCACTTCTATCTTCGGCTGTTTCCCCTATTCTTTATCAAAAGAGGACTACTCGTAAGCAAACGCAAGCATGCATAAAAATTGCATGGATCTACAATGACAGAGACCTAACAACCTGATTTTAATTTGACATATCTTCTCAGCAGTGGTACTGATTTTTTTTTATTTTTTTTTATTGGATTTCCGGATCATGCAAGCAATTTCAGAATTCTTGCATGAAGATGCAATTTTACAATAAAGGTCTCTTGAACATTTTTCGTCCACTCTGTATATTACCTCCAACTAAGTCCCTACGTAAGTTGTTCTGGTACTCACCAGGTAAAAACCGTCAAATCTAGTTGAAAGGATATTGCGGTGAAGGGGATACACTTCATAAATTCCACCATTTGCATCGCAATACTCTTCTATGTTAATTATTGTGGATACATAGCCGTTTATTGCATGTTTGCATAGGAAATTAATATTTTATCACCACTAACTGTTGTCGGCATTCGCGTGATGTCTTAAGTGGATATGATAATCGAATAATTCTAATCAAATATTCAGCATGTCTTTTTCCGCAATTGTAAAGGTTATTAACGTTTTATCTAGTAAAGTCTAGGTAATGAAACAAAAAACAATTCGTTTCACAGCAGTGAAGTATTAATTGCAACTTCTTATGAATCAGTAAACATCTTATAACATTACAATTATGAAACAAAACCTTTTTAGTACACAAAACTCTTGCTTTAAAAATAAAAAAAAATAGGATTCTTAGGAACCGCAGTGAAAAAATCTTTTAACTATAGGTATCACATCAAGAAAAAAATATATTTTAGACAACCTAAAACAACCTTGAATTAAAATAAGGTACCTATTGTGAATTGTATGTTATGTTTCATAATATTAGAAAAAAAAAACATCCTACTTGTTACTTGCTGTCGATAATTTCGATGAAGTTTCGTGTATAATTTCATTGAACCCAGAACTTGTAATAGGCGCATAAAACTAGCATTCCTCGATTATTATTTTTTATTATTTCATCACCAAATTTTTGGGATCAAATCGACCTTACCCCACCACTACGAGGAACCGCGTTGAAGCGAAGAATTTCAGGGGCACTATAAATGTGTGCAGTTTTGTTCCTGACATCTCTCATCAATTACATTTTCGTAAACACTCGTACAACGCGGAACAAACCATTTGTTTTTATTTATGGACCGCTTCAAGATAGGGTTTACCGTTTACTTACTACGGAATTGCCGAGTCATCAAAGTTAAGATGTTATTTACAGTATGAAATTCATAAAGTAACCTCTTTACTTAATTTTGGTTTAGTTTTGAATTAAGAATTACTTGTAGCTTGTTCATTTTTTTTTGATGTAGAGTATTTTCTATCGACTTAGAGTTTTATGTGTGTGTGACCAAAAAAGGTCAAATTATGTGCCTACTTAGGTAGGTAGTATAGGTACCCGAAAATTTTTTCATATTTTATTTTATTTTTATTTCCTGTGATTTGAAGAAAGATAACAATATACCTATATGTACCTATACCTATGTATTTTCTTTTGTTGGACTTTTCCAAAAAACAAATAACAGATTCAAATAACAGTAAAATCTGATAACAGATTCAAATAAGAATGTTAAAATAAAATAAAAAAATAATTTACCTACATATTGACAAAAAGAAAAACCTAAAATAATTACTGAAAAACACTATAAAAGAAAATTTGTTACTAACAAAATAAGGATCTTGTTATCTGAATAAATTTATTAAATTATGTAATTATAAATTTGTGCCCATGGGGTATAGTGCCAAGGATACTGGCGGCATATCCGCGCTGGATCGCGATACTAATCCATTGTGCGAAACAGCAGCCAGTCCTCTTGTTAGTCTTTAAATAATTAGGCAATTTTAACACTTACTTCTACAAAAATATCTAGTTGGTACAAATAATTGAGACCTAAAGCGTGTTTCATAACATTGATAGTCGATAAAACCGCTTAATAAAAACAGCCAATTGCAAACAATATTAGCTACCTACGTATTTCTTTGAAATTCCAACAACCATTGACACGGAAAAATGAATATTATTAAAAACGCCTACTCACACAATCCTACACCGTTTACACACACAAACATATGCTTATTCAGCCGAATGTCACATTCATAGGTAAAAATTCAACATCGAGATGTGACATTACCCTTTCTTATCAAAAACCCTCACACGTAAAAATAACAAGGTTTTCCTTTATCCGTACGCGGTACACGCACACAGCCAAACGTTCTTGTATTCCATAAAAGTACACATTTAAAAATTGCTCTTATATTTTTTATATCTAAGTTCGATTTTCCTGCTTCTCTTGTCCCACATTGTAGTCAGGAGTTACAACGAAATTAGAATCTACGTTAAAAACGAATAAAATTCAAATTTGATTTGTGTTTGCAAATGCACTTATGTCATTTAGTTCCTGTTTAGTTTGCAAATATTTTCATGATTCATCCTAGGAATATAAACCTCAAACATATAGAAGTAAGGTCGAATATTCATTGTTGTTTTTTTTAAATTCGAATATCGCGTGGGTGAACTCACGAAGCAACAATAGTGTCCAAAGGGGTTGTTAGTTTTCGGTCCACTGCGCATGTTTCCTGCGCATTTTCTAACATGGCGGCGGAAGATCGCACGCCATTTTGATTCCAATAATTCCACTATTCGATAGAAAATTTGATATCCTTGGTGAGTGATAGATGAATAAATTGTGAAGTCTATTTTAGTGTAGAGTAATATTGTTTTGAATGATAATTTCATTTGTTTTGTTATTAACTATTTCCTACAAAGATTTTAGTGAGCACTGAACAATCTTAATTTAAATACAGAATCGATTGGTGTTTAAAATGGTCAAGCAAGAATAATAGATTTTCGAATGGTGTTCGCTTTTTAAACGTGATATTATTTTGATTACATTAGTTTGCTCCCATGCTGGTCCGGGAAAAATAATAAACTTAGAATATATCAGCTGCTTCTCTTCCCGCGCAGATTGTAGAAGCAGATAATAGACGATGCGGCTAGCAACCCATCACATTTTGATTAATTTTTCCACATTCTCGCCCACCATCACGCTAAAGGCCCTGGGCTCTGTCTCCTTAGAGCCGCAAGATCAAAAACGCTCTTTCTGTCCCATTCGGGATAAAGACATAATAGTATGTATGTAGATTAATTTGATTGTTAAATTACTGAATAGGTTACTTGTAGATATAGGTACTTATATTACTGCAGTAGGTTCCTCTTGATCTGAGGCAGTACGTAAGTATCTGGAGCCAATTATAAAATATTACCTAGTGAAGTAAAGTTAAGTATCCTGGGTCAAAAATAAATTATTTTGATGGTATTTATTTAAAAGAATACAACGTCATTCATTAATATCACTGATTATAGCCATTTTGAACCTGATTTTAGATATATTAATGCAGGAAAACTGATTTATTTTTATTTAATCTTTATTGTCCATCAAATACAAATTATACAGAACAATAGGCGAACTTAACGCTAAAAACGTTGTCTACCAGTCAACCTTTGGGTTATACAGAAAGTCAAAATGTGGGTTGCAAGATAAAGTGTAGAATACATAAAATACCTACACAATGTACATTGTTACATAAATATATATATATATATATATATATATATATATATATATATATATATATATGCAACCCACATTTTGACTTTCTGTATAACCCAAAGGTTGACTGGTAGACAACGTTTTTAGCGTTAAGTTCGCCTATTGTTCTGTATAATTTGTATGTATGTATATATATATATATATATATATATATATATATATATATATATATACTTCCTATACATATACCTACACAAATACATACATATATATACGCTACATATACTATACATATAAATAAATATATAAATGCAGCAATTCTTAACGTCGGGGGTTAAATCAACTTTTATAACTTGGCCAAGAAGTGTTTAAATACCTGTGTCTTAAAGGTAGCGCGACTAGGAGCAGTTCTGATAATAGGAGCGCTATATTCACTCCAAGTAATCGTCCCATAAGATCTTAGTTAATATAAATTTATTAAAAGAATTTTTTTTTATAATGGTTTAATGGTTAACACCCTAGTCCTTTACTCTGGATGTACTGGGTTCGATCCCTAGCCAGGGAAAGATAAAAAATGTCTTTTTCAAACCTAGCTAGGTCTTGGGTGTTTATATATAATTATACATAATTATGTATTTATTATAAAATATAGTATCGTCGAGTTAGTATCCCATAATACAAGTTTAAACTTAGTTTGGGGCTAGCTCAAGCAGTGTGATGTCCTCATAATATATTTATTCTCTTTTGCTGTGAAAACATTAATTATGACTCTACATACTGACGTTCAAATGTATTTTTTTTCCCACACTACGTTTTCCTTATCGATTCATGCCCTATCAAATCAGTACGCTTTCTATAGGTACTACTGGTCTATTTCTACAACTTTTTTTTCTTTTGTTTCAGAAAGCTGTTTTGCATGAACAAGGAAAGAATGTCAAGATTAATCTCACTTATTTTACATAATATAAAACTATTTTCATTTTATACAAGGTTTAAAAAAATATACTGAAACTATTTTAAAGGAGGATTCAGTCTATGATACTGAACAACTTTCCCCAAGGAAGATAATACCGATATAGGTATGAAAAATATTTTTTGACCTCCCACACAAGTTGACCGATCGACTGATCTGAGTTTGTAGGGAAAGCCAAAAAATATTTTTCATATTTTGGCATATGACCTTGGGGAAAGTTGTTCAGTATCATGGACTGAATCCAACCTTAAAATAGTTTCAGTATATTTTGTTAGACGTTAAAAGATATATTTATATTAGATATTTATAATAATAGATACATTGGATAGATATTTGTACATACGAGTATAATACAGGGTTTAACAAAATATACCAAGGAACATACATCTAAATATAAAAAATATGTTTTTGGCCCCTCATACAAGTGTCGATCGGTTAATCCGAGTTTCTATGGAAACCAAAAAAAATATTTTTTAATATTTCGATATATGTCCCTTGGGGAAAGTTGCTTAGTATCAGCCTTAGAATAGTGCCAGTATATTTTGTTATACCTTTATCTATTGGTAAAAACAATATCCATTGCGTAGTTTAAACGATCCAAGTGTACATACATATTATACATACAGACAACGGGAAGCGACTCTTTTGTATATACAGGGTCAAACAAAATATACTGAAACTACTTTAAGAGTGAATTCAGTCCATGATACTAAACAACTTTTCCCAAGGAACATATATCGAAATATGAAAAATAGTTTTTGGCTTCCCATACAAGTTGACCGATCAGCTGATCTGAGTTTGTATGTAAAGCCAAAAATTATTTTTCATATTTCGATAAATGTTTCTTGGGGAAAGTTGTTTAGTGTCATGGACTGAATTCACTCTTGAAATAGTTTCAGTATATTTTGTTAGACGTTATATATATATACTATGTATTGATTTTTAAGTAAGTCATATCATGAGTTATATCTAAGTTTACATTGCTCTACACCTTTAAAATCTACCTGCTTTAAAAAACATTGCACATTTGCAAATTAAAAAGGTTTTGTAACCCTTATTTGATGAATACTTGTCAATTACCTTTATTTCTTAAATTTCTTACAAATTCAAACTGTTTACAATATAACACAGGGTGCTCTGATTTCTTACAAGTAACCGTATGCAAAACAGTTAACAATAACGGTTGCGTAAAATTATTAAATTACAACCTTCTTTGTGTCTGAATTTGAATAAATTAGAACACAATTCAAATTCAAATTTGTTCCCAAGGTACTTTCAATGCATGAATCTAAAGAGTCATTTTTAATAATAGCAATTTTAACCCTTGCAGGTAGAAAGTGTAATAAAAAGGTCGTAAGCCACGATGATTCATGTGTTGTATCTGTGCATAGGTTTTAGGTTTCGCTTTATCTTTTTAACGGGAATCGATTTAAGTCAGTTAAATCAATTTCATTGCAGATCCTAGGAAAATTACTATAAAAATCAATCAATACCTACCTAATAATTACGCACTTGTGTATTTCTTAGGTAAGGTTTAAGTACATATAATACATTTATAAAAAGGTAAAATATAAACGTTTTGCAGGTAACTACTTATATGTCTTTTATTTTTATATCAATTAGTTAATTGTTAATAAAAAAAAATATGTAACAAAATGTACCCGTGAATAGATAGAGGTGTTACCGGAAATGTATGAAATCAAGGAATTGTATACAAATCCTAGGAAATGTTTACAATTCCGATGCTATTTAGGAAATGTATAAAATATTGTTTAAAAAACTTTTTAATGCATAGATATCCTAGGAAATGTGTACATTGCCTCGGAATTGTATATAATTCCAATATCGTATTAGGAAATTTATAAAATAAATGCTTTCTGTAATAAAACACGTTGTTAAAATGAGAATAATAATTTTTTATTATTGCTTTAGGTTTGCCCTAACCTAGTAAAATGGATAGAACTTTTCTAGCACTCGCCGGCCGCTACCGCGGCACGCTCGCTAGTCTCGCTCGGCTCGTGCGTGTGTTGGTCGCAGTTCTAACCTAAACTAACCTATAGGTTTGTGCTGTCCGCCGCTGTCCCCACGTACGCGCACTGACAGTTTACGCGGCAGTCTTACATTTCCGATTGCTATTTAGGAAATACATGGATTTCCTAGGTAATGTGTATAATTTAATTTATTTCACACATTTCCGTGCGATTTTAGGAATTACATACATTTGCTAGGAATTGTATACAATGACGGATTACATACATTTCCGTTAACAAAGACATAAAATATCTAGAATAATAATTGTCATTATTTGTAATTTCTTGATACCTGGTTAAAATTGTACTTTGATATTTTAAAAATATCATGTTCGCCTCTAATTTGGACATGTGTAAAATATATTTTGCTTGTTTATGTAAAGTAAGTATTTATATAATATTCAAATAGTTCAGTCTCATCGTGAGATATTTCTTTTCTAAACCGAATCTTAACCCTATAATTATAATACAGACAACAAATACTAGCAACCCAATAATTTACGTGTAAAAAGCATCTAACAGTCTTTTTTTTAAATAAAATTAACCCTCCACTTTCGATCTTATTTTTTCTCACTTCCTGAACTCACATCTGTGCGACAAAAAATGACAAACGCCAAACAAAACACGAGTATTATTCTAATTATGCATAAACCGGCCTCTGACAGGAAAAAATGTAAAGGTAAAGGGTTAACTTTTTGCTTCGATTGAAAGCGAACACTGTGTTATGCAAATGAAAGAGATTTGCATACGGATGTAGTTTTTTATAAATCACGCACATCTGTCGTTAGTTCCGTTTCCTAGTTTTGATGGTGAGGTAAGCATTGAAAAAGTAAAAATGTTTTTGGTGTAGTTTTTTTAAACAATATCATATTATATATATATATATATATATATATATATATATATATATATAACGGGACTTAGCACGAACCTTTTTTATTGTTTTGTTTAACGTTTGGAAAAAGAGTTACAGCTTTCGTGGTCGCAGACTGATTGGAGAGCAGCGGTGTCGTCTTGTTGATGGTGAACTCAGATTTTTTGATAATTACATAATAAAAAAGGTTCATGCTAAGTCCCGTTATATATATATAAATCATGTGTTCAAAGCGCGATAGTTTAAAAACCAATATCATATTAAGTCTTCTTCTTAGCGTGTCGATGGTACTTATATTTGTAAAGGACAATCATATTAGGTACTAAGGACTTATAAAAAAAAAAATTATTAATAGACCTGTCCGCGCAGCACCTAAAACGCAGTATAAAGAAACTTTTCTTCCTCATACTGCGTTTTAGGTGCTGCGCGGCAAGGTTTCAAAAAAAGTTTCGAGTAAACCGCAAATATCTTTTGTATGCCATATTTTTTATTTAACTAAAAGTATTTGGTGGATTATTTTTGCCTTAAAACAAAAAGGTATCTATTTTATATTAACAATTACTGCACACTTATATGCTATAGCTTATGCAAATGCAAATTAAAGTTTAAATTTAAAATAAAGTTTTAAATAAAGTTAAAATTAGTAAAGTATTTATGCTGCATGCATAAATACTTTACTGTTGAATAATTCGCTATTTATATTTCTAGCTATTTATAGACTAGGTTGCAACATAACACTTTTTTGCTGCATTTTAATTTTGCATCTTAAACTAGATGTGCGTCTTGTAAAGTTTAAATAAAAATAGTTAACAGTCTAATTTTAAAAATTGTAAAGAACTGTTTCTCTTTTCTTCAAATATTATTTAATAATAGTATATACTTTATTGCTGTACTTGTGTGATATATATTCCATATCATAAATATGAAGTTTTAATAAGGTCTGGCTTGAGCTTGGCGCGGGTCTCTCTTAAAGGTTTGTATACTTAGACATGTCATAATTTAGGTACATTGGTACATACTAAATTTACAAATTGAAATTATTTTAAATTTCGTAATTCTTATAATTCAATTTAATTATGACATAACAAACAATGTAATCTCAGTCCATCCATATAACTAATTTTAAGTTTTTAGTTTGTTAGTTGACGTCTTTGGAGAAAACGTGCAGTGCAGTTTGTTGCCGCTTCTTCTGCACTTACGCCTAGGAAGCGGCGTAAACTTAGGTGTAAGTAGCGATTTGACGTCAACATTTGTGCAAAACAAAACAAAGTGACTATTATTAAGAGATATTATAAATATCCTATGATAATAAAGATATTTTGAATTTTAAATGTAAAATTTTTTTAATTTTTTTTTTAAAATAAAGAAATTTATTTTTTTCTTGTTAGTTTTTTAAACTTATCCTAAGCCTTTTTGACATACCCATATGTGACTAAAAAGTTGTCAGGACAATTTTTTTGTGAACTTTTTTCTTCCAAATTTCTCATAAATGGCTAACCTAGGTACTAACTTTACTATAAGCACAGCCATTGACGACCTCCGTGGCGAAATGGTTAACACGCTAGACCAATAATTCGGAGATTCTGGTTTCGATCCCCAGCCAGGGCAAGTTGGAAAATGGCCTTATTCAAATTGTCCTGGGTCTTGGGTGTTTATCTATACGACTACTCAACGATACTATATTTTATGATAAATACATATGTATTTATCATAAAATATAGTATCGTTGAGTTAGTATCCCATAACACAAGTTTAATAAACTTACTTTGGGGCTAGCTTAATCAGTGTGATTTGTCCCTATATATTTATTTTTATTTATTTATTTATTGCCCTCCCGCTCGAGGCCTCCAATCTTTATATGATATGAATATCAATCAGAGATTTTTGGCATACATGCTGATATCTTTGAATTTTATTATGAAACAAGATACATAAGACAGAATATGTATTTTTTATTTCGCTTACCCGTCTGGCCAGCCTGGAGAGTGTAGGCCAAATCATCTGACTGCTCTGGCTAATACATGGCTCTGGTAGTGCAGAGAGGGTCATGCTCCTGCAGTGGAGACTAAAAAAGACCTGAAGATGATGATTTCGCTTAGAGTAGGTACTTTCCTTGAATATAGGTACGAGTTTTAAAATCACCCTGTATAATTTTTATTTCACCGTTCTGTCTATTAAGAGCCATACTTGAATTTTCCGGGGTCCAGTGCTGCCCTCATTTGAAAGAAATTATTACAAAGAAAACGGAGATGAAGCTTTTCTTCGCACATTTGCCAAAAGTGGCCGTTTTTCGCAAATGTGCGAAGAAAAGCTTCACGTCCTAACTTTAAACTAAAAACAGTAGTGCATAAATTAGTTTGAAGGGTTATCTAGGGCTTGGTAGAAACAAAATTTTAAATTATATCTCCGTTTCCTTCTTAGCTGAAGAAAGGAAGGAAAGCACTGGATTCGGAAAATTCAAGTATGGCCTTAACCATGTTCATGCATTTTAATATTTTAAGTGTTATGTTTACTTAAAAGCCAACAAATATTTACAAATAATAAAAAAGAAATAAACATAATAAAACCATACTTGTTTCAATTTACAATTACTCTATATCCGTTGGTTATAATGAAACACTATCATAAAACTGCAACCATAAATTATTACTTCAGTACAAACGCAAATGTCAGATACGCTTTATCAACTATCAGGAGGATAGATGGACAGATAAGTCCAATATATTATTATAGGCAATTATTCAGTAACCAACACCGACTCGGAAGTGAAGACGATGGGCTGTGAGCATCGGTAGGGTTAAAAATACAGCAATGAAAATTGGACTCTAACGTACTTTCAATAAAATGTAAAATCTCTTGCAAGCTTGTTGTAGATACAATCTTTTTCTTGTTGATTTTTTCTAAGACCGTAGGCTGTCTAACTTTTTAAGGGTGCGTTCATATCTAGAATGCAGTGAATCCTACGCATCACGGATTTTGAACATGTTTTATAAAAACTCTGAATGGTGTTATCTTTTGATGGATGCCTGTAGTTAAGAAATTGCATTGGCGATAAGACCCTTCTTTACCTATATTAGTAATCATGAATTATGTTTTTTATAATGTTGGTGCTTCAAAGATTTTTTATATTAAACAGGGTCTAAAAAAAATATACTAAAACTATTATAAGGGTGAATTCAGTCCATGATACTGAACAAGTTTCCCCCAGGAACATATATCGAAATATGAAAAATAATGTTTGACCTCCCATACAAGTCGAGCGATCAGCGGATCCGATTTTGTATGGAAAGCAAAAAAAAATTATTTTCATATTTCGATATAATGTTCCGTGGGGAAAGTTGTTCAGTATCATGGACTGAATTCACCCTTAAAATAGTTTCAGTATATTTTGTTAGTTGTATACTCGTAGTATTATAAGAATTACACTTGATAAAAATAGAAATGCAGCTGACTGTTGCTTTCGCTATTTGCCAAAAGGGTCATAATATCATACCCCAGATAAGTATATTAACTAATACTCATCCGGGCTACAACCTCCTGTGGCGTAATACTAAAATACATAAATACTAGTCCGCCACTCCGGAGATTTTGGGTTCGATCCGAGTCAGGGCAAATTGGAAAAAAGCCTTTTTCAAATTGTACTGGGTCTTGGGTGTTTATATTTATGTGTATTTATCATAAAATATAGTACCGTTGAGTAAGTATCCATAACCCAGAACACAAGTTTAAAACTCACTCTGAGGCTAGCTGAATGTGTGTTTAAAAAAATACTCTCGCTTTGGAGGTCAACTCTATAAACTTTGCGATAAGGATATGGCGAAAATGATGAAGATGAATGTTTAAAAAAAAATGTAGAGCTGAGAGATCTAATTAAAGATGGTTGCACAGACCTATGTAAAAAAAGCTATTGAGGAAGCAGGTACAAATACACGTAATAAAATATATATGTAACAGCAAATACAAAAGCTGATAAAGAATAAGGATTCATTCACAGATACTGGATCGATGAGCATCAAAGCTTCAAGTTTAATGCTCATCAGTCCATCATGTGTGAATGGACCCTAATTCTATATCGGCTTTGAATTTCCTGTTATCTATTTTATTACTTTTATTATGCAGGACGGAAACAGCCTGGGGCCTTAACGACCTCTTTGTTAAATGGTCAGCTTCGAAGTGTTAAACGCCTAGATACGAGTCCGATAGTTTTGTTTGTCCAAATAATCGTAGATATCTTTGCCATGTGGTTTCCGGCAGAGTAGAATAGGACCACTCCAAGTCTTCCCGTGGATGTTGTAGAAGGCGACTTAGGAAATACAATAGATAAATAAAGCTTGTAAACATTAATGAGACCTCTTCAACCCGTCCGGCCAGTGTGGAGAGTGTAGGCCTGTGGAAGCTCTACCCAAGTACACAAAAAAAGTGTGGCTCTGGTAGTACTGAGATGGTCGTCGCTTGCAGTGGAGACTAGAAAGGACCTGATGATGATAATGAATATCTATGGATGGCCTCGTGTTTTCCAGCCTAGAATATAACCCCTCTATCTCTTTCTGAGAATAACGTAAGAGGCGACTGAAGAACCTTTTTTTTAACCCCTAAAATAAGAGGGATGTTATAAGTTTGACGTATCAGTGTGTCTGTCTGTGTCATCGTAGCTCCTGAACGAACAGACCGATTTCGAACCGCAAGTTGTCATAAAAGAAACGCATATTTTAAGCGTTTTAAAACATTGTACGGAGGTACGAAACCCTTTACGTACGAGTCAGATTTTTCAACTTTTTTTCTTACGGTTTTCTGTTTTATTAGTGATTCTGATTCCAAGATTTTAACCCTTTAACCGCGAACGTCGGACTAATCCGACAAACATTTTCGTGCCCATGTCGCGAGCGTCGGATTTATCCGACCAAAAACTATGTATATTCACAATTCCTCGCGCTGGGAGCACGACAACTGATATAAAGTCTCGCGGTAAAAGGGTTAATATAGGTAGGGGGTGGTAATTCAACCTGACACTGATAAAATGTACAGAGTATGCTATTTATTCTTGCCCACAGTTTACCAGTACAACATACATGTTTAGTTTTTCTGCCTCTCCGTGCAATTTTAATGAAGTCTGATTGAAAACAAGTATTTGTTAATTGGCGCTCTGTGATAATTAATGTATCTACTCGATTATGTACTTGCATGTTGCTAACTTAATATGTTCATATACCTACTTATGCCATGTGGTTCCTGGCAGAGTAGAATAGGATCACTCCAAGTCTTCTCATGGATGTCGTAGAAGGCGACTTAGGAAACACGAGCTAAACAAAGCTTATAAACATCAGTGAGACCTCTCCAACCCGACTGGCCAGCGTAGAGAGTGTAGGCTAAATCCTCTGACTGCTCTGGCTTAGTATGGCTCTGGTAGTACAGAGAGGGTAGTGCTCCTGCTGTGGAGACTAAAAAAGACCTGAAGATGATGATGATGATATCTACTTGGTCTCGGTTAACACAGTTCATTAACACATTGTATATGCATAGAAACTGAACAACTTTTGTTTAAAAACTTTCCAAAAATAAAATTCGGATTTTCATACAAATTGACTCGATCTGATCAGTTTTTATGAACATTCAATTTTTTTTTGGGTTTCATGAATGTTATAGAACAAAAGTTGTTCAGTTTCATGGGCTGATGTACGATCTGAGAGGTTTTGCGTTAGTTCATTATCACGTTGTATAATAAAATAATACAGGCTAAAGATAATGTGACATACAGGGTGATTTGAACCTGGCTTTTCAAGAAAAGTACTCTTTAAGCGAAATAAAAATACACATTATATTATTTATGGTCATTATTTCATAATAAATACCAAAGATATCAGTCGACAAATGCATACAAAAAATATCCCATTTGAACGTCACCGCCCGCCACAAGCCCAGAGGGCTTGTGGCGCATGGCGGCTGGCGAGCGAACAGAGCAAAGGCCACGAGTACCTATAGTAAGTAAAATTTTCTAGGACTATGATATTTCCCTATACAACTTATTGGAATATGATCATGTTATTCCAATAAGTACCAAATCCAATAAGAATAACCATTATATTATTTAGAGGTATACATCGTGTTAATTAAATAACGCAAAACCTCTCAGTTGGTACCTCAGCCCATGAAACTGAACAACTTTTGTTTAACAACTTTCACGAAACCCAAGAAAAATCGGATTTTTATATAAATTGACTCGATCAACTGATCAGTTTGTATAAAAATTTAAATGATTTTTTTTAGTTTCGTGAAAGTTGTTGAACCAAAATTGTTCAGTTTCATGGGCTGAGGTACCATCTGAGAGGTTTTGCGTTATTTAATTAACACGATGTATAATGGTTATTGCCATGCTCCTCTTTACAATTACTGTGAAGTACTAGGCTACAGATCCAACAGAGATAGCATCAGTGTTAGCTGTTAGCACACTCGACAGGGAGAAGAAGACAGTCCAGATTTGGTATTTGTATAAGCTTAACGTTCTCACTTTAAACTGTAAACAGTAGTTCATAAATTACTTTGAAAGGGCTTGGTAGTAGCAAAACTTTAAATGATGTCTCCGTTTTCTTTGAAATGATTTATTTTAAATGGGGGCAGCACTGGACCTCGGAAAATTCAGGTACGGCCTTAATATAATAAAGTAAGTAGATCTTCCTTGTGGGTCTGGATAAAGAAAAAGAAAAAAAAATTGCGAAGCAAATATGGCAGTACTGCCACCTAGTGAGAGTAATAAGGAACTACAGTCATTACCCCTAAAAAAACCCTTGAATAAAAAAATGTCTTCTAGCGCCATCTCTCGAAGGGTTGTGAAAATATAATTTTCTTACCAGAATTAAACTTCACTTTTAGAGTCCTACTTATTTTATTACTTACTTAATGTAAGATAATATAATGATAAAAATATTTATAATTTAACAATATACTTTTCATATTGATAGTACATTTCGTAAGTCAGTGAAAAACTACCGACTAACTAATAAGTAAGTCAACTTAAAGTATTTTGAAAACTGCTACAAAATATTTGGTAATAAATCAGTAAAATGAAATGCGTATTATTAATCAATTGGTTTCAAACTAGAAAAATAAACTTATTAGAAATTTTCGTCTAGTTTGATTTTCTAAGACTAGTAGCGCCATCTATTGGCGAATAGTGGCTTCGTATAAAACTAGAGTAGATAAAACAGCACCGACCGAATGCTTCGGGACGCTGAGCCGCCGAAACTTTCAAACAATTTGAAAAATAAACTCAAACTTTTTGTAGAGGCTTGTTAATAGTTTTCAGTATTTTTTTTGTTGCATTTTACCATGGTTGGTTCTCCTAATACCTATATGTTGTCGCTAAGTTCTACGCTGTAACTTGTTATTTAAGTAGGTTTCGTAATATCATATTTTTAAATTTTAATTTGGTAACTTTTAATTCTTTCTTCTTCTTCTTCTTTTTTTATCAGCCCACATCAACCCACTGTTGGGCATAGGCCTCCCTTTTTTCGCGCCATTTTCTACGGTCTTGTGCCAGTCTCATCCAGTGCTTTCCCGTCGCCATTACAATAACCTTACTTTTTAATTACCTAAAATGTATTGTGATTATTAGGTCTAATTATGACAATAGATTAAGATTTATTAGGTAAATATAACGCTACAGCAAAGGTTCCCCCCTGTTCCTGTCCCAATCGTAAATCGTAAAAATTTAAATAAATCAACGAACTGCCAATTTTTGTCAAAATTTGATGAAAAATGCGACCTGCAATAGAGAACAGACAGAACGATAAAAGCATTTTTAGGCCAATCTCAAAACTTAAACGCTTCACTCGCTCGGCCAATTAAAAACAGACTCGATAAGAAAGAAGACCTACCTTCCTAATTGTAAACTGTAATTTACTACACTGTTAAAATTTATGTAATTTTACTAAAAATTATGTAGTTTTACATGCAAAAAATTACATAAACCTGAAAAATCTGGGAAATTTACGGAAAAAATTAAAATATGTAAAAATGACAAAAATTATGTAAAATTTCATATTTTTCCGTAAATTTCCCAGATTTTTCGGGAATTTTAAAGTTTTATGTAATTTTTTTGCATGTAAAATTACATAATTTTTAACAGTGTAAACTTAATTCAGCTAAAAAAGAGCTTGGTAGGATTATGCATTACTAGCGCTTACGAAAGTTAAGTAAACCCGGGTGTGGTCGCCAATTGGATGGGTACCAGTGGCGTAAAAATTATCAAGTGATCCTTCATCATGAAGGATGACTTGATAATTTTTGAAAAATGTGACACGTAAATGGTCTTTAGTATCTGAATAGTTTTTAACAAGTTATAGTGACTGTATGATCCGAATAAAATAAAATAAAAATAGAATAAAATCAGTGTTGGCCAGTTACACACACGAAAAACAAACAACAATTCAGCTAGACACAAAAAAAATCCTGTGTCCAATGACAACGGACACATTAGACCCTTTTATAAATATTCTGAGCTAAATTTGATTTCGTTTGAACCCATACAAATAACAGCCAGACAGATCGGGGGAGCACTCGTCTTATTGCCAGCGGATATACGGGAACTCGGTATAATTTTTAATGTATTGAGGGAAGCTGTGTATGTTGATACCTATGTTATATTGGGAAAAAATGTACCTAATGGTATCAAACCCTTAGTCTAATAATAATTTTTCTAATAAAATAAAAATTAATTATACCAAAAAAAAATACCGTTATAAATAATTATAATTAATTTTATAAGTTATTATAAATAATAATACTTATAATAACAATATTACAACAATAAGTTATTTTATTTGAAGTTTGAAAATATTAATGTTTGTAAACATTTTTAACAGCAGCGCCATAAGGATGCATGTTGAATGCGCATACTGCGCTTCTTTGTTTTTTTTTTACAAAATGCTGGCCACTAATAAATAAGAATTAAGAAAAAGTTTTATTACATAGAACATTGTGAAATTTTTATACTTTTCGCCAGCATTCCATTTAGCTTGTATTTTTTTCGTTGGTCTTTTACAAAATAAAAGTTTATTTCATTTCAACCATATTGCCGTAATTTTATTTAACGCTTTAACCGCGAACGTCGGATTAATCCGACAAACATTTTTGTGCTCATTTCGCGAGCGTCGGATTTATCCGAACAAAAACTATGGATATTCACAATTCCTCGCGGAGCACGACAACTGATATAAAGTCTCGCGGTGAAAAGGTTAACTCGCGGTGAAAGGGTTAAAGTTAGACAAAGAGGTTTTCCTTCTTCGTTCTACCGTTTATACTACTATTTAGGTAGTACATACTTACTTTTCTTTCACGTTATACCCACTCTACGTGGGGTTTAGATAGCATGTAAGTAATTTCCATTTCCCTCAGATTTTTTTTTATGGTATTTAAGTACCTGAAAAGTAAGTATTTGTCAATTTTCAAATTCTTGTCATTTCAAACAAAAAAAGGTTTGTGAAAACCAGTAGGTCCAAGTATTTGCCCACGCTGGGAATCGAACTCAGATCCCCAGAGTTGATAGACGAGTCTGATCTATGCACACCACTAAGGCCTTTCGCATTCAAAGGGATAATTTGACATGATACCAATGGTCACTTCTTTGCCATCATACCACATGCCATCGACGGGGAATGTATTTCAAAATATGGATTATGGATTAAAGTCTAATGGCGTAATTAGCCAATGGATTTCAGATGAATTTTACCCAATGTAGGTACGCTTGAGTTGTAGAAGCACCTCCATACAGCACGATGTTAAAAAGTAGACTAATACAGCCATAAACAGACGGATATTTTTTAAGTCACCAACAACAAACACCAGCCGATGATCTTTTTGAATCTAATCAACCGAATTGTAGAAAAATAATAAAAAAGGGTTCTCAATTATATATTACCGTAATTTACCCCCAACGAACATCAAACAAAAAAGTCTCAGCCCAAAATTAAAAACAAAAGTCGAGTCAGCGGGTCGGATAATAAAATAGACATGTCAAAATTGGATAATTATCGGGAACTGTCATAGACACCGGTGATTTTCGGTAATTAGGTGAAAACCGGTAATTTACCATAATCATCTTTTCACTGTTCACCGAGTTTTGATAACTTTTACGATAGAGTTTGATGAAACGAAGGTAAAATTATCCGGAATCCTGATGGCAAGTGTCTTAATTATGTACATATTTCTTAAAACTTATTTTGTTTACCTGAATCACGTCATCAGCAAAATTGCAACTTTTTTGTGTTAAATGATTTTGTTGGTACGGTCACAAATTACATATTTGATAAGCCTCCTTTTTCTGTATTAAATAAGGGCTTTTTTATTAAGTATTACAAATATTTTAAATACCTATTTGTCTATAAATAGATGCTTATTATATTTTTTTACTGCTGCAAATCTGGATAAATACTATCTAGGTGGACCCAAACAACATATCAAAAAAGCGAGTTTACCGCAATGATTGCAATTTCGAATGTAACATATTATTAGACGGGTTGGTAGAGGTCTCATTGATAAAGCTGTGTTCAGCTTGTATTTCCTAAGTCGCCTTCTACAACATCCACGGGAAGACTTGGAGTGGTCCTATTCTACTCTGCCGGGAGCCAAACGGCTATAATAGTTACGCGTGTAGCAGAGCCCAATATAATTTTAATGAGGATAACTGTTGACAAATAAGTACGAGAGGATAATAATGCAAGTAGATACTTATTGTTTATTTGCTCATATTTCCGCGAATGCATTTACGTGTCTTTCAATATTTATTTAGTACATGTTTTTATACAAGGAAAATTAATTTACCAACATAAAATAAATTTAAACTTTTATAACTTGCATGTATGTCTTAAAAAAGCAAAAAAAGTTATTTTTTGCTTTCATACATACATACTATCACTTCTTTATCCCTAATGTGGCAGACAGAGCTCACGGCCACAAGACTCAAAGGCCACTTTTAGCGTCATGGTGGGCGAGAAGGTGGAAAAAAGAATCACAATACTGATTTGTTGCAACAGTGATGGGTTGCTAGCCGCATTACTGATGAACATGAACAACAACAATTTGCAATTTCGCCCATTCCCTCGATCAGCTTCTACGACCTACACGTGAGCAGCTAGAGAAGCAGCTGGTACATTCTAAGTTTTTCTTTTCACCCGGACCAGTATGGAAGCAAGCTTTTTAGGGTTCCGTACCCAAAGGGTGCCAACGAAAATTTCAAGTGTCTAGCTATTACGGTTCAAGAAATAGAGCCCCGTGACAGACGGACAGACAGTGGAGTCCCAGTAATAGGGTCCCTATTACTGGGATTTCACTGTCTGTCCGTCTGTCCGGCTGTCTGTCCGTCTGTCACACGGCTCTATCTCTTAAACCGTAATAGCTAGACACTTGAAATTTTCACCGATTATGTATTAAGGCCGTACCTGAATTTTCCGAGGTCCAGTGCTGCCCCCATTTAAAATAAATCATTTCAAAGAAAACGGAGACATCATTTAAAATTTTGCAACTACCAAGTCCTAGATAACCCTTCAAAGTATTTTATGAACTACTGTTTACAGTTTATAATTAGAACGTTAAGCTTTACTACGCACATTTGCGAAAAACGGCCACTTTTAGCAAATGTGCTTAGTAAAGCTTAACGTTCTCACTTTAAACTGTAAACAGTAGTTCATAAAATACTTTGAAGGGTTATCTAGGACTTGGTAGTTGCAAAATTTTAAATGATGTCTCCGTTTTCTTTGAAATGATTTATTTTAAATGGGGGTAGCACTGGACCCCGGAAAATTTAGGTACGGCCTTAAGGCCATACCTGAATTTTCCGGGGTCCAGTGCTATCCATTTAAAATAAATCATTTCAAAGAAAACGAAGACATTATTTAAAATTTTGCTACTATCAAATCCTAGATAACCCTTCAAAATATTTTATGAACTACTGTTTACAGTTTAAAGTGAGAATGTTAAGCTTTACTACGCACATTTGCGGAAAACGGCCACTTTTGGCAAATGTGCGTAGTAAAGCTTTTTCTTTGAAATGATTTATTTTAAATAGGGGCAGCACTGGACCCCGGAAAATTCAAGTACGGCCTTAATGTGGCCGCTATAACTACAAATACTAAAAATAAGATAAAGTTACCCTTGTGGTGCCGGGTTCGAATAAGACCACTCCATCTCTTCCTGTGGATGTCGTAAGAGGCGACTAAAGGACTAAGCACAAACAGCTCGTGCTACAATTGCATTCCCAAGGAGGTTTAACGTCGGGCGGCGGCCGGTTGTTAAACTTTTCGCACAAATACATTCCCAAAGAGGGTTGACGTCAGGCAGGCGGCCGGTCGTAAAACTAAAGCCAAATCATTAAAACTGTTCCGGCTATTTCTTCTCCATTCATCCACATGCATGTTATATTTGGAGAATAAAAAGCGGGAAAGCGCATCCCGGGCTCAGGTGCAGCACAGCTAAGGATGCAACCACGAACGTGCTTAGACGAAGAAGAAGAAGACTAAAAATAAGATGAAGGTAAAAATTAAAGGGGGTTGTCATACAATAAACGTGTTTCTTCAGCTTTTTGAAACATTGTACGGAGGTACGGAACCCTTCATGTACGAGTCCGACTCGCACTTGCCTGTTTATTTTGATTAAAAGTTTAAGCTTTTACCAGCTGATTTTCGATTTTTATCCCACGTAGATCATAAAAACCGACTGATGGAATGAACGAGTATTGAAATGAAGTCATTAGGCAATGCGGCTAGCATTTTATTCTCTTTTCTATCTCGTTATTATGAGTAAGAACGAACAGTAAAAACAAAATAGGCAGTTTACTTTTAAGCTTTTGTGTTAAGGAATGAAGCCCTTATTCTCATTTAACCAACCAATAATATTTTTATAGCCTCTTAAGTGTCCCATTGGTGGACAAAGAAAATAAGAAGGAACACATTTTTTTTTCCTGACCCATTGTTGGGTAAAGACTTCCTCTTTCTGCTTCCACAAATCTCGATCTTAAGCAGCTTGCTGCCACTCATACTCAAATAGCAGTCGATGTTATCTCGCCATCTCCAACTTGTCTCCGACGGGCTTCTGGAGTCCATATCGTAGCCTTTCTTGCCCATCTTTCTGGTTTTATACGATTGACATGTTCAGCCCACTCCCACTTCAACTTAGCTGTTTTGACATACCTACCTCCATAATTCTGGTTTTAGAACGTAGCTCAGTGTTTCACATATTATGAACGGTAACCTTCCACTGTTTCTTAAATCAATGAATTAATAAAAAATATCTGACGAATCTGAATTATAAAAAACAATCGAAGACTCGTAGGTAGCTGACTATTTTATAAAGAACTCTGATTACAGGAGAAGTGTCCCAAATTCAGAGTTATAGTTAAATTGGTTTGTAATTCAGCTTCAAAAATCATGTGGTGATATGATGTTCTCTGTCTGAGTAATGAAAGCTTTAAGATTATTAAATACCTTATGACTTGGTACTAATAGCTATAGTGGTTTGACTGCTATCGTACCCTCATTTCTTTCGGTGCAATCATACAATCTTGCGATCGATGAGTCCATAGTACCTATGTACTTGTAGGTATTTGTTTATAAGAACCAGATAGGTATGTGTAGAAATAAAAAACCAATTAAAATAAATAATTCATTTATTTATCTTCAAAAAATCTTTTATTTTAAATTAAGGTATGAGTCAACAGCTAATTAAGTAGACTTAGGATTTTTTTTTTAAATTAGCTGTTTTTGTACCACTGCTGAGCAATAGCCTCTCCTCTCTGCTTCCACAATTCTTTATTCTGGGTCTTTTCCCTCCAATCCCTGTCATAACTTTGGAAGTCGGTCGATGCCCATCGGTTGGAATCCAGATAATTAGAATGTGGGCTTACCTTTCCAGCTGCACGCCAGACGTGACAGGCCCAATCCCACTTTATTGTTGCTGCTTTCTTGCCAATGACTTAACGGCAGATTGCAATAAAATCCGAAAAATTTACTAGGCATGGAGTCATGAATTAAGGTCTAGGTACTAAGTTGTTAACCTTACAACTATTTCTTAAAATATAAGGTACATCGTGTCATTTGAACAATTTCCACGCCACCTTCCTTTTATGAAATGATAGTCAGACAATATGGTAATTTTCATTTCCAATACTGAAATCATTATTTATTTATAATTATGGCATGACAATGTGTTCTCAATCCACTTATCTAATTTTAATATCAGTTTAATTGTAAGTTAACGTGTTTGGAGAAAATGCTGTAGTGCAGCTTGCGCTTAGGAAGCGGCATAAACTTAGCTGTATGAAATCGAAATTAAAAATTGACAATTATCAAGTTATACAAACATCCAAAGATAAATAAATTATTTCGACTTTGGTATAAAACAGAATAACCTGCAAAAAGATAGAGCTTTCCAGGGATGTTTTGGCACATTTAATTGACATAAAACATGTATAGTTCCACCTTTTACTTGAAGTTTTAAGTTCAAGCAAAGATACATTTAAAAGAATATAAAAAAAAAAAAAAAAAAAAGTATAAAAATCTCCAATAGATAACAATTCGGACAAATAAAAAGTATTTATTTGTGGAAACAGGTTACAAAAGATGACACGTATGTCGATGACGTACTGGCAAAATGCCTAAAATTCATGTCTTTAGAGCAAAATAACTATAAAGTAAATTAATCTAAAATGAAATATGCCTAAACAGTAATTTGCTTTAAATACTTTTAAACTATCGCGTTGCATTATTATTAAATTAATGCATACGGGAATCAAGCTGGGACCACGTTCGGTGAAACCCGAATGAAACGTCAGCAAAATAAATAAATAAAAGGTACGTTTCGCGTTAATTCCCGTATGCATTAATTTAATAGTAATTTGCTTGCTTAAGAAGCCTGCGAAGCAAAATGCCTAAAATAAACAAACCACATAATAAACATAAATGAAGCATAATAATGGGATGCACAATGAATATGAAAATGGTTATACAAACAAAATGTATTTATCTAGAGAATCTCTCATAACTAAATTAAATTACTAATTCAACAACAAAAGTTTCTATTAAACTACATATTATACAAAGTGGAAGGGACATGCCCGTAATAAATCTAACCATGGTCTATACTAGATCATTGTAGTATAATGAAATTAAAATAACAGCCAAAGAACAAAAAAAAATTTGGCATTCCCATACAAATCGCCCGGTTGCACACTTTTGTATGTAATACTAATATTAGACTAATTACTTATAATATAACAAAACAAACTAATAACATCCTCATTAAAATACCAATCTCCTTATAACGTTTAAAACTAATATAACCTATAAATAAGAGCCGATACTAGCGTGCCCAAGCCGATGTAAAAAATATGGAGTTTTGTCATGACGAAAATGAAAAAAGACCCACCCTCGCGCATATTAAATTGTATGGGGGTGTTGTCATGGCGCACTACGGTATAAATGTTGTATGTATTGATTTTTGCTTGGTTTCGTACATACATTATGTATTTATTATTCTCATTTGTTTGCGGTTTTTTAGAGATCTAAGACAATTATATTTGTACACGATATTATACAGTTGTAAATTTATTTTGTATCTTTGTTCTGTAAGAATTAAAAAAAAAGAGGGGGACAAATAAAAATATTGCCAATTTTTCAGCAGTAATTCAATTCAGTTCTTTATTTAAGGTATAATCTGCTAATTCACCAAACCTCTAGCTGTTTGGCATTATAGCTCGGTTTTGTAAAACAGCGAACCTTAATACGCGGGTTGGAATTAACAAATTGTATTCATCCATGCGGCTAGAGAAGTTATTGAACAATTCTATCTAAAGAAATTATATACAATGTAGAATGCCTACGAAGTGGCAATGGCGAGCGAGCGAAGCGAGCGTGCACGGCAGCGGCCGGCGAGTGTTAGGAATGTTCTATTCATTTTACTAGGTTAGCACAAACCTATAGGTTAGGTTAGATTAGAACTGCGACCAACACACGCACGAGCCGAGCGAGCGTAGCGATCGTGCCGCGGTAGCGGCCGGCGAGTTCTAGAAAAGTTTTATCCATTTTACTACGTTAGGGCAAACCTATAGCAATAAAAATCGTGGAATAGTTGTCTGGGAAATGAAATTCGATGTCGAAAAAATCTGTAAGTAATCTAATAGACACCCAGTTATATTTCATTATGGTATTACCGCTATTGTTTCACAAAACCGCTAGCCGTTTGGAAACGTGGTTAGCGGTTTAAATGAACGTCACCAGTTGCGCAATCTTAGACAATATGATAATTAGACTGTAATGCCAAACAACCAGAGGTTTCGTAAATTAGCGGTTTATACCATCCAACTACGACATATACATATTATATTATGTGTGTGTGTTAGGTTTAATTGTGTGTGGTTTGTAATGTTTAAATAATATTGTATTCTATTTTAATTAAAAGTAGGTATGTTTTTATATATATATATATACCATTAAAAATAAAAAAAGGAATGCATATTATATATACTTGTTTATCAAAACTGAGAAGAAAATTAATCAAGTTAGATATTTCAATCGTCGTAACTAGCAGCTAAAATGTCCTGAGCTGCACAGGACCGTGCACCAGTCAGTCCCATGCAAAATAAAAACCAGAAAATCAAGTAATCGTCTCAAATGGTGCAGATTGAAATAATACAACCCCAGCGGACGTAATGCTCGGTAATTATCAATTAAGCTATGCCGCGGTTTGTCTCTCGCTCGATCAATAGCTAGAGTTGATAATACCACCTATATACATTTAAATTTATTAATTATACATATATTACTTAATTTAAGCTTTTTAGATAACAAAATATTATATCTTATATCAAATTAAAAATTGCTAAAGGTTATAGTGTTAATAAATCTACCTTTTCACTTTAATAATTTAAATAGAAATCTGTAAAATCATAATCAGAATAAGCGAGCAAGAGTGGACGACCTCTGTGGCGTAGTGGTTAACACGCCAGTCCGGCACTCTGGAGGTTCTGAGTTCGATCCCCAGCCAGGGCAAGTTGGAAAATGGCCTTTTTAAACTGTCCTGGGTCTTGAGTGTTTGTCTATATGTTTTTATTATAAAATATAGTATCGTTGAGTAAGTATCCCATAACACGAGTTCAAACTTATTTATTATTTTTGAAAAATATTTTAAACATTTTATGTACTTATTGGTATTGTCTGGACAAAAAATCCATTGACAAAAAAGACTGAACTATTTTGGAAAAGGCCTTTCAACATCGGATACACATATTTATTACATATTGAATATCTACTGCAATTAAACAATTGTTTATGACATAATTAATAAATGTATATGAAATAAGCTATAATTAGGCTGATTGATTATATTGGTTGGTATTATCAGCTCTATAAACATACTGTGAAGGCACAGGGGACTGCTTTGATTAATGCTAATAATTTGCGGTGGACGTGATTGAGATATTTTAGAGAAATTTGATTAAATGCCGACGACTTTACCTGGGGAATTGAATATTTCTTGTCTTCTGGAAATTCCAATAAAAACCCATGTATATATAATATTACTTTTTCCTAGAATCGGTGGGGACCAAGCGGGTTAGATACTGGCTGTGCATTTATCAGGCACGAGTTCAATCCTCACTAGTCGTGACTTAATTAAGTCGTGGTAATTTTCAACTACCACTACCTACTTCTGGTAAAGGAAAACATCATGAGAAAACCTGCACAACTAGATGACATTCATTGAGCTGCAGATGCCTTTAGGCAGCTCGGAAAATCTGAGACAAGTGTATAAAATAGTGTGAGAAATACTTCTTGATCTCCCATTTTCAAAACGTAGACACATCTCACGGCACCAACCCACATGGGCTTTCTTTACCGTTTCGGAGAGCAAATGAGGTATCCAACGACAACAAAGCTTCCTCATTCCAAGATATTCATGCAATATGGTGTAAAAATTAACCCAACTGATGCCTAAGATTTTCTCTATGTCCCTGTATGTAATTCGTGGGTCATCTCGCACAAGCATTTCAGTAATCCACACATTTTCAGTAGTGACTGCTGTTCGGGGGCGTCCACTTCTCTCATCATCTTCAAGGCTGGTTTTCTCCCTTTATTTTTTTTTAAACTATCTAAAAATGGTTGCCCGAGAAGAAACAGACTCACCTAAAGCTGATTTTAAACGTTCCAAGCCTAAAACTTCAGATAAACTACATTTAAAATCATAATATATCATAGCACGCAAATTTTCACGTTTAAGCTCCATCGTAGCAAACGAAGACCGAGAAATGAAGACAGGATAAATGCTTCAATTTTTTAATTTTTTTAAATTGCTGTAAATTGCCTTTTGTGTTCGATTTGGAAATAAATTTGCCTTTTAAAAATATATGACACAGATGCGTCCTGTGTTCAAATTTCGAGCATCTCAAAACTTAATACCAAAATAAAATGACCTACGTAGAAAGAGACTAACGTAGTAGGCAGAGCCCAGGTCCATAAAAGCCAAAGCTTATAGCGCTCTGGTGGGCGTGAAGATGAAAAAAGAGAATCAAAATAGTGACAGGATGCAAGCAATCCCTTTGATTCAGATTCTAGCCCATTTCCATGATCGGCTTTTCTGATCTGCGCGCTAATAAAAGCAGCTGGTATATTCTATACTTGGTGTTTTATTCTTCCTGACTAATATGGTAGAAATGGCATTGTCTGGGAGAAAAGAAAAAAACTCAGAATGTACCAGCTGCTTCTCTTCTCGTGCAGATCGTAGAAACCGATCGAGAGAATAGGCGAAAATGCAAACCTGTAAGGCTAGCAACCCATCACTATTTTGATTCCTTTTTCCACCTTCTTGCCTACCATAACTCTTAGTGGCCTTTGAGTCTTGCAGCTCTAAGCAGATAGAGCTGCAAGATCCAAAATGCACTGTCCACCCTACTAGGGATAAAGACGTGATAGTATATACGTATGTATGTAAGAAATATATAATAGTAATAGTTAAAACAACCACAAACTATGCGTCTTATCTAGAAAGATTTGCAAAGCTCTTTATCTAAATCTATGCACCATACACTTAGGGAAAGGGGGGTAAATACCATTAATAACAGGATTAGGGGGCAGAAAGAATAAATTGTGAGGAAACCGCCTTGGGGCAATTTATCGAGTGCTTTGCATAAGTTCCTGATGCGGTTATCATTACTTTATTGGCAGGGTTTAGATGTGGTTGTGGAGAGCTATGTATGTATGTATGTATTATAGTAATTTTTTTATAATGAGACTTGTTGAGAGCCCAAAATATCAGGCATGTGAAGAATCAGAGGAGACAATGAGACTTATTATGTGTAGCTGCAAGTCAATAGCTGGTGGTTAATGGGGACTAAAGGCATTACGCACTAGGTGATATTCTGAAGCTTATGCTGTCCTTCTTCAGAAATTCCGATCCGGATGAGTAAGACAAGGAGGTAAGAACATACAATATAACCCAATAATAATAATTATGTCTGGCCATCCAATGCGCCTAAAGAAAATTTTACTTCTAAAATACTTTTGTTCGATGCAACTGCATCTCGCACTGGGCTCTTATGCTGAGCCAGCTATTTGCCGCGGCCTACCGCGTGGCGATGCATACGGTCTTCAGTGCCTCGCTAGTTGTCGGGACGAGCGCATCTCACTATCATTATATCATCATTAGGCATAAGTTCGACAGCAATAAATGACTATCATAAAATCTCTCCTTATCTTAGCCTCACTAGGGTCGCGTCCCCTACATTTGGTCCTTCGAGCCGGATATATTCGTGTCCCCTACAAATTTATGCCTAACCTAAACTAACTTGAGTACTTTGTAGAGGTCTCAAAAAGTCTGTTTTCCAAAGACAACAAAACTACATTTTTAAACGTAACATAGAGTACAATTTAATGAATTTGGCGGGAACTGCCCGAAATAATCCACAAAGCAACCTGCTTTTATTTTTTTTCTACGCAGACAAAAGAATTTAGGAAAAAAGTGTACAGAAAATTTCAGAGACGGAGATGAGAGCATGAGTACACTCAAACAGTGGAGGGTATTCATCTCATATAAAATTTATTTCGAATAACAACCAATTCTGCCCAGCTCACCCTAGTACGTTATTAGAAAAAATATTTTATACAATCTCACGTGCATATCCGAATATAACCTTTATTCGTTAATAATAAAGACTAGTTTCAAATAAAACGGGCTAACACGTGAAAACAAAAATGTTTCCAAGTGACTACTCATCAACATTGCGCTTTATTGAAACGAAATAAAAGGAAAGAAAAAGAGAATCCAGAAATTGGTCTAAGGTGACGTGGTACACTTGAAGACAAAATTAAATGGCTAATGGCCTAATCTAATGAAGTCTATGAATGCTATCGCTGTCTTGTGTTGTGTCTGTCAAACAAATAGTAGCTAAACGTTGTGTGTGTTAGGTAAATAAGTCTTTATTGAAAAATGAGTAGGTAAAAAAATTGAGTCCAATAATAGCAAAGAATAGAATGATTTTTCAATGACCACCTGTTTTTTTGTCGATGTAGATAGTCTTTTGACTCGATAGAAAGAGGTTGTGTCTGTCTAGCTAAAATATTGTCCAGAACCGAAACAAGATTTAATACTAGGCTACGGGAAAATTATTACTGAAACATATGAATAATCCAATTAATCCAAGCTCGGCTACCATTTAAAGTTAACAATGTATATATCTTTGAAATATGCTAATTTAGACCTTTCATTTGATAGACTCGATATCAAAACTAAAAAAAATTCTTTAACTTTTTTTGTATGTGTCCTTAGTTAGATACATTTTTTGCATACAAATTATAGTCTATGTCACCCGAACAATGATGCCAAATCGATTGTCATCTCATTAGTAAAATTGGATAAACGGTTCGGATGCTATTTTCTTCTGTCATCTGTTTTTTATAAAAAAATACTTTAAATAAATTCTCGTTATTACAAAACGCGATTACACCAAAGAAAACTTAAATTTTCGTAAATAAGTACTCGTATTACATTCACCAATATTGAATGAATATCGAACACTGACCTTAAAACATTATCTATCTCATAAATATAAATTTAATTAAAAAAAATGTCATGCAGCATTTATTATTCGATAATTTTTCATGTAACGTGTAAAAGAACTATGTCTACCGTAAGACATTCAAAAACTAGTTTAGATTATTCTTTACATCTTGAATCTTAAATTGTTAACGACATTTATATCACTTGCGTAAAGTATATTATCTTTGGATAAAACGTATTAAATTTATTAGTGAATGAGCACTTAACCGGAAAATTTAAATGGTGCTATTGACGATAAGGCGGGTTTAAATAGGCAGGCCAAGTTTTAAAATTAAATGGTGTCTATTTTTTTTTTATTTCGTGATGTTTACGAGAATTGATATAGAAACACTTATATTTTATGCCGTTAATTAAAATGGTATTTTTATTGAGTTTTGATTTATCAATTTAATTAAATTTATATCTGTCTGGTTTATTTATACCAATTACTTTATATTTTTATTTAATCTTTACACTATAATCGCATGTATCTTTTTAAGATTAATATATATATAATACATACCTAACATTTTACATACTAGTCACGTCTTTATTTCATACGGGATACACAGAGAGAAAGCAAGCTTTCTGGAGAAAGCAATTTTAGTCCATGTTACCGTCGATATAATTTATAACATTTTACAAAAACATATGTCGAACTTCGAAAATATCTACTTTCCATACTTACTCGCGTATGCGCAATCAAGTAAGTTAATAGTGGTCGAATTTTTTTGGTCACATTTCACTACTTCATTTCATATAGGTATTTATATCAGAATATATTTGATACATAATATAAAATGTGACCAAAAAAACTCCAAGTATCATGGATCAAACTTGCTATAAAACACGCATTATAGCTAAAAAGTTATCCTTCACTGTAATCGAAGTAATTAAATTTGTTCCAAACATTTTATCCTACAGTGTACGCCGAAGAAAGCAACAGGGATTGGCCCTAGGCTGAATTTTAATAAGATGTCACTGGCATAACAGGAGCGAGAGAAATTTTATTACAACAAGAACTTAGCATTGAACAATAACAGAATAACAGACAATTTTAATTGGGTGTAATGCTAACAACGGACCCAAGGGTCTTTTCCGACGTCTCGGTTTCTTAATGAGTGTATTAATTTCTTCGCTCTGTGATTAAGATCCTCTTTTAATGGGGCGTTTTTTATTAGCGTCAATTTGTGTGTCATTATTCCTGGCTTTAATTGTACGGTGGTGACGTTTATGGGTATTTAAAAGGTTTTAGCTCTAATGTGACGGTTTATCAAACGGATGGCGTAATTTTTTTTTTATTGTGTAGTTTAATACTGGCTGGAATGTAAAGAGAAAATAAAAACTTTAAAAGTGCGATGTCTTTTAAAATAAAAGGATAGGAGGTATTTTTTATGCATATGCGGATTTTAGGTACAATATCACGTCTTTATCCCTTAAGGAGTAGACAGAGTCATGAATCGCTATACCCATGCTTAGCAAGATAGGTGAAAAATGGAAATTAGAAATAGTGTCATTTTGTTAATCTATTGCATATATACTCGTTTGGAGAAGGCCTTTTCCGACTGGCAAACAGATCTACAGAAAATAAGTAAAATTCAAATAAGAGGCGTTTTCTACCTATGTATTTTGTCATATAATTGTAATATGGATCTAAATAAAAGGCTATATTATTATTATATATACTCGTATGCTACGAGTGCTACGACGCTCCTTCCTTAGATCGTTCACTGGAACAGAAGCAGTTTTACTCGACTAAGGCAAAGCCAAAAGGATGGGTAATGATTTAATCAGTCTAAGTATGTAATCAAATTCTTAAATATTGTAATTATTCGTCGTTATTGTCTGGTTGAAAATTTGTATACAAAAAATATACATGTTGCAGTTGGATAGTATAATCTGCTAATTGACAAAACCTAATCTGCTAATTACAGCTCGGTTTTGTTTTTCCAAATAGTAAAAGCCGATCAAGGTAATGAGCATAAATCTCAAGGAATCCTGTTAGTAATTAAGGCCGTACCTAAATTATCCGGGTTCCAGTGCTGCCCCATTTAAAATAAATCATTTCAAAGAAAAAGGAGACGTTATTTATGTATTTTAAAATTTGGCTACTACCAAGTCCTAGATAACCCTTCAAAGTATTTTATGAACTACTATTTACAGTTTATAATGAGAACGTTAAGCTTTACTACGCACATTTGCCAAAAGTGGCCGTTTTTCGCAAGTGTGCATAGTAAAGCTTAACGTTCTCACTTTAAACTGTAAACAGTATAGTTCATAAAATACTTTGAAGGGTTATCTAGGACTTGGTAGTAGCAAAATTTTAAATGATGTCTCCGTTTTCTTTGAAATGATTTATTTGAAATGGGGGCAGCACTGGACCCCGAAAAATTCAGGTACGGCCTTAATGCGCTAGAAACAGTAGTAACCCGTTACTTTTCCGCGGCTTTAGTCTTACTTTATCTGTCTCGTAAGAGATCAAGACGTAGTAAGTATGTGCACAGAGTGACAGGTAGAAGTAAAACGCAACCCCAGTTAGCACGCATCCAATACTTAGCGACATAGTATGTGGTCGAACTAGAGACAAAATGTCACATTTTGTAATAGTTTTTTTGACCACTTCATATTTTAGTTTAGACCACTTCATTTTAGACTATTTTTAGCTTGGACCATCTCACTTTTTGACGAAGTATTTTTTCGACCACATAAATTTTTAGATGAGACTACTTCTTATTATATTATGACGACATAAGATTTAGGCCAGGAGCATTTTAGACTTTAGAACAGTTGCTACTGTAGACGGTTCGAGAGTACCTATCTCATATTTTGGAGGTATTCTTAAAGAGTTTACTAACGCAAATTTTGACTCAAAAAATTTTTGTAAATTTATTTAATTACAAACATATTAAGATTTTATTCATTGACCTAAAATAATCTTTTCAATAATAAAACTTAAAAAATGCTTAATGTTTTTGGTAAAATTATTGAAAAGGCATATTCGTGACTACTAATAATACATTTTATGTGATTTGGTCTAAGTTAGTTCTAAATTTTAACGTTTATTAAATAATTAAAAATAAATTTTATTTATTTATGTTTAATTTAAAAAATTCTTATGTCAATCCAATCACAATATGAATGTTATACGAGTAATATAGTATACTATTTTTTGCATGTTGAAATCTAGAACAGCTTTTTTGGAAAGGCTTTTTTATTAATATGTGAATATCTTTTAGTAGGTCTTTTGTACAGAACTATTAATAGTAGATAGGACTACCTATATTTACAAACCTAATAATCCTCAGAAGTCCAACTGGTGCAATAATGGCCAGTCCAAAAGGTTGTTTTTCTAATTAATTTAATTTATTGAAATTCATTAAATCATTATAAGCAAAAAGGAATAAAGTTTAGTTATCAGAACAATTGTAAAATGTTTTTTATATTTAAAATGGTTTATAAATAAGTATGAAAAATGTAAAAGTATGCTAAAAATTCGCACATACTACCCTCTAACGCGACTTTACCACTGCGCGGGGGTGGCACAAAATGGATTCTCGCGACATTCGCCAGCCATTTCAACTCAACCCTCCGCGCTCGCCCTCTCCCTACCTAGGCGTGTTTACTAAAAATGCGTTCAATTTTATATGCGGGCTTATATACGTAGCCATCGGTGTGTACGGAGCTTTAAGAGGCTTCCTTACTCAAACAGAATAACAAGTCTTTATTTGAACGTCGAATAAAAACGAAATTCAAATAATTATTAGCGTTTCAAAGAACTGTTATGCAAACTTTTTGAACGTTTCACTTGATACTGGCACATTTGAAAAAAACTTAATTTTCAAATTAGAACACTGACACGTCTTTCACAAATCACAAGTAGTCACATAGTGATTGGGTTAACTCTTCGATGGCTGTTCACTATTTTTTGTCCCGTTGGTAATGAATTCTCGTTTTTGTGCGCATTACCTTTTGGCCCGGACAAATTGCAGACGGCGTCCACTTATAAATATTCCGGCGGTTAATAAAGGGTGCGACAGTTATTCCCAAACTTTTTCTTTTTTTATAAAATTTATTGCAGGATTAAACACCACTATTATCTCAACCAGAGAATCTAGTGATGAAAATATTTTCCTACAACATCTAGCATATTTCATAATTTGTTAAATAAAAAAATAGGACCAACTACACTGATTGAGCTAGCTCCAAAGAAAGTTTTAAACTTGTGTTATAGAATACTTACTCAATGACATTATATATGTTAGATAAAGATAAACCCAAGACCCAGAAAAATTTGAAGTTCTAGCATGTTAATTAACCAAAATATAAATAAAAAATAAATAAACACTCTTTTGTATAATGGTTCTTTAATTACGTGTACCTACTAACTGACATAAAACCAAAATTAAATACACAAAAAGTGCTTTGCAGTCTTTTAAAAGGACCTATTTGATCACCAATCACGCTAAAAGGGGCCTTTGGGTCTTGCAGCTCTGAGCTCTGTCTGCTTAGAGCCAGAATATTTTTTGAATAACGAACACTTAACAACATTTTACAAACCGTGGCCACCATTCAGAATTCATTCAAGAAGACGTACTAAAGAATTCAATGCAAAAACCTTGAGGACCTGTTCTTCACAAAACGACAAAATGAAAGATGCGCTCGACATTTCACTGAGACCGCTATTTGTAAATTTATTCACGTTAAAAATAGTTTTTTTTATGTGTACTGAAATTATGTGTCAAACCTACACAACTTTATGAAACGTTGTTGTTAGTATGTATTCTTTTTTTGTTTGAGTTGTATGGTTAACAAAAAAGTGGGGTAAGTATCTATATTAAACTAGTAAAAAACTAAAAATGCTGACGGAAGCTGCAGAGTCCAAAAAAAAGAGGAGATAGAGAAGCTGGTAAAGGATCCGAACATAATCGGTGTTACTAAAGCGCTCTGCTTGCAATGGCTTGGGCATCTGGAAACAATGAAGGAGGATCGTGGCATCAAGGCAGCCTATATGGAAAAGGCATCAGGCCGAAGACCAGTGGGTTGACCTTGATATCGCTGGAGCGATATAGGGCTGCTTATATGATAATAAAAAATATTATTAGAGACATTGTACGCTCTTTGATAATGAAGCCCTTATCAGGTACTCTCCTTTGTATCTCAAATATCTGTGTGAATTTAATTCATTCGTTTATGATGTAAGATACTCGTATATCATGTAAGATATGTTAAGATACTTTCAAATTTTTATCTTTAAACAAAGGTAGTAACGGTTACAATAAAAATCGATTCATGTTATGTAATAAAAAACACTGGCCATTTTCAAAACCACCCAAGTTTCAAATTCTAAAAATTAATACCAAACCATCTGTTGCATGCAATAACATTGCGGATTTAAATCTAATCTCCAAAAAAACTTATTAACATCTCAACGCAGTTACTGTTATAATTCTTTATTGTTACCGTAAAATAATAGGTAGTACTCAAAAAAAGAAAAAAAGCGTTAAGAAAAAATATGCAAATGATCGAGCGACGAAGGGTTGAGAAATGCGTAGCCATTGCTAATAACTGTTATTTTATACGAGTACTTACAGTTAAATCAGCATTGCTTGGTTTACGCATTTTATAGCTTGTTAGAGAACATTATTTTTTATTTAGTTAGGTGTAGTTAGAGGTGATTAGTAGTCTGCCATTAGATTTTTTTGGCAGGCTGCGAAATCGAAATATCAATTCAATTCAACATATCTTTATTATCATAGGATATTGATAATATCTCTCTATAATAGTCACTTTTTTTTGTTTTGCACAAATGTTGACGTCAAATCGTTACTTACAGCTAAGTTTACTTATCGATTTTCGCATTTGCCGCTCGATATCTTACTTGGCTTGAGCTGGTGTCACTTTTCTGTATTTCTTTCTTTTTAATTCAATAAGCACGACATCTTAATACATTAAGCGAAATTTTCGTTGATCGCAAATGGAATTTAGCCCTTTAGTTTTAATTATTTTTTTCCTTTTAAGTTTTGGATCTTTTATTTTTTATGTCAAAATAAAGTGTCAATTTTAGTGTATCAAATACAATTAATTTCGTACAAATCCAACCAGTACTTTTGATTGGAACGTAAGAAGTCATATTGTAACGACATACGAGAGATGAGTTAACGAATTAAGAGAACATGTTTTTATTTGACCGGTAGACATGCAAAAAGACAATTTGAAACAATTAGTACCAATACGCATGACATGCAAATACAAGTAGCATTTGTTAAGAACCAGTACCTATTATATATTTTTCGAAAAAATAAAATGTTTCTAAACAAGGTAGGTAGACTAAATTTTCTGTGACATGTCAATAATTTTTGGAGCGGTTTATCATAAAACACATTGCCGTGTGGTTCCCGGCAGAGAGAATAGGACCACTCCAAATCTTTCTGTAGATGTCGTAGAAGGCGACTTAGACTTACTTAGCGAAACACAAGCTAAACAAAGCTTATAAACATCAATGAGACCTCTCCAACACGTCTGGCCAGCGTGGAGAGTGTAGGCCAAATCCTCTGACTGCTCTCGCTAATATATGGCTCTGGTAGTACAGAGAGGGTCGTGCTCCTGCAGTGAGGACTAAAAAAGACCTGATGATGATGATCACAAAACAAGCAATATTTCAAAAAAATATATTTTAAAACAGCTTTTTTTAAGCTTTAATTAACAATGAACTAAAAAGTTTAAAGTGCTCCTCAAGAATAATTGAGCCCAGTCTCGGCAGGGTTATGCTGTTTTATCACAGAGAAGCCGTAGCCACCTTCCGGCTTCATCATGAGATCAGGTAATTGGTACCATAATAATGCATTGTCACCCAACTTAAGTATGTGAAGTTTCAACTCGATCGAATAATGGGAAGTGGGTCTAATTTAGCTTGCAAGATTTGCATGTATGAAGCATGTAAAAATAATAAAGTAGTGCCTTTGTACCTACAACTTTTAGTTTATGTATTCTCTGTGTTGTCCGTGTACATAAATTGGTAAATAAATAAATGAATAATAAAATGCTAGTGTTTATAAAACACCTACAATTATTTCGACGGTTATATTTGAAGTAGTGAATGACCAATTAGTTTTATTTGCTTCGATCAAGGCAAGTAACCTCTACAAGGTGTCAAACTATACAGTAGGTGCTACGTCAACTTACAGTTTTAGCATGCAAATTTTGATAAGAGTACTTACGGTAAGTAAGTACATTTAAAAATTAAATTACTCAATTGAATTGGTTGAAATAATTAATTGAACGTTGGCCGTATGCATCCGGAAAGCTGCCCAGCTTTCTAGATATGGGGCCCACATTGCCACAAACTAGGTTCCCAAAGATGGAAACAAACAGAGAGGTAGACCGAGGACGAGATGGAAAGACAATTTGCGTGCATTTGACAAAGCCTGGAAACTGAAGACCAAGGATAGAGTGTCGTGGAAGGAAAGAGTGGGCACAGCAGTAGGTCATAGATGGCTAATAAAAAAAATACAATAAACTTACAATACCAAATTCCCTATGTAATTTCGAATTACATCGTTTTGGCCAACGTTATCGCGACGAATTTTATTACAAAATTCAAGTAATTATTAGGTAACTAGCTGTGCCCGCGACTTCGTTCGCGTGGTTGTCGGAACGTAATGTTATATAGCCTTAAGCCTTCCTCTATAAATGGACTACCCAACAAAAAAAGAATTTTTCAAATCGGACCATTAGTTCCTGAGAATAGCGCGTTTAAACAAACAAACAAACAAACTCTAATAGACATATACTATCGCGGACTGTTTTTTAGATCATTAAAAGAGCTATTATTCTTTAATACATATTTTTTGTGTATCTTGAACCGTTTTCACGGCGCACGCAACGGAAGGCTTCAAAGATGAAATAATTTCTCCCGTTTTTTACACATTTACCACTATATCTTTGCTCCTATTGGTCGTAGCGTGATGGTATATAGCCTATAGCCTTCCTCGATAACTGGACTATCCAACACAAAAAGAATTATTCAATTCGAACCAGTAGTTTCGGAGATTAGCGCGTTCAAACAAACAAACAAACAAACAAACTCTTCAGCTTTATAATATTAGTATAGATAAGTATGTAATGACACAGATGAAATCTCGAAATATACGAGCCAATGGTGGAGAAAGACCAAAGGGATAGGAAAAGATGAAATAAATAAAAAATATTCCTCCTGTACCTCTCGATTCGCCTCCTCCTTCATTGTGCGAACCGCTAAGGTGTGGAATTCCCTCCCTGCGTCGATGTTTCCCCATACATATAGTTTAGGGATTTTCAAGGCTCTTAAGAGTAAATAGGCATTTTTTGAGTCTGCGTGATACACCTTAGACCTCATCTTAGCTTCCCATCAGGCTAGATAGAGGTCAAACGCACTCAAATTTCTATTAAAAAAAAAGATGGGAAAAATTGGGAAGGTATTTTGCAATAAACAGCATGCAGCTTAATAGTTCTAGCTTTTAAGTATCTTATTCTTTTATATTTTATATAGTTTTATTCATTCTTTATTTCTTTATTTATCAAACTTTATTGTTCCAAAGTAAAAATAAACTTTTAACAAATGGCGGACTTAATTGTGTGCTTAAAATAATGTACATACTTACTGCATGAAATAAAAGCTATATTATCATTATTAAGTACTTATGTATAAGTAATTTGTAGTTACAATATGTTCTAATAAGTATCAATGTTATTCTTACTCTATTGTCTCTACAGCCACTTCTTACTCTAGACAGTCTTTATCAAAAGCTATACATACATAAGTATGAAAACTACTTAAATGCGTTTTTAGATTATTCTTTCATCATCATCATTTCAGCATAACGTCCATTGCTGGACATAGGCCTCTCCCAAGGATTGCGGCCTGCATCTTAATTATTATTCTTGAATTTCAGACAAAATAACAAGACATTACCCCATCACAGTGCAATATCTATTAAAAGATCTTTACCATACATTAACATAAATGTAAAGATGCGTTACAATATCAAAGACCACAGGAAGAGGAAGTACAAAACATCCACCATTAGTTTCCTTTCAACACAGGGAGAAACAATGCGCCCTTGTGATTCAAATGCGAGCATCACTGGCAACTGATATCCCTGAGAGCGACATTCTAAATTCAAATTTAAAAAAAAGCACCATTCATAGACACTTTTGTTTTTTTTGTCTCAATTCAAAAAGTAGGACACGCATACCATTACTGGCTTGTTTTATTTTTTTCGCCTAAAAACCGGTAAGGCTATGAATAATACTGAATCATTAGTAGTTTTGGAATCGGAACGCAGCTGGTGTATTTTTTGCGATATTGCTTTTTTTTAAGTCATACATCAGAAAAATGTTTGGTTTAGTGATTTGAATATTTTTATGACACATTGACTGTAGAGTCAAAATCTGAACGGTGTTTTTTGCTGTTTTTATTATTTTTATAGTTTCGTCTATTTTATTTAATATTTATAAGTACCAGGCAGTTACGAGCACCTGCTTTTTAAATTTTATTATGTAATATTGAATTAAGTACCCATTGACTTATATATTACTAAGTAGGTACCCATTTTATTTTTGTATTTTATCAGCTGTTTGACAACACGGCTAGGTGGTATAATAATAATTTAATGCAGGTTTAATTTAAAAAAATTAAGTTGAGTAATTTAATTATTTATATCTAGTTTAGTTTTCTATACATATGTATGTAGTTATAATCAGTTTAATTTTAGTTTGATAATGTTATTTCTAGTTATGTTATGAATAAAATAGAGTAATTTCATTATATTAGTATATTTTATTTTTCATCATAGATTTATTTTATTATGAAAAGGATTATCACCTTTCATATAGTAAAAACAAAACTTTTAATAAACTGTTCTGCTAGTAGCTTTCTTACTATGAAGTAAGCAAAATTAAAAGTTTATATATGTAAATGTTAAACAGTAAATAGCCATTGTTTTTAAATATTTAAACCTTTATAAATAATAAAAATACATTAGCAATTATGATAAATTATTATACTTGAACATTTAACCACGTCCACGCCCATTATCACGCTAATAGTGGCCTTGGGATCGCACAGCCTCTGTCTACCCCGTTAGGGATAAAGAATATGTTTGTAAAATAATTTTTTGTACAATAAAGATATCTACAAAAACAACAACAACTTGATAGTGAATTTGTATCCCTATTAAAACAGTAGGATGTATTAGTTTATGTATTATAGATATATAATATATAATTTATTTTAGATTTAAAACTTTAAATGAATTGTATTGCGATTGTACGTTGACTTTTGCCCGTTATGTCCATTGATTGTATTCTTTCGCCGATACTTGGTTGACTGGATGAGATCCCACTATGGGATAAGTCCACCATTGTACAAAATATTTTGGTCTATTAATACTTATTTAACTGTAACTATTTCTTGTACAATAAAGATATAAAACAAACAAACAAACAAATAAAATACTTAAATTTCATTATTAAGTATCTAAAAGTAAAAAGCGTTTTTATTTTCTCCAAAAACAGAATAACAATTATAACAAACAGTGTAACATTCGAGGTATAGCTGATCCTAGATCTAAGATCCTGGACTGGAGACTGGAGCCTGTTGTAGGCAAGGCACAGAGTATACAGAACGGAATCTCCTAAGGTACGCATGCGCGGGACCTTAGGAGATTCCGTTCTGTATACTCTCTGTATCACAATGCTCCAGAACTCTCACACCTGTTGTTAGATCTACATAAATAAATAGTTTATCACACTGATTGAGCTTGCCCTAAACTAGTATAAACTACCTACTATGATACCGATAGGATACCGTCGATGGACTTGGACTCCACGGACTTTCCTGCACCAGGAGTGCCGGCCGTTTAGGGCGTCATGCAGCCCTTAATAATATTATCCTCCGTTCTCTTGCCACCATCAATATCCCCGCGACTCTAGAACCCAATGGGCTGGCTAGAGATGATGGCAAGAGGCCGGACGGGATGACCTTGGTGCCTTGGAGATTGGGGCGGCCCTTAGTATGGGATGCCACTTGTGTGGATACCCTCGCACCGTCTCATCTTCAGGTCACCAAGTCAAAGGCCGGCGCAGCAGCTGCCACAGCAGAGAGCCTCAAAAGGCGCAAATATGTAGACATCGGAGTAAACTACATATTTGAACCTTTTGTGGTAGAAACTTTTGGTCCGTGGGGTCCTTCAGCCCATAAGTTATTTAAATACTTGTCCACAAGATTATCCGAAGTATCCCGTGACCAAAGGGCTGGAAATTATTGGCACAAAGATTCAGCATTGCCATACAACGTGGCAATGCTGCCAGCCTTTTGGGCACGCTGCCGAGGGGTAATATTTTAGTGGGATTACATAAATTGTAATTTTTTTAGTTTTACTTCTTAGAGATACTTATAAGTTTTAATTTATAAAAAAAATATATATATTATTTAGCTTTAATTTAATTTAAACTGTATTAGGTACGTATTTATTGTTCTATGATTATACTAACACTAAATATTTTACAATAAAAACAAAAATATAGATTACCTTGAATATCTACTTAGTATAAACTTATATTATTGGATACTAACTCCATGATACTATATTTTATAATAAATAAGGCCATATACAAAATGGAAGAGACATACCCGTAATAAATGAAACCACGGGCTTATACTAGATCACTTAAGTATAATGAAATTAAGATAACAGTCAAAAAACCAAAAAAAAAATATTCGACATCACCGCACAGAAATGCCAAAATTTATTTTTGTTTTTTGGCTGTTTTTTTAATGTCATTATACTATAATGATCTAGTATAGACTGTGGTTCGATTAATTACGGGTGTGTCCCTCCCACGTTGTTTATAAAAACACCCGAGACCCAGGACAATTTAAATAAGCCAATTTTCCAATTTACCGCAGTGTCGGACTAACGTGATAACCAATACGCCACGGAGGTCGGCAATATAAATATATATATAAATATATACGGACATCACTCAGATTGAGCTATCCACAAAGTAAGTTTAAGAGTTGTGTAACGGGATACATCTTGACCTGACCGGGGATCGAACTCGGCACCTCCAGTGTGATAGCCTGGCATGGTGAACACTTGGTCACATTGGTCGTCAATATAAAAGTATATAATCATCTTCATCTAAATATATATAACTCAAAGGTGACTGACTGACTGACATAGTGATCTATCAACGCATAGCCCAAACCACTGGACGGATCGGGCTGAAATTTGGCATGCAGGTAGATGTTATGACGTAAGCATCCGCTAAGAAATATTAAAATAATTGAAGTAAGGATTTTGATCAATTCTACCCCCAAGGGGATAAAATAGGGGATGAAAGTTTGTATGAAACTTTGTTAATTTTAAACTGATCGGGCTGAGACTTTGCATACGTCAACAACGACGCGCATACGACAAAGCTACTATGACGTAGGCATCCCCTAAAAAAGGATTTTGATAAATTCCACCCCTGAGGGGATAAAATAGGTGATGAAAGTTTGTATACATCTACGCGAGCGAAGCCGCGGGCAAAAGCTTGTATAAAATAAAAGTATTACCTAAGCTCCAAAGTAAATAAAAAGTTTTTGAAGAGAATATTGTTTTAAGTCTTTTATTATCGTTATGTACTTAAAATTCGATCAAAACTTTGAGATGCGACTGAAGTTAAAGCTTTCCCACACGCTAATTTCAATTATGTTACGGTCTTTTGAATATAAATTAGTATGATTTTGGACGTCAAATTATTTTTAACGAGAGAGCGAAGCAAACGAAGTTCTATGAGGATTGGACTATCCGACGTTTATATAATACTAGCTGACCCGGCAAACGTTGTTTTGCCATATAAAGACTATAGGATGAAAAATAGATGTTGGCCGATTCTCATAGATACCGGATAAGCACAAAAAATTTCATCAAAATCGGTCAAGCCGTTTCGGAGGAGTATGGCAACGAAAACTGTGACACGAGAATTTTATATATTAGACATCATCATCGTCAGGTCCTTTTTAGTCTCCACGGCAGGAGCAGGATCCTCTCTGTACTACCATAACCATAGATTAGCCAGAGCAATCAGAGGATTTGGCCTACACTTTCCACGCTGGCCAGACAGGTTGGAGAGGTCTCACTGATGTTTATAAGCTTTGTTTAGCTTGTGTTTCCGAAGTCGCCTTCTACGACATACACGCGAAGACTTGGAGTGGTCCTATTCTACTCTGCCGGAATCCAAACGGATAATAGGATAATAATAATATCTCTTAATAATAGTCACAAGCCGTGCGGTTCCCGGCAGAGAAGAATAGGACCACTCCAAGTCTTCCTGTGGATGTCGTAAAAGGTGAAGTGTGTATTTTGGAAAGAAATGGGCCAATATCATTTACATACATGGGTAGGCAGGACTATGGACCTCCACCCACTTTCTACGATCCTGACAGACCTCTCTCAATATAATTTACGTCGTCTAGTTACTACGAATTGTATGTTTATTTGCGTATTACTTTGGAATTTTGGAAAGTACTGGGTCAGTATCATTTGCTGAACAGGCTCCTTAATTAAAAAGAACCTTATACGTATGAAAAAAAAAACTAGTTGTCATTAACTAGAGGAAAAGGATCATTAATTGGAAAGGAAAAAAAACTCCACAACGAAGTAAACGTAGTAGCTATTTCCAAACGATCGCCAATTTATCGAAATTACCCCACTGAATAAATTCTTGATAAAAAATTGCCATTATCACACAAAGAGTTCGAACGTCGCCGCGTTTCTCATCAAAACCAGTAGCTAAAATGCTAAATAAATTCACAAACATCTGCTGCTAATTGTCTAACGATCTCGCATAATTTACTTGAAATTATTATAGGCCTATAGAATACATTTCACAAAACGACACTCCTTACTTTTAACCTGTTGTAACCCCAACTCAAGGTGTGAAAATTGCAAATTAAAAGGAATTCTGCTTGTCCTTCTCGATCATAAAAATAAACGAGTAAGGACTTTTTACAACAACGGTATACGCTCTTTTTTCGATGAAATGATCGCAGACTTACGACATCTCGAATTTGAGGGTTAAAATGCTAAACTGCTAACCCATTTCTTGAGTAACCCTATAATTACGAATTTGCATATTATTTAGAGAATAAATATTTATAAGGAAGTGAAATTTAAGAAGTCCACAGGAACTAGTTTTAATAAAGTGCGTTCGTTATTTTGTTAAAATTATTTTGCATTTTTTTTTGTCATTTGCGAAGTCATGTCGCATTTATGCAAATTTGTTTCGTTTTTTAATTTTAATTCATGTGAAGATGCGTATCCGGGTTGATTCCCACGTTTTAAATATGTTTTTTTTAATACTGTGTTAATTAAAACTGGTATGGATGTCACTTGCATAGAACATTTTAAAATGTAAATTTTGTAAAAATATCACTCAAATTTGTAATAAAATAGACACGAATAAATTGTAAGTGATCCTGATATGTTAATAATGCCGTGGGGTTTCCGGCCTAGGATAGGACCACGCCATCTCTTCCTGTGGATGTCGTAAGAGGCGACTAAAGGACTAAGCACAAACATCTTGTACTACATCTGCATTCCCAAGGAGGGTTGACGTCAGGCAGGCGGCCGGTCGTAAAACTATAGCGAAATTGTTTAAACTGTTCCGGCTACCTATTTCTTCTCCACTTCTTAAGGTCTTTGACATCTTTGGGTGACTATTGACATTCATAATATATTTGGAGAAGAAAAAGCGGGAAAGCAAACCCCAGGCTCCGAAGCAGCACAGCTGAGGATTCAACCAGGAATGCGCTTAGATGAAGAAGAATATCCTAAAGTTACTTAATATCTTTACGTATTTGTTGACGACAAAAAACTGTCATAGACTTGGTATAGTAGGTAACGGGCACCAAATCTAGCTCGTATTCTTAAATTATTGATTGTAAATTTATTACTAATAGGTACATTATTCAGTCACAAATCTCCGCCTTTCAATATCATCGGCAACAGTATTTTTATAATAATTAGTTACTAATTTCCAATTAACTAACAAATTGTTTACATCATCTACTTAAAAAGCGGCCAATCAATCACGTAAGTGTAACATTACGTCAAAATATCAGAACTCAACTTTGAAAACGGAACAATACAACAATGGTCTTTTGAAAATCGAACAAATAATCGGTAAGAGGCGTATAATCGATCGATTCCGAGTCAAGTGCCCCTATTGATAGTTATTAGCGGATCGATTTGAATCGAATTGGGGTTCTATTGTAGGTTTTTTTGTCAAGCTTAGTTATATTGACAATTTTTGATATGTTAAGGTGTGGTAATTATGTAATGAGTAAAGTACTAAAATATATTGAGTCATTTTAAATTAAATAAAAGTTTTTTTTAATAAGAGAATGTGGTTTATATTTTAATGTTGAAAAACTTTCTCTAATAAATGAATAAATAAAATCATTTATTTCGGACAACTAAGATCCATATTGTGAAAAAAACTCCAAACATGTCATTACTGATAAGAAAACAATAAATTGAATTAGATTAGACACACACAATATTATATAATTTAAATAATAATATCATCATCATCATCATAATCAACATAATCCAATAAATATACGAAACACAATCAGTTACTCTAATATCATTTAGTACCTTCTCAGCGGCATAGCTACTGTAACATGTCTATCACAGCAATGCCGCAGGTAATGACAGTCCAATCTTGCGCAAATCATGCGCAGGGTGACGTTGGAGCTGGCCTGGCGCACCAGAGATGCGCTCCGCTTGCGCATAGTTGTGTTAAAGCAGTCGGTGTGCGCCCACGCGAACATACCCGAAGCGCTACAGAAACGGGGCAGCTAAGCTAACGAAAGCAGGGCTAATGAATGAACTTATTATATACAGAAGTTTTTCCGAAGTTCATACTTGAAAGTTATTTTGTACTATTGACTTAAATTTCCCTAAAAATATTTTCGCTTATAGCCCAGTGGAATAATAATAGGTACTTAAATATAAATTGGGGAAAACAAAAAACAAAAAAAAAATCGACATTCCCATACAAATCGAAATGCCTAAATTTTTTTTTAGCTGTTATTTTTATTTAATTATACTATAATGATGTAGTATGGCCGTAACATGGTACAGATACCGTGGTTAGATTTATTACGGTTATGTCCCTTCCACGTCGTATATCTATTTTTAATTTTCCTCAATAAGATTTCCGTTTTTAACTGATTTAGCAAAATCTTTTAATTATTAAAGGCAACTTATTATTTACACATGCAAATTGGCCCCATTGACACCAGGTGAAGATCTGATGATGAAATCCTCGAGAAATCGAGGGAACATATAATGATTTTGATGATTTGTTAATATCTTAAGCATTTTCATTCAGAAAGTTTGTTTTGATGACGTAGAACTGATGAACTAGACCAGAAACCAAACTCGATTTGTTTTTGTTTAAAAATATAATCCCAAAAAAGTTAGGTCCTAAGTTTTATTAATTACAAGCCCGCGGCATCGTACATCATTTTTTTGGGCTAAATAGTATAGGTGTTCCATTATGTTGGAGATTGAATTAAATAGTAAGAAGTTGAATTGAGGTGTTATTTCTATGCCACGCGTGATAAAAAAAATTATAGATCGAGAGCTGGCACCAATTTTTGGGTAGGTATTTTAGGCAAGCTGAAAACTTGTCCTATACTCGTACCTTTCCTATTATACCCCAACACGTAACTGCAGACCTGGCTGGTGAGTAGCGGGGCTAAACAATTTTTATTTATTTAGATTGACCTGGCAGGTAGAAAGTCCCATCAAAATGACCTATCTTTTTGAGAATCTTATTTTTTAGTTATAAGTAATACCCTATTAAAATTTCAAGTTGCCTCAAATACCTTTTTTATATTTTTTTGAAAAATACTTTTGCATGCGCCTGGCAATATCAAAGCCCTGACTAAATCTTCTAGCTTATTGATTTTTTTATTCTTTAAACATTAAACTACAACATATAAAAATACCTTTTCTGAAAAAAAAATATAATAAATAAAGATTGCTTTAGCCCCACTACTCACCAGCCAGGTCTGCAGTTCCGTATTCGGGTAAAATAGGAGAGGTATGTGACATTTTCAACTTGCCTCAAATACCTACCCAAAAATTCGTGCCAGCTCTCGGACCATAACAATGAATTTATAATATAATGATGATACTCGTATATTAAAATAACAAAATTATGACGGAATGAATTTGTTTGATAATAACATGCCTGCAAATAACCTAGTCTGCATACTATATGTGGTTAGCTGTTTTGTTAAACGTGACATAGTGACAATCCAGCTAAATGATATTCAGCTGTTTAACAAAACCGAGCTGTAATGCCAAACAGCTAATGGTTTAGTCAATTAGCGGATTATACCATCCGACTGTTTCGAGTAACTATGTGGCAATCCAGATAATGAGGAAATTCGTAGAACAAAAGTCACTGATATAGCCCAACGTTGAGTGGCAGTGCGCGGGACACATAGCGCGATGAACCGATGGCCGATGGGGCGGAAAGTTTTTCGAATGGCGACCATTACTGGCAAGCGAAGCGTTGGACACCCATCCACAAGGTGGTCAGACGATGTGACTAAGGTAGCTGGAAAGCGCTGGACGCAGGCCGCTCTAGATCGGTCATTTTGGAAATCCCTGCTCGTATGTCCAGCAGTGGACGTTATGCGGCTGAAATGATGATGATGATGAAACCAGATAATAAGCTATCAGCATGTCAAATTTTATTCCAAATCGTTGAGCAGTTTTAGTGTGAAAGCGGAACAAACATTCAGACATACTTTCGCATTTACACTAATAATAGCTGTTAGCCAATTGTAAACAATTATTATTGTGGATCAATAAAGTTTTAATAAAATAAATAAATAAATAGTAGGATTATAAAAGCCAAATAAATAGATAAAATTATCTTCACCAATATATCTTAGTAATATAGAAGTACTTTTATCAGACAATAAAAAAAACTTGTTTAATGTTATAGGTACCTTTAATTTTATTAGGTACGCCGCTTATCGGAATGATTTTTAATGACATCAACAAATAATGTATTTATTTCAATTTATTTAAAAGTTAAAACTAACTAAATGTATTTAAATTTTGAAGTAAAAATATTCAATTTGTGTAATTGTATAAAAATATTATATAAAACCTATATTGTTGTATACGTAACCTCGTCAAATCACCTAGGTTAGGTAGCGGACACCGGACTCGGAAGCGTTATCGCTGAGGATGCAACCGGGAATACGCTCGGATGGTGATGATGTTGTATACGACTCATTACCGGTTTATTTAATTCTATAAACTTTATTAAAAACTTTTTATTAGAACACTTAAAAGGGTATTTTATGAGTCTCTAGTCTGTTAAAATTCACCCGACTACGGCGAAGCCAGAAAGAGGGTTGTGTGTTTCACCGCTATATATGTATGTATGTCAAAATCAAAATTTTATTCAATGTAGCATAAATATAGGCACATATTAAAGGTCAATATTTTTTAATTATTGTTACTGCAAAAGTGATTTATATATGAGATCTTCTATGATACTCGTATGAATGTAGTGAACCTATTCGTAGCATTTAAGCTTTTATATTATACTTGTTTTTTTCATTGCTCTGTACGTACTTCTGCCTTCCTACTAAATTTGTAACTGTCCTCTGCCCTTCTAGTCGACTGGAAGAGATCCCTTCTGGGATAAGTCTACTATTTGTAAAATTACCTTTGTTATTTTATTATGTATAACTAACTATCGCTGATGTAGGTACAATAAAGTTTTTTAAATAAATAAATATAAAATAAATGAAAGAACCTAAACATATTATATGAGGTATCGTTGGAAGTGCTGGCTGTTCGCTGTGTTCCATGACATATATTTTATTCATTTGTTAAGTTCAATGCTGGTCTTGAAAAAAAAAGAAAAAACGATAAAAATAAGATGTGACAATGTATCCTTATCTTGTTAAGACGATACACGGTGTCCAGTGCTGCCCCCATTTAAAATAAATTATTTGTAAGGAAACGGAGATATCATTTAAAATTTTAAGCTACTAAAACCTAGATACATAACCCTTCAAACTATTTTATGAAACACTTTAAAGTTTGAAGTGAGAACGTTAAGCTTTAGTTTGCATTTTTGCGAAAAACGGCCACTTTTGACAAAAACGCCTCACTTTAAACTGTAAACAGTGGTTCATAAAATAGTTTGAAGGGTTATCTAGGTTTTACTAGCATAAAATTTTAAATGATGTCTCCGTTTCCTTACAAATAATTTATTTCAAATGGGGGCAGCACTGGACTCCATGTATCGTCTTAAGGTAAACACTGCATTATACATTTCTTGAAATTAAGATATGTATTTAAAAAAATTATAATAATAAATTTTATCCCAACAGCAAGCAATATCTACCGATAAAAAAAAGATGTTTGAATGGAACTCAAATAAATACGCTCAAAGTTGGTATATACCAACTTATAATATATAATTATGATGACTGACATAAAAAGGAAAATATGAAGACGACTCCCAATTCCGTAATTAAACCTATCTTTTGGTCCTTTACGAAGCAACTGAAGCATATAAGCAAGAAGATCACACGACCAAACGAGGCAAATTACCTCCTAAACACGAAAACCACGAATTAAACCCACAATTATATCGAGAAAAGCACAAAAGAAAATGGGGACCCCAAAAAATGCTTTGTTATCAAAATTGGAAAATGTAGGTACCTAAAAGATGTTCGGCTTCTGTAGGGTGCACTTTTTTCGATATCGTACAAACCCCCTGGCATATGAAACATTACCCCTGAGTACGTCCCATGCCGACTCCCAAACACATTTTTATAAACAGATTTTTTTCTTTGCGATAGACAGAGACAGAGCTAAACTGTGAATAGTGAGTTTAATCACGTTAGAAAGAGATGGCTGTAAAGAAAAAGTTCAGCGGATAAAGAAAGCTCAGGTACGGATAAGGGTGGGAAGGGAAGAAAAAAGGATACGTGGGGTGGCGCTCAACCCCTCGGGGTGGTTGTGTTCTCGCATCCACCGCTAGATGGGGGTAAAAAAGTTTTTTTTTATTGAATTTTGGCAAGAGGAGTTTTGGCATAATGATGATGGATTGTACTGTGGCTTTCCTCAGATAAGTTTTGGGGAAATTCCGTGGCGAATAATGTGTTTTTCGAGTTTTAAATTAGCCAGCTCGCGTGCTTGTCAATCTGTGACGCTCGGATAGGAAGGTTTGCCAAGTTTCCTATGTACTACTTGGTGAAATAAGGTTTTTATTCGAAAATTCCAAATTGCTTTAAATATATACATTTATTTTGATTTTCAGATTTTTTTCATATACATTTTTTGATGTAACAAAAATTATACGAATGAAAGCCAATTTGGGATTTTTTGAAAAGTCTTTTCATAATATATTTCATGTAATTCAAACAATTATATTTTCTTGAATACTCATTGGTGGGCTGTCTTTAAGTGACGCTACATCATAGTCAATAAGTCACAGTATGTTTGTGCTTTTCATATTTCATTGTTACTAGCGAATGTTCCATAATCAGATTTTTTATTTTACATTTTCCAATTGGAATAGTTGTAGCGCAAAATCTTATTGGTCTTAGGTCTAATAAGTAAAAATAAACCGGCCAAGTGCGTGTCTGACCACGCACAGTGTAGGGTTTATTAATTTCCACGTTACAGTATTCCCAAAAACTTATTCTTAAAGACTTTATTTTACCACTTTATAAAAACGACCTAAACGAGTATGTATAAAACATTTAAAAAAAATCAAGATTGTGTTTAACTACTTTATCGGCGTGATTAATATAGGTACGTACCTGTGCCAAAATACAGCTTTCTACCTCTAGTTCGTAAATTTCGATTAAATACTATCTACTCGTACATTTTCAGTATCAGGAATTTAACAAAATATTATTTAAAACAGAAAAATTAATATATCCTATTAGCATTATTTGAAAAAGTACACTTCTAACTAGAAATTTTACAATTGAACTTTGAACTAAACTTTTTGGAACGACTTTGGTTTTTTGCAGCTTAAAGCTTACACGTGTTCAGCAAGTTCGTTCGTTCAGCGTTTGAGTTGAAAGTTGAAGTTTCTGAATCTTTTAATTAGCACGGCTTCACTCCGCTAGTGAAGTTGTTTTCACCCTTCCATTGCAAAATAGAGAAAGTACAGTAATACAACTTATATTTTTTGCACCTATTTATGCTCCTTACTTGCCTGTCCTTTTTGTTTACAATAAAATGAAACATTGGTCCAACCAAATCTGGTTTATGTAACATTGTATAATATAAAATATTTTAATTCTTTTTGTATGAAATAAAAAAACAAATCTCCTATGCTCCTATGGAAATAAGAATACATCTGAATAGCAGTTTTCTATTTCCGTTCTCTGTCAAGAGCACACAAGTCGTCTGTCCATCTCATTCCAAGGTTCTCTTGTTGATATTTTTATTCTGCTATGTTGATTCTTGTTCACAAAATTATTATTAGAACAAAATACCAAATTTCTAATAAATGGCTAACCAGTAGGTTAGCGGGGAGGGCAACTATATTCGCTGCCGTTGCCCTCCCCGCTCACCGGCCGCCGCCCGCCACGAACTCGGTAGCGGGTAGTGGCATTCAAATGGGAGATTTTTGATATGCATTTGTCGACTGATATCTATGGTTTTTATTATGAAAAAAAAATACATATGACAGAATATGTATTTTTTATTTCTCTTAAAAGTACTTTTTTATCATAAAGCTAAATGAAAATAAGTATAAACATTTGAGATTGCTGAGATTCGAATCCAGGATCTGCATTATAATAGACGACACGTGGTTACCAATACGCCGCAGAAACCCTCATAAAATGTACATTGTATAGAGTTCACATCTGTAGCCCCCATATTTGATTAACCCTTACACTAATGAGCGTACACTTGAAACGTCTGAGTCGTGGATTTTGAATATTGTACGATGATAGTCATTTGGTGTTTGAATCATTATAAAGTACTTTTGAAACGCAGATCAATTAACATTTTTATATTAGGGTTGACTGTTTGATGAATTGCACCCATGCCACATTTGCTCATAAAAATATTTATCTTATTAGATTACCAGACAAAAGAAAACTAGACTGATAAATGTTAATTTATCAGTCTAGTTTTCTTTTTTAAAATAATGTTATAATGAGATAGGTACTACAAATTGTCACAGTTATTATGTAGTATTTATGGTGAGACACTTCATCATCATGTGCCCACATCAACCCACTGTTGGACATAGGCCCCCCTTTTTTGCGGTATTCTCTATGGTCCTGTGCTAGTCTTATCCACTGCTTTCCCGCTGACCCACAACATCGTCTGACCAAGAGCACGTGGTTTTCCTACTGGTCTGTTCCCCTGTCTCAGACACTTATTTTTTGTTATTTATTGTTATTAATGTAATTTTATTTATCTGGTGTATAAAACTCAAAAATTACATTATCATAAATAATGACAACCCGCATGCTACCATTTTTACGTTAAATGTTTCTGGGCTTAGTCTACTCTAAAGACGAATTGGTGAATCTAAAATTGCATCAACACTTTTGCGAAACAATAATTGTATTGCCTCGTAATGGCAGACGAATCTACTTAGACAGGCTAAATCCAATAAGACCTGCTTGAAAACCTAATATTTCCACTCGCAAACAACTCAACCTTTCACAAATATCCAATTCGGGCTTCGTATAAGCAATAAATAAGAGGAAAAGGCTTTCCAGACGGTGCGGGGGAGCGGGAAAACGGGGAATAAGAAAAAAAAGGAAAAAGGAACGGATCGAAGTCTTTCGTCCGTCCGATCCAATAATCCGGCCGTCTGTCCGCCCGCCTAATGTGATCGTAGCCTAATGAAAAATGTAGGGGTTCTATCTATAGTCTAAGATACATTTTTTGCAGGAACTTCTGCATTGCAAACCTTTTTGTGTTAAGTATTTACAAAACAGACATACACTATCACGTCTTTATCCATAACAGGGCAGACAGAGCATTTTGGGTCTTGCGGCTCTAAGAAGACAGAACCCAGGACCCTAAGCTCCGAAGGCTACTTTTAGCGTGATGGGTAGGCGAGAAGATGGAATAAACGGGCAAGTGCGAGTCGAACTCGTACATGAAGGGTTCCATACCACCGTACAATGTTTTAAAACGCTGATGAAACACGTTTCTTGTATGACGACCCCTTTTAATTTTTAAATTTATCTTATTTTTAGTATTTGTTGTTACGTAGTAATACATAATTGGTGAAAATTTCAAGTATCTAGTTAATGCCATTATAAAGATCTAGTTAAAAACGCAGAAAAACACGTTTTTGTATGACGACCCCCTTTAATTTTTAACTATTTTTTATTTTTAGTATTTGTCGTTATAGCGGCCACAGTAATACATAATCGGTAAAAATTTCAAGTGTCTAGCTATAACGATTTAAGAGATAGAGCCCTGTGATAGACGGACAGACAGGCGACAGACAGACGGACAGACGTACAGACGGACAGACAGACAGATGGATAGATGGACGGATGGACAGATGGACAGACGGACAGACGGACAGACGGACAGACGGACAGACGGACAGACGGACAGACGGACAGACGGACAGACGGACAGACGGACAGACGGACAGACGGACAGACGGACAGACGGACAGACGGACAGACGGACAGACGGACAGACGGACAGACGGACAGACGGACAGACGGACAGACGGACAGACGGACAGACGGACAGACGGACAGACGGACAGACGGACAGACGGACAGACGGACGGACAGACATCGGAGTCTCAGTAATAGGGTCCTATTACTGAGACTCCGATAACTATTTTAAGGGTGGATTCAGTCCATGATACTGAACAACTTTCCCCAAGGAACATATGTCGAAATATGAAAAATATTTTTTGGCTTTCCCTATAAACTAGGATCAGCTGATCGGTCAATTTGTATGGGAGGTCAAAAATTATTTTTCATATTTCGATATAATGTTCCTTGGGGAAAGTTGTTCAGTATCATGGACTGAGTGCACCCTTAGAATAGTTTCAGTATATTTTGCTAGACCCTGTATACATTATAAAAACCTAACCTAGCTACCCGTTGGCAACGGGGCAAGGCCCAAGCTACCGGCGGTTAGGGCCGCAGAGAGAGAAACCTCCTGACAATACGTGCCGTGTCCAGGAGTACTGCCTTCTGAATCTGCCCCTTGATCCAGCCATCTAGCGAGAGAGTCTTAAGATGTTGGTCAAGACTCTTCGCTATAAGCCCGTTCGCCGATACCGACTATCGTGACAATGATCGTCGAATCCAAATTAAATTTTTATTATTATTAAGTTGTTTCAGTTAGACTTTTTAATTTTAATTACAGCTCGCTATCTACTTGAAAATTACTCAACTGGCCGAGATTTTTTTTAATAGTGAAATTTAGAAAATAATTTATTAACTCTATACTATAAATAACAAACGCACTACACTATAGATACGGCCCCTAGCTTCACGAATGTTAAAAAAGAAATCGGGAAATGGGTTTACGTTGGTAACGAAATCAACATAAATTTAGAAGAAAATTAGAAAGGAACATACCTACCCACATTTACCTAATATTCTATATTTTAGTACAAATCAGCTAAGTATTTTATTATTTCAATTTTTACTGTTTTAATTTAAGTGGGTCTCAAAATATAATTACAGTTAGTATTTTCCGTTTGTGGCATTGTCCGTGTAAAGGATTTGAATTAGTAGCTGTATAAAGACGGTTCGTAAAACGAATGTCAAACTTGTTTCAATTTATTAGATTACTGTAACGCCTTTTTTGTTAGAGACTTATTAGAAACCAATACTTATTTCTATATCACTATAGTAGAGGTATAATGATACCAATAAACAATAAGCAAAAAAATCGACATACAAATAGCCATATACATAAATAATAATATAATTTTTTGTTTATTTGACTGTTATTGTAATTTCATTATACTATAATGATCTAGTATAGACCGTGATTCGATTTATTACGGGGTTGCCCCTTCCACATTGTATAAGAAATCAAAACATTTGACCTGCAAAGAATAAAAGACAAGAAAAGTGCATAGTTTCAAACAAACTGGGTGAAAGTTCATCTCTGGTCAAGGTGAAGGCGACATTAACGTCTCCACTTAGAACAACTCCACCCGCCGCCGCGAGATCTGCACTGCGATTGAAAGTTCTTGATCCTGGTATCATTACAAAAATAATTTATTACATACTTACTATAGTGATAAGCCGTTTGGTTCCTGGCAGAGTAGAATAGGACCACTCCAAGTCTTCCTGTGGATGTCGTAGAGGGCGACTTAGGAAACACAAGCTTAATAAAGCTTATCAATGAGACCTCTCCAACCCGTCTGGCCAGCGTGGAGAGTGCAGGCCAAATCCACTGACTGCTCTGGCTAATATATGGCTCTGGTAGTACAGAGAGGGTCGTGGTCCTGCAGTGGAGACTAAAATAGGTACCTGATCATGACATACTTGTCCCAAAGGCAAACTGGTAGATAATGCATAGCATTAAGTTTGACCCATTGTAATCAATCAAATATGAGCTTGTGTGCAATAAACTTAAATAAATAAATAAATACTTACTGGAGATACCTACACAAATATGTAAAGTCACAAGCTGCCCCGACTCTACGTAGCGCGGTGTAAGAAAGAAGAAAAAATATGTACAAAGGCGATAGATCCTTACTTATTAGAAATTAATTTTTAAAACTTCTTGTTATTTATTGGGTATCTCCAATAAGTTACAACGCACAAAGCAATTACATTGTAGAGAATTGTAAAGAAGAAAGAAAAGTTATTGTGCACCAAAGTTATAATAATAATTATTACCTGTTTTTTTTTTGACAGGAAAGACATGTTAATTAGGAAAAAATAAATACAATACAACTGAAACTATAATATTCATTTATATATTAAAATTATTATCTATATATTTACAATTGAACATGTATTACACACAAACGTCGTTTAACTTTAAAGCCATTAGAATAAAAAATATTTAAATTTCCAATAGACAGATCAAATTATTAGATTTTAACAGCTCTTACCCTTAAGTAATATTTTATCAAATATATGGATATTTCTGTGTTATATAAGAACGTAAGGAGCAAAGAGTAAAAATGTAGGACTTTCTAAAGCACAAAACATTGTACTTAATAATTTGTATTCTTTTTCGTAGATCTTACAAGTATCAAGAGGTACAAGTCGCTGTAGTTAAAGTTGGCTAAGTAATAAGATAATGAAGAACGGCGAGGTCGGGGATACGAATTAAAACGAGCATTGTGTGCGTCACACTGGCTCGAACCGGTTGAGTTGAACCGGGTACTTTAAATTAATTTTTTAATATTGATAATTTTAACAATTTATCAGTGAGAGAAAAATTAAAAAATATATAAATTGCACGTATTACTTTACTCATTTAAATTACTTTATATTTATTATTACTCAATATTTCCTCTTAAATAAATCGTGCGTGACTGGGAACTCCAAGATTGCAAAAAATTTCAAGTATTTGGTTTCCGAGACGTTTCGATGTTATATTTGGGTCTGGTCTTAATCAAATATACTTACCAACTTTACTGTAGGTTAGGTTTTTATAATATGTATGTTTTATTTATTTGTACTATGTTTTCTATTTAACTTTTTGTAAATGTATACTAAAACCTACTACTACTAACTAAATAAATAAAGAGACGAATACGAATAATAAAATACAACAATGACTTCGCAACTTAAAAATTAAGGAAATAACTGAATCCTTGTTTTTTTTATTTTATTTATATAAGATAAATAAGATTTTCCGTATAGGGAAATGGCAAGGAGAGAGGATGATGTAAAATAAAAAAGAACATTATTACAGATTTCAACAACCAAAATTGTAACCTAACCTCACTGTACAATATTCTCACCGTGGTCTATCCATCGTAACGCACCTTCAATTCCTTGTTTATTTAATGAGTGAATCTGAGAGGCGACCTCGTTATGACGTCACTACTTCTTGAACATTGGGTCGAGTGAGACAGAGCACTTTAAACTCCAATATCCGGTAAGAGCGAGCGGGATGCAAGACCATCCGGGAATGAATGAATAGATTTTCTTAAGAAGTTCTTAATGAAATGGAAATGGAAAGGTGTCAATGCTGCGGAAGTTGTCTGTTCGGTTTCAAGGTGACTCGACCTTTTTGGACGTTACAACTCGATTGGTAAAGTTATAAGATTTGAAACGTTTTGACAACCCTTTGTAAGAAAATGACTAAGTAAAGAATAAAAAAGATTATTCCATGCTGGTCTGGGAGACAAGAAAATCATATAGGATGCCAGTTGCTTCTATTCCCGCGCAGATTGTAAGAGCTGAAATACTTTAAAACTATGCGTTGCGTTATTACTAAATTAATGGTAAATTTCGCGTTTATTCCCGTGATCATTTTGTAAAAGTTGATCGAGTGGATGGGCAAGAATATGAATCAAGTCAATAGGCGATAAGCTTAGCAACCCATCACTATTTTGATTTCCTTTTTCACGTTTACGTCACCATAACGCTAAACTTAGACTTTGGGGTTTACAGCCCTAGGCTCTGACTATCCTGTTTAAACAAAAATGTGATTTTTATACAAATTTGTGTTCTGCTGACCGGATAATTTGTATAAGAAAGTTTTTTTTTTGTTTTAAGATCCCAGCATTAGGTCTCTTATAATCAATATGTTTCTAGAAAAAAGTAATTTTGCAATTGCTTACCCCAATAATTCCTAAAATGACTGAAAAGTACATAAAGAAAGCCGGATATGATGAAAAAGCCTCATAAAACTTTTTTCAATGGAAAATTATCTTCATAGAACAATGTGTAGATGATATTGCATTAATAGAAAACAGCTTTAATTATTTTACAAATTAGATACCTATCAGGATGCAATTATTTTTTATAAGAAATAAATCAGAAATTACTGTGAGAAACTAATACTGCTAAATACTTATTTTTGGCTGCGTCGTAGTTTGTATAAAGTACACAAAATACCATTAAATGGTCATAACTAAGCATTAAAAAACATAACCACATTACATTTTGTGTGGTGAATGTGAGAAAAACTTATTGAAATGTCACCTGTTTGAGATCAAAGCGTTTTGCCGACGGGCGGCGACATCAAAGAGCCGACGGCGAATCCCTTTGAACTTGCCGTCGGGTGCGCTATGCACTCATAGATACTTACCCGTCGCATCTTGTCTGGTTTATCTTTAAATGTATCCAAATATAGATGTACCAGACAAATATTCTTGTATTATTTTAAACAAGTAATTATTAAAAAAATATTTTTTAAAACAAGCTATTACCTGGAGTTTTTGGCGGGAAGTCAAGGGGTTTGGTTGGGATTTGCTTTAAATTATTTTGCAAATTGATTTCTAATATGAAAGTGGTATTGTTTGGTATTATAAATGCTCATGCTCATGAACAATGTGTGAAATAGTTGAAGTGGACAGTCATAGTACGGCTGTAGTGATATTTGTTTCGCGGACTGTGTGGGCGTCTTCGGGCGTCGTCCGCCACTCAGTCGTCTATGAAAACCAGTGGACTCGTACAGATTTGTTGCCAGAAGCTCCCTTGAAGCATTCAAAGGCCTACATCACCCTTTGATGGTAACTTGTTAGGATTAGGTTAGGTTAGTATTAGGAATAAAGACCAAAATTAAAGATAGGCTCTAAAGGACTTGTATCCAGAGCCGTAAAATTATTTAATAAAAAAAAGCTATTACCTAAAACAATGAACTAAAAAGTTTAAAGTACTTCTCAAGACGAAACAATTGAGTCCTAATTCAGTGGGGTTAAGTTGTTATCAGAGGCCACCCTCACTTCCTTCATAAGTATTATTAAGTATGTAGAGTTTCAACTGGATCAAATAATAAGAAGTGGGTCTAATTTAGCTTGCAAGATTTGATTACGCCCATACAGCTACAGGTAAAACTGAATAAAAGCTTCGTAACATGTAAATCGGATTTTGCAATCGAAGATTATGTTTTACGCATTTCTTCTGTCAATATTTGTTTCAAAAGCTCTTTTTTCAGAGCATAGCTACTAATACCTGGGCGAGCGATCTTGGCTTGATGAAAAATATAATAAACGGGCTAGTGCGAGTCGGACTCGTAAATTAAGGGTTCCGTACCACCGTATAATGTTTTAAAACGCTGAAGAAACATGTTACTTGTATGACGACCCCCTTTAATTATTAACTTTATCTTATTTTTAGTATTTGTTGTTATAGTGGTCATAGTAATACATAATCGGTGAAAATTTCAGGTGTCTAGCTATAACGGTTCAAGAGATAGAGCCCTGTAACAGACCGACAGACGGACAGACAGTGGAGTCTCAGTAACAGGGTTCGTTTGCACCCTTCGGGTACGGAACCCTATAAAAGTTGCTCAATAAAAATGAAACCATACCAATTTTCATCAAATCATTGGAGCCATTTCTGAGATCCTTATTAGGTACATATACCTATATATACAAAAGTTGCTCGTTTGAAGTACGTATAATAGGAGATATTTTAAAAATTAATATAAACTTAACATGTACTTATCCTATAACAACTTTTGAAATATAGCCAAAATAAATACTTTTAAACTATTGCGTTGCATTATTATTAAATTAATGCATACAAACGTCAGCAAAATAAATAAATAAAAGGTACGTTTCGCGTTAGTTCCCGTATGCATTAATTTAATATAGCTAAAAGTAAGTCTAACTACCTATAAAAATAATTTTATGCAGACGTCAATATACAACGTGTAAGTGACATGTTTTGTTTTTGTAACTGAAAGCTCGTATGTTAAAAGAAACTAAACTTGCGTACATAAAACACCACATAGCAGCCACGCTACCTAAAACTTCTTCGAACCAATCTTCATCTTACACAGGCATCCTTAACGCTATACTTTATTCCTTTGCAAAGAAAAATCCGGGATTAAAAAGGGGAGCATTCGTGTGTGAACGCTACTGTATATCCCGGAACAAAGGACGGGAAAAACATTTTCTTTTTAGTATTTCTGTACACTGAAAGATAAGCTATAGGTACAATCCGCTAGTTTCCAACAAGTCAAATCAGATACTTTTTTGTTAAGGCCCCATAAGTTCAGAGCCAAGAATACTGTGAGTGCTTTTGAAAAATCACTGTAAATAAACTACTACAGTTTATTTCCCAAAAAAATTACATAAGAATCTTAAGGCTTTTCTACAGACACCCACAATATTCAAAACACGATTATGCATTTTTGGCTCGATAGAAAGAAATCACGAACATACCTCTAAATTTGCCAAAATTTACCTTTAAAAAAAATATTACTACTTTATACAATCAATTTTTTATATGAAAAATATACCAAAAAAAAAATAAAATCTAAATTACTAGTTAATTTCGCTACACAATTACTTTTAAATATTATACAAAAAAAAAACAGCGAAATATCGTCGAGCTCGGGACTGGGCCTTTTTTGGTCTCGACGAATATTCACTGTTTTTTTTTTATAATATAAAAACAAAATTGTGTAGCGAATTAACTAGCAATATAGATTATACATTATTTTGGTATAATTTTCGTAGAAAAAAGTGATTAAATAGTAATAGAAGCATAAAGTAGTTATATCTTTTTTTAAAGGAAAATTTGGCAAATTTAGAGGTATGTTTGTGATTTTTCTATCGAGCCAAAAATGCTTAATCGTGTTTTGGATATTGTGGGTGTCTGTAGAAAAGCCTTAAGTTCCCTATGTAATTTTTTTGAGAAATAAACTGTATTACTTTATTTACAGTGATTTTTCAAAAACACTTACACTATTGCGGGCTGTGAACCCAGCTGGCCTTAACGTCAAAACAAACATGTTTTATTGGCTGCCTCCGCGGTCCAGTGGTCAAGGCGTTTGCCTTGTGATCCAGAGGTCATGGGTTCAAATCCTACTGGGAAGCATACTTTGTTAAAAGTTGTTTCCAGTCTGTTTAGGATATTGCAGGCTTGAATCACCTGATTATCCGAAAAGAAAGATGATTCCGTGCTTCGGAAGGCACGTAAAGCCGTTCGTCCCGAACGCCATCTAGCGTTTGTACCTATCCGAGGATTGGTTCTGGTCTACCCTTTGGGTTGCGGAGGTCAGACGGCAGTCGCTTTGTGTAAAAAACCAGTAACCTCGTCAAATCGCCTAGGTTAGGTAGCGGACCCCGGGCTCTGAAGCCTTACCGCTGACGATGCAACCAGGAACACGCTCGGATGATGATGAAACATTTTTTATTGGATTTGTATGAAATATCGGACTGTGACATCATAGTTTCTTGTTGTCAAATAGCGCTCTTAATATCCGTTAATCTTGTTATTAAGTATTAAAATACCAAATTTTTAAATATTTTTAGTTTAGTTAGTTTTAATTTAGGTTATATTTTAGTTTGTTTAGTTTTAATTTAGTTACTTGTTAGTTTTACGTTGTATTTTTAGTTTGTCACTATTTCAATATGTTTTTACTAAATAAAGAAATTTATTCTTCAAAAAATGCCAAAAGTATTTTAGTATGTCAAAAATAAATTATTTGGAACTGTTAATAGAATAAAACGTCACAAAATAACACTTGTCATTGATCACATCCACTTTAAATGTGGTTTTAGATTTATTAATGCAGAAAAACGGATGTTAAGAGCGCTATTTGACTCTAAGGAACTATGAAGTCATAAATCGATATTTCATACAAATCCCATAGAAAATGTTTGTTTTTGACGTTAAAAAAAAAGGATCTGATTTGACTTGTTGTAAAATAGCGTATTCAGAGGGCTGCAAAATCAACCTGCATGAGGCCTGCATAAAGGCGCTATGTTTTTTGCCCTGTTTATTTTACAGATAAAAAAAAAATCGAAATTTAAAGTTAAAAAAGTTTTATTAAAAAAAATCAACCTTTTTAAAACTGTAATTTTTTTGCATGACTGACTTAAGTTTCATTTTCTTCCTTTACCATTTTTTATTTTTTATTATGATTAAGTCTGTCACAAGAGCTCTTGATGAAATGTTGGTCAAGTTAAGAACTTCGCTCTACCATCGCATCATTATCGCTCACACTGCAAAACATCCCTAACACAAAGCGGGATATTTACGTATACAGATACCCACGTTAATAATACCCTCTTTTCTTTCCGTATTGAGACGTCTCCACACTCTTCGTTTAATTCTGCTACAATATCCGATTTGAACAGACGTATGCACACGATAATATTTGATCAAAGCTTTTCATTTGCACTTCTGGCTTTTATTTATTTTTCATTTCATATAAAAATGCATTAAATATTAGAACCCACGTTTATTGAATCGTTGGTTTTGTCTTAAAAAAAAAGTAATTATAAGTAAGTTTAAAACTTGTGTTATGGGATAGAAGAAGCTAGATTTAGTCTAGTTCACTCAAATGTATGTTTAATACCAATCTTAAGGCCGTACCAAAATTTTCCGAGGTCCGGAACCGTGCTGCCCCCATTTTAAATAATTATCTAGGGCTTAGTAGTAGCAAAATTTTAAATGATGTCTCCGTTTTCTGTAAAATTATTTATTTCAAACGGGGCAGCACTGGACCCCGGAAAATTCAGGTACGGCCTTAAAATTATTGTCAGAAGATTAATGAGCTTTATCTTCCTTCTTATCCTTATTTCAATTATTATGTTCTTAAAATATTGAAGCTCGGGATCACAATTAAACAGCAGATAGATCAATACGCTATTTTGCAACAAGTCAAATCAGATCCTTTTCTCTTAACGTCAAAAACAAACATTTTCAAATATCGATTTATGACGTCATAGTACCTTGGAGTCAAATAGTCCTCCTTAGTTGTCCGTTTTTCTGCATTAATAAATCTAAAATCACGTTCAAAGTGGAAGTGATCCATGACAAGTGGCATTATTTTGTGACGTTTTATTCTATTAAGGTGAGGATTGCCTATATCTTCACCTTAATAGAATAAAACATCACCTTAAAAAATAAAAATAGCCTTGAAGTGGCGCCCTCATTTGAAATAAATTGTTAACTCGTAAATATGGAGATAATTTCCATATTGCTCTTCGTCGTGCACTAGATGGCCATTTAAATAATTTTATGAACCACCGTTGAAATTATTTACATTAGCCCGTCTAGCTTTTAAACTTGCCTCCGCCAAAAGTGGCCACGGCAAGTTTTTAAGCTAGACGGATCACCAATTTTCATTCAACGGCAGTTCATAAAATAATTTAAAGGGCTGTCTAGTGCATGACGAAGAGCAATATGGAAATTATCACCATATTTACGAATTAACAATTTATTTTACACTTCAAGGCCATTTGCCTATATCTTCACCTTTACAGTACCAAATAATTTACTTTTGACGCACTAAAATACCCAATTTAATCGCTTATTACTGTTTTTTGACTCTTTGGCATTTATACAATATGCGACCGTTCTCTTTTCAAATCGAATAATGACTTGACCGATAAAAACCGTTTTCAAGTGAAGTATGAATGAATGATACGTAGGTATTAGTCACTGGCGGTTAAAACTTGCAGTGACAGTTTGATTAAAACAACTTCAAATAATTATGAAAATAACGAGCACAAATTCTATAAAGTAAAGTATAATCGGCTTCTAATAATTACGCAACTATTTAAGATTGATAAGTCTGACACTAGTGTTAGCTATTAACACACTTCTTGAAGCTGGGCCTAATGTGGATAATCTATGTTTTGCTCCCGCTTCCACGCACACTTTACTCTAGCTGAAGCGAGACAGCGAGCCATGCGCGGTGAAAAGATCGCGGTAGGTCAATGAGGCTGGTTTTGGTTTTGAGTTTTTTTTTCGTTTTACAAAATATATTTAAGAGTTATTTAAAAAGTAAGACATATGATGGCTGCCTTATGTTTATAACAATTATAATCCAAAGTTACAAGTGCTAATTTATTGTATTTCTTGAATACTTTCCGTTTTTGTATAATTCTGAGGTGATTTGGGGGCAACTTCGCAATGTTTTTCTATAGAGAAAATTTTAAGCAATCGGCGTGTTTTCAAAACATATTATGTATAAAGTTAGTCCTGAACTTTGCTGAGTTTTTATTTCAAAGTGAGTATTTCGTTACTATTGATAATACTTAAGATCGCCCTAAGTACTATTAGGGTCATACGGGCTCATAATAAAAAGATAGAGAGATAATGATGTGATCAAGCATTACTTATGGTTGTAAGATACACGTACATTACTCCAGAATTCCAAATCCTTTTACTAAGATATACTTAAGTAAAGTTATTCAAATAAAAACAAACGTAAGAAATATCTCTAGCCGCGAAGATAAAACACCAAGGGGTAACGCCCCGCGCATCCTGGGCCATAAATTGTGTAAATGCTACTCATAAATTCCGTCACCACGTTACTAATGTAGCGAAATCCGAAGAGTTGGATTCCTGCAATATCCCCCATAGCAAGAAAATGTAGAAATACATCGTTTACATACGAGTACTAAGTATTATTTCTTTTCCGCTAGGGTTGGACTCTATAAAAATAAATCTTTTGACATCCTTTTATTTAGTTTTACCTGTCCCATTGTCTATGTGTCCGTAATAAAAAAAAAATTATACTTTTTAGTTCATTGTTTCAGATAAAAGCTTGTTTTAAAAATTTTTTTTTTTATTACTTTTTAAAGAACCGCATATTATAGTTTTTCAAAACAATTACAGCTCATATCATTCCACACACACAGGTGGGAACAATTCTCCTGAAACCATATACACACTACTATTGTTTCCAAGGTGTGAGGAAAGATTCCCTTTCGATGGTGTGAGGTCTAATGGTGGTAGGTGGTAGTGGAAAGATGACAAGCTTCAGATTTCGATGAGGTCGAAACATCTATCAAAATATACTATTTTAAGGGTAGGTTAATCCATCCGTGATACTGAACAACTTTTCAAATAAAAAAAATATTTTTGTTTTAATGATATAAATCATTAAAAAAAATTGTTTTTATATATTATATAAGTCAATGTTTTTTTTTTACATTCCAGAGAAATCGGCTGATCGGTCACCTTGTAAGGGAGGTCGAATTTTTTTTTGTCATATTTCAATATATGTTTCTTAGGGAACGTTTTTCAGTATCATGGACTGAATTTAGCCTTAAAATAGTTTCAATATATTTTTTAAAACCCTGTATAAGTACAAGAAATAAATATTGCGATGTGAGACGCAATGTGTAACAAGGTAGCTGCTGCAAATTAAATTACCTCTGTTAATACGGAAGTATTCAAAATTTTATCAAATTGTATACATCAGACTTTGTGATAAGGCCTAATTATGCTTATTGCAGTACACTCAGATTTTTTTTTGGAGGCCATTTTTATTCAGCCCATAAGAGGATTACGACGAAACGGTAAGCCGTGGTTATCAGTTGGATTACCTACATATTTGTAGCTTTTTTATAACAATGACATTTTACATTGTAGTCCGAATATGTTTGTAGATAATACATTCGGACTACAATGTAAAAAGTACACATTTTAAAGGACCAATGGACTTCGAAAAAAAAATTTTTCTTACAAACGTGTTTGTTTCAACGGCAAGACTGCCGGTGGCTTGCGGCCTAAAATATACTTAACCACTGCATCTCTTGCTGTGATAACTTCCTATTTTGTAAGAGGCGAATAAACGAATAAGCACAAACACCTCGTGCTTTAACTGAATTCCCAAGTAACTTGACGTCAGGCAGGTGGCTGGTCGTAAAACTAAAGCCAAATCATTTAAACTGTTTCGGCTATTTCTTCTCTACTTCGCAAGGTGTTAGGCATGCGTTGGGTGACCATTGACAAGTATATTATATTTGGAGAAGAAATAGCGGACAAGTGCACTTTGGGCTCCAAATCAGTACAACTGACGATGCAAACGGGAAGGCGCTAATATGAACAAAAAGTGTCTAACCGGCCAGAGACCATGTATTGCAAATTGGTTAATGGTAACCCAGTGCTTAACTGGAACAAAAAGATATGGCATCGGAGCGAAAACCTTATTTTCACTTGCTAATTGCAATTATAAAACAAGAATCCCACTCCCAAATCCACTCCTGACAGCAAGTAACCCTAATTGCACCAATAACAATAAAAAAATGTCTCAAAATTATGTCAGTGTTCCAAAAAAAATTCGATGCATTTTCTTTGTCCCTTTCACAAATCGGGCAGGTGGCCTGTGGGCAGTCATTAAAAACAGTTTATTACCTTTAACCATCGATTATCGCGCGGCCATCTTGGTCGCCATATTGTTTAAATTTATTACACTAATTACGTCACTGCAATTCATAAAGGCGAGTGTACACGAACATTTATAGTATTTAAAGTTATAAGGAGGCAACATGAGATTCTTCAAAAAGAGCGTGAAGAGATTTCTTCGGGATCGGCGATCCGTGTGTGACTCTTCTAGGGTTGAAGGAACCTTTGGTTACGGTAACCATTTACTATCAGTTGTACTATTCCGGTTATAGTCAAGACCCCCAGCATAAGTAAATGTCCCACCATTGACATAGCAGATAGATACTCGGCATTGTATACAGGTGTATATCAATTAGATGTATAAATAAAGATAATTACAAATAAGGACGACATTATGAATGATTGTTGTTATTGCAGGCCTCTAACAGGACCATGCAATCTCTTCCTGTGGATGTTGTAAGAGGCAACTAAATGAATAAGCACAAACAGCGTGCTAGAACTGCATTCCCAGGGAAGTTACATAGTTGTTGGGTGTATGTTGGTAAATGCATTCCCAAGAGGTTTAATAATCTGGCTTAACCTTCTTCACACTTCTTCTTCGATCTTTAGCATCTTCGGATCTTCTCTAACAGACATATCGTTGAAATAAGAAACAGAAGTGTAAATGATGCAACTAGACGATCCTTAACTTTCTAAGTACCAAAAAACTAATATCGTGTACGATTAGCCTTAGATTGCAGAGAAAGTAAAAAGTGAATAACGCCAAGTTTTACAACACCCTGCTTAGCATGAACCTTGTTTTGTGTCAAAATGTTACTTTACGACTGTTGGGTGTGTACGAGAAATACAGAGTTGCTTGATAGGCCTTTGCATGTATTTAAAGAAAATGGGTGACTTTTTACCCATCAGCCTTTTTGAAGCAAGTATGTATTTAGTTGTGGTAGAGCCACGCTACCGGCAAAACTCTGTTTTGCTAGTAGCATGAATGGGCCGGCTCGTCCGGGGAAGTACCACACTCTCACAGAAAATCGACGTCTGAGTAGTAGCTTCAACGCTACTATGCTTCGTTCGGTGAGTGAGAGAGCCGGAGCCCCGTCTCCCCCCCTCTGGGGAGGGCCCTGAAAGGCCGGTAACGCTCTTGTAACACCCCTGGTGTTGCAATTGTCCATGGGCAGCGGTGATCAGTTACCATCAGGTGACCCGCTTGCTCGTTTGCCGTCCTATAACATAAAAAGAAAAAAAAAAGTACAGTCCATGATATTGAACTTTCCATAAAAACAATTGCCGAAAAACGAGAAAAAAAAATTCGCCTTCAATAAATCAAAGATAACCAAACGATTCTTGTATGTAAGACCAAATTGTTTTTATTGAAAGTCCAGTATCATGGATAGAACTTGTTCCAAAATTTGGTTGGTGTTAAAAAGTCACCTGTATATTTTGTACCTTTATACTTATAAATCGATAGTTTCGATACCCATAATAGACATAGGAAAATAGTTTCGATAATCGAGTTTCCCAACAGGTGGGCGTGGGCCTTAAAATGAATATGGACAAAACGAAAGTTATGTCGAATGTCCTATTGCGCCCCTACCGGTTTGTGTTGGGAGCTCCACCCTTGAAGTTGTAGACCAGTATATCTACCTGGGTCAATTGATCCAGGCAGGAAGTTCCAGCTTCGAGGAAGAGGTCTTTCTACGAATCCGACTCGGCTGGGCAGCGTTCGGGAAGTTACGCAGTGTCTTCTCGTCCAAAATACCTCAGTGCCTCAAGACGAAAGTGTATAATCAATGTGTGTTACCAGTGATGACTTATGGCTCTGAAACGTGGTCCCTTACTATGGGTCTCATAAGTAGGCTTAAGGTCGCTCAACACGCTATGGAGAGGGCTATTCTCGGTGTTTCTCTACGTGATCGCATCAGAAATGTGGAAATTCGTAGGAAAACAAAAGTCACTGATATAGCCCAGCGGAGTAGCTCGTTGAAGTGACAGTGGGCGGGACACATAGCGCGACAAACCGATGGCCGATGGGGCAGAAAGGTTCTCGAATGGCGACCACGTACTGGCAAGCGAAGCATTGGACACCCACCCACAAGGTGGTCAGATGATCTGACCAAGGTCGCTGGAAAGCTCTGGATGCAGGCTACTCTAGATCGGTCATTTTGAAAATCCTTGGTAGAGGCATGTCCAGCAGTGGACGTTATGCGGCTGAAATGATGATGATGATGACTTATGATGATAAATACAGTGACTCTAGTCCCGTGGATATGACCACCGCTCCGGATGGTACCTGGTCCAAAGGCTGTCCATAGCAATTCAAAGAGGTAATGCGGCAAGCATAATGGGTACCTTTGAGCCGGGTACAATTCGGGGTGGTATTTTTGACTTATCTATTTCATATTGACGAAACTGTTGTGAATTTTGTAAAAAAAAAAAAATCTATAAAAAACTTCCTGACTACTGTACTACTGTAAAGAGTAGTCAGTCGTGACTGTACTAATCTTTACAGTTATAGTTACCTGTTGTAGTGTATTGTACAATAACAAATTCCTCTTGAGTGGGATGCGAACTTAAACCTATTGAAGCGGCTTCAAAAAAGGGAGAGCTTCTCAATTCGAATGTTATGGGTGACCACGAGTGGTACAAAAATTTCTCGAGCTCCTCCGTGCTTCGGAAGGCACGTAAAAGCCATTGGTCCCGGCTGTCATGGTATGACAGTTGTCAAGCTATGTCAGATGACTTTAGGCAGCTTGAAAAATCTGACACCAGTGTTGGCCACTTACATACACGATAAACAAGCAAACAATCGTTTTAGAAAAGTCTTATTGAAAGGGTATGCATGCAGGTTGTCACGTTGTTTTGACTCTTATGTATTCTGTGACGTTGTCACCAGGTCAAGACTAGATGATAGAATCCTCGAGAAATTGAGGAAACTTCCGTCGAAGAGACGAATCAATGCGCCCAAAGTCGGTGGGGTTATGTTGTTTTATCACAGATATGCCGTGTCTATCTTCCGGGTTCATCATGATTATAACAACGTCTAACAAAATATACTGAAACTATTTTAAGGGTGAATTCAGTCCATGATACTGAAGAACTTTCCCCAAGAAACATATATAAAAATATGAAAAAAAAATTCGACTTCCCATACAAACTCAGATCAGCTGATCGGTCATTTAAGATGCTTTGTAAGGAAGACCGAAAATTATTTTTCATATTTCGTTATATATTCCTTGGGGAAAGTTGTTCAGTATCATGGGCTGAACCCAGATTCAAAATAGTTTATTTTGTTATACCCTGTATTGTCACCCAACTTATACAACGTGGAAGGGACATACCCGTAATAAATCGCACTACGGTCTATACTAGATCATTATAGAATAATGAAATTAAAATAACAGCCGAAAAACAAAAAAAATCCATACAAAAGTGTGCGGCCGTCCGGGCGATTTGTATGGAACGTCAAATTTTTTTTAGGTTTCTTGACTGTTATTTTAATTTCATTATTCTTTAGTGATCTAGTATAGCCCGTGGTTTGATTTATATACATACCGATAAGGGTATGTCCCTTCCACGTTGTATAGGTATGTCAAGTTTTAGCTCAATTGAAAAATGGGAAGTAGCTCTAATTTAGCTTGCAAGAATTGATTACCAACACACAGACGGGACAGGTGAAACTAAATAAAATCTTGTGATAATTGAAAACAGAGCAAGATAATAAGACCGTTTTTATTTTGAACACGTCGCCATCTTGATGTAATTCAATTCACCGCGTCCGACTGAAAACAAAACTTTTACGTTTCCAAATGACAGTCGTTACATTACCTACAGTATCAGTTTGTGACATTTCTCCATTAACACAGAGTAGATGGCGCAAAGACCAATGCTCAATTTATCGAATCGGAATCGAGTCGAATTATAACAAATAATGAACACAGACAATAATAACATCTATAGTCTTGAAAAATACAGTACAAATTAGAATGAAGAAAGAAACTTCACGGGAATTCCCACGTAGTCCCCGGAATTTTGCTTAAGTTTTTTTTTTGATGTTTGTATGTTTTTCGTGTATGTACCTAAGTGGCCAACACTGGTGTCAGATTTTTCAAGCTGCCTAAAGGCATCTGACATAGCATTTTTTTTGTTTAAACAATTGTATACATTACCACATTGACATAGAGTTCAATATGCTTTGTAGAGTTTTAGCTTCCATTCCGTGACAATGTAAGTTAAGCCTAAGCCTAATAAGAGATTTTTGAAAGGAGTACTTGTTATACTGCTACCTTAAAATACAATAAAAATTTTGTTTTTTTTTTGTCAGTAGGTAATTCGTCTCTTGAAGATCTCAAACTTACGTAAGGCGCTGGATCTGAACTCAATATTTTAGTTCTGCTAGTGATTCGACAAGTCACTTAAACACACACACACACACACATAAAACTCACACACATAAATAAATTATGCATAACTGCGAATATTTCCGAAGTGTTCAGTCGAGACTGCCCCTTCTAGTTAACTAATATAACGTCTAACAAAATATACTGAAACTATTTTAAGGGTGAATTTAGTCCGTGATCCTGAACAACTTTCCCAAGGAACATACTCGTATATCGAAATATGAAGAATAATTTTTGGCTTTCCATACAAACTCGGATCAGCTGATCGGTCAAATTATATGGGAGGCCAAAAAATATATTTTTCATATTTCACTATATGTTCCTTAGGGAAAGTTGTTTAGTATCATGGACTGAATGCACCCTTAAAATAGTTTCAATATATTTTGTTAGACCTTGTATATTAGAACAATAGATTGTCAATTAGTAATACTTGACTAGTGACTTTAATCAACCCTGCCTGGGAGTAGTAGTATACACGTAGACCACAAGTTATATAAATATAAATAAATAAATAAGAATATATAAGGCCAAATCACACTGATTAAGCTAGCCCTAAAGTAAGTTTAAGTTTGTATAAAAATAACTTGAGCTCCTCCGTGCTTCAGATGGCAAATTGACCCGTTGGTCCTAGTTTTGTTCGTTAGATAGTTCAGTCTTAAAAGCTACGTAAAAAACCATTAAATAACCCAAAAATCTGCCACAGCATGGATAATCGATTAAAGAATAAATTACGCCTGTCCATACCGGTATTTTGAGCTTCTCACTAGTTGTAATGATTTTGTATAAAACTTAGCCTCCGTAACTCTCTACTCTGCTTAACAATTAAGTTGTCACTTGCTTGTCGCATTATCTTGTCCCCGACTGCAAACCCATCATTATCACCCTGTCCTTAACTTCAGTTATCTGCTATGTTCTAATTACATTTGCTGTTTTTCGAGACTTAAATAACGCATGAAAATAATTAAAAAGCTAAATAATGTCAACTATAACACGTAAATTGCAACTTTTGACAAGTTTTTATTTAACTTACAATGTTTGTATAATAACAATGTATGTTTGCTTGTTTTCGTGTGTGTTAGTGGCCAACACTGGTGTCAGATTTTTCAAGCTGCCTAAATGTATGTAATAACTTTTGACGACATCTGTGGCCTAGTGGTCATCATGCTAGGCTGTCACAATGGACGTCCCGGGTTCGATCCCCGGTCAGGCCAAGATGGAAAATGATCTTTTTCAGATTGACCTGGGTCTTGGATGTTTACCTATATATGTATTTGTTATAAAATATAGTATCGTTGAGTTAGTATCCCATAACACAAGTCTCTAACTTACTTTGGGGCTAGCTCAATCAGTGCGATTTGTCAAAAAAAAAAAAATTCGTAAAAGCTTTTATTGTGAGACTTAAGTACCTACTTATCAAGGCAAATATAATCCCAAAATCGATGGAGTCGTTTTACTACAGGGTTCCTATAGCCACCTTCTGGCTCCATCATCAGATCAGCCACATGTTCTTATAATATTGCATTGTCGTCTGATTATCATTAGCATACAAACATCTCAATCGAAACCGGGAAGTGGATCAAAAACTTGCAAAATTTGACCCAAACCTTAAACAAAAACAATCAGGGAAAGCTAAATAAACGTTTGTAAAAAGCTTGTTATAAAAAAGCATCTGACATAGCTTGAAGACGGTCATAGAATGATGACAGCCGGGACCTACGACTTAACGTGCCTTCAGAATCACGAAGGAGTTCTTGATAACTTTTATGTAACTTGTCATCACCCGTCCAAGTGAGGATCATGGACTGCTGTACTTGCAAAAGCTCTAATAGTGTGTACTCCCACCATGCCCTGAGCTCCTCTGGTTGGAACAAAGGGCAGACAACAATCAAGTCCTCCTTCGAAATAATTGAATGAGAAATTTTAGGGTGTTCAGTAGATATTTCTTAGGTAATTATTTAAGTATAAAATAATAATTCAAAGTTTTTATGTAAATTTGTTTCTCGTCTTTATTTGTTCTGTTCAATGTTATTATGTAAAATTTACCTTTGGAAACTTCATTGATTTTTGTACTGTATATATTGTTCTATGTGTATATAATAAAAAATTGTTTGTTTCCCAAATAAACAAAATTAAAAAAAATTAAAAAAAATATTGTATGTTAAGTAACCAGCCGTTAAACTGTTTTGACCCAAAAGGGAATCCAACAAGGTGTTTACACCACAATCTAACGTTTTCACTGCGCATGTATTTAATCCTTATAAATATTTATACTTATAATTAATGGCCACCGAAACTCGGTGTTTTGGCTCAAAATTGAGTGCGATAGTAATCTCCAATGATTTTAGGGTGATAATAGAAATGTGTTGAATTTAAAGTATCTTAACTATTTTTTTACGCGTTGAAAGTATCAGAGGCATTAAGATAAGCTTAACAATGGTTGGTTAGCGATGTGAGAAACGATGTGGAAGCAGATCCTTGTTATGATAGTTTTGTTGCTATGGAGTTTAGAATTTCTATGCTCGTGGTACCGAAACTAAGTCTATTAGGATAAGATTAACACCTGTTTAAAAGACTATGAGCTTACATTTCGTGGTACAAAAATTCAATTCAACATTCGTATTACATTTACAGGCTGCAGCGATAATATCAGAGAAGCACTTAAAAAAAAGAAAAAGAAATTGCCACTTTTGTCTATAGATGTAAATATGAAATCGCTGGCTACAGACTGAATTTACCTTACAGTAGTCAGTATATTTAATTAGACGATATATTTATCGCCATGTGGTGATGGCAGATTAGAATACATTTGTCACCACCCCTTTATTCTCCTTAAGGGGCAACTAAGAAAGGTATGTAGGCACAGAATAGCCGTGTGGTTCCCGGCAGAGTAGAATAGGACCACTCGCAAGTATTTCTGTGGATGTCGTAGAAGGCGACTTATGAAACACAAACCAAACGCTTGTTAACATGAATGAGACCTCTGCAACCCATCTGGCCAGATCGTGAAGAGTGTAGGCCAAATCTTCTGACTACTCTGGCTAATATATGGCTCTGGTATTACAGAGAGGGTCATGCTCCTGCAATAGAAACTATAAAAGACCTGATCATGATCATGACATATCAGTATAGGTAACAGGTAAAGGGCATCACTGTCCTATGCGCAAAGACTATAGACCATCTCCTGCGCTAATCAACCGCCTGCCCAGGGTGGTGATTATGGGCTAATCTTCTCTTTAACAGGCCAGCAGTGGACAACTATTGACTGATAAAGAAATAAATAAAGATATCCAAATTTAATTTTATGTCAAAATTTCGCCACGAGTAAGATTCGACCCATTCGATTCACCACACCTGTACCGTAAGTGCACACTTCTTCCAATGAGGGCTTTTCTAAAGAAAAAATACGTTTTTTATGACGCCAATAGATGGCGCTACATTCCAAGCATATATCAAGCAAAGTTGTCAGTCTTTATTTGGCCAGGAGTGCTATTTTTGAAATAAAGAGTTACATAAAGAATGATTGTCGCGAGCGTTTCCCGAAAGGCGCATTTTTAAATCGGACGTACCGTACGCGAAGGATTTGAACGAGTGGTCTTGACTTGACCACTAAAAGAGCAAAAAGGTACCTTTTTAAAGAGAAAATGCGTTGGAAAATTACAAGTTTTGTATTTCGCTGATTCCCTCGTTGAAAAATAGCACTCCTATTTAAATCGCGATGTTTTGATAACCATAGACCTAGATATTTTTTCATATTGAGTGACATTGACATATGTGTTCTGTGCAGCGCCCTCTATTAACAACATATAACAACTTGTTTTTTATTTTTTAACTGTCAAATTGAAAATCTCTCATTGTGCTACCATGATTTCAAATCACCCTGACAAATTTCCTTATCACACGTTGATCACGCATTAAAACTACCTACTATTAGTAGTGTGGTATTCAACTTTATTCATATTAAATAGATTGTAGTAGTAATCGTCAAATTTCGATCGTGGCGAAATTTTTCATCACATATTTTAAATTTAGATCCCATCTTCATGTTACCAAGTCAAAGGCCGGTGCATCAGCAGCTACAGCAGAAAGCCTCAAAAGGCGCAAATATGTAGACATCGTTTGTGGAGAGAAGCCGCCCGCACTCGCACTGTTTGTCATGATAGCTGTTCAGCATTTTCCACCTGACCAAATTGTCTTTGCTGCGCCCTCCCTAACTTCATAGCATTCAACCGCGGTAGACAGATCAGACAGACATACTTGGCAAAAAACTATTACAGTTGCTTTTGAGGGAAAAAAGAAAAATAAAACAATGTTTTTGCTTTCGGAGCTTATTTTATTTGTCGTAGTGGTTTCTATAAAGGCAAATAAGGGGAGTCATGTCTTTTAAGCCCCTGTTAAAAATTATGTAATTTTACATGCAAAAAAATTATGCAATTTTACATAAACCTGTAAAATTCCCGAAAAATCTGGGAAATTTACGGAAAAATATGAAATTTTACATAACTTTTGTCATTTTTACATATTTTTTCCGTAAATTTCCCAGATTTTTTGGGAATTTTACAGGTTTATGTAATTTTTTGCATGTAAACGTGTAAAGTGGACTAACTTAAAAGGTTAAAAGACTACGACTCAAATTAGTCGTCAGTCTTTAGTCTTATAATTAGTCGTATCGTGATGCGTTTAAAAAGTGTGTAGTTCTTTTTTATAAGACTTAAAAGACTAAGTCTTATCATAGGGCCTATGCCCTACTTATAAATATGTAACAAGTCGTTTAAAAAATAAACGTCACAGATAACATCCTCAATTCCTCATAAAGATTATATCCAAAACCGAAAATGATTTACAGCTCATAAAATTCCACCCGTAAATCAGCTATTAATACTAATTATAATTAATTATAATTTGGGGGTACATAACTGCCGCGCATTAACAGTTGGTTAAAATGATGTCTAAATGACAGGGTTTGACAGGGGTACTAAAATTTGAATGTTTATTATAAGATAATGAGAAAGTTGTGCACACGCGACCTATGAGAGCCGCGGTAGGTCCATACTTAGAACTTACCATTTCAGCTGAGAAAAGCCCTCTTCTGAGCTGGTCTGGGAAAAAGTAAATAACTTATAATGTACCAGCTGCTTCTCTTTCTGGACAGATTGTAAAAGCCAAGAGGGCGTTGCGGCTAGCAACACAACACTATTTTGATACCTTTTTTCACTTTCTCGCCAACCGTTAAAAGAGTACAACCAGCCGCCACCCAACATTGCGGCGACCGCTTGTAACTCCTTGGAAATGCAGTTATAGCACAATATGTTTGTGTTTATTCCTTCGGTCGCCTCTTACCACATCCACAAGAAGAGATACACTGTTAAAAATTATGTAATTATACATGCAGAAAAATTACATAAACCTGTAAAATTCCCGAAATATCTGGGAAATTTACTGAAAAATATGAAATTTTACATAATATTTGCCATTTTTACATATCTCTCCGTAAATTTCCCAGATTTTTCGGGAAAGTTTATGTAATTTTTTGCATGTAAAATTACATAATTTTTAACATTGTACGAGAAGAGTAGTCCTATTCTAAGCCGGAAGCCACACTGTGGCGACTCACTGGAAGGATAAAATATAATGTGGCTTATGAGCCAATCGACACGAAAAGAAGAAAATGTGGTATCACCTCTGCTGATACCAATATTCACTTGTTAAGTAGGGTAACTGTAGTTTACTAATGGGCTAGCACGTTTTCCATAAAAAATCCATACAAAACACCTCAATGCATACCTAACTTCACTATGTTAAAATTAAAAATAACGTTTTCCCTTGAACAGTTAGGCAATAAATAACTCAATTCTCACGATCGTAAAAGCATGAAGGTTAATTATTCACGCGGGTTTGTTTACTATTTATTCGTGTTTTATAGCGACCATATAATAGCTAGTAGGCGCACGGCAAGCAAGCTATTACCCTTGGGCAGGAATTAACGGGGGCATTTTTTTGTTTCAGATTAGAATACGAATACTTCCATAAACGAAAATACACCTAAAAAAATTATATTATCTCATATACAGTTTTGTTCCGCTTTGAGATAATGATTTTCTTAAATTAATTTGCTGGTGCATATCTATATAATCGTAACTTACGTTAGTTAGTTTGGTTACCTACAGATGTCAGGATGCATGTGAAGGCTGAACATTGCCTACAGTCGTAGGAGAGACCAACACTACTTACTAATGGTGACGATATATCTGAGACACGGCGAGTGCATCAACCTGCCTCTAGCACACTAATATGATGGTGTGATTGAAACAAAATTGTGAAGCTAGGAGAAGCTACTTAGAAGCCTTCAGTAAAATTGTGCTAAATTAGCTATCTATGTTTATGGCTAAACCACACCACCACAAAAACAGTTTAATATTTGACGTAGCGAGCACGAAGCGTCTCCGCTTCAAGTAAGACGACAGTTTTCCAGCTGATTCACCTCTACAGGTCGCATTTCTTAACTCATTCTTATGAAATTTTGTGAGCAGGTCCGATAATTATATAAAACATTTTGTTTTGTTTTGAAGGTGGATTATTTATTCAGTATTAAGCTAAGCAAAGACAGACTTGCAAGGTTAACCGCTCACAGAACCTCTAGTATGTATCAGGGGGCGGCAAAAAATTATTGTAAACGGGCCCATACCCTAAGCGGTGGGCATGATTGCTACAATTAGTTTCTGGGTGATAAACATCGCAAAAACGTGGTATAACCACATAATTTTAATTGTAAAAAGTAAGTAAGTACAATTAATTATTATCTTACATTATATATCTCACATATAGTTAAGTACATAATTAGTGCAAATTAAAATTGCAGTAAAAAAATAATTTAGTACTAGTAATTTATGTTAAAATTAATTTTTTGCTTCGATATGCACTTTTGTTCTAACTTTTGGCATAAGTAAAATAATTTTTCTTTAGAATTAATTAGTGCACTTTAGATAGGTAGTGGGTATGTCGTATGTGTCATGTGACATAGATATGAACAAATAGGTACTTATACATCAATATTAAGGCCGTACCTGAATTTTCCGGGGTCCAGTGCTGCCCCCATTTAAAATAAATCATTTCAGAAAAAACGTAGACATCATTTAAAATTTTGCAACTACCAAGTCCTAGATAACCCTTCAAAGTATTTTATGAACTACTGTTTACAGTTTGAAGTGAGAACGTTAAGCTTTACTACGCACATTTGCGAAAAACGGCCATTTTTGGAAAATGTGCGTAGTAAAGCTTTACGTTCTCATTTTTTTATTTTTTATTTTTTTTAAATGGGGGCAGCACTGGACCCCGGAAAATTCAGGTACGGCCTTAATTCATTACATTAAAACATAACATTTCTATGACAGTTCAACAAATAATCTTTTATTTATACTGATGAAAACTTAACAGGCAGCTTTTATCAAGTTAGTAAAAAATTTGGTGTACGTATTATTAATTATTTATGTTTAATGGATAACACAAGTCAATCACGGAACGCGGACCTTTACAAAATGCTTCGATGATGTTTAACATTGATTAATTAATTATTCAGTCTTATTTCCAACCATAATCCACCATCACAATATCACATCAGAATCCAGACTTACTTCAAGACCCAAAAACCCTTGTTTACCAGTATTTAAGCTACTTTTCTACAAGTTCTAACGGGTACTGCTCCACTACTCTTTGGTGCTCTTTTACTGGGTTATTCCCTAAAGTACTCCAAAAATAGTTCTGAAACTACTCCATGAAAAAATAATTGAGTTTCATTCTACTCCATGATAATATGAAAATGTTCTAAAAGTACTCCAACCCATTTTAATCAAATAGCAATAATTTAAGATGATACATGGAGTCCAGTCAGTGCTGCCCCCATTTGAAATAAATTATTTGAAAGGAAACGGAGATATCATTTAAAATTTTGTTCTAGTAAGCCCTAGATAACCCTTCTCCAACTCCATGCATCATCTTAAATATGTAACAGGTTTTAGTTGCATTTTATTTCAAAATAGTAGCTGACGTACAGTCAGTCTCAAAAGCTTTGCAAGAATATTTTTTCAAGCATATTTTTTTTGACGTGACAACGTCTTAAATTAGGTTGCGGCTGGGAGTCACTTATGAAAAAGTGTAACGCTCGGTAACGTTACGATGAGTCACCGAACGAGAGAGAGGCCCGCCGAATGCCTTGCGTCTCTCTCCCACTCAACTATGAAAAGACGTTGTCACGTAAAATCTTCGCCCGTAAAACCGACTTTACAGGCAACCATTTTTTTTTACTTTACTTAAAAATCTGTCTATTGTCAATTTGACATTGACACATGACTGCTGCCAAACGTCATCGTACATTCAAGTAAAGGAATGTAAGTTTATACAGCCATGTCATTATAACGCTCCGACATAATTATACAACGTGGAAGGGACATACCTGTAATAAATCGAAGCACGGGCTATACAAGATCACTATATTATAATGAAATTAAAATAACAGCCAAAGAACAAAAAATTTTTTTGGCATTTCCATAGAAAAGTGTGTGGCCAGCCGGACGATTTGTATGGAAACGCCAATTTTTTTTTGTTTTTTGTTTGTTATTTTAATTTCATTATACTATAGTGATCTAGTATAGCCCGTGGTTTGATTTATACGGGTATGTCCCTTCCCCTCTATATAATGAAAACTAAAGAATAAATCTGTCAAGTAAATTGTCTATTGATGGGTACATTATCTTCATTAAGTGACTCTACCTTAGTAAAGTAATTTATTGAAATTTATTAACTGAGCACAATGTATATATTAACATAAAATTTTATTTTCGTCTCACATTCAAAATTAGTTTTATGTACCTACATCAAAAGTATGGTATGTTTTCAAACATATACCTGTATTAATGGCTTGAAACAAAAAAAAATTTCCAAAACCTGCTTTAATAACTTAACAGAATTTCATACTTTACTTTAAAACTTGTAAAATGAACATTACTCTATCAAAAGATGGATTTAACCATATTATCTCTAAGCATTTAGATATCTAAAAAGTATATTGTGTAAACGATGAGTATTCCAATAGAAAATTAATGGTGTCAAAAACTTCTCTGCTGCAGTCTGATTAAACAATGATGAAGACAAAGCATCTTGTCAAACGCCACCTGAAATGAACAAACAATTATTCTTAGTTGATAATGAATTTAAGATGTTACATATACAAATACACTCTCATCATCATCAGGTCTTTTTTAGTTTCTACTGCAGGAGCTCGAACCTCTCTGTATTACCATAGCATATATTAGCCAAAGCAGCCAGAGGATTTGGCCTACATTGTCCACGCTAGCCAGACGGATTAGAGGGTACCCTATTTCTTTTCCTAAAACTTTTTGGCCGAATTTCATCATCCATAACATATTTGCTATAAACTTCAGTAGCAATAATGTTCGAATATCCGAAATTTTGTTTTAAATAATCTTAAATCATAAAAGTTTTGTGTCATAATATCAGGTGCTATAATAATTTGATATTCTAATTTTCCATGCTATAAAGTCACATGTCCTAAGTGTTGTATTGTATAATGTGTGTTAGTCCGAAATTAATTAATAATTAATGTTAATTTATAGTAAAATTTGAGTCCAAAAAACATTAGGTTGTAATTAGGTTTCAGTATCAGAAACGAATTGCTGTAAAACCGACTCCTCGTAGTCTTGTAATAATGTAACGAAATAATTTAACATTAAAGTTTTTTTTACCATAATTTTGTTTCCGTGTAAGTTTCAGTTTGCAAAATAGTTGAAGCATTTGAAACAGTTTAAGGCAAACCTATCGGTTAGGTTAGGTTAGAATTGCAATTAACACACGCACGAGCCGAGCGAGTGCTAGGAAAGTTCTATACATTTTACTAGGTTAGGGAAAACCTGCGGTTAGGTTATGTTAGAACTGCGAACAACACACGCATGACAACACACGCAACACAGCTTTACTACACTCATTTGCTAAAAGTAGCCGTTTTTCGCAAATGTGCGTAGTAAAGCTTAACGTTCTCATTATAAACTGTAAACAGTAGTTCATAAAATACTTTGAAGGGACTACTAGGACTTGGTAGTAGCAAAATTTTAAATGATGTCTGCGTTTCCTTTGAAATTATTTATTTTAAATGGGGGCAGCACTGCACCCCGGAAAATTCAGGTACGGCCTTAACATTCTCACTTTAAACTATAAACAGTAGTTCATAAAAAAAATTTAAGGGGTATCTAGGGCTTCACAAAGACAAAATTTTAAATGATATCTCCGCGAAAAACGGCCACTTTTGGCAAATGTGCGTAGCAAAGCTTAATGTTCTCATTATTAACTATAAACAGTAGTTCATAAAATATTTTGAAGGGTTATCTAGGACTTGGTAGTAGCAAAATTTTAAATAATGTCTCCGTTTTCTTTGAAATTATTTATTTTAAATGGGGGCAGCACTGGACCCCGGAAAATTTAGATACGGCTTAATTTTTATTTTATTTATTCAAAAAATCTTCTCCTTGGTTTTCCTACTCCTCTTTTTCCTTCTATATTTGCTTCAAATTATTGTTTTAAAGAACGCATCGTGTCGTAGTAGAAAAAAATCTCAAAAACGAGAATGGAAGCCAAAATAGTCATAGCTTGCAAGCTTCATCGCTTATTAGCATAATTCTGACTCTTGCTTATTTCTTCGATCGTATGTTACGATCAGTGCAGAAGAGAAGCAGCTGTTACATTTTACGTCTTTTCTACCAGACCAGTATGGAAATATTTTTTGTATAAGGAAGACATGGCTTTTATCAAATGTTGGTACTTTGAAAATATTGTTTATCTACGATATTCGTTACGTTACGCAATGTAGGTACACCAAACAAAAGCTTTTTAAAAGCTCGCCGGCCTTAAAGTGCGTTAACCACTGAAACACAATTTTTCGTCAGTTAATTTGCATTTAAGTTATCTGACGATCAGAATAGTTAATTCTGTACTGAATTAGGATCTATTCATATATACAGGGTATAACAAAACATTACTCCGTCTTATTATAAAAACAGGACTTACTTTGTTACTAGGTTTAAACCATTATCCGCCCAAATCAAGGCGACATTGACAGGTGAAATAGTGTGATATTACTAGATGTCAACTTGATTCAATAGAGTAATAGTTAAAATCTAGTAACAAAGTTAGTCCTGTTTTTATAATAAGACGAACTGAAACTACTTAATTTAACGGTGAATTTAGTCCATTATACTAAACAACTTTCCCGAGGAACATGATATCGAAACCTAAGTAAAAATAACATGAAGCTAAAATTGAACTAACTATAACGTATATAAACTTAAAATAAATATAAATACTTAAATAACATTATTAATGAAAAAATATTTTTGGCCTTTCATGTAGCAAAAAAATATTTTTCATATCTAAATATATATAACTCAAAGGTGACTGACTGACATAGTGATCTATCAACGCATAGCCCAAACCACTGGACGGATCGGGCTGAAATTTGGCATGCAGGTAGATGTTATGACGTAGGCATCCGCTAAGAAAGGACGCGAGCGAAGCTGCGGGCAAAAGCTAGTTTCGATATATGTTCCTTGGGGAAAGTTGTTCAGTATCATGGATTGAGAGATGAGATTAAAAACTTACGAAGTACGTTTAGTAAATAACGTTTTGCAGTGGTCTGTGTGAATCGACCCTTAGCAATGAGCTAAGGTAACCGTTGAACTTATCTGATAAGAGGCGCTACACGCGACGCTGTCAAATAAACCTAAGTGTGGTTACACATGATATTTGACGTAACGATACGACAAGGCACAACGACATTAAGACAAGTTTTTTTTAATCAGAAATTTATTTTAATTTTCATTATCAGAAACACAAACAGATTACAATCAATCCATGTTTCAAGTAACACAACATTGTATTGCAATTATTTGTGTTTAAAAAATAAAATAAAAGATAAAAATAATTTATTTAGGTAGATTGTGTTATAGTTATAATAAACAGGTGTTGGAGCCTACTTTTAAGTAATAAAATACTTGTACTAGTAGGCTCCATTCTTCAGTATCTATTGACATTTTTAATCATAATTTCGTGTTTACAGCTGCATTATTTAAAACATATCAACTTATTTTATGAACATGAAAAAGTACTACTTGTATATTTCTGAATGGCCGGGCGTACACTATACTTACTATAAAAATATATAGGTATAAACAAAATTTGTAAAAAGTTCATTCAAATAGGTTTTTTAAATAATTTATTTTCTAATGCATTTTTTTCCAATGAACTATGACTATAAGTATATTAATTATAAATAAATAAATAGATGGGGACAAATAACACAGATTGAGCTAGCCCCAAAGTAAGTTTAAACTCGTGTTATGGGATACTAACTCTCAGATACTAAGTATATGACGTCTAGCAAAATATACATAAACTATTTATATATTATAATTGTCTTTAGCCAATGATACTGAACTTTTTCCAAGGAACATAATACAAATTTTGGAGCAAGTTAAGTCTATGATACTGAACTACTTTCTATAAAAAAAGGTATTAAAAATCGATAAAAATTTTTCGTCCCCCCATACAATATCCGTTTGGCTGAGCGCTGATTTGTTTGGGAAGGCGAATTTTTATTTTACATATACATACATACTATCACGCCTGTTTCCCACAGGGGTAGGCAGAGACTATGGACCTCCACTTGCTACGATCTAGACAGACCTCTTTCGCTTCATCTACACTCATCAACCTCTTCATACATGCCCTTCGGTTACGTGTACTTCTTACCTCTCCCTTTTTCAGAACGTCTGCAATCTGATCGCAGAACGTTCGCCGAGGTCGACCCTGTCCCGCTCTTCCTTTCACACTTACCTTATAAATATTTTTTGTTAATCTATTTTCATCCATCCTTTCTAAATGCCCAAACCATCTTAACATCCCTTGTTCTACTTTTGTCACTACGTCCTCTTTCACTCCACACCGATCCCTTATAACATCATTTCTTATTCGGTCTTTCAAGGTAACAACACACATACTCCTCAGCACTCGCATTTCAACTGCATTTATTCTGCTTTCATGCTTTCTCTGCCATACCCAACTCTCACTACCGTACATTAAAGTAGGTATTAGTAATAATTTTTATTTTAGTAATTCGTTAATTGTTTTTATGGAAAGTAGTTCAGTATCATGGACTGAACTTGCTCCAAAAATCTGGCTAGTGGTTAAAAAGTCAGCTTGTATAAGTACAGAGTCTAACAAAATATACTGAAACTATTATAAGGGTGAGTTCAGTCCATGGTACTGAACAACTTTCCCCAAGAAACATTTATCGAAATATGAAAAATAATTTTTGACCTCCTATACAGTACAGATATATGTTTGTTGAGGAAAGTTGTTCGGTATCATGGATTGAATTCACCCTTAAAATAGTTTCAATCTTTAGCGTGAAGATGAACAATGATTTTGATTTAGTTTTTCCATCTTACTCAACTTGGGTGCAAGTTGAGCGATCAGCTAATGAGTTTGTATGGAAAGCAATTTTTTTTTTCATATTTCGATATGTTACTTGAGAAAGTGGTTCAAAGCGCTATATTTAAAAACCAATAAGTGGTTCAGTATCATGGACTGAATTCACCCTTATAATAGTTTCAGTATATATTTTGTTAGATATTCTATATATATATAGATATATTAAAGGGCTCTAAGCAGACAGAGCCCAGAGCCGAAAGACTCAAAAGTCACTTTTAGCGTGACGGTGGGCGAACATGAGGGGATAGTCTATTGTCTAATAACATGATTACATTTTCGCACATTCCCTCGATCGGCATGTACAATTTGCGTGGGAAGAGAAGCAGCTGGTACATACTTAGTAATTTTTTAATTTTCTCCCAGACCAGCATGAAAGTCCTTCTAGTCTTAATGAAGTCCAGATCCTAATAATGCAATATGATCAGGCCTGTGTCACTCCCCGTTTAGGTATCGAAAATGTACCTACATTATTACTATGCGCGCAGGTGGCCCCTCCGGGTGGCAAATTCAGTTATACGAATCGTTTGTCCAGAGTAATAAGAATGAAATTGGCTTGACATGGATGTCTACGTATCTTTACGAAAAGGTGCTGAGTTCTGACGCGAGCTAAATTAAACCATATCGCTAGCCACATTGAGTAGATATTTCTTTGAATTTCTTTGCTGAGTGAGACTTCTGTACGTTAGTATTATTTATTCTGTGATATTATTTCTCACAGCTTTATTCAAATACGGTTACCCGCAAGCAACTTAATAAAATTATATAAACTCAACAATTCGTTTAAATTCCCAAATAAATAACAAAACGGTAATAAAAAAGAAGTTAACGACCCTACCTATACGATATATTGTCTCTGCCACATTATTGCATACGGAACCCATTAAAAACCCATAAAAGTTTTAGTTCCAATGGGTAATTAAGTTGGAACCAAGTGAAAAGGATGGTTGTGAATTAATTATATAATTGCGATATACAAATTGATGATACGCGGACCAAGGGTCAGTTAGGTCTGCTGGTCTGGGATAAAAAAGGTAGAATGTACCAGCTGCTTCTTATCTCGCGCAGATCGTGAGACCGATCAAGGGAATGTGCGAGAATCTGAATCATGTTAATAGGCGTTGCGGTTAGTAACCCTTCACTATTTTGATTTCCTTTCTCCATCTTTAATTTTATCACGCTAAACGTGGCCTTTGAGTCTTATAGCCCTGGGCTCTGTCTACCCCGTAAGGGATAAAGACGAAATAATGTATCTGTACAAGCTTTTATTTAACTTGCAATGTATCTTGTAAGTTGTTTGGGTCAAATATTGCAAGTTAAGTTTGAGCCACTTTCCGTTTTCCGATCGAAATTAGATTATTATAACAAGAACTGTAATACAGCGACGCAACTCCATCAAGTTAGGTTACCATTTGTCTTGATAAGTACTTAGACCTCATAATAAAAGCTTTAACAAATTGTTTTCTGTTCAAATAACATACTATATAAATAGAAAAGTAACTTAAATATGAACCAACTTCAAAAAAAGGGGATTACCAAATCGGAATTTTTAAGATTGTTACCTCAGAACTCCGTCGGTTATAAACAGATTTGAAAAAATCTTTTTTGTTTGAAAGGATTTACTTTCCCATAGAAATTATGTCGAAATCAGTTTAGTAGTTCGGTTTTGAAACGAAAATAACTGGAAGAAATATGTCATCTTAAGCAATCAAAGTATTTCTGTGACTATTACCGATGTTAAAGTCTGTTTTTCGATGTAAAAATTATTATAAAGTTGATTCTAGTGAATCACTAAAGATGAACCACTTCCGGGGTCACTGAGGCATCGGGGTTCATTATGTCTTGGTACCTTTAATAAACTTTTTTTAATAAAGCAGGTAATGTACTGTACAAGTAGATTATCTTTAGATTTAAATCTTGTTAGAATTTCAATAAAAAGTTCTTATTGGTATCGAATAAGAATTCAAAAATATTACAGGATAAAATACATACATACTATCACGCCTGTTTCCCACAGGGGTAGGCAGAGACTATGGACCTCCACTTGCTACGATCTTGACAGACCTCTTTCGCTTTATCTACACTCATCAACCTCTTCATACATGCCCTTCGGTTACGTGTACTTCTTACCTAACAGGATAATACAGGCTACAAATCGCATTATCGAAAACAAGAACATAAGCAGTGATAATTTATAGAGAAAAACGTAAATGACTCCATAAATAACATAAGAAATACGCCAACTTTCCTTCCTTATTTATATTAACTTCGCCAAACCATAAAAATGGCCTACACACTTCCGAAAAATCAATTTAACTCCTAAAAAACGTATCATATTTTCCTACCTCACCCCACGCGTAAGCGATAACGAGACAGAGACGGATATATAAAAAAAATTACGAGCAAAAGAGATGGTATGATAAACAAAAAGTATAGGAAAAAACATGGTCGCGAAGCCACGTAGGGGTTGCATCTGAAGTGGCACATTAGTGGGCCCTACACTGAATTTGACTGGAGAAAAATGAATAATAACCGCCCGATAGCGAATATAAAGTTTTACGAGCATATTCGAAGATATTCTCGACTCTAGAATATTAAAATTTTTGTGTCACCACTTGAAAGTACCCTTTAACTGAACGCTGTTAATTTTCATGGCTTTTAAGTGCTTTTTGAAAGACATAATGTGTAAAGGTGCAGTCATTTAAGGTGAAGGTGAAGATTGCCTATAGGCAAATGACCTTGAAGTGGCGCCCTCATTTGAAATAAATTGTTAACTCGTAAATATGGAGATAATTTCCATATTGCTCTTCGTCATGCACTAGATAGCCCTTTAAATTATTTTATAAACCACCGTTGAAAGTATTTACATAAGTCCGTCTAGCTTTAAAACTTGCCTCCGCCATAAGTGGCCACGGCAAGTTTTAAAGCTAGACGGATCACCAATAATAGTTTTAACGGCAGTTCATAAAATAATTTAAAGGGCTATCTAGTGCATGACGTAGAGCAATATGGAAATTATCACCATATTTACGAGTTAACAATTTATTTCACACTTCAAGGTCATTTACCTATATCTTCGCCTTAAGTGGTTTACCATAGATACGGCGTATGAGGTAGGCACTTAAAATTTAAGTAAATTTAATATAAAAATAGCCTCATGTTTACTGAGATTTCACCTTGGTACATATGCCACAATACTTAAAGGCCACTCTGAGCGTGATGGTAGGCGAGAAGTTGGAAAAAGAAATCAAAATAGTAATGGATTGCTAACCACAACGGCTATATTAACATGATTCACATTTTCACCCTTTTCCTCAATTCTACGACCTGCACGGAGAAAGAAGCAGCCGGTACATTCTCAGTTTTTTTCTTTATCGCACACCAGTACGTTAAAACATAAAAAAATCCTTTCAAAAACACAAGATCATAATGACGCCATTAACATACAATTTAACCAATCTGGATGCAAATAAACTAATGGATAGAACCATTAATTAAATTCGAATTGTGGATGCATTCGGGATTATTGAAATTCAATTATTACCTAATTATATTAGCACTGGGATATGCAATCTGTGGGCATTAATGTCAAAACCTATTTACAACCTTACGATTTTTTTGATTCAAAAATAACGACCAGGCTAACTTCGGTTGGCGTATGTATTATATTCACCCATTTTCTCGATTCTACAACCTGCGCGGGAATAGAAGCAGCTATACATTCTAAGTTTTTTTCTTTTCTCCCAGACCAATATGTAAAAAAGAAACAAAAAAAAAATCTTTAAGAAACACAAGATCGACGACCAGGCTATCTTTGCTTGGCGTATGTATTATACACGTTAACCTTTTTGGAAAAATGCAGTATATGTTAGTAAAAATCGCGTCAAAATCGGACCAGTAGCTTTGAAGTCTATCGGTTCACAGACAAAAAGAAACACGACATGGTATTCACTTTTTTAAGTACGTGATATTTTAGTAATTCATTATTTCGCGCCGGCGGTTAAAAATAGATAAATCTTGATATTGAACTTTAATTTGTACGTAGGTAAAAGAATCACGCGGCTTAAGTGGGAATGGAAGGATACTTGGTTAGAAGAGAAGATGGTCGATGGACCAGAGCAGTAAAAAAGTGGTGTCCGAGACAAGGGAACAGACCAATAGGGAAATCACCGGCCAACGGTCAGGTTACATTGATGGGAAAGCAGTGGGTAAGATTGGAGTAGGACCATAGAAAATGACGCGAAAAAGGAAGGTCTATGTCCAATAGTGGGTTCATGCGGGCTTTATCTGGAATGGTTTTAATATGTACGAATAATATGCCTAGTAAGTACGAGTATGTACTAAATATTTCTGTGGTCGTGTCGATGTCGTGTCGGATTTGTAAATGATTATTCGAATGCAATTATAAAATTTTAATTGCATTAAAATATTTGCGTTTTCCAAAAGCTTATTATTGCATATTATTCAATAATTTGCATGCTTTTCGGGAACACGAATAAACTCATTAATATCATTTTCGGAACTATTATTAATTTATTTCCTTTCCTTTGACAAAGTTCTTTAATGAAATTAGTTTTCAGCTCATCGTACTGAATAAATTTCTTTAAGGAATTTAGGTACCTGTGTCGAAGTATGTCTCTAGATTCTTTCGTAAAGCAAACTAAATACACTTCCACTGCTGAAAAATGTAACGTGTGTGTTTTTCCAAAGAGGAAAACACATACGGTGCGTTTTCAGCAGGGGAAGTGTTAAACTAAAGCATAATAGAGGTAATATAATATAAATATAAATAAATATAAATATATACGGACAAATCACACTGATTAAGCTAGCCCCAAAGTAAGTTTTTTAAACTTGTGTTATGGGATACTAACTCAACGATACTATATTTAATGATAAATACATATATAGATAAACACCCAAGACCCAGAACAATTTGAAAAAGGCCATTTCCAACTTGTCCTGGCTGGGAATCGAACCAAGGACCTCCGGATTAGCGGTCTAGCGTGTTAACCATTACGCCACAGAGGTGACGTAGATCTTGTAAATTATCCAAAAATAATAGACCAATATTTTTCAGTTTATCAAAAAAGTAAAAATTCATAAAGATACTGAGCGTCTAAATTCCAGAGTGGGGGCTTGAGACGTCACAGTTATGTAAAAATCGTACTTAGCCGTGAGAGTGACGTCATGCGAAACTTAAATGCGCTGTATCTTTGTCACTTTTGTTTCACAGAGAAAAGAAAATATATGCGTACAATTTTTTTTATAATCTAACCGATGGGCCAGAAATATTCTTCCAGTCGTCTTGTCATGCCTATTAAATTAAACTAACAGCAATAAATTAAATCTAAAACTTAGTAATAACTTAGTTTTTGTATATCTATATATCGTCTAGTGCCAACAGTAATTGGGTTGATGACTGGACTAAAAATCGATAAAAATTTTTCATCCTACCATACAAAATCCGTCTGTCTGAGCGCTGATTTGTATGGGAATACGAATATTTTTTTAAAAAGTCACCCTATATATTACTTAAATAAAAAATGTTACCGTCTACAAAAAGTACGTAAATTGATTTTTTTCTCCAATTTGACACAAATGTTGCCAACACATCACAACAAAGAAAGGAAAAAACAACCCTAAAGTCATTAAGGAATTCGCCAATTCGCGCCAATGGTCTCCCACGGTTAATTAAATACATTTTCTTAGGAGCCCCAAGGCAAACTTAAAACTGGGCTACGGTGTCAAAACAGGGGTATTTAGAAGGGCGCTTACCCTAATTTATTAGCGCTAATCCACAGCGCTAATCAATACAAACAAATAAGAATGGATTTAGCTAGATTCAGGGTCAACTTTTCGATATTATAAGATTTGTGACATGTAAGAATATCAATATTTCTATCAATACCTATTTTTATATAAAAAAACGGTCAATTGCGAGTCGGACTCGCACATGAAGGGTTCCGCAGCTCCATACAATGTTTTAAAACGCTGAAAAAAAAACCTGAAGAAAAAACGACCACCTTTCATGTTTACTTTATCTTATTTTTATATTTGTTGTTATAACGGGTACAGTAATACTTAATCAATGAAAATTAAAGGTGTTAGGTATAACGGTTAAAGAGATAGAGTCCTGTGATAGACGGACAGACAGCGGAGTCTCAGTAATGGGCCCGTGGGCACCCTTTAGGTACCTACGGAATCTTAAAGATCACGTACAATAGATACATGTATTACGTGGAGAAATACGAGCATATGCAAAAAAACATTACCTAAGTTACAATATTTAACAAATAAACATACTTTTTAAATGGCACAAGTTACACGAAGACCCATGTACACATTGCGCAAGTAAATAAAACACCAAAATATTCTTTTAAAAATATCATCCATAATTCTCAAATCAGCCAGCATCTTTTCAATACCCGCCTAAATAAAGATGTAAATAGAGCCGTCTCCATAATTCCTACGCGAGTGCCTTTCAAACTGTCCGGATAATCCCTGTCTGGACTATTGTTACGACATTTAATGATGTCATTAAGCAAACAAAACATCTTTTCTTTTGCTGCACCGTATTTAATACTCAGTGTATTCAAATTTAAACTCTATTAAGTAAATAATAAGGTATACATTATTTTTGGGTTGTCTTCTATTTGTCATGTCAACTAATTGCCTGTTTTATTAGGCTGAGAAAGGGAGGTTTTGTGCATTTTTCTCTCATTATAGATCAACAAGTCTGAAACGCCAGTGCCTTTAAGACTGATTTATGTAAAAGGGATTTTTTAAAGTACATACCTATACATTTTAATTATCCGTTTTTATGTTCATATAAAGCTATTCATGTGATACCTGCCTAAGGATACCAAGAAAAATACATACTTTGTTCAGAATAATAAAAAATCTGCACACGTAGCATGGCACCATAACATATAAGATAACATGTTCATTTATATCACGCGGGGAAATAATTCCATCCCGCTTGTTATTGCTGTCGCTAGTGCCATGCTAGGGCTACAATTGGTAAACAATTGGTACAATTGGTAAAATACAAAGAACTAGGCTAGATGGCAAACGCTAGATGGCATTTAGTACCCACAGCTTTACGTGCCTTCCGAAACACTAAATCATCTTTCTTTTCGGATAATCAAGTGATTCAAGCCTGCAATATCCTAACCAGACTGTAAACAACTTTTCACAAAGTATGCTTCCCAGTGGGATTTGGACCCACGACATCCGGATCACAAAACAAACGCCTCGACTACTGGACCACGGAGGCAGTCATGTTTAATAGTTACAAAATAGCAATATACTGGTTTTTTTTTAATAAGAAAAAGAACTCCCTAAATAAACAAACAAACATCACATCACATCAAATCCACAAATTCGATTTATGATAACGCACAGCCTCTACACCTGTCTACCGTCTCATCTATTGAAAACCCGAAACAGGGGGTGTCCCCCCCCTATTTACCCCCCTTCTCCCCTTTCTTTCCTCTAACTCCGCATCGTCAACCGTATTACTTAGGCCTTAACTTATGTGAGGGAACGTGCATTTTTCCGACACGCGAATATCACCCTATTTTCTTTTCATGAAAGTTGAAAATTATTTGTACAGAAAAACCAATTTATATTTTTGGTGTGCAAAGTAAAAGATACTTTATGTATTTTGTGATATGACGTATTTTTGTGTGGCTTTGTGAAGATCAATTTTAAGATAGTAGTTGGTAGCGATTCTTTTGCGTTACTTTTTCGTTCTTTGTCGATGTATTTTATACGAGTTTAAATTCTTATGTGGATAGTCTCTTTTTAATAGCTTTGAGTCAACTAGGTATTTGTATAACGTCTTACAAAATATACTGAAACTATTATAAGGGTGAATTCAATCAATAATACTGAACAACTTTCCCCAATATCGAAATATAAAAAATAATTTTTAGCTTTCCGTACAAAGTCAGATAAAGTCATCGGTCAACTTACCTATATGGGAGTGGACTATGGGAGGCCAAAAAATATTTTTCATATATCGCTATATGTTCCTTGGGAAAAGTTGTTCTGTATCACAGACTGAATCCACCCTTAAAATAGTTTTAGTATAATTTGTTAGATCCTTCTTCTTCTTCGTCTAAGCGTGTTCCCGGTTGCATCCTCAGCTGTGCTGGTCGGAGCTCGGGGTGCGTTTTCCAGCTTTTTCTTCTTCAAATATAACATGCATGTCAATGGTCACCCAAAGATGCCAAAACCTTGCAAAATGGAGAAGAAATAGCCGGAACAGTTTAAATGATTTGACTATAGTTTTACGACCGGCAGCCTGCCTGACGTCAACTCACTTTGGGAATGTATTTGTGCAAAAAGTTTTACAACCGGCCGCCGCCCGACGTTAACCCTCCTTGAGAATGCAATTGTAGCACGAGATTTCGCCTCTGTGATTTCGCCGTGCCGCCTCTTACGATATCCACAGGAAGAGATGGAGTGGTCCTATTCTACTCTGCCGGGAACCACACGGCGATATAATTTGTTAGAGCCTGTATATGAATAAAAAGTTACCTATTACGATATAAGTATGTAACATTATTTAACTGAAGTACTCAAATTAAATAATGAAATAAGAAATGGTGAAAAAAATCTTGAATGCCTAAAAAAACCCTATAAAAATATTATTTAACTGAGGCGACAACTTTTTACTTTTGAAATTATTTGGTTAGAATTTAAATAAAGATAAAATAATATCGAGTGGTCCTATTCTAGGCCGGACATTACACGGCTGCAGACACTGTATTTGAAAATTAATTTTTCCGACTTGTTCTGGCAGAGAATCGAACCCGGAACCTTGGGAGTGGCGGACTATTGTGTACTAGCTAGGTTCCGCCTATGGCTTCGCCCGCGTGGACGAACATTGTAAAAACTTATTGACGAGTGCTTACCACTTCTTTCTTAGAACTAAAAGTAAAGTAAGTACCTAGTTTTTTTATGGTTGTGTAGTTAACTATACAGGAGACTTTTTAACCATCAGCCAATTTTTTTAACAAGTTCAGCTCATAACAACAAATAAATATTTACTTTCCCATACAAATCAGCGCTCAGCCAAACGAATTTAATATGGGAGGACGAAATTTTTTTCTCGATTAGCAATTTTTTTTTCGATTGAAAGCTGTTCAATATCATAGACTGAACTTGCCCCAAAAATTTGGCTGGTGGTAAAAAAGTCACCCTGTATAGATAATATTACGAAATATGTAATATCGTAAGGCGTTATAAAATGAGAATATATCGCGAGATGCGAGTCATCGCTGAGCTTAGGGGAGTTTTCCATTTTTCAAGACACAATCCACCCCGCCTTTCTAAACGGCATGGTATGGTGCAAGTTACAAGAGAATTATTACAGGCTACATAATGTTGTTTTTTTTGGTGTGTATCGTGGGCAACACTAGTGTCAGATTTTCAAGCTGCCTGAAGGCATCTGACATAGTCTGCCATCTAATGATGACAGCTACATAATGCTAAAATATTCATACATAACACAACTGCCGTAAGTTTATTTGCTAGACAAATTAAAAAACCCTGGACTTTCAAGTGTTCACCCCAAATAACTTTTAAACGGCTGAACCGATTTTCATCAATCGCTAAGAACCATATTGACAGACAAAGCTTTTGATTAAAAAAACTGCATCGAAATCGGTTTATTTCGTTGAGGAGCTACGATACCAAAGACAGACATACTGTTACACAGACACACAGACTTATAACACCCGTCTTTCTCATAGGAGATTAAAAAGAAGTGTATTGGTTTAAGGGTTCATATAATGTATACTTTGTATGTATGTAAATTTCTTTATTCCACCATACTACGAAATGCCTGAATAGATTTGGATGAATGATTTTTATTTTAATGTTTTAGCTAAATGGAGTTACTAGTTCGAAAGAAGGTAGTTTCGTAGTGGTGGCTCCTAATTTCGGAAAGATGGCGGTATAAGCGTTCATTTTCTACGAAGTAACAAGCGTTATCTGTATGGCGTTTCGTGGATACCGTCAGCCTCAGTACTCAGCATCCTTTGTATTGCTAGCGGGCTAGATGCAAACATCTAGAAATAATAGGCTTTTGGCTAGAAAGGATTTTGGCTTTCTAGAAGAGTATGCTTTTTTGTATGGGGTTGACACTTTGTCAGTCCTCTTGTATTTGTTTATCCATATGCCATTATATTGTTTAAAAAAAATCATCTAGTCAAACAACTATAGTCCACTAACTACTCCCGCCTACTACATCCTTGTGCGTTTTCAAAAACTCAGCGGGTACGATTTTCTCCCCATTCAATATTTTTACATCTGGCCATGACTCGCTCCCGCTTATGCCTTATGCGCCGCCAAAAAACTACCAAGTTCGTTTTTCTCCCGGTTCCAACGGTTCTGAGCAGTTTTGATGCATCGCAATATTTTCGCGTCCGCCGCATGCGCCCGTGACGCACGTGATATATTGGTTTTCGCCGCCATTTTTTATTTGCTTATTAGGTGTTATGTTACGTTCTTTTTGTTATTGCTCGTTTTGTAAATTGATTTTGTGTAGATAACTTTTTTTCAAATTATTAGAAAATTAAGATGGTTGTGGTATCAACTTTATGGATAAGTAGTAACGTACATTTAAGTAATTCAAAAAGGTAACCTATACAAAAAATTTCACGCACATCACAGATTGAGTTTGCCTCAAATTAAGTGAACTTGTACCCATATAAAAAGTTTGTTAATTTTGACGCACCTTCAAATACATATGTGCCAACAGTACTTACAAACTTTATTTTAAAACGTTACAGGAGTTTGTATATAACGTCAAACAAAATCTACTGAAACTATTTTAAGGGGGAAATCACATTATCATACTGAACAACTTTCCCCAAGGAAAACATATCGAAATACGATGATGATACTGAAACATATATTGTTCATTATCATGGACTGATTTCACCCTTGAAATAGTTTTAGTATATTTAGTTAGACCCTGTATAATTACAATATATATAATAAGTATATAAGAAGCTAAGAAGATATACAAGAAGGAAGTATTTAATGTGTAATCTTATTAATTAAAAGTATCCATCAAATTTTTACCGTGATTTCTAAGAAATTACGAAACGAAGAAAAGAAAAAAACTTTAAAGTCAAAACCAGGTAAAACATTTACAGGAATACCTTCACAATTTCCTTGAATACGCGGTAGCTTCAAAAGTTTGTCTACAAAATCTTTACTGTTCCTGTTTCGTTACTAAAACCTTTGGAGCAAGTTTATGGAATTCTAATTACGCTGAGCATGGAAAACGCCAAAAAAGTACGCTAGAAATACGCTAAAAAGTACGCCAAAAAGTACGCTACATAAGAAACAGTAGTCGGGTAAGACAAAGGAAAGTCTGAGAAAAACGCGGTGAATGCCGGGTTGTGGAGCGATGTCTATCTCATATGTATGGAAATGGAGGCTTAGCTTCAGTGGATTAGGGCGTGTGCAGACTACGCAGTGCAATACGGAATCGTGGCATTTTATATTATGACTATTTTTTTTAAGTTTTCTTATTCCTGCTTAGAGAATATCCTTATTTATAATAAAATACTAGCTTTTCGGGCGTTGCGCGGGCTGCAGCCCGCAGTTTGTTTGGCTAAAGTTCATGTCCAGTTTAGAAAATGGGTAAAAAAACTACAATCAGTAAAGGAATAAAAAAATGAGTGGGCGGCCATCTTTGATCCAATATCTTATAGGTCCAATATCATTTGGAGTTCCGCGGGGTACTTTACCCAAATTTAGACCTTTACGATGTTCCAGTTGACGTTATGAACAAATTAAGTTAAAATCATAAAATCCAGAAGCCATCTTGGATTCCAAAAAATATGTCAGATTTTAAAATTCCGTGATCCAAAAAACCCTTGCATACTGAATTTCAGTCAAATCGGAAGCAGATGACTATTGGCGGCCATCTTAGAAAATAAAAATAAAAACTCAGCTCTTAGTGGTAGTGGCTTGGCTTACGGTCTTCCTTGCGGGTCTAAACAGGCAGATTTATTAGATCCAAAAGCCATTTTTAGCGTGATGGTGGGGGAGAAGGTGGAAAAAGATAGCATAAATAATAGTTTATTTATTATTAGTCATAAATAATATTACGTACTTCTAAGATACTGTAGTGCTGATTTTGTGTAACTGGCTTATTGTGCCTGATCAATCAGGTTTTAAAACAACTATGTAGGTAGGTAGGTACTTGTTCTGCCTTGTATATTACAAACACGCGTTATATAAAAATTAGTTTAAAAACGATTGAGCATTTATTTAGAAATAGGATATTAACAAATGAATTAAAAGAAGAGAAAACTAACTAAAACTATTTCATTAAAACTACTTATAAATAAAAAGATCTGGCAAATCGCTGCCCCGTGGTAATGTGCGCAGAAGGATGGTTTAAAAATATAACCAAGAATTTAAATAAACCTTCGTACTGAACGCGTCTTTACAAAGTCCAATACATAAATATACACGTCAGGTGCTCTGAAACCCGGCACGAGTTTATTTTTCAAAGATATTGCCTCCAAGATTTGCGACGCGGCTCGCACAGTCCCCAATTTATTTACCTTTTCTATATACAAGCTACGTGTGCGTTATATTAAGGAGAGTTATGGGAAAAGTTCTGACGGCTGAGTCTAACAATCCTGTATATTTTAGAATGTGCATAAGTATATGTCAGACTTTAGTATTAGAGGAAAACAATTTATGTAAATTTCCTATACGAGTATAAACGCTACGTATTACTTTCAAAGGTTATTCATAAAATAGTTTGAAGGTCTTTTTAGACATTGATACAAATCAAATTTTTAAATATCACCATATTTAGTTTTAAACAATTTATTTCAAATGAGGGCGCCACTTATGCTACCATTTCACCTTAATCTGTTCAAAAAGTAGTATGTAGTTCAAAATTTAAGTAATAAAATAACACTAATGACTGACTGGTAGAGATTGCTTTAGCATTAAGTTCAGCTTTTGTACCACTGTCGTCAATAAATATTTAATAAATAAGTAATAGTATTGTACAGTGTACGTACTTTACTATATCAGTTTTACATATGCTTGCTGTGTTTATATTGAGAAGACTATACTCTATACATATACACGTTACTGTGTATTATCAATTCTTTGTGAACCCAAAAAAAATTGTATTAAATAGTCATATCATACAGGACGTTCCCAATTAAGGTAAAGATATAGGCAAATGGCCTTGAAGTGTGAAATAAATTGTTAACTCGTAAATATGGTGATAATTTCCATATTGCTCTTCGTCATGCACTAGATAGCCCTTTAAATTATTTTATGAACTGCCGTTGAAACTATTATTGGTGATCCGTCTAGCTTTAAAACTTGCCGTGGCCACTTTTGGCGGAGGCAAGTTTTAAAGCTAGACGGACTAATGTAAATACTTTCAACGGTGGTTCATAAAATAATTTAAAGGGCTATCTAGTGCATGACGAAGAGCAATATGGAAATTATCTCCATATTTACGTGTTAACAATTTATTTCTAATGAGGGCGCCACTTCAAGTTCATTTGCCTATATCTTCACCTTAAAGCTACGTATGCCTCTATTATGAGAATAAATTATTTTTAAAGTAGTACACAAACTTTAAGGGGTGATTCAGCCCATTATTATGAACAACTTTTTCCAATAAATGTATATCGAAATACGAAAAAAAAAAATCTGGACTGAATGGACTGAATCACCACTTAAAATTTGTGTACTAATTTAAAAATTAGGGTGTATATCGAGAAGAAAAATGGGCATAGTTTTCGTGTCTACATCTAATATTGGATTTGTATATAGTTATTTTCCTTTTTTACAAATATATTTTGTTTTTATATTGATTTTGTCAGTTTGGTTGTACATATCGTTGGAGAAGGAATACAAGGCTCATACAAAGTGGTTTCTTTTCATTTCTCATCATAATTTCGCCTCATTTAGTAGTTTTCCATTAATATACAGCCCATCCGCCACATTTTACCCCGCGCACTAGCGGCCACAAAGACGACCAGTGGCCACAAAGACCAGATTATCTAAAGTAAAGAAGCCATATGAACGTCGCGCACTTGGCCGCAACATATTTCATTACTTAATTTGCTTGTTGCGGCCACTGGCCGTGGTCGTGGCCGCAACATATTTCATTACTTAATTTGCTTGTTGCGGCCACTGGCCGTGGTCGTGGCCGCAACATATTTAATTACTTAAATTGCTTGTTGCGGCCACTGGCCGTGGTCGTGGCCGCAACATATTTCATTACTTAATTTGCTTGTTGCGGCCACTGGCCGTGGTCGTGGCCGCAACATATTTCATTACTTAATTTGCTTGTTGCGGCCACTGGCCGTGGTCGTGGCCGCTAATGCGCCGGGCCTATTAATTCTTGAGAACTTTAAAATTTGCGTAAGTATATGAATAGACTTCAGTAATAAAAGAAACCTCAGTACCTAATATATTGACGTTTTATTATATAAACGCTACGTAGGTATGGATATATAGCGAAGGAAAAATATAGAAAAAGTTTGAAGGACTACATTTAGGTAATACACCATTTTTTAGGGTTCCGTAGTCCACAAGAAACCCTTATAGTTTCGTCATGTCCGTCCGTCTGTCTGTCCGTCCGGGCTCGTACTCCGCCGCTACTGCACCGATTGTTACGAAAATTGGTAGAGAGATAGATATTAAAGTTCCAAAACATGGTTTTTCAAATTATGAAAAAAATTTTTTTTTTCAGCCGTCCCATACCACGAAAAGTGAATTCAAAAAATCAAATTGGCCTAACCCCAACGTGTGGGGTATCGTTGAAAAGGTCTTTTAAAATGCAACAAAGACTGCTTTGAAACTATCCCCCCACCGTAACTTTTGAAATATTACTAAAATAATTCTGAAAAAATGTGGTATATACCTCAAAGTATGTACTTTCAATTAAAACTATAGGGGTCTCGGTATCATAGATAGTTATTTTTTAATACGTCATCAATCGTAAACCGCAATTTACCTGTAGAACTTTTATATTATGTTACTTGCTGCTACGGAACCCTTCATGGGCGAGTCCAAGTCGCACTTGCCCGTTTATTTTTAGATTTGTAATAGTTGAAGAAAACTCTTTCAAAATGTTTGAACACTCTTCAACAGTTTTTATTGTTTGGCCTAATACTTATCAAGTCAAATGAAATAAGCCTAAATTCGATGGGATTGCGTTTATAATACGGTTCCTATAGCCACCTTCCGGTTTCATCATCAGATCAGCTTCTTGTTATAATAATACAGCATTGTCATCTGTTTTACATTAGCATACAAAAAATCTTAATCGGAAACCGAAAGTGGCTCAAATTTAACTTGCAAGATTTGACCTAAACAAATAAACAACAAAACAAAGCATGCTTAATAAAAGCTTGTAATAACAAAACAAATCAAAAATTATTTCACAGTTCTTTAAAATCCAAGAAGTATACTTTAAAAAAATAGGTAAATACTTAACTTACACTAACTCAATTACATTTTTTATAGAAATTCAGGCCTAAATATCTAAGTAATTTCACATTAATTTAATATAATCCCTAATTTCACAGTATAAAACCTACTTACGTTATATCTAAAAAAAACAATCAACTATTAAAATACAGCTCGCATTTGATCCAACGTCATCAAATTGGCGTTCTTAAAAAAAACTGTCTACGTGAACTCGTCACGTAATGCATCAGCTGTAATCTTCTTATATCTTCTCAATTTCGGCCTACCCCTCCCCGCGCACCCTGGGGATTACTCCCAGCGCGGGTGATTTTTCTCCCTTAATATTGCTATGGTAAATTCGGAATAGTTGAATTTGTTATTTATTTTGTAAATTATCTGTGAGGTATTAAGCAAGAATAATTTAGTTTACTGAACTACCTATACAGGGTTATTTTTAATTAACCGGCAACCTTTTTGGAGCAAGTTCAGTCTGCGATACTGAACCACATTCCATAAAAACGATTATCGAAAAACGAAAACAAAATTTCGTCCTCCCATACAAAATCCATTTGGTTGAGTGCCGATTTGTATGGAAAGTCAATTTTTTTTTTTCGTTTTCCAATTATTGTTTTTATGGAAAGTGGTTCAGTATCACGGACTGAACATGCTCAAAATAAAAAAGTGTGCAGCCGCCCGGGCGATTTGTATGGGAATGTCAATTTTTTTTTGTTCTTTCGACTATTATTTTAAATTCATTATACTTTAGTGATCTAGTATAGCCCGTGGTTCGATTTATTACGGGTATGTCCCTTCCACGTTGTATGCGGACAAATCACACAGATTGAGCTAGCCCCAAAGTAAGTTCGAGACTTGTGTTACGGGATACTTACTCAACGATACTATATAACAAATAGTTATAAAGATAAACATCCAAGACCCAGGTCAATCTAAAAAGATAATTTTCCATCTTTGACCGGGGATCGAACCGGTGACCTCCAGTGTGACAGCCTGGCATGGTGATCACTAGGCCACAGAGGTCGCTTCTTATAAAGGTAGTAAATATCAAACACAATATGTATTAAGGCGTCATTAAAAACTATTAAAAAAAAAATATTTCAATATTTCTTACATGTAGGCACATTTATTTCGTTCGAGAATAAAGGGCAAAGAATCAGAGTTTCAGAGTACCTAAATAAATATGTTGGAAAATTACATTTAAAAAACTAAGTAATAAATGTAATTTTCCAACATATTTATTTATAAGTACTTTTACTACTTTTATTATTAAACAACAGTTATGTTTTGTGTAAAATCCCGTAACGCATTAATTTAATATTTATATACTGCGGTTACAGATGCCATAAACAAAAATTATTTCACCAGACTTAGATGTCCCCCTGACACACGCTAAAAAATATAATTTACTTATATCCAACCATCCAAGACATCCAGACCATGGCTCTAACAAGACACAATGGCCTCGCAAAATAACGTCCCACCCCAAATAGCTACCATTTAAAATAGGCCTTACCCCTCCTCCGCGCGTAACCGAAAAATGGACGCGCAAAGAAAATTGCGATATAAAGCTAAAAGTCAACTTACGTTGGCCAGGGTTGCCACCCACTCGGCGTCACTCGTTTCTAGTGATTGATGACGTAGGCGGGGCGAATCCAATCATTATCCGTGATGCATGGCCCTGGTACATCTCTAGTCTTGACTTGATTTGGCTGCAGATTTGAATTTTGAAAATTAGTTTAGGAAAATTTATGTTGGTGAAAATGTTGGCACGTGTTTTTGACAAGGTTATTAGGCTTTTGTTTTATTTTTGAAGCTTAAGTATGTTATATGAATATTTTTTTATATCGAAAAGGTCTTACCTAAGTAAAGTCTAAGTAACATTTTAATGAACTAGTTAAAGTAGCAAAATGCATTTCGGCTGATATTATTGGTTTGCACATTTTCTTACAAATTATTTTTTTTTAAGTTGACCTGGAAAATTTTAGGTTACAATTTTTATTTTTTTCAATAATTAAAAAATAAACTTTTGCATTAACACTCAAACTACGATCTACACTCGACCAAGCTCAATGACACACTGAACCCGTCCCAAAAATCACATTCGCAAATTTGCATTTTAAAAAGCATGCATTCTAACCCTTGCATAATTAAAAATATGCGTGAGCTCAAATAATCGCTAAGAATTAACCCTTTAGATGCAAATGAGCGAGGATGAACCACGACCGGTCTTTGCGACCCAGGTGCGTTATTTTATTATTCCGTATTCTTTTTTACATTTCTTAATTTAAAAAACATTCTTCGAGACCGTTTTGGTACCTTACTGATATTTTAACATTAACCTATCAATTTCTGAACCTTAACATAAAAGTTGTTAAAGTAAGTAAGTACCTGCAGTGTAGTGAAAAACAAATTTTTGAAAACAATTAGATTCTATATTGCTTCAAGAATCAAGATAAATATAGTCATATTGAATAAATTAACCAAAATTTCAAAATTACAACTCTAAATTCTTAAATGTCAACAAAAAATAATCTCTGCTTATAAAACCTAACGTATCAATTTAAATAACATGAGCATTATAAAATTCAAAATTGTCGCCTAATGCCACTATAATTCAAAACATCTGTGCCCACTAAAAAGACAAAAAAAATAATTGTCGTCGACACACATTTTGACCGAATGCTCGATGAATTACAATCTAAAACATTGGCGCGAACGGAAATTCTTTCAAGATACACCTGCAGCCGCGGGGACATTTGAATTTGAATTGGTCGCGGAAGGGCGAAAACGTCTTGCTTACAAGTTTTTTTGGTGAACGTTGAACCGGTTAATCATTTTATTTTTTTACGATGAATGGTTAAATTTTTGGGAATGTTAATACCTATTTTAGATTTTTTTTGAGGATTTTTTACGGCCCTGGATACTAGTCCTTTAGAGAATATCTTTAATTTCATTGCTTGTTTATTCTTAACAAGTTACAATCAAAGATTAGTGTAGGCCTTTGATCGCCTTTGGAGCTTCTGGCGATACATCTATACGAGCCCACTGGTTTTCATAGCCGATTGAGCGTCGTCCGCCAGACCACGCCTAAAGACTACTAGAAAAATATCACTACAGCCGTATTATTTCACATATTATTCATAAGTATAGATACTTATTTATTATTTGAGTTATGTAAAATATTCATATGTATTTTATGCTAAAATAAACATTTTTTGCTACATTCAAAAGGAATATACAGGTTCCTGTAATACGTATGTATCCAAATTCCGTATAAAAATAATCATATAATATAGTAATTATGAAAATGTTTTATCTTCAACTCAGCCCGTCTTCCGCCTACAAATAGCGTATTAAGGCATCGTCAGTTCAGAGCCAAGAACGTCTACAGTTTATCTCTCAAAAAAATTACATAGGAATCTTAAGGCTTTGCTCCAGACAGCCACAATATCCAAAACACGATTGAGCATTTTTGGCTCGATAGAAAAAAATCACAAACATACCTCTAAATTTGCCTAAATTTACCTTTAAAAAAGACATTACTACTTTTTACAATCAGCTTTTTATAGAAACAAACTGTAGTAGGTTAATTACAGAGATTTTTCAAAAACACGCCCATTATTGCGGGCTCTGAACCCATTTCGCCTTAAATATACATGATTAAAAACGTATCCATAAACTTGGTTTTAAATCGTGCAACTTGGATACGTTAATTCAATATACCTAATTCAATATACTTTTAACAATAACACATATTTACAATGTTGCATTTCAACTGCATACGTCGATTGCAAAACTCCAGGACGCCAAAACTTTTAGTGTTGTCATAAAATCAGAATCGCAGAGTTATAGGCAATCGATATATTTGCATATTACAAACCAATGTTGACACAGCTTTCCATAGCATCCATCCCCCTCGATTAAGGCACTAGAAGAATTCTCACGAAGACGCAATCCCCGATGTCTTTCTCACGCATTATAAAACATGAATACATTAACGCGTTCATTACGAAAAAATCTTTTATCTGTAATATTCAAATGGAATACTGGCCGTACAGAATCAAAGATGCGCGATCGCTTAATTTGAATAAAAAAGTTAAAAAAGGGTTAGGACCATTCTTCCAAGTGTCAAAATTGCTCTTCCGCATCCTGTTACAGAAAATGGAAGCTCATTTGAATATCGAACGTTTTTGAATACGAAGATGTAGGATCTGTTTTGCATGTCTATATGCGTTTTAAAATTTGAAGACATCGAATGGTGCCTATAGAATATTTTAACTTTTCGCACAGTGGTACAAAAGAGAGTTTTGTGTGGCTATTATTGATTTTCACTGTTGATGCATGCAGTGCTTTTTGTATGCGTAATGAGATCAAATATTTTGGTTTTGCTGCCATATTTGGAGTTTTATGGTTTGTCGATACATCAGCAGGTCATTGTATGCAGGTGATAGATGATTTTTGATATTGAACTGTTCCCATAAAAATTAAACAGTTATGCATCAACATTATTGCTATGTTTATAATTTAAAAGCTAATATGTATGTATATGGATACTGCGACGAACCGACGGCCATTGGAGCAAAAAAGTTCTCGAATAGCGACCACGTACTCACAAGCGAAGCGTAGGACAAGCGAAGGTAGGTCGACCAACCTGACCAAGGTCAGTCGACCTACCTTCTGTCGGTCTGGAAAGTGCTGGACGCAGGCCGCTCTAGATCAGTAATTTTAGAAATCCTTGGCAGAGGCCTATGTCCAGCAGTGGACGTTATGGGGCTGAAATGATGATGGATACCTACACTCCAGATATTTTTTTTATGTTTGACATTTAAATAACATAAATTATTAGAAGACTAACATAAATTAATTAATATTAAACAACTTCAAATTGACATTTGAAGTTACCTTACTCTTAGCAAATATTAAAAAAAAACAAAAAATAAATAAATGATGAAGTGAAAAATGGTGAAAAAATATCCACAATGATAAATTTCTAGTTATCCACTAGAAATTTTACTTTAAATTAAGGGTTAAAAATACTTTTCCAAGAATAATTCAAATCCAAGTGCGTGTTAACATTGTTCAAACACGCAAGATTAATTATATCATTACAATGACAATGAAAATTTCCTACGTCTCGAATCACTTGCAAAATAAAAAAAAGTAAACAATAAAGTTGGCAGTTAATAAAAGTAGGTTTGAATAAATTAATAATTTTTTATTCATTGTTCATTGGACATGTTTTATTTGTGTTATTGAATGCGTTTGATAGTTTGATTTATAATGTTGTACTTAATAGTATTTGAAATTGATAAACATACTTCGAATAAATATAAAATAGTGTCTTTAAATAATTATAGCTTCTATCTCTTGATTAATTTTTATAAAGTTCAACAGTATGAACAATATAAATTTAACTATGACACATAGAACTATTCATTATATAGGGTCTAACAAAATAAACTGAAACTATTGTAAGGCTGAATTCAGTCTATGATTCTGAACAACTTTCCCCAATGAACATATATCGAAATATGAAAAATAATGTTTGGCCTCCCATACAAGTTGAACGATCAGCTGATTTGAGTTTGTATGGAAAGCAAAACCTATTTTTCATATTTCGATATATGTTTCTTGGGGGAAAATTGTTCAGTATCATGGACTAAATATACCCTTAAAATAATTTCAGTAGGTATATTTTGTTAAACGTTACACAAGCTGACTTAAACACTGTCCAAATTTTTAGAGCAAATTCAGTCCATGATACTGAACTACTTTCTATAAAAAAAGTTATTAAAATCGATAAAAAATTTTCATCCCCCCATACAAATCAGCGCTCAGACAGACGGATTTTGTATGGGAGGACGAAAAATTTTTATCAATTTTTAATAAATTTTTTTGCAGAAAGTAGTTCAGTATCATGGACTGAACTTGCTCCAAAAATTTGGACAGTGTTTAAAAAGTCATCCTGTATACAAAGTGGAAGGGACCTGTAATAAATCGAACCACGATCTATACTAGATCATTATAGTATAATGAAATTAAAAACACAGCCAAAAAAAAAAAAATAATTTTTGGGCTTTCCATACAAAAGTATGCAGCCGCCCGTGCGATTTGTATGGGAATGTCAAATTTTTTTTTGTTATTTCAACTGTTATTTTAATTTCATTATACTTTAGTGATCTAGTATAGCCCGTGGTTCGATTTATTAGTGGTATGTCCCTTCCATGTTGTATATCTACGAATATTTAATAATTATATTATATTTAGTAATTTCACGTACTCCAACTATTATCAGTTCAAATCAGTCAAGCATAGGTCTCTCTTAATCATTTAACCCGACATTATGGATCCGAATGTTAAAAATATTAATTTTTTTTTATTCTTATTTAAGTATCCATACATTTATTCTAAAAGTGGACAATCTTTTTGAATAAATTTATTCAAAAATCAAACACACAAAATATAAACATTTATAAATTATATCAGACAATGATGTTCGCATAAATAAAACCTATTTTCTATTCATTCTAGGCGAAAAAAAAGACAAAGACAAAGCGGAATAACAGCTATACTTAGCATTTATTCTCATCCGAACGTTTCCTGCGAAGTCTTCATCCACAAAAAGGAAGCAACAGGAACAAAATAAATTGTTCGTAGAAGACACTGTAATGCAGGTTAATCGCTTGTGAATAACTGGTAAAATATCGCCTCTTTCTGTCTCTTTCGCACTGGGATGGTAAGGATTCTTATCGATTCCTTCGAAGTCCGTTTTGACTATTTAAAACTTTTTCGAAGACAAGTATAGTGATCTTGGAGATTGTGATAGTAACAGGTTTTAAATTTATCAAGACAGACTAATTGAGATACTCTCACGTTTTTAAGAGGTACCTTGTTACAAGGCCAAAGGTTGCCAGAATTAAAACTTTTTTTTGTCTTTTCGTTTAAAAAGATGGCAGGCCTGATAAAAAATAATAATCAGAAATAATGACGAACCATATTATAAATATGATTTAAAAGACAATATTAGCAATGTCGTATTAATTATTTAATTTTGAAACTTAAGATTAAATTTTTATTTTATTTTATTTCTTAGAAACACAAACAGATCACAATCAATACATATTTCAAGTACTTAACACATTATTTATTCATCATTTTATATCATTTGATAATCTGTACGATTATTTATTTTAATAAATATGGTGAATGTCTCCATTTTTAACTCCTTTTGTGAAATGGTAATGCAGTATGGTGGTTTCCCTATTTGCCTTCCGTACCGTAGTGTTTGGGTTTGACAGAAAACCTTCCAGATCCCGCATCTTCGGCCTTCGATAGAGGAATGCCTATTTACGGGCGGTGAATGTACACAAGAAAAATTAAAACAAAAGCTATTTGAATGACACATTCGTCTAGCTACCACTTATTCAGCTATATTTAATTCAATTATAAATACATTCACATCTAACGTTATGACGTTAATTAAATATTCTCATTTTAATCCAATTAAAAATTCAAAACAAAACATTCCATCACAAAACGAAAAAATGCGAATAATAACCAGTGTTACCAACAAACAAAAAGACGCAGTCGCAACTTCCGACCGGCCTCACATCCGCGTTGCATTTGCATATATTAACAGACAAAGGGCAACCGTCATAATTTTATATTTAATTTTTCACTGTTACAAGTACCGGTTTTGTCTATTGTCACATGTATAAAATATTTAAATTGAAAACAAAATCGTTGGGTCGAAACAAAAAGCTTACCTTTTGTCGCATACCCATACTCATTCTTCTACTTATCAAGCAATTTTCGACCTTATCATCTTTAGAAATGATTCATATTGCTGTACTTTTAATGCTTTTGATCTGGTCTTAATTTTAGTAATAAAAGTATGAAATCTCACAAAACGTTGCATTTTAAAATGAAAGATTTGCAGGTATCAATTTACACTAAACAAAATGCAAACTGTAAAGTTGATGTATGCTTATGATGGTACTAGTACGAGTATACAGTTAACAAGCATTAAATTAGGTTGATGTATAGATAGGTAACTTCAAAAAAAAAAACTATTAAATTAGAAATTAAGACATTTGTTTAATTTTATTTTTCTTTTGTAACAATGAAATAATGATTTTATAATCGAATAGACTGTTCCATATATGCACATTATCATCTTTAAATATATAATTATAGATGTTTTTGTAATTTAGCTTTGTCTTCTCAAATACTTGAAAAGAACAATCCTGGCTCATTTACTGATTTCCGCCCGATTTCCATTCTTCCCTTTCTTTCCAAAGTCCTTGAGAAAGCAGTTCAACTACAACTTAGTCATTTCCTTAACGTGAATGATCTGCTTAATCCTTTACAATCCGGCTTCCGTCCTGGTCATAGTACGACTACTGCCCTAATGAAAGTCACGGAGGATATTCGCTGGGGAATGGATAATAAGCTTATAACTGTTATATCTCTTCTAGACTTCAGCAATGCTTTTAATGCAGTAGATCTTGATATACTGTTAGGCATCCTGCGTTCTCTCAACATATCTCCCTCGGCAGTGGAGTGGTTTCGATCTTACCTGTATGGACGTCGGCAACGAGTTCGCATTGAGGATAAATATTCTTCTTGGTGCGAGGTGACTTGTGGCGTACCGCAGGGTGGCGTATTATCACCTCTTTTATTTTCACTTTTTATTAATTCCATAACATCACAGCTTCAGTCCTCCTACCACCTTTATGCAGACGATTTGCAAATTTATTCACAAGCCGATGTGGAAAACTTCGCATCTGCTATTGACACAATCAATCATGATTTGGAAAGCTTATCTGTCTGGAGTAAATCCCATGGCCTCCAAATTAACCCAACCAAGTCCCAGGCCATTATTATTGGTAACCCCCGACTTACTATCAATATCGATATGTCACTCATGCCCCAGATAGTTTTTTATGGTGTGGTTATAAGCCTGAGTAAGAAAATTAAAAATTTGGGACTTATGATGGATAATAAACTAAACTGGGCACCGCAATTAGCTGAAGTCAGTAGAAAAATTTTCTGTGCTTTTAGTTCATTTAAGAGGCTTAGAAAATTTCTGCCAATGCGCACCAAAACTATGCTTGTAAACCCCTTCTTCTCCCTTTCCTTGATTATGCCGATACATGTTACCTTAATATCACAGAGGAGCAACTTGACAAACTTGAGCGTCTCCAAAATATGTGCATTAAGTTCATCTACGGTCTTCGTAAGTACGACCATGTGTCTCAATTCCGCTCTGAACTCAAGTGGTTACCTATCAGACTTCGCCGAGATTGGCATACCCTTTCCCAGTTATATACCATACTCTTTAATCCCAAATCTCCTAGGTATTTAAGGGAACGCTTCGTTTTTTTCCGTGATGCAGTGACGCAAGGTCACAACTTACGTAGTGCTGAAAATCTACTTTTAAAAATGCCTACACACTCCACTGAATTTTATGGAAAATCATTCACGGTCAAGGCAGTTCGACTCTGGAATGCACTACCACCATCCATCCGGCGTGCTGAAACGCTAGCCAGCTTTAAATCTCAAGTGAAGTCGCACTTTCTATCCTTATTATAATATGACTTTCTTTATTTCCACACTTACCTTGCTCGGATTTTCTTTTTTGTGTACATATATATGTATACATCTGTTTTCTTTAATCTATTACTCTGTATCATTATGTTTTGGTGCAATAAAGATCTTAACTAACTAACTAACTACTTGTTAGAAGTGCATAATTATGTGTGCAAATAATCAATTGCTATAACATAATCAAAATAGTCAAATGTTGCTAATTTTTATAATTACTATTTCAACTTATTACTTTTTTTGTTATTACAATATGCATGTTACAAACCTTTCATTGGTTGATTGATTGGCCATTAACAAATAAGTTTTTATAGTCATTTCCATGTCAGGAACATAAAATAACATAGGAATAGGAACTCTTTACGTAATTGGCCAAGAAAAGGTAATAAATAAATACCTAATTAAATTTTACATTGTCTCTTAATTTTTATTAACTTTTTCATGCTATTCGATATTACCAAGTTGTTCATTCATAAACTAAATTTTGAAAACCTCGAAACGTACTAAACCTTGTCCCGTTGACCTTTTCGATTAATCGACACTAATATTATAAAGAGGAAAGATTTGTACCTATTTTTGTATGTTTGTATGTTTGTAATGAATAGGCTCAAAAAGTACTGGGCCGATTTAAAAAATTCTTTCACCGTTGGAAAGCTACACTATTCCCGAGTGACATAGGCTATGTGTGTACCACGGGCGAAGCCGGGGTGGACTGCTAGTATAATATATGTTGAAGCCGTTGAAGGTCGGTTAAATTTTGATTTTAGCTACTGGCCATTATGAACTCTTTTATTAGAAAGTGTTTTAAAACCTATTAAATATGTTACTTGCTTGATGTCACAACATTTTGTCTCAGTTCTGTGTAGATATAATAATGTGGAAATAAATACTTTGCGAGGATCTTGAACGCATTTCAACTCTCCACTACTCCGCATCAGGGTCAGTATCTCTGATAAATTATTTTATCTTACCTAATTCTAAATACCTGTATACATATGGTATTAAAAAATAACATATCAATATACCTAATGATACCAGCAAAAAAAAAGTTAATAAAATGCATCAAGCGCAAACGGGTTAAGCAGTTAAGGTGCCAACACACCGGGCCGCAGCGAATCGCAAACAAACACGAGTGTTCGGAACGAATTGCCGAATCACAATAAGATGCTAATCTTCAACACCTTTGCGAAATTAGCATAATTTTCGCTGGGACTATGAGAATGCATACTAATTTCATTTTTTTAATTCCGTTGCGGATTTGTCATATTATCTTTTCGTTTGGTGTATTGCAGTTATACACAAAACGTAATACTATTACTCGTATCTATGTCGTAATGTCTTTGATAAAAAAAAAACTGAATTTTTACAGAACATACATTACATTAGTTACAATATCAGAAATCGTAATTTTTATAATTAAAATAAAGTAATACTAATAAAAAAACTTTTTATAATTAATATAATAAGATTATTTACTCAAATAAAAAGGTCTATATCCATGAAAATTTTTTATAATTATAAATTTTCAGAGCTTCGAAGAATCGAAATAACAGACATAGTAGAATAAAATTAAAATAATTTAATTTGCCTATTACGTCCAATTGATGTAGGTAAGTATTTTTTTTTGCGGCTTTTTAATATTAATTCATATTATTTCCTTTTGTTTACATGTCCTTTGAATCATGCATCCTTCCTTCTAACAAAGTTTTACGAGAATCGGTTGAGAAATTGTATGCGACCTGTAAGTGAGAAAGCCGGAAATCTGGACATTCAGAATTCGGACACACGAAGGTTTTTTTGTAAAAGCTGAAATGTAGACGCATCGCTCGCTCGTTCAAAAAATAAAAACTGCACAAAGTTTGTTTTGAGACATTTTATTGTTTTAATTTTTTTATTCAAGGCTTTTGTTGTAACCGATCATCATACTGAATTTTGTATAATACATGTACCATTTTTGAACACTTTTGTTGTATAATTTGTAGATCATAACTACTAAGATGCCTTTAATTTCTAAGAAGTAAAAATGGAGGCCAACAAAACACCACCTGAACGTAAGTATGTGTCGGAAAAATCAATACTGTGTCGCGAATGCGTGATTCCGACGAAAAACTACTCGGGGGTACCTCCCTGCACGCGGATTTTCTTCACCCTTACACCCCCTAGCTTAGGGGAGCGGCGGAATGACGCAAAAAGATGCCTGGTTTTTCTCATGTTTTTGTTGACTATAGTCCCTCAAACTTCTAATTTCAACCCTATATCTTCCTATACAAATGTGAAAGTCGGTTATCTTTAGTGTCGATATGTGAACGATTGTCATCAACACAGATCGTGCGATTTTCTTCTTTCATTTAGATAATATTAAAGTTGAAATTCATCTGTGGTGGTTTCCATCAAAAATGCTTCGGCAAACGTGGTATATGGCTGTGTTCGTTCGAATTTGGAATTAGGGTGCGCGCGCTCTCGCTTGAATGCCTAATGACTTCTTATGATTCCATGTCATGTTGTGCAGTGCGTCGCGGTTTTATTTGACTTGGCATTTGAGGGTTGAATGAACTGAAATTTTGAAATTCGAACGTTTTTACTGTTTCATTTTCTTGAGTGTTATTTTTTCATATTTTTTTTTGTACTGGCACTCACGTAGGTAGTATGAACCTCGGCAATTTTTTTTTGTATACTGTTTTGTTCTTGAACGTAGTAATGTGGATGAGGGCTATGGTTGTAAAAAGATAGGCTCTTTACGATGTGATAGACATCCAGCACATGAAGGATTATTTCCTTTCTGCTCTCCATTACTGAAAGCAAGCTAATTCATACTGTCTTATTACAAAAGGCAGTCTAACTTTAATACCTACCTACTATGTTCGGTATCTACCTAAAACAAGTTGACAACTAGCACTTTGTCACTTTTTCATCTGTCTGTCGGTGTCAACCCATTGACATAGAATATATAGACCAGCTATCTCAAACATTGGCCCCTGTTCTATTTTTGAATAAATGGCGGCATGAACTTTATCAAACGTATTTACATATTTTTCAAACAATGAAATCTGGTTACTTATGGGAGTAACGTGTTTGGTCTGGACGAGCTCATAATTGCAAGTCAAAAGACATCCATTTATCATTCACATTTCCCTATCTAAGTAAAACTTGACACATGCTAATGACGCAAACCACGCGTACGGCTATCTAAACTAAACAAATAATAATTCCATAATGTTGGCAGCACTAACGAGAAGATTCACAGATAAAGTAGATTTATAAACGCGATAGCGTAGCTCAGTGTTGCATCTCTGTACGTTTTATTACTCTGTGGGCTGCTGTAATTGGTCGGGTGGACGGTGGACGTACACACGCAGGAAGTATTGGATTCTTATATAAATAAATATATAAGACAAATCACACTGATTCAGCTACCTCCAAAATAAGTTTAAACTTGTGACTCAACGTTTAAACAATTTTATAATAAATACATTTATAGACAAACACCCAAGACTCAGAACTATATGAAAAAGGCCATATTCCAACTTGCTCTGGCTGGGGATCGAACCCAGAACCTCCGGAGTGGCGGACTGGTGTGTTAACAACTACGCCACGCAGGTCGTCAATAGATACAAACGTTGATCTTTTAGAAATGGTTAGCTGCAAAGTAGGTGTCATAAGTGACTTAATGACTAAGCAATTAAGAGCCCGTATAACCCTAATAGTACTTAAAGAGATCTTAAATATTATCAAAAGTAATGAAATACTCACTTTGAAATAAAAACACACCAAAGTTCAGGACTATATACATTATATGTTTTAAAACACGATTGCTTAAAATTTTTTTCGATACAAAAACATTGCGAATTTACGATTATAATTGTATTAAACATAAGGCAGTCATCATATGTCTTACTTTTTAAATAACTCTTAAATATTCAACTTATACATATCATTTTAAGCGGGAATACGGGAAAATAGAAGAAAAAGTGGAAAAGCGCACCCCGGGCTCCGAGGCAGTACAGCTGAGGATGCAACCAGGAACGCGCTTGGATAAAGATTCTTTGTAAAACGAAAAAAACCTCAAAACCAGTCTAATTGACCTACCGCGATCTTTTCACCGCGCATCGCTCGCTGTCTCGTTTCGGCTAGAGTAAATTTGTGTGCGTGTAAGCGGGAGCAAAATATAGATTATCTAATATCAGGCCTAGCCTTAAGCATAAAAATCTGTGATACAACTATTTTCGTATAGAGAATTATTAATATCGAGCGTTCTTCTTCATCCTAGCGCGTTCCCGGTTGCATCCTCAGTGCTAATTTTTGTTATAGATTAATTTTATAACTATTGGTACCAAATTGTATACTTAAAGAATAACTAAGTTGAGTGAAGATTCCTGGACTACATTTTTAATCACACTATTTTTAAGGACAACACTATAAAGAAATAGAGACGTTTATTAGGTATAAATTATTTCCTTAAAAAAAAAACGAGATAATAAAAAATATCTGTAATAAATGTTTTTACATACCTAGTAATTTATTTTATAACCTAGTAACGGCAACTAACTGTACTGCAGCTTTTCTCCAACGACGTGAATGTCCGATTTATTCCGATCCAATACCACGAAGAAATACCACTAGTATTACTTTGAATTTTTAATTATTTTCTATCCCGAACAAATACCACTCTTTAAATTATTTAATTTTATGTGCGAATTAAATTCAGTCAGCTCAGTCATCAAATTAAATTTGTTTTCTGATATTTTAATGTTATCGAAATATAATGCTGAAACTTGCCGAATTCACTTAATTTCCAAGGTATTGGTAGGAGTAAAAGGTGACTTTATGTGATATTTTACAATTGTTAGATTGTAAGTACAACACGGACGCGATAACTTGAGACTCGGCTGGAATGAATATTTTATTAATAATTATTATTTTCCCCTTCGAGAATATTTTATTTTAGTCCTAATTTTAATCTCAAGCAAATCTTAAACAAAAAAAATTACCGTGACGCGTCGTGGTATTTTTGCACACCGTACATTGAAAGTGACGTCATAGACGCAGGTCTCAAGTTATCGCGTAATATCCGGGTTGTAAATGGTTCTTCTTTGATATTTTTGCAAAAATTGAAATTGTTAAAAAAATATTATTATTATATAATTAAACTAGACGTGTGCTAACTAAATTAGTTTATTTACATCTGTCAGATTTTTGTTGTAATTACATACAAAGCAATTTTACTGACTCTACCTTTGAACTTGTTTTGGTATTGGTTTAAACAGTGCCATTCGGAATAGAAAATAATTAAAGATTCAAAGTAATACCAGTGGTATTCGTTCGTGGTATTGGATCGGAATAAATTGAATGTCCTGTGGGTGTACAGCTATAGTTAGACGCACTAAAATAGCGTCGCGTGCCTCCTGACCGGCATCTGATTGTTTATCAGGACTTCACAATGGAGAGGTATTGTGACCCTGTCTGTCACGTTACTGTCATAGTCTTTTTAGAACTTTTGGAAACCTTCGGTTAAAAGTCCCCTTACCCTGGAATTTTCTATATAAACGAAGTATAGCCTTTTTTTTAAAATGACTAATTTTGATTTATTTAAGATTATTTTGAAAATTGCATATATCCATAGCATATAGCTAGTTTTCGACATCAAAATATGAACTTTAAAGAAAATATAAGGGTGTAGAAGTTTTCCATACTGGTGGTAAAATAGGATATAATACACTATATTTCTCTTTAAAGTACTGTTTTTTATGTCAATTCAAAAAATCTATCATAAATCATATCAATAGGCGATGCGATTAGCAACCCATCACTATATTATGATTTCCTTTTTCCACCTTCAAACCCCTGTCACGATAAAATTGGCCTGGGTTTACCGCTCTAGGCCCTGTCTGTCCCGTTAGGGATAAAGACGTGATAGGTGTAGCTTTGTTTAATTTGTACAATCCGCTAGATGACAACAAGTCGAATCAGACACTTTTTTCTAAATGTCAAAACAAACATTTTCTATGGGATTTGTATGAAATACAAAACCGTGACGTCATAGATATTTGGACTCAAATAGCGCACTTAATATCAGTTTTTCTGCATTAAAAATTCTATAATCATGTTGAACATGGATATGATTAATGACAAGTGACACTATTTTGTGACGTTTTATTTTATTAACAGTATTAAATAACTTATTATTGACCCAGTCATCTACCCAATTGTACTTAATTTGAAAAAATTATATTTAAGGTGATTTGGGAATTGATTGTTTTCCTTTAAGTCCTTGCCTACCTTCCTATTTAAAATTAGCTACATACATAGTAAGATAGGTAATAAATAACGGTATAGTCACACTATCGCGTACCTTCTCACAAGCGCGGTGATTAGGCAATTAATAAATTATTCGAATATAACGCTATGTGAGTTTGCGTATGGACAGCAAAAAAGATAACTACTTAATTGAATTAAAACACTGGAATTTTATTTAAATCCAATTATTTTGACGAATAAGAGGGGTGTTTAGTTTGACATGCTGTCTATCTGTGTCGTCGTAGCTCCTAAACGAAAATACCGATTTCGATGCTTTTTTTACCGAATGTCATAATAGTCGGGTTTTTTAGGAATCCGTACAAAAAATGAAAAAACGGAACCCTTGTAGGATCACTCGTGCGTCTGTCTGTCCGTCATTTTGAATACACTTGCTGATATTCCATACTCGTATTTAACTGCAATTTATGTAAATCTGGTGATAATTAAATGTTTTAGTAACTTCCAGTAATCTTATAATGGATACGGCATGTGAGTACTAGAACTTAAAGTCAGTAAAAAGATATTATCAAAAAATATTAAGTACTTACAATATCAAAACACGAAAAAAAATTCTTCTCGTAGTACTAGATCATGTGACTACTTCGATTTGTATAGCAAGCAGTTTTTTTTGTTTCATATTTTGATATACATTTATTGGGTACAGTTGTTCAAAATGATGGACTAAATCACCCCTTAAAATATTTGTACTTAATTAGAAATACCTTGTATAGTCAATATTAAGGGTGATCATGAATTTTTCGGGGTCCAGTGCCTGCCCCCATTTGAAATAAATTATTTAAAGTAGTAAGTACTAGTAAGCCCTAGATAACCCTTCAAACTATTTTATGAACTACTGTTTATTTTTATAGTTGTTATTTAATTTGAGTACTTTAGTACTGCATCTCGAATACAAAAAATGTATAACTTTTGCGCCGCACAATTTTCTCTGCTTATCGCTATGGTTGACTGGGAGAAAATGCTGTTAGCATTAAGTCCGCCATTTGTTAAAGTATATTTTTACTTTGGACAATAAAGTTTGATAAATAAATAAATACCTAAAAACCCTATAAAAATACTGTTTACAGTTTAAAGTGAGAACGTGAAGCTTTTCTTCGCACATTTGCGAAAAACTGACACTTTAGGCAAATGTGCGAAGGACAGGACCTAGATTCTTTGATAAAAACCTTCTTGCTGTCCGTACTTCACCGGCCACACAACGCGTGATAGTCATCTTTACGGTGTCGAGTATGGACAAAGGAGTGGTACTTAGGTACTGTACATACTTACGATGTAGGTAGGTACATAGGTACCATTGCGGTTAGGTCAGCTAAATTTATTGACTGTGCGTAGGTAAAAAAAAGTAACAGAATCAAAGAAATTTAATAAAATTATAACAACAGCAAATATCAAGATGGGGTGCTGGAGAGAGAGAGCTGAGAGAGAATAGAGAAATTAAGTTAGATGGATAGAGTAAGCAACGAAGAGGTACTAGAGAGAGTAGGAGACACAAGAAATGTTTTTAAAACTATTGAGAATAGAAAAGGAAAGATGATTGGACATCTAATAAGACATGACAATTTAGAATAATAGTAAAAGGAAAAATAAAAAAGAGACGAGGAAAATGACGACCGAGATGAAGTTTTTCCAACAAATTAAAGAAAAGTTAAAGGACACTAAAAAGATGGAAGAGAAGACAGGAATGGAGGCATCTCCACTTGACTCCACCGATAAGAGCTAGCTCGTAAATTACAAAAGAAGAATAATAAGAAAAAAATACTGAAAATAAAAAATTATAAGTGCATAACTTAGACGTTTTTTTATGCAAATGGCAGAAAATAGCGATTACCCGTGTGGTTCCGGGTTAGAATAGGACCACTCCATTTCTTCCTTTGGATGTCGTAAGAGCTACTAAAGGACTAAGCACAAACATCTCGTTCTACAATTGCATTCCCAAGGATTAACGTTGGGCGGCGGCTGGTTGTAAAACTTTTCGCACAAATACATTCCCAAAGAGGATTGACGTCAGGCAGGCGGCCGGTTGTAAAACTATAGCCAAATCATTAAAAGTGTTCCGGCTATTTCTTTTATATGTTACAAGGTCTTTGGCATCCTTGGGTGACCATTGACATGCATATTATATTTGGAGAAGAAATAGCGGGAAAGCGCACCCCGGGCTCCGAAGCAGCACAGCTTAGGATGCAACTGGGAATACGCTTAGACGACAAAGAGCGATATTTTATTGTGCAATAAAGGTTAAATAAATAAATAAATAGAAAATAGCGATAGACAGTGACGAACGGAGGAAGCTTTTGCTCAGTTGTGAAACGTAACAACTACTAGAAAAAATATATTCTTCTTCTTCTTATTTAAGAGCTTAGTGGCTCTTGTCGGTGGAGTATGCGCCAAACTTCTCGGTTCTCTGCCTTACTTTTTAGAAAAAATATATTATACCATAATATTCTGAAAGTAAACGATTTTGAATGTTTTATTAGGTACCTTTTGTTTTTGGTGTACCTTCTGGTGGAAATGGATATATTTCTAGAACAAGTAGGTACTTTTAGACATTATTATGCCCACTTAACCGGTACGGCTATGGATAAACACCCAAGATCCAGGACAATTTGAAAAATAATAAAGCGTTAACGGCCTTTCCAGCCAGACAGACGAATAAAATAATCTCTTCGCAAATGGCTGCTAGAAAAATGGTTTATTTCAATTAATAAGTTTTTGGAATATGGAAATTTTGGAAGATGTATGAATAAATTAATGGAATATATGTCCTCTAACTGCTCTGGCTAATATAAAGTGCGAGTTAAACTCGCGTGGACAGGGTTCCGTACAATTGATTGAATTCTTATAGGTTTTCCTGTAATCTACAAGCAATGAACTATATTTTGTATTTTTTTCAAAATTTTAGGCTCAGTAGTTTTGGAGATCAGGGGGGGGGGGGGGGAATGGTCAATTTTCGTCTTCTTTCATGAATAAAATCAAAACTATTTATTTTACAATAATAACAAAATTATATTTGAGATCCTCATAACGAGCCCTTTCATTTGATATATGACACAGTAAGGTTTGCAAAACTTTTTTTTTTAATTTCCTAATTTGTCCCCCGAAAATGAACCTTATTTAAAAAAAAATATTTATTTACTTTGCACATATGTGTTTGAGTGATAGGATTACAACATTCCACCAAATTTCACCTGATTCGGTCCAGTAGATTCGGAGCAAATTGGCTGTGACAGACGGACGGACAGACAGACGCACGAGTGATCCTAAAAGGGTTTCGTTTTTTTCATTTTTTGTACGGAACCCTAAAAAGACCTAATCATGATGATGACGTTATGAAAGTGTAATTTTCATACTTTTGAATATGGCTAAATAAGTAAAGCTACTGTATTTAATTTTGTCGTAACACCTCTATTACCATAAATATAGATTACCTTATTTATTGAAAATAAAACATTTCAGAAACACTATCACGACTTTATTCCTAATTCTTGTATTTCCTTTGTTTATGGTGCAATAAAGAGTATTTGTATTGTATTGTATTATAGACAAAGCATGTTGGGCCTTGCAGCTCTAAGCAGAAAGAACCAAAGGCCACTTTTAGCATCATTATGGGCGAGGTGAAGAAGATGGAAGAAATATATATTATCTTATCTTATCAAACATTTAAATCTTTGTTAATTTCTCTCTCTTATCTTATGGTACCGTTCCCGATTGCATTCTTATCTTAGTTTTGCTTCTGAGCCCGCTTTGAAATCAAATCTAAAATCTTTATTAATCAATCACAGAAAATCACTGAAGGATTTAGGTAGGTATATGAAACTTAGCACACAGTAGATATTTTGATTCCAAAATTGTGTAACACTAAACACAGAGAGTGAAGTTGCGGTCAAAATCAACGAAAATAGGAGTGCTATAAAGGAAGTAAAGAAGTACGAGTACACTACTCGTACACGTTAAGTACATTATTTATAACTATAGATCAACTCTTGCGCACTTCAACAATCAAACTACTTTCTATAACGTTACTCCCTTAAAATCCCTACCCTAAACTAAAAAAAAAGCTTTTGTTAAAAAAAGGGGTGGGGTTTGAAAGAGCATTCGTAGAGTGAGAAAAATATATTTAAAAAAAATGTGTACGGATGTTAAAAGGAAAGAAAGAGACAACAATATTTTTAAAGCCGTATTGATTTTGTATTGTCAAATGTAGTTAGTAGAGTTATAAGAGTTTAGAAGTGCTACTTTTGTTTTCGATGATTTGGTCTTCAATGACTTCATCAACTAACTACATAAGAGTCTTATATACCTGTTAGGAAACTAACTTTAGGTTTTTACGTCAATATATACCTCTTTCACATTAAATTTTTCTTTTATTTGATCAATAACTCTTCTTCTGAGAGTCTCCTACTGCTCTTTTTCCTTCAAGAAACATGGAAAGCACTCTACGTACAAGAGCGCGGCTCTTAAATACGAGAAGTTATACTACCTACCATTATACCTATTTATAAAATAAATGGACTCTAAATACCTACATTTGTTAAACATTTAGATGTTGTTTGTTCTTTGTGTATGTAAGTGGCCAACACTGATTTCAGATTTCTGAAGCTGCCTAAAGGCATCTGACACTTATTGGATTGGATGCAATGATAATTGTTATAAAATTGGCTACATTTATTACAATTTTTTTAGCTGACTTGACTACATTTTTATTTACTTTATTTCTTCTATCTGTCATGTTGTAAAAATACAGCAATAAAGATAACATTCTTATTTGGAAGGTAGATCCTAACCCCCTAATCCAAAAAAATTACAAACGTTTCCTTAACTATTTTAGTTAAAATGTTTTGTCTCGTTCTTATTACGGCAAATATAGAAAAGAGTGATAGAGAACAAACATGTTTTAACTAAAATAGATCTAGCAGACGATTGTAATTTTTTATGAATATGATAATAAAGTTTTAAGCTCACCAATTGGTAAAAGAAGGGCTAATAATGTGAAGAGCTTATTAGAAGAGCTTATAGAGAAGTGTTTATTTTTGTCACAAATTTAAAAATTAAACGGCTTTATATCTAGATCTTCTTAAATTAGTTAAAGAATAAACAGTAGTTAAAGTAGTTTATAAAATAATTTACCTGGGAATGTAAACATTTATTACCGAACGTTTGTGAATTAGGGCGGTTTTCAAAAAAAAAAATGTATTGAAAAAGATGTCTCTGTTTCTTCCTAGTGCTGTCTCTAAAAAAAGTGTGAGAATTTTTTTTAATCTAACTAGATTTACGTAGGTATTCTATCTTATTGCAACATAAATTGGAAACATACCAATAGGTATCTTTATTGGAAATATCCAATACACTAAATTCAAATAAGACTCGAAAACAACTTACCCTATCTCTTATTAGAGTTTACCAAGTACATACATCTTCATAAAGGCACCGAGAAATGAATATAAATGCGTAAAAGCGTACCGAGTAAGATGTGAGGAGGCAATTTGGATGGAAAATGAGACAGTTAACATTGAAAGTCACGTACGGAGGCGGGGGAACCTACAGCAATGTTCGTAAGCATTATGTATGGTTTTATCTCAAATTACAACCAGTAGCGCTATCTATGGACGAATAGAACAAGTGCATACATATTTGTTATTTTAAAAATTATAATTTACAGTATTATGTGTTATGAGTGTATTTTTTTTTTTGATAAAAAAATAAAAAAGCTGTTTGTGCCATCATAATAAATTATTTATTTCAAAATAAATAAATAATAATACTTTTTTACTTTATAGCATATACCGCCATCTGTTGCCGGATAGCAGAACTGGCGTGCAGTTTTACCATCATGCCCAATTTGTGTACAACAGGGGTGTGTTGTAAATGTGTGCGTGTCTCAATGTGGCGCTAAAATTCAAGTTGTTTTTCGATAGTTATACTCTTGTTAGATTATTTTATTGTGCTGTTTGGCACACAGCCCAAGCGATGTCGATAATAATAAATCACTCTAAGAAAAGACGCTGTTGTCGTTTTGATGAGTTTGGTTGCAATGGAAATCAACTGTACCTGAACATCTAGGATTTTTGTAAAATATGTGGAATATTTATATTATAATACATATTATTATACTAAGTCTTTATTATAATACAGTTTAAATTAAATTAAAGCTAAATAATATATTTTTTTTATATTATAATAATTATATTCCGCTTATATGAAGGGAATATAAAGGGTCTAAAAATATACTGAAAGACTGAACTATTTTAAAGCTCAATTCAGTCCATGTCCAATTCATTGAGTAACTTTCCCCTAGAACATATACCGATATCCTCCTCCTCCCATACTAATTGACCAATCAGCTGATCAGATTTTGTATGGAAAGCAAAAAATATATTTTTCTTATTTCGGCATATTATGTTTATTGGGGAAAGTTTTTTTAGTATAATATACTGAATCTACCTTTAAAATAGTTTCATTATATTTTGTTAGACGTTATATAATTACTTTCGCATAGTAAACATTATTTATATTTTAGAGATAATAATTTTTAATAAGTAGCTATATAATAATAATAAAACACTTTATTGCATATCCAAAACACTAGAAAGAGACAATACAAAACAATACAAATAAGGTGTACAAATAGGCGGCCTTATCGCCAAGGCAATCTCTTACAGGCTAGCTTTGGGTGACAGGATTGGCTGAAAAATAATAAATGAGTGGTGCTATTATGAGAGTATTATAAACGTAATTATATGGTGATATCAGACAGTAAAAAATAAAGCGAAGATGGAAATCCAGAAATATTAATATAATATTAAATAAATATTGATTATAAATACGAAATATATACGTATATAAACATTATACACATATACATACATACATACAAACAAATATATAAAATACACATGTCATACACAACTCACAACGTGAAGGAGAACAAAGATTATGATAATATTAAAATTTATAGAAAATAAATTACTGTAAAGTTGAAAGAAAATGCGACTTTACCTGGATCTTGGATAAGAAGGATTATAGAGAATGGAGTAAAGAGGAGACAGAATATGCCAGTCTCGGCGGAGTTGAATAGGGAGCCACTTGAGTTGCGCTCGAAATTGACAGATCTGATCATACTTACGTAAACCGAAGATGAATCGAATGCAGAGATTTTGAAGACGCTAAAGCTTGATTAATTGCTCCTGGGTAATATCTAAGTAACAAGAATATACACATATCTAACTAAAAAAACTATTAATGTTCCTTACTGAAAAAAAATAAACATACCTAAAACACTTTTATTTATCTAAGTACATAATAATAATATACAGTAAAACATATTATACCCAATTAAATATTTTCGAGCATACCTTCGTCAGGTGACATTACAGTAAAAGTTGCTTTTGGGGCTTGGAGTCCTGGGCTCTATCTATACTATCTATACTTAGAGCCGCAAGAAAAAAAAAGTGCTCTGTCTACCCAATTAGGGATAAAAATGTGATAGTATACAACGTGGAAGGGACATACCAGTAATGAATCCAACCACGGTATACAGGGTCTTAGACAATGATTCTGAACAACTTTCCCCAAGGAACATATATCGAAATATGAAAAACATTTTTTGGCTTTCTATAGAAACTTTGATCAGCTGATCAGTCAACTTGTATGGGAGGCCACATAATATTTTTCATATTTCGATACATATTCCTCGGGGAAAGTTGTTCAGTATCATGGACTGAATTAAGCCTCAAAATAGTTTCAGTATATTTTGTTAGACACTGTATACTAGATCATTATAGTTTAATGAAATTAAAATAAAAGTCAAAAAACAAAAAAAAAATCGGCATTTCTACACAAGTGATTTGTATGGGAATGTCGAATTTTTTGTTTGTTTTTTCTGTTATTTTAATTTCATTATACTTTAGTGAACTAGTAAAGCCCGTGATTCGACTCATTACGGGTATGTCCCTTCCACGGTGTATATTTGTATTTGTATGTGCCTAATTACAATATATATTTTTTTAAATTCCTTTGAAAATAGAAAAATAGGAATGTGGACTGAGTTCGAAAAATTGTATTTTATTTAGTCCGTTGTTTAGATTATCCAAAAGTAATGGACCCATATTATTCGGTTTATTATATGATAATGTATAAGTGTTACGCAATATAAACTACACTTAACTGGTAAACATGTAACCACTTTGTCCTGTCAGGGACATGTAATATGCAAAATTCAATTCACTATTAATTGAACACCTTTGGTCCTATACGTAACATTGGCAGATGTTTTTTTTTATGCCATCGACTGGCTTCGACATTGTAAACACCTTTGACATGTCCAAAAACTTTATTACTATATTAAAGCGAGGATAAATGTGGTTTTGACATATTGTAGTGCATTGCGATGTTTTTTGAGAGTCGAATTTAAATTTAAAATAAGCTTTCCATATTGTTGGTTCAATTTCGATGTCGTCCTATTTTAACTTGTATAAAATAATTAATATTGCTACTGACTTTCGTATTTATATTTTACTTTTGTAATTGAATGTTCACTTTTTTATATACACACTTATTTGTACACACATACAAATGTATTATGTACAACAGGCGGACTTAATGCTAAAATCATTCTCTAACAATCAAACCTTTAGGTTGATTGAAGAGCTTTATGTGTGTGTGTTAGTCACTAAACTGGATATCGAATTCTTTTATAAAATAAGGTATTCAACAAGACAGGAGGTCCTTTATGCAAAACATAATAGCTACTTAAGATCTGCTTTGTTTTGAGATGCTTTGAGGCTGTTTTGGTAAAATTAAAATGTTTAATTATACTTATAGGTTTTTGACTGATTAGGTATGGATGGCGTTTTGCTATTAATAAAGTTCCAGTAAAGAAAAATTAAGATGTCCTTTCCAGATATATAATGTGAAATAAAAGACAGCGTAATAAATGAAATCACATACTTACTTAATGAATGGGTTGACTGGAAGAGATCCCTTCTTGGGATAAGTCCGCCTTTGTACAAGTTATTTCTTTTTTCCTTTGTATTAAATAATGTACATTTAAATGCAATTTTTGTGCAATAAAGAAATTAAACAAACAAACTTACTTGTATTAATATTTAATGAAGGTTACGCAAAGAATCATTGAAATCCACCCAGTAATTATCGAGAACACCAATTTAGAAATTTTTGCTGCTACATCAATAAAAATTATAATTAAAAGTAAAAATAAATAAAGTTTAAAAAAAGAAATTTTCAAACAAAATTATTTGAGAATGCTTTTAGCATTACGCCCGCCTGTTGTACATAAAACATTTGTATGTGTGTACAATTAAGTGTGAATAAATAAATAGACTATGCTTCGTTCATTTTCTTAAGTTACATCATAACATAGATATGTATTTTTAAGGACAAATCATAATTTACATCAGGCTTTACTAGTATCCTTTGCAGCAGCACGACCCTCTCTGAACTACCAGAGCAATACCTATCTAGAGCAGACAGAGAATTTGGCCTACACTCTCCTTACTGGCCAAATGGGTTGGAGAGGTCTCACTGATGTTTATAAGCGTTCAATTATTATTTTTAATAGCACAATGCTCGGAAATTTATCCAAATTGAAAATATGTAATGAAAACATCCGAAAAATCCGTGATGAAGTCACGATAGCGCAATTGGTAGTGCACTCACGGCTTTAACGTGAGGGTCGTGGGTACGAGTCCCACTCATGGCGGATTTTTTCATTACATATTTTCAATTTATAAGCTTTGTTTAGCTTATAAACTTAACTTTCATGAATGAAGAGGTTGATGAGTGTAGATGAAGCGAAAGAGTCTGTCAGGATCGTAGCAAGTGGAGGTAAATAGTCTCTGCCTACCCCTGTGGGAAACAGGCGTAACAGTATGTATGTATGTTTAGTTTGTATTTCATAAGTCCTTTTACCAATCCATGGGAAGAATTGGTCCTATTCTACTCTGTCACGGCACTAAGATCGAATACAAAGGTTAAATATTATACTTAACAATTAATGAAATTCTTTCTTGTGTTTAATGGAGTCATCACTAATGCTAGCATTGCGTACTCCCCACCCTAACGAGCTACTCAAATTTTGTTTTTAATTTAATAAAGAATTGTTCTTTATATGAATTGTCGTCAGATCTTTTACTTCAAGTTAAGTTTAGTGCCGCTTCTTAGGCGCAATTACAGAAGAAGCGGCAACAAACTGCATTGTAGCATTTTTCGCTACGTCATCAATTTGTTTTGATAGTAAAAACAATGGTAGTATGTAGACCTGAGAACACATTGTCATGTCATAACTTAATATTAACTTGAAAAAAATATTTAACTATTTTAAAGGTGAATTCACACCATGATACTGAACAACATTCCCCGAGAAACATATCGAAGTATAAAAATATTTTCTGCTTTCCTTACAAACTAGGATCAACTTTTATGGAAGGCTGAAAATTATTTTCGAAAAAAGTTATTCAATATCAAGGATTGCATCCACAAAATAGTTTTAGTATATCTTATAAGACCTCGTATAATGTCATACAAGTTCCTCTTGCGCGTTTCCGGTTCCATTCATAGTTGCGATGCTTTGGAGCTAGAGTCCGCTGAAAATGCAGCCATAAAAAAAATGTACTGTAGTTTTGCGACCGGTCGCCTTTCCGACGTCGACCCTCCAGGCTTGATAACGGAGTTGCATGAAATATTATTATATCTATGCTTATTTAATCCTCTAACATCGGTAGAAAGGTCCTTGCTGTGCCATATATCTTTGCATTGACAAAGTAAATTGTATTAAAAAATAAACATATCATAAACAGATTTTAACAGGCCGATTACAAAGACAAATAAGGAAAATAAACAATTGGAATGAAAACATACGTTTCAAACAAATTAATTCGTCGAACCATCTTTCAACGTCTCATTACGAAACAAAAATATAATTTGTAAATTATTTCGGACTACCCAATTACAATAATTATTCAAAAATGTATGTATGTACGAATGGAAATATTTCTCTCCGCACGCAAAAATCGCCCCTGGACATTTTTTGCGCACGCAATGCACTCACAATTAAAAAAAGAAAAAACTCGCTACTGGCAGGTAAATCAGATTGTAAGCGATGCATGAAAAATGACTCCGGCATGTTTCTAATTAAAAAAAAGTAGTGACAATAGAGTTCTTAATTTAAATTCAAACGGTGAAAAAAGTTCGTACCCTTATTTTGTGTCACTGGCATGAAACAATAGCGCGCGAAATTTGACTACGTCTTTTGAAACAATTTGATTTAAAGCCGACAGTTGAAAGAGTTGAGTGCAGTGAAACGAATGGTGAAGCTTGTTAGATAAAGGACATTTTTTTTCTAGGCGTTAGAAAAAAATTTTACTTGGGAGAGTAGTTTTGATTTTAATCAGTTTTTAACGGGAAGTCGCTTTTTGCGAATTATGTTCCATTCATTTTTTTTGTAACAAAAATTACACCGTGACATTTTTATTATGCTTTAAAAATTTTATCATTATACAGCAGATCCTATGGGAGTTGGTCACATGGAATATTGGAAAAAATATCTTTTTGAGTTTACATATTTATTTAAGTACCTACCTATTTTTGAATTTTACATTATTTAAAAATAAAATCATTAAAGTTTTCGTATTTCGAGATGTATTTTCTTTAAAATTTCTTGAATATCACTGATTAAGAATGCCCTTAAAATATTATTTAGCTTTTCTGAAACATCCTGTTTTAGAGCGACAAAATTTTAAAGTAGGCAATAAGATGAAAGAAGAAGGCTGTTAGCCTTAATCTTAACCACACCAAACTTATTTAATTATTATATCGATACCTTGCGGCTCAAAGGGCGTAACCACCAAAACACGACTTTTCAGGAGAGCCAAAAAACTAAAATTAAAATTTTGTATTTGTCACAACTTGTTTGTTATTTATCCTATAAACATAATTCTTACACCAAAAGCCGTCAAATTTCGTTGTTCATAATATTCAAACACAACGTTTTAATAAATATTTATAGTTTAAAATTTAGCTGGTGAATACGCCTCAAAAATTAAACTTTTTAAATTAAAACTTTTTACGCCCCATAAAATAACTGCTGCGTTAGTAAGGCAGGGTGTATTCACTACTTTCAAAATTGAAATTGTAGTTTTTAACGTTTTTTTTATTTTATTTCATTTTTTGCGTTTAAATTACAATACTTACAACAATTTGTAGTAGAATAGGTCAATTTGGCATCCCTTAGTCCATCAAAGTAAACATGGGTAACTCTGGATTCGAATATTTAAATGAGCCGATTCATCAACAGGAGCAGATACCCGTACTGAATCCCGGTAATCGTTATCGGCTCCCGCGAGTTATTGAGTCCGCACCGATCTTGGTCCCGCCGGGAACCGGTGGCGCCTGTCGGGTCGCGAGCCACGAGCCGCGTTTCGGCTCCACCGCGTCTCGGGAGGAATCGGGAGTCGGGAGTCAATATTATTCTGTATTGAAACCGGTACCAGAAAGGGCGTCTGTATTCTGTAGATTCAATAGCGAAACTTAGCGGACCTCTGAGCTGGAGCCGATAAGGGAGTAGGAATCATTAAGATGAGTCGGTACTGGATGCGGAGTAAGATTCAGTGAGCCGAAACACTCCTCGGAGTCGAGATTACCCATGTATACATCAAAGTCTTGTATTCTATACTAAGATTTATAACTAGAGAAGAAATTACAAATTAGTTATTGACAAATGCTAGAAATATATTGTTTCTACGTTACTTAATCATTACATCAATATCAAAGCAAAAATATAATTGAAAACATAAATTTTTACCTCACTTGATACGCATATACGCCCTACAATTTTATTTGATAGTGTCGTTTACGCCCAACATTTTGATGATGCCAAATAAAGATTGCTTTTATGCCTATGAAATCTCCATTAAAAGCATTGAAATTCTGGGTCGTATTCACCATTGTTTTCATAATTTGAGAACTTTAAATATACAGTTCGATAGCGGAGCAAAAACTGAATAAGATGTCATTTAAAACTTATTTTGGCCAAAATGGTGGTTACGCCCTTTGAGCCTCAAGGTATCGAATTATAACATTACTTTCTAAACTACTTACCACTGTCTAGAATCAAACTGTTGATATAAACGGCGTAAAATCACACGGGTCTAATGTGAAAATGGGCGTACCCCAAGGTTCAATTCTAGGACCGTTCCTTTTCTTAGTTTATGTCAATGACTTGCCTTACATGGTTGAGAAAGAGGCTGACATGGTGCTGTTTGCTGATGACACCTCGCTAATATTTAAAATAGATCGACATAACAGTGATGCTAGCGCGGTGAACAGCACCTTATCTTTAATTTCTGATTGGTTTTCGGCCAATAACCTCATGTTAAATGCGAACAAGACCCAATGCATTCGATTCTCTCTTCCTAATGTGAATCAAGCCTGCGTTGACATACTAATTAATGGTCAGAAACTCTATCTGGTTGAAAGTACTACCTTTTTAGGAATCGCAATTGATTCGAAACTTTAATGGGGCGCTCTTATAACTAAACTTTCTAATAGGCTTAGCTCTGCGGCTTACGCTGTTAGGAGAATAAGACAATTGACAGATGTATCAACTGCTAGACAAGTGTACTTTAGTTACTTTCACAGTCTAATGTCTTACGGGATACTTCTATGGGGGAGTGCAGCCGACATTCAGACTATTTTTCTTTTACAAAAAAGAGCAATTCGTGCCATTTACGGTTTAGGATCGAGAGACTCACTGAGGGAATTATTCAAGGAAATAGATATACTTACTTTTGCATCACAATTCATATTTGAAAATATAATGTATGTAAGGAAAAATATTCCCATGTTCAATAAAGTAAGTGATTTTACAGATAGAAATTTACGTAATAAGAATGACTTAGTTAGCCCGTATTACAGGCTGAATACAGTCAGTAAGTCTTTTATGAGGAAGTGTATACTTTTTTATAATAAATTGTCAGAATCGGTCCTTGATATGCCAGACAGAAAATTCAAAGCTTATGTAAAGAAAGTACTATGTGAGAAGGCTTATTATAGGACCGATGACTATCTTAAAGACAAAAAGGTCTGGCTTGAGCTTGGCGCGGGTCCCTCTTAAAGGTTTGTATACTTAGACATGTCATAATTTAGGTACATTGGTACACACTAAATTTACAAATTGACATTATTTTAAATTTCGTAATTCTTATAATTCAATTTAATTATGACATAATAAACAATGTAATCTCTGTCCATCTATATAACTAATTTTAAGTTTTTAGTTTGTTAGTTGACGTCTTTGGAGAAAACGTGCAGTGCAGTTTGTTGCCGCTTCTTCTGCACTTGCGCCTAGGAAGCGGCGTAAACTTAGCTTTAAGTAACGATTTGACGTCAACATTTGTGCAAAACAAAACATAGTGACTATTATTAAGAGATATTATAAATATCCTATGATAATAAAGATATTTTGAATTTTGAATTTTTTTGAATTTTGAGAATCACTATTAAAATTTAAATAACATGACAATGCTGGGAACAATATCTAAATTAAAAATATATATGTAACGACTGGACTGAATCGTGGAAAATTTCATTACATATGTATTTTTAATTTACAAACTTATTTAAGTATGACGACCTCCGTGGCGTAATGGTTAACACGCTAGACCGCTGATCCGGAGGTGGTTCGATTCCCAGCCAGGGTAAGTTGGAAAATGGCCGTTTTCAAATTGTCCTGGGTCTTGGGTGGTTATTTATATGTATATATATTTATCATAAAATATAGTATCGTTGAGTTAGTATCTCATAACACAAGTTTTTAAACTTACTTTAGGGCTAGCTTAATCAGTGTGATTTGTCCTTACATATAAAAAGTTAATAAAAAGTACTTAGATTTTAGTTTTTGAGTGTTTAAATTTCAAAGTTTCAATATTCAAAGTTATACTTAGTTTAATTATAGTTTAATAAGATATTTATAATATTATTTAAAGTAAGATAAGGTAAAATTTATTTATTGCACTGAGTATAACAATAATTGAAAGTAAATTAGAAATAGAGTATATACTAAGACGCACTTAATATTCCTTTTGGTACCTAAATGTAGACAATTAAAAGAATTGAAATAAATAAACTTACATGAGGCAAATTATAAATATTTTACCATGGTTAGTAAATCATACGTGAGTACACGTAGTCTTCATTTAACTAGTCAGCCTTTTCCGACTACGCTGTGTTAAAATATTTATAATGTCATTTTTATTTTATAATGTAATGTGTATGAATAATCTTACTTATTAAACTAACTTCGAGTGACAAGTTGCTAACATAATTTTTTTATAATTCTATACTTAGGCTTTCCGACTTGCTAAGCATGGCCTTTCGTCTAATACCTATTGGCTGTCACTTCTCTATCTAAAGCCGTTTAATAAAGGATATTAGATGACAGTGTATCTATATAACAGCCTATAAAGTAGACGTAGGACTGAGTAATAGCACTAGTAATAGGCCATATGTTTGAACACCAATAGGCAGATGTTTGATGCACCTTAGATATAGAATAAAAATTGTTTAGAACTGACGCCCCCGAGTGATTGACAGAGCGATGTCAAGATGTTCGTATAACTTGTGTTATTTGCACTAAAACACCGCCAATTTACCTTCGAATTAATTCTACACTTCACTTTTACAATCAGTATTTATTTTAACATAATAACTCTACTATACTATATATAAAATAAAAAACTTGAATGTACCAGATGATCGTAAAAGATAATAAAGGGAATAAGTAAAAATGCGAATCATGTTATTAGGAGATGCGACTGGCAACCCATCACTATTTTGATTCATTTTTCCACATTCTCGTCCACATTCACGTTAAAAGTGGCCATTGGGTCTTATAGCCCAGGGTTTTGACTGCTTAGAACCGCAAGACCAAAATGACTCTATCTGCCTGATTAGAGGTAAAGACCTGATAGTGCATGTATGTATATAAATGCGTGACACAATTAAATACCAATAACGCACTTTCCGTAGAAATAATATCACGGAAATTAAATTTAGATTCTTGGAGTAAAGTTTAGTCATCATATCAGCCACTAAAGTCCACTGCTGGACATAGGCCTTCCCCAAGGATGTCCACAACCTGCCTGCATCCAGCACCTTCCTGCAACCTTGCTCAGAACTCTGGTCGTCTGACCACCTAGCAGTTGGGTGTCCTACGCTGCGCTTGCCTGAACGTGGTCGCCATTCGAGAACTCTTTGAGAAAGTTTATGTTGCCAGAGTAAAAAATTACTAGTATACTTACAGTATAATACTTTTTGCATTTTCGGTAGACATATTGTTTGATCAGCAATTTGCCCTGAATATAATATAAACATATTTTCAACTGTGTAACTTTCAACGATTTATCAACAGGAACAAAATTTAAACTAAACTTGCGAAGTCAAATTAAAACTTTTAACACAATATGTTCTTCTGTACTGTATATACTTTATACCTTATTATCCACGTCTAACGTTACCTTATGCTAATGGTAGGATAGATAGACTGTAGATTAGTTTTTATTGGCAAGGTGCTTGCACTATTTTATAAGCAGCTTTCTCCTTTTTATTTACAAAGAAGTACTTAGTTTTGCACATACTTATGTACTTAGCTATAGGTAAAAAAATACAAAGTTCGCAAAGTATAATTATATATAACGTGGAAGGGACATACCCGTAATAAATCGAACCACGGCCTATATACTGGCACTAGATAGATAGATAAGATGTTTATTTGTAGCTTTAGTGACACACATACACAAAATACACATTATAAGAACATAATAAAAAACACAAGAAAGACGGAAACATTTATATGTTATCAATATATTTGTACCTGTGTGCTACAGCAACCCAAAAAGTACACTACTATCACTAAAGTATTATAACATTAAAATAATAGTCAAAAAACAAAAAAAAAAACTTTCCCATGTCCCTTCCACATAGTATATTAATTACGATGGATGACTATCGTGGCGTAATGGTTAATACGAGTGTCCGCTAAACCAGAGGTTTTAGGTTCGATTTCCAGCAAGGGCAAGTTTAAGGCCGTACCTAAATTTTCCGGGGTCTAGTGCTGCCCACATTTTAAATAAATCATTTAAAATAAAACGGAGACATCATTTAAAATTTTGCTACTACCAAATGCGAAAAACGGCTACTTTTGGCAAATGTGCGTAGTAAAGCTAAACGTTCTCATTATAAACTGTAAACAGTAGTTCATAAAATACTTTGAAGGGTTATCTAGGACTTGGTAGTAGCAAAATTTTAAATGATGTCTCCGTTTTATTTGAAATGATTTATTTAAAATGGGGGCAGCACTGGACCCCGGAAAATTCAAGTATGCCCTTAAAAATGGCTCGGATCCGCTGATCGGCCAATTAGTATGGAAGGCTTATAATTATTTTGGATATTTCGATATATGTTCCTAAAGTTGTTCAGAATAATGGACTGAATTTTCTTTTAAAATAATTTCAGTATATTTTATTGGACCTTGTACATATTTATTGTTTTTATGAATAAAGCAAAAAAGTTCAAACTTATATTATGGGAAATTAATTCAGCTATATTGTGTATATAAATATATAATAAGATATAACTGGTAACGCGCTAAAAAGACAATAAAATAATTCTACTCCCGAGCAACTTAAAAAAAAAACAAATCCTTTTTTAAATTCAATGCATTTTTGAGACCGTAAATACTGGTCGTGTGAGAAAAGCAGGAATGACAAACAATTTTATTAACAAAAACACATTGTCTATGGTTTAATTTCGTTTGATTTGCATGCGTCGCCTGTTGGAATAATTTCTAAGGAAAAATGAATAAATTATATTGGGGACAATGTCTTCGAGAAGGGAAGAGGAAGCCGTAATTAAAATATGAGTGGTTTCTAGGGTTGTCACTCAAGTAATAAGATGAAATGTCAGAATATTAAATTTTTTTGATTCCTTAAATAAATTTAAAATATGAATTTTGTGATTACTTAGGGGCTATTGCACGCCTCATAAGCGAAGCGCATGAGGTAGTGCTCTACTCTCGCCTTACAAAAATCTAGTGATTTTTTTGACTAAATGTATCTCTATTTATTTTCTATCGCACTTGTACAATAATATTTACACATAAATGTCAAAGAAAAACACTAGTTTCAACACTTATGACATTTTTAAAAGACATTTTGCCTTTTAAATAAATAAAAACAATGTTTAATAAAATCATTTTGTAGACGTCCATGTGTCTGTATGTATGGAAACTGGCGTGGTCACGATAACTCCCGAAAAACTTATCTGATCAAGTCCATTTTTTTTTATACGCTTCAGTATTATCCAAAACTAAGTCCTTTCGAAGATCACGGTCTAATTAAATGTAGTTTAATCGTAATTATTATTATAAAAATACAGGTGACATATTAAAAATAATTTTGGATGTGAGGTTTGTTGAAAGAGTTAATACCTATGTATGATTAGTATGGATGTGTAACTGGCAAGTAAGAAAAGAAGTAAAAAGAAATTTGAATAAAGAATGTTGTGATTTTGTTTGTTTTATTAAATATGAAAGACGAATAAATGTAAAAGAAGCGATAAGTTAGTTAATATTTTATTTAATTTGCATTAACTAATTGAGAATGAAAAGAACAATCAGTGGTAACACTTGTCTTGACATTCGTGACATAGTCTTGTGCTTAGTTTTCTTGAGACTCCTCAAACTTAAACTTAACTGTGAATTTAAACCGATTCGGACCTACCGGTCCGAATCGGTTTAAATTCACAGGAAATCTGAGTTGTATAGAACTCTTTGGTAAGCTACTTGTTTGGTTCCGATCGGTTTAGTTGTTCAAGAGTTATAAGCGGGTCACATACACACCCACACACACATACGGATAGGGTGCATGACACTTGCTCGTGAGTGGTCAGGGAAGATTCCTGAGACCTTTAAACGTCGAGATCTGATGAAAACTCGACTTTTCAAAAACGGGGTGAAACTAATAACGTCCCGAATTTTGAAAATTTTCAATTTTCTTAGCGGGAAGTTAAAAATAAAAGTTAAAAATAATCTCCAGTCTTGCGTTAAAGCCGACACATACTTTTCTTCGTTTTAAGTTAGCAATAAAACAATCAAAATCAATTTAATTGTGAAAAATGAGATTATGAGGCGTGCACTTTTGGATTTTCCAAACTATTTTTTATATACTTTAAGAATAGTAATTAATACAAAAAAGATAAATTTTAAAATCAGGTGTTATGGTTGTTTAAACTGAAGATAGAATCTTATTTTGTTATTCGCACATGTTTATGAGAGTTTTCAATCTTGGCCCATGATAATTATTTTATGACTGTATGTAAACTAAATACATCCGTGGAATTTTACATAATAATTATTAGTAAAAAAAGGAAACGCTTGCAGACTAACCATTTTATACAATTTCTGCCAACCCTATCACCAAATCCACTTCACCAACATCTCACTTTACCCTTTCTAATGATAATTCAAACCTGTTCTAAATCTTATTTTTTGTTTTAACCAGGGGTCCCTGGCCCCATAATTGTGTCAACGTACCTCTATGCCATAGACAAAAGGAACTAGGGTCATACACCAGATGTTGGGACCGTGCAGCAACGATATTGTCTTAATAACGGCGAAATATGCAGATAAGTATTGAAATAAGTTTTTTTCCCTTGGTGGGAATCGCCGGCGCTGTATTGTAGCAACTCTTTTGTTTTTTTGCAACTGTTATTTCTGTTTTATTAGTTATGGTGAGAGCAGATGGTGTAGTTCTGTTAATAAAATAAATAACGCCGCGTAGTGTTGATGCGTTTTGTTGTTTCTCTGGGTTTGAATGATTTGGATTTATGGAAATATATATGTATGTATATCCATAGTGGAAAAAATACAGTTTTTACGATGCTGCATGTCACCTTTATGCTGACAGGCGTCCTGGTTTTGTTCGGCCATCTGGAATACAATTTGTAGTAATGTGTGCCCATCTTCCGGGGTCCATGCGACAGACGTGTCATGCCCACTCCTACTTCAGTTTAGCAGTTTTCACTCCTACATCGCTGTGTGGTGTTTCTTACGCGATCTACTCGCCTGACACCTAGAACGTTCTATCCAAAGGGCTTAGAATGTACCTTCTTATAGAGAGAATCTGACTCCTTCTTCTTAGGGAATCGGAATGGCTGATATTATCATATGAGTGTGGACCAATGTGTGGCCACACTTACTCCCCTGTCATTAGCCGAATTTAGGTCGTCTGTTAAAACATGGCCCACCTACTATTATGCCCCAGCTGCCCAACACCTTGTAAAATTGAATCTGACTTAAAACCCATCTTGTGACTTTTTCTTATTTATCGGCACTGAGACTTTGATAACGTCAAAAGTAAAAATATCCATTGTTTGCTGCTTAATACGACAATATTTAAATGACATTGTCTAATAAAATTGACTTCCGGTTACGTGACTTTTCTATTTAGTAGCGTCATACACGTTTTGACGTATCGCGTACAAAACTGCTACTTCGTTTTAAAACAGGTGACACTTCTGACACTATATCGCAGAATCTATAAACTTTGAATATCACTGGTTCCATCGCTCGCTGACAAACCTTCAATTTGGAAATTTGCGTATCCGTATTTTTTGTCTCATTTTACTTTGAATTATTATAATAATAGTTTATTAATTACAAGCTTTTACCCGCGGCTTCGCGCGCGTATCCCAAATCCTACGGGAACAGTAAATTTTTCCGCGATGACAGGTACCCTATGTCCTTTTCAGGACTTCTAACTATGAGTATGCGAAATTTAAAGATTAGTTCAGTAAATAAAGCGTGAAGAGGTAACAAACAAACATATATACAAACTCACTTTCGCATTTATAATATTAGTTAGGATTAGGATAGGATCAGGATTACAATTATTGTTAAGTTAAAGAATTACATTTACGACCAAATAATCTTTAAATGTCTCCTAATTCCTAAGCAAGAACTTAGAAGATAGAACGGATTAGCGAAATATAAACGAAATATGTATTTGGTTACAATAACTACTTAGACCAGACCTAAAAAGTAAGTACTTAGATCAGACCTACCATGTGTACTTAAAATTTTATTATAAAGTAGTAAGTACCTTATAATAAAATTATAAGCTTCATTAAAGGTGTCAATCGAACACCTTTTATAAAAGCAAGAAATACCTAAGTGCTTAGCCAAATGGACTTAGTATGGAAGAACAAATTTTTTTTTATCGATTTTTAATAAAAAAAATCATGGAACGTAGTTCAGTGTCGTGGACTGAACTTAGTCAAAAAATTTAGCCGTTGGTTAAAAAGTCACCCTGTATACATAATTGTATAACTAGTATTCAAAAGAAAACTTAAACAAAACATAAGAGACTATGTATAATACGAAGTTGCAGGCAAAACTTTGAGCAAAGCAATAAAGTCGACATTTCCCTGAAAGTACATAGAGTTTTACATAAGACGGCCGTACCGTTAACAAATCTAATAACGCACGATAACAAGCCTTGGGGGAGTGCGCCTGATTTTAAAAACTTCTTTATTGGGGAGAGCGATAGGTACAACTGCGAAGAAAATAACTAACCGTTTTTGTGAAGTCATCATGATTATCAGGTCTTTTTTGGTTCTACAGGAGCACGACCCTCTCTGTTCTACCAGAGCCATGTATTGGAGTGGAGAGGTCTTATGGTGTTTACAAGCTTTGTTTAGCTTCTATTTCCTAAGTCGCCTTTTACAAAATCCGCGGGAAGACTTAGAGTGGTCCTATTTTACTCTGCCGGGAACGCACACTGCATCGACGGCAGGGAATGAAGAAGATGTTTGCAATAAAAAAAAATATATATATCAGTGTATTTTCTTACTACCTGTACCTAGAACTGTCCCCGCTGATCTTAGTTCATTTTCTTTGCCCTCCGTTTGAAATCTCATATGCGTTGGGGGTCCAATACATTTCAAATATATATTTAGGGGTCGTAATTTTTCCATCCTGTTTCGTCGACGCTCCAACGAGCGAATTTGAATTTAAAAAGGATTTTTAAATTTTAGGGTGAATTAAGGAGCAATGTGCCTTGAGGAAAATTTCCTTGTAAATTCAATACTGACTATACCTACTGATAAAAGAATTTTTGAAAGTTTGATGGATCGGGTAATATTATGATGTTTGAGTATTAAAATTCACAGCAGGATTTCAGCTCTCATCATCATCATCATCCGAGCGTGTTCCCGGTTGCATCGTCAGCGGTTACGCTTCAGAGCCCGGGGTCCGCTACCTAACCTAGGCGATTTGACGAGGTTACTGGTTTTTTACACAGAGCGACTGCCGTCTGACCTCCGCAACCCAAAGGGTAGACCAGAACCAATCCTAGGATAGGTACAAACGCTAGATGGCGTTCGGGACCAACGGCTTTACGTGCCTTCCGAAGCACGGAATCATCTTTCTTTTTGGATAATCAGGCGATTCAGGCCTGAATATCCTAAACAGACTGGAAACAACTTTTGACAAAGTATGCTTCCCAGTGGGATTGAACCCATGACCGGATCACAAGGCAAACGCCTTGACCACTGGACCGCGGAGGCAGTCAGCAGGATTTCAGCTCTCTCGTATAAGAAACCTTCCTACAAATAAGATATGATAGGATAAATCTGCTTTATTGCACCAATGTGCTCCAGGGTTGCGGCTCTTAAGTGGAACTGGGTGGGACACCTGGCTCGAGGGAACGATGGAGAGTGGAGGAAGGCCGTCACCAAATGGTATCCCAGAAATGGGAAACGTAGTGTAAGACGTCCAGCTGCTACGTGGGTTGATGACATCAGGCAAGTTGCTGGGAGGAACTGGATTGCGATGGCGAATGACAGAGCAAGATGGCGCAGACAAAAGGAGGCTTATGCCCAGCAGTGGCTACCTGGAAGTTGTTGATGGTGATAATGATGACGAGCATAGCAATAGTTAAAGGTAAATCATAAGTACATTGGCATCTCGAAACGAAAAGGTTTCAAATACATATGTGTATCTAAGTTTAGACCAGGGATCATAAAATTTACGATGTGGTGTCTAACAAAACAATTAAATTATAGTAAAAGTAAGAAATCGCAAAATGGATAATTTTATGTACCTATAATAATATTAATTAATTAACAAAAGACAGACTAATTTTGAATTTTTCTTTAGATTCATTTGTCAGTGGCCAGTAAGTACATATTTTTTATTTTTTTATTTTTTATTAATTTATGGCTTGACGCTACTGCGTATTTAGCCAGGAACATGTTAATAAAACGTGGGAAATTCTTTTTTCCTAACAAGTTACAATCAAAGGCTTTAAGGGAGCTTCTGGCGACAAATCTATACGAGTACACTGGTTTTCATAGCCGATTGAGTGGCGGACGACGCCCGAAGACGCCCACACAGTCCGCGAAACAAATATCACTAGAGCCGTACTATGACTGTCCATTTTAACTATTTCCCATATTGTTCATAAGCATGAGCATTTATAATACCAAAAAACACCAATTTCATATTATAAGGTCCACTAAAATCAATTTGCAAAATAATTTAAAGAAAACCCCAACCTTGACTTCCCGCAAAAAACTCCAAGTAGATATTTATTGCTTCCAAAAATGTTGCGAACTGTTTTCTTGATAACTGTTTAATGTTTGATAAAATCACACGTTTAAAAAAAATACCTTTTTTTTAATACATAACGTCTAACCACCAGCCAAATTTTTGAAACAAGTTCAGTTCATGATGAACATAAAAAAAATGAATGAAAAACTAAAAAATTTCGTTTTCCCATACAAATCAGCGCTAAGCCAAACGGATTTTGTATGGAAGGACGAAAATTTTCTATCGTTATTTTAATAACTTTTTTATAGAAGTAGTTCAGCATTATGGACTGAACTTGCTCCAAAAATGTTGCCACTGAATAAAAAGTCATACTGTATAACGTCTAACAGAATATACTAAAACTATTTTACGGGTGAATTCAGTCCGTGATAGTGAACAACCTTACCCAAGGAACATAAGTCGAAATATGAAAAATAATTTTTGACTTTCCATACAAACTCGGATCAGCTTATCGTTCAACTTGTATGAGAGGCCAAATATTTTTTTTCATGTTTCAATGAGTGTATTTATTAATGTAGATAGTGTATCAGAATCAGTATTACTAAAGATAGGCATAAAAATATACTATACCTAATTACGGTCATCAGATCAGATGTTACATCAACTGACCCCAATATGACTGACCGACAAATGTCAGGTCATCTAAAATGGCAGATCCCAGCGTCCCTGACCCCTGTCCCTTAGTGCGACTATCGATTTTTTCAATACCATACCATGGGGAGATTAAATGGGGGTGCATGGGGGTGCATAACCCTCTAACTAGATGTATATAGCGCGTCCTTTTAACGAAATGCTAACAATGGATGCAAAAATCAAAGTAAATATTTGGGATTTGCAGATCGGTTCAGTAGTAGCTTACTAGAACGTATTGTTTTGGAAGTGATGGTAAAATTTTGCAAACGCCGGTAAAAAGGTAAGAGGTTCTTAAGTCACCGTGTGTATTTTTTTTTAAATTTAAATTAGAATGTAACTTAAAGTAAAGAAGTAGGTAACAATTTATTGCACAAAAACACATAAATAATATTCAAAAATATGTACTGTGCAATTTAGGTATACATTTTATTACGCTTCAGGTTTCGGGTTAGAATAGGACCACTCCATCTCTTCATGGATGCAAATCTTCACAACATGGAAGAAATTAAAAAAAAAATGGTAAAAATAAATATATAAAGTAATATTATATTATACAAAGACAATCACACTGACTGACTAGGCCCCAAAGTAAATTTAAACTTACATTATGAGATACTGACTCAACGATACAGTATTTTATGCAAATGCATATATATTACATATATATTTTATTAAGTTTCTTAAACTTGTGTTATGTATGGGATTCTAACTCAACGGTACTATTCTATGATAAATACATATAAATAAACACCCAAGACCCAGGACAGTTTGAAAAAGACCATTTCCATCTTGCCCTGGATGGGATCGAACCCAGTACCTCTGGAATGGTGGACTAGCGTGTTAACCATTATGCCACGGAGGTCGTCTTGGACCATTGATTAAGAATAGGTACCTATAAACTGTCACAATATTTAAGGGGATTTTTTTCATTTCCATTTCCGATAAGGCCTGTACGCACCCCTGATTTATCAAGTCTGCATGGGACACTCAACTCAAAGTTGGCAAAGAATTATTGTTTGAGATTGTTTTTAATGGCTTTACTTTCTTGATGTTCAGTTTTTTATCGATAATTTTTTTTGGATTTGTTAAGGGAAGCCTCGAAGGTGGCATTCATAATTTTAATGGAAAATTAAATAAGTTTTATTTTTCTAAAAAGAGATTTTTGCTCAATTTCTAGAGTCATACATTTCGGCCCTAAAATCAGATCGGTTATGTATGTGGTCTGGTACCATATTATTTTATCACCGAATTCACATTCGATCGACGTATCTACGTAGGGTTGCCATCTTCAAAATTATAAAAGCCGGTCTCGGCGCTGGATAAAGCCGGAATGGATATAATGGCGGAGCAAGATCAAAGTTTTACGAGTACAAAGATCTGGCGATGCCTAAAAAAAGTTCATCCGCTTTGCCAAAAAGCCTAACAAAATCCGGACAGGCCGGACATTCCTTTTAAAACTATATCTCGTTTTGTTGAACGAGCGGGCGAAGTTCTCCGAGTCTACTTGAACAACCCGGTGTTTGTATGTATGTATGTTTGTTCGACTATAACTCGAGTAATTAAGTTCGGAGCTCTATTAAATTTGGCAGGCGTGTAGACGTAGTTAATAGAATTTTTAAGTTCGAACATGACCTATAACGGTCAAGGGGTTGCCGAGTTATGAGGTTCGCGAGTTCACAGTTCGGGCGAACTACTAGTTATAAGTGTATTCTGAATCCTCTGACTGATCTGGCTAATATATGGCTCTGGGAGTACAGAGAGAGTCATACTCCTTCAGTAGATACTAAAAAAGACCTGATGATGACTATAGTTATAAATCTTTATATTTATTTAGTTGAATCGCGTGCTTAAGAATTAAAAAAGGCAGTAGTTTCATTAGTACATTACTTATATAAAATACGCTAACGATGAAAAATAAAAACCATCGCATTTCGGACCCCTCGATACTCATTGTTAGGAGAAAAATCGTTAAGTATTATTTGCATTTATTATTGAAGCTTTGAGGAAAAGAAAATAATTAAAGAAAAAGAGCGGTCGCGTGCCTGTTCTCGCCGATTTTCGTATTTATCAAACAGTACAGTCTGCAAAGAAATGAGGATATTTTTTATGTACTATATAAACTATCCGTACGGGTAAAAACAGTTCGGATGCTACCTTGGAACAGACATTAATATCCACATACATACATAGATTGCTAAAATCATTACCTTTTCTTGTGGCTTTGTCGTTGTTGGGTAAAAAAGAAAAAAAACACAAGCCGTGAAAATTTTAATGCTTATGAGTGATAGTGAATTTTAACCATATTCAGTGTAGGAGTTTTATGTGAAAGGTTCAGCTCACTCTGTTCGTTCTATTGCGGATAAAGTGAAAGGTATTTTATGAAAAGTGGAGTAAGGTCCGCATATAAGTAGTTTTGACATAGCTGAAATACAGATTAAAAAACAGTTTTAATTCACACATAGCATCAAAATCATATAAAATACAATCCTATGCAATGGATTATGAAAAGTCAATTGAAATAATTTTTAATGGATTTTTTGTAAATTTATTTTCCGACGCTACCGAATTTAAGTTGAAAATTATTTGACTAAACACCCGGAAGGGAGCCCCAAAAAAGAGCATTTTCTTTCGCAATCTGCCATTGCAATTATGGAAATAAATCCCGGGCCTTGTGATCAAAAACACATAGAATATTTGTGTAGGCACATTCACGATTACTTTTTAAAAATTGGATAGATATAGGTATGCTGTGTGGTTTTCGGCGTAGAATATGACTACTCCATCTGTTCCTGTGGATGTCGTAAGAAGAGACTAAAGGACTAAGCACATGGGGGGTTGAGATCAGGGGGTAGCATGTAAAAAAATATTTCGCACAAATCCATTCCCGAAGAGGGTTGACGGCAGGCAAGACCTAGAGTCCACTTTTAGCGTAATGATCAATTATTTTATTCAAAGGTTAGATTAATCATTGGTTTCCACGCGTACGGAAATCAATGAATAAAATAAATATATAGGGACAAATCACACTGATTAAGCCAGCCCCAAAATAAGTTTTAAACTTGTGTTATAGTATACTAACTCAATGATACTATATTTTATGATAAATACATATATAGATAAACCCAGGACAATGATTGATCTAAGAGTCAAATATAGATTTTCTAATTATTTTAGGCTCTATCTATATGTGAAATCAAAAACAAGAAAAAATAAACAAAATTTTTTATTTACACCACGATATTTTCATGCTAGTGAGTAACCATAGCTGCGGTGAATCTAAATCATAAACAGTAGGTATCCAACCCACGCAAAAAATATACGCTTGAACAATTTCAATTTTCCCAATATCTTATTTAGGGGAGCGACTTATTTTTACTAAGTATGTACCCTTACCAAACTTCAAAGGGAGGGAGGCCCTTCGCTTCCACCTATCTGCATTTTTATTTAAGTTTCATCAAAAATTTCCACCCCTAAATTCAATTTTTGCCTAGAAAATTAATTAGCGAACACGTTTCGTCGTGTCGACAACCCTCAGTTTGTGGGGATTACAAGTAAATATGTAATTTTCAGAATTCACATTTCTTATTTATATTTATTGACGACCTCCGTGGCGTAATAGTTAACACGCTAGACCACTAATCCGGAGGTTCTGGGTTCGATGGTCCATTTTCCAACTTGCCCTGCCCCAGCCAGGGCAAGTTGAAAAATGGCCTTTTTCCAATTGTTCTGGGTCTTGGGCGTACTTATATCTTTATATGTATTTATCTTAAAAAATAGTATCGTTGAGTTAGTATCCCATAACACAAGTTTATAACTTACTTTGGTGCTAGTTCAATCAGTGTGATTTGTCCCTATATATTTATTTATTTATGTAATTAATATAAAACTTAGAATGTACCAGCTGCTTGTCTTCCCGCAGATAGTGCAAGCCGAACGAGGAAATAGGTGAAATGCGAATCAAATCAATAGGCGATGCAGCTATAATCTATCATTACTCAACCCTATTTTGATTAATTTTTCGATCTTTCCGTCACGCTAAAAGTAGCCTATAAGTCTTGCAGCCCTGGGCTCTGTCTGCTTAGAGCCGCAAGACCCAACACGTTCAGTCTGCCCCATTAGGGATAAAGACGTGATAATTTATTTGTTTCTGTATTTATACATCCTGACTTTTTAACCACCAGCCAAATTTTTGGAGCAAGATCAGTCATACCGAACTACTTTCCATAAAAACAATAACGGTAAAATTAAAAAAAAAATCGTCTTCCCATACAAATCAGCTCTCAGTCAAACGGAATTTGTATGGGAGAACAAAAAATTTTTGATGATTTTTAATAACTTTTTTATAGAAAGTAGCTCAGTATCATGGACTGAACTTGCTCCCAAAATTTGGCTGGTGTTTAAAAAGTCACCTTGTATAAATTTAAGTACTTCAGTAACAACACGCAGTCATAGACGCAATCTTACCATAGAAGACACTGGAATATCTTTTTTAAACTAAGTAGGCATCTAGCTTTGTTTAGCTTGTGTTTCCTAAGTCGCCTTCTACGACACCTACGGGAAGACTTGGAGTGGTCCTATTCTACTCTGCCGGGAACTACACGGCTTTACCGGGAACCATATGGCTTAAGTTACGTTATTAAGTAAATTAGTAGCGTAATGGTTAACACGCCAGTCCGCCACTCCGTAGGTTCTGGTTCGGGGATCGAAAGGTCAGGGCAAATTCGAAAATGGCATTTTTCAAATTTGGTCTTGAGTGTTTATCTTTATATGTAGGTATTTATTTATAATAAAATATAGTTTATTTTAAAGGGTCTTAAGGCATTCAAGATGCAGTACTCGAATGAAATAATACATACATACATACATACTATCACGCCTGTTTTCCACAGGGGTAGGCAGAACTGTATGGACCTCCACTTGCTACGATCCATCACGCCCTTCCCCACATTGTTTCCCACAAGGGTAGGCAGAACTATGGACCTCCACTTGCTACGATCAAAACAGACCTCTTCCGCTTTATCTACACTCAACAACCTCTTCATACATACCCTTCGGTTACGGGTACTTCTTACCTCTCCTTTTTTTAGAACGTCTGCAATCTGATCTGCTTTATAAATATTTTTTGTTAATCTCTTTTCATCCATCCTTTCTACATGCCTAAACCATCTTAACATCCTTTTCTCTATTTTTGTCACTACGTCCTCTTTCACTCCACACCGATCCATTATGTCATAATTTCTTATTCAATCTTTTAAAGTTACACCACACATACTCCTCAGCGCTCGCATTTCAACTGCATTTATTCCACTTTCATGCTTCCTCTGCCATACCCAACTTTCACTACCGTACATTAAAGTAAGTATTAGTACTCCTTTATAAACGGCAAGACGTGCCTTATCTGATACCTTCCTGCTGGTCATAAAGGAATGCAACGCTCCATTCACTTGGTTACCCGCACTCACTCTTCGTTCCATATCACCCTTGTGCTTGCCATCTTTTGTAAACATACATCCCAAGTATACAAACTCTTTCACTTGCTCCACTCTCACCCCATTTATTAAAGTATTGCATTCTATTGAACTATCATCCCTTTCAAAAACCATAACTTTAGTCTTACTGACATTCATTTTCATACTCTTTTTCTCTAATGCATCATTCATACCAGCTATCATCTTCTGTAATTCCTCCTCTGAGTCCGCAAGTAACACTTGGTGATCGGCATAGAGAAGGCATTTGATAAAAAGCTCATCCATATTAACACCACATTCATCTTCTTTTAAATCTGTCAAACAATTAAATAATAAAATAACAAATGGTGAAAAAATACAACATGAGCTGAGCAGGTATAGTTGCGTTAGTAAGTATCTCATAAATAACACAAGTTAAAACGAACTTTGGGGCTAGCTCACATTGTGATTTATCAAAAAAAAGAGAAAGAAACAATAATATTAACTTTGCTTAACTAACCTTTTCTATTAATTAGTTTTAATCTACAATCGCACTTTAACTAATATTTCATTAGCACCTATAAATAAACATAACTAATGCCAGCTCCGCTCAGATAGGTATATTGCATACAGCACAACGAATGGCATACAATTATATGTAATTGGCCTATTCGTCTTTAGCAAGGGTTTTTGTTCCTAACAAAGTTGACTGATATATTGTTCAGATACTATCTTGATTGTAATTATAAAGTACTTGGTAGTGTTAGGTAGCCTACCCTACGGGTTTACGCGTCGACCTTTAAGTAAAATATGTGATAGTATGAACAGATAGGAAAATTATAAAAATGTTCGATCGGCAGTATTAAGAACCTGTCGTCTCAATCTTTGAGGGGATGAGGTACGGGGGATCCGCAAAGAACCCCGCATGCTTTTACATATTTCGTTTGACTGTGAAGCGGGAGGCTGGGAATGAACGCGGAATGTAGATTTTATCGGTTTTTATTAGTTATTTTAATAACTAACTCTTTGTATCGAAAATGAAGAAGGGAAGATTTTTGAGTAAAAATATTTTTTTCTCAATTTATATAAATTTGTATCCGAACAAACCTACAAAAAATGTTTTAACGCTTAGAATTACTTTAGATCAAAGTTCTAGTGAACAGAAATACATGATGTTTCTGCAGTTCTGTTTGTATTCCGCCTTAATGAAAATTTACTTTGATGCTAGATACGAGAAATAGCAATGTATAACAGTGTATGGTGGTTCCCACTTAGATGGGCGACTACAAGTGGCATAAAAAAATCTCGAGATACTTCGTGCTTCGGAAAGCACGTAATCGTTGGTCCAGGATATCAGCATTATATAGCAGTCGCCAAGTTAGGTGTCAGATACCAATCTATATCTGACATCAGTGTTAGACACTTAAACCCACAAAAAAGTTTTAATACGATGTGGATTGGCTAAAAAATGTACACAAATACGAGTAATAACAAAATATGGAATAACAAACCATTACGTAAATTCCAGTTTCTTTTGAGGGTTTCTAAATCATATTTCTCATAATTAACTATGCAAAATTTAAAAAAAAAAACTACTCACACGTTTTTCATAATTGAAGAAAGGATCAAATAAAAAGGTTAATCCTAAAAACTTCTGTATCACAAACATTAATTCAAAATACATCTACCGTAAGTGAGTTAAGTGGCTCCAAACAAAAAAACCTGTCTAAAGATAAAAAAAATGTCCCACAATTAAAATTCGGTTCACACATGGGATCAAGTATAATGCAAAAACAACTTGCACAAAAACTGTTGACAGAAAAAGGTCCGATAGACACAAAATAAGACCATTAAATATAGGGTTAAGATTCAAAATGGCTTAAAAATATTTTTTTCTTCCGTGGGGTAGTTAACAGTTGAAAGGTGTTAGTGCGTTCAACATTGCACCAATATCGGCACGGGTCTTTTTGTACGGGTCCAATTGTTTGATAGATATCGATTGATTTTTTCGGGGACAATAGGCACGAGCCAAAGTTATTGGGTGTCAACACAAAGGTAGGGTGTTAAGGTACTTTTATTTTTATTGGTATATAATTATTGTATGTGTAAAGAGATTACATTATTGTAATGTTTATATTGATTGATTTATTTATGTTAATAAATAGATTTTAGATCTTTGTCATTTATGCGGGAACGGAGTTTATTAGAAGGAACAACAAAACCAGAATATAAACTAAAATTATTTATCATAAACATTTTGAACTTAAAAAATATTTAACGATAATAATTAAATTAATCAAAACACAGTTTATCGAGAATACGCTAATATTTCTGTAATAAACTCAAAAAAAAGGTTCAGAATCATTTGTATTAACATAAAATCACTAAAACCTCTATCATAAATATTTAGAGCATAATTCTACCCACCTTATATTTATATTTTTGTCAAAGCGATTGGTTTTTATTGTTTATAAAAGCACGCTCGCTCATCATACTACCTATTTAAATATTGTTTTCTCAGTAAGTGAAATATTTCATGTAATTCTTATGAAAAATAAAGTTATTCTAACCCTAATGAACTTAAACTCTCGCTAAAGATTCTATGTTAAATAAAACATTTTTATTTCTCAACTTGCGGATATTTTACGTCGCCTAAGATTTAATTTAGCAAATATTATCTCTTTAAACCCACCGTGGCTCATTTCACCCCGGGGAGGTATAATTCACTCAAGTTTTTACGACTTTCTCAGTTATTCCTCAAAGCTAAACGGCTGTGACATTCTTTTTTATTAAGGCATATAATATAGGCACTTGGCTTATTATTTTGTTTTCATTAATGATATTTTTATAAGCTTTTATTTAGTTTAACCTCTCCCGTTGTCTGTGTCCGTAATCAAATCTTGCAAGCTTTATTAGACCCACTTCCCATTATTTGATTTAGCTGAAACTTGACATACTTATACTGTTATTTTTAATAACATTACAATGCTCGGAAATATATTTTTTCATCACATATTTTCAATTTGGATACTTACGTAAGTTTGGTTGACAATGCAATATTATGATAATAAAGATCTGATCTCTTGATAAACCCGTAGGTGGTCATGACATATCTGTGATAACACATCATAAACCCACCGAGGTTGGGCTTGATTAATCCGTCTTGAGGAGCTTTTTAAACTTTTACTTCATCGTTTTAGGTAAAGCTTGTTCTTTAAAATATATTTACTCTTACTTACCTACCAATATAATAAGTCATGCATGATATAATAAGTCATATATGAACACATCAATTGTTTTACTATTATTCCTTATTTCCGGACAGCGAAGTTGTTAAATCATTTTTGTAAGAGATAGGTTTCTATAATAATTTATCGAGTAAAAACGATTACATTTTGTTTTAAAAAGTTACAAAATTATTTATCTTACTAAAACTTAACTTATATCTTTAGATATAAGTTTAAGTTAAGAAAAACTAAATAAAAAAAATAAACTGATTTAAAAAATCTAAACGTTTTGTTCATGTGGCATGGTGCCAAGAACTTTTGCTGCAAGAGTTAGCCCGCAGTACACATTGGGCCAAGGTCTGGCCAGCTTGTTGGCCCAAGATAACGAATTCCAATTGTCGCTGTTTACACATTGGTGTACCAATCATTCTGCATTGGCTCTATAATAAATATTGATGTGGAATCTGTTGCATCCACGGCAAATTATTTATACAGTGCATTTAGTATTATATTAAAGTGCACCAAAACTGCACTTTGTTATTGTTTTTATGCTTTTTATGCTTTGAAGTCCTCCGTGGTGTAATGGTCAACACGCTAGTCCGCCAATCCGGAGGTTCTGGGTTCGATCCCCAGCCAGGGCAAGTTGGAAAATGGCCTTTTTCAAATTGTCCTGGGTCTTGGGTGTTTATCTATATATGTATTTATTATAAAATATAGTATCATCGAGTTAGTATCCCATACCACAAGTTTAAAAACTTACTTTGGGGCTAGCTCAATCAGTGTGATTTGTCCTTATATATTTATTTATTTATTTATTATTGGTTCATTTCGGTACATTTCTATAAATTGTAAGCCGACGTGTGAACACCGGGAGCGCGCCAAGATCCTTTGATATGTACATGAAAAACCGACAACATTCGGTTGGCCAGCTAATGCTATCGCCAAATACCAACTCCATGTAAATGTATGTATATTTATGTAGATATTTATATTGTTGAAGTATAGTAAGTATTCATAAAGTAGTTTATGTAGAAATTAAATATATATCTATAATGGTTATCAATATATCTTTTGTACCCATTTTAAGTTTCCTAACAACCCAAAGGTTGGCTGTCAGATAATGCTTTTAGCATTAAGTCCGCCAATTGTGCTATACAAATTGTATTTTGTACAATAAAGTTTGAATAAATAAATAAATAAACTCTCTACACGTTGGCCCATCACTCTGGCTCACTACCTTGGCCCAATGTGTACTGCGGCCTAAGCTATCTTTACATTTACAGTACTGTACTCGTCGAAACAATTAGCTTCCCAAGAAATCTAACCCAATTACGAACCAGTTCCTTACGTCCCTTGAACCTAAACGGGTTAACTCAGGAAACGCATAAAAAGAGCCATGGAAGTCGTGGAACCAGTTGATGCCGCTATGCGAACCAGTCGGAGGGTTAAGAATAAGGTACGGTACTTGTTCTTACTGATTTTGCACATGCCAACCTTCGGAGATGGGACTTAAGTAATTTAATAGCAAACTGGAAGTTATATTATGTTTTATATGTTCATATTGTATCATTTACATGCGAAGGTTAAACAGTTTTAAGTGTAACTTTTTAGAAAAAATATAAAAACTATATTTCTACTGAAATTTTATCTCAAAAACATATAGTGATAGACTTAAATTGGATTTCAATCTAAAATATATAAGTAACGTCCAAGAACATATGTATACTGAACTATTTTATGGGTGAATTTTGGCCCGATGAACTACTTTCTCCAAGGAACATGTAATTTTTGACTTTCCATACAAACTTGTATGATCAGTCAACTTAAATAGGATGCCAAAAATATTTTTTCCTATTTCGATATACCTTCCTTGGTGGAAGTTCTTCAGTATCATGAACTAAATTCAGCCTTAAAACGGTTTCAGTATATTTTTAACCGACTTCAAAAAAGAGGTTATCAATTCGACTGTATGTTTTTTTTTATGTATATTTGTTACGCGATAACTTCGCCAATTGTGAACCGATTTTGATAATTCTTTTTTTATTTGAAAGCCTTTACTACCAAATTGGTCTTATTTTAATTTGTTGAAGATATGATGACAAACTTTGGAGATATAGAAGAAACTACTAAAAAAAAATTTTTTTAAAGGTTTTTTATGAGTTAAGTATTTTTTTGTTCAAAAATATAATTATGTAAGACGTTAATGCACAAGAAAAGCGCAAGGTATATTTAAAAACAAGAATGAAAACGAAACTTTTTGTTAGCTTTTACACCCTTTAACTACAGAGTAAAATATAGAAATCAAATAACAAACTGTGCTTTCAAAATCGACAACTGACGACTGTTCATATATACAAATTATATAATATAACAATACAAAATCAAACAAGACCCCATAATCGATGGTATGTACCGATAGCAAATAAAATGTGGGGTGATCTGTGAGGGTGGACCGTACCCCAACTTTTTTTCCATCACTTTTTCTGGGGTTCTAATCACAATGAAGGTTTAATATATCTTTATGTGTTTATTTATGATCCGGAGGGAGAGGGTCCTACCCTCAGATTTTTGCCATGGGTGGGTTTTTTTTTACTTATATATTTAGGTACTTGTTTGTAATATGATGGAGTACGTACTTATGGGTAAGAAAATTTATCAAATAACTGCCTGGAGTTTGTTTTTTATTTCTCTTGAGGTGATTGTAAAAAAAAATTGTTAAAAGTTATTTGTTTGTTTGTTTATAAAGCTTTATTGTACACAAAAAAAATCAGATACAAAAATAGAAAAGTAAACATACAACGGCTGACTTATCCCGTATAGGGATCTCTTCCAGTCAACCGGCCAGTAATTGAGAGGAATGTTTACTTAATATGCGTTTTGGGTAGAAGTGATTGATACCAAAATAGAGTATTAAAAAAGGTAAACAATATACATATAAAAATATAAACTTACACATATACAAGCTAAAATAAACTTACATATAAGTATACATAAACCTACATATAATATAAACTTAGAACATGAAAAAGAAATTAAATAGCTCAGAGAAACTCACGAATCCTGAAAGGAATTTAACATTTTGTTTTTAAAGGAACCTAAGGAGGTTTTTTAAAATAGTTTTATAAAGTTTTTTTTCGTACAAGCTTTGATTTGAAGACCTAAATATGTAATAAGACAAAAGTAATGAGCCCAAACTTGATGGGGTTGCATCGGTTTATTACAGGGTTTCTATAACCACCTTCCAGCTCCATCATCAGATCAGCTTCTTGTTATAATATTCGATTGTCATCTGATTAATTTTACATTAGCATACAAAATTGCATCTCAGTCGGACACCGGGAAGCGTGGCTCGAATTTATTTCGTTCAAATCATACATGATTTGAACCAAACAAATAAATAAACAGCAACAAACAGGGCAAGCTTAATAAAAGCTTAAAGATATTTTAAAATAATGCAATTAAGTTTAGTCAATGGAATCATAATGTCTATTTTAAATCAGCTGTCCAGCAGTGGACTTCTTGCAGCTGATATGACAATGATGAAGCAGTTCCTTACTAAACTTTTAAATAGTTTTTTTAAATGTATACCTATATATATTTAATTTAATTCATTGATATTTAATATATTTTTTAAAATAATATATTTAGTTTTTAAGCTCTAGTTTTTAGTTATTTTTAATTATTCTTCTTATTTTAAAACCCTTATTTATTCATAATTCTTTGTGATTCCGCAAAAGCAAATAAAACTTTTTCAGTGTTAAAAATGTCGACATTTTCGGGCGTGTATAATTTTTTTATTTACCTTTTAAGTATATAAATGTACACGTGTACTATGTCAGTTCATTCTATAAATATAAAACAGGATTTTTTACTATGTATTGTATATTGCTATAGCTATAATTCAGTCCATGACATTTAATTTAACTTAAATCCGCTAGTTTCCAACAAGTCAAATCTGATACTTTTTTCTTAACATCAAAACAAACGTTTTCTCTCCCACACTGGTGTTAAAAATTTTTACACACATTAGTAAACATTTTCATGTAAGTATTAAATATAATAACCCATATTTTTATCTAGTTATAATTTAGATTAAAGAATTATTAGTTGTTATGTTACTTAAGTTCTGAATTATATTATTACATTGTAATGTACAGGTGTTGACATAAATGCTTGTATATTTCATATTGTTACTAATTAAATTCAAAAGATGTTAGTTTTAAGTTATAGCTATATTCCGACACAACAACAGCATTTTATTTTTATGTTGTTAGAAAATGTTTTCAAACACTTTTAACAGCAGTGTGGGGAGCACCATATGATATTTGTATGAAATATCGGACTATAATGTCATAGTTTCTTAGAGTTAAAGTTTTCTGCATTATTAATCTAAAATCTAGTTCAAAGTGGATGTGATCAATGACAAGTGACATTATTTTGCGACGTTTTATTCTCTTAACAGTACTAAATAATTTAGTTTTGATCAAGGAAGCTTCCGAATTCTCTAAACATCTTATTTGAATTATAAACTAGCTTTTGCCCGCGGCTTCGCTCGCGTATCCCACGGGAACATTACATTTTTCCGGGATGAAAGGTACCCTATGTCCTTCTCAGTACTCCTAACTATGTGTATGCGAATTTTCAAGAAGATTGGTTCAGTAGATAAAGCGTAAAGAGGTAACAAACAAACAAATATACAAGCTCACTTTCGCATTTATAATATTAGTTAGAATTAGGATTAGGAAGTTAGGATAGGATAGGATTAGGATTACAAAATGGCAATCTCCAATTGCAGTAAGTAATATTACTCTTGATTCTGTGATAAATAAAAAAGTCAGTAAATTAATTTTCAGTAAAAAAGTTGCGAAATTTTATTGCGTATTCGAGTATCTTTCTTTAGTAGATATATTCTTTTATCAAACGCATAAACTGTGTCTAATCAATTAACGTGCTTTATTCGCGGCTATTTTCCTGACCAAGAAATTACGACTTCCTCTTACGATTACCATGAAAATAACACACAAATAGGTACACAGTGAATCATGTTTTTTTATTAGAACTTCATACAAAGTAACGCCTTAAGACCTTACCGCTTGGTTGGCCGACCAATGCTAAGCTGACGCCGCCTACTCTTGGAAACTGAATAATTAAATTGTTGTTTAACGAACAGTTATATGCTAATGGCAAATAAAAAGTTGTAAGTTATATTAGCTTTTTATTAGTATGAGAGGCTTAGACAGGTCTATTGTGCGGTATTATTGACTATTGATAAGTGGTTTCTTTTTAGGGTTCCGTACCCGAAGGGTGCAAACGGGACCCTATTACTAAGACTCCGCTGTCTGTCCGTCTGTCCGTCTGTCACAGGGCTCTATCTCTTGAACCGTAATAGCTAGACATTTAAAAAATACACCGATTATGTACTACTGTGGCTGCTATAAAAACAAATACAAAAAATTAAAAAAAGTTGAAAATCAAAGGGGGTCGTCATACAAAAAATGTGTATTTTCAGCGTTTTTAACTAGATCTTTATAATGGCATTAACTAGATACTTGAAATTTTCACAGATTATGTATAACTGTGGCCGCTATAACAACAAATACTAAAAATAAAAAAAGTTAAGAATTAAAGGGGGTCGTCATACAAGAAACGTGTTTCTTCAGCGTTTTAAAACATTGTACGGTGGTACGCAACCCTTCATGTACAAGTCCGACTCGCACTTGCCTGTTTATTTTTTAAAGATTCAATCAGTAATTGATGTAATTTAATATGTAAATGATCAGGTAACGGTAAATATCTCTAGCAATAATTGTTCTCCAAAGTAGCGTTGACCGCGAAAACAACGTTAGGTATACTTATACAAAACAACGTTAGGCATACTTATACAAAACAACGTTAGGCATACTTATACAAAACAACGTTAGGCATACTTATACAAAACAACGTTAGGCATACTTATACAAAACAACGTTAGGCATACTTATACAGGACTAAGTTCCTAAACAAGTAATTATCTAAAAAATATTTTTCAAAAAACCTTTGATATAAAACAATGAACTAAAATGTGCTACTCAAAACGAATCAATTGAGCCCAAACTCGGTGGGGTTATTTCATGTTTTATCACAAAGATGCCGTGGCCACCTTCCAGCTTCATCACGAGATCAGTTTATTGGTACCATTATATTGCATTGTCATCCAACTTACATAAGTATGAGAAGTTTCAGCTCAATCGAGAATGGAAAAGTCAAATTCAGCTTGCAAGATTTGATTACGGACACAGACAACGGGACAGGTAAAACTAAATAAAAGCTTGTCTATAATAATAAAACCAATCGGTGTAGCTAAACTTCGTCTGTTAATAACTCCGAAAGCTGTCCCGTATATTTGATCTATTACTTTAGTCAAAAATCATCAGTGTGGTTCCGGTTTAAGAATAGGACCACTCCAACTCTTCCTGTGGATGTCATAAGAGGCGACTAAAGGACTAAGCACAAACGTCTCGTGCGACAATTGCATTCTCAAGGAGGATTAACGTAGGGCAACGGCCGGTTGTGTAAAACTTTTCGCACAAATACATTCCCAAAGAGGGTTGACGTCAGGCAGGCGGCCGGTTGTTTAACTATAGCCAAATCATTAAAAGTGTTCCGGCTATTTCTTCCCCATTTTACAAGGTCTTTGGCATCCTTGGGTGACCAATCACATGCATATTATATTTGGAGAAGAAAAAGCGGGAAAGCGCACCCCGGGCTCCGAAGCAGCACAGCTGAGGATGCAACCGGGAACGAAGAAGAAGACTAGTCAAAAAATAATCTAAATATTTTGTTTCACCTACTCTATTTTTTATTAGATCTTGTCAGAAAAAATATACGATTTCAATAATTTATTACATATATTAAAATTTCGGGAGTGGAAATACTTATAAGTAAGTAAATATTACCTAAAAGTGTGTTTCGCGCTTGATCAAATATCAACTACCTATCTTATCATCAAATTTATTACATTAGTAAGTGCCTATATCATTTGATTTTTGAATTTGCTAACTCTCGATCAAGTCGTTATTCATAAAAAAAAACGACGGGTTGCACTCCGGGAGTGCCGGCAGAAGTGAAAACTTGAATGCATGAATTGCTTTAATTATCAGTATAAAAGTACTATCATTTATGTGGTAGAATGCAATATTTATTTATTGCGCTATCGTACACAAACATGACAATTTATATTACATTAAAAAGTTTATCTCTCAGCTAAACGAAACAGCAGCAGCAGGCATACATTTTCGCCGCGCCGTAGAAAGAAAAGGGAGATACTTCCTCTCCTACGCCGCGCCGGCTGTCTACTCTCCATCCGTCTTACGAATTTTCGATCAGGACACGTGTCCTGACGCGAGTTTAAAATTTTTTACCCAATACAAAAAAAGTGCACAACGGCGCTAAAGAAGTTTTCACTTCAAAAAAAATAATCGCTGCATTATTTTGCGTGGCATACCACAGACGCACACATTATTCATAAACAGACAACATTGACATTTCATCAAACGTAAAGCACCATTAATTTTTCATTAGGAGTTAGAAATAGATCTGACCTAAAACAACAAAAAAAACAACAAACGACACAAAACGCAATCACAAAAAAAAAGTAACATTCAAAATCCGAACTCTGAAATGATAAAGTATGCAAAGAATCTGTGCATTTCCATCATACAAAAATCGACAGCGCGGGTGAAGCTAAGATGGCGGCCACTCTTTATCACCCTATTTTTGTGTTCTTGCCCCCTTAGCGCCTGTTTATGCATTTCACCCCCTCACCCCCCTTTTCGTATAAGTGCAACGCGCGCGCCCTTGTTTTAGTTCCTGTAAGTCGTTGAGTCGTCTTAATTGGGTAGGTAGGTATTTTTGTTTCGGGTTGGATTATATTTTTCTAATTTTCATACTATTTAGTTACATTTTTTACAGTTCTTTAACATTTTTGCTATGTACAGTTAATTTTACTATGAGTTTATTGTCGACGTCATATTCTAAACTAAAAGATAATAACTAAAATTACATATACCATAATATAGTACAATTTAAAAAAGAATTAATGGAGATTTTGCTCTAAGACTAAGTAAATCTATACTAATATTATAAAACGGAAGAGTTTGTTTGTTTGTTTGTTTGTTTGTTTGTTTGTTTAAACGCGCTAATCTCAGGAACTAATGGTCCGATTTGAAAAATTCTTTTTTTGTTGGGTAGTCCATTTATAAAGGAAGGCTTTAGGCTATATAACATTACGTTCCGACAACCACGCGAACGAAGTCGCGGGCACAGCTAGTGTAGTATAAAATTAATCTTTTTTATAAAAAAAATTAAGAATAAAATTATCTAAAGACAGGTACTTTTATTAATGCTGTAGGTACTATAAGAAATACATTTTGGTAGCTTTGTCGAGTCATGCAACATCAAAAATTTTATAATATCTTTAATTTTAATTACATATTTTTTTTCGATGTTGACATCAATATAGTTTTCTTAGTAAAGACATAAACATAAATATTTTAAATTAAGATAAAACTTAATGGATATTATGGTAACCATAATATCCATTGTTTATTTATTACATTTGAGTACGTGTAAAAATAAACAGTTTCAATTTATAAACAAACTTAATAATGCTTTACATAAATTAAAAAAAAAAACCAAAGAAACGAAACTGACTTGACAGAAATACTTACATCAACAATAAAATATCTTCCTTTGACACAAATATAAATTAGCCGTCACCTCAGTATCTTTGTTTAGACGTTATCAAGATGATAGAAAGATCAATGTGCTCTGGACTTTATTTTCAGTGAGCGTTGTAAATTACCAAACTACTTGCTTATGAAGAAGTGAGTTAAAAGAGATATTATAAAATATGAATAAAAGATATAATTAAAAAGGGCGTCTTAAAATGAGATAATCAGTTAGTATCATAGTTGCACCGTTACAAACTATCTATTCATCCTGACGATTTTTAAAAATATCATAAAGATATTTTTTTAAAATATAACGAACAATAACCCAATATGACAGCATCTTCATAAACGCACGTGATGTACATTAAAATATGTATTAAATTAATAAACAAATTATACTTTGTCAATTTAGCACATCACGAACTAAGCGGACGTGTAGATTGAATACTAATAAAAACACAGTTTAATATTTTAGTATAAATACTCTGAATTATTCGAATACATACATTATTCCGTTGCCATTCCTGGCCTAAAGAAGGTGATGGAGCAAACAGATCTATTTGGTTTTACCTTACCGTCGCTATAACCAACAAAAACATTTATTAGCCTAGTTAAAAAATAACAATATAAAAATTAACACAATTATTTATAGTATTTAATGTAGGATAATATTGACTTACTAAATAAAAGTAATAAGGAAAAGAAATAAAGATATAAAAGATATAAAATCATAAATAAAAATAACTGTCGATCGAAAATACTAAACTTAGCTGTAAGTAAATGATCTGTCGTCAACAACTTTTATGAAATAGAAAGAAAAATGGACAATTATCAAATCCATATCAAACGCAGCTCTCGCTGTACTAGCTTACTAAAGTGTAACCCATCCACTAACTAGCACAAGTAACTCTCCAAAAGTAAACGCGGCTTAAGTCCGCGGTGAGCATAGGGGCTCGTTCAACCCCCCTAGGGGCGGCGACCGGCAGAAAGACACACCCCTGTGTGGCGTTATGAAGCGGGGGACAATAGTAGCAATTTGTGTGTTTGTCCGTTAGTTCGTTGAACTTTTTTTTTAATATTTTTTTTTTAGTGTTTCATATTAATATTTTAATGATGGTGTTGGCGATCATCTATTCTGAGGTGAAGGCTTGTTGAGTTGTGCCTATTCCACTTTGTTTACCTTAAAAAAATAAAAGGGCAAGTGCGAGTCGGACTCGTACATGAAGGGGAACCCGTACAATGTTTAAAAACGCTAAAAAAACACGTTTCTTGTATGACGACTCCCTTTAGTTTTTAATTTTATCTTATTTTAAGTATTTGTTGTTATAGTAATACATAATAGGTAGGTGAAAATTTCAAGAATCTAGTTAATGCCATTATAAAGATCGAGTTAAAAACGCTAAAAAAACACGTTTTTTGTATCCCGACCCCCTTTAATTTTTAACTTTTTTTTATTTTCAGTATTTGTTGATATAGCGGTCACAGTAATACATAATCGGTGAAAATTTCAAATGTCTCGCTATTACGGTTCAAGAGATAGAGCCCTGTGACAGACAAACAGACAGACAGCGGTGTCTCAGTAATAGGGTCCCGTTTGCACCCTTCGGGTACGGAACCCTAAAAAAGTGATATACATTTTTTTGCTGTTGACATGAAAGTCTGCAAATAAGTTTAAAAAGAAAGGTTATAAATTTCTATGGAAAAGTGATAATTACAACCCCATTTTGATCGAGAAAACGTTTACATCATTTAAAATATTGTCGGTTTTTTTTAGTATAATCCGCTAGTTACCATGTTACTCGTACCAACAAGTCAAATCAGATATTTTTTTAACGTTAAAACAAACATTTTCTATGGGATTTCTATGAAATACTGGACTGTGACGTCACAGTTTCTTGGAGTCAAATAAGGATTTTAATATTTTCATGTTTTTGATATATAGAATATACAGTAGTAATGTTGTATCTACCTAAGAAAGTATTTTTAAAAATCAGCTTCTGCGTGACCATTCTTCTGTGTCACCCCCAACCCGTTGAAGTTTATCGGATAAAAAAGTTGTTCAGACAAAAAAGTTGCGTCTTAATAAGGGTAACAAAGGCAGAAAGGTTCTCGAATGGCGGCCACGTAGTGACTGGCAAGCGAAGCGTTGGATACCCACCCACAAGGTGGTCAGACGATCTGACTAAGGTCGCTGGAAAGCGCTGGACGCAGGCCGCTCTAGATCGGTCATTTTGGAAATCCCTGGGAGAGGCCTATGTCCAGCAGTGGGCGTTATGCGGCTGAAATGATGATGATGATGAAGGGTAACAAAAAGATTTGACATTTGAAAATTTTTCGAAATGGCTGAAATATTTTTTTCAGTTTTAAACCCCCCCCCCATATATCCGCCATTTTGAAAAAAAAAACCAAAAACAGAAACAACGAAAAATTTCTATATAATTATCGAACCTGCTTATAAAATTCCACGAGAATCGGTTGATAAATGCGACCTGTAGGCGAGAACAAACCGACAGACAGACGGACAAACTCACGGGAACAAGCATTTTTAGCCAATCGCGTAACTGAGACTTCGCTCGCGTTGTATTGCTCGCTTGGTCAATTAACGATAGATTTAAAAAATGGTCAAGCAAACCCGAGCGCCATTCCTAGCGGCACGTGTCAGCCTTGCAAGCCGTGTCACGGGGGGCAACCCTCGTTTCTTTTATTCCCCGATTTTTAAGCCAGCCATTTTTACCACGCACGCGCACTGAACAACTAACGCCAAAGAACATCGATTTCCACCGATAAATGAGTAAATAAAAATGGGGTGTGTTACTTGTGGTAGGTTATTTTTACGAGACGATTTTTATTGATTGGGGTAAGGCGAGGGCGTGTTTAAGGGTTTGGTGCTTCGGGAAGGAAAGTAAAGTAAGTTTTATAATACTTTTATTTCTGGTAATCTTCCGACTTTTCTGTGGTATAGATATATATCGTACGGTAAAAAGAGACACTCGAGGTAATCGGAAATGGGCGAGGCAATATGTTGCCTATGTTGGGACACTTGATACGGCATGTCAATTTTATAGAAGCAAAATAGAAGGAAGAAGGGGAAGAGGAAAGCCGAGGCACAGCTATAACCCTAAGGTTGACTGGTAGACAACGCTTTTAGCGTTAAGTTCGCCTATTGTTCTGTACAATTTGTATTTGATGGACAATAAAGATTAAATAAAATAAATAAGCTATATCAGGCCTGTGTCACTTCCCGTTTAGGTATCGAAACTGTACCTACATTATTACTATGCGCGCAGGCGGCCCCTCCGGGTGGCAAATTCAGTTATGCGAATCATTGTACAGAGTAATAAGAATGAAATTGGCTTGCAATGGATGTCTAGGTATTTATACGAAAAGGTGCTTAGTTCTGACGTGAGCTAAATTAAATCATATCGCCACATTGAGTAGATATTTCTTTGAATTTCTTTGCTGAGTGAGACTTCTGTACGTTAGTATTATTTATTCTGTGGCTATATGAAGCAAGTCAAGGAAAAGATGACGGCAATGGGGTATTAAAATGTCAAGAGATACATTTGCTATCACATCTTTGATGATATCTTACGAGGTATAAATACATTAGCAGGAGGGGTCATCTCCTATACAGGGTGTAACAAAATATACTGAAACTATTTTAAGGTTGCATTCAGTCTATGATACACAACTTTCCCCAAGAAACATATATCGAAATGTAAAAAATATTTTTTGGCCTCCCATACAAGTTGACCGATCAGCTGATCCGAGTATGTATGAAAAGTCAAAAATTATTTTTCTTATTTCGATATAAGTTCCCTAGGGAAAGTTGTTCAGTATCATGGACTGAAGTCACCCTTAAAATAGTTTTAGTATATTTAGTTGGACGTTATATTACCGATGACCTTTCGAAGTGGAGAAGCAAAACCTGAAAAGCAGCAAAGCTTATCAGAGATACTGACCCTGATGCAAAGTGGCGTTAGAATTGAAATGCGGTCAGGATCCTTGTAAAGTATTTATTTCCACATTAGTATATCTACACAGCATTGAGAAATTTTTTTGTGACATCAAGCGAGTGACATATTATTCCAAATATGTCACTCGCTATACGATATACCTTTTTCTAGTAACAAAAACTTTGAGCACGTTAAGCTTTGCTACGCACATTTGCCAAATGTGCGTGGTAAAGCATAACGTTCTCACTTTAAACTGTAAACAGTAGTTCATAAAATACTTTGAAGGGTTATCTAGGACTTGGTAGTAGCAAAATTTTAAATAATGTCTCCGTTTTCTTTGAAATGATTTATTTTAAATGGGGGCAGCACTGGTCCCCGGAAAATTCAGGTACGGCCTTAACAGATAAATCTATCGAACGATCCTCTAACTACCACTAAGTTGACCGTGTCTCATGTCATGTCTCTGAGCGATTGTATAGAAAGATAAAATGTGGCTAAAGTTTTTGCGGGATAGATGCCCTGTTTCTCGGACATCTGTCCTAAACGTAATTTACATGGATTAGGCAACTATCCCCTGTGTGGGATAGATGCTCCACCTGCATAATTTTTGGAGCAAGTTCAGTCCAATGATACTGTCTCTTTTCGATTCTTACGAATCCTGATTACCCTCAATATTTAAAATGTAAATATAACTACCTTTCAGACACTCATGATCGACAACTTCGTTCTAATGAGACCCGTCAGCTTTTTATCCCCCTTTTTCGGACTAATTTCATGTCAAACTCATTTTCTCTTCAAGCTTCACGACTCTGGAATTCTTTACCCGTTGATATTAGAGAAATTTCTACCAAATTCTGTTTTAAGAGGAAAGTCCACGCCCTCTTTTCAAACTCCCTTTCTATATAAAGTCATCATCATGCAGTTCTTCTTTCCTTTAGTTATTTCTTTGTTATTATATTTATTAGTATATGTATTGTGTAAGTAGGTATTTACTCTGATATATTTATATATAATATATACATATATATATAATAGTGTGTATGAAGTACTTAGTATTTTTGATGTAAGTATATAGGTATTTATAGCTTTTGCGCCGCACAATTTTCTCTGCTTATCCCTATGGTTGACTGGGAGAAAATGCTCTTAGCATTAAGTCCGCCATTTGTTAAAAGTATATTTTTACTTTGGACAATAAAGTTTGATAAATAAATAAATAAATACTGAACTACTTTCTATAAAAAAAAGTTATGAAAAATTAATAAAAATTTTTCGTCCTCCCATACAAAATCCGTTCGGCTGAGAGCTGATTTAGTCAGCCTGTATATATTTATTTATTAAATATTTATTGCACAATAATCTATCGATTATAATACAAAAGGTAAAACTTAATGCTAACCATTGTCTACCAGTTCACCTTAGGGACACCAGGGACGATCTCCACGCTGGCCAGACGAGTTGTTGAAAATAATAAAGTTTTTTTTTTCGTATATTGGAATAAATAAAACACCAAACTACCGGCCAGTATTACAAATATAGTATTATGCTTCTTGTTATTAGAGATATAGCGTGATTTTAAAAAGTGTGGCAACTATCCTACTTTTACGGTATAAAATAAATTAGGAATGCTTGCTATTAAAACAGGCTGTACCGCTGAGCTAAAAGGGCCTCAAAGACACTTTAACTGAATTAATTTGAACAATTTGCGAGGGACGGTCAAGTTATTCAATTACTTAACGTGTTTAGTCTAACTCTGTTAGTCTTTGAACGGACGGGCTCTGAAAATAATATCTTTAGACCTAAAAACATGCATAGGTACACTATTACGTCTTTATCCTAAACGGGGCAGACAGAGCCTATGGCGCAAGTCACAAAGGCCGCTCTTAGCGTGATGGTGGAAAAAGGAAATCAGAATAGTGATGGGTTGCTAGCCGCATCACTTATTGAAATGATTCAGATTCTTGCTAATTCCCTCAATCGGCTTTTACGATCAGCGCGGGAAGAGAAACAGCTGGTACATTCTACGTTATTTCGTTTCTCCTAGACCAGCATGAAAGATTAGACCGAAAAGACGCTTCGTAATCATTTTTAACCGACTTTTGAAAAGGAGGAGCCTAGGTTATCAATTCGACCCGTATGTTTTTTTTTTTAATTTAATTTTTTGTATGTATGTTACGCGATATCTTCGCCAATTGTAAATAGATTAAGATGTTTTTTTTTTATTTGCAAGAGTTTACTGCCTTGTTGGTAGTGTATTAATTTGGCGAAGATATGACGAAGAACTTTGGAGGTATAGAAGAAACTTTAAGGAGAAGAAACATCTGACAATTCTGACATACGAGTTGCTTAACTACTGCCATACAACATGATGACCTCCGTGGTGTAATGGTAAACACGCTAGTCCGCCAATCCGGAGGTTCTGGGTTCGATCCCCAGCCAGGTCAAGTTGGAAAATGGCCTTTTTCAAATTGTTCTGTGTCTTGGGTTTTTATCTATATATGTATTTATTATAAAATATAGTATCGTTGAGTTAGTGTCCACAAGTTTAAAAAAAACTTACTTTGTGGTTAGCTCAATCAGTGTGATTTGTCCTTAAAAAAAAAAACAACGATAACTTCCGGGACCAACGGCTTAACATGGTTTCCGAAGCACGGAGGAGCTGTTTGTTTGTTCGTGTATGTAAGTGGCCAACACTGGTGTCAGACACTTTAAGCTGCCTAAATGCATCTGACATAGCTTCACGACTCCCATACAATGACAGCCGAGATCAACGGCTTTTACATGCCTTCCGAAGCACGGAGGAGCTCGAGAAATTTTTGTACCACTTGTGGTCACCCATCCAAGTACGGACCACGCCCGGGGTTTCTTAACTTGTGAAAACGCTAACAATGCGTATTTCCACCTGGCCACCGAGCTCCTCGGACGGAGGAGCTTAAGAAATCGTTCATAAACACGTTATCAGACGTACCAACGTTAAAATTAGATTCCACCACAGCAGGGGTGCCAAAATGCCAATATCCGGTGGAATCAGATTCAGGCAGTGACGCAGACGCTTCCGGTTTATGCTCGTTAGTTTGGTGTTTTCGCTTTTCAGTATTCGATAGACGTTATTAATTGCCAAAAGTTTGTTTTTTCATTTTAAGAGCTGCTGCCATAGAACGGGAATTCAAATAAAAGATATACAACGTGGAAGGGACATACCTACATATATAGATCATTATAGTATAATGAAATTAAAATAACAGCCAAAGAACAAAAAAAAATTTGCATTTCCATACAAAAGTGTGCAGTCACTCGGGCAATTTATATGGGAATGTCAATTTTTTTTTTGGTTTTTCGACCATAATTTTAATTTCATTATACTGTAATGATCTAGTATAGCCCGTGGTTTGATTTATTACGGGTATGTCCCTTCCACTTTGTATACAAATCTTCCTTCTGTAAAAATGTACATGATAATGTCCTGATGATAAGTGATCACCGCTGCCTATGGACAACTGCAACACCAGGGGTGTAACAAGAGCGTTACCGGCCTTTCAGGAAAATATAGACTCGTTTTTTGAAGGATTTAATGTCGTATCGGTTCGGTAAATACTTACATAAGTACTTACGTAATTCTTAAAAAAAATATTGCAACCGGGACAGTTGAAACTAAATAAAAACTTGTAAAATAGCATGCTATTAAATATAATTTTTAATCACAAGTAGCTACTTACATTCTGTTACAATGTAAACCTTAGAATTTACGCGCCACTTGTTTAATTTTTTATTATTTTTACGATCATAGTCAACGAACTAACGACCTATTCCCCCGGCCGTTTCTATCGACTATAAACACGTTATTATTATGTGTGTCCATAGAATACATTATGTTGATTGGCCACATAATACCATATTAGTAAATGCTGATCTTTCCTTGTATTCTGACAAAATTGATTTGTGCTTATAGTAAAAATAAAACAATTTGAACCTATTTTAACCTTTGTTTCCATATGAAGTTTATTTTTAAGACCTATCCAACAAACCTCTAAGCTATGTAAGTATAATATCCAGTATGTCATAGTAACACTTCAATCATACTCTTTATGAACTGTTGTTTACAGTTTTAAGTAAGAACGTAAAGCTTTTCGGCCACTTTTGGCAAATGTGCGAAGAAAAGCTTCATGTTGTCACTTTAAACTGTAAACAGTAGTTCATAAAATAGTTTGAAATAGTTTAACTAGGGCAAACTGGGGACAAACTTTTAAATGATAGTTTTTAATCTCAGTTTCCTTTCAAATAATTTATTTCAAATGGATATAGCAGCTTATTATAGCACTGGACCCCGAAAAATTCATGTATCCCTCTTAAATAAAACGTATGACAGTAGGTACATCTAGTTACTAATAATCAGTTATAAACATCCCAAATTCTTCCCTCCCTGCAGAGCAATCGAGTAAAAAAGTCCTTTCTGGATCATTTGACGTAGACATAAGGGTACAAAAGGGTTCTAAAAAGGCACATTCGCTTTCAAATTAAGAAACATGTTCATCAAACCCTATATTCTCAAGTCATTGCTCTTAAGAACGGAGGGAAGGCAGAAAGGCCCTTGGAGAGTCATATGGAAAACTATCTGAAAGAAAATTTTACTTTATCCTTTTGTTCACCCAAGCATGAGACACATCTAAAACTTAGCAATTTTCAAAGGTCCTTACACATACATACATACATACTATCACGCCTGTTTCCTACAGGGGTAGGCAGACACTATGGACCTCCACTTGCTACGATCCTGACAGACCTCTTTCGTTTCATCTACACTCATCAACCTCTTCATACATGCTTTTCGGTTACGGGTACTTCTTAATAAAGTACAATAGAGATTATATTTGTGATAGGGTAAATTCAGAAAAAGCAATTTCATGTGCTCTTTAATTCAATGCTGGTCTGGGAAAAAAGAGAAACCTAAAAAATGTTCCAGCTGCTTCTCTTCCCGGGAAGACCGTAAAAGCCGATCAAGGGAATGGACGAAATGCGAAACATTTTAACAGGCAATGCGTCTAGCAACCTATCAATATTTCTTCTACCTCCTCGCCGACTATCACGTTAAAAGTGGCTTTTGAGCCTTGCGGCTCTGTCTGCTTAGAGCCTCAAGACTCTGTCTGCCCCATAGTGATAAAGACGTGATAGTACGTAGTGGTAGATGATACGTCTAACAAAATATACTGAAACTATTTTAAAGGGTGAATTCAGTCCATGATACTGAACAATTTTCCTCAAGGAACATATATCGAAATATGAAAAATATCTTTTGACTTTCCATACAAACTCATCAGCTGATCGGTCAACTTGTATGAAAGGTCAAAAATGTCAAAACGAAATAATCCTCAAATAATGATATGACCGTGATATAAAACAGCTAGTTTTTTTTTTATCCTTTCGAAAATAGAAAAATTAAATGATCGAGTTTCTATGAAAAAAAAAGCGAAAATACATATTTCGAATATGTTCTCGTATTGATAACCTCAAACTTTTTACAGTCTTTTTGTCTTCTGTTGCCAAATCTTGCTTCACAAAAAGTGAGGGTTGCTACATACTAATTCGGGCAGGCATTAATCGGCACAGCCAGGTGGTAAAATCAAATACCTCTAGATATACGTAGTATATTCGGGGTAAAAGCACATATATTGCTTCGGGTCGGCTTTGTTGTCCGACAAAAACTGCTGAACTGACAACGCCAGCCCGAGTAACTGTGGAACAACCCTAACATTAGTGTGGATGCACCTTTGCAACGACACTACCAGCCAAAACGACTTCGTTCCGACTATTTCTTCTCCAATTCGCTAGATTTTTGGCATCCTTGGGTTACCATTAAAATGCATATTATATTTGGAAAAGAAAAAGCGGAAATTGCACCCCGGGCTCCGAAGCAGCATAGCTGAGGATGCAATCGGGAACGCGTTCAATGAAAAAGAAGACACTAACAGCAAAACGACTCACAAGTACGCAGCTTAACGTAACAAAAGAGCTTTTAGCCCAACATGGTCTTTGAAGCTACGAGCAAGGACAATATGGCGGTGCCGTAAAGTTAAAGAGGCCGCGTGATTAAGTGGCAGATAAATTTGCAATCCTCTTGATAAGCTCGAAGGCTTTGAGCTTGAGAACGTAGGCTTTTTTGTGCTTTTGTCTAGTTAAGTTGTGCTATGTAAGCGGATTAGTTAAGTACGAGTAGGTACTTACTTAACTTATTCGCTACTTATCGAACCTAGATCTATATCAAGTGTATATTTTTATAACACAAGTTTCAACTAACTTTGGGGCTAGCTCAATCAGTGTGATTTGGCCCTATCTATTTATCTATCTATAAGGTTACTTCTGCACAAAGTTAATTTTGTGCAGATAAGAAAAATAAATAATGAGCACATCTCCTTCACTATAATCGTAAAGATATGAAGAACGACTTTTCCATATTGTAGTTTGCCAAAACGTCAGATTAGTAAGTTTACCATTGTGCTGACGATGTGTGCCGCATGCACCCGAGGAGATGACCCGATGACCGATAGGGCAGAAAGGTTCTCGAATGGCGACCACATACTGGCAAGCGAAGCGTTGGACACCCACCACAACCACAAGGTGGTCACACGATCTGACCAAGGTCGCTGTAAAGCGCTGGACGCAGGCCCCTCTAGATCGATGATTTTATAAATCCTTGGGAGATGCCTATGTCCAGCTATAGACCTTATGCGGCTGAAATGATGATGGTGATGATTAAAAAGTAAAATCTTTAAATATTAAATATTGAACAAGAAGGGACTCAAGTTTAGAAACCTATGGTACGTCAGTTTGATGAAAACTTAAAAATTTTGTAGGTGGTTTTAAGTTTCCTTCACAGCAATGGGATATCAGCAAAGAACAATGGTAATGGACAAAAATGTCTACTAGTGCGCAGGTCGTAGCAACCGATCGAGTAAATAGGCGAAAATGCGAATTATGTTAAGGCCGTACCTAAATTTTCCGGGGTCCAGTGCTGCCACCATTTTAAATAAATCATTTCAAAGAAAACGGAGACATCATTTAAAATTTTGCAACTACCAAGTCCTAGATAACCCTTCAAAGTATTTTATGAACTACTGTTTACAGTTTATAATTAGAACGTTAGGCTTTACTACACACATTTGCTAAAAGTGGCCGTTTTTCGCAAATGTGCGTAGTAAAGCTTAACGTTCTCACTTTAAACTGTAAACAGTAGTTCATAAAATACTTTGAAGGGTTATCTAGGACTTGGTGGTTGCAAAATTTTGAATAATGTCTCCGTTTTCTTTGAAATGATTTATTTTAAATGGGGGCAGCACTGGACCCCGGAAAATTCAAGTGCGGCCTTAATAGGCGATGCGGCTAGCAATCCATCACTATTTGATTCCTTTTTCCACCTTCTAACCTACCATCAAGCTAAAAGTGGCCGTTGAGTTTTGCGACCCGGGGCTCTGTCTGCTTAGAGCCACAAGACCCAAAATGCTCTGTCTGCCCCATAGGGATAAAGATGTGATAGTGTATGTATGTATATGACCATCAGGTCTTGTTTTAGTCTCCACTGCAGGAGCACGACCGTCTCTGTACTACCAGAGCCATATTATATATTAGCCACAACAGCCAAAGGATTGACCTACACTCTCCACGCTGGCCAGATGGATTGGAGAGGTCTCTTGATAAGCTTTGGTTAGCTTGTGTTTCCTAAGTCGCCTTCTACGACATCCACGGGAATACTACTCACTACTACTACTACTACTTGTACTCAGAACTTTTAAAATGACCAGTGACCACGTAGGTCGTCTAAGAATATTGATCATGTAAAATTATATTATTTTTACTAGATATGGTCAATGATACCATCTCCATTAAATTGTCCACTTAATAACAAAATAACACATAATTGACTTCGCACATACGTGTGGTTGTATTATAAACATGACAACCATATGAAGTGTTAATCATTATAATGGGATCTTGTTGGCATAAACGCGAAAACAAGGGAGTTAAATGTGACGTAGAGAAATATGGTAATTATCACCATATTTACGAGTTAACAATTTATTTCACACTTCAAGGCCATTTGCCTATATCTTCGCCTTAAGTCAACGGTCATTGAATATATATTTTTTAAATATGTCATATGGTCTGGGCAAAAGAAATGGCGATGACAGCTGAATTGATACGATATTTTTTTTGCATTGAATAGTGATTGAACAGAAAAATCATTTTTTTGAAAAGTTTATTATAATTATGTAAGTACACGAGATTTTTACTGTTTTACTATTACATATGTTGATAATGAAAAGATAGAAATTTAAAATTTACAATCGTATAATTAGGTACTTTATCCATTACGTCCTGAACTAAAGATTATTTAGCATGGTAAAATAATAAAACAAGGTATTCTCTATCCGCGAGGGCCAAGACTACGTCACAAATGTTCCGATAAGTGTTGCCACTTATTGTTCTTTTGCAGTAAATTTAAGGACTTTCTCAATTAGTTAACTTATCCCTACATGGGATAAGTCTGCCTTTGTATATTTGCTCTTTCGTATTTTGTTGTCTTTTATACTTTAATTTTTGGTACAGTAAAGTTATTCTGTTCTAACTACCGCCAACCTCTTGACATCTTGGTACGACACTGCAATCACCTTTTCCTTCCTTGACACTCCAATTTTAGAGAACGATAGTGTGGTGGTTTCTCCATTTGCTTTCCACACCATGGTTGATATTCAGCGAAGACCCTTCCGGAATCATTTTCCATGAGGTCCACGCCAATACTAGTGTCGCCACTGTCCAACACTAGGGGAAGACCTATTTGATGGCGGTTTTTGGAAGAAACTCCACCGACAAGAGCGTCGCTCTTAAATTTGGATGATGATGAACGTTATTACAGACAAACAAACAAACTAAACTATACTGATTCATCTCATCTCTTATCATAAAACAAAATTAAAAAAAAATTTTAAATAAAACAAACAATTAATAGTATTCAAGGAAATATTTATGTCGGAATCAGACCGTTAGACTATAGACCTATTGTATTGCGGCGCCCATACTAGGCCCGTAATGTTACACTGTATAATGTTATTTATTATCCACAACTGTATTGATTTATGCTCTGTAATATGGAGAGTTTAATTTTTAATAAATGATATTAAATTATTAGTTCATGATTGGTTTCTTAAGGCCGTACCTAAATTTTCCGGGGTCCAGTGCTGCCACCATTTACAATAAATCATTTGAAAGAAAACGGAGACATTATTTAAAATTTGGCTACTACCAAGTCCTAGATAACCCTTGAAAGTATTTTATGAACTACTGTTTACAGTTTAAAGTGAGAACGTTAAGCTTTACTACGCATATTTGTAATAAAAAGGCCACTTTTGGCTAATGTGCGTAGTAAAGCTTAACGTTCTCATTATAAACTGTAAACAGTAGTTCATAAAATACTTTGAAGGGTTATCTAGGACTTGGTAGTAGCAAAATTTTAAATAATGTCTCAGTTTTCTTTAAAATGATTTAATTTAAATGGGGGCAGCACTGGACCCCGGAAAATTCAGGTACGGCCTTAAAAAATGCACTTTGCTCGGGTAATTCAATCACACGCAGTGGCAACACTTCCAACTGATGACGTATTCTTGGGCTTATCACGTGACCAGCTGTCACAGGAGTATTTATACCTTGTTTTATTTAACCATGTCCTATAGTATCTAATATATGAACGCAGAAAAGCAGATGACCCCTTTTATCAACCTATTGTCCTTTTTTTCGCTTATTACATCAAGTTTTAGCATTAGATCCTTTGTGACCATATTAGGTACACAGTAAAAAAATATAGGTCTATGTTTGTGACCAACCGGAAGGGATTCGTCCTTTGTACGGTCAGCAAAATAATAATTATATTCAAATAAGTACCAGGTGTCCATTAAAAAACCTCAAACAATCGGAATTTCTTTACTGACCCTTCTTTCAAATATTTTACGCCTCTATTGCTTTTGAGATAGGGTTTAAAATTAGGGTTGGTTTATGGCTAGATCCATTGTGTACGTCTGACCCTGGTGAGGGGACTATTGACAGTGGAATAATGAGTTAAAATCTTAAAAAGGTCGGCACTGCAGGTAAACAGCTGCGTAACTGCATTTCTGATTCGTGTTGACCTTTGCCCATTGTCTAGATTTGGCGAGGCCGTGGCTCATGCAAATAAGTTGTTTTTTTGTTTTGCTAATGTTTAAATGTCATTGTGGTGTGATGGTAGGTAATTAGTTTTATGTTCATCATCATCATCATCAGGTCTTTTTTAGTCTCCACTGCGGGAACACGACCCTCTCTGTACTACCAGAGCCATATATTAGCCAGAATAGTCAGAGGATTTGGCCGTGCGGTTCCGGGTCAGAATAGGATCACTCCATCTCTTCCTGTGGATGTCGTAAGAGGCGACTAAAGAACAAAGGACTTGGCACAAGCATCTCGCGCTACAATTGCATTCCCAAGGAGGGTTAACGTCGGGCGGCGGCCGGTTGTAAAACTTATCGCACAAATACATTCCCAAAGAGGGTTGACGTCAGGCAGGCCGGTCGTTAAACTATAGCCAAATCATTTGAACTGATCCGGCTATTTCTTTTCCACTTCGCAAGGTCTTTGGCATCATTGGGTGACCATTAACATGAATGTTATATTTGGAGAAGAAAAAGCGGGAAAGCGCACCCCGGGCGCCGAAGCAGCACAGCTGAGGAGGCAACCGGGAAAGCGCTTAGACGATGAAGAAAAAGTCAGAGGATTTAGCCTACACTCTCCACGCTGGCCAGACGGGTTGGAGAGGTCTCACTGATGTTTATAAGCTTTGTTTAGCTTGTGTTTCCTAAGTCTACGTCATCCACGGAAAGACTAGGAGTGGTCCTACTCTACTTTGCCGGGAATCGCACGGCTATATTTCATGTTACAACTACATATTTATAAATACATAGGCCGCTAATCCGGAGGTTCTGGGTTCGATCCCCAGCCAGGTTCAAGTTGGAAATGGCCTTTTTCAAGTGTCCTGGGTGTTGGGTGTTTATCTATATATGTATTTATCATAAAATATAGTATCGTTAAGTTAGTATCCCATAACACAAGTTTTAAAAACTTACTTTCGAGCTAGTTTAATCAGTGAGATATGTCCCAAAAAAAAAATTGTGAATAAAAGTGAATTAAAGTTTAGGTAGTTGACCTTCACTGTAGTTTTCCTAGTGCATTTACGCACTGACAATGTCATTCGCAATCTCGAGTAATCAGAGATCCACAAAGTGGGTAGGTAGGTACATTTCTTAAAATTTATACCGATATCAAGTAACTGTTTATTAATATGTGACGATATTCATGTTCTTCTCGGGTCTAAAGGCATACAGTTTAAGGTGACGTGGGTTCACAATTTGCAAAACTGTGCGTGTTTTTGAAAAATCACTGTTATTAAACTACTACAGTTGATTCCTCAAAAAATTTACATAAAAGTCTTAAGGATTTTGACGACCTCTGTGGCCTAGTGGTCATCATGCCAGGCTGTCACACCGGAGGGGTTCGATCCCCGGTCAGGTCAAGATAGAAAATGATATTTTTCAGATTGAACTGGGTCTTGGATTATCTATAATAAGTATGTATTTGTAATAAAATATAGTCTCGTTGAATTAGTATCCCGTAATACAAGTCTCGAACTTACTTTGGGGCTTGCTCAATCTGTGTGATTTTTCAATATATATTTATTTATTTATTTAATTATAATACTGGGTCTAAGTCATTTGCTTCATTATCATATGGTATAGTACTGTGCATCTTGCATATTCGTGTTGCGCCATCTATCGACACTTCTTGGTAAATAAAATTAAAACTCCACCAATTGACTACCTAATTGAAAAGGTGTAAAGTCAGGTAGGCTTTGCTGATAATGTTTTTCCACTTAAAATATTCATTAATTCATTATACTTCACTTAAAATTATGTTTTTAGGAATTTTTTTTATAATTTAAGACAGCGTGCGCCATCTCTTGTTTATTCTTTGAACTATTACGCAAGTAGCTAACAGCAAGTACTTCTCGTATTATTTAGTTCTGATTTGTTTGTTTAGATGTCAGCAGCGACATATACAACCGAAATAAGTAGACGATACACGTTAGTAATTATATTATCTTTGACGATACCTCATATTACTAGTGGTTCGGTGAGCTTAAGCCTCAAGGCGACTCACCCCCAACCTGTTGAACTTTATCGGATAAAAAAATTGCGACTTAATAAAGTTTTATGAAAAAACAAAAAAGTTTTATGACATAATTATTTAATGCCTTAAGTCCGCCTGTTAAATTTTTTGTAATAAAGTTAAATAAATAAATATTTATTTTTTTTGGAAATGTCTGAAATATGATTTTATTAAAGTTTTAAACCCCCATATCTCCGCCATTTTGAAAATTTTCCAAAAAATTAATCAACAACAAAATGATATACTTACCTACCTAATTACAATAATCGATTCTGATTATAAAATTTCACGAGAATCGGTTGATAAATACGACCTGTAGGCGAGAACAAACCGACTGACAAACTAACGGACAAAAGCATGTTTGGGCAATTTCGAAACCGAGCCTTCTATCGTTTTGCTGGCTCGGTCAATTAACAGAACTGACTAGAATAAAATTATACATATTTTAAAATATAATAACATCTTTTACATTCAAATTTATCAACATTTTTCTAACATAATTATTTTTCTTCTTTAATCCGTCTTTCCCCAAAAAATAAGGGAAATTATTCTTCGTAGCCAGGTAGAAAATACCCATTTTATTCCTATCCGCATTTGTCCTAGTAAATTTGTGACAACCGGTTTTTTACCATAACAATCATTGTGTCTGGCTTCTTGTGCGGAATCGCATTTCATGGCTATGAATTCATCAGGGAAAATAAGAGACGCAATTTATAGAGTGAAAGATCCTTGTCGATGGAAAGACCTAATGTGACTACACTCACCACCGCAAGCCATCCAATATATATCACCAGGTTGGAATTCTCCTCCGTTGACATAAATATTAAGGTGTCCTACAGGGGCAGATATTCCCATGTTCCCAATGTTTGTATAAATAACGTCGACAAAGTCAGCGTCACTTTCGTCAAGTCGGGTTTCAGGTCCTCTGTTTTGGAAGCAGGGGCCGGATGGATACAAAGATGTAGCTCTTGAAACTTTGACGTCTGAAAAATATATAAATAAACCGGCCAAGTGCGAGTTAAACTCGCGTGGAGAGGGTTTCGTACAATTGATTGAATTCCTGTAGGTTTTTCTGTAATCTACAAGTACTGATCTATATTTTGTATTTTTTTCAAAATTTTAGGCTCAGTAGTTTCGGAGATCAGGGGGGGGGGGGGGGGAGAATGGACAATTTTCGTCTTCTTTCATGAATAAAATCTAAACTATTTATTTGAAAATAATAACAAAAATATATTTGATATCCTCATAACGAGCCCTTTCATTTGATATTTGACACAGTAGGGTTTGCAAAACTTTTTTTTTTAATTTTCTAATTTGAACCCCGAAAATGACCCTTATTTTTTTTTTTTTTTTTTTTATTACAAATTTGAGTGCGTTTGATCTCTATCTAGCCTGATGGGAAGCTAAGATGAGGTCTAAGGTGTATCACGCAGACTCAAAAAATGCCTGTTCACTCTTGCCTTGAAAATCCCTAAATTATATGTATGGGGAAACATCGACGCAGAGAGGGAATTTATTTAAAAAAATATTTACTTTGCACATATGTGTGTTGGATCATAGGATTACAACATTCTACCAAATTTCACATGATTCGGTCCAGTAGATTCGGAGCAAATTGGCTGTGACAGACGGACGGACAGACAGATGCACGAGTGATCCTATAAGGGTTCCGTTTTTTAATTTTTTGTATGGAACCCTAAAAAGTTATTTTAATACCAATTACGTTTTGTTATCTCGATGTAAATAAAATAAGGAGATGGTGAGACGACATTGACAGTAATCATCATTATCCGAGCGAACGAGTCCAAGTTGCATCCTCAGCGGTTACGCTTCAGAGCCCGAGGTCCACCAACATCGGTGAATTGACGAGGTTACTGGTTTTTACACAGAGCGACTGATGCCGTACCAAATAAACATTTTTTCTTTCTTCTTTCTTTCTATTACTCCGCCGAGTTTGGGTTCAATTAATTCGTCTTGACTCCAGCAATTTAAACTGTTTAGTACATTGTTTTAGATATAAGCTGTCTTAAATATTTACTTGTTATTGTGTTGTTAAACTTTAATATTATTAGTCATGGCAAATAAAAATTAAAAATTGAAAAAAATACTTGTGCAGGCTGAACAAGTTTTTATGAAAACAGTTGTTGAATAATGGAAAAGAATATTTATTTAAATTTTCTCGTGTAGTTAGACAGCATAACAAGACAGAACTTGAGTGCCATTTAGAAACATTTTAGTTTTTAGTGTTATTGTCGTTTTTTATTTTTCATGGTAAAAGTAAATATAATTATTTTAGCTTGCAATGTTTATGTTTGTTCCAAAAAAAACATATTTACATACAAAACAAATGGTTCGGATCAATGCTGTCTTTACTATAGGGGCCTGACAGGACACGGGGCCCGTGCCCAAGGCACCTATCCTTACGCGGCCCATAAGGACCAACAATTTTTCTAAAATTTATTCTCAATAATTTTTGCCGGGTTATTACTTTTTTCACAAAAAAAGTTACAGCTCAAAATGTAGAGCAAGAAAAAATTATAAATATAATACAAAAAAAAAAAAAAAACAGTGAAATATTCGTCGAGGGCGAAGGAAGAGTCGCAGCCGTGCTCGACGATATTTCGCAGTGTTTTATTTATTACTAGCTGTGCCCGCGACTTCGTTCGCCTGGTTGTCGGAATGTTATATAGTCTAAAGCCTTCCTCTATAAATGGACTACCCAACAAAAAAAGAATTTTTCAAATCGGACCATTAGTTCCTGAGATTAGCGCGTTTAAACAAACAAACAAACTCTTCCGCTTTATAATATTAGTATAGATTTTTTTCGTATTATATTTATTATTTTTTCTGTAGCGAAAACGGATAGATATTTAGATAATACATTTTTTGGTATAGTTTTCGTATAAAAAGGTGATTGTGTAAAATAGTAATACGTATTATAAAGGCAAATTTAGGCAAATTTAGAGGTATGTTTGTGATTTTTTTCTATCGAGCCAAAAATGCTCAATCGTGTTATGGTAATTGTGGATGTCTGTAGAAAATCCTTAAGATTATTATGTAAATTTTTTGAGGAATTAACTGTACTCGTAGTAGTTTAATAACAGTGATTTTTCAAAAACACGCACAGTTTTGCAAATTGTGAACCCACGTCACCTTAATAATAAAATGTTCCATTTTTTTAGAGGTCTATGAAAAGTTACTATAGTTATAAAAGTAAATAAATATGGTCATGCATGCTTCAAATGCGTGTACTATGTGATGAGAAAATTCGTCGATGTGATTCGAAGTCACGATAGCGCACTTACGGCGTCAACGTGAGGGTCGTGGGTTCGAGTCCCACTCGTGGCGGATTTTTTCATCATATATTTTCAATTTGTATAAATTTCCGAGTATTGTAATGCTATTAAAATAATAAATGAAGTAATGTTTAAGAAAAAAAAGCTTCGTAAAATAATAATTCATGTATTTCAGTCATTAATTACTTATTAGACAACCACATTATTTTTAGTAAAAAACTTACGGTCTAGTATTAGTAGTGCGTTCTACAACAGTTCAAATTAAATAGTAAAATAAATATATACCTCTAGGGAAAAACGACACAGATTGAGCTAGCCCCAAAGTAAGTGTCCAAAATGACATTCATATTAATAATTTAATTAAAATAAAAAATATAAACGATTACTTTAAGACCATTATTCATGTCCATTGTTTAACTATTGTTTTTTTTTCGGAGAAAAGGATAAATAGGATTGGCTCAGAATAAATTATAATGTTAAAACTTCTTTCCCATTTAAGTTCGTCAACATTTTTATAACAAAATTATTTTTCTTCTTCAATCCGTCTTTCCCCAAATAATAAGGGAAATTATTCTTTGTAGCCAAGTAGAATATACCCGTTATATTCCTATCCGCATTTATTCCTACTAAATTTGTGACAACAGGTTTTTTACCATAGCAATCGTTGTCTCTGGCTTCTTGTACGGAATCGCATTTTATGGCTATGAATTCGTCAGGAAAGAGAAGAGATGCAAGCCATAGAGTGTAAGATCTAGCGTGACTGCACAAAGAACCACAACCTAACCAGTATATATCACCAGGTTGGAATTCTCCGCCGTTGACATAAATATTAAGGTGTCCTACTGGAGCAGCCATTCCTGCGTAACCCGTGTTTGTATATATGACGTCGACGAAGTCAGCATCGCTTTCGTCAAGTCGTCCTTCAGGTCCTCTTTTTCGGAAGCAGGGGCCGGCTGGATCCATGGATGTAATTCTTGAAACCTTGACGCCTGGAAAATTAATTACAAAAGTTAATTTACATTGTTTTTTTGATGCAAAGAAAAGAACGATATGGTGAGACGAAATTCTCCGTTTTATGAAGAAACGGCAGCAGACTGCTATGTATAGATCAGTGGAAAAATAAATTTTAAAGGATTGCCCAGCAGTGGGTCACATCGACAGGCTAAAGAAAAAATTAGTAAGTGACGGGTTTATCAATATTTTTGTAATTTCGAAATATCTTGCCAGATTTCCGCTTTTATTATGATCGTAGCGCTTACTGACTCTCATACATATTGCCTTGCAAGTAAATAGTAAATAATAGTGTGCACGTACGCCGTAGGGGATACTTTTAATAGACTCAGAAATAGAAAGACAATCCGATACAAATAACAGCAAAAAAGTCGATGGGTAAATACTGAATTATTACGTACATCTTTAAGCGCCTATCGCAATTAAATTAATTTCTGTTTTTCCTAAAGGTTGACTGGTAGAGAATGCAGTAGCGTTAAGTTCACCTTTTGTACCATTGTGGTCAATAAAGATTTTAATAAATAATAAATAACCAAAATGATATAAGGAAGAAGATAAATACGAAGAAGCCTTATGCTTATTCGAGAGGGTTTGTTTTAAGGTGAAGATATAGGCAAATGGCCTTGAAGTGTGAAATAAATTGTTAACTCGTAAATATGGTGATAATTTCCATATTGCTCTTCATCATGCACTAGATAGCCCTTTAAATTATTTTATGAACTGCCGTTGAAACTATTGTTGGTGATCCGTCTAGCTTTAAAACTTGCCGTGGCCACTTCTGGCGGAGGAGTGTTCATCATGATTATAAGGGCACGCGAGGTCTACTGTTCTCACAAAACCATTGTAAAAGCTACCTAAATAATTTATTCTCGTTCAAATATTTTGTGATGAAAGTACCTGTGATATTATAATAGCTCTTAGCTATGAAGCTCATGGTCTGCCCTCCAAGGCTAAGGCCCAGGAAGTCAAGTTTCTTAACGTCGAACATGGGTTGGATGGCAGTGACGTGGGCCAACATCTCAGCCGTGAGCCTCCCGACTTCGGCAATTGCGCGGGCCGCTCTGAAATGATAGTTTTGGTTTTACTTAACTACAGTAATAGTAGTTTATGACACTGGTGGCAGTGTCATAAACTACTATTAAGTCATACCCCTCATTATTCACATAATGAGGGGTATGACCAGGCCTGTGTAAATTCAGTTATACGAATCGTATGTCTAGAGTAATAAGAATGAAATTGGCCTGCAATGGTTGTCTAGGTATCTAAATGAAAAAGTGCTGAGTTCTGAAGTGATCTAAATTAAACCATATCGTTAACCATATTGAGTAGATATTTCTTTGATTTTCTTTGTTGAGTGAGACTTTTGTACGTGAATATTAGTTTCTATTCTGTGGTATATATAACACACGAGTGTGATAAAAACGAGTTATGTGCAGTGTTATACACTACTTTATCTATTCTCATAAACTAGAATGCAAATATCTCATAAACTAAATTGCAATGTGGGTATTCCTCAAGGAAGTATACTTGGACCACTCCTATTTTTATTATATATTAATGACCTTCCTAATTCAACTGAACACAAAACCATAATGTTTGCTGACGACACTACTTTAATTATAAAATGTGACGATAAAGATAAATACGAAGGTGAAATAAACAATTCTCTACGCGATGTTGTCGATTGGATGGATGCAAATGATTTGCGTGTTAACTTAGACAAAACAAAATTCATCCAATTTTCATGTTACAATTCTAATCAGATGCCGATTACACTAAATTATAATAGAGACATAGTCGAAAAAGTAAACCACCACAAATTTTTGGGTATTGTTATAGATGAGCACTTGAACTGGAAGACACACATTGACCAGTTATGCAGTAAATTGAACCGCTTTGCTTTTGCACTAAGACGATTGAGGCAAACCGTCTCCGTGGAAGCTTCAATTACTGCATATCATGGACACGTGTCGTCTATACTTAGTTACGGTTTAGTTATATGGGGCAATTCGGTACACATGGAACAAGCCTTTATGGTACAAAAGAAATGTATTCGTGCTATTTGCAATGCATGGGTTGATGATAGTTGCATACCATTGTTCAAAAGACTAAACATATTACCATTGCCATGCCTTTACATTCGAGATATCTGCGTATTTGTAGAATCGCATCCGGAATTTTGGCAAAAAAGAAGCGAAGTAATTTTGAGGGTAACTCGACCTAATATCATGAATAGAATATATCAGCCTAGATGCTACAAGGATATGTATAAAAAAAATATTTTTAACATGTGTATTTACTTATTCAATTACTTACCAGCTAACATTAAATCATTGAAAGGAAGAGCGTTTAAAAAAGGACTGACAAAATGGTTACTAGAGCATTGCTTATACTCTATATCGGAGTATATAGACTTCAGTAAGCGGAAAAAATAATATTGGAACTTATGAAATTGTATTAATTAAAATTTATTGTGTTTTCAATTGTACCCATGTAAATCATATTTTAATAGATTATTAATTTGACTACCTACATATAATTTTGCATGCCTTAGTTTAGGTTGGATACATGATACTAATTATGCAATTCACATCTTATGTACTGTATTTGAGCAAATAAATTATTCTTATTCTTATTCTTATTCTTAAACTATTAAATAAAACATCAAAGTTGAAAGAGAAAGAAGTAGTTGATTGCTTATAATGTTTATTTTGAATATTTGGACACATCGACTTCGTTATACTTATACACTTTATGCACTCTTTAATATTGAGTATTTAGACCATAATGACAATTTCTGGAAATAGGCCAATGGTACGTTATCCAAAAACAAAGAAGCTTGTTTTTGAATTTTCCATGTCATGAAGTCCTGACAACACTTTTTTCTTGACTTTGCTGGTAAAAAATAGCAGTTAATTTCCGTCGCTGCTTCTAAAATCTCGTATATTTTTAAATTTTGCTATTGTGTTCATAAAGTACGTAAATATAAAATCGTTCTAAGGTTTATAATTTGAAATTTACGACATGAGATTAGATAAAATGTTTTATGAAATGACGTTTTGTTTTTACTTGAGTACAGTAAGGTCAACGAATGGTGACGTCAGAGTAGTATTAGTATAACGCAAAGGTTGATTGTTAAATATTGTTTTGTACAATTTGTATTTATCTATACATATAATAGAACAGTAAAAATCGCGTGTCTGTACATTTAATAAACTAGCTGTGCTCGCGACTTCGTTCGCGTGGTTGTCGGAACGTAATGTTATATAGCCTAAAGCCTTCCTCTATAAATGGAGTACCCAACAAAAAAAGAATTTTTCAAATCGGACCATTAGTTCCTGAGATTAGCGCGTTTAAACAAACAAGCAAACAAACAAACTCTTCCGCTTTATAATATTAAGTATAGATTTATCAAAAAAGGAGTGTGGGAGATTAGAAAAGAATAACTGAATACAAAAAAGATTAAAAAAACATTTTAGTCTGTCTGTCTGTTCACGCTAATCTTCGAAATTACGGAACGGATTATAACGTGGTTTATAGGCGGCAATAATAGATTAGGCTCATCTCGGAGCAGCATATAGGCTTTGTTTTATCAAAATCGGATGTCAGGGGGAAAAGTTATCATCATTTTAAGGTTATTTTTATTACGCCGCTTGCCTGTTAAAAAAAATATATAAAAATATTACTAGAAGGGTCGATTCGAAAGCTTAACTGCCCTACAAAATTAACAAAAATACTATTTTATCAAGATATTTGTAGTCTGCTACTTTGTTCGCGTGAAATTGAGTTTATTACGAAATTCTATTTGTCAAAGTAAGTAGATGAGTCAATTCCTATAAATGTTTTAGCGGAATTCGAGAAGAATAGGGTCAGTGGTCAAGTGACTCTTCCAGAAACACTTGCCAAAGTAAGTTCAGGAAATTTACGTGTCTTGAACGCTACGAAATGATGGTAGTCTAATTTGGTTTGACACCGAAATAAGATGATACTATCAGATGTTTGTCGTTTTATTGTAAAAAAATTACTCTTAAACTTGGCGAACCGATAATGATTTTTAGAAAATCTTTCTTCGCCTAAATTGTGCAATAGAACTCGACTTAAAGTAACTAAGTATATTACAAAGGTGGTGGTTAGCCGTGTGGTTCCCGGCAGAGTAGAATAAAACTACTCCAAGTCTTCCTGTGGATATCGTAGAAGGCGACTTAGAAAACACAAAAAATCAATGAGACCTCTCCAACCTGTCTGGCCAGCGTGGAGAGTGTATGCCAAATCCGCTCGCTGCTCTGGCTAATATATGTATATAATATATACCTCTCTATTTAAAAAAAAAATGGTAGTAGATTACTACCAAACAAAAGTTATTTAAATTGTCCATAGAAATTGAGATTTTTATATGTATCAGTAAGTTTATTAATTTTATGTATTTATGCATATATAAAAACTATATATATAAGTAAGTATATTATTTGTATGTAAGTATAGTTTATGTTTTATGTATTTTATAAAAGTTTGTAAATTGTGTATAATTATGTGTAGAAATGTGTAAGTTTATGCAAAATTTTTAAGTCTAACTTTACAACAGCTTTTTTTCTTTTCCCTTCTTGGTTAGTTACACCACCGTCATTGTCTTTCTCATAGTCCTCTCCATCCACTGGTTGTCTGGAAGAGATCACTTTAAACGATAAGACCGCCTATTGTACAAATGTTATTTTAAGTTATTTGTTTATATTGTTTTTTTCTTTTAGTTTACAATAAAGAGTGTATCTATCTATATATATGGCTCTGGCAGTAAAAAGAGGGTCGTGCTCCTACAGTGGAGACTAAAAAAGGAACGACATCGAAGCAGCGATTCTCAGTGGATTTAGTTCAGGCAAAACTGTGTTCAAGACGAAAGTGCTTAATCAATGTGTGTTATCAGTGATGAATTATGGCTCTGAAACGTGGTCCCTTACTATGGGTCTTATAAGAGGTCTCAAGGTCGCTCAACGGGCTATGGAGAGGGCTATGCTAGGTGTTTCTTTACGTGATCGAATCAGAAATGAGGAGATTCGTAGAAGAACTAAGGTCACAGACATAGCCCAGCGGATTGGCGGGGCACATAGCGCGAAGAACCGATGGCCGATGGGGCAGAAAGGTTCTCGAATGGCGACCACGTATCGGCAGGCGCAGCGTAGGACACCCACCTGCAAGGTGGTCAGACGACCTGAGCAAGGTTGCAGGAAAATGCGGGATGCAGGCCGCTTCCGATCGGTCGTTTTGGAAATCCTTGGGGGAGGCCTATGACCAGCAGTGGACTTCCTGTGGCTGATATGATGATGATGATGTGTTCATACCACAAATAATCCCCAACAATGTGCCATTACAGTTATGCACAAAATTTTCCATAGCTGCTTACATCGCGACAACCGTAAAATGTCCAAGGTCTGTCTAAATGTTTTCCCACGGGCAGTTGTACGTTGCCTGCTTGCAGGTAAATATAATAAGTAATGCTGTAGGTAATCTATATAGAGCGTATGAGACCTAGCACAATAAAACTATTAATTTTATGTTGTTTTTGTAGTCGTGTATAAAGATATAACATACGAGTAATGTATGATGCCGTGTGGTTCCCGGCAGAGTAGAATAGAACCACTCCAAGTCTTCCTGTGGATGTCGTAGAAGGCGACTTAGGAAACACAAGCTAAACAAAACATCATGAGACCTCTCCAACCCGTCTGGCCAGCGTGGAGAGTGTAGGCCAAATCCTTTGACTGCTTTGGCCAAGTATGGCCACAGGTATGGCTCTGGCAGTACAGAGAGGGTTGTGCTCCTGCTGTGGAGACTAAGTAATTAATTTTTTTAATTTCGTCGCTTAGGTAACAATACCGCGTAAGTCAAAAAAATTACATATGACGTTTTATATGTCATTGGATATATATTTTCGACGCACATCCAATGACGTTACTCTCCTTAAAACTTTTCAAATTTGACTTACGCGGTATTGTTACCTAAGCGACGATTTGCATAATTAAACTGAATTTCACGCGGACGAAGTCGCGGGCACCAGCTAGTAGATAATAAAGGTTAAATAAATAACTGCCTGCGTCCGTGGTCTAGTGGTCAAGGCGTTCGCATTGTGATCCGGGGGTCGTGGGTTCAAATCCCACACATACTTTGTAAAAAGTTGTTTCCAGTCTGGTTAGGATATTGCAAATTCGAATCACCTGATTATCCAAAAAGAAAGATGATTCCTAGGATCCTAGGATTGGTTCTGGTTTACCCTTTGGATTGCGGAGAGCAGACGGCAGTCGCTCAGTGTAAAAACCAGTATCCTCGTTAAATCACCTAGGTTTAGGATGCAACCGGGAATACGCTCGGATCATGATGATGATAAAAGGTTAAATAAATAAAGTTCGCAACACCACTCTTCTCCTTTCTTCTACGAGTATCGAATAGCGCTTGGCTACGGTAACTCGTTGATCGAACAGTACCGTAGCTGGATTGGGATCCTTCATTGTACTGGCTGGAGGGCATTTGAGGCAGGACCATAGATGGATCCAGTGATCATAAAGTGATATTATTGGTAGTGTGACTAAACAGCACCACGTAGTGATCATGGGAAAATGCTACCTTTATTTTGAGAGGTTTTAGTTCAGCAACGAAGGGGGGAAGGTGCAAATGTATCTGTTCCTGACCTGATTCATCATCAGGTCTTTTTTTAGGTCTCCACTGTAGGAGCACTACAGTTTCTGTACTACCAGAGCCATACTTGGACAGACCAGCCAGAGGATTTGGCCTACACTCTCCACGCTGACCAGACGGGTCGGAGGGGTCCCAAATGATGTTCATAAGCTTTGTTTAGCTTGTATTTTTAAGTCTCCTTTTACTACATCCATGGGAAGATTTAGACTGGTCTTATTCTACTCTGCCGGAAACCACACGGCCTGCTTCTACCTGGCAAAAATCTGCCCGTGCCAGGGCAGACTTGGGTTGGATACTGCTAAAAAGTCTCCGGGCGGGCATCGAAAAATCACAGGAGCAAAAGAAGTGGAAGTATTCCGAAAACGGCAAATGTGCCTATAGATGCAGTCTATAAAATATCTGCTGGTATGCTTCACGTCCACCGCATCCTGCTTTAGAGACGATGTAATAGAGGCCAATCCAAAAGCTATAGATGTAATCTGGGCTTATACAATTTAGACAACAATAATTCCATCCAGAACAAGAATCCTTGTTTTCAACCTGTCACTATTTTCTAATTCTGGTTTTCCATCGTCAGACCCATCGTCTTGCAAAGCGAGACCATGGAACCGTGGATGGGTAGCACAGCGTGATGATGAAGGGAAAATCCTTTCTATATTAGGAGAGATATTTATTCTAGCATTGACTGTTCTTTTGTCCAGGTGGAAAATGATTGAAAGCTCTCAAAACATGTGCGAGTGTGGCTCGTTCCCACAAATTATGGAGCACCTGCTTTCTTGTCCCGGGTGTCCTACCATCTGCACTCTGAATGACTTATGTGTGGCTACTGCGTACCCCGTCACATATTAGGCTGATAGAATATAAACCATCGGCACGCAAAGAAGAGGTAGAATGATGTAGGTTGTTAAAGAAGACAGACTTACATAGGATATTCTTGTGTCATAAACATAACACAGCCAAGTATCCACACGTTATATCCCCTTCTTTTATAAAATAACTCAATGAGAGGTCCCATGGGCACCTTGATATTGTCCATCCAGCCCGGTATGTAGAAGAGGGTGCGTTTATTCCAGTCCATGTACGGGTCTTTCGCCATTAACCCCATAGTATTGTATGTATATTTGATCCTTTTCATTGAAGGAGCCCTAGCCCCAGATATGTATATTTCTAGATGTTTCAAACTTTGTGGGGTAATCACTGTAGGTTTCATTGATCCAGGGCCTGAAAATTAATAGACATAATTATACATGTGTTTATCTCTCACGGCAAGGACAGAGCCAGAAGTCCTACGACTTCTGGCTAGGGGGTTAAAATCACTCTTTATGGTTTACAAGATCACATGTTGCATCATCTATTTAAAAGAATCCAATTCCAAGCTAGTATGAAACGAAAAAAATATATATATATACAATTGCTTTTTCTAACACGTAAATGTCTTAATGCATCTTATAAAAAAATTAAAAAGTAATGATTAATTATGGTATAATTTTCAAAGAAGTATTACGTCGAATGATTCGGGAAAGTTTAAAAAAATCTAAAATTTTGTGCTTCCCATCCCCATTAAGTACAATAAAATTACGAATTTTTGCCTATTTACCTATAAAACGAAAAAAAAAAACCACACGAATAAAAATGAACATTGGTACTCACAATCTGATATAAATCCAGATAAATATCCTTGCATACTTTTGTTATCGTAAGCAGAATAAGCAAAGCCATACAAACACATTATTAGACAAAACCACAAACCTAATTTCATGTTACGAAATAAGTATTTTCTTACAAATTAATAAGTGAACTGTCCCAAACTAGGTATAAAATATAATGTGTTTACAGTAGGTTCATTTGTTATTTATATGTTTGTTTTGTCAAGCGTAATTCCGGGGGGGCGCATATTCAAACTCTGTTACGATCATAGACCTAGAATTTTTTTATCAGTAGGTAGTACGAGTCAGCGAAACACAAAACGCATAGTTTTCCAACCCACCGCTCGCGTTTCGACGCATTGCATCGTATTTTTTAAACCGTCGTGTCAGCGAAAAGTAATATTGTTTTACGCAGAAAATATCATAAATTTGTCAATGGTTTTCTAAAATTTTTAAGTAGTCTGAAACAGATTATCTATGAAAGGTTTCTTTGACATTTTTACGCCACAAATGCCAAACTCTTGTCTTGAGTGGTTAAGACCAATCGTGCAAATCCTTCGCATACGATTAGTCTAAAAATGCACCCGTTGGGAAACACTCGCGCAAATCATTCGTTATGTCACTCCTGATTTCAGGAATAGCACTCCTGCACCACTGAATAGGAGTTCTATTCCTGCAATGAAATCGGGAGTTTGTCATGGTGCGCCTCAACAGGCGCACCACGTTCTAGATCTAAACTCATTGAATTACCATCATTGTATTTTGCAGCATACAATATCTGTTACGGTTCAACTCCGGCTATATTACCGTTGCTGGGGAGCTTTTTTGGCCCGGTAGGAGTACGCTTTCGCAAGTTAAGACCGCGTCCCTGATAGTATTTAGAGCGATTTTAAATATTATCAATAATAACGAAATACTCACTTTGAAATAAAAACACAGCAAAGTAGTCTGTTCAGGTCTAACTCTAGTCATTATAATGTTTAAAAACCACGATTACTTCAAATTTTCTCAATAGAAAAAAAAATGCGAAGTTGCCTCCAAATCACCTCCGAATTATACTAAAACGGCTAGTATTCAAGAAATACAATCAATTAGCCCTTGTGACTTTGGATTTAAAAGGCAGTCATCATAAATGTCTTTCTTTTTAAATAACTCTTAAACTCTAACTTTTTAAAACTATAAATACAGATACACTATCATGTCTTTATCCCTAACGGAGTAGACAGAGCCTAGAGCAGTAAAGCCCAGGCCACTTTTAGCGTAATGGTGGGCATAAAAATTTAAATATTCTTTGTAAAACAAAAAAAACCTCAAGAACCAGAAACTCTTAAACCAGCCTCATTGACCCGCCGCGAGTCTTCTCTTCCCGCATGGCTCGCTGTCTCGTTACAGCTAGAGTAAATTTGTGTGCGTGGAAGCGGGAGTAAAATTGAGATTATCAGTATCAGGCGCGCCCTCGGGGCGTAGTCCGCTCTTGGATAGATTCTCCGTGCTTCGGAAGGCACGTTAAGCTGTTGGTCCCGGCTGTCATGATTTAATAAATATGTCAATAGATAGGGACACATCACACTGATTGAGCTAGTCCCAATTAGTATGGAAATGTATATTTTTTTTTGTGATGTTTAGTCGTGCTTTCAAATATTATGTGTAAGTATACCGTACACTTACACCTGGTTTTGTATTTTATTATCTCCGTTTTTTAAGACTTCTAGTATAACTTATTTCTGTAGATTGGATTTGGAACTCGTTCGCAAGCTTTACATGTTATATAGTGATAAAATTGTATTAGGCATAATAATTATATCTTTGTAAACTTACAAAGCCCTTCTGGCGCGTAAGCGACCAATTCTCTTCTCTCGGCGTTTCTTCTCAGCAGTGGTCGTTGCGAAACGCGAGTATTGGTAGCTCTTTTTTAATATTAATTCAAATATACTTAAATAAACATTACACGTAATGTATTCTAAAATTATTGACGTGTAAAAGTGCCTGCAGAGGCCTTATTACTAAATAAATATTTGATTCTGGGGGATTTTCTTTATTTCGTAAAAACATATTAAAATAGTGACAAACTAAAAATACAACGTAGAACTAATAGGTAACTAAATTAAAACTAAACAAATTAAAATATAACCTAAATTAAAACTAACTGAACTAAAAATATTTTTAAATATAACTACTTAACGTATATTAAATTATATAAAAAACTAGCTGTGCCCGCGGCTTCGTTCGCGTGGTTGTCGGAACGTAATGTTATATAGCCTAAAGCCTTCCTCTATAAATGGACTACCCAACAAAAAAAGAATTTTTCAAATCGGACCATTAGTTCCTGAGATTAGCGCGTTTAAACAAAAACTTTATAATATTCATAAAAAATTGAGGCCAAATCGCTGCCGTCACAGGGCAAAGTACCCAAAAGGCTGGCGGCATTTCCGCGTTGATTAGCAATACTTAAACGCTGTCCGAAATGCGCATCAGCCCTTGGATCCCCCGAGACGTCGATCAGGCGTGCGGAAATTTCCTTAAAAATTTGGCGGGCTTCCACACCCCAAGGCCCTAGGGTCTCCACAGCAAAAGGCACAAAATTATACGGCTCTCCCAGAGCCGCATATTTGCGCCTCTTGATGGCTTCTGCTGTCGTCGCTGCTGCGCCCGCCTTTCGGGCAGTCGCTCTTACATGGTATGGAGCTACGGTATCTACACATGTACCCACACAAGCGAACGCCCGTTTTTCCAAGGGATGAGCGTCATACCGTCGGGCCTCTTGCCATCGTCTCGCGAGATACCATTTGGTTCTAAAATTGCAGGCACACCGGCACTGGCGGGCACGACGTATGACGTCATTCAAGGCGGCGTGACGTGAATTACGCCCTGCGCTGCGACGACAGGCCAGGCCGTGGTGGCCCAGGGGATCGACGTCTCCACCGCAGCGACAGCGATGTGGCTTGTTCGTTTTAGCCCTCAACCGGGGACTGACCGCTAAACTGAAAGTTGTCCTCTCCAAAAGGGTACACCTACACTCGCCGACGGAATGGCATTTAACCAATATCCCGACTTCGGCTCACAGCTTGCTAAAAGACGAGACCTCTCCGCATCACTATTCGTGCTCTCTAATAGTTGTTTTCGAATAAGCATGCAGAGAGGCTCGTCCCATTGCCCCTGTGAAGCTGGATTCGGGGGTAGAGCATGGTCCGGACCGGTTGCACCAATCCAGGCATCCCTGGCCACGGCTAAGCCGGCTACCCCTATGTCGCTCAGCAACGGGCCTAGAATTTTACTGACGAGGTTAGCCGTGCTATAGACCGAGGACAGGAATGCTGGAAGTGCTACACTTGAAATTTTTCTGATCCCAAGACCACCGTGGCGAATTGGCAAAGTTGCTTGGGTCCAAATTGTGTCATCGAGGTTACAATTTAAAATGTTTGTTAAAGTGTCTCGGACCTTTTCATCGAGCACAGTCAACAGATGGTTATGAGTCCAAAGCGGAGTACAACGGAGAGTGTAGGTGGTCTTGAGTATGAAAAGACAGAATTTTATGATTGAATATGCCATGTGGGGATTAATGTCCGCTAGACGGCTGGAAGATTCTTCAAAAGCTACTAATCTTTCTTCTACAAATTTTGTAAAGTCATCCTCCAGCACCGGTGACCCCAAGAGACGGAGTGACTGCTCATTGATAATTTTTATATTTGGAGCCAACGCATTGAATTTAGAATTTAGAGCGTTCCGAGATTCTAAAGAGAGGTCCTCACTTATATATAATTCACATTTTGAAAAATTTAGTTCTAATCCGATTTTGTCAAACGATTTTATAATTTTTTCTAAATCCAACAAAACTGATGCAGCATCTCCACCTAGGGTCCCGTCATCCAGGTACCAAACGTTGAATTTTGAAGCCAAATCTTAAATATATGGAGGTATGGCCAAACTGAAAATAGCCGGTCTGAGTGGGTCACCCTGCTGACAACCGACCGCCGATTCAATGAGCTGGGCGTCCTATACTAAGCTGGTCGGCTTACCGTAGCACTGCCATAAATAAGAGTATGTGCTCGGTATTAAGTTTTTTGCCTGAGTCAGCAGAGCGCTCCTATCTGAGGAGTTATACGCATTTTTACATCAACCTTTAGAAATACCTCGCTTCCACCACGATTTAAAAAGGTGTGGGCCGCATAACCGGCAGCCTCACATCCCCCCTTAGTTCCAAAACCTAACTGAGTTGGTTGAAACTCACGTTGAAGATTAGGTACGATGTGCCTACAGCAGATTTTGGAAGCGACGCGGCGGATGGTGTTACCTACAGCAATAGGGCGAATGCCACCGTCCTTTTTTCGGAGCGCACATAAGTTGGCCCCATAGAGTACGTCAAGTACCTCTTCACAAACTTGACCCGAAAGCATAAGATTTACGAGCCGCGTTAGGCTCTCCAGAAGGGCCGTGCCGGCGGCGTCACCGGTTGTGCCACAGATAAGATCTTTAAGGTGTTGCGGCGTCATTTCATCAAGCCCGCCAGCAGAGCCCTTACCTAAAGGACATAATCGCGGCCCGCACTTCCTCTGGCGTAGTCCCTAGAGTGCGCTCCGTAGGTACGAAGGGCATCCGTAAAGCGAGATGTTACTAAAGGTTGAGGGTGTTTCAATACTAATTTTGATTCTTGGATTTGATTTTTATATAACAGTGACATTGAGTATATCAGAAATAAAATAATTTACGTTAAAGCTCATACAAGCTTTTATTGTGAGGCCTAAGTACTAATCAAGGCAATTGTAAAAAGCCCATGCAAGCTCGATGAGGTTGCGTCGTTTTATAATAGGGTTTCTATATCCGCCTTCCGGCTCCATCATCAGATCAGCTTCTTGTTATAATATATTGCATTGTCATCTGATTTCATTAGCATACAAAATCTCATTTTAATCGAATACCAGTGACTTAAATTTATAACTTGCAAGATTGACCCATACAAATAAACAACAACAAACGGATAGCTAAATAAAAGCTTGTAAAAGATATTGTAAAAAAAGCTTGTAAATGAATCAAAATGGTGATTTTTTAAAGAATAAAGGATTTTATAAAGGATCACAAAAAATATACAAGGTGTATGTTTGAATGAATAAAACATTGCTGTTGTAGGTATATTTTTAATTCATTTAGGCGAGATGGGTTCACAGCCCGCAATAATATGCGTATTTTTGAAAAAATACTGTAATTAAACTACTACAGTTTATTTCTCTAAAATGTTACATAGGCTTTTCTACAAACACCCACCCACAATAGCCAAAACACGTTTTAGCATTTTTGGCTCGATAGAAAAAAATCACAAACATACGAGTACCTTTAAATATGTCCAAATTTACCTTTAGGTCCCATAGTTGGGCAAAGGCCTACCCTTGTCGCTTCCAGTCATTTCGATCCCCAGCCATTTCCCTCTAATCCTTGTCAAAAGCATACAGGTCGTCCCTCCATCTCATCTTAAGCCTTCTCTTTGATCGTATAGAAAAATATATTACCACTTTATACAATCACCTTTTTATATGAAAACTATACCAAAAAAATGTCAAATCTAAATTACTAGTTAATTTCGCTACACAAAAGAATAAAAATATTATACAAAAAAAATATAAATAAAACACAGTGAAATATTCGTCGAGAGCGAACAAAGGCCCGGACCCGAGCTCGACGATGTTTCGCTGTGTTTTATTTATTTATTTTTTTGTATAATATTTATAATTTTTTGTGTAGCTAAATTAACCAGTAATTTAGATTTTAGATTTTCATAGGTATTTTCGGTCAAAACTGCAGCAGTCTTTATAGCACTCGCTCGGTTGATACGAGTATACAGCGAACTGCAATAATTTCCACAAATACCTATTTTCAATTCTCTCGACCTTAGTGTTGCCTCTTAAGTTAGAAATGTTTTCACTCAGTCGGGTTTTCTTGTTATTTCAATGAATGAAAAAATACTCATTTCAATTTACATTAACAAGGCTTAAGTTCAGTGTCCTTCTAAAACATGTTTGTTTTTGCACACTTAAGTGTTTATTTTTTATTGTTTTCGTTTTTTTTTCCAAGGCTTGTCAACGTAGGGCGTGATGTCATTATTGTTTTTATTTTTCATTGTAAAAGTTATTATTTTATCCATGCGATAGATTATGTATTCGAGATGTGGTGCTGGAGGAGAATGGCGCAAAAAGCTAAGTGGATTGAGTTAGCAATGTTTACTTTCATACTCTTTCTAATACCTCCTGTATTAGAAAGAGTATGAAAGTAAAGATCTTATAACAAAAAACAATAAAAAATAAGTATAAATTAGACAGTGACAAATTACTCGGAAGAGAGAAGACGGTTTGGCATCATATGATAAGACAGAATAAGACAATATGAAGAAACTAAGTGGAAACACTAAGTGCGCCATCAGACTGAATGTTGTAGTCAGTGAGTGCATTAGCTCTTTGTGGTGGTTGTTTTGACCGACAAACATTAGCAAAATGCCCCCTTTTTGGAACAAAGTTGGCAGGCTTCGTTAGCTGCAGGACATTTGATGCGCTGGTGTACATTTCCACCACAAAAGAAGCAACGTCGCTTCGAACTCTGAATGAAGTTGGGCGCTGAAGCTGCTGTGTTATCTGCGACATTAGACTTGGGTAAAGCACAAGTTTTGTAGTTGTTAAAATATTTCAAAAAATATGTTTTTTTTCATATACTTTTTTCTTATTTACCGGTATAACTAAAAAAAGAGAAACATAAGCGTACCTAAGTTTATAACAAAAATTAAAGTACGTTTTATTACCTTACCAAAAATATAAACATCATTGTGGTAAAAAAATAAACATATATATACCGCCGTTTTGTTACTGTGGTTTTCTATGCATACAGTTTACGTCATTGTACAAATAGTAAACGGAGCATAGCAACATTAATTACCTACTCATCGCCAAAGTTATGTTGATTAAAACATAATCCTTTTTCTACATGGCATACTCCTATCATACACTTTTGCTTTATGCGTGCACAGCTGCATTCCCCCGTCCGGCAGTCTGTCTTAAACTGGCACTAAATAAGTTATATATCTTGCAGAGATATCGGAGGTTTCAAGCTAGTGATTGGAATCAGAGACATGTTATTTAATCTCCAGCCACAGTTTTCTGCTGAGGGTAAGTTTTGGACCGCGATATTTTCAGTTTCCCAATTAAAAGCCTGGTAATCTGTCAGCTCTGTGAAGATGGTGCTTCAGAACTTCTATAGAAGGTGGTAATTTATCCAGGATCTTAATTTTTGGAAAAAAAAACGGCACTTAGATCATCAATGCTGACTAGGGCTTAAAGTGTAGGTTTTTTGTCACAACAAATGGTGATTATTAACTTTTCTCCATTCCTCGTGAAGTCTTTTGTTAGTTCCCCTTTAGATCCAAATTTGTCAAAAAGTGTATACCATTCAGTAAACACCTTCCAACTAGACTTTTTGGTAAAACCAGACAGTGAGCTTGTACTATCGCAGCCCGTTAGAGCATGGAAGGCAAGTAAATTATTCTTTTCTATAACCAAAAGCGGTATGCAAGACGTACGTAACTGCGTATACGCGTTTTAGTGTCAAGAATCATTGAGCGTTATACCACAGAATTAGTAACAGTACTCACGTACAGAAGTCTCACTCAGCAAAGAAATTTAAATAAATATCTACTCAATATAGTTAGCGATATGGTTTAATTTAGCTCACATCAGAACTCAGCACCTTTTCGTTTAGATACCTAGACATCCAATGCAGGCCAATTTCATTCTTATTACTCTGGACAAACGATTCGTTTAACTAAATTTACCACTCTGAGGGGCCGCTGCGCGCATAGTAATAATTTAGGTTTATTTTCGATACCTACACGGGGAGTGACACAGGCCTGGTTATACATGATGATAAAGTCCAATTTGGTTTGAGATAGAAATAGGACGTTAAGACACTATCGGACGGCTATCGTATTATTTTATGGAGTAACCCCTCTGTTTACTATTTGTACAATGTAACATGTATGTATCAATGTGTAATGTGATTCACGTAAAAATTATAACTATTTCTTTTAAATACTTAAAACGGAGGTAATAATCAGGTGGTGAGTACTTTGTTTACGGAATTGGTCACAACTTGTTTGTTTATTATTGCGACACAATGATGTTTATATTTTTGGTAAGGTAAAAAAACGTACTTTATTTTTTTATATAAACTTAGGTACGCTTATGTTTCTCTTTTTATAATTATACCGGTAAATAAGAAATAAGTCTATGAAAAAAATCATATTTTTTTAAATATTTTAACAACGACAAAACATAATTAAAAGTTTTTAAACATCAATCATAGACAATTAAATAACCTTTTAAATGACTTATTAAACAACGAAATTGATTAATTATATAAGAAGATAAATAAGAAATTACGAAAAACTTTGTACGATCGGCGCCATCTTTGTGACGACATGCTATGCGGGTTCCCACCTCTTACAGTTTCGTGTTGTACAGAGCACAAGGAACACATATATTTTAGGTATATAGAAGAGATGGCTACAAAAATCGGGAAGGATGACTTTTTAAATATTTGACTATGATCTATATGTCACAGCCACTTTTTTCCGAAACTATAAGAACTATATTATAGTTTCAACAATATTACTGTTGAAACTTGGTAAGTAGATGTATTCTGTGATTAAGATTTTCACACAAAAACAGAAAAAGAAACAATAAATTTTGGGGGTTCCCCATACTCAGAACTGAAACTCAAAAATGATTTTTATTATTATACCCATACGTGTCCCCGTATCTATGGATAAGTCTTCAAAAATGATATTGAGGTTTCTAATATCATTTTTTCTAAACTGAATAGTTTGCGCGAGAGACACTTCCAAAGTGGTAAAATGTGTGTCCCCTCTGTAACTTCTAAAATAAGAGAATGATAAAACTAAAAAATATATATGATGTATATTACCATGCAAACTTCCACCGAAAACTGGTTTGAAAGAGATCTAGTAAGTAGTTTTTTTTTAATACTTCATAAATCGTAAATCGCAATTTACCTTTAGAACTTTTATATTATGTTACTTGCTGCTACGGAACCCTTCATGGGAGAGTCCGACTCGCACTTGGCCGCTTTTTTATACATACGTCCCCCTGATGGTTAGTGATATTACCATATTCTATCTGTTACATCAAGGATAAAGTAGAAGCAGGAGCAGTAAATACGAGCAATATTATAAAAGTAAAGAAAAATTAATGTATGTAGTCTATGGAACTCACTACCACTTACTATCCGACGCGCCTAAATGCTAGCCAGCTTCAAATCCCAAGTAAAATCTAATTTTCTATCCTTATGAAATGTAAATCTGGTAAAGAGACGGATAAACGCGCAAACATTGGGCAATACTAGTACGTCACTAAATCTCAATGCTTTACCCAAGTCTAATGTCGCAGATAACACAGCAGCTGCAGCGCCCAACTTCATTCAGAGTTCGAAGCGACGTTGCTTCTTTTGTGGTGGAAATGTACACCAGCGCATCAAATGTCCTGCAGCTTACGAAACCTGCCAACTTTGTTTCAAAAAGGGGCATTTTGCTAATGTTTGTCGGTCAAAATATTTTTGGTAAGGTAATAAAACGTACTTTAATTTTTGTTATAAACTTAGGTACGCTTATGTTTCTCTTTTTTTAGTTATACCGGTAAATAAGAAAAAAGTATATAAAAAAAACATATTTTTTGAAATATTTTAACAACTACACAACTTAATTAGTAAGTTTTAAATAGCAATCATAGACAATCAAATAACCTTTCAAATTACTTATCAAACAATGAAATTGATGCAATAGAACTCGAGAAATGACGAAAAGTTAGTACAGTCGGCCGCCATCTTTGTGACGTCATAGCTTTGCGCGTCCACCTCTCACCACCCACCTCCATCTCTTAAAACCAGCATTTTCGTGTTGTGTAGAGCACAGGGAACACATACATACTAGTTTTAGGTATATAGAAGAGATGGCTACGAAAAATCTCAAATTGCTTGAGTGCCGCCTAACTAATACGGACAGACAGACAGACAGACAGACATGACGAATCCATAAGGGTTCCGTTTTTTGCCATTTGGCTACGGAACCCTAAACCCACCCCCTGAAAGGTTGGTTACGCTTATGTTACACAAAAAAAACAAGCTATTGAGTACTACTAGCCACCTCAGAAGCGGCCTGGAAGGGGTTAAAAATAAATAAAAAAGGCAACCATTTGATACGACTATCGCCATCTACATTTTATATCATATTATACCTACCTTGAAGAGGTTTCGGCAGGAGAAGGATCTAAAGCAAGAAAAGGGTAATGTTTATGGGTTATGGAACTTTATTTTTATTGTAAGCATTCTAACAAAGTAAGAAAAACTTGTTTGAAAGACTTGTTAGTGTAAGTTAGCCTTTCAGTGTTACGTTGTTTATTTGTTGGGCAAAGGTCTCTCCCATCTTCTTCCACTTGTCCCTTTCGCTTGTCCTTTTCGACCATCTTTTTTGAAATGCGTCGAGATCGTCTCGCCAGCGCTTTTAGGCCTACATTGTTCATATAAGAAAATAATTTAATTACACACAAATTAATGTACATTGTTCTATCTATCTATAATTTAAGAACTACGTTCTTGTCAGTGGAGTAGTTTCCATGTCTTCTCTTAAGCCATCCTTTTGACCTCCCCATACGACACGGCGTCAACTTTCTCCTTTACTTGATCTATAAATGCTCTTCTTGGTCTTCCCTTTCCTCTTCTTGCTTCTATTTTTTTTTCTGTTACTTATTTATTTAACTTTATTACAGAGAATTGTAACAGGCGGACTTAAGACTTAAGGCTTAAAGACTTAAGGTTAGCATTTTCTACCAGTCAACCTACAGGTGGTGCTGAAATTAGATCATTTCGGAAATAGTGCAAAAACTGAAATGCTACAAACTAGAAACACTTACTACAATATAAACATATAATATATGATGTTATTATAAATTTATTACCAGTCAACCTACAGGTGGTGCTGAAATTAGATCATTTCGGAAATAGTGCAAAAACTGAAATGCTAGAAACTAGAAACACTTACTACAATATAAACATATAATATATTATGTTATTATAAATTTATTGTGTCTTATAAGACCAATCATATTTCCTCTTCTAACATTGATTGTTTTTAACAAGTTCCTTTTCTCATTAACTAAATTAATTACTTCTTCATTTGTCTTTTTCTCTGTCCAACTTATACCTTCCATACGTCTCCGGCACCACATTTCGAATGCCTCTAAACGTTATCGATCCTTTTTAGCCAAATTTCAATACTTTGTTAAAGGTAGGTAAATAATCTTCAATAATATTCATCAAAATAGATTCTAATCGATCGTCGATTATTATAATAATTTTATAAAAAATATATGTTTGATTACCGTGGTCCGTGAGACCGTGCGTTTACACTAGTGTGACAAAAATATGCCGTCCATAGTTATAGGCTAATAATGTCCATGATACCATCTCATCGCTGCTACGTGACTTCACAGTAAAATAAATATATTTAAATAAAGGCCAGCTATAGGCCATAAAGCACGAACAAAAAAATTAAATCAATTTATACCATGTCGGTTATCAAATGATTCATAATCATTTATTTTTTCCTAATTTCCCGTATTTTTTTTCTTTTTAAACAAGGTTGCCTGTAAGAAATTGCTTAGCGATAAGGCCGCGTTTTGTGCATTTCCTACTTTTTAAGATAATTATGTCCTGTTGTTTACTTTTGTGCAATAAAGGGTATTGTATTGTATTATGTCAATCACAAGTGAAATTGATTTTAGGTGTACATTTAAGATCACTGTGTTGCGCCATTAGGCATACTGATGTAATATTTTTCTTAATAATGCCATCTCTTGTTTATTTTTTCAACTATTACGGTTTAAGCTAAGACGAAATTATTTATTTAGTATCAATTTATTTTTCTATGTCAGCAGCTTCACCTACTACCGAAATATATAAATAGAACTAGCTCAGATTAAATTAAACATTTTAAAATGTCAAAACATCTTTCGTATTCAAATCCGTCAACATTTTTATAACATAATTATTATTCTTTTCTAATCCGTCTTTTCCCAAATAATAAGGGAAATTATTCTTCGTAGCCAAGTAGAATATGCCAGTCTTATTTCTATCCGCATGTATTCCTAGTAAATTTGTGACAATAGGTTTTTTACCATAGCAATTATTGTCTCTGGCTTCTTGTACGGAATCGCATTTTATGGCTATGAATGCGTCCGGGAACATAAGAGCTGCAATCCATAGAGTGTAAACTCTGGCGTGACTGCAAAAAGAACCACAATTCATCCAGTAACCATCACCAGGTTGGAATTCTCCGCCGTTGACATAAATATTCAGGTGTCCTACAGGAGCAGCCATTCCTATGTGTATCATGTTTGTATACATGACGTCAACGAAGTCAGCATCGCTTTCGTCAATTCGGCTTTCAGGTCCTCTGTTTCGGAAGCAGGGGCCGGCTGGATCCAAAGATGAAACTCGTGAAACTTTGACGCCTGGAAAATATTAACAACAGTTAATTGAATACCAGTTACATTTTGTTTTCTTGTTGCACATAATAGGACATTGGAAGCATACGACAACGAAGTTATTGTCACTAATAGTAATAGCTTAGCAATCAATTGCAAATTTGGGGATTTTTCCTTATGAAAAATAGTAGAAATAGACTTTTTTTCTTGCGTTTTCGTGTTCTATTAATGATTTTGATTCCAAGGCACTGGTATGACTCTCCATTGATTCAGAGTAACATATTTACCTACTACTACTACAAACGAAACAATTTATCTGTACACACGTCGATGTGTGAGTTTTATACTTAGGGTCGCACCGCAGAATTATTTTAATACTTACCTACTAACAGAGTTCGACATATTTACGATTATATTTTTCCATACCGGAAGATTTGCGAACACTATGACGTAAAAAATATTCTGTTTTATATGTATTAAATGTTACAGAAAAGTCGGAAACAGCTACGTAATATCACTTCACTGATTATTATTGAGTCATGTATAATGTAACGCACTAATTTCACTAATTCACTATTGTAATATAGTAATTTGCATATTCAGCGCAAAACTATACGGTCATAATATGAATAAATTCAATAAAAATAAACAAATGTTTATCACGCTTACACACAGCATGTCAAGTTGTCATTGTCAACAATGGCATTTAGCACTATAACCCGCGGAAATCTAGTTGGCATCTGCGTGTATGTGATTACCTGTGAGCGAGGAGCCTATGTATGTACAATCTTGCTCTTGTGTATCTCCCGCCAATGCGAGAGAGCGAGAAGGGTATATATATCAAGATGGTTGCTGGGTTATAACGTGAAATTATATTGTTGCTACATGATATAATGATGAAAACAGGTAATTGCTTACCTGTTTTCATCATTTGGAAATATATGAAATATACGTTCTTTAGAGTATTGGGTGGATAAACAATTATTATACGCGCACCTTCTCACCATGATGGTTACTATTGGTTGACAGTTCTCAAGACAACACACGTCGCGTATTGCGTGCGGCTAGTAATTAAACCCTGGTTTGGAGCCGTCAAAGCTCACAAAGTGCGGGGGAGAGGTGCGGGGACGCCAATTTGCGGGAGACGCTGTGAGATACCATTCTGTTTGACTCTTATGTATTCTGTGTCCAAGGTTTCAATATAGCTCAGGGTATTAAAATCATCCTGTATAAACCTGTTAATTTAAATAGGCTACCTAATACTTAAATAATTTATTCTCATTCAAATGTTTTGCGACAAAAGTACCTGTGATATTATAGTAGCTCTTGGCTACAAAACTCACGGTCTGCCCTCCGAGACTGAGGCCCATGAGGTCAAGTTTCTTAACGTCGAACAAAGGTTGGGTGGCAGTCAGGTTGGCCATCATCTCAGCCGTCCGCCTTCCGACTTCGACCATTGTGCGGGCCGCTCTGAAATGATTATTTCGGTTTTACTTGACTACAATAAGGAATAATGCTTTATGTTTTATTTTTACTTGACTAAATTTAAAGTTGTGGGACCTCGACCTGTCCCGGGCAGTCAGGGGAATTCACCATTTTGATTTATTTAGATTGACCTGGCAGGTAGAAAGTCCCGTCAAAATGACCTGTCTTTTGAGAATCTTATTTTTTTTATAAGTAATACCCTATTAAATTTGATTTTTTTATTCTCTACAACATATAAAAAATGCATATTGCCTCAAATACATTTGAAAAAAAAAACTTAAAAATTCATAGGTTTCATTAGCCCCGCTACTCACCAGCCAGGTCTGCAGTTCCGTGTTGGGGTATAATAGAAGATGTATGTGACAAGTTTTCAACTTGCCTCAAACACCTACCCAAAATTCGTGCCAGCTCTCAATCTATCAGTATGTAGAAACCGCGCTCCGCGACGGTGCGCGGTGCGCGGTGCAGTGAGATAACCGCCTTAGTCTTGCAGTGGACTAATATAAGTAAGTTATTAAAAAAAGAAGTAAGGTAAACAGACAGGACAGTATCTTACATAGGATATTCTTGTGTCATAAAATTAACACATCCAAGTATCCACACATTATATCCCCTTCTTTTATAAAAGAACTCAAGGAGACGTCCCAAAGGCAACTTCATATTGTCCATCCATCCCGGTATGTAGAAGATAGTGCGTTTACTCCAGTCCATGTAGGGGTCTTTTGCCATTAACCCCATGTTGTTGTATGTATATTTGATCCTTTTCTTGCCGGGAACATTAGCCCCTGACATGTATATTTGAAGATGTTTCAAACTTTGTGGGGTGATGACTGCCGGTTTCATAGATCCAGGGCCTGAAAATTAATAGAAGCACTTATGTTTATCTCTCACGGCGAGGACAGAGCCAGAAGTCGTACGACCCAGAGACTTTACAGGTTAATTTTACACCTGCTAGCTATAGCTGGACTTAAATATTTATATATATATATATATATATATATATATATATATATATATATATATATATATATATATATATATAGTATGTAGTGATGAAATGTTTTATGTATATGTTCTTAATATTTTATATGAATTATTTACAGTCATAACAGATTAATTTTGCTTTTTGCGCCTAGAAAATTATTTTTATGAGAAAATGCTCTTAGCATTAAATCCGCCATTAGCTAAAAGTATGTTTTTACTTTGGAACAATAAAGAGTATTAAATAAATAAAAAAAATTAAATAAAGATATAAAATATAGGGACAAATCACACTGATTGAGCTAGCCCCAAAAGTAAGTAAGTAAGTAAAGTAACTAGAAACACTTATATAACACAAAACCGTATGATAATAATTTTTTGCAAAAAAAATTCTCCGAATTTGTTATAAATTGATAATCTACTGACTTTACCATACGCGCAGCCGTTGAAGCCCAATAGACATTTAAAAAATAAACACGCTACTTGTGAAGCGAAAGATTGTTTTTCTTCCAACTACGCTGCAATTCTATCATAACTGCACTACATATGCAGCACAAAGCGGAACTTTGCTGCTCTAGAGCAGCAAAAATGTATGGAAATCCTTTACTGCACTGTTTAGTTTTTTTTTAATCGATGTATCGGTGGAGAGATAGAGTGAAAGAGAAAAGTGGTATTGTCTCTTTCGCTTACTCTAAGAACTGGGTGAACGAGAAGGATGAAGGACAAGTAGGTACCAGGATAGCATAAGTCTGCAGAAGTTAACTCCTGCAGACTTATTAATGCTATCCTGACTTATAATATGATTGCTTTGCATACAGCTGAAAGTCAAGCTCATCTTTCATAAAACTAGCCGAGATATTATATTAGCCTATATATTAGAACTTATTTGCTATAACAAGTAATTACAAACTATACTGTCTGACAAGGAACGTAAATAACTCGTATTTAAGGACTACGAGTACGAGTTATTTAACTATGCTATTTACTACGGCAAGTGTGTATGCAAGTGTATTTATTTACCAAGGAGTGTACCTAAATTTATGGGAGTTAAGTTGTTACAAAAAAACAATAGATTTATTATGGTGAACCTAATACAAACAAGCTACCTAGCCTGCTACCTACGTCTATTTATAAACTATTTTTACTATATACACTTATGTACACACTATTTCAATATCACTATTATTGTCTGTCCTGCACACTAGACTTGACGACATATTTTAAAATTGCGTGTTTTAGTTGTAAATTATAATTTACATGCTGTTTAATTTATTTTCTACAGCTTATACATGATTTTCAGCACCAATTATAAATTTTTTGCGGCTATTTCTCGACGAGGGCTATCGATAAAATTTTTAAAAAATGCATGCATATTCTCCATTACAAAATTGTAAATACTGTAGGTCCATAGTCTCTGCCTACCGCTGTGGGAAGCAGGCGTGATAGTATGTATGTATGAGGGTGAAAAGCGGTATTTAGCTGTAAAAAAAAATTCGCTATTAACTCTGGACTTTAGGTATCTATCCATACTCACTAAAAGTGTTATATTCTTTGAATTTCCAATTGAATAAAACCATATTAAAAGTTTTATTTTCTTGGAATAATGATGTCACTAACATGCTCAATAATTGCGATTAAGATAAGTAATGCTTAATTATGATATAATAGAGAGTATGCATGATTTTTTTTAATATTTTTAATCGATAGTCCTCGTCGAGAAATAGCCGCAAAAAATAAATCAGTGCCGAAAAACATGTAAGTATATGGTGTAGAAAATAAATATAAAAAATAGCAAGTAGATTATAACAACTAAAACACGCCATTTTAAAATATGACGTCAACGTCTGCAATATCCGCTAGAGACAGAAGCTGTCAACGCATGTTTTTCTTTTTTGGGTACTTTCGATGTTATCAGCCAGTGATGTTTGTTAAACTTCTATATAAAAGTACATACATTTCGAATGTCATCGGTAGTCAAACTTCATGGACGGACAGTCCTACCGAACGCACCCGAACTTGTCATTTCCTTTTTATGAACTTTGTCGTCATTTCCCTTTTGTTTGTCAAAAGTTCCCGCGCAATATTTGCATATTTTCAATAATTTGTTTCTAATCCAAATAAGAGTCAGTAAGAAAAATAATTGACTAGGCGTGGTAACGTATTAAAAGAAATTGTAAAATAAAAATATGAGCCGGATTGGTATTACATGCATATTCCTTATTTTCAAAACAAGTATTAATACATCGCATCTATTAGCAAAGTAAAAAAAATAAACTAAAATTGCGTGCTTCCCATTCCTATCAATTAAAAGAAAATTAAAAATATTTGCTTATTTATTTACCAAAAAACATAAAATTTTTTTTTTACTAGGTACTCACAATCTGCTAGAAATCCAGAAGTATATCCTTCCATACTTTTGTTAGTGTAAACAGAATTAGCAGCGCCATACAAACACATTAGTAGCCAAAAACACAAAACTAATTTCATGGTACAAAGTATTTTCTCGCAAATTAACTAGTGAACTGTCACAAAGAAGGTATAAAATATGATGTGTTAACAGTAGGTATTTTTCAATTTATACGTCTGTCTTGTCTAATTGGCAATTCCGGGGGGCGCATATTCAAACTCCGTTAGTTGTTAAAGTTTTACTAGATAACATAGTTTTAAATCTCTGCCCAAATCAAATCAGTGTTTCTAGTAGAACTTTGTTTTCTGTTTATCAACTTAGTTTTGTTTTATTCTACTTAGCAAAAAAATTGTGGAAAAAAAAACTATTTTTTTTTATTTATTTACACAATACATTTAATACATTAATGTTTAGTCCATTTACAATGCCATCATAATCTCTTTTGAGATTTACCGTGCATCGGAAATTGCCATATTAATTTGCAATTATACATATATTATAAACACTATATAAAAAATAATAAAACTAAGATATTTTACACCACAAACAAACCTAAATGATATGCATTACAACAACTGAGGTGTTATTATAAAACCCTTTTTCAAGACTTGAAATTCAGTAATTTTGTATATTGAAGGAGTACTTTTTATTGAGTCATTGCAATGATATGTTAGATTTTTGCCATGCTATTTAATACAAGAATTACAGTGCAAATAGTATGGGAAAATTTAGTCTTCAACAAAATCTTCTAAATATATCTCCGTATTGACATAGGGTTGACCTGAAACAGATTTTGTACGAGATTTCAGCGCATAATTATGAACAATACCTGTAACTGTTCAACACCGGCGGTGTTGACTTCAAATATAAGTAGTTTTATATTCAAATTCAAGTATTGTCCATATTGAATATGGCAATTTTTCATTTGGGTACCATTACTTGAATATTTATGTATATTTTTCTCAATTTGCTTAAGTACTTAGTGTCTTTTCACGTGAACATGTGTCCTCCAGGGCAGTCACCCAAGTATTTGCTAGTAAGAAGAAAGATCGCAACGCAAACTAATTTAACGCATACAAATATTGTAATTATACACACACATGTAGATATTTTTTGTAGGTATATATAGTTAATGTTTATTTAAATAAACTCTATTTGGCTGCCTACGCTTGGACATCATACTGCTGGTTTCATTTCCTCTCACTGTGGCCAAGACAACCTTAGCCTGTGACGGTCTTGTGAGTCTGCTTGACCGGCAGTGAGAAAATCTACCTAATACCTTGAATCCTTCCCACTTTCCGTCTGTTACTATAGGTCGCAAGTAACAGACATCCTGTATCTATTTATTTGTGTATATATTCGTAGTGTATGGTTAGAGTCAGGCTGTGTAGGTAGGGTAATAAGGTTGATTGTAGGTTACAGTCTCTCTCTTTCCATACTTCATGTACAGGTGACTAGCTATTACAGCACAAAACAAGACTACACACTTACACTTTAAATACACCCGACCATTGACTTTGACTCTTATGTATTCTGTGACCCGACACAAACTATACAGGAACACTTTTTATAGCTAGTTATCTGTAGTGTCGATATTAAGATACTGGTTTAGTACTAATTGACAGTACTGATTGTTATATTGATAGGTTATCTATATAGGTATATATAAAAGAACAAGGGAGACTGATTCATCAACGCCCAGCCTAAACCATAAAAGCTATAATTGGACAGTAGTTTAATGTTTTTACATAGTGCTCAGATAAGAAAGGTTTTTTCAAAATTCGACCCCTAAAGGGGTAAATATTGGGAGAAAAATTTATATGAAAAAAAAATTAAATCTTTACAGATTTACTTGCCATAAATGTTACTTAACAAAAATAATTTAACACGTGTTTCAGCATTTTTTTTAATTCCACCTCTATGGGCGTAAAAAGGGGAAAAATACCATAAATTTGGACGTAATTCCTATGTGATTTTTGTATATAATCGTAATACTAGTATTAGAACATACTAAATAGTCATTCACTGAGTCTGCATGAAAAAGAGATGACCATCTATCTATTAATCTATATATATAAAAGACTGACTGATTCATCAACGCCAAACCATAAAAGCTATGAGCGTGAAATTTAGACAGTAGTTTTATTTTTTTACATAGTGCTCAGATAAGAAAGGTTTTTTTTCAATATTCTATCCCTAAGGGGGCAAAAATCGGAGGCAAAGTTGTATGAAAAAAAATTAAAATCTTTACTGATTTACTTGAAATGTTACTTAACAAAATTAATTAAACACGTGTCTCAGCAGTTTTTTAAATCCATGTCTATACATAGTGCTCAGATAAGACTTTTTTTTTCAAAATTCGAAACGTAAAGGGGTAAAAATCGAGGGAAAACTTTGTATGAATATAAATTTAAATCTTTACTGATTTACTTTAAACTTGCCATAAATGTTCCTCTATGGGGTTACAATAATAATACAGCTGCTGTTATATAAATGATACATTGTTGAAGTCATTCGAATCGACTGTAAGTGTTGCAAGTCAAGTGCAGTAAACAAGTAGATTCTGTATTGCAAACAGATAACGCAGTAAATTACCTGGTAGAAATTCTTATTTTCTCCAAATCCAGCTGGTCGCCCTCCACATAATCTGGTACTTAAAATTGGCGCACCAGTGATGTTGCTAAGAAACCTAAAACCTCCGAAATTATGCAATGGAACAAGACTACAAATAAAAGATCTCCACGGGAACATTGTCGAGGCTCTGTGCTCACTGGATGTGGTCAAGAGGAAACTGTTTTCATTCCTCGCATACCATTGATACCCTCAGATGTATCCATTTGAGTTCAAGAGATTGCAGTTTCCCCTTTAAGTGTGTTTCGAAATGACCATAAATAAAGCCCAAGGGCAGTCATTGAAAGTTGCTAGGATAGATTTAAGATCTGACTGTTTCTTACACGGACAATTCTATGTGGAAGGTTCCAGAGTCTTCTTCGTCTAAGCGCATTCCCGTTTGCATCCTCAGCAGTGCTGCTTCGGAGCCCGGGGTGCGCTTTCCAGCTTTTTATTCTCCAAATATAATATGCGAATTTTGAAAAAAAAAGTCTTATCTGAGCACTATGTATAGAAATGGATTTAAAAAAATGCTGAGACACGTGTTTAATTAATTTTGTTAAGTAACATTTCAAGTAAATCAGTAAAGATTTTAATTTTTTTTCATACAACTTTGCCTCCTATTTTTGCCCCCTTAGGGATTGAATATTGAAAAAAAACCTTTCTTATCTGAGCACTATGTAAAAAAATAAAACTACTGTCTAAATTTCACGCTCATAGCTTTTATGGTTTGGCGTTGATGAATCAGTCACTCTTTTATATATATAGATTAATAGATAGATGGTCATCTCTTTTTCATGCAGACTCAGTGAATGACTATTTAGTATGTTCTAATACTACTATTACGATTATATACAAAAATCACATAGGAATTACGTCCAAATTTATGGTATTTTTCCCCTTTTTACGCCCATAGAGGTGGAATTTAAAAAATGCTGAAACACGTGTTAAATTATTTTTGTTAAGTAACATTTATGGAAAGTAAATCAGTAAAGATTTAAATTTTTTTTCATACAAATTTTTCTCCCAATATTTACCTCTTTAGGGGTCGAATTTTGAAAAACCTTTCTTATCTGAGCACTATGTAAAAACATTAAACTACTGTCCAAATTTCATGTTTATAGTTTTTATGGTTTAGGCTATAAGTTGACCGATCAGCTGATCCGAGTTTGTATGGAAAGCCAAAATGAATTTTTCATATTTCGATATATCTTGGGGAAAGTTGTTCAGAATTACGGACTGAATTCACCCTTAAATAGTTTCAGTATATTTTGTTAGACGTCCCAAGTAACAATTTCTTGTTCTATAGCAGTCCATAGAACGTATCTCAGACACTACTTTTGGCACTATAAAAGGCCAAAGAAGGTAAATCCGATTTGGCGCAATTATATCATCAATAAGTGACATAGTAGAACCGTAGTAGTGTTAGTGGTGACATTTTAGCTCTATAAAGTTGATATAATAGTGTCTCATATGACAATTTATTGACATAAGGGATACAGTAACGCTACAAAAGTGTTATTTTATACAGTAGTAGCGTTTGTGTTACCATTATAGTAATATTTTGTTCTATAGTAGAGTCCGTGATTCCTATACATCAAAAAATATTTTTTTTCGGAATTGGCATATCGCACACGTTCGGTAGTTCATATCAGAGCATAAAAAACTATGAGGATTTCAACCTGTAGCTTGATAAGTTTATATTATCTTATTTTAACATTGAATAACTTGTTCAATACTGCAAAATTTACGTGCGACAAAAGTTTTACCGATAGAATAGTACTATTTTAATTTTGTATTTTTAACGCGCCTTCGGTTTATTTAGTTTTTAATATAATAAAATATTAATATAATATTAAAGGTACCTCAGTGTTGTACAATAAAGCAAACAGTAACTTCGTAGCACTTATCGGCCAACTATAGTACTCATGACAAAGTTTCTGGAGCCATCATGAGAAAAATTAGGGTTCCATAAGACTTTAGTTGGATCACGCAAACTCTTTAAATTAGGTACTAAATTTTGATTTCGGTTTTTGAGTGATGTTGTTTTCTTTTCAGTTTTGCTTGGTTGGTTGGGTGTCCAAGAAAAATGGACCCACTAATGGATATTGACAAATTCCTAAAGCGTGACGATTTTATGCAGCTTGCTTTGGCGGAATGGCCTTGGGAAATAACCCATTTTATTTTACGTAAAAAATGTTTAGCCTGTGGATTATATACCGATTCATCTTTACCGAGTCACTTCATCATTCACAAAAAAGACATTGCTATATTGTTATTTTCAATTTTTTTTGTCGTCGGGGGTGCAATATAGTAACTATTTATGATCAATATCCTTCTGATGAATGTAATTACTGTGTTTATGCTTAATTAATGTAATAAGTATTCACCTAATCCATAATTGTAATTTTGAGCTCTTGAAAGCAGGCAATCCGTCTATGTTTACATTTAGAGAAATGAGCGAGAAACCGAATTTAACTTTCTGAAGACATTGTTTTAATGAATTTATTAACCCGTTGTGCTAATACTTTCCAGTTCCCAGAGGATATATGGTAATCATTGATTGTGTGTTGATTTAGTGTACGTGGATCGGCAGGCAATACATTCGGCAATCGGTTGTTTATTAAATGTAGTAGGCTCTAAATACCTTGTTGACTTATATTGTAATCAATGGCCCAATTTTTTTATTTCGTCGTAAAATTGCTGGTTTTTATCCTCAATTACATCACAGCTTAAAGATTCTAAACTGCAATCACTAATATCACTGGGGTCTTTATTATTTACTTCATTCATACAAACTAATTTTGTACGGACCCACATTGCGCTGATTTGGCGTAAGTTCTAATATAAAGGAGATACATATGTCATTACAGGTCAAAATTATCATTTAAAAGTAGCAGTTCCCTACTTTTATGTACCTTATTTATTCAATAAAGTTGATAAAATATCAGCTATGTACGTTATTGCGTTTTAAAAGAACATCCAAATCCATTACAGAAGTGTTTGGCACTACAAAAGATTAAGGCGATTAGATCCCTCAATTCTCGTTAATTGGTCATTTTGTCAAGCCTACTCCTCATTTACTGCCCACCAGAAAATTTTGAAAAAAATATATATGAAACATTAGTTCCAGGACTACATTTGGAACATTTGTTTTTTCTTTATGACTTTGTATGGTAAAGTAAAAAAAAAACTACGGGGCATCGAATTATTATTTGAATTCCCTACTGCTCCTAAACCGCTATGATATATGAGAATATTTTTACATTAAAAAATAAAAAATCCCCTATTCTTTAAATGCAACATTGCTTTTGTTAATCAAACAATGTTTTCTTGTAAAATATATTGAAACATTGAAATTCCAAATGTGTAGTTGCAGAGGTGCCCTGCGCGGGCGCGGGCGGCAGTCGTTCGCTGGCATTCGTACGGGAAGGCTGTGTCACTCGCTACCAAATTTTTATGAGGGATCACGCGTGTTTTCTCTTTGTATGTGTGTTTAGACTAGTTCAGGGAGTAGTGCAGTCAGAGTAGTCAGACGATACGATACGATTGTGTTGTAGTGTGGTTTGCGCATGGATGCTAGGTATATGGATATAGGCATAGGTACATAGGACATATCGTCAGAGTACATACTCAGTACAGTACAATCTACTAGTGTACGATAATAAACTTTGTATATTATATACTAGCTGTGCCCGCGACTTCGTCCGCGTGGTTGTCGGAACGTAATGTTATATAGCCTAAAGCCTTCCTCTATAAATGGACTACCCAACAAAAAAAGAATTTTTCAAATCGGACCATTAGTTTCTGAGATTAGCGCGTTTAAACAAACAAACTCTTCTTCACAACAAACAAACAAACTCAAATATTAGTATAGATTAAGTAATATTTTATTATTTTGCGTATTTGGACGTTTGATGACATTTAATTACTTTAATGTACTAAATTTGAGATCAAAATGCCTCGAAAGTCTTAGCAGATAGAAGCGGCTAAGAAAGCATTGAAAATGCATGCAGAAACGTCAGGCGGCGGCCGGTTGTAAACTTTTCGCACAAATACATTCCCAAAGAGGGTTGACGTCAGGCAGGCGGCCAGTCGTTAAACTATAGCCAAATCATTTAAACTGTTCCGGCTATTTCTTCTCCATTTTGCAAGGTCTTTGGCATCCTTGGGTGACCATTGACATGCATGTTATATTTGGGGTAGAAAAAGCGGGAAAGCGCACCCCGGGGTCCTAAGCAGCACAGCTGAGGATGCAAATGGGAACGCGCTTAGACGAAGAAGAAGATGTTATTTATCAATTCAAGCTCAAGTTATAGGCAGTAACGTATGGAGTGCGCTTCTGTACCGACCTACGCCCGTGTATTCTTTGATTGGTGTTTCCGTGCAGGGTGTGAGGTAATGGCGCGGGGTGGGGAGTCCAAACGTCCAAGGCCATTGAGGACTCTAATCGCCTTAATAGTCACGTCCGCTGCCATAAGACTATAATTGAGATTGAAAAACAATTAAAACACTTTTAATTGCTGTAGAAGTGTCCATAAAATCGATTATAGAGCAAAAATTCTCTATTGTGGCGTTGTTAACACTACTAAAGACCATGCACTATTGCAGTGATTTGTGAAACCACAATGTCGCTAAATGCTTGTATTGTTAGTTATTTATCACTGCTAATAACGCAATATACAGGGTCTAACCAAATATACTGAAACTATTTTAAGGGTGGATTCAGTCCATGATACTAAACAACTTTCCCCAAGGAACATATATCGAAATATGAAAAATAATTTTTGACCTCCCATACAAGTTGCCCGATCAGCTGATCCGAGTTTGTATGCAAAGTGAAAAAATATTTTTCATATTTCGATATATGTTCCTTGGGGAAAGTTGTTCAGTATCATGGACTGAATCCACCCTTAAAATAGTTTCAGTATATTTGGTTAAACGTTATATATAACGGTAATCAGGGAACCCTTATGGAGCAAATAAAATACATAAAGGTGAATTCAAACACTACTATAGAGTATTATTGCTCTGTACTGGCTATATTTGAAGCTTTTATAACAGCTGTCTATAATGACGAGTTTTTTAAATAGAATTTAAAAAAGACGGAAAGGGCATACCTATTATATTATACCCTGGAGAAAAAGAGCTAGATGGATTAAGTAATGAGGAGTTATTAGAAAGAAAAGGAGAGAGAAGAAAAAAATTAAAAGAATGAAAATAAGTATTAATAGACAGGAACAAATCACACTGAAAAAGGAAGCTGATTGGTCATCTTATAAGACATAAAAATGTCTATAAAGTTATAGTAGAAGGTAAAATAAAAGAAAAAAGAGAAAAATTAAGCCAAGTAAAGTTTTTCCAACAAAAAAAAAATTGGATTAGTCTCGAGGTTGGCTTTTCGTTAAATCGGTCTAAAACGCAAGTTATGACCAAACGCATGAAACAAGGTTGTGGGGCACTAGGTCAAAAGTACATAAAAGTAATAAGCCATAGTTAATAATGTTTTTTTTTTAATTATTGGAAACATTAAGATTAGATTGTTATTTTAATGTATGATTGAATATAAATTTTATCATGTTTGTATAAAAAACTAGTTTTGTATTATATAGAGACACAAACAGAATCGATATGGAAGAGCGAAATCTCCTAATACAGGCATTTTTTGCTTAAAAGGAGGTTTCAAAATCTAGCAATTGAAATCTAAAATTATAATAATTAAAATAAACTATTTGTTCTTGTTATTAATGTTTTTGCACTGAATTAAAGTCTGGGAACTTATTAAAACCTTTTATTTTCTATTTTTACGTTGTACACTCATCGGATGGATGGATACTTGATAGATACACTATTTGCACGCACTTGACAAATTTGAGAGTGACAGATCTTAACCTATATCTAAACATTAAATTAATGCATACGGGAATTAACGCGAAACGTACCTTTTTTTTGCTGACGTTTCGTTCGGTGAAACCCGAACTACTTCGGGTTCGCGTTAATTCCCGTATGCATTAATTTAATAATAATGCAACGCGATAGTTTAAAAGAATTTATATCTTAACATTACGTCCCTCAAAGTACGTTAGGACTTTCAACGATAAAATTAGAATTTTAAAATTTCTAATTTAAACTTTTACTAACTGTATAAGAAACAACAATTTATAATATTAAGATGAAATAAGCTAGAAACAAAGCATGAAATTAAAAATAAGTTTTAAATGAAATTTACTTACAGTTTAGTAATGTAGAAGGGACTATAAGAGTTTTATAAATAACGAATAGTTAAGTTTTTTATAACTAAATAACATTTTATGATATATTTTAACTAAATTTAAGTTAATAACAATCTCTTTATATGGTATTGGACTGTATAAACTATTAAACTATAGCAAATTAGTTATTAAATTAAATTATTTACTTATCTAGTTAAGCCATCTGATCCCGGATGGGTATCTACAATTTTTCCATTAACCATTTAGTAGGTGGCAACCGTTCATCCTTAATTAAAACTAGTTATATCATCTATTTTAAAATTATCTTGAATTTTTGTCCATTTATTACGCTGTTGTAATGTAACAAGTGTTCTTGGCTCCATTTTCTTCAAACTGATTGCAATTTTTGCTGTAAACAAAGCCACCTTTTATTATATGGAACATTTACACTCTCTAAGTTTTCATCTGGAACTACTATAGGATTTTCTCCAATAAGTAAATGCCCAGGGGTCAAAGCCACCATGGCGCCTTCAGATTCATTATCAATTGATGTTAATGGACGAGAATCCAAACAACTTTCTATTTGACAGAGCAAAGTTGAATATTCTTCATATGTCAACTTAGTGTCTCCTAATACACGGTTTATATGTTTTTTCATTGATTTTATGGATGATTCCCATAAACCTCCCATATGTGGGGCTTATTATTATTATATAAATATCTTAGCTGGCAGGGTAAACAAAACACAGATGTAGTATTTAGATTCTTTATTATATCGTAAACATATTAGTAGAAATAAAATAAACTAAAAATACGTTTCATATATACACATAAGAAAATACTCAGTAAAGTTTGCCTTGAAACATTGTTACAATTTTTCGCCTGTAAGACTATTAATATGAGTAAGTTCCTGTATTTGTTTTTCTTCTATATTGCCATAATCTAATAAATCAAGGTAGGTATTCTCTATGTTGCTATGGTCTAATAAATCAAAGTAGGTATTCTCTATATTGCCATGGTCAAATAAATCAAGGTAGGTATTCTCTATATTGCCATGGTCTAATAAATCAAGGTAGGTATTCTCTATATTGTCATGGTCTAATAAATCAAGGTAGGTATTCTCTATATTGCCATGGTCTAATAATCAAGGTAGGTATTCTCCTCGCGCGATGGCCCAATGTCATCGCGGATGTCATTATAAGTGTCACCAGTGATTGTTCTTTTCAGTAATTTTTAACTGCCTCCATGGTCCAGTGGTCAAGGCGTCTGCCTTGTGATCTGGAGGTCGTGGGTTCAAATCCCACTGGGAAGCATACTTTGTGAAAAGTTGTTTCTTACTTCCTTCTAAACTTACTTCTAAATTTGAACTTGGCAGGTTAATTTAACAATATAAATAGGTTAATTTAATTATAAAAATAATAAATTTAATTATACAATTAATCAAGTGTTACGTACAGCACGAAAACCGCCAAGTTCAAATTTAGAAGTATAATCATTTTAGATATTTTTAACCAGGTACCTAAGTATTTTTACAACTATGCCATATTTTAAGTTGAGTGTATGGTAAAGTGAATTTTGGTCAGATGGACCGTAGACGTGAAATGTTTACCAGTGGATTAGGCTGTTGATGAATATGGTTATGATCGATTTTAAAGTGCATCTAAACTTGGCATTGGATTGGATTTCAACCCTTTTTTAGGCGATTAATTAGCCGATAGGAACTTGGCCCCCTTTTGAATCGGTATTTTTTTGGTGGGATTTCATTAACACGTTCTATGCATATTTTTAGTTTTGTATTCTATTAGTGATAGATTTTAAAATTTAATTAGCAAGAGGTGTGACCTTAAAATCCCATTAAATTAACATGCTAGCAAAGTTTTACAGGTAAAAAAGTCATATTATGTTCTTAAGTTACTTATAATACAACTTACAAAGAAATATTCTTTAAAAGTGTCATGTTTCCATAAAGTAAAATAGCTACTCTAAGATTAGGTATTATAATAATTTAAACACCTAAAACACTTATTTTAATTCCTCTTAAACTTTTAGGTAGATTAACCATTTATTGTTAACAAACATCACACTACCAGTAAATCTTTAGCATTCATATCCGTCAACATCCTCAGAACATAATTATTTTTCTTCTTCAATCCGCTTTTCCCCAAGTAAAAAGGGAAAAAGTTGCTCGTAGGCAAATAGAATATGCCCGTGGTGTTTCTATCCACATTAAGTCCTAGCACATTAGTGACAATAGGCTTTCTATCATAGCAATTGCTATTTCTTGCATCCTGCGGAGAGTCGCATTTCATTGCGATCAAAGAGTGGGGGTGCAAGAGAGCTGATATCCAAAGGAGACCAATTCTGGCATGACTGCAAAGAGTACCGCAAACCATCCAGTAAATATCCCCAGGTTGGAACTCTCCGCCGTTGACGTAATAGTTGATGTGACCTACGGGAGCCGCCATTCCGTAGCCTTCTATGTTTGTCATCAGTACGTCAACCAAGTCAGCATCGCTTTCATCCAGTCTACCTTGAGGTCCTCTGTGCCGGAAGCACGGCCCAGATGGATCTAGGCCAGTTAATCTGGAAAACTTGAGACCTGTGAAATTAATATTAACAATCAGAAAACCTTTACCTTGAAAGCTGTTGAAGTATATACAGGGTTACTGGTATCTAACGCATAACCTTTTAGGTGCAAGTTCAGTCCAGAATACTAAATTACTTTCCATACCATATTAGAAAAACTAAAAAAAGTTCGCCTTCCCATTCAAAATCCATTTGGCTGAGTGCTCATATGTATGGGAAGCCGAATTTTTTTTTCGTTTTTCTCTATTGGTTTTTATGGAAAATAGTTCAGTATCATGGACTGAACTTGCACCAAAAAGGTTATGCGTTAGATACCAGTAACCCTGTGTATACGGACAAATCACACAGATTGATCTTAAAGTAATTTCGAGACATGTGTAATGGGATACTAACTCAACGATACTATATTTCATAAATCACAGGACATGAAAAATGATATGTCTTAAATTTTCTGGATATCAAAAATAAGGATTTTAAATAAGGATTAAAAAAATTTCAATCGCAGATCGTAAAAGTCGATCGAGGGAATGGGCAATAGTAATTCAAAATATACCTGTTAATTTAGTGTAACTTTTGGCTATGAAGCTCATAGTTTGGCCTCCAAGACTGATGCCTATCGCTTCCAATCTCTTGGGGTCAAATTTAGGCTGGATGGCTGTGAGGTTGGCGATCATCTCCCCCACATGTCTCCCGACAGCCACCATAGCGCGAGAGGCTCTGAAAAGCAAGTAATTAATCTAATGAAAAATAATTGGAAAACAACTAGGTAATTAATTTTTATACATCTTATTATAGCTTTGCTTATTATATTTTTTTTTAAAACTGGGGTTGCAATTTATTAAAAATCAATTAATGGATTATTATTTTGTACTAACCACTAATTCAAAAATGTCATCATCAAAAATAACGCAGATTCATACAATCTTGCAACCTAGGGGTTGCAAGATTGTATGAATCTGCTTCACCCCTATAGGAATGTAATTTTTAAAATGTAATAAATGCATTATTATTTTCTACTCTTCTTCTTCTTCGTCTTAGCGCGTTTCCGGTTGCATCCTCAGCTGTGCTGCTTCGGCGCCCAGGGAGCGCTTTCCCGCTTTTTCTTCTCCAAATATAACATACATGTCAATGGTCACCCAAGGATGCAAAAGATCTTGCGAAATGGAGAAGAAATAGCCGGAACAGTTTAAATTATTTGGCTGTTTGGCTGACTGTGGCTGGCCACAGTTTAAGATGTTTGTGCTTAGTCCTTTGTCGCCTGTTACGACATCCGCAGGAAGAGATGGAGTGGTCCTATTCTAACCCGGAACCACACGGTAATTATTTTCTACTAACTACTCAAATACATTCAAAATTTCATATGTCTCACTTTAAATTACGAAGTTTCATAGAAACTGCCAACCCCTATTTCACCCCCTTAGGGATGGAATTTCTAAAAATCCTTTCTTAGCGGACGTCGCCTTGTCACAATCTACCTTCCTGCCAAATTTCACCTTCATTGGCTAATAGTCCAGTCTGTGGGGATATAAAAAGGCCTTTGCCCTACAAAAGGTGGCATAGTAAATGTTTTGACATAATATTGTTAAAGTATGGCGGCCTATAGAAAAATTTAAGTACTTAGGAAGTATATTAACAGAAGACTCTAGATGTACTGCAGATATTAAAACCAGAATTGCCATGGCCAAAAGAGCATACAATAGTAAAAACAAACTTTTCACAGCAAATATATCCAGAAAAATACGCAAACGCCTTATAAAAACGTATATCTGGAGCATAGCACTTTATGGATGCGAAACGTGGATACTGAATAAAAAAGATAGTGACAGTCTGGCAGCTTTCGAGATGTGGTGCTGGAGGAGAATGGAAAAGATCAGTTAGATGGAAAGGAAAACCAATGAAGAAGTATTAGAAATAGTTGGAGAGAAAAGAAGACTGCTGGGCGAAATAGAAAATAGGAGAGGGAAAATGATTGGTCACTTAATACGACATGACTCCTTATTTAAAAACATACTAGAAGGAAAGATAAAAGGTAGAAGAGGTCCAGGACGACCAAGAAAGAGCGATGTAGACCAACTGAAAGAAAAAGCAGGGGTCATGTCGTATCAAGCACTAAAAAGTAAGACAGAGAACCGAGAAGTTTGGCGCATACTCCACCGACAAGAGCCACTAAGCTCTTAAATAAGAAGAAGAAGATGGCGGCCTAATAAGAATCCAAGTTTTCGACCTTTTAGGGCGCCTGCGCGAGCCGCCATCTTGGATTAAAGGTGCCGAAATGAGGTTTATTTTAAGTAACGTCACAACCGCTTACTATATCACAAAAGTGTCTATGAGAGGTATAAAGAAGACAAAATTACTTACATTTTTTGCATACATGTTTATCCTGTAAGTCTAATAGGTAAAAAGTTACAAGCGACGGATAAAATTATATTTACAAAAAATCATTCAATGTTACTCTGTCCTTATTCTTATCACTTGGCGCGTTCTACTGTGTATGACGCAGGCTCGTATCGTTGAAAATGACATGTTAAATACATTTATTTACCCGACTGCGCCAGAAGGAGGGTTATGATAATAGAGTGTATGTAAGTATGTATGTATGAATGTATATTTTTTGGAACGCTCTACAGCCTAAACGGCTTGATAACTGATTAACTTTCCTTCTGGCGCAGCCGGGTTCATCACCGGTCCATCACAGATCAATTTTATCAAAACCTGTGATAATATGTGTGTAGAACTACGTCTACTAATTGGTAAGGATAATTATTTTTTAAATGCACCGCTCGACATTCGCCATGGTGGGAAAAATTAGCTCTATGCCACTCGCTGCATGCTGGGATAGTGCATAGCATACAAGCGAGATGGAAAATATGTTCATTTAGGGTTGGGACACATCTGTAAGCACGGAACAGCACTTTTCTCTGCTACTATCCTTTACTGTCGCTCAAAAGCGTCACTTGCTGGAGCGAGAGAGAGCAACGGAACGCTTCAGCACCGGCCATGCTGAAGCGTTCCGTCACTCTCTCTCGCTCTAGCAAATGACTGTTCTGAGCGGCAAAAAAGGATAGCAGTATGGGAAAGTGCTGTTCGGACAAACTAATTTAGAATAAATTTAGTATCTACTTTGTTGGTATATCTTCCAAAACCCGCGAAAATGCCTCACATGTTGGTACGAGTTTGTAATAATAATACGATAAACCAAAGTAAATTGGTTTTATTCTAGTTAAAAGGATACTTGACATTTGAATGACAATCATAAATCAAAGACAATACTATCAAAGTCTTCCCCCCTTAAGAACAATCATAATGCTTGAGGTAAGCGGGAGGCTGACGCTCTCTTCCAGAACGACGAAATCCGCCTCCACTCGGGCCTTTTTTTTTTTTTTTTTGACGCGGAGAAAATCCCTTCGGATACTTTACCGGTTACGGGACACCGGTAAGGTTATGTGGTGTTACCACTAAAAACTCCGCGGTGTCACCTCTCAGCCGCTATCGGCCGGGGCCGTGTGCTTCTCTTGCTCCACAGCCCCGGCGCGGCCGGCCGCTATCTCAGCGGCCCCGGCTTGCCAACGGCCTCACGGCACCCTCTGCTGAATCAGAGGGGCCGGAGAAACCGTCGCGTTGGCCTCTCGGCCCGACAAGAACAGGCGCGCTGACACGCACACGCGCCTGCCTTCCACTCCGGAGGGCTGTCCGTTGGACGATGGAATCCCGTTTCCACCGTCCAACCAGCCCTTATAATTTGGGGCCTGCAGAAGCAGGACCTGCCCCAGTCCACCTGACGGTGACCGGGGCCAACCAAGCCGGCCGCAGGGGATAGGGAGAGCGGCAACGACACACCGACACTCCTCTTCCCCCGCGACCCCTACCACGGCTGTGAGAGTAGGGAGTAAACCCCTTTCTCTCACAGCCAGGCCATTCCAACCCGGGCAATGGGTTCCTCTTGGCTTCCCTGCGGATGAGGCAGTCCGCAGGTACTGAGCCCCCCCGTCGCGACAAGATGAGAACCCGGGCGGGGGGGGGGCCTCCTCTCGGTCCTGGCTCAACTTCATTTAAGTCAGCTTCCTCGTCGTTACTCTCATGTCTGTCTCGATCTCGAGAGTCATCTTCCTCTCCTTCTGGCTGAGGTAGAGGTGCCACATGTTTATTTGATACAACCGTTTCGCGTCCATCTGGTAGCCTTACGTGAGAATACAGAGGATTACGTTGTATTAATTCGACTTTGTCCACAAAAGGATTGTACTTAGAATTCCGTACATGCCTTTTAAGGAAGACAGGTTCAGGCGTATGTAACTACGATAGAACAGAATCTCCATTCGGTGACCTTCTGTGGTATTGAAACATACGCTCGTGTGGTTTAGCATTTGTAGAAGTGCATAATAATGATCTAATTGAATTATGTGCCATGGGTAAAACAAAAAAAAAAAAAGTTCCCACTCCTCTATTTTAAAATTTTTGGAACGGAGATTTAATTGAATGACCTTCCAAAGCATTTCATTCAATCTCTCTATTTGTCCGTTGCCTTGCGGGTTGTATGGAGAGCTTCTGCTTGTCGCTACTCCTGATATATTAAGAAAATCTTTAACTTCAACAGATAAAAATGATGTGCCCCTATCAGAATGTATATATTGAGGTATTCCAAAGAGATAATATCTTTTAAACAATTCACAACTGTAGAAGCAGTCATATCTTTGCAGGGATAAGTAAATGGATAACTGGAATACTCATCTATTACTGTTAAAAAATACCGATTGGAAGTATTACTAGAAATAGGCCCTTTAAAATCTATATTAAGTCGTTTAAAACAAGAAGTTGCCTTTATAAGTCTACCTTGCGTCTGGATAAACCTCGGTTTAATTTCAGAACATGTAGGACATGATGCTGTCATAGACCTTATGTCACTGATAGAATATGGTAAATTTTTCTGACGGACCCAATGCGCCATTCTTGCCACTCCAGTATGACTCAAGGCATATTGTAGTCTGTACAGTTTGTCCGTAGAAATACTTGCACTTATTCTAGACAAAGCATCAGCTGTTAAATTTTCTTTTCCGGGTCTGTAAATAATATCATATTTAAAACAAGATAGTTCCAGGCGCCATCTTTCTACTTTTTCATTTTTTATTTTACTGGTATGTTTTTGATCAAACATAAATGAAACAGACTGCTGATCAGTTATCAAAAGAAAGTGTCGTCCAATTAGGGAATTGCGTAAAGATTCTACGATCGCATAGGCTTCCTTCTCAATAGCCTAGTGGCAGCGTTCAGAATCTGAAAGACTTCTAGAAAAAAATGCAACTGGTCTTCCTCTTTGTGTCAAGGATGCAGCAATTGCATGTTCTGAGGCATCAGTTTCTACGACAAAGCGTTCATTATCGCTAACAGCAGACAAAAATGATTCCGATATATCAGACTTAATCATGTTAAAAGCAGAAATAGCCTTTTCATTAAGAGGAAAAGTTTTACATAAAATAAGTGGTTTTACTTTTTCTGAGAAATTCATTATCCACTTTGAATAATGTGCAAAAAGTCCTAATGCTCTTTTAAGACATTGACTATCAGTCGGTATTGGGAAATCTAAATGCGGCTTCGTGCGGTTTGTATCAGGCTTAATCGTATTATTCTCTACATTGTTACCAAGTAAATTAATAGAAGTTTTACTAAAAGTACACTTGTCTTTATTTAATGACAAATCATATTTCTTTGCCGAAGCCATGAACTTTTCCAAATTTAAATCATGATGTTCTTTTGTTTTCCCGCAAACAGTGACGTCATCTAAATAAGAAAATGTCCCATCAAGTTTCTCAGATTCTATCACAAATTGCAGAGTTCTTTGAAAAGCAGCAACACCGTTCGTTACTCCGAATGGAATACGAGTAAACTGATATAAATTTCCACATGCTTCGAACGCTGTATACTTTTTCTCTTTTTCTATAATAGGAACTTGATGGTACGCACTTTTCAAGTCAATTTGGCTGAATAAATTGTATTTGGCGACATTATTAATAATCTTTTCTATGCTAGGTAAAGGATGTGCATCAAGTTCTGTGAATTTATTAATCGTTCGTGAGTAATCGATTACCATACGGCGGTGATGGTGATCTCCTCCTCCAACAATCAAGACTTGCGCTCTCCAAGGTGACAAAGATGGTTCGATTACTCCATCTTGCAAAAGAGTGTTTATTTCATGCTTGATAAAACTTTCCTCATCATGACTGTAGCGTCTAGACTTGATCGCTATCGGTCTTATGTCAGGAGATAAGTTTGCAAATACGGACACAGCTAGAACAGATGCTTGCATGACATTACAAATCTTGAGAGCCTTTAGTGTTCCACCAAAATGTAACTCAAACGAAGAATGATTCTTGAGTATGTCATGACCAATTATAACATACGCACACAAATTATTTACAATGAGCATTGGTACATTCTTGTAAACGTTGTTGTTAATTTTAATAGTAGGATAACAGACTCCATCGACATGAGATAAGTAATTCAGAGATGACAACGTGATAGTTTCTTTACTCGGTAAGTCATAATAATGAAACTCACTGAACTTCCTGTATCTATCAATGCATCAGCTCGTTCGTTATTTACAATAATAGGAATGGTGGCTTTTTCTAGACTCGATGGAGATGCTGCTGTTATTTGAGGATTTATCGCAACTTCTGTTTCAATGCAGTTTACAGTCACTCTACTTCTGCACACGTTGGCAAAGTGTCCCTTCTTGGAACATAATTGACAGGTAGCCTGGTTAGCTGGGCATTTAATCCTTTGGTGGACGCTACCACCACAAAAGAAACAGCGGCGTTTATGCCTGTAGTTGGTATGAATATGGTAGTATTAGCGGCACTTATGCTTTTGTTTGCTTCTGTGCTTTCACGTGTATCAAGACAATTTAGGGGAATTGGAGACGACGACGGTGTAACATAAGCCTTTGTATTTTTCACAGCTGCCTCGAGCGAGATAGCATTTAGTGCTTCATCTAGATTAAGAGTTAAATGTTCCAGAAGCCTCTGACGTATATGTTGCGATTGGATTCCTGATATAAATGCATCACGGTCATATTCATTTCAGCGTTCTTCTGCTGATACGCTCTTAAAATTGCAGTTTCGTGACAAGAGTTTTACAACTTGAATGTATTCTGAGATGAGTCAATTTCAACAAGTGGATTTTTTCCTAATTTCCGTGGAATTTTATTTTCGAGAGCGCAAACGATCCACATTTTATATACATTTTCTAAAAGGGAATTAAATAACTATAATACTTGAAGAGTAATTTTGACCATCGAAATTGCTGTACCACAGAAATTGTAACGGTGCCACAGAAATTGTGTTTGTGCACTAAAATTGTCAATATCGCTAGTAAATAAATAAAAAAAAATATTATATATCATGGTGTAAGAAAAAACGGTCATAATACAAATAATTTTAATTTGATAGCATTTATAACGTCTTATTAGAATATGCTTCACATGAAAGTATGCAAAAAAATTTAACAAAATAGATGAGACTATGTTTGGAAACAACAGTTTTATCTCAGTAACCCAACATATCACAATGGCACGCTGACTGGATGCACAAGGAAGCTAGTCGATGTACTTTCCAGGCGGAAGTTAGCTGTGGCAATCCTGCAGGGATCGAATCGAGGGAATCGATAAAAAAGGCAGCAGATTCCGGGCTATAGGAAACAGTTATAAAGCAATCTATAACGGTGTACCTGGTGGCGAGAACAGGGTGGGCTGCGAGAGGTTTGGAGGGGAAATGCTATAGAGAGGTTTATAGCTGTAGAAATACTTATCGAAGTGGTTGTAATTGTATGTAACCCTTTTTATCTGTGCCTACATGCCACAGGCTGGTTGCAGCGAAGTCAATAAGATGAGGTTCTGGAACCAACTAGACAAAGTGTTGCAAGCCATCCCATTGTTACAATGGTTATGGTTGGTGATTTGAACCGTTATATGGGTAAGGCGTGTCAGAAGCCTGAATTTGTTCATGGCGGGTACGGATACTGTGGCTGCAACCCAGAGGAAGAAAATATCCTCTTAACGTGTGAGGCGGCCGTCCTTACCGTTGTGAACACGTTAAAAAGAAATCCAAACACCTAATCACCTCACCAAAGTAACCAACTGCAAAGTCATACCAGGTGAAAGCCTCACTGCACAAAACCTTCTCCTTATCATGGATCTACGCACAATGTCAGCTGGCATTTGTGTTAAAACCTATTGAATAAATGTTATTTTTTTAAGAACCCTGTTAAAAGTAATATTAAATTGATTCGTAAAATTTCTGTGGACACAAATCAGCCACAGAAACCACAGAAATTAGCCCACAAAAATTGGAAATATGTGGTTTATTTAAAAATTACAAAAAAGTATCAAGGTTATTTCAGGTTTCTTCTTATAAATTAATAGTGTATCTAAGGGTTATTCACATGTATAAAAATCATAATTTTTATTCCTATGATAACCATTCAAAACCTAGCCACAAAGATTGCAAAATTTCGTTCCACGTAAACTAAAATCGGGTACTTACATTTTTGGCGGGAAGACGTAGCATGATAATGCACCACCATTCCCACAGCACGAAAGGGCACGGCAGATCCTTGCGGGGGAAGGATTTAATAATCGTGTATACTCACCAGGGGAAGTAAGGATTGGCGAGACAAAATGACCACAGAAATTGATTGTTTCGCTCGGACAAAACTAGTTTTGATAAATTTTAATTAACTATGGGTCTCAAAATTATATTTTATTATTTTCTTGTAAGTACAACATATAATACTCAACATAATGAAAATACCTTTTCTTATATTTATTGGAGATTATTTTGCTGAGAAGTGAATATATTGCATTAAAGTAATTGTGGACAAGGCACAGAAATTAAATTTCATAATTTACAGATTTTTTTCTTTAAGACTAATTATTTAACAAAGGTAATTAATATGACTTCATTTAGATATACATTTCTTTAGTCTTGAGAAAAAAACCGTGATATTATCTGCAAAATATCTTCGCGTTTTCAGCCAGGACGCGTAAAATTTTCGCTAGAGAAATTCACTCATATTTTCGCCGTCATTTTGTTTTCTCATAGTCAGAGTATGACGTGCGTAAAATTCGTTGAGAGGCTTGATATAAATCGAATTTGATACGTCTAAAGCATTATCATACGTAGTGCACTCTTTGATATATGAATAAATCGTCGGTGATAAATGATTTACTAAGAGCTTCAAACGTAATGAGTCGCTCTTACTCTCAGCAAATTCTTTTGATAAAAAGTTTTCACAAGTGTACCGCCAATGCGTCCAGCGCGGATCGGCACCGCTTCCATTGGGTTCTACGTCAAAACGTTCCGGTCTGAGATATCGGCTGAAACTGGTAGAGGCGGTTGTGGTAGCCATCTTTTGTTTCTGTTCAGGTACCACCAACAGTGTGGATATTTTCTAGAGTTCCAACGTTTTCTTTATTATATTCGGCGAAACATTATAGAATAAATTCTAACTAGAATAAATTGTAATAATAATACGATAAACCAAAGTAAATTGGTTTTATTCTAGTTAGAAGGATACTTGACATTTGAATGACAAAGACAATACTAACAGAGCTGTTAAATTTTTAGACAGTAGGTAGACGGTAGGTACGTCACGCCAAGTAGGTGATCAATGGAAAGTAGGTGTGCGCAATCTCACACATACGTATAGCTTGCAGCGTATGCGGTGCAGCTCAGAACAATAAAAATCGACAGCACTTGATGTTTACGTAAGCTTACTGATAAGGCCTATGCAGAAAAATATAAGAATGAAATGAAGAAATTGTTTATTGAGGGATAAGCTCGCGGAATGACTGAACTTAGCTATCCAAACGGACAAACAATGTTTGGTATGTACCACATTTCGGTATTTTGAACCCGAACAAACCGGGTAAATTGAGAATAGTTTTCGATGCTACTAAGGTACAACAAGCGTTTGCTTAAAATGTGTCAATAGTATTTTAATCACGTGTGTCGATTCATAAAATTGACAACATTTCATTTTCAAAAAGGTATAAAAATACGAAAATTACTGAACTTGAGCTATCCAACCGGACAAACAATGTTTGGTATGTACCACATTTTGGTATTTTGAACCCGAACAAACCGGGTAAATTGAGAATAGTTTTCGATGCTACTAAGGTACAATAAGCGTTTGCTTAAAATGTGTCAATAGTATTTTAATTACGTGTGTCGATTCATAAAATTGACAACATTTCATTTTCAAAAAGGTATAAAAATACGAAAACCGTTTAAAGATTTAGCAATTCTGAACACGTTAAATATTTTTTCAGATTTTTTTGCGTTATATTTTTAGAGGTACATAAAAAAAATCTGAAAAGTACGAGGAAATAGGTTTTTCACAGGTTATGCTTTGCTTTAACATCTAAAGGTTAAAAAATAATATACAAGCTGTCAGCTATCAATTTGACATTTTAGAGGTTGCGTGCACAGTGATCACAGTATAACTATTATACAGTAATGTGTCTCCATACAAACAGTCGGAATGTAAATCATACCTACCGCCTCGGAATGTGGTATGCAATGCAGTCGGTATGCAAAATGCAACAGTCGTGGATGCGTAATAGTAAACAGTAAGCGTGCAATTTGTAAATATTCACTACCTTTTTTGGGGAATAATATGGCAAAATATAGACTAGGTATATTGTGCTGTTAGTAATTGCTTGAATTAACATTGACGAACCCAGAGATATTATTTTTAAATTATCAAGATACTTTCAACAACAACAAGGGTTACAACGGGAAGGGACCCTATTACTGAGACTCCGCTGTCTGTCCGGTTGTCCAACTGTCTGTTCGCCCTTAGATGGTGACCCAAAAGTGTCACGAAAAATTCTTGAGCTGGTCCGTGCTTCGGAAGGCACGTTAAGCCGTTGGTCTCGGCTGTCTTCATTATATGTCAGTCGTCAAGCTATGTCAGATGCCTTTATGCAGCTTGAGAAATCTGACATCAGTGTTGGACACTTACACACGCGAAAAACAAATCAAACAAGTGAGTTGCGTACAAATACTTTCGCATTTATAAAAAGTATAAATAGTATAAAAATTATAAAACTAGAAAGAAACTCAAGTAGGTAGATAAAATAAATTACTGTAGGTGGGCAGCCCTAGCGCGTGTTTACATACTGCATTGCTTTAGGTATATAAGGCAAAGTGAGGGCCGAGTCATAATACTGTATAATAGTTATACTGTGGCATGGTAGTGTTTTTGTAAATTTCGCTTTAAGTGCAAATAAATTGTGCATATTAGCTGCATGCCTGGATTCTTTCATAATGAAGGTTTCTGAGGGGTTTTCTATGGCCGACAGTCGCAACTTGCCTAAAGTTGACCTCATGATGCTACTGGAATACCTATATGCAGGAAAACGACAGCTTCAATGTAGCGGAAATTCGAGGGGCTGATGTAATGATATCGTCGAGAGATTCCTATGTGGAAAATTCAGTTGGATATGTTGAAGTGAAAAGACAAACTACATTTGTTACTCAAAAGGCAGAGTTACTCCAGAACAAAAGTCCGTTGTAAACTTTATACGAATATAGTAATATAAATAATTATTAACTACTTGTTAAAATTATAAATAAAACAATGTTATAAATTGGCAAAACAGCAAATTTAATTTTCTCTGTGTAATGCAACCCTACCATTTTAATACACGACTTTGCAGGTTAATGAATCCACAAGCTATTATCACTGAATCATCCAGTGTGGTTTTAATAATTTAAATAATCGAACTCTTCTTATAACTCTCCCTATACCTATGTATTCTTAGCACTTTTTTTTATTTACTGCAGAACACCATTTAATCCGTGTTGATTTTGGTATGTGAAAGAAATATTTTCCTGGACACAATAATACTCTGTTTTCATACAGAAACAAAACACGAAACTATGGGAACATTGAGGTCGATTTTCTATCACGATTTCAATAATATTGTATATTCGCACAGACGAGACGAACGGTACCAAATTTATTTATTCATGAAGTTCTTTGTTTTGTTATGGTTTTGTTTATCCAACTGACAACTGACATCAACAATGATAGTGTTGAGAAGTACTCGTAGCAGTTCGATAGAAAGACCATCTAATATCGATAGTTCTTTCAGTACTTATAGTAGAATGAGGTTTGATAAAAAATACACATGCATTCAAATGTTTACCTATCCAAATGTTTGGTGACGAAATGATAATATTTGCTATAAACTATTAACGTTTCAGGATATTAAAAAAATAATTTTGACATCAAGGTTTTAAAAACCATAAAAAAATTAAGTAAGGAAAATTAGCTAGGTACGTTAGTTTTAGTTAGAGTTCCGTACCCAAAGGGTGCAAACGGGACCCTATTACTGAGACTCCGCTGTCTGTCCGTCTGTGCAGCGTGGTTACCAATACGCTATGGAGGTCGTTATTTTTGAAAGTCCATCAGTCATATAAATCTGCTCTCCTAAGTAATTGTAATTAAGTATGCTACCAATTTACAAAGCGCAGACTTTTTCATGCAATTAACAGAAAATAAAGTGCGAGTTAAACTCGCGTGGAGAGGGTTCCGTACAATTGATTGAATTCTTATAGGTTTTTCTGTAATCTACAAGCAATGAACTATATTTTGTATTTTTTTTCAAAATTTTAGGCTCAGTAATTTCGGAGATCAGGGGGGGGGGGAATGGTAAATTTTCGTCTTCTTTTATGAATAAAATCAAAACCATTTATTTTACAATAATAACAAAAATATTTTGAGATCCTCATAACGAGCCCTTTCATTTGATTTAAGACACAGTAAGGGTTGCAACACTTTTTTTTCTAATTTCCTAATTTCCGGTTCCGTTTTTTCATTTTTTGTACGGAACCCTAAAAAGTGATATTTAAATCAATAGCGTTATCAAACTATACTTGGTGTAGATTTTTTCAAAATACAGCAGGAAATTAACTTGTGTTCAAAAAGTCAGCGTTTGTAAACTAAAGCCTTCAAATATACCTTGTCAACATTTCAATACAATGTCATAGATACATATTCAAAACCACAAAACGCAGTAATATAAAAATTTCAAATATGTTTGTAACATTTTTATACGAATATTTACAATGTATAGCAGAGTTTCTCAAAGGGGGCGATGATGCCCCCTTGTAGGCGCTGTAAGCCTACACGCAGAACTCGTTTGCATGTTACCGAACGCGGCAACTTGCGGCTGTTTTTGAGTAAATTCGAACCTGATATCAACTAACTTGTTAAAACTCATCAGATTCATCCTTATCTAATTTGTCGACCTCCGTGGTCTAATGGTCAACACGCCAGACCGCCAATCCGGAGGTTCTGGGTTCGATCCCCAGCCAGAGCAAGTTGGAAAATGGCCTTTTTCAAATTGTCTTGGGTCTTGGGTGTTTATCTATATGTATTTATCATAAAATATAGTATCGTTGAGTTAGTAGCTAAAAGCTAAAAACTTACTATGGGGCTAGCTCAATCAGTGTGATTTGTCCTTACTTACCTAGTCTAGTCTAGTCTAGCCATAATGTTTATTTTTAAAATTTAATTTGATTATGTTTGTTTTAAGTTGAATACAACATGCTGTTACTCAGTGGTATAAAAGTCTAGATCAGACTAATATAGCACGCTTTAAGTAAATTAATTTTAACCAATGAAGGTTATTTTGGATGTTGTAAAATTAAAATAATTGAGGGAACTCAATAATTATTGACTTTCAAAGTGGTCGATAGGCGAAATAAGTTTGAGAACCTCTGATCTAAAGTCTTTGACAAATATTTAGTATGTTATACTTAACATTTTTTTTACCTAAGTACTGTTAAAGAAAATGTTTTCGGAAATAACAGTTTGCGTACATAATTATGTGAGAATTGAGAAATTGCCATTGTGTTGCTAATTTTATTTTATAAGTGATTTGTTTTCGTGTGGTTTTTAGGGTTCCGTACCCGAAGGGTGCAAACGGGACCCTATTAGTGAGACTCCGCTGTTTGTCCGTCTGTCCGTCTGTCCGTCTGTCACAGGGCTCTATCTCTGGAACTGTAATAGCTAGACACTTGAAATTTTAACCGATTATGTATTACTGTAGCCGCTATCACAACAAATATGAAAATAAAAAAAAGTTAAAAATTAAAGGGCAATTAAAGGCCATACAAAAAACGTGTTTTTTTCAGCGTTTTTAACTAGATCTTTATAATGGCATTAACTAGATACTTGAAATTTTCGCAGATTGTGTATTACTATGGCCGCTATAACAACAAATACTAAAAATAAAAAAAAGTTAAAATTTAAAGGGAGTCGTCATACAAAAAACGTGTTTTTTAGCGTTTTAAAACATTGTACGGAGGCACGGACGGAACCCTTCATGTACGAGTCCGACTCGCACTTGCCCGTTTATTTACGTAGAATAGACTTCGTTGTGGTTTTGCGAGACTGACCTTAACAAATATTGTTGTTGAGGGGACAAATATATGTATGTATATGTCACCCGAAATGTGTATAATTCAAGAATCCCAGCAGCTAAGCATTGTATAGAATATTATGCCGGGTGGCGATTAGTACAGGTATGAAATGTATTTGCAACGGTAACCTACTAATTAGCAATTTTATACCTACAATAGGACTTATACCTAGGAATTGTAAACATTGAATAGGAATTGTATATAATGTAAACAATATTTCCTAGATGGGCTCGGAATTGTTTAGAATGCCTAGGAATTGTATAGAATTCCTCAATTATACACATTTCTGGTACACATATATTTATTCCCTCAAAAGAAATACTTTTTAAGATATATCAGTCTCAAAAAATTGCAATGCAGTCTCTACAGGGTTAATTATTAGCCATTTATCTACCCTCTTTGCGACAAAGTATGTTTTTTTTTTTTTTTTTTTAATAATAATAATATCATTTATTGACAGTTATTACATGTGCATTTTACATGAAGTCTCTGGTTTCCGAGTTAGTTCGCACTGTGTTTCGGAAACCAGCGTCTTCCCCCATTGGTGTGAACTTATGCCAATACTAACAATGTTTTTATCGGATTATAACAGTGTTTTTTTTTCCAATTAGAATTTGCAAGCAACAAACGTGTGTATGTGTGTGTGTGTGTGTGTGTATGTGATTATGTTGTATGTAGTATGTATATGTATAAGTACACGTATATAGTGTATATAAGTACATCATTATCTCTTTGCATTCGCATAACGTCCAACTTTTGTATCAAGATATATTAATAAATAAATAAAATTCGTTAATTTATACTACCTGTTTTTCAGATTTCAAGCTAGCAGTATTTAGGTTTTGCTTTGAGGTAGGATGCTTAGTTCTAACAAAAATTAGCACTCAAAAGTTTAAGAGCCCGTACTACCCTAAAGTTCTGAGAGCGATCTTAAATGTTATCAATATTAACGAAATACTCACTTTGAAATAAAAACACAGCAAAGTTCAGGAATAACTCTATACATACTCGTAATATGTTTCGAAAACACGATTGCTTTTAAATCTTGAAGTTGACTTCAAATCACCTCAGAATTATACTAAAACTGAAAGTATTCGAGAAATACAATAAATTAGCCCTTGTAACTTTGGATTACATAAGGCAGGGATTATGTCTTATTTTTTAAATAACTGTTCAATATTCTTTGTAAAACGAAAAAAACATCAAAACCAAAACCAGGCTCATTGACCTACCATGATCTTTTCACCCCGCATGGTCTCGCTGTCTCGCTTCGGCTAGAGTAAATTTGTGTGCGTGGTAGCGGAAGCAAAACTTAGATTAGGTATCCACATCAGGCCCAGCCTTAATATTTTGCAATGGGAACAAAATCCCATGCAAAATTACAGCTTTCTTATATTATTGCCTCTCAGTTAAGCCGCGGAAGGACAGACAGGTAGACAGATAGACATGGCAGAACTATAATGGACTATGTCTGAACTTCTACACTTTAAGAAAATAAGTAAAATAGTTATGACAATTTTAATTTTTAAAATATCATTAGTTTACTAATCATATTTAAATTGTTTTACTATGAAAAAATGCAAATATTCAATTCACCTTTAATCTCAATCAAGTTCAAAAAACTTGTATGCTGGGGTTAAGCACACTGCGGAACTCAAGACTGCAAACAAATTTTGATTCCAAGATGGCCGCACACATTTTTCAAGCTAATTTTAAGCTTTAGTTTGCATTTTTGCGTTAAGCGGCCACTTTTGGCAAAAATGCAAACTAAAGTTTAACGTTCTCACTTTAAACTGTAAACAGTGGTTCATAAAATAGTTTGAAGGGTTATCTAGGTTTTACTAGATCAAAGTTTCAAGTGATATCTCCGTTTCCTTTAAATAATTTATTTTAAATGGGGGCAGCGCTGGACTCCGTTTATCGTCTCAATTACACAAACTTTATTTATCTTAAATATTCACACGTTTATTTACCTACCAAGTTAATATTAAGTTACTCATTAGTTTAGTATGTCATGTCTTACCGCTTAGTAAACCTATGGGTTTAATCAATGACGCACGACACGAATTGCGACCGTCAAAATAAATAAAATGTATTCAACGTGACTATTTTTGAAGGCATTTTTTATAGAATTTTCATGAACGCACGAAAAGCGACTATACAATACATGCGATGAAGACATTTTTTTCTTAAATTTTAGGAAACGCAAGGATCGCATCTAGTTTACTTGTTTAGAAAAAATCAACGACGCACGAAACGCGTCCAGACCCCGAAAAGCTAGTTGAAGTTTATAGTTGCTGTATGGAGCAGAAGGTCCAAGCTCTTTGGTATGGAGATTGAAATTTGACATTGACATTTACATTTTCCGTCGTTGCACAGATTTAATTATGATAAAATTAATATGCGGAAATGCGGAAATATCACTTGCCTATTTCATTTCCGATTTTTGAAAATGTGTATTTTGGGTTGTACCGTATTCATCCTATGACGTCTCATCCCATTTCTTTACTCATTCCAAACTAGTTATTATATATATCCTACTAGTTATTATATATATAACTAGTTATTATATGAATCCGTACGCTTTGATATTTTTGAAATTTTATACACATTGGATGTTATTATTGATATAAATAAGATTTTATTTAGTACTATAAATAAACATCCAGTTTTTCCAAAAAACTTTGTCAACATTACTGTTGTTTTACTAAAATCCTCTAGATTAAATGGAACTAAATTATACCTGGGAATGATTTCAACTTTTACACCCGTGTGTTCCGGGTTAGAATGGGACCACTCCATCTCTTCCTGTGGATGTCGTAAGAGGCGACTAAAAGATTAAGCACAAACATCTCGTGCTACAATTGAATTCCCAAGGAGAGTTAACGTCGGGCGGCGGCCGATTGTAAAACTTTTCGCACAAATACATTCCCAAAGAGGGTTGATGTCAGGCAGGCCGGTTGTAAAACTTTAGCCAAATCACTTAAACTGTTCCGGCTATTTCTTCTCCATTTTGCAAGGTCTTTGGCATCCTTGGGTGACTATTGACATGCATATTATATTAGGAGAAGAAAAAGCGGGAAAGCGCACCCTGGGCTCCGAAGCAACACAGCTGAGGATGCAACCGGGAATGCGCTTAGATAAAGGAGAAGAATGATTTCAACTAAGGATAAGCCCATCGGAACATTTTGCATAAAATTTCTTCATACAATTCAAATTCGTGCCCGGAGCGACCACAACGCATGCGCTATTGCGCCGCGAACACATGGCCGCCATTCGGTTGTAAAATTATCGCGTTAAAATTCCTTAGTATTTTAATTATAACAAACAGTTATGTTACTTACCAATGATATGATATTCCATGTACTTCTTAACTTATATCGTAGTTTTTGCAGCCTTTAAATGCGCAACCAGGCATATTTATGGTATTTACAAGTATGAAACAAAAACAAATGAACTCTTCTGCGGACGACTAAGTCGCGTTGGTCCAAAAACTGACTTTTTTGGGTCAACGAGTTGGTGCCATTTCTTCGCATGTTTGGCCTAGTCCTTACGCTAAAAAATCACGTTTCTTGTATGACGACCCCCTTTAATGTTTAACTTTATCTTATTTTTAGTATATTTTGTTATCGGCCATAGTGATACATAATTTGTGAAAAATTCAATTATCTAGTTAATGCCATTATAAAGATCGAGTTAAAAACACAGTAAAAAAACAAGTTTCTTGTATGACGACACCCTTTAATTTTTAACTTTTTCTTATTTTTAGTATTTGTTGTTATAGCGGCCACAGTGAAACATAATTGGTGAAAATTTGAAGTGTCTAACTATTACTGTGTTATTGTGGAAGAAACTGAGGTAAAGAGGTGTACCGGTGGAGGTTCGAAATATTTTTAAATATTGGTACAATGGTCAAACCAACTTCGTGAGGTAGGCTAACTGTTTGTCTGACCCATATGTGTTGGAATGTGGGGACAGGGCGGGTTGATCTCGCCCAAGCTTTTCAACAGATATGTAAACGATCTTATCGCTGAGCTGAGCAGCACCCGTGTGGGCTGTAATATAGGGGGCGTAAGTATAAATAATCTAATCTACGCGGATGATATGGTGTTGCTAAGCCCAACGGTAGGGGGTCTTAGACAATTATTAGCAATATGTGAGAGGTATGCTGCCAAACATGGTTTGACTTATAATGTTAATAAATGTGAGTATATGATTTTTAAGGCCGCCGGTAAATGCTCAGAAGCTATACCTAACATTAAATTAAATGGCGTGATTGAAATATCTGGATCCTTACCTTGCTGACGACTATAAAGATGATGTAGATATTGAAAAAGAGCGCAGAGCCCTTTCAGTGAGAGGTAACATGCTAACCCGTAGATTTTCCATGTGTACAGACCAAGTCAAAGTGACACTATTCAAAGCCTATTGTCAGACATTTTACACGGGTAATCTTTGGGTTGCACATACCAAAAGAACGCTGGATGTTTTGCGTGTTCAATACGACAATGTTTTCAGAATGCTATTGGGGCTACCTCGCTTTTGTAGCGCATCAGGGAAGTTGGCGCACTTCCAGACTGATAGCTTTCATGCTATTATACGCAAAAAAACAGCATCCCTGATCAACAGAGCCAGGTGTAGTTAGAACAGCATCCTGAAAACAGTGGCTAATAATTGGACCTCTCCACTATGGAAATGCCTAGTGAGAAGAGTAGATAGATAGATAAAAAATTTATTCGGAAGAAAAACACATTTCACAAATAAAAAAAAAATACAGAAAAAGAACAAAATAAAAATGTGATTAGTCCCCAAAATGGACTCCAACTCAGCATGTGCTGGGTTTTTCATCAGCAAAACTCAACGCTGATCTTCCGTTGGAGCCATAATGATGGTGCTTTCACGGACATTCGCACTATTTCGCACGTACAATACTTAACTTACGCCTTACGCTACGCGATTCGCATCGAATCTAAATTCGAAATCTAACCTATTTTACATTCCTACCTAACCTTACCTAACATTCCGTCGATAAAAACAAGACAAGGAGTGCCATTTTGCATTTAAGGACTTAAGTTTGGAAACACTCTCGCAAATCATTCGTAATATAAGTAGTTAGTAAGATGTTTTTTATGATATTAAATAATATAATTAATTCATCAATTGTAAATAAGTTTTGTGTAAGGATATGGATTTAAATTATCTGAAATAAAAAAAAATATTTTTATATTTTATTACGGTTCAAGAGATAAAGCTCTGTGACAGGCGGCCAGACAGACAGCGGAGTCTCAGTAATAGGGTCCCGTTTGCACCCTTTGGGTATGGAACCCTAATTATGATTTGTCATAAATAACATAGCTTCATATAATGCATTTTTACCAAATTTTTATTTCTTGTCATTTTATCCGCATGGCTTCCACTACTGGACATAGGCCTGTTCCATTGACTTGTTGGACCTCGACCTGTCCCGGCGCTCTAGGCGAGTTCCCACATAGGTATATGGGAAGTTATGAGAATATACTCAATAACAAGAACAACAGATTATACTAAATTTATTTGTTAGAACTTATACCGTTAGGTCGCAGAAAGTAAGGCAAAATAACGTAAAATTATTACCAAACACGTATTCTTCGATATTAAGGAAAAATTACATAAGGATCGAGCCGCCGTTCTATTTCAATAAAACGTAGAATATATATTAAAATTGCAAAACATACTTTGTTACCACGTTATACAGTGGTGAATGGTTAGCAAACGTCGTGGCGACGTCGAGTTTGCCTCAGAAATGTGACCTATGCGTTTACCTATCGGTTGCTTTTACTAGAATTACGTATAATAGACGTCACCCGCATGTGATCAGGTGGATTTTTCATTTTGGTCACCATGAAAATTAAGACCTAATATAGGTGTTTTTATTGTAATTATATAAACAAAAAAGTTTGCTGGGCAGTCTTCGCTACATTTATCTTCAGGTACCACCATTCTCAGACAAGTGACTCCCTAGCGTCGCACCAGCCTCCCCCTACCAGCATCCGCCAGTGCGATATCGTCAGCATACATGAACAGCCACAGGAGGTACTCGTGTGTGTCTCTGATGCTGTAAGACACTTCGTCTAATAGCACACGGAACAGGTAGGGGCTAAAGACTGAGCCTTGGTGGTCCTCGACTGTAACAGGGTATTGTTTAGTGTCACAAACAGCAGACCTAACTATTGGCTTGGCAATTCCGGACACATCGTTTACCGGATATAAATTTACAGTCCACACATACTTGAAGCGGTGACTCATTCCTTCAATCTGAAAAACTTTTCCTGTGGATTTCCTTATCCCTGGGATCTCAAAAATAATCGTATTTTTCATACAAACTTGTTTAGCCGACTAGACACTTTTGTTTTGAAAAGTCAAGATCTCAGCATTTGTCCTGTTAACTCTTCAAGTATGTGTCGACCGTAACACCCAGTATGTAAGTCTGGCAAATACAAAATTTTGTTACCATTGACCTGATCTGATGATAAAGGGACAGGAAATTACTGATGTTAAATGTAAGGCTACTTAAATAAATAAATAAAAACTTAAGTTTTTTTTAAATAATAAAAAAATGCTACTTACCGTAACGGAATTAATTCCAATACCTTTTTGACAAAATTCTCAAAATAAAAGCTTATGGAATCATATTAATTTTATTTAAATCCTACTCATCAATTATCATTACATCCTCTTTATTTACATTCTTAGCATAGGCATTCCATCCATCATTCCCTTTAACTAACCCTTTTTCTTCAAGATAATAAGGGGGTTTATTACTAGTGGCTACATAGAATATGCCTCGCTTGCTGAAATCCGTATTTAAACCCACCACATTCGTGACTAAAGGCTGGTTCTCATAGCACTGGTTGAATCTTGCTTCTTGCACACTATTGCACTTTACACCAATGAATTTATTGTCATTCTGGATAGCTAATAGAAATATAAAGAATGCTCGAAAATGACTGCAGAGGAAGTCACATTTCGTGACTGACATTGTACCAGGTTGATGTTCTCCACCATTGAAGTAAAAATTTACATGTCCAGTTGGAGACGGAAATCCCCATCCATCTATATTAGTTTTATAAGTATCAACAAAATCAGCATCTTCTTCATCTATTCTGAGATCTGGACCTCGATTCCTGAAGCATACTCCTGAAGGATCAATCCCTGTGATGCGTCTTACTTTGACACCTGTTATGTTTTTATAAGCTTTAGCTATGAAGCTCATGGTTTGACCTCCGATGCTGAATCCGACCATTTCGAGTTTCTTTGGGTTAAAACCGACGTTTGCGTTTGTTAAGTTGGCAATCATTTCGGCTACGTGTTTGCCGACAGTTGGCATGAATCTCACCGCCCTGAAATTGAAGGAAAGGATATATCTTTACAAAAATAATGCTCCACCACTGTAAAATTCTTACTGAACAGTACTTTTATCCAGTTAATTTAAGCACAGCAGGGATTGTTATATATATATATATATATATATATATATATATATTTGGAATGTGCTAGTTTAGCCCTTTTATTTGATATCCTACACGGTATGATTCAATTTATTTATTTTATGGTTCTTTACTTTACACACTGTAGAGCGCGCCATATTCAGTTTACTGTGACGCCTCTGAAGTAACTACATTACTCAACAAGCAGTATTTAGTTAGTATCTAACAAAATGGGTACACCTACAGATAAAAGGGGGCTAGAGGACAACCTAGAATGAGATGGACAGACGAGTTGTCCGCTTTTGATATAGGATGGAGGAAACAGGCGAAAATAGAAGTAAATGTTAACAAAAAAGAGACTGTAGCAGAGACTTTTGCCCAACTATGGGACCCAAATATCTAAATAAAAAAGGAAGTAAATTATTACAAAGCGAGTGTTAATGTTTTTCGTTATTTTAATATAAAAAAAAATAAAAAAGAGAAATTTACCAAGCAATTTTCAAATTAAGTGCATAAAATGTGCGTGCATTTCATACATGTTCGGTGCAAAGTGCATATAATATTTAAACTGTCAGGAAATAATTTATTTCACCTTTTGACTTACACTTTTGAATGAGTAACTTCAACAAATAATGTTTCTTAAATAAAATTAGAAAACTTGATATAAATAATTATCTCAATTTCTGACTAAACTGCGCTCGTAAAAACCGTATTTCGTATACATGTACTTTGATTAAAATTTTAACTGGTAGAACTCAAAGGAGGACACATCTGCCTTATGTTTAAAACAATTATAATCACAGTTACAAGGGCTAATTTATTGTATTTCTTGAATACTTTCCGTTTTAGTATAATTCTGAGGTGATTTGGAGGCAATTTCGCAATTTTAGTCTATCGAGACAATTTTAAGCAATCATGTTTTCAAAACATATTATGTATAGAGTTAGTCCTAACTTGTTTTTATTTTATTTCAAAGTGAGTATTCGTTAATATTGATAACATTTAAGATCGCTCTAAGTACTATCAGGTTCATACGGGCTCTTAACAAGGCCTAAATTAAGACTTTATGATTGCATCATAAAACTTACACATTATTAAAACTCTTAATTATTTAAATAATAGTGACTTAGTAACATAGTGAAAAATTATAAATAGCCAAATCATTTAAACTGTTACGGCTATTTCTTCTTCACTTCACAAGGACTTTGGTATCACTGGGATTAAAGATCTTTTATTGAGTCATAAAGAATACACTTATTCACTTATAATGAGTCTAAAACGAATTACAAAATTACGTTAAATTTTTTACAACGGAGCAAAGATCATTTAATTAGTCTTTTTCGTGTTAATTGTTAATGAATTACATTGACACTAATAGTTACATCCAAAATAGAAGAGACAACTGTCGTCAGCATACAGTGTGACATGGTCTGTAAGTCCGATTGTAGTGACATTATTAATATTATATGTATTAGGAACGGTCCTAAAATAGGTCCTGGTGGAATTCCACAGGTAATTCTTTTTGGTTCACCCCGATAGTCCCCCATTTAACAATTTCATATGTCTGTGGACTGTATAAGACCGAAAGATTTCGTAGGTTTGATACCGAGATAAACATTAGATTTTTATTTGATTGATTTTGAACGTAGAATGTACCAAACATTCTACGTTAGTTATTTCTTTTCTCTCAATCCCAAGCAGCATAGAAGGAGTGTAAGGGTTGCTACTTATTCGTGCATATAATTCGTTATATAAATCGGCACAGCCGGGCGGAAATTAAATAGGTATATGTAGATGAATGTTCGGGGAAAAAGCCGATATAATTGCTTCGGTCGGCTTTTTTGTTAAACAAAATCGACAATGCCGGTTTGAATAGGTGTGTAGCAACCCTAAGCCTTATATAAAGTAAAAGGTATACTCACACAGGATATTCGTGTATCATGAATCTCATGCATTCGAGTAGCCATACATTATATCCCCTCAATTTATAGAAATGTTCCAGCGTTGGCCCCAAAGGGTATTTCACTGTATCCATAAAGCCCCCTACATACAATATGGTTGGTTTACTCCAATCCATAGTTGGATCTTTAGCCATGGCTCCCATATTATTGTAGGTGTATATATTCCTGGGTTTCTTTCCAGCTTTTGCCCCTGAGATGTGTATTTGAAGGTATTTTAGATTCTTCCTTGAAATAATTGCGGGTTTCTCTGAGCCTGGACCTGTAATAGACATTCAAGAATAATTTAATTGAAAGTAATGTTAGTATCCAATCATCACGCTAAAAGTGGCTTTTAAGTCTTGAGGCTGTGGGCTCTGACTGCTTAGAGCCGCACGACCCAAATTACTCTGTTTGCTTAGGGAACACGATAGTGCATACATGGTGACTTTTTAACTACCAGCCAAATTTTTTTATTTATTTATTTTACTTATTGAAGAAACCAACAGCGTTTACAGTTTATCTTACATACATATTTTTCTTATAGTAAGGCTAATAACAGGTTTCTCTAAAATACCAACATGATAGAAGTGTACAATAGTTACTGTTTAAAAGGAAAAAAAAAACTGTGATTTACAATTTACAGTGTCACAATGGATTAAATATAATTATACTTATTAAATGTTACATAAATTTAGTATTTAGCCATTCGCAATGTGAAATCTACAAATTCAATGCATTTACGACAAAATTACAACAAAAGCGGAATATTATTCAGATTAAGTATGTATGTATGTAGTTCAAAAAAGGCTGGAAAAAATAAATAAGTTGGGAGTTAATGCGTAGATTATGTGTTCCACAGCAAGGGAGTTCAGTTGTCCATTAGGAATCTAGTGACTTGCTTTTTAAATGTAGGTTTTGACAATTATATCAGGTATTTTATCTAAATCACTCAGTTCTGAGTTGTACGTATTTGGTATGCGCCTTAAAGAAGCATTTTTAGCATAGTTTGTGGCGCTATGCCTGAGAAAAAACAGAGGGGCGTGGCGAGTGCAACGCGATGGCGTACAGTAAATAACATTGAAGACCAGCTCCGGACAGTCAACGTTATTGTGTATGATGTCATGAAGCAAGCACACTTGTAACATTTTGTGTCTTTCTTCAATAGTTAATAATCCGTGTCGATGACTATCGTCTATATACTCTCGATTCGGTTCATACATGCGAAAGTTGAGATGTTTTACCAGAGCCTTTTGTATTCTCTCTAAACGATTTTTATAAACGAGGTATTCCGGAGACCAGATAGGGCAAGCGTATTCTAAAATGCTACGCACGTAAGCGAAATAGACCGACTTCTAAACTCTAAGATCACGTATAACGTTACTTTTCACAATAATATTTTCACTTAATATGTACGAATGTGTGATGGGATTGGTTTTTTTGCCTGTAATATTCAAGCCTGCAGTATCATAAGCAGACTGAAAACAACTTTTTACAAAGTAAGCTTCCCAGTGGGATTTGAACCCACGACCTCCGGATCAAAATTGTGAAAAGAAATATCTAAGTACTAAATATAATACGGGGAATATAATTGATCAGTTTTAAATTAAATAAATAAATATGCTTTTAGGCTAAAGATGCTGTAAAAAAATCTAATACGACTTTAAAACTCTTTACCAGCGAACTATAATCTCATAAATTAGGCTTATTATAAAACACTACGTTAAAACCTGGTTAAAACCATTACTCATATCCGTCCAAATAAAGTTGACATTGACAGTTGATATCATTTTACTAGATGTCAACATGTTTAGGGTCGATAATTTTTTAAAAGTAGTAATAAAGTACGTAGAGTTTGTGACAGGCTATTACAAATTCTACGTGCGAAAGAGATAGCAGAATACGTCACATGAAGCCGTCTCTTTCGCACGTAGGGTTTATGACAGAGATAGATTAAACACGTCGCGTGTGCCTGCTTGACGCAGCGCATGCCCGACAGTTCAGAATCGAAGTCTGTTTGAACTATGAGCTATGATCTTGCGGTTTTTCTCATGTTTAGATAAGATATGCTAACTTTGCTCAACTGAATTTGTTTTTTAAGAACTTAAATGTGTTTCCTGTGGCCATATACGTAAATTCTACAACATTTACCATAAAATACTCGTATCCATATTTATTTATACAGAACTTATACTTCGCCTATTCCCTATGTGGTTCCAATCAGGGGATTTGTCTTTAATTATTTATTTATTTAATAATTTTATAATTAGGTCGTGTTGGTTTTCAGCAGAGTAGAATAGGACACTCCAAGTCTTCCCGTGGATGAAGAAGTAGAACGACTTAGGAAATACAAGCTAAACAAAGCTTATAAATATCAATGAGACCTCTCTAACTGGCTGGCCAGCATGTAGAGTGTAGGCCAAATCCTCTGACTGCTCTGGCTCTGGTAGTACAGAGAGGGTCGTTCTCCTGCAGTAGAGACTAAAAAAGACTGAAAACTCTGAAAGAACAATTTACCTAGCGTTTAAAAATACATTGTAGATGATAAATGTTAATCCTTCACTTTTTTAACGTTTAACAATGTAATTTGAAACTTAATTAGGTATATGTGGACGTGTCAATTACTTTGTTCACATCTAGCACCTCATTAAACCTCGTTACACTTTTTATCATTAACGTGACATTTGTAATGTTTGAACCGACATCAAAATGCGGAAGGTATATTGTAGTCATGTTTGATATTTTAAATGCTTGTTCATATCTTAGTGTGTGAAGGTCAAAATACTTAATTTAATCAAATAATTATATATAGGTATAAATGTTAAAAATTACATTGAGTAAGTATTTTGATCCGGATTTATTTATCCGGTCCGGAGTCCTGGGACTTAAAAATTTGGATGCTTTTCCTTTTAGTATAATATAACATCTAACAAAATATACTGAAACTATTTTAAAGGTAAATTCAGTCCGTGAAAGTGAACAACTTTCCCCAAGAATCATATCACTTCAGCCGCATAGCTCCCACTGCTGGACATAGGCCTCTCCCAAGGTTTTCCAAAATGATCGATCTAGAGCGGCCTGCAGCCAGCTCTTTCCAGCGACCTTAGTCAGGTCGTCTGACCACCTTGTGGGTGGGTGTCCTACGCTTCGCTTGCCAGTACGTGGTCGCCATTCGAGAACCTTTTTGCACCATCGGTCATCAGTTCGTTGTTCGTTGCGCTATGTGTCCAACCCACTGCCACTTCAACGAGCTAATCCACTGGGCTATGTCAGTGATTTTTGTTCTACTACGAATTTCCTCATTTCTGATTTGATCACATATAGAAACACCAAGCATAGCCCTCTCTATAGCGCGTTGAGCTACCTTGAGCCTTCTTATGCCATAAGTAATCACTGGTAACACACATTGATTATAAACTTTCGTCTTGAGGCACTGATGTATTTTGAACAAGAAGACACTGCGTTACTTCCCGAACGCTGCCCAGCCGAGTCTGATTCGTGGAAAGACCTCTTCCTCGAAGCTGAATCTTCCTGCCTAGATCAATTGACCCAGGTAGATATACTAGTCTACAACTTCGAGGGTGAAGCTCCCAACACAAACAGGTAGGGGCGCGAGATGGACATTCAACATTACTTTCGTTTAGTCCATGTTCATTTTAAGGCTCACCTTTTGGGACCTAATCTCTATTAAGGTCTCCGAGCATAGTACTTAAGTCTTCCGTAGATTTTGCCATGACAATTATATCGTCGGCAAATCGAAGGTGAGTGATATACTCGCCATTGATGTTGATGCCAAGTCCTTTTTATTGCAGAAGCTTGAAGGCATCTTCCAGTGCAGCGGTGAACAGTTTCGGAGATAAAACGTCTCCCTGTCTCACACCTCTTTGCAGTGGAATAGCCTTCATGCACTGCTTCTGTACTTGGACTGACATAGTGGCGGTACTGTATAAACACTGCAATACTTCGATATACCGATAGTCAATACGGCATCGCGTGAGAGACTGAAGCACGGCCCATGTTTCGATCGAATCGAAGGCTTTTTCATAGTCCACAAAACTCAAGCATAGCGGCCGTTTATACTCCCTCGTCTAACGTCTTATCTATAACCTGCCGCAGCATGTGAATGAGGTCAATGGTGCTTAAAGCCTTTACGGAAACCGGCTTGTTTGGGAGGCTGGAAGGCATGGAACCTGTTCGCAAGACGATTCGTGATGACCCTCGAAAACAACTTATATACATCACTTCTACGAACAATAATTCTCTTTTTTATTTCGATGGTTTGCGTAAATGGAATTAGAATCGAAGCGGTGAATGTAGGGGCGTTAGGTTTCTAGAGAATTATATTTCGATGATACAGAGCATTTTACATCCAGAATGGGGGTTGAGACGTCACCACTATGTAAAAATCGTAATTAACCGTGACGTCATGCAAAATATAAATGCGCTGTATATTCGTCAATTTTTGTTTCTTAGAGAAAAGAAAATATACCTACGTGTACAATATTTTTTAATAATCTAACCGATGGGCCAAAAATATTCTTCTAGTCGTCATGCCTTTTTCCCATGTGTATATGTGTGATTGGGACTGAGAGAAAACCACGGAAAACCGTAATATACCTATTATTAAAATTAATAGCTATTTATGCAACTGTGTTATAATAAGGGGTATTAAAACACGAATGCGGGTTTATCACACGAGGCGAAGCCGAGTGTGATAAAAGTATCACATGAGTGTTTTGATACCAAATTATGAACAGTTGCATACAATACTTTACCTACACCCATTATATGAATCTTCTATCTATACTAATATTATAAAGCGGGAGAGTTTGTTTGTTTGTTTAAACGCGCTAATCTCAGGAACTAATGCTCCGATTTGAAAAATTCTTTTTTTGTTGGGTAGTCCATTTATAGTGGAAGGAAGTTTAGGCTATATAACATTCCGACAACCACGCGAACGAAGTCGCGGGCACAGCTAGTAAAAGATATAACCTTCTGCTTTACGTTTTAGCAAGGCAATTAATTTTGAATATTTTGAGATATCCACGTTGTGATTAATACTCAGCGTACTTTTGAGCATTGAATAGAAGGTCCATAGGGATGAAGATTTGAATTTTTCGGATAATTCTTGAAATTATATTATATCACATCTTCAGAAAATGATGTAAGAACTTCTTTGATATTGTCCAATTATTGAAATTTTGGTTCGCCTTTTCATATTGTTTTCTCGACTTTTCTGGTAATAATTGGTTAGAAATGTCCTTTGCTGCAATAGAAATATCTGGTGGTGTAGGTATTATCAAAGCTTGTATCACTCATTTTTGTAAACAACAAAGTAATAATTTTTTGAAATGCTATTTACGAACAAAAATGGCAGGATGCGACGTAAATTCAAATAACATTTTTTTTTAATTTTGAATCTGTGGTAGTGCAACGCGCGTGCAAGACAATTGTGCCATTTTTCAAACGCGGAGTCACTAATCGAACGTTTTTTTGTAAGGAAAAAATCATTCATTTACGTGAATCCGCGTTTCAAAAATGGCACTTATGGTTTTTTTTTTAATTCATAGAGATAGAGGCTCAATCCCTCTATCTTTATGAATAAAAAAATTTTTTTTTATTCGTGCGTGACATAATGTTGTAACATTATGTCACGCATTTGGATGATATTATGGTTACTATGACACTGGTTGTTATAATGTTGGCAATAAGCTGACTGTTTCAGAAACTTTTATACAGGATTTATAGCATGGGTGTAGATAAATGTCTTTACATTGTTGTCGTCTTACTCGTATTCTCATTATACCATCTTCATCCTTTCTTATAAAACAGAACCACACATTCTACTTCTTTTCTTACGTGCCAGCTACACATTCGTACTCTCTATATCTTATCTTATATTATAAACTCTTTTGACTAACGTCACATCCGACATATATAAATATATCCCGCCAAAATGATAAATGTGCAAATGGGAGCCAAGTTTAATATCCGAAAAAAGAGAGATCTAAATAATATTTTACCAGCAAATCTGATACTTATGTAGAAGAATAGAATTTTACAATGTAAAAACAATAACTTGCGTATAACATAAAGATGATAAGTTGATAAACCAAATCAAAGTTGCTAAAACTAACCAACTCAAATGATTTTGAACGGATTTGGCCGGTGCGAGCCGGTTGGTCTGAATCGTACCTCAGACCAACCGGTTGGCACCGGCCCGGGCCGGCCGGCATTTTATACCGCGGTAAAGGAAATTGAAACTTGTAAACAGAAATTAAAATTCATATTTGTGTCACATTCTCATTCCGCGGCAGCCGATCGGCTCCGTACGGCTGCCGCGGCAACCGAACGGCTCGGGCCGGTACGAGCCGGTTGATCTGAATCGTAACCAAAGCCCGACACCCGCCAGTTACCCGGTACTACTGCAAGCGGGCGGTGACATTCAAATGAGACATTTTGGTATACATTTGTCGGCTGATATTTTTTATTTTATATTATGAATATCGTGGTATATCATTATGTCAGAATACGATTTTCTTTTATTTCGCTTAAAGAGAACTTTCCTTGAATTTATCTAGGAGGTTCAAAATCACCCCATATAATTCCAAAAAAAACATACATTGTGAAAATGGGAGCCAAGTTCAATATTATGATACGGTGTTGTTGTCGACTTCACTGATACATGAATTAAGATCTAAATGGGTCGCATCGCAAGTCCTAATGAAAATCTTGAAATTTATTTATAACAATCCCTTAATTTGTCCTGGTTCAACAAGTACCTACCTTAGAATTTTGATGATGACTGACTCACTCACTGGAGTCAGTGAATCAGTGGCTGACAATTATTCTAAATCTATAGGAACAAAGAATATGGATTTTTGGGATATAGCTGGTTACTGTACGTTGTCACAATAAAGTTTGTTTGCTTTTGCTCGACTTGGCAGAAGTTTGACTCTTTATGTATTCTGTGGCAGGAGCACAGTCGTGCCTCCAGATAAAAAGAACTGCGATCGACTGATTAAATTGAGCATGGCAGTTGAAGATTTTTTAGTGTATTTACACACCTTAGGTCTATTTTGATTGAGTAACAACTAACCTATTACCTAAAAGTTTAGATTAACCTACGAGTATTTTAAGGCGCGCAGATCAATCCATCATTCTGAAATTATTATTGTTTTGGTAAATGTATGTAAAATAGTGATTTGCAATAAATTCTGATTCTGATTCTGATACCATAATGTGAAAACAAGTACTTATGTCAAAATATTTAAAAAAGCAAGCTTTTATCTAAAACAATGGAAAGTGCTTATGACGAATCAATGGAGCCTTAACTCGGTGGGGTATTTTAACACATAGATGCCATGGCCACCTTCCGGCTACATCACGAGATCAGGTCATTGGTACCATAATATTGCTTTGTCAATCAACTCACATAAATAAGTAGGGGTGAAGTTTGTCAAATGTGAAGTTTCAGCTCAATCGAATAATGGTAATTAGGTCTAATTTAGCTTGCATGATTTGATTATGGACTCACACAAAACAAACATCCCATTAATATATATTTTTTAATAATTATTAAACAACATTAGCAGCAATTAGATAAGGTAATAATTTCTTTTTTTTATAGTATAGGAGTTTCTTTCATATCTCCAAAGTTCTTAATCATGTCGACCTCCGTAGCGTAATGGTTAACACGCTAGACCGCTAATCCGGAGGTTCTGGGTTCGATCCCCAGCCAGGGCAAGTTGGAAAATGGCCTTTTTCAAATTGTCCTGGGTCTTGGGTGTTTATCTATATATGTATTTATCATAAAATATAGTATCGTTGAGTTAGTATCCCATAACACAAGTTTAAAACTTACTTTGGGGCTAGCTTAATCAGTGTGATTTGTCCGTATATATTTATTTATTTATTTATTTATATCTTCACCAAATTAAAATTGGACCAACTTGGTAGTAAAGACTTTCAAATAAAGAAAGAATTATCAAATCAGTTCACAATTGGCGAAGATATCGTGTAATAAACATACATAAAAAAAAACATTCAGTCGAATTAATAACCTCATCCTTTTTTTTAAGACGGTTAAAAATAAATAAAAATATGTACTCACAGTCTGGTAGAAATCCAGTAGGATACCCCTCGTATGTCTTATTGATAATATAAGCATTTACACAGCCCAAAATAACGGGGAGACATATTAAATATACAAGTTTCATTTTTTTTTATTACGAGTAGACTGTTCTAGTGACAACGCGTAAATGTGTTCTTTGTGGTTTGGTTTTTGGTGGTGTTTTATGTTTTATGTCAATGATATATGTCCTTACACAGAGAGATAAGGCAGTTATCACACTGTTCCGCGACACGTGACGAAGTGCGGTTCCTTCGACATTTTTCTCGGCATTCGTCGGTCCGAAACGTTTCGGATTTGAATCTTTTAATTTAAATAAAATCTACATATACAGGGTATGGTGCCATTTGACTTACAACCTAGAATAGGCCCACTCAATCTCTTCCTGTTGATGTCGTTAGAGGCGACTAAAGCACTAAGCACAAACATCTCGTCCTTCAACTGCATTCCAAAGAGAGGTAACGTCGGGCGGCGGCCATTTGTAAAACTTTTCGCAGAATTTCATTCCCTAATTGGGTTGACGTCAGGCAGGCGGCCGGTCGTAAAACTATAGCCAAATCATTTAAAATGTTTTGGCCTAAGAATGCCACAGCGAAGTAAAAAAGAAATATTTTACTTCGCTGTGGCATTCTTAGGTGACCATTGATATACATATTATATTTAGAGAAGAAAAAAGCGGATAAGTGCACCCCGGGCTTCGAAGCAGCACAGCTGAGGATGCAAACGAAAACGCGCTAAAATGAAGAAGAAGTATACATGTACATGACAGCAGTGTGATAAATGCCTTACCAACTCATCTCAAGACTCGTCTTGTTCGAATAAGACTATCTCGTTGACTTAGAAGAAGAGAGACAAATATAGGTTTTAGTTTCCGTCGTAAACTCCGTACATGCCTTTTAGAGTTCCGTAGTCCCTACGAGGAACTTGTCTTATTATAAGTTTTTATAATAAGACGGTTATAGTTTCGCTATGTCCGTCTGTCTCGCGTCCACGACTTAGCTCAAAGATTTTTTAGTACTAGAAAGTTGTCACTGCATGGGTATATAATTACTCGTAAGTATATATTTCATAGGATGACGAATTAGAAAATAAAGTTTTGAAAGCATATTTTTTTAGAATAGCACTTCTATACCTGGGTGCCCTTTAATTCGTTTAAAATTTTTGTTTCTAATTTCACTTCGCCGAACCTTGTTGGCCTAAACTTGTAATGCAAATGCAATTATTGTTTAGCTTAATTAATGTTTTTGCACAATAATAGTAAAGCCTAAAAATTTTTAGCTCTAATTATAGAATCTCTAATATAAGATCGTTTGGCTTTTATTTCTTTACACGTAACGATAACCTCGTATAACTATGTTTGAGACAATTATTTACGCGACTACAAAGATGGCGGAATTTTCAAAAATATGCTGAAAAAAGCTAAATGTTGTGATATAAAAGTCAGTTACAGGAACGAATCGCTGAAAAACCGACTTCACGTAGTCTTGTCTGCCCTAACTCTATCTAGAGTGTAATTCATCATCGTATCTACAACAGGCTGCCGGAAGATATCAAAGTATTGCCGTTGCCAGTCTTTAAGAACAGGCTGCGTAGTTTCCTGCTGGAGAAGGGTTTCTACTCGATACAGGAATATCTTTGGTCATAGAATTGTTACTTATAAAATACTTATTACTAATTAAATTTTTTAAACGTTAGTAATAACAAATTAGACCAAATACTAATATAATTATAGAATAGAAAGATATGAATACAATAAATAATTAAATTAATGATAACTTAATTGACATTTGCATGCCTAGACAGGTTAGAAGTGTGATCTAAAAATTGTAATTAACAACTATTGTAACCACTTTTACAGCAAATAAATATATTATTATTATTATTATTATTATAATTCCAACCCGCGTAGGCGCGAAGGGGCAAGGCGGCCCTCGGGCTGAGGAGCAGGTGGCTTGGAGCGAGCCGCCGCAGCTGAGGCTGACCAGCGAAGCCGGCCAGCAAGCCGAGGCTGCGGTGGTTAAAGTTCTATCACACATATAGGGAAAACCTATATGTTAGGTTAGATTTGCGAGCAACACACGCACGAGCCGAACGAGCAAAGCGAGCGTGACGCTGTAGCGGCCGGCGAGTGCCAGGAAAGTTCTATCCATTTTACTAGGTTACGAGTACATATTGAAACATGTTTTGATGAACAGTTTTATCGACAACTTAATAGTTCATATGAAATGTCAGTTCGATATACCGTTTTTCAAGTTTTAAAAACAATTTTAAAATATTTTTAATGAAATTTTGTTCGGTAATATGCGTGGAATAGTTTTCTGAAAAATGAAATTCGATGTCTAAAAAATCTGTGACGTTGCTGCATGCTTAATTGGGCTTTACAGTTTTGTGCCTAATCTATTTATGCGAAATATTAATTAGTAATTGTGAGTATTGGGAGTTTTTAATTATTGGGCCTAATGACTAATTTGGGAAGTAAATATACGGCGATAAAATCTTAGGGAAATCAAAAATAGGCCATAGTTAATTAGTAATAAAAAAAATGTACGAAAAAATTGTGTGCTACAAGTTTGTTTAGTATGCCAACCAAAATTAGGAACACAAAAAATTAAGGGAGCCAATAGAGACCCCTTTTAAAAACATTGAGGGTTTGCAAAGACAACTTTTCAATTCAGTGACCCATTATACTGTATCTGTTTTTAAAAATTGTACAAAATAAATACATAATTTACATAATCCTTTAAAAAAAGAAAATTAATTATTTTGGTCATCGCAACCAATTTTCACGACCAGTTACGACGGAAGAATTTATATTCTTCAAATGCTACTGGTTGTATTGTGGTAAAACACTTTTGTTTGTTCGCAACTGCACGTTATGGTAATTAAGTTTTACAACCAGTTGCTACGAAAGAGTTTTATGCAGTCAGAAGATTTAGCCTACACTCTCCACGCTGGCCAGACGGGTTGGAGAGGTCTCGTTGATGTTTAAGGCCGTACCTAAATTTTCCGGGGTCCAGTGCTGCCCCCATTTTAAATAAATCATTTCAAAGAAAACGGAGACATCCTTTAAAATTTTGCAACTACCAAGTCCTAGATAACCCTTCAAAGTATTTTATGAACTACTGTTTACAGTTTATAATGAGAACGTTAAGCTTTACTACGCACATTAGCCAAAAGTGGCCGTTTTTCGCTTAAGCTTTGTTTATCTTGTGCTTTCTAAGTCGCCTTCTACGACATCCACGGGAAGACTTGGAGTGATCGTATTATACTCTCGCAGAAACTACACGTAAAATATGGAAAATAAAGTCTCCATGTGTTAACGTGTAATGGAACCTACTGTGAACGTGGCTCGACCCGACACGCACTTGGTCGGTTTTTGTCAATGATTTGTACTCGTAGCGTGTTTCTACTCTAGTAATTGTCAGTTCCTTGGCGCACCTCTTGACCTCAGTTACAGATAAAAATGTTTATACGAGTAGTATGACGTTGCACGCTTACAACCTTTACATAGGAAATGGGGAAATATATTTGTATGAAAATAAGCATATTTTTTACAACAAGTTTTTATTTATCTTGCAATATCTACATGTATGTCTTATATGTAAGCATGTAAGCAAGTTAAGTTTCAAAATTTGCAAATTAAATTCAGGAAATTTACTTACTCCAAATGTGGGAGGACATGCGTACGTAGCTACGTGTCTTGAGCACTAGGAAATGATGGTAAAGTCTAATTTGGTTTGACACCGAAATAAGACGATACTCTCAGATGTTTGTCGTGTTATTTTATAAAGTAAAGGTCCTCATGGATGTTTCGAGTGTAGAAGGCAACATAGGAAACACAAAAAATCAATGAGACCACTCCAACCCGTCTGGCCAGCGTGGCGAGTGTAGGCCAAATCCTTTGACTGCTTTGGCTAAGTATGGCTTTGGCAGTACAGAGAGGGTCGTGCTCCTGCAGTGGAGACTAAAAAAGATCCGATGATGAATGTATGTGCCGTATGGCACGATTCAATAAAAACAGCCAATTTGCTCCGAATCTACTGGACCGAATCAGGTGGAATTTGGTAGAATGTTGTAATCCTATGACCCAAACACACATGTGCAAAATATTTTTTTTTTTTTAAATAAGTGTAATTTTCGGGGGACAAATTAGGAAATTGAAAAAAAAGTTTTGCAAGCCTTACTGTGTCATAAATCAAATGAAAGGGGTCGTTCTGACGATCTCAAATATATTTTTTTTTATTATTGTAAAATGAATAGTTTTGATTTTATTCATGAAAGAAGACGAAAATTGACCATGACCCCCCCCCCCCCCCCCTGAACTCCGAAACTAATGAGCCTAAAATTTTGAAAAATATACAAAATATAGTTCATTGCTTGTAGATTACAGGAAAACCTATAAGAATTTAATCAATTGTACGAAACCCTCTCCACGCGAGTTTAACTCGCACTTGGCTGGATTATTTTCTTTCGAGCCAAAAATGCTTAATCGTGTTTTGGCTATTAAGGGTGTCTGTAGTTTTTGAGGAATAAACTGCAGTAGTTTAATAACAGTGATTTTTCAAAAACACGCACGGTAGGTATTGCAAGTTGTAAACCCACGTCACCTTAAGCTACTTATAATAACACTTACAAAGAAATATTCTTTAAAAGAGTCATGTTTCTATAAAGTTGCGTAAAATATCTACTCTAAGATTAGGTATTATAATAATTTAAACACCTAAAACACTTATTTTAATTCCTCTTAAACTTTTACGTAGATTATCATCACACTACCAGTAAATCTTTAGCATTCATATCCGTCAACATTCTCAGAACATAATTATTTTTCTTCTTCAATCCGCTTTTCCCCAAGTAAAAAGGGAAAAAGTTGCTCGAAGGCAAATAGAATATGCCCGTGGTGTTTCTATCCACATTAAGTCCTAGCACATTAGTGACAATAGGCTTTCTATCATAGCAATTGCTATTTCTTGCATCCTGCGGAGAGTCGCATTTCATTGCGATCAAAGAGTGGGGGTGCAAGAGAGCTGATATCCAAAGGAGAAAAATTCTGGCATGACTGCAAAGAGTACCGCAAACCATCCAGTAAATATCCCCAGGTTGGAACTCTCCGCCGTTGACGTAATAGTTGATGTGACCTACGGGAGCCGCCATTCCGTAGCCTTCTATGTTTGTCATCAATACGTCAACCAAGTCAGCATCGCTTTCATCCAGTCTGCCTTCAGGTCCTCGGTGCCGGAAGCACGGCCCAGATGGATCTAGGCCAGTTAATCTGGAGAACTTGAGACCTGTGAAATTTATATTAACAATCAGAAAACCTTTACCTTGCAAAGCTGTTGAAGTATATACAGGGTCACTGGTACTCAACTTGCACCAAAAAGGTTATGCTTTAGATACCAGTAACCCTGTATATACGGACAAATTACACAGATTGACCCCAAAGTAAGTTCGAGACATACGAGTATGTAATGAGATACTAACTCAACGATACTATATTTCATAAATACCTACATAGATAAACATCCAAGACCCAGGTCATGAAAAATGATATGTCTTAAATTTGTTAGATATCAAGAAAAAGGTTTAAAAAAATTTTAACCGCAGGTCGTAAAAGTCGATCGAGGGAATGGGCAAAAGTAATTCAAAGTATACCTGTTAATTTAGTGTAACTCTTGGCTATGAAGCTCATAGTTTGGCCTCCAAGACTGAAGCCTATCGCTTCCAATCTCTTGGGGTCAAATTTAGGCTGGGTGGCTGTGAGGTTGGCGATCATCTCCCCCACATGTCTCCCGACAGCTACCATGGCGCGAGAGGCTCTGAAAAGCAAGTAATTAATTTAATGAAAAATAATTGGAAAACCACTAGGTTATTCATTTTTATACATCTTACTAGCTTTTGCCCGCGGCTTGGCCCGCGTTGACTAAACAAATTATATTGTTTTTTTTTAAACTGGTTTGCAATTTATTAAAATCCAATTAATGAATTATTATTTTCTACTAACCACTAATTCAAAAATGTCATGTGTCTTGCTTCAAAAATTACGAAGATTCATACAAACTTGCAACCCCTATTTCACCCCTATAGGAATGTAATTTAATTATTTTAAATTAAAATCTAATAAATGCATTATTATTTTCTACTCTTCTTTTTGGTCGTCTTAGCGCGTTCCCGGTTGCATCCTCAGCTGTGCTGCATCGGAGCCCAGGGTGTGCTTTCCCGCTTTTTTTTCTAAAAATGTAACATGCATTTCAATGGTCACCCAAGGATGCCAAAGATCTTGCGAAATGGAGAAGAAATAGCCGGAACAGTTTAAATGATTTTGGCTATAGTTTTACGACCGGCCGCTTGCCTAAAGTCAACCCTCTTTAGGAATGTATTTGTGCGAAAAGTTTAACAACCGGCCGCCGCTCGACGTAAACCCTCCTTGGGAATGCAAATGTGGTACGAGATGTTTGTGCTTAGTCCTTTAGTCGCCTCTTACGACATCCACAGGAAGAGATGGAGTGGTCCTATTCTAACCCGGAACCACACGGTAATTATTTTCTAATAACTACTAAAATACATTAAAAATTTTATGTGTCTCACTTTAAAAATTACGATGTTTCATACAAACTGCCAATCTCTATTTCACCCCCTTAGGGATGGGATTTCCAAAAATCCTTTCTTACCGGACGTGGCCTAGTCACAATCTAACTTCCTGCTGAATTCCATCTTCATTGGCTAAGTAGTTTTCCAAAACATGTTTATTCGATACATATGGCCTTCGTAAATATGACCATGTTTCTCATTTTCGGAATGAACTCAAGTGACTTCCGATCCGACGTCGCCGTGACCGGCATACCCTGTCAATGTTATACACAATTCTTTTCAATCCTAACTCTCCTCAAGGGCGTCCACTACACAGCGCTGAAAACCTTCTTCTAAGAATTCCTGCTCACTCCACCGACTTTTACTCGCGGTCTTTCTCTGTTCGAGCCGTACGTCTATGGAACTCACTACCACTTACTATCCGACGCGCCCAAAGGCTAGCCAGCTTTAAATCCCAAGTAAAATCGCATTTTCTATCCTTATGAAAGGTAATCTCCTTCCCTTGTTTCCACTTAGTTTCTTCATTTTGTCCTGTTATGTTTTCTTTGTGTAAGTTGTATGTATTTAAGTATTAGGTGTATTTATGTTTATTATAATTATTGTATATAAGTATGTTTATTATATTGACCACCCCGCACTACCTAATTTCCCATCATTTTCTTCTATTTAAACGAGGTTGCCTGGAAGAAATTGCTTAGCGGTAAGGCCGCCTCTTGCGCATTTCCTAGTTTTTAAGATATACGCATGATGACCGAAAAAATATTTTTGGGCTATCGGCTATAGGTTAGATTATTAAAAAATATTGTACACGTATTTAAAGTTCGCATGACGTCACGCTTTCGTACGATTTTTACACATCGCTGATTTCACAAGCCCCGACTCTGGAACTTTTATACTCTGTATCTTTATGAATTTTTACTTTTTTGATAAACTGAGAAATATGGGTACATTATTTTTGTTTGGCATTACGGATCGTTTAACCGACACCTCATACGCAGAATGGCATAAACGATTTGTATTCATCATTGCCGCGGCGCAAGACGTAAGATTGTAGATTTAGTTCGGAACTCTTCACAGCGTTCCGAGAGTAAGTTGTTTTTATCGAGAGATATCGGAAACATCGTTTATGAGTTTGGGCTGCAAATGGTTGGAAAAAATAAAGCAGATCTTCAGCTTGGTTCATAAATAGTTATTTTGACGCCCGCCTTCCGGCAAGATGGAGAATTTACGTGAATAAAATGAAGGCCAAGAGAAACCGCTACGCCGCCATTTTGAGATTATGTCGCGTTAACAAACTTTTCTGTATCCACTTGCATCGAACGTTGTATCATTCTTTATTGGTGTTCTATGCTGTTGGAGACTAGATTACATAGTAAGAAGTTGAATTGAGGTTTTATTTTAATTTATTTATTTATATTTATTTAATAATTTACATACAGATTTACAGTATACACCAAAATATCTGCATGCTAGAGACTTACTTAAACCAACTAATAAGAATACAGTATTACAATATTAAAACTTAAATTATGTAATTTATAGAATTCAAATAAGTAATCAAATTATTAATAAATATTCTAATAGGATCATTAAAAACATCTACGTCATTGCACTGCACGAGCATGTCACCGGGCTTGGCCCGCAAGTGTTTGGCCATTGTAGGGTAAATCCGGGATATACTCGTATGCCTAACAAATTTTATAATTATCATAACTCCTAAGATAATAATAAAACGCACATGATTACTGTATCTACATTAACTTTGGTACTTGAATTTATCACCTCAGGTTGCATTTTGAAAACTAGTGAAAAATTAAGCAATATTTGTTTAATTAAAAATAAAGCTGCATAACTGGATATTATGCCTCGTGAGGGGGATATAAGCCTCACGCCCATTATCGTGGTAGGGATATAGGTATGCTCTTTGAAAGAATATAAATCATTTTGAATTTATAAGTGTTATAATCAATATTTTTATTTACAAATATATGTAAAATATTGTTACGAGAGTGGGTTGGAGATAGGAAAGGAAACGACAATTCTATGAAATCATACCTTTATTTACAACCTTTGTGGTGCAGTAATTGACAGTCCTCTTTCCACACCTTACGCGTATCACCGTATGCGGAAACGTCACAGTACTGTCTTGCGCGCGGAAACGCCACTGAACTGTCACGCGCTGTACTGTCACTGCACCGTCCACTTCACTGTACTGTGACTGCAATGTCCACTTCACTGTACTGTCACTGCAATGTCCACTTCACTTTTACTCACTACTCACTTTTCTCTTTTACTTACTACTAGTACTTTTCTTCTTTCTTCGGATTTCACTTCTCCACTAAAACTGCCCTTGGCCGCGCGCCTTGTACTGCTTATATACCCCCTGAATTCGAACAAAGTCGCATCAATGTTCCATATTCAAATCACTAATTTTCTATCGCCTTCTATAAATAAATAATCTTTTATTTAGCCAAAAAGACAGACATATTTACAAAAAAAAAAAACTCGTACATTTATAGATACATCGAGTAGTTATTTTTAATTCCATCCAACCAGCTACAGGCCATCTCCGAACTAGACAGGGGTCTGTATCTCGGAAACAACCTGTCTCCGGAATGGATTTCATAATTTTATTGTTGGCCCAACATAATTGGCAAGTGCGTTCACAGGTTGTGCGCAAATTTCCCAAAACTAGCATAACTGTGATTTTGGGAAATTAAATATGTACTTATATCTAACTTATATGTAATCTAATTATAAATTATATTTTAATAATCAATGAGCTTGACAGAATAAATAATGAAATAAATAAATAGATAAAAATAAAAAGAAACTACCAATGAGTATTTGTGAGTGTGTACGTAAAGATGTGATGTGATGTGTGTGTACAATGTCTATGGTGCGATGCGAGTATTGGGGTGAGTGTCAGTTTAGTGTGTTAGTGTTGGTTGGGGTATGTGTGTGGATATGGATTACCAGAATTTAAAAGGAAACCAAAATGCAGTTATTAAATAAGGCTATTCATTTAAGCAGAGCTTCTGTCTCTGTATAGTTTAAGTTGCGTAGGTATTGTTTAATACGCTTTTTACAAGAATATTTTGTACACGGATAGATGTTGGTCTCCTTATTAATTTTGTTATAAAGTGAGCAGCTAAGTACTCTGAAGTGTCGTTTCGCGTTGTTAGGCAGAGTCGGACACACAATGTAGCGTAAATGTTTGCGTCGGTGGGAATTTAGATTTGGGTCGTAAATCAGCGATGAGTGTTTTCGTAACACCGTTTGTTGCACAAAGAGTTGTCTCACTGTTAATACCTCGGTGTCTTTATAAAGTTGGGCTGTAGGGTAACGGTACTTTTTTCTGGTAATAACTTTAAGGATAGCTCTTTGTGCTCTTTCTAATGGCAATAAATTAGTTTTAGCTGCGGACCCCCAGGCACCTATACCATACATAAGAAGTGACTGGCATAAAGCAAAGTAAGTACTTTGCAAAGTTTCCAAGTCTGCCACATCTCGTAGGTTTCTAAAGACATAAACAAGTTTTCTTATACGCGATTTGAGTGAATTTATGTGTGTTTTCCAATTCAATGCCTGATCAATAAGAACACCTAGATACTTCATATGGCTGGCTCGGGAGATAGAAACGCAAGTACAGGTACGAGTCGGGTTTTGACAGGAGTGTGCTTTTATCATGTAGTCCTTAGAAGGATGAGATGTGGATCTAAGTGCAAAAGACATGTAGTTGGTCTTTGATAAATTTAGAGTTAACAGGTTTGCTGATAGCCATGTCATTACTTTTGCAAGAGCTGATTCAGCTTGTATCTGTACATCCTCCCAAGTCTTGCCATGTATAAGGAGAGCAGTGTCATCAGCATATGTGTAAATGCTGCAGTTGTTTAGGTTTAATTTGCAAAGATCATTGATGTAAATTAAGAATAACGTAGGGCCAAGAATACTTCCCTGCGGAACACCGGTTGTGATAATCTCTTCGTCACTTATAAACTCATCAATTTTAACCCTTTGTGTTCGTCTTCGTTCGTCGCTTAGGTAGCTGCGGAACAGGTCTAGTGGAGTTCCTCTAATACCAATTGCCTCTAACTTTTCAATCAGAATGGGGATAGAGACCGTGTCAAAAGCTTTTGACAAATCCAGAAAAATGCCTAAGCATTTTACCTTCTCCTCCAAACAGCCAACAATGCTATCGACCAGGGCCAATATAGCATCATCCGTGGATTTTCCTTCTCTGAAACCAAACTGATTGTGTGAGAGTATGTTGTTAACTTTTAGGTATTTAAGGAGTCGAGAGTTGATCACCTTTTCTAGTATTTTGGATATTACAGAAAGAACTGATATAGGCCGATAGTTGTTTACAGCATCTCTATCACCATTCTTATAGATCGGATGTACAATTGCCTTTTTTAAAGCATTTGGGAAGGTTCCAGAAATGAGAGATAGATGACAAATGTGGGTAAGTAGTGGAACAAAGATTTCACAGGAAGATTGGAGAATAGAAGAAGAGATATTATCCCATCCAACGGCGGAATCCCTGCGTAGATTTCTTATAATCGTGTGTATTTCATCATAGTCGACTGCGAAAAGGAACAACGAATCTCCAGGAGCAGTTGATGTAGGTGATTGAGGCGATGGGTGTGACAACTTAGTGGGTCGTATTTTTTCGGCTAGAGTCTTACCGACATTGACGAAGAACTTATTTACCTCATTCACAGACTGAGTTGGATTGGGCGTGGACTTGAGCAAGATTTTTGATGAGATTGATGTAGGTGAAATGTTTGTGATATTTTTTATTGCCTTCCATTTTGATTTTGGGTTATGTTTTGCATTTAATAAAATATTTTTATTTTAATCGTTTTTGAGTCTTTTGAGTAGTTTATTAATGAAATTTCTGTATCTTTGATAAATCATTTTTAATGTGATATTATTTGGATCTTGCTTTGTTCGTTTGTGTAACTTGTCTCGATTGCGGATGCAACGTAAGAGACCTGGAGTTATCCAGGGCTTTAGGTTTCTCTTGCTACGTGGAGGCGTATACCGTGTTGTGTGTTTAGTTACTATTGCTGAGACAGATGAGACTAGGAAGTCTGTGGCAAAGTTTACATTTTGAGACCGAGTGAGTGGCGTGAAATCAAAAGAAGCAAGATCTATTTTTATTTGCTCGTAATTCACTTTAGTGCGTGTGTGAGTTTCCATAGGCTTTTTTTGGGCAAGTGAAATCTTCATTATTCTCTCTCACTCATCTTCTGTCCCGTATTTTCTTTTCCATTTGGTCTAGAGTTATCTAGAAACTTCTTTCAGTACTTCAAAAACGCTATACCTGACTGTGAATTGAACCGGGGTCTTTCGATTCACAGCCCAATGCATAGACCGCTAGGCCATCATCGCTCTGACGTGATTGATGAAATTTTCCTTTAGGTGAATTCTTTTTTTTGTTCGAATTCGTGACGTTGACATTGTCATTCATCGTCCTACGCGACACTGCCCCCTCTCAAGACATGATCGTCCCGATCATTATTGCTTCCGAAATCACGTGCCAACCGATCCACATGAACTATTTTTGGAGGACTGCGAGGGTTACGCTGAATCCGAAAGGTGACGTCGTTAATTCTGGTGACTATTTTGTAAGGTCCTTCCCAGCTAGGTTGTAGTTTTGGAGATTTCCCTTTTCGTTTCACCGGATTATGAAGCCAGACCAGGGTTCCCTCCTCGAAGCTGATACCGTTAGCTCTTCGATCGTAGCGGGTCTTCATCCGTTCGCTAGCTTTATACCCAGCCTCTCTAATTTGCTCATAGACGTCAACCATCTTAGTTCGAAGATCATTAGCGTAGTCAGTTATTCCTTTTGGGGTATCTGGTGGACAACCCGACAGTAAATCTGCTGGCAATCTCAATTCTCTTCCAAAATTGGCATACGCTGGAGTGACTGTAGTAGTCTCATGTACCGCAGTCCTATAAGATAAGAGGAATAGCGCAATATACTCGTCCCAGTTTTTCTGATGGCTTTCTACCACTTTTGCCAGATGCCGTTCCAATGTTTGATTAAACCTCTCAACCATTCCATCAGACTGTGGATGATACAGCGTTGTCCGAGTCTTATGGATTCCCATGATTTCACAGACTTCTCGGAATACTTGTGACTCAAAGTTTCGTCCCTGATCACTGTGCATCTCTAATGGCACACCAAATCTACAGAATACTTCGTTCACAAGCTTCGTCGCTACGGTGATAGCCTCCTGATTAGGCAGTGTAAATGCTTCGGGCCATTTTGTGAAATAGTCCATGACTACCAAAATGTATCGGTTGCTGGCATTCGTGATTGGAAACGGTCCGGCTATGTCAAGAGCTATCCGTTCCCAAGGGGCTCCAACGTTATACAACCTCATGGCTCCTCTGCTTCTAGTCTGGGGTCCCTTAACAGCTGCACAACTCTGACATTTACGGCACCAGTCTTCTACATCATCTCGGCAGTGTAACCAATAGAATCGTTCTTTAATTTTTGTGAGAGTTCTTCTTATTCCCAGGTGTCCGCCCGAAGAACCATCATGAAAAGTTTTTAAAATCTCGCTTATCTTCGCTCTGGGGACGACCAATTGTAGATGGCAATCTTTACCTTGAGGACATTCCCACTTTCGGTAGAGTAGCCCATCGTGTAGCACCAGACTGTCCCATTGCGCCCAAAGACTTTTTGTAGCCGTACTGTATTTGGCCACTTCTGACCATTTTGGCTTAGTAGTTCCACTTCTTAGCCAGTTCAATAGTTGTTGAAAGTCTTTATCGTCTTCCTGAGCCTTTTTCATGGCGTCGTTAGTCCAATTTTCATCGATGGAATCGGTACGGATTAGCCTGATATTCACGTTTTCCTTCTCTTCCTGCCGATTGCAATGCTTGCAATCCTCCCAGCAAGGTCTTCGAGATAGGGCATCCGCGTAGCCATGACTCTTCCCTCCTCGATGTTCAATTTCAAACTCATACTCTTGGAGTAGCTCTATCCACCTGGCTACCTGCCCTTCAGGATTTCTAAATTCCAATAACCACTTCAATGCAGCGTGATCAGTCCTTACAAGAAATTTGCGGCCGAGCAAATATTTCTTGTAATGTTGCAATGTCTTTACCACGGCCAGTAATTCTCTGCGAGTTACGCAGTAATTTCTCTCCGGCCTTGATAGGGATTTGCTGAAGTAGGCGATTACAACTTCCTGATCTCCTCTCTGCTGAGATAGAATACCTCCAATTCCGGTGTTACTTGCGTCAGTGTCCACAATAAACCTGCCTTCCATGTCAGGATATCCGAGGATAGGGGTCTCACATAAATGCATTTTGAGGTCTTGAAAAGCTTGCTCACAATCTTTATCCCAAGAAAATGCTCGTTTCTCTTCTGTCAACCGATGTAATGGCTTAGCGATGTCAGAAAAACCTTTAACGAATCTGCGGTAGTAAGAGCATAGACCCAAGAATGCCCTTACCTGTGTCTTGTCTGTCGGCGTTGGCCAATCTTTTACTGCACTTATTTTAGATGGGTCAGTGGCGATACCTTGTTCCGATATAACGTGACCCAAGTAGGTGACCTGACGTTGAAATAATGAACATTTCTTTCAATTCAATTCAATTCAAAATATCTTTATTATCATAGGATATTTATAATATCTCTTAATAATAGTCACTTTGTTTTGTTTTGCACAAATGTTGACGTCAAATCGTTACTTAAAGCTAAGTTTACGCCGCTTCCTAGGTGCAAGTGCAGAAGAAGCGGCAACAAACTGCACTGCACGTTTTCTCCAAAGACGTCAACTAACAAACTAAAAACTTAAAATTAGTTATATAGATGGACAGAGATTACATTGCTAATTATGTCATAATTAAATTGAATTATAAGAATTACGAAATTTAAAACAATGTCAATTTGTAAATTTAGTATGTACCAATGTACCTAAATTATGACATGTCTAAGTATACAAACCTTTAAGAGGGACCCGCGCCAAGCTCAAGCCAGACCTTTTTGTCTTTAAGGTAGTCATCGGTCCTTTAATAAGCCTTCTCACAAAGTACTTTCTTTACATAAGCTTTGAATTTTCTGTCTGCCATATCAAGGACTTTGGACTTAGTTTCAAATTTGCATGCTGTAGTTTTGAGAATACGCCTTCCAACTTCGTGAGATGGTCATCAAAATCTCTTCCCATTATAATGATGTCATCTAAATAGACCAAGCAGGTTTCTCCTAGCATACCTGCCAGCACATATTCCATTAACCTTTCAAATGTTGCTGGCGCGTTGCATAGTCCAAATGGCATAGTTTTGAACTGCCATAAACCCTTGCTGGTCGAAAATGCAGTCTTCTCTTTATCCTTGGGATCCAAATCTACTTGCCAATACCCGCTTTTTAAATCAAGAGTAGAGAACCAAGTCATGCCACAAAGTGAATCCAAAGTGTCATTGATTCTGGGGAGCGGGTAACTGTCCTTTTTAGTTACATCGTTCAATCGTCGATAGTCCACACAAAACCTAGTCGATCCATCCTTCTTTTTCACTAATACAACCGGAGAGCACCATGGGCTTGATGAAGGTTCTATCACACCATTCTTCTTCATCTCCTGAATCATGTCCTCAACTTCCTGCTCACGGGCAAAAGGAACACGTCTTGGTCTCTGCCGGATGGGTGTTGTATCTCCAGTATCAATTTTATGTTTTACCAATTCGGTTCTGCCAATATCTCCATCATTTTTAGAGAACAAATTAGCATGTTTCAACAGGAAATTTCTTGCTTTTATTAATTGCAATTTAGTAAGTTTACCCTTGCAACCCTCCAGAAGCTTTGCTACATTTTCTTCCTGGTTTGTGATTTTCCGCTTTTGTCCCTCTTCACACTTCCTCAACCAGGCTACTTCCTCACAGTTTCCGATAACCGTTCCCTTTCGTAGTGTTTGCTCCACGTCATGAGGGTTGAAAACAGGTACCAACGCAACTTGGCCACTTCCCACTAAGGTTCTGGCCGGAATCCATGGTGCGTCTGAGATTCCTCCCTCTATGATGGCACCGCGGTTTCCCTTTACTATTAGGCGGCAGTATAACAGGGACCGCCGTCTGAGATCTCGGGTAAAGTATAGTGTCCCTCAAACATAACACCTTACCAAAATTTCCTCCTTTCATCGGAATTTCATCATTGCCATGTTTTAGAACACCATTTTTTAAGTCAATATTGCACTGATGATTTTGCAGGAAGTCCAAACCGATAATGCAGTCGTCAGAGATGCCTGCGATAATCACTCTTTGCCAATAAAGTGTTTCCCTGATCTTAATGGCTACAATTTTTTCTCCTTGAGATGGGATTCGTTGGCCGGTAGCAGATGTTAATGTAAGATTTTTATTCGCTTGAATATAACGGCCTCCAATGTCCTTAAGTCTGTGGTTGCTGATGACTGTCCGTGAGGCTCCAGTATCTAAAGTCAACTGGCAAGATTTCCCATTGATTAAACCATCTATCACTAAAGTATTTCCGTCGCTTGTCTGCTTCACTAGGATTTCTGGGGCTTTGCTACTACAGGCCAGCGCCCACCCCGCAGCCCTAGCCTTCTCTAGTTCCTGTGGCTGCTCTGACGTCGAAGCCGCCGCATCCACCTGACGTCGGAAAGTTGAACGTTCACGCTTCGGGCAAGTGCTTCGAATATGGCCCCGTTCTCCACACTCATAGCATATCGGGTTGTAGGGTCGTCTTCTGCTTTTTTCTGTGACTACAACCTCCCGTAGCCTCAGAGCTCGTGAATCATGACGCACCGCTTCTACTTCCAAAGCGTAGGCCACTGCTTCTTTCAAGATGGTGTGGTGATCTAGACGCACAGCCGCCCTGACTTAGAAATCCCGTATTTCATCAATGAAAACCTGCAAGAGCATCTCCTCCACGACAGATGGCTATGATTGATATGCCTTGCACACCAGTTTTTCCACTTCAACGGACCACTGTTGTAAGGTCTCGCTAACCCGCTTACAACGATCTTTGAGTTGCGCCCTGTATACATGCTCCAGGTGACTGTCGCCATATCTGGCTTCCAGAGCACCTATGAGTTCATCGTAGGTGACCTCTTTCTTTCCAGCGCCAAGTGCTTCCAATACGGAGAGAGCGTCATCTCGAAGTGCTAGGGTCAATGCAGACTGCGCCTCGTGTTCATCCCAATGACTGGCCTTTTTAATTGTCTCAAGCTGTAGTTTAAACGCAGCCCAGGAGGATTTGCCGTCGTAGGGTGGCACCTTTAAATTTTTGGCAAAAGGAGCGACTACAGAGCTAGTGACAGGGCCAGATACTTTTAAAAGTTTTACTTCCTTATCAAGCTGTTGAAGCGTCCCTTTTACTTCTGCAACTTCCTTCTCAATGTCATCCATCCGGGCTGCGTTAGCCCAAACCGCAGCCAAAATGTCTTTGGAAAGGTACTGAAGCTGCTCCTCCTGGCGGCGTGCTTGCTCCTTCTGGCAGCGTGCTTGCTCTTTGGAAAGGTTCTCAAGCTGCTCCTCCTGGCGGCGTGCATGCTCCTTCAGGCAACGTGCTTGCTCTTCCTGCATTGCACGCGTTTGTTCTTGCATCATAACAGTAATCTGCTATAAGAACGCGTTTATTTCCAATGGAGCGGCTGGTGGGATGGCCGCTGTTGTGGCCGCGGCGCCTCCAGGATTGGACTCCTCGAGCTGCTGTTCCTCTGCCGCTGCAGCTCCAGCTCGGGTGGTTACCCCTTTCTCATTTCTAGGCACAATTGGCATCTTTCCTATCCCACTTCTGACACCAATTGTTACGAGAGTGGGTTGGGGATAGGAAAGGAAACGACAATTCTATGAAATCGTACCTTTATTTACAACCTTAGTGGTCCAGTAATTGACAGTCCTCTTTCCACACCTTACGCGTATCACCGTATGCGGAAACGTCACAGTACTGTCTTGCGCGCGGAAACGCCACTGAACTGTCACGCGCTGTACTGTCACTGCACCATCCACTTCACTGTACTGTGACTGCAATGTCCACTTCACTGTACTGCCACTGCAATGTCCACTTCACTTTTACTCACTACTCACTTTTCTCTTTTACTTACTACTAGTACTTTTTTTCTTTCTTCGGATTTCACTTCTCCACTAAAACTGTCCTTGGCCGCGCCTTGTACTGCTTATATACCCCCTGAATTCGAACAAAGTCGCATTAATGTTCCATATTCAAATCACTAATTTTCTATCGCCTTCTCTCTCACTCATCATCTGTCCCGTATTTTCTTTTCCATTTGGTCTAGAGTTATCTAGAAACTTCTTTCAGTACTTCAAAAATACTATACCTGACTGTGATTTGAACCGGGGTCTTTCGATTCACAGCCCAATGCATAGACCGCTAGGCCAACATCGCTCTGACGTGATTGATGAAATTTTCCTTTAGGTGAATTCTTTTTTTGTTCGAATTCGTGACGTTGACATTGTCATTCACCGTCCTACGCGACAATATACTGATATAGCTATTTTTTATTAATTCAGATAATTCTTAAACAAAGTAAAATGACATAACAATCACTAAAGCAAACACTTCAAAATACTAAAAAGATCAATCAACTTAGAAACATAAGTGATATCTTTGCTAGATATAGAAGATGCTGATATAGAACCAACATCAAAATCTATAAAAGGAAAAATAATTACATAAATCGAAATATAAGGTTTATAAGGTATATGTTCCCTAAGGGCGAATACCCCGAAACATGTCAGTGCATATATCCCTTTCGACAGGGATATGTGCCTTCGAAAAAAACTGTCTAAATTAATTATTTTATTCTAAATATGTAATTAATATTAATCTACAAAGTATATTCATTATCTTAGATTAAAAATTAAACATGCATGTTAATTCCAAAGTTATACAGATACAAAAATCATCCCCAAAGTAAAATTACGACCGTGATTCACGTCACTGGCAATAGCGCTACAATACGCACCGTCGCTTTGTGACAGACTGAAGTGGGGGCGGGGCGCGTTTGTATTATGAACGATTCCTGGGTTCACGAGTCCTAGATTTTAAATAATTTTACTTAGGCGTATATCCAGCTTAGGCGTATATCCCGGATTTACCCTAAGTGTACGTATTGCAACTTTGTCGGTTATTCCGTTTATTTTTTACATACTGCCAAAAATGTGAGGAGTTGTCGACTAGGTCGTCTTGTGTCTTCTTCATGTGGGCATAGTATGCATAATCTATTAAATGTTTTACTCGTGTCCTGTAATATTTAAACATTTCATTGTTAAATTCTTTCCCTTCCTTTTTGTACCTTTTCAGATGAAAGTAATAATAATAATAATAATAATAACGGCGTCGGGACGTGACGACCCCATCGCCCACTGGATTTCCAGTGTAGTCAGTCAATGCAGGGCAGCTTGTGGCGAGCTGATGGTGAGTGGCGACACCACGGACCCAACCTCCAGGGGGACCATACACACATGCGCTTACACACACACATACACACAGTTACACACCCCCCGCCTCTGTCTTGCCTTAATCGGCCGGCCAGAGTGGAGTCGCAAGAGCAGAACATACGCTCCAGGGTGGAAGTGTATTGCACGTAATGGCGTAATAACGGGGAAACCCGCTCTCGGGGGTAAGCCCCGTGATGGTGAAACCGGAGCCGCACCTCTCGACACCCTTAGCTGCTCACAATGTGTTGCGCCCTGGCCGCATCTTCGTGGCTAGTTAGGGTGCCCACAGGCAGTGTAGCCAACGAGCAGCAAGTCACCATCTACCAGGCTTAAATTGTTGTGAGAGATTTTTAGGTAGATGTCCGTATCTTACTCCATAACCCAGTTATCCGGTCCACTAACATCCCATCCACATAGCCTAAACCAAGTAAATCCCTCCCTGGCAATAGTTCAGCAGCTATGGTGGACTGTCCGTTAGTGCATCTCAATGATATATTAAGGGATAGACCTCCATAGATGCAGCCATCTCACTTTTTAGATAAAAAGGTACTAAAAGGCCTCTTCATGTTGGCTTTGGCCCCATGAACGCCTCAAAGGACCGGGTCCCCATGGACCCGTGGCTGACAAGCGTACCGAATAATAATAATAATAAAAATAGCTTTATTTATTCCATACAATTTTTACATTTATATTTACACTGTTAGCCTTCAAATGTATTTCAAAAGAATTTTAATAATTTATAAGCATTAGTTATTTTTATATTTTTGTCATAATAATTAATAGTAAAATATAATAAAGAAATGTCAATGTATTGCAATGTCCAGATAATTATTGATATTGAAAAAAAAAAAACTATTGTATGGACCCCTCTCGGGTAAAAGCCTCCTCCAAAGCTAACCATTTGTCCCTGTCTTCAGCTACTTTCATCCAGTTTTTTCCTGCGCGGGCTGCTATTTCATCTCCCCATCTGGCATTTGGTCGGCCTCTGCGTCTCCATCCTTGGGGCCCCTTCCACCTCGTGACTTTCAGTGTCCATCTATTGTCAGAGTACCTAGCGATATGTCCAGCCCATTTCCAGAATGCACAGAAAATGAAATGGAAACAGATGAAAGTATTTCGTTTTAATGTTACTTATTATTTCAGACAACATTACAAAGATGTTATAAATAACCGAAATGGTACACACTATTTCGGATATATTAGGTCCTTACATATGAAATTGCCGTTCAGTATCAAAAAAGTGAAACAAGTTTTTTTTAATGAAATTATTATTTAATCAATCGAAGTATGCGCCGTTGTTATCGATACACTTCCGCCATTTTATAGGCAGATCATTGATACCTTTGGAAAAAAAATCCTGGGAGCGAGAGTTTATGAACTGTTTGAAGGCGGTTTTGACTGCCTCATCAGATTTGAAATTTTTTCCTTGTAAAAAGTTATCCAAATTTTGAAAAAAGTGGTAATCGGTTGGGGCAAGATCTGGAGAGTATGGTGGGTGACCCAGAGGTTCCAGTCGCAGCTCCTCTAACTTGGCGACCGTTTGATGTGCAGTGTGTTGTCTAGCGTTATCCTAAAGGAGCAGTGGGCTAGAGCAATTCATCAGTCTCGGTTGTTTAATGGCGAGCTTTTCCATCATTGTTTGCAATTGTTGGCAATACAAGTCTGCAGTAATCGTCTGGCCTGATCTCAAGAACCTGTAGTGGATAACACCAGCACTGGTCCACCAAACACTAACCAGAATCTTCTTTTTGGTCAGTTTTCGCTTAGGGCAAGGTTTTGCCGGTTCTCCAGGGTCAAGCCATTGTGATGATCGCTTCCGATTGTCGTACAGGATCCATTTCTTATCACAAGTCACAATACGGTTCAAAATCCCCTCATTATTGTGGCGATTAAGCAAAGAAACGCAGCAAGCAACGCGTGTTTGTTGGTTTGCTTCAGTCAATTCGTGCGGTACCCACTTTTCGAGTTTTTTAATTTTTCCGATTTGGCGCAAGTGGATAAGTATCGTTTTGTCACTTACGCATAAGGCTGCTGCTAATTCAGAAGTGGTTTGAGATGGATCCGCTTCCACTATCGCCTTCAATTCTTCGTTATTCATTTGAGTATCGGGTCGTCCACGAGGCTCATTGTGTAAATCGAAATTTCCAGAACGGAAACGTTGAAACCAAAAACGCACCGTTCGTTCGTTAGCGGTGCCTGGTTCATACACGTCGTTAATTCTTCAAGTCGTTTCTGCAGCACTGGTGCCACGGTGGAACTCGTATTCGTAAATACCGCGAATTATCAATTTATCCATAGTTGCTGTTATAGCAATGTTGAAACTCAAAAAAAAACCGGCCAAGTGCGAGTCGGACTCGCGCACCGAGGGTTCCGTACAAACCTGCAAGGTTTAGTATTTGGTATGAATTTCAATTTAATACCTCTACACGTTTATGAGGAAATGGGTAGTAAGTTTAAAATTATTAAAAAAATATATATTATGTGATGTAACTAAAAATTTATGGTTTTCGTAATTTTTCCTTTATCTATGCTATAAGACGTTGCTTCGTACCAAATTTCAAGATTCTGAGTTCACGGGAAGCACCCTGTAGGTTTTGATTCCCTTGCAAGTGTCGAAAATTTGCGGCATAAACGGCTGTATCTTTTGATTGCGTTGGCTTAGAAGTTTGATTTTTTCACAGCTTCAAGGGACAGTAGACCTGAGTAATTGATATAAATTTCAGCTTCATACCTCTACGCGTTCCTGAGAAAAAGGGTCTTGACAGACGGACGGACGGACGGACAGACGGACAACAAAGTGATCCTATAAGGGTTCCGTTTTTTCCTTTTGAGGTACGGAACCCTAAAAAATGATGTTAAAACAAATGAAATACGAATTTTAAAACAATATTTTTCTGGCTTTAAATTTGAATTTGGAATTCCTAATGAAACGCAAGATATTTGCTTTTAAAGTTGCAAGTATTTAAAATTGGCAATTTCATATGTAAGGACCTAATATATAACGTCTTTGTAAGTGTGTAGGGATTTTACGTGGCACATGTGTTTCTAGACATTGGTATAGTTTATCATAGAATAAGTTAACGGCAGAATCGACATTCGAATCAGTCGTAACTTCAGTCCAGTCAATCTCCGAGAGCGATGCGTACAAGGAATGAAAATTTGCTATGAAAAAGTTCCATTATGGTGGCACGTTTGGTTTTAGATCCGTTGGATGCATATGCGATCGTATATTTAAAGCAAACTTAATTGTTACCTGAAATGGGGGATGCAACACGTCCATAGGCACCAAATGGTCGTACGCAGCATTAACTTGGACCTGCTCAGAGACATGCTTGCTCAGTACTAGGTCAAGCATAACACCAAACTTGTTAAATATATTGTTATGTTGATTCAAATTACAAAGTTCTTTAAACATCAAAAATTGCGTTTTGACTAGTTCAGTACAGGAGTTAAGATTAAAATCACCTAAGATTACTACATCTTGATCTAGAAAATTACATACTACATTTTCTAAACAATCAAGCATACTTAAATACCTAACTTCAGCGTAGCGTGGAGGAAGATATACTACGCAGCAGATAATTAAGTACTTTGGTAGAAACTTGAACTACCAACAATTTCTTATCGTCTTTAAGACGATTCAATCCATTCCATCAATATCTGTTATTATCTGCAGATTGTAGTAGTCCCGAGCACCCAAAAGAATGCCACCATATTCTTCCTCGTTATTACGATCATTACGCAGAACTGTATAGCCGGGTGGGAACAATTCGGCATCAAATACAGAACTAGTAAGAAAAGTTTCGGTTAAAGCTATAATATCAGAGCTACAGTGATACATATTATTCAAGAAAGTAGTAGTCCTTAGGCCACGAACATTTTGATAGTAAAATTTTACACTTTTAGTTCTAATTTTGTACTTTTCCACGAAATTTCTGCCTCCAAGACTTAATACAAATGCCCGTGGCCCAATTATCGGGAAGCATCACTTTATCTAAAAGCTTAGTCGGGACACAAAACTTGAAAGAGGCATAGTGACCTCTTGCTTTAAGAGCCACAACGGAACAGTCATCACTTCCACAAATTGAGATCAGATGGGTCAGCTTCAGTAGTACCCTGCTTGACATAGAAAAGATGAAGATACATCCTCCTTTCGGAAGCCTGCAGGGTCGTCGCACCTGGACGCGCAGAGCTGCGAAGTATGGTAGGTTTTGTAGGCGATGTACGCTTACTTACTTACTTGTACCTCTACCCAGCCTTCGGCTTACGACTCATTGCACGTGACGACGTTACCTGGACCATTCACCGTTGAAAGTCGCGATGTTTTTGCCGCTGGTATGTCGCAGCATTGAGGCGCCGAAAACGCCATCGACGTTGGTCCTTCTGCTACATTGACGTCAGTAGACTTCTTGTTAGGCTTTTTTTTTTAACCCATGGGTACGTCATGAGTTGAAGGATCAGGTGAGCTAGTGTTGGACTCTGCACGCGGATTTGACGCCGGTACCCCCCTGGGTTTGCCGTTTGAAGTTTGTTGTGCCTTCTTCTGGCTTGAGGGTCCTACCTCACGGGTAACGACAGTACCACTACAGACATTCTTCATCAATGTATTGCAGAGTTTTGCTTCAAAAACACCAAACTGGATGACCACTTCATTTTAAGGGTTCCGTAGCGAAAAGGCAAAAAACTGAACCCTTATAGATTCGTCATATCTGCCTGTCCGTCCGTATGTTACAGCCACTTTTTTCCAAAACTATAAGAACTATACTGTTGAAACTTGGTAAGTAGATGTATTCTGTGAACCGCATTAAGATTTTCACACAAAAATAAAAAATAATAATAAATTTTGGGGGTCCCCATACTTAGAAATAAAACTCAATTTTTTTTTTTATCAAACCCATACTTGTTATATCTATAGATAGGTCTTCAAAAATGATATTGGGGTTTCTAATATAATTTTTTTCTAAACTGAATAGTTTGCGCGAGAGACACTTTCAAAGTGGTAAAAAGTTGGTCCCCCCCCCCCTGTAACTTCTAAAATAAGAAAATGATAAAACTAAAAAAAATATATGATGTACATTACCATGCACACTTCCACCGAAAATTGGTTTGAACGAGATCTAGTTAGTAGTTTTTTTTATACGTCATAAATCGTAAAATGTTACTTGCTGCTACGGAACCCTTCATGGGCGAGTCCGACTCGCACTTGGCCAACGTTTTTATAGTATGAGTTATGTTGTCAATTATCATTTGTAGTTCTTCGCGTACAACATTTCGAATGCTACTCAAGGACGGGCAACAGATGATAGATAGAGATAGATAGATAAAACATTTATTTTGTACAGCTGTCACACACATTTGGGTTGATTCCATTGCTTGGATCGAAAAGTAACATTGTCTTGTTTTTCATTCATTGGAGTCTCGGCAATATTTATTACCACAGGACTTATTGGGTATGGTACCTGGCGGACGGGTGTATGAGAATTGTCATTTTTCGGTAATTTGCTTTGGCATATGACACATAGCCACTTATTTAATAACTCAGAAGACAGAGACTTGTACGCTACGTCCAAGCTACGTCAGTTAATCCAGCACATAACTGGTCAAATGTTTTTTTGCAAACAAAACATTTAATTGAAATGTCATTTAGTCCGATATCTTGTTCACAGCCAGCACATTTGGTCAGTGCCATTTTGATTAAAGAAGCACAAAAAAGGAGCTTACAGCAAAAATTAACTAAAAAAAAAATTTTAAATAAATTACTTCCACGGAGCTTGAACCGAGGACCTCGGGCTTGAGCGACGCTTTGGGGCGTCCGTTAATGCCCCATCATAAATTTGTTTGTTTATAACATACCTGCAAATAACCTATTCTGCGGTCTAAACGTGGCTAGCTGGTTTGTTAAACGTGACACATTGACAATCCAGCTGAACGATATTCAACTGTTTAACAAAACCAAGCTGTAATGCCAAACACCTAGAGGTTTAGTGAATTAGTGGTTTATACCATCCAACTGCGACACACACATGGCTGCAGCGGTCGCGCTCACTCCCGGGAGTTGGGAGTTGGGACACATCTGTAAGCACGGAACAGCACTTTTGGTCCGAGAGCTGGCACGAATTTTTGGGTAGGTATTTGAGGCAAGTTGAAAACTTGTCACATACCTCTCCTATTATACCCCAACACGGAACTGCAGACCTGGCTGGCTGGTGAGTAGCGGGGCTAAAGCAACCTATAAATGTTTTAAATTATTCTTTTTTTTTCAAAAAAGGTATTTAAGGCAATATGCATTTTTTATATAGGGTAATAATCTAGTTAATGCCATAATAAAGATCGAGTTAAAAACGCAAAACACGCTTTTTATATGACGAGCCCATTTAATTTTTAATTTGTTGTTATAGCGGCCACAGTAATACATATTACGGTTCAAGAGATAGAGCCCTGTGACAGACAGACAGCGGAGTCTCAGTAATAGGGTCTCGTTTGCAACCTTCGGGTACGGAACCCTAAAAATGAGAAAAATAGTTATGACAAGTTTAATTTTTAAAATATCATGTAAAAACTAGTCATATTTTAAATGTTTTACTGTGAAGAAATGCAAATATTCAATTCACCTTTAATCTCAAGTAAGTTCAAAATACTTGTATGCTGGGGTTAAGCACACTGCGAAACTCAAAACTGCAAACAAATTTTGATTCCAAGAAGTGTGAGGCTGCACACATTTTTTAATGTTTCATGTACTGACTGTACTTTTTACCCATTTTCTCAACTGGACATATCTTTCAGCCATGGAGTATATTCAGCCTAGGAGGGCTCTAGCGGGGGCAGGAGCGCGCCAAGAGCCTGCTTGCCAAAGCAGGCTCATGATCTGAGGTGACAGTTCATGTCTTCTGCTTCTAGGTTACATATCAAATGTCGCTTCTTGTAATAATTACAAATAATTATAAACCTTTAAATTCAAAACCCTAAAAATTCAAAATTAATACAAAATAGTGATGGGTTGCTAGCCGCATCGCCCAATTAACTTAACATAATTTGTATTTAACCCATTCCCTCGATTGGCTTTTACGATCTGCACGGAAAGAAAAGAAGCTGAAAAATTAATACAAAATAGTGATGGGTTGCTAGCCGCATCGCCCAATTAACATAATTTGTAGTTTCACCTATTCCCTCGATTGGCTTTTACGATCTGCATGTAAAGAAAAGCAGCTGAAAATTAATACAAAATAGTGATGGGTTGCTAGCCGCATCGCCTATTAACATGATTTAAAAATGGCTCCAAAATAAATCTTATTATAAGAGTAACATGAAAAAAATATCGATATCGATATTTTTCACTCCGCTTATGTTTCCTACTACCCTACGTAAATCTATACTAATATTATAAAGCGGAAGAGTTTGTTTGTTTGTTTGTTTGTTTGTTTAAACGCGCTAATCTCAAGAACTAATGGACCGATTTGAAAAATTCTTTTTTTGTTGGGTAGTCCATTTATAGAGGAAGGCTTTAGGCTATATAACATTCCGACAACCACGCGAACGAAGTAGCGGGCACAGCTAGTCATCGCTATACGTGGAGTTTTTGGCGGGAAGTCAAGGGGTTCGGTTGGGGTTTGCTTTAAATTATTTTGCAAATTGATTTTAGTGAACTTTATAAAATAAAATTGGTGTTGCTTGGTGTTATCAATGCTCATGCTCATGAACAATGTGTAAAATAGTTGAAGTGGACAGTCATAGTACGGCTGTAGTGATATTTTATATATATATATATATATATATATATATATATATATATATATATATTTAAAAAATAAAAAAAAAATGTTTTGCGAACTGTGTGGGCGTCTTCGGGCGTCGTCCGCCACTCAGTCGTCTATGAAAACCAGTGGACTTGTACAGATTTGTCGCCAGAAGCTCCCTTAAAGCAGTCAAAGGACTACACCACCCTTTGATTGTTACTTGTTAGGATTAGGTTAGGTTAGGATTAGGAATAAAGAGGAAAATTAAAGATAGGCTCTAAAGGACTTGTATCCAGAGCCGTAAAATTATTTAATAAAAAAAAAATCGCTATACGTGAGTTTTTGGCGGGAAGTCAAGGGGTTCGGTTGGGGTTTGCTTTAAATTATTTTACAAATTGATTTTAGTGGACTTTATAATATGAAATTGGTGTTGTTTGGTGTTATAAATGCTCATGACATGAACAATGGGTGAAATAGTCAAAGTGGACAGTCATAGTACGGCTGTAGTGATAATTATTTTGCGGACTGTGGGGCGTCTTCGGACGTCGTCCGCCACTCAGTCGTCTATGTAAACCAGTGGACTCGTATAGATTTGTCGCCAGAAGCTCCTTTGCAGCAATCAAAGGCCTACACCACCCTTTGATTGTCGTGTTAGGATTAGGTTAGGATTAGGAATAAAGAACAAAATTAAAGATAGGCTCTAAAGGACTTGTATCCAGAGCCGTAAAATTATTTAATAAAAAAAAATAAAAGAAAATCGCTATACGTCACGAATTGTATCAGCCAATGACAGCGGTGAAAATGCTTCCCCCCCGCACCAAATCTCGTGCGTTCAGTTTCTTTCAGAAATGTGTCTTTGCGCTGTCCATATGCTGAATCGTCCTTGCCAGCTTGCCAACTTCAACAGCTTCACGAAAAACAGCGGGCTGCATGCAGCCCGCGCAACACCCGGTTAGCCTAAAGGTGCTCCCTGACCGTGAGCATTTACTTGTAATGTAACGTTACATTACATCAGTGAAGGAGGAAAACCGAGCATTACAATGCGCACCTTGTAATGATACAAAACGGCGATTCATCAGTGAAGGAGGCGAACCGAGCATTACAATGCGCACCCTGTAATGATACAATGTGTATCATCTTGATACAATTTGTAACATCAATGCGCTTCACTTGTAACAAAGAATATATACTTTTTATACTAATTATAAATGCGAACGTTTTTGTACGCATTTCACTTGTTTGTTTAGTTTTTCGTGTGTGTAAGTGGCCCACTAGCCCGGTCAATTTAAACCACAGAGTACAGTAAGAGTAAACAGAACGGAATCTCCTAAGGTACGCGCAATATGCGTCCCTGTTCCCCGCACCCGCACCCGCACCTCTCCCCCGTTTCTTGACGGCCAACGTGAGTCATCGAGGCGAAAACGGGGGAGAGGTGCGGGGATGGGGAACGGGTACGCATATTGCTTCCGGCAAAACTCAGTTTTGCTAGTAGCATGAATAGGCCGGCTCGTCCGGGGAAGTACCACATTCTCTCAGAAAATAGACGTCTGAGTAGTAGCTTCACCGCTTCTATGCTTCGTTCGGTGAGTGAGAGAGCCGGAGCCCATCCTTCCTCCCCCCTCTGGGGAGGGCCCTGAAAGGCCGGAAACGCTATTGATACATCCCTGGTGTTGCAGTTGTCCATGGGCAGCGGTGATCACTAGCATCAGGTCAGGTGACCTGATGCTTGTTCGTTTGCCTTCATATAACATAAAAAAACTTGATAATGTCCGTTCCGCTAATCTTTTTAGTCTTTTTTTCTCCTCTGTTCTTAACAGAAGGAGTTTTATAGACCTGATTCTTGTCAAACGATCAAAATCGAAGGGCTCCAAGATAACATCAGTAAGTCTTTGAGCCCGAGAAAGAGCGACGTAAGAGTAACCTACAGCCAGTTATCTAGACACAAGGACGACCACTTTATTAGAAGCATACACCAAATCAGTAACAGTCCCAACATAACCATTTACTTAGCCTTTTTTTTACCCACAAATTAGCTTTTAACATGACCCTGGTGCCAACGCAGAAATACAGAGTTTTCTCTAAACCTTGTGCTTGTTGCTCGGCACATGCCTGTGCAGCCTCTTTGTTGTTATGGTCAGCCGACATCTTAGCTGTGAGCATGTGAAGGTTCTTTAGCAACATTATATAAACTAACATTTCTGTTTTCTGGATACAGCCTCATTGCATCGGAAAAAAGCCGTTGCTCCTTGCGTCACATGTAACCTTCTTTTTTCACGCGTCATCATTTTTTCCCAATCACTTTTGGTTGAGTTACCGATGCTCAAACGATCCAGAATGTCTCTGTAATGTATCTGATCTGCTTTTCCTTGCCGATAAGATGTTGACAAAATGACGCAGGACGTAATCCCTTTGTAAAGTATCTGTCGCTGATCAGCCAGCATACCGGAAAATCCTGTTCCATAAACCGGGCGAGCGAGCACTGGTGGCAGTTGTTTTATGTCATCACCCAATAGAAACAAAGTTCTATTTTCAAAAGACAAATGAAAAAGTAAGGGCTTAGCTTCCCTAAACCTCAAAACAATTTTTTTTAACATTGAACAGCCAACCATACTCATTTCATAAATTATTATGAAATGACAATCTTGCATATTCTCCTGAAACTGATGAAGGTTCTCATCTCCCTTTTTTCTAAATTGTTTTTCAATTCTTAGATGCAAGGCTGAGTGAATAGAGAGTATGCATGCATTTTTTTATATTTTTAATCGATAGTCCACGTCGAGAAATAGCCGCAAAAAATAAATCAGTGCCGAAAAAACATGTATATGGTGTAGAAAATAAATATTGAAAATAGCAAGTAGATTATAACATCTAAAACACGCCATTTTAAAATATGACGTCAATGTCTGCAATATCCGCTAGAGATAGAAGCTGTCAACGCATGTTTTTCTTTTTTGGGTACTTCCGATATTATCAGCCAGTGATGTTTGTTAAACCTCTATATAAAAGTACATACATTTCGAATGTCATCGATAGTCATACTACATGGACGGACAGTCCTACCGAACGCACCCGAACTTGTCATTTCCCTTTTGTTTGTCAAAAGTTCCCGCGCAATATTTGCATATTTTCAATAATTTATTTCTTATCAAAATAAGAGTCAGTAAGAAAAATAATTTACTAGGCGTGGTAACGTATTAATAGCAATTGTAAAATAAAAATATGAGCCGGATTGGTATTACATGCATATTCCTTATTGTGCTGCCGCTAACATTTACAGCAGCAACCCCTGTAGGGCCATCAAGGGAAAGTTTGCCAGCACGGAACAGCACTTCCCTATGCTGCTATCCTTTTTGTCACTCAGAACAGTCATTTGCTAGAGAGAGAGAGAGAGCGACGTAACGCTTCAGCATCATGCTCGCTCTCTCTCGCTCTAGCAAATAACGCTTCTGAGCGACAGAAAAGGATAGCAGCATAGGAAAGTGCGGTTCAGTATTAGGGTTGGGTGGGACACATCTGTCAAGATATGTCCCACCCAACCACGTCATCCCAACGACCTACTTTGGACTCACAATACTTCCTGCGGAGGTCGTAAGAGGCGACTAAAGGACTGAGCACAAACACCTTGTGCTACAATTGCATTCCTAAGGAGGGTAACGTCGGGCGGCGGCCGGTTGTTAAACTTTTCGCACAAATACATTCCCAAAGAGGGTTGACGTCAGGCAGGTGGCCGGTCGTAAAACTATAGCCAAATCATTAAAACTGTTCCGGGTTTTTCTTCTCCATTTTGCAACGTCTTTGGTATTCTTAGATGACCATTGACATACATGTTGTAATTGGAGAAGAAAAAGCTGGAAAGTGCATCTTGGGCTCCAAAGCAGCATAGCTGAGGATGCAACTGGACACGCGCTTAGACGAAGATGACTTTAAGCACCCAAACGAATGTTTCCTGTAGTTACATAATTCCCAAGAAAACAAATAAGTACACTTTAAAAAAAACTTGTAAAATAAAACTTCAAAATACCGGTCGTGAAATAAAAATAAATACATTGAACTAAAAAGTAAACACCTTCCAGTGGTATTCGAACTCTCAAGCTCAAGTCGTTCTGATCTCTTTATAAACAAACTGGACTATTCATCTTTTGACAATGCTGGTGAAAATATCCGTCTGTTGTATGTCATAATAGAAACCAAAAATACTTTGTTATTTCATTGTCACGATGAACACAAAATGGTTGTAAGAGCCATTAAACACAAAGGCGCTTAGGCCTCTTGTGCAAACTCCGCCATTTTATTATTAATATATACATGCATATATATATATATATATATATACATTTTAAATATTTAAGGGGCTTAAATATTTATTTATATATTTTTTTCTTACAGACATTTTTTCTGAGATATAACGATTCAAGAAGTTGGAAGAGTTGTAATTGTCATAATATGTCTAACTCAGATTAAATATAGATGTATAAGTACACCACGTATATACAGAGTGGCCGACTTGGAGGTATACAACTTTTTTTTGCCGCCATTTCGTTTTGGCGGTAAATATGACAGTTGTTGCATGAATATTACTTTGTGTAGATACGGGAAATTTATTATGGAGCGTTTTACGACGAAACAACGTGCTTTAATTATTAAAACGTTTTACTCAACCCAATCATGTATTGCGAAAACTCTGAGTTGGGCCTTATTTCTTTGAAGATGCTATGGATGATGCTGATACAGTGAATGGAGATCAGTACCGTGAGATGATTATCAATTTTTTCTCGAATCAAGTGAATCAATTGGGCTTAGGAAACATGTGGTTTCAATAAGACGGGGCCACATCTCACACGGCACGAGCCACAATAGAAACATTAAAAAGAATGTTTCCCAGTCGATTAATTTCGAGAAACGGTGACATTGATTGGCCCCCAAGATCGCCTGATTTAACAGCTCCTGACTTTTTCCTGTGGGGCTATCTAGAGGGACATGTCTATGCTAACAGGACAATGGACCTTTAGCAATTAAAACAAAATATTCCAGACACAGTCACTGAGATAACGCAGGAAATGTGTGAAAATGTGTTGAAAAGCATTCATATTAATAATTTGATATATATAAATTTATAAATTGATGTAATGATGCCGTAAGACACTTCGTCTAATAGCACAATGAACAGGTAGGGGCTTAAGACTGAGCCTTGGTGGACCTCGACTGTAACAGGGTATTTTTTGGTGTCACAAACAGCAGTCCTAACTATGGGCTTGGCAATTCCGGACACATCGTTTGCCGGTTATTTTACAGTCCACACATACTTGAAGCGGTGACTCAGTCCTTCAATCTGAAAAACTTTTCCTGTGGCTTTCCTTATCCTTGTGATCTCGATAATAATCGTATTTTTCATACAAACGTGTTCAGCCGACTGGACACTTTGTTTTGAAAAGTCAAGATCTCAGCATTTGTCCTGTTAACACCCAGTATGTAAGTCTGGCGAATACTAAAGTTTTGGTACCATTGACCTGATCTGATAATAAAGGGACAGGAAATTTCCCATGTTAAATGTAAGGCTACTTAAATAAATAAATAAATTCAACTTACCGTAACGGAATTCCAATACCTTTTTGACAAAAATCTCAAAATAAAAGCTTATGGAATCATATTAATTTTATTTAAATCCTACTCATCAATAATCATTACGTCCTCTTTATTTACATCCTTAGCATAGGCAGTCCATCCATCATTCCCTTTAACTAACCCTTTCTCTTCAAGATAATAAGGGGGTTTATTACTAGTGGCTACATAGAATATGCCTCGCTTGCTGAAATCCGTATTTAAACCGACCACATTCGTGACTAAAGGCTTGTTCTCATAGCACTGGTTGAATCTTGCTTCTTGCACACTATTGCACTTTACACCAATGAATTTATTGTCATTCTGGATAGCTGATACAAATATAAAGAATGCTCGAAAATGACTGCAGAAGAAGTCACATTTCGTGACTGACATTGTACCAGGTTGATGTTCTCCACCATTGAAGTAAAAATTTACATGTCCAGTTGGAGCCGCAGATCCGAATCCATCTATATTCGTTTTATAAGTATCAACAAAATCAGCATCTTCTTCATCTATTCTGAGATCTGGGCCTCGATTCCTGAAGCATACTCCTGAAGGATCAATCCCTGTGATGCGTCTTATTTTGTCACCTGTTATGTTTTTATAAGCTTTAGCTATGAAGCTCATGGTTTGACCTCCGTTGCTGAATCCGACCATTTCGAGTTTCTTTGGGTTAAAACCGACGTTTGCGTTTGTTAAGTTGGCAATCATTTCGGCTACGTGTTTGCCGACAGTTGGCATGAATCTCACCGCCCTGAAATTGAAGGAAAGGATATATCTTTACAAAAATAAAGCTCAACCACTGTAAAATTCTTACTGAACAGTACGTTTATCCAGTTGATTCAAGCACAGCAGGGATTATTATGTATATATTTTTGGGATGTGCTTATTAAGCCCTTTTATTTTATAATCTACACGGTATGATAAGATTTTTTTTATGGTTCTTTACTTTACAGACTTTAGAGGGCGTCATATTGAGTTTACTGTGACGCGCCTGAAGTAACTACATTACTCAACAAGCAGTATTTAGTGAGTATCTAACGAAATGGGTGCACCTACAGATGAAAGGGGTCTAGAGGACAACCTAGAATGAGATGGACACTGGAGTTGTCCACTTTTGATATAGGATGGAGAAAACAGGCGAAGATAGTTAACAAAAAAGAGTCTAGAGCAGAGACTTTTGCCCAACTATGGGACCCAAACGGCTAAATAAAAAAGGAAGTAAATTATTACAAAGCGAGTGTTAATGGGTTTCGTTATTTTAATATAAAAAAATAAAAGAGAGAAAATTATCAAGCAATTTTCAAATTAAGTGCATAAAATGTGCGTGCATTTTATACGTGTTCGGTGCAAAAGTGCATATAATATTTTAACTGTCAGAAAATCATTTTTTTCACCTTTTTACTTGCACTTTTAAATGAGTAACTTCAACAAATAATGTTTCTTGAATAAAATTAGAAAACTTGAGATAAATAACCATCTCAATTTCTGACTAAACTACGCTCGTAAAAACCGTATTTCGTATATATGTACTTTGATTAAAATTTTAACTGGTAGAACTCAAAGGAGGACACATCACTATCTTTTAAATTTTGTATTTAAGGCTGTGCCTGATGTGGATAATCTAAATTTTACTCCCGCTTCCAGGCACACAATTTTACTCTAGCCGAAGCGAGACAGCGAGCCATGCGGGGTTTTTGAGGTTTTTTTTTTACAAAGAATATTTAAGAGTTATTTAAAAAATAAGACATATGATCCCTGCCTTATGTTTAATACAATTATAATCCAAAGTTACAAGGGCTAATTTATTGTATTTCTTGAATACTTTCCATTTTAGTGTAATTCTGAGGTGATTTAGAGGCAACTTCGCAATTTTTTTCGATAGAGAAAATTTTAAGCAATCATGTTTTCGAAACATATTATGTATAGAGTTAGTCCTAACTTGGTTGTGTTTTTATTTTAAAGTGAGTATTTGTTAATATTGGTAACATTTAAGATCGCTCTAAGTACTATCAGCGTCATACGGGCTCTTAACAAGGTCTAAATTATGACTTCATGATTTCATGATAAAACTTACACATTTATAAAACTGGATTACAGTAAGAGGTGTTATTAATACATATATACTTAATTATTTATATTATAGTGACTCGTAACATAGTGAAAAATGATAAATAGCCAAATCATTTAAACTGTTTCGGCTCTTCTTTTTCACTTCACAAGGTCTTTGGTGTCACTGGGTTTAAAGATCTTTTATTGACTCATAAAGAATATACTTATTCACTTATAATGATTTTAAAACGAATTATAACAATACGTTAAAATTTTTACAACGGAGCAAAGATCATTTAATTAGTCTTTTTCGTGTTAATTGTTAATGAATTACACTGACACTAATAGTTACATCCAAAATAGAAGAAACAACTGTCGTCAGCATACAGTGTGACATGGTCTGTAAGTCCGATTGTAGTCACATTATTAATATTATATGTACCTATTAGGAAAGGTCCTAAAATAGGTCCCTGTGGAATTCTTTTTGGTTCACTCCGATAGTATTTAACAATTTCATATGTCCGTTAGATAAGACCTTTGAGTCTTATCTAACGGACATATGAAATTGTTGAAAAGGTTTCGTATGTTTGATACCGAGATAAACATTCGATTTTTATTTGATTGATTTTGATTGGTACATTCTACGTTATTTCTTTTCTCTCAGTACCAAGCAGCATAGGAGTCCAAGGGTTGCTACACACTTATTCGTGCATATAATTCGTTATATAAATCGGCACAGCCGGGCGAAAAATCGAATAGGTATGTGTAGATGAATGTTCGGGGAAAAAGCCGATATAATTGCTTCGAGTCGGCTTTGTTGTTTGACAAAACCGACAATGCCGACCCGAATAGGTATGCAGCAACCCTAAGCCTTATATAAAGTAGTAGGTATACTCACACAGGATATTGATGTGTCATGAATCTCATGCATTCGAGTAGCCATACATTATATCCCCTCAATTTATAGAAATGTTCCAGCGTTGGCCCCAAAGGGGATTTCACTGTATCCATAAAGCCCCCTACATACAATATGGTTGGTTTACTCCAATCCATAGTTGCATCTTTAGCCATGGCTCCCATATTATCGTAGGTGTATATATTCCTAGGTTTCTTTCCAGCTTTTGCCCCTGAGATGTGTATTTGGAGGTATTTTAGATTCTTCCTTGAAATGATTGCGGGTTTCTCTGAGCCTGGACCTGTAATAGACATTAAAGAATTATTTAATATAATATTAAAGTAATTTAGGTATCCAATCATCACGCTAAAAGTGGCTTTTAAGTCTTGCGGCTGTGGGCTCTAACTGCTTAGAGCCACAAGACCCAAATTGCTCTGTTTGCTAAGGGAACATAATAGTGTATATGTCGCAGTTGAATGGTATAATCCGCTAATTCACTAAACCTCTAGCTGTTTGGCATTGATCAGCTGATCCGAGTTTGTAGGGAAATAAAAAATTATTTTTCATATTTTGACCTATGTTCCTTCCTAGAAAAATTTGTTCAGTATCATGAACGGAATCCACCCTTAAAATAATTTCAGTATATTTTGTTAGACGTTATATGAATGTTATATATAGACGTTGAAATGAAATATACAGATATAGGTATATATATTTATATATATATTCATTTATTTATATACCTATATCTATTTTCTTTTATAATGTTATATAATTTTTATAAGTATTTTAATTTCTATTGGTTATTTATAATTTATATTTTAATTTTAACTGCGCCACCTGTTATCTTACTCATATACTTCGCACTCCTTCTCTTTATAAGATGTTGCCTGTAAGAGATGCTTCGGCGATAAGGCCGCCTCTTGTACCTTATTTATTTATAAGTTCCGTAAACTTTGTAATTTTTTATTATTTTTTATTTAGTGCAATAATGATTTTTGTATTGTATTCTATTGTATTGATAGATTTGGCTAAAACTGTATTTAAATAAATAAATATATAGGGACAAATCACACTGGTTAAGCTAGCCCCAAAGTGAGTTCTAAACTTGTGTTATGGGATACTAACTTAACGATACTATATTTTATGATAAATACATATATAGATAAACACCCAAGACCCAGGACAATTAAAAAAAGGCCATTTTCCAACTTGCCCTGGCTGGGGATCGAACCCAGAACCTCCGGATTAGCGGTCTAGCGTGTTAACCATTACGCCACGGAGGTCGTCAAAATGTGTGTAGTAAATAACAAGGGGCCGAGACGCACTCTCGTGGTTATACCTGGTGAGAGCGAAGTTCATTACTGCAAAATCTAAAGGTTTATAATTCATGTGTTGCAAAAAAATATTTTCCCGACGCCATTTTGAATTTAAAAAAAAGTTGAGATTCCGCCTTTAATGCAGTTGAAAATTTGCGGCTATCTTGGATTAATGAAAAAACAAACAAAAAAGCGATATTTCATAGTGATGGGTTGCTAGCCGCATCGCCTATTATCATGATTTGCATTTTCACGCTTGATCTCGATCAGCTAATACGGTCTGCACAGGAATAAAAGTAGCTAGAATAAGGAGTGCAAAATAGTGATCGGTTGCTAGGCACATCGCCCAATTAACATAATTTGCATTTTCACTAATTCCCACAATTGGCTTTTACGATCTGCACGGAAAGAAAAGCAGCTGGAAAAGGAAAACAAAATAGTGATGGGTTGCTAGCCGCATCGCCCAATTAACATAATTTGTATTTTCACCCATTCCCTCGATTGGCTTTTACGATCTGCACGGAAAGGAAAGCAGCAGAAAAATTTATAAAAATAGTGATGGGTTTGCTAGCCACACCGCCTATTACATGAATTTTCAAAATGACTAAAATAAATCTAATAATAAGAGTAACATGAAAAAAAATATATCGATATCGATATTTTTCACTCCGCTTATGTTTACTACTACCCTACGCAAATCATCGCTATACGTCAGAGTTTTTGGCGGGAAGTCAAGGGGTTCGGTTGGGGTTTTCTTTAAATTATTTGCAAATTGATTTTAGTGGACTTTATAATATGAAATTGGTGTTGTTTGATGTTATAAATGCTTATGCTCATGAACAATATGTGAAATAGTTAAAGTAGACAGTCATAGTACGACTGCAGTGATATTTGTTTTGCGGACTGTGTGGGCGTCTTCGGACGTCGTCCGCCACTCAATCGGCTATGAAAACCAATGGACTTGTATAGATTTATCGCCAGAAGCTCCCTTGCAGCAGTCAAAAGCCTACAACACCCTTTCATCGTCTTGTTAGGATTAGGTTAGGTTAGGATTAGGAATAAAGAACAAAATAAATAGGCTTTAAAGGACTTGTATCCAGAGCCGTAAAATTATTTAATAAAAAAAAATCGCTATACGTCACGAATTGTATCAACCAATGACAGCGTTTAAAATGCTTCCCCCCGCACCAAATCTCGTGCGTTCAGTTTCTTTTAGAAATGTGTCTTTGCGCTGTCCATAGGCTGAATCGTCCTTGGTTTGAACTATGAGCTATGGTCTTGCGGTTTTTCTCATGTTTAGATAATATATGCTAGCTTTGCTCCACTGAATTTATTTTTTAAGAACTTAAATGTGTTTCCTGTGGCCATGGTCCTATATACGTAAATTCTACAACATTTACCATAAAATACTTATATCCATATTTATTTATACAGAACTTGTACTTCGCCTATTCCCTGTGTGGTTCCAATCAGGGGATTTGTCTTTAATTATTTATTTATTTAATAATTTTATAATTAGGTCGTGTGGTTTTCGGCAGAGTAGAATAGGACACTCCAAGTCTTCCCGTGGATGTAGAAGTAGAACGACTTAGGAAATACAAGCTAAACAAAGCTTATAAATATCTATGAGACCTCTCTAACCCGACTGGTCAGCGTGTACAGTGTAGGCCAAATCCTCTGACTGGCTATGGTAGTACAGAGAGGGGCTCCTGCAGTTGAGACTAAAAAAGACCTAAAGATGATTTATTTATTTATGAAATCTGAAAGAACAATTTACCTAGCGTTCAAAAATACATTGTAGATGATAAATGTTAATCCTTCACTTTTTTAACTTTTAACAATGTAATTTGAAACTTAATTAGGTATATGTGGATGTGTCAATTACTTTATTCACATCTAGCACCTCATTTAAGTTACCCTTTTTATCATTAACGTGACATTTGTAATGTTTGAACCGACATCAAAATACGAAAGGTATTCTCGTAGTCATGTTTGATATTTTAAATGGTTGTTCATATCTTAGTGTTGGAAGATCAAAATACTTAATTTAATTAAATAATTATTTATATAAATGGCAGGCCTCGCCACTCCCACCAAGCGATGAGCGATTTTTTTAAATTTTTAAGATGGCCGCCAATAATCGACTGCTTCCGATTTGACTGAAATTCAGAATGCAAGGGTTTTCTGCGTCACGGAATCCAAATCTGACATTTTTTTTGGAATCCAAGATGGCGTCTGGATTTTAAATTTTTAACTTTATTCGTTCATAACGTCCTACTGGAACATCGAAGAGGTCTGGAATCTTGTACGCTGAGGTAAAGCATCCCGCGGAACTCAAAACTGCAAACAAGTTTTGATTCCAAGATTTTGCCGCCCATACCTTTTTTTATGTTTCCTTACTGGCTGCAGTTTTTTACCCATTTACTCAACTGAAAATGTACTTTAGCCAACTTCAACAGCTGCACGAAAAACCGCGGGCTGCTTGCAGCCCGCGCAGCGCCCGAAAAGCTAGTATAAATGTTTAAAATTACATTGAGTAAGTATTTTGATCCGGATTTATTTATCCGGTCCGGAGTCCTAGGACGTAAAATTTGGATGCTTTTCCTTTTAGTATAATATAACGTCTTACAAAATATACTGAAACTATTTTAAAGGTAAATTCAGTCCGTGAAAGTGAACAACTTTCCCCAAGAATCATATCACTTCAGCCGCATAGCTCCCACTGCTGGACATAGGCCTCTCCCAAGGTTTTCCAAAATGACCGATCTAGAGCGGCCTGCAGCCAGCTCTGTCCAGCGACCTTGGTCAGGTCGTCTGACCACCTTGTGGGTGGGTGTCCGACGCTTCACTTGCCAGTACGTGATCGCCATTCAAGAACCTTTTTGCCCCATCGGCCATCAGTTCGTTGTTCGTTGTGCTATGTGTCCAACCCACTGCCACTTCAACGAGCTAATCCACTGGGCTATGTCAGTGCCTTTGGTCTCCTACGAATTTCCTCATTTCTGATTCGATCATAAAGAGAAACACCAAGCTTAGCCCTCTTTATAGCGCGTTGAGCTACCTTGAGCCTTCTTATGAGACCCATAGCAAGAACCACGTTTCAGAGCCATAAGTCATTACTGGTAACACAAATTGATTATAAACTTTCGTCTTGAGGCACTGATGTATTTTGAACAAGAAGACACTGCGTAACTTCCCGAACGCTGCCCAGTCGAGTCGGATTCGTCAAAAGACCTCTTCCTCGAAGCTGAAACTTCCTGCCTGGATCAATTGACCCAGGTAGATATACTGGTCTACAACTTTGAGGGTGAAGGTCCCAACACAAACAGGTACGGGCGCGAGATGGACATTCAACATTACTTTCGTTTTGTCCATGTTCATTTTAAGGCTCACCTGTTGAGAAACTCTATTAAGGTCTCCGAGCATAGTACTTAAGTCTTCCGTGGATTCTGCCATGACAACTATATTGTCGGCAAATCGAAGGTGAGTGATATGCTCGCCATTGATGTGGATGCCAAGTCCTTTTCATTGCAGAAGCTTGAAGGCATCTTCCAGTGCAGCGGTGAACAGTTTCGAGGATATAATGTCTCCCTGTCTCACATCTCTTTGCAGTGGAATAGTCTTCGTGCACTGCTCCTGTACTGGACTGACATTGTGCCGTACTGTATAAACACTACAATACTTCGATATACCGATAGTCAATACGGCATCGCTGGAGAGACTGAAGCACGGCTCATGTTTCGATCGAATCGAAGGCTTTTTCATAGTCCACAAAACTCAAGCATAGCGGCCGGTTATACTCCCTCGTCTAACGTCTTCTCTATAACCTGCCGCAGCGTGTGAATGTGGTCAATGGTACTTTGTCTTTACGGAAACCGGCTTGTTCGGGAGGCTGGAAGGCATCGAACCTGTTCGCAAGACGATTCGTGATGAATTTTTGGCTTTCCATACATACTCGGATCAGCTGATCGGTCAACTTATATGAGAGACCAAAATAGTTGATTGTTTTACAAGGCGTAAAGGTAATAGTTTTAACGCAAGGGCGCTACTTAGAATCCAGAGCGAAACGAAGGATGCCATAGTAAAATCACGAGCGTAGCGAGGGATTCTACGGTGGAATCCTGAGTGAAGCGAGGGATTCAAGTATATCGCCCGAGATAAAACTATTACCGTACACCGTGTAGCACATTCTTCTTTTCATCTCCATCTATGAGAAAAAGCAAATATATTCCTATAACGAAAGTAGAATACCTACATATACCTAATCAGAGTTTAACAGTCAGTTACTAACCTTTATTTGGTGGCGTTTTCACTGAAGAAGTACTATGAAAATATTTTTCTAGGACCACCACATCTTATACATTTTCCAGTCATTAGAATAGTTTCATTACTTTTTCCTTGTCTGTAATTCTTTATATATTTAAATATGTATGTTATACGTAAACTTCATATTTATTTACTATCGGCTTCATTAAGATACTACTCACATTTAAAATAGTGTAAGTAAAAATAACCTAATAGTTCCTAAAATTACTATAAAATAATCAAAGACAACAATTGCGCGTTTCATTGGTTTTTAATAATATATTACTTTGAAGCAAGAGAACCAAAAAATGGTGACCTACAGGCATCCATGTTAAACGTGTGTATTCCAATTTTAAAAAATTACGACGCTGTTGTCTATATTTTATCATTTTAAAACTAAATTCTTCTTTTTTTTTACTGACTGCAAATACTATTTTTGATTCCACATTCGTGTTCGGTTTTCAAACGTGTTTTAACGCCTACGGAATTTAATTTTTACTTTTCAGTGTCTAGAGAATTACCAGTGACTTCAGCCCCAAATATTTGGGATAAAAACATACTTTTTCGAATAGATGAGATGAAAAATATTTTTCATATTTGGATATACAACGTGTTAATGAAATAACGCAAAAACTCTCAGACGCAAAAAATTCCAAAAAAAATATTTGAATTTTCACACAAACTGATCAGCTGATGGAGTCAAATTTTACGAAAATCCGAATTTTATTTTTGGCTTTTTGGGAATGTTGTATAACAAAAATTGTTCAGTATCATAGACTGAATTCAGACTTAAAATAGTTTCAGCATATTGTGTTAGACCCTGTATACAACAAGCTGCACCCGGCATGCGTTTTAATGCCATGTAAAACCTCGCGGGCGTCCTTAAAGATACCCAAAGTTTCATCACAATCTGACCATTGAGGACTTACATTTATTTTTAGGGTTTCGAAGTCCCTACAAAGAAGTCTCATAGTTTCGATATTATGTCCGTTTGTCCATCCGCGGCTTAGCTCAGAGACTGCTAATACAAGAATGCTGTAATAGGGGCGATGGCAGGGTCCGAATAGTATTATTCCAATTAGTATGTCTTGTAGATTATACAAAAATAATGGACCCATATTTTTCAGTTTATCACTCACATGTATGTTAATGGACTCATATTTTTTGTTTATCTACACCCATGCTATAAATTCTCTATAAAAGTTTCTGAAACAGTTAGCTTATTGCCAACATTATAACAACCAGTGTCATAGTAACCATAATATCATCTAAATGCGTGATATAATGTTGTACTAAATTTCATTATGCAACGCAAATCTTTTTTTTTAATTCATAAAGATAGAGGCTCGATCCCTCTATCTTTATGAATTTAAAAAAAAATTAACCATAAGCGCCATTTTTGAAACGCGGATTCACGTAGATGAATGATTTTTTCCTTACAAAAAAAACGTTCGATTAGTGACTCCGCGTTTGAAAAATGGCACAATTGTCTTGCACGCGCGTTTCACTACCACAGATTCAAAATTCGCATCCTGCCATTTTTGTTCGTAAATAGCATTTCTAAAAATTATTACTTTGCTTTGATAATACCAACACCACCAGATATTTCTAATGCAGCAAAGGACATTTCTAAACAATTATTACCAGAAAAGTCAAGAAAACAATATGAAAAGGCGTACCAAGATTTCATTAATTGGACAATATCAAAGAAGTAGTACTTACATAATTTTCTGAAGATGTGATAATAGTATATTTTCAAGAATTATCCGAAAAATTCAAATCTTCATCCCTATGGACCTTCTATTCAATGCTCAAAAGTACGCTGAGTATTAATCACAACGTGGATATCTCAAAATATTTAAAATTAATTGCCTTGCTAAAACGTAAAGCAGAAGGTTATACCTTTTATAGAAGATTCATATCATGGGTGTAGATAAAGTGTTGTATGCAACTGTTCATAATTAGGTATTAAAACACTCAAGTGATACTATAACCCACGTTCGTGTTTTAATACCCCTTATTATATCACAGTTGCATAAATAGCTATTAAAAAGTAAAAAATCACAAAGATTCAGAGCATCTTATATCCAGAATGGGGGTTGGGACGTCACCGCTATGTAAAAATCGTAATTAACCGTGACGTCACGCGAAATATAAATGCGCTGTATCTTCGTCAATTTTTGTTTCTTAGAGAAAAGAAAATATACCTACGTGTACTATATTTTTTAATAATCTAACCGATGGGCCAAAAATATTCTTTTAGTCATCATGCCTATTTCCCATGTGTATATGTGTGATTGGGACTGGGAGTAAACCATGGAAAACCGTAATATACCTATTATTAAAATTAAATGTCTTTACATTGTTGTCGTCTTACTCGTATTCAATCATTATACAAACTTCATCCTTTCTTATAAAACAGAACCACACATTCTACTTCTTACTTCTTTTCTTACGTGACGGCTACACATTCGTACTCATCTTACATTATAAACTCTTTCGAATAACGTCACATCCTATGACTGACTCACTCATTGGAGTCAGTGAATAAGTGGCTGGCGATTATTCACAATCTATAAGAACAAAGAATGTGGATTTTTGGGATATAGCTGGTTACTGTACATTGTCACAATATAGTTTGTTTGCTTTTGCTCGACTTGGCTGGAGCACAGTCGTGCCCCCAGACAAGTAGAACATGCGATCGACTGATTAAATTGAGCATGGCAGTCGAAGATTTTTGAGTTTATTTACACACCTTAGGTCTATTTTGATTGAAAAACAACTAACCTATTACATAAAAGTTTAGATTAACCTACGAGTATTTTAAGGGGGCAGTTCCATCCATCATTCTGAAATTATTATTTTTTTGGTAAATGTATGTAAAATAGTGATTTTCAATAAATTCTGATTCTGATTCTGATACCATAATACGAAAACAAGTACTTATTTCAAAATATTTAAAAAAACAAGCTTTTATCTAAAACAATGAAAAGTGCTTAAGACGAATCAATGGAGCCTTAACTTGGTGGGGCATTTTATCACAGCGATGCCATGGCCACCTTCCGGCTTCATGATGTGATCAGGTCATTGGTACCATAGTATTGCTTTGTCAATCAACTTACATAAATAAGTATGTGAAGTTTCAGCTCAATCGAATAATGGTAATTAGGTCTAATTTAGCTTGCAAGATTTGATTATGGACACACACAAAACAAACCTCCCATACAATTAGCAGCAATTAGATCAGGTAAAAAGAAATAAAAATATGTACTCACAGTTTGGTAGAAATCCAGTAGGATACCCCTCGTATGTCTTATTTATAATATAAGCATTTACACAGCCCAAAATAACGGGGAGACATATTAAATATACAAGTTTCATTTTTTTTAATAACGAGAAGACTGTTCTATTGTCAACGCGTAAATGTGTTCGTTGTGGTTTGGTTTTTGGTGGTGTTTTATGTTTTATGTCAATGATATATGTCCTTACACAGAGAGATAAGGCAGTTATCACACTGTTCCGCGACACGTGACGGAGTGCGGTTCTTTCGACATTTTTCTCGTCATTAGTCGTTCCGAAGCATTAGGGGTTTGTAGCTTTTAATTTAATAATACATATGTATATTGTCCCTAGATCGGTCATTTTGGAAATCCCTGGGAGAGGCCTATGTCCAGCAGTGGACGTCAGGGCTTGTTAACGATACCAAGTTCACACTAAAAGTAACGATAAATAACGTTATTTTCATACAGGTATTATTTATTTATTTAATTTTTATTGAGCCAAAAGCTACAATAGGTAGACCTCCGAGTAGCTCTAGTAGCCTACTAGACAAACTCTCATCAATGCTTTAAATATCGAAAAGAAATACAGTGTTAAAATACCTTTTACCGTTAATATCATTGTAAGTTATCTGATTTATCGGTAAATGGTTGGAAAAATACCGTTACCCAGCATAACGTTACCTATCTTTGCTGATAACGTTCACGCCGTTTAACAGAATTAACGTTACCAGATTTTTAACGGTATTCCAAGCCCTGATGGACGTTATGCGGCTGAAATGATGATGATGATGTATATTGTGCCATTTGGCTTCCGACCTAGAATAAGCCCACTCAATCTCTTCCTGTTGATGTCGTTAGAGGTGACTAAAGGACTAAGCACAAACATCTCGTCCTTCTACTGCATTCCAAAGAAAGGTAAAGTCGGGTGGCGGGCAATAGTTCTAAAACTTTTCGCGCAAATGCATTCTCTAATTGGATTGACGTCAGGCAGGCGGTCGGTCGTAAAACTAAAGCCAAATCATTTAATCTGTTTCGGCTATTTCTTCTTCACTTCGCTTTGGCATCCTTCAGTGACCATTGATATGCATATTATATTTAGAGAAGAAAAAAGCGGAAAAGCGCACCCCGGGCTTGCAAGCGAAAACGCGTTAAAATGAAGAAGAAGTATACATGTACATGACAGCAGGGTGATAAATGCCTTACCGAGTCATCTTCAGACCCGTCTTGTTCGAATAAGTCTATCTCGTTGACTTAGAAGAAGAGAGACAAATATAGGTTATAGTTTCCGTCGTTAACTCGGTACATGCCTTTAAGAGTTCCGTAGTCCCTAAAAGGAACTCGTTCCGTCTTATTATAAAAACAGGACTAACTTTGTTTTTAGGTTTAACTAAACCATTACCCGCCCAAATCAAATTGACATCTAGTAATATCACACTATCTCACCTGTCAATGTCAACTTGATTTTGGCGGATAATGGTTTAAACCTACTAACAAAGTTAGTCCTGTTTTTATAACAAGACAGTTATAGTTTCGCTATGTCCGTCTGTCCCGCGTCCATGACTTAGCTCAAAGACTTTTTACTATTAGGAAGTTGTCATTGCATGGGTATATAAATATATATACGTATATATTTCGTAGGATGCACTTTTGCTCAAATTCTGTCAATACGGTTTTGGTGATAAGTCAATTAAATTAATAGAATCTTACTTAACAGATAGGCTTCAAACTGTTGATATAAACGGCGTAAAATCACACGGGTCGAATGTTAAAGTTGGCGTACCCCAAGGTTCAATTTTAGGACCGTTCCTTTTCATAGTTTTTTTCAATGACTTGCCTTACATGGTTGAGAAACAGGCTGACATGGTGCATTTGCTGATGACACCTCGCTAATATTTGAAATAGATCGTCATAACAAAGATGTTAGCGCGGTGAACAGCACCTTGTCTTCAATTTCTGATTGGTTTTCAGCCAATAACCTCATGTTAAATGCGAAAAAGACCCAATGCATTCGATTCTCTCTTCCTTATGTGAATCAAGCCTACGTTGACATACAAATTAATGGTCAGAAACTCGATCTGGTTGAAAGTACTACCTCTTAAGGAATCACAATTGATTCGTAACTTCAATGGGGAGCTCATATACCTAAACTTTCTAATAGGCTTAGCTCTGCGGCTTATCTACGCTGTTAAGAGATTAAGACAATTGACAGATGTAGCAACTGCTAGACAAGTGTACTTTAGTTACTTTCACAGTCAAATGTCTTACGGGATACTTCTATGGAGGGAGTGCAGCCGACATTCAGACTATTTTTATTTTACAAAAAGAGCAATTCGTGTCATTTACGGTTAAGGATCTAAAGACTTACTGAGAGAATTATTCAAGGAAATAGGTATACGAGTACTTACTTTTGCATCACAGTTCATATTTGAAAATATAATGTAGGTATGTAAGGAAAAATATTTCCATGTTCAATAAAGTAAGTGATTTTATAGATAGAAATTTACGTAATAAGAATGACTTAGCCCGTATTACAGGTTGAAAACAGTCAGTAAGTCTTTTATGGGGAAGTGTATACTGTTTTATAATAAATTGCCAGGATCGGTCCTTGATATTATGCCGGACAGGAAATTCAAAGCCTATGTAAAGAAAGTACTTTGTGAGAAGGCTTATTATAGGACCGATGATTAGTTAAGACAAAAAAGTCTGGCTTAAGCTTGGCGCGGGTCCCTCTTAAAGGTTTGTTTGTACATTTAGACATGTCATAATTAATTTAGGTACATTGGTACATATTAAATTAACTAATTGACATTATTTTAAATTTCGTAATTCTTATAATTCAATTTAATTATGACATAACATAACAAACAATGTAATCTCAGTCCATCCATATAACTAACTAGCTGTGCCCGCGACTTCGTTCGCGTGGTTGTCGGAACGTAATGTTATATAGCCTAAAGCCTTCCTCTATAAATGGACTACCCAACAAAAAAAGAATTTTTCAAATCGGACCATTAGTTCCTGAGATTAGCGCGTTTAAACAAACAAACAAACAAACTCTTCCGCTTTATAATATTAGTATAGATTTTAAGTTTTTAGTTTGTTAGTTGACGTCTTTGGAGAAAACGTGCAGTGCAGTTTGTTGCCGCTTCTTCTGCACTTGCGCCTAGGAAGCGGCATAAACTTAGCTGTAAGTAAAGATTTGACGTCAACATTTGTGCAAAATAAAACAAAGTGACTATTATTAAGAGATATTATACATATCCTGTGATAATAAAGATATTTTGAATTGAATTGATGACAAATTGGAAAATAACATTTTGACAATAATTTTTTTAGAATAGCCTTTTTATACCTACATGAATTGATTATTTTCCCACGTAGGTATACTCCATAGTGAGATTTAGCGTTGGATAGGTCTTTTAAAAACATTAAGGGGTTTGCAATGACAACTTTTCGATTCAGTGACCCGTTTACCAAATATTAAACCAATTGTTGTTGTCCAGCCGCCTAAGCGAGTTACAGTTGCCTAAGCGAGTTACAGCCGCCTAACTTATTCTATTTATACTATATATACAAGCTGACTTTTTATCCACCTGCTTAATTTTTGGAGCAAGTTCAGGATAAAAAGTCAGCCTGTATACAGGGACTAACAAAATAAACTGAAACTATTTTAAGGGTGGATTCAGTCCATGATACTGAACAACTTTCCCCAAGGGACATATATCGAAATATGATAAATATTTTTTGGCCTCCCATTCAAGTTGACCGATCAGCTGATCCGAGTTTGTATCGAAAGCCAAAAATTATTTTTCATATTTCGACATATGTTCCTTAGGGAAAGTTGTTCAATATCACGGACTGAACTAACCCTTAAAAATTTTGTTAGATATATTAGCCAGAGCAGTCAGAGGATTTGGCCTACACTCTCCACGCTGGCCAGACGGGTTGAAGAGGTCTCATTGATGTTTATAAGCTTTGTTTAGCTTATGTTTCCTAATTCGCCTTCTACGACTTCCACAGGAAGACTTGGAGTGAGCCTATTCTACTCTGACGGGAACCACACGGACATGTAAAATATGGAAAATAAAGTCCCCATGTGTTAACGTGTAACGGAACTCTACTGTGAACGTGGCCCGACACGACACGCACTTGGCCGATTTTTGTCAATGATTTGTAGCATGTTTCTACTCTAGTAATTGTCAGTTCCTTGACCTCAGTTGCAGATAAAAATGTTTATAATATGACGTTGTACGCTTACAATCTTTACATAGGAAATGGGGAAATATACCTATTTGTATGAAAATAAGCATATTTTTTACAACAAGTATTTTTTTTTATCTTGCAATATCTGCATGTATGTCTTATATGTGAGCATGTTAAGTTAAGTTTCAAAATTTGCAAATCATTTCGAAAGATGAATATTATAGTGCTATCAAACTGAATTGATCATGGAGCTAGCAGCTTGTTTAATTTCAATTAGGTCAAGTACACTTGAAAATTTACAAGCCATGTATTGTGGCGCATAGAGCCATTAAGCTCTTAAATAAGAAGAAGAAGAAGTATGTAAAAAAAAGTAAAACGTAACTTATTTACAAAGAAATTTCTTCCAGTAGACCCGCGATTGATGTTATTGAGAATCCCTGTTGGAAAGTGAGACCCACTCACCAGCCTTGTAAGAAAACGTGTTTTTATACAGGCAGACTTTTTAAATACCAGCCAAATTTTTGGAGCAAGTTCAGTCCATGATACTGAACTACTTTCCATAAAAACAATTAACGAAAAACTAAAATAAAAATTCGCCTTCCCATACAAATCAGCGCTCAGCCAAACGGATTTTGTATGGAAGGAGGAGGAATAAAATTTTTATCGATTTTTAATACATTTTTTAGAAAGTAGTTCAGTATCATGGATTGAACTTGCTCCAAAAATTTGGATGATGTTTAAAATGTCACCCTGTATAAATATACATACATACATACATTCACTATCAGGTCTTTCTTCCTAAAATAGGGCAGATAGAGTGTTTTGGGTCTTGCGCTTCTAAGCAGACAGAACCCAGGGCCGCAAGTTCCGAATGACACTATTTTTTTTTTAACTTTATTACAAACGTAATATGCGGACTTAAAGCCATAGGCTTTATTTACCAGTCAACCCACTGGTGATGCCGAGAAAAAGAAAATTTTAGAAGGAGGTGCAAGTTATGTAGGTATTGTCACATTTAGAGGATAGCAATAACAATATAATATATATTGAATATATATATATTATTATATATATAACGTCTAACAAAATATACTGAAACTATTTTAAGGGTGAATTCAGTCCGTGATATTGAACAACTTTCCCCAAGGAACATATGTCGAAATATGAAAAATAATTTTTAGCTTTCCATAGAAATCGGATCGGATCAGCTGATCGGTCAACTTGTATGGGAGGCCAAAAATTATTTTCATATTTCGATATATGTTCCTTGGTAAAAGTTGTTCAGTATCATGGACTGAATCCACCCTTCAAATAGTTTCAGTATATTTTGTTAGACCTTGTATATTATATATTATATATATGAATAAACTTACATTCAAAATATACATGGTTATAATATATAATAAACTATACGTAAACTACATATTATATCTTAATATCTATATTCTATCTGAAAGTTCACGAAGATAATGAGCACGCACTGCACTCTTGAACGCTACACGAGTACGAGCCTACACTTCTAGCGTGATTCGAACCCTTTACACCTTGATCTCGCCCACAGCGAGAAGGTGGAAAAGAAATCTGCTCGCCGCATCGCCTGTTAACATTATTCGCATTTTCGCCCATTCCCTTGATTCGAATTTTACAATTTGCGCGGGAAGAGAAGCAGCTGGTACATTAAACATTCTCAGTTTTTTTCTTTTTTTCCAGACCAGCATGGAAGAGGCAAATATACATGAATACAAATACATGAAGATATATTCATAAATATACATAAACGGAAGGAAGGAAAGACGTCCCACAGTCTTAAATTTTTACTTTAAGCTCACTTCATCTTTAGACAACTTTTTTACAGCACAAATTTATCCCATAAATGCTCTATCATTTAAAAAAAATAACAAAAACTCTTTCGACTTTTGGAGGGATTTGGACAAAGAGCTAGTAATGTACCTTTCCTGATTTGGAACTATAATTTACTACTTTAGCTGGACTCTTTTATAATTGTTCCCCGACGTGAGGGTTAAGATTCTTTAGAAGTGGAAATCTGTGGAATTGAAGATGTGTAAGGAAAATCTTTACAATTGGGAAATTTGGGAATAAACCTTACCTCTACTCTCCATAGGTATGTTATATTTTGGTTAGCACGCCCTCTTCTTTGTATTCTGCAAATTATTTTTATTCGTGGCAGTATTGTTCGTCCAGAGGACGCGACTCTACATTTTACATGGTTTTCCCATTTCCCAACAGATGACAGCACCTGGGTTGCTTTTCTATCTGACCATTAATTCTTTGAATGTGTTTATTACATGGTTATGTAGGAGATTTGCATTTTTTTTTCATTCCAAAACACCCATTTTCAGACCAACTTTTTAGGGTTCCGTAGTCCACAAGGAACCATTATAGTTTCGTCATGTCCGTCCGTCCGTCTGTCTGTCTGTCCGGGATCGTGCTCCGCCGCTACTGCACCGATTGACACGAAAATTGGTGGAGAGATAGATATTGAAGTTCCAAAAGTTTGTTTTTAAAATTATGAAAAAAATATTTTTTTTCAGCCGGTCCCATACAACGAAAAGTGAATTTAAAAAATTAAATTGGACTAACCCCAACGTGTAGGGATCGTTGAAAAGGTCTTTTAAAATGCAACAAAAACTGCTTTGAAACTATGTAGATCAAACCCCCCAGTCTTGAGATAATCTAATACAAAGTTAAAATTTGAGGTGTAACTTTTGAAATATTACTAAAATAATTCTGAAAAAATTCATTCTTCCAGCTGGTCTGGGAGAAAAGAAAAAACATAGAATGTACCAGCTGCTTCTCTTCCCGCGCAAATCGTAAAAGCCGATCGAGGGAATGGGCAAGAATCTGAATCATATCAATAGGCGATGCGGTAAGCAACCCATCACTATTATGATTTCTTTTTTCCACCTTCATGCCCACCATCACGCTAAAAGTGGCCTGGGCCTTGCCGCCCTAGGCTCTGTCTGCCCCGTTAGGGATAAAGATAGTGTGAATTCTGAAAAAAATGTGGTATATACCTCAAAGTATGTACTTTCAATTAAAACTATAGCAGTCTCGGTATCATAGATAGTTATTTTTTAATACGTCGTAAATCGTAAACCGCAATTTACCTTTAGAACTTTTATATTATGTTACTTGCTGCTACGGAACCCTTCATGGCCGAGTCCGACTCGCATTTGGCCGCTTTTTTATTAATTTCTAAGTAAATATTTATTTGCTTCCAATGCTTGTCTGGGAGAAAAGAAAAAAATTGTGATTTTTTACTAATATGGTAAACCAAAAAATATGGGTCCACATGGGTCCACCGATTTTGGATAATCTAACTGACGGACTAACTCAATAGAGTAATACTTTTTTGAGGTTTTTACATCCCTATTGCCAAAAGGAGGATTAAAATAGAGGTGGAGGTATTAAAATAATACAACAAAAACACAGCCAATCAATGGTTTATTAAAATAATACTTAAATGCTTTACTTTTACTTTAACATAAATACTAGTACATATAACCAACCATGGACTAACGAATACTAAAGGACTGAGAACCCCATACAGAAGCAAGTTTATTTGCTAGGCAATATTAATAAACCCCCGACTGTCAAGAATGCCATCTAGTACGATACGACTTGATACGGACATCAAGTCGCGCTACGGATAGCGCCATCTATATATTTGCTAGAGAAAGCCAGAACTTTCAAGCGTTTATCCTTAATAACTTTTAAACGGCTGGACCGATTTTCATCAAACATAGCTAAGAACCACCGCAAGAGAACTTGCTATCACGGTAAAAAAACCGCATCGAAATCAGTCCATCCGTTCGAGCGCTACGATGCCACAGACAGACTGATAGGCCGACATTAGCGTCAAACTTATAACACCCCTCTTTTTTGTCGGGGGTTAAAAAGATACACTGCTAGAAAGCCCAAATCCTGTGTTATTTCAAGATTTCGCTACTATCTCTCCCGCTAGCCATACAATGGATGCTGGGTACTTAGGTAATCTGGGTATCCACGAAAAATCTGAGATGGCGCCTGTTTGTTTGTAGAAATTGAACTCTTATACCGCCATATTTCCGATCTTTTAAAAAATTTAAACTAAAATCGAATTACGCTTCAATGTATGAAGGTTAGTCCTCTTGTTCGTCCATTATATAACATAAATAAAGAAGTGGTTCATATACGTATGTACATTGTATACAGACAAATACTTGTAGATTCTTAAAAATAACTAGTTACAATGTATTTTATTTATTTATTTTTTTAATTCGGGAATAATTACTTATAAGGTAAAGAAACAGGCAAGGATCCACCTGATATATTTAACTTTGACCTGATATTGATTGATTGTGAACCTAGTAGCTATATTTGAGAAAATTACTCTATGTGAAATAAAAAATACAAAGTCTGTCATATTATGTATCTTATTTCGTAATAAAAACCAAAAATCTCCCATTGGAATGGCACCACCCGCTACCGGGCGCCCACCACGAGCCGGTGAGCGGGGAGAGAAGTCACTAGGTTAGCCAAATATTAAAAATTTAAGGGAAAAAATAATTACGTCCTGCCAGTCCTTTTTCTTACGGTGTTATGTTCTATTTTTTTTTGATAACAAGATTTCAATACAGTTACGAGTAGGGGGTGCAATATAATAATATAGCTTTATACTTATTGTTTGTAGGTACACGCAAATATCTGTCTAATGGACACTGTAATGCCCATAGCTATGAAATAGCCTAATGTTGTAGAGTATTATTTTTTATTTGTATGAGTATTTACAATAATAATATTTTCTATTTTGCCGTTCCTGACACTTGCCCTGAAGATGATCGTCTAAATCGATCGAAAACTGGTGGACCTTTTCCGACTATATAACGCGAGTCAACTGTTTTAAATTTATTATTTATGGAAAAAATAATATTTTTTGTTTATTTCTAAAGTCTAATGTACAAATTCAACCCTTTAACCCGATTCTTAGGATCTACAACAATCTGTATCAATCTTTTGATTCTGAACTGAATAGTTTTAAGTACAGAATTCGACAATTATTGTCTTAAACTTTCAGTAGGTATCAGCTCATAATTACTTTGGTTATCATACTTTGCTTTGCTTTAAAAATTATTTAGTTATATATTGTATTAATTATTACTTAGTTATGTATTGTATTAATTATTATATAATAACCTTCAAACGCCTGTATCTGAAAGTATATTTCTATATCCTTAGCTGTATTATGGTATTTAAAATTTATATATGTTTCCTTGTCAAAAAACAATGTTTAGCATGCTGTGAGCACAATTTTTTTGGTTGTATTGTTTTGTAATTTATTTTCTAAAGCTGTGTTGTAAGACTGTTTTGTGTGCCAATAAATAAAATAAAAATAAAATAAAATAAATTCCTGACGGATACCTTATATGAATATGAACCATCTCTTATCCAACTTAAAGAGACTAAATAACTGTCACTCACAGTTTCATTACATCATTATATAAAATACTTCTTAGCTTCGATGTATAGTATTCATTCTTTTTCTTCAATCCTTGCGTTCCCAAATAATACGGGAAATTGTTATTAGTAGCTAAGAAAAATATACCCTGATTGCTTTTGTTTACTTTCAAACCCATAACATTAGTTTCCCTAGGTTCCCTATCGTAGCACTTTTTATCTCTAGCATCTTGTACAGAGTCGCATTTGATGGCTATAAACGAATCTGGATTATCCAAAGCTGCTAACCAAATGGTAAATGATCTAATATGACTACAAACTGTGTTACAAGGCGCCCAGAAAATATCACCAGGCTGGAATTCTCCACCGTTTACATAAAAATTAACGTGCCCTAAAGGTGAAGCTATGCCGTATCCATCTATATTAGTTGATATTACGTCTACGAAGTCAGCATCATTTTGGTCAAGTCGTTCTTCTGGACCTAATGTTCTGAAACAAGGTCCAGAAGGGTCCATACCAGTCAGTCTTGAAAACTTGAGGCCAGATAATGCTGTGTAGTGTTTTGCTATAAAGCTCATGGTCTGTCCACCGAGGCTGAGGCCAACTATTTCAAATTTTTTTGGATTAAAAGCCGTGGTGGTCGTCAAGTTATGGATCATTTCAGCGGTGTGCCTGCCAACTGTTCTCATGACACGAGCAGCTCTGAAAAGAAAATAAATTAAAAAAAAATTAAAATCTCATCAGCTTTCTCATCCACAGCCATCAACCTCCATGCTGGCTCCCACCTGCAGGGAGTAATCCTCTCTCAATTCAATAATACATACATAGTATAACGTCTTTATCCCTATTGGGGCAGACACTGTATTTTCGGTATTCTGGCTCGAAGCAGACAGAGTCCAGGGCCGCAAGCAAGACCCAGCGAGAAGATACAAAAAGGAATAAAAATTGTGATAGATTCGTAGTTTCGCCCATTCCCTTGATCGGCTATTACTGATCTGCAAGGGAAGAGAAGCAGCTGGTACATTCTAAGTTTTTTCTTTTCTCCCAGACCATGCTGGTCTGGAAGAAATGGAAACCTCTCTCAATGACTGCCACTTACCACGGTACTGAGCTACTCTAAAAAAATATAAGATCATAGGCATCATAGCCAGCGAACTAAATAAATGGATGGGTCATCGTCATCATCAGGTCTTTTTAAGGGTTGGGCTTGGGCTACATCTGATCGTACGGAACATCACTATCCTACGCTGCTATCCTTTTTCGTCGCTCAGAACCGTCATTTGCTAGTACAATAAAGAAAAAAAATCTGTTTCTCATAACAGATTTCAAAAAAACGCTTTTAAAAAATTCATATATAGAATTAGTGTACCTATTGCTTATGAGTCTATAATCTTTAAACCCACAAATAAATATTTTATTACAGAATGCTAACCTGTGTATGGTAGAAGAAAGCGCTGGTGCGACGATCTTGATATCTTCCAGAAAGTTTAGCTAGCTACCTACCTACCAGAAGCTAAAGGAAATAGTAAAACATTAAAAATACTTACGTCAAAGCCTAGGTGAAAAAAGTTTAGCCCAACCATGGATCAGCCAAGGTAAGTAAATAAATATACCCATATGCCTGAATCAGTTATATTAGGAAACGTTTAATATAAATATTGGTTGAATTTTTATTTATTTTATTTACCAATCCAATTTATGTACATTGTACAAGGACAATTCTATACAGAGAATAAAATAAAAGTTGTACAAAGGCACTATACTTATCTCAAAAGAGATTTTTATTGCGTTGGTATATTTATAAAACAACTAGCTTTTGCCCGCGGCTTCGCCCGCGTAGATTCGGGGTATGAAAAATAGATGTAGGCCGATTCTCAGACCTACTCAATATGCTCACAAAATTTCATGAGAATCGGTCAAGCCGTTTCGGAGGAGTACGGGAACGAACATTGTGACACGAGAATTTTATATATAAGACTAGCTGTGCCCGCGACTTCGTTCGCGTGGTTGTCGGAATGTTATATAGCCTAAAGCCTTCCTCTATAAATGGACTACCCAACAAAAAAAGAATTTTTCAAATCGGACCATTAGTTCCTGAGATTAGCGCGTTTAAACAAACAAACAAACAAACAAACAAACAAACAAACAAACAAACTCTTCCGCTTTATAATATTAGTATAGATAATAACTGTAGGTACTTATTATTTTTTTATAATGGTGCCCCCAAAACTTGTGTTAAAAAAGTTTGCAAAATAAAAAATGCGTAATAATATAAAAATAAAATACTTTTATAAATATTAATTGTTATAATTAAAAATATTACTTATAATAACGTGTAACAACAAATATTCAGTAATCAGAAAACTTTATTTCCTAATCTTAATCTTTATTATAATAATAAGTTAGTATATTTCAATTTTGAAAATGTTAAATATTGTTTTTTTAAACATTTTTAACAGCAGTGTGGGAGCACCAATGTAACAAATATAACAAAATATATGTTTATACAACAGTCATCAATCAAATTCTACAGCTAATTACACAATATCGTATTGCCAATGGGTTGGTAAAGATGAAATAAAACCAGGTGACAAGAATATTTAATTTTACAAATCACTAATTTTGACGAAAGGATGAAAAATTAGTAGTTCATTACGAACTAAGAACACTTGCCTAACCTTATAGACTCACTTTATTACTTGGTTTAATCCACAGACCACTACTAGACCTGCATAGGGCGTGGCCACTTTAGTGCATCTCTTTCTATCTTTGATTGTTGCCTCCACCCATATTTTGCACACGTCACAGAACACACTATGGTTACTAAATAGGCTCAAATAAATAACCTTTTAAATGATAAAATCCCTAAAATTAAAAACTTTCTTCGATCGTCTTGTGGTTTGTTTGGCCAAATTTTGACAGTGGGCCAGCATATAGCAGCCACGCCGATAGAGGCAAAAAAACATATCAGCGTTTCTTTCACACTCACATTGTTTTGTATTTGACAGTCTCTTTCGGGTAGTATTTAAACGCAAATCAAAATTACTGATTGCACAGCAAAATACTCAACTGAAAATATTACTAAACAAACTGCAATTTATATTTGTGGCATAGTAAAATGGATAGAACTTTTCTAGCACTCGCCGGCCGCTGCCGCGGCACGCTCGCTTCGCTCGCTCGGCTCGTGCGTGTGTTGGTCGCAGTTCCAACATAACCTAACCTATAGGTTTGCCCTAACCTAATAAATTTGATGTGCAGTCAGTATTTATTTGCTGTGCAATCAGTACTTATGATAAGATTGTTGATTTATTTGATGTAAAAAAGTATATAAATGATGAGATTAAATTGATGGGTGATTATTTATTAGATGTGCAATTAATAATATCCCGTCTCTTTCTAGCTATATCGTTGCAAGTCTAGTAGTGGTAGGTCTGTGATTTAATCCATTATCTGTCTGAGATCTGCCCTAACCAATCTGACATCTAGTTAAATTACTCTATCTCATCTGTTAATGTCAAGTTGATGAGGAATTCTATTAAAAAAAAATGATTTATTTACTGAATAAACTTAAATTAAGTACATAGTATACAATAAATTAAACAATCTGAAATTAAATAAAAACTAATCCAAAATGCCACTCCGGATTGTATCCGGCTCAAAGGTAATTATACTGGCCGCGTATCCTCTTTGTATAGCGATGGATATCCTTTGAACCAGATACCAACCGGAGCGGTGGTCATATCCTCGGTCCCTGAAGTGGCGTCCTATGTCACGAACAAAGCTCTTTGTTTCGTTCTATAGGGCGTATTTGTCTTATAATAAGACAGTTTAAGAACAAACCTCGATCTCAGTAACTTCTTAAAACCATTTGGTATTCGGTATTTGTTTGTTTAAATAGAAAATATTACTGTAATGTTTTGCCGCCAGATGCATCATTAGCGCAGACCGTTATCAAATGTTCAACAATGACGAGTAAATCAAAGTCTAATGTCTAATCATAGTATTTTGTATTTAAGGCCGTACCTGAATTTTCCGGGGTCCAGTGCTGCCCCCATTTAAAATAAATCATTTCAAAGAAAACGGAGATATCATTTAAAATTTTGCTACTACCAAGTCCTAGATAACCGTTCAAAGTATTTTATGAACTACTGTTTATACCTAGTTTAAAGTGAGAACGTTAAACTTTACTACGCACATTTGCGAAAAACGGCCGCTTTTGGCAAATGTGCGTAGTAAAGCTTAACGTTCTCATTAAAAACTGCAAACTGTAGTAGCTTTTAGCGTTAAGTCCGCCAATTGTAAGACAACTTGATTTTGGAACAATAAAGTTTGAAAATAAATCTATACTAATATTATAAAGCGGGAGAGTTTGTTTGTTTGTTTAAACGCGCTAATCTCAGGAACTAATGGTCCGATTTGAAAAATTCTTTTTTTGTTGGGTAGTCCATTTATAGAGGAAGGATTTAGGCTATATAACATTACGTTCCGACAACCACGTGAACGAAGTCGCGGGCACAGCTAGTAAATAAATAAAATTCAGGTACGGCCTCAAAGGGCCCTAAGAGTACATAACACCACAGCACAGGTTTTGAATGAGTGATTAATAATAAAACGAATATAATTAAAAACATTTATTTAATAATGATTTTTCGTTGAGAAAAAATAAGACATGTGGAATAACAGCCGATTGTTTACTGAATGTGCTAATGCCGCCATCTGCGAAGAGTTTTGCGTAATATGTCCTATTATCTAAATTTATTCTGACTTATATATCATTTGAGCGTCATTTTTAGGGTTCCGTACAAAAAATGAAAAAACGGAACCCTTATAGGATCACTCGTGCGTCTGTCTGTCCGTCCGTCTGTCACAGCCAATTATCTCCTAATCTACTGGACCGAATCAGGTGATATTTGGTAGGATGGTGTAATCCTATGAACCAAACACATATGTGCAAAGTAAATATTTTTTTTTTAATAAGGGTCATTTTCGGGAGATAAATTAGGAAATTGAAAAAAAAAGTTTTGCAAACCTTACTGTGTCATATATCAAATGGAAGGGATCGTTATGAGGATCTCAAATAAATTTTTGTTATAATTATAAAATAAATAGTGTTGATTTTACTTTAAGATTTTTTAGCAAACGTTACAAATTGGACTTCGGTTTGGCCTTTGCGGGCCTGGTGATCTGTCGTACAGGCTCACGCCTAGTACAGACACCAGACTCCTCACAAGAATCTCTCTAATGATTTATTTCAAGTCCTCTGTACGATATGGCACCTTGTGAAGAGTAAATAAACATATTATTATTATTATGTATTCGTGAAAGAAGATGAAAATTGACCATCCCCCCCCCCCCCTCCGATCTCCGAAACTACTGAGCCTAAAATTTTGAAAAAAATACGAAATATAGTTCATTGCTTGTAGATTACAGGAAAAATTATAAGAATTCAACCAATTGTACGGAATCCTCTCCACGCGAGTTAACTCGCACTTGGCCGGTTTTATTTATATCTAACATGTCATTTAAATATTGTACAAAATGAAAACCACCATATAAATAAATTATTAATTAAGTAGTACAAGGCAACTGATTTAAGAAACACTGCTTTTTCTGTCAATTACATAGAAACGTCTGCACTTTTTTCACAGATTTTTCATTTAACAAACCAATCAGTCTATGATTACATCTCTAGCATTCACTTTTAAAGTCATAGCCGTCATCGTATCAATGTTTTGCTTCAAACCTCTAACACCCAAGAAATAAGGAAAGCGATTCGACGTAGGCAAATAAAAAATTCCTTGTTTCGACTTATCTACATTCAATCCCAGAATGTTAGTAACCATAGGTTTATTTCCGTAACATTTATTGTCTCTGGCTTCTTGCGGTGAATTGCATTTGATGCCAATGAAACCATGGGGATTTTCCAAAGCAGCAAGCCAGAAATTATAAGCTCTAAAGTGAGAACACAAAGCATCACAAAAGTTCCAAAGAATTTGACCTGCTTGTAATTCCCCACCGTTAATGTAAAAATTTACATGACCTACTGGCATAGCAATGCCGTTAGTATCCAAACTAGTTAAAACTTGATCTATGAAGTCAGCGTCTTCTGTGTCTAGTCTATCATCTGGACCTAAGGTTCTGAAACATAGACCTGATGGATCTAAGGCTGTTAGTCTGCCAATTTTGACACCTGTTAGGTTTTTGTATCTCTTTGCTACTAGACTCATGGTTTGTCCTCCAAGGCTTAGGCCAACTATCTCGAATTTCTTTGGGTCAAAACCGGCGAGTAGTGTCATGTTTCCTATCATTTCACCAGCGTAGTTGGCAACGGCTCGCATGGCTCTTGCTGCCCTGAAAATGGAAATAATACTTATTAGGAAAAAAAATTAACTATTTGAACTGCATGCAGTTAGGGGGATGTACAGGTTGGTACAAAGTCTAGAAATTAAACTTTTATTAGCAATTACAACGCTTCGTGTTTTGTACAACACAATACGGATAAGGACTAACTAACAAAAAACACTCAAACTATTTTTTAAATCCAAAAAAAAAAATCATTGGTAGATCTGATAATTCAAGTTTCTTTGGAATTTTTATTTATACATTTCAACGTTTGTTACTTGGAGAAAGTTATTCAGTATTAAGTATAGACGGAAATAGTTTCAGTAAAGTTATTTTTAGACATATAAAAATATCAAAAATAAGATCGATAACTGTTGCTATTATCAGTTTGTCAGAGAAAATTAGTATCTTCACTTTTTTCCACACTTTGTAGCCAATATGTGCGTGGTGCATAATGCTAAGGGTATGTATTAGTACTTTTTAATAAATAATTTTTACAGTAATTCCTGTAGGTACCAATGATATGAATGATAAAACCAAGGGGTCAATCAAAAACAAAATCTTTAATCGTCTTAGTTAGACGGTAAGTATAGCAAATATTATTTTAATGATGCTCTATTGGTATTTACTGGGAACTCCTCACTTTAGGGATTATAAAACGTGCAATATCTTCGTGCATTGTGCGTTATTACAGCTTATTCATTATTATTTTCGTGCAATAATATATGTTATACATTATAGGTATTTGGAAAATTTACATAATAATACGTTTCTTTTTATTGAATTAGAATTATTTTAAGGGGCATTTCAGACCATAATTCGGGTTGTTCCGTATTCATCCTATGATGTCTCATCATACTCATAATTTATTCCTTACTCAACCTATATATGTGCCTTACTCAACATTACAACATAAATTTAAATTTATATTCCTTATTTATCCCATCAGTATTCCTTACTCAACCTATTATAAAAATACCTAAAAAAATTAAAAATTGTGAGTATGTACGGTTTAAACAAAAATACCAGTTATAGAAATATTTTTAAGCTTAATATAACTTTTTTTTTTTAATTAATGGCTTGACGCTACTGCGTATTTAGCCAGGAACAAGTTAATAAAACGTGGGAAATTCTTTTTTCCTAACAAGTTACAATCAAAGGTAGGTGTAGGCCTTTGATTGCTTTCAGGGAGTTTCTGGTGACAAATCTATACGAGTCCAGTGGTTTTCATAGCCGACTGAGTGGCGGACGACGCCCGAAGACACCACACAGTCCGCGAAACAAATATCACTACAGCCGTACTATGACTGTCCACTTTAACTATTTCACATATTGTTCATGAGCATGAGCATTTATAACACCAAACAACACCAATTTCATATTATAAAGTCCACTAAAATCAATTTGCAAAATATTTTAAAGAAAACCCTAACCGAACCCCTTGACTTCCCGCCAAAACCTCCTCAGTTAACTTTAGATTTTATGTTGTTCTATTAAATAAAACGGCAGGAAATCTGATGAATCATAAGTATATCGTATACATAATAATATATATTTAGAAAAAATATTAAGCGTTGTTATACTATCCATACTTTTTTGATAATATTTGCTTTGGGGTGAGTAAGGAATGCATTTGGGCACAGAATACATAAGAGTCAAACAGAATGGTAACTCACAGCGCCTCCCGAAAATTGGCGTCCTCGCACCTCTCCCCCGCACTTTGTGAGCTTTGACAGCTCCAAACCAGGGTTTAGTTACTAGCCGTACGCAATACGGCTTGAGTCTTGAGAAAAAAAAAGAAACTTGAGAGTCTTGAGAACTGTCAACCAATAGTAACCATTGAATTTATTCATATCATTACCATATAGTTTTGCGCCGAATATGCAAATTACTATATTACAATAGTGAATAAGTGAAATTAGTGCGTTACATTATAAATGACTCAGTAATAATCAGTTAAGTGAACTAATGGTGAAATGGACAATGGACATAATTAAAAATATTTGTGAAGTGATATTATGTAGCTGTTTCCGGCTTTTCTGTAACATTTAATACATATAAAACAGAATATTTTTTACGTCATAGTGTTCGCAAATCTTCCGGTATGGAAAGATAAAATCGTAAATATGTCGAACTCGTTAGTAGGTAAGTATTAAATTAATTCTGCGGTGCGACCCTTAGTATAAAACTCACACATCGACGTGTGTACAGATAAATTGTTTCGTTTGTAGTAGTAGTAGGTATATATGTTACTCTGAATCAATGGAGAGTCCTACCAGTGATTTGGGTTAAATTAAGAAAATATATTAAAATAATGTAATAGGTTGAGTTAGGAATACTAGTTTGGGATGAGTAAAGAAATGGGATGAGACGTCATAGGATGAATACGGAACAACTCCATAATTCGGAACTTGTAAGCGCACGTCCCCGGTTGCATCCTCAACTGTGCTGCTTCGGAGCCCGGGGTGCGCTTTCCCGCTTTTTCTTCTCCAAATATAACATGCATGTCAATGGTCACCCAAGGATGCCGAAGATCATGCGAAATCAAGAAGAAATAGCTGAAACAGCGTAAATGATTTGGCTATAGTTTTACAACCGGCCAATCAGCTTGGCTTCAACCCTCTTTGGGGATGCATTTATGTAAAAAGTTTTACAATGAAAAGTTACTTGTTTTTCATATTTCAATACAAGTTTATTAGAGAAAGTCGTCCAATGTCAAGGACTTAAAATATTTTCACTGAAACTGAAAGATCAAATCCATGTTTCAAACAAAGATGTAAAGGAGTTGGCTTTGGACAAAGAGAGGTGTAAGCTATTGGTTGCTCCACAGACAACATATAAGCTTTTTAATAAGAAGAATAGTTTTGTAATTTATTCCTATCATGCCTTTTCGTGCAAAACGTTAAGCACCTATTAATAGTAATCATGCAATTATATCGATCTTAGGCATATTTTAGCAAAGCGTGCAGAGTTATTTTAGTGCAACATTACATCTAATACGACATTCTTCTTGAACAGGATACTTACGTTTTTTATTCAATTTTTTCTATATTTCATTCACATATTACTTACACAGTAATTTTGGCCGTCATTTGTTATTTGTAATAGTAGAGTTAGACGAATTAATTAACATAATTCCCGACAGAGTGGAATAAGACCACTCCAAGTCTTCCCGTGGATGTCGTAGAAGGCGACTTAGGAAACACAAGGTTTATCTTGTGTTTCCTAAGTCGCCTTCTACAACATGCAAAGCTCATAAACGTTAATGACACCTCTCCAACCCGTCTGGCCAGCGTGGAAATTGTAAGGCAAATCCTCTAGCTACTTTGGCTAATATATGGCTCTGGAGACTAAAAAAGACCTGGTGATGATGATGATGTTATTAAATTCAAAATCATTTATTAAGGCCGTACCTGAATTTTCCGGGGTCCAGTGCTGCCCCCATTTAAAATAAATCATTTCAAACAAAACGGAGACATTATTTAAAATTTTGCAACCACCAAGTCCTAGATAACCCTTCAAAGTATTTTATGAACTACTGTTTACAGGGTAAAGTGAGAACGTTAAGCTTTACTACGCACATTTGCGAGAAACGGCCACTTTTAGCAAATGTGCGTAGTAAAGCTTAACGTTCTAATTATAAACTGTAAACAGTAGTTCATAAAATACTTTGAAGGGTATAGAATTTGGTAGTAGCAAAATTTTATATGATGTCTCCGTTTTCTTTGAAATGATTTATTTAAAATGGGGGCAGCACTGGACCCCGGAAAATTTAGGTACGGCCTTAACGGAATTTCTACGTTCTGGATGGCGATCAAGGAATTCCATTTTTCTTCGCACATTTGCTAAGAACGGCCAATGGCAAATGTGCGAAGAAAAGCTTCACGTTCTCAAAACTACTACTGTTACTTTGTTGTCGGTGTTACTTTAAACTGTAAAGAGTAGTTCATAAAATAGTTTGAAGGGTTATCTAGGGCTTACTAGTACAACATATAAATTGATATCTCCGTTTCCTTTTAAATAATTTATTTCAAAGGGGGCAGCACTGGACCCCGGACAATTCTAACTACTTATCACTATTTCACAACTCTAGTTGTGACCGAGAGACTAGTTCCTCAGATAGGTCCCATGATAACAAGGTAACAAAGCCCCTCCCTCGGAAATACTGGTTGTCAGGCGTTGCAGGTGTACATACTAGTTTTACTTATATCTGCTCTATTAATAGAATTTAAAAAATATTCAATGTATTACATAAGAGTGCGCAATCAAGACCATGACCGTGAAAACATCAAGTTTTTAATAGAGGTATAGTTATATACAAAAAAAGAATTATTTATTTCACTAATTGTTTCTAGAAAATATTTAAGGTTAAGGTAATATAATATATTACCTTATATAGATATTCGTATTCTTAAAAGGTTTCGTATTATTACTGGTTTGTTAAGGTATAATTAGACTGAAATTACTATATACCTATTCATCACAAAAATATAAGAAGATTAGAAAATGATTCACATTTACGTCCATCCCCTCAATCGGCTTTTACGATCTGCAGCTGGTACATTCAAAGTCAGAGTCAAAGTCAACAATTTTTTGGTTATAACTAACGTAAGATATTTTTTTTTTATTCAATATAGGATAAATATATCACTTATTCACACTATTCTAAGTTTTGTCTTTTGTCCCAGACCAGCGTGGAAGATCCTAATAGTGGAATGATAAAATTATACTTACGCTGGATACTCCCTCGTCGTAAACAGATTGACATCAAGCAACCAGACATTGTATCCCAATCTTCTATAATACGACTCGAGGGTCTTTGCAAAAGGGAAGACTGGGCTATCCAGGAACCCTCCTATGTACATAACAGTCTTTTTGCTGTAGTCCATCGTAGGATCCTTGGCCATCTCCCTCATTTGGAAGTAGTTGTACCTTTTCCGCTTGTTCACGACATTCGGTTTGATTCCTGAGACGGTTATCGTGAGGGCTTTCAGGCTCTTGTCCGAAATGATGGTGGGTTTTGTTACGCCGGGACCTGGAATCATGGGAAAATCATATTGTTAGTATATTTGGTGAGAAGCGGTGAAACAACAAGGTTCTAGTTTTGTTTTTAACTCCCTATGAAAAAGAGATGTCTCAAATTAATAATTATATCTACACTAATATTATAAAGAGGAAAGATTTGTACCTATTTTTGTATGTTTGTAATGAATAGGCTCAAAAAGTACTGGACCGATTAAAAAAATTCTTTCACCGTTGGAAAGCTACACTATTCCCGAGTGACATAGGCTATGTGTGTACCACGGGCGAAGCCGGGGTGGACTGCTAGTAATATATACTTTATTTCGGATATCTCCATAGTTACAATTACAAAGAATCAAATTATTATAATTAGTTAAATGCGACCCCCTATGGCCACCAGCATGCAATTTTTCAGCATGGGGCAGTCGGGACGCAAGGATATCATCCTTAGGATGCTGTTATGGCTGTTCCGCACACGCTGCAATAAAGAGGCGGCCTTTTTCCGCACTATCGCGTGAAACCCGTCTGTACAGGCCTCTGCGAACATGCCTGAGGCACTGCATCTAGGTGGCAACCTAAACAGCATCCTAAAGATGTTATTATACTGGATGCGCAGGTCTCTAATGGTCCGGCGTTTATATTGCACCCATAGACTGCTTGTGTAAAAGCTTTAAGTAAATAATAAATAAATTTATAAGGACAAATCACACTGATTAAGCTAGCCCCAAAGTAAGTTTTTTTTTTTTAAATTGTGTTATGGGATACTAACTCAACGACACTATATTTTATGATACATACATATATAGATAAACACCCAAGACCCAGGAAAATTTGAAAAAGGCCATTTTCCAACTTGCCCTGGCTGGGAATCGAACCCAGAACCTCCGGATTAGCGGTCTAGCGTGTTAACCATTACGCCACGGAGGTCGTCAAAGCCTTGGCTTTGGCAGAAGGCTTTGGAAATGGTTATTTTAACCGGAGTGGTACAAGCGTTAAATCGACGTACTACCATATTGCCCCTAACCGCTAGAGCCCTGCGCTCCCTCTCAATGTCAGCATCATCAGATAGAGCTGAATTTACAATATGTCCCAAGTACTCGTACTTGAAACTAGTGACCCACTTCAATTCATTTTCTTATAAAGTAACAGGTGGCACAAACTGAGGCTCCTTTATACCGGCCCCGAATACTAATACTTCACTTTTTCTACAGTTATACACCAGACTATGATCCTTGGCACAGGCTTCACATAAGGACACTAGTCTCCTTAATCCGCTGATTGATGGGCTCAGCTATATATATATATATATAGTATAACATGGTATTCCATGTCATACCAAAAACGCAGTAAAGACACATATTCTTCTGGCATACCCGCGCTAGCCAGTTTCCTCCAGAGCCTTTCATATAAAACCATATCAAAGGCCCTGGACAAATCCAGGAAACACGCATACACCGGTGTTTTTCTTCGCGTATAGTACTTGACAGTATTTTTCAGACATAATATGGCGCTATCCGTTGACACCCCCGCTTTGAAGCCATATTGAGCATCATGCAGGTGTACGTGTTTAAGGAGGCGACTGTGATCAAACTGTCAAGTACCTTTGCCATTATTCAATTTAATTCTATTCAAAATATCTTTATTGTCATAGGATATTTATAATATCTCCTAATAATAGTCACTTTGTTTTGTTTTGCACAAATGTTGACGTCAAATCGTTACTTAAAGCTAAGTTTACGCCGCTTCCTAGGCGCAAGTGCAGAAGAAGCGGCAACAAACTGCACTGCACGTTTTCTCCAAAGACGTCAACTAACAAACTAATAACTTAAAATTAGTTATATGGATGGACAGAGATTACATTGTTTATTTATTATGGTAGCCAGAGAGATAGGACGATAGTTACCCTTATCAGTTACATCCCCAGTTTTATTTTTTAAGATAGGTACAACCACAGTCTTCATCATAGCCCTACTACTAATTAAATAATGAAATAAGAAATGGTGAAAAAATATGGAAAAAACTATATTTAAGGGAATTACTCTTATATTACATTAATTGCAAAATCCTAATCCTAACTATCCTAATCCTATCCTAACTAATATTATAAATGCGAAAGTGAGTTTGTATATTTGTTTGTTTGTTACCTCTTCATGCTTTATCTACTGAACCAATCTTCTTGAAAATTAGTATACACACTTAGGAGTACTGAGAAGGACATCCGGGATGAAAGGTCATTTCATCCCGGAACAAAGTAGTTAGTGGATACGCGAGCGACGCCGCGGGCAAAAGCTACTAATATAAGTTTATACCAAAAATCTCCCATTTAAATGTCATCACCCGCTATTGCTCGTGTCGAGCGGCAGATGCCAGGAAGGGGGAAAAAATTAAACATAATGAAATTTAAAAAAAAAAGAACAACCGACTTCAATTTTTTTTAGGACTTTCTTCTTTTTCTCCAAAGTTCTTCATCATATCTTCACCAAATTAAAATGGGACCAACTTGGTAGTAAAGGCTTTCAAATAAAAAAAGAATCATCAAAATTGGTTCACAATTGGCGAAGATATCGCGTAACAAACATACATAAAAATAAAAAAAAATAAAAAGAAACAGTCGAATTGATAACCTCCTCCTTTTTTGAAGTCGGTTAAAAATAAGACTAAGGTTTGAAATTGCGCTAAGTAGAGACCCGCGACGGGTTCAGTCCGTCTATGTCACAAACCGTACGTGCAAAAGTGATAGCAGGCTTGTGACACTCCCCATTTAGGTATCGAAATTATACCTACATTATTAATTACTACTAAGAGCGCGGCGGCCCCTCCAATTGGTAAATTCAGTTACCTATACGAATCGTTTGTCCAGAGTAATAAGAATGAAAATGGCCTGCAATGGATGTCTAGGTATCTAAACGAAAAGGTGCTAAGTTCTGACGTGAGCTAAATTAAACCATATCGCTTACCACATTGAGTAGATATTTCTTTGAATTTCTTTGCTGAGTGAGACTTCTGTACGGTGTACTTGTATCCTACTCTGTGGTTCTATTAAATGATTCTGATGATTTTAATGAGCTAAGGTAAGGGGTGCAAAACCAATATGTATTCAAGGATAACTTTATTTTACCTTGTATCACAGAAGACAGTAAGAGTATACCTCTCCCCCGTTCTTGTGCGGCCGCGTGCGCCGTGCAGTACGTGTTCACCTGCTCTCGCCCGTTAATAAGGCGAGAACGGGAGAGAGGTGCGGGGACAGGGAACGGGGACGCATATTGCGCGTACCTTAGGAGATTCCGTTCTGTATACTCTTACTGTATTCTGTGCTTGTATCTACCTGTGTGCACCTGTTTCCTTGTATACCTAGATGTAACTTCATGTAACCTTTAACATTATGGGTATTAATTTTATTTACTTGGTTGCTTTTTTTTATTTGTTATTTTCCTTGTAATAAAATGTTTATATGTTAATAACACCTTTGCACATTTACTTACGTAGATATTACCAATTAGCATGTTATGATTGATTTTGACGAAATCAGTACTTGCACCATTGAGATACTATGTACTTACGTACTAAGTAAATGGCTTGCACATTATATATATCATATCACGCCTATATCTCGAATGGGTCAGACAGATTATTTTGAGTCTTGCGGCTCTAAGCAGTCAGAGCCCAGGGCCACAAGACACAAAAGCCACTTTTAGCGTGACAGTGGCAAAGAATACAACGTTTTAATACTTGTGTAAACCGTTTTTCTTACTTCCATGAAATATTTGTACTTAATTAAAATGGACGTTGTATATACACTACGCGTAAAGAAACGTCACTTAAGCATGTGTGCACGTAAAATCGCTTGCGGCTATGTGTGGGTGGCTGGATGTGCGAGGGGGCCTTGAGAGGCGCGCGGGGCGTGAAACGAGCTATCGCTGACTGCTTTGGCCGAGGGCTGGTACCTAGTACGCGTTTCTCTCACGCACCGCACCACGATACTTCATTTTGGTTCGGTATCAACCCTAGCGTTACGATCTCCGAGCTCAAGGTCACCGGCGTTCAAACTCTCACGTACAGGGAGTGTCGCCGCTGTGACAGTGGGCAAGCAGGTGGAAAAAGGAATTATAATAGCGATGTGTTGCTGGCCATATCGCATGATTTGCATTTTCGCCCATTCCCTCGACGTCTACGAGAAGGGAAGAGAAGCAGCTGGTACATTCTAACTTTTTTCTTTTCTCCTAGACTAAACCAGCATAAACAATCTGTGACGTGATTGGAACAAGTTTTTTTTTATTATTTTAATAACATCTTTGTTAGCTTTTATTGTCCACTTTCCTTTCTTTCACCAGCTCAAATATTGGGAGTCAAGATCGAAATCTGAAGTTAACTTAAACGGTTTGGATGAAAAAGGAAATAAAACCATAACCAATTTCAAAACAAATCTGACTAGCTAGTACGAGTACGTAATTGTCTGAAACGATAAAGGCTGCAAATATTTTAAATTCAAGTTCAGTCCATGAAGTGACAGGATATTACACCCATTTCTAAAAACTGACTCAATTAAATTCCATGGTCCTTTGAAATGTTTGTACTTAATTTTAAATGACATTTCTTTTTTATTCTCGTTGCAGAATGCATTTATTTTGAAAGTCACATATTTACAATTGCGGTTTACGACCGACGAAATGCCACACAAATATTAACAAATACTTATTTCAGTAGGTTCACAAATATATTAACACATCCTTGGTACATACTGTCAGTGTGTCATGTACTTCCGTCCTCTTGCCTAATACCTGACGCATCGACACTAATATGGTAATTAAAAAAAAACTACAATTGTCGTCACAATTCGTTTTTTAATCTGACATTCTACACAGCCTTTTTTAAACAACTTCAAGAAACAGGGAGTTTATCAATTCGAGTTTATGTTTTTTATAACATACTTGTATATGTCACCGGAAATGTGTATGTATAGTTTAGGAATTCTACACAATTCCGAGCTCATCTAGGAAATGTAAGAAATATTGTTAACACAATATACAATTTCCAATCAATGTATAGAATTCCTAGGTGTGGAGTGGAGCCGGGTGGAGATGAGAAAAAGTATGAAATGTATGACAAAAGAACACGTTACAAACGGTAACCTATAATTTTTTTATTTACCACGAATTGAATTCAATTAAATTCGTTTATTGTTTTAATGTGTGGTAAAGGTTTACAAAATCACTATTAATAAATATGTACAGCATGGAACCCTGCAAGGGCACTACAATATATCTACTGTCATTAAGGCGACGTGGGTTCACAATTGGCTATACTGTGCGTGTTTTTGAAAAATCACTGTTATTAAACTACTACAGTTTATTCCTCAAAAAATTTACATAAAAATTTTAAGGATTTTCTACAGACACGGAGACACCCACAATAGCCAAAACACGATTGAGCATTTTTGGCTTGATAGAAAAAAATCACAAACATACCTCTAAATTTGCCTAAATTTGCCTTTATAATACATCTTACTATTTTATACAATCACCTTTTTATATGAAAATTATACCAAAAAATTTATTCTGTAAATATCTATCCGTTTTGGCTACAAAAAAAATATTAACATAATACAAAAAAAAAACACTGCGGAATATCTTCGAGCATGGCTCCGGGCCTTTCTTCTCTTTCGACGAATTATAATTTTTTTTGTAGCCAAAACGAATGAAGATATTTAGATAATAAATTTTTTGGTATAACTTTCATATAAAAAAGTGATTGTTTAAAAAAGGAATATGTATTATAAAGGCAAACTTAGGCAAATTAGAGATATGTTTGTGATTTTTTTCTATCGGGCCAAATATGCTCAATCGAGTTTTGGCTATTGTGGGTGTCTGTAGAAAATCCTTAAGATTTTTATGTAAATTTTTTGTGGAATACTCTGTAGTTTAATAACAGTGATTTTATAAAAACACGCACAGTATTGCAAATTGTGAACCCACGTCGCCTTAAATAAACACTAAGTAATATTGAAACCAATCTAAATAATATTAAACACTTATAGTAACAATTTATAAAAGCAATGTCAGTAATAATAATTAATTAAAAGAATTAGTAACAGAAGGTAGGTTAGGTTATGGTTGTACAGTGACCATCACAGGAGCGAGCGAACGAAACGAGCGTGCGTCGACCAAGTGACGGAAGCGAGAAATTTGGCCGAATTTAATACATTTACAAGCGCTATTCAGAAAAGTGTGAAACTACGAAAAGTGTGTATTAAAAAATATTTAATACATTTTCTATCATGACGGATTTCATACATTTCCGATAACATATATATGAACTCTCGTTTTATAGCATTTCGATTGAAGATGGTTGTATCATTTTGTAAACAATTCTGAATCGGTCTTTATATACGTACGTATTATTTACAGGTAAGTCATTCCATGATTTATTACATAAACATTTTTTCGTGTGTAAGTGGCCGAAACTAATGTCAAATTTTTCAAGCTACCTACAGACATCTGACATAGCTTTTTTTTTTATTAATAACTTGACGCTACTGCGTATTTAGCCAGGAACAAGTTAATAAAACGTGGGAAATTCGTTTTTCCTAACAAGTTACAATCAAAGGTTGGTGTAGGCCATTGATTGCTTCTGGCGACAAATCTATACGAGTCCACTGGTTTTCATAGCCGATTGAGTGGCAGACGACGTCGCCCGAAGACGCGCTCACACAGTCCGCGAAACAATTATCACTACAGCCGTACTTTGACTGTCCACTTTAACTATTTCACATATTGTTCATGAGCATGAGCATTTATAACACCAATTTCATATTATAAAGTCCACTAAAATCAATTTGCAAAATAATTTAAAGAAAACCCCAACCGAACCCCTTGACTTCCCGCCAAAAACTCCTCGTCTGACATAGCTTGAAGACTGTCATAAAATGATGAAAGCCGGGAACAACGATACCTTACCATTTCCTATACTACTATACATACACTAGCATATCTTTATCTCTAATCGGCAGACAGAGTATTTTGGATGTTGCAGCTCAAAGCAGACAAATAAATGTCTAAAGTTTGGACACAGAATACATAAAAGTACAAAGTGGTTTGGGCTAACGGCATTTTAGTTTACAATAACAATTAGTCACAGTAACACACGTAATGAGGTTAAAAATATTAAATGTCTATTACCGTTTAGCTGTCACTCTATCGCCTAAACGTCTTAATTGTTAAAATTGACGATATTTTAAAATGCTTCATGAAATTCCACTCATTGCATTGTGTGTCATATACTGTTTCGTGACAAAAGAAATTAAAATAAATATTTAGTTTATGGCCAATAACCGAATCGGCAAAGTAAAAATTATTTATTATATTTGCTTTTGAATAACTATTTTCGATAAATTTTTGTATTATGAGTGTTTCATTTATATATTTAAGATGACGTTGTAAAACAACATAAGAAAAAAATTTCAATTTGTTTATTATTATTTTTTTTTTCTTTTTATTATCACATGAAAGATCTTACAAAACAATCAGTTGACTTAGCATAGAAAAACCACGAATGTTTGAGATTATACTAAGAATATCGTGTTTTGTGGACTTATTGTACCAATTAGTTATTACTACATTCTAACTAAATTTTTTTATAATGTATACATAGAATAAAGTAAGGTAAAGAAAATTGTCATTTAAAATTAATTAAAAATACTTTCATTGTTTAATTGATCTGTAATACTCGTATAACAGAGTAGACATGGGTAACTCCGGATTCGAGTATTTAAATGAGCCGATTCATCAACAGGAGGCGATACCCGTACTGAATCCCGGTAATCGTTATCGGCTCCCGCGAGTTATTGAGTCCGCACCGATCTTGGTCCCGCCGAGAACCGGTGGCGCCTGTCGGTTCGCGAGCCACGAGCCGCGTTTCGGCTCCACCACGTCTCGGGAGGAATCGGGAGTCGTGAGTCAATATTATTCTGTATTGGAACCGGTACCAGAAAGGAAATCTGTATTCTGTAGATTCAATAGCGAAACTTAGCGGCCCTCGGAGGTGGAGCCGATAAGGGGGTAGGAATCATTAAGATGAGTCGGTACCGGATGCGGAGTAAGATTCAGTGAGCCGAAATACTCCTCGGAGTCGAGATTACCCATGTCTATAACAGAGTAATAATATAAATATTTAGAAGGTGCCTCACGACTTATTTAAAAGATCTTGTTATTTGAGTAAAAAAACTGATCTCAATTCAATTGGCAAATGCATATGCTAAAAAAACTCCCATAAAATGCCCCTTTTTAATTTTTTATATGACTGTGACATGATGGCGAGATGAACTCTGATTGACAGACTTAATAAACAATTTAAATATCTAAACACAAGCGATCAGTATGGAAAAAATGGAGGGAGGCCTTTGCCCAGCAGTGGGACACGTGATGGCTGGAAATGAAATGAAATGAATGAGACTCTTGAACTTTTTATTTCATCAAATTATTCACGACAAAATTTTAACTTACTCTAACGTAAGTTACCAAGTGTAAGTGATTCATACAATTTTAGGCAACATGCTGCATACTAAGCATGACTCCAATGTCAAATGTCAATGACATTAAACTTGTCACACACGGAAGATGTTTGGCGATGACATGAACACTTTTTTAGTAATCTTACATACCCTAAATAAACGGGCAAGTGCGAGTCGGACTCGTATTTGAAGGGTTCCGTGCCTCCGTACGTTTTAAAACGCTGAAGAATCACGTTTTTTGTATGACGTCCCACTTGATTTTTAACTTTATCTAATTTTTAGTATTTGTTGTTATAGTGACCATAGTAGTTACTTAGTTAGTTAAGATCTTTATTGCACCAAAACATAATGATACAGAATAATAGATTAAAGAAAACAGATGTCAAAAGGCGGCCTTATCGCAGCTTACATGATCGGTGAAAATTTCAAGTATCTAGTTAATGCCATTATAAAGATCGAGTTAAAAACGCTGAAAAATCACGTTTCTTGTATGACGACCCCCTTTCATTTTTATTTTTTTTTAATTTTAGTATTTTTTTTCTAGAAGCCACACTAATACATAATTGGTGAAAATTTCACGTGTCTAGCTATTACGGTTCAAGAGATAGAGCCTTGTGACAGACGGACAGACAGACGGACAGACGGACCGACAGATGGTCAGACGGACAGACAGATGAACAGACAGCGGAGTCTCAGTAATAGGATCCCGTTTGCACTCTTTGGGTAAGGAACCCTAAAAAATACACTTTTTAAACAAAAAATTAAAATTTTCCTTAAAGAATATAAAAAATTATTCAAGACGTCAGATATTTTAAGTGTTGTTTACACGTACATTAAAAGTTTTATTTTCACACGATATTCTCATATTAATAATATAAAAAATTATATATATTCCTTAAAAAAAAATTATGAGGAATATACTGGTTAACAAAATATACTGAAACTATTTAAGGCCCCGCCAGTTCAGAGCCAAGAAAACTACTACAGTTTATCCCTCAAAAATTTTACATATGAATCTTAAGGCTTTTCTACAGACACCTACAATATTCAAAACATGATTGAGCATTTTTGGCTCGATAGAAAAAAATCACAAACATACCTCTAAATTTGGCTAAATTTGCCCTCATAACACATCCAAAAAATGTATTATCTAAATATCTATCCGTTTTGGCTACAAAAGAAATAATAAATAAAACACACAATATTCGTCGAGAGCGAAGAAAGGCCCGGAGCCGTGCTCGACGATATTTCGCAGTGTTTTATTTATTATTATTTTTTTATTATATTTATAATTTTTTTTGTAGCCAAAACGGATAGACATTTACATAATACATTTTTTTGTATATTTTTTATACAAAAAGGTGATTGTATAAAATAGTATCTAATCTAGTATGTATTATAATGGCAAATTTAGGCAAATTTAGAAGTATGTTTGTGATTTTTTTCTATCGAGCCAAAAATGCTCAATCGTGTTTTATCGTGTCTGTACAAAAAATTGTTAAAATTTCAATGTAAATTTTTTGACGAATAATCTGTAATAGTTTAATAACAGTGATTTTTTAAAAACACACACAGTGTTGCAAATTGCGAACTCATCTCGCCTTAAGGCTGAATTCAGTCCATGAGACTAAACAACTTTCCCCAAGAAACATTTATCGCAATGTGATAAATTATTTTTGACCTCTCATATAAATTTACCGATCAGATAGTTTGTATGGAAGCAAAAACAAAATACTTTGAACAAATGAAGTTTTGAACAAAATACTTTGAACTAATGAACTTTTGAACAAAATACTTTGAACAAACGAACTTTTGATCAAAATACTTTGAACAAATGAACTTTTGAACAAAATACTTTGAACGAATGAAAACAAAAGTCTCTCTTTTTATTGAAATACCGTAGTATTTAAAACATCATAACAACGCAAATCAAATAAATGTATTTTAAAACCTCTCGACAAATGACGACCTCCGTGGCGTAATGGTTAACACGCTACACCGCTAATCCGGAGGTTCTGGGTTCGATCCCCAGCCAGGGCAAGTTGGAAAATGGCCTTTTTCAAATTGTCCTGGGTCTTGGGTGTTTATCTATATATGTATTTATCATAAAATATAGTATCGTTGAGATAGTATCCCATAACACAAGTTTAAAACTTACTTTGGGGCTAGCTTAATCAGTGTGATTTGTACCTATATATAAAAAAATAAAAAAAATGAAATGTCCAGAAAAAAGAAATGGTCGGAATCCCAATGGTCATGGTAATAAATTAATTATTTACTTATTTTGACGGCTTTCTACTTCACGACTTCTTTGGAATTTTTTTATAATGATTAATTAAGGTACCTCATTCTAATGATTTACCGTTGCATATTTTTATAAACTCACAACCTTTTTAATATTATTCTAAGCAAAAAGAAAGTCTGTAGGTACATAGTACAGTTATAAAATAAAGTATTTATTTATTTACACTTTATTGTACACACACACAAATGTAATAGTACAACAGGCGTAATAGTAACAACAGGTGTAATAGTAAGTAGCTTCCCGCCGAATGTCCCTCTGAATGTATGCCTAGATCTTTTAAACTACGCAAGAAATTTTTATGCGTTTGTCACTAACATGTAGAATATTTTACCGGGAACGATTATATGTATAAAATACATACAAAGTCGGGGCGGGCAGCTAATAACTTAAAATACTAGCTTTCGCCTGTAATTTAAATCCTGTGCATTAATAGCCTCGGTTGCCAGCAATATTTCCGAGATAAATATGGTGGATTTTTTAAAGAATATGATACCTTATTTGTCCATCAGATATTGACTTCATTCTTATCTCTATGGTCGCCGACAATATGAACATATTGAGATTAAATTCTCGACATGGTGTCAAACGTCGTCCGGAGTGCCACAAGGTAGCGCGCTTTCTCCATATTTTTTTCGCACTATTTATTAATTCTATGTCTAATTATCTTCCCTCATCTTACCTCATGCATGCGGACGACCTTCAAATCTATTGCAATGTTAGTCTGGATAACCTTAGTTCAGGTATTGATGGTGACTTATCGCGTATATCAGAATGAAGTAAGTCTCATAGGCTTATAATTATTTAACCCCTCTAAGACACAGGCAATATATATGCTTTCATAAATTGTAATCAACGGCGTTAGTAGACTTTTTTTTTTAAATAAAGGACACTATTATTATCCCTTGCATGCATTATGCATCTTTGCCACTATACATATATATATATATATATATATATATATATATATATATATATATATATATATATATATATATTTATTAATAATATTTTTTTTTTTACTTCAGAGTATACATGCCTAACAATTTAAGCAAACATTTCGTAGAAATAAATACTCGTATAAAAAACATTATTATTCGCATTCACAAGCGAATTTCACTTCCGTAAGGTTTAAGTCATATCTTATAGAAAATAATGAGGATGGCCAAGGCTATCTTTTAAGGGTCCAACCAGTTTTTTATTTATAAACATTTCCGCATCGAGAATAATACAATTCTCATTTTATACGTACAATCATAACTTCTATGACAGCTGGACTTTGGCACTGTTTTTTTTTTCTATCGTGTGACGTGAGTATAATTTAATAATTATATTTCTTTTAACTATCGATAACTATTGCTGTTGTCATGAAGGCTGGTCGTAAAAGAACGACAAAATATTAAATGGTTCTGGCTTTTTTTGGGTTTCGTACACAAAAGGTACCAACGCAACGGGACCCTGTTACTGAGACTCCGCTGTCTGTCCGTCTGTCCATATATCTGTCGCAGGACTCAATCTCTTGAACTGTAATAGCTAGACACTTGAAATTTTTACCGATTATGTTCTAATGTGGCCGCTGTAACAACAAATACTAGAAATAAGATAAAGTTAATAATGAAAGTTCAAGAAAGGGTCGTCATACAAGAGACGTGGTTTTTCAGCATTTTTAAACATTGTACGGAGGTGCGAAACCCTTCATGTATGAGTCCGACTCGCACTTGACCGGTTTTTTCTTCTCTTCACACGGTATTCGGCATTTTTGGTTGACCATTAATCTTTATAATAATAATTTTTTGTTTAAACCATTGTTATATATGTTAGGTATAGAAAATTCCAGGAAACACACCCAGCATAGCTAAGAGCAACGGTAGCATTTTCGCCGCTGTAGCGCTGCAATGCCCGCTTCAGTTTTAGAGCGGCGAAAAAAGCTGCCGCTGCTTGTGAGCCCGGAACGAAAGACAAGTTGCGGCACAGTCTTTTGATATGATATCCTCAGGATTTCACCTATTCCCTCTATTGGCTTTAACGATCCGCGCGAAAAGAGTAGCAACTGGTACATTTTGCTTTTTCACTTTTTTCCCATGTCAGCATTGAAAATTAGTTAGTTAGTTATTTAAGATCTTTAATGCACCAAAACATAAAGATACAAAGTAATAGATTAAATAAAACAGATGTCAAAAGGCGGCCTTATTGCAGCTTAAATAAGTAAACAAGTAATATAATTTAAAAAAAAAGTAAACCCGACAAATGAAGCTAAGAACAATGTAGATCACGTCAGCTTTCAAATAAAATCCATCAACCAAGCTTATTTTCGAAGTCCAAAATTACCAATAACACTTTTGCTAAAAAGAAGGTCAAAGTCGAAAACGCGAAATTGCACACAATTTCTAACGTAAATAGTATGTATGTACGCTATCCTATCATTTTGTCAAACACGCATCGATGCACTGACGTCAGCCAAAACTTTTTTTTTTAAAATGACTTGACGCTTTTGCGTATTTAGCCAGGAAGGAAATTTATTCCTAACAAGTTACAATCAAAGGTTGGTGTAGGCCTGGGAGCTTCTGGCGACAAATCTGTAGAAATCCACTGGTTTTCATAGCCGATTGAGTGGCGGATGACGCCCGAAGACGCCACACAGTCCGCAAAACGAATATCACTACAGCCGCACTATGACTGTCCACTTTAACTATTTTACATATTGTTCATGAGCATGAGCATTTTTAACACCAATTTCATATTGCAAAGTCCACTTAAATCAATTTGCAAAATAATTTAAAGAAAACCCCAACCGAACCCCTTGACTTCCCGCCAAAAACTCGGCCAAAACGTTTGACATTAACTTTTTTAAATGTCACGTTTAAATGTGTACGGTACATAGTGCGGGCCATGATATGACTTTGACTCAAAAAGTAAGCAAAAAAAACTAGGTGCTTTGAAACGGATAAGCTGGATTGAAAAAAATTACAAATGATGAGGTTTTGAAAAGGGTAGGGAAGAAAAGGTACATTACAGATATAATAGAGGATAGACGACGAAAGATGTTAGGTCATCTGCTTCGACACAACTATTTCATAAAGACTATCATTGAAGGAAAGTTAGAAGGGTAAAGAGGACCAGGAAGACCGAGGCATAGATGCATGAAACAGATAAAGGAGAAGGTGAACGTCGTGTCGTACAGAATTCATACTCTGCCGACAAGAGCACAACTCTGAAAAGTTCATTAACCTAGACTTTTCCACACAAACGAATTCTAGCTTTTATTTTTAACCGACTTCAAAAAAGGAGGAGGTTATCAATTCGACTGTATGTTTTTTTTTGTGTATGTTTGTTACGCGATATCTTCGCCAATTGTGAACCAATTTTGATATTTTTTTTTTAATTTGAAAGCCTTTACTACCAAATTGGTCCCCTTTTAATTTGGTGAAGATTTGACAAAGAACTTTAGAGATATGGAAGAAACTCCAAAAAAAATTGAAGTCGGTTGTTTTTTTTGTTAAAAATTTAATTAGGAAATAAATGTCGGCAACAATTTGTAATGTCAAATATTTCGTATATCTAGGCATATAACTAGTTTTCAATATCAAAATATGATATTGAAAGAAATTACAGAGTATCTATTTTGACTATCAGTATGGAAACCCTTATATTTTCTTGCAAGTTTATATTTTGATCTTCTTCTTCGTCTAAGCGCGTTCCCGGGGTGCGCTTTACCGCTTTTGCTTCTCCAAATATAATATGCATGTCAATGGTCACCCAAGGATGCCAAAGTCCTTGTAAAATGGAGAAGAAATAGCCGGAACACTTTCAATGATTTGGCTATAGTTTTACAACCGGCCGCCGCCCGACGTTGACCCTTCCTAAGGAGTGCAATTGTAGCACGAGATGTTTGTGCTTAGTCCTTTAGTCTCCTCTTACGACATCCACAGGAAGTGATGGAGTGGTCCTATTCTAACCTGGTACAACACGGATTTAAATTGCAAGTTTATATTTTGATATTGAAAACTAATCATATGCCTAGATATATGCAATTGCTTTGCAATTACAAAATTTTGCCCAAATCTGACATGTCGTTTCAAACAAAAAATTAGACTGTTTGTATGGGAAAGTCTGATTCTGTCTAGGGTATGGGAGACTCTTAAATATAGATAGATAGGCTTCAAAGGACTCGTATATGAATTTTTAGATTTGCAGTAGGTAGGTATTTATCTGTAAATATGTAAATTATTTTATCTTCCTTTTTTGATAGTGTTAAGTTGGCAAAATGAACCATTGATGATAGGAATTACCCATTAAGAGTAATTAATTCCTAAATATCCGCTAATCGTTTTATTTTTTGTTTACGGCCGACAACAGTTTTAGAATTTTTAAGACATTTGACATAACGAATGCCATCTAATGATAACAGATGGCACCAACGACTTAATGTCCCTTGGGAGTTTTTGGCAGGAAGTCAAGGGGTTCAGATAGGATTTACTTTAATTTATTTTGCAAATTGATTCTAGATCTAGTAGACTTTACAATTTGAAATCAGTGTTGTTTGGTGTTATAGATGCTTATGCTAATGAACAATATTTAAAATAGTTAAAAAGTACAGTCAAAGTATGTCCATCGTGTTGTCGCTAGAAGCTCCCTTGAACCAATCAAAGGACCTACGCCACCCTTTGATTAGAACTTGTTTAGTAAAGGGTTAGGAATAAAGAAACGAAAAACTAAAGACAGGCTTTAAAGGACTCGTATCCAGGGCCGTAAATAATTCTTAAAAAAAAACTTAACGTTCCTTCCGAAGTGCGGTGGAGAGGAATAAAAACAATTTTGTTTGCCATACAAAATAAAAAAACCCAGACTTTCAAGCGTTTGACTGCCTCCGTGGTCCAGTGGTCAAGGCGTTTGCCTTGTGATCCGGAGGTTGTGGGTTCAAATCCCACTGGAAATCATACTTTGTGAAAAGTTGTTTCCAGTCTGGTTAGGATATAGCAGGCTTGAATCACCTGATTATCCGAAAAGATGATTCCGTGCTTACGTAAAGCTGTTGGTCCCGAACAGCATCTAGCGTTTGTACCTATCCCTGGGATTGGTTCTGGTCTACCCTTTGGGTTGCGCTGGTCAGACGGCAGTCGCTCTGTGTAAAAACCAGTAACCTCGTCAAGTCCACCTAGGTAAGGTAGCGGACTCCGGGCTCTGAAGCGTAACCGCTGACGATGCAACCAAGATAAACGTGATAAATTATGATTTCAAGCGTTCACCCCCAATTACTTTTGAATGACCGAACTGATTTTCATCAAACATAGCTAAGAACCATTTCTGCAGACAAGGTTTTCGATTGAAACTACCTTACCCGTGTGGTTCCGGGTTAGAATAGGACCACTCCATCTCTTCCTGTGGATGTCGTAAGAGGCGACTGAAAGACTAAGCACAAACATCTCGTGCTACAATTGCATTCCCAAAGAGGGTTAACGTCGGGCGGCGGCCGGTTGTGAAGCTTTTCGCGCAAATACATTCCCAAAGAGGGTTGACGTCAGGCAGGCAGCCGGTTGTAAAACTTTAGCCGAATCATTGAAAGTATTCCGGCTATTTCTTCTCCATTTTACAAGGTCTTTGGCATCCTTGGGTGACCATTGACATGCATATTATATTTGGAGAAGAAAAAGCGAGAAAGCGCACCCCGGGCTCCGAAGCAGCACAGCTGAGGATGCAACCGGGAATGCGCTTAGACGAAGAAGAAGAAGGTTTTTGGTTAAAAAAAGCCGCATCAGAATAGGGTGTTTTCACGATGCCACAGACAGACGTACACACACAGATACATAGACATAGACAAGTTAAGCTTATAACACCCCTCTTTTTCATCGGGGTTTAAAAAGGAGGAGGTTATCTTATATATATGTATGTTTTTTATGTACGTTACGCGATATCTTCGTTAATTTTTGATGATTCTTTTTTTATTTGAAAGCCTTTACTACCAAGTTGGTCCCATATTAATTTGGTAAAGACATGATGATGAATGAAAGAATGAGATATGGAAGAAACTCCTCAAAGAAAACGAAGTCAGTTGTTTTTTTTTTTTGTTAAATAATTTTATTAATAAACTATATCTTGTTTTCTGATTCTCTTTATCTATAAGTTTATCTTATGCATTTACAGCACCTACTTGTGTAGCCATCGAGTTTTGCACCCCTTGACTTTGACTGCCCCGTAAGGATTAGAGTCGTAATAAAGTTTGTATTATTATATAATTACCTATTTATTTAATTTTCAGTTCACACTGGCCACACCCATTATTAAAATATAAAAAAAAAAAAATTTGACACACCAATATATATTTTAAAAAAAGAACACTTACATTCAGCCAGATATCCTGAAGGATAACCCTCCAACTCTCTACTGCTATGCATCGACGACACACCGCCCAAAAACATTGGGGCGCACATCAAAAATACCAACGACAGCATTTCTTTTTCACTTTTTAAAAACTTTTGAATTTGGAACTTCGTGCGTGCGTCCAATCCGTGACGCTGTGGATATGACAATGTATTTCGACACCGGAGCTTTGGGCACGTTTTTCGCCCTAACGCACGTGTTTATTGTGATGTCACTTTTGTATCAGATTGTTGCCTCGTCTAGTTAAAAAAAACTGGTTAAACTGGATTGTTTTAATAACCAAAATTTCAACATTTTCCTCTGTATATAATTATTTATTTTTTATTTAAATTATGCATTAAATTAGTCGTCCATGCTAGTCTGGGAGAAAAGGAAAAACTTAGTATGTACTAGCTGCTCCTCTTCCCGCGCAAATCGTAAAAGCCGATTGAGAGAATGGGCGAAAATGCGAATAGATGCGGCTAGCAACTTTAGTGATAAGTTTTAATTCCTTTCACCTAACATCACGCTAAAAGTGAAATTTGGGTCCTGCGGCCCAAGAGCCCAGGGCTGTGTCTGCCCCATTAGAGATAAAGACGTGATAGTGTATTTGTATTATTTGTATGTCTACACTAATATTATAAAGAGGAAAGATTTGTACCTATTTTTGTATGTTTGTATGTTTGTAATGAATAGGCTCAAAAAGTACTGGGCCGATTTAAAAAATTCTTTCACCGTTGTAAAGCTACACTATTCCCGAGTGACATAGGCTATGTGTGTACCACGGGCGTAGCCGGGGTGGACTGCTAGTATTATATATTTTTTTAAGCCGTGTGGTTCCTATCAAAATAGAATATGACCACTTCAAGTCTTCCCGTGGATGTCGTAGAAGGCGACTTAGTAGGCATAAGATAAACAAAGCTTAAAAATATAATTGAGAGACCTCTCCAACCCGTCTGGGCTGCGTGGAAAAGTTAAGCCAAATCCTTTGACTACTCTGGCTAATATATGGCTCTGGTAGTACAGAGAGGATCGTGCTCTTGCAGTGGAGACTAAATAAGACCTGATGATGATGAGAATATATTTTTTTAAATATACAGAAACACAATCACGTCTTTTTCGTTATAGGGACAACAGAGCCGTGGTTGCAATTTCTTTCTTTTACCTAATATAAGGAAGCGATGGCCTAGTGGACGTACACAGTATCAGCGCTTACGCATGTTAAACTACCTTGGGCGTGGTTAACATTTGGATGGGTGACCAAAAGTTGCGTTGCTTCGGAAGGCACGTTAAGTCGTTAGTCCGGGCTGCCATTATAAGGTAGCAGTAGTTTTGTCAGAGGCCTTTAGGGTTGGAACACATCCGTCAGCACGGAACAGCATTTTCCTATGCTGCTATCCTTTTCTATCGCTCAGAACCATCATTTGCTAAAAGTGGACTTTGAGTCTTGCAGCCCTGGGGTCTATCTGCTTAGAGCCGCAACCCAAAATGCTCAGTCTGCCCCTTCAATTCAATTCAATTCAATTCTTTATTTGCTTAATAAGAGTTTTACAATACATGTGGTCTTATAAATTACACAGTCCTTCTTATTGACCTTTTCAGGTATAGCAAATGTGAAAATAACAATAAGTATTCATTTACAATGGCAGTATTTACTTTACTCAATTTAATTTTACGGTTTACAACACTGTCACTTTTTATTTCATGCATAATTATATTTCTACACAATTTTATTTTTACATAATTATATTATATTATATAAACCTACAAAACCACTCACTGACTCACTGATTGACATAGTTGTTTGAGCTGTTCCGGGGTGGGTGGGGTAATGATTATATTTTTATATAGAGCAGTCCACATAGTTTATTCAATATTCATGCGTTTTATTTTATTAGTTATTTTGTTTATTTCTTTTTTGGCTCTAAAAATTCTTTGATCGAATAATAGCATTTTGATGTCAGATAATTCTTTAAGGATTTGGAAAATTTATTTAATTTTGTTTCGTTTTTTATAACGGTTGGAAGTTTATTGAATATTCTAATAGCCATGTAAGTAGTATGGACTTTTTATTAGCATTTCAATGCGCGATTTAGGTAAATGTTGATTATTTTTTTGTCTCGTGTTTATCCCTTTAGGGATAAAGACGTCACAGTATGTATTACTATAGGTAAGTTAAGGAGTCATTAGTAAAAATGTCAACGACCCATCATTTAACGGTTCGGCTCCTTATAACCGTACTATTGTATATTTACAGGAAGTACTCACTTGGGTACTGCGTACTAATTATTTGGTAGGCAAATTATAGGTTGTCTTTCTTTTCGTGTAAGTGCCCAAAATTGTTGACAGATTTTCTGAACAGCACCGGCCATGCTGAAGCGTTCCGTCGCTCTCTCTTGCTCTATCAAATGACTGTTCTGAGCGACAGAAAAGGATAGCAGCATAGGAAAGTGGTGTTCCGTGCTGACAGATGTGTCTTAACACTCCAAACCCTTAGTCCAGCAGTGGACTGAGAGAAAGCGAGAGTGATAAATTGATTTCTTTTGGAATGAAGTTCCTTCTTGCAATTTGCGGGGTCGGGACTAATTCCACAAGTCGCGTGCGTTAGGTGACCTGTCCACCGGAGCGAGCGAGGGTGCGGAGCAGAGCGAGGGAGAAGAGCGGAGCAGATTTGCATACTGTATCTGGCCACCGAAGCGGAGCGTACGCCCGCTTCCCCACTCCGCTTCTGGCTCAGCTTCCAGGTTTTTTATGATTTTTTAAACTAGATCGTAAACTCCCTGTCCACTGAAGCGGAGCGGAGATTTTGTGCAATCCTATTGGTTAATAATTCTCCGCTTCTCTGCTCCGCAGCCTCGCTCCGTTTCGGTGGACCGGCGGCCTACGAAGCCGTAAGCGAAGCCTCTCTCGCAGTAAGCTGAGCTTTTTTCTCGATTCTCTACTGCATGCGATTTGACTGAAACTCGGTATCCAAGGTTTCCTTAGGTAGCGGAATCTGAATTTAAACTCTTTCTTTTTTGAATACCCGATAGCGATTAAACTTACAAACACATTTTTATAAATCAGCTAACAATAACAAATCAAAAATAAACAATTTAATAAAGGCTACCTAGTTCTACAATAAAATAAGTACATGCTTCTCGAGTCGATTTTTTTTATAAACTAAATAAATACTTCCGTCAACTACCTGTATCTAATGGTGTCAATGTGTCCCACCCATGGCCTTAACTTCGTTTACTTACAGACAATATATGGCGTGGTGCCAGATAAGAGTTATGAGTGTGCGCCATCGAAGTAACAATTAACTGAAATTTTAATGTACTGCCACCTATTCTTACTTTTTGAATGAATGAAAAACTCTTTATTGCACCTAAAAAATTAACAAAAAACAAATTGTAAATATATATACATAGGTACAATGGGCGGTCTTATCGCTGGCAGCGATCTCTTCCAGACAACCAGTGGATGGAGAGAAATGTAGACACGTGAAAAAGAAACGGTGGCGCAAAGAAAACGGTAAAATAAGATAAATAGTTACATAAATAAGGCTACTTTTAAATTAGCATATATCAATACACTACACGTATAGGTACTTTTTATAAATTTAAATTTTTAGATATATATACTGGGTGGCGCAAAAGTAAAGACCCTATTTGGTTCAGCTATAACATTTTTTCTAAATTAGAAAACTAGATTTAGGTTTTTTTAAATGTATATTTGTGCCATTAAATTTCGTACCATTAGGATTTAAAGATGATGTCTTTTAAATGGTGACCTCCAGAGTTGATACACAATTGAACCCTATTTATGACATTTTGCATAACTTGCCGTAACACTTCCTGCGATATGTTCGTTATTTCTTGACGAATGTTTTCTTTTAGAGCTGCGAGAGTCTGTGGCTTGTTCACATACACCCGAGATTTCAAAAAACCCCAAAGAAAGAAGTCTGGACTGGTCAGATCGGGTGATCTTGCAGGCCAAGGCAAATCGCCAAAACGAGAGATAACTCGGCCTGGAAAAGCGTCCCTCACTAAGTCCATAGTGTCGCGCGCTGTGTGTGCCGTAGCGCCGTCTTGTTGAAACCAGATGTGCTACAGCCCCAATTCGTCCAAACTGGGTATCAAAAACTCTCGTAACATGGTTCTGTAGCGTTCTCCAGTGACAGTTATCGCATTGCCTCCAGCGTCTTCGAAAAAATAGGGTCCGATCACTCTGTCAACACAGATGCCACACCATACAGTAACTTTTAGTGGGTGTAGAGGTGTTTCTTGAATAATGCGCGGATTATCAGTGCCCCAGAACCGAGTATTCTGCTTATTGACATGCCCTGAGAGATGGAAATGCGCTTCGTCACTCATAACCAATTTTGAAGGAAAATCATCCTCTTCAAGGTTGAGGTTTATGACGCGCTGGCAGTAATCTAGACGAGCTCGGTGGTCAGCAGGCAGCAGCTGATGAGTCATTTGAGTTTTATACGGGAACATCTTTAAGTCTTTCACCAAAATACGCTGCAGGGTCCGTCTGGAAATGCCCAATTGCGTGGCACGTCGCCTCGTTGATGTTTCTGGACACTCTTCCACATCTTCGCGCACAGCATCGATATTTTCAGCTGAACGGCCTGTTCTTGGTCTCCCAGACTTAGGTCTATCCAATGTTGAGCCAGTTGCTTCAAGGCGTGTGGCAAAGCGTCGAATTGTGCGACCAATCGGTGCCGGACGGTGGTGAAATCGTCGACGAAATTCACGTTGTGTTCTTATCACTGATGAATTATTCCGTAAGAACATTGACACAATTATTCCACGTTCTTGGGGAGTAAAACGGTCCATGTTTATTTTCAGTGTATTTTACATTTGTTCACTACACAATTTTCAACAACAGAATGACAGAAAATGTCATATAAAAAAAATAAAAGTATTTTCTTTAGTGCCAGTACTTTTGCGCCACCCAGTATATATTTTTTTTTGTATTTCTCTTTTCTCTCTCTGTTATGATTATGTTGCTTTCATTATTTACTATGTTGGTAGCGAATCCTGGTGACCCGTAATACAGGTTCTTCGGAAAGCTATATCTATATTTTTTTTCTTTTTAGGGTTCCGTAGCCAAATGGCAAAAACGGAACCCTTATGGATTCGTCATGTCTGTCTGTCTGTCCGTCCGTATGTCACAGCCACTTTTTTCCGAAACTATAAGAACTATACTGTTGAAACTTGCTAAGTAGATGTATACTGTGAACCGCATTAAGATTTTCACACAAAAATAGAAAAACAAACAATAAATTTTGGTGGTTCCCCATACTTACAACTGAAACTCGAAAAATTTTCTTTTATCAAACCCATACGTGTGGGATATCTATAAATAGGTCTTCAAAAATGATAGTGAGTTTTCTAATATCATTTTTTTCTAAACTGAATAGTTTGCGCGAGAGACACTACCAAAGTGGTAAAATGTGTGTCCGCCCCCCTGTAACTTCTAAAATAGGAGAATGATAAAACTAAAAAAAATATATGATGTATATTACCATACAAACTTCCACCGAAAATTGGTTTGAACGAGATCTAGTAAGTAGTTTTTTTTTTTAATACGTCATAAATCGTAAGCCGCAATTTACCTTTAGAACTTTTATATTATGTTACTTGCTGCTACGGAACCCTTCATAGGCGAGTCCGACTCGCACTTGGCCGCTATTTTGTATTTCTCAGTTATGATTATGTTGCTTTCAATTATTTACTATGTTGGTGGCAAGTCTTGGTGACCCGTAATACAGGTTCTTCGGAAACCTAGCACACCCTACTCCACATCTTTTGTTTTATTGAATACAAATATGTATATTACTAAGTACCTACCTTTTAAGTTAGTCTAAGATGTTTTTAAGAAAATTAATAAATCATTTCTTTTTTACGTAAAATAAATAATATAATAAAAATAAAATTCATTTACTTCGGACTACTGAGATCCAATAGTAATAATAAATAAGATTTAAGGTTCTCTTTCCCTTTTATGGAAGAGAACAGATTTCAGTAGTAGTTTTTTTTTCTCATAAAAATACAATTATAATTTGTTTACCTATTACAATTTGTTTAAAAGTTCATTATGACAAACTATATCCATATAAGTATTAGCTCAATTTTTTTTGTTGTCTCTCCTTTTTAACCAACTTCAAAAAAAGGTGGAGGTTATCAATCTTTTATGTTTTTTATGTATGTTCCCCGATTTCTCGAAGACGCCTGGACCGATTAAAAAAATCTTTTTTTGTTTAAAAAGGTTATACTTTCCAGGTGATCTCATAGAAATTTTATCAAAATTGATTTAGTAGTTTGGTTTATAAACGGAAATAACTGAAAAATATATCGTCTAAATATACAATTGTTGCGTATTTAGCTATTTTGTGACTGTCACTTCACTGGTCATGAATTCGGTTCTTTGTAAGGCTGTTCATTCGCGTGGAGAAGTAAAACACAAGGTTTTTAAACATGAGTAATCCAGACGGATACTAGTATTCATAACAATATAATTTTCCGTAATTATAGGGCGTTTCACGATGAGGATTTGTGACTACGACCAAACCTTGCCCTAATTTTGTGGTAGGCGTGCACCTTTAAACGTATGACTCATACGGATTTACTTACTATTAGGTAATTTCAACAATAGTGTACTAACTGATTAACTTAGAGCGTTCTAGGTTGCATCGTCAGCTGTGCTGCTTCGGAGCCCGGCGCTTTACGGCTGTATGATTAGTAAAACAAGGTATTCTCTTCCCATGACAGCTGGGTCACGTGATTGGCTTAGGGCCCAAGATATTTCATCAGTTGGGAGTGTTGCTATCTGTATGTTATTGAATTACCCGAGCAAAATGCATTTTTTAACTAATAATTACATAATATACATTTCTTGAAAATTAAACAGATGAATCACACGATATTCAAAATTGTTGAGTTAGTATTTTATTTTACAAACATTACTAATTAAATAATTAATTTTTTAACATAAAAAACAACCGACTTTAATTTTATTTTACGAGTTTCTTCCATATCTCCAAAGTATTATATCATTTTTGACCATCAGTATGGAAAACGTTTACACCCTTATATTTTTTTTCAAGTTCATATTTTGACTGTGAAAACTAATTATAACCCTAGATAAGTATATTAATTTATTTAAAGTTACAAATTTTTACTGAAATCTGACATGTCGTTTCAAAATAAAACGTAGACTAAATTTGTATGGGAACGTCTAGGGTAAGGGGATTCTTAAGTTTAAATCCTTACGCGTCATCAAAACCCTCATAAGGCAAAAACAAACGACCCATCTCATGGTTAGTCCAGTCTATGGACACCTGTTACACCAGTTTCATCATCTGTGGTTGATATACATACATAGAAGGCCTATTTAGTACACGACCTTTATTTCATGACCAACTAAGCATAACATTTGTCTTAATTAAGATATTTATGCTTATTCAGATTTAGGAAGCGATATGATGTCACAGCAGGCTATGTTTGTAATTTTCCATGGAAATCCTTAAAGGATAATTTGTTTGTACTTGTTGGTATAATGAGATGAGATTAGAATATTCTGCAATCTACATTATGGTTGTGGTTTAGATACAGAGACAGATAAGGCTGGCATCTTTATTCCTAGCACGCTTAAGAGTGGGGACTCTTAAGCGTTAAAACTGTTTGTATAAAAAGTCTAGGGTAAGGGGTTACCCTAGACTTTTTTATACAAACTTAGGCTAGCTTTTATTTTGAAATGACATGTCAGATTTAGGCAAAATTTTATAATTTCAAAGAAATTGCACATATCTAGGGCATATAACTCGTTTTCACAGTCATAATCTGCTTCTTCATCTAAGCACGTTCCCGGTTGCATCTTCAGCTGTGCTGCTTCGGAGCCCGGGGTGCGCTTTCTCGCTTTTTCTTCTGCAAATATAACATGCATGTCAATGGTCACCCAAGGATGGCAAAGACCTTGCAAAATGGAGAAGAAATAGCCGGAACAGTTTAAATGATTTGGCTATAGTTTTACGAACGGCCGCCTGACTGACGTCAACCCTCTTTGGGAATGTGTCTGTGCGAAAAGTTTTACAACCGGCCGCCGCCCGACGTTAACCCTCCTTGGGAATGAAATTGTAGCACGAATTGTTTGTGCTTCAAATCAAATCAAATCAAAATATCTTTTTATCATAGGTTATTTATAATATCTCTTAATAATAGTCACTTTCTTTTGTTTTGCACAAATGTTGACGTCAAATCGTTACTTACAGCTAAGTTTATGCCGCTACCCAGGCGTAAAGGCTTAATCCTTTAGTCGCCTCTTACGACATATACAGGAAGAGATGGAGTGGTCCTATTCTAACCCGGAATCACACGGGTCAGGTCAGTCATAATATGCACTTGAAATAGAATAAAATGTAGTTATCATACCTTAAATAATGAAATAAGAAATGGTGAAAAAATACCACGTGACACACCTGCTTATTCCTTCTTATTTCATTAATTATACTTTAGTACTTAAAATAATGTACCCTAGGCACCATGCACTAAACGAAATAATTCGAAGAGCGATGGTTAGTGCAAACATCCCTTCTGTATTAGAGCCTCCGGGATTGAGTCGCACAGATGGCAGGCGTCCCGATGGTTTGACCCTAGTACCTCGGAGTAGAGGTAGGTCATTACTTTGGGATGCCACGTGCGTTTGTACGTTTGCTCCTTCACATCTCAAGGATACGATCAAAACGGCTGGATCGGCGGCAGAGAGTGCAGCAAAGCAAAAGCACAGTAAATATTCTAGTTTGAAACCAGCTTATATTTTTGTACCGGTAGCCTTTGAAACCACAGGTACCTGGGGAAAGGAAGCAAGGGCTTTTATCAGAGAATTGGGCCGACGTATCTGTGATCGCACTAACGACTACCGTTCTGTATCTTTTCAGGCTCAAAGACTTTCCATAGCTATTCAGCGTGGAAATGCAGCAAGCGTTATGTTATGTTATCTTACTCATATACTTCGCACTCCTTCTCTTTATGGTTGCCTGTAAGAGATTGCTTCGGCGATAAGGCCGCCTCTTGTACCTTATTTATTTATAAGTTCCGTAAACTTTGTAATTTTTTATTGTTTTTTATTTGGTGCAATAAAGATTTTTGTATTGTATTGTATTGTATTGTATTGTTATGGGAACCTTCGGGCCGGTAACGATGCGGAGCAGTCTCTTAGATTAAGAATTTTGACGAAGCATGTTGAGGATATTTTTCTGTTTACCTTTTGACGAAGCATGTTGCGGATATTTTCCTGTTTACCTTTTGACGAAGCACGTTGCGGATATTTTATTACATTATACATACAGATTTTTAATTCTCTTAAACAGAAATTTTACTTTATACTGACATTATCGAAATAAAGATACTTAAACTTTAGTACTGTATCTTGAATGCCTAAAAACCCTATAAAAATATTGTATTCTAACCTCAGTATAGAAAACTTTGACACCCTAATATTTTCTTTCAAGTTCATATTTCGACTGTGAAAACCAGTTATATGGACCGCAATTGGATGGATGGGTGACTATGACTACTGGCATAAAAATTTCTCGAGCTCCTCCGTGCTTCGGAAGGCACGTCAAGCCGTTGATCCGGCTGTCATCATTGTATAGCAGTCGTCAAGCTGTGTCAGATGCCTTTAGGTAACTTGAAAAATCAAAAATCTGACACCAGGATTAGCCACTTGAATTGAGGGGGGATGATGAGGTTGTATTTCTGTGTCTATTACTTGTGTATCTAGGAAACCGTTGTTTTTTGTATCTTTGAAAAATATAAAGAAAAGAATGGTTCTTTTATACATTTGTTTTATTAATATTATTAGGAATATGTATTCCATGAGCGAATTATTAATTTAACAGGTTTATGCACACAAAAAATTAAACAAAACGAACTTACATACATCTGGGGGGTTTAGCATATTCCATAATTGCGCTGGAACTCCACTTATAAATAAAATTACAACTAAAACTATTAAAAATTTCATTATAAAATACAAGAGACAAAGTAATAAAACGTTAGAAAGTTTATCTCCAAATGAAACTGATGTCGTATGTTTTGAATTTAAAAGGCAATTTGGTATAAATATTTTGCATAGAAATAATTCCTTAGAGCATATCTATGCGACAAAAATAGTGGTGCCATTGTTTTGAATTTAACTTGTTTATGTTTTAGGGTTTGCTTACGTTTGAAAGGATTCACCCGTTTAGTATTTTATCCAATACCATAAATAAACGGGCAAGTGCGAGTCAGACTCGTACATAAAGGGTTCCGTACCTCCGTACAATGTTTTAAAACGCTGAAGAAACTTTAACTTTAAGGTAAATTGCGGTTTACGATTTATGACGTATTAAAATTAAAACTACTTACTAGATCTCGTTGAAACTAATTTTCAGTGGAAGTTTGCATGGTAATGTACATCATATATTTTTTTTAGTTTCATCATTCTCTTATTTTAGAAGTTACAGGGGGGGGACACATTTTACCACTTTGGAAGTGTCTCTCGCGCAAACTATTCAGTTTAGAAAAAATATATATTAGAAACCTCAATATCATTTTTAAAGACCTATCCATAGATACCCCACAGGTATGGGTTTGATGAAAAAAAAAATTTTGAGATTCAGTTATAAGTATGGGGAACCCCAAAAATTTATTGTTTTTTCCTATTTTTGTGTGAAAATCTTAATGCAACCGCACAGAATAAATACATCTACTTACCAAGTTTCAAGAGTATAGTTCTTATAGTTACGGAAAAAAGTGGCTGCGACATACGGACGGACAAACAGACAGACAGACATGACGAATCCATAAGGGTTCCGTTTTTTGCCATTTGGCTACTGAACCCTAAAAACAATTAAAATACCTTTTCTTATATATATCTATAAAAAATATTTTACTTAATCACTTCAATAAATAAATAAATAAAAATGTATACGGACAAATCACAAATATTAAAAAATAAATAATAATAAATGATGATAAATTACCATTTGCATTATGGTAAAAAAAAGTCTTAGAAACATCGAGATTAGAAACATTGAAAAAAATAAGCTTACATTACGTACTTAGTTTATATTTTCTGAATGTTTAAACATACAGCCACTTTGTAATGTTTCATTATAGTAATATTCAAATAACCCGCATGTTTCAAAACTTGTTTTAATTTTTCGTTAATTTTAGGTTTATTTTAAAATCATTCATATGTTGCATACGAGTAGTATATTTATTTATTGATCGTGAACATTGCTAAGGTTCGAAAGACAGAGGTGCAAGAAACAGTGGCGCGAAAGTACGGAGGTGCGAAGAACAGTAGCGTGAAATTAAGAAGGTCAGAGGTGCCAACATTCGTAGAAGTGAGGGAAAAGCTGTAGGTATATTCTTTTTTCTAATAAACATTCTTTATTGATATAAAGATTATTATTTAAATTAAAAATATGTGATAGAAAATGTAAATTTTGTTACGTGTGTAGTAATGCTATATACAGGTAATATCAATGGATAATGATTATTGTAGTTAATTGTCAATAATATTGACAATTAATGCTGTGAGACATGGACACTAACGAAGAAGGAAACTTCAAGGTTGGAAGCATTCCAGATATGGTGCTGGAGAAGGTTAGAAAGGATTAATTGGAAGAACAAAGTGACAAATGTAGAGGTCTTAAATAGAGTAAAAAAAGACACTTTTATAGGCGGTTAGAGGAAATAGGCGAGGCAATTTGTTGGGACACTTAATACGGCATGACAATTATGCAGATTGGCAGAAAAAAGCTTGTAAAAAGATTTCATTCATCCAAAACAGATGGCTTGGAACTCCAAAAAGTATTTAAAAGAAAAATTGCGTTTAGATATTAGTATGCAAAAGTACATTATACAAGCATTGCTCGTTTAAAACTATACGGTTTTAGAAAACGCGCTTATAGGTTCGAAAGACATCAACGAGTTGCAGTTAATTTAGGATAATTCAAGTTAATTTAGGATAGAAACTACCTCCTCCCCCCGCCCGGGTTCACATTTTGTCGCGATGAGAGGGCTCAGTACCTGCGAACTGGGCATCCGCGGGGAAGCTAAGAGGAACCCATTGCCCGGGTTGAAGCTAAGGCCTCCCCCGGCCCGGTGGAGTCCATTCCAGTTGAGAATGGCCTGGCTGTGAGGGAAGGGGGTAACGACGACCTCCTTACCATCACAGCCGTGGTAGGGGTCGCGGGGGAAGAGGAGTGTCGGCAGTCGTTGCCGCTCTCCCTATCCCCTGCGCCCGGTTGGGTGGGCCTCGGTCGCTGTATGGTGGACTGGGGCAGGGCCTGCTTTCGTAGGCTCAAAATTATGAGGGATAGTTGGACGGTGGAAACGGGATTCCATCGTCCACCAAACAGTCCTCCGGAGTGGAAGGCAGGCGCGTGTTGTGTCAGCGCGCCTGTTCTTGTCGGGCTTAGAGGCTAAGGCGATGGCTTTTCCGGTCCGTCTGATTGAGCAGAGGGAAAGGAAAAAAAAGGTAGAAACTACCTTCAAAGAAAGATTGCGTTTAGATATTAGAATGCAGAAATACATAATACAAACATTGCTTGTATAAAACTATACGGTTTCAGAAAACGCGTCTGTACTGACTGTAGGTTCGAAAGACATCAACGAGCGGAAATTGTCAAAATACATACAATAATAATATAATAATACCCTTTGTAGCAGTGGTCGTTGCGAAACGCTAGTATCGGTAGCTTTTGCACTAAAAATAATGACCTTCAATAAGTGATATATTTATCTTTCATTGAATAAAACATTTTGACTTTGACTTTGACTTTATTGTACAAAAGAAAAATACAGGACATAATTATTTAAAAACTAGAAAATGTGCCTTATGGCTAAGCAATTTTTTTTAAGGCAACCTCGCTCATATAGACAAAGTGATAACAAATTAGGTAGTAATATACATAGTTTTTAAATTTTTTTAGGTGCAAAAGAATAAGGAACCTTTAAATAAATATGTAAATAATCGAGCTAAAGATTAATTAATAATAAAAATTGTTCGTAACAGCACATGTACAAATCGACCAACTTAAAATTAATTTTGTCAGGCGCGTTAAAACATATATCGTCCAACTCAGGTACGCTCTACTTGTTTGTTTGTTTTCCTTGTGTGTAAGTGGCTAACACTGGTGTTAAATTTTTTGGTGGCCCGGTGGGCGAACGAATTACTAGCGCTTTCGCAAGTAAAGTGACTCCAAGAATAGCCTGCACTTCGATGGGTGACCAAAATCTAAGACCAGTGTTGGCCACTTCTACATACGAACAAGAAGTATTATTGTTTATTTCTATAGTTACTTGGTAAATGTAGTAAATAATACTACCTACAATAAAATTAATAATATGAGATGCATTGATATTTATTTTAAAAAATAAACGGGCAAGTGCGAGTCGGACTCGTACATGAAGGGTTCCGTTCCACCGTACAATGTTTTAAAACGCTGAAGAAACACGTTTCTTGTATGACGACCCCCTTTAATTGTTAACTTTATTTTATTTTTAGTATTTGTTGTTATTGCGGTCATAGTAATACATAATTGGTGAAAATTTCAAGTATCTAGTTAATGCCATTATAAAGATCAAGTTAAAAAAACACATTTCTTGTATGACGACCCCCTTTAATTTTTAACTATTTTTTATTTTTAGTATTTGTTGTTATAGCTGCCACAGTAATACATAAGCGGTGAAAATTTCAAGTATCTAGCTATTACGGTTCATGAGATAGAGCCCAGTGACTGACGGACAGACATACGGACAGACGGACAGAGAGCGGAGTCACAGTAATAGGGTCCCGTTTGCACCCTTTGCAAAGATTTTTTTATACGCAATAACTTTTTCGTGCAATAATATAAATCCCTTTTTTACTCCCTAGTTGCGAGGCCTTTTGTCAAGCAGTATGCAAAAAAGCAGATTTTTCGAGGCTTATACTGAATTTGTTTCTGCAAATTTTGATTTTTTATTTCAATAGAAACCTAGCAATAGCACACAAAATACCTATTAGTTCAAAAGTTTTAAAGAATGATCTGTTACAAAGCTATAATCGCGTACGAGCGTTTGTATGAAAAGTAAGACGGGAACGGCGGTCTTAAAAACACAGATTATATCAGTTGATAAAAATACTCATAAAACGTATGAATTAGCGTATGATCCGTCAATTGCGCGGTAGTATAACGCAGTTATAGTAGGAAATATTTATAGAATTATAAATACACGCACTGGACGCAAACAAGACAGACATCTGTTTTTGCTTGCTTGAAATTTATGAATGAAATCTTTATATTACAAGCGTTTATTTAGTTTGACTTGTCCCGTTGTCTGTGTCTATAATGAAATTCTGCAAGCTAAATTAGATCCACTTCCCATTATTCAATTGAGTTCAAACTTCACAAACTTATGTACTTCTGAGTTGGGTGACAATACTGACAATGCAATATTATGGTACCAAAAGTACCAATGACCTGATACCGTGATGAAGCCGGAAGATGGCCATGGTATCTCTGTGATAAAACAACATAACCCCACCGAGTTAGGGCTCAATTGATTCGTCTTGAGGAGGACTTTAATAATAATAATTATAACATTATTTTTATATTTTCATTTAGTGAAAACCTTACTGATACTCACTCAATCTTGTACTGCGGTGCCATTGCGGCGTTTCGGGTTGCTCGTGTCAAGTTTTTTGACGTTCACCGTTCACCCCGAACCGTCAATGGTATCCCCGGGGCATGGCAAATACGGATTGAGCGACGTATCAGTACGTTCAGGACTCTCATTGCAAAGCTTATCTGCTTCAGGGGCAATAACCGTCCCCAAATCATGCGCTTCGTAACCCAAGCATTTGGGGGTACTGGAATGAGCCCCCGGGATTATATGGCTTGTGTCACGGAGCGTATTGACTTTCTGACGCAAAAAGTCTATGCGTGGGCGGGTCGTATTCGGGGGCGTGTGGACCGATTTCAGCAGAATCTCCTCTTCCAAAGTGATCAAAGGAAGATATACTGGAAATGGGAGGGAACCGACCAACGTGTGGCCGATGGGCAGTCGCCAGATGCCTCTGCTATGATTGATTTTTGGCGTAGCATCTGGTCGGCGCCGGTCGAACACACGGAGGGCGATTGGATGAGAGTCGTCGGACGTGAGTGTGAGAACATCGAGACCATGGGGGCTGTCACTATCAGCCCCGATGACGTAAGTTGTGCATTTCGTACGGCACAGAACTGGAAAAGTCCTGGGCCGGATGGATTGCACAACTTTTGGATAAAATGGTTTCGAAGGTCACACGAATGTCTGGCGGAACAATTCCAAAGTGCCCTAGAGCTTGGTTCACTTCCAACGTTCTTAACAACAGATATCACCTTCCTGCTCTATAAATCTGGTAGTACCACGGAACCGAAGAACTATAGACCCATTACGTGCTTGCCAACATTATACCAGCTCCTAACATCCATTTTGGGAACAAAAATTAATACGCATATTGTTGCGAACAAAATTTTAGCTCCATCTCAAAATTATGTAAGAGCTTCTCCTCATTGACATGACCATTAGCCAACAAGTTCGACGGAACAAAGTAGCTCTCTCCACTGCTTGGATTGATTATAAGAAGGCCTATAATTCAGTGCCTCATTCATGGCTGGAGAGGATATTAGAGTTGTACAAAGTTGATACAACTTTAAGATCCTTTCTGAGCACTTGTATGAGACAATGGATCACAGTCCTTTGTCAACCAAGTGGTGGAGATAGTACCGCAGATCCGTCAGACTATATTAGGATTGAGCGAGGTATCTTCCAGGGTGACAGTTTGAGTCCGTTATGGTTTTGCCTAGCCCTAAATTCTCTTAGCACTTTGTTGAAGGACTCAGGACTGGGCTACCGATTTCGAAGAGATGGTGAAGTTATTTCTCACCTTCTGTACATGGATAATCTTAAGCTATTTACACAAAAACGCACTGACTTGTTGAAACTACTAAAATTACAGAAGATTTTAGTAGTGGCATCAAGATGGAGTTTGGTGCAGATAAGTGTGCGGTTATGCATGTGCACAGTCATTGGGTATTATGGATGGGGACATAAAACAGGCGGTGAGGGAACGCTTCTTTGGCCGACTGACAAAAGTACTTAAAATTCTCTTGTCAGGTGGCAATAAGACCCGTGCCTTCAACGCTTGGGTGATGCCCCTACTCATTTACTCCTTTGGCATACTAAGGTGGACTCAGACTGAGCTGGATGCCCTAGATAGGAAGGTCCGCCTACTGCTCACAACACATCGTATGCTACACCCACGCTCATCTGTTATAAGACTGTACATCCCACGAAACTGTGGAGGTCGTGGCTTTTTAAACGTCAAGAATCTTCACAACCGTGAGGCGTGCAGCCTTAGGGAATATTTTCTTAACAATGAGTGTGAGTTGCATCGTGATGTTGTAGCAGTAGATAAAAGCCTCACGCCGTTCTCCTTGGCAAAAGAGAACTGGCGCAAACCAACGGTGCTAAGTACCGAGGATCGCAAGAACGTATGGAAGAGCAAGGAGCTCCACGGGCGGTTCTATCGGGCCTTAACAGGGCCTGATGTCGATCAGCTCGCATCAGTGAACTGGTTACGTTTCGGTGACCTCTTTGGGAAAACCGAAGGTTTTGCCTGTGCAATTGCAGACGAAGTCATGATGACAAACAACTATCGGAGATATATCCTGAAAGACGGTACGGTTGACGTCTGTCGAGCAAGTCTACATCCCCGAGAGTCGATCAGGCATATAATCTCCGGTTGTTCTCATCTGGCTAACGGCGAGTACTTGCACAGACATAACCTTGTAGCCAGAATTATTCACCAGCAGCTTGCTCTTCGATATGGGCTTGTAGAATCAGAGGTACCGCACTATAAGTACTCACCGACGTCAGTTCTCAAAAATGGTCGTGCCATGCTCTATTGGGATCGATCTGTCATCACGGACAGGACTATTGTCGCCAATAAGCCTGATATCGTGGTGACAGATCGATTGATGCGCCAGGCAGTGCTCGTCGACATCACCGTCCCACATGACGAGAACCTCGTGAAGGCCGAGAAGGACAAGCTTAGCAAGTACCTTGACTTGGCCCACGAGGTGACTGCTATGTGGGATGTGGATTCGACGATCATTGTCCCGATAGTCGTATCGGCAAACGGGCTTATAGCGAAGAGTATTGACCAACATCTTAAGACTCTCTCGCTAGATGGCTGGATCAAGGGTCAGATTCAGAAGGCAGTACTCCTGGACACGGCACGTATTGTCAGGAGGTTTCTCTCTCTGCGGCCCTGACCGCCGGTAGCTTGGGCTTTGCCCCGTTGCTAACGGGTAGCTAGGTTAGGTTTTTATAATGTATATATATTTTTGTAGCATGTTTAATATTTTACTTTTCATTTCTACTTTATAAATATTTTATAAAAACCTAAGCTAAGTCAAAAAAATAATAAAGAGAATAATAATATAATAATTGTTTAATTCGGACAAAGAAATCCATATTGTTAGTTACATTGATCTTACTGTCTATGTTAGTATGTATTCACGCGGTTAAAACTCGCATAAAGTTGGGACCAGTGCTTTAAAATGGGCCCATCTACCCTGCCAGCAATGATGGTGAGGAAGCTGTTGGAGCTGAAGGGAGGCTACCCTCTTTCGCACTATGGCTTGGAAGGTGTCCATCCTAACCTCTGCAAACATACCCGATGCGGAGCAATATCTCGGCAGCCCCAAAAGCGCCCTCAGCCCATTATTATATTGGACACATATATGAGAACATTATAATGAGAACGTTAAGCTTTACTACGCACATTTGCCAAAAGTGGCTGTTTTTCGCAACTGTGCGTAGTAAAGCTTAACGTTCTCACTTTAAACTGAAAACAGTAGTTCACAAAATACTTTGAAGGGTTATCTACGACTTGGCAGTAGCAAAATTTTAAATGATGTCTCCGTTTTCTTTGTAATGATTTATTTTAAATGGGGGCAGCACTGGACCCCGAAAATTTAGGTACGGGCTTAATGACTCTTTCTTTCTTAATCTACTTTTCATGTCAGTGATTGAAACCTTTATCATGTTCCTCGCCTTCTCCCTATTTGGGATCGTCGTCATCAACATCGTTTTCTATTATTTACCATTATCTGTACTAACCCCCCTCTCCTTCATATTTAGCATCACACATTCCTCCCTTGTCTTTCTAAGTCGTCCTCTATCTCTGGCCATTCATGTTCAAGTTAACCATTTTATCAGCCAGATCTTCGGCATCCCGCGTCTTGACCGTTCCATGTAAAACGGGAGCCTATTACTGAGACTCCGCTGTCTGTCCGTCGGTCACAGGGCTCTATCTCTTGAACCGTAATAGCTAGACACTTGAAATTTTCACCAATTATGTATTACTGTGGCCGCTATAACAACAAATACTAAAAATAAAAAAAAGTTAAAAATTAAAGGGGGTCGTAATACAAGAAACGTGTTTTTACAGCGTTTTTAACTAGATCTTTTTAGTGGCATTAACTAGATACTTGAATTTTTAAATGAATATGTATTACTATGGCTTCTATATCTACAAATACAAAAAAAAAGAGTTAAAAATTAAATTAAAAAGTTTAAAAAAAGAAATTATACAAAAAAAAGTGTTTTTTCAGCGTTTTTAACAAGATCTTTAAAATGGCATTAACTACATACTTTAAATTTTCACCGATTATGTATTACTATGACTACTAAACAACAAATACTAAAAATAAAATAAAGTTAAAAATTAAAGGGGGTCGTCATACAAGAAACGTGTTTCTTCAGCGCTTTAAAACATTGTACGAAGGTATGGAACCCTTCACGTACGAGTCCGACTCGCATATGCCCGTTTTTTACTTGCTCTAAAAGTCGTTATAAGATTGGGCTAGCCTATAGCTTCTGACCTCTTTTGTGCAGGTCTTTCATTAATTTCATTCAATTTTTTTACTCAAAACCTATCGTGTGGAATATCAAAAGAAATGATTTTATGTAAGGATTACAAATATATCTAAAACTTATATTTACATGTAATTTGGATTGAGAAATACTAAAAAACAACACATATAATCTCGCTCATGTATCAAGCAATCGGGTTTTTTTTTTAATAATCACTTGTTTAATGCTTCTTCTTCTTCTCGATTTGAAAGGCTATTTAATTTATTAATAACAAACTTTACCATTATTTGGCCACGGAGAGAAGGAAAAGAAACCATTTTCTTATGTAATAACTTGGTACTGAGTACCGCCTTTCCGATTGACCTTGTACAGTACACACAACGTACATATTTGTTGTTACCATACCTGACAATACCTTACCATTTGCAGTCAAATGTCAATACCGAGATATTTGTGTCAATGTCACGGAGCGTCATGCTTGCCTACTGTTCGCAAACGGTGACGTAAAAAGAATATTTTTAACTATTATGTATTCTTTGTATCTTTATATTATATAAGTAGATATTATAGTAAATTATTGAATGCTAGTCTGGGAGAAAAGAAAAAGCAGATCGTAAAAGCCGATCGAGGGAAAGATACAAATGGCGAGAGAATTTGAATCAACTCAAAAGGCGATGCAGCTAACAACTCATCATTTTTATGATTTCCTTGTTTCCATCTTTATACAATACAATACAAATTATCTTTATTGCACCATAAATATTCATAAAATAAAAATAACAAAAACAAAGAAAATATTGGTACTCTTCCAGTCAACCTTTGGGTAGAGGAAAAATTAATAGTACGGAATAAGGTGGGCGCAGTATCTATACCTAATTATATACTTACATATTAATACTTATACATATACATACATAAGCTTATTTTATAATACGATACAAAAATATTTAAATGTATTTAGTGACACTTAACAGAACTGAGACTTACTGGCATAACGACAGATAATATTTATGGAGACGATTTTTAAAGCTTGTTTTAGTCTGAGCAGTACGAACTCTACTCTCTTTATGCCTCCCATCTCGCTAAACGTGACAATGGGAAGATCCCCCCACCAAGCATGGTGTTGCGCGGGGAACCACGGCTCCAACGGTGTTTTTTTTTTTAATTGACAAATATAATTGCCCCAACTGCATATCCTACTCCACCGGACAAGGGGCAGTCTCCAACGATGTATTGTCGGAGGATGTATACAACGTGGAAGGGACATATCCGTAATAAATCGAACCACGGTCTATACTAGATCGACCAAAAGTGGCCGTTTTTCGCAAATGTGCGTAGTAAAGCTTAACGTTCTCACTTTAAACTGTAAACAGTAGTTCATAAAATACTTTGAAGGGTTATCTAGGACTTGATAGTAGCAAAATTTTAAATGGTGTCTCCGTTTTCTTTGAATTTTTTTTTTAAATGGGGGCAGCACTGGACCCCGGAAAATTCAGGTACGGCCTTAACGTATTGCTGTTATTCTAGTAAAACCTTCAGAGAAAACAAATCTCACAAATAAAGTTCTAAACGGGTCATAATCTCCTTACTAAACTGCCGGATAGGTTCTAATCTTGCTACAGATTAGAGTAGCGCAAGCTAAACTGCGAAGGCTAGTTTAGCGAAGCCTTCTTTTCCACTTTATTTCCTACTTCGGTACCTTCCCCACCACGCAAGAAAATGGCCGACATCAAGTCAGTGTTGCGCGCGTTTCTCAGCGCGGGCGCACGTCGCGACGCGTTCCATCTACTTTTATTTAAAAGTCGAAAACAACGAAACCGTTCTCGTTCTCAGTTGCCAGTGTTTGTTTCGAAATTTTGAATTTAAATTTCGAATCAGTGTAATCAGTGACTGTGTGTGACGTTAATGCTTCGCTGTTATTTGCAATTGCGAGCGGCATAGACAAGTGCATGCTATTGTTTGCGTTGTTGACTTGCACCAGCTGTCAAAATATAACACAGATTATCAAGGTAAGCCTTATTGATTTCATAAGTAATTAACGCTCCATTTGTTCCTTTTTAAGGTGAAGAGGTTTTAATGTCGAATGTGTCATACGTATTTTTGGACGCAACGCAATAGTTTTTTGTCGATTTTGCAACTTACTGGACCCGGGACAGGTTTTGTTTGGATTTTTATTTTCGTCTACATTTTTCTATAGCTTTATTTCGAACTACGATTACAGCCAGTCACAGACGTAGCTATGATATAGATTAATATGTTGTGCTATAAATTATATTATAGTAAGATACTTACCACACACGTTAGCTCTTCTTTAATATATATGTTTTCCTTAATACCTCAAGAAACCATAATAAGTAGGTCATGCTACTTATTGTATATCTTTCTATATATTTTGGTGGGGTAATAGAATAGAAATATATATTGCAGTTCCGTCTGTTGTCGCTCATACGTAGGTAGGTATATATTACTCGAACTATTGAAAACATATCTTAATAACATATATTATAGCTACGTCTGTGATTGGCTTTATGTGTAGCAAAACGGTCGTTTAATTTTTATGAGATGTTGTAAATTGTTTGAAAATGGTTGTTTGATAGTGTAGGTGTGTGTGTGTGTTTACATCACACACTCGAGCATGTGACGCTGAAGCGAAAACTGGATAATTAACATATATTTGGGTCATGGATGGTATTCCTAAACCTAATCTTAGAATCGTTAATGAACTGAATACATTTGCATTAGATTATATAACAGACATATATACGTATAAAGGTCAAGTTAGTGTTCTTGTTGATAATATAGTAATGTATGACTAAGATAAATGTTTAAAAAAAATTTTTTTTCGTATAATCTTTTATTCATGACAAATCTAATAAGCCCAAACTCGATTGGGTTGCGTCGTTTTATTACAGCTTTTCTATATCGACTCCATTATTTCTTATACCTTCCAACTCCATTATCCGATCAGCTTCTCGTTAAAATAATATTGACTTGTCATCTGATTTACATTAGCATACAAAATTTCATCCCAATTGGAAACCGGAAAATGGCTCAAATTTAACTTGCAAGATTTGACCCAAACAAATAAATAAACAAACAAACAAAGCAAGCTAAACTAAAGCTTGTGAAAAAACGAAAATATATATGCATATGATGTCGATATTAAGAACACAAAATGATTTTAAAAAAATACTTATTACAATATCCACAACGTAAATACATGTGTTTATGCTGAAATTTTACGGCAAGTAATTAAATATTTTATCTGTTCGTTGGATCTTATGAATCTGATTAATTGCTAAAATATTTTTCCCTTCATAACATACTAAATAAAGTAATAGTATTCATATACCTACCAGTAGTACCAGAGCCGTATTTGACGAGAGCAGCCAGAGGATTTAGCCTACACTCTCTACGCTGGCCAGACTGGTTAGAGAGGTCTCATTGATGTTTATTTATTTTATTTTAAGGACAAATCACACTGATTGAGCTTGCCCCAAAGGAAGTTTAAACTTGTGTTATGGGATACTAACTCAACGATACTATATTTTATAACAAATACATGTATAGATAAACACCCAAGACCCAGGACAATTTGAAAAAGGCCATTTTCGAACTTGCCCTGGCTGGGGATCGAACCCAGAACCTCCCCAGATTGGCGGACTAGCATGTTGACCATTACACCACGGAGGTCGTCAATATATTTATTTACGTTTATAGCTTGTATCTCCTGAGTCGCCTTCTACGAGTATGAAATCCACGGGAATACTTGGAGTGATTCTATTCTATTCTACTCTAGCGGCAACCACACGGATAAACAACATTTGGAAACATAATTAAAGCTATTGATTCATTCATACAATACAATCGAGCAGCTACTATAGATACAACATACGTAGCTGCTGCGTTTAATGATTTCTTAAGGCGACGTGGGTTCACAATTTGCAATACTGTGCGTGTTTTTGAAAAAACACTGTTATTAAACTTATACAGTTTATTCCACAAAAAAATTACATAAAAATCTTAAGGATTTTCTACAGACACCCACGGGTTATGGCTACAAAAAGAATTATAAATATAATAAACACTGCGAAATATCGTCCAGCACGGCTCCGGGCCTTTCTTCTCTTTCGACGAATATTTCACTGTTTTTTTTTATGTTTATAATTTTTTTTTTGTAGCCAATACGGATAGATATTTAGATAATACATTTTTTGGTATAATTTTCATATAAAAAGGTGATTGTATAAAATAGTAATATGTATTATAAAGTCAAGTTTAGGCAAATTTAGAGGTATGTTTGTGATTTTTTTCTATCGAGCCAAAATTGCTCAATCGTGTTTTGGCTATTGTGGGTATCTGTAGAAAATCCTTAAGATTTTTATGTAAATTTTTTGAGGAATAAACTGTAGTAGTTTAATAACAGTGATTTTTCAAAAACACGCACGTTATTGCAAATTGTGAACCCACGTCACCATAAGTCTTTTCAAGATTTAATAATATAAAAAGGTTGTTTGTACACTGACATATTACATAATCGCCACTCGTCATATCATTATGTGCATAAGTGTTAAGATCTGTTAATGTTGCTTGGCCGCAAAATAAACCTTATTACGTTGCAATATAGTGGTAATTCTTTTGACTAAACTTTGTGTTCTCTACATACAAGTTGTAAATTAATAATGATGTACTTCCTACTCGAAATCCTTGCGGTACCTACTCGTATCTCTTTCCGTTCTCCCACAAAGTTTCTTGTTCATGCATATCTTCAATTATACTTGCTGATAATAAATTTCGTGTTTCATTTCCTTAAGGCCGTACCAAAAGTGGCCGTTTTTCGCAAATGTGCGTAGTAAAGCTTAACGTACTCACTTTAAACTGTAAATAAACAGGAGTTCCTAAAATACTGTTAGAGTTATCTAGGCTTGGTAGTAGCAAAATTTAAAATGATGTCTCCGTTTTCATTGAAATAATTTATTTTAAATGGGGGCAGCACTGGACCCCGGAAAATTCCGGTACGGCCTTAATGTATAGTTTTTAACCAAATTTAAAGTATTTTTACTGTGGTATGATCCTAATCATAATTTAGTAAAGTAAAAAAAAGTACCTTTTATATTCGTGACGGCCTAGCTTTCTGTGCGTCTGTGAAGCACGGGTTCGAACCTCACTTGGTATGGTAGGAGAAATGTCCCTCAGAGTTTGTGCTCATATGGTCTCTTTCAACTACCACCATTTTCTTCGGATGAAGGAAACATGGTAAGGAAACCTGCACATTAGTTCACTAGTGTGTATAAAAATAGTGATGGGTTGCTAGCCGCATCGCCTATTAATATTACTAGTAGTTCGCACCGAACTTAGACCTCGCGATTCTAACAAAATTCAGTTCCCTAAGTAACACCTAGATGGCGCTATCCAAAGTTAGAACGCGCTATGGTTTCGTTTGCATCAGACATTTTTATTAATATCTCAAAAACTACTGAACCGATTTTGATGTCCAACTAACTTGAAAATTCTATTGATATTTCCTACATGCCTACCAAATTACATTAAAATCAGACCATCTGTTCATACATACAAACAATGTGTTTTCGCCCGTAACTTGATTTAGAGACCTCGCTCGCTTTGCTCGCTCGTTAGTGGCCCTTAACGTGTAAATTTTCTCCCCCATTCCCTCGATTGGCTTTTACAATCTGCATGGGAAGAAAAGTAGCTGGTGAATTCTTCTCTTTTTGTTTTCTCTTAGATGAAGAAAACATACATACCATCATGCCTGTTTTACAGCGGTAGGCAGAGACTATGGACCTCCACTTGCTACGATCATGACAGACAGACGCCTAGGAAGCGGCATAAACTTAGCTGTAAGTAACGATTTGACCTCAACATTTGTGCAAAACAAAGTGACCATTATTAACAAATATTATAAATATCCTATGATAACATAGATATTTTGATTATTTTTTCTTGAGACAGATCCTATAGAAGAATTTAGACATATTTTTATTTATTTGGTTCGCTAACTGGCTGAACAACACACAAAAAACATATACAAATTAGAGCATATAAGTTGCCAACCTATTTGGAGCGAACACAGCATGCACATTTGATATACTGCTCTCAGTCGAGTATAATTTAGGAGGTTGTTAACCCTCAATATAAGCAGAATCTGATAAAACATTCGTATCAACCAGATGCAACTGTACTGTCCCCGCCAGATGGTGACCGTTTCCGGACGCCCGGCGACCCGGAACGGCAAACGGTAACCGTTGTACCATCTTTGTCTTGGCCGCTAACTTGTTGATGTTTTTTTTGCCTAATGCCAGTTTTTTTAAGTTGAAGCTAAAATTTAAGTAAAACAGGCAACTGGCATTGAATTTAATTATCTACAATTAAACATTGTATCGTATGTTTTTTAAATTGAATGTGATAATCGTTCAGTGAAACGTTACATGATTTTTTTTTATTATAATGTGAAAAGTTCTGCGTTACTTACTTCCATGTTTAGCTAAACTTGATGGTACTCGTATGTAGAACTATGATTAATAATTATTTATGAAACAATGCTTAAGACGATACACGGAGTCCGGTGCTGTCCCCATTTGAAATAAATTATTTGTAAGGAAACGGAGATATTATTTAAAATTTCGAGCTAGTACTAAAGTGAGAACGTTAAGCTTTAGTTTGCATTTTAGCGAAAAATGCCACTTTTGGCAAAAATGCAAACTAAAGCTTAACGTTCTCACTTTAAACTGTGAACAGTAGTTCATAAAATAGTTTTAAGAGTTATCTAGGTTTTACTAGCTCAAAATTTTAAATGATATCTCCGTTTCCTGACAAATAATTTATTTCAAATGGGGGCAGCACTGGACTCCGTGTATCGTCCTAAACCCCAGTAGTTACTGAGTTAAGCTTCAACAAACAGAATGACACAGTTAGTGACTCCAATAAACGATAATAATTTGGGCGTGTGAAAACTAGGCCAGAATACGCAGATGCAGTTAAAACATTACTGTGTTTAAATAGCCGTTGCTTCGTTAGAATGTGCATGTACCCCGAAATAGTATACATTTGTGTAACATACATACAAATAGTAGATTAAGGTTGCGTGCGTGATATGATTTGAATGACTCTATATTATTATTATTTTTAAAGTTTCCATGAGTTGCTTTGAGTTTTATTTATTTAAATTTATTTATTGCTTTTCACATTGAACATATATTATATGTCTTACACTAATTTAGTAGGTACAATATAAACCCTGATAGGGCATTGCAACAGAAAACAATGGAACGGTATGCGGATTTTTATTTAGTATTTATCAATGCTAAAATCTTATGTAATTATCCTTATTATTATTATTGTTTTATCTAACAAATAAAACAATATCAAATTATCCAAGTAAAGATCAATTTGTCTGGTAGTTTTTTAGATAATGTCTATTAGTTTTATACAAAGTGTTTTATTTACTTATTTCAATACTAGCTACATTTGTTTATTTAAATACTTACATTTTATTTCTAATGAAATGTCATTTGTTTCTTTTTTAGGGTTCCGTACCCAAAGGTTGCAAACGGGACACTATCACTGAGACTCCGCTGTCTGTCTGTCTGTCTGTCCATCTGTCACAGGGCTCTATTTCATGAACCGTAATAGCTGGACACTAGCTGGAAATTTTCACCGATTATGTATTACTGTGGCCGCTAGAACAACAAATACTAAAAATAAAAAAAAGTTAAAAACTAAAGGGGGTCGTCATACAAGAAACGTGTTTCTTTAGCGTATTCAAACATTGTACGGAGGTACGGAACCCTTTATGTACGAGTCCGACTCGCACTTGCCCGTTTATTTTGCTTCTCGAACAGCGTCTTTACAAGCATTTTACAAGCTTTTATTTTTTGTTGCTGTTTATTTGTTTTTGGTCAAATCTTGCAAGTTAAATTTGAACCACTTCCCGGTTCCCGATGGAGATGAAATTTTGTATGCTAATGTAAATCAGATGACAATGCAATATTATTACAACAAGAAGCTGAACTGACGATGAAGCCGGAAGGTAGCTATAGGAACCGTGTAATGTAACGACGCAACCCCATCGAGTTTGGGCTTATGACATTTGCCTTGAATAAAAGCTTAATAATAATTAAATAAAAAAAAAAAAAAACAAGCGACTTAAATTTTTTTCGGTTGTATTTTTTAACGTTTGTTAACCCAGAACTCCGTCATTTATAAACCGATATGAAAAATTATTTAATGTTTAAAATAATATACTTTCAGGTTAATCCCATAGAAATTTTGACAAAATTTGTTTAGTAATTATAATTTTAAACCAAAATAAGTGCGAGTCGGACTCGTACATGAAGAGTTCCGTAACACCGTACAATGTTTTAAAACGCTGAAGAAACACGTTTCTTGTATGACGACCCCCTTTAATTATTAACTTTATCTTATTTTTAGTATTTGTTGTTATAGTGGTCATAGTAATACATAATCGGTGAAAATTTCAGGTGTCTAGCTATTACGGTTCAAGAGATAGAGCCCTGTGACAGATCGAGTTAAAAATGCTGAAAAAAACACTTTTTTTGTATGACGACCCCCTTTAATTTTCAACTTTTTATTTTAAGTATTTGTTGTTATAGCGGCCACAGTAATAAATAAGCGGTAAAAATTTCAGGTGTCTAGCTATTACGGTTCAAGAGATAGAGCCCTGTGACAGACGGACAGACAGCGGAGTCTCAGTAATAGGGTCCCGTTTGCACCCTTCGGGTACGGAACCGTAAAAAGACATCTAAGTAAACAATTGTAGCGTATATAGCTTTTCTGTAACTGTCACTGGCATTTTTTTTATTGTGTGTTAACAATATAATTACTGTTATTATTATAACGATTCTCTATTACGACAGCCTTCTTTATGACACTAAGCTATATCTAGTCTGCAATATTAAATAAAAAAAATTAACCCGAATGCGTCAGAAATTTTTTGTACCCAAATACGTCTACATGTACCAACAAAACCTAGATCCGTCCGAAAAACTAGTTATTATCACTGTAACAACAAGAGTTTTTTGCCAATATAATTAACATCGACAATTGGGTAAATACGTTTATGCTTTTGTAGGTACTTAACTTAATTGCACATGAATTCGAATATTAAAGAGTATTGACTAGTAGCTTTCGCAAGTTCAGCAACACCGGGCGTGGTCAGTACTAGAATGGGTGACCAAAAAGTGGCATAAAATTTTCTTGAGCTCGTCTGTGCTTCGGAAGGCATGTCAAGCTATGTCAGATGCCTTTAGGCTGCTTGAAAATTCTGACACCAGTGTTGGCCACTTACACACACGAAAAACGAAACAAAACGAGTATTGACTCATTTATATCCGTTACTTATTGATTTCAGTAGCGTAGCGAGGGGGGGCCGGGGGGGCCATGGCCCCGGGCGGCATAGAAAAGGGGGGCGTCAGCAAGGTCACACACAAGGTTAAAGTCGGCAAATTTAGAGATTCCTGCTTGCGCGCATAGTAATAATGTAGGTACATTTTCGATACCTAAACGGGGAGTGACACAGGCCTGCTCCTACCATGTTATACCTATGACGATCGGCAATTAAAACCAGGCCCACCTTCAAGATGCTTTCGCAAACAAACCGGCCCAGACCATGTCCGAGCGAAAGTGTTACGTAATGATGCGCTAACCATTATAACACTTATTTGCAATGCAGATGACCATGTGATAGAAGAAGTGGAATGACATAATTTATATGACAAATACCTGCCCGGTAGCATGGCATCGTTGATAAACCCATATTTAATTAAATAAGAAATGGTGAAAAAATACCACGTGAGCAGGACAGCAGGAGAATTCGGCGTGCGGAGTTGAACACGTGATGGCTCAGATGGAAAGAGCATAGTCATATTGAGACTAAGGTCGCGGGTTCAAGTCCTGCTCACGTGGTATTTTTTCACCATTTCTTATTTCATTATTTCATTTGACTACTTTAGTACCTAGTGCATCTTGAATGCCTATAAAGCCCTATAAAAACCCAGACTTTTTTTATCGCGCGACGGATTAGTGCTATCTCGCTCGTTATTATTACGTAGAGCGAAATAGTGATATATGACAAACATTGTTGTCACCGTTGCCATGCGCTGTGAAGACTTTTGTAATATAATATGACAATTTCGGGAACTTTCTTTGACGACCTCCGTGGCGTATTGGTTAACACGCTAGTTCGTCACTCCGGAGGTTCTGGGTTCAATCCCCAGCCAGGGCAAGTTGGAAAATATGGCCTTTTTCTAATTGTCCTGGGTCTTGGGTGTTTATGGATATGCATTTGTTATAATTAAATATCGTTGAGTTAATATCCCATAACAGAAGTTTAAACTTACAATTGTGGATGGAAATAGGTACAAAAGACTTGTTATTTATTGCTGTTTTCTAACCATTAAAAACTCAAAGCACTTACATATTTCCAACGCAGATGACCATGTGAGAGCAGAAGTGGAATACCATAATTTATGACAAAAACCAGTCGTACAGGAGTTTGACAGTCTTGAAAACTTTCATAAAGCTGTCAAAACTACTGTACATGAATGTCTAGAAACAAGATACGTTATCGTTAATAGTTCTTAATAAATTTATTAAGCACTTATTTGAAATTACTTATTATCTTGTGGCAGCTTCGAATGTGGGATGAGAGGACTTAATTTATTTACAAACACCTGTAGTAGAGATGTTTAGCAGCTTCAAAATAATGCGCTAGTAGCTCTCAAAAGTACTCAAGACATACTTGAAGATTTTGAATAAGATTTGTTGCCTCATTGTTTACAAAACTTGGCCTGCTGAGTGCAAACGTTTCAAGTACCTGTTTAACAAACTCTTATGCAGCTGATGTACGACTATGACTCTTCCACTTGCCTGTGTTAAACTGTATTAACCTTATTTAATTGGAAATACAACGTGCAATACTTTTTTTTTCTCATCTATTATTTTTGTAGGGTTGCTTACACAATCCCGTTGGCACGGGACCCTATTACTGAGACTCCGCTGTCTGTCCATCTGTCCGTCTGTCTGTCACAGGGCTCTATATCTTGAATCGTAATAGCAAGACACTTGAAGTATGTTCACAGTGTGGCCGCTATAACAACAAATACTAAAAATAAGATAAAATTAATATTTATAATACATTAATTAGATAGATACTTGAAATTTTCACCGAATGTGTATTATTGTGGCCGCTATAGCAACAAATACTAAAAATGAAATAAAGTAAAAAATTAATAGGGTCGTCATACAAGAAACGTGTTTTTTCAGCGTTTTTAACTCGATCTTTATAATGGCATTAACTAGATACTTGAAATTTATATGACGACATATGAAACGTGTTTTTTAGCGTTTTAAAACATTTTACGGAGGTATGGAACCCTTCATGTACGAGTTGGACTCGCACTTGATTGAGCGACACCTCACCCGCACATTTACAAATGTAACACATAGATAGATATCTACGGAATATAATTTATGAGTAGTTAACTACTTGCAAATCTGTATTAATTTTACACCAAAAGATTTTTATATAAAATGAATAACAAATAAAACAAATTTTTAAAATCAACATTTTATTTGTTACGTTAGTCTACATTCCTTTTAAAACTAAAACTAGATAAATCTAGTTAAAAAAAAAAACTATAAAAACTACATTTAGTTTTCTGGTTGTTATAATGTTTGTTGTTGACATTATGCCTGAAGGTCGTTGTTGATTGAGTTTCCTTGTCGCCTACAAGATTAAAATAACTCGGCATAATTATATACTTTTAAGGTCTAAATAAATTAACTTAAGTATTCCAAGAGTCCTGATGAGATGAATGTGAACATTTATTACAGCTAAATACTAGGATCAGAAACCTTGGCAAAACAAAAACTCGCGATGGTCTTTTAAGTTTAGCGAGTAGGTGGCATGTGCAGCTTCAAAGCTAGGATGCGCTTTAGGGCAGAACCGCCATGCAAAAATGGAGTCCTCATTTGAAATAAGTAATTATTTTATGAATAACCGATTTTCTTTTTCAAGATTTTATTTTACCACTTTGTCAGCGTGATTAAGGTACATACTCATGCTAAATTATAGCTTTCTAGTCTAGTCTAGTCTAGTCTCAGAGTAAAATGCGGATAGACAGACAGACATGGCGAAACTATGAGGGTTCCTTGTTTACCATGGAACCCTAAAAAAGTATGTGTCGCGTTAATTTCCGTTTGCAATAATTTAGTAAGAGAAAATACCGGCATACCATACTAGATGGTAACACCTGGCGAGTGAGGTACAATCATGAGCTCTACTAAAAACACACACACACAAACACACACACGCACACACACACACGCACACACACACATACACCCATAGGCTATATTGTTTTTTATCAAGACAAACTGTCTTATAAATTAGTCAATTATGTTATAAAGTACTAGCGATAAGAAAGAGCGGAGTCTCCTGACACAAGCATACTTTTTGCTTAAAAGGAGGCTCCAGCAACAAAAGCTTGTAATTTAAATAGTTACCTAATAAACAAATTTTTTTTTATTTTTTATTTTTATACTAAATGTACCAAGAGCCAAACATAGTGAGGTTTATCAAGATAGGACGCCTCCGATGGGCCGGTCACGTAGAACGAATGAACGATGATAGCGCTCCCAAGAGTCTCCTAAATGGTAAGCCCGACGGGAAAAGACCCCCCGGTAGACCAAAACTCAGATGGCTGGATGAAGTACAACAAGACTTAAAAGTGCTTGGAGTGAGAAATTGGCCAGAAAAGGTCAAGGACAGAACCGACTGGAGAGATTTGCTTCACCAGGCCAAAGCCAACCCGAGGGTGTAGTGGCTAACATGATGATGATTGTAAACATACCTAGCTATATTTTTATTTAGAATAATAAACGGGCAAGTGCGAATCGGACTCGTACATGAAAGGTTCCGTACCTCCGTACAATGTTTTAAAACGCAAAAAAAAACACGTTTTTTGTATGACAAGCCCCTTTAATTTTTAACTTTTTTTATTTTTAATAATATATGTACTCGTAATACATAATCTGTGAAAATTTCAAGTATCTAGTGAATGCCATCATACAGATCTAGTTAAAAACGCTGAAAAAACACGTTTTTTGTATGGCGACCCCCTTTAATTTTTAACTTTTTTTTTATTTTCAGTATTTGTTGTTATAGCGGCCATAGTGATACATAATCGGTGAAAATTTCAATTGTCTAGCTAATACGGTTCAAGAGATAGAGCCCTGTGACAGACGGACAGACAGCGGAGTCTCAGTAATAGGGTCCAGTTTGCACCCTAAAAACGAGCAGCTCTTAACTGAAGACCGAAAAGAGTGGAGAAAAGAAAGGAGACCTTTGCCGTGTATTAGAACACCTAAGGCTTAATAATAATCATCTGATAGCGTACCTAACGAATATGTTTCTGGCTTAAATAATAATATCTACTAATTTACTACCCATTGATTCGAACCAATAAATTTGTTTTACGATGCCCATTGCAATAAAACCTCTTGTATTACCAAAATAAATTTTATTTATAAACTACGTTTTGTCTACGAGTGGAAAATGTTGAACTTTGATTTGTTAGTTTACTAAAAACTATGATTATGACTTTGACATACTGAACCATTTTACTGCATTAATTTTTGTATTTTTTAGATTTTTATTCATGTAATTGGAATTGTTAATTTTTTTACTCCAAATTTTTACTTTTTCATATCAAAATATAGCGTACTCGTATTTCAGGAAACTAATTTGAATATTTTGTCATTTACGTTAGTTCCTAGTTAATTTTTAATAAATTATCATAAAAAGCATGTCAAAGACAAAGTCGAAGACATATTTTTTTAACTAACACGTTAGTGTCATAAAAGTCTTTGTCAAGTCAATGTCATTCAGTGAATTCAGTTGCTCATGATTGGCGGTAAATTCTTTTCTTAGTTATAATTGGCTGAAACGGTGACATTTGACCTTATTGTCAGTGACGGATAAATACTATAAAGGCGACTTGTATTTTTTTATAAAAGGACTCAGAGCATAAACTCATATAGCCGTGGAGTGAGGTCAATACTTTTGTTTGTAGAAATATCTAAAACCGTTGATTATTTTGGCAAAAAAATGACCCACAACTGATCATTAACTCTGTATCTCGAAACGGATTTCAAAATAACACTTTCCAAAAAAATACCATTGGTGTAATATAAACCTATATAAAATATAATATTTAATTTAGATAATATAAACCCTTCAAAACGACGTTTCCGACTTTCGACGACATCGACTGTTTCATGATGGAGTGGCAGCGGGCTCAGCGGACAGTAATCAATGGAAAAATAAAGGGGAGACCTTTGCCCAGCAGTGGGACACAAACACAGGCTATTAAAAACACCCTTCAAAAACAATCCTTGTGAAAGAATGCCCGACTCGTTAATTTTTTTAAATGACTTTGTTTATCATGTACACATACGATGGGAGGATTTGAGGAGATCTCACTTGTTTTTCTAGGTTATCACCGTTGCAGTAGTTACAGTAAATAAGCTTTTCGTACAAGCTTTTATTGTACCGGATCAGCTTCTTGTTACAATAATATTGCATTCTCAATTTACATTAGCATACATAATTACATCTCAATCAGAAACCGGAAAGGCTCAAATTTAACTTGCAAGATTAGAACCAAAAAACAAAATATAGAGATAAATCCATTGTGTGTGAATCTTAAACACAGAAGACAGTTAGAGTATACAGAACGGAATCTCCCAAGGTCCCGCGCAATATGCGTCCACATACCCCGTCCCCGCACCTCTCCCCCGTTCTCGCCTTGTCTCAGGGCAGAGCGGGCAAACACACACTGCACGGCGCACGCGGCAACACAATGACGGGGGGAGAGGTGCGGGGACGAGGAACGGAAACGCATATTGCGCGGGACCTTAGGAGATTCCGTTCTGTATACTCTTACTGTCTTAGGTATGTACTTGTTCTTGACAGTGCAATTTCATTAAATTTTTCTGATGTTTTTATTTATACCAACATCTTAATGATCAATGGTCTTCTTCTTAGGTAATTTCAAGGACAATGTTTTGGTATAAGTGAGTGGTTAGCATAGTTATCCAGATATGGCATTGTTGCCAATCCGCCGACTACGGATCACGGTTAAGCAATCTTACAATGTTGTATTTTAAATGGTCTGTTTGAAGAACCTCTTAAATTATTATTTGTGCAATATAACCATGAACGTGTTCTTTAATTATTATATTATTTTCTCACCAGTTTGATTAAATTAATTGAATAAATAATATTTGTATAACATCTAACAAAGTATACTGAAACTATTTAAAGGGTATATACAATCCATGCTACACAACAACTTTTCCCAAGAAACATACATCGAAATATGAAAAGTACTATTTTTGCTTTCCATACAAACTTGAATCAGCTGATCGGTCAACGTAACAGGCCAAAATATCTGTCGATATCTACATGTTCCTTGGGGAAAGTTGTTCAATGTCATGAACTGAATACACCCATAAAATAGTTTCAGTATATTTTGATAAGAGTTGGTCATAAATAATAATATCTTTTAATAGATGGTCCTATTTGCAAGTTAAACTATCTCCATGGAAAACATAAAATGTAACATTAAATAAAATTTTTGAAAAGTACCTAACATCAAATAATATATAATTAAAAAATATATATATATCATCTGCATAATAAATAATATACTGCATCGCCTCTCTCGAAATTCACTTCTCTCTCTACCCAAAGGTTGACTGGAAGAGATTGCTACCTATGCGTTAAGTCCGCCTTTGTATCATTTTTGGTTTTTTTTCTCTGTAAGTATTGTTGTATTTCCTTTCTTTATGGTGCAATAAAGAGTATTTGTATTGTATTGTAATATCGTCTGGCTCATAAAAATTACAGTTCAAAAATAAAATTTATTGAATTTTATCGACATGCTTTTATCATAAAACAGTATGTTTTAAAAATCTGAAAGTGCCAATTCATACGAAAAATTTTTCACAGAACGTTTATACACATCATATTATCATACTTATAATTATCCAAATTACATGTTAAGACAATGTGAATTCCTAGCCATTGTAGCTACATTTTCATACAGATTGCCACAGATTCAGAAACCGTAGATACACCAACAGCATTAAAACTACCAGTGCTTACCTATTGCCCTTATTAAACTACGAAGGTATAAGTTGAGTGCAACTTTGATTAGGAGTTATCCTAATCAAAGTTGCACTCAACGTATATCTACCCAAAACCTAATAAGATCGCGGTTTATCTCCAAAAAATATAAGTAAGTGTGTAATCACTTTTAATCTTCTTTTTTTCTTAGCGGAGCTTTCTGGTTTTTCCTCTTCCACTCCGAATAATAGTCCAATCCGATTCATCTCCATGAAACAGACTAAAACAAGTTTATTTGCCAAACAAATTAAATTTCACAAAATATTTTTATAGCCACCTTTTTAAACCATAGCTAAGAACCATCTCGACAGACCAGGCTTTTGATTAAAAAAACCGCATCGAAATCGGTCTAGTCGTTTTGGAGCTACGAGGCCACAGACAGACAAACATGTCAAACTTAAAGCACGCCTCTTTTCTTCTTCCAATAACTTTTATAGTCAACGGCCAAAACTATAAACTTAACATTACACTATACACGAAACTAAGTTAGTGTGACGTGTCGCCGCGTCCGAGTTAAAAGGCGTAATCACGCCATCCTTTGTTTTGTTTAAGGGTGCGCGTGGGCAAGGGGCATTACCGCGCGTATGGCGCGCAAATGCTAAACCTTGATTGGTAGGGTCGTTTGGCGTGGGTCAGTGTCTCTACAATGCTTGGTACCTGATATTTGAGAGACCTCTGACAATTTGATGTAATTTTGGTTAAAACGAAAAATACCACATGTTATAAAGTAGGTACATATTCTTAGATTGCAATTTGTTTGCGCTATCTCAAGAAAAAATAACATCATTGGTGCTATTTATAATTTGCATAAACGTTTCCAAGTATCAACAGTTTTTGCAGTGGTTTTTGCTAAATGACTGCATGGAAATTTGTCTGCATTGTCAAACAAATAAATTGGTCCTATCAAGCTGTCAAGTTGTCTTAAATATTTTATGTCTCTTCTTTTTAGTCGTTTTTCTTAAGGCCGTACCTGATTTTTTTGGGTTCCAGTGCTGCCCCCATTTGAAATAAATCATTTCAAAGAAAACGGAGACTTTATTTAAAATTTTGCTACCACCAAGTCCTAGATAACCCTTCAAAGTATTTTATGAAGTAAAACTGTTTTAAAGTTGTAAAAGTACTGTTTACAGTTTATAATGAGAACGTTTTGCTTTACTACGCACATTTGCCAAAAGTGGCCGTTTTTCGCAAATGTGCGTAGTAAAGCTTAACGTTCTCACTTTAAACTGTAAACAGTAGTTTATAAAATATTTTGAAGGGTTATCTAAAACTTGGTAGTAGCAAAATTGTAAATGATGTCTCCGTTTTCTTTGAAATGATTTATTTTAAATGGGGGCAGCACTGGACCCGGAAAATTCAGGTACGGCCTTAAGGTACAAGTTCGTAGCCGACTGCAGACAGCAGCAGCAGGCGATGCGACGTCGCGACACGTCACCGCCGCAGCTATGAACTTGGTCTTGCTGATCTACGATCGGACACGTCATCTAGGAAAGCTATTTCATAGAAATCTCACAGAAAATCGACGTTTGAGTAGTAGCTCCACCGCTTTTATGCTTCGTTCGGTGAGTGAGAGAGCCGGTGCCGTCCTATAATATATCATAAAGAAATAAATTCATAGAAAACCAGTAGTGTTGCTGCGATACGTCGTCTACTGCTGGTGTCTGCAGTTGGCTCCGAATACTACCTTTATAATCGAGGGTCATGGCCACTAAGGCCAAAACTCCGTTAGCTGAGCAAGGGTGTGCGAGATCCTCGCCTAATGGAGTCTAGCCCTAAAGACCAGGCCGACGTCTCACTCAACATGAGAAAAGCTGTGCTGTGTTTTAACAATCATATTTTGCTTTAAACAGCTACATAATATCACTTCACAAATATTTTTTATTATGTCCATTGTCCATTTCAACATTAGTTCACTTTACTGATTATTATTGAGTCATTTATAATGTAACGCACTAAATTCACTAATTCACTATTGTAATATAGTAATTTGAATATTCGGCGCAAAACTAAGCGGTAATTATTTTAATAAATTCAATAAAAATAAACAAATGTTTATCTTATCACGCTTGTACGCACGGCTTGTCAAGTTGTCATTGTCAACAATGGCATTATAGCACTACACTATAACCCGCGAAAATCTTCTTGGCATCTTCGTGTATGTGATTAACTGTGAGCGAGGAGCCTATGTATTTTTACCGGTTTATACTGCTGTCGATTGATAATCCCTCTCGCTCTTGTGTATCTCCCGCCAATGCGAGAGAGCGAGAAGGGTATATATATCAAGATGGTTGCTGGGTAATAACGTGAAATTATATTGTTGCTTTGCTACCTGTTTTTATCATTTGGAAATCTATGAAATATGAGTTCTTTGTTGTAATCAGTGGATGAAAAATTATTATATGCGCATCTTCTCACCATGATGGTTACTATTGATTGACAGTTTTCAAGACAAGATACGTCGTGTATTGCGTGCGGCTAGTAACTAAACCCTACTCGTAGTTTAGAGCACAGAAAGGTACAGAAAGTGCGGGGGAGAGGTGCCGGGGACGCCAATTTGCGGGAGACGCTGTGAAATTCCATTCTGTTTGACTGTTATGTATTCTGTGGTAATAGGGTTCCGTTTGCACCCTTCGGGTACGGAACCCTAAAAAGGAGTATTATAAAGTGGAGCAAAATCTTAACTCATCGGTACTTTATGAGACGGAAAGAGAAACAGGGGAGACAATGTACAAGATGGGAGGACGAGCTGAAACTAACTGCTGGTCCTTATTGGAGAAGAATTGCCAGAGATAGAAGCAGTGGAAATAGTTGAAACCTTTGCTAAGAGTCACACTGAATTCAGAAACATCCTTTAAGAATCACCAATATACCCCAAGAGTTCAGAATAAAGGGCTTATAGAATACAAACAATACAAAAATGTTTTACAAAATTGCACGCAGATCTCAGCAGAAAACAAAATCCACAGCTTTTGAAATTCGGTGCGAATTTCAAAACTAATAGCTGTGGATTTTTTATCTTTTCACCCAAACCAGAATGGAAGAACCACGCGTAAAGGTATAGAAGTAATACCACACACAAAGTTAACCTTTATAACTCAGCATTAACCCAGATCTTTGTACAGTGCAATAAAACTTTTGCAACCGTTTAACAGTACTTTTACCGCAATAGCTAATTACTATGGTACAGTTAAATTTGTGATAAAAATCAGACCACCGTCTGTCTGTCACATCGGTAATTAATCTTATCTTAGTCGAAACACAGAAAAAATACTGGAAACGAAAGCAGATTGCGTAAGGTCAAAAGAAGAAGTAAACGCTCTTAAGGCGGAATACGAAGAGACTCTGAGGGGATGAGGTGCGAGGCGATCCGCAAAGCACCCCGCATGCTTTTAGGGGGCGTCCATAAATTACGTGTGATGTTTAAGGGGGGGAGGGGGTCGAGTCAAATCTCATTTAATCTTACGTTAGAGAGAGGGGGGGTCTCAGCAAATATCACGCAATTTTTTTTCTGATTAAAACAAAAAAAATATACTATTTTGGTCCATTTAATACAGATTCGTAATACGATTACGCCAACGATACGCCAACAGCTTAAGAGTGGCTAGATCAGAACAGTTGAAGGAGCAGATGATTTTACTTAAAATCATATGGACATGTTGGTTCCAATAATCTCTCTTGAGACCACGTATGATTCTCCATGGACTGAATTAGAGTAAATATTCTGTTTTTAATCACAGTAGTTACGATTTAAGTATTCTATTGTTAAATTTTTATTACACCTATAATTAAACTCTCAGCAATATTGATAACTAGTCTTAACTAGCCGTAATAAAAGCACGAAGCATTTTTTTTTTTTTCTTTTTACAATAACAATCCAACGCGTTTACGTAAGAAACCCACATTTAAAAAAATCTCACTTGAGATTGGGGGAGGGGGTTGAATAAGATTCTCACGACATCTCACCATGGGGGGAGGGAGGGACAGAAAATTAAAAAAAAACACCTCACGTAATTTATGGACGCCCCCTTACATATTTCGAAGCGAGGGCGAAAAATGAACGCGGAATGACGCGGAATATAGATTTTATCGGTTTTTAAGAATTATTTTAATATCAAATTTTTTGGATCGAAAATGAAGAAGGCGGGACCTTCGGAATCACAATTTATATTCTTAGAGTTTTGGAAGAAAAATATTTTTTAGATATCATTTCTTAACATTTTTTAAAAATAGTATATAGATATATTATAAAATTTTAAGAAGGCGCACCTTGTGAAGTTTCCGAACAAACCTACAAAAATGTTTTAACGCTTAGAATCACTTTAGGTAAAAGTTCTAGTGAACAGAAATACATGAAGTTTGGACAGTTCTCTTCGTATTCCGCCTTAAGAGTTACCCTTGACTTTTCGATACAAACGTGGTTTAATTAAATTTATTCAAACGCTAAACTGGATGAAAAAGCGGCTCTAGGTTTTGCGTTAAATAAAATTAAATATTAGTCAAATGTATTGTTGATATAGTATTAAGTATGTAGAATCTGTTTTCTGATCATTAATATGGTATTATACCATATAGTTTATTTCAGGTAATAAAGTAGGTATTGGAATTGATAACATATTTATATAACTAAAAGTACACTAAAATCTAAATTTAAAAACTAAATTAATTTCTCTTAATTTTTTTACTAATTATATCAAAAAGAAAAATAATTTAATCCGCTCTTAAATATTAAGTTATAAGCATTTCAAATCTGGTAGAAAGAAAAACTGTCAACAAACAGGAAAAGGATGCATGTGCTGCGCTTGTGACGTCACTGCTATTAGGTTTTGCGCGTTCAAAACAGATAGCAAGATGTACCACGCTCCCACTTTTCTTCGCACCAATATTTGAAATGCTAATTGCTTATTCATTGAATAACTAATTTTCATGCTATTTCCAGCAAAAGATTTCTTTTTAGTAATATTTGTGTTTTCGTATAAAATATTGTCCAAAAAATAACACAGTGAAATACCCTATCGCTTACTAAGATATATCGTAAAGCTCTCGAACATCTGTCACACTAATTTGAGATTTATAACACCGGCATTGACACACAGATCCTGTTTACCACACAGCGTAAACGCAGGTTTATAGCAGTCACAAAATATAGGAACAAATCAGATAATGCGTATTAGTTTTACTACCTACTCGTAACTGTTTTTGAATTTCGTGGTCTTATCTTTAATAACAGGGATAGGTTAGTACATATACATTTTTCTTCGTCTAAGCGCGTTCCCGGTTGCATCCTCAGCTGTGCTGCTTCGGAGTCCGGGGTACGCTTTCTTGCTTTTTCTTCTCCAATATAACTTGCATGTCAATAGTCACCCAAAGATGCCAAAGACCTTGCGATTGGAGAAGAAATAGCCGGAACAGTTTAAATGGTTTGGCTAAAGTTTTACCGGCCACCTGCCTGACGTCAACCCTCTTTGGGAATGTATTTGTGCGAAAAGTTTCACAATCGGCTGCCGCTCGACATTAACCCTCCTTGGGAATGCAATTGTAACATGAGATATTTGTGCTGTCCTTTAGTCGCCTCTTACGACATACACAAGAAGAGATGGAGTGGTCCTATTCTAACCCGGAACCACACGGGTGATTGATTGATGGTGTGTTTTTTTAAGACATTATCACGTCTTTATCCATTACAGGGTAGACAGAGCTCAGGGCAAGACCCAAAGGCCACTTTTAGCGTGATGATGGGCGTTAAGATGGAAAAATCGAAATCAAAATAGTGATAGGAGAGAAGGGAAGCAGCTGGTATATGCTAAGTTTTTTCTTTTCTCCCAGACCAGCATTGAAGTAGGTTAATATATTTTTGTTTATCTAGCAACTGATGGTCAAATATTTAAAGGAGCGAGCGAAGCGATCGAATCTCTCCGCGTTTAATTAAAAGGCATTTTACACTTGGTTGGCTGTCTCGCTCACACAATCAAAAATTTTTGAAGATTATTAAAAAATATGTCTCCTTTTTAGAAAAGTGGGTCAACAATAAATTATTTGGTGCTGTTAATAGAATAAAACGTCACAAAATAATGCTATTTGTCATTGATCACATCCACTTGAACGTGATTTTAGATTTATTTATAAATGCAGAAAAACGGATATTAAGAGAGATTAATAACCTCATCCTTTCTTGAAGTCGGTTAAAAACGGATATTTGACTCCAAGGAACTATGACGTCATAAATCGATATTTCATACAAATCCCATAGAAAATATTTGTTTTTGACGTTAAGAAAAAAGTATCTGATTTGACTTGATGCAAAATAGCGTATTTATATCGTGGATATTTTAGACATGTTTTTATATTGTATAGACATTGACTAGATCGTGAATCAGTTGTTTAAAACTTTTAAATGTTTATTAAACTAGTCAAAATATCTACGATATAATTATCTAGAATGATAATGTAACACTTTTTAAAAAATGAGACACGTTTTTTAATTATCTTCAAAAATGTTTAATTGTGCAAGCGAGACAGCCAATCAAGTGTAAAATGCCTCTTAAACAATCCGGCGTTTGTATGTATGTATGTTTGTTCGAAGAAAACTCGAGTATCTTCGATCGGAGCTTCTTAGCTTTCTTAGTCTTGGATTCCGTGGTATTGTTAGACGTTATATATACATTTAATAGGGAATTAATATTATTAAATCAATGACTAATAATAAAATGGATACAATTTAATAATGATAAAATTAAACTTACTAAATTAAAAATAATAACTAAAACAAATATAATAAGTATAATAGTAGGTATATATTTACGATGACATCTGGTATCTTAGTGCCTTCTCAAGCTCGGGATAATGTGGAACAAGCAGGCACACCCATCAAAAAGTCATTGAACCTCACCAAAGAACCCTCTGTAAACAGTCTTATTTACCAAAGGACCAAAAAGAACGCAACCTATCAAACCTTTTAAACTCACTGGTTAATACGTTTAATGCCCATTAAAATTATAAATGGTAATTACGCTCACTAACCCGTTAAAGACGCCGTGAGATCACCCTGTAATGCGATACGTGCTGCGGGTTCATGCCTTTTTAGTCTGTCCCATTAACCCTGTATAATTGTACTGACCTAGATTATACTCGAGCACAAAATACAGACATAACAGAAATAAGTGTAGATGTAACTAGTGTATGTGGATGCGATCGGGTAAGATGAAAACATTACAAAAAAAAAACGACGGGTTGCACTCCGGGAGTGCCGGCAGAAGTGAAAACTTGAATATTAACGTTGTGCATTTTTGATATTTTGGAATGGTTAGGGAATAATTTTGCACGAATTGCTTTCATCAGTATAAAAGTACTATCATTTATGTGGTAGAATACAATATAAATTAATCTACTACTACTACATTAAAAAGTTTATCTCTCAGCTAAACGAAACAGCAGGCGCAGGCATACATTTTCGCCGCGCCGTAGAAAGAGAGGGGGATACTTCCTCTCCTACGCCGCGCCGGCTGTCTACTCTCCATCCGTCTTACGAATTTTCGATCAGGACACGTGCCTGACGCGAGTTTAACATTTTTTACCCATTACAAAAAAAGTGCACAACGCCGCTAAAGAAGTTTTCACTTCAAAAACTGCAATAAATTAAGGCATGGACTCTCACAAAGGGAACGATGTATAAAGTTGCGGTTGCACAGAGAGACATGGAGCGAGTCATGCTCGGTATCGGCGTCAAATTGCAAGACCGAGTTCGCAACGTGGAGATCTGACGTCGAACGAAAGTTCATGACGTGCTCTCTAGGCTAGCAATTCTAAAGTAAAACTGGGCGGGACACCTGGCTCGAAGGAACGATGGGCTCGAACGAAGGTGGAGTAAAGCCGTCACCGAATGGTATCCCAGTAATGGGAAACGTAGTGTAGGACGTCCGGCGGCTAGACTGATGGGTTGATGACGTCAGGCAAGTTGCTGGGAGAAACTGGATTGCGATAACCAATGACAGAGCAAGATGGCGCAGACAAAGGGAGCCTTATGTCCAGCAGCAGCAGGGTACCTGAAAGCTGTTGATGAAGATGATGAAATTCATCTTAGTTTAAAAAAAAACATATAAGCGTTCATTTTCGACGAACAAACAAGCGCCATCTCTGATTTTTCGTGGAGATACCGTCAGCATCCTAAGAGGACTGCCTCTTTTATTTGTTCGTTTCGTACATAGTTTTGATGTATGTGGCGCTAAATTACATTTGTGATTGGTCGCTTCTCTCTATCTACTTGTTTCTCTAGAGAGAACACACCTAGAGGTGTATTCCCGGTTGAATCTGCTATCCGTCATTTCTCGTCCTCATCTAGAATTCTTCTAGTTTGTGACTCAAGTTTAAATAACTTTTAATATTTTACTATTAGCCTTTGCCGGGACACCGTTCGTTTTCATTATTGAATATTTATTGCATGACGGTCCAGGTGTAAACATCAATAAATTAATATTTAAATTAATAAGTATTTATACAAGAAAATACCTATGACGTTTTTAAAATAGCCTCGATACCTAAGTGTATAACCTAAACTGTATCGAAAACTAAATATACGAGTATAATTTATCTTTATATATTTTTTAAATAGATAAGGACAAATCACACTAATTGAGTTAGCCCCTAAGTAAGTTTTAAACTTTAATTATGGGATATTGACTCAACGATACTATCATCATCATCATCAGGTCTTTTTTAGTCTCCACTGCATGAACACGACCCTCTTTGTACTGCCAGAGACCTTATATTAGCCAGAGCAGTCAGAGGATTTGGCCTACACTCTCCACGCTGGCCAGACGAGTTGGAGAGCTCTCACTGATGTTTATAAGCATTGTTTAGCTTGTGTTTCCTAAGTCGCTTTCTACGACATCCACGGGAAGACTTAGAGTGGTCCTATTCTACTCTGCCGGGAACCACACGGCAACGATAATATATTTTATAGCAATATATAATATATACTCGTAGATAGAGACCCAAGTTAATTTGAAAAGACCGTTTCCCAACTTGCCCTGGCTGGGGACCCGAACCCTGAACCTCCGGAGTGCGGACTAGCGTGTTGACCATTACGCCACGGAGTATTAGTACAGAAAGTACATATATATCGTATGTGGATAATCTTACTATATTTTACCGTTATTTCCAGCGATTATTTTCTCACCATGGACGTTTATATCTATATGTTTACCATTTATGGTGTCATGTGCAGGAATAACTTAAGTACTTTACTATGACCACAGTGTAGTTCACTCTCATACATATTTTGCAACATACATAAATTACCTTTTACGAAGGCTGGGTGACATCATTGCAGTTTTCCAGTGATGGTTTAATGGACTTGTATGAGTGGGTAGATGCAAATGCAATCAGTACTTATACATGGACTAAGATATACAACGTGGAAGGGACATACCCGTAATAAATCGGACCACGGGCTATACTAAATGACTAAAGTATAATGAAATTAAAACAACGGTTAATAAAATAAAATAAAAATTGACATTCCCATACAAATCGCCCGGGCGGCCGCACACTTTTGTATGGAAATGGCGAAAATTATTTTTGATTTTTGGCTGTTATTTTAATTTTATTATACTATAATGGTCTAGTATTATATATACCGTAATTCGATTTATTACGGGTAAGTCCCTTCCACTTTGTATACGAGTAAGGCTCACGGTAAAAGTTATTTTGAATTTCGTAATGGATTATAGTTTGTGGTAGACACTTCTTCTTTAACTCTCTCTCTCTCTTATCTCAGCGTATTCCCAGTTGCATTATCAGCTGTAATGCTGCGATGTCCGGGATCTGCTTTCTGGCTTTATCTTCTCCACTTCGCACGGCCTTAAGCATCCTTGGTTGTAAGAACATTGGCACGCATATCAACCTTGACGACGTCAAGCCAGCATTTCTTGCCACGCCTGCCGGGTCCCGGCGGAGGCGGTATGGCTACACATTTGTTTCCCAAGTAACTAAATGGTTAGTGTGGTTTCCGCAGACACTTCTTGTTATCGAGTCGAAATGGTTAGTGTAGTTTCGGTTTCAAGTCATCTTTGACGAGTATGTGGCCACATTGATCCCTCTGACATTAGCATCATTAAGGTCCTCTATGGTATATGACGTAGAGCAGCTCGGACATGACAGAAGGTGGTCCATCGACTGAATGGCACCGAAGTCGCAAAGGTTGTTATCAGCGTGACGCTAAGACACTGACGTAGGTAAATGTCGCGAGATGCAAGTTCAAATAATTTACAAAGAAGGCACATCGTTACCAGTTCACGATGACAACAAAAACTTATATTTGAACGAAGGAGTGAAGGAAATTTTTTTTCTAGTCTAATTACTTAAATATGATTTAATTTATTCACGGTTATTTTTTGACGAGAATTCATCATCATCATATCAGCTGCAGGTAGTCCACTGCTGGACATAGGTCACCCCCAAGGATTTCCAAAACAACCGCTCGAAAGCGTTTCCTGCAATCTTGCTCAGGTCATACGACCACTTGGCAGGTGGTAGGTGGGTGTCCAACGCTGCGCATGCCGCCGGTACGTGGCCGCCATTTGAGGACCCTTCTGCCCTATCGATCATCGGTTCTTCACGCTATGTGTCCCGCCCACTGTCTCTTCAACGAGCTAATACGCGTCTACAACGAGAATAATTGATTATAAACATTTCTATTTCCATAGAGCAATCCATATGGCTTATTAAATAAAGTATTTATCACTTGTTTACTTCATGGGTTTTAATAGTCTTCGAACTGGTTTCAGTTCACTTTATTGTCAATTACTTTTATGACATTGTATCTCGTGACATTTACCTACCTCAGAGCGTCATACAGCAGGCAATTGAACTCCAAATTCGTGTTGTTTTCGCAAACATAAACAGTAAAATCCTAAAATAATAATTTAACGGCGTGAATTCCGTAAAAGCGTCGTTTTAGAAAGCATAAAAGTTGGTATGCCGGTTACGACCTCGCCCGGGACTCGAACCCATAACGTTTTATGAGAGTCCTACGCAAAAGGGTTTAACATGCGTCAATGTATAACAATATTTTTGTTATAAAATGTTGTTTGTGTTTTGATGGTCTCTTTAGCACAGGGCCGTTACTTCAAAAGCAACACGACGTACGTACGTAGCTACGTGCTCACGCTGCAGTGTCAAGCATCATTGAGACCATGAAAAGTAGAGAAGAAATAGATACAATACACGCTGGGTTGTTCACGTAGACTCGGGGTCTCCAAAAATATGGTGAATATTTAAAAACGCAGATGGTCCGATATTTTATAATTAATTCATGTGGGATTGGGGCTGAAGAAATCCAAAGAAGTTTCTTGGAAACGATTGTATTCGTAGGTTCTTCAAAAATCTTAAAATTATTTAACCTCTGTTTTTGTACGCAGTCTTTTTTTTTTTTTAATTAATGGCTTGACGCTACTGCGTATTTAGCCAGGAACAAGTTAATAAAACGTGGGAAATTCTTTTTTCCTAACAAGTTACAATCAAAGGTTGGTGTAGGCCTTTTATTGCTTTCAGGGAGCTTCTGGTGACAAATCTATACGAGTCCACTGGTTTTCATAGCCGACTGAGTGGCGAACGACGCCCGAAGACGCCCACACAGTCCGCGAAACAAATATCACTACAGCCGTACTATGACTGTCCACTTTAACTATTTCACATATTGTTCATGAGCATGAGCATTTATAACACCAAACAACACCAATTTCATATTATAAAGTCCACTAAAATCTTCACATATTGTTCATGAGCATGAGCATTTATAACACCAAACAACACCAATTTCATATTATAAAGTCCACTAAAATCAATTTGCAAAATAATTTAAAGAAAACCCTAACCGAACCCCTTGACTTCCCGCCAAAACCTCGTACTTAGTCTTAACCATAATCTTATTCTAATCCCCACTCTCACTTCCTTCCACAAACTTTCCGCGCGTCTATACCGTTCTCTTTCACACCTTTCTTAACTTACATCATCTATCCTTGTCTCTCACATCAAACGTTCCTTTCCATTCATAACTCTTTCATCCTACATTCATTTAAAACGGTCGACTCTTGTAATTTACTCGGAAAAGGCCGATCGATCCAGACGATCATCTTCAGAGCGAGTATCAGGAACGGTGACCCAACGATGTCGCTGTCTTTAAAGAGTAATCTCACGTTACTTTTAATAAAATTGTTGGATATTTTGTTGAAAATCGCTAGCTTGTTACACGGGTTCATCATTCGAGCTTATTCCTAGTTGCATTTTCAGCGACTCAGAATACTGAATTCAGCGGTAATTCTTCAAAGCCCGGGGTCCGCTACCTTACCTAGGTGATTTGACGAGGTTACTGGTTTTTACACATAGCGACTGCCATCTGACCCCCGCAACCCAAAGGGCAGACCAGAGCCAATCCTAGGATAGGTTTAAACAAACGCGAAACACGGAATCTTCTTCCTTTTTGGATGATCAGGTGACTCAAGCCCGCAATATGTTAACCAAACTGGAAACAACTTTTCACCAAATATACTTCTCAGTGGGATTTGAACCTACGACCTCCGGATCACAAGGCAAACGCCTTAAACACTGGACCACGGAGGCAATTACACAGGTTACTTTATACTTAGGCCTTTGTTACAAAATTTACCTAAATCCCTAAATTACAGCATTGGTCACGTTCCGTAGGCGTGTTTACAATGTTAACGCAATTTACAATACGCAGTAATACATACATTGTAACGTTACATGCAGATCCATGAATGGGGCACCTTGGCATAGTTAGAGCATTCATACATAGAGTTCAATAAGGTGTTTGTGACGGAAATAACTTTTACGGACATCGAGTATTCTAGTTGTCTGTCAGCATGTCTTTTGGTGATACCTCACGGGCGGAACAACTTGATGAACAAGTCTCCGCTGGCACGCACAATACACACTCTGAATTAAGGCCCATTTACACGGTGCAAGTTCCTTGCCTGTTGCATACAATTAAATTGAAGCAATAGAAAACTTGCATGATCTAAACAGAACGTCAGCCCTACAAATAATGTATTGCTTCAATATAATTGTATGCAACAGGCAAGAAACTTGCACTGTGTAAATGGGCCTTTAATCTCAGACAGAATAGACATCTTTTAGTATAATTACGTGACCGAATTAGTAATGAGGAGGTTCGTAGAAGAACTAAGGTCACAGGCATAGCCCAGCGGATTAGCTCGTTGAAGTGGCAGTGGGCGGTGCACATAGCGCGAAGAACCGATGACCGATGGGACAGAAAGGTTCTCGAATGGCGGCCACGTACCGGCAGGCGCAGCGTAGGACACACACCTGCTAGGTGGTCGGATGACCTGAGCAAGGTGGCAGGAAAACGCTGGATGCAGACCGCTTCCGATCGGTCGTTTTGGAAACCCTTGGGGAAAGGCCTATGTCCAATGAACCAATCCTAGGATAGGTTTAAACAAACGCTAGATGGGGTTCGGGACCCACATGTTAACATGCCTTCTGAAGCACGGAATTATCTTCTTTTCAGGTAATCAGGTGGTTCAAGCCTGAAATTACCTAACCAGACTGGAAACAACTTTTCACAAAATATAATTCACAGTAGAATTTCAACCCACAACCGCCGGATCACAAGGCAAACGCCTTGACCGCTGGACCACGGAGACAGTCGAAAAGACGTAAAAATATATCTATATAAAATTGACTCAATGGCTAACAGACAAGCCATCCAGGCATGGATGGTGGATGTCGTAGAAGGCGACTTAGGAAACAAGATAAACAAAGCTTATGAACATCAGTGAGACCTCTCCAACACGTCTGGCCAGCGTGGAGAGTGTAGGCTAAATCCTCTGACTGCTTTGGCCTCTCTGTACTACCAAAGCCATTGCTTTGGTAGTACAGAGAGGGTCGTGCTTCTGCAGTAGAGACTTAAAAATACCTGATGACGATGATGTAACGGACCATAAAGTGGACCATACAGAATGCACTGTTCAAACAATGACTCAATACTTTCACAATAATGTCAATATTATTTGGAGCTGTTATCACTAAAGTAAGCACCACCTACCACCCACGTCTGCTCCAGTACCGAGGCCGTTGCGTAGGTTTATTTAACATTTGTACATGTGTTCCAATGAGCTTTGAAGGCTCCAGATGTAATGCTTAATTACTAGTTTTATTGTAATGTCTGTTGTGGAAAAGTACGGTTCTGTAATTATATTGTTACTGTATAAACGCAAACCACGTGAACGAATTTCTTATTCTCTAGGTAGGATGTCGTAATAGGCGACTACCTATCCTAGGATTGGTTCTGGACTACCCTTTGGGTTAGGAGGCCATGATTTTTTCTTTTCTCTCAGACCAAGATGGAAGGAAACGTAATAGCCTACACTTTTTAATTTCAAAAAATTTGGCACTTTCTTGAACATATTCTCTTACGTGCATCTACAAGTACCAGGCCTGTGTCACTCCCCTTTTAGTTATCGAAAATGTACCTACATTATTACTATGCGCGCAGGCGGCCCCTCCGGATGGTAAATTCAGTTATACGAATCGTTTGTCCAGAGTAATAAGAATAAAATTTGCTTGCAATGGATGTCTAGGTAGGTATACGAAAAGGTGCTGAATTCTGACGTGAGCTAAATTAAACCATATCGCTAGCCACATTGAGTAGATATTTCTTTGAATTTCTTTGCTGAGTGTGACTTCTGTACGTTAGTATTATTTATTCTGTGCAAGTACAAACCATTAACCCCAAGCTGGCACAATATCCGTAAAATACGTAACGCTGATAATATTGACAGTCCATGTTTGGAACGCTGGAGGTCGCTCCGAGTCAATATTTGTACTCTCAGACAGTTAGATGCGATCTCCACGATGTATAAGTTATTTGCTGCAGTTACGGGTTATTTGTTATGTTAGGCCGGTTAGGCTACACTCTACACTGTTGCCAAGGTCAAAACCCACTGGGGTTATTGGGTTATGGGTGTTCGTTGTGGTCTTCATATTCGCGATAAGCCCGCTTTTGTTTTATTTCTAAGTGAAAAATTATTTAGGCGCGTTGGGCATTATTGAGATAGGAAAAAAACGCTGAACTCGCGACACTGATACCGTGTATCACCTTGTTTCAAGTTTTCACTTCTGTCAGCACTCCCGGAGTGCCACTGTTTTTTAACCGACTTCAAAAAAGGAGGAGGTTATCAATTCGACTGTATGTTTTATTTTTATGTTTGTTTGTTACGCGAGATCTTCGCCAATTGTGAACCGATTTTGATAATTCTTTTTTTTATTTGAAAGCCTTTACTACCAAGTTGGTCCCATTTCAATTTGGTGGAGATATAATCAAGAAGTTAGGAGATATGCAGAAGAAATTCCTAAAAAAAAATTGAAGTTGGTTGTTTTTTTTTTGTTAAAAATTTAACAATTGTTTTGTTTTCTTTTTTTGTAATGGGATAGTTTTTTTTTAATTATAGCGCAGCAATCACAAAATCCATCTGTCTTGTTTTTGTGAAACATCTCCAAGTACCTCGGTTGCCTGGAAGAGATTGATGTTGCAATAAGATCACCATTTGACATCTGTTTTATGTTATATATTGTTCTGTATATAATTTTTTGGTGCAATAAAGATTTTAAGTAACTAAGAGTAGCCTTTGGATCTTGCTGCCCTATCCTCTGTCTACCCCGTTCGGGATAACGTGATAGTGTATCTATGTATCCTAAACGTGACAGAAGGCTCGTATTAGGGTAACCGCGTCGTGTCGCGGGCATCACGCAGTAATGAGACCGAGATCGCCCGTTACCTTCACGGCTGTCAAGTTAGGAGAGGATGGCGTGTCTTGGTTTTTAGGGTTCCGTACCTCAAAAGGAAAAAACGGAACCCTTATAGGATCACTTTGTTGTCCGTCTGTCCGTCCGTCCGTCCGTCTGTCAAGACCCTTTTTCTCAGGAACGCGTGGAGGTATGAAGCTGAAATTTATATCAATTACTCAGGTCTACTGTCCCTTGAAGCTGTGAAAAAATCAACTTCTAAGCCAACGCAATCAAAAGATACAGCCGTTTATGCCGCAAATTTTCGACACTTGCAAGGGAATCAAAACCTACAGGGTGCTTCCCGTGAACTCAGAATCTTGAAATTTGGTACGAAGCAACGTCTTATAGCATAGATAAAGGAAAAATTACGAAAACCATAAATTTTTAGTTACATCACATAATATATTTTTTTTTAATAATTTTAAACTTACTACCCATTTCCTCATAAACGCGTAGAGGTATTAAATTGAAATTCATACCCAATACTAAACCTTGCAGGTTTGTACGGAACCCTCGGTGCGCGAGTCCGACTCGCACTTGGCCGGTTTTTTTTTGGCCAGTCTGCCTGGTCTTGGGTCCAAACGAACAAGCAAAGTTCTAGAGCATTTAAACTTAAGAGAGCTCCTGACTCCAGAATCTAAACTTTGCTCCCGCTTCCCCGCACACAAATTTACTCTAACCAAAGCGAGACAGCGAGCAGAGACGCAGGCGGCGCGGCGGCTGGTTTATGAGTTAGGACGTTTAGAAAAACAATTCGTACAATTATCTTAGCTTGAATAAACACAATGTCTTAAGTGCCACCGTCCATGAGGTACCTTTACCCGTGGAACGTCACATATAGTGACTAGAGTTAGTCCTGAACTTTGCTGTATTTTTATTTCAAAGTGAGTATTTCGTTAATATTAATAATACTGAAGATCACTAAGAACATTCGGTTAGTATGGGCCCTTAAGAATCCCTTCACCTTAGACCCTTTCCCATAATCATAATTCTATACAAACGTAGTCTACGTTTATTTTGAAACGACATGTCAGATTTAGACAAAATTTAGTAATTGGAAAGAAATAGCATGAATCTAAGTATTTAATTGATTTTCACAGTCACAATATGAACTTGAAAGAAAATATAAGGGTGTAAAAGTTTTTCATACTGATGGTCAAAATGATATAGTACGCTATAATCTCTTTTAAGTTCATATTTTAACTTTGAAAACCAATTATAACCCTAGATATATGCAATTTCTTTAAAGTTACAAATATTTACCGAAATCTGACATGTCATATCAAATAAAACGTAGACTACGTTTGTATGGGAAACTCTAATTCTGTCTAGGGTAAGGGGACTCTTAAGGCGCTCTTATTCGGTGATCTGAGTGTGGTTTTACAGTGCCACTGTTACACGCGCGCTGGGCAAAGGCCTTGTATCTTGAAATATCTAAATATAAATAACCTGCTTTTTGAACGAGGGAGATAAGTTCTGAGAGCATAATTCAACAAAAAATTAACAAAATCTGTATGTAACTGAGAACTCTCTAAGATATAAGAAGAACAGTAATTAAAACATGTTTAATTGCCATACAAATTTTAAAACCCCGACTTTCAAGCGTGCACCCCCAATAACTTTTGAAGGCTAAACCGATTTTCATCAAATATAGCTAGAACCATCTCGACAGACAAATTAAGGTGAATATATAAGCAAATGGCCTTGAAATGTGAAATAAATTATTAACTCGTAAATATGGTGAAAATTTCCATATTGCTCTTCCTCATGCACTAGATATCCTTTTAAATTATTTAATGAACTGCCGTTGAAAGTATTATTGGTGATCACTCTAGCTTTCAAACGTGGCCACTTTTGGCGGAGGCAAGTTTTAAAGGTAGATGGACTAATGTAAATACTTTCAACGGTGGTTCATAAAATAATTTAAAGGGCTATCTAGTGCATGACGAAGAGCAAATGTATGTATGTAGCTATATATATATATATATATATATATATATTACGGTAAATCTGATAAATTGAAAATTATTAATAATTTCACAACATTATTAATAATAACCTCTTGTTTTGTTAAATGTGAATAATCAGTAGAAATTAATTACTTTTAGTAGTAATTAATGATAATTCACTATACATATTGGTAAAAGTGATAAACAATTATTAATAATTTTCAATTAATCACTCTTACCGTAACATATATATCACCATATTTACGAGTTAATAATTTATTTCACACTTCAAGGCCATTTGCTTGTATATTCACCTTAAGGCTTTTGACTAAAAAAACCGCATCGAAATCGGTCTATTCGTTTAGGAGCTACGATGCCCCAGACAGACATACAGATACACAGACAAACAGACAAGTCAACCTTATAACATACAATCGTACATGAGTTTTAACTACTGGCAGTCACTGTCTTATAATAGCACACTATGAACCCTGTCGTGTATCGCAAAACAAATATTTTAACGGCAAGCGAGTTTTATGACATGCAGTTAATTTTTTAAGAAGCAATGACCGAGCACATTATAACCGCTACCGCCTCTGACCCGCACCGTACCGTATCCAGTTAAGATCAGCTGAGTTACGGTAACTTCATATTGTAAGTAAACAAATGACGACACGGTGATCTTTATCTGCCGTTAAGTCTGGATGATCCTTAGTATGCTACATACAGATATTATCACGTCTTTATCTCTAACAGGGTAGACAGAGCCTAGGCATCAAAAATAGTGATGGCTTGCCACCACATCGCCTTTTGCAATAATTCAGATTCTAGGTCTATTTTTACTATTTGCACGGGAAAAGAAGCAGCTGGTACATTCTCTTCTTTTCTTTCCATAGACAGTACATTTTGATAAATAGATAACTAACTTTGGTACTATTTTTGTTCCAGGTAAAGTGAAAAATGTTGACAAAGAAAAATAAAAATATGTGACTAAAATATACTTCAGTAATTTTGACCTACACCGTGGGTTATCCAACACCCATGTATGAGTAAGTAGGTATCTAAAACATTATCTTTGTCAAGAGGACAAACCTTTTTCGTATTTAGAACTAGTTGTCAGCGGAAAAAAATATACAGGGTGAGCAAACAAAATATACAGGACGGGTAAGATATACACTTTATTTTTGAAATTTTATTCTATGAAATATAAAAATTGTTAAATATATTTCTTAAATATAGTATTAAGGGCTGGCAATTAATTATGGAAAACAATGTCGCCAAATGTCTACCTCTAGCAGCATGGCAGAGTGAACCCTTTTCATTGCTTCATTGTAATGAACTAAAATAACGCAGGAAGTGTGTGAAACTGTAATTTCACACACTTCCTGCGTTATTTTAGTGACTGTGTCTCGGATATTTTGTTTTAATTGTTGAAGCTTCATCAAATTGGCTTGTTAGCATAGACACGACCCTTAAGTTAGCACCTACAATGCCATGCTGCTCAAATTCATCCATTAAACGAGTATACCTTCAAGTTTCCCACCCTGTAAATATATGTACGTATTGTCCGAAGGAGAAATTCAATGTTACAAATATAAGATAATCTGTTCACAGCAAATTTCCACAGTTATTTTTATTTCTATGGTCACCATACGTCCATACAAAATTGCATGTAAGTAAAAGAAATCGTGAATTCTTTAACAGCTACAAGGCTCTGTAATACGCCTCATAAATTTATACTAAGTTGTTACACTCATTTACTCATAATGATATCATTTCATGATCTAATGCTGTCAACAGCCTACAAGAAAATGTCAGTACGCAAAACACGTCATCAGGAAGTTATATCATTAGTTGCATAAAGCAACAGAGTAACTAAATCTGAGCAATCGTAGCTACATAATAACAGTACACCAATTAATTAGCATACAAATTTTATACGGGAACGACGTCAGTAGCAGCGTTAGGAGACGGCGTATTTGGGCATGACTTAGGTGATCAGCCCGTGGGCATCTGGTATGAAACAGTGGGGGTGTTTCTTTAGAAGGCTTCATATTTGAAGAATCTATGCTACACCGAAATCTATACCGAAGGTAATAAAAAAATAAACGACATTATTACGTCTTTATCGCTAATGGGGTAGACAGAGTATTATGGGTCTTGCGGCTCTAAGTATTCAGAGCCCAGAGCCACACAACTACTTTTAGCGTGATAGTTGGCGAGAAGATGGAAAAATAATAAAAAAATGAGTTTTGTTTGCTAGTCGCATTGCCTATTAAGGTAAATATAGAAGCAAATCGTTGACGATCGGCTTTTATTTTCTACGTAAAAAGAGAAGCAACTGGCTAAATGGAAAAAATCTATCAAAAAAAACTTAAAATGAACAAGTTTTTTTATTGATAGATTTTTTCCATCTCTGATTGCCAGGTTCCTAAATATGGCCAGAGCCAGGCAATCAGTAGACAGTCACCTAGCATGAAAATAATGTATAATAATAATCACTTAATATTTTATAAATCTGAACTTTTATTTAAGTGGTATACAATTTGAACTTACTTGTTACATTTTTTATAATGTGTACATATATACTGAAACTAACCTTGCTGATAAAGTGATTTTTCCAATTCTTTCCCACGAGGGCCAGTATATTTTATGCCACTGTCAAAAGAGTTTTTATGATTCACTAAATAAACTTTTTGAACAGTACAAAAAAAAGTAATCAGATTTCAGTGGCTCCATATATATTTTACCCAGGGACGGCAATTCTGTTAAATCCAACACTGTACGTGTGATTCGGAATGTGTGAAAGAGGTGAGTCGTGAGACTGAATGTGGGTGAGCCGTGAGTTTTACCAGGGATGGACTGGCGGGAACCTTTTTTGTCACACAGTCTAAGGAGGTTTATCATGTAAATATGTGAAAATTGTCATTGTAGATCATGGTTCATGTCGTTCGTTCATTTATATTATTTATGTTACAAAAAACAAACATAACGACGATGCATGTATAATTTTCAAGATTCGGAAATGATTACATACTATTATACCTATAAGAATGTAGTTAGTATACCTACTTGCTGCTTCTTTATCTGCGCAAATTGTAAAAAATGACAATTAAAAGCAAAGGAAAGCGAAAATAAGCGCGAACAAAACAATGTCTTACATTAACATAATTGCGTGTTTTTGCCCCATTCTGTCATATAACTGGTCTCATAATAAAAACCAAAGATATCAACCGACAAAATACCAAATATCTCCCATTTTAATGTCACCACCCGCTGCCGGGTGGGAAACAGTTTAAGAAAGTCAGAAGGTAGGTTATAAGAGGAAAAAAATCTTTTTTCCTCAAGATTTTGTATTCTATTAGTGATCCTGATTTTAATATTTTAATATACTCGTAGATAGGCGGTGCAAAATCACCCTGTATCTCTAATTCTAAACAGTTCTACCACCTAACTCTGCATGGGGTAAAATAACAATAGTCAAAACTATATTTACTTAATGCTTAATCATTTAAGTTGCAAAACCTGCAAGATATATATTTAGTTTGCAGCAAAAAGGCGGCACCCGGATTAATGTTTTTGTATTTAACCAATTAACGAAACGAAATCCCACTGTGCTTTTATAATAGGTATAAACATTCATTTTAGCCAGTACAAATAAGTAAATACGACACGTAAGAGAAGTGCATAATTTTTGCAGAGATTATACATTATCACGTCATTAATCCCGAAAGATCACGTAACTATATTCTATTGTTATCTGAAGCAAATCCTACTTTTCTTGTAAAATCTCCTTAAATCCTTTCGAAGCGTAGGTGGCGTAGGCCGGCTGAGTTCATCAATGATGCGTACATTAAAAGTTAGTCTTTCTTTTACTTTCATATCTATAAATTATTTTAGTCCTTTCCGTCAGTTGGATTGTCTTAAAAGAATGGATTATATTAATTCACGATTTATCCAATAAGTAAGAAATCAAAAAGATACAGAGTATATATAGAGCGTCTAAGTTCTGGAGTGGGGATTTGTGACGTTAGCTGTCAGTAGAAATTGTATCAAGGCGTAACGAAGCGCAAACTTGTATTTTTTTGTGAATCAGAGAAGAAAAATACGTATACTATATTTTTTTATAATCCTCCAGGCTGACTTCGTGGGCAACTAGTCAAGGCGTTTGTCTTGTGATCCGGAAGTCGTGGGTTTAAATCCTACTGGGAAACACAAAGCAAACTTTGTGAAAAGTTGTTTCCAGTCTGGTTAGGATATTGCAGGCTTGAATCACCTGATAATTCGAAAAGAAGGATGATTCCGTGCTACAAAAGGCACTTAAAGCTGTGGGTCCCGGACACTAGCGTTTGTAAACCTATCATAGGATTTCTTCTGGTCTACCCTTAGGGTTGCGGAGGTCAGACGGCAGTTACTCTGTATACAAACCAGTAACCTCATCTAATCACCTAGTTTAGGTAACGGACCCCGGACTCTTGAACTCGTTACCGACACCACCAGTGGTGCTCAATATTTTCAGATTAGTTTTCACTTCTGTCGGCACTTCCGGGCTGCCACGACTTTTAGGGTTCCGTACCCGAAGGGTGCAAACGGGACCCTATTACTGAGACTCCGCTGTCTGTCCATCTGTCACAGGGCTCTATCTATTAAACCGTGATAGCTAGATACTAAAAATAAAAAATGATAAAAATTAAAGGGGGTCGTCATACAAGAAACTTGTTTCTTCAGCGTTTTAAAACATTGTACGGTGTTACGGAACCCTTCATGTACGAGTCCGACTCACACTTACCCGTTTATTTTCTATAATTCATTTGATGGCCAAAGTTTTCAGTCACCATGCCTATTTTTTTTTTTAAACTTTGTCTATTATTTGTAGATCTCCCTAGGCATGTAGTTATCGCATTGTAAGTCCTAATAATACCGTTAATTTCCTTGTAAACCCCATATTGTACTGGATACAGCAAGATACAGATTATGCCCGCCACAAAGTTATAGTTTAATTTGAATAGACGTTACGACCCAGTTGCTAAGTGAGCCAGAGATAGACGGATAACCGAAATAGTTAAACTTGAACTACGGTTAAAGGCCGTGAAGATGTAAAGTAACAAAAGAACAGAACTACGCAACTATGCCTCGATCGCAACAACTTGGAATTTAGAACGAAAGAAAATCTTTATTCGGCTTAAATATTCACTGAAGTACTAACAATGTAAATACATAGATTTATAACTATAGAATGCCGAAAAGGCAGCTCAACTTTGTAATGCGGTGTAAGAACTACAGCGCTGATTTTCAGCTGTTACCAAGTAAACAGAGGGGTTTTCGGCGGGAAGTCAAGGGGTTCAGTTGGGGTTTACTTTAAATTTTTTTGCAAATTGATTTTAGTAGACTTTATTATATGAAATTGGTGTTATTTGGTGTTATAAATGCTCATGCTCATGAACAATATGTGAAATAGGTTAAGTGGACAGTCATAGTGCGGCTGTAGTGATATTTTTTTTGCGGACTCTGTGGACGTCGTCCGCCACTCAATCGGCTATGAAAACCAGTGACTCGTATAGATTTGTCGCCAAAAGCTCCCTTAAAACAATCAATGGCCTACACTTACCTTTGATTGTAACTTGTTAGGAATAAAGAATTTCCCACGTTTTATTAACTTGTTCCTGGCTAAATACGCAGTAGCGTCAAGCCATAAAAAAAAGTAAACATAGATGTAAATTATTTGAAAACTTGTAATACATGTTTTAAATACAAAATGAAAAATACCTATTTGTTGGCGGAGATATCGGTAGGATAGGATAGGTAACATACATACAAAAAATCATACAGTCGAAATGATAACCTCCTCTTTTTTTTAAATCGGTTATTAAGTCGAGATAGGGTCCTAAGATGTAGGTTACACGCTCAGTTTGGCATTATTCCAGTCCATCAGTCTGCATTGTGCGCAGGGTCAGGGCCAGCCGCAATACACTTCTGCAGCTATTCGCGGACAGATTTGACAGTCAGTACATGAATCATTGCAATATGATTCATGTACTGACTAGAAAGTGACTGAACGCCATTGTTTATGTTGTATTATTTATTTATTATTCATTGATTTATTTGTTTTTTTTTTATTATGTTATAATAATATTATCTTAATCATGTATGGCCCCTAGTTGACCGCAATAAAGATTTATTATTTTTATTATTGACGTGACTGACGCCAGAATGATGGATGATTTTCACGGTCACTGTCAATCTAGAATGACACCAGACTAATAAAAAGTACATGTACGGCAAAGAGCTATAATGAACCTTATTCACCTTGGTGTACGGTGTGTAGTAAAGTACGGTGACTGACGCGAGAATGATACGAGAAGGTTACGCGATTAGTCTCCCATCAGTATTTCATCATTCAAAACAATTTTAATTTTCATCAGTCCGAGCCATCAGTCTGCCATTCCGTTGGTTTCACCATCATGCTCTGATCATTCTGACCAGACTGATGTACTGAACTGATGGCATCAACTGAACGTGTAACCTTGCTCTAACACTTTACAGTTCGGGCCGACCGACTAGTCATAATGTTTTTATATTCACGAAGGTTACTTGTCATACATTTTTGATAATTAAACTGAATCATGGTACTGAATCATGGTAAATAATACACAAGGTGTTCTTCTAAACACTTTATATGTTATGTTGAAATAAATGGTTATTTACTTAGCGCTGGAAATCTCTTACTATGTAAGTATCTTTCAGAAATTATTATGTATTCTATTACTGAGGTTTTTTGTTCACCTTAAAGAATTTTAGTGAATTTAAAATAGCTTCACTACATGAAAGTGTTACCAAATATTTGTACTATTTTTATCGATGAGATATTTTTATATACAATGTACAATTATATAAACTTTTGACAAAGATTGGAGAAAAGTAGCTAAAGATCGAGGTAGCTGGAAACAACAAGAGAAGGGCTTTGCCCAACTATGGGCCCTCAATGGCTAGTAAAAAAACATTATAGGTGTGCCCCAACTCAAACTAATACATATGCAATCAAAATAAATTAATAACAAAAAGTGCTTAAACCAACCCATGTCATTCTAAACAATAATTGTAACAAAAAATAATTACATCATACACCACAAAGAACCCAAATTAACATAAAAAGTTTATAATACCACCCAAGTAGGCACATGTCACTTTGACAACTCAAGCGCACATGTCATGGTTGTCATAGATTTTGACACATCACAGAGTAATGGGCGTTTATCAGAGACTACATCAGACTGTATCTCCGACGTCTCTGTAAAAGGTTAATTGTTTTCGTAATGGCTCTAAACCAGTTTCGACTTTTGGATTAAGATTTTTTATATTAATTAACGTTCATTATTTATATTTTCAATGATGAAGGTAAAAGGAAAGGCCATAATAATAAAAAAATGTTTATTTTTGATTAACATACATACGTTGTAAAAAATATGTAAAATGTTTAGTTACTTATAGTGAATATAATTAGCAATGCAATAAAGTAAAATGGTAAAGAAAAAAGTATAAAAATAAGTATTAAAAATTACATTATGTCCTCTTACAAAAACGATAAAGTTTATTATGGTAAAAATATACATAAAAAAAGAAATTCAAAACTTTAAAACGTTGGTAAGATATGTTAAAATCACTACTTATAAACTGTCGCGTTGCATCATTTCTAAATTAATGCATACGGGAACTATGGCGAAATATACCTTTTTTATTTATTTTGTTGCACTAAACCACACGTATGCAATAATTTATTAATTTGCAAATAATATACTTAAACTTATTTAACATTTACAACCAACGCAAGGAACAATATCTTCTCCTTTCTTGCAAACGCAAATACAAGATTTATTCTTAGTATCAATGCAGATGCAATTTTTATCACACTCGCAACTGCATTCTTCTCCAAAGCATTTGCAGTTATCACAGCAAATGATTTTGCCATTTTGATAACGTACGCAAATGCATGACTTTCCTTCAGTTAAAAGGCAAACGCATCAATTTTTGTCACATTTCTTCTCACAGACACATTTGTCGCAAGTTTTACTAGAGCAAGTACAGTCGTTGCATTCTTTGATAGCTCCTTGTTCATCTTTGCAAAGGCAAATGCATGATTTTCCTACAGTTTTGATGCAAATGCATTTAGAATCATCGCATTTACAGTCACATTTGCCAGTGTCGATGCATTTGCAATCATTGCATTGACTAATCTTGCCTTTAGCATCTTCGCAGACGCAAATGCATGACTTTCCTGCAGTCAAAAGGCAAATGCATTCTTTTTTGTCGCATGTCTTCTCACACGTACATTTGTCACAAGTTTTATTAGAACAAGCACAGTTGTTGCATTCTTTGACAGCTCCTTTTTCATATTTGCAAAGGCAAATGCAAGATTTTCCTTCAGTTTTGATGCAAATGCATTTAGAGTCATCGCATTTACAGTCACATTTGCCAGTGTCGATGCATTTACAATCATTGCATTGAATAATCTTGCCTTTACCATCTTCACAGACGCAAGTGCATGACTTTCCTGCAGTCAAAAGGCAAATGCATTCTTTTTTGTCACATGTCTTCTCACACGTACATTTGTCGCAAGTTTTATTAGAACAAGCACAGTTGTTGCATTCTTTGACAGCTCCTTTTTCATCTTTGCAAAGGCAAATGCAAGATTTTCCTTCAGTTTTGATGCAAATGCATTTAGAGTCATCGCATTTACAGTCACATTTGCCAGTGTCGATGCATTTACAATCATTGCATTGAATAATCTTGCCTTTAGCATCTTCGCAGACGCAAATGCATGACTTTCCGGCAGTCAAAAGGCAAATGCATCCTTTTTTGTCACTTGTCTTCTAACACGTACATTTGTCACAAGTTTTAATAGAACCAGCACAGTCGTTGCATTGTATAATAGCTCCCTTTTCATCTTTGCAAAGGAAAATGCAAGATTTTCCTTCAGTTTTGATGCAAATGCATTTTGAGTCATCGCATTTACAGTCACATTTGCCAGTATCGATGCATTTACAATCATTGCATTGAATAATCTTGCCTTTAGCATCTTCGCAGACGCAAATGCATGATTTTCCTGCAGTCAAAAGGCAAATGCATCCATTTTTGTCGCATGTCTTCTCACACGTATCTTTGTTGCAAGTTATTATAGGGCAAGCACAGTCAGTGCATTTTTTAATTGCTCCCTTTTCATCTTTACAAAGGCAAATGCAAGATTTTCCTTCAGTTTTGATGCAAATGCATTTAGAGTCATCGCATTTACAGTCACATTTGCCAGTGTCGATGCATTTACAATCATTGCATTGAATAATCTTGCCTTTAGCATCTTTACAGATGCAAATGCATGACTTTCCCGCAGTCAAAAGGCAAATGCATCTTTTTTTGTCGCATGTCTTCTCACAGGTACATTTGTTGCAAGTTTTAACAGGACAAGCACAGTCGTTGCATTGAATAATAGCTCCCTTTTCATCTTTACAAAGGCAAATGCAAGATTTTTCTTCAGTTTTGATACAAATGCATTTAGAATTATCACATTTGCACTCACACTTACCAATATTAGTGCATTTACAGTCACTGCACTTGACGACGTTGCCTTTACCATCTTCACAAACACAGATACAAGATTTACCATCAGTTAAAAGGCAAATGCAACTTTCCTTGTTACATGCACACTTATCACACATTTTATCAGTACAAGCGCAGTCGTCACACCTCTTGACGTTTCCATCTTGATCCTTACAGACACATATGCAAGTAACACCAGCAGTTTTGAAGCAGGTACCTCTGTCACACTTACAATTGCACTTCTCAGAGGTACAGTGGCAGTCGTTGCATTGGACAATGTCTTCGTTCTCCACGTATAAGCAAATGCAGGGCTTTCCATCCGTTGGGATGCAGATGCAACCAGACTTTTCGCACATCGTATTGCAGCGGCGCGCCTTGTTCACATTTTTGTAGCAGCACGGCATTTTTGATGATCTGTAAAAGAAGTGACGTAGTTTTAGTTAGAGGTTCAAATATACATTGTTTGTAAGTACCTACTTTCAATGATTGATTATCTTTCATCGGAAAATGAAATTCGGTAAACGAGAATATGAGTATATTTTTATCCTTGTTTCAAAAATAAATCCTTATAGGGGGAAATGCCAGTCATGTTAATAGACGAGGCGGCTAGCAACCCGTCACTATTTTGATTCCTTTTCACCTACTCACCTGTACCACTCTATTACAATTATTGACTCTATTCACAATGTTTGTTAATCAGTTTTTCCTAAGTAAAAGTTTAGTTAAATTATGCATAATGTACTGAATTATTTGTTACTCATCAATATTATCACACAAAATATTTAATTACATATCCTTCAAGCAAACAATTGTAAGTACTTGAAACCACTTTGTTGTGCACTTTTTGTCTTGTTTGTGTACGATAGCGCAATAAATAAATATTGTATTCTACCACATACATGATAGTACCTTTATACTGATAATTAAAGCAATTCGTGCAAAATTATTCCCTAACCATTCCAAAACATCAAAAATGCACAACGTTAATATTCAAGTTTTCACTTCTGCCGGCACTCCCGGAGTGCAACCCGTCTTTTTTTTATTCACTTATCGTTAATTGTTTTTATAGAAATTACTTCAGTATCATGAACTAAACTTGCTCCAAAAATTTAGCTCGTGGTCCCTTGTATTGAAGAATTCCACTCGTCGATGAATCCACTATACGAGTAAAATATAACCATTTTGATTTTGTAAAAAAGAATGGAAACTAAAAAATTTACCCGTTCTGTATTTATTCCAATTTATAACACTAACACAACAAACATTAAAACAGTACATTTATTATCGTTGTACTTATACAACGATAATAGGTATTACAATAAACCGGCCAAGTGCGAGTTAAACTCGCGTGGAGAGGGTTCCGTACAATTGATTGAATTCTTATAGGTTTACGTGTAATCTACAAGCAATGAACTATATTTAGTATTTTTTTTCAAAATTTTAGGCTCAGTAGTTTTAGAAATCAGGGGGGAATGGTCAATTTTCGTCTTCTTTCATGAATAAAATCAAAACTATTCATTTTACAATAATAACAAAAATATATTTGAAATCCTCATTACGAGCCCTTTCATTTGATATATGACACAGTAAGGTTTGCAAAACATTTTTTTTTAATTTCCTAATTTGTCTCACGAAAATGACCCTTATTTTTAAAAAAAATTATTTACTTTGCACATATGTGTTTGAGTCATAGGATTACAACATTCTACCAAATTTCACCTGATTCGGTCCAGTAGATTCGGAGCAAATTGGCTGTGACAGACGGACGGACAGACAGACGCACGAGTGATCCTATAAGGGTTCCGTTTTTTCATTTTTTTGTACGGATCCCTAAAAATGTTGAAAAAAAGACCGAAGCAGTATCTAACTCCAAAAAAAATTACACTCCCATGAAAATTTAATAAAATCAAAATTTTTGGCGCGAAGTCAAGGGGTTCAGTTGGGGTTATTTATTTATTTATTTATTAAAATCTTTAGTGACCAAAATGGTACAAAAGATGAACTTAACGCTAATGCATTCTCTACCAGTCAACCTTTAGGAAAAACAGAAATTATTTAATTGCGATAGGCTCTTTAAAGATGTACTTAATAATTTACTATTTACAAATATACTTAAAAACATTCATATAATAATTATCTTTAATTTATTTTGCAAATTGATTCTAGTGGACTTTATTACCTATATATGCTCATGCTCATTTAAAATATGTGAAATAGTTTAAGTGGACAGTCATAGTACGGCTGTAGTGATATTTGTTAAAGCGGACTGTGGTGAGCGTCTTTAGGCGCCGTCCGCCACTGAATCGGCTATGAAAACCAGTAGAATCGTATGGTTTTGTTACCAGAAGCTCCCTTAAGGTGAAATGGTAGCTTAAGTGGCGCCCTCATTTGAAATAAATTGTTTAAAACTAAATATGGTGATATTTAGTTTTATGTCTAAAAAGACCTTTAAACTATTTTATGAATAACCTTTGAAATTATTACTAATAGTCCGTCTAGTTTTAAAACTAGACGAACTACCAATATTACTTCCAAAGGTTATTCATAAAATGGTTTAAAGGTCTTTTTAGACATTGATACAAATCATATATTTAAATATCACCATATTTAGTTTTAAACAGTTTCTTTCAAATGAGGGCGCCACTTATGCTACCACTTCATCTTAAAGCAACCAAAGGACCAGCACCACTATTTTATTCATTTTTAGGTTAAAGTTAGGAATAAAGAAACGAACAACTAAAGATAGGCTCTAAAGGACTCGTATAATAATTATAAAAAACATTAAAACAGAAGTTTCAAATCAAACTAAATAAGAAACAAAAAATATTTCGATACTTACAATCTTTCAATGAGCTATTACCACTTCACTGTTTACTCGTCTGTTTAACAACACTGATGCTGATAACAGGCCGGCCCGCCGTTTTATATGATAAGGAAACTCGTGCGCAAAGTCGTGTGCAGATGCGCACGGCGTTGATTCATTGTGCTCGGTGCCGTGTGAACTTCTATATGAGGTCATAATTCTATGACACAATATTATTTACATGACACATGACGTAGAAACTTCGAGAATTGGAACACAAAAACAACGTGACGTAGCATCATTTATTTACTATCTACATGTTACCTGCCTCCTAGTCTACTTGGATTGTTATTTGACATTATGAGCCCAAAGGCCACTTTTTTGTGTAATGGCTGGCGAGAATGTGTTAAAAAGTATCAAAATAGTTAGGGGTTGCTAGCCACATCAGCGAACATGGTTGGGATTTTCGCCCATTCCCTCGAACGGTTTTACGATCTGCGCGGGAAGAGAAGCAGCTGGTACTTGAAAAGTTTTTTTCTAGAACATCATGGAAGATTATAAAAAAAATATATATAATATTTGTGTAAGCTATATAAGCTAAAAATCCAAGTAAAAAAAAGTTTTAGCCGAAAGATGGCATAGCTGAATGTTCAATGAGGCTTTTCCCAGTGAAAAAAAAAGAGATTAAAAACATTCTCAATAGTAATTGTTGGCGTTAAGGCCGTACCTGAATTTTCCGGGGTCCAGTGCTGCCCCCATTTAAAATAAATAATTTCAAAGAAAACGGAGACATCATTTAAAATTTTGCAACTACCAAGTCCTAGATAACCCTTCAAAGTATTCTATGACCTACTGTTTACAATTTAAAGTAAGAACGTTAAGCTTTACTACACACAATTGCGAAAAACGGCCACTTTTGGCTAATGTGCGTAGTAAAGCTTAACGTTCTCATTATAAACTGTAAACAGTAGTTCATAAAATACTTTGAAGGATTATCTAGGACTTGATAGTTGCAAAATTTTAAATGATGTCTCTGTTTTCTTTGAAATTATTAATTTTAAATGGGGGCAGCACTGGACCCCGGAAAATTTAGGTACGGCCTTAAACGTTCTCAATAAGATTGAAATCGTTGTGTCAATTCCAAAAACAAACACACCATGAAAATTTTAAATGAATTTGTCATTGACAGACCAATTTAAGTTATTGCTGCGCCATCTATCCTAACTTACTGTACTAATATATTTTTAAAGAAATCGGCTCAATAAGATACATACAAACTAATCTCGTCTTTATCAATTGTGGGGTAGACAGAGCCTAGGTAAGAGGAAAATGCAATCTATAATACCGAATAGCCATCGGTCGCTAGCCGCAACGATTTTTCAAATTTTTGCCGATTCCCTCTATCAACTTTTACGATCAATCAATAGAAGCAAATGAGATGAGACCAGGTCTCCTGGCAAGGAAGTTATTAACTTATTTAGCTAAGATAGATCCTGATTTTATGACTTGGAAAAATCGTATATTTAGGTGCACACTGCACACGCCGTCGATTCATCAAGCTTTGTGCCGTGTAAATAGAAACATGAAGCGATAACTTCGTGAATTGGAACACAAAACTTGCGTGACGAACCGGGAAGTTCAATTGATATTCACCCTATTATTTTGATCTAGGAAAATTTTGCGTGAGCACACAGCGTTGATTCATTATACTTGGTGCCGTGTAAAGTAAGGTACCTACATAAAAGTAATATGTTATTAAATATATACCTATGTATGTAAGATATATACTTTATGTATAGGTAGTTTGTTTATGTGTATTGCTATAAGTATTTATGTAAGTACTAGCTTTTTCCCGCGGCTTCGCTCGCGTATCCCACGGGAACATTACTTTTTTCCGGGATGAAAGGTACCCTATGTTACTTCTAGTACCTCCCAGGATATGTGTACAAAGTTTCATGATGATTCGTCAAGTAGTTTTTGCGTGAAAAGGTAACAAACATCCACGCTTTCACATTTATAATATTAAGTAAGGATGTTCGTATATATTTTTGTGTGTAGATATGTAAGTATCTTGTAGTTAAAATACGTACCGGCTTCTACCTTATATATAACAGAGTAAATATCCTCTCAATCTATCGCAGGTTGACTGGAAGAGATCCCTACATGGGATAAGACCGCCTTTGTATATTTGCTCTTTCGTATTATGTGGTCTTTTATACTTAAATTTTTGGTAAAATAAAGTTATTACCTGAGATAAGGGTTTTTATTGTTCTGAGGTTATTACAAACAAACAAACAAACAAAAGTTGGTGAAATTATAAAACGTCAATATAAAACCTAAATGACGCAGGGTCTTATCATGAATCCGTTTTATGTACCTAGATAAGTTTGTATGACAAATATAGAATCTAAATCTATTACGCATTACAGAAGAATAAGTAATTGTTTTAATTTAATTTTGTTTTATTGGATTCATGAAGTCGGTTTTTTTTTGTATTTTTTTCTATTATCTTCTAAAATATTACCCTAGGATCCTAGATGATCTCTTAAAAATTAAAAAGTTACGATGTAATATTTTTGAGTTTTCGTTTTTGATTGTATTGTGTCTTTGTTAGTACAAAGCCTATATCTACGAGTATATAGCATTTTTAGTCTCCACTGCAGGAGCACGACCCTCTGTACTACCAGAGACATATATTAGCCAGACGGGTGGGAGAGGTTTAATTGATGTTTATGAGCTTTGTTTATCTTGTGTTTCCAAAGTCGACTTCTACGACATCCACGGGAAGACTTGGAGTAGCCCTATTCTACTCTGCCGGGAACCACACGGCTAATCTATCTACGAGTATATCTAAGTCCAATTTTACCTTCAGCTCAATGCATGCCGACCATTGACTAAATCCGACCATTTTGTCGCCAAGCCACTGCATATTTCGTCAAAACCCGTAGGCGTCCGACTTACCTTGGGACTTATAAGGCGAACGGAACATAAACCGAATGCATTTGACTTATATATAGCAAATAAATTATCGAAATGCCACCAATTTGGTCTTAAACGCTTCGGATACGGATTATTACCTAATATTGGCCGGAATGTGACGTTATTTGATAAATTCTGAAGTCATTCATGGAAATATAATATTTTGAATGATTTTAAAGTTTCTTTTTTTATCAGTTCTTTAAATTAATTTTTAATCGTTCAGTCCTAAAGATCATTAATTCATTGTTGTAACTTAGTGTTAAAGTGTGAATTTGGTTTGTCCGGGATAAGTTTGTACGATTTTTGAATATATGTTTAAAATCATAAACATAATATAATGAAGACAAGATAAGTCTTAATAAACGGGCAAGTGCGAGTCGGACTCATACATGAAGGGTTCCGTACCTCCGTACAATGTTTTATACGCTGAAAAAAACACGTTTTTTGTATGACGATTCCCTTTAATTTTTAACATTTTATATTTTTAGTATTTGTTGTTATAGCGGCCATAGTAATACATAATCTGTGATAATTTCAAGTATCTAGTTAATGCCATTATAAAGAACTAGTTAAAAACGCGGAAAATACACGGCGACCCCCTTTAATTTGTGACTTTTTTTTATTTTCAGTATTTGTTGTTATAGCGGCCACAGTAATGTGAAAATTTCATTACGGTTCGAGAGATAGAGCCCTGTGACAGACGGACAGACAGACAGACGGACAGACAGCGGAGTCTCAGTAATAGGGTCCCGTTTGCACCCTTTGGGTACGGAACCCTAAAAACTAAAACCCGTCTACAGGAAGATTCTTACTGACAAGTACGAGCACAGTGTGGAGAAACAGCTTATAATGTATTATATTTTTGAAATTGCTATTTAAGCCCTTTCATTTGTACGCTTTGACTCGATTAATTTTTTAAGATCATTACTTATTGGCCTGTAGAGGGCGCCATATTGAATTTATTGTGACGTCATATAGCCTATAACCAGCGGTGGTGCCAAGGTGCTTCCAACAATAACTTATTTGTCAAGGTATTATGGATATCATTGAAGATTCGAGGGAACAGATATATAAACCGGTAGCTCTACCATTTCGTGCAAATAGGAAGATTTTGGTAGAAAATTTTATTTTTACACTTTTTTCTTTGTTAATGGTAATAAATAATATAAAAAACACTGCAATGTAATTTATTTCAAATTATACGCATAATTGAGTGAGATATGGGTAATTGTTTTTTTTTCTAGAAGAATGGTAATGATGTACGGAATATGGTAATGACATTAGAGTATATAACATATTTTTTAGTACTAAACTTCATTACCAGTGTAGTATGTTCATTACCAGTCATCTTATATAATGGATGGTAAATTATGGTAATGACTTTTCATTACTTTTTGTTTTTTAAAATAATGTAATCGTAGGCATATTCATTCAGTACATTTTCGAAGTTAATGTTAATTAATTAAGTATCTACAGCACGATAAACACTAAATCATTAATATCAAAACAGCACAAACGGTAATGACAAAAATCGTGCCAAATCCAAAACTCAGTCACGAATTATTTTATAAAATTTTTGCCACACGTTCACCCTGTTTTACTGTTCACTGGTCGACTGAGGCGGAGGGTGCGGTCAGATGCAACGATACATAGAATAATACTTCGCTCGTCCACAGACTGATTTTTTTGTTGCAAATTGAATTTATTGTAATGACTATTTTTTCTGTAGAAAAATATTTTGCTACAGTGGAGGTGAATAACAATGATATAGGTTTTTTTATTTATTCCTTAATTAGTACTTACTTCAACCATGTCAGATGATAAATTAAAAGAGTTATATGTCATATTTAAGTTATTCGCTCTCAAATCTATAAATTAATGTTCTGAACGATGATGGTTATGACTTTTTCGCATGTTATAATTTTTTTTATACATTTATATTGCAATACTATAGTTAATTTTAAATGCAAAGTAGACCTTTGTACATAACACAACAAAAAAAATATTAACATTCAATTTCACACTTAATATATGGTTTTTTTCAACGAACGTGTGATTTGCACGAAATGGTAGAACTACCCATACATGCATAGCAGTGAAACACATAACCCTCCTTTTGCCTTCGCCAGGTAACAAAACAATTAATTAATTAGCTAACCCTATCGTAAATTTAAAACAAAACATTATGGTTTTGAATTTCTTGAATGTAAGAATCGTTTGAATATGGACTTATTTATTATTTATCGCAGTGGGGTTACTAATCATTAAGTTTTTGTATACAAAAACAATTCTGTTTCTGAAAATTGATATATTCATTTAATTAACAGAAAAACAAAAAATGCTTACTAAAGAGAGCAAAAGCCAAGTTCAAATCAATTAAATTATAGGCCAACTATCACAATCAATTAAGTTGAATTTATAATTATTTTAGGTTTTAAATATATATATTTACATAAATCCAAGGAAAACATACAATAAGGTGTGGCACGACTATTACAAGCTCCCACGCATTTTTTGTCATCAAGTTTAATAATTTTTGCAGCAAAAAAACTGACAATGCAAGTTTTTGCTCGCCTTCAAGATTAAAATAGCCTTCAATCCGAGAAGAAATTAATAAGTGTAAATATTTTAGATGATATTTTTCAAAGTTTTTGCTGCGCGTGATATTTTGAAGAAGCCAAATAGGTTTTTATGCCATGCGGTTTTCGGCAGAGTAGAATAGGACGACTCCAAATCTTTCCGTGGATGTCGTAGAAGGCGACTTAGGAATCACAAGTTAAACAAAGCTTATAAACATCAGTGAGACCTCTCTAACCCGTCTGGGCATCATGGAGAGTGTAGGCTTTGGCCTACACTCTCCACGGTGCTCCATATCCTCTGACTGCTCTGGCGATATGGCTCTGGTAGTACAGAGGGGGTTGTGCTCCGACCTGCAGTGGCGACTAAAAAGACCTGATGATGAAATATGTTTTGAAAGGGTAATTTTATTTTATACTTACTAATGCTCGCGGCGTTACCCGAGTGGTCAAAGGGTAATTTGACAATGCCTTGCATGCAATGCCATTGCCTAAAGTCACCCTGTATAAAAAATATTCCCATGTATGGATGGATTCCTTCCTTCCTCCCTTCTGACCTTCACAGGACTTCTCCTCCATCCATCTACTGGTACATTTTCTTTACCAAAGTCCCAGACCAGCGTTGAACTAAATAGAAATAGACATTATTATATACGGGGTCAATATATAGGGTCTAACAAAATATACTAAAACTATTTCAATGGTGGATTCAGTCTATGGTACTGAACAACTTCCCCCAAGAAACATGTATCAAAATATAAAAAATATTTGACCTCCCATACGAGTTGACCATGGGAGTTGGCCGATTAACTGACCTAGTTTTAATGGAAAGCCGAAAAATGTTTTTCATATTTCGATATATGTGCCTTGGGGACAGTTATTCAGTATCATGGACTGAATTCACCCTTAAAATAGTTTAAGTATATATTTTTTTGACGTTATATAAAGCATTCAAACACAACTGGACAAAAGTCAGACATAAAGTAATATTTCTTGTAATCTTATCTTTTAAAAGATCTTTCTAAATGTCAGCTCCAAAAATAAAGCACAGTTAGGTTATGCACTACAAGTGCTACAGTTGAAAAGAGAAATTAGGTTTTCGGAGAAAGTGTTGGCACAAGCGAATTTGCATGCAAAATTACGTAACGCCTGCTGGATCCTTTTACAACCGGTACTACACTTAACTCAGTGTTCACACGTCGTACATTCTGACCTTCTTGCTTGAAAACGTGACAAAGACTACAGATGTGATAAAACACAGATCTGTATATGCTACTAGATAAAGATAGTCCTTCAATTTGTATGAAAACCTGGCGTGCCAATTTTCATACAAATATTTAATAAGAAATTCGCTTACAAACGGAAGGAAACTTTGTTATTCTAAATTCTAATATAAACTTCCTCCAACGTTTTTCGACTAATTTCTACGGCTCAAAATGGCAGATTTAGGTATTTTACAGTAGAGAACTCAATGTTTGATCTAATGAAATATACACGGACTAAAAGTAACGATTCTAAATGAAGTCAATTTGACTTCAGATCGACACGCACATTCATACAGAGGCTGTGTCTATCTTGATCAATGGTCTGTGAGATAAAAGAAAAGAATAATGAAAAAGTTACGAATAAATTTACGAATGGGGCATTATAAAAAGGGGACGTTTTGAGAAAGGAACACTCGGAGAAATCATTCTAATCGTTTTACTACCAGTAGACATTTTGAGGAAAGCAGAGGAGGCTTTAGTTTATTTCTATGCTTTGTTTTTGATAGAAATAAAGAAAGAAATCATTTATTTGTCAAAGATAGGCATAAACAAGTTGGTAAAATATAATATTATGGCCGCTATGTTTTTTTGACGTTGTATACAGCATACAAATATTTTTAAGTCATAAATACACTAAAATACTTAATCATGCTTTAGTTACTGAGCTAGTTCAAATTAAATTTAATACAATAAATAAATAATAAAATTTCCAATTGTAAAAATATTAGTCACATACATTAATGTCAGCTTTACAATTTATCATTCAAAAAGTCCTCAATACTGTAATAACATTTGTCAATGAGAAAACGGAATAATTTATGTTTAAACATTTTAAAATTTAATTCTTTAAATTAATCTTTATTCGCCTTTATATCACAATATATCAAAGATTTTACATCTTACGGAAACTTATGCATCACTTATTATTTTACAATACAAATATGGTAAATTGCTTCGAATGATGCTGCTCACATTCCGATCGAACAAAGTAAACTTTCTAAGTTCGTTTGATCTTCCATAAAATTGAAGTGTCTGTTCGTATTACAAAAACAACAGTTTTGTTTTTCTAAATGCACATGAAAGTCTGTACGATAACAAAAATAAAAATTTTATCTGTCTGTTTGTTTGGGCTAATCTCCGAAACTTGTCCGATTTTGACGGAAGTTTCACTGGATAGCTAATGTTATAATGAGTAACATACTTTTATTTTATTTATACTAAAAAAAAATACCCATATTTAAGTCCACATGGACTAAGTCGCAGGCACAGCTAGTCTAGAATATAATGAATATACGATCTAGTTAACAATCTTGTACTTTATCTATCTATATTTAAGAGCTATGCTCTTGTCGGTGGAGTATGAATTCTCTTCAATTTGTCTCTCTCATCCGCCAGCTGTTTTACTTCGCTGTACGACACGACGTTCACCTTTTACTTTATATATAATGAAAATCCATTTTTATACCAACACCAGACCTTCGAACCTACCTTAAAATTACTTATGCCATAACCTTTTAAATAATTTAAACAATAACATTTGATCGCTTATTACTAATTTCTAGGCTCACACACATAATGACTTACAAATATAATGATAGTCTTGATTTATGCATATACTAGCTGTGCCCGCGACTTCGTTCGCGTGGTTGTCGGAATGTTATATAACCTAAAGCCTTCCTCTATAAATGGACTACCCAACAAAAAAAGAATTTTTCAAATCGGACCATTAGTTCCTGAGATTAGCGCGTTTAAACAAACAAACAAACAAACTCTTCCGCTTTATAATATTAGTATAGATATGCATAAATCAAGACTATCATTATATTTGTGATATTCATATTGAGATGTCAATGTAATCATAAAAATAGAATAAACACAATTCATTAGGTATACTAACCTATATATACCAGCAGATATAAGAAATGCTTATTGATAAAGTAGATATATGAAAACAAACAATAATTAATCTCTTATCAATTTGTCTCAAGCGGAATTTTTATTAGGTACGAGTATCTTTTGATTAGATTAAAAAATAAACATGTAATAGAAATCAGTGAAACATTGTCTAACTAATGATTTTTTTACACGAAACAGGTCTGGTAATATTATGACATTGTAACTTTAATAATATCACAGAATAAATAATACTAACGTACAGAAGTCTCACTCAGCAAAGAAATTCAAAGAAATATCTACTCAATGTGGCTAGCGATATGGTTTAATTTAGCTCACGTCAGAACTCAGCACATTTTCGTATAGATAGACATCCATTGCAAGCCAATTTCATTCTTATTACTCTGGACAAACGATTCGTATAACTAAATTTTCCACCCGGAGGGGCCACCTGCGCGCATAGTAATAATGTAGGTACATTTTCGATACCAAAACCACAGGCCGGAATCTCCTAAGGTACGCGCAATATGCGTCCCCGTTCCCCGTCCCCGCACCTCTCCCCCGTTTTCGCCGCGATGACTCACGTTGGCCGTCAAGAACCGGGGGAGAGGTGCGGGTGCGGGGAACGGGGACGCATATTGCGCGTACCTTAGGAGATTCCGTTCTGTTTACTCTTACTGTATTCTGTGCCTAAACGAGGAGTGACACAGGCCTGATAATATCAAGTTTATATAAAGTCACGCAAGAGACGTTTCGTTAGACATTTTCAACTTAGTATTCCACAATAAGACACCATAAAGTTGTCCGACATCATAACTTAAATTCTCGTTTCAACAAAAGTACACGGTTTGAATTATTTATTTCTCGATTCAAAGAAAGGATGGTGACCGTTCGTCCGATACAATGTTAGCACGCTTCCTTGCTTATGAAACTAAGTACAAACTTTAGAACTTGAATTTTGCCAACAACATAGCACGTATCTTCGCTTATAAAGCTGAGGACGCACTTTAGAAGTTGAATTTTGCTAACAACATAACACGCTTCCTCGCTTATAAAAATGAATAACTACGCACTTAAGAAAACTTGAATTTTGCCAACAACATAGTCGTACCTAGCACATTCCTCGCTTATAAAACTGAGTACGCACTTTAGAAAACTTGAATTTTGCCAACAACATGGCATGTTCTTCGCTTATAAAACCTCCCTTATAGCAAGTGATTTACTTACTTTGTAGCAAATGCGTACCTTTCTATAAGGGTTCTAGGGCTCTTGTGATACAGGGTCATTGTGATAACCCTATCAAAATAAAATAAAAACTTAAGCTTTCCCTAGACACTCGGACTAGCTGATCGCTCAATTTTTATCAAAAATTGTTTTTCATGTTTCGATTTATGTTCCTTAGAGAAAGTTGTTCAGTATCATGGATTGAATTAGAAAATATGTTCGTATATTTATAAAGAATGAATTAATATACAATCATTTATACAGTGTTTGATGCACACTGTACAACCATTGTACAGTTACAACAATTATCATTGGATGGATTGTTATAAACACAGTATTGCTCAGTTCCTCGAACTACTGTCAGTTATGTCCTGCCCGGCTAATAGTGACGTTTAGTAACAGGTCGGGTGCCACCTGGCTATTTACGAAACGTCTAGAAGTGTTGTTTTACTGCGGCATAGGGACGGCAGGCATTTTCATAAATGTCTTTCTTTGGATTCATTATGCCATTTAAGGATGCCATTTTGTAAAATAAAAGAAACAGCTGAGGTGTCTTTTCTTAGGTTTCATATTTTATCATAGGTATTTATAACTGTTATACGCATAATAGTAACACCGTCGTTCGTGGATACTTACCAGATTAAATTTTTATCGGAACTTTCGCCATTCCTGTACTAACTAATTGTGCAGTCGACTGAACACTTGCAAGAGAAAAACGAACTATCGATATGACAGCACATTTAGCGCTGCCGAAAACGTAAATTAAAAAAATATATATATACCCTGTGTTGTAACAAAAATGTTACCGTAAAGCTTCCTTAGCAGGTTGCATTCTTAGCTACTTAGACTTAGGGTGTATTTTGCTGCTTTTTTCTGGACGGTCAAGATCATCATTGCTCTCACAGCCAAAGATGTCAAAAAATCAAGCACCAGTGATGGTCAATAACACAAAAAACGAAGAAATACCTTAGCCATGAATAAGTAGCGTCATACACGCTAATATGGCGCCTGAAGGCCTCCCAACCGTGTCGAGGTCTGCACCCATGCAAACATACGAGTATTGTTCGATTACCGATGCATCATTGATACCATTCGTTTGACACTGCCAAAGGTCTGTAGTGGGTGTATGTGGGATGCTTTCGGAGCTGTTTGCATTTATTTCACTTTCCTCTATACAGGGTGATTTTTGACCTAGTAGCAAGCTATATTCAAGCAAAATAAATACATATTCTGTCATATGTACCTTGTCTCATAATAACTAGTAGTTCGCCGCGAACTTAGACCTCGCGATTATAGTTCCCTAAGTAACACCTAGATGGCGCTATCCAAAGTTAGAACGCGCTATGGTTTCGTTTGCTACATAATCGTGGCCTTTTTTATTAATATTTCAAAAGCTACTGAACCGATTTTGATGCCCAACGAACTTGAAAATTCTATTGATATTTCCTACATGCCTACCAAATTTCATCAAAATCTGACTATTAGTTTAGCAGTTATCGCGGTACAAACATACATGCATTCATAAATAAATAAATACACACATACATACAATGTGTTTTCCCCCCCAACTCCTACAACCTATCAGCCGACAAATGCATACCAAAAATCTCCCATTTCAGTTTTGACGGTGGCCGGTGAGCGAGGAGGGCAACGGCCGCGCGTATAGTATAGTAGTAGGTTAGCCATTTATTAGAAATTTAGGAGCAAAAAAATCGCAAAAAACGGTTTTGTGTTCTGATAACAAGATATAGCTAAGGGGTGTAATCAACCTGTAAAGTTAGGTTGCTTGGAAGAAATTGCTTAGGGATAAGGAGAAAATGCCGCCTTTTGCGAAAGACTCAATGTAGTCAAATACGCCCGCTATACATACAGATCTCAATTTCAAATACAATACAATACAATACAAATTATCTTTATTGCACCATAATAATTCATAAAATAAAAATAACAAACACAAAGAAAATATTGGTACAAAGGCGGACTTATTTCCATTTATTTTTTACATTACATTTATTTTTTATTTCTTTTTGTGTGGAAATACACTTATCTTTTATACTTATACATTTGCGATTTTTAAGAAAAGGCGTATAAATTATTATTTTTGCTTTCTTTACAGGTACCTATCGGATTTCTCGATCAAATGGTAGTAAGTATATACATGCACACAGGTCATTTTGGGTCTTGTGGCTCTAAGCAGACTGAGCCCAGAGCCGCAAGACTCAATGGCCACTTTTAGAAGATGGTCAAAAGAATAGTAGCCGCATTTTTCACTCATTCCCTAGATCGGTTTTACGATCTACGCTGGTAGATTCTACAGGCATGCTTAGTTAACAAAGTACCTGGTCTATATCCGCTACATGTTTCGTCAAACGTTTACAGAGATACGCAACATGCTTTGGCAAAACCATTACATATAAATCGTAAAATCATTACCTATAATTATACTGTTTATCATGGTTTGCCAATTTGAAAACAAATAACTTCACAACGTCTAACACTAACTTAACGTCACCTACTTTAAATAAATGGTTGTTATAAAAATATGAGTTATGGAACGCTGGTGTCCTGAAGGCTGTCGTAATGCTAATATCTGGGGTCAGGTCGTGAGTTCAGATGAAAGTAAGATGGCCGGTTCCCATCCCGTCGCTGAACCGCCCTACATTGGAAATACCCACGTTGTACTTTCTCTATCTTGTGACCTTCTAGAGGGAAGCCCTTCATCGCGAATTGTAGTAATTCCGGGGATGGACACAACAGACGCACGTAGCTGCGTGTCCGCGTTTTAGTCTCAGCGACATTGAGCGTTACTAAATCTTATCAAAGTCTAAATTAGTTTGACATAGAAATAAGAGGACACTATCGGATGACTAACGTGTTATTTTACGTGAGTAATAGTCTAGGAGTGCTATTTTTGAAATCAGGTAACACACAATGATTTGTGTGAGTGTTTCCAAACGAGTGCATTTTTGAATTGATCGTATGCGAAGGATTTGCACGAGTGGTCTTGATCACTCGTTATTTTGACTTTTGTAGCATACAAATGTCAAAGAAACCTTTCATGGAGAATCCGCTTTCACATTGACAAAATGATATTTTCTTACTAATTTATCGCTGATAAGACGGTTTCAAAAATAAGATGCAATGCGTCGGAACGAAAGGTGAGTTGGAAAACTACACGTATTGTGTTTCGCTGACTATATTCGTATACCTACATATAACATTAATTTATGTATATGTATTTTTTATTTGTTTTGGCCTAAATAAAATTACAAAATTACAGCTCATTTTCATTTCGCGTTAGGTCAGGGCTTCGTAGGATTTTTACAGGGCGGCGATGTCACAACCTCTCTAACTCCGGATCAAAGATGCCCTATACTTTTGCACGCCTCATAAGCGGAACGTTGATTTAGTGCTCTACTCTCGCCTTACAAAAATCAAGTGATTTTTCGAACTAAAAATGTCGGTATTTATTTCTTATCGTACTTGTAGAATAATATTTACACACAAATGTCAAGAAAAAACACTAGTTTCAACAGTCATGATACTTTTAACATGATACTTCTTTTTTGTTCTTTAAAATAATAAAACAAGTGTTTAAGAAAATTATTTCGTGGACGTCCGTGTGTCTGTATGTATGGAAACTGGCGTGGTCACGATAACGCCCGAAAAACTTAACAAATCGAACCCTTTTTTTTTTCATACGCTTAAGTATTATCTAAGACTAAGTCCTTTCAAAAATCACGGTCTAATTAAAAGTAGTTTAATTATAATTAGCAATAAACTGAAATCCACCTATCGTTGGTATATCTAAATCTATGTAAATAAGGTTCGTTGACATTGACAATACATGCGCAGTACCTTTCTTTTCTGTGTGGGCAATGGCGCGAAGATTTAAAAGTAAATTTTTTATTTTGCTCATAATACACCGATAAATATGCAATATTCAAGTTCTGTTTTTTTTTTTCGTGAAAATTGAGTGACCGCTATGAGGCGTGCACTTTTTGATTTTTTAAACTTATTATTATATTTTTTTACTAATTTGATAAACTGAAAAATAGATGACCATTGTTTATTTGTTTTTCGTGTATGTAAGTGGCCAACACTGGTGTCAGATTTTACAAGCAGCCTAAAGGCATCTGACATAGCTTGACGACTGCCATACTAAGATGACAGCCGGGACCAACGGCTTTTACGTGCCATCCGAAACACGGAGGAACTCAAGAAATATTTATGCCACTCTTTGGTCACACATCCATGTGCGTGCGGTGTGGCTTAATTTGCGAAAACGTATGGCTAGCATACGTTTTACCACCGGGCCACTGAGCTCCTCAATGTCCATTAATATAAAATGGACAAGACTTAGAAAGGCTTTTTCGTGGCATACAAATATTCAAACATTCTCATAGATTTATGTACGTACATCGTACCGCCGGCTAACGCCTTATAATAAAGTTTTACTTTACGACACAAGCCGTTTTAGCTCTTTCCCATGGGGATTGTAACTACGACATAGATTACATATACGAGTAAGTTACTTGTGATCACATTGCGTTGCGTACCATACTAACTCAGCTATACAGACGTATCAAAGCTAACAGTTTAGCAATATTTCCACGAGCGATCATATAAAGAGAGTTACAGAACTTGTATTCTATCAGATAAGTTGAGAGATCATATACTGGCATCATCAGATCAGCTTCTTGTTGTAGTAATATTTTATTGTTATCTGATTTTTATTAGCATATAAAATCTCTTCAAAAAACAGAAAGTGGCTCAAATTTTACTTGCAAGATTGACCCAATCAAATAAACTATAATAAAGGCTGTAGAAAGTAATAAGAAGGAATGAGAAATTATATGAAAGTCCTGAAAGTAGACGAAGGCATAGCCCTACCCGCAATAGAGAAAATTAGAAAGGACAAACGTGTTTAAACAAACAAACAATAAACTGTTAGACTGGACTCACACTGTTTTAGTATAGAATTCATTTAAATTCTTTAGGTTTTCTAATATTCGTTCAAAATTTCATTGTAATAAAACAGGCAATGATATAAAATACTATAAAATTGTTTTAAAGAACGCATCGTGTCCGAACATTTCCCTCTTCTATTTTCTATATTTTGTAATATTTGCCTTTTTAGGGTTGCGTACCCAAAGGGTGCAAACGGGACCCTATTACTGAGACTCCGCTGTCTGTCCGTCTGTCTGTCCGTCTGTCTGGCCGTCTGTCTGTCCGTCTGTCTGTCCGTCAGTCACAGGGCTCTATCTCTTGAACCGTAATAGCTAGGCACTTGAAATTTTCACCGATTATGTATTACTGTGGCCGCTATAATAACAAATACTAAAAATAAGATAAAGATAAATATTAAAGGGGTCGTCATACAAGAAACATGTTTTTTTAAGCGTTTTTAACTCGATCTTTATAATGGCATTAACTAGATACTTGAAATTTTCACCGATTATGTATAACTATGACCACCATAACAACAAATACTAAAAATAAAATAAAGTTAAAAATTAAAGGGGAAAATAAAATAAAGTTAAAAAGAAACGTGTTTGTTCAGCGTTTTAAAACATTGTACGGAGGTACGGAACCCTTCATGAACGAGTCCGTCTCGCACTTGCCCATTTATTTCTCTTCTACGTATCTAATACGTTTTAGTTTGTTACTTTTTCTGTATATACAGGTATAAATCGCCCTTTTAGTGTCGTTGACTCGACCTACATATCATTCTGTCACTTCTTTTAATTTAGGAGTGCAACATAGGAAAACCCTCATTTTCCTGGGAATGTAGCGCACACGCAACATTTGCGTCTAACGATGTGAAAGTGTGTGTTAAGTTACTGTAATTAGTACTAAAAATCTTAGTTCCCACATGTCAGAGACTATGTATCATGATTGACAAATCATATTTGATAGCCTTCATGGCGTATTCGTCACTCGGAGGTTTGATTCCCAGCCAGGGCAAGTTGGAAAATGACCTTTTTAGGGTTCCGTAGTCAACAAGGAACCCTTATAGTTTCGTCATGTCCGTCCGGACTCGTACTCCGCCGCTACTGCCCTGATTGTCACGAAAATTGGTGGAGAGATAGATATTAAAGTTCCAAAAGTTGGTTTTTTAAATTATGAAAAAATGTTTTTTTTCCAGCCCGGTCCCATACAACGAAAAGTAAATTTAAAAAAAATTATTGGACTATCCCCAACATGTGGGGAATCGTTGAAAAGGTCTTTTAAAATACAACAATAACTGCTTTAAAACTATGTAGATCAAACCCCCCAGTCTTGAGATAATCTAATACAAAGTTAAAATTTGAGGTGTCCCCCCACCGTAACTTTTGAAATATTACTAAAATAATTCTGTAAAAAATGTGGTATATACCTCAAAGTATGTACTTTCAATTAAAACTATAGCGGTCTCGGTATCATAGATAGTTATTTTTTAATACGTCATAAATCGTAATATACCTTTAAAACTTTTATATTATGTTACTTGCTGCTACGGAACCCTTCATGGGCGAGTCCGACTCGCACTTGGCCGCTTTCATTTCAAATTGTCTTGGGAATTGGGTGTTTATTAATATGTATATGTTATAAAATATAATATCGTTTAATAAACACAAGTTAAAAACGTACTTTGGATCAGTGTGATTTGTACCTATATATTTATATTTATTTTTATCCTAAAAATATCTTGTATTCATTTCTTTAGTATATTGAGGTCACATCGGCCTTCGTCATCGGCTAGGCTAAATACTTCATGGCTTCCGGCCTAGACCACTTAATCTCTTCCTGTGGATGTCGTAAGAGGCGACTAAAAGACTAGCACAAACTATAGCCAAGTAGTTTAAACTGTGGTATTTGGCATCCTTCGCCATTAGCCAGAGCAGTCAGAGGATTTAGCCTACACTCTTCACGCTGGCCAGACGGGTTGTAGAGGTCTCATTGATGTTTATAAGCTTCGTTTAGCTTGTGTTTCCTAAGTCGCCTTCTACGACATCCACGGGAAGACTTGGAGTGGTCCCTTTTCTACTCTGCCGGGAACCACACGGCTTTATGTGTGTGTATGTATGAATGTTTTGTCACTCGAATCCCCCGTACATATTAACATTAAAAATTTTAATATAATACTCCCACGATTATTTTCCTCACCTAACCCTACTCTACGTGGGGTCGGGTGAGCATGTGATTTTTTTTTCCATTTACCTCTATCATTTGTCATTATATTTGTTACATTATTTTTATCCTTTCCCTTCCAATAATCCTACCCACGCTAATAACTACAAATCAAACTTAAACCGAAACCAATTATACTGCCTTATTCGTATTCCGCATTAAAATGTCCGTTTACTTGTTAACCTAATTGCATATCCAAAACTGCAATCAGCAATTGCAATCACCCACACACTTTCTTAAGTGGTCAATGCACAATATAGACCTTATATGAGGTAGACTATGAATACGACCAAAATACAATATCTTAATCCAACAGTTTTGACAATCATCAACATCAAGAGGTCATTTTTAGTCTCCACTGCCTGAGCACGACCCTATCTATACTACTAGAGCCATACTTAGCGAGAACAGTCATATGATTTGGCCTACACTCTCCACGCTGACCAGACAGGTTGGAGAGGTCTCACTGATGTTTATAAGCTTTGTTTAGCTTGTGTTTCCTAAGTCACCTTCTACGATATCCACGGGAAGACTTGGAGTGGTCCTATTCTACTCTGCTGGGAACCACATGGCATCATTTGACAATCAATCTATTTTTTTTTTGTTTTATTTTATATTGAAATAAAAATGAGAAAGTACTTGTATAATTTTTTTTTTTTCATATTTCCATATATGTTCCTTGGGGAATGTTTTTCAGTATCATGCACTGAATTCACCTGTAAAATAGTTTCAGTATTTTTTGTTAGACCCTATATATTGTAGTTGATTTATTTATACTAATCATGTCTAGTCTAAACTTGTAAGTGGTCAATGATCGCAACCTCTATATTTATGGTAAGCTGATACGGCCGCAGATTGGCGACGTTGGAAATGGAAAGTACTCTACATGTTATTGCGTACGAGTACATCGAGCAGAAATACGGACTGGACTGAGCAGTATTTTATTTTATAATGCATATATAGTTTCACTTTTGATATTTGATAAGAATGAGTTTTGCTTTCTGTATTATTTTAACCGACCTTAAAAAAGGATGAGATTTTCAATTCGACTAATCATCATTCGACCTTATTCCCGGTTGCATCCTAACAATAGAATAGAATAGAAAAACTCTTTATTGTGCACCAAAAAGAAAAAACATAATAAACAGATAACTTAAAATAATTAATATTAGTACAATAGGCGGCCTTATCGCTTAAAGCGATCTCTTCCAGACAACCAGTGGATGGAGAGGACTATGAGAAAGTCAATTTCCTAGTCGATTTGACGCGGTTACTGGTTTTACACAGAGCGACTGCCGTCTGACCTCCGCAACCCAAAGGGTAGACCAGAATCAATCCTAGGACAGGTTTAAACAAACGCTAGATGGCGTTCGGGACCCACAGCTTTGCGTGCCTTCCGAAGCATGGAATCATCTTTCTTTTCAGATAATCAGGAGATTCAAGCCTGCAATATCCTAACCAGACTGGAAACAAGTTTTCACAAAGTATGCTTTCCAATGGGATTTGAATCCCGACCTCCAGATCACAAGAAACGCCTTGACCACTGGACCACGGAGACAGTCAATTTGACAGGATGTATGTATGTTTTTTTATGTATGTATATATGTTACGTGATATCTTCGCCAATTATGTAATTCTTGTTTATCGATTTTGATGATTTTTTTTTATTTGAAAACCTTCTAATGGGGAATGTTATTAAAGAACATACATTAAAAAAAAAACTTTTATCCATTCGAATTGAGAATTTATTTGAAGTTACTTAATAAACTATAAAAAACTTACTATTTTTCCGAAGACTTGGCTAACAAAATCTTTTTCTCCGAAGTCCGTTTAAGAACAAACGATATCACCCATAAATAACCAACAATATCACGCAAAACTTTACGCATAAAATTTGCTTTGTTCAGAACAATTTGGAAGACATACATATGTATGTTATGTAACTGAGACTGACTGAGACAGACTGACGGCGTATTGACATCCGTTTTCCTCGTTCGGTACAAAGGTAAATTCTAATGACAGTAAAAGTTATTCAATTCTTTTTTTCGTAACAGATAAGTAATAATATTATATGTATTGGTGACAACAAGGGCAATAAAGTTCTTTTAGCTCCTTTGAACTTTGGTAGACACGATATGCCGATGACAGATGCCTTGAAAATCTGACACATAGCGGAGAGTTGACTATTAAACATACCAATAATAAAATAATTATAAGAACGCCCCAAAGTAAGTTTTTAAACTTGTATTATCGGATACTTACTCAACGATACTATATTTTATAATAAATACATGTAGAGTTAAACAGTAAACACCAAAGACCAAGGACAATTTAAAAAAGGCCATTTCCAACTTGCCCTGTCTGGGGATCGAACCCAGAACCTGCGAATTGGCGGACTAGCGTGTTGACCATTATGCCAGGTCGACAAAATAGACAAACCAACACTTTTCGCATTTGATAATGAAATATGCTGTAAGTATAAAAAAATATCAACCCAAAGTGCAGACCTTTAAGGTGAAGTTAGAAGCAAATCACCTTGAGGTGGCGCCCTCATTTAAAATAAATTGTTAACTCGTAAATGTGATGAAAATTTCCATATTTCTCAATGTTAGGCACTAGATAGCCCTTTAAATTATTTTATGAACAGCCTTTGAAAGTACTTAAATCAGCCATCACCAATAATAGTTTCAACGGTGGCAGTTCATAAAATAATTTAAAGGGCTATCTTGTGTCTAACATTGAGAAATATGGAAATTTTCACCACATTTACGAGTTAACAAGTTTTAAAGCTAGACGGATCACCATTGTTAGTTTCAACGGCGGCAGTTCATAAAATAATTTAAAGGGCTATCTAGTGTCTACCATTGAGAAATATGAAAATATTCACCATATTTAGATACGAGTTAACAATTTATTTCAATGAGGGCGCCACTTCAGATTGGTATTCACCTTAAATACCTAAGGTTTTCATTATCATTTCGAATCGCACATAGTTCGATATTCGCCAAGACAAGTCAACATCTCACCATTGAATGAAATAGTAATAATAGTTAGCTTTCACTCTTGCACATCTAAATCCATCAGGTAACCTCCACAAACAAACGCACATTATGGTCAGAGAAAGTGAGATCTTGTCTGCTCCGTTGTGGTCAGTTGGATAACCGTCATTGATATGTACTTTAATTAATTGAATTGTCAGGAGTTTATACAAAGTGGAAGGGACTGAAGTATAATGAAAATAAAATGACACCAAAAGAACAAAAAAAAATTCTGCAATTTCCATATAAAAGTGTGCGGCCGTCCGAGTGATTTGTATGGGAATGTCGAATTTTTTTTTGGTTTGTTGACTGTTATTTTGATTTCATTATACTTTAGTGATCTAGCATATCCCGTGGTTTGATTTATTACGGATATGACCCTTCCACGTTGTATACTTACAGGCTGACTTTTTAGCCATCAAATATATGGATAGATTGTTAAGGAGGACAAATCACAGTGATTGAGCTAGCCCCAAAGCTAAAACATATATTATGGGATCTAACTCAAGGATACTATATTTTATGATCCGACTCTTGCTATCTCAATATCACAGAGGAGCAATTGAATAAGCTTGAGCGCCTTCAAAACTTCTGTATCAGATTCATATTTGGATTACGCAAATATGATCATGTTTCCATTTTCCGTGCGCAACTCAAGTGGCTCCCTATCCGACTTCGACGTAATTATCACGTTCTTTCACTTCTATACTCTGTACTGTTCATGCCATCTTCTCCTTCCTATTTAAAGGAGCGTTTTACTTTTCTTCACCAGGACAATGATCGACCCACGCGCAGCATTAATGCCCTACGTCTTAAAACCCCAACTCATTCGACCAAATTCTACTCGAAATCCTTTACAGTCCAAGCTGTCTACCTCTGGAATGCTCTTCCTCGTAGAGTTCGTACTGCTCAGACTAAAACAAGCTTTAAAAATCGTCTCCATAAATATTATCTGTCGTTATGCCAGTAAGTCTAAGTTCTGTTAAGTGTCACTAAATACATTTAAATATTTTAGCATCGTATATGTATTATATATATGTATATATTATGAAATAAGTTTATGTATGTATATATACAAGTATTAATATGTAAGTATATAATTAGGTATAGATACTGCACCCACCTTATTCCGTACTATTAATTTTTCCTCTACCCAAAGGTTGACTGGAAGAGATCGCATCTAGCGATAAGTCCGCCTTTGTACCAATATTTTCTTTGTGTTTGTTATTTTTATTTTATTAATTATTATGGTGCAATAAAGATAATTTGTATTGTATTGTATTGTATGATAAACACCCTCTTATGACAAACAACGTCTTGGGTCTTGGGCCAAGACCGAGGACAATTTCAAAAAGGCCATTTACTAACTTGCCCTGGCTGGGGATCGAACTCAGAACCTCCGGATTGGCGGACTAGCGTATTGATTATTACAGGGCCAAATTTTTGGAGCAAGTTCAATCCATAAAGTTGAACTACCTTAAAAAAATTAATTAAAAATCGAAAAAAATAATCCTCCCATACAAAATCCGTTTGGTTGAACGCTGATTTGTATTGTAAGATTTTTTTTTAGTTTTCGTTAATTGCTTTTATGCAAAGAAAGTATAATGTACTGAACTTGCTCCAATTTTGCTGGTGGTTGAAAAGTCAGTCTGTTTAAGGCGCTGCCTGTGCCTGTGTGATTTATTGGCCTAGAATAACACTACACCAAATCTTCATGTGGAAGTCGTAAAAGGCTACTATATAAAGGACTATGCATAAACGTCCTGTGCAACAACTAGACTCGGGCGGCAGCTGGTTGTAAAGCTTTTCGCACAAATGCAGTCCCAAGGAACCCATTCTTGGGATTGCATTAACGTATAAACTGTACAAACAAACTTACCTATCGTTAGTCGTTATTTTTCCTTTTTTTTGATAGACCTGTATATCTTTTATACATACTATTACGCCTTTATTATTTACTGGGTAGACAGAGCCCAAGGTCATAAGACTCAAGAACCATTTCAGCGTAATGGTGAATATTGAAATAACAACAGTGACAAATTGCAAGTCTCATCGCCCATTGATATACCTGGGAAGACAGCTGGGAGGAGCTCGGTGGCCCAGTGGGAGAACGGATTGCTAGCGTTTTCACAAGTTAAGCAACCCCGGGCGTGGTCCGTACCTGGATGGGTGACCACAAGTGGTACAAAAAATTCTCGAGCTCCTCCGTGCTTCGGAAGGCACGTAAAAGCCGTTGGTCCCGGCTGTCATTGTATGACAGTCGTCAAACTATGTCAGATGCCTTTAGGCAGCTTGAAAAATCTGACACCAGTGTTGGCCACTTACACACACGATAAACAAAAACAAGCTGACATATCATACGTTTTTTCTTATCTCCCATGAATATTGATTTTTTGTCAATGGTCATAATATATTGGCATGTGAACTTAGCTAAGTAGAACAACTCCTCGATATGAATACAAAAACATTCAATTCGATACATCAGATTCACAAAGCCTCAATCACACCCCAACATAACGAGGTAGTTACCGCTATTGTGTCCGAATGCTCTATCATTGAATTCTGAATATTACGGTGTAATCATAGGTCAAGTGGTGTTTCGCCATGGTGGCTTATCAGATGTGGATGCAAATTCATAATTTGGTTGTGCAATAGTTTGTAGGCGCGAAAACTATGATTTGAACTGTATGAACTGTGAACTTTTGCAATGTAAGTTAGTTAGTTAAAATCTTTATTGCACCAAAACATAATGATATAGAGTAATAGATTAAACACGATATCCGCTCCTTTAATACTGAATGTATTAAGGAGACGACAGAGCAAAACAAATGCTCCAAAGTGTTCGCAAGAGCTATGTCAGTTGGGCAAAGTCGATTGATGAAGCTGAAGACGGAGGACGGTGGCGTGGTGTCGACAAAGGAAGGGGTTCTGGCAGAGATCGAGAGGTTTTATGGACAGCTGTATACCTCAGTCGCACAACCCAGTGGACAAAGGGCTAAAGACCCAAGAGCCAAGCTGACCCGACACTATACGGAAGATATCCCGGACATCAGCCTGTACGAGATTAGGGTGGCCCTCAAACAGCTTAAGAACAACAAGGCGCCGGGTGAGGACGGAATCACAGCAGAGCTTCTGAAAGCGGGCGGAACGCCGGTACTGAAAGTCCTTCAGAGGCTCTTTAATTCCGTTCTGCTCGAGGGCGTAACGCCAGAAGCGTGGAACAGGGGCGTGGTAGTCTTGTTCTTCAAAAAGGGAGATAACACCCTACTGAAGAACTATAGGCCTATCACGCTTCTGAGTCATGTATATAAGTTGTTTTCGAGGGTCATCACGAATCGTCTCGCGAACAGGTTTGATGCCTTCCAGCCTCCCGAACAAGCCGGTTTCCGTAAAGGCTTTAGCACCATTGACCACATTCACACGCTGCGGCAGGTTATAGAGAAGACGAGGGAATATAACCGGCCGCTATGCTTGGGTTTTGTGGACTATGAAAAAGCCTTCGATTCGATCGAAACATGGGCCGTGCTTCAGTCTCTCCAGCGATGCCGTATTGACTATCGGTATATCGAAGTGTTGAAGTGTTTATACAGTAACGCCACTATGTCAGTCCGAGTACAGGAGCAGTGCACGAGGGCTATTCCACTGCAAAGAGGTGTGAGACAGGGAGACGTTATATCTCCGAAACTGTTCACCGCTGCACTGGAAGATGCCTTCAAGCTCCTGGAATGGAAAGGACTTGGCATCAACATCAATGGCGAGTATATCACTCACCTTCGATTCGCCGACGATATAGTTGTCATGGCAGAATCCATGGAGGACTTAAGTACTATGCTCGGAGACCTTAATAGAGTTTCCCAACAGGTGGGCCTTAAAATGAACATAGACAAAACGAAAGTAATGTCGAATGTCAATGTTGTGCCCATACCTGTTTCTGTTGGGAGCTCCACCCTCGAAGTTGTAGACCAGTATACCTACCTGGGTCAATCGATCCAGGCAGGAAGTTCCAGCTTCGAGGAAGAGGTCTTTCGACGAATCCGACTCGGCTGGGCAGCGTTCGGGAAGTTACGCAGTGTCTTCTCGTCCAAAATACCTCAGTGCCTTAAGACGAAAGTTTATAATCAATGTGTGTTACCAGTGATGACTTATGGCTCCGAAAAGTGGTCCCTTACTATGGGTCTCATAAGAAGGCTCAAGGTAGCTCAACGCGCTATGGAGAGGGCTATGCTTGGTGTTTCTCTACGTGATCGAATCAGAAATGAGGAAATTCGTAGGAGAACAAAAGTCACGGACATAGCCCAGCGGATTAGCTCGTTGAAGTGGCAGTGGGCGGGACACATAGCGCGACGAACCGATGGCCGATAGGGCAAAAAGGTTCTCGAATGGCGACCACTTACTGGCAAGCGAAGCGTAGGACACCCACCCACAAGTTGGTCAGACGACCTGACCAAGGTCGCTGGAAAGCGCTGTATGCAGGCCGCTCTAGATCGGTCATTTTGGAAAACCTTGGGAGAGGCCTATGTCCAGCAGTGGACGTTATGCGGCTGAAATGATGATGATGATGATGAATAGATTAAAGAAAACAGATGTCAAAAGGCGGCCTTATCGCAGCTACAATCTCTTCCAGGCAACCGAGGTACTACTAGAGATGTTTAACAAAAACAGGTGAGGTGCGAAGTTATATGCAAGAAGAAAAAAGTGTAATTAACAATACATACAACAAATATAAAATATATACATAAATACATGCATACCTATATCAATATGCACACAAAAGAGAAAATCCGAATAAGATAAGTGAGGAAATAAAGAAAGTCATATTAAAATAAGGATAGAAAGTGTGACTTCACTTGAGATTTAAAGCTGGCTAACTAGTTATTGGAACGAAGTTTAAGAAACGTGCGTTACACGTATTTCACCTGTTTCAGGGTAAAATCCCTAAAGTTGAAAATCACTAGATCTTGATGTGGAAGGGGTATGGCTTGCAGAAACGGTTAAGGTTAGGGGCGTGATTTTTTTGCAATTTGACGACAGTCACTGTTATTAACTCTTTTTCAACATTCAAGATGGCCGCTATTAAAGGGAAATTTCCCAAACGTGCGAGGCCGAAGGCAGAGCAACATTGCGAGGGCGAAGCCCAATCAAAATTCATTACGCGTAGATTTGGACATCTCTACTAATAAAGAAATCCTATTAAATAAAGTCCATTTAACACCGTTCGGCTTTGGTCGAGTCTAGCCATTTGTGGTCATCAATCCAAGCTACAACCATGCCGAGGACTGCTTAACACATTGCTGGACACTCAGCCAGACACAATAGAAAGAACAATTTGATCTACGTCTAAAGACTTAGAGTGTCCAGCAATGTGTTAACATGTGTAAGCGCTCTACATTAAAATAGTTCTACCAATCAACATCCACGATTGACCTCTTAAATGTCTTCATTCACAGACAAATGAGACCTGTTCCCTTTGACTGGGTGATACGTCAAGTTACGTAACAAACAAACATACATGCAAGCAATACTGGGACTGTGACAAACACACGTTTTGTAACTGAACACAAAAGGTTTGGCCAATCTTGTTAAACTATTTAGAACTTGTTCTCTGTTGAACTTATTCGGTACTTAACCCAATTTTTTTATTATTCATATCAAAAAGAAACATAACTTTTAAACTAAAACAAAAAGTAAATACGCTTAAAAATATGTAAACTGTCAAATAACAGAAAAAGCCTGGGAAGCACTTAAAGAAATGTGACGTTAGAGCCATTAGGTTAAATGAAGCAGCATTTCCAATAATAATTGAAATGCTGCTTCATTTAATAAACAATTTTCTTGCTGTTTTCAGAAAATTTATGTTTAATCTTAAGGCCGTACCTAAATTTTCCGGAGTCCAGTGCTGCCCCCATTTAAAATAAATCATTTCAAAGAAAACGGAGACATAATTTAAAATTTTGCAACTACCAAGTCCTAGATAACCCTTCAAAGTATTCTATGAACTACTGTTTACAATTTAAAGTGAGAACGTTAGGCTTTACTACGCACAATTGCGAAAAACAAATTGGCCACTTTTGGCTAATGTGCGTAGTAAAGCTTAACGTTCTCATTATAAACTGTAAACAGTAGTTCATAAAATACTTTAAAGGGTTATCTAGGACTTAGTAGTTGCAAAATTTTAAATAATGTCTCCGTTTTCTTTGAAATGATTTATTTTAAATGGGGGCAGCACTGGACCCCGGAAACTTCAAGTACGGCCTTAATGGTTGTTTCGTAAAAAGTATTAAACAAAATCAAACACAGTCAACGAAATATGATAAATTATTTTTGGCCTCCCATACTCGTTGACCGATCAGCTGTACTGCGTTTGTATGAATAGCCAAAAAATATTCTTTATATTTCGATAGATGCTCTGTTCCTTTAGGAAAGGTATCATTCAGTATCACGGACTGAATTCAACCTTAAAATAGTCACAGTATATTTTGTTACTCCCTGTATGTACTTACACTTAAGTACTGCACGATTTTGTTTCTAAATAAACTTACGCAATAATGTAAAAAATCGCTCTTACTATTAGAACCCACACTAGATTTATAACCATTTTAATTGTTGGTATATTTAAATTACCCAAACTTAATTACCTACTACTAAATAACTCCACGAGCCCATGGGGTCATCGTGCTAAGAATAAATTGCTGCCAGCATTTTGCTACCATAGAACTTTTTAGGGTTCGTACCCGAAGACTGCAAAACCTGTTACTGAGACTCCGTCTGTCTGTCCGTCTGTCCGTCTGTCCGTCTGTCCGTCTGTCCGTCTGTCCGTCTGTCCGTCTGTCCGTCTGTCCGTCTGTCCGTCTGTCCGTCTGTCCGTCTGTCCGTCTGTCCGTCTGTCCGTCTGTCCGTCTGTCCGTCTGTCCGTCTGTCCGTCTGTCCGTCTGTCCGTCTGTCCGTCCGTCTGTCTGTCTGTCCGTCAGTCACAGGGCTCTATCTCTTGAACCGTAATAGCTAGACACTTGAAATTTTCACCGATTATGCATTACTGTAGCGGATATAACAACAAATACTAAAAATCAAAAATAAATAAAAATTAAAGGGGGTCGTCATACAAGAAACGTGTTTTTTTCAGCGTTTTTAACTTGATCGTCATAATGGCATTAACTAGATACTTGAAATTTTCAACAATTATGTATTACTATGACCACAACAACAACAAATACTAAAAATAAAATAAAGTTAAAAATTAAAGGGGGTCGTCATACAAGAAACGTGTTTCTTCAGCGTTTTAAAACATTGTACGGTGGTACGGAACTTCATATACGAGTCTGACTCGCACTTGCCCGTTTATTATTTTTAACAAATTCTTTCCTAATCATAACGTTTAAGTTGTTGGGATAAAGTTTAAATTTGCGTACCAAGGTTATTATAATACCGTAGTGTCATTTTGAAGTGGCATTGACATGATACGTGATCTGGTAGGATTGCTTGATGCAACGTAAGATTTAAAAGACATGGTCGGAATGCCTATCTTAATGATGATACTCTAGCGAGCACATATAACCAATTAATTTTAGTAAAAACATATTTATCTAGTTTTAGAAGCTATACGTTTTAATTGGACATATCTCACGTTTTCTGTTGAAGGTTCATAAAAGATAACTGAATTAAATAATTATATTTTAATTTGTAAAGTAACAGCAATAGATTTCTAAGGAAAAATATCTTTGACAGTTTTTCGAATTAAAATTCACGCTGGCCTTCGGTGTTTTTAATACAATATTAGTTTCATTAATACCTCTATACAACGTGGAAGGGACATACCCGTAATAAATCGTACCACAGTTTATACTAGATCATTATAGTATAATGAAATTAAGTAAGTAGTTGTGTAAGTAGTAACAGCCAAAAAACAAAAACAAAATTCAGCATTTCCATACAAAAGTGTGCAGCCGCTCGGGCAATTTGTCTGGGAATGTCGATTTCTTTTTGGTTTTTTGACTGTTATTATAGAAAATAGGAGAGGGAAAATGATTGGTCACTTAATACGACATGACTCCTTATTTAAAAACATACTAGAAGGAAAGATAAAAGGTAGAAGAGGTCCAGGACGACCAAGAAAGAGCTATGTAGACCAACTGAAAGAAAAAGCAGGGGTCATGTCGTATCAAGCACTAATAAGTAAGGCAGAGAACCGAGAAGTTTGGCGCATACTCCACCGACAAGAGCCACTAAGCTCTTAAATAAGAAGAGAAGAAGAGACTGTTATTTTAATTACATTATATTTTAGTGATCTAGTATAGCTCGTGGTTCGATATATTACGGGTATGTCCCTTCCACGTTGTATAATGATGTAGTTTAATCATTTCTTGGTAAAATAATAGATAATAATGCAGTTTTAAGTTGTATGAATGGGAACAAATTTGGATTGATAAAATATTCCTATCGGACCAACTAAAAAGTTGTGTCGTTGAGAAAGAAAAATAGTAAATCCGTTTCAATAGGTCACTTCCCGGTTTCCGATTGAGATAATGGTAATGTAAATCAGATGACAATGCAATATTTTTATAACAAGAAGCTGATCTATTAATGGAGCCGGTGGGTATAGGAACCCTATAACAAACGTCGCAACCCCCTTGAGTTTGGTCTAATCACATTGGTCTTAATAAGTACTTAGATCTCACAATAAAAACTTGTACGATTTTGTTTTTGTTCCACATTGTAATAGAATGTCAAAAATGTAAACAATAACATTTGATCGTGCTACAATTGCAATCCCAAAGAGGGTTGACGTCAGGCAGGCGGCCGGTAGTAAAACTATAGCCAAATCATTTAAACTGTTCCGGCTATTTCTTCTTCATTTTGCAGGGTCTTTGGCATCCTTGGGTAACCATTGACATGCATGTTATATTTGGAGAAGAAAAAGCGGGAAAGCGCACCCCGGGCTCCGATGCAGCACAGCTGAGGATGCAACTGGGAACGCACTTAGACGAAGAAGATTGTAACAGAATGTCAAAAGTTTAAAGTTGATAGTAAATTAAATAATTTTCCTTTCATACTTTCGTTTTCGTTGTGATATCACTTTCTTTCCTATTGTTAGGATGTGGTCATGTCTCAATCGATTTGCTTTTATGAAACTTCGTATTCAGGCTTGAAAATTCTATTAAGTTATTTGATAGTCCGGTACGTGTTTTAGGTCGCCGGCGAAAGTAGGAATTTCGATTTTATTTCATTTACAATCGGACATCACACGTTGAGGATAAATACGAGAGATTTTTAGCTCATTTATCTATATAATTCATTTCTATACATGTACTTATCATAAAATAAAGTATCGTTGAGTTAGTATCCCATAACACAAGTTTAAAACTTACTTTGGGGCTAGCTTAATCAGTGTGATTTGTCCTTATATATTTATTTATTTATCAGATAGATTATTGAAAAATATTTTATACGTATTTTTTTCTTTATTCTGATTAGCAAATATTACAAAGATTCAGCGCATTTAAATCCGCAAGATGTCACGATCCAATTTTCTTGACGGTGACGTCAATCACCCCCTCTCCGAAACATCGACGCGTGTATATTTGTGAATTTTCACTACTTACACTACTTAATTTTTGGATAATCTAATCTGCGCGGGAAGAGAAGCAGCTGGTATATTCTAAGTTTTATCTTTTCTTCCAGACCCGGCATATCAATGCATTAATATAATCTAGATGCCATAAATTCTTTAAAAATACGATTTTAATCATCAGACTAATACTAATGCAACAATTTAATCAAGATTTTAATACAATTCGCCGTTGCAGAATGCAAATTTATCACGATTAAATTCTAATGCAGGTAAATGCGAGTATATTTGTGGAATTTAATCTAACGGGGCATCAGTGGGATTAAATTATAAGCACTAGGAATTAAGCAGGCAGGTTTATACCACTTAGGTCCGCTGAAGCGAACCTATTAGTGGGCGAGTAGCTGGAAAAAGGGAATCAAAAGTTGTGATGCTTTCATGCTGTTTTGGGAAAAAATAAACGTAGAATCAGTACCACGTAGAATAGTAGTACCAGCTGCATTTCTTCCTGCGCAGATTATAAAAGCCCATAGAGGGAATGGGAGAAAATTCGAGAAAACCATGTCAATAGGCGAAGCGGCTAGCAACCCATCGCTATTTTGATTCCATTTTTCCATCTTCATGCCCACCAGTGGGCTAAACGTGGCCTTTGGGTACGGCCCTGGGCCCTGTCTGCTCAACAAATCACACTGATTGAGCTAGCCCCAATGTTAGTTTTAAACTAGTGTTATGGGCTGGCTGGGGATCGAACCCAGAGTCACAGAATACAGTAAGAGTAAACAGAAGGGACTCTTCTAAGGTACGCGCAATATACGTCCCCGTTCCCCGCACCCGCACCTCTCCCCCGGTTCTTGACGGCCAACGTGAGAAATCGAGGCGAAAACGGGGGAGAGGTGCGGGGACGGGGAACGGGGACGCCTGGGAGACGCATATTGCGCGTACCTTAGGAGTTTCCGGCCTGTGCCAGAGTCTCCAGATAAGCGGAGATGTTTTGAATAAAGCCGTATGAAACAGTTATTGTTCAGCTATTTCGGGGTTTAATCCATACCAAAAGTTTACCAAATATAAATGTCTATGCTGCCATCAGTGAACCGATCGAGGGAAAGGTCAAAAATCTCAGGAATCATATCAATAGGCAATGCGGCCAGTAATCTTTTAGCGTCATGATTACTAATCATTACTAGTAGTGGCTCTGTGATCTGTAAACCTCGCGACCCATCCCAACCCGTTAGTTTATCTGATAAAAAGATGTTCAGACAAAAAAGTTGCGTCTTAATAAGGGTACCTAACAAAAAAGTTTTGTTACATATTTGAAAATTTTTAGAAATAGCTGAAATATGATTTTCAAGTTTTAAACCCCATATTTAAATTTTTAAAAATTTCCAAAAATTGATAAAAAGAATCTGTATGATTATAGAACCTGCTTATAAAATTGCACGAGAATCGGTTGATAAATGCGACCTGTAGGGGAGAACAAACCGACAGACAGACTAACGGGTGTACCGTTTCAGTTAGTAAAGCCTAGATTTAGGATCTAGGAAGATAGATGAGATAAAAGAAAGACCAGATATCGGCAAATGAGATAGGTATAATGAACAACTATTACATTACATTAGTTACAAAGATTCACAAGAACACTAGGTACAGATTAGGTAGTCAGGGTCGTGAGTTATAGGCACTAGATCAGTTAAGTAGCCCTTCTAGGTAGAAGAACTACTTAGCTTCAGATGCTGCCGAAGACGAAGAGAACGTGCGCCGGCCGCCGCGCCTTATATATGGGCATGGGCCCCCCCGCTGCGCCTTAGAGGGGCGGGGGAGTCTCCAGCACTCCCCCGCGCGAGGTCACACGGGGACAAAATCATTTATGGCTAACTAGCTGTGCCCGCGACTTCGTTCGCGTGGTTGACGGAACGTAATGTTATATAGCCTAAAGCCTTCCTCTATAAATGGACTACCCAACAAAAAAAGAATTTTTCTAATCGGACCATTAGTTCCTGAGATTAGCGCGTTTAAACAAACAAACAAACAAACAAACAAACAAACAAACAAACAAACAAACTCTTCCGCTTTATAATATTAGTATAGATTTCGAAAATGAGTCGTTCCGCTCGCCCGGCCAACTACGCTGAAAGTGGGGTTTGGGTCTTATGAACCTAAATCCTGACTACTAAATGAAGAACTAGTGGCTCTGTGAGCTAGACCTCGCGAGTCTGCATCACAGCCCTAATCACTTGAAGTTTATCGAATAAAAAAGTAGTTCGGACAAAAAAGTTGCGTCTTCATAAGGTTAGGCTTGAGCTTGGCGCGGGTCCCTCTTAAAGGTTTGTATACTTAGACATGTCATAATTTAGGTACATTGGTACATACTAAATTTACAAATTGACATTATTTTAAATTTCGTAATTCTTATAATTCAATTTAATTATGACATAATAAACAATGTAATCTCTGTCCATCTATATAACTAATTTTAAGTTTTTAGTTTGTTAGTTGACGTCTTTGGAGAAAACGTGCAGTGCAGTTTGTTGCCGCTTCTTCTGCACTTGCGCCTAGGAAGCGGCGTAAACTAAGCTTTAAGTAAAGATTTGACGTCAACATTTGTGCAAAACAAAACAAAGTGACTATTATTAAGAGATATTATAAATATCCTATGATAATAAAGATATTTTGAATTGAGTTAACAAAAAAGTCTTATGAAATTTATAAAATATTTCGAAATGGCTAAAACTAGATTTTTTTTCAGTTTTCAACCCCAATATTTCCGCTATCTTGAAAAATTACAAAAAACTGGCTCTACAAAAATAATTTACATAATTATTGAACCTGCCCACAAGATTTCACGAGAATCGGATGAGAAATGCGACCTGTAGCACCGAATAGGATACTAGTACTCCGTACAGAAGTCTCACTCAACAAAGAAATTCAAAGAAATATCTACTCAATGTGGTTACCAATATAGTTTAATTTAGCTCACGTCAGAACTCAGCATCTTTTCGTTTAGATACCTAGACATCCATTGCAGACCAATTTCATTCTTATTACTCTGAACAAACGATTCGTATAACTGAATTTACCACTTCAAGTGGCCGCCGCGCTCTTAGTAATAATGTAGGTATATTTTCGATATCTGAACAGGGAGTGAAGCAGGCCTGCATTGGGAACAAACGGAAAACTAGAATTCGGACACGAAATAATTTGCTAAAGCTAAAACAAAGACGTAAATAGGTATTAAATACTCGTAGACCCAAAAGGAACACAACGCCATCACAAGCATAATATGAGGCTCAGAAGTTGTCATGAAATGTGAACACTTCCTATGCGAGTGTTTGCTTAAAGTGTCAGTTCCCATGTCTGTCTGTTCCCGTGTCTGTAGCCAGCAGAGTGGCGTGAATATACCTTGTTATAGTAATGACTTGGACGGGGGTAAACGAATAGAAAGTAATCTTCTGGTTGCACAATTCATAAATGTAGAAACATTTACAAACATTTTCAACGAATGAAATGAAGAAGGATGCAGTTTTTCCAACAAATTAAGGAAGGGTTAGGAGTAAGGTCCTACCAAGACATTAAAAAGATGGCACAGAGAAGAGAGGAATGGAGGCTCCACTTAACTCCACCGACAAGAGCAAGCTCTTAAGTTAAAGAAGAAGAAGTGATGTTACCTTCCAGTAAAATTTAATACTAATTTTTAGGGTTCCGTAGCCAAATGGCAAAAAACGGAACCCTTATAGATTCGTCATATCCGTCTGTCCATCCGTATGTCACAGTCACTTTTTTCCGAAACTATAAGAACTAGACTGATGAAACTTGGTAAGTAGATGTACTCTGTGAACCGCATTAGGATTTTCACACAAAAATAGAAAAAACACAATAAATTTTGGGGGTTCCCCATATTTAGAACTAAAACACAAACAATTTTTTTTCATCAAACCCACACGTGTGGGATATCTATGGATAGGTCTTTAAAAATGATATTGAGGTTTCTATTATCATTTTTCCAAAGTGGTAAACATTTCCGTGCAAACTTCCACCTAAAATTGGTTTGAACGACATCTAGTAAGTTTTTTTTTTTAATACGTCATAAATCGTAAAATGTTACTTGCGGCTACGGAACCCTTAATGGGCGAGTCCGACTCGCACATGGCTGCTTTTTTTTAAATTAATCTATGTCGTCCTTTTCCCAGCAGTGGGACTAATTTCTTTAAAAAAACTGACTTATTGGGAGCGGTTTATGTTTTATACTTAGCGGCTCTGTTAGCCAAGCTGATAAAATATTTACTACATACTTTATAACTCTCTTATCGCCGCCATTTTGAAGTTCTTAAATGTTTGCTGAAAATTTTTAATCATAAAAAATATTCCATATAAATAGCGAACCTGAAGTCCTTTAGAGCCTATCTTTAGTTTTTCATTCCTTTATTCTTAACAAGTTTCAATCAAAGGTTGGTAAGTCCTTTGATTGCTTCAAGAGAGCTTCTGGTCCTTCTTCTGCTTTTTTTCCACTGGTTTTCAGCCGATTGAGTGGCGGACGGCGCGGCGCCGGCGCCTAAAGACGTTCACAACAGTCCGCTTACCAAATATCACTACAGCCGCACTATGATTTTACATAATGTTCATGAGTATGACCATTCATAACACCAAAAAAAAAGCAAACCCCAACTGGACCCCTTGATTTTCCGCTAAATTGCGTATTTTGGTATTAAAAGGTAACTTATCAGTGGTATTTAGAGTCAATAGAATCTGTTTTTTTAACCGACTTCAAAAAAGGAGGAGGTTATCAATTCGACTGCATGTTTTTTTTATGTATGTTTGTTACGCGATATCTTCGCTAATTGTGAACCGATTTTGATAATTCTTTTTTCATTTGAAAGCCTTTACTACCAAGTTGGTCCCATTTCAATTTGGTGAAGATATGATGAAGAACTTTGGAGATATGGAAGGAACTCCTAAAAAAAATTGAAGTCGGTTGTTTGTTTTTTTTTAAATTTAATTATTTGTATGTAAAAATTGTTCATAGGAAAACAGAGCAGAATTATGCGTAAAAGAAATCCACAAAGTTGTTTATGAGCAACTTATATTGAGGTTAACAACAGCACTGAACAAACAAACAGACACCGCAAAACCGCTGGGAAACGACTTGATTATATAAATACAACATCTTGTGGCACTGTCTAACCAGTTCGTGATTAGATTAGTCATTGTACTTACTGTTGAGAAACAGGAGACATAAAAATACCTACTTAAAATGATGCTGTAGTATTTTTTTTTTTATTTTTTTTTATTAATGGCTGACGCTACTGCGTATTTAGCCAGGAACAAGTTAATAAAACGTGGGAAATTCTTTTTTCCTAACAAGTTACAATCAAAGGATGACACCATCCTTTGATTGTAACTTGTTAGGAAGGCCTTTGATTGCTTTAAGGGAGCTTCTGGTGACAAATCTATACGAGTCTACTGTAGTAATTTATTGGTTAACCTAATTAGTCAGGGTGATTCAAAGTCACGGTAGCACAATTGGAAGTGCACCAACAGTACAGATGTGAGGGGCGTGAGTTCAAATTTCACTCGTGGCAAAATTTTTCATCACATATTTTTAATTAAGATATTGTTAGCATTTTAATGCTGTATAAATCAATAATTACAGATATTAAGGAGATCCTAGCTTGGAGATTTATAACTAAACTTAAATTTTATTTATGTTACATATCCGTGCGAAGCCAGTACATAATGTAAGGCTTCTAAACAGCAAAAAGGTACCTTCTTATACAGAATTACTGGTATCTAACGCATAATCTTTTTGGTGCAAGTTTAGTCCATGATACTGAATAACTTTCTATAAAAACCAATATCGAAAAACAAATAAAAAAGTTCGGCTTTCCATAAATATTAGCACTCAGCCAAATGGATTTTGTATGGGAAGACGAAATTTTTTTTCGTTTTTCTTAATGGTTTTTATGGAAAGTAGTTCAGTATCATGGACTAAACTTGCACCAAAAAGGTTATGCGTTAGATACCAGTAACCCTGTAGAGATAATCTGATTAAAACCCACGTTTTGTGTCTTTCCCTCTTATCGCTACTGTGCTAGAATGAGTCTTCGAATTTAAATGACATTGTCTAATAACATTGACTTCTGTTTAGGTGATTTTTTAATTAGTAGACTCATACATGTCCTGGCGTACTGCGTTAAAAAAAACGCCAGTACGTTTCAAAACAGTTTATACTTTTGACACTTTATCGCGGAATACTCGTATACGAGTATGTCCAATATCTCTGCAGGCTTCAATGTAATACTGACCACGTGATCACTAAGTAAAAATTACATAAACAAACCAGCGACCAGAACCGGTAGCATATCCGTAACTTGATTAGACCTCTTGTCGTCTCCTCGATAATTTGTCTGTCCGTTTGCGTGAACCTCAGAAACAAACAGTCCTACGGAAGACGTTGTGTGTATAAGATTTTGTCGTGTGTCCAAGGTATACATTGTATGCTTATCTACCTATATACCTATTTATAAAAACGAAAATCACTCACTTATCACGAAATCTCGAAAACTACTAAGCCAATAAAGACGAAATTTAGCAGGAAGGTATATTGTGACTAGGAGTCGTCCGCTAAGTTGTAAGTTTGTATGAATCTTCGTCACTTCTGAAGCGAGACACATGACATTTTTGAATTAGTGGTTAGTAAAAAATAAATTGCATGAGGGGTTGCATTTATATTATTATGAAACTTCTTCATTTTTTGAGTGAGACAGAGAGAGTAAGATTAAGTTTTAAAAAAAAACAATCTAATTTGTGTAGTCTACGCGGGTAATATAATAGGACTTAACGACATAAAAGCGACTTCAATTTCTGGTCTTCTTCATCATCATCATCAGCCTTCCAAAACCCACTGCTGGGCATACACCTCCTTTTTTCCGCGCCATCCCGCTCTGTCCCTGGCTGCTGCGATCCAGTTCTTTCCAGCGACCTGTCTTATATCGTCGACCCACCTAGCCGCCGAACGTCCCACACTGCGCCTACCATTTCTGGGGTACCATTCAGTGGCGGCCTGGTCTTCTTCATCATCAATGAAACTACATGATTTATTGCCAAAAAACATCAAATTATGATGATGCATAGACTATTTAAGGAGTTCCCTCGATTTATCGAGGATTCTGTCATCGGATCTTTACTTGGTGACAATGGGACCAACTTGTATGTACAGTACCACAGAATAAATAATACCAACGTACAGCAGTCTCACTCAGCAAAGAAATCCAAAGAAATATCTACTCAATGTGGCTAGCGATATGGTTTAATTTAGCTCACATCAGAACTCAGAACAGATACCTAGACATCCATAGCAAGCCAATTTCATTCTTATTACTCTGGACAAACGATTCTTATAACTGAATTTAGTACCCGGAGGGGCCGCCTGCGCGCATACGAGTAGTAATAATGTAGGTGCATTTTCGATACCTTAACGGGGAATGACACAGGCCTGACAGTACACCCTTTAATACAAAAATAATTTTCTAAATCGGTAAAAAAAAGGAGAAGCTTAAATATATACAAAGTGGAAGGGACATACCCGTAATAAATCAAACCATGGGCTACATTAGATCATCATAATACGAGTGTAATGAAATTAAAATAACAGTCGAAAAACCAAAATTTAACATTCCCATACAAATTGCCCGAGCAGGTGCACAATTTTTTATGGAAATGCTAAATTTTTTGCACGCCTCATAAGCGAAGCGCATGAGGTAGTGCTCTACTCTCGCCTTACAAAAATCAAGTGATTTTTTTAACTAAATGTGTCTCTATTTATTTTCTATCGCACTTGTACAATAATATTTACACATAAATGTCAAGGAAAAACACTAGTTTCAACACTTATGACATTTTTAAAAGACATTTTGCCTTTTAAATAAATAAAAACAATGTTTAATAAAATCATTTTGTGGACGTCCGTGTATGGAAACTGGCGTGGTCACGATAACTCCCGAAAAACTTATCTGATCAAGTCCATTTTTTTTAATACGCTTCAGTATTATCCAAAACTAAGTCCTTTCGAAGATCACGGTCTAATTCAATGTAGTTTCGTTATAGCGAGCAGCAAAAAAATTCAAATCTTTGCGCGTGAGCTCGCCATTTTGTTACAAACCAAAATCTTACTGTCAAAAACAAATCAGGGTGACAGAACTTGAGCTGCTCTTCGCGCACGCGTAGATCGTCGGGGTGTAGGCAAAGAGGTTTGCAATGGGTCCTCCTTCACAGTGCCCGCTATATCTTTCTCAGCGGGAAGTTCAAAATAAAAGTTAAAAATAATCTCCAGTCGTGCATTAAAGCCTACATACTTTTACACATACTACACATACTTTTCTTCGTTTTAAGTTAGCAATAAAACAATAAAAATCAATTTAATTGTGAAAAATTAGATTATGAAGCGTGCACTTTTGGATTTTCCAAACTTATTTTGTTCTTTGGCTGTTATTTTAATTTAATCTATACTAATATTATAAAGCGGAAGAGTTTGTTTGTTTGTTTGTTTGTTTGTTTGTTTGTTTGTTTGTACGCGCTAATCTCGGGAACTAATGGTCCGATTTGAAAAAATATTTTTTTGTTAGGTAGTCCATTTATAGAGGAAGGCTTTAGGCTATATAACATTACGTTCCGACAACCACGCGAACGAAGTCGCGGGCACAGCTAGTTATACTATAATGATCTAGTACAGACCGTGGTTCGATTTATTACAGGTATGTCCCTTTCACATTGTATAATATAATAAAAAAACAAGAAAAAGACAGCGAATCCCGATGAATTAACTTTGATTGTAAGTAGTTGACAAATCAGCTATAGTGACGAATTGACAATAAATAACCCATTCGAAGGGTTTTGAGAAGGTCCTGCTTTTTAGAAATCAATACAAAGAATGCAACCTAGAATGCGCTTAGTTGGAGAAGATTAATCACAATATTGCTAAATAAATCGTTAGACTTCAACACGCCATTATTATAGAATCCCAATTAAGCGAAACCCGGCTTATTAAAATGACTTCTGACCTGGCACTATTAATCAGCAGCTTCAATCAGAAGTTCAATTTGTGGTGTCGATAGCAGGATACGAAATATATGTTGGCAATATTGTGGTAGCCATTTTGTAATTTTAATTAACAAAAAGACCTTAGAACGCTAGAAGTTGACGACAAATACATTCGTTCGATAGTTAATCGATACAAACGCCGCCGCGACTGCAATCGATATATTTATCGAGTATTGCGTTAACCCGCTAACCACATCCCGTGGACGCCTTCCGCGATGTTTATGTAACAGATATAATAGCTGCGAAGACTTAGACCTAGGTCATATAGTAAATGTATAGTCGACACATACTTTAGCTCGTCAATAAGGGCTCTTACAGACAAACGACAGAGTGATACCGATAGCTAACTAGGAGTGCTATGTTTGAAATTAGGAGTCACATAATGAATGATATGCGCGAAAACTTCCAAACGGGCGCATTTTTAAATGCATGTGAAGTATTTGCACGGACATAGAACCAATATTAGGATCTTGACTTTGTCATACAAAAGTTTTCAATAGACCGGTTAATTTGTATGTAAATTTCAAAGTTATTCATGATAACAGCCTAAGTCCCATAGGAAAGTCTCAGCCCATATAACCATATAAAACCCGGTATAATATATAGGTATAGCGTAAGAGCGTTTTTAGACTTTTTACCATACCCCGCCGCGGCAGCGATTTTCGCCGTTGCGGCGCTGCGCGCTTGTTTTTTGCTAACCTTAACAATGAGAGGTTTTCAATTCGACAGTTAAAATATAAAAAAACAAGTCATATGTTGTTAATAGAGGGCGCCGCACAGAACACAAATGTCAATGTCACTCAATCTTTAAAAAAATCCAAGTCTATGGTTATCTATTTAATACAAAACATGTAATTTTCCAACTTACTTTCTCTTTAAAAGGTACCTTTTTGCTCTTTTAGTGGTCAAGTCAAGACCACTCGTTCAAATCCTTCGCGTACGGTACGACCGATTTAAAAATGCGCTTTCTTGGAAACGCGACAATCATTATTTATGTAACTCCCTATTTCGAAAATAGCACTCCTGACCAAAGAAAAACTAACAACTTTGCTTGACATATGCTCGGAATGTAGCGCCATCTATTGGCGTCATAAAAAAACGTTTTTTTTTTCTCGGAAAAGCCCTCCGCGACTGCGATGGCGCCGTCGCCGTGGCTGCGGCGAAAACTGCTACTGCCGCAGCGGCGTAGTGTGTAACCGCTCTAACGTTCTATACGTTATAGCACAGAATAGAAACTAATACTCACTCAACAAAGAAATTCAAAGAAATATCTACTCAATGTGGTTAGCCATAATTTAGATCACGTCAGAACTCAGCACCTTTTCATTGCAGGCCAATTTCATTCTTATTACTCTGGACATACGATTCGTTTAACTGAATTTACCACCCCGAGGGGCCGGCACCGCGCATAGTAATAATGTAGGTACATTTTCGATACCTAAACGGGGTGTGACACAGGCCTGGTTATAGCTTCTTTGGCAATGTAATAGTCGCCAAATAATGTTTTGTACTTTGTCAGTCAGATCTGCGAAGAGCTTAGTTTGTAAATATTTTATGAAGCATAGATATTAATTCAGTGAACTATAATCGATATATCTAGCCGGTGGATTGAAAGTAATCGATATCGCCGCCGTGCAGAGTTGCTAATCACAACACAAGACGGACATCTTTTCTTGACTGCCGATAATAACTAGGAGCTTAGATTTCACTGGGATATGATAAACTCTATATTTAATAAAATTCTATATTTCTTTAAAATTTCGCGCTACGTCATCGCGTACCGTCGCGTCTCTGTGTGAGCTGACTCTTACTTTCAAAAGTCTATTATCTTGTGGTGTCACGTTTGCTACAATTTAAACCGTTTCTCATCTCCATTGATTTATTATCTCCCTGATCCTAATAACTGTATAATAAATAGTTTCAACAATATCATTTTCATTCATCATTTCAGCCGCATAACGTCCACTGCTGGACATAGACCTCTCCCAGGGATTTCTAAAATGACCGAGCGCCCTGTTTCCAGCGCTTTCCAGCGACCTTAGTCAGATTGTCTGACCACCTTGTGGGTGGATGTCCAACACTTCGCTTGCCAGTACGTGGTCGCCATTCGAGAATCTTTCTGCCCCATCGGCCATCGGTTCGTCGCGCTATGTGTCCCGCTCACTGCCACTTCAACGAGCTAATCCGGTGGGCTATATCAGTGGCTTTTGTTCTCCTACGAATTTCCTCATTTCTGATTCGATCACGTAGAGAAACACCGAGCATAGCCCTCTCCATAGCGCGTTGAGCGACCTTGAGCCTTCTTATGAGACCCATAGTAAGGTACCACGTTTCAGAGCCATAAGTCATCACTGGTAACACACATTGATTGTACACTTTAGCCTTGAGGCACTGAGGTATTTTGGATGAGAAGACGCTGCGTAGCTTCCCGAACGCTGCCCAACCGAGCCAGATTCGTCGAAAGACCTCTTCCTCGAAGCTGGAACTTCCTTCCTGGATCAATTGACCCAGGTAGATATACTGGTCTACAACTTCGAGGGTGGAGTTCCCAACACAAACAGGTAGGGGCGTGACATGGACATTCAACATTACTTTCGTTTTGTCCATGTTCATTTTGAGGCCCACCTGTTGGGAAACTCGATTAAGGTCTCCGAGCATGGTGCTTAAGTCTTCCATGGATTCTGCCATGACAACGATATCGTCGGCAAATCGAAGGTGAGTGATATACTCGCCATTGATGTTGATGCCAAGTCCTTCCCATTCCAGAAGCTTGAAGGCATCTTCCAGTGCAGCGGTGAACAGTTTCGGAGATATAACGTCTCCCTGTCTCACACCTCTTTGCAGTGGAATAGCCCTCGTGCACTGCTCCTGTACTCGGACTGACATATTGGCGTTACTGTACAAACACTTCATCACTTCGATATACCGATAGTCAATACGGCATCGAGACTGAAGCACGGCCCATGTTTCGATCGAATCGAAGGCTTTTTCATAGTCCACAAACCCCAAGCATAACGGCCGGTTATACTTTCTCGTCTTCTCTATAACCTGCCGTAGCGTGTGGATGTAGTCAGGCTTGTTCGGGAGGCTGGAAGGTATCAAACCTGTTTGCGAGACAATTCGTGATGACCCTCGAAAACAACTTATATATATGACTCAGAAGCGTGATAGGCCTATAGTTCTTCAATAGGGCGTTATCTCCCTTTTTGAAGAACAGGACCACCACGCCCCTGAGCCACGCTGCTGGCGTTACGCCCTCAAGCAGAACGGAATGAAAGAGCCTCTTAATGACTTTCAGTACCGGCGGTCCGCCCGCTTTCAGAAACTCTGCTGTGATTCCATCCTCGCCCGGCGTCTTGTTGTTTTTGAGCTGTTTGAGGGCCATCCTAATCTCGTACAGGCTGATCTCCGGGATATCTTCAGTATAGTGTCGGATCAGCTTGGCTCTTGGGTCTTTAGCCAATTGTCCGCTGGGTTGTGCAACTGAGGTGTATAACTGTCCATAAAACCTCTCGATCTCTACCAGAACCCCTTCCTTTGTCAGCACCACGCCACCGGCCTCCGTCTTTAGCTTCATCAATCGGCTTTGCCCAACCGACGTAACTCTTGCGAACACTTTGTAGCCTTTGTTTTGCTCTGTCGTCTCCTTAATACATTTGGTATTAAAGGAGCGTATGTCGTGTCGCAAGGACTTTTGTATACGTCTGTTGAGCTGCCGATATGATTTAGCGTCTTCAGAGGTCTGCAGCGGCCTGGATCGTCGTTCTGCCATCAAGTCTAGGGTCTGTGCAGAAATTTTTTGAGGTTTGCGTTTGGGGTGGGACTTAGACACCTTCGATCACACCGCTTGGACAGCTTCTACAAACCCTTGGTTTATCTCGTCCACTGTAACGCAAACCTGAAGGCCTTCAAAGCGATTGCATAGTTCAAGCTGGAAGCTTTCGGAGTTTTCAATTTGGACCTGTGACGGTCGGAGCGTCGTCTTCATCAGTCGCGACCTTTCGACTTTGAGACAAATATTCACGATGCCTCTTAATATTCGATGATCACTCCCTGTTTTAATCCGATTGGTCACTGAATCATCGTTGAGTATTCGTCTCTTCGTCGTTAGGATAAAGTCGATTTCGTTTTTAACAGGGGGCTGGTTCTTCTTTCCTGGACCCATCCAGGTCCATTTTCTCTGCGGTGGCTTTTGGAAGAAAGAGTTCATCGCAAAAAGTCCCTTTTACTCCAGAAAATCAGCCAGCCTACGTCCCCTGTCATTTCGCACTCCGTATCCGAAGTTTTCCAGCCTAAACTCCCCATCGTCTCGCTTGCCCAGTTTTGCGTTGAAGTTCCCCATAACAACCGTAAAATAGGTTTCAGAAGAATGTATGGCCCTACTAATGTCCTCATACACCTCATCCACCTCTTCATCGGAGTGATCCTCAATTGGCATATATACCTGGATGACCTCCAGCAAGTATATTTTCGATACTCTGAGTATCAGGTATATTACCCTGCTAGAAACACTCTCGATGGTTATGACGTTGTTTATTAGGGACCTGTGGACGAGAAACCCGACACCATGCTGGGACTTCTTTTTGTCTCCTTCTCGGTGATAGAGTAGGTTACCAGACTCTAGAGTTGTCGTGCCCTCGCCCTCTCTACGGACTTCAGACAACCCCGCTATGTCCCACCGTAACCTACTCATTTCCTCTTCCACCTCAGCTAGTTTCTCGTCTGTCCTCAGAGTGCGTACGTTGTGTGTTACCAGGGTCAGTCGTTGACGGGAGTGGTAGCCGGATCACTGCCGAAGATTCTTCGCACCCCCTGCCCCACCGTTACCATGACCGCTACCGGAGCCAGGAATAGCGGGGCCGCCGGGGACTGCGGGGACTGGGTTTTTTTTAATTTTCCATTAGGTAATTGGCCTTAAAACGCCGTGCTGGCCATTGCGAGTTGGCGAATCCACGCTTTCTAAGGGTATTTAGTCCGTTATGGCTTTCGGTAGCCACTTGGATCGGGTTGTTGCCGCCCGATACTCGGCATAAACATTTTACGACTGGGTAGGTAACTTCCAGCCAACCCTCCTCCTTTCTCATCCGGGCTTGGGACCGGCAACGGCGGAGACAATATAATATGTAGTTCACAAAACGTACGGCGTAATAAAGTCTGCAAACCATTCCCTTTGACTGTTATAGTCCAGAAAACATTAAGCAAGAAGTTGAAATATTCTCGTAGATAAATCTTTTTCTGTTTATTATCTTGCTGATCCCAATAACCGTGAAATAAATAAGTTCAACAGTATAACATTTAGTTTACAAGGTATGAGTATGAGTAACTCAGTGCTGAATTAACCACGTAGCAAGAATAGTAACTGGTACGGGCCCCGCGCAAAAAGGGGGGGTTATTTTTGTTTTATTGTAAATGGCAAACACTGTTATTTTATTTAAACTTCTTCTTCTTGTTTAAGAGGTGAGACGACATAACCCCCCTGCTTTTTCTTTCAGTTGGTCTATCTCTATAGCTCTTTCTTGTTCGTCCTGGACCTCTTCTTCTACCTTTATCTTTTCTTTATTTAAACTTACGTGAGATAAATCCATAATTATTAATATAAAACAGTTGACTCACACAACTTTGTAATTTTTAATGTTTCTTATTTGGTGCAATAAAGATTTTTGTATTGTATTGTATTGCATATATTCGGAAACGGCGGACCAGGTTTCGATCGATTTAGACGATCGTCTTCAAGGCGAGTGTCAGGAACGGCGACCTGACGATGTCGCTGTCCGCTCAGTGCTGAGCATCGAACGTCGTTGGGCACGAAATTATTAATTATGGCCAACTTTGTCTTCAGCTTAAAGCTTCTTAAATAAAAGCAGATACGTTACAGATACCCTTTAATTTTTAACTTTTTTTTATTTTTAGTATTTGTTGTTATAGCGGCCGTAGTAATACATAATCGGTGAAAATTTCAAGTGTCTAGCTATTACGGTTCAAGAGATAGAGCCCTGTGACAGACGGACAGACAGCGGAGTCTCAGTAATAGGGTCCCGTTTGCACCCTTTGGGTACGGAACCCTAGAAAAAAAGACAATGCCTAGGGCCGTAAAACCCAAAGGCTGAAGCGTGAAGATGGAAAAAGGGACTTAAAATAGTGAACGGTTACAGGCCGCATAGCTCAGGGCTCGACGGGAGTACGTAATAGCGCTTGCACAAGTTAAGCGACACCGGGCGTGGTCCTCACTTGGATGGGTGACCACAAGTGGCATAAAAAAATTCTCATGCTCCTCTGTGCTTCGGAAAGCACGTTAAGGCGTTGGTTCCGGTTGTCATCATTAGGTAGCATTTGTCAAGCTATGTCAAATGGCTTAAAAAATCTGACACCAGTTTAGCATTTTTGGCCAATTTCGAAACTAAGACGCTTCCCTCGCTCGGTCCATAAGTCAGCGCCATCAAAAGAGGATCCAAAAATAAGTTAAATAGCTCTAACAAACAATGTTGAAAACAATATGCCAACAAGAGAAGGTCACGTTCATACCACAACAAATCAATCAGCATAAAAATCAATCAGTAAATCAGTATAAACATATATCATTATGGTAATTGCTTAAGACAAGTCGCCTCCGAGTGCTCGTGTCGCGAGATTGTAACTGATATCGTGTTTATTGTTTCTTTGTATTTAATTGTTTTGTTATTGTTTTTTTATTCTTTTCACTTCGATTAACAATACAACTAGATAACGCGTTACAAATCAATCAGCAAAACATCAATCAGTAGATCAGTATAACCATATATCATTATGTTAATTGCTTGGGACAAGTCGCTTCCGAGTGCTCGTGTCGCGAGATGGTAACTGATATCGTGTTTATTGTTTAAGTTTTGTTACTGTTTTTTTTCTTTCCACTTCGATTAACAATACTACTAGATAACGCGTTACCTACTAAACAAATAAAAAATTGTCTGTTTGAAAATCAAATAACATTCACTGTGTCCATGTTTGGGAGAAAAGAAAAAAACTTTAAATGTACCACCTGCTTCTCTTCCCGCGTAGATCGTAGAAGCCGTTCAAAGGAATAGGCGAAAATGCAAATCATATCAATAGACGATGCGGCTAGCAACCCATTACTATTTTAATTAATTTTTCCATCTTCCCGCTCACTATCATGCTAAAAGTGGCCTTTGGTTCTTGCGACCCTGGGCTCTGTCAATTCAATTTAATTCAAAATATCTTTATTATCATAGGATATTTATAATATCTCTTAATAATAGTCACTTTGTTTTGTTTTGCACAAATGTTGACGTCAAATCGTTACTTACAGCTAAGTTTACGCCGCTTCCTAGGCGCAAGTGCAGAAGAAGCGGCAACAAACTGCACTGCACGTTTTCTCCAAAGACGTCAACTAACAAACTTAAAACTTAAAATTAGTTATATGGATGGACTGAACAAAGACGTGATTGTGAATCTGTATTCACTATTTCACAGTCACTGTTGCACTACTTATAAAGTGTTTTACTTTTTGACTGAACTAAACGACTGAACTAAGAGCTCATTGACTGGATTGCGCTCTTATTTGACGAGCCATATTTTTGCGCCGAGCCGACATCTAGTTGTATTATTAATCGAAGATTGATTGCTGCATAGTAGCTTAACTGAGTAGTTTCCTGGGTCAAAAATAAATTATGTTGTACTGTCAAGAGAATAAAACAAAAAATGTCACTTGTCATTGATCATCTACATCACATCTACTTCAAACGTGGTTTTAGATTTATTAATGCAGAAAAACGGATTATTAAGAGTACTATTTGGTTTACTAAAACTATGACGTCACAGTCCGATATTTCATACAAATCCCATAGAAAATGTTTGTTTTGACGTTAATTAAAAAAGAACCTGATTTGACTTGTTGGAAACTAGCGGATTTTATGTCTACAGGATCTACGGCTAGACAAAAAGACATCAACTGACTTGTCTACGGATGTCTACGAGGGTCTACGCCTAAAATATCACGATACAAACTGACAGGGAACGTTCTCTTTCTATTCTTCTCTCTTTTTCTTTCTTATTAAGTGTGTTAATTAGCTAACAGGTGCTTAGATCCAAAAAACCCAAAATGCCCCATTAAGAATAAAGACGAAATAGTTAGGGCGCGTACAGACGACACGCGCGCACGAGCGCCTATCGCGTAGAGCCAGCTTTCAATAAGAGTCCGCGTCGCGATCGCGTCGCGAACGCGCAGAGAAGAAACATTAAAATTAAATGCTTATCTATTTTAATACAAAAGTTAGCGCGCTCGCTCAGCGGTCGCGTAGTAACAGCGTCGCGCACGCGTCGCGATCGCACAGCGCACGAGCAGAGCCCGCGTTGCCTATTTTATATGGAGATATTTTAAACTTTATATTACAATAGATAAGCATTTAATCCAATGTTTCTAAAGAAGGAGCGATGCTTACGCGACGTGCGCGCTGTGTCGCGCCGAAAAAATTCGCGCTCGTGTGAACACGGCCTTATATGTATACAGGGTCTAAGAAAATATACTGAAATTATTTCAAAGGTGAATTCAGTTCATGATACTGAACAACTTTCCCCAAGGAACATATATCGAAATATGAAAAAATATTTTTGGCCTCTCAACAAGTCGACCGATCAGCTGATCCCAGTTTGTATAAAAAGCAAAAAAAATATTTTTCACATTTCGATATATGTTCCTTGGGAAAAGTTGTTAAGTATCATGGACTGAATTCAGCCTTAAAATAGTTTCAGTATATTTTGTTACATGTAGTATTCACATGACAGTAAAAATTGTACCTATCCGAATAAAATTTTCATTATATCACCACTTACACCTCCAGAGCCTGACCGTGTTTAATCTTTGGCCTGAGTCACCCAACGACCCTGGGCTGGCCATGTCCACCCACAGCCCAGATCATGCCCAGATGTTTGCCAACCTTGCTCACTCAGGAAGTTTGACAGATCGCAAAACATGACGTCACGGTTCAATAAAAAAAATTCAAGTTACTACCTTTTTTGGTTCCTATGTCGTCGCTTGTTATTTGTAAAAAAATTTTTAATTTTTAAGACATTTTATTTTTCAGTTTAAAAACTTTATTGTACTTCAACATATATTTACACATACTTAATAGCAAACACTTAAAAATTAACTATCGCCATTGAACAAATGGTGGACTTATCCCAAGAAGGGATTTCTTCCATTCAATAAAAATTTTAAAAGAAGATATATTTTGTAATAGTTGGAGTCGAGATGTACACAAAAAAAATTTGAATATCCTAAAACTAACCTAAAATTTTTAAATCTAAAACAAGTTAAGATAAAAAAGGTACTTCTGCTTTTATATATTATATTTGTATAGCCTTTTGTACCTAGTTCGGTGTGTTATGTAGTAAACTTATGAACGCCTATAGCCATAAAAAATACTTAAATAACATTCTTCAAACCATCATAAGAAGCAAAAAAGCCTTAAACGTCCGCCCACTATCTCGACCATCAATAAAAGCCTCGTTAAAAAATACCGTTTTTAGATATATTTTAGACGCCATCTGTTGGGAAAGAGGCAAAAAGAAAGACTAACTGGCTACAGCGGAAATCGCCGTTTGGTTTCGACACAGCAATTAACACCGGGAACTAATTAAAGTTGTCTTACTAATACGATTGCTATGTATTAAGAAAGGTCGGCCGTACTAAGGTTACTCGACTGATTCTCGAATGAAAATAAAATTACTTCTTAATTGTTCAACTGACTGACTGACAAGAGTGACAAGCCATGCTCTTGTTGGTGCCATTGTGTCGAAACAGATGATCACAAAGACTATTTTTGGCAGAGAGAATGGAGTAGTTTGTTATTGCAATGTATGTAACTATGTTTGTTCGGGTGGAATCTTGCAACTCAATTTTGAAGCAGATATCTTTAACTGATTGAGCTGAATTTTTGCGCGCGTATGTATATCGCGTAACAATGCAATATTATGATGATCTGGAGCTGATCTGATGATAGAGCTGCTAGATGGCCATAAGAACTCCGTAATAAAACGACGGAACTCCGTCGAGTTTGGGCTTATTTGATTTGTGTTGACAAGACCTTTGATATCAAATGGATTGCTGGAAAGAACTGGATCGCTAAGGCTGGGAATAGGATTCAGTGGTGCAGACAAAAGGAGGCTTATGCCCAGCAGTGGGTAGTTGAGAGCTGACGATGATGATGATGATGACAAGACCTTTGGTCTGACAATAAAAGCTTTTACATTTTATTTTTTTTATGTAATCTTTTTTCATCTAGAGATATGTTATTTATGTTATTACAATATTAGAAATTCTCTTTTTTTTAATGGATATTGTAAATAAAGCAAAAACAGCATAGGTTTTTATAAAATAAAATCGTGTTAAAAAAATAATGTCATTAATTTACAAACATTTTAGTTCATGTTTTGTACAACAACAAAAAGTTAACCGTCCATTATGATACAACAATATATAAACTTTAGACACAACACAAGTAGGTAATTGTATTGGAAAATATAACATCAATTTGAAATGGTGACTGTACGATGGATGATAAATGTGACAGCAAAATACCATACCAATCATGACGCGACGTTTACTGTAATTACGAAAACCGTTCGAGTTTACAGTGTTAAATCGAGTACAGTTCGAGATGCATTAGTAGCATGCCTACAACGGTAGGCGTTTTTGATGACTTTTAGGAAAGTTTCACAGTGGAAGAGCAATGTAAGGTCGAGTTAAGTACATACTATATCTAAAAAAGTAGTAAAGTCCTTAAGAGTACATACTATGGCTAACTACAACAGGGGGGTTACTCCATAAAATAATACGAGTACGATAGTATTTCTATGTCAAACCAAATTTGACATTAGCATTATGTATTAACGCTTAATGTTGCTTGACACTAAAACGCGGATACGAAGTAACGTACTTCTAGTGTACTTACCGCTTTCGGAGTAACCCTACAGAATTTTGATGGAATGATTTTTGAAGACTTTTTGTTGCCAACTTTATATTCCCTTAAATATACCAAAAATTGTGTATGATAATAATTTAGTTAGGCTGCATGATAAATGTGTTTATTTAGAACCACTCGCTCACTTCTGAATATACTCGTAGGCCTTCCCCAAATTTTTCTAAAATGTCGATGGGAACTGAACGAATAGCAGACTTCCTGCGGTAGAAATGATTTTAAACTTGCACAATGTAAACACGGCCTTACACACACACATTTGTACACATTTGTAAGTTTGATAGCTCTAGTAATTAATTACTTAAAATTTATTAGAATAGTTTAAACAATCCCTCTCCAAAACTCGTACAAAACACCGAAGGCGAAGATATATGTATATCTTTGCCTTAGGTGTTTTGTATGATTCTGGATGAAATATTTTTATTACGCACAGATGCAGCAAATTGAAGTAGGTACTATAGCGTTAATGGCATAACTATGGTAAATCTTTACGGAGGCAGTAGTTTGGTAACATTAACTTTGTATTGCATAATCCCTTTATCCTGAACTCTTGGGTTATATTGGTTCTTCTTATAAGATGTCTCTGGGTTTAGTGTGTCACATGGCAAAGGCCTATTCTAACTATTTCCACTGCTTTCTATCTCTGACAACTCTTCTTTATTAAAATTATAAATAAATAAATACATTATATACAACATATTATACATTCGCACATCTGAGTAGCTGTGCGCGTCCACCCCAAGCAGTCACTGAAAATCAGTGCTTTGCTCTTCGAGTAATACATGCGCTGAGTTGCTGCCTATTTGTATCACTGAGTCACATATTAGCAATCCCCTGTTTTTATTAGTGTTGTCTCATTTGTTGTGTTTATCTATTGTATTAAGGTGAATATAGAAGCAAATGGCCTTGAAGTGTGTAATAAATTTTTAACTCGTAAATATGGTGATAATTTCCATATTGCTAATCGTCAGGCACTAGATACCCGTAAATTATTTTATGAACTGGCGTTGAAACTAGTATTAGTGATCCGTCTAGCTTTAAAACTTGCCGTGGCCACTTTTGGCGGAGGCAAGTGTTAAAGCTAGACGGACTAATGTAAATACTTTCAACGGTGGTTCATAAAATAATTTAAAGGGCTATCTAGTGTCTGACGATTAGCAATATGGAAATTATCTCCATATTTACGAGTTAACAATTTATTTTAAATGAGGGAGCCACTTCAAGGCCATTTGCTTCTATATTCACCTTAAATGTGAATGTTTATATTGTTTATACTGCTTGATGCAAATAAATAAATCTAAATCTTCTCCAATTAGGGCGGGTGAATTTTAGCTTGTCCTCCCATCTTATAAGTATATTGCCTTCCCCTGTTTCTCTTTCCTTTTCTCGGATACCAGTGAGTCAAGGTTTTGCTCCACTTTTCCTGGTTACTACGCAAATGGCCAGTCCATCTCCACTTGAGTTGGTAACATTAACTAAATGAGAACAAATGTTCTTCCTCACCTTATCCCACTCTACGTGGGGTCGGGCTAGTCTTTTCCATTTACCTCTATCCTTTGTCGTTGAATTTGTACATTATTTCTATTCATATCCTTCTTTACACACTCCATCCACCTATTTCTTTGGCCGTCCTCTGTTCCTTGCCTGTACATGGCTCCTCCCTCTTCATCATATGTATATACGATAACTGTATATTGCTTCTCAGAGTTACTTTTTTTACATTCAACTCTTCCATCTTAACATTTTCATCCAACTAATTGAGAACAAATGATAGTTTATTTTTAGTACATGTAAATTATATATTTACGTCTGTACGAAAATGGTAGCAAATCAAGTCATTTTCAGGGTAGCTACACACTTATTCACACAGTATATGTAGATGAATGTTTGGGCAAAAGCCAATATAATTGCTTCGGGTTGGTTTTTTTGTTTGACAAATATTGCCGAACCGACTATGCCCGAATAAGTGTGTAGCAACCCCCTTAGAGAAGTGGTGACATTTAAATTGAAGATTTTTGGTATGCATTTGTCGGCACGGCTGATATCTTTGGTTTTTATTATGGCAGAATATGTATTTTTTTTTTATTTAGCTGCGAATAAACTGAATAAGCAGTCCCCGACCAAACAGCGGCTACGTTACGAGGACGTGATAGGAAGCTCGGCGGGCCGGGCTTACCTACAGAATGCCACAGGAGTCAGTACCACCACAGTACTCTTCTCCAAAAATGGAGTATGGAAATGTCATATAAGAAGAAGAAGATGTATTTTTTGTTTCGCTTAAAAAGTAATTTCCTTGAATATAGCTACGAGGTTTAAAATCACCCTGTATACTGATTGCCACGATGGGATCACTGCCAACGGTCAAAAATAACGATCAAAAGATATGATATCACCCATCTCGTATCTAGTTATGTTGTACGAGTAGATAGACGTTCGTTCATTTTATTTGACCGACTGATATTAAGAGATAATATACTGTTATTCGATAAGTCACATTCTTCCATGTTGGTCTGGGAGAAAAGAAAAAACTTAGAGTGTACCAGCTGCATCTCTTCCCGCGCAGATAGTAAAAGCCGATCAAGTGAATGGGCGAGAATTTAAATCATGCGCCGCTAGCAATCCATCACTATTTTGATTTTGTTTTTCCACCAGCACGCTAAAAGTGGCTTTTGGGTCTTACAGTCCTGGGTCCTGTGTACCCCGTTAGGGAAAAGACGTGATAATGTACATATATGTATCGGTATAAGTCATACAAAATTTAAATATTCAATTCAATTCAAAATATCTTTATAATAATAGGATATTTATAATATCTCTTAATAATAGTCACTTTCTCTTATTTTGCACAAATGTTGACGTCAAATCGTTACTTATTGGTAAGTTTATGCCGCTTCCTAGGCGCTAGTGCAGAAGAAGCGGCAACAAACTGCACTGCACGTTTTCTCCAAAGACGTCAACTAACAAACTTACAACTTAAAATTAGATATGTGGATGGACTGATAAATACATTGTTTGTTATGTCATAATATGTATATTTAAGCTTGTATTCGGGATATTCTCTTATTTTATCATTGAAAACGCCTTCATTTTGTGACTTGCCATCCATATGATTTTGACGTGACGACAACGTCTAATAACTCGATACTACGGGCTGCATGCACGAAAAAGATGACGTCATTGTCCCGTTACGCTCATTGTCGCGTTCCGCAAGCGAGAGCGCGGCACGAACGAGAGAGAGGCATGATCGGCTCGAGCGATCGGCTCAGTTCGGAATGTTTGACGTTAAACCGACTTTACAGACAACCATTTTTTTTTAAACTGTAGGTAGTCCTACCTGATAATGTCAGGAGCTCCTGCCTGTCCCGTTGTCGAATATTGCAAACTATACATGATGTAACAGAATGGTGGATTAACTAAACCTTGAATAGCAACCCTGTGGTTGCTTTTTGATATCGAACATCTTGCCTGGGGAGAAAATATGCGTCTAACATAAAAATTATTTAAAACTGACCTGAAATAAGAGATTGCTTATGTAGAGAAATAAGAGAAAAGAATATGTTCGTGAAATATTTCTACCTCTTATGTCTAACCCAAATTCGTCTAAAACAAATCCAAGGTCTAACCACATCGACCGCTATCTGTCATCAACGCATGCTGATGATAGCGGTCGATGTGTTTAGAGATACTCAGACAGTTATCCTAGATCCACGTCTTCTTCTACATTTTTAAAAGTCAGGCTTTTTGGCAGATGTAATGAGGAGGTTTGTCATTGCTTTCTACATTTAAAGCATTAGTAATCTTGAGAGTCCATAGTGTTCAGGTTTCTAAACGATTTTTTCCTTCACAGGAAGGTGATGATACCTGGTTGAAAATTACCGTACGTGAATATAAACTGAGAGGTTCAAGTAGCCTACAATGCTTGGCCCCAATTTAAGCCTTCTTATTGTGTTTCTAAGATCCTAAAAAAACCGGCGCGGGTCCTTCTTAAAAAATTTGGTACGAGTACGTATACAAAATTTACAAATTTATATTGTTTTCACTAATTACACTAATTACTTATTTCTTAACTTATAACTATGACATAGCAATGTATTCTTAGTCCATATATCTCATTTTAGTTAAATTGTAAGTTGACGTATTTTGAGAAAATGCTGTGAAAAAACAAACTGCACCTTTGTTGCCGCTTCTTCTGCAATTGCGTTTAGGAAGCGGCACTAAACTTCTTCTTCTTGGTCTAAGCGCGTTCCCGGTTGCATCCTCAGCTGTGCTGCTTCGAAGCCCGGGGTGCGCTTTCCTGCTTTTTCTTCTCCATATATAACATGCATGTCAATGGTCACCCAAGGATGCCAAAGATCTTTTAAAATGGAGAAGAAATAGCCGGAACAGTTTAAATAATTTGACTCCAGTTTTACGACCGGCCGCCTGCCTGACGTCAACCCACTTTGGGAATGTATTTGTGCGAAAAGTTTTACAACCGGCCGCCGCCCGACGTCAATCCTCCTTGGGAATGCAATTTTAGCACGACATGTTAGTGCTAAGTCCTATAGTCGCCTCTTACGACATCCACAGGAAGAAATGGAGTGGTCCTATTCTAACCCGGAACCACACGGGTGAAGCGGCACTAAACTTAGCTGTAAGTAAATGATCTGACGTCAACAACTTTTATGGGAGTTTTTGGCGGGAAGTCAAAGTGTTTGGTTGGGGTTTTCTTTAAATTATTTTGCAAATTGATTTTAGTGGACCTTATAATATGAAATTGGTGTTGTTTGGTGTTATAAATGCTCATGCTCATTAACAATAATGTGAAATAGTTAAAGTGGACAGTCAGAGTACGGCTGTAGTGATATTTGTTTCGCGGACTGTGTGGGCGTCTTCGGGCGTCGTCCGCCACTCAATCGGCTATGAAAACCAGTGGACTCGTATAGATTTGTCGCCAGAAGCTCCCTTAAAGCAATCAAAGGCCTACACCAACCTTTGATTGTAACTTGTTAGGAAAAAAGAATTTCCCACGTTTTATTAACTTGTTCCTTGGTAAATACGCAGTAGCGTCAAGCCATAAATTAAAAAAAAAAACAACTTTTATGAAATCGAAAGAAAAACTTGACAATTATTAAGTGATACAAATATCCAAAGATAAATAAATGATTTTGACTTTGATCCTTTATTACTCATGGATGAATATTTTTTTTTGTAATCATCATCATCATCATTTCAGCCGCATAACGTCCACTGCTGGACATAGACCGCTTCCAAGGATCTCAAAAATGACCGATCTAGAGCGGCCTGTGTCCAGCGCTTTCCAGTGACCTTAGTCAGATTGTCTGACAACCTTGTGGGGGTGGGTGTCCTACGCTTTGCTTGCCAGTACGTGGTCGCTATTCGAGAACTTTCCTACCCCATTGGCTACCGGGCACAGAATACAGTAAGAGTAAAGCGAACGGAATCTCCTAAGGTACGCGCAATATGCGTCCCCGTTCCCCGCACCCGCACCTCTCCCCCGGTTCTTGACGGCCAACGTGAGTCATTGAGGCGAAAACGGGGAAGAGGTGCGGGGACGGGGAACGGGGACGCATATTGCGCGTACCTTAGGAGATTCCGGCCTGTGCTACCGGTTCGTCGCGCAATGTGTCCCGCCCACTGCCACTTCAACGAGCTAATCCGCTGGGCCATATCAGTGACTATTGTACTCCTACAAATTACCTCATTTCTAATTCACAATTTTTTTGTAAAAGATGAATAAAAATATTTTCTTTAAGTACTCTCTCTCTTTGCCTCGCCTTGTCCCATTTCAATTGGGGACGGCTCTCCTCGTCAATCTTCGCCTAACTGTTAGTTTTTGGGTCTGTAAGTACTTAACTAAACATTAAATATCTCTGCTACTGAACATCTACTTAACCCAAATCCGTCTGAAACGAATTCAAGGTCTAACCACACCGACCGCTATCTGTCATCAGCACATATCAGATCGTGATCTAAGACCCGAGTCGTCACGTCTAAATGACAATGATCATGAATTCATTGCGTTTTTGCACGATCCACCTGTGTTCAACTACCGAACGAGAACGTCTTATGAACTCTGAAAGATGGTGGAACTTAGTCTTTATCCACATATTTTTGAGGAATGTAATCGTTTGGCTTTAATTTAATAAAAATGAAAATGCGTGAGAAAATTGTATCATTGAATCTGTTTCTTTCAGCCGGGTCACTACCCGGCTGAAAGCAGAAACAGAACAAATGGTAGTGACCATTGACTTCATCTACATGTGTCTTCCCCGCTTCTAACTGCGGGATTAAGTCTCAAACTTTTATTAGGAAATGATCATCTTCACGTTAAACTCCTGAAAAGAGTAAGAGGGAAAAAGAGAAGGTGCATTTTTGATATAATAGAGAATAGACGAGGAACGATGTTGGATCCTCTGCTACGACACGACGATTTTATAAAGACTATCATTGAAGAAAAGATAGAAGGGAAAAGAGGACCAGGAAGACCGAGGCATAGCTACATGAAACAGGTAAAGGAGAAGGTGATCGTCGTGTCGTACAGAGAAGTAAAACAGCTGGCGGATCAGAGAGATATATGAAAGAGAACGCATTGTCCACCGACAAGCGCATAGCTCCTAAATATAGATATAGATATTTCACTCTGAATTATGAACTCGCCACCACCGTTTAATTTCGCCTCAGCAACCCCTAGACATTTTAAATTTCCGTATGCCACATATCTGTATATTGGTCTGAGCCGTATCCCATCTATTTCTATACCTAGATGATTCCTTTACGTAGGTATATTGTATCTGTTGTAATTATAATGAGTCATTCAACAAAGTGAGTAATCTACTGTAAGGAGTGCAGATTGTTAATGAATTTAACAGAAACAAGTACTTATATAAAAATATTTATTTTTTTAGAAACAAGCTTTTATATAAAGCAATGAAATCTTTTTTTTTATGTCATAGGAGGGCAAACGAACCAGCGGGTCACCTGATGGTAAGTGATCACCGCTGCCCATGGACAACTGCAATACCAGGGGTGTAACAAAAGCGTTACCGGCCTTTCAGGGGGAGGGGGAGGAGGGAATGGGCTCCGGCTCTCTCACACATCGAACGAAGCATAGAAGCGGTAAAGCTACTCTCAGACGTCGATTTTCTGTGAGAGTGTGGTACTTCCCCGGACGAGCCAGCCCATTCATGCTACTAGCAAAACTGAGTTTTGCCGGTAGCATGGCTCTCCACAACAAAGTCTTTGACAAAAATCTCCTCAAGACAAATCAATTGAGCCCAAACTTGGTGGCGTTATGTTGTTTTATCTCAGAGATGCCATGGCCACCTTCCGGCTTCATCATCAGATCAGGTCATTGCTACCATAATATTGGATTGTCACTCAACTTACATAAGTATGTAAAGTTTCAGCTCAATCGAATAATGGGAAGTGGGTCTAATTTAGCTTGCAAGATTTGATTACGGACACACAGGTGATACTAAATAAAAACTTGTAAAAAAACAGCGTTCCTAAAATCGATAGCATTGTACAAATTGATTATGGCGGTAAGTTTCCTCCTAGGTGTAAATAGCTTTTGGTAAATACTTGCTATATTTACCAAAAGCTATTTGCACCAGATGTCCACTAGGAAGCCATCCGTCTTCAGCACAACCGACGTGACGCGCCGTCCGTCTGTCTGTCCGGCATGCGGATATATCTGAGGGTTTCAAATCGTCCGTACTTATGATTGAGCACTAGATATTAGAAACAGGGACTATATTTTAATAGGGACTGGTTCGTTGGGAGCTGGTGCAAGGCATAAGAAATTATAGACTAGAATGGACATTTCATTTCATTTCATTTATTTAATCACAAACAATTTTTACATTGTGTCTGATATACCTATGTCATAATAATAAATTTAAGTCCATACGATAACATATTAGAAAAATTACACTAGTCAATATATTAAAATTTAAGTTAAATCATCAATTAATTAATAAATACATGTCAACAATAGTGCAATAATTTTTCAAAAAATTTAGAAAATGAAAACTTTAAGCACTTAAAATATAACGTACTGAGGGCCATTGTGAATGCGCCTTGGTATATAAGAATCGACGATTTACACCGGGACCTTAAAATGCAGACCGTCGATAAAGTAATCAAAAAATACGCCGAAGCACATGAGTATAGACTGCTATGTTGAGGCGATTCGGCTCCTCGACAACACGGACATAGTGCGACGTCTCAAAAGAACCAAACCTTTTGAACTAGTGTAGTTATAAAATATATATACATTAATATTATAGTGCAGTGATGTGCCAGCAGAGACACACGAACAAAGTGCCTTCCCCTTAATAAAGACAGTAAGAAAAGTGCCAATGGACACATTCTTAGTCTATAACGTTTAAAACTAGGTCAATGTTAAATTACTTATTAGTCTAAGTTTAGGCTAGATTGTAATATAATTAGCGTACGAGTACTTGTTTATAGTAGGTACGTTAAGGGAAATAAAAATAAAAACTTAAAATATTCCTTAACTGAGTAATAGTTTTTTTTTCAACAAGAACGCCTTCAATTTCAGTTGAAAGAGCTTAACTTTCTACCTTTTTGATCTCGTTGGGCAATTTCTTATAAGCTTTGACACTTATGATTCCGTTTTGTATTCAAACATTAATTACATAACGTCTAGCAAAATAAACTAGAACTATTTTATGGGCGAATTCAGTTCATGATACTGAACAACTTTCCCCAAAGAACCATTATTGAAATATGAAGAATATTTTTTTTGTTTTCCATACAAGCTCGGATCAGCTGATCGGCAACTTGTATGGGAGGTCAAAAATAATTTTCATATTTCGATATATGTTTTTTGGGCAAAGTTGTTCAGTATCATGGACTAAATTCACCATTAAAATAGTTTCAGTAAGTATATTTTGTTAGACCCCACTAGGAAGCCATCCATCTTCAGTTCGACTGATGTCACTCGCCGTTCGTCTGTCTGTCCGTCCGGCATGCGGATATATCTGAGAGTTTCAAATCGTCCATACTTATGATGGGGCACTAGAAATCTGAAAAGGGACTATATTTTAATAGGGACTGGTCCGCCGCTGGGTGGTGCGAGTCATAAGAAATGATAGAAAAGAATGGACGATCTCACGTAAATAACAATTTATCTAATAATAAATAATAGCTAAACTAAAACTAAGTAACTTAATACAATAAACGAGGAGGAAGAGGAATAAACCCTTTTAATATTACGAGACCTTTGCCCAGCAGTAGGACGAAATAGGTTACTAAAAAATACCTATATTACGAGTATAAAATATGCATGAAAAATTGTATGGATGTGTGGAGTTGTGAAGTATGGATTTTTGTTCCGCTTTCACGCCGTAACGGCCGAACATTCTGAGTAGTTTTAAAAAAACGGAGCCGAAAATTAAATCATTAGGTTGGTACTTAATACTTAATTGGCGATAATCTCATAACTTGCACCATACGAACAAAAGAATGATGTTTACTCGGCAGATACGCTGTTTCAGATGACTGTGACGATATGTCACTGTGGTTATAATGGCGCGCTTGTAGTTGTACTACATCCCATTAGGCGGTATCTCAGTAACTGAGATACAGCGGTAGGCACAACTGTTGTGCTGTGTTCTGAAAGATACGGCTTCTAGCGGTTATTATGAGGAATTTCTGGGTTTGGTTACATACAACACTTATTTTGTTGTTGTTTGTTTTTTGGGTCAAATCTTACAAGGTAAATTTACGCCCGACCCGGTTTGCGATTAAAATGAATTTTTATATGCTAATGGTAATCAGATGATAATGCAATATTGTTCAGCTGTCACATACAACGTTTCCATTGCTTCCAAAGTAGCGTTAAAGTATTCCTAATTAATACATTCATATTTCTTTTACCCAAAGTCTGAGTTAACTTTTCCTGCAGATCCTAAGAAACGACTTAAAACTACGCTAGTTATTTAGATTTATGGCCCGGTACACATAGAAGTTATACATCCTTTACAAGTTGGTAAAGATGCACGCCAGGTGTCCCTAGGCAGTCTGCAGTGAAGCGACGAGACGTTAGAATGGCCAATTAAATGAAATGCTTCATTTACAGTTATAGCTTCTGTTCGTACTCCATTTATTAGTCTTACACTATACAACGAATTCAATGTCGTAGAAGGCGACTTAGGAAACACAAGCTTAAGGCGACGTGGGTTCACAATTTGCAAAACTGTGCGTGTTTTTGAAAAATCACTGTTATTAAACTACTACAGTTTATTCCTCAAAAAATTTACATAAAAATCTTAAGGATTTTCTACAGACACCCACAATAGCAAAAACACGATTGAGCATTTTTGGCTTGATAGAAAAAAATCACAAACATACCTCTAAACTTGCTTAAATTTGCCTTTATAATACGTATTATTATTTTACACAATCACCTTTTTATACGAAAATTATACCAAAAAATGTATTATCTAAATATCTATCCGTTTTGGCTACAGAAAAAGTATAAATATAATACAATACATTTTTTGAATAAAATTAAAATAGATAATACATTTTTTGGTAACAATACTTATAAAGGACTTGAGTCCTTGGCTTTGAGCGACAGCATATTATATTTAGAAAAGAAAAAGTAGGAAAGCGCACTCCGGGCTCCGAAGAAACCCTTGGGGAAGATCCACAGAACAAATAATACTAACGTACAGAAGTCTCACTCAGCAAAGAAATATCTACTCAATGTGGCTAGCGATATGGTTTAATTAGCTCACGTCAGAACTTAGCACGTTTTCGTATATATACCTAGACATCCATTGCAAGCCAATTTCGTTCTTATTACTCTGGACAAACGATTCGTATAACTGAATTTACCACCCCGAAGGGCCGCCTGCGCGCATAATAATAATGTAGGTACATTTTCGATACCTAAACGGGGAGTGACACAGGCCTGGTATCATAACCTGAATGTACCTTTTCAAATGTTTTCAGTATATTAGACCTTATACAAGACATTTATTTCCCCAAAGATCTCGTCTGACCCTTATAGTTGGACTCGATATCATCTACTTTACGGCGTTTACTCCAACTGCGATATTCTTGGGTCCTAGGGTTGCAGCTCTTTCATACTTATAAATGAACAACGGCGTGGTAGGTACATAGGGTTGTTTGACAATCGGAGCACTAGGATACTATTCAATCCGAAAAAAAATGTATTCATCATACATTTTTTATATCATATCATTCATGTAAATGATTCATGAAACTTAGTAGGCTTGATAAAAAGCCAATTTTTTTTTAAATTAAGACATGAGCCAAATTGTTCAAGGATTTGCTGAGGTTTACGAGTTCACAATTTGATTTCAGGATTTATAAAAAATACTGATCTCCTTAAATCCGGTATACTTATAGTATAACGCCAGATTTAAAAAGGCTTGTTTTACTGTCAATTGCATAAAAAGTCAGCTGTTTACGAGGGTAGTTTTTTATGAAGGAGTGACAGCCCTATTTATAATATCAGAACTAGATTTTAGACAAGCCTGCAGCGCTCACCTAGATCGCCTAGATGTTACGGCTAACAGACTGTATTTCAATCTGATCTACTTTTTCTTTGAGAATTATTTACGGCCCTGGATACAAGCCCTTTAGAGCCTATCTTTAATTTTGTTGCTTCTTTATTCCTAAAAACATACAATCAAAGGCCTTTGATTGCTTCAAGGGAGCTTCTGGCGACAAATCTATACGAGTCCACTGTTTTTCATAGCCGATTGAGTGGCGGACAGCCACCACAGTCCGCTTTAACAAATATCACTACAGCCGTACTATGACTGTCCACTTTAACTATTTCACATATTGTTCATGGGCATCATCTCCCCCCCCCCCCCCCCCTCCCGTCTTTTTAAGTCCTCTATCTCTGTAGCCATCCACCTTCAAGTTAACCATTTTATTAGCTAGATGTTCGGCAATCCTCTTGACATGACCGTACCATGTTAAACAGACTTTTTAACTTCTTTACACCGGTTTTTAAGTCCTTTCCTAACGACATTGTATTGAACATGTACTTTTTTGTTACAGATTACAAAAGTTGGATAAATTCTCTTGCTCGACGAAAGAAATAGTAAGGTATGTATTCTCTCTTTTCTTACAAAACAAAACCATTTTTAGGGTTCCGTACCCAGAGGGTGCCATCTGGACTCTTCTACTGAGACTCCGCTGAAGTCATTAACTAAAAAATAAATCAAATTATACCGTATTGTATTTTTATAGGGATTTTTTAGGCATTCAAGATGCAGTACTAAAGTATACCGTATTGGATATTAAATCTTTTTTATCGAAGCGCGTCCCCGGTTGCATCCTCAGCTGTGCTGCTTCAGAGCCCGGGGTGAGCTTTCCCGCTTTTTAGGGTTCCGTACAAAAAATGAAAAAACGGAATCCTTATAGGATCACTCGTGCGTCTGTCTGTCCATCCGTCTGTCACAGCAAATTTGCTCCGAATCTACTGGACCGAATCAGGTAAAATTTGGTAGGATGGTGTAATCCTATGACCCAAACACATGTGTGCAAAGTATGTGTTTGAGTCATCAGTTTTACGACCGGCCGCCTGCCTGACATCAACCCTCTTTGTGCCAAAGTTTTACACCGGCCGCCGCTCAACTTAACCCTTCCTTGGGAATGCAATTGTAGCACGAGATGTTTGTGCTTAATCCTTGAGTCGCCTCTTACGACATCCACAGGAAGAGATGGAGTGGTGCTGTTCTAACCCGGAAACTTACGGGTAATTTGATATAAAATAAAAGGGCTTAATTAGTATAATTTAAAAATATATATGTTATTGAAAGTTAATCGCTTATGTGCTTGTATAATCGGGATAGTCGTACTATTCAGTAGCGTTTGTTCTCAGTAGACCTTTAGTGGTTCCTTTGGAGAAACTAATTAGGAACTTCCCGTAGCCGGGTTTTAGATTTTTGAACTTATAAGTATCTTGTTGCCATTTGTTGCAATTGGGTTCTCCTGCCACAGAATAAATAACACTAACGTAGAGAAGTCTCACTCAGCAAAGAAATTCAAAGAAATATCTACCTACTCAATGTGGCGGTATGGTTTAATTTAGCTCAAGTCAGAACTCAGCACCTTTTCGTATAAATACCTAGACACTCATTGCAAGCCAATTTTATTGTTATTGCTCTGGACAAACGATTCGTATAACTGAAATTACCACCCGGAGGGGTCGCCTGCGCGCATAGTAATAATGTAGGTACATTTACGATACCTAAAGGCCTGCTCCTGCTGGACCACCCAGCTCGTAAAACATCAATACCTAATATCTTCAATTTTTCATCCAAAATATTCTAAATAATTAATAATGTTTACCAGATTTCTGAGAAATTACTCCTACCATATTAAATTAAATCTTTTATTAAACCCAGCTTATGCTTCATCGGAATCAATCATTCAGTGAAATTATAAAAAAAAGCTAAGGAAAATACACCGTATCTTTCAATAATAAGGTTGGAATTAAGTAAGATAAGTGGAGAGAGCATGGTTCCTTGCGGTAGGTCCGTAATAAAAGTATAACTTGTTCCAAACGTCTCACGGGATTACAAAAGATTATGTGTTAAATTTAGTTGATTAAATTAAAAAGTAGGAGAAACATATAATCCGACGATAATTAATGTGTAAAAAAAAACAATAACGAACTACCAAGCAGTACTGGGTTTAAAATATTTTAAGAGTTGACTTTAGACCAGCAAAGGGTTGTAACGCCGAAGAAAGTAAGTAAGTAAGGTGCAACTGGGAAAACTCTGAGATGAGAGAGAGAGAGATAGGAAGAGCTTTCCTCCTGGAAAGCGTAGGACACTTATAGTTACAAACACACAAATATAGTTAATTAATTCTATTATGTCTGATTGTATAGGTATCGCCTTGTGTTAAAATATTACATTGAGAACATTCTAGTCGGCTTGCGCGCTTCTAAAGGTTGCTACACACTCGGGCAGGCATTAAGAGGGCGCCTGATGTCAGTAATCTAAATTTTGCTCCCGCACACAAATTTACTGTAACCGAAGCGAGACAGCGAGCCATGCGGGGCGTCGGGAATCGCGGTGGGTCAATGAAGCTGGTTCTGGTTTTTAAGGTTTTTTCGTTTTACAAAGAATATTTAAGAGTTATTTAAAAATTAAGACATACGATGACTGCCTTATGTTAATGACAATTATAATTCAAAGTTACAAGTGCTACATTATTGTATTTCTTGAATACTTTCTGTTTTAGTATAATTCTGAGGTGATTTGGAGGCAACTTCGCAATGTTTTCTATCGAGAAAATTTCAAGCAATCGTGTTTTCGAAACTTATTATGTTTAGAGTTAGTCCTGAACTTTGCTGTGTTTTTATTTCAAAGTGAGTATTTCGTTAATATTGATAATATTTAGGATCGCTCCAAGAACTTTAGGGTAGTATGGGCTCTTAATTGACACAACCTTAATTGGTAAAGTCGATTCTATATAGATGAATGTTCGGGGAAAAATGGTCGGCTTTGTTGTTCTACAAATACTGCCGAACCGACAATTCCAGCATTGCCGGCCCGATTAAGTATGTAGAAACCCTTATTAAACAAATGACGATGTTGGGATGGCGTACTAAGTCAAAAGAAGACATCAAGATTTTTTGTTGCTACCTAATTATCTTACGATTTTCTCACAATTTGAATTTAATTCCCCGTCGATCGTACATCGAAAATAACCCCCTAAAGCTGATGACTCACAGCATCCATTTGTTCTCATGCTAGAAAGAGACAGAGAAAAGAAAGAAGCACGCGTTGACTGACGGTTCAATTAAAAATAATTTATTTGTAAATCCAGAGCGATATCGATCTTTTGTTCGGCGGCGCATCACTGAAGCATTCATCCTTTGTACAGCTTAGAGTTGTTACATTTTTCTTTTGTACAAAGATAATTGTCGATTGTCGATTGAACATTAACAGCGTCGTCGACACAAAAGGCTTATTTTGAGACTCAATTATATAATAATGAATTGATTATTAAATGAGCCTTTGATAGTTTTAGAGGACATAATAAAGAATTGTATTTACAGGGTGTAACAAAATATACTGAAACCTTTTTAAGGATGAATTCAGTCCATGATACTGAATAACTTTCCTCAAAAAACATACCTCATATAAAAATAATTTTTGGCCTCCCATACAAGTTGACCGATTTATTATTCTGAGTTTGTATAAAAAGCAAAAAAATATTTTTCATATTTTGATATATGTTCCTTAGGGAAAGTTGTTCAGTATCATGGACTTTATCTACCCTTTAAATTTTTAAGTACCCATATTTTATTAAACGTTATATAAAACATTTCCATGCTGGTCCGGGCGAAAAGAAAAAACTTTGAATGTACCAGCTGCTTCTCTTCCCGCGCAGATCGTAGAAACCGGTTGGGGGAATGGGCGTAACTATAAATCATATCAATAGGCGATGCGGCTAGCAACCCATCACTATATTGATTAATTTTTATATCTTACCGCCCATCATCACGGTAAAAGTGGCCTTTGGGTCTGGCTGGCGGCCCAGGGGCCACTTTAAGGCTCTGACGGCCCCATTATGGATAAAATATAGGGATAAAGGCGTGATAGTGTATCTGTAGTATATAAAACATAACCAATCAAAGTCAGGACCAGTTTATTATAAAACATAGTAGTTAGCGTTGAATTAGTATCATTTAAGAGTGCTGTGCGCGCTCATTATCTTCACAAATTGTCATAGAGTATTATAAATATTTATGTAGTTTATGTAGGGTTTATGAATTTATAAAATATTTGTGTATTTTTATATGTAGGTCTATGAATGTGTAAGAAAGTATATATATATATATAGATATATATATATATATGAATATATGTCTTAGGTAAATGTTTAATAATGGTCAAATAGCTAATTTGAATGTACTAATCGTCCAAAATTTGCTTTTATCAGCTCCACCTGTAGGTTGACTGGTAGAAAAGGCCGTAGGCCTTAAGTCCGCCTGTTACATTTTTGTAATAAAGTTAAATAAATAAATAAAAATGTCCCATAATACAGATACAGATACATTATCACAACTCTATCCCTAACGGGGTAGACAGAGTCAAAGGCCGTAAGAACCTAAGGCCACGTAAGGCGTGATGGTTGAATGGCGTGAAGATTGAAAAAGGGAGTCAAATTAGATGGGTTGCTATTGCTAGCCGCATCGCCTATTAAAATGAATTTCGCCAATTCCCTTGATCGGCTTTTACGATCAGCGCGGGAGGAGAAGCAGCTGGTACATTTTACGTTTTTTCTTTTCTCCCAGCATGGAAGTATTCCATAATACAAGTTTTAAATTACTTTGGGACTAGTAGGAGCTTCCCAATCTATTTATTTCCCAATATTTACAGTTTGTAACTTTTTATAGATACATTGACGTTATCGTTCGCGGTTTTTAATGCTCCGTTTAATAGTTTATGATACACATCATGACATTTCAATGACCCTAGTCCTAAATTCCATTGGCATAAGATTTAAATTGCGATAAATCCGCCACCCGGATTTCATTACGCAAGAAATATAGTCCAAGCGGTATTAGCATATCGTAAACAAAGCATGGTGTATAAGAAATAGAGTAGCTATAGATAAATACATACAGACTAAGTTATATACCGTTTAAGTAAGCCGTGTGGTTCCCGGTAGAGTAGAATAGAACCACTCCAAGTCTTCCCATAGATGTCACACATATAAACATCAGTAGGACCTCTCCAACCCGTCAGTGTGAAAAATGTAGGTCAAATCCTCTGGCTAAGTATGGCTCTAGTAGTACAGAGAGGGTTGTGCTCCTGCAGTGGAGACTAAATAAACGGGCAAGTGCAAGTCGGAATCATACATGAAGGGTTCCGTACCACCGTACAATGTTTTAAAACGCTGAAGAAACACGTTTCTTGTATGACGACCCCCTTTTATTATTACGAGTAACTTTATCTTATTTTTAGTATTTGTTGTTATAGTGGTCATAGTAAAACATAATCGGTGAAAATTTCAGGTGTCTAGCTATTATGGTTCAAGAGATAGAGCCCTGTAACAGATCGAATTAAAAACGTTTCTTGTATGACGACCCCATTTAATTTTCAACTTTTTTATTTTTAGTATTTGTCGTTATAGCGGCCAAAGTAATACATAATCGGTGAAAATTTCAGGTCTATTACGGTTCAAGAGATAGAGCCCTGTGACAGACGGACAGACGGACAGCGGAGTCTCAGTAATAGGGTCCCGTTTGCACCCTTCGGGTACGGAACCCTAAAAAGGTCCTGATGGTGGTGATGATAGGTTCAAATACTCGGTAATTATGTATTAAAATTTTATTTTTGCTCCTACTTTGGTTTCACTTGTCTCTGCACCACCTTTAGTAACCTAAACCGTTTAAAATTTTATTTAAGTAATAATATTATAAACTTTATAACACTGCAAGTGAATACTTTTAAGTAAAGGCCCTGTAGTAGTTACTTCCGTATTAATCTACTCTGTTGGCAGTGAATTAAGTGAGGCGGAATTTGCAGGTTGCTATTGGTTCCCACGCAGTTCGGCCTTGTTTAATTGTAGTTGCTGGTGACTAGAAAGAGGTAGGCGCGAGTATGGCCGTTAATTCATTTGCTATTCATATTAGGCCTTAGTAGGCCAAGTCCTTCTATACAGGTTGTACCCCTTCGCTATATTGAAATCTTAAAATGAGAATAATAAAACACAAACCGTTAGAAGTCTTTTATTTTCTCCCATATTTCTCATAAATAGGTAACCTATTGCCGTGTGGTATACCTGTTGCCTTATGCCGTGAATAGAATATAATCACATCCAAGTCATCCCGTGGATGTCGTAAAAGGTGACTTAGGAAATACAAGCTGAACAAAGCTTGGACATCAATGAGACCTCTCCAATCCGTCTGGTCAGCGTGGAGAGTGTAGGCTTAATCCTCTGCCTACTCTGGCTAAGTATGGCTCTGATAATACAGAGAGGGTCGTGCTCCTATAGTAGAGACTAAAAAAAGAGCTGATGATGAAGGGGACTCTTAAGGCCCATTTACACACTGCAAATCTTTTGCCTGTTGTTGCACACATTTAAATTAAAGCAATAGATGACTTGCATAGTCTAAACTAAACGTCAACCATACAAATCATTTATTTATTCAATTTAATTGTATGCAACAGGCAAGAAACATGGACTGTGTAAATGGGACTTAAGTCACTTAATGACTTAAGTCCAATTCACGTTGACAATTAAGTAACATCATATTCATTCCTAGCTTATCCCAACATTACACAGTTGCACTAAAGCTACCACTTACCAGAGTCCAAGTCCATATAGAACAACAAGGATACAAGTATAACACTTCTTAAACACATGTTTGTGAAGAACTATCCCATTAATTATCAGCTTGTCCCAACATTTCACAGTTGCACAAGCTACCATTTGCAATAGCTGGGTAGCCAGCATGAAATATTGAAAGCACAGAAGAATAATACATATTGTAATGTATTTTCACTTCCCGGTCAGAATTAAATGAGAACCGACCTTTCTTACAATGGTTTAGGATTATTGATGTTCTATTATAAAATAATATATTCTCGATAAGTTAGTACTCTATCTTACAATTTCACAACTTCAACTGTGCGATTTGTCCTAGATCATCGCGTATTTTACTAGGTTGTAGCCCATTTATCTTTATATATTGAAGACTGGAAGAAATTTCTTTAGAAATAAGCAGCACCTAAGTACTATGTTTTCCTTATTTTTTTATGTGTATGTTTATAAATTTCCAAGTGTACTTGAATAAATAAAATTAAAATTAAATTAAACCTCCATGGCGTAGTGGTTAACACACCAGTCCGCCACTCTGGAGCTTCTTAGTTCGATCCCCAGCCAGGGCAGGTTGGAAATTGCCTTTTTCAAATTGTCCTGGGTTTGGGGTGTTTATCTGTATATGTATTTAATACAAAATATATTTAGACCTAGCTCAATCAGTGTGATTTGCCATATTTATTTATTATGTACACGTCAGTAAGGCTAAGTATGGCTCGGGTAGTACAGAGAGGGTCGTGCTCCTGCAGTGGAGACAAAAAATCACCTGATGATTATGATGTACACGTATTTATTTATAGATCCATACTTATCACGTCTTTAGCCCACCTTGAGTAGACAGGGCCTAGTTAGGAGCATAAGATCCAAAGGCCACGTTAAGTGTGATAGTTTCTACTTATTTTAACAAATAAAATGGTTATTTCATGAAGTGTAAATTCTACACCATCGTTACTTTGCGTCGGAGGTAGCCAGTTCGATTCCGACCCAATTCCGACCGATCATAGACAACAGTTTATCATTTTGCACCGTTACCCGGCTTCGCTTCGTTTGGCGTAAGTTCGCAGGTGCTAAGGGATAGTTCGATGACCGATCGCCCGATTCGATTAGTCGATTAATCGATTGTTACGTGATTATAGTTTTTGCGAGTTTGTTTGAGAGTTCTTGGAAGATGTTCCGGAAAGCCCGTGTGTTTTATAGGGCCAGACGGAAATGGGATGCTTGAGTTTAGGTAGAAAATTGATTAGTTATATTTACGCACTGTCACGTCTTTATCCCTAATGGGGCAGACAGAGCCTAGGGAGTAAGGCCCAGGCCACTTTTAGCATGATGGTGGGCATGAAGGTGGAAAAAGGAAATCATAATAGTAATAGGTTACTAACCGCATCGCCTATTGATAAGATTCAGATCCTTACCCATTCCCACGATTGGCTTTTACGATCTGCGCAGGAAGAGAAGAAGCTGGTACCTTCTAAGTTTTTTCTTTTCTCTTATACCAGCAAGGAATGTATGTGCGTTCCATACATACTGATATTCAGCATACGCATTGTTCCTTAAACAATTTGTTGTAATGTTTGTACTACTGCGAGCACTCATAAATAAATACTTTGGTGGTGCACGCCAAAATTGTTGTAAATTGATAAATGAATTGTAAAAAAAATTTGTAATTTGTTACATGTACGTGGTTTTTCAAATTCTTTATCTATTTAAAAATCTATCTAATATTAAAAACGTTTAAAATAACTTATTTGCTTGTTCGTATATCGCAGTGCGTTCAAACCAATCCGCTTCGAATATTGCTTGTACACAAATAATTTTCTAATCTACACATATTTTTCGAATATTAAATTCAATCAAGCAACATTTAAATTTAAATCCATTTGAACGCAAGCCATTAGCGGATAGGAAAGCATTGTCGCCTCCGTAGCGTAGTAAATCGGCCGGTAATTATCCGGATAGTGTGAAAATGCCTCCACATTCCACTACGTGAGAACTGTTTTGGTGGTTGGTGCCAGTCAGAGACGTTATACGTCTCTGACTCGCGCTTTACTGAATTGGCAGCGACGCAACGACCAGTATAACAAGACATTCTTCTTCTTATATTAAAGAGCTGGGCTCTTGTCAGTGGAGTGCTTTTCATGTCTCTCTTTCTTTTGCCAAGTTCTTAACCTCCTTATATGTTTTCACTTTTAATTTTTCCTTAATTTGATCGAAAAAAATTCTTCTACTACTTTTTCCTTCTATTTTTCCTTCCATTACTGTTTCAAAAAAATGTTCATTATATCATTTTCGTTTCTATATCTTATGACATTGTACATAAAGTTTATAATATCTTGTTATTAATCTGCTCGTCGCGTTGCGGCCAATTCAGTGTAGCGCGAGCCTAAAGCGAGATTTCTGTCGAAATAAGAAATATTAGCCGTACTTATGTTTCTTTTATTCTCGTTCTGAGGGAAAAGAAAAAAAACTTTGAAAGTACCAGCTTCTTTTCTCGCATAAAAACATGCATGCATGCATCCATGAATGCATGTATCACGTCTTTATCCCTAAAGGGGCAGACAGAGCATTGTGGGTCTTGCTGCTCTAAGCAGACAAAACCCAGTGCCGCAAGACTCAAAGGCCACTTTTAGCCTGATGGTGGGCGAGAATGCAAATCCTGCCTTGTTAACCCCCATTCTTAAAGTGGCCTTTCGGTCCTGCCAATATAAAAGAGAGGTACAAAACATTCCATTAAAAATTAAAATCCACTTTACAATCGCTACTTCTTATGACTTGCAGCGTAATTTATCACAACCACTGCCATCAATTCACAGTATAAATAACTAACTAATGAACGACTATTAAAGTATACAGTTCAAATAAATTCTGTCATTCTATCTCCTGACACTACATCTGAATAGTTTGTGGAGTCGACCCGAATCATGGTGTATTAATTCCATGGGAGGCATAGGTCACTAAGTTCAGATAGAAGCGTATGTTTGGTGGGTTGATTTAGAATATTCTATCGTGTTATATGATGGGCGATATCTAAACCATGTTAATAGGCGATGCGGCTAGTAACCATTACCATTTGAATCCATTCTTAGGATTCCGTACCCGAAGGGTGCAAACGGGACCCTATTACTGAGACTCCGCTGTCTGTCTATCTGTCTGTCCGTCTGTCACAGGGCTCTATCTCTTAAACCGTAATAGCTAGACACTTAAATTTTACACCAATTATGTATTACTGTGGCCGCTATAACAACAAATAAAGGGGTTGGTCATTCAAAAAACGTGTTTTTCAGCGTTTTTAACTAAATCTTTATAATGGCATTAACTAGATACTTGTTTTTTTAATAGATTATGTATTACTATGGCTGCTATAACAACAAATACTTAAAATAATGTTAAAAATTAAAGTGGGTCGTCATACAAAAAACGTGTTTTTTCAGCGTTTTTAACTTCATCTTTATAATGGCATTAACTAGATACTTGAAATTTTCACCGATTATTTATTACTATGGCCACTATAACAACAAATACTAAAAATAAGATAAAGTTAAAAATTAAAGGGGGTCGTCATACAAAAAGCGTGTTTTTTCAGCGTTTGAAAACACAATGTTTTCACAAACTGAGGTACGGTACCCTTAATGTACGAGTCCGACTTGCACTTGCCTGTTTATTAATTCATAAATATATAAATATAGAGAAAAAAATCACACTGATTGAGCTAGTCCCAAAGTTAGTTTTAAACTTGTGTTATGGGATCGTGTAATAGTTGTGTATTTTAATACGAACTAATTATTTGATTTTGATACCCACGATACAGGCCTAGCGGATTGGGATCGCAGTGTTTACTTTTGCATGTTACCTTTTATGATCAATAAAGATTTATTTATTCATTTATTTATAACTCAACGATACTATCACTATCACCATCAGGTCTATTTTAGTCTGAGGAGCACGACCCTTTCTGTACTACTAGAGTCATATGTTAGCCAGAGCTGTTAGAAGATTTGGCTTACACTCTTCACGCTTTCCAGACGGATTGATCAAGCCCCAAAGTAAGTTTTAAACTTGTGTTAAGGGATACTAGCTCAACGATACTAGTCATTATATTATCTTTGACTATACTTTATTTTATGATAAATACATATGATTATGACGTCTAACAAAATAAACTAAAAATAATTTTAGAAAAATAATTTTAAAACAAATTTAAATCAGCTGATCTGAGCATTATAGGAGGCCAAAAATTAATTTTCATATTACGATTTATGTTCCTTCGGGAAAGTTGTTCAGTATCATGGACTGAATTCACCCTTAAAATAGATTAAGTATATTCTGTTAGACCCTCTATAAGTACATGCAGAATAGTCTATTCTAACTATCATCATCAAGTCTTTTTAGTATCCTGCTGGAGCACGACCCTAGCATCTGTGCTATCATTTCTTCACGCGGGTCTACTGGAAGAAATTTCTTTAGAAATAAGTAGCACCTAAGTACTATGTTTTCCTTGTTCTTTATGTTGTATGTTTGTAAAGTTTCAAGTGTACTTGAATAAATGAAATTAAAATTAAATTAAATTACCAAAGCCATACTTAGCCAGAGTAACCAGAGGATTTGGCCTACACTATCCACGCAGGCTAGAAGGGTTGGAGAGGTCTCATTGATGTTTACAAGCTTTGTTTAGCTTGTGTTGCCTACGTCGTCACCTTCTACGACATCCACGGGAAGACTTGGAGTGATCTTATACTACGCTGCGGGGAACCACACGGTAAATACAACTAAAAACTTAAATTTAACTACAATCTAAAACTTAAATACATATGTAATAGGATTATAGTATTAGACATTACAGCTAGTATTATAATAGTAGTAGCTTAATAAACCTCAAATGCAACAAGCAGCTCGCCTGTTCGAGCATGGCACGCGATATCAATCGCTCAGATTAGTTTTCTTTTATTTTTTTTATTTATGGCTTGTCGCTACTGCGTATTTAGCCAGGAACAAGTTAATAAAACGTGGGAAATTCTTTTTTCCTAACAAGTTACAATCAAAGGTTGGTGTAGGCCTTTGATTGCTTTAAGGGAGCTTCTGGCGACAAATCTATACGAGTCCACTGGTTTTCATAGCCGATTGAGTGGCGGACGACGACGCCCGAAGACGGGCGTCTTCGGGCGTCGTCGTCCGCCACAGTCGTCCGACACAGTCCGCGAAACAAATATCACTACAGCCGTACTATGACTGTCTACTTTAACTATTTCACATATTGTTCAGGAGCATGAGCATTTATAACACCAAACAACACCAATTTCATATTGTAAGGTCGACTAAAATCAATTTGCAAAATAATTTAAAGAAAACCCCAACCAAACACCTTGACTTCCCGCCAAAAACTCGCTCTGATTATTTGGATATTATGAAATTTATGGTGGGTTAGCTTGTAGATTGTGATTACTTGTGATGTTCTAATGATATGAATAGATGCGCAGGCAACAGAGACTTCTATGTTCTCTTTTCTCTATTCTTAAAAATCCCTTTTCTCCGCAATACTTGAAATGTAAGTTTCAATATCTTGCGGACATGCATGATCGGCAACTTCGCTCCAGTAACACGCTCAAGCTTCAAATTCCCTTTTATCGATCTAGCTTCATGTCCAATTCCTTTACTTCTCAAGCTATACGGCTTTGGAATGCATTGCCCGAGGACATCAGACAAATATCTAGTAGACATTTATACAAGAAAAAAGTGCATGATTTACTTTTTGAATCTTTCTACAATTAGGAGAATTCATCGTTTCTTTCTGATCTTCAAATATATATATGTATATATGTATGTATATGTATCTATATAGTATGTTGTATGTATAAATATAGTATATTTATTTTATACGATATTTATGTATGATCATTTAAAAGTACTTATTATTTCTGGATTGTTTCTATCTATTTTAGACGCCAACTATTCTATCTGTTTCTCTTCTCCTAAAGGTTGACAGGGAGAGAATGCTTTAGCATTAAGTCTACCTATTGTAGCTTTTGGCTCAATGAAATTAAATAAATAAATAAAATAAAATATCATTATTGAGCATCGTAAAATAGGTTATCATTTTAACAGTCAGCTAACTAAAGAAGTTTTGGTAAGGTAAATTGGTTGTATTGGTTGCCAAAAATAACTAAATGGGCAGCTAGGAACGTGATTTTGGGCAGCTTTAAATGTATGTCATAGCAAATTAGGTAAATATATTGACAGCAATATTAATAATTGAGTAGTCCAAATCCAACCCGAATCGAGATCCGGACTTTATTAAATTTTGGGAAGCTTTAAAATATATTAACCTTGGCGAAACTTTTTTTCTGCAGAAATAAGAAATGATATGGGACCAGTTTGAGTAAATGCAAGTAGGCACAGACCACAAGAAGTTGCTCAATTTCCTTAATTTGGTGACAATGCAAATTTTGGAGATGACCAAAACCTCTATATTTAGCTGACCGTTCAATTATAGCTATTAAAAAGCACCTTGCATATCGAAAACTCTATTAATGACTTATTACTAAGTAAAAATATTTTTATAATCAATTTTATTGTAAGAACCGGGACATAAGAAAATTAATTAAGGGCACAGTTATAGAAGTTCGCACCGGGCGCATAAGTTACGGTACTAAATACGAGTTGATCGAAATCTAAAATGTAGATGTCAATGTCTTTAAGTGTCCTTTTCCACTTTATAGTTTCATAGCAAAACCTAATAAAGCCATTAGTCGAAGCGTCAGTCGTTTGTTTGCTCGCTCATTACATATCATTCGATAAATAACTCTAGATTACATTGGTTTGTACGACCCGGCGGCGTCATGAAGTTTTGACAGTAGAGAAGTAACGCTTAATTACAAGCTTTTATTTAACTTGCAATGTTAGGTATGTAACTATGTTTGTTCGGATGGAATCTTGCAACTCAATTTTGAAGCAGATATGTATACATCAAAGATATATTTTACAAAATTTTCTTTTAAGAGAAGAGTGCACTCTTATCTTTTTGATCGATGTTAGTATCTTTCTTTATTTTTCACCATCATCATTCATTATTTATATATATATATATATATATTGTAGGTTTGTATATATTTATTTGTTATATGTATTTTGGGATATTATAGATAGTCTTATGTACGTATGTAGGTATATTCTATATGAGGTATATTTTATTTATTTGTGTATTATATTATATAGTGTTAAGTAGACATGTATTATATTATGCAGATATTTTAATACTTTATATTGTATCTAGTTTTTAGCACCGCAACATGATTCGTATCTGTATATCCCTATGGTTGACTGGGAGAGAACGCTTTTAGCGTTAAGTCCGCCAATTGTACAATTTTTTTATCGTGGAACAATAAAGTTTTTTAAATAAATAAATGTATCTTCAACTGATTGAGCTGAAATTTTGCGCACATATGTATATCGCGTGACAATGCAATATTATGATGATTTGAAGCTAATCTGATGATGGAGCTGGAAGGTGGCCATATGAACTCTTCAACAAAACGACGGAACCCTATCGAGCTTGGGCTAATTTGTTTTGTGTTGACAAGACCTTTGGTCTCACAATAAAAGCTTGTACATTTTTTTTATAAAAACTAATTTTTATTACAAGCTTTTATTTAGCTTGCCCTGTTTGTTAATTTTTATGGTCAAATCTTGCAAGTTAAATTTGAGCCACTGCACGGTTTCTGATTGAGATGAAATTTTGTATGCTAATGTAAATCAGATGACCACGCAAAATTAATATGACAAGAAGCTGATCTGATGATGGAGCCGGAAAGTGGCTATAGGAACTCTGTAATAAAACGACGCAAACTCATCGAATTCAGGCTTATTACATTTGTAATTACATTTAAAATTGTTATAAGTTCTTAGGCCTCACAATAAAAACTTGTATGAAAAAATGATTTTTTTTTTCTAAAAACTGATTCTCGTTGTTATAGTCAGTAATATAATCCGATGTGGGATTAGTATACAGGATTTGTCGTATGGTTACCGGCTTAGATAGGACAATATATCTTTTCCTATGGCGTGAGGTGCGACTAAAGAGCCAAGGATAGACATGGCGGTGCCCTGATATAACGCGAAGACGATATCATGCGGCCCTGGGCTCTGGCGACTTAGAGCCGCAAGATACAAAATGCTCTGTCTGACCCTTTAGGGATAGACGGGATAGCGTATGTTTGAGATTGCTTCGGCTATAAGGCCGCCACATGTACCTTCTCATTATATATTGTCCTTACTTTAAATTTTGTAGGTAATGGTAAATGTTATTTGGTGCAATAAAGTTTTTTGTATTGTATTGTATGTATGTATTAATTTTTCTACTTTTGTAACTGTTTCTGGCCAATTAAGACACACAACGACATATAAACTAGCTTTTGCCCGCGGCATCGCTCGCGTCCTTTCTTAGCGGATGCCTACGTCATACCTGCCAAATTTCAGCCCGATCTGTCCAGTGGTTTGGGCTGTGCGTTGATAGATCACTATGTCAGTCAGTCACCTTTGAGTTATATATATATATACTGGGTGGCGCAAAAGTACTGGCACTAAAGAAAATACTTTTATTTTTTTTATATGACATTTTCTGTCATTCTGTTGTTGAAAATTGTGTAGTGAACAAATGTAAAATACACTGAAAATAAACATGGACCGTTTTACTCCCCAAGAACGTGGAATAATTGTGTCAATGTTCTTACGGAATAATTCATCAGTGATAAGAACACAACGTGAATTTCGTCGACGATTTCACCACCGTCCGGCACCGATTGGTCGCACAATTCGACGCTTTGCCACACGCCTTGAAGCAACTGGCTCAACATTGGATAGACCTAAGTCTGGGAGACCAAGAACAGGCCGTTCAGCTGAAAATATCGATGCTGTGCGCGAAGATGTGGAAGAGTGTCCAGAAACATCAACGAGGCGACGTGCCACGCAATTGGGCATTTCCAGACGGACCCTGCAGCGTATTTTGGTGAAAGACTTAAAGATGTTCCCGTATAAAACTCAAATGACTCATCAGCTGCTGCCTGCTGACCACCGAGCTCGTCTAGATTACTGCCAGCGCGTCATAAACCTCAACCTTGAAGAGGATGATTTTCCTTCAAAATTGGTTATGAGTGACGAAGCGCATTTCCATCTCTCAGGGCATGTCAATAAGCAGAATACTCGGTTCTGGGGCACTGATAATCCGCGCATTATTCAAGAAACACCTCTACACCCACTAAAAGTTACTGTATGGTGTGGCATCTGTGTTGACAGAGTGATCGGACCCTACTTATTTTTTCGAAGACGCTGGAGGCAATGCGATAACTGTCACTGGAGAACGCTACAGAACCATGTTACGAGAGTTTTTGATACCCAGTTTGGACGAATTGGGGCTGGAGCACATCTGGTTTCAACAAGACGGCGCTACGGCACACACAGCGCGCGACACTATGGACTTAGTGAGGGACGCTTTTCCAGGCCGAGTTATCTCTCGTTTTGGCGATTTGCCTTGGCCTGCAAGATCACCCGATCTGACCAGTCCAGACTTCTTTCTTTGGGGTTTTTTGAAATCTCGGGTGTATGTGAACAAGCCACAGACTCTCGCAGCTCTAAAAGAAAACATTCGTCAAGAAATAACGAACATATCGCAGGAAGTGTTACGGCAAGTTATGCAAAATGTCATAAATAGGGCTCAAATGTGTATCAACTCTGGAGGTCACCATTTAAAAGACATCATCTTTAAATCCTAATGGTACGAAATTTAATGGCACAAATATACATTTAAAAAAACCTAAATCTAGTTTTCTAATTTAGAAAAAATGTTATAGCTGAACCAAATAGGGTCTTTACTTTTGCGCCACCCAGTATATAGATAGATAGGAAATTATAAGAAAAAGAAGAAAGATATACAATGGCAGAAAACACAGAGCTTCATATCTGCAACCTCGATATTTGCGTGTCTTGCGCCCGTTTTTGCACCATCAAGCCAGTTAAGTCATCAGTCGTCAAATTATATGACGGCTCGCTTTGAGTGCTCGTGCTATGCTTATTTTCAAAGTCTAAGTACCGACACTAGCGACTTTATACAAATAAATTAAATTTATTTATAAATCTTGAAAAGAATATAAAAATTGAAATTTTTGTGAAAGTTTGTGAGCCTGTTGGATCTGAACATGAAGGTCGAACTCAAAATATTACACTTAAACGGAACCCAATAAAGTTTAAATAAATAAATAAAGGACATGAGAAACAGGTAAATTTTCTGAGCGAGCTAAAGGTACATCTTGCTTTATTAATATTACTTTGAATTCATGACTTTAAATAAGTTTAAAAAAAGTACTGTCAATAAAATAAAACGTCACAAAATAGTGTCACTTGTCGATTGATCATGTCCATTTTAAACATGATTTTAGATTTATTAATGCAGTAAAACTGATATTAAGAAAGCTATTTGACTCGAAAAAAGTATGACGTCACGGTTGTGTTTTTCAAACAAATCCCATAGAAAATGTTCATTTTACGTTTAGAGAAAAGTGTCATAATTGACTTCCGTCTATTATAAAAACAGGACTAACTTTGTTACTAGGTTTGAACCATTACCCCCCAAATCAATTTGACATCTAGTAATATCACACTATCTCACCTATCAATGTCAACTTGATTTGGGCGGATAATGGTTTAAACCTAGTAACAAAGTTAGTCCTGTTTTTATAATAGACGGGTTGTCATCTAGCGGATTGTGTGTCAAACCAACATGCAAACATTTTCCAAACATTTTCAAGCTCATCAGACAGCTTAACCAGGCCTGTGTCACTCCCCGTTTAGGTATCGAAAATGTACCTACATTATTACTAAGCGCGCAGGCGGCCCCTCCGGGTGGTAAATTCAGTTATACGAATCGTTTGTCCAGAGTAGTAAGAATAAAATAGGCTTGCAATGGATGTCTAGGTATCTTTACGAATAAGTGCCAAGTTCTGACGTGAGCTAAATTAAACCATATCGCTAGCCACATTGAGTAGATATTTCTTTGAATTCCTTTGCTGAGTGAGACTTCGGTACGTTAGTATTATTTATTCTGTGGCTTAACGACTGCTATACAATGCCGACAGCCGGACTAACGGCTTAACGTGCCTTCCGAAGAACGTTCCTCTTTGCTTGACATTTTTTTATGCCACTTGGTTTCACCCATCGAAGTACGGACCACACCCAGTGTCGCTTAACTTAAGCGCTAATAATGTGTACTCCCGCTGGGCCAAGCTCCTCCAGGTAGCTAAGGTAGAGCCATATCAAGTAAAAGTGGGAGTGGTCCCCGGTACTACCGGTACCGTTGGCGACATGGGCCCAATTAAGCACACACCTGTCCCACTAATGGCTCATTCGGTAGCCAGGGGGCCATTGTGTGTCAACATGATTTAATTGACCATACGACATTAGGCCTTCCGTAAAGGATTAATTTATTCCGCTAGTTTGCAACAAATCAGATACTTTTTAAGGTTCCGTACCCAAAGGGTGCAAACGGGACCGTATTACTGAGACTCCGATGTCTGTCCGGCTGTCTGTCTGTCCGGCTGTCCGGCTGTCCGTCTGTCCGTCTGTCCGTCTGTCCGTCTGTCCGTCTGTCCGTCTGTCCGTCTGTCCGTATGTCCGTCTGTCCGTCTGTCCGTCTGTCCGTCTGTCCGTCTGTCCGTCTGTCCGTCTGTCCGTCTGTCCGTCTGTCCGTCTGTCCGTCTGTCCGTCTGTCCGTCTGTCCGTCTGTCCGTCTGTCCGTCTGTCCGTCTGTCCGTCTGTCCGTCTGTCCGTCTGTCCGTCTGTCCGTCTGTCCGTCTGTCCGTCTGTCCGTCTGTCCGTCTGTCCGTCTGTCCGTCTGTCCGTCTGTCCGTCTGTCCGTCTGTCCGTCTGTCCGTCTGTCCGTCTGTCCGTCTGTCCGTCTGTCCGTCTGTCCGTCTGTCCGTCTGTCCGTCTGTCCGTCTGTCCGTCTGTCCGTCTGTCCGTCTGTCCGTCTGTCCGTCTGTCCGTCTGTCCGTCTGTCCGTCTGTCCGTCTGTCCGTCTGTCCGTCTGTCCGTCTGTCCGTCTGTCCGTCTGTCCGTCTGTCCGTCTGTCCGTCTGTCCGTCTGTCCGTCTGTCCGTCTGTCCGTCTGTCCGTCTGTCCGTCTGTCCGTCTGTCCGTCTGTCCGTCTGTCCGTCTGTCCGTCTGTCCGTCTGTCCGTCTGTCCGTCTGTCCGTCTGTCCGTCTGTCCGTCTGTCCGTCTGTCCGTCTGTCCGTCTGTCCGTCTGTCCGTCTGTCCGTCTGTCCGTCTGTCCGTCTGTCCGTCTGTCCGTCTGTCCGTCTGTCCGTCTGTCCGTCTGTCCGTCTGTCCGTCTGTCCGTCTGTCCGTCTGTCCGTCTGTCCGTCTGTCCGTCTGTCCGTCTGTCCGTCTGTCCGTCTGTCCGTCTGTCCGTCTGTCCGTCTGTCCGTCTGTCCGTCTGTCCGTCTGTCCGTCTGTCCGTCTGTCCGTCTGTCCGTCTGTCCGTCTGTCCGTCTGTCCGTCTGTCCGTCTGTCCGTCTGTCCGTCTGTCCGTCTGTCCGTCTGTCCGTCTGTCCGTCTGTCCGTCTGTCCGTTTGTCCGTCTGTCACAGGACTCTATCTCTTGAACTGTAATAGCTACACTTGAAATTTTCACCGATAATGTATTACTGTGACCGCTATAACAACAAATACTAGAAATAAAAAAAAAATTAAAGGGGCTCGTCATACAAAAAACGTGTTTTTTAGCGTTTTTAACTAGATCTTTATAATGGCATTAACTAGATACTTGAAATTTTCACAGATTATGTATTACTATGGCCGCTATAACAACAAATACTAAAAATAAGATAAAATAAAAATTAAAGGGGGTCGTCATACAAAAAACGTTTTTTTTTCAGCGTTTTTAACTCGATCTTTATAATGGCACAAACTAGATACTTGAAATTTTCACCAGTTATGTATTACTATGACCACAATAACAACAAATACTAAAAATAAAATAAAGTTAAAAATTAAAGGGGGTCGTCATACAAGAAACGTGTTTCTTCAGCGTTTTAAAACATTGTACAGTGGTACGGAACCCTTCATGTACGAGTCCGACTCGCACTTGACCGTTTATTTGCAAACATTTTCTATCGGATTGTTTGAAATATCAGACTGTAAAATCATAGTTTCTTGGATTCAAATAGCGTCATCACACGCATCACACTAAAAGCGGCCTTTAGGTCTTACAGCCCTAGGTTATGTTTACCCCGTTAGAGATAAAGACGTGATAGTGTACTGTGTACTTTATCTGTAGATATATAATTAAATTTATAACAAAAATAACATTCGACTTCATTTTTTTAGGAATTTCTTCCATATCTCCAAAGTTCTTTATCATATCTTCACCAAATTAAAATGGGACCAACTAGGTAGTAAAGGCTTTCAAATAAAAAAAAGAATCATCAAAATCGGTTCACAATTGGCGAAGATATCGCTTAACAAACATACATAAAAATTTAAAAAAAAACATTCAGTAGAAATGATAACCTCCTCCTTTTTTGGGGTCGGTTAAAAAGACAATAGCAAACCACTTTCTATCTCTGCCCAAAATTATTGTGTTTCTGGCCATACAATCCCAACAAGTAACTTCATACGTCTTTTTCGTGTGTGTAAGTGACCAACACCAGTATCAGATTTTTCAAGTCCCTGAATAAATCTAAGTACCCGTTGGATTGACAAATAACAAACGACACGGGCTACGTGAAACAACTAGTATTATAATAAATTCACTTCAGTGTCTCTTTATCCGTACTTCTAAAATTTGATACTTTTTGATCGTATCATCATATTCTACCATTTGCACATTTTTTTTTATATGGTTTTTTTTTTCGGCTTCCCAAATTGCTTTAAATCCATTTCCAAGGGGAATAGTTTCTCGAAAGATTATCAAAGCAGGCCACTAGCAATTAAATGAAACATAAAGCCTTCGGCGTTGTTGTCTTTATTTTATTATCTATGCTTTAAACATATCTAGCTAATTTTATGTAATAATAAACAACTGTTTATTAGTTTGCTAGGCCACTTAATAGTTAGTTATAGTTCTAGAAATACCTATCCTCTGGTACTCTGATAAGTTATAATTATCGGGGTTTACCGTTCTGGAGCTCAATTATTGAATTTGATCAAATTGAAAATAAGTATATTGGAGCATGCTTTCCTGGAAGAAATTGCTTAGCTTTAAAGCCTTTTGCGCATTCCTTAAGATAATTATGTCCGGTATTTTTCTTTTTTGCAATAAAGGGTATTGTATTGTGTTTTTGTTCTATATTATTAAAAATGTCAAACCCCTACAAGTTATTATGAACCAGTATACCATTTTTTGTTAACTTGGCACTATAAGTCGCTATTGTTTATTCACATTACCACCTTTAATCTTACGCTACGATTTGTTACTGGCTGAAGAGAGCTCCATCTTAAACCGTTTATTCTGGTTTAAGTTAACAATTTGCATTAATATTATTTTTTATGGTAACATTTCACATTTAATGGTAATCATTCGAAACATTTTCACGCATGAAATTGAAATGAGAATTGTTACCAATCATCAGAAAGCTCTAAAAATATAATTTTTAATTTAATTTTTAATTTTTAAATTGCAAACATATCATTTTTAAAGGTGATGGATTGGTTAAGATTAGTGATACCTACTCTACACAATGTTGCTTGATAACATTAATTGAAATATATGTATTTCTGTAATAATTTCTCATATAAATAAACGTGTGATCTAGTTTTAATTCTTAGTGCGCTGATTATAAATCTAGAATTCTAAAATCCCAATAATAACTATTCAAATGCGAAAGTAAAATAATAAAGCACAAAATTTCAAAAATTGACCCCTTAGGCCGGCGGCGGTCGTGCGCGGGGCCCATCTGTTGAAGTCGTGGACTTTCAATTAAACCGACTATCTTCCGACTTCACACAAAATATTTTATTATTTGCCATTCTCATTAAAGTGTTGCCTATAGCTTGTTTATTTGGTGCCTTAGATGGAAATACTATTGTAAAGTTTAGATAGTGAGAAGTTGAATTGTAATTGAATTTAGTTGTAGAATAACGGTTTGTAAGATAGTGTTAGATACAGATAAAGTTGTATAGCGATAGTAATAATCACATGGTAATAACATTATTAGTGGCGTTAGAATATACGGCCAATGATTCTCATTTCCAAGAAAGATAGAAAAAGTTTTATTGTCAGAAATATGTATTGTATTTTGTAATGTCAATGTCATTATCATCATCATTAAGTCTTTTTTAGTCTGAAGACTATCTGGAGAGGGTCGTGCTCCTGCAGTGGACTGCAGGAGCACGACCCTCTCTGTACTACCAGAGCCATATATTAGCCAGAGCAGTCAGAGGATTTGGCCTACACTCTCCACGCTGGCCAGATGGGTGGGAGAGGTCTCACTGATGTTTATGAGCTTTGTTCTGCTTGTGTTTCCTAAGTCACCTTTTACGGCATCCACGGGAAGACTTGGAGTGGTCCTATTCTACTCTGCCGGGAACCGCACGGCAAATGTCAATATCAGATTCATCATCATCATTCCAGCCGCATAACGTCCTATAAGTCATCACTGGTAATACACATTGGCACTGAGGTATTTTGGAGAAGGAGAAAGGAGAAGACGCTGCGTAGCTTTCCGAACGCTGCCCAACCGAGTCGGATTCGTCGAAAGACCTCTTCCTCGAAGCTGGAACTTCCTGCCTGGATCAATTGACCCAGGTAGATATATTGGTCTACAACTTCGAGGGTGGAGTTCCCAACACAAACAGGTAGGGGCGCGACATATCAGATAAATATCATTTAAATATATTTTTTGAGCTATTATGTTAAACCAGAGATGACAGAGATCACTGTTTTGTCCCATTCAATTGTAGCTATCTCCATAAATTTCACTTAGTCACTTGCTAGCGCTTATACGCCTAGTACTTTCGACAGCTTATAATTGAAAACCATACGAAAACATGGGAAACGTATAATTAAAAATGCCTTGATATGTGTTAAAATACTATAAGAATAATTCAAGAAATACGGCAAAATGTAAAGAAGTAACTTTCCATCGGTAACTAGATTGATAAAATTATTCAAAAATAGAACATGGGCCTACGTTTGAGATAGCTGGTCTATATATTTTATGTCAATGATATTAAAAATTAGGAAAGACTTGGCTATATACTCTTCGTGAAATACTTACTGACTTTTCCTCCAGCTGTTACTCTAACGATATTGTATCCGGGTATTAATAGGATTGTAGATTGTAAAGTGAAGGCTAAGTGCAGAAAACATTAGATTTAGATTAGACTGTAACGATTATTGCCTAGATGCGTTGAAAAGCCGATCTGGATAAGTAGCTATGGTTAGGCATTTAAAACTTTCTAAGTCAAGATGTCTGAGTGGTTCTATATAGTCTGGCTATTAGCCCACTTCTGATCAAATTACATGTTATAATGTGTTAACTTTGTATTGTAAATATGTATAAATTGACAGACATATGACAAAGCACTTCTGGAAACCAATACTGTGTAATTGAGTTTCTTTCGGCGTATCTTCTTATCTGTGGTCATTGCGAAACGGTAGTTTTTTTTTTTTTAATACCTAATTTCTTCATGAGTTTTATAAGTAATTTATACAAAACTTATTGACGTGCTTGCAAAAACATTTGAATTTCTAATTTAGATTTTTTTTTAAGATAAGTCGTTAATTGACAACATAAGGTCCATAATTATTGCCTATTTTTGTCATTTTGGTATATTTTTGTATATTATGTATATTTTTATATTATCCCAATAGGTATTCCCTGTTATTTTAAATCACTTTTAAGGCGAACCCACGGCTCAGGCCTGCACCTAACACGGAACTTGCACAAAGCGTAACTGTTCGCTAAGGCACGCCGCCCACTGGGCACTGGCCCAATATTTATTGGTGCTCGGCCATTCAGCTGGCTAGAACAATGGATGGCGGGAAATCCTCGCGGTATTACAGATTTTTAGTAGTGTACTTTAGATTAGTTTCTAAATAGATAAATTTTTCTAATAGGTAAATCAGGTAAATAAACAGGGTATCATTCTTTAAAAATATGGTATAAGTCCGATCACAATAAAAGCATGTAATAGTTACCCTTCTAGAACCACTCCAAGTCTTCCTGTGGATGTCGTAGTAGGCGACTTAGGAAACACAAGCTAAAAAAAGCTTATAAACATCAATGAGACCTCTCCGACCCAGACCAGACGGTCAGCGTAGAGAGTGTAGGCCAAATGTCAGCTAATATATGGCTCTGGTAGTATAGAGAGGGTCGTGCTCCTGCAGTGGTGACTAAAAAGACCTGATGATGATTATCCTACGATTAAAAACACAACTAGATAACGCGTTACGTACAAAATCAAAGCAAGATTCTGTCCGTTTGCATATCAAATAACATTTACTGTGAAGTCAACCTTATTAGATTACGTTTAAAGTGTTTTTTTAACTGAACTAAACAAAATAACAGCTCACCTCGGGAGTATGCTCTTATTTTGAGATGTATTTTTGCGTCGACCCGATATCTAGTTGTATTGAAGATCGAAGGAATTACCTAATTGATTAGTGTGAAAAAAAACATTTTTTTTTCTTTATTTATAAATTCTCTTTTGTTACAGGTACGTACGAGTATTTCATCTTAATTATGATGTTATGTAGGTAAGTATAAAATTGTTGATTTAATAAATTGATATACATGTATTTCATCTGCCAATAGCTATTAACAAGAAAAAATATTAACTGAATATTAAAAAAAAAGTTTTATATTTTTAGATCGCGTGGACAATTCCAGAGAGATGCCAATTAAACATTATTAAAAGAAACACAGAGACGATTTTTTTTTTTTTATTAAGCGGACTTGTTATCCACCGGCAAAATTTTTGGAGCAAGTTCAGTCCATGATACTGAACTACTTTCTATAAAAAAAGTTATTAAAAAACAAACTCTTTCTCGGCCTGCCCCCAAAATATACTTACCTGAGTATTAATTTATTACCGTTGCTTAATTACTCCATTAAAAACGACTCTTCTAAAGCCGAAAGATATTTCAGTATGCGATTCGTCCTCGGCGAATCGTCGTCTTACCGGATAACATCTCGTAATGATTACGTGCAACACCTGCTGTTAAACGGAGGTTATTTGTACCACAACTTACTCGCATTTAACTTTAACTACTAACCTTCAACTACTAACGTACAACTAGTGATGTGCCGTTCCCGGGAACGTGCCCAAATTCCCCGGGAACGTTCCCGTATTTCTAGGGAATGTTACAGAATATTGGATATATGTATTTGTATTATAACCATATCAAGTGATGATGATGTACAGTGATAAAAAATATGTCTGATAAATAAAATTACAACTTTCCCTGACATTTCCATTTTTTGGGAACATTCCCGGGAACGTTCCCGGAAATCTGGGGAACGGGAACGGCACATCACTACGTACAACTAGCTTCCGCCCCGGCTGCGGCTGTGTTTAGATGGATCAGTATTTCTAGACCTTGTCGGATCTAATGCAAGATTACGATTACAATACGTGTACGTATTGTATTTACTAACCTAGATGGTCTCTACATACTTTTTAGGGTTATTAGTCAACAAGGAACCCTTATAGTTTCGCCATGTTTGTCTATACAGGCTGACTTTTTATTTATCTGCTAAATTTTTGGAGCAAGTTCAGTCCATGATACTGAACTACTTTACTATAAAAAAAGTTATTAAAAATCGATAAAAATTTGCCATATAAACTCCGTTTGGCTGAGCGCTGATTTGTATGGGAGGACGAAAATTTTTATCGAGTTTTAATAACTTTTGTATAGTAAAGTAGTTCAGTATCATGGACTGAACTTGCTCCAAAAATTTTGCAGGTGGATAAAAAGTAAGCCTGTATGTCTGTCTGTCTGCGGTTTTACTCAGAGACTATTAGTACTAGAAAGCTGTAGTTTGGTATGGGTATGAATATGTAAGACCGTAAAGCTTTTCTTCGCACATTTACGAAAAACGGCACTTTTGGCAAATGTGCGAAGATAAACGTTCTCACTTTAAACAGTAGTTCATAATATAGTTTGAAGGGTAATCTAGGACATACTGGAGACAAATTCTTAAATGATATCTCTTTTTTCTTTTAAATAATTTATTTCAAAATGGGGGCAGCACTGGACCCCAAAAAATTCACGTATCCCATTAACTGAAATATTGTGAGTTTGTGCATTTTCGATTAAGGGATCCGTTTATAAAATATTTGGTTTTAAAGCATTTACAAATTTTTCTTAGAGTCAAAGTGCCTTTTCGTCTTTCTTATTTGTTTTTTAGTTTTCAGTTAACAAACTGAGAACTACTCTCTGGTCAGGGGAAGACTGACCAGAGAAGAGGTTTACACACGCGAGCGTAAAACATCACTTTTAGGCCCAGCGATACGCAAAATAAACTACAATGTCTTAGAACATTGAGCATACTATTATTACTATATATTAATACTAATATTTTTTCAATAATCCAAAACCGTTTCGAGATATTTGTCAAATAACAACATTTTCAAAATCACAAATCACAATTGTTCTTTGCAATAATAGATTATGGTTGTAACGATGCTACATGCCACCTGCATGCTGCATCTCTTCTCAAGTTGTGTGACAAATAAATTTAATCTAACTGTTGTGTCGAGTCTCTGTTCTCCACTCCATCTACTTCCTTATATGTGGGAACTCGACTAAGAGCGCCGAGACAGGTCGTGGTCCCACATGGTAATATTTTTCTTGTTTTGTGACGTCATAGATGCTTCAAACCTACTCCTGCGTCTAAAGTCTATTGATATACTGTACGCAAAAAACAAACGCCAATATTTCTTACACAGTATCTTGATGCAACTAATCAATGACCCAATACCAACCAGATCTCAAAATGTGAACCGGTGTGAAACAAATTAATTTCACGCCGCTACTGACCTTTACCACCAGCGTTTTTAGAGGGAACATAGAATGTGGCACCTCGACGGATTGTTTTAGGTTAGGTGCATTTATCATGGCCTAGATTAGCTGTAGCATCGAAATATAATTCTCTAGAAACCTAACGCTCCTACATTCACCGCTTTGATTCTGATTCCATTTACGCAAACAAACGAACAGTAATTACAATGAAACACTCGAACGCACACATAGACAAAGATGCATGCGATCGGTCGCGACAAGGTCATGCGTCGTCGTCGATCGGGTCAGTCAACGCAATGAGCGGTGAGATACATCGCGCGGATGGTACCTATTATGCAGTACGCTACGCTTAAATAAATAACCTTGTTTACGTGTAACTTTGTTTTTTAATAACTAATTTTCATGTCTGTATGGCTTCTACACCACTTCACGGCACATGACGGCATTTTTAATGAATCGATTATCGCAAGAACACAGCAATATTCTCAAAGGAAACTTCTTGCGACGCAACCGCACGACTCGAGTGTCACAGCGAACCGTCGCGCTGCACTGTTCATATTTTAAGCCCCGCCCGCCGCGATACATATCGCGTGGAATGATTTTTCGGGATTGCTTACGATTCTAGAGAATTATTGTTCGTAGAGCTGTAGTCAAAATTTGATGAATTGTTTGATGAAAATCGACTCAGCCGTTCAAAAATTATTGGAAGTGAACGCCTGAAAGTCGGACATTTTAGTTTCTCTGGAAAATAAACTTGTCTGTATAGAACACGGATGTGGACTAAAGAAATATTTTTAGCTTATCCGGTAGATTATTGATAAAAAAATAAAATTAAAAAAAAACTGCGACCCGACAACGGATAACAAATTTAAAAGTAAAAATTATTTTGCATTTAGTGTCTACTTTTAAGCTCAAAATTTGCAGCTCTTTCATTTGACACCCCATTTGATGTAGAAACAAAAACAATTTTTTTTTTACTCGCGCTTTTTTGTATGTAATTTTTGTTACAAAATATTTTTGCATACTAAATGTTGCCAATGTCACCCAGACGATATTGACGAATCGATTGACATCTCTTTTGTAAAAATTGGCTAAGTGGTTTGGATGCTACGGTGGAACACACAAAGATATGCACATACATACATACATAGACTGCTAAAATCATAACCCTTCCCTTGGCTTTGCCGTAGTCGGGTAAAAAATAGGCTGCCTCTCCTTAGAATTTCTAGAATAACCGATCTAGAGCGGCCTGCGTCCAGCAACCTTGGTCAGGTCTTCTGAAGTTCTGACAACCTTGTGGGTGGAAGTTCTACGCTTCGCTTGCCTGTACATGGTCGCCATTCGAGAACCTTTTTGCCCCATCGACTATCGGTTCGTCGCACTTGTCTCGCTCACTGCAACTTCAACGAGCTAACCTGCTGGGTTATGTCAGTGATTTGGTTCTCCTGCGAATTTCTTCATTTTTAATTCGATCACGTAGAGAGATACAGAGTATAACCCTCTCCATAGCGCGTTGAGCTACCTTGAGCCTTCCTATTTATGAGGCGCATAGTATTTTGTGCTCGCCTTATTTTGGTTTTCATTTCCGCCCCGTCCTTTGGGACGCTTGCGAACGACGACAGAGCGCCACATGCACTCTTTTTTATTTTTATTTGTGGAGAAACACCAGCGTAATAATTGTTAAATCTACCATATCTTCCATACTGGTCAGGGAGAAAGGAATAAACATAGAATGTACCAGCTGCTTCTCTTCCCGCGTAGATCATAGAAGCCAATGAAGGAAATAGACCAGAGTCTAAATCGTGTCAACGGGCGACATTTTGATTCCAATTTTCCATCTTCTCGCCCACTTATGCGCTAAACGTGATCAATGGGTTTTACGGCCCTAAGCTCTGTATGCCCCGTTACGTATAAAGACGTGATAGTTTCTCCAAACAACATTGTTAAAAGATAAGGGCCACACCGACTGTCTGAATTCTTGACCGGACGTAGACAGGTGGCTGGGTGGGGCATGAGGGCAGGGACTTACGAGTAAATTATGATCTAAGGGCTTGGAAAGGTCAAGTAGATTGTTATCTGATTGTACTACGATCTGTTTGGTTATACCATACTAGTGACCTATTAACTGCCCAGTTTGAGAATGCTTAGGCCTCAGACAGATAGGAATACAGTTTTACGTTCTAAATTGCCATATTATAGTTTCTAGTCTAGAATATAAGCTCAATAGAGTAAGAAAGAGGCGACTAAAGGACTAAGCACATACATACATAATATCTACATGCCAAAGTTTATTCCAATATATTTAGGCGTTTTGGCGTAAAAGCGAAACAAACATCCATACATCCATTAGTAGTTAAGAATAAGAATAATTTATTTGCTCAAAAACATCAATTTTAATAAAATAATTAGTATCATGTATTCAACCTTAACTGGCATGCAAATATTTATGAATCTGCCGCGTTTTTACGGAATCTGCCGCGTTTTAGTGGGTTGGACTAGGCGTGTTGTCTATACAAACTGAGATAAGTATCTCATAATGCATACAACTTTATTACTACAATGTTAAAATCTGCCGCCCCGCGCTCCGCGACGATGCGGGCGCAGTGGGATCACCGCCTTACTGAAGTATATACAAAGTGGAAGGGACATACCCGTAATAAATCGAACCACGGGCTATACTAGAACACAAAAGTATAATGAAATTAAAATAAAAGTCAAAAAAATCGATGATCCCATACAAATCGCCCGCACACTTTTGTATGAAAATGCCAAAATTTATTTTTGTGTTTTGGCTGTTATTCTAATTTCATTATACTATAAATATTTATTTATTTCACAAAAATGGCACTAGTATCACAGAATAAATACCAGTAGTACAGAAGTCTCACTCCGCAAACGTTTTCAAAGAAATATCTACTCACAATGGTTAGCAATATGGTGTAATTTAGCTCGCGTCAAAACGCAGCACCTTTTTGTTTAGACACCTACAGAAATCCATTGCAAGCCAATTTTATCCTTATGACGCTGGACAAACGATTCATAATACACACAAAACCGACTAAAATAGACTCAGCGAGCGACGCGCTAGGGTTGACTACAAGAAGCTACTATCGCTATTTAGCGCACCGTATTATCGGTCTTCCATGCTGGTCTGGGAGACAAGAATAAAACTTGAATATAAATAAAAATAAATATGTAAGGACAAATCACACCGATTGAGCTAGCCCCAAAGTAAGTTTAAAATTGTGTTATGGGATACTAACTCAACGATACTATATTTTATAGTAAATACATATATAAACATCCAAGACCCAGGACAATTTGAAAAAGGTCATTTTCGAACTTGCCCTGGCTGGGGATCGAACCTAGAACCTCCAGATTGGCGGACTAGCGTGTTGACCATTACACCACGGAGGTCATAGCTGCTTCTCTCCCCGCGCAAATCGTAGAAGCCGATCGAAGGAATGGGCGAAAATGCAAATCATGTTAATAGGCGATGCGGCTAGCAACCCATCACTATTTTGATTCCTTTTTCCACCTTCTCGCCCACCATCACGCTAAAAGTTGCCTTTGAGTATTGCGGCCCTGGGCTCTGATTGCTTAGAGCCGCAACACTTAAAAACTATAATATAACCAGCTAAAACAAAGTCTTTAAAGTAGATACCGAATCCTATATACTCAGTAGGTACATACCACTTCTGTAACTTTTATAATTATTTTGCTAGCGAACAGAAAAGTTCCTAAGTAGGTGGGTTAGGTACCTACTTATAACGAAACAGATCGTCAATCTCAAACCAAACATCAGAAATTCAAAGGAATAATATGTTTACTTATACCTACGTTCCTACTTATTTTCGTAACCTAAGAAGGTACCTAGGTCCTAGGTATTAAACCTACTTAGTGTACCTATCATGAATGACAACGTAATAATAATAACCCCTTTAAAGTAGATCTTACCTTTCAGCGTCCTTAGGAAGTCTAAAAAAAGTTAAATTTGGATCACAATCCTTGTTTAAACAGTTAAAAACTGCGCAGTATTTTTTAGCCTTCTTTTTATGTTTTTCCATTTTTAAAACGGCCGGATCGGTTAAGTACCTACCTGGGCGACGAACAAAGCTCGCGCATGCGTCACTGCTCGCACGTGAGCCCCGACTGAATTAGCCACCCGAGAAGGCCGCTGCGCGTAGGTATATTTTTGATACCTACACGGGGAGTGACACAGGCCAGCTAGTATCGATGAAGACCAAAGATGTGTAGAGGCTTCGAAGCTCCTTTTGACGGCGGTGAGGGAAACCATAGCTCTCCACGGGCCTTAAGGCAGCCAAGTGATTAGCAAATCTTGGTACAGCAAGTGTAGATAGTAATGCATGGGCAGCCGCAGCCTCCGCAGCATGGACCACAACAACCTCCGCAGCACATTTTGGTTAAGTTTCAAAAGCACAACCAATGGTCAGAAATATAGAAAATTGTGCGATTTATATTTTCGAGACAAACCTCAGGATTTAATTCTAAAGATTTATCTTAAGTTTTTTTGTAGCTTTTTAAATAATGATCTTGTATAGACCGTGGTTTGATTTATTACGGGTATGTCCCTTCCACGTTGTATACTCCGATATGGAGTCATCTTCACGTCAGTTCTTTTTTAAACGCTCAGCCTTTAATAATTTAATATCAGCTGGTGAGGAATTGAATAAGTAAATACACATGACATTTCACTGCGCCGATAGAACAGAGATCGGTCTGCCGCGCATTTTACTGCGCCGACAGAACAGAGATTGATCTGCATTTTTCACAGTGCGGCATAGTAACGGAGCCCTTCGTAGATTCTAGACGCTTTTCCAGTTACTACTAATAAAATACTGGAGCAAAAGCCGGACTACTTAGGAAAACTGTCTCAAATCTTCGTCGGAAAACGCAACGCAACCCGAATGTATGATGACATGAACTTCACAGCTCAACCCTACAGCAAAGATGTATATTAGCTTCAAGAAATATAATAAAAACAGAGATAGCTGTTGTTACCTTATATGTACATTCTGATTGGTATACATATAAGATAACAACAGCAACGCTACTTTTCTTATCTTGATGTGTGTGCAATCGAGCCACACGTGCGTCGCCCAGTCTTGCTGTGATCCGCCAGACTAGTTGGCGGCGGCGTGCAGCTAGAGACAATAGACGAGTAAATTAAATTACCTTTCAGACACCTATTCCACAACGTTGTTCTAATGAGACACGTCAGCTCTTTATCCCACTTTTCCGGACAAATTTTATGTCTAAATGTCTATTTTAAATATTTAAATGGGGTTTAATATAAACGCTTTACTATGCCTACTAAAATGCAACAACTAAACAGAAGTTTCATGCATTCTTTTTAAACTGACATGACACTAATGCGTACTCGTATGTTAGGATACGCTCACTTTCTCCAAGAAATTAACGTCTCCACGTTTGTTGGGCTGAACACATTCCCATGACCAACTCTGGGGATAAGGAAACAAAGTAAGCCTTTATTGAGTAAGGTAAGGCATCCCAAATTCCTAACATTCTAAACAGCTTCTACCATAAAATGGGATACCATGGGAACAGAATGTTTGCGATGCATTGTTCAAAAGCAGTAGTGGCGTACATATGTATTTAATCTGTGGTTGTTGTTTGTGTAAGTGGACAACGGTGTAAGATTATTCAAGCTGCCAAATGGCATCTGACATAGCTTGACGACTGCCAATGATCACAGGACCAATGACTTTATGAGTAAGTACGGAGGAGCTCGAGATTTTTTTACGCTACTTGTGTCACCAATCCAAGTGCGTACCCGGAGTTACTTAAGAGGGCACCTGATGTGGATAATCTAAGTTTTGCTCCCACTTCCACGCACACAAATTTACTCTTGCCGAAGCGTGACAGCGAGCCATGCGGGGTAGGAAGACCGCAGTAGGTCAATGAGGCTGGTTTTGGTTTTGAGGTTTTTTTCGTTTTACAAAGAATATTTAAGAGTTGTTTAAAAAGTAAGACTTATGATGACTGCCTTATGTTTAATACAATTCAAAGTTACAAGTTCAAATAATTGTATTTCTTGAATACTTTCTGTTTTAGTATAATTCTGAGGTGATTTGGAGGCAGCTTCGCAATGTTTTTCTATCGAAAAAATTTTAAGCAATCGTGTTTTCGAAACATACAGGCTGACTTTTGAAACAGTGTCTAAATTTTTAAAGCAAGTTCAGTCCATGATACTGAACTACTTTCTATAAAAAAAATTATTAAAAACCGATAAAAAATTTTCGTCCCGCCATACAAATCAGTGCTCAGACAGACGGATTTTATATGGAAGGACGAAAAATTTTTATCGATTTTAATAAAGAAAGTAGTTCAGTATCATGGACTGAACTTGCTCCAAAAATTTGGACACTGGTCAAAAAGTCATCCTGTATAGTAATGTATATAGTCCTAAGCTTTGCTGTGTTTTTATTTCAAAGTGAGTATTTCGTTACTATTGATAATGTTGGCGCAGATAGCTAAGATTACGTTCTGATACCAAGAAATGTTACTAACTACGCTCTTGGTACGAGTCCGGCAATCCCACCGGCAACAAACAAACACACAAACAAACCTACGCAGTCTGCTACCACCCCAGATAAGGTCCAGGGAACCTCCTAACCTAATTATGAGTTGAACTTAATTCTAATTAAAAGTAATTACACTAATTATAAAACTTATCGCGTCCACGCAGTCTTCAGGCAGCCTCGCCTGGCCTTCGCGTCGAGTCTGAGGTCCTCCTCAGGGCTGGCGACGGCCTTAGGTCCCGCCATGGGTCCCAGGTCAGTGGTGCAGAAAATAGGGTCCCTAAGCTAACCTAACCATGAGCTCATGTATGTCGCCCCAAACGAATACGTCGTATTTATAGCACCACTCCAACACAGCACAAAAGGTTTCTTCCTTTTCTTGACACTTCAAGATTATTCACATAACCTAAACAGCGGAACGTAACATGGAATGTCCCTCGCTCCGATTCAAGCACTTATCACTGTTTATAGATTTATGGGCATTCACGCCACCAAAATTAGTTCCTTTTATAGTCAATTTACAAATACTTCCGTATCACACGGGAAATTTACCAACAATTTACAAGGCCGCATGGCACGCGTTTTACATTTGATACAAATCACTGTTCTTTACGTAATACAAATACTTTCGGCTCCACGCCGTTCCAAACAAATTGGGCACAAATCAATTAACGACAATTCTCCATTAATATTCGCTATATATATCAAAAATACAAAATTAGCCGGCCACCTGCTATATCGCGACCGGACAGCGAACGCAAGTCATCCACAATGTCCCCATGACTTTGACGCAAAAGACAATGATTATTTTTCTGGCCGGGCAAATACAATCCGCGCTCGACAGCCGTAATATCGATGAATCGATAATCGTGCCCGTGTTTGTGGAGATCACACGCAGATGGCGCTAGTCTCCTAACAAAGCACTTTTATTCAAAACAGATAATATTTAAGATCGCTCGAAGTACTTACTATTAGGGTCATACGGGCTCTTAACTTGCGAAGGCGTTAGTAATCTGTGGTAGTGGCGTTAGTGTTGGACGCGGCTAGCCAAGGGCCCAGTGCCAGCATTAAGAGGAAACACTAAGGTCAAGAGAATTGTAAAATAGGTAAGTATTTGTAAAATATATTGCTGTCGCGCTGTGCCCCAACGAGCCGATGGCGAGTGCGGTAATTTAATTACCGTTTTCATTAAAAATTTAAAGAAAGCTATGGCTGTTCTATGTTTTCTTTTTATATTATAATCTCCTCGTTGTTTGCTAAATGTTTGAATATAGTGGAAAATCTTACCAAATTTTCAGGTTTATAAAGGTTCGTATCTCTTTTAATAATTAAATTTAAAAAAGAAAAAACATAGGGACATGCCAATATATCCATAACCTTTTTTTAAACATTGCTCTCCTGGCACTATCCGGTGAGGAATCAGGGGACTACGTACGAGTATAAATGAAAATATGACCCATTAATTTCCTCTTATGTACTGGAGACTACGCAAACAGTTACATCATTTCCCACAAACATTCAATAAGGCCTCGTCAATGTGCGAATGTGTCAACTCGCCATTACCACGAAACGGGTCAAATATTATAATTTCCGAGTAAAAAGCATTAGGAAACTGCTTATTTACGAGTATTTCAACAAAACGTGGGTATTCAGGGCTAACGGTTGGCGGTGCCCTTAATTTGCGCACGCTTAAGGAGTGCCAAATACGCATAAACGTCAACTTTTCAAAGCACGTACTATTACGTAATGTTTGAGTTATTATCAGCGGCGTATTTTAAACTTGACCACAAACCCCTTGACTTCCCGCCAAAAGCTCGTCTAGTTTTTCAAAAACTATCAGTCGTCAAACAACATGCTTCACTTCGTTCTAAAGCAGTGTTCTTCAACGTGTGGGTCGCGACCCCCAAGGTGGTCGCGGGGTCGTGATGCCTCAGTTAAAATCAAAAATACCTTTTTAAAAATTGATTCATTTCCAATAATTCCAACAAGTCACTTTAACAAATTCAAATATGTGGTAGGTTTGTAAAAATGTCTGGTATAGGTACTTACTTAAGTATGTATTAGGTGTCACTAATCATGAAGAAAAAATGTCGGATTTGATATTTGTAACACAATAAAACTTTGTGTTGAAAGAAAATTTCTTGATGAAGTAAACTTGCGTATATTTTAGTATTTTTTTCAAATTTTACAAAGTACGTTTCGGTCCAAGTCGTGTTAATAAGATGGCGAAGAAGAGGAAGCCCCCGCTTCCTGCCTAGCGGAAACGGAAAAACAAATATACAACGCCGATGTTGTCATAGCTAAAAAAAGAATAAAAATTTAAAGATAAAAAGATATTGTTGCGTGCTCCAACAAAAACACAGGTTAGAATCAGAGGAGGGCGGGGGTCACGAAATATTACGTACTAGGGGGTCACATCATGTAAAACGTTGAAAAACACTGTTCTAGAGAACCCAGCCGAAATACTTGAGCATCCGTTTCCAACATCGCAGGTAGCCTGGTATGTCGTAGCAAGGTCATAGAGCCGGTTTCTAGCGTGCTCAACAAATTGCCGGCTTTAGATGTCATAACTAATAAAAACCTATACACACACAAGAAGAGTTAGAAGGAGTTTCTTCCATATCTCCAAAGTTCTTCATTATGTCTTGACCAAATTAATATGAGACCAACTTGGAAGTTAAGGCTGTCAAATAGAAAAGAATCATTAAATTATAGCGTATATGTTATATATAATCCCAAAAAAAAATAAAAGAAAACATACGTATCAAATTGCTAACCTCACCTTTTTTGACTTGGTTAAAAAGCAATTCCGATCATCGGACGTGATGCTCCTTTTTAGGGTTCCGTACCTAAAGGGTGCAAACGGGACCCTATTACTGAGACTCCGCTGTCTGTCCGTCTGTCTGTCCGTCTGTCACAGGGCTCTATCTTTTGAACAGTAATAGCTAGACACTTGAAATTTTCATCGATTATATATTACTGTGGCCGCTATAACAACAAATACTAAAAATAAAAAATAGTTAAAAATTAAAGGGGGTCGTCATACAAGAAACATGTTTTTTTCAGCGTTTTTAACTCGATCTTTATAATGGCATTAACTAGATACTTGAAATTTACACCAATTATGAATTACTATATAACCACTATAACAACAAATACTAAAAATAAGATAAAGTTAATAATTATTAAAAAATTAAAGGGGGTCGTCATACAAAAAACGTGTTTTTTCAGCGTTTTAAAACATTGTACGGAGGTACGGATCCCTTCATGTACGAGTTCGACTCGCACTTGCCCGTTTATTTAATCATTATTGCGTGATAAATGATAATAATATCTTCTCCACGAATTCTGGAAAATTAGCGTGTTATTGAATTAAAATGTCCATTAGATTTACATATTACACTTTAAAGGAATGTTCGGATGCGTACAAACTGGGATCGCGTGAGGGAATGATAATATTCAAATGTTTTCGCATTGGTGGGCAAAAAATAAAATAAAACGGGCAAGTGCAAGTCGAACTCGTACATTAAGGGTTCCGTACCTCCGTACAATGTTTTAAAACGCTGAAAAAACACGTTTTTTGTATGACGACACCCTTTAATTTTTTACTTTATCTTATTTTTAGTATTTGTTGTTATAGTGGCCATAATAATACATAATCTGTGAAAATTTCAAGTTTCTAGTTAATTCCATTATAAAGATCTAGTTAAAAAGGCTAAAAAACACGTTTGTATGACGACCCCCTTTAATTTTTAACTTTTTTTTATTTTTAGTATTTGTTATTATAGCAGCTACAGTAATTCGTAATCGGCTAAAATTTCAAGTGTCTAGCTGTTACGGTTCAAGAGATAGAGCCCTGTGACAGACGGACAGACAGACGGACAGACAGACGGACAGACAGACGGACAGACGGACAGGCGGACAGACGGACAGACGGACAGACGGACAGACGGACAGACGGACAGACGGACAGACGAACAGACGGACAGACGGACAGACGGACAGACAGCGGAGTCTCAGTAATAGGGTCCCATTTGCACACTCGTGCGTCTGTCTGTACTGGACCGAATCAGGTGAAATTTTATAGAATGTTGTAATCCTATGACCCAAATACATATGTGCAAATAAATATTTTTTTTTAAACAAGGGTCATTTTCGGGGGACAAATTAGGAAACTGAAAAAAAAGGTTTTGCAAACCTTATTGTGTCATATATCAAATGAAAGGGCTCGTTATGAGGATCTCAAATATATTTTTGTTATTATTGTAAAATGAATAGTTTTGATTTTATTCATGAAAGATTCATGAAAGAAGACGAAAATTGACCATTCCCCCCCCCCCCTCCCCCTTGATCTCCGAAACTACTACTAAAAAATACAAAATATAGTTCATTGCTTGTAGATTACAGGAAAACCTATAAGAATTCAATCAATTGTACGGAACCCTCTCCACGCGAGTTTAACTCGCACTTGGCCGGTTTATTTTTCTTACAGTTTTGTGTTCTAATCCAATATATATACGTACTCGTGTAGCGTTCAAGAGTGCAGTGCGTGCTCATTATCTTCGTGAACTTTCAGATAGAATATAGATATTATGATATAATATGTAGTTTACGTATAGTTTATTATATTATATATTATAACCATGTATATTTTGAATGTAGGTTTATTCATGTATATATATATATATTTATATATATATATATATATATATATATATATATATATTAATATATATATATATATATATGCCGAGAAAAAGAGAATTTTAGAAGTAGGTGCAAGTTATGTAGATATTGTCACATTTATCTTATGAGGATAGCAGTAACAATATATATACTATATATTATATATATATATATATATATATATATATATATATATATATATAAATATATATATATATATTGTTACTGCTATCCTCATAAGATAAATGTGACAATATCTACATAACTTGCACCTACTTCTAAAATTCTCTTTTTCTCGGCATCACCAGTGGGTTGACTGGTAGATAAAGCCTATGGCTTTAAGTCCGCCTATTACGTTTGTAATAAAGTTAAATAAATAAAATAAATATGATTCTGATCCAAAAATTTCAATATAGCTAGGGGTGTAAAATCAACCCAGTATGTATAGCATTATATGAGTCGTGCTCATTACGTAAAACGGAACACACACGACGATTCCCTTACTAGTTCTAATGGAGTAATATAAGTCACTCGGTGGCGTATTTATTTCTACGTGCAACTGTACGTCGATCTATGACCGAAAGGCCATATTAGGAACGTGATAAATATTTAAAGAATTCCACCAGATGCACCTCAATCTTAGTCCGGGAGCTGGTAGACATTTGGGTATTTAACTTTGTCAGATGAAAATTTAAGGATTGATTTAGCTCAGCAATCATTTAAAAAATGTTTAACTGTTTTTAAAAATGTGTTATTTGTCGTAGATAAGCGTAAATAAACTATTGTGTAATAAGTGCCTAAATTTGCCTGAAAAAAAAATAGAAGCATCATAGAAATTCGTATACCTACATTATATGTTTTCAAGTCTCTAGTTGTCTGTATACTGAGATTAGAAAAATTCTGGATGTGTTAGAAAATAAACAGTAGGTATTTTATTCCTCCTAAAAACTTGTGTTTTTTCAACAAAGCGGATGTTGCATGCACGGCGACGATATGATGGCCGTACATAGCGTCTAAAAAAATATACTGGAACTAATTTAAGTGTAAATTCAGTCCACGATACTGAACAACTTTCCTAAGGAACACAAATCAACGAGAGCGCTGAAGTTGCTCGGTGATATTGAACTGACGTCGATATTTTTAATCTCCATCAATAAATAATTTGATAACTAATTTTATATTGCATTTAAACTCTACAAATTATATAACTATAATGTATTGTAATAAATCTTGGCATCGGTCAACTTGTACGCGCGAGTTCCAAAAATATTTTTCATATTTGGGTATATGTTCCTTGGGAAAGTTGTTTAGTATCATGGACTGAATTCACCCTTAAATAGTTTTATATTTTGATTACCTTTATAGTTTTATTATATTTTTTTAAGACTCCGTAAATACCTACATAGTAAGTTATCTGTGGCTTGGCAATGTCGGTCAGTACCTTTCCTTCTGCCGTGTGATTCCCGACAGAATAGAATAGGACCACTCCAAGTCTTCCTGTGGATGTCTTAGAAGGTGACTTAGGAAACACAAGCTAAACAAAGCTTCTAACATGTAGTATGAGGGTATGAGGGTCGTGCTCCTGCAGTGGAGACAAAAAAGGAGCTGATGATGAACCTTTTCATCTACGCGTCTTCATTTTTTGATTAAATCTAGTCATCATCATCCAAGCTTATTCCCGGTTGCATCGTCAGCGGTTACGCTTCAGAGCCTGGGGTCCGCTACCTTACCTAGGTGATTTGACGAGGTTTCTGGTTTTTACACAGAGCGACTGCCGTCTGACCTCCGCAACCCAAAGGGTAGACCAGAACCAATCCTAGGATAGGTAAAAACGCTAGATGGCATTCGGGACCAACAGCTTTACGTGCCTTCCGAAGCACGGAATCATCTTTCTTTTCGGATAATCATGTGATTCAAGCCTGCAAGTATGCTTCTCAGTGGGATTTGAAACCACAACCTCCGGATCACAAGGCCTTGACCACTGGACCACGGAGGCAGTCGATTTTGATTCAATCTGGTATAAGCGAGTATCCCTCATTATGTTCAGTATCCAATTCCCATAAACCTCACAACACATAACAGGCGTGACTCAATAACAGCATAACGTTTGATCGAAGGCTTTATAGTTAATTTAAATTGAGATATTATCTAACACCTCCTATCATGGAGGGGCGGGGCGTAATTATATTATCGACAGGTTGATAACCGGGAACAATATTGAACTTTTTTGGAAGATTAAGTTAGGTCCGTTATCCACTAAAGTTTAGAGAAAAGATGGTCTTGTATAGAGGCAATATTGAGATATAGAACGTATATTCATCAAAAAGGATTTGACTGCCTCCGTGGTCCGATGGTCAAGGCGTTTGCCTTGTGATCCGGAGGTCGTGGGTTCAAATCCCATTGGGAAGCATACTTTGTGAAAAGTTGTTTCAGACTGGTTAGCAGGCTTGAATTACCTGATTATCTGAAAAGAAAGATGATTCCGTGCTTCGAAAGGCACGTAAAGCCGTTGGTCCCGAACGATCCGAGCCCTTTCATGTGATATATGACACAGTAAGGTTTGCAAAACATTCTTTTTAATTTCCTAATTTGTCCCCCGAAAATGAAAAAAAAAAATATTTAAAAAAAAATATTTATTTTCTTTGCACATATGTGTTTGGGTCATAGGATTACAACATTCTACCAAATTTCACCTGATTCGGTCCAGTAGATTCGGAGCAAATTGGCTGTGATAGACGGACGGACAGACAGACGCACGAGTGATCCTATAAGGGTTCCGTTTTTTAATTTTTTGTACGGAACCCTAAAAGTATAGAAATAACGCAATAGATAGTCACAAAATATACAAATTATAGCATCAACTGCAACCAAGCTTTGGGATCGGTTTGGATATTGAGAAGCCTAGTACAGAAGGCGTTAAATCCAAATCTAATTTTAATGCTTTTTTGATTGGTTTCTATAAATAAACACAACGTCATGAGGTTCTCGACATCTTGCGTATACGCATCTATTCGAAATATAATTGAGTAATTAACTAAAAGGACCTATATTTAGATCTTTTGCAAGAACAAAAACCATACAGAATTTATAAAATAATTTTTTAACTTAATTAAAATAACGAAGTAAACTAAAACAATTTATATGCAAGAAAATAAACTAAATATGTAACAAAAAAATGAAAAAAAAAAGTAAAATAACATTATATGAGATAAAAAATTGATCCCAAACCTATACAGTGTTTAATTAATGTTATTTATTAGTTTAGTTTGAATCTAAACATTTACAAATACACGACTTGCATCAATTAGAAAGAAATAAATAATTTCAAACAACATGGTAGGCACAGGCTTCACAGATTAAAACATTTTGAATATAGTATTATACTTGTTTTTTTCATTGCTCTGTACGTACTTCTGACATAGTTTGACAACTGCCGGGACCAACGGATTCACGTGCCTCCCGAAGCACGGTAACATTTGTGGTAAAAAACAAACAAATATAAGTAGTATTTCGGTTAAAGATTTCATTTAACCTTCTGATTACCTAAACCTCCCATATTTATAGCTCATTATTCAGCTCAAATCAAATTAAGTTCTGTTGTTTTTCCGCATAACGGAGCTACGAGTAAAATGCTCATGCAGCCAGTTCTATATTCACACCTTTATTATCTCGCTTCCTTGGCGCCACAGATTTCCATAGAATCGTGAGAATAAATATAGATTATATAAATTAGAAGCAACCGTTCGGTCAGGAGACTCACGACATACGCGCTCTTCTTGTTAGGAAAACGATTATGTTGATAATACTCCAAATTGAGTTATTTCTTGACAATATCATCATTATCAATCATCAAAATCAATTTAAGAGTGACGCTCTTGTCGGTGGAGTTTCGTCTATTCTTTTCTATCTTCCGCCAACCTCTTGACTTCTTGATACGACACTGCTATCACCTTTTCCTTGACTTGCTTCATATAGCTCTGCCTGGGCTTTCCTCTTCCCCTCCTTTTTTAATTTTGCATCTTCTATTATAATTCGCATAAAATTGACATGCCGGATACGGACACTTGATAAAGTGGCCCACCATATTGCCTCGCCTATTTCCGATTACCTCGAGTATGTGACTCTTTTCACCTACCCTTCTTTACAACGAGATACACTATTGAGTCGTTTTTTCTAACGGGGTAGATCCTAGGTCTAGGGATGTAGCCAGTTTGGAATAAAGACATGATAGTGTATCGGTATCCGATTTACACCGTGTGGTTCCGGTTCAGAATAGGACCACTCCATCACTTCCTGTGGATGTCGTAAGAGTAAGTAAGTAAGGAAAAGTAAGGAAGTTTGACGTCAGGCAGGCGGCCGGTCGTAAAACTATAGCCAAATCGTTTAAAATTTTCCGGCTACTCGTCACAATTTGCTAGATTTTTGGCATCCTTGGGTGACCATTGATAGCATATTATATTTATATAATAAAAAGCGGGGAAGCGCACCCCGGGATCCGAGGCAGCATAGCTGAGGATGCAATCGGTAACGCGTTCAGATGAAGAAGAAAGTGTATCTGTATTCGAATTGTAAAGTAGGTTCATAAAACTTCCCTCTCGGTCACCAAAAAAATATTAATGTCTTAGTATTTTCTGAGTACATCTGAGATACGCATCCGACCCTTCAACTACTATGTTAATAAGATCTTTGGTTTATGGTCAACATCCACCGATAACCATCAAACAGCCTAAGAATTCAGCCGCAAAGCTGGTCATTCTTGGGGGTCTCGCACGCAATCGTCTTTTTTGTTTGCCCCAACCTACGTTGTTAGGTGGTCACGCTGATAACGATCTTTGCGACTGCGGTGCCTTTCGTCGATGGACCACCTTCTGTCATGTCCGAGCTGCCTACGTCATGTACAATAGAGGACCTTAATGAGGCTAACGACAGAGGGATCGTCGTGGCCACATACTGGACAAAGATGATTTGAAATTGAAACTACAGTGAAACCATTTTGACTCGACAAGAAGAAGCCACAACCCAAGCCTCGATCAACAATACTACAAGATATTGGGTCGAAATAAGAGTGCACTCCTGACGGGGAGCCATTATTTTGTTTAGGTCTATTTGCTTTTCTCCCAGACCAGTATGAAAGCAAGATATATTTCAAGTATAACTAGGCCTGTGTCACTCCCCGATTAGGTATCGAAAATATACCTACATTATTACTAAGAGTGCAGCGGCCCCTCCAAGTGGTAAATTCAGTTATAAGAATCGTTTGTCCAGATTAATAAGAATGAAATTAACTTGCAATGGATGTCTAGGTATCTAAACGAAAAGGTGCTGAGTTCTGACGCGAGCTAAATTAAACCACATCGCTAACCACATTTTGAGTAGATATTTCTTTGAATTTCTTTGCTGAGTGAGATTTCTGTACGGATTACTAGTATCCTATTCTGTGGTATAACTAGCAAACTGTCAAGAAAATACGTTTAGTGGTAATGGATCTGAAATATTGAGTTTGTTTTAGATAAAAAGGGTGAGTGAGCTCGAGACCTTCTTGGCACAGGAATTTTGTGAAATGGCCGCAAAGGACTGTTGTGTATGCATCATTACCAACCTACGCTGGAGTGGCTCTACAGTACACCTTAGCAAAACTTTAGCTATTTTACCCAACTACGGCAAAGATAAAAGGATTGTTATATGTTTCGTTGCTGTGTATGCATGTATTGTATGTATGTATGTTCATTTCATTTATTCCCTCGTGTCTTAAGGATATCCATTATACCTTGACAAATGAGGTATTCATTGGAAGCGTCTTATCTGTCCGCTGTAGGGGCTTGATGTTGTAATACAAAATTTAATATGTCATCTATGTGCTTGCATTAACTGTATCAAGTTTTTTTTCACTAAGAATATTCCTGTAGTCGGATTTTAGCTTTTTAAACGTATATCTTGTTTAGTTTCACCTGTCCCGTTGATTGTCTGTAATCAAATCTTGTAAGCTGCATTGGACCTACTGCTTAGGTCATTTAGGTTCACTCGATATCTATTGTGATCATCGAAAATCAACTCTTTACAGCTGTCAAACACCACGGGCTCAAAGAGGAATGATTGACTATTTCCCTGATTACGTTCCCGGGAACGTGTCAGCTGACAGAGTAATATCCAGCTTATTATCGACCCATTTGTTGAATCGGAATGCGAGATATTATATTTTTGTAGTCCCTATGCAGGCAAGCAAAGGCAAAGGCAGGTCAAAGGAATATACTGAATGAAAATTTTAGCATTTCTCTTTCCAAATTATAATTAAACATATCGTTATACTTTTGCAATCATTTTATAAAATCTTGATTTTGATACCACAATCAATATAGGTTTTGAATAAAAATAAATTAAAGACATATAATTTGGTGCCAAAACTGCTTCATTTTTACCCGACTGCGGCAAAGACCAAAAAGCTAATGTGTTTGACCTGTATGTATGTCCGACTCTATGTTCCCTCGTAACTACTAAACAGCTAAACCGATTTTAATGAATTATACGTGGTTAGATTCGTCTTAACAACTAGTGTCATAGGCTATATTAAAATAATTCCGTAGTCGGGTTTTACTTTTTATTACAACGAGTATATCTTGTTGATAAGTACCTACACAGTGTCACTGGCAATTAAGACGAATCTGAAGACTCATCTCAAGCTAAAATCCATCAAGCCGAGGTATATAGTAGATACTTACATTCGAAAAACAAAACTATCCTTACAAATATATTAGAAAAAATAAAAAAAAGTTTATTTGGTAAACTATAAAAAAAAGTTTGTGGACGATATTCAGTGTCATTGAACTACCCCTAAAATAATAGAAGTTATTAGAAATGGTCCCCGTATATAAGGCCGGTAATGTATAAAATGAGGTCTATTCTATACACAGATGATAAATACTAGAACCAAGAAATATGTCTCGCTGGTCTTGTCTATGGTGAAACAGTGTTAGTGCAAGTTTAAAGCTTGCAATGGCCGTAACTTCACATAAATGTTACATCTGATTTAGGTATCTCTTATCGGATACTTAGAAATGTCGATACAGAATTTTCTCCTCAGTGTTAATACTTAGATATATGTATATCATCATAAGTTCGTTTTTCTTATAGATATGTATATATATCTAGCTAAAAATATCACGCATGTAGACTGAAAAAATACTTTTGGCTCTTCACATCGATAAAAAAATATTGCTCACATTTTTTTTCTTTTCTCTGTTTAACTAATATTGAGAAAGATACGGCGCATTTAGATTTCGCATGACGTCACGGTTTGGTACGATTTATATACAACGTGGAAGGGACATACCCGTAATAAATCAAACCACGGTCTATACTAGACCATTATAGTATAATAAAATTAAAATAACAGCCAAAAAACAAAAATGATTTTCGGCATTTATGGGGATGTCTATTTTTTTTTTTGCTTTTTGACTTTTATTTTAATTTTATTATACTTTAGTCATCTAGTATAGTCCGTGGTTTGATTTATTACGGGTAGGTATGTCCCTTCCACTTTGTATGAAAGTTATGTAAAATAATAACATATTCTTGAGATAGCTTCGGTCAGACAGACAAACAGTCAGAAAATTTTAGTTTTAGTCATAAAATAACAAAATATTTTGTAAATTCATTTTAAAGTTTTTAGTATTTATAATCTGTGTTTAAACACCAAATAATAGCCGCCATGTACGTCATATGCCCGATCGAACTAAATTGAGTCAACTGTCAAAATACATAAATCAGCGCATTTGTTACCATGCATATTGACGTCATGACCACAGAACAATATGGCGCCCACTGCGCCATCGTATTCGGCAAATTGCGCGCAAAAATTGAAAATGTAAAATTTAAATGCATTTTTATGACACTTATCTATGGAATAAAATTTTTGTGTTTTATTAGCATCAGCAAAAGTGGTTTATTAGGCATCATGGAATCTAACTGATACCTTTTCAAAAATAGCTTACCCCATTGTATTATGAGCGATATTTGATCATCTTTGTCGTCTGTGATGTCTTATAATAATGCGTTATTCAATGGAATATCTTTAGGACGCCTTATAGAACTATCCATCATTGTACGTACACATTTTTTGTTGGTTTCGCAATATAACCGCGAATCTCGGCGAGCAACGACATTGACAGTGTTTTACTAACAATTGGCCTGATATCGGATCATTAGTCAGTTGGGCAACCAAGGCAAGTAACATTATTGCGTACCAAGTGCTTATAAAGTTTTAGCTATACAGGGTTATTTTTAATTAACCGACAACCTTTTTGAAGCAAGTTCAGTCCGTGATACAGAACCACTTTCCATAAAAACAATTATTGAAAAACGAAAAAAAAAATTGGACTTTCCATACTAATCGGCGCTCAACCAAATGGATTTTGTATAGGAGGACGAAATTTTGTTTTCGTTTTTCGATAATTGTTTTTATGGAAAGTGGTTCAGTATCACGGACTGAACTTGCTCCAAAACGGTTGCCGGTTAATTAAAAATAACCCTGTATATCATTTAGATGAAGACTATGAAGACATTTTTTTTTTTTTTTCAAATAATTTTACGTCCCTAGAGATATACAATAGTCCTTTAGAGCCTATCTTTAGTTTTGTTGCCTTTTTTATTCCTAAAAAGGTTCAATCAAACGTTGGTGTAGGTTGACTGCTTCAAGGGAGCTGCTGTTGTGTTCACTTTAACTATTTCATGAGGATTTACAACACTAAACAATTTCACATTATAAATTCCACTAAAATCAGTTTGCAAAATATAATATCTTTTAATCTAGGTGATAAGCCAAGGTTCATTCCGATGCTTTCAGTAGTGAGTGAGTACAAAATATACAAACATTGATAAATACTAAGTAGCGTCACAGAATAAATAATACTAAAGTACAGAAGTCTCACTCAGCAAAGAAATTCAAAGAAATATCTACTCAATGTGGCTAGCGATATGGCTTAACTTAACTCACGTCAGAACTTAGCACCCTTTCGTATAAATACCTAGACATCCATAGCAAGGCACTATCTTTCTTGTTACTCTGGAAAAACGATTCGTATAACTGAATTTACCACCCGGAGGGGCCGCCTGCGCGCATAGTAATAATGTAGGTACATTTTCGATACCTATACGAGGAGTGACACAGGCCTGGTAGCGTGTCAGAAATATCTATGCTAAAATTTTACATCGGTCTCTATTTGGTTAGCCTTTGAATGTAATGCGATGCGACATGTTAAAAAAAATATAACATCATTACCCAATGCCCAAGTACTACAAAAAAACGATCAAAGAAATTAATACGTTATTTATAACATCCATCCATCACCGATCGGTTGACAACAAAGGGTATTGTGTTCGGTTCCCGGCTGTTACCCAATAAATTAAGACATACGGATTAAGTAATTGTCGTACTTGTAAGTAGGTAATTAGTTTGTAACAATGGGGTAATGGAAACAGACAGGTTTGGGTCGTGTTGACATATCTGTCTTTGTAAAATGATCTTACTTATAAGTATTGTTCACATCACGGGACTTATCGCTATTTTTAAGGTTCCGTAGTAAATAACGAAAGGATCTTATATTTTTATAGGATTTTTTGGCATTCAAGATGCAGTACTTAAGTACTAAAAAAAGACCATGGTCGCGGATTCAAGTCCTGCTCACGTGGAATTTTTTCACCATTTCTTATTTTATTATTTAATTTAAGGATCTTATAGTTTCGCTATGTTTATCTGTCTGTCTGTCTGCGGTTTTACTCAAAGCGTATAAGTACTAGAAAACTGTAATTTAGCATGGATATATACAAAGTGTTAATGAACTAACGCAAAACATCTCAGATGGTACCTCAGCCCATGAAACTGAACAACTTTTGTTCTACAACATTCCCAAAATGCCAAAGATAAAATTCGGATTTTCATACAAATTGACTCGATCAGCTGATCAGTCTGTATGAAAATTCAATTTTTTATTGGGTTTCGTGAAAGTTGAAGAACAAAAGTTGTTCAGTTTCATGGGTACCATCCGAGTGCTTTTGCGTTAGTTTATTAACACGTTGTATATACAGGGTCTAACAAAATATACTGAAACTATTTTAAGGGTGGATACAGTCCATGATACTGAACAACTTTCCCCAAGGAACGTATAGCGAAATATGAAAAAAATTTTTTGGCTTCCCATATACGTTGACCGATCAGCTGATCCGAGTTTGTATGGAAAGCCAAAAAATATTTTTCATAGTTCGATATATGTTTCTTGGGGAAAGTTGTTCAGAATCACGGACTGAATTCACCCTTAAAATAGTTTCAGTATATTTTGTTAGACGTTATATACATATAATTCACTTCAACAAAGTGGTAAAATAAAATCTTGTCTACATACCTACCAAGTGTGAATTAGCGTGAATGTACTTAGCGTGCCTACACACAAGTCTTAAGACAGAATAAAGTTTACATTTTACCGTCCAATCACAATATTCTAGAACACATTAGTGAACACGAGTAAAGGGCATGACTGCACGATTCGAACCTAAAATAACTTCAAACATGTGTCCGTTAACCATGTCACTGGGGCCACGTGAATGCGGTATCTAGGTTCGATTCTGTTTACGTTACGCGGATATGTTTCATGCATATATCAAACAGATTTTGTGATAGAAAAAATTAGATACATTTTTGTTGGCAATCGTTTGGAATTTATTACTAACTAATATCCTCTAATATCAAACTTTTTATGAAACAAATATATAAATGGCTTATTGACAAAAATTTATATACTTACTGTCAAAGAGTTTAGAATAATTGGCATGATATCTTCTTCATCCAAGCGCGTTCCCGGTTGCATCCTCAGCTGTGCTGCTTCGGAGCCCTAGGTGCGCTTTTCCGCTTTTTCTTCTCCAAATATTACATGCATGTCAATGGGCACCCAAGGATGCCAAAAGACCTTGCGTTGGAGAAGAAATAGCCGGAAGAGTTTTAATAATTTGGCGATAGTTTTACGACCGGTTGCCTGTCTGACGTCAACTCTCCTTGGGAATGCAATTGTAGCACGAGATGTTTATGCTTTACCCTTTAGTCGCTATAGACATCCTTTTATTCATTAAATGGACTTTATAATATTAAATTGGTGTAGTTTGGTGTTATAAATGCTCATGCTCATGAAAAATTTAAATAGTGGGGCGTGGTGGGCAGTCATAGTACGGCTGTAGTGATATTTGTTCAGCGCACTGTATCTCTCGAGAGCGTCTCTAGGCGCTCGTCCGCCACTCAATCTGCTATGAAAACCAGTGGACTCGTATAGGAAGAACAACTAAAAATAGTCTTCAAAGGTACTCAAGGGCTGTAAAATATTTCAAAAAATTAATCTAAAACAATTAAATAAAAAGTTCTCCTCAAGCAGAATCAATTGAGCCCAAACTCGGCGGGGTTATGTTGTTTTATCGCAAAGATGCTGTGGCCACCTTCCGGCTTTATCATGAGATCAGGTCATTGGTACCATAATATTGCATTGTCTCCCAACTTACATAAGTACGTAAAGTTTGAACTCAATCGAATAATGGGAAGTGGGTCTAATTTAGCTTGCAAGATTTGAGGACACACAGACAACGGGTCAGGTGAAACTAAATAACATCTTCTAAAGAAAGGTTTGTGCACCATAGCTCAGAAATAGGCAGGATACATACTTCTATGGGGGAGTGCAGCCGACAACCAGACTATTTTTCTTTTACAAAAAAGAGCAATTCGTGCCATTTACGGTTTAGGATCGAGAGACTCACTGAGAGAATTATTCAAGGAAATAGGTATACTTACTTTTGCATCACAATTCATATTTGAAAATATAATGTATGTAAGGAAAAATATTTCCATGTTCAATAAAGTAAGTGATTTTACAGATAGACATTTACGTAATAAGAATGACTTAGTTAGCCCGTATTACAGGCTGAATACAGTCACTAAGTCTTTTATGGGGAAGTGTATACTTTTTTATAATAAATTGCCAGAATCGGTCCTTGATATGCCAGACAGAAAATCCAAAGCTTATGTAAAGAAAGTACTTTGTGAAAAGGCTTATTATAGGACCGATGACTATCTTAAAGACAAAAAGGTCTGGCTTGAGCTTGGCGCGGGTCCCTCTTAAAGGTTTGTATACTTAGACATGTCATAATTTAGGTACATTGGTACATACTAAATTTACAAATTGACATTTATTTAAATTTCGTAATTCTTATAATTCAATTTAATTATGACATAACAAACAATGTAATCACAGTCCATCCATATAACTAATTTTAAGTTTTTAGTTTGTTAGTTGACGTCTTTGGAGAAAACGTGCAGTGCAGTTTGTTGCCGCTTCTTCTGCACTTGCGCCTAGGAAGCGGCGTAAACTTAGCTGTAAGTAACGATTTGACGTCAACATTTGTGCAAAACAAAACAAAGTGACTATTATTAATAGATATAATAAATATCCTATGATAATAAAGATATTTTGAATTTTGAATTGAATTTGAATCGAAGAGCTTTGTTAAAGGTTGCTAAACTAATAACGTTGTTAAACATTACATACCTACGTGCCTATTCCTATAAATTACGGTTAAGTACCTTTACCATGGACCTTCAATTTTATGAAATACGCTAAGGATTAAAAAGGTTAGATGTCTAAATGAATATCACCGATAACGTAAACGTAAAAACAATAGAACAAAGCCTGTCGATCGTCAGCTTCGATTATCGTGGCTCGTGACGCAAGTATCGAGTAGAGCGATTTGTATCGTCTGACAATACTTTAAATTGCCTCTAATGTTGTGGTAATAATGTGCAAGTCCATGTTTTATCGAATAATCGCGTGACGCAATCGATTCGATTTCGATCATACATTCTATCATACACCATGGTGAAGTTGTAGAAACATGGTTTTTTTTTCTTGTTTTCTTGAGGTGAAAATGAATAAGGGTATGGAAGTGACTCATCATTATCACCAAGCGATCTTGGAACCACTTGCAGCAAAGTGTCTACATTAGGAAACTTTTCGATAAAATAAAATAAATATTTAAGGACAAATCAAACTGATTACGCTAGCCCCAAAGTAAGTTTTTTTAAACTTGTGTGGATACTAACTCAACGATACTGTATTTTATAATAAATGTATATATAGATGAACACCTAAGACTACACTTTACTATACTTTTCGATTATGTATGTTTAAGTAGTTATGTTATATCTGTCTGTACAAGGCTTATTGTTTGTTTCCCAAATAAATAAAATAACAACATACTACATTATGCTTAGGAGTTCAAAGATGGTAAAGTAGGATTTCCATTTCTACTGTTTTCACTTTTTAAATACTTTGTTAACCTTTTATAAAAGTATAACTAACTTCTACAAACTTTTTATAAATAACAATAAAGAAAAAATACTGGCCGACTGACAGAATTTCAGTTTTTAACTGTGAATTTGGAACTATTTGTATTCCAATGGCTTCAGAGGCAATAACTTCTTTATTTTGTGTTTTCAAAGTACAATAAAGTTATTACAAACAAACAAACAAACTTCACAGTGTACAAGTGCTGTTAACAATATTAAAACAGAACTGGTATCGCATATAGGTATTTTTCCTGCAATACCTATGTTAATGCAAATTTTATACATATTTATGTTACAATTTGATCATATAATATAAGCGGAGCGTTGAGGTAGTGCTCTACTCTCGACATGTCAAAAAACCCAGTCTTTCGAAACTTAAATGACGTTTTTTTTTTAATATAACACTTACAGGATAATATGAGTGCACTAATATAAAGTTAAATAATCTGTCTAGCACATATGGTACATTTTATAAACAATTAATTTGTTTAATATAATAAATAATAACATTAAAACTAATCATTCTTGGACGTCCGTGAGTCTGTGGTTATGTGACCATGTATGTGGCAGAGAAATTGGTCGAAAAATTCATCTTACCGGAATACTTTTGTTTTTAATATATAAAGTATTACACTGTGCTGATTCCTAGTTAATATTAGCGTTCTAAGTACTGTCGTTTAATTATAATTTATAAAAAATCAATTTAATTGTGAAAAATTAGATTATGAGGCGTGCACTTTTGGATTTTCCAAACTATTTTTCATTTTCATCATTCAAAATTTGGTCATATTTATTCATAATGAGCATTACCTACTTGTACGAAAATCTTAGTTAAAAAGATTGTATCTACGTCCCTACCAGGAAAACACGGCGCATACCAAATGGCCAAATTATACATCGTGTTAATGAAAGAACGCAAAAATAAAACCTCTCAGATGGTACCTCAGCCCATGTAACTGAACAACTTTTGTTCAACAACTTTCACGAAACTAAAAAAAATTAATTGAATTTTCATACAAACTGATCAACTGATCGAGTCAATTTGTATGAAAATCCGAATTTTTTTTTGGATTTCATGAAAGTTGTGTAAAAAAAGTTGTTCAGTTACATGGGCTGAGGTACCATCTGAGAAGTTTTGCGTTCTTTCATTAACACGATGTATATATATATTTTTTAATTTTCATTATTTTTCGCTTACATGCACTCTAAGTAAGGTTTGTAGGTAAGTACACGAATCCTGGCACGGCATTGCGAAGTAACAGGTATTTGAGTTTATTCTTCTATTATTTTATTCTAATTTATAGCAGTTATTCTTCTATACCCTGCTTTACTTTGTGTTTGTGGTTTAAAAAAAATATGTGCATTACTGTTTGGAGTTTATCTCGATGTTATATCTCAATTACGTGTAATATTGTTATCGACAGGTTAAATTAACATATACCTTGTGGCAGTGAGTGTTAAACCTGTTTTTGTTAGTAGAGTCAAGAACGAAACTTTTTTAATGTGAGGCCGGAATAACATTTTTTATAAGTATAGTACTTATGTAGGATAACTTTTATCTTTAAAAATGTAAACAAGTCGACAGATAAATTATATAAAGCGGCCATGTGCGAGTCGGACTCGCCCATGAAGGGTTCTGTAGCAGCAAGTAACATAATATAAAAGTTCTAAAGGTAAATTGCGGTTTACGATTTAAGACGTATTAAAAAAAAACTACTTACTAGATCTCGTTTAAACCAATTTTCGGTGGAAATTTGCATGGTTACGGAACCCTAAAAACACCCTACTTTTAAGCGTTCACCCCCAATAACTTTTTATGAACAATCGAACGGCTGAACCGATTTTTATTAAACAAAACAAGCTAAGAACTATCTTGACAAACAAGGCTTTCGATTAAAAGAAACCGCATCGAAATCGTTTTGGAGCTACGATAGACACACAGACAGACACACACCCCTCTTTTTAGTTGTTTAGTTAGTGGTTTTAGTTGGGGCATAAAAAATTAACACATTGTAGGACACAATACGCCAATAGACGTAAATCAATTGTTATTTCTATTGTGTCTGGCTTAGTGTCCAACAATGTGTCTAGCGAGATTTGTGATTATTAACTAAATAAAACATTGCAGTGTTAATTATCTTTAACTAAGTATCTATTTCATAATTGGATGATGTGACGTTTGTTTTTAGTAAAATATATAGGTAGGAACGTTGTTGCATGTGTCATAGAATTTTTCCAAATATTTTTCCGTCGCATTGCAAACAGCAATCAAACTTGTTTACAGCGAAGTTATAATTTCTGGAATTATTGGCAATATTTCAAAATTGTGTGCGTACGAATTGCATGATTCATTAACATTGTTTCATTCATTCAGGAGATATCTGTATTATAATATCATTGAATAGTTTTCTCTAACTTCATATTCTTTATAACTTTATATATAATACATACCTACAATAATCTGCTAGCTCATAAGCTCAATCAGTGTGATTTGTACCTATCTATTTATTTATAGGATTTGTCAAATTATAGGACAGTCAGAACATAAAATCATATAAGGAAAGTTGGTGGTAGGGTCCTGCCACGAAATAAAGAAAGTTATACGTAACACCACCGAATACGTGACGCCATGGCGATCACTGGTGACCGGCAAACAATTAAAAATCTAATGTGTCTGGCAGACAATGTGTTAAATAACACGAAGCATTATCAGCTGTCGAACTCGCGACACGTGTTTCACCGCTATTGCCACATAGCGCGAAGAACCGATGGCCGATGGGGTAGAAAGGTTTTCGAATGGCGGCCTCGTGCCGGCAAGCGCAGCCCCAAAGTAAGTTTTAACTTGTATTATGGGAACTCAACGATACTAATTTTATAATAAATACATAGATAAACACCCAAGACCTAGGACAATTTGAAAAAGGCCATTTTCCAACTTGCCCTGGCTGGGGATTGAACCCAGAACCTCCGAGTTACGGACTAGCGTGTTAACCAATATGCTACGGAGGATACTAACTTAGGTGCTGCATAGACGTATACTTCGCAAGACTACCGCGGAAATACTGCACAGTTAGTAACTAGAAATACTTCAATGCCTGACCAGTCTGCAATCAGTTGCAAGTACATATCGACCACCCAGATGTATCTATCATTAGAGAAACGCGGCCATCTTTATATTAATTTTAACAGCTAATAAACGTCTGCTCCTAGGCTCATTTCATAGTGCAGCTTCTAGCATTAGCAATAGCGAGAGATTATACACATATTTATAAATAAATACATAATGACGATAAAAAGAGGTACTTACGTGTGGTAAGTTGAACTTTTTTGTACAAAGTTTTGAAAAATGTTTTGATAGTAAAATAAATAAGTAGTTTATTTTCTCCAACAATCTTACATGCAGCATAGAAAAAAAAAAGAAAAACAAGAACAAGTTTTTAGGTGCAGGCAGATTGGAAGAGACTGGAGCCTGATGAAGGCAGAGCCTGTATTACAGTACTCCAGTGCTCCCGCCTCTGGACAGTTACATTTCGTCGGGACTTTTCCGGTTTGCGAAATGTCTGTGTGAACTTAAACATATCAAGAAATAAACTAGAGAACTAAATAACGCTTAACAATAGACAATATTAAAACATTCTATAACATTATAATTTTGGTAACACAGTACTACAACAATCTAAATATTGGTCTGCCAGTATGATTTATCAACCTGAAACCATAGTATAACTCTACAAGTCTACATACCTCTACAACCAATTACTTTCCTAAAGTTCCCGCCATTGTTCGTAATCTCAAAACCCTGACATGTCAATCATTTTTTTACTCTTATTGACTTCTGACCTCGATCTATTTAATTATAAAGGAAGTCCGAATCGATTACAGATACCTTCAAGAAAGATCACTATGGGTCATCTCTGTTATAACAGTGAAAGTACTAATACAGGCCTACCTAAATAGTAGCAATAACTCTCTCATCTTATCATAAATCTGCTCAAATTGAAACTGGCATTTCAATAATCGATCACAATAATAGGCCAATTGATTCGTAGATAACCACAAAATCATTCCATTAGAAGGTTGATAGAAAAAAAGGTCAGAACAATAATAGTCCCATAAAATAACCACTTTATTCCTTTGTTGCAGATATAACAAGCACTGGTGACCTACAAAATAAACTACATCCGAATTTAAAATTAAGATCCAATCATTTCAAAATTGGAACGAAAGATGACAGATTAGAACATAACTGGCCAGTGGAAGTGTTATTAAAAAGTAGTAAATTAGAAAAAAATATGTCAAGGACATTGGCAGCGAAGCTTAGTGGTTGAAAATGTGCGTGAATGTTACTTAGTGTAGAATTTTAAAGATGGCGCATAAAGTGAAAAATAACCATTACGTGGCCACGCACCGGTCTGGTGTGGACTCGCCTTCGTCCGGAGGGTACCTGCACAGAGCATCGTCCAGGGACGAGAATGACAGTCATCGAGCTCCATCGGAGAGGACGTTATCAGAATACACGGTGAGTATACATACCTTTCAATGCGTGTCATTCATTTCGGTACAAAATAAATGAATGTGTTTACATGTGTCTTACGTCTTTAAACGCCATGGTTACGCCAATAAAAATGTATAATCTATTGTGTCTGCAATGCTGGCAGTCATCTTTTGTGTCATGAACACAATTGGAAATAATTAAAATGAATTCATGCATTCCTATGTCAAATATATTATGGTTTGTTTACCAGTGACGTCAGTCACAGAAATGTTCGAACCGCATTGGAAACAGATGGCGTGATTTATTTCGGTGGTACATCAAATTCGGACCGCTTCCTGTGCCATCAACGAGTATGTACTGTGCACACAGATATAGATTGTGTGCATATAGGTAATACTTAGACAACCTTACTTATCCCCCACCAAACAGCGCATCGTTAGATGTAGGTTACACGCTCATTCTGGCATCAGTCCAGTCCATCAGTCTGGATTGACGTGACTGACGCCAAAATGATGGATGATTTTCACGGTTACACGGTCAATCCAGAATGACAGCATAAGCAGCAGACTGATAATGAGTACGTGCACGGCAAGGAGCTATAATGAACCTTATGTACCTTGGTGTACGGTGTGAATTAAATAACGGTGACAGACGCGAGAATGATATGAGCGGGTTACGCGATCAGTCTTCCATCAGTATTTCATCATTCAAAACAATTTTAATTTTCATCAGTCCGACCGGACCGCGGGTTACACGAGCATTATGACCAGACTGATGGACTGAAATGATGCCAAACTTAGCGTGTAACCTTGCTCTTACTGCGAGCGCAGCAGGCATGCGGGCAAAGACCCGCGCGTCGCGAGTCACATTTGCCCTGAGGAAGGCCTCCGGATGTGGTCGAGATATGTCAGTCATTAGCTAACTTTTAACGTTAGTTACTCTTTTGTCGCATATTAATAATGCCTTCCTTATGGTATGTGGTTACCGCAGCCTACGAAATGGCTTCTATGCTAACAAGCCACACATTTCTGATCCTTAAGGAATCTTTTCACGTCCCTTTAGAATCTCGTGTAGTTTCTGGGAAAACCATGTCTACAGAAATCTTATTCAATAGCTAACGAACCCAGATATTTTAATGGTTTGTTTACCATTCCATTTCACCAAGACTACAAAGTTAAATGGGATTCAGCTGGGCATGTGTAGGATGCACCCAGATATGTAAGCTAAGATTGCTACACAATGAGTGCTTGTTATGTATGTACGTCGCAAAAGAGGTCGCCCAAGGATAGGCGGTGGGATGATTTGGTTTTATAACTGCAAGTATAAACTTGCAGTGCACTATGAAGTGCACGCTACTGTTATCTTGGGTTATTTTTACACTGTGCTTGTGTATAGACACAAAATAGCAGTAGCGTAAACTTCATACACATTGTTTTGTCTACCCTGTACCATCCATATACAACGTGGAAGGGACATACCCATAATAAATCGAACCATGGTCTATACTAGATCATTATAGTATAATGAAATTAAAATAACAGCCAATAAACAAAAAAAAAGGCATTCCCATACAAATGTGTGCCGCCGCCCGGGTGATTTGTATGGGAATGTCTAATTATTATTTTTTATTTTTTGACTATTATTTTAATTTCATTATACTTTAGTGATCTAGTATAGCCCGTGGTTCGATTTATTACGGGTACGTCCCTCCCACATTGTATTATATCGAATACCATCGAGATGGAGCCGTTCTCGTAATTTAGGTAAGATTCGTGTCTTCCCTGTAAAAAATAGTTGTCCACGTCACTGCACGAATGGCGGACTAGTGACTAGAGGACATATGTTGAATGATGTTGGAGGTTGCATGCACAACTTGGAAGTTTGAAACATTCAGCATGCATTCGCAGAGTTGGGCATTAATCAAATCAAATTTCAATTGATTAATTAATTGATTGAAAAATTATTTGCGACGGATTTAGTTGCATCTACCTAACTAAATCAATCGCAATTAATTTTTTAATTGCACGTTACAATTAATTTATTTGGTTTAATCTGTATTACTTGTACCTTGCAACTAAATTAACTGCAATTAAATTAATCGCGATAAATTTTTTTTACTGTTTTTAAAGACAATTAAAATTAACAACTTTCCCAGACGAACATAGGTTTAATTAACCAAATATATATATGATATTTTTTTTGCTAGCCTGTATGAATTGTGTCCCATAGCTGGGCAAAGGCCTCCCCCTTATTCTTCCACTCGTCTCTGTCCGTCGCTAATTCCTGCTGTTTTGGTAAGAACCTATCGAAGTCATCTCGCAATCTGGGTTCTTGGTCTGCTTCTATTGCGACGTCCTACTGCTGCCCAGAAGGTCGCCATTTTTGCCCATCTGTCAGCCCGCAATATATGATAATAATAAGCTTTAATTGTTAGTTTTTAGTTGTGAAACTCACGATAAACTTTATAAGCAATTAAAATTGTTAACAATTAATCAATTATTAGTTGCGAGTTTTTACAATTACAACTAATTAATTGTTAGTTGCAAGTTTTCACAATTACAACTAATTAATGGTTAACGCAATTGACAATTGAGTAATTGTTAATTTTAAGTTGTTCAAACAACTTAATTTTTCCCAACACTGCAGCATCGTTACAGGCTTTTTCCTTAGTGGACCTTTGACACTTCGTATAGGCTAGAAAAAAAGTTTACCGCCGACGTCAGTAACAGAAATGTTTTCGTATTGAAACAGATGGCGTGATTTATTTCGGCGGTACATCAAATCCGGAATTAATACGAAAACAGTCGTATCGCGAGGAATGCGTGCTAATGACGTGGATATTTTGCAGCCTAAGTTAGAAGAATTAACCGGAACGTATAACGAATGGACTAAGCACAATCATATCGTACTGCAATTGCATTCCCAAGGAGGGTTGACGCCGGGCGGTGGCCAGTAGTCAAACTTTTAGCACAAATGCATTCCCAAAGAGGATTTACACAATACTATACTGCCAATACTGTTCCGGCAATTTATTTATTTTTAAATTTTTTTATTGTTTCCATGTGCGTTGAAGGTTTACAAAATCACTATAAATAGTTATGTGTAGTTTTTGGCGGGAAGTCAAGGGGTTCGGTTGGGGTTTGCTTTAAATTATTTTGCAAATTGATTTTAGTGGACTTTATAATATGAAATTGGTGTTGTTTGGTGTTATAAATGCTCATGCTCATGAACAATGTGTAAAATAGTTGAAGTGGACAGTCATAGTACGACTGTAGTGATATTTGTTTTTCGGACTGTGTGCGTCTTCGGGCGTCGTCCGCCACTCAGTCGTCTATGAAAACCAGTGGACTCGTACAGATTTGTCGCTAGAAGCTCCCTTGAAGCAGTCAAAGGCCTACACCACTCTTTGATTGTATGTTGTTAGGATTAGGAATAAAGAACAAAATTAAAGATAGGCTATAAAGGACTTGTATCCAGAGCCGTAAAATTATTTAATAAAAAAAAAAATAGTTATGTACGGCATTGAACCCTGCAAGGGCACTACAATATATCCTCTTACATTAAATAAACACAAAACAATCTTAATAATATTAAATACATGTACATTAAATAGTAACAACAAATAACAAATAGATTTTATATGAATGTCATATTAATCAATTAAATATTGATGCTAATTGGTAATTACACCGTAATCATATTCTACGTACAATTAATAGGTAAGTACTTATTTGGCAAAAAACAATCCAGAGTATAAAAACATTTATCTATTAAAAAAATCCTTGAGATATGTTATGAATTCCTTTTTTCTTTTTCTTTTTTTTTATTTATTTATTTTAAAAAAAAGTGCAATATGCTCTGGTATTTGATTGTATATTTTTACATCACTAATGTACTTGAGCTATTTCTCGATATATTCTCGATTTGCATGGTCTCCGGCATCCTTGGGTGACCATTGCATATACTATTTGGAGAAGATAAAGCGGGAAAGCGTATCCAAAAGCGTATGTATGTATCAATCATATTCGTAGACCTAGAATTTTTTTGCATCAATCAACGCTTATATGAAGAAATCTGTAGTAATAAATACATCAGATGAAATCGCTTACGCTTCCCAATCATACCCACCCATGTATGTGAACTCTGAAATTACTGTTTGGTATTCAATGATGTAAGTTTGGCGATCTGAACAACATCATAATGTGAGTGGGGTGACTATTTCTGAGGTTTTGTTCGGACATTATGCGGTTCTCTATATATAGATCTCTAATTTTTATACTTTTGGGGGGACCTAGTAAGGTCTCTACCTTTATCTCATCTTCGCGCGTTTACGATTTGCATCTAAGATCTGTTTTATGACTATTTCTGTTCCATATTGCACGGTGTTTAGCATCCTACTTGGTCCAATAATTGACTGGCAGACCGCCATAAGGCTTTAAGTCCGCCATTTGTACACTTTTTATGTGCAAAAAAGTTTTATAAAAATAAATAAATTTTTGCGTAAGTTAATACCAGCAGTATTAAGCTATTAAGATTTTTCTTGGCTCCCAGGTGTGTGCATAAGTCTATGTATGTCCGGAATTTTAAATCTATATGGTGACCCTGCCTGCACAATGCTAACATCGTTTATTGAGAATTAAGCGGTAGTAAACTGCGTCGATACCTTGCTAAAACTGGCGCGACTCAGTGACTCAATATCTGTGGTCGTGCAAGGAATATAGAGGTCTTCGATGGCTTGTTTACTTTCCCGATCGCTGAATATGGATTAGGCGTACTTTAAGGCAGGTCACTGACATGAAACCCGTCTTCTATTTGGATGAATTGTAGGTATTTGAAATTAAAAATAGGTCCCCTAGCTTATCTTTAACAGTCTTTTCTATCTGTCCCTTTTACCAGCCTTTTATAACCATTGGAATAACATCAAATAGGAAATTTTACAACTATTTTACCCAAAGGATCAATAGTAGTTCCTAGGGACACTGACATAACTGACATAAGTCAAAGCGTACAAGATCAATATTTATTAAGTGTTACTTTTAGATCTAAAACATATTACATATACCTATAGGTAATATATAAACTAATACATAACAAAATCATATACCTAAATATCACAAACTAAAATAAATAAAATACATAGACTACAATATTATATGCATATGGAATACTGTTCCTATCTCTGGGCCGGGGCACCTAATACCAACTTCTTCCTTTTGACCGTATGCAAAATCGCGTAACTTGTATAAACGACGATGAGACTCTCGTTCGTCGGCCGTCTCGATCCTCTGGCTCTACGTAGAGATGTTGCATCTTTTATCGCATTTATTATGGGGTGGTGCTCTAAAGAATTGTTCGACCTAATACCTGCTGCAAAACTTCACAACTAAACCCGGGTGGTTTAGTTGTGAAGTTTTGAAATTAAAATTTCATCCACACCACCTGGATATTTGGCAATCAACTACCAAACGTTTTAAAAGGAACTTTCTGCCACGTACGACCGAACTGTGGAATCAACTTCCTGCAGCGGTGTTCCCGAACCGATACGACATTGAAACTTTCAAAAAACAAGTCTATATCTTCTTGAAAGGCTGGTAACGCTCCTGTTACACCCCTGGTGTTGCAGTTGTCCATGGGCAGTGGTGTTCACTTTCCATCAGGTGACCCGCTTGTTCGTTTGCCGCCCTACAACATTAAAAAAACATTATTTGCTGCGTGCCTAAGTAACCTATGTAATATCTTCTAAGTCTGACTTTGAAGGAATCAAGAGAGGGCGCATTTTTCACATCTACAGGAGTGCTATTTTTCATTTAGAGACTCAGCGAAACACAAAACGTGTAGTTTTCCAACTCACCGCTCGCGTTCCGACGCGTTGTATCGTATTTTTGAAACCGTCGTGTCAGCGATAAGTAATATTGTGTTACGCAGAAAATATCATAAATTTATCAATAGAGTTTTTTAAACATTGAAACAAAAATAAAAAAAGCAGCGCGAATCGGAACTGATTCTCCATGTAACGTCTAAACATGTCAAAATTACGAGTGTTCCAGACCAATCGTTGCAAATCCTTCGCATACGATCAATTCAAAAATGCGCCCGTTTGCAAACACTCGCGCAAATCATTCGTAATCTGAGTCCCTGAATGAAAAATAGCACTCCAGGACATACACATTTTTCATATAGCTTATAGCTAGGAAGCGAAGCGTTGGACACCCACTCACAAGGTGGTCAGACGATCTGACTAAAGTCGCTGGAAAGCGCTGGACGCAGGCCGCTCTAGATCGGTCATTTTGGAAATCCCTGGGAGAGGCCTATGTCCAGCAGTGGCCGTTATGCGGCTAAAATGAAGATGACAGCTAGGAGGTTCAGAATCTCCCTGTATAATATCTGCGTGTAGAAACTAAATCGATAACATTTGTGGTGAGGAAAACATCACTTATCTAACCTGGCACCTCTGGTTTAAATACAGCTTTACTTATAAAAGGTTCATAGCAATGTCACATTTTCAGACAATGGACGAGCGGACCCGGTCGCCGTCCGGCGGTGGTGAACATAGAAACGGTGACCACCGGACCGCGGAACGGAACGGGGACCACCGGAACGGCAGGCGGCACCACACCAACGGCTCGCCGAGAGCTGACTCCGACGTCTACGTCACCAGTGCCGCCTACAGACCTCCCTCCGAAATTAGGTAAGTTTAATCTAAATCACCGACAAACTTTATCACATAAGAAGCATGTTATACGAGTATGTTCAACATCATCATCATTAGGAAGTCTTCACTTTAGGAGTACGCCCCTCTCTGTACTACCAGAGCTATACTTCGCCAGAGCAGTCAAAGGATTTGGCCTACGCTCTCCACGCTGGCCAGACGGGTTGGAGAGATTTTATTGATGTTTATATGCTTTGTTTAGCTTGTATATCCTAGGTCTCCTTCTACGACATCCACGGGAAGACTTGGAGTGGTCCTATTCTACTCTGCCGCGAACCACACGGCTTGTTAAAATCCTACAAGACATATTTTGTGTCATTTAAGAGTACATTGGCAAAGATAATCGAAACCTCGAAACCATTCACGAGTGAAATCATAAGTGCATATTACCACCGTAATATACGAGTACGATATTACCATATACTCGATTCGTACTTCTGAAATAATCAAGTGCGGTAATAGGTAATAGCAAGCTCGGATTTCTAATAAATTGATCACGAACCGACGGCACGAGCTGTATCACTATACCTATGAGTAAATGAATGTACTAGTGGTAAGAAAAGTGATTGAGCACTTTCAATTTATTTGTGCGAATAGTTTGCCAACTTGCCGTGCGTGACCCGACGACATTCTTTAAATGTTAAATGAATGTGGTTTTTTTTAGATTTTTGAGTGCGTTCGACCTCTATCTAGCCTGATGGGAAGCTAAGATGAGGTCTAAGGTGTAACACGCAGACACAAAAAACGCCTGAATAGGCATTTTTTGTCTTGCCATTTTTCTCTTGATCCCTAAATCATATGTATGGAGAAACATCGACGCAGGGAGGGAATTCCACACCTTAGCGGTTCGCACAATGAAGGAGGAGGCGAATCGAGAGGTACGATGAGTAGGAATATCAACCACAAATAGGTGGAATCCCTGTCCACGTCGTGTTGTCCGATGGTGATGATGTAAAATATAACTCATTTCATTAGTTTAAATTTACCGAGTGAAATTTAGGAAAAAGAATGTGACGTATTTTTAATTTACATATCTATTGTTTCGAGCAATGAAATGCTACCTAACTAATAATTTTTATTTATTTTTTTAACAAATAATTTAACCGACTTTATTTCCTTTGAGAAGATTTTCCCATATCTTCAAAGTTCTTCATCATGTCTTCACCAAATGAATATAGGCCCAACTTAGTAGTACCTCTTTAGGTACTTTTAGATTTTTTTTATTTGAAAGCCTTTGCTTTCAAATAAAAAAAATCAAAAAGTTCAGAATTAGCGAAAATATCGTGTAACACACAATAAATAAAAATAAACACATACGGGTTAAAAACTGATTACGTCCTACATTTTTTAAGTCTTTTAAAAATATAATTATTTCTAAGGAAAATCATGGCCAAATCAAAAACTAACCAATGCAGCTACATAGATAATAAGACTTTATAATGTGTAATTTCAATCAATAAAATATTTATCATAAATAGCAGAAACTGCTGTTTGCTTATTGGATAAATGGCATACAACGCCCCCATCTTACGTGTATAATTGGCTGATTAAATAAGATTCCTAAAGCCGCGGGGTATCGATAACATAAAACTAATAGTTCCAATTGAAAATTAATGCGGATAGGACAACCTCGGCTGGTGCAATAATTTGATTCATTTAGGGCCTTAGCACACACGCTGGGAAGCTATAGAATAGGATGATAAAAGGGAGGAGAGACAGTTAAAGAGTTGCTAAATACCGCATACATTCGATTTTACCGCCCAGCTGTGCCTATAATGAGGATTGTATAGTGCCGACAAGCATAGCGAATAGGTATTTGCAAAAATTCTATCTGTTTCATGCCGCTCTGCTTCCGACCCATGTCGTGTGATAGAGAGAGTTGCAATTGTTAGAGGCGATTGCCTACTTTTTCCTACTGAAATATTGTTTCGGGCGATAACGTTTCCACCCCCCTAAACCTTTACAAAATGAGGCAATTTTAGTGTCATTCAATTCAGAAGACCTTAATCTAGGGCTGTACGGTTTCCTATTTTAGTAATTCGGTTTAGCTCGAGGTAGTTTTTTAGTAAAAAATATGGATATTGAGATGCTAATAACTTTTGTTATAAGCAATATTTCCTTAAAATAAAAACGTACGGCCCTACTTATCCAATATATCAACAACATGTAAAAAAATATCAAAATTGGACTATGTTAAAGGGGGGAGAAACGTTATCGCTTTTTGTATGAAAATTTCCAGCTACACAATCCTCTTAATGCCGGCACCAATAAGTGTGTAGCAACCCTAAATAAAGATTTTTTTTTACAAAATAAAACAACCGACTTCATATCTCCGAAGTTCATCATATCTTCGCCAGTGTAATATGGGACCAACTAGATAGTAGGCTTCCAAATAAAACAAGGAATCATCAAAATATATACCTATACATTTTTTTTACTTGCTTTTTTTTGTATGTAACACTTGTTATATGATTTTTTTGCATACAAAATGTAGCTTATGTCACCCAGAAGATAATGACGAATCGATTGACATCTTTTTGGATGCTACGGAGGAACACACAAAGATATCCACATACATACATACATTCATACATACATAGACTGCTAAAATCATTACCCTTCCGTTTGATTTTGCCGTAGTAGGGTAAAAAAGAAGGGCCTTAGCACACACGGTACTTTTTTTCATAATTCATAATAAAATATATAATAAAATTCATGCCAGCCAGTAAGAAACTTATAGTAAAAACTTCTAACTATGGAGGTTTTAACAGTTTTGAGATTCGATGTTGGATTATTTCTGACATGCATGTCCACGATCCCAAATAGATAGGGAGTTGAACCGAGAAAAAAATTGCTCGATTGATTCGAGCAAGTTTTTTATCAATTTTTATTGAACTGTCAGAAAATTACCGATTGCAATAGATGGCGCTACGTTTTGCATTTTCAATTATTATGAGTGTATGAGTTTAGACGAAACTATGAAGAGAAACACGAAATCGATGCAACATGTTTATTGCTCGGTCACAGACTGACGCCACTATTATATTACTTAGGTGAGTATGTTTGCCTAGTCCCTTATAAATAAGTACATACGTAAGACCAATTACAGTTCAACAAGGTGCGGCAAGCACCTTGCAATCGCAAGTGTAGTGATGAGTCACAGTCGTCATCGTACCTTTTATTTATCGTATCTTTTATCGTTTTATTTCCAAAAATACTCTGAAGCTGTTGAAAAACAACATATTCATGCAATTAACGACGTTTTATACGCTGTAAAATTCACAAATGCAAATCAGGCGTGTCGTAAAATGGCTGACACAAAGGATTCGTCAGTTATTTTATTATAATTTACGGCCACAGCGACTTTATTACGATTGCTTCCTGTTCGGCTCAAATTTTATCTCAACCAGAGCATATAAAGAGGAATTCCTGATATGTCCGGCGGAAAGGAGTTTATGTTTTACTGTCACATTGATACTACTGGTACGCTAAAAGTGGCCTTTGAAACTTGCGGCTCTGGACTCTGTCAGCCGCGGGAACCAAAGTTCTCTGTCTGCCCCATTAGGCATAAAAACGTGATATATTATTTCACATTGCTAGTTGTATGTTAAATATAATACTAGCTAGTGCCCGCGACTTTGTTCGCGTGAAATTTAGAAATAACGATATTTTTACTCCATGAAATCGGCGTAAATATCCGTCGGCCTACAGACAGACAAAAAAAAAATGTATTCTACTGCTCTTTTCTTATTGACCACTAGCGGCCCGCCCCAGCTTCGCGCGTGTATTTAAGCTCTGTAAGAACCATCCTCGTACTTCAAGGACTATTCTAAAAAAGAATTAGTGAAATCGGTTCAGCTGCTCTCGAGATTTGCGCTTAGCAATACATTCAGCGATTTATTTTTATATTATAGATTACGCCTCGGAGGTCATAAAGAATCATTATACGTTATTTTAGTATAATTTATTCTGTGATTATACATAGCATATAAATATTTATTTGAATATAATAAACCTTTTATCTCGCTCGTGTCGACCATTTTACACCATGTATCATAAAATTTAAAGAACAGTTTTCATTCGTAATAAATTTTAGTCAAATTCATAGAAACCATATGCGTGTACATGGATTATGTCTACTAAGATATAAAATCACAATGCTTCGCGACATACGATATATCTTTTTGTAGAATATACACGTAGTAGAATAGACACTTCATGTATAGTGAAGAGAATTCACGACGTACTCGTATCCGCAGTACGGTTGTAAAACAGTTTTAGTGTCGAATCCGTTACTTACGATAGCGTAGCTGACAATATGGGCCGTTGGTGGGTTCCCTTTTGAATCCACTCCACATTTACTGCTATAGACCGACCGCTTTAAGGTGAATATATAAGCAAATGGCCTTGAAGTGTGAAATAAATTGTTAACTGGTAAATATGGTGATATATATATATATATATATATATATATATATATATATATATATATATATATATATATATATTTCCATATTGCTCTTCGTCATGCACTAGATAGCCCTTTAAATTATTTTATGAACCACTTGTGAAAGTGTTGACATTAGTCCGTCTAGCTTTAAAACTTGCCTCTGCCAAAAGGGGGCCACGGCAAGTTTTAAAGCTAGACGGATCACCAATAATAGTTTCAACGGCAGTTCATAAAATAATTAAAAAGGATATCTAGTGCATGACGAAGAGCAATATGGAAATTATCACCATATTTACGAGTTAACAATTTATTTCACACTTCAAGGCCATTTGCTTATATATTCACCTTAATTAGTTTTCGCCTGCGGGGTACAGGGGCGTGGGGAAGTGGCAAGTTAGGGGTCTGAGGAAGTGCGGATGGCAGGCGTGTATTACCTCATTCACGCCTGCTGCCCGCACTTTCCTTAGAATTTAAGATTACCTAAGTATAAATTATTTTAAAGGCAAGTCACTCAATAATATTGTCCAACTTACCCCAATAAGCTTACGATCTAGTTACGATAGTTAACCGAGCGAGGGCTATAATTCAAGTTGGGGCGAAAACACATTGTTTGTATGTATGTATGTATGTTTGTTCCGCGATAACTGTCGAACCGATGGTCCGATTTTGATGAAATTTGGTAGGCATGTAGAAAATATAAATAAAATTTTCAAGTTCGTTGGGCATCAAAACCGGTTTAGTAGTTTTTGAAATATTATTAAAAAATCGCGAGGTCTAAGTTCGCAGCGAACTACTAGTAATAAAAAAGTTGATTGCTGCAATTTATATGGGAGGTTTTTCATAGTTAAGTATAGGTACAATGTTTGGGAAAATTTATATAATCGTACACTGAACTGCACCTTATAATATTTTGTACTAAATAAAAAGAACCTAGTATACAGAACTTATAATGTCGATTAAACCTTGTAGCTATCAAATTCTACCTTTGATAGTTTTTTATAGCATTAAAAATTATCTCTAATTAGAAGACAATCTTGATCCACTGTATGCACCAAAGAAGAAACGATGATCGTCTTTAATTGTGAAGGCTTTTTTCGAAAATCTTTTATATATATTAAACAATTATATATAAAACAAACAACTTGATTTTCTTATGATTTTCCGCGACACTAGACTTTATGCCCATAAAGCCTAGTGTCGCAGAAAATCAAAATACAGTAGGGTAAGCTAAAAACTGCGTTTACAATTAAGAACGACTGGCGCGGAATATTGGAGATTAGAAATGAATATTAGTTTAGTTTGTTTCACATAAAATAGGGAGGAGTCTGGGTCCGAAAAATATTATATTATTTGGTCCGTCAGTTCGATTATCCAAAAGGGACCCATATTTTTAAGTTTATCAAGGTAGTAAAAATTCACAAAGATACAGCGCATCGAAGTTTCGAAGTGGGTGTTATTAACGTCACCGTCTAGTGAAAATCGTACTAGATCACGACGTCATGCGAAATTTAAATGCGCTGTATCTCCGTCATGATTTGCTAGTAAGAGGAAAGCAAAAATACGTAGGTAGGTATACAGTATGTTTTAACTAGTAGTTTGCCGCGAACTTAGACCTCGCGATAATAGTTCCCTAAGTAACACCTAGATGGCGCTATCATAAGTTAGAACGCGCTATGGTTTTTTTTGCTACATAATCGCGGACATTTTTATTAATATTTCAAAAACTACTAAACCGATTTTGATGCCCAACGAACTTGAAAATTCTATTGATATTTCCTACATGCCTACCAAATTTCATCAAAATAGGACTATCGGTTCGGCAGTTATCGCGGTACAACCATACATATATACATGCATACATGCACACACACATACATACATACCTACATACAAACAATGTGTTTTTGCCCCCAACTCGATTTAGAGATAATCAATAATCTACTGAACGAGTCAAAAATATTTTTTTAATCCACATCCGTAATGTTAGTGACAAAGGGAACGCACCATTGTAAACATACAATCAAACGCGGCGATGAATCTGCATTCTCAGATGAGTCATGTGCACTGCGGTGCATCTATTGCACTCTATGGGTAATTTTCCATCAATCTAGGCGTTTAATGTGAAGGTTTGTTCGAGCTTTTCAGAAAGCACACGAGCGGTTTCAACGTTGCGTTTTGAAGACGTATATTTCAACAAATACTTAAATGCTGGCCTGGGAGAAAAGAAAAAAACGTAGAATGTACCAACTGCTTCTATTCCCGCGTAAATATTTAAGGCGGTGATCCCACTGCACCGCTTACCGTCGCGAGCGACAGATTTTAACATTGTATGCAAGTATCTCAATTTGTATAGACACCACGCCTAGTCCAACACACTGATAACGCCTCAACGTGCGGGAGCTCAGTGTGTTGAACCGCGCTCCGCGGGTTCACCGCCTAAAGCCGATCGAGGTAATAGGCGAAATTTGGTGGTTTGAAAGCGATGTGATTGCAAACCGCATCGCATTGAATTAGTTACCATTTTTATTGGCTTTCCGAATGCTGCCGTTGGGTCTTGTGGCCCTAGGCTCTATCTATATACCCTCTCCAGTACATGTATAGAGAGGGCAGATAGAGCCTATGTTGTTGATCTGCACGGGAAGAGAAGCAGCTGGTATATTCTAAGTTTTTTTCTCAGGTTGACTGGAAGAGATCGCATCTAGCGATAAGTCCGCCTTTGTACCAATATTTTCTTTGTGTTTATTATTTTAATTTTATGAATTATTATGGTGCAATAAAGATAATTTGTATTGTATTGTATTGTTTTTCTTTTCTTCAGACCAGCATGGAAAAAATTGTATCTCTAATTGCAGCAGTGTGTGAAATTAAACATATCCTTTAGTGACTCTATACAAATAAAAATACACTATCACGTCTTTATCCCTAATGAGGCAGACAGAGCGTTTTGAGTCTTGCTGCTCAAAGCAGACAGAGCCCAGGGCCGCAAGACCCAAAGGCCACTTTTAGCGTGATAGTGGGTGAAAAGGTGGAGAAGCAATGATTTCAACTAAGTTTAAGCCCATTGGAACATTTTACATAAAATGTCTTCATACAATTCAACGTCGCGCCTGGAGCGATCACAGTGCATGCGCTGTTGTCACTTTGGGCGCGACGCCGCCGATGCTCCTGAACGCACATGGCCGCTTTCGGTAGTTAAATTATCGCGTTAAATTTCTTAGTATTTTAATTATAACAAACAGTTATGTAACTTACCAGTGATAATAATCCATGTACTTTTTTAACCTATATCATATTTTTTGCAGCCTTTAAATGCGCGACCAGGCATTTTATGGCATTTACAAGTATGAAACAAAAACGAATGAACTCTTCCGCGGACCGAGGACGACTAAGTCGCATTGGTCCCAAAACTGACTTTTATGGGTCAATGAGATGATGCCATTTCTTTGCGCGGTTGGCCTAGTACTTACTCTAGGAATATATAAGTCAATGTGGAAAAGTAATCAAAATAGTATTGGGTTGCTAGCCGGCTCAAACAGCTTATACGATCTGCGCAGAAAAAGAAGCAGCTGGTACATTCAATGTTATTCTTTTCTCCCAGACCAGCTTAGAAGGAGGGACTCTATGACTGCCTAATGCTCAATCATTTATCATTTGGGTTAGTAAACACTAATCATTATTATAAAGAGACCATGTACATAATTAATTTCAGTCAAACTTAATTCTTTAACAATTGACATTGACCTTTGAGTGAATATTAAAATGCTTGAGGCAACATGTGAAACACGTTTTCATAATGATGACAATGGCGTCGTTGACGTCAATACAGAAATAGATACCTAATAGATTAATCAAGTTCGGTATCAAGAATCAAAATTAATTTTAATAGACTTGCTGCAGCTTTGTGTTTTTAATTAGGAGATAATAATTAGGGTATCTTACCCTAATTATTATCTCATCAAATATATCAAAAGAACAGACATAGAAAAACCATGGCAACATTTTGATCAAATAAGAAATAAATGTAAAATAACTAATACAAAATCATATAACTAAGACCCTTCACGTCGTATGGTGTACACTTAAAAGAAAGAGTAACTCAGTTCTTTATTTTAAGGATTTTTTCATCAGACAATCTATGTATATGAAAACGTCAAAAAAACTTTCGAGACCTTAGCATTTATTTAATGAAAAAAGTTATTCATATTAATCAGCTGAGTCATCTCTTTAGGCTTGAATTAATGTTGAAAAGTCGTGAAAGTTGTTGAAGAAAAGTTGTTCAGTTACATGGGCTGAGGTACCATCTGAGAGCTTTTGCGTTCTTTCATTAACACGATGCATAACACATGTAATAAAAATATAGGGTTGGGAACTTGGCGGATGAAAAATAGAAATGTCTTCTTTATATTTAAATTTAAGTAAGTACCTATAGCTACTTATATCATCTCAAAGAATCGAATATTTATTTAGTAGTTAGGCCTTTGCAAACATTTTTACGCGTCAATAAGATAAGTATATGTCGCAAAGAGTGTAGATAGATGGTCATTAATTAAAAATGGGACGGTAAGGTCAGCGCCCCTCCTCGCGCTGAACTATGAGAAGCTTCCTTGTGAAACCTCATCACAGCTTAAACTAACTCTCTAGCCCGCACAGTTATCCTGTGCCCACAGGGCTTAACGAATAGGTCAGGTGATCCGCATTCCTGATAATAATCGTATCGTAGTATAATGAGTCATGGCTATGCCTAGTCACAGCTACGAAACTACGAATATTCAGGAGATGTGCAATTGTGCACCGTGCCGGGCCGCCCGAACCAGACTGACCGCTAATCGACCGTGCGACGCTTTTATAAGCCGAACACAAGGCAATAGTGTTATTATATATGCATATATGCAAGGGATTAACGAGTTTTATTATTTAAACTACCCTCGTGGCGCCTCACGCCACGTGTTAACTACTATCTCGACATATACATATATATATACGTGTAATTTTTATTTATATTATTATTTTTTAAGGAAAAACCACCGATACATTTAGCAACGACCACTGTTGAAAAGAAACGCCAAAAAAACTCATTAAGATAAATATGCGTAATAGAAAGCTTGCAAACGAGTACCAAATACAATTAGGTATTTTACTGGGTCAAAAATAAATTATTTGGAACTGTTAATAGAATAAAACGTCACAAAATAATGCCACTTGTCATTGATCACATCCACTGTGATTTATTAATGCAGAAAAACGGATATTAAGGGTTAACTGGAGGGACGAAATCCCATACAAACGTACTTTCGTTTTAATTTCGAAACCATAAAACTCATCGTATTCAAATTTTTTACAAGCATTAAGATGATAAATATCTAGATCTGTAATTAGTTTTGGTTCGAAAATAATAAACAAAAAAAAAAGTTATAGCAACTTAAAATTTGCCTTTTTTATCGACGAAATCGAGTAATATTTAGACGCCTATTACACTTATAATTATATTTTCGATCCTTATGGAAACTAATTATACGACTAGAGTGAAGACTCTAAATTCCAAATAATTTAGTTTTATTTGGGTATGTATCGTATTTATCGAAATAAACGAAAACTACGAAAACCTTTCGATTCATGGCCTATAACGGCCCGTTTCGCTGGCGTTCAGTGCACTCTCTTTGTCGTACGCGGGGGTGTAGCTCTCACATGCGGGGGTCGGGACGGAGCTACATTTTTTAGCGCCCTTTCTCTTTCTCGACGAAATAGCAACACGACGAAGCGCGTCGGTAGGCAACTCGCTGTGGAGTTCGCCCGCGCCTCCAGTACCACCTTAAGAGCACTATTTGACTCCAAGGAACTATGACGTCATAGTCCGATATTTCATACAAATTCCATAGAAAATGTTTGTTTTTGACGTTATGAATAATTGTGTATTAACAGAATAATGAATCCCAACTTAGTCTTAAATGGAAAGCCGAGCAGACCAGACCCTCCTGGCGGCACCCGTTCACGAGTTGACGCGTGGATCAACCATAACTCAACAAATCAGAGGAAATAGCGACCCGACCCACGACGCTTGTGTTATCTATTTAGATATTTGGTCTGTGATAGTGATAAAACCTTTATTCATAGCACCTCTGGAATGTGATTTAGATAAATTAACCACGAAATGTGCTGAATTTATAATAAGAAAACAAAATGCTAATTTGACCCTGAAAATGAGAACATTAGCTTGTTAAATGCCCATTAAACTGCGGATAGCATCAAACAAGGAAGTAGTATGCTAGGAATAGGAAGGTGCATGTATGTAATTATTATGTCTTTAATGCTAATAAAGTGTATTACACTTTCATCACGTGAATTTTTTGCAGCATAAAATCTTAGAAGATATTTTACACAATCAAAGATATTTAGTTTAAAAAAAATCTCTTCCTATTTTTTCTTGACTTAAGAATTAAAAAATAATTTAAAATGTATGCTATGATGAATGTTTTTTTATTATTACGGACTATACGAGTCCACTGGTTTTCATAGACGCCTGAGTGGCGGACGACGCCCTAAGACGCCCCACACAGTCCGCAAAACAAATATCATGAACTATTTCACACATTGTTTATGACCATGAGCATTTATAACACCAAACAACACCAATTTCATATTATAAAGTCCACTAAAATTAATTTGCAAAATAATTTAAAGCAAACCCCAACCAACCGAACTCCTTGACGCCAAAAAAACGACACAGTGAGGTTAGCAAAAGTTTTGTTTTTTAATTTCCTAATTTGTCCCACGAAAATGACCATTATTTAAAAAATATATATTTACTTTGCATGTTGCGTGTTTGGGTCATAGGATTACAACATTCTACCAAATTTCACCTGATTAGGTCCAGTAGATTCGGAGAAAATTGGCTGTGACAGACGGACGGGCAGACAGACGCACGAGTGATCCTAAAAGGGTTCCGTTTTTTAATTTTTTGTACGGGACCCTAAAAATAATTTTCTAAATCGGTACAAAAACGGGGAAGTTATGGAGGAACATACATAAAAAAATAAAGTCACTTAAAAACTAAAGATATATGCTCGTATCCAGGGCGCTAAAATAATTGTTAAAAAAGAGTGACGTGTTACCGCCCGTGTGTTCAAAGAGGATTGCCCGCAATTGACCACGTTTCGAGCTCCGTTGGATGAATTAGGCGAATCGCGGACTTAGCGAGACAAACAAACGGTGCTTTGGCCCATCTGGCTGATTGCTGGAGATTGCCTTAACACTATAAATATTCATGGCACAAGGTTAAATTGATACAGAGTTGCGCTGGGAAATTAAATGAACTGTGGTAAGGTTGAGTTAAGTTTGTAAATGTAAACAAGGGTACTACATTACTCATCACGCCTTTATCACTTATGGGGTAGATATAAATTTGGCCCATAATGATAAGTATGTATGTGTGTAAATTCTTTATTGTACCATAGACGAAAATACAAGAGGACTAAAAACCCCATACAAAAAAAAGCGTACTCTGCTAGAAAGCCGAAATCCTGTATTATTTCTAGATTTCGCTACTATCTCGCCCGCTAGCAAGCCATACTGTCTTAGGCTGACTGTTTCCACGAAAAACTGGAGATGGTGCTTGTTTGTTCGTGGAAAATGAACGCTTTTTCCGCCATCTTTCCGAAATTAAGTGGCACCACAGTGGTAATTAAACTACGAGTACTACAGTTTATTTCTCAAAAATTTTACATTTTCTACAGACACCCACAATATCAAAAACACGATTGAGCTTCTTGGCTCGATAGAAACAAATCACAAACATACCTCTAAATTTGCCTAAATTTACCTTTAAAATACTTTATTTTTTATACAATCACCTTTTTTATATGAAAATTATACCAAATTAAATAATAATAATTTAATCTAAATTACTAGTCAAATTCGCTACAATTTTTTTTATAAATATAATACAAAAAAAACAGCGAAAATTGAAAAAAAATTTTTGAGGATTTAACTGTAGTAGTTTAATAGAGAGTATGCATGCATTTTTTTTATATTTTTAATCGATAGTCCTCGTCGAGAAATAGCCGCAAAAAATAAATCAGCGCCGAAAAACATGTATATGGTGTAGATTCTACACCATATACATGTTTTTCGGCACTTACTTACTTGCTATTTTTGATATTTATTTTCTACACTGTAGAAAATAAATATCAAAAATAGCAAGTAGATTATAACAACTAAAACACGCCATTTTAAAATATGACGTCAAGTGCAATATCCGCTAGAGACAGAAGCTGTCAACGCATGTTTTTCTTTTTTGGGTACTTTCGATATTATCAGCCAGTGATGTTTGTTAAACCTGTATATAAAAGTACATACATTTCGAATGTCATCGATAGTCAAACTACATGGACGGACAGTCATACCGAACGCACCCGAATTTGTCATTTCCTTTTTGGGAACTTTGTCGTCATTTCCCTTTTGTTTGTCAAAAAATCCCACGCAATATTTGCATATTTTCAATAATTTATTTCTAATCCAAATAAGAGTCAATAAGAAAAATAATTAACTAGGCGTGGTAACGTATTAATAGAAATTGTTAAATAAAAATATGAGCCGGATTGGTATTACATGCATATTCCTTATTACAGTGATTTTTCAAAAACACGCACAGTACAGTACAGTAGGGAGAGAAAGAATAGGGAAGGGATGAAAATTTTGACAACGCTTGAATATTTTTCTGTGGTTAGGAATAACATTCCTCGTTACCATAAAAAAATATCAGATTTTTCTATCCAGTCAATTAATTATAAAAAATAAAAACATTTTGAATCCCAATTTTAAACACATAGTTAGACTTACGTCGCCATTTCTTTTGCCCGAACCCTCTGACGTATTAAAAATAATAATGTCATATGACACTTGACTAATTAACTGCCACCGTGGGAAAATAGATATACTGTCATACGACAGATGAAATATAACTGTCATAGTTGTGAAAATAGTGTCAAGTGTCATATGACACTTGACACTATTTTGACCGGGTGTAGAAAGGTTTAGCTACTACTCGATATGCCCAGAGCTGGAGAGGACTGTATGTATGTATGTATGATGTAGGGGCTGATCCAATTAAAACAGCGAACAACTTTTAGCACGTCTATTCCCAATCAAGTACACGTAAGAAGAGGAGTACAAAAAACAGTGTTGCCATAAATAAGGCTAAAATTAAAATAATATACAATTTTTGGATTCAAGGCATTTTGCCAGTTTACATTTTTTTTAACCAACTTTAAATAAAGACATGTTGGTTTCCCAACACCGGGCTAACGAAATGGCGGAGTAAGAATGACTATGGGTTTAAAATTGGGCTTTAAATATTTTTATTTTTTATAATTAATTGACTGCATAGAAAAATCTATTTTTTTTTATGGTAACGAGAAATGTTATTCCTAACCACAGAAAATTATTCAAGCGTTTACAAAATTATCATCCCTTCCCTATTGGGAGATAAGTTCACACTCATCTCCCAATTCTCTTACTCCCTTCCTTCCCTTTTCAAAATATGAAGGTATTTTCCTCTTGTATTTTTCATCCATGATTGTACTGAAGGATAACCGCAAATATCTGCCAGTTAGCTATTAACCAAAGAAATTATATACAATCTAGAATGCTTACGAAGTGGCAAACCCGTTCCCAAAAAAGATACCTAAAGTCTCCCATTTCTACTTTATTGCACTGGCAGTTTGTGGGAAAGGGACGGTCATTACTTTAGGTAAATTTTTTGGGAACCTTAGGTATTTTAACATAAGCATTATGAAAATATAAGCTTTATGTACGTGGTATTAAGTTTAATTTTCAATGTTGTTTTTTTGAGATTATTACTCGGTAGTTATTCTAGATTGTCTTATAAATTCTTTGCTATTAACACACTCGCCCGTGTGGTTGTGGGTCAGAATAGGTCTACTCCATCTCTTCCTGTGGATATCGTAAGAGGCGACTAAAGGACTAAGCACAACATCTTGTGCTACAATTGAATTCTCGAAGGTTTACGTCCGCGGCGGCCGTATGTAAAACTTTTCGCATAAATATATTTCCAAAGAGGGTTGACGTCAGGCAGGCGGCTGGTCGTAAAATTGCTGCCGAATCATTTAAACTGTTTCGGCAATTTCTTCTCCACTTCGCAAGGTAAAGGATGCAAAATTGCATCCTTGGGTGACCATTAACGTGCATGTTATATTTGGAGAAGAAAAAGCGGGAAAACGCAATGCAAACGGGAACGCGTTCAGAAGAAAAAGAAGACACTTGATAAGAAGAAGACACTCCAACACTTTACAACATAAGTTTTCATCTACATCATATAATTTACATCCTCCTAAGTCTAAGGTATCTAACCGACGAAGTACCAAGTCAGGGTCCGAAGGGCACTCAGTCCTATAATTACGAGGCGTGACGTCTTAATCTAGGATGCCAATGCCGGCTAAGGTTAGTTATAGCTGATAATTGCAGCTCACAAATAGCTCTGCTAATATTTATGTTGGTTTGACCTACTGCGGAAAAGAGATTCTCGAATGGGTGAAAATCGTTACACTGTAAATGATACATATTCCCTTTACGAGATTTGAGAAAAAATCTATGAGTAGCTTCTCAAATAAATTGGCTCGTTATAGTTTTGCTAAAAAATAAGTACCTAATAACAAAGAATAAAAGCGCCACTTTGATCTGTAGCCAAAGTAAAAAAACATTTAGAGGCGCGTAAAATACATTTGGAGAAAACAACGTTCTCTGCTCTAATTTTTTTTAAATAGGTCAGTTGGTCACATTTTTTACTTATTTATTTAACTTTTTTATTTTTCTATTATTTTTTTAAATAATTTTACGACTCTGGATACAAGTCTTTTAGAGCCTATCATCTTTAGTTTTGTTGATTATTTATTCACGCAAAACAAATATCACTACAGCTGTACTATGACTGTACACTTTAACTATTTCACACATTGTTCATGAGCATAAGCATTTATAACACCAAACAACACCAATTTAATATTATAAAGTCTACTAAAATCAATTTGTAAAATAATTTAAAGCAAACCCCAACCGAACCGCTAGGCTTCCCGCCAAAAACGCTTAACTTTGTTATAAAAATTATAAACGGTCAACCGAAAAGTGGTGCGGAGACAAGTAAGGCGGTAAGTAGGAGTAGTAGCAAAAATAAAATTTTACTACTTACTTACTTAGCATTTGAACCTACATTATCGCAGGTTTGCTGTTACTTTAGTAACTATATTATCTAACGTTATGAACTTTCAGAAAATCGCCTTCCATGCTACGAACAATAATTCTCTAGAAATCTAACGCTGCTACATTCACCGCTTCGATTCTGATTCAATTTACGCAAACAAACGGTAATTACAACGAAATACTCAAACACACACATAGACAAAGATGCATGCGATTGGTCGCGACAAGGTCACGCACGCGTCATCGTCACGTCGGTCGAGCAGCGGGCTGCCCCGAGCCGGCTACTCGACCGACGCAACGACCAGTGAGGTGTCAACAGATGTCAAGAATGGATTATTAACATGTTTATTTACTTACATATGAAAGTTGTAGTGTAGAATGCGAGTTTTTTATTTTATTATTTTATTAGAGATTTGAGTGCGTTTGACCGCTATCTAGCCTGATGGGAAGCTAAGAGGATGTGTAACACGCAGACTCAAAAAGAGTCCTGTGTTTTTCATGTCTGTATGGCTTCTACACCAATTCACGGCACATGACGGCATTTTTTTTTTTTTATGTTATAGGGCGACAAACGAACAAGCGGGTCACCTGATGGTAAGTGATCACCACTGTCCATGGACAACTGCAACACCAGGGGTGTAACAAGAGCGTTACCGGCCTTTTAGGAAGATATAGACTCGTTTTTTGAAGGTTTCAATGTCGTATCGGTTCGGGAACACCGCTGCAGGAAGTTGATTCCACAGTTCGGTCGTTCGTGGCAGGAAGTTCCTTTTAAAACGTACGGTGGTTGATTGCCAACTATCCAGGTGGTGTGGATGGTATTTTAATTTCAGGCGGGTGGTGTAGTGGTGAAATTTTGCAGCAGGTATTAGGTCGAACAATTCTTCAGAACATTCCCCATGATAAATGCGATAAAAAATTCACAAGGATGCAACATCCCTACGTAGAGCCAGAGGATCGAGACGGCTGACGAGAGTCTCATCATCGATTATACGAGTTGCGCGATTTTGAATACGGTCAAAAGGAAGAAGGTGGTATGGTTTTAATGAATCGATTATCGCAAAAACAGCAATATTCTCAAAGGAAACTTCTTGCGACGCAACCGCACGACTCGAGTGTCACGGCGAACTGTCGCGCCGCGCGGTTCATATTTTAAGCCCCGTGGTACATATCACGGGGAATGATTTTTCGGGATTAGTTAGGCTTCTAAAGAATTATATTTCGATGCTACCATGATAATAAAATAAAATATGAGTAGGAAGTTACTGCCGCATTACTTATCACCTTAATATAATTTCGAGTCTCACTTAATTTGAAAAGATTACTGTTTTCTGAAGCCATAAATAGCAGTCGGCGTATATACGCCCGCGACTATTTATAATTTTACGTTGGAAGTTTTCTATTAACATTACTAGGGTTATTTATTATTATATTACTTGCGATATCCGCGTTTATGTCAACTAGTTATTCAATTTACGGCTGCTTTCGTGTATGGCGTAGGTTATTACCCGGTATTAATGTAATTTTATATTGCTTGTCAGAAGATGCGTCTCATTACACCCAGGAGGTTTATGATTCTTTTAGCATTACTTCTGGGAATATTTCTAGTGTGCCTGACAATTCTACAGGTACTATATAAGCATATGTTTTTAAGGCCATAAATGAATTTTCCGGGGTCCAGTGCTGCCCCCATTTGAAATAAATCATTTCAAAGGAAACGGAGATATTTACGCATTTTTGCGGAAAGCGCCCCTTTTGGCAAAAATTCGTAGAAAAGCTTAACGCTCTCACTTAAAACTGTAAACAGTAGTTTGAAGGATTATCTAGGGCTTCACAAAGACAAAATTTTAAATAATATCTCCGTTTCCTTTGAAATGATTTATTTCAAATGGGGGCAGCACTGGACCCCGGAAAATTTAGGTACGACCTTAAAAAAATGCGTTGCTGTGTTAAAATACAGTAAGAATAATTCAAAGAACACGGCAAAATGTAAAGAAATAACTTTCCATCGGTAAGCAGGTAATCAGATTTCATTGTTAAAAAATTTAAATACGTATGATAAAATTCACGCCGCCGCATTTATGCAAAAATAGAACAGTGGCCAATATTTGAGACAGCTGGTGTATACAACGTGTAAATGAACTAACGCAAAACCTCTCAAATGGTACCTCAGCCCATTAAAACTGAACAACTTTTGTTCAGAGATAGCCGGAACAGTTTAAACGATTTGGCTATAGTTTAACGACCGGCCGCCTGCCCTCCTTGGGAAGACAGGTGTAGCTGCTTAGTCCTTTAGTCGCCTCTTACGAAATCCACAGGAAGAGATGGAGTGGTCCTATTCTAGGCCGGAAACCCCACGGCATGTTACCGTGACACGTTACGTTGTATATTCTGTCAATGAAAAAATATTGTATTTTTGTAATTTTTAGGGTTCCGTACAAAAAATGAAAAAACGGAACCCTTATAGGATCACTCGTGCGTCTGTTTGTCCGTCCGTCTGTCACAGCCAATTTGCTCCAAATCTACTGGACCGAATCAGGTGAAATTTGGTAGAATGTTGTAAACCTATGACCCAAATACATATGTACAAAGTAAATAAATATTTTTTAAAAATAAGGGTCATTTTCGGGGTACAAATTAGGAAATTTAAAAAAAATTTAGCAAAGCTTACTGTGTCATATATCAAATGAAAGGGCTCTTGTTATGAGGATGTCAAAAATATTTTTGTTATTATTGTAAAATGAATAGTTTTTATTTTATTCATGAAAGAAGACGAAAATTGGCCATTCCCCCTGATCTCCAAAACTACTGAGGCTAAATTAAAAAAAAAATACAAAATATAGTTCATTGCTTGTAGATTACAGGAAAACCTATAAGAATTCTATCAATTGTACGGAACCCCCTCCACGCGAGATTAACTCGCACTTAGGCGGTTTTTATTATTTAAAAAAAATACTATTTTATATATTGTACTTAGCGTTAGGTTGAACATTTCGATGGCCTAGGTCACCTAAAGTAGTGCAGGTGAGGTGCGAGCCGAGGGCCGGCACGATCCGAAATAAGTTCGGTCGTGACCGCCCCGGGTCGCGGGTGCAAATATCAATAATTCGGAGATAGGCACAGGAGTCGCTCGCTACTTGTAACTATTGTTGTTTATTGTAAGGTTACGGGTCTAGTTTGTACCGATTAGAAATTTATAGAGCACGCTTTTATTCGTTCGTTAGTGCAAAGAAAAACGTATAGATACTATTACTAGCTTTTGCTAATCCCGCGCAATTTTTATCAAGAAAACGGACGCAAACCTGGGTAGGAATTTTGTCCCGGGAGTCTTGAGTCTCGAAATTCCGAGAGTTTCGCCGCTTTTGCAAACGAAACTGAGACCAAGACTTCGAGGCTTTCGGATAAGCTAGTTATTCCTAAAATCCATCGAAAACATCATGGAACACATTTCTCTGTTCACTGGAAATCTTCGAAATTCATTGTTTGGTCTAAATTAATATTCATTTAACAAAAAAAAAAAACTTACTTCATCTTCTTAGAAGTTTCTTCTATATCTACAAAGTTCTTCATCATGTCTTTACAAAATTAATATGGAACCAACTTAGAAGTAGCTTTCAAATAAAAAAGTATTCATCAATAAGTTTGGAAAATCCAAAAGTGCACGCCTCATAGCGGTCACTAAATTTTCACAAAAAAAAAACTTGAATATTGCATATTTATCGGTGTGTTATGAACAAAATAAAAAATTTACTTTTAAATCTTCGCGCCATTGCCCACACAGAAAAGAAAGGTACTGCGCATGTATTGTCAATGTCAACGAACCTTATTTACATAGATTTAGATATACCAACGATAGGTGGATTTCAGTTTATTGCTAATTATAATTATTGATTGTGATTTTCAAAAGGACTTAGTTGTAGATAATACTTAAGCGTATGAAAAAAAGAAGGGTTCGATTTGTTAAGTTTTTCGGGCGTTATCGTGACCACGCCAGTTTCCATACATAAAGACACACGGACGTCCACGAAATAATTTTCTTAAACACTTGTTTTATTATTTTAAAGAACAAAATGTCCTTTAAAAATATCATGACTGTTGAAACCAGTGTTTTTTCTTGACATTTGTGTGTAAATATTATTCTACAAGTACGATAAGAAATAAATACCGACATTTTTAGTTCGAAAAATCACTTGATTTTTGTAAGGCGAGAGTAGAGCACTACCTCAACGCTCCGCTTATGAGGCGTGCAAAATTGGTTCACAATTGGCGAAGATATCGCGTAACAAACATACAAAAAATAAAAACACACGAGTCGAATTGACAACCTCCTTCATTTTTGAAGTTGGTTATAAATATAAATCGTTCTGTGTACCCGAGTGAATATCAAAAGATTAAAATTTACACGATAGGAGATCTTGATATGTAAACCCATCCTCGTATGTGCCAAATAAAGAACAATCTATGTTGACAGCTTACCCCATGATTTGCAGTCAAGCGGTGCCCTTACCTATCAATAAACCAAGAATAGGTTCGAATTTAACAACGAGGTATTTTAAATTTTTGAAGCCTTGGGCCAAAAAATAATCTCGCCCTAAACACTAACAAAATAGTAAATATGCAAAGCGAAAACTTTATTTATTTACCAATTTATATACACGGACAATATATACAGAGAATACATAAACAAAAAGTTGTACAAAGGCACTACTTATCTCAAAAGAGATCTCTTCCAGTAGGCCCGTGAGAGGAGATGTTTATATATGAAAGGCATACATACTTTAATTTGATAACTAAGTGGATAACAGCCATTTTGAGAAGATATAGGTATAAAACTATTTATGATATTACACTCGCACCACAACTTCTTGCATACGTAGTTAGTTAACTAAGGCCAACCAACTTGCAATCTCATGACAAATTCATCTGCAAATGAATGCGGCACATTAAACGCCTCGGATTGACTGGACACAATTCCCTTACCGCCAGCAATCTTAAACATTGGCCACTAGTCTATTTTTTATATATGGCAGCGTGGATTTTATCATACTAGTCAATTTTCAAACAATGTATCTGGTTTCTTACTGATGGGGAGTTCTTTACACTTTGTCGTATTCCTTTTATTATTCTTATAGTATTTAACTTACTGTTAATAATGTTTTCCATGTTTATGTTTGGTTTTGGCTTATAAACTGTCACAATTATTAGACGTATAAAAGCTAGCAAGTGTCTAAGTGAAGTTTATGGAGATAGCTACAATTGAATGGGACAAAACAGTGATATATATATATGTGTGGTGAATTCTTTAGTTTTACAACTTTTTACTTTCACCAATCAGGCTATACGGTCATTTTCATCAACTACATCTTACTTCTCTTGAAAAGCTAAAGAAAAGTAGAGTGCTTGAGTATCATACCGTTTAGATTCACAATATGCGTAAAAATAAAGTGACAAATCAAAAGACAAAATTAAATGCGTTGACACTGGATGGAATTGAATTAATAATATAATAATAATAATAATAAAATGCATTTATTTTCCTCCAACAAATTAATTACACATAAACAATAAATAAATTGTAGTTCAAATGTTAAGACTCACACACTTACGAAGAAACCTACTGCAACTCCACTCCTAACAGCCACGCTACCCTGGGCTCTAGTCGTTGTGACGGTTGGGTAAATACGCCCCTGTATTTTATGTGTACCTTGTGACATGAGGTATGGGTAGATCGCCATTTATTTAGTACCTAGTTCACGCTGCATTGATGTATGTGAAAGTAGGTGTAATTTTTTACAAGCGACGTGAGTGGAAACACGATACTTTAACAAATCAACGGATGATGACTTGTGATGGAAAAATTAAGATTAATTGTGAACTAAAGAGCGACAGCTATTAATTTCACCACCCGTGTATCAATGCCGTTTTTTATACTTTACTTTTTTAACGAAAAGCGAGAAAATGCTTTAAAACTCCTATGTAAATTGGGTAATATATTAATGGTTTGTGCCATGTGGCTTCCGGCCACCCCATCTCTTCCTGTGGATGTCGTAAGAGATGACTAAATAATTAAGCATAAACATCTCGTGCTACATTACACTATTATATTCACAAGGAGGGTTGACGTCAGGCAGGCGGCCGGTCGGAAAACTACTGGGTGGCGCAAAAGTACTGGCACTAAAGAAAATACTTTTATTTTTTTTATATGACATTTTCTGTCATTCTGTTGTTGAAAATTGTGTAGTGAACAAATGTAAAATACACTGAAAATAAACATGGACCGTTTTACTCCCCAAGAACGTGGAATAATTGTGTCAATGTTCTTACGGACGCTTTTCCAGGCCGAGTTATCTCTCGTTTTGGCGATTTGCCTTGGCCTGCAAGATCACCCGATCTGACCAGTCCAGACTTCTTTCTTTGGGGTTTTTTGAAATCTCGGGTGTATGTGAACAAGCCACAGACTCTCGCAGCTCTAAAAGAAAACATTCGTCAAGAAATAACGAACATATCGCAGGAAGTGTTACGGCAAGTTATGCAAAATGTCATAAATAGGGCTCAAATGTGTATCAACTCTGGAGGTCACCATTTAAAAGACATCATCTTTAAATCCTAATGGTACGAAATTTAATGGCACAAATATACATTTAAAAAAACCTAAATCTAGTTTTCTAATTTAGAAAAAATGTTATAGCTGAACCAAATAGGGTCTTTACTTTTGCGCCACCCAGTATAACCAAATCATTTAAACTGTTTCGGCTATTTCTTCTCCTCTTCGCAAGGTCTTCGGTATCCTTGGGTGACTATTGATATGCATATAACATTTGGAGAAGAAGATGCGGGAAAGCGCACCCCGGGCTCCAAAGCAGCACAGCTGAGGATGCAACCGGGACCGCGTTAAGATGAAAGGAAAGGAAATATGATAATAGGATGACACATGAATTAATGTTTACATTTTAGAAGAGGTTTAGAATCTGTCAAATAACACCATTTTATCACCGTTTTGTATCCTTATAAGTACCTACTTATAAAAGCCACAATCAGCATCTGATCGTGGCCTTTGGGTCTCGTCACCCTTGGCTCTGGCTCTACCTACAAAGAAAGTACCCAGAACAAGCGCATGTTCGATAAATGTTCAAATTGAAAATATTCCACCTGTTTCATTCCGTCACACAATAAAATCAAAAGCGGCGACCGTGGCATGTTGACAGTGCCCACTGTTACCAATCAATGTAGCGTAGTGTCCCATCACGACTTCACGTAAAAAACTAGAATCATTACCAATGATGTAAAATTTTTACAAGATGTCGCGTTCCAAACTACTTATTGATACCTACTTGTGTCGTGAACTAAACTTTATCAAATACACACGCAAATTAGTAAGTACATATATATTTTCAACAAGTTTAGCCCTCATACTTCTTCTTACTCAAAATGTTATAATTTTTTTCCCTCCATAAGTTGCCACTTTCACAGCGTTCTCTGTAGCCTCATTACACAAAAAACTGATTACATTACACAAAAAAAATGTTTCGATTACTTATCGAACACTAGATCAGCGAATCGCGCGCCTATATTAGTCCAATAACTTTATAGTTTAGACCTTGTACAGGGCTTCGATAAAATAACACGGGGTTACGAAGAATCAGGATCAAAATTCATCCAGAACGACAAAATATTGCAAAATAAATATAACTTTTGAAATTTTTTTTTTTTTTTTTTTGTGGCAAATGCATATATTGATAATGTAAGTAATGAAAACTTTGTAGTTTTAGTTTTATTTACTTTTGAAAGGCTTTATCTCGGGAACTATTAAATTTACAGAGACAATTATAGTCTGATTTTGTAGCAAATATTAAAAACCTCCATAGTCTTACTTTTACACTAAAGGGTTAAAATCGCCAAAATCGGGAACAAAAATTCTACAATATAATAAAAATAATCTTTCATACAGTTATCAAAAAAACGCGCTCTATGAACGAGTGCTTGCTTATTCCTATTATTATGGGGCTCATGAATTTTCCGAGGTCCAGTGCAGCCACCATTTGAATTAATTATTAGATTATTAGAAAGGAAACGGAGACAACATTTAAAATTTAAAGTGAGAACGCTTTTGTTAGCATTTTTGCCAAACGTGGCCGTTTTCCGCAAAAATAAGCGTTTTTGCGGAAAACGGCCACGTTTGGCAAGACAAGCTTAACGTTTTTACTTCAAACTGTAAAGTAGTTCATAAAATAGTTTGAAGAGTTATCTGGGGCTTCACAAAGACAAAATTTTAAATGATATCTCCTTTTCCTTTGAAATAATTTATTTTAAATGGTGCAGCACTGGACCCCGAAAAATTTACGTATCCCCTTAACGCAATGTCGAGATATTTTTTGATCACTGATGCAACATCTACAGAATTTCTCAATCAAAGATCATTACGCCCATCGTCGGCATCTCAAAGAGTCATGGCCCAAAATTGAGTTATATCAAAAAATCCAGGATCCTCCCAAATTACTGTAATGGTGTCGTCACGCCTCAGCCAAGGTCGTAGAAAATAAACTGAATTAGCTATGGTGACGGGAAACTCCGCTATGGGTATTAAAGCTCTCTATCGTCTATGGTTCATTTCGTCATTTTGATGGCGTTTTTGTCCCGTATTTAGAGGCTGCAGTGAAATTACATTTTACGTCAGATCTTTAAATTATCTGCTTGTGAAGTTATTTCATGCAGCTGGTCTGGGAGAAAAGAAAAAATGTACAATGTACCAGCTACCACATCGTCCTCATTAGCATCATAAACAACTTTCAGGTACCTACTGCTGGGCATAAGCTTCCTTTCATCTGCGTCATCTTGCTCTGTCACTGGCCATCAAACTTCAGTTCCTCCCAGCAATCTACCTGATGTCATCAACCCACCTAGCCGCCAGATGTCCTACACTACGTTTCCAATTTCCAGCTACCTACTGATAGCTTTTTGTCCATTATTAATTATTTTCTGTTAAAAAGATAAATATAAAAACAAGACAAGTGCGAGTTGGACTCCTACATGAAGGATTCCGTACCTCCGTACAATGTTTGAAAAATACACGTTTCTTGTATGACGACCCCTTTAATGTTTTACTTTATCTTATTTTTAGTATTTGTTGTTATAAAGTTTCAAGTGATAGCTCTGTTCGAGATAGAGCCCTGTGACAGACGGACAGGCAGCGGAGTCTCAGTAATAGGGTCCCGTTGGCACCCTTTGGGTACGGAACCCTAAAAACGATGGACAAAATTAGACAGTCTAGTTTCTAGTTTGTGGTTTGCTCAAGAGACGTGAATGACTATTCAAGTAAGTTTACATAAAATAAATAGTAATCGTGACTTTGCTTAAAGCTAAGTAAACGATAGAGCTTTACTCAGAAACACAAACATGTCTGAGCTTAACCTTTAGCTTAAAACGGCGGCAAATAAAGTGGTTATTTATAGGCAACTACTCTTATATAGGTCACTACCTATACAATAACAGTAATATATATAATGTCTAACAAAATATACTGAAACTATTTAAGACTGCAGTCTTCGACCGTGGGTATTTTTGATTGAACACCCGAATCTGTATTTTCTATCGACACTCTCTCCAGGGTGTACATGGCATGTACAATACAGTACAATGCGTATGCGCTATATTGTACATGCACCCTGTAGACGAATTCAGATGCGCAGCGAGCGGTCTGCCTTATCAGCGTTTTCGTCCCCATATTTATTTGAGAATTTCGGAGAACTTTCAATTTTTCTATCTTTTTGCAAAAGACAAATTATTTTTATTTATTTATTGTACGTGTTTAAGCATGAATCAATCTTCATATGTGTGTATTTTTTATTTTTTAACTCAGTCGTATGCGCAAGAAATCCGATGACGTATTCGCTTATATTTTCTTCAGAGTTTAACCTTTTTAACTAAGTTTTTGAATGAATTAAAATAAAATTACTAAAATAATTTTCATTCACTTTTTAGGATTTTCCTTTGTCTTTATTTCTCTGTAATATAAATTACATTGTGTATAAACACAACTTCATGTTTTAAAAAAATCCGTGTAAACAACAAAGACATGAACGTCATGCACCGCAAAAAATTAGAACACGTCTCAGGTTATTTGGAATTAAACAAACTATTACAATAAAAATCAATAAATGGTCTCATTTACTTTTTTGATACTTAAATAAACTTCAATTTAACATATCTTAACATATTGTTACTAAGATAGTTTTGCTCCAATCAGCTCCGAAAAAGCAGTCAAAATCACTAAAAATAAGGACTGGGCCCTTAAAGGATAAATTCAGTCCATAATACTGAACAACTATCCCCAAGGAACTAATCGAAATATGAAAAAAAATGGTTATTCATACAAACTCTGATCAGCTGATTGGCTAACTTGTATGGTAGGTAAAAACTATTTTTCATATTTCGATATGTTTCGATGTTCCTTGGAGAAAGTTGTTCAGTATCATAAACTGAAAATAGTTAAAATAGTTTTAGTATATTTTGTTACACCTTGTATAAATAAAAGTAGTTGCACATAAATAACTACTTTAAGAGTGCTTTAGGAAACACTTTATTTAAACAATTTTCTATATATATATAATAAAATTCGGGACAAAGACGTGATATTGCGTGTATCGAACAATTAATACATCGATATCAAATAAATATAGAAACTTGGAAGTACCAAAAAGCCTTTTTTATCTTCTTCATCTTAGCGCATTCCCGGTTGCATCCTCAGCTGCTGCTTCGGAGCCCGGGGTTCGCTTTCCCGCTTTTTCTTCTCTAAATATAACATGCGTGTCAATGGTCACCCAAGGATGCCAAAGACCATGCGACATCAAGAAAAAATAGCCGGAACAGTTTAAACGATTTGGCTATAGTGTTACGACCAGCCGCCTGCCTGACGTCAACCCTCCTTGGGAATGCAGACGTAACACAAAATGTTTATGCTTAGTCCTTTAGTCGCCTCTCACGACGTCCACAGAAAGATATGGAGTGGTCCATTTCTAGACCGGAAACCACACGGCATACGAAAAAGCCTTTCTATGTCCAATTGTCTATGTATAAAAAAACATTACATCAATAGGTTAAATAGGCCTTAAATAACGCAGCCAAAGCTGAATACGCTTGTTGGAAACCAGGAAACAGTTGGATCCTCCGCGATATTTCTAAAAGCAGAAAATTGACATCGGCACAAAGCCGCGAAACACGCAATAAATCTGGAAAGCCAGTAATTCAGCCAATACCCAGCGTCGACAGCACAATGATGTCGCGCTCGGGAATCGAACCTGGCCATCTGCGATCCACTTGTTCCTAGCTCGCTATGTTCTTGAATCAGCTTGCAAAGATATTAAATATGAATAATCATGAAAAGAAGAGAAAATAGTTATAATAGTAAAGTAATACTGAGTGTTGCCGGGCGGGATCGTAGTGCACAGTCAATGACGAGCGAAAACGTCACTCTAATTCTACCTACCTAATATTTATAATTGTGTCAAAGCTATTAGTTTTAATTGTTTATAAAAGCACGCTCATTGTACTATTGTAATACCTATGTAAATATTATGTTTTCTCAGTAAGTGAATTATTTTATGTAATTTGAAAAATTCTTTCATCGTTGGAAAGCTACACTATACCCGAGTGACATAGGCTATGTGTGTACCACGGGCGAAGCCGGGGTGGTCTGCTAGTGAGAAATAAAGTTATTCTAACCTTTAATACAACGCACAATATTGGGGTCCACATGAAACATAATATTTTGACGTTTGCACCTTCAGCTTCGGCATCCTTATCCTAAGTGCCTTCTCTACCTATACAAAAAGCATAAGCTGATCTAGAAGTAGTAGCTTTTCTTTTAAATAATTTAAATATAAATAAACTTACACGTAATGTATACTAAACTGCTTTCAAAGGCCTAATCCGCTAGATGATAACAAGTCAAATCAGACACTTTTAGGGTTCCGTAGCCAGAGGGTGCAAACGGGACCCTATTACTGAGACTCCGCTGTCTGTCCGTCTGTCACAAGGCTCTATCTCTTGAACCGTAATAGCTAGACACTTGAAATTTTCACCGATTTTGTATTACTGTGGCCGCTTTAACAACAAATACTAAAAATAAAAAAAAGTTTAAAATTAAATGAGGTCGTCATACAAAAAACGTGTTTCTTCAGCGATTTTAACTTGATCTTTATAATGGCATTAACTAGATACTTAAATTGTCACCGATTATGTATTACTATGACTACTATAACAACAAATACTAAAAATAAGATAAAGTTAAAAAATTAAAGAGAGTCGTCATACAAGAAACGTGTTTCTTTAGCGTTTTAAAACATTGTACGAAGGTACGGAACCCTTCATGTACGAGTCCGACTCGCACTTGCCCGTTTTTTCTAAATGTAAAATCAAACATTTTAGGAATTTGTATCAAAATCAGAACCGTGAGGTCATAGTTTTTTTGGAGTCAAATAGCGGTCTTAATATTAGTTTTTCTGCATTAATACTAACATCATGTTTAAAATGGATATGATCAATGACAAGTGACACTATTTTATGACATTTTATCATTAGGGGGCGTCGATAAAGTACGTGAGGTGTTTTTTCAAATTTGGAACCAACCCCCCCATTGGAACCAACATGTCCATATGCTTTTCATATGATTTTTAAATTCAGATTAAATTGAGCTATTTGGTATAAAACAAATATGGTGGTTTGACAGTCAGTAGATGTATAACGTCGAAGTATGAATGAAATTATTTTCTTTCGAACGAATTAGTGAATGATCTTAATCATATTACGATTACGCTTAAGATTAAATCTTAAGCATGTACAATCTGGATTAAATGGACCAAAATAGTATAATTTTTTTTGTTTCAGATACAGATACACTATCACGTCTTTATCCCTAACGGGGTAGACAGAGCCAAGGGCGGTAAAGCCCAGGCCACTTTTAGCGTAATGGTGGGCATGAAGGTGGAAAAGGGAAATCATAATAGTGATGGGTTGCTAACCGCATTGCCTATTCATATGATTCAGATTCTCGCCCATTCCCTCGATCGGCTTTTACGATCTGCACGGGAAGAGAAGCAGCTGGTACATTCTATGTTTTTTCTTTTCTCCTAGACCAGCAAAGAAGAAAATTGTTTCAATCAGAAAATAAATTGCGTGATATTTGCCGAGACCCCCCCTCTCTCCAACGTAAGATTAGATGAGATTTGACTCGACCCCCTCCCCCCTTAAACATCTCACGTAATTTATGGACGCCCCCTTACCAAATAATAAACCTTTAGCTTAAAACGGCGGAAACTATTTAAAGGATGAATTCAGTCCATAATACTGAACGACTATCCCCAAGGAACAAATCGAAATATGAAAATCATTGCCAAATAATTTATTTTTGACCCAGTCATCTACCCAATTAATGAATAAATATTTGATATAGGCATTTTGACTTCTTTTTAAAGTAAGCTGCTGGTCCTAATAGTACCTGACTAAGTGAACATGTCGGTGTGTAACAGGACCATGGCAAGTCGGGAGTAAACCCTGCGATTTATTGACCTCGACGAGCTAATCTGGATTCCACGCCGCGTTGTGGGTCAAACGGTATCCTATACAATTCTTACACAATAAAACGTGTTGCCTATATTGAAATATATCCACAGCAATATCACATTATGTGAGAAAAGTTGAGGATGTTGAACAACTTATGTTGCCGTGGCATTGCCTGACTTTGGCTTTTACAAGCTTTTATTTAACTTGCAATGTATGTATGTACGTTTGTTCGGGTGAATCTTGCAACTCAATTTTGAGGCAGGAATCTTTAAGGTGGAGGTATAGGCAAATGACCTTGAAGTGGCGCCCTCATTTGAAATAAATTATTAACTCGTAAATATGGAGATAATTTCCATATTTCTCTTCGTCATGCACTAGATAGCCCTTTAAATTATTTTATGAACCACCGTTGAAAGTATTTACATTAGTCCGTCTAGCTTTAAAACTTGCTTTTTTTTAATTTATCGAGACTGATTTATCATCATTACTTTAAAAGTATTGATGGTTTCCTGTGATGACTGTACATGTACACATCAAAAGTGGCAATAGAAATTATGAAAGCTTGTTTTTTACACACAAGTTTTTATTTAGTTTCCCCTGCCTCGTTGTCTGTGTGTTCATAATTAAATCTTGCAAGCTAAATTAGACCCACTTCCATTATTCGATTGAGCTGAAACATCACATACGAGTACTTATGCAAGTTGAGTGACAATGCGAATTTATGGTACGAATGACGACATCTCATGATGAAGCTAGAAGGTGGCTACGGCATGTCTGTGATAAAACAACAGAACCCCGCCGAGTTTAGGTCCTCATTAATTAACAATTATTGTTGGATGCATCCAGTCCATGGAACATCTGCTGTCATGCCCCACGTCCAACGCATCTTGTTCTAAAGACGATCTAATGGAGGCGAACCAAAGGGCTATAAATGTGGCGAATTTCTGGGCCAAAACACTTTAGATCCATTGCCATTGACACGATAGAAGAATTACTGTTAATTGGTCTTGAAGCACTTTTCATTGTTTTAGATAGAAGCTTGTTTTTAAAAATGTTTTTAAATATATACTTGTTTATAGAGTAAGTATGAGTATTCAAATTTTTTGTAATATTTTTATTGTACAAGATATGGATCAATCATAGAATCAAGAATCAAATGTTTATTCGGTAACCAAGCCTTTGCAGGAACTTTTTAAATGTCAATAAATTATTGTCAAAATATTTGGTATAAGTTTATTACGTGTAATGTTAATTAATATTTAAATTATTTAAGGCAAAGTATGTTCAATTTTTTTAAATCGCTAAATGTAAGTGTACTCTAATTAGGTAGGTATGGATAGAAAATAAGAGATGACCACTTATTAGTGGGAGTGACTTAGTGAGAACGTTAAGCTTTACTACGCACATTTGCAAAAAACGGCTACTTTTGGCTAATGTGCGTAGTAAAGCTTAACGTTCTCATTATAAACTGTAAACAGTAGTTCATAAAATACTTTGAAGGGTTATCTGGGTCTTAGTAGTAGCAAAATTTTAAATAATGTCTCCGTTTTTTTCGAAAAGATTTATTTTAAATGAGGGCAGCACTGGACCCCGGAAAATTCAGGTACGGCCTTAAGATTTTTATGTAAATTTTTGAAGAATAAACTGTAGTAGTATAATAACAGTGACTTTTCAAAAGCCGCACGGTATTGCGATTAAGATAAATTCCTTTACTTAACATGTGTTACATGATATTTATATTCCGTTTTGTCCACCCCCCCCCCAATTCGTTTCGTTTTTGCCCAACAAATCTTCCGTTGCAAGGTTTTTGGTCAAAAAGTGCATTTTACAAACCTATATGACTATAATTAAACCATCAAGTATTTATTAAGGTACCTACCATGAATTGCTCCGCCTCCTAAAAAGTCCGACTAACTTTTTGAACATACGATGACAAATCATTGAACTTTCAATCATGGCCAATGGGCTGTCCCAACATGTTATACAAAAGTAGTTTTTATTCCCCTTTTCAAAACAACTTGACATCTTTATAAATATTTCTTTGTACAGTGACGAAGGGGTTTGGGACTCGTTAAATCCTTTTTGTTATTAACAGTTGATTGAAACTTTCTATTGGACAAAAATAGTCAATTGAAATGTAAGGATTTATTTAGACAGCTTGCCCGTAGGCCGTTGGCAGTGAATTATAAAGCCGCCTTCGCATTTATAAGATAGGTACTTGTAATTAGGAAAATTTATTTTAATTATCTTGGAAGAAAAACGTCCTACATTTTTTAAAGCTAATTGGCTAAGAGGGTATTTTTAAGTTAGACTCTTAAAATGGCCTCACGGATAATTACATATTACCCAAGATACAGGTTTGGGCTTAGTTTGGTGTCTCCAGTGCTCCCACAAATTCTATATTATAAGGTTTATTTAATGTATTTAAGTTGTGTTCATATTTGTTATAACTTTCCACAAGTTAAATTGAAATAAAAGTGAAATACATTTTTTTTAAATTAAATAAGTTTACTTTTTATCGAATCGACAGGTCATCTTTGTACCTCTGTTTGCCAAATATTGGGCGACTCTGACAACATTGTCTGTGCTAGGGTATAGGTACCAATATAGAAGTAGATGTAAGAGTACCACACTCTTGAAAAAAAATGACAACTAAAATACATATATTATTTTAATATATTTAAAAAATATATATTATTTCGATGTTTGAGTGCCATCTATCCCCATTGGCATTCTCGTAGGTATTCCTGACGACGATGCATCGCAAGCTAAGATGACAGGGTTCATTATTTATAAGCCTGCCGTTGCGTACTCAGGAAACAGGCAATTTGTTAAAAGGAAACTAACAATACTAAATGATTGGTTAGTCATTTGTGATAAACGTTTAGTTTACCTTTTACAAGTTAGGACATAGATAGGTATTCTAAAATAACTTGACAACATGATTTACGCAAGTAGGAGTAAGTATGTATGTATGTATGTAAATCAGTCAAACTATTTCAAGGGAAGAATTTGGATAAAAACCTAGAGGTAGGTATAATTTTTTAGTTTTTTTTCGGCTAGATCTATTATTGTTATTATTGTTATAATAGTCCAAGATCCGAGAGCGAGCAGACACAACTTATTTTCACACAGACGAAACCTCAGGTCCTCAGTAGAGTCTCGTGTGCTTTGTAATACCTGCGTGGTAGTGAAGCTCGCCTTGTGACACCTGGGCAAATTTCACCAGGTGAGAAAGGTAACTAAAAATAAGGGTAACTTAACTTAAATTTGTATGGCTGATTTTTATATACTCGTATATATTGTAAAATATTATTCTGGAGTAGTATGTGTAAGTGGAAGACACTTTTCATGGGCCAGAACTTTTGGCAGACGCTTTAAAGCTGCACAAAAAATAAAATGAATTTAACTTATTTTTACATGTCTGCCTTTTAAATATGTTATTAAAGTAACTATCACAAAGTTATATTTTATCAGGCAGACAAATTGGAGTGACCAAACATCCCCTAAACACAAAAATTAGACTATAATATGCATGCAAAACCTACATTTAGTGACATCTAGTGTGGCATAGATAAACTAAGCTACGTAAAATTTTATTACGTAGTTTATCTATCCCACACTAGATGTCACTAATTGCTTTTTCTCGGAGCGAGTGAGACATCCATAATAACACGGTTCCCCTTCTTAAACTCACAATTTATTTCAATTTAATCTACACAAACATTATCAATGATAAAAAAATCTCTTTGATACGAAACTATTTGCTTCGTAAAAAATCCTGAGTACGACCCCGATAAAACCTACATCTTTAGTTTATCTATCCCACACTAGATGTCACTAAATGAAGGTTTTATTTTATAATTTTAAGTTATATTTTATCAGGCAGACAAATTGGAGTGACGGGGTTTAAGGTAAACCGTGCAAATTTTTTTTCAAAAGTACCGACTGTACCAGAAAGTACCAGAATGGCTTAACGTGCCTTCAAAATAATACGGAAATGCAGCAATTAAGCAGCATATAGCTTTACTTGGTATCAAATTTCTTGGTAGGTTGCTTCCCGCTTCGGGGCGGCCATACCCAGTGCTGGGCTGGACCTAGCTTGTCCGCCCCGTCGCGGAGAGGAAAACATTTTAGAACTAAATTTACATTTTTATTGTAGGCGATTCCGCTTCAGCTTATGAAAAATATTAATGAAACTGGGTGTCCCTTTCCCTCGCGGGGCTTGCAGAGGGTGCCAGGGATGGCCCTAGGCCATAACTCCGGGCTATGACTGCACCGGGATGGAGGGGGACGGGCATTGGATCAAAAAACGCTAAAAGCGAGGATCGTTTACCGATTTCTGGAATTAGGAGGTCGTCAAAGTATAAAAAATTTGTTTTTAAAAAATTATTGGTTTAAAAAACCAGTGACGCTCCGAAAATGCGTGTGACCCACCATGGATAAACCGAAACTATAATTTCGGTGGATTTTTGGTAGGTCAAAACGCATTAAAGTTTAAAATTTTAGAAATTTGAAATCTAGTCGCACCAAACATAAAAATTCATAAGGGCAACTAACTTGCAAATTTAAAAAACAGTCTCTAATCATGTTAGAAGGTCTAAGGCCTGGTTCAAACCAGGCAAAAAAATCGCCTAAACACAAAAATTATATTATAGAATAATTTTTGTGTTTAGGCGATGTTTGGTCACTCCAATTTGTCTGCCTGATAAAATATAACTTTGTGATAGTTACTTTAATAACATATTTAAAAGGCAGACATGTAAAAATAAGTTAAGTTAACTAATTTTTTGTGCAGCTTTAAAGCGTCTGCCAAAAGTTCTGGCCCATGAAAAGTGTCTTCCACTTACACATACTACTTCAGAATAATATTTTACAATATATATATAAAAATCAGCCATACAAATTTAAGTTAAGTTACCCTTATTTTTAGTTACCTTTCTCACCTGGTACCTGCCCAGGTGTCACAAGGCGAGCTTCACAACCACGCAGGTATTACAAAGCACACGAGACTACTGAGGACCTGAGGTTTCGTCCGTGTGAAAATAAGTTGTGTCTGCTCGCTCTGGGATCTTAGACTATAATTGTTATTATATAAAATAACTTTTGTGGCATTTTTGAATCCATTACACCTCCGCCTCCCTTTCGTTGTTATAAAAAACTCGTTTTCTGAGTAAAAAATAGCGAAATACAAAATATATAAAAATTATCGTAATGTAAATTGTATCAACATTTTTTTTAAAAAGGAGAGGTCAGAAGTACCCTTAAACCAGCGGGCATGCATTAAGAAAGTAATGAGTGCAGATGAAGCGAGAGAGCAAGGTCCATATATAGTCTCTCTCTGCCTCTGTGGGAAAAGGCATTAGGGTATGTATGTATGTATGTACATTATTACGCAAAATATCTAAAGTACCTCTGAGTATAACTTAACGAAAGTAAGTGTAACTTAGGCCGATAAAGAGTCATGTACCTATCAATTTTACCAATCTACTACTAGGTACTTATAATACCAAATTCTATCAAAATCAATTGCGAAAGTGTTATCCATAAATCTCGCTACGAGATGAATAGATAAAATTATACAAAGCTTGTAGGTTAACTCCTAAAGCATTATGTGGTAATGAGTGGTCATATTAGCCAACTTTATTAATAGGCTGGTCGGTGACCAAGCTGATTCTTGCTATGTGCACTTTCAAAATAAGAAGGGTATAGAATCGGCACTTGCTCTACCTAAATCTCGTTTTCGTATCTCTTTTCCTAGTAGGCAGTTCGTTCGGTGGTTGTATCAACTCTATGTTATATACCCTCATGAAGTTTAGGTAAATAAGCGTCCGACTACTATTATGTTAGATTTTAAAAGAAATGAAAATTGTCTTCTGTAAGAGATAGGGTTCTGTAGGATATCTTAGGTTTATTAAAAAAAATAAGTTTTACTAAAATAAGTTTAACTAGTGTTATTTTTTTAAATATTTTAATAAGACTCGTTATTCTTTCTTCTTGACCAGCGTACATCATTTCACTGCTACACCAAAGAGGTATTCCAACTCAAAGGGAGGACCACGCTAGATTCTTGCGAAACACTTCCTTACGCGTACTGCAAGTAAAACTTTTACTTAGTAATTAAGTAGGTACATATTTTAAATCCCTGTGGTCAAATTCTCTCCTTGTGTACTGTCCTTATTTGTTCAAACGACCTTGTACTCTCGTGAGGAAATCGTGACCATCGGGTATCATCATTTGTCAACGGCCACTCCAACTGACTGGTTTTCGAATAGAAGTCCTATGGAAAATATTGCAAAATCAGTGGGTAATATTCACACTAATTTCCTCAATCTTATTTGATTAAATTTGTATAAGGGACTATTGCGTTTAAAAAAGTTTGGATAATCCCAGTATGGTTCATTAATAACTTCTCGCCGAAAGCTTTTAAACTCAAATTAAATTAATTTATTAAAACAGAACTCTAGGTTTGCTAATTCTCTACTACATATTTTCTTCTAATGTTTAAACCTGATTTCAGAAAATTCTCCCCTCCCCTCTCCTCTAAATTTACTTCTTCTTATATTTATATATTTCATTGTAGCCAATTGCCCTCGTAATTTAGATAATAAATATGTTGGTATAATTTTCATGTAAAAAGGTGATTTTGTATAAAATTCTTAAATATTTTTTAGAAGTAAATTTATAAGTATGTTTGTTTTTTTTTCTTTCGTGCCAAAAATACTCAATCGTGTTTTGGATAGTGTGTGTCTCTGTAGAAAATCCTTAAAATTTATAAATATTTTTTTTTTAAATAATTGTACTAGTTTTTAATACAGCAATTTTTCGAAACCTCCACAATATTGTGAGCCCGCCTTAAGGTTGTGCAAGTGGCTCAGAAACTATACCTATCTATGAGAAAAATCAAAAACTATAATGTTTTTGAACGTTGAAAACCTAGCGGACTATAAGCCTTAGGTATACACTGCGCAGTAGCCCTCAAACAATAGATTAGGTACTTATTCCACCAGCTATCGTTTGTTTGTGATCGTGCGTGAGTCAAGAGACACCGAATTAACCGATTGACTCGTCCCGAATCGGCGACGGCGCGTGCGCCGCCTAATACGGATGCGACACGATTTCCGAGGCTTTTGGTACAAAAGTGAAACTGGTTGTGCGCTTGGAATTAGTAATTTTTCTCAGAAACTACATACCTCCTCCTTGTCTCAACACTTTCCTGGTCGCATCCGCTTCGAAGACTGGGGTCCGCTTCCTTTATTTTTCTTCTCAAAGTATAAAGAACAATCCGCAAGCAATAAAACTATTTGATGGGGTTTTATGAACGGGGCGGCCTGTCTGACGTCAACTCACCTAGATGGAGTCCTAAGAAAAGTTGTTGTACAAGATATTTATGCTTAGTCCTTAGTCTGTGGTTGTTCCTATATCCAGGGTCGGACTGGGCCTGAACGGCCAGGCAGGGTTTTGTTTTGTGGTATGTAGAGCCCGCACAATTGGGCCAGGCTGCTCTTAATTTGAACAAAAAGGGTTATTATAAACTAAATTTGACTCAATAAGAGCATAATCTTCTTCGTCTAAGCGCGTTCCCGGTTGCATCCTCAACTGTGCTGCTTCGGAGCCTGGGGTGCGCTTTCCCGCTTTTTCTTCTCCAAATATAACGTGCATGTCAATGGTCACCCAAGGATGCCAAAGACCTTGCGAAATGGAGAAAAATAGCCGGAACAGTTTCAAAGATTTGGCTATAGTTTTACGACCGGCCGCCTGCCTGGCGTCAACCCTCTTTGGGAATGTATTTGTGCGAAAAGTTTTACAACCGGCTGCCGCCCGACGTTAACCCTCCTTGGGAATGCAATTGTAGCACGAGATGTTTGTGCTTAGTCCTTTAGTCGCCTCTTACGACATCCACAGGAAGAGATGGAGTGGTCCTATTCTAACCCGGAACCACACGAGTAAATAAGAGCATAATATACAAGCATAAGTGGTTCTCTATGGGTACATCCCTTAAATTTCGGAGTGCGTTACAAACTGAACTCAGCGAGTTGTCAATAGTAGCCAGTCAGAGTAGGTAAATTTTTGACAACTCTACCCAAAGGTTGACAGGAAGTGATCGCATTTAGCGATAAGTCCGCCTGTGTGCCCATATTTTCTTTGTTTTTGTTTTATTTATGTGTTATTATGGCACAATAAAGTAAATTTGTATTGTATTGAATTGTACATAAGAATCTCGCGCAAACAAATTGGCCTCAAAGTCCCCCTAAATTATACCTCCCTAGGCCCCAGCCTACTTAGCCTTCTGGTAAATCCACCACTGTAACCATGTCAGCACTGCACTCGCAAGCTATGCCACCGGCACAGGCCGAAATCTCCTAAGGTACGCGCAATATGCGTCCCCGTTCCCCGTCCACGCACCTCTCCCGTGTTTTCGCCTCGATGACTCACGTTGGCCGTCAAGAACCGGGGGAGAGGTGCGGGTGCGGGGAACGGGGACGCATATTGCGCGTACCTTAGGAGATTCCCTTCTGTTTACTCTTACTGTATTCTGTGCCACCGGTAACATTCAATTGAAGGCTCACATTTGTATTTCCTTGTTCCAGCCGACAGTCGCGGGCGCCTCGGAGCGTGTACTCATACCGAAGCGCAGTGGCCCCGTCCGTCGCCTCCACGCACAGATCAAAAGTTTCCAGAAAAGTAAGTTGCTAACAAAAATATTCCGTCTTATTATAAACCGCAGGGGTAGGCAGAGACTATGGACCTCCACTTGCTACGATCTAGACAGACCTCTTTCGCTTCATCTACACTCATCAACCACTTCATACATGCCCTTCGGTTACGTGAACTTCTTACCTCTCCCTTTTTCAGAACGTCTGCAATCTGAACGAATAACGTTCGCCGAGGTCGACCCTGTCCCGCCTACCCCTGTGGGAAACAGGCGTGATAGTATGTATGTATGTATGTATTTATAAACCGCAGACTAACTTAAACAATTTTTTACCTTCTTCGACATTCACGGGAAGACTTGGGAGAGATCCTATTCTACTCTGCCGGGAACCGCACGGCTTATATCATCACGGCTTATTTTAGGTTATTCAGTTTAATATAATTCCGTTTTCAGGCCGGGGTGAAAGTAGACGCGATGGCGGCACCGAACCCGTTCTGCCCCAACGTGAAAGGTATGTGCTGCCTGATGCTGCTCCTCAACCTCGGGCTCATCCTCGTCACGCTGGGCTTCGTCATCGTGCTGCAGTTCTTCGAGCCCTTGTTTGTCTGGTAAGCCATCTATCGCCTCATCGTTGGGACACATCTGATAGCGTCATTTGCTAGAGCGAGAGAGAGCGGCGGAACGCTTCAAGCACCGGCCATGCTGAAGCGTCCCGTCGCTTTCTCTCCCTCTAGCGACTGTTCTGAGCGACAGAAAAGGATAGCAGCAAAAGGTGCTTCGACGATACATCAGGATGGCGGGTGTATTTTTGCTGAAATGAAATGTTATCAATATGTTATATATGAAAGCAATGTCCCTGCAATGTACCTGAATGTACATTTAATGAAATTCAATGTACCTCCATAAAACAGGAACAATTATAATAACAAATTGAGCCGCGGTCCTGACGGTCTGAACCGCGGGTGTATATTCATAATAAATGTAGGTATTAGATATCCTATGGTTACCTTATATTTACCGGAGCAATGTACCTTCGATGTACCTCATAAAATATAATCTGAAATTATAATACGACTCGTCATTAAAGAGAAAATCAAGAAAACTATTTTAGCGCCTGAAAGATTTTGTCATGCAAATTTTTAAATTGACACTTTAATAATCATATTCTTGAAAGGATAGAAAAGAGCTGTTCTGTGCTGGCAGATGTGTCCTAACCCTAAGTCATCCATCGCCTTATCGTTCTATCTTATTTCTGCTGTGCAAAAGAAAAATCCGAAAAGCGCAGACTACGAATAAAGTAATCTGCATATGCGCTTTTCGGATTTTTGTTTTCCATTTCGCTGTCTTTGGCATCCTAAGTTATGGAAGAAAGAGAGATAAGAGAGTCGTAGCATCGTAACCTAGGATGCAGAAGACTGAAGACTTTCAAGAGATAGAGAGAGGAGTGATTAACACTAGGACAATTCTGACAAAGGGAGGAAAGAGGCCTTTGCCCTGACAGCATAGGCTCAAAATATAAATATGAAAATCTGATATCAATATTGTTGTTTTATTAAATTCATTTATTTGTAATAACAATATGAATTAATAAACTATTTCCCTCAACTCCGAAAAAACCAGACACAATAGTTAAACAATGGACGCCCGGTCGGATTCGACCGATAGGTGTTTGACGGGTTAAATTATTACCACAGAATACAGTAAGAGTAAACAGAAGGGACTCTTCTAAGGTACGCGCAATATACGTCCCCGTTCCCCGCACCCGCACCTCTCCCCCGGTTCTTGACGGCCAACGTGAGTAATCGAGGCGAAAACGGGGGAGAGGTGCGGGGACGGGGAACGGGGACGCCTGGGTGACGCATATTGCGCGTACCTTAGGAGTGTCCGGCCTGTGTTATTACACTGAGCTAAGACTTTAAGATAAAAGAAATAAACCGGCCAAGTGCGAGTTAAACTCGCGTATGAGGGTTCCGTACAATTGATTGAATTCTTATAGGTTTTCCTGTAATTTACAAGCAATGAACAATATTTTGTATTTTTTTTCAAAATTTTAGGCTCAGTAGTTTCGGAGATCAGGGGGGTAATGGTCAATTTTCGTTTTCTTTCATGAATAAAATCAAAACTATTCATTTTACAATAATAACAAAAATATATTTGAGATCCTCATAACGAGCCCTTTCATTTGATAGGTATATGACACATTAAGGTCATACACACATTTCATCCCCCAAAAATGACCCTTATTTAAAAAAAAATTATTTACTTTGCACATATGTGTTTGGGTCATAGGATTACAACATGCTACTAAATTTAACCTGATTTGGTCCAGTAGATTCGGAGCAAATTGGCTGTGACAGACGGACGGACAGACAGACGCACGAGTGATCCTATAAGGGTTCCGTTTTTTCATTTTTTGTACGGAACCCTAAAAATTACATTAAATAATAATGACAAATGGACTTGAGATCACTGCGCTCGGAGGGTCAGGTACCCAAGAGGCATTTCCTCGTTGAATGGTGGCACTGGCCGAAATGCGCGCCAGCTATTGTTGTTTGTTTCTCGTAGGTATACATGTGACGACTGCATTACCATGATGACAGCCGGGACCAACGGCTTTAAATGCCTTCCGAAGCACGGAGCAAAAGTCTTCCCTCTTTCGTCCTTTCCTGTTCTAATGAGTCAAAGACACATTCATAGACCAGTTTATACTACCTACTTACTTTATACTATCTACTCGTACATACATTCAGATAATTCCTAAAATTGTCTAAATACCCGATTAATTTCATCCGTACATTGAGGTCACAGAATAATAGATTGAAATTCCCACGAATTTCGAAAGTCTAGCCATTGTATGTAAGCGCCGACAATTGAATCTCAGTACTCTTCGACATTAAAAATCACTTTACATTTAGGCAGATAACGGTATAAGTAATTTACGAGACACACGCCTGTGAATTGCGGTTTTGGTGATAAAAATGTAGGCTACTCATCTGACTTTAAAAAAAAAAGATTTGAGCTCACTTTAGCCGTCTTACTTGCATGAGCAGGGCAGAGGGGGATCCAAAGAAAAAAACTCTTCTTGAGCCCGTATTTTTTTACCTAGATCTACCTTATTAAAATTTTACCTTGTATATATATTACATATTGATATAATATTGTGTCTTTTCCAGGATATTAGGAATAGTCTTCCTCATCTTCGGCTTCATCACGCTGCTGGGTTCCCTCATATACTGCGTGGTCCTATGCAGAGAAAACCCTTACCCGCGGTACCCTGACGACTTCTACTGGACCCACCACTGGTCTAAAACCATCGGCCCTTCGGAGATCCACTACAGCACCAGTGAGAAACCTTACCGACAGAACGGTCACAGTGATAGGTACAATAAGTACAACGGGAAATATTCGGACCGAGAAAGCGCGAAAGGATACTCTGATAGGGAAAGCAAGCTCAGCAGGTACTGATGGATCCTTCGATATTTTGGGATTTGGATTTAGAACGCGATGTTCGATCTTTTGCGTCTTCCGGCGTACTTTTGCGCCGGCGCATTTTCTGACCACGGTCTACGAAAATATTTAAACTTGACGAATCTATTCCTGATTTAGTACAGGAAAAATTAACTTTTATCGATCATACTGTTAACCAAAATTGATCGTTTATAGCTTAAACAGCATTGGATGATGGCAGGCGAAGATAGGTACATTTGTCATATAAATAATTAATTAAATAATATCTTTAATTTCAATGGAATGATACCAGAAGCGCTTTTTTAATAAATAATATAAAAAAGCGCTTTACTGATTCCCAGAATAATTAACGAATTTTGAAAAATTGTGGTCAGGGGATCGACGGTGTTTATTATTATGTATTTGTACCTAATTTAAATATAGTAACAAACTGTACAAGTTAATAATTTAGGTTAAGTTCATTAACTTTACTATGTAAATAATCTCTTTATATATAGATATACACTCTTTGTATAGAATGCCATATTAATATTATTACCTGTTTCTCGAAGAGTGTCTAGTTTTATAAATTCGCAAAAATACCATATAATTATGAACTTCAAGTATTACCTGAGAATATATAGGTAATTTAATTAAAATGACGAAAATTGTATTTTTACATGATTGTACCGATTATATTAATTTCGTTAAGTACACAAATAAATGTGCGAAAGCCTTATTTACAATAAATAAAATTAACAAACATATTTTTCTTTTTTTTCAGTCCCCAATGCTCACCACCGCGTGCGTGCTAGATTCATAGAGATGTTAGGAACAATGATTTATGCAAATTAAAAAAATAAATACAGAATTAAATTAAAACATTTATTTACATATTGTATTCTTATGGTATTCATTCAATTTAAATTTTTCGAAATTGACAAAATATGACAATTATAACAAATTAGGACCAAAAAATGTAACAAAATGCATATAAAGATTAATAAATAAATCAAATTATTTTAAATTGATAGTAGAAAGGAGAAAATAAAAATAACATCACTTGGAAAATTAGTTTGTGTGAAGGCTCTTCAATTCAAAGAGCAAAAAAAACGATTATATGAATAGCTTTCATAAAAATTTAACAAATTAAAATTGAGAAAAGGCGTTTTGATTCACATAACGCCATAATACACGATTGACCATTTATTATTAAATAATACTGAAGTTTTTCAGAAAAAGTCACAAATAGATAATAAAAAGTTAAAAGACAAATTAACAGTGAAGTTTGTTTTTCAGTATGGAATTTTTACAACCAGTCCACTAGCCCGCGATACTGACATTCCCTTAAAAATACAGGAAAAAAAATTGAGCCTCCTCCACTAAAGATCATGTGATCGCTTTTGTGTGGGAAAAATATTTGTGCCTTTCTCTGCTTCTTTCTTTAGGAACGTTATAATTAATACGGACTCTTGTGTAAAAACGCAAATAAATCTGTATGGATCAGGTACCTCACACAAACTCACAAACAGTATTTACAATGCCATAGAAAACGGATTAAAAAGTGAAACAGGATTCACAGAGGGCTCTTCACTGGAAACGAGCCGCTTTAATGTAATTTTATTTTATTCTATATTAATTAGAACTAAAAATATTAAATAGGGTAATACCAAGACAAAAAAGGTCACTATACTTATAAATTCGGACAGATTTTAGTGAATAAAAGTTGTTATATTTATAAGTATTGATATATTATTTCTACTTGATATATTTACCCTTTCAAATTAATGTACACTCCTAGCAAATACTTGTGAATAATTTAAAAAGTGGCACAGCAACTTCGATCATCAGCAATAGTAAAAAAGGTATAGAAGAGGCGAAATTTAATATTTTCAGAAATAGAAAACAAATAACGTTTATTATTTTCATATTGGCACCTATTTGATGATTTTTGTACATAAATGAGCAAATCTTGAATGTAATTCTCTAGTGACTCAGTACAGTAGGTCACATGGGTACATAATATGAAAATATATCCACTAGTATTTTCTATGAGTTAGTGAGTAGATGTTTTAACATCTCTTTCCGCCAGGTGGCGCTTTGAGAAATGTAGAACTGTCGAAATTTAATCGTTTACTTATTATAACTGTTCAACCAGGAACAAAACACGCATAGAACATAGCAATACTTCTCTTTGTATTTAAGAGCCACGCTCTTGATGTCTCTCTTTCTTTTATGTGATCAAAAAATCTTGAATCAGGATTCACCTACTAATCTTTTTTCTTCCATGTACACAACATAGCTAATAATTTAAATTTAACAGATGTACACTGTACAGTTCTGGGTTCAGCGCCACTAAGCGGAGTAAATTATCAAAACATCTCCCTTTGTGCTTAAAGACACTACTTTCTTTGAATCCCTCTGGTATTAACAAACGATTACACTCACAAATATCTCAGTCATGTCATTTTACTAAAATTGAAGGTCCATTCGCGAAAACTTCAAAGTCCAACGCACATGACAAAATATAACAATACGAAATATTCTAGGAATGATAAATAAGATGAGAGAAGTGTATCTTATGCCATATTTTGTGATGTACTTGTTCATTTTTGGCATCAGATGAATCATTGTTGGCATCTAATGCCAAAGTGAACGGGATTGGCCGAAATTTTCCTATGTAACTCTGTCATGCGAATACATTATCGAATGTAAAACTGTATAAAAATAATCAAAGAATATAAAACTATTCCTTTTTATCGCCTCCTGAGCTTTGAAACTTCATCTGAAAATAAAAACATTGATTTATAATTGCTATCTTAAGATATTCACAGTTTCATAGCAATTCCGGGTCTAAAATGTATAAAATTAATTTTGGAAAATTTAATTTTAGACATTTTAAGACTCTATAAGAATCGCTATGAAACTGAATGCTAGACGTTTATAAGAGCTAGGGAGACAAACAATACAAAATAAGGCTCAAGTAGGAAAGTAATCGCCCCACAAACATATTTTGGAAAGATGAAAAGATAGAAAATGAAGTGGGACGTTGCCAAAATTAAAATATATATTAGTTCTTATCTAGTTCATCAAGGAATTCATTCATTCATCATCAGGTCTTTTTATAGTCCCCACTGCAGGAGCACGACCCTCTGTACTACTAGAGCCGTATATTAGCCGGAGCAGTCAGAGTATTTGGCCTACACTCTTTAGGCTGGCCAGACGGGTTGGAGAGGTCTCACCAAGCTTTATTTAGCTTGTGTTTCCGTGCTGACAGATGTGTCCCAACCCTAAGGGATTTTTTTAAGACCTAGGGAATTTTAGGTGATTTCCGAAACACTTACCCTTGCATCATCAGATCATCACTTCACTAGTCAGATTCGGACCCCGAGCCGTCGCTGAAGTTGTACTTTTTCTGCGCGCGCGGGCGCGTGTTGCCGCGCGCGGCCGCGCTGGGCACAGCTTCTTCGTCGGACTCCGACTCACTGGAGTTCTTCTTCTTCTTTTTCCGAGGATTCGCTGGTTTTGCTTTTGTCTGAAACGAAGAGAGTAAGTTTAAATTCCTGTTGTTTATACGTCACGCCGCAGCGGGAGAGGTTTTGTTAGTATTTGCTACGCCGACGCGGCCGCGCCGTGTATAAAATTTAAAAATTATAATTCAAATTCTTATTTAATAATTAGGCCTTTGCATGCACTTTTACACGTTAATAAGGTTTCTATACATTACGTGTAAAATTAATTAATTATTTTAAAGAAAATCTACCGATAGTCCACTGCCACTTCTAAAAATAAACGCCGGAAGAAACTCATTTACACTACGGCTTTGTAATATGTCAAATACATATATAGAAAAGCACCCAAGACCCAGGACAATCCCAGATGTTTTTACTATTCGTTTTAGTATTAATTTATTGCTGTGTAATTTAGTTTAAATTATATTGTATTAAATGATAAGAATCTGTATTGCAATAAATCCCAGATCCGGAGATCAAACCCCGAACCCCCAAAGGACTAGCGTCACAGAAATATAAGAGTATTTCAAACAGAACGGAATCTAAGGTCCCTTGCAATATGCGCCCCCGTCCCCCGTCCCCGCCCCTCTCCCCCGTCCCCCCCCGTCGCGGGCGAGAGCGGGCGAACACACACGCATTGCCGTGTGCACGGATGTATAGTTTTGTTTGTAGTACTGTAGGCATAAAGGATACTTCTATGAAGTGCCATACCTGTGGCTATATGTAAACGCTCTAAAAATAAGCCTACCTTTTTGCTGTCAAATATGCTGTCATCGTCATCGCTGTCCAGACTGATCACTTTGGCGGGCCGTTTCTTCGGCTTCTCCTTCTTGTCCTCCCTGTCCACGTTGGCGAGCTTCCGCTGCTTGGGCGCGGCCTTCTTCTTGGGCGGGGAGGGGGGCGGGGCGGGCTCCGCGTCGCTCGAGGAGTCCACCACGTGGGACACGTTGTGGTTGTTCTGTTCTTTTTTAGTGTCTTCTATCAGCGAGTCGAACAGGCAATCTGTTAATAAGAAGTAAGTAACACTTTATTGCACCAAAAACACATACAAATAATATTCAAAAATATGTACATTATAGGTATACAATAGGCGGCCTTATCGCCAAGGCAATCTCTTACAGGCTACCTTTGGGTGACAGGAATTGTGCTAAAAATATAAGATGGTGCCATAAAGACGAAATTAAACTCTGGATCTCGACTATTATTCTTATATTAGAACGCCTTATTATTATTATAAAAAAATATTGTGCCGCGTGGTTCCCGGCAGAGTAGAAAAGGACCACTCCAAGTCTTCCCGTGTATGTCGTTGAAGGCGACTTAGGAAACACAAGCTAAACAAAGCTTATAAACAGCAATGAGACCTCTATAACCTATCTGGCCAGCGTGGAGAGTGTAGGCCAAATCCTCTGACTGCTCTGGCTAATATATGACTCTGGTACTACAGAGAGGGTCGCAGTGGAGATTAACGACCTGATGATGATTATTATGAAACGAAGACTAAATTTAGGACTCAGTTTAAATACACAGAAATACAGTATTTTCTACATACCTGAGTCCATCTCCGCAGGCTTCTTATTCGCAGTCTTCCTCACGTTGAAGTCATCATCGTCACTGAGCTCCATTTCCTGTTTCGCGGGCACATCGTCATCTAGCTTGTTGTCGTGTAGTTCCAACTCTCCGTCGGATTCCGATGATTCTTCTCCATCTTTGTATTTTTGTACCTGCAAATATCATTTACATGTTTTTATCTATTATGAATGCCTTCACGACCGGTAGCGCATTGAGATGAAGAGCAGGCCTTCTTTGGTTGGATCCTCAGCTGTGCTTTGGAGCTCTGGGTGCGTTTTACCGCTTTTTCTACTCCAAATATAACATGCATGTCAATTGTCACCAAAGCACCTCTGCCCCGTTCTTGTGCGGCCGCGTGCGGCGTGCAGTGTGTGTTCGCCCGCTCTCCCCTGAGACAAGACGAGAGCGGGGGAGAAGGGCGGGAACGGGGAACGGGGACGCATATTGCGCGTACCTTAGGAGATTCCGTTCTGTGTACTCTTACTGTATTCTGTGACCAAAGGATGCCAAAGGCCTTGCGAAATGGAGAAGATATAGCCGAAACAGTTTTGAATTTTTGGCTATAGTTTTACTTCCGGCCACCTGCCTGACGTCAAACTTTTTTTGGGAATGCATTTGCAAAGTTTTACAACCCGTCGACTAACCCTCCTTGGGAATTCAATTGTAACACGAGGTGTTTGTGCCTAAGCACAAAAGGCGACTTACAGACTAATCTTTAAGTCGCCTTTTACGACATCCACAGGAATAGATGAGTGGTCCTATTCTAGGCCTGAGCCACACGGCACAGGAGCTGGCCAATATGCAGCAATAAAGCGGCTGAAAGATGATGAAATGACTAGGGACATGCACGGTGATTTTTCACGAGTTTCCCGTGTATAACGTATCGTAATGATTAATTTATTATTTATGTGCAAACATCTCACTTTGGTGGCGGCCCTCCTGGCGTGCGCGCGCTCGCGCGGCGCGGCGGGCGCGCCCAGCTCCACGTCGGAGCCCGACATCTCCCCCGAGCTGCTGCCGCTGAACGTCATCTTCTTCTGCAACAACATGACAACAATACATAACTAGTGGTCAGATAATCGGGTTCTTATTTGCAAAACTTTACGTGGGTACATAACACAGCGTTGATATAACCACCAACCTGATAAAAATAAAGTAGAAGTGATAATAGTTGTGCATGAAAACTTCAAATAAGCACATTATTTTTTTTTTTTTAATAATCAAACCCACGTCTCTGTTTATTCCAAAACAGAACATTTTTTCATTATTTATTTATTTTACTTTATGCAAATACATAATGTAAAGGCGGACATAAAGCCTGAGGCCAACCCAGTCCATATCTATAGAAAATAATCCAAGCGATTGATCCATGATCAAGAATATGTGTACTTAATTTGTGTATGGATTTAGAATTTATGTAAGAATTTAAAATGTGTGTAAGGAGTTATAATTTTAGTACGCAATTTTAATATAATAAAACTTTAAAAAGTACCTCCTGGACCACCTCACTCCACCTCATATGAGTTTATTGACGACCTTCGTGGCATATTGGTTAACACGCGAAACCGCTAATCCGAAGGTTCTGGGTTCGATCCCCAGCCAGGGCAAGTTGGAAAGTGGCCTTTTTCAAATTATCCTGGGTCTTGGGTGTTTATCTATATATGTATTTATCATAAAATATAGTATCGTTAAGTTAGTATCCCATAACACAAGTTTAAAACTTACTCGTACTTTGGGGCTAGCTTAATCAGTGTGATTTGTCCCTATATATTTATTTATTATTTACCTTTTTAGGTTCCTTCTTGAAAGAAAGTTTGGTCTGCTTCAAGCCATCCTTATCTTTCTCTGGCTTCTCCGGTTTCTCAACCTTCTCCTTTTTCACCCGCCCTTTGGGTTTCTTCTCCGCACCTGCTGGGCTGATGCCTGTTGGATCATCCTGAAATAATACAATTATAATGTCATGATTTAAATTCAAGTCATTGTAAAAGCCGACCATTATCGCTGACGATAACAATTAAGTGATTTTTTTCCGGTCTAGAATAGGAGCACTCTTTTTGTGGCTGTCGTAAGAGGCGACTAAAGGACCATGCACAACAACTGCATTCAAAGGAGAGTTGACATCAAGCAGACGGCCAGTCATAAAACTACAGCCAAACCGTGACTTCTTCTGGTAGTCTATTACAGTTATTAACCACACTGTTACTGATAAAGTAATAATGTGCAGCTATCGTTTTAGTAACTTTACATTGTTACCTACTACACGAGGAAAGGTGGACGGACGGAGAAAAAACGCACTGCGGGCTCTGAAGCAGCATAACCGAGGATGAAACCGGAAACGCGCTAAAATAAAGAAGAAGACTCGTTTCGACTTACCGGATCATATTCCTTCTTGATCTCCTTCCTGGTCTTGGCCTTCTCTGCCGCTTGGATCCTCTTGATGAGGTCTTCCGATATCTTGGGCTCCACTCGCCGGCCGTTGTCGGAGGGAATGATGTCCATGAGGGACTTGCGGTTCTTCTTGTTGGCGGCCTGTACAGAGTATGCATTGTATAATAAAGAAAGAACCTCATTCAAACTACTGACAATGTATAATAAAGAACCTCTTTGAAATTACAGACAAGTCAGAATAAGAATAATTTATTTGGTCAAATACAGAAAAAAAGAAAAGCTTGATAAAAAAAATCAAGGCTCTGGAATGCTACATAATTTAAGTACAAGAAACCAATAATTTACCTTCATCCTCTCCATCTAAAGGCAGCATATTATACAAGAATAATAACTAAATTAAATATTTTGGTCAATCTGCTTTGTTTTCATTAATGGAAGGAACATCGTACAAAGACTTGAGCACGCATGTCGAACTCGAGTAAAAAGTCGAGCATCCAGGGTTTTTTTTTTGTGAGTCGAGTCTTAGATATTAAGTTCCAAAATATTTTTTTAAAGAAGTGGTGGCTATGCGGTTTAGGCGCGACTTGTACCTCTGAGTTTGTACTCATGAACGGTAATTTTTACTACCACAATCTACCATTTTGCTTCTAGTAAAGGAAAACATCATAAGAAAACCTACACACTGACACAGTATGGCACGTCAAAGAAGCGGAGCATCGTTTATGCCTACTACTACTACGAACGAAACTATACATCCATGCAAATGTCAATGCGCGTGTTAGCCCGCTCTCGCCTCGCGACAAGGCGAGAACGGGGGAATGGTGCGGGGACGGAGAACGGGGACGCATATTGCAAGGGACCTTAGGAGATTCCGTTATGTATGAAAAACTCCGTCTTAATTTCTGTGGTACTGTACCGGATCTAGAATTTTTTAGGAGGTGCTAAATCTAAATTTGGCGCCCCATGAATGGGGTGCACACGCATTGACGTCTGCACGGATGTATAGTTTCGTTTGTAGTAGTGTAGGCATAAATGATACTCCGCTTCTATGAAGTGCCATACCTGTGACAGTACACTCGATAAGAAGTTCTAAATTTATTGCAACAGCGATGCCATACCAGCGCCTTGGAGGTCTTCTTGTTGACCCCCAGCTCCTCCTGCCGCTCGTGCTCCTCCACCTCGCCCAGCTTCACCAGCAGCGCGTCCAGGTCGTCGCGCCACAGCATAGCTGGTGTCTTCTCTCTGAAAATAAACATTACATACGTGTAATCTGCGGTGATGACGTCATACGAGTCTCAAGGTCTAGGAGAAGATCTAGCCAGAGCCCCCTGGCCCCCGTGGCTTTCAGATAAGACGTGTTGATCTGTAACCTACCTGTGACGTATCGTGTGTGGTAATAAATAATACGAGTTATTCCATTTAATAGTTATTAGTGCATTATAGTGCTTACTACATACATTCTGTACTCCCAAGTCTTCCAGTGGATGTCGTTGAAGGCGACTTAGGAAACACTAACTAAACAAAGTGACTCGTTGAGAAACTCGTTTGGTCGTTACGACGTTAGAGGGTCGTGCTCGTGCAGTGGAGACTAAAATAGACATGATGAGAATTTGTGACAGAGACGGACTGAACCCGTCGCGGGTCTCCGCTTAGCGCAGTTTCAAGCTCTCACCAAGAGAAACAAGTCTCAAAACCCCCAATCATATTGCTCAGAAACATTCGACAAAGTGGCAGAATAAAGTTTTCTTTTTTTACTGATTTTTAGTGACTTATGGTCAGGCCTGTGTCACTCCCCGTTTAGGTATCGAAAATGTACCTACATTATTTTATTACTATGCGCGCAGGCGGCCCCTCCGGGTGGTAAATTCAGTTATACGAATCGTTTGTCCAGAGTAATAATAATGAAATTGGCTTGAAATGGATGTCTAGGTATCTATACGAAAAGGTGCTGAGTTCTGGCGTGAGCTAAATTAAACCATATCGCTAGCCACATTGAGTAGATATTTCTTTGAATTTCATTGCTGAGTGAGACTTCTTTACGTTAGTATTATTTATTCTGTGGTATGGTGGAGTACAGTTAAGAACGCCCTTACCACAAAATCATTGCGACCTCAAGTATTAAACTCACACATCGACGTGTGTACAGTTAAATTGTTTCGTTTGTAGTAGTAGTAGGTATAAAAGTTACTCTGAATCTATGAAGTGTCATACCAGTGCCCTAACCCTAGACTTTTCCATACATACTTTTATTTTGAAACAAAATGGCACATTTTGACAAAATAATGTAATTTATAGAAATTGCATAATTACATATAGTTCAGGTTTTAACTGGTCAAAATATGAACTTGCAACTTTTAAAATAGGAAATATTTACTAACTTGAGTGCCCGTAACTCGGTGAGCTTTTGGTCCCTCTGTTTGAGCAGGTCCTCTTTCTTCTCCTTGGTCAGCATCCACATTGACATGCCAAGTAGGTAGTTGAACTTCTTCACTTCTTTTAGCTGCTGGAATGCCTTCTCTGTAATAACAATGATATATTTTGTTATTTTTTACACAGCCTATTTGTAATAGAGTAGCAAAGTTAGGTACTTAAGTCCGCCTACTTGATGTACCTTTAATTTTACGATCTAATGGAGGCGAACTTCTGGCGAATTTCTGGGCCAAAACACTTTAGATCCATTGCCATTGACACAATAGAAGAAGAAGAAGGGTCAATTGTTTGCGCTAGATTATGTTTCCATAGTATCACAGTTCGCTGCTAATTTATTATAGATAGACTAACTCTATACAAGTAAAAACTACATCTCATTTACTGCCAAAACTGTTATTGACATTGCTTTACACCTATTCCTCGACTAATCAGCGGCTACTGTATGACGCTGCGTCAATGCGGACATTGGCCGACCGTTGACGTTCATGCGAAAGTCGTTTAATATAAATTTTGTTGGTCCATTTTTTACATTATATAATACTTCGCTGTAGAGATGTATGTTCAAACGTTTATTCTTTTGTCTTGTGTCAGATGTTCCAAGCAGGCTAAAGAGGCATCTGACAGCCTAAAGACTGCCATCTTATAATGACAACTGGGACCAAAAACTTAACGTGCCTTCCGAAGCACAGATAATCCCCTGTAATATTGCTATAGAAGATGAGAAAGAGATATAGTTACCAGGGTCTACAGGTTTCCCCTTGTCGGGCTCCGGCTCCGGCTCGTCTTCCGACTCGGCCTGCTCCTCCGGGCCGCCATCCTCGATGCCCTGCATCTTGGCTGCTCGCTTCTTCCACTCCGCGATGGGATCCGGAGCGTAACCTGAAATATTAAAATAGTATTTTATGACAGTCACATAATGAATGGTAATACACGAGTGTGTGTTTCAAATCCGAGCCGCAGGCAGGCTAGGTTTCCTAAAAATTTTAAAAAACGTAGTTTTTACCTTTTTTGAACTCTTATTTGATGACCGCCGTGGCCAGTCTGTGTGGCCAGTCCGTCACTCCGAAGGTTCTGGGTTCAATCCCCAGCCAAGGCAAGTTAAAAAAAAATATTTTCAAATTGTCCTCAGTCTTTGCTGTTTATCTATGTATTTATTTATGATAAAAATATAGTATCGTTGAGTTAGTATAAAAAAAAGTTAAAACGTTTTTTTTATTTCATTTTTGTTTGGCACTAGCTCAATCAGTGTGATTTGTCCTTATCTATTTATTTATACTTTTATGCTTTCATCATTGCCGCATGATGCCAGAAAGATGGGCCCGCACAAAAACAACATAAGTTCCTATAGACGGAAAGAGGTCCAGAAGAAAACCTAGGATGAAATAGAGACGAGTTGTCTGCTTTTGATAAAGAATGGAGGGAAGAGCCGAGAGAGAGCAGAGAGGAAGAGGGAAACAAAAGAACCCAAGATAGAAGTAATTGAAAACAAAATCCCCCTTTTGTTTGGCTTAAGTCGACGTTAAGCTTTAGTTTGCGTTTTTACCAAAAGTGGCCGTTTTTCGCAAAAATGCTAACTAAAGCTTAACATTCTGACTTTAAACTGTAAACAGTGGTTCATAAAATAGTTCGAAGGGTTATCTAGGTTTTAGTAGCTTAAAATTTTAAATGATATCTCCGTTTCCTTACAAATAATTTATTTCAAATGGGGGCAGCACTGAACTCCGTGTATCGTCTTAAAGTAAAGTCGCTATTACACCAGACTACTTTATCCGTTTTCACGTACATTGCGTGTTTTGAAAGATTACGTTCAGATTGTCCATTACAACGCAGGCAATATCCATCAAATCGCACACGATAACTAGTTTGGAGTAATAGCTATTTAACCTCGAAGTCCCTCGAACAACTTTACCTCTCTTGATGAGCTCTTCGACCATAGCTTTTCTCTTCTTGTTCTCCACCACGAGTCCCTTGTCGCACTTCTCGAGGATGAAGCGAGCCTGGTTGGTCAGTTTGTCTGCCTCGGCCTGTAGCTGCCCTTCGAGCCAGTCCTTGCGTTTCCCGTAGTACTTCAGCCGGAGGTCATAGAACGAGCGGAGGATTTCCTCTACTTTTTCGTATCTGCAATAAAAATCATCCAATTAAATTTAAAAATAAAATTACTTGGTTGTTTCTTGGTAAAAACTAGCGTGAGACACAGACCCAACACTATCCCTAGCCACAGCTGAGTGTGGCTCGGGACGTCTTCGTGTGGCGTCGCGTATCACATTCGCCCTGATGAATACCTCCGGATGAGGTCGAAACATGTCGGCCAGTAGCTGACTTTTGACGTGAGTTACCCGCTTAAGGCGACGTGGGTTCACAATTTGCAATACTGTGCGTGTTTTTGAAAAATCACTGTTATTAAACTACTAGTTTATTCCTCAAAAAATTTACATTAAAATCTTAAGGATTTTCTACAGACGGGCAATAGCGAAAACACGATTGAGCATTTTGGCTCAATGGAAAAAAATCACAAACATTCCTCTAATTTGCCTTTATAATACATATTACTATTTTATACAATCACCTTTTTATACGAAAATTATACCAAAAAATGTATTATCTAAATATCTATCCGTTTTGGCTACAAAAAAAAATATAAATATGATACAAAAAAACAAAAAACACTGCGACATATCGTCGAGCACAGCTCCGGGCCTTTCTTCGCGCTCGGCGAATATTTCACTGTTTTATTAATTTTTTTTTTTATATCATATTTATACTTTTTTTTTGTAGCCAAAACGGATAGATACTCGTATTTAGATAATACATTTTTTGGGTATAATTTTCATATAAAAAGGTGATTGTATAAAATAGTAATATGTATTATAAAGGCAAATTTAGAGGTATGTTTGAGATTTTTTCTATCGAGCCAAAAATGCTGAATCGTGTTTTGGATATTCTGGGTGTCTGTAAAAAAGCCTTAAGATTCCTTTGTAATTTTTTTGAGGAATAAACTGTAGTAGTTTTTTTACAGTGATTTTTTAAAAACACTCAGTTTTCTTGGCTCTGAAATGGCGGGCCCTTAAGTATACATATAGTAACTTAGTGTAACTTAGTTAGTTGTTTTCAGTTTTTAGCCGTAAGGTTTCCGGCAGAGTAGAATTAAACCACTCCAAGTCTTCCCGTGGATGTGGTAGAAGGCGACTTAGGAAACACAAGCTAAACAAAGCTTATAAACATCAATGAGATCTCTCCAACCCGTCTGGCCAGCGTGGAGAGTGTAGGCATCCTCTGGCTACTTTAGTCAAGTATGGATGTAGTAGTACAGAGAGGGTCGTGCTCCTGCAGTGGAGACAAAAACAAGACCTGATGATGATAATAGAGGAGTTTAGTCGCCTTTCACGAGATCCACAAAAAGAGATGGAGTGGTTCTATTCTAGAATGGCTAATGGTACAGCTACATATGATACGAATAGTTTTGTTGGTTGTAGATTTATCTTGTCCACTTATCCACTTATTATTGTCCACTTATTTATGAAGAAGAAAAGGCGGAAAGCGGACTTAGACGCCTTTATCCTAGACTTTTCCATACAAACATAATCTAGATTTTATTCTGACATGTCAGATCCTGGCAAAATTTTGAAATTTTATAAAAAATTGCATACAAGTAAATATCTAAAATAAACTATGGGAATATTCCGTAAATATACAATGGGAAAATTCCCGTAAATTTGAAATATTTCCAGCGGCACATACAATACTCAAAACATTTATTGCTTCCTTCCAATACAGGTGTTTTACAAAATTAGGATCAATTAAGGACCCTAACGGGCGCTGCAATAGGAGCAGGGCTATTTTCAATTTAATGTGGCAACTATGCATACTTTTTGTATAAAATATGTAATAATTTATTTGTTTGTATATGTATTGTATCTATTTGTTAGTTCAGTAATACTGCACTTACTTGTTGAGACAGTTGAGGTGATCAAAGGCATTCATGCAGGTCATTGATATTGTCGTCTGCAGCTTGAACACTTTGTGTATGCCCTCGGACTCCACTTCGGGCAGTTTGCCGGGCAGGAGGGACACCACGAACCGAACTGTTGTGTCTGTGTTGTATTCCTGAAATAATATTTATTCCAATAAAGTGTTTAGATTAATATTTTTATTATTTTGTTTATTAGCCTGTTTCAGTGTCCCAATGCTGGGTAAAGTACCTCCCCTTTCTGCTTCCAATCAGTCCTGTCGAGGGCAATAGTTTGCCACACGCCCATTTATCATCATCAGGTCTTTTTAGCCTCCACTGCAGGAGCATGAGCTCTGTTCTTCCTGAGCCCGATATTAGCCACAGTAGCCAGAGGATTTGGCCTACACTCTCCACGCTGGCCAGACAGGTTGGAGAGGTCGCATTGATGTTTATAAGTTCTGTTTCGCTTGTTTCCTTAGTCGCCTTCTACGACTTCCACGGGAAGACTTGGAGTGGTCCTATTCTACTCTGCCGGGAACCACGCGGCAATTATATGGGCGATTAATAATATACGGAGAAAAATTTTCGTCACGAGCGAGATTCGAACTCACACCCCTCATATCTGTACGTTACATGCTATATGATCTAGATTATTTCACGCGGCAATTATATGGGCGATTAATAATATACGGAGAAAAATTTTCGTCACGAGCGAGATTCGAACTTACACCCCTCATATCTGTACGTTACATGCTATATGATCTAGATTATTTAATCTGGTGGCGAAAACACGCAAAATAAATATGATGCATAATTTCACTCACCCTATACTCAGATATGACCGGCTTCACTTTATCGGTCCCCAGTAGCGGTTCCAGAACATTCTCCTTGTAGTTCTGCGTCCACGTCCCGATCGGTAGCTCTGTGATCTCGACCTTGTCGCCGGGCAAGATGGCCGCCTCGCCGGAAATGACATACTTGTCACCGAAGCCCTCGATTGTGCCGCGGAAGTTCTTGTACCAGGGGTGCATCGGCTTGGGCTCATCGCCGTCGAGCATACGTCTAGAAAAGAAAGCTACAAGTAAGCAAGATATACGTTTAAAAAACTACCATACCATAAAAAATACCAGACTATAATCATTCTTAATAATAAACGGGCAAGTGCGAGTCGGACTCGTACATGAAGGGTTCCGTACCTCCGTACAATGTTTTAAAACGCTAAAAAAAAGTTTTTTGTATGACGACCCCCTTTAATTTTTAACTTTTTTTATTTATATTATTTGTTGTTATAGCGGCCATAGTAATACATAATCTGTGAAAATTTCAAGTATCTAGTTGATGCCATTATAAAGATCTAGTTAAAAACGCTGAAAAAAACACGTTTCTTGTATGACGAACCCCTTTAATTTTTAACTTTCTTTTATTTTCAGTATTTGTTGTTATAGCGACCACAGTAATACATAATCGGTAAAAATTTCAAGTGTCTAGCTATTACGGTTCAAGAGACAGCCCTGTGACAGGCGGACAGTCAGCGGAGTCTCAGTAATAGGGTCCCGTTTGCACCCTTTGGGTACGGAACCCTAAAAAATACACATAAGTAATGACAAGCGAGATGTCAAGCCTAAATAGCAACAAGTGTTTGTTAAATGATTGCCTAATGACAAAACAAAGTACAAGAATGGCAAAAAATCAATAGAAACGTTCTTGACAACTTGAGTCGAGTCCGGCAAGAGCAGCCGAAAGGCGGACCTTGTCAATTTAGTGTGAGAGGCAGATGGAAGAAACGTCATACTCTACCGACAAGAGCATCATCATCTTCCTCGCCTTTTCCCTATTTGGGGTCAACTCTGTGTGTCAACTCCCTCCATGGTTTCCTATCATTTGTCGATGATGATGATGATGATGATGATGATGAAACTTAACACAGTCATTGACAAGCTTTTCTGGCGAGTATCCGATCAATCACTGTGTTAATAAGTTTCTTTTGGCGTTTCTTAGCAACGGTCGTTCCGAAACTATATCGGTAGCTACTCTTTAAAATAATTATGTACTAATAATAGTTTCAATGCAAGTAAACATTACACATGACATAATGTATACTCTTATCGACGTGTAGTGCTTGCAAAGGCACTTCATTATTATACATTACTACAAACTAAACTATAGGCGAGGACGGGGGAGAGGTGCGAGGACGGGGACGCATATTGCGTGAAGCGGGACCTTAGGAGATTCCGTTCTGTATGAAATACTCTTAATAATTCTGTGGCAAAGATCTAAATTACTGAATAAATAATATTTGAGTCTATGAGGGCAGCACTGGCGTGCGTTTTGTGGGCTATCTATACGATCACTATTATTTACCATTTATCCAACTTCGTATCATTCGAAAGATAGATACACTGCCGGCAAAAGTTTAAGACCACTCGCAAAAACTTAAATAATTGCCTAAAATACTTTAAAAATAATGTAATAAAAGACAAATTTAGCCATGTTTGTATTTTATTATTATCAAGGAATGTCGAAAAAGACATTCTTTTCCATATAATTAGGTATTCACGCCATAAATTTCTGTTTTTTCAATGTAAAACTAACACGAAAAGTAACAGGTAAACAAGGTTATTTAATTTAGCGTAGCGTACTGCATAATAGGTATCATCCGCGCGTTGTATCTCACCGCTCATTGTGTTGACTGTCCCACCCGACCGACGACGACGCGTGACCTTGTCGCGACCAATCGCATGCATCTTTGTCTATGTGTGTGTTTGAGTGTTTCGTTGTAATTAACCGTAATTACAACTAACCGTAGTTTGTTTGCGTAAATGGAATCAGAACCGAAGCGGTGAATGTAGGAGCGTTAGATTTCTAGAGATTATATTTCGATGCTCAAAACTTACTTGGAAAAACCACGTAAAATCTGTTGTTAGTAAACTTAACAAATTCTCTCTTGCACTGCGTGAACTCCGGAAAAGTACGAACGAGGAATGTGTTCTCACTGCATATCATAACCATGCCGCAGCCTGGATAAGGTATGGAATTATCTTCTGGGAAAACTTGACTGATGTCCAAGCGGTATTTATTTTACAGAAACGCCTTGTAAGAATAATAACATTCATGCGACCTCGAGAAACATGTCGAGAACTCTTTGGTAAATTTAATGTGTTAACGGTTACGGGAATGTATATTTTTGAATTATGCCGCTTCGTTCGTAAACACGCGCACTACTTCGAACGATACGATGACATGACTAGGCGCTACGCATCACGCAGAGGAAACGATTTAGTTCAACTCGCACCACACCTTGATTTTTATAATAATGGTCCCTATTACATGGCTATCTCGGTCTACACTACAACCACATTCCAAAGCATTTAAAAGAATTTAAGGGACCTAAATTTGACAAAGAATTAAAGTCTCTTTTGACCAATAAAAAGTATTATACATTAAGTTGAGTACTGGAATAATAAATTATAGGACTGACATTTTACTTTATTATTATTCATTATTTAAATTTATTGACTGACATGTAAATACCTATAGACAATTTTAAAATTTTTTTAGACTTCGAAATGTGTTTAGAGGAATTATAATTTTTTTTTTGTGTTTCCTTTTGGTTAATTTATTAGAATTCACATTGCCTTATAAAGGTAAAGTTTGTAAAATAATATGACAATGTTATGTGAATGTTTACCTATTACATATTTTAGTGAATAAATGAATATGAAATATGAATAGACGCTTAACAGCACCAGAAATCCGCGCTGAAGTGAACAAATCACGATCTGAACCTGTATCATTGACTACAGTAAAAAGGCGATTGCGAGATGCGAAGTTGTTTGGTCGCGTTGTCGTCCGAAAAACAAAATAAGAAGAAACGCATGCATTGGGCCCTTCAAGATTGGACTGAAGAAGATTTTAAAAAAGTTCTTTGGACTGATGAATCGAAGTTCGAAATATTTGGGTCAAAAAGACGAGTTTATGTTCGACGTAGCGCTGAAGAAAAAATTATACCAGACTGTGTAGTGCCAACAGTCAAGCATGGTGGCGGTTCTATTATGGCCTGGGGTTGTTTTTCAGGCCATGGAACTGGAGATTTGGTGCGAATCGAGGGAATCATGAGAAAAGAGCAGTATAAACAAATTCTACAGCGAAATGCCATTCCTTCTGGCTTCAGATTAATTGGAGATGGATTCGTTTTCCAACAAGACAATGACCCACAGCACAGTTTTAAATTATGCCGCGGATATTTAGAGCGAAAAGAGCAAGAAGGGGTGTTAAAATACATGGTGTGGCCACCTCAGAGCCCCGACCTTAACCCCATTGAACTTCTGTTTAAAGAGCTCGACAGAAATGTCCGTGAACGTTGTCCCTCTTCGCGAGAAGACATGTGAAACATTTTACAAGAAAGTTGGAACAATATTTCGCAAGAAAAAAATGATAAATTGATTGGACGTTTGCCGCGACTTGTACCTAAAAATGGTCAAACATTGCAAGGGAGGATTTTTCGACGAAAAGAAAGTCTAAAACATTTTAGCCGTTTTTAATAGATGTTGTTAATATTTTATGGTTATTTTAATAGTGTTTGATTTCTAAATGTGCGTTTATTTTAATTACGTAACCAAATTTATTTCAAATCGGAATTATTAAAAGTTTTGTTAACTTTTTCTACTTTAATTCGGGTGGTCTCAAACTTTTGGCCGGCAGTGTAGGTATTTAGTTATTTTGTCATCATAATAGCTCGTTATTATCTACATGCGTAATACATGTAAATAATAATCGAAACACCGCCGGAAATATCATTATAACAAAAACTAATATAACTTTTAACAACATAAAATTAACTTTTGATTTGTGTTCGCTGTGTTTATTTACCTAAAATAGAATAGACACATGTAATATTAATCTATTTGCGGTGGCGTAGTCGACTTCAACACAACTTTATAAAAGGGAAATATTGGAAATGCATCGGATGTTACTGATTGTCGTTGCTGTCGCTATTGTACAGGTAAAGATAAAAAACAAGTGGCCAACTCGACACAACAACTTGACGACCTATTAACCCTTTCACCGCGAGACTTCATATCAGTTGTCGTGCTCTCAGCGCGAGGAATTGTGAATATCCATAGTTTTTGGTCGGATAAATCCGACGCTCGCGAAGTGGGCACGAAAATTTTTGTCGGATTAAAGTCTTCTTTTCTCGGCATCTCCAGTCAGTGGGTTGACAGGTAGATAAAGCCTATGGCTTTAAGTCCGCCTATTACATATGTAATAAAGTTTTATAAATAAATAAATAAAAATCTCAACTCTCTCTCTCATCCCAGTTGCATCCCCAGCTGTAATGTTGCGAAGCCCGGTGTTGGCGACGCGCCTCTTTCGATCTGTTTCATATTTTTTTCCTTCCTTCGAACCGGATTTTAAAAGTAAAGCTCTGAATGTATCGGACGCCACCACGGGAGATGATGGAAACTCGCAGTGCAACGCTTAAGAGGACGCTTACCGACCCGTCTATCGTCGATGCGAGCATGGTTGAGAAAAGCTTGTTGTTTCATCCAGCGCGAAGCAATTTCATGCAGCAGCGAGTGAGAACGCGATAACATTGTACAAAAAATACGGGTACGGAAATTTCACAACTTGTTCCAGGTAATACGTGGTTTTCAGTAAGCCTTAAATCGCCTCCGAACAGAGGAAGGCCGATGCAGGCATAATTTGGTCCTATGGCGTTATATTGACTCAACTGCAACACAGTGTCAGTGTGGTCATAACGACCAGACTAGGTCACACCTCCGCTCCTGCCCATCGTGCCCAACCAGCTGCACTAAGCACGACCTATGTGAGGCTACAGACTACGCTGTAAAAGTGGAAACCTTCTGGAGAGAAAAATATTTATTACATTTTGAGCTTTCGACACGAGAAGAAGTAAGTATGTAAGCCTTACAAGTTTGTGAAATAAATGTTTTTCATTTAGAATCTTCATTACATTTGCGAGGATTATATCAAAATATTTTCTTTGATTTTACAGTAGTTCAGGTAAATTTGTGCAAAAAAGCAGAGTTTTGGAGGCTTATGCTGTCTACACACCAAAGCCGCCGGGCCCGGCCTTATTTGAATCGATCTTGCCGGCGGCTTGCGCCCGCGCGTATATGCCGGCGGCATGCCGGCGGCATGCCTCCGTTCATTCAGTTGCCCGCCGGCTTTAAAGGCTTACTTGGCTATCACTAATTTATAAATACTCCATGCCGCGACTGTCGTGCCGCAGGCAACCTTGACCGGCTCACAAACTCTAAAGCCGCCGGGTCAACCCGCCGGCACTATCCCGCCGGGTACGTGCCGGCGGCAGGCCGGCGGCCGCGGTGTGTAGATAGCATTATATTGAATTTGTTTCTCCAAATTTTGATTTTTTATTTCGGTAGAATTCTAGAAATAGCGCACAAGATACCTGTTAGTTCAAAAGTTATAAAGAAAGATCTGTTACAACTCTATAATCACGTACGAGCGTTTGTATGGAAAGTAAGTCGGGAAGCGTCCTCTTAAGAAGGCGCTCGAAAGTAATGTATCCGTGTCGCGATCGCAGGCCGCGTCGCTTGTTGCCGGCACGGCGGCGTCATCAGTAGCGTCCTCCTTTAAGGTGGAGGTATAGGCAATTGACCTTGAAGTGGCGCCCTCATTTGAAATAAATTATTAACTCGTAAATATGGAGATAATTTCCATATTTCTCTTCGTCATGCACTAGATAGCCCTTTAAATTATTTTATGAACCACCGTTGAAAGTATTTACATTAGTCCGTCTAGCTTTAAAATTTGCTTCCGCCAAAAGTGGCCACGGCAAGTTTTAAAGCTAGACGGATCACCAATAATAGTTTCAACGGCAGTTCATAAAATAATTTAAAGGGCTATCTAGTGCATGACGAAGAGCAATATGGAAATTATAACCATATTTACGAGTTAACAATTTATTTCACACTTCAAGGCCATTTGCCTATATCTTCGCCTTAAAGCCAGGAGGGCACAATTGTTGTGCGAGGCGGAGAAAAAGAAGGCAGATAGCCAGATAAACTTAATAGAAAAGCAATTGGAAGCGGAATTAGTCGCACTCGATGAGGAGCAGGAGCTATCACGTAGAGTGAGTACCAGTAGAATGAGTGTAACTGACTGGTTAGAAAATAATAAAGAAGCCCACATATCCCAACCATTAGGCACAGCTGCTGTATCGCAATGTCATGAATTTCGGCCACCACATTCGGGGCCTACAAACATGAACGAAAGTGCGACTGTACAGATATTAGCCTCAACGATAAAGGAAATGGCTTCGGCTTCTACTCGTGACCCCAACTCCATGATGACTAGGCTTTGTGCCCCCAAACATCTTCCAGCTTATTCAGGAGACCCACTGGAATGGCTGGCCTTTAAACAGGCATATTTTGAGTCTACAGAGCTGTGCAAGTTTTCTCCTCAGGAAAATTTATAGAGGCTTAGAAAATGCCTCAGGGGAGCAGCAAAGGAAGCTGTCACAGCACTTTTGATAACAGCCACTTCTCCAGCAGTAATAATAGAAACGCTGGAACTTAGATTTAGAAATCTTGAATTAATAATATCTAAAACACAACAGGATATAAAGAAAATTCAACCCTTATCGACTGATTACCAGAAAGATCTTGTACAGTTTTCTATTAAAGTGCAGAATATGATAGAGGCCGTACGAGCAGTGAAGAAAGAGGAATACTTGCAAGGTATGGCAATCGCTTCTATTTTACTATCGAAACTACCATCTGTATTGCTAGATAAATGGGCTGATTACAGTTACACTTTTATTGCTGAGGAACAAAAGCCACGAATATTTATTCTATCAGATTTTCTTCGCCAAGAAGCACATAGGGTGTCAGTAACATTACCAGTAAATATTTACCTTGCAAGTACTAGTTTCAAGAATGATCAAGAGATAATAATTTTCGTGCTAGTAAACCCTCGACTGGAAAGCAGATAATATTAGTCCAAGCAGAACAAGAAATTAAATGTAAATTTTGCCGAGCCTCTCATGATCATTATCAGCTGGAATGTAAACTATTTAAGAGATCAATGGTAAAAACGAGATGGTTATTTGTTACAAAACATAAATTGTGTTTTAAATGTTTGTTGAAACGCCACAGTATGCACGATAAGGAAGGCTGCGACGCACCGTCGTGCGACAAGGCGCATCACCGTATGTTACACTACAATGTTAAGCACCGGCAGAACACTAAAGAGGTGTGAAGAGAAAAACCCAAGCCCCAGTTCATCGAGCTCGGTAACCGATGGACCAACGGTAACAAATCTCAAAACACTGGAGTGCAAGGTACTACTTAAAGGTATTCCTGTTCAAATACACACACCAACTAGCATTGAGAAAGCCAGTGCTTTGTTGGATGATGGTTCTACCGTTTCTTTGATAAATAAAGTAACATACGTGACATTAAAAACAAATGTACGTCAGACTGTAAGCCTAAAATTTTAATTGGCTAAGATAACTTTCATTTGTTGATTCCACACCAAATAAGGATAGGAAAAAGAGACGAGCCGTCTGGTGCATACATGGTGTAGTGCGAGCGCCGCGAGCTATTGTGGGTCGCCCGATACCTGACTCCGAGGTCAACGACTACGTGTCGTTACTAGTCAGCTCGTCCACCACTGATGAACAGTCTCTTCGTGAGCTTCATGAACAGGTGCGACGTTGGTTTAGCTTAGAGTCGTTGCGATTCAGGGAAAACAAAATAGGTGTCGCGGGAGACATTAAAGATATGTTTCTTAGGGTTAAGTGAGTGTTTGTTGTTGTTGTATAAAAGTGCTTTGTTAGGAGACTAGCGCCATCTGCGTGTGATCTCCACAAACACGGGCAAGATTATCGATTCATCGATATCCCGTGCGCGGATTGTCTTTGCCCGACCAGAAAAATAATCATTGTCTTTACGTCAAAGTAGTGAAAAAATGTCTTGAAACTGGGGTGTGGCTTTTCGCGTGCTATGGCAGCATTAATTTTGTAATTTTGATATATAAAATCGAAAGTTTCGTGGAGAATTGTCGGTAATTGTTTGGTGGCCAATTCATTTGGAACGGCGGGGAGCCGAAATTGTTTGTATTACGTAAAGAACATTGATTTGTGTCAAATGTGAAGCGCGTGCCATGCGGCCTTATAAAATAGTTAAGTGAATAATCTTGAAGTGTCCAAAGAAGAACAAGAAAATTATTGTGCTATAGAAGTGGTGTAATAAATACGACGTATTCATTTTGGGGCGACGTACATGAGCTCATGGGGAGGTTATTGTAGGGACCCAATTCTCCGCACCACTGACTCGGGATCCATGGAGAGACCTGAGGCCGTCGCCAGCCCTAAGGAGGACCTCAAGATCGACGCGAAGACCAGGCGAGGCTGCCTGAAGACTGCGTGGACGCGGTAAGTTTATAATTAGTGTAACTACTTTTAATTAGAATTAAGTTCAACTCATAATTAGGTTAAATTAGGTTAAAATAGGTCCCTGTACCTTATAATACGGGGTGGTAGCAGACTGCGTAGGTTGTTTGTGTGTTTGTTTGTTGCCGGTGATATTGCCGGACTCGTACCAAGAGCGTAGTCACAAAACTCTCTTGGTATCGAAATGAAATGAAATGAAATGTAATTTATTGCTTAAAATGTGGTACAATTTAGGTGGTACAAAAGTCATGTAGAGTCTCACACATTTAGTCATCACTGACATGCAACAGATATTGGTACATCAATTCAATTGGAAAAAAAAATTTAGGTATTATTTTATTTATTGTCAATTAAAAATCCTATATTAGTCAAATTATTATTATATATTATTATTATTATCATTATAGAATTCATATAATTATAGATGCGGATAAAAAGTCTTTAACACTATAAAAACACTTCTTAACCAGCCAGTCATACAGTTTTTGTTTAAATGATTTAAGACTATGTATTGATCTTATATTATTAGGCAGATCATTGTAGATTCGTACAGCCATAGGAAAACTGTTTGAACTATATAACCATGTTTTCATTGTGGTATGTACTAATCTGTTGGGATTTCTTTTACTGTACCTACTTGGCAAATCATTACTGGTTTTAAATAATTCTGGGTGTGATCTTACAAATACGCACATTTCGTATATATACATACTCGGGAGACTTAATATCTTCAGTGTTTTGAATAAGGGTCTACAGCTTGTTACAGTTGAGACCCCAAAAATTGAACGTATGCATTGTTTTTGTGCCATAAATGCTGTGTTAAGTTCTGTAGCATTTCCCCATAGGGGGAGTCCATACCTGAGTTGAGATGCTACATACCCATGATATGCAAGAATAGCGGTTTTCCTGCCTGCTATCCTTGTCAATCTCCTAAGTGCATAAGAAAATCTATTTATTTTACTACACATGCTTTCTACGTGTTTATCCCATGAGCAATTGTTGTCCAAAATAATTCCTAAAAATTTTATTTGCTTAGTTTCTTCAACGGGTTGTCCTTTGTATGTAATATTTAGATTTTTCTTAGTGTCACTGCGTTTATTATAGAATTGAATAAATTTAGTTTTATTAATATTGACCTTCAAATAATTACATGTCATCCAATTTATTATATCATTAATAGGATTATTAATATCATTATTGTATTTTATTGCATCATTATAAATTTCAGGTATGATTATAGATATATCATCTGCGAAGAGTGTGCAAAAATGATTTGTAGCCTTAGGCAAGTCGTTAATATAAATTAAAAATAACAAAGGGCCTAGGATGCTTTCCTGTGGGACGCCAACTTTGTTAATAATAGGCTTTGATTTGTATGTTTTTTCTTCATTATTATCATCAATATTCTCTACTTCAACATGCTGTGATCTGTTCGAGAGATAACTTTGCAACCATTCTAACGCCTGCCCTCTAATACCATATTTTTCACATTTTGTCAATAATATTTCATGAGCTACGAAGTCAAATGCGCTTGACATGTCAAAAAATACAGTTGTAGTTGCAATTTTTTTGTCTACATTTTCTAATATTTTATTTATTAATTTAAATGCAGCCAACGTTGTAGACTTCCCCTTTTGAAAACCATTCTGCTCTTCTACCAAAATGTTGTGTTTTATAAGGAATGCTAAAATTCGTAAGTACATAACCTTCTCGTACACTTTAGATAAAATAGGTATTAATGAGATTGGACGATAATTTTCGATCAATAACTTATCTCCCCTCTTGAAAATAGGTTTTATAACCGATTTCTTAAGAGCCTCAGGAAACACACCTTGAACAAGTGACAAGTTAATCAGGTGACTAAGAATCGGCGCAAGTATTTTTGATGTTAATTTAATTATTTTAGTGGTAATTCCGTCGTAGCCTACAGATTTCGTGTCATTTAATGATTTAATTATTTTTTCTATTTCATAACTGTCAGTTGGGAATAAAAATATGCTATAACTATTATTTTTTACTAAACAATCCTTAGTTCGTTGTGATTTTGTATTATTATTATTTGCATTATATGTTAGGTTAATAAAATGGTCATTTAATATATTGGCAATATTATTTGGGTCATTGTATATTTGATTATTGTGTAGAATTTCTTGAATCGATTGTTTTGGTTTGTTGGAATTTACATTTGTTTTTATGATTTCCCAGGATGCTTTGCATATATTTTTAGATTTTTTAATTTTTTCCGAATTTTTTAGACGTTTTGAAGTATTAATACATCGTTTAAGAACATTGCTATAATTTCTATACTGTTTCTTAGCTCCTGAAGTTTTTGATTTGTAGTATGCAAACCTCAAGCTTCTCTTTCTATTACAGGATCTTTTTATACCTCTCGTCAACCATGTACAGTGTTTATGGTTTTTAACAATTTTTTTAGTGTAAGTAGGAAAACATAGGTTATAGAACAATATCAATGTTTCATGAATTTATCAAAAGCTTTATTTGCATCTTTTTCTTCATAAACATCAGTCCAAGATAAGTTTTTTAAGCAGTCATAGAATTTTGACAGATTTTCTATACTATAGTCACGATATTTTCTAAACCAAACGCTTGGTGACTTGTATATTTTTTTAACGGGTATGGTCAAGGTTTGTGCCGTTTCGTGGTCGGAGAGGAAAAGTTTATGGGTTTCTCCCTTGGCATTCGGTATATTACTAATAAAAAGGTCTAGACAGGATTTTTTTCTTGTTGGTTCATTTATGTGTATGTAGTAATTGTAGCTTTGTACTAGTTTTTTAAGTTCAGAAGCTTCTTTTGTATTTTTCAAAGTATTAATGTTTAAGTCTCCCACAATTACTACCTTCTTTTTTACCTTAGATTCAATTTTTGACAATAAAGCATTTAAGTAATTCAAGAACACAAAAGGATCAGATAGTTCCTTATGTTTGGGAATTCTATATATACAAATGATTATCATTTGATATTAAGTCAGCTCTATACCACAACATTCAAAAATATATGCCTTAGACATGTTTTTTAAGAATGGAACTTTTTTACAATCCATATCGTCTCTACACATTATACATGCACCACCTCGTTTTTTATTGGACCTTGAATAATAATCCGCGAGTACATATCCCTCCATATGAACATTAGCTTCCATTCCAGATTTAATAAAAGTCTCTGTTAAGCAAAGAAGGTCAATATTTCTTTTATTAGTTTCTGAAAAATTGTTTAAAACTACTTGAAGTTGATCTTGTTTATCTAACAAACTTTGAATGTTTTGGTGAAAAAAAGTTAATTGGTTTTTAGTCACGAAAAAAATTATCTTTTTCTGAGTGAATGAGTACCGAGTCAGTTGACATGCTTCTATTGATTAAATCACATTTGGTTTTGTTTTGCTTCTCAGTTACAGGAAAATAGTCCAATATCGTTTTTTGTGTAAGTACTTTGTGTAAAGATTTAGGGCAAGATTGACGGATATAATTTTTTTGTATTTTCTTGATTTCATTGAAATTTAGGTATTTACGCCTATAATCGATATAATCGACAGTTCAATTTATACATTTACACGCCTCATGCAGCGACTGTGTTTTGGTTGTAATAAAATTGCAATTTTTATAATTTCGCGAAATTAATAAGAGCAGTTCATTTAGTTTACTTTCTCTTAGGAATTTATTTTGAACAACATTCAACAATAATATGTCATTATTTTTGAATCGATCAAGAATTGTACATAGTTTGGCGACAATATTGATAGGATTTAAGTCATTTTCCCCAATTGATAGTACAATTTTGTCATGTTCGTTTAACTTAATATTATTACAGCTTAAAACAATCTCTTCGCATAATGCCTCAGGCTTCGTTAAACCTATTACTGAGTATTTTTCATACTTTGTGTCATATCTTGAGTTAGTTAATACTGATGCCAGACCAACTACTTGTTGACAGCCTATAATATATATCTTCTTGGTGGGTTTCACGTCCATAGTGAAAGAGCTGTCTGTCTTCGGCTCGTTTTGTTGAATTTCTCTATTTTTGTTTGGTGTATTCTCCTCCCTACTAATTGGTTCCTTACACATATTATCCGTAGGTTGAAGACTGTTGCAGGTATCGGGTAAGCGGGGGGCAGTTTGCTCAGTCTTTAGCGGAGAGACGTTTAAGTTGATAAGAGAGTTATTCTTGTTGACTTTTTCTTTTTGTGAGGGAGTTGAAGACCGTCTTCGTCTCATACTAGAATTTATGGGTGATGAAATAACGGACTTAAATTGGTTTATTTTAGACTCCAACTCCTTTGTTTTCTTTTTCAACACACAATTCTCTACATTCAACTTTTCTACTTCTTTATCTGCACTTTTTAGCTTTAGAGTTAAATCCAATATTTCATTTTCTAATTCTTGTATTCTAAGGTTGTCGGCCCGCATAGATATATCAGGTAGACTATGAGCGGACTCACTTGATTCGGAGAGCTTTGATAGTTCACTTTCTTTATCACTGCAGTCTAAAGATACAGACAAAGCTTGAAGTTTTCTACGCCGCCTCGTCATAGGACCTGTAGGTATAGTCGGTGAAATAGGTACGTGTGTCTTTTTTTTTTGCATTGGAGTACTTGTTTTTGTTTGCGATGTAGAAGGTGCCTGGTAGGGTGGCTGTTTTAGGCAAGTAGCGCATTTCCAAGACCCTTTTTTTTCCTTTTCCATAATATAAAACCGCTTTTGTGACACATTTGAGCAGTTCAAATGGTATTTTAGTGAACATTTAATATAAGTTAAATATTCCCGATCAACAATTTTCTTCTTACATAAAGTACATTTAATGATAGGAATCATTGTTGTTGATAGTGTTACTAGCGCCCTTTAGAGTAGTAAACAAGTGTAGATGGCGCTTTAAAGGTTCAGATCTGTGTATATTCTAGTTGTACTTCTGCTATTCCCCGGTAGATGGAGCTTGTTTATATGAAATTAGTAGATCAGCTGACTGGTCGATATTTTTTGTTTACATGTAGGTAACTATAAATTTTTAACACTTCTATACGTATTTTTAGAATAAAGTAATTCTATTAGTTTAAGTTCACTATTTATAACATTAATAGTCACTTTTATCCAAAGTTTGTAAGAAAAAAGCAAACCACCTTTATTTTTTTATCAAGTTGTTACTATTTCACAGTTCACAGTTTTAGTCGCTTATTTTGTCCACAAACGTTATAATCTCTAGGAGATAACACGCGATTTCACAGTTCCAGTTGTTGGTCACTACTTTATAATAGATTTATACTAAATTTCAACGTTAAAGTATTTTTCCGAAAAATTTATTGTGGGAGTCCAATGTTAGCTCCGCGACGCTAGCGCCACCTTTGCGGTGGCGTATCACGCTATCAGAACGTAATCTTAGCTATCTGCGCCCACAGTGAGGTAAGCAGCTTGCGCGTACTTAGATTTTATCAAGCGGCAATAGGGTTTGTTACCTCCAAATCAGCTTTAGCAGACAAGGAAGCTGCAATTGCTAGACCAATTACTATGAGCAGCAGAATGTTCGACAACTAGCAGCTACATATTTTTAGCGACGCTAAAGCCATGTGTGCAGTAGCTTACTGGCCTTTGGAAGACAATGAACAGCAGATACACGTCGCTTTGTGTAAATGGAGTGTTGTTCGGCTGCAAGACACCGCCACAAACATTGGATTTCGATGGCATTTCATACCACCTGGCAGTCACCATTGGGGTGGGGCATGGGAACAATCGTTCCCATGTTTTCACACTCCTAATTAATCAATTAGGAGTGTGAAAACATCCCTGAAGGTAATTTTAAAAGAGCGTGCGCCATCTGAAGAAACTGTATGTACTCTACTGATGGAAGTTGAAAGCATTGTGAACGGACGTCCTCTGACGCACGTTTCTGTACACCACAGCAGTTTAGAATCTTTGACTCCTAATCATTTTCTTATAGGTAGTTTGTCAAATTTACCCGTTATTGGATTGTTTGATGACTCTGATTTAACATTTAAAAAAATTGGCGTAAGGCCCAAAGATTGGCTGATATGTTCTGGAGCCGTTGGGTAAAAGAATATTTACCACAATTACTTTCTAGACCAAAATGGAATGCCGAAGTAGCTCCTATTAAGGTAGGCGAGCTAGTTTTAATAGCAGACCCGGACAGCAACCGAAAAGTGTGGCCCAAGGGACTGGTCACGCAAACATATCCTGGGATAGATGGACGAATAAGACTAGTCGATGTAAAAAATCAGTCAGGTGTCTGGCGGCGGTCGGTTGCTCGCATCGCTCGTATCCCAACGGATGTCTAGTGCCTCACCAGCACTGGGGTGGGGAATGTTGGCGACGCGCCTCCTTCGATATGTTTCATATTTTTGTATTGTTTTCGAATATTGTGACACAGACAAATGTCTTTCAATAAAATATATTTTATCTCAAGTTTATTTTGTGATTTTATCATTTATTAATCTCCGTTTGCCACCTCCCGTCCAGCGCCAACACCCAGGGTTCGCTTTCCGGCTTTTTCTTCTCCGCTTCGCACGGTCTTGAGCATCCCTGATTGTACCTAAAACTATTGACTGGCCGCATCACGCATGTCACCCCTGACGACGTCAATCTAGCATTTCTTAGGTCTACCACGGCAACATGTCAAACATTCCAATGTTATACTAGTCTCATTTTCCCCAGGGTCTGAAAGTAATTCCGCTCAGAATCGAAAATGTGTACTGCAACCCTAATTATATCGTCGATTTGGTGACGAGCGTGAGGAGACATGGGAGAGGTTCTCTTTACTACTTCAACTTCTCAGGCAAACTTATTCGCGGCATTGGGAACAATATTACGGTTGGTACTCATCATGATGTTAGTACATATTATTCAGTGAACGAATTATTTTGAGATTTTGAACGAAGATCTTAACCGTAGCCGAAACCAAAATAAAAATCGATCAAAAATGGTTTCAGTCAGTCAGGTTGGCAGTCAGTGTAGGCCAAATCCTCTGACTGCTCTGGCTAATATATGGCTCTGGTAGTACAGAGAGGGTCGCGCTCCTGCAATGGAGACTAAAAAAGACCTGATGATGATGATGATGACAGCTAGACGACTGCCATACAATGATGACAGCCGAGACCAAAGGATAAATGTGCCTTCCGAAGCACGGAGAATTTTTTTTATGCCACTTGTCACCCATCTAAGCACGGACCACGCCCAGTGTTACTGAACCTGCAAAACGCTAGTAATAACGTATTTTCACTCCGAGTTCCTCATTTATTATTTTTATTAATTTATTTATTTTTTTAGGTTATAGTAAAATTTTTTGAGGTCCTGAGCGGACGTTACGTACCATTGCCAATTTACACAGAAACAAAGCTGTGCGATTTTGTAAATAAGGATTTTTTGGGAAAGTTGATTGAGAAACAAATGCCGAAAAATTTGTCAACATGTCCGTATAGAGCTGTATGTATATTTGTTACTTTAATTTTTAATTATTTTAATGCTGAAAATAATATTAAGAACACAATTTGCCAACAGAAAATATTATTTTGTAGGTTGTTTTAGTAATTTTGATTAAGTTTATTTTGATGTATACAAAAAATTTCAATGTTGATTTTAAGGGGTTCTGTACCCAAAAGGTGCAGGTGCGGAATCCCTATTACTGAGACTCTGCTGTCTGTGCGTCTGTTACAGGGCTTTATCTCTTTAACCGTAATAGCTAGACACTTAAAATCTCCACCGATTATGTATTACTGTAGCTGCTATAACAACAAATACTAAAAATAAAAAGTTGCAAACTAAAGGGGGTCGTCATAAAAAACATGTGCTTTTTCAGCGTTTTAAAACATACGGAGGTACGGGAACCCTTCATATACGAGACCGACTCGCACTTGGCCGGTTTTGTGCGACTCATTCAAAAAACTACTATATTACAAATCTCATCGAAAAAATATTGTTTTTGACAACAAACCTATTAGTATGTTTTTCCTTCCAGGGATGGTACCCGCTGTATGACTTATCTTTTGACACAATCGAACTGCCCTTCAACATACCTTTCACCTTCGCATCTATGGACCAAGTGACAGTTATGGATCTCAAAGCGTTTGGAAATCACTTGAAGGAATTAGAACTGGCGCTTCACCTGAGAATTCTTTTCCGCTGTATACAGAAACCAAGGAACAAAAAGACGTAACCAAAACGTTACATTACATACACTTATTTCTTTATTTTTGGCTAACATGCAGTATGCACTTATACATATATGATGATTAGTAAGTGCACTTAGCAAAGAACGCATAGACTATGGAGCGTAGAGGCAAGAAGGACCATCTCACATGGGGCTGTTGCAAGTGTCCAGTTTAAGATAGTCTGCAGTAAATGATAGTTCGAATTCCCTCCAGAATAGCGCTAGAGTCGCAAGAGTGTGTTAATTTTCGTGACATTTTATTAACATTTTAGTGAATGTTTACAAAGTTAGTCAAGCTAGCTAAGGCTGCCTATAGGCAGCTTGAAAAATCTGACACCAGTGTTGGCCAATTACACACAAAAAATTGATATAATAACGTTGTCCAAGTGGGTGTAAAGTGAAAATTAAAACTAGTATTTTTGGTGCTTCCTTTAAATTTTACTCACCAGCTACTCTTGCGCCACTGTAGTCGGTGTAATTGAACGCCTTTTGACAGACACATTTAGATATACAAGATGGTTCTCCTTCAATCTACCCTCTATAGCGTAGAGTAATAATAAAGGCAATAAGTAATATTTACCTCACTTTCATTGTTCAAATCCTACAAGAGTGAAAGAGATGCAACTGGCCTGACTTCACAAATGCTAATGACGTAGTGTCAGGCGGGGTCAACAAAACCCTAATAATAAAAACCGGCCAAGTGCGAGTCGGACTCGCGCACCGAGGGTTCCGTAAAATATATTATGTGATGTAACTAAAAATTTATGGTTTTCGTAATTTTTCCTTTATCTATGCTATAAGACGTTGCTTCGTACCAAATTTCAAGATTCTGAGTTCACGGGAAGCACCCTGTAGGTTTTGATTCCCTTGCAAGTGTCGAAAATTTGCGGCATAAACGGCTTTATCTTTTGATTGCGTTGGCTTAGAAGTTTGATTTTTTCACAGCTTCAAGGGACAGTAGACCTGAGTAATTGATATAAATTTCAGCTTCATACCTCCACGCGTTCCTGAGAAAAAGGGTCTTGACAGACGGACGGACGGACGGACAGATGGACAACAAAGTGATCCTATAAGGGTTCCGTTTTTTCCTTTTGAGGTACGGAACCCTAAAAATAGGCACCCTAAAGAAACAGGACAGTAGTTACTCTGCAAATAATGAGGAAATCTATTGGCTCATAAATACATTCCTTTGCAATGGAGAGAAGTAGTAAGTAAGTAAATATATTTGATGATTATTTTACTAACATTCCTTTGGAACTCACTTCTAATGTGAGTTCTAGCGCCCAGCGTGCTGAGGCTTTGCTTAAGAGTAATGTTAGCCCTTGTGATTCTAAATTTAATTTTAAACATGTTAGCCCTAGCGATATAATAGATGCTTTTAAACAGTTAAATTTAAAAAAATCAGAAGATCACTGGGGCATGTCAGTAGCCGTAGTAAGTCATATTATACACATAATTGCTGCCGATTTAGCTTTTATATTTAACGAATGTATTGATGAAGGCATATTCCCTAACTTAATGAAATGTAGTAAACTAATCCCCTTATTCAAAAAAGGAGAAAAAACAGACCCTGGCAACTACAGACCTATCTCTATTCTGCCAGTTTTGAGTAAGGTGTTCGAAAAGATAATGCTCAATCAAATGCTACTTCACTTTAAGACCAATAATCTTTTCCATAGCCAACAGTACGGCTTTACTGCTGGAAAATCGACCACCGATGCAGGAGTAGCACTTATTAATAATATCTACGACGCGTGGGAAAACAGAAATGATGCAATTGGATCATTTTGCGATCTTTCTAAAGCATTTGATTGCGTTGATCATCCAACACTTTTGCTCAAATTTCGTCAATACGGTTTTGATGATAAGTCAATTAAATTAATAGAATCTTACTTAACAGATAGGCTTCAAACTGTTGATATAAACGGCGTAAAATCACACGGGTCTAATGTGAAAATGGGCGTACCCCAAGGTTCAATTCTAGGACCGTTCCTTTTCTTAGTTTATGTCAATGACTTGCCTTACATGGTTGAGAAAGAGGCTGACATGGTGCTGTTTGCTGATGACACCTCGCTAATATTTAAAATAGATCGACATAACAGTGATGCTAGCGCGGTGAACAGCACCTTATCTTTAATCTCTGATTGGTTTTCGGCCAATAACCTCATGTTGAATGCGAACAAGACCCAATGCATTCGATTCTCTCTTCCTAATGTGAATTAAGCCTGCGTTGACATACTAATTAATGGTCAGAAACTCGATCTGGTTGAAAGTACTACCTTTTTAGGAATCACAATTGATTCGAAACTTCAATAGGGCGCTCATATAACTAAACTTTCTAATAGGCTTAGCTCTGCGGCTTACGCTGTTAGGAGAATAAGACAATTGACAGATGTAGCAACTGCTAGACAAGTGTACTTTAGTTACTTTCACAGTCTAATGTCTTACGGGATACTTCTATGGGGGAGTGCAGCCGACATTCAGACTATTTTTCTTTTACAAAAAAGAGCAATTCGTGCTATTTACGGTTTAGGATCGAGAGACTCACTGAGGGAATTATTTAAGGAAATAGGTATACTTACTTTTGCATCACAATTCATATTGAAAATATAATGTATGTAAGAAAAAATATTTCCATGTTCAATAAAGTAAGTGATTTTACAGATAGAAATTTACGTAATAAGAATGACTTAGTTAGCCCGTATTACAGGCTGAATACAGTCAGTAAGTCTTTTATGGGGAAGTGTATACTTTTTTATAATAAATTGTCAGAATCGGTCCTTGATATGCCAGACAGAAAATTCAAAGCTTATGTAAAGAAAGTACTTTGTGAGAAGGCTTATTATAGGACCGATGACTATCTTAAAGACAAAAAGGTCTGGCTTGAGCTTGGCGCGGGTCCCTCTTAAAGGTTTGTATACTTAGACATGTCATAATTTAGGTACATTGGTACATACTAAATTTACAAATTGACATTAATTTAAATTTCGTAATTCTTATAATTCAATTTAATTATGACATAATAAACAATGTAATCTCTGTCCATCTATATAACTAATTTTAAGGTTTTAGTTTGTTAGTTGACGTCTTTGGAGAAAACGTGCAGTGCAGTTTGTTGCCGCTTCTTCTGCACTTGCGCCTAGGAAGCGGCGTAAACTTAGCTTTAAGTAACGATTTGACGTCAACATTTGTGCAAAATAAAACAAAGTGACTATTATTAAGAGATATTATAAATATCCTATGATAATAAAGATATTTTGAATTGAATTGTAGTCAAAGTGATATTCATACCCAAAACCTGGAAAATCGGATTACACAAATGCCAAATCATTTCGACCTATAAGTCTATCGTCCTTCCTCCTAAAAGTGTTGGAAAGATTATGTGATAGGCACATTAGAGACACGGCATTAGTGAACTATCCATTACACCCTAAACAACACGCGTACTGCACGGGTAAATCTACTGAATCAGCGTTACACAAAGTGGTGGTAACAGCACTGGAGAACGCAACACACAGAAAAAACTTATGCTTAGGAACTTTCATTGACATCGAAGTTGCCTTTGATAAGACAAACTTCAAATGTATACAAGAATGGTCCGAGAGCTGGCACGAATTTTTGAGTTGGTATTTGAGGCAAGTTGAAAACTTGGCACATACCTCACCTATTATACCCCAACACGGAACTGCAGATTTTTTTTTTTTTTTTTCAAAAAAGATATTTGAGGCAATATGCATTTTTTATATGTTGTAGTTTAACGTTTAAAGAATAAAAAAATCAATAAGCCAGACGATTTAGTCGGGGCTTTGATATTGCCATGCGCGTGCAAAAGTATTTTTCAACAAAATATAAAAAAAGTATTTGAGGCAACTTGAAATTTTAATAGAGTATTACTTATAACTAAAAAATAAGATTCTCAAAAAGACAGGTCATTTTGATGGGGCTTTCTATCTGCCAGGTCAATCTGAATAAATCAAAATGGTGCAAGCGAAACTAGTTGTTTTATACGGTTCAGAATGTTAGGCTACCAAGGTGACGGATGAAAGACGACTGCATGCAGCGGAGATGAGAATGTTAAGATGGATGAGTGGAGTGACAAGAAAGGATAGAATTAATAATTAAATTTTTAACAAAAAACAACCGACTACAATTTTTTTAAGGAGTTTCTTTCATTTCTCCAAAGTTCTTCATCATATCTTCACCAAATTAAAATGGGACCAACCTGGTAGTAAAGGCTTTCAAATAAAAAAAGAATCATCAAAATCGGTTTACAATTGGCGAAGATGCGATATCTTCGCCAATTGTAACAAACAAACATAAAAAATAACATACAGTGGAATTGATAACCTCCTCCTTATTTGAAGTCGGTTAAAAACGAGTATGTAAGAGGAAGTACAAAGGTAGCCCCAATAATGGAAAAGTTGAGAAGCAATAGACTAAGATGGTATGGACATGTAATGAGGAGGGAGGAGAGCCAGTTACCAGAAAGGTGCTGAATTTGAAGGTTACAGGAAATAGGAACAGAGGAAGGCCTAAGAAAAGGTGGATGGAGTGCGTTAAGGACGATATGGATAAAAATAATGTAACAAGTGCTTTGAAAAAAGATAGGAAAATGGAAAAGACTCACATGCTGTCCCGACCTCACGTAAAGAGGGATAAGGTGAGGAAGAGGAAGAAGAAGGTGCAAGCGAAACTAGGCCTTATGTCCTTAGGGCATAAAGTCTAGAGTTGTCTGGCCGGTATTTGATCGTTGTAGTCATACACATATATACTATATTTTATAACTTATACAATCCCGTGTGGTTCCGACCACTCCATCTCTTCATGTGGATGTCGTAAGAGGATGTTCTAAGGGACTAAGCACAAACATCTCGTGCTCGTACAATTGCATTTCCAAGGAGGGTTGACGTCAGGCAGGCGGCCGGTCGTAAAACTATAGCCATATCATTTGAACTGTTCCGGCTATTTCTTCTCCTATTTTGCAAGGTCTTTGGCATCCTTGGGTGACCATTGACATGCATGCTATATGACATAAGGCCTAGTTTCGCTTGCACTATTTTGATTTATTTAGATTGACCTGGCAGGTAGAAAGTCCCATCAAAATGACCTGTCTTTTTGAGAATCTTATTTTTAGTTATAAGTAAATACCCTATTAAAATTTCAAGTTGCCTGAAATAACTTTTTCATATATTTTTGAAAGATACTTTTGCAAGCGCCTGTCAATATCAAAGCCCCGACTGAATCGTCTGGCTTATTGATTTTTTATTCTTTAAACATTAAACTACAACATATAAAAAATGCATATTGCCTCAAATACCTTTTTTGAAAAAAAAACTTTTAAAAATTTATAGGTTGCCCCGCTATTCATCAGCCAGGTCTGCAGTTCCGTATTGGGGTATAATACGATAGGTATGTGACAAGTTTTCAACTTGCCTCAAATACCTACTCAAAAATTCGTGCCAGCTCTCGATCTAGAAGCACTAAACAGGCATAAGTACCATAACTGGCTGGATATTCAACATGTTAAAACTACGAAACATACAACTAGACATATGTGACACCACAAGGGTAGTGGCAACCAGAGGATGCCCACAAGAAGGGGTATTATCTCCCCTTCTCTGGAGTTTAGTGGTAAATGATCTAATTGCATCGTGAAACGACAAACACTACCACACAGTTGGCTACGCAGATGACTTGGCAATACTTATACAAGGGAATTCGGCAAGTATCATGTGCAGCTTAACCAGAAGTGCATTACGAATTGTGGAGACGAGGTGTACCACACACTACGAACAATAATTATCTAGAACCGTACGTAAGTAATCCCGAAAAATCATTCCACGCGATATGTACCTCGGCGGGCGGGGCTTAAAATATGAACAGCGCGGCGCGACAGTTCGCCGTGACACTCGAGTCGTACGGTTGCGTCGCAAGAAGTTTCCTTTGAGTATATTGCTGTTTTTGCGATAATCGATTCATTAAAAATGCCGTCATGTGCCGTGAATTGGTGTAGAAGCCATATGCCTCTGCTCCATCTGCCTCTTTACGCGTTAATTAGCGCGTTAATCAAGACGCTACGTAGATGTAGTCAATGGTATAACGTGTTAACGTACTAGAGTCATTACTACTACAGACAGACAGACAAACAGACAGACAGACAGACAGACAGACAGACAGACAGACAGACAGACGGACAGACAGCGGAGTTTCAGTAATAGGGTCCCGTTTGCACCCTTCGGATACGGAACCCTAAAAAGTAACACGTAAACAAGGTTATTTATTTTAGCGTAGCGTACTGCATAATCCACGCGTTGTATCTCACCGCTCATTGCGTTGACTGCCCCACCCGACCGACGACGACGCGTGAGCGTGACCTTGTCGCGACTTCGCGCAATCGCATGCATCTTTGTCTATGCGTGCGTTCGAGTGTTTCGTTATAATTACTGTTCGTTTGTTTGCGTAAATGGAATCAGAATCGAAGCGGTGAATGTAGTAGGAGCGTTAGGTTTCTAGAGAATTATATTTCGATGACGACACACGATCTCTCAGTGAACGCAAACAAATCAGAACTGGTTATGTTTACCAACAAAAGAGTCTTAGGAAAGTACGCACTACCAAAGCTCTTTGGAACAACTCTTACCTTATCGAATGAAGTCAAATACAAGGTATAAAACTGGACTCCAAGCTAAATTGGAGCACGCATCTAGATGAAAAAATTAAGGGTATACACAGACGGCTCAAAGACACAAAATGGTGTAGGTGCATCTGCCCTGGGTAAGGACAACTCCATTTTCCAAGCCGAGTGCACAGCTATAGAAATTATTACGAGGAAAGTATCAGGTTTGTCCATCCGTATCCTAACTGACAGCGCAGCGGTCCTTCTTGCTCTTAAAAGAGCATACGTGGACTCTGCCTTAGTACAAGAATGCCACAGATCCTTGGTAAAACTCTCTAAGTATAACAAAGTCACTCTCCAATGGATCAAAGGACACAGCAACTCACTGGGTAACGATGCAGCTGACGAGCTCGCGCGTCGAGGATCGAGTACGACACCGAGGGGACCTCTTCTTAGGCCACAAAATAAAAAATACTAACATACAGAAGTCTCACTCAGCAAAGAAATTCAAAGAAATATCTACTCAATGTGGCTAGCGATATGGTTTAATTTAGCTCACCTTAGAACTCAGCACCTTTTCGTATAGATACCTAGACATCCATTGCAAGCCAATTTCTTTCTTATTACTCTGGACAAACGATTCGTATAACTGAATTTACTACCTGGAGGGTCCATTTTCGATACCTAAACGGGGAGTGACACAGGCCTGCTATGACTCCGATCTGCTTCACGCAGGTTCGCATCTGGATCAGAAATCGCATTAGCGAAGAACAAAATCAATCATGGCAATCCCTCTGGACATGTCAGCAGGCTAAGGAGGCACTACCCCAATTGGATAGTCGCTTATCCCGACGTCTGTTGGCACTGTCCCGAAGAAACCTACGCCGTATGGTTGACATCATTACTGGTCACTGTGCACTAAATAAACACCTTTACACCGAAGAAATACAAATAGCCCTCTGTAGCAGAGCTTGCACGGAAGCTGATGAAACTGCGAGCCATCTCCTCATCGAGTGCGGTGGCGTCGCACACATAAGAGGCTTCCTGGAACATCAAAGAACCGTGGAGGAGGCGATCAGAGCGCCGGAGTGCGTCCTCGCCTTCCTGCAGGAGCTGGGCTGGTTTGAGAACTGACAGCGCGAGCGGCGCCAGCTCCCCACGTAAAACGGGTTCATCGCAATGGACCAAATTGCGGAAAAGTGTCCTCGAGGGAAGTAAAGACGTAGTGGAGCCTAGCAATTATTTTTTGATTTTGCAATCTTTGTTTGATTTTATAAAAATTATTACTTTTAATGTTCTAAGGTCGTGCTCCTGCAGTGGAGACTAGCGAAAAGACCTGATAATGAAGTTGATGATTTAATCACATCAAAAGCTCTCTACTCTGATGTGAATTCTCCTCTCATTTTAAGAGGAAGAGATAGAGAGTACTGTTTGTATTTTTTGTTATGTTTGTGTACAATAAAGTTTTTACAAACAAACATTTCTCGAGAAACTAGGCTTTTGCAGGCCCCTCCAATTCAAAAAGATGGATGAAGTTTGACGTGTCTTTGTGTCTGTTTGTGGCAACAAATGGACCGATTATGATGAGTTTTTTTATTGTTTGAAAGCTGACGTGACCTACATACTCGTATATGGTTCTAATCTACAGTTGTGTCGGGGGTTTACTTGTTGACTTCTGTTTGCTGTGCCAAAAAAATAATCAAACTACTTACAGGATGTTCTGTACGATGTCTCGGGGGTTGTAGTTGGGTATCTTGGTGGACCACCCTGTGCCGATGCCTTCAGCTCCGTTCACCAACACCATTGGGATGATGGGGATGTAGTGGACCGGCTCGATCTTCTGATTGTCTTCAAACTCGTGCTGGATAGATACATTTATTTTGTTCAACTGTTACACACTACATACAAAAAATACATATGATGACTTGGTGAGGAAAATATTCTATTTTATCAGTCAGTTAGATTTAGCAAAAATAATGGACACTCAATTGACGTTTCTGTTTCATCCAATTAGTAAAAAAAAAAGATACAGATCGTCTTAGTTCCGGAGTAGTTTGTGACGTCACTTCTCAGTGAAAATTGTACCAAGGCGTAACGTAGCGCAAACTTGAAATGCGCGAAAAAATACGTGTAAAATATTTTTTAATAATCCATCAGATGGGCGCTAATTTTCAGTCATCACACCTATGAATTGTGGTAAGCCCATAAAGTCAACACTTTCACTGCCGCCTTAGATTCCAATTTTTTTATCGCTATTATGTAGTCGGCGGCAGCGAATAGACTGCGAAAGCCTAAAATCATGAATTCTCTTCAGTCGCCATGGCAATTTAAGACGATACACGGAGTCCAGTGCTGCCCCCATTTGAAATAAATTATTTGTAAAGAAATGGAGATATCATTTAAAATTTTAAGCTACTAAAACCTAGATAACCCTTCAAACTATTTTATGAACCACTGTTTACAGTTTAAACTGAGAACGTTAAGCTTTAGTTTGCATTTTTGCAAAAAACGGCCACTTTTGGCAAAACCAACGGTCCAACAGACAAACTATTTTATGAACCACTGTTTACAGTTTAAAGTGAGAATGTTAAGCTTTAGTTTGCGTTTTTGCCAAAAGTGACCGTTTTTTGCATAAAAATTAAAATAGTTTGAAGGGTTATCTAGGTTTTAGTAGCTTAAAATTTTAAATGATATCGCCGTTTACTTACGAATAATTTATTTCAAATGTGGGCAGCACTGGACTGCGTGTATCGTCTTAACTCTTAGCAATATATTTTGAAATAACTACATGTTCAGAGTAAAATTTATGAGGTGTCAAACTTACCACAAGCAGCGGATCGTCGTGCGGATGGAAAACGAGTCTTGTGAGCTCCGACATAAGGGTGAAAATGTAACGGGGGCTGGCCGAGTCCTTGCCGCCGCAGAGTCTGGTCCCGAACTGCCCGCGCGGCTGCAGCAGGTTGATGTTGTTCGAACCCACGTAGTTCTGGGCGAGGTTCACGATCGTCATCGCGAGGGACTGTTCACCTACAAATAAAAGTGTTGATTTTATAACAAGATTTTATGAGAATTTACATGGACATAGTAGTTTTCAAATGAATGAATGAATGAATAACTCTTTATTGCACCTAAAAAATATATAAAAAAAATTAACAAAACACAAATTGTAAATATATATACATAGGTACAATGGGCGGTCTTATCGCTGACAGCGATCTCTTCCAGACAACCAGTGGATGGAGAGAAATGTAGGCACGTGAAAAAGAAACGGTGGCGCAAAGAAAACGATAAAATGAGATAAATAGTTACATAAATAAGGCTACTTTTAAATTAGCATATATCAATACACTACACGTATAGGTATTCTATAATATACTTACACATAAAAACTACATATTTATAATACAATATATCTACTTATATAGGTATAATTAATATAGTATACATATATATATATATAAAAATAGATAGTAGCCGATTCTCAGACCTACTGAATATGCTCACAAAATTTCATGAGAATCGGTCAAGCCGTTTCGGAGGAGTACGGGAACGAACTTTGTGACACGAGAATTTTATATATAAGATACATATACTACAATTGCTTTAATAATGTATGATTACTCAGCTAGATAGACTTCTTTAAGTACTCAAATCATCATCGTCAGCTCCTTTTTAGTCTCCAGTGCAGGAGCAGGACCCTCTCTGTACTACCAGAGCCACAGACCATGGATCAAGATAGACACAGCCTATAAATGACTCCGCGTGTCCAACTAAAGTAAAATTTACTTCATCCAAAATGGTCTTCTTTAGTCCGTCTATGACAGCTTATTGCACCTAACCTAAAACGCTCTTCAGAAAAATGCCTATTTGTGCAGTTTTGAGCTGCAGAAATACGTCAACAAATGTTGGAGGAACAAATCCTTTTATCGGTAAGTAAATTTCTTAAATAGTATTCAATTGATTTTAAAATTAATTATTTCATGTTTTGTTTAACTTTTATACTGAAAACTGCTGACTGAGTGAATATCGCATTTTCATAATCCATTGCTTACATTAGTAACAAAATTTGATGGCCTAGTATTTATAATGTCGCGAACGAGATAGAATCTTCCCGAACAATATTCGCGACCGAATACTACGATAGAATGGTGCAAGCCAAATTGGCCCATATATATGGTGTCATAAAGTCTAGAGTTGCTTAACGATGTTACACTCACACACATACCCGGCGCCTGGATGCTTCGAAACACATTCATCGACTATGTAGAATATTCGAGATTAGTGTGGACCTTTTCGATGGCGTATATAAATAGCGAATCGTGGTGGGTGCGCCAGTCAGTTCAATACGAGCTATCAAAGCGATCACTTCGAAGCGAAGGAAACCTACCTGAAGTGGAAGTACCTGTGACTACCTTGGCGAGATACCTGTACCTCAGCTGCTACGCGACTTGGACCTGGGACGTTTGGAAGACCATCTTCACGTGTCAACCTAGGGTTCCGTAGTGTATAAATCCCTCATACGAAGTTTGGCGTTTCTCTCCAAATTCGAACCCCAGTTTCGTAACAATAACACGCAATGAAAATAAAACGATTAAATACTTTCACATTCATTTGTTGTCATAAAATGATCAGCTGATCGAGTATCTATACTAATATTATAAAGCGGAAGAGTTTGTTTGTTTGTTTGTTTGTTTGTTTGATTGAACGCGCTAATCTCAGGAACTAACGGTCCGATTTGAAAAATTTTTTTTTTGTTGGGTAGTCCATTTATAGAGGAAGGCTTTAGGCTATATAACATTACGTTCCGACAACCACGCGAACGAAGTCGCGGGCACAGCTAGTTTTGTATAAAATCCGAATTTTATTTTGGATTTCATGAAAGTTGTTGAACAAAAGTTGTTCAGTTACATGGGCTGAGGTACCATCTGAGAGGTTTTGCGTTCTTTCATTAACACAATGTATACAGATCTGTGACCAGAGCCATATACTCGTATTAGCCAGAGCAGTCAGAGAATTTGGCCTACACTCACCACACTGGCCAAACAGGTTGGAGAGGTCTCATTGATGTTTATAAGCTTTGTTTAGCTTGTGTTTGCTAAGTAACCTTCAACGTCCACGGGAAGACTTGGAGTGGTCCTTTTCTACTCTGCCGGGAACCACACAGGCATCACATCACATCAGATTTTTTTAAATACAAAATTTCATAACATACCGTGATGGTAAGCAGAATGTTCCGCGACGGAGCCAGCGAGCTGCGCCACCTTGACCTCCCGTTTGTCGTTACGCTTTATGCAGGTGAAGATCACTTTACGCTGGCCGGGCTTCAGACCGTCTATCATTGATGGAATTGACCTAAAACACACATACATATGCTGAAAGTGTAAAACATATGCAAGTTTTAATTATCATTATCATTACCGCCATATGAAACTAACTTCTGAATACAGGTTTCCAATTGGCCATTACAGAAATGGAACATGTCTGGTCTTTTCCTGTAATGTTACTCAGGTGATCTGACCATCTAGTAGATTGTCTGTCTACACTGTATGTATTAGTCATTTAAAACCTAATAATATTCGCTTTCTCTTTTGCTACTTATTAATTAGACTGTAAAAATTATAATGACAACAAAGCCCGTCAAACATAGATGGTAAATGAAATAATGTGTATTCTCAGCAGTAGTTGCATAAAAAACACAAAAAAAACAATTTAATTCCTAAAAAACCCTTTGAATTATTTTAATATTAAATAAAGAGTTTTTAGATACACCCTTTTTTTAGAGATGTCATTCAGAAATTTGAAAATAGATTTACGATAAAAATTTCTTACCTCACATTGTCACCATTGGAGAAGAGAACCAGCTCCAAATTGACGAAATCAGAGTATGTGACAGCTTTCGTCTCCTTCGTGTACAAGTATCTCTCCGGAAGCCCTATCTCCTTCCTCCTCTTCACTTCGTCCATGTGGCTTGTCAGCCACTCCTTACGTTGGTCCGCTCCCTTTTTGGAAAACGCCAACTCGATGTGATGGTCATCTGTTGGACCGCTGTACTTAAACCTAATCCTATGCCTTTCCATATTCTGAAAATATTCTTTAGCCTCCTTAGACGTGGAGGTACCCAAACCTTTGTAGTATTTGATATTATAAGTGTGATGGTTGTCCGTATCCTTCTTCCATTCCTCAAATTCAGGTAACGAATAGAATGATATCTCTTTGTCTTTCTTAGTAGCTTTAACAATGGGAGTAATGAATTCCTCTAAAAACGGCAGTTTGAGCAACTCTGGCCAGTTGTGGTGGATGAAATTAATGATTAGACCCTTGATGTGGGAGCCGTCCTGATCCTGATCGGCCATGATCATGACCTTACCATACCTCAAAGCTTTCAAGTCATCTACAGTATTATATTTCTTCTTGTACTGTAAGCCAAGGATTTTGATCAGGTTGTTTATTTCCACATTTTCTAAGACCTGCTTGTGAGACGCGTCCCGCACGTTTAGAGGTTTACCCTTGAGTGGGAACACTCCGTAGTGATCCCGACCTACAACACTAAGTCCAGACACAGCTAAAGTCTTGGCTGAGTCCCCCTCAGTGAGGATCAATGTGCAGAGATGAGCATTTCTAGTACCGGCGTCGTTCGCGTCTTCCAACTTTGGAATACCTTTCAATTTACTCTGCTTCTTCCCTGATGCCTTAACCAGTTCGTTCTGAGCCTTAAACTTGGCCCAAGTCAATACCGATTCAACCAATCCAGACTTGGTTACTGCTGTTACAAACTTCTCTGAGAAGTTACATTTAGATCCAAAGCTTTTCGCTTGGAGAGTCATATTTTCTTTAGTTTGTGAATCAAAGGTTGGGTTTACAATGAGACAGTTAATGAATATCCACATGTGATTCTTAACTTGGAAAGGCTTAATATTAACTCCTCCCTTATTCTTTTTCTTAAGTACTTCTAGAACTTGCTTAACAATACTGTCAGAAACTGAATCAACATGTTTTCCACCTTTTGTGGTGGCGATAGAGTTGACAAAAGATACTTGTTGAAAACCTCTGTCAGATAGAGTCAGTGCGACCTCCCAGCGGTCATTCACTTTCTCATAAACAACTTTCAATGGTTGCCCATTCTCGTCTTCTTTTCCTTTAATATACAAATCAATGTAATCCTTAAACTTATTTATCTTTAATCTTTCACCATTCAAGTATACCTTGACGCCCGCTGTCGAGGCAGCCACGTCATACGCACGCCGCGACATCAAAGCGACAATGTCGTCTTCGAGTTTATCCATTTTGAACTTAGATAAGTCTGGGCTAAAGGTTACTTTAGTAAAATCGTCGTCTTTTCCGGACTCCTTTATTTTGGGTTCGGAAGCTTTCGTCATGTTAGACCCCCAGGTCTGTTTGAAGTGTTTCTTATACTGTTTGGAAGCAGTTTCGACAGTGAACTTAGTTGAGAAGATATTGCAGAGTTTGGCTCCGTAGCCGTTTCTGCCTCCCGTCACTTTTTCTTCCTCGTCATTGTAATTGGATGATGTCAAGAGATGCCCGAAGATCATAGTGGGGACATACATCTTCTCTTCCTGGTGCATCACCACAGGAATGCCACAGCCATTATTGTACACTGAGATGGTGTTCTGCTCCTGGTTAATGTCAATTCTGATTACGTCCATCTTGGGGTCCCTCTGTTTGTTGTCAGCGGCATTTACTAAGATTTCGTCATATATTTTGTACAGACCTGTAGAAAGGAAATGAAATTGTATCAATCACAAATAAAATATAAATTACTAGCGGCCCGCCCCGGCTTCGCACGGGTATGTATTATACATATAAACCTTTCTCATGAATCACTTTATCTAATAAAAAAAACCGCATCAAAATCCGTTGCGTAGTTTTAAAGATCTAAGCGTACATAGGGACAGACAGCGGGAAGCGACTTTGTTTTATACTATGTAGTGATACTTCGGAACCGAGGCCGGCGCCGGCCTCAGTTAAATAATTAATTTGTGTTAACATTTGTCATCATTACAAATGTTAACACAAATTAATTATTTATATAATATATTAAAGCTTTTAAGTGAAATTAACAAGTAAAGGTAGAGGGGGTGGCTTCAATAAAGAGATATGCTCAGCAGTGAATGGAAAAAGGGCTGGGAATGTGATGATGATGAAATTTACTCATCAGTGTTAAACAATTTTTATAAAACTACAGGCACTTGACGGGTTAAATTCTATGATGGTTATGAAAGAAAACACTTATAATAAAAAAGTTAACGATCTTACCAGGCACAAAATTCAATTCCTTCTGCGTCATACACTCCTTACTCTTATCATACACCCACATGAGCTCTGAGGCTCTCTCCACGGACCCGATGTATGTGTCCGGACGAAGCAGGATATGCTCCAGCTGAGATTTCTTCTGGTATATCTTCTCAATGGTGTTCTTCTGGCTTTTGGAGGCAGGCGCATCGCCCGTGCCATTTTGATTCATCTTGTTAAACATTAACTGAAATTTTTTAAGTTTTTATTAAATACAAGGTAATAAAATTTATAATTAACGTACTAGATGTCTAAATCTGAATAAATTTATATATTAGGGATAAGGCAGAAAATATACGTATTTATAATAAAATAACATTGTTTAAGACTTTAAGGCTTTTGGTAAGACTGGAACAATCAAAGGTAAGGAAAATATAGTGTAGTTTACAAATGAATTAACTGTGCAAGTACTTTTAGACTCTCAGCACTGTGTGAAATAGTGTGAAATATCAACTTGAAGCTGTTCTTCTACACCTAATATACAGGCTGACTTTTTAAGGCAGAAGTTCAGTCCATGATACTGAACTACTTTCCATAAAAAGAATTAACGAAAGACGATTAAAAAATTTCGCCTTTCCATACAGATTGGCGCTAAGGCCAACTGATTTTGTATGGGAGGAGGAAATTTTTTATCTATTTTCAATACATTTTTCTATAGAAAGTAGTTCAGTATCATGGACTGAACTTGCTCCAAAAATTTGGCTGGTGGATAAAAAGTCATGTATACAGGACATAAATCGTAATATGCTACTAAGGCAATGGTGGAGAATCTCAAATATTCTACATGTATTGTTATATTATACATGTATAGATAAACACCCAAGACCCAGAAAAAATTGTAAAAGTTTATTTTCTTACTTTCTCTGGCTGGGGATCGAAACCAAAACTTCCAGATTGGCAGACGTAATGGTCAATTGGCGTAATGGTCAACAATAACATGTTGACCATTACGCCACAGAGATTATCAATGTCTCAGATATGCAATGTGACTAGCAAAAACCTATTACGATTTTGATTCCTTTTTAAGCGACTTTGAAAAAGAAAGCTTTTCAATTTGAATGTGTATTTCTTTATGTATATTCCTCAATAACTTGTTATTTTTGCCGATTTAGAAAGTGTGTTTTGGTGAAATGGAACTGATGGAAGACCAGAGATGGAAGCTTTTTTTTGTTTAAAATTATACCTAGAAGTCAACTCTTAAATTTCTTGCCTTCGGGTCTTATTGCTCGAGACTGTCTACCCTTAAAGAGATAGAGATGAGAATGGTATACATGGACATACAATTTATTATTTCCAATTTTGTTAAGCAATTTGTGTTCATCAATAAATGTTTGACTCCATGAATGAGTGTTATTATGGTAAACAAAAAAAACTAAATGAAGGTAGTAACAAATGTATACAATTTTCAAAATAACTGTTACCATGGACATTCATAAACATATGGTAAAGTTTCAGCCCACTTCATGCAAGATTCGCTAACATGCGCATATGAGTAGAATCAGGTGGCAGATGTAAGCACCTGCCTCATAAAAATTCCTAGGATTGCAGACAGGTAAGTACTTTTATACATAAATGAAGATGTATGTACGGAGAATACTTTTACTATGCAAATGTAATGTGTACATTTATCAAGATAAAATCCTGGTAGTAAAACAATATGCATAAGAATGAACAACAACAATAAATTTTATGACCGTTACAGAATAAAATGCCGCCAATCTAGCGCTTACCTTTATATCAGCCATCTTGGTAGTGGTGCTAATGAGACGCGTGCGATGATCGCTAAACGCGGTTTGTCTCGTTAGCAAGACAAAACATAAATTAATCACACTAGCTTTTGCAAAATATCATTTTTACAATGTTTATTGGAAATAACACAACCGCACAACGAACGAAATGACGAAGACGCCGATTCCCATAGAGATTTTTTTATTTTTATTTCAAATTTGCATCGATCAGAGACAAAGTATGATTTTCTTAGGCAAATGAATATGCTACGGGGCGACCTATTCACACTACGCTAGTAATATTAGGATCAGGAATTCAGGAGTTCTATTTTTCAATGAGGAAGTCAGTAAAACACAAAACGTGTAGTCAAACCAGTGTATTGTATCTCTACACAAGCATTTTTTCAGAATTCTATGTAATTATATGCAACAGTTTTATCTTACAAACAATTGTCAATGTAATATTTTACATCGACTAAAATATCTTTACCCTTGAAAAAAATGGTATTAAGTTTTTTTAAAGTTCAAAATTAAACGCAAATCTATAACCTCTATCCTAACAAATTAGGATAGAGGTTGCCGTACTATATCGGCATTTACTGTTGCAAGAATTCCTACTTCGCCAAACGTCAAAAGTAAATAAAGTCCATTGTTTGCCTTCGACAAAATTTTAATGACATTGACTTCTGTTAAAGTTTATACTAGTACTTATTCTGTGGTTTAGATGAATTTTCTATTTCGTAGTGTCATACTCATGCATGTCCACGCACGCGTATTGCATACAAAAAATACGCCACGCTACGTCACATTTCTACTTTATCGCGGAATCTCCAATATCTCTCCAGATTAAGTTGACATTTACAGATGATATAGACATAGTATCATTTTACTAGAAGTCAACTTGTTTAGGATGGTTATTGGTTGAACTAAGAAGGTGACAAAGTTAGCCCGTCTTTTTAGTAAGACAGTATTCATTTTACTACAAAAAAGGTAAACATCTGTTGAGCAAAAATGATACCAAAAATAATACACTCGTTTTAGCAAGAAAAGTGCTAAAATGAGTGTATATATTTTTGGTATTATTTTTGCTAAACAGTATTTTATCTTTTTGTAGTAAGACGGATATAAGTTTAAAGATCAGCTGTTTATTCGTACGTAATTAAAACTTATTATTTTAATAATCATATGGTTGGGGCTTGGGGTTTAGCTCAAAAATAGAACTGTTGGTCAGTATTCGAAATGTCATCGGAATTTCATGCAAACTTACCGTTGCAAAAAAGTAAATGGTAGGTAATTTTATTATATATACATATATTTATAGTCATTTAAAAAAAAAATATTAAAAGAAAAATCTAAAAACTTCTACAACTATCGATACGTTGATACGTTTCAGATAAAGATCGTACGTGCGTGTATTAAGGCCCATTTACACAGTGTAATTTTCTTGCCTGTTGCATACAATTTTATCGAAGCAATAAATGATTTGTATGGCTGACGTTCTGTTTAGACCATGCAAGTTTTCTATTGCTTCAATTTAATTGTATGCAACAGGCAAGAAACTTGCACCGTGTAAATGGGCCTTTATTCTTATATGCAATGACTAGAAGCTTAAATGACATGGACTTTCTGCTAATCCGATGATTTGGTAGACGAAGATATGTTGGGGTTCTTCTTCGTCAGATCAGTCGAACCAAAAGAAAAAGTGTTAAATGATAGGGTCGAATCGGCGTTGATGGAAAAAACTATCAGTTGTTTGTTTCACACGTTTGAGTGTGAAGTACTTTTTAATGTATAAAACAGCTGATTTTCTTTTCACAATTTCAGGGAAGAGTATACTTACTTTCCGACTAACGTTGCGAAGTCGTGAAACCAGGCAGTAGAAGTAAAAATACAAATTTTGTGCCAAATAATGTTCTATGTAATTAATAATTTACATGAATATTACAATACTTAATATTAATAAATAGCTCACTCTTCTGTCTTACTTAAACCAGTTATACAATTAGTCAAAAATCTTATATTTCGTACTAATGTTGAATAAAGTTTAACAAAATACGCAAAGCTGTACGAGTATCATAATATGATAAAAAAGCTATTTTTTCAATATATAATATTATTATATGTATATTAAAAAAATTGCTTTCCGAAGAAAGCAAATCTGGAGGTTACTCCATAAAATAATACGGTAGTCGTACGATAGTGACGTCCTATTTCTTTGTCAAACCAAATTAGACTTTATCTGAAATGCGGATACGCAGTAATGTACGTCTTACGTACCGCTTTTAGAGGAGTCACTAACCCTACAGCTCATCTGTATGGCTAAGTTGGTTGGTTGGTTAGATTTGTCGACTCTTCGTATACACCTGTATACGTAGAGTCGAAACATGAACAACATTACAACTAAAAAAAAAATACTCTTCTCTCACTCGCGAAGTTGGTGTTTGTTATGGGAAACCCAAAGGAAATGGGTCCTAGTTGTCAAAAAACATCTCGAATTTCTCATACTTGTATTTATTGCCAAAAATGTTTTTTACAAACACCAACTTCGCGAGTGAGAGAAGAGTATTTATTAAAACTATTACACGCTACTATTTTCTAATACTTACTAAATGCACTTTGAATCAAAATTAAAGTTTCATAAGTAGTTATGATCTGAAAAAAATAGTCAGAATCTTAATTAAATACGGCGATGAAGATTAATAAGTTACCACAGCAGTGTTATCTTACATCCGACGTTTTTATCTGTCACATATAAGACGAAAAAAATATATAAAAACAGAATATAACAAAAAAACGTTCATAAAAGTATAAAAACACGTAGAAGTAATTATGTAAATATGTATATCACTGTAAACTTTGAATTGCGATTAAATTTGAACGGTCACGCAGAGTAGTCGGGTTCCTTATGAATCATCAGGTAAGTCGGTTGTCATTGTACATATCGTCAGCATGAACTCCAATCGACTCACAAAGCAGCTGTCACGTGACTTCGTTCACAATTTAATCTAATCCAAATAACAAAGGAATGTTTAAATGGTAATGTAATAATGCCTGCCTATGAAAAAGATCTTAATGTGCGACATATGCATATGAATGTAACAGTTTTTGATCTGATCCTTCACGATAGCAAGTGGGTTCAAAATGCAGTAAACACAATCTTGAATATTTAGAAGGAATCCATTCTCCACGTCTGATATTCCTGACCCATTTTTCTTTCAAAATTTTATCCTTTGGGAATCTGCAATAAAAACAAAATACAATATACCTAATGTGGTACACCTAAAATAGAATACTTATGTATTATAAAATAGTTATATCGTTCATTAAATTAGTCACAGAATGGGGAAATAAGTACCTATAAACTTATCGATAGCAACCTATTTAGGTGCAGCACTACGATTAAATTTCAAGGGTATTTCAGTTGTCAAAAATGGTACAGTCAATGAATACAAACATAAAAATGAGTTCATTTTACTAATAAAGAATTCGAAACTTAGTTACGCCAATTACCAACGAATACAACTACAAGTCAACATGCTGTTTTACTCGAATTAAGCCTTAATATCATTTTCTTCCTCGAATGTATTTAATACGACTTACCGATGGAAGGATATTTTTTGTCCTGTTCCGCTCAAAATACATTGTTGGCTGAAACAACCGGGAGCAGAACACGGGATAGGCATCTTAGCACTTGATTCCACACAAACAGTAACGATAAAACAACTTGATTTATAATTTTTTGTTAAAAACACAATTGACTCGCATACGTCCAGCTGGCACCGTGAGTACTTTGTGGGGTATCGGACCTGCCGTACGCCAACCTTCTTTGTAAATAATCTCATAGAGATGACGACATCGTCGAGCGCACGTCTAACAGTGCGCGCGCATGGATGGCCCCTTCATATCGAACCTGTCAAATCAGCCGTCACGGAAAATTCCCTTGCATATATTTTATTAATTATTTTATATCAAAACAGTGCAATAACTCATTGTTAATATATAAATAAATACATAGCAGCATACCAAATACTTTCACTGCTATATTGGTGACCCCGACGTGATACCGCAACCGTACTTCGCGAAGATGGAAAAGGATGAAAATTTTGGAATCCCAACGGTCGAACCAACTCAAGGTACATTTCAACAAACATTTAAAGTCGGCGTCAAAATTCCGCCATTCTGGCCTGACCGCCCAAACCTATGGTTCGCACAATTAGAAGGTCAGTTCATATTAGCCGGTATAACAGCCGATACTACCAAATTTTATACTGCGTGTAGTTACTTAGAACATCAGTATGCCGTTGAAGTCGCAGATGTCATTGAGAACCCGCCCAAAGAGAGTAAATACGAAACGCTCAAAAGAGAGTTGGTGAAGCGTATGTCAGCCCCAAGAGAGGAAAAAATCTTACAGTTCCTGAATAAAGAAGAAATGAGCAATCGTAAACCTTCGCAGTTCTTAAGACATCTGGCGGGCCCTCAAATCTCAGACGAATTTATACGCACGGTATGGTGTAATGGCTTACCTTCGCAAATACAGCCAATTATTGCGTCGCAGACCGACTCACCACTAGAGAAATTAGCTGATTTGGCTGATAAAGTAATCGCTATCGCCTCGCCCGCTTCCCAGGTATGTGACGTCAGACCAACAACTTCTTCAGCTGACCCGTATTTAGGTATAATGGAGAGTATGGCCAAGCAAATAGAGGAGCTGCGCAGTCAAGTACAGCAGCTAGCCACGCGAGAGAGTCGGCCCAACTTCAGACGATATCGGTCTAGTTCGCGATCCCGGTCACGTGGTAATGGCCTGTTTTTACCACCGCAAGTTTGGTGCTGCGGCCTTCAAATGCACAACGCCCTGCGCATATAAAAAACCGGAAAACTCCAGCGGCAGCCACTAGTGGCGGCAAATGACTGCCCGCAAGGAAACGGCCGCCTCTTCGTCGTCGACAGGAAGACCCGGGTAGAGTACCTCATTGATACAGGATCTGACCTCTGCGTATTCCCCAAATCGATGGCCAAAGGGTTCCGTCCTCGTACTACGTATGAGCTGTATGCAGCGAACAACACCCGTATTAATACGTACGGATTCCTGGATTTGTGCCTTGATCTTGGCCTGCGTAGAGACTTCCGCTGGCGCTTCATCGTGGCTGAGGTATCCAGGCCCATCATAGGAGTTGACTTCTTACAGCACTACAATCTTCTGGTAGACTGCCGACAACATCGACTGGTTGACGGACTCACAACGCTTTGGGTCACAGTCCCATGTCGTCACAGCACTTCGCCAGAGACCGAAGCAGTCAAGACCATCAGCGGTGACTCCAAATACCTGGACTTGCTGAAGCAGTACCCAACCCTCACCACGCCAGCAGGTAGGCCCACAGAACCCAAGCACAATACTAAACATCACATCCGCACGACTCCAGGACCTCCAGTGGCAGCTCGTCCTCGCAGATTGGCCCCTGATCGCCTAAAAATCGCAAAGCAGGAGTTTGATGCTATGTTGCAGAATGGAACAGCACGACGTTCGGAAAGCTCATGGTCGTCCCCACTCCATCTCGCTCGTAAGAAAGACGATGGCTGGCGCCCATGCGGTGATTACCGTGCTCTCAATGCGAAAACAATTGCAGACCGCTACCCAATTAGGCACATCAACGACTTCACTTACCAGCTGTCAGGTGCCAAGATCTTCTCGAAAATTGACATGATCAAGGCGTATAATCAGATCCCAGTCGAAGAAGCTGATATTTCGAAAAATGCCATCACAACACCGTTCGGGCTCTTCGAATTTCCGTACATGACATTTGGTCTACGAAACGCAGCTCAAACCTTTCAAAGGTTCATCGATGAAGTACTGCAAGGCTTGGATTTCGCGTACGGATATTTGGACGACACCTTGATCTTTAGCAGGTCTGAAGAGGAACACCTCCAACACCTGGAAATCTTGTTCGACCGTTTCAAGGACTACGGCTTACTGATTAACGTGTCCAAGTGCGTTTTTGGCGTTGAGGAAATACAGTTCCTAGGATATTCTGTTTCCACAGATGGTATCAAGCCCTTAACAGAAAAGGTAGAAAGTATACAAGCCTATCCTCCTCCGTCAACAGCTAAACAACTTCGACGTTTCTTGGGCATGTTCAATTACTATCGCAGATTCGTACCAAAAGCTGCTGAACTTCAAGCACCGCTCGACAAAGCCCTCACTGGCAATATCAAAGGAGCTACTCCCATTAACATGACGGAAGAAATGTTATCAGCTTTCAACGCTTGCAAAAACTGCCTATCTCAAGCTGCACTTCTTGCACATCCAGATGTCAACAAAGAACTGGCATTGTTCACTGATGCATCCGACGGAGCCATTGGTGCAGTTTTGCAGCAGAACAACAACGGCAGCTGGGAGCCTCTCGGTTTCTTTTCCCGCAAACTTTCGTCATCACAAAAGAAGTATAGCCCATATGATCGAGAGTTGTTGGCTATTTACGAAGGCATCCGATACTTCAAGTACATGCTGGAAGCTAGAGTGTTCACGGTTTACACAGATCATAAACCCATCACATTCGCTTTCACCACCAAAAGAGACGGATGCTCACCCAGACAGTTCAGATACCTCGATTACATTTCACAATTCACCACTGACATCAAATTCATATCCGGTTCTGACAATGTCGTCGCTGACGCTATGTCCCGCATTGAACAAATTTCATCTTTCATCAACTTCGCAGATCTTGCAAGAGATCAGGAGCAAGACCCTGAACTGCAAGACCTGTTAAGGCAGAAATCATCCCTCATCCTCAAGAAACTGCCTGAGAACAATTTATACTGCGACATCTCATTAAATCACCCACGTCCATACCTAACCCCTTCCTACCGCAGGAAAGTCTTCGAGAAGATGCACGGTTTGAGCCACCCCGGAACCAAGGCAACCGCTCAACTCATCGCCGAACGCTTCATTTGGCCTGGGTTGCGCAAGGACTGCACCCGCTGGACTCAGCAATGCACAGATTGCCAACGAAGCAAGATCTCCCGTCATCTCTCTTCCCCTTTTCAAACTTTTCCTGTACCTTCAGAACGTTTTTCCCACGTTCATCTTGATCTCATTGGTCCTTTATCCTTTTCCAAAGGGTATAAATATTGCCTCACCGTCGTCGACCGTTTATCCCGCTGGCCTGACGCCTATCCCCTGGCGGACATCACTGCAGAAACTTGTGCCAGTGCCTTTTTATCCAACTGGATATCGCGCCATGGTTGTCCTTCCACCATCACTACCGACAGAGGACAGCAGTTCCAGTCACACCTATTTCAAGCCATTTCGCGACTGATTGGTGCAGAACATCGCCCCACCACTGCCTACCATGCGCAGTGCAATGGACTGGTGGAGCGTCTCCATCGCCAGCTGAAGGCAGCCATCATGTGCCACAACAACCCGCAGTGGACAGAAACCCTCCCTCTTGTGCTGTTGGGCATACGAGCAGCTTGGAAGGAGGACCTCGGCGCGTCGGCTGCTGAGATGGTCTACAGCGAGCCTCTGAGACTACCTGGGCAATTCTTTACTCCATCTTCAGCCAGTCATCTGGATCCTGTGGACTACGTGTCACGCCTAAGGAAACACATGGCTGGATTGTCTCCTGTGCCTACATCAAATCACGGCAACAAAACTTTCTACGTGCCAAAGGACATACATACGTCGGATTACGTATTTCTACGCCGGGGCCCTGAAAGACGAGCCCTTGAATCGCCATACGTCGGCCCATATAAGGTACTGCACAGAGGAGCCAAAGCCTACAAAATTGAAGTCCAGGGCAAAGAAATTACTGTCACTGTAGACAGACTGAAGCCAGCGTATCTTACTTTAGATGATAATAAAACTTCAAACAAGACAACCGTCCATCCTTCTTCAGCACCTGAAGAAAAGGATCCTCCACGGACAAGGAGCGGACGTGTAGTCAGATTCCCCGCTCATCTTCAGCACTATCGACCGTGAACCGGTCTCAGCGGGGGAGTAATGTGGCGTATCGGACCTGCCGTACGCCAACCTTCTTTGTAAATAATCTTATAGAGATGACGACATCGTCGAGCGCACGTCTAACAGTGCGCGCGCATGGATGGCCCCTTCATATCGAACCTGTCAAATCGGCCGTCACGGAAAATTCCCTTGCATATATTTTATTAATTATTTTATATCAAAACAGTGCAATAACTCATTGTTAATATATAAATAAATACATAGCAGCATACCAAATACTTTCACTGCTATAACTTCAACCGGTCGGTCGGCTGACGGCGCGCGGCATTTCAAGATGGCGATGCACTCTAGCGCTATCTCGCTTCATTCATATGAGCCGGGCAAATTAGTGCGAGTAGAGCAGATATAGTTATTCTGCTGCTATTATTATGAGGCGTCTAGAGATACTATGTTTATGACTAAAAAGTCAATCATAGACAATCATAGATCAGTATTGTATATACTGAAAGTCAATGTCAAATCGGAAAATTTTAAAATACATTTCTGTGTACAATTGTAGGTTATAATGTGAATATTAAAAACAAATTGCGTTTATTTGATAATATACATCGAAAATGTCCTTGTTATCACTAGCCTCAAATATTATAAAGAGAAGCTTTGCCCTGCGTTACTCATTCAAGTGCGCAGAACATGTAAAAACTGTACAGAAAGCCTCCTTTAGTTCGGTCACTACAAGAACAATTCACGATGTTAATACGAATGTAGCGAAAGATGTTATACTGTTTAAGTACGAAAATCCTAAATTCTATACTTACATGAATGTATTTGCCATAGTTCAGTATATGTTTTGGTCATACTTGGGGTTATTTGCATTCTCAACCTTGCGTGATGCCCCCATCGACCAATCTAAAGTGGATGAGAGTACTCCATGGTTTAGAAAGATTAATTTAGGTGAAAATAAATATAAAAATGGTCTAGCAACATTAGCTATTGTTATTGGTAAGTTCTGATTTCCATTCCCTGATTACAGTATATTGTACTGTTTTGTACAGTGTTATCCAGAGGTTAGAGAGGTTAGAGCACCAGCAGACGGACGGTTACGGCCTAATTAGTATATCTATATAAAAATAGTTGTATGAATATGCCACTGCTACAATGTAATGGTTGAGTAAAAAAACTGTAAAACGAAATAAAAAAATTAGAAGACTGTCGACTCTAAATGCTGTGTGAGACGAATGAGCAACTATTTGTCCGCCACTCCGGAGGTTCTGGGTTTGATCCCCAGGCAGGGCAAGATGGAAAATGGTCTTCAAACTGTCCTGGGTCATGGGTGTTCTATGTATATATTTATTATGAAATATTGTATCCTTGAATTAGTAGGTATCCCTTACACAAGTTTAAACTTACTTTGGAGTTTATTGTTGTCTTTAATCTATGTAATGATAATAAATATGCACTTTTGCAGGTACGGGATCCCTAGGAATGATATGGATGTACACACTCAAGTCTGTCCGCTACCTCATCCTCAACAAAGGTGGGCAGCACCTAACCTTCATCACATACGCACCTTTGGGCAAGAATCGCATGATGACGGTGCCTATCAATTGTGTTTCTTGTCAAGAAAACAGAGTGAACGCCAAAGTACAGTTGCCCTTGAAGGTGAAGAACAGATGGATGCATTACATGCTCGATATGAGGGGAGAGTTCAAGAATACACTGTTGTTTGATTCTACAGCTGGACTGGCGAGGAGGTGGTAAAGTGATGTTTTAGTTTTGTTCAAAACAATTATCTATAAATGTGTTAATTCTTTCTGGGACTATTTGGTTAAAACCTTTCTGGGACATTTATTTAATATAAATGTAAAATAATTATACTTTTATAGTGTCTGGTGAGTGTCCCTCAAAGTGTTATTTTTCAGAAGAATAATCAGTACTCAGTGCAATTTAGTTTTGCAAGATGTAGCCTTGTCTTTGACTGATCATGAGTTTGCATTTCTGCTTTTCACTTAAGTAAGATGTAATTGTGAAAAAGTTTCATTGTTATGTAATATTTCATTAAATTTTTACTCATCACTTTTCACATTACGGGTGTTTCTCTTGTCTTAATGTCTTCCTAATTGTTAGCTGTGTTGTGTGAGAGCCCAAGATGCATTCTAACTAAAGGGTATCTATCTACCACGCTGTTGACTGCAATATTTTTCAAAGTAAGAAAAATAAAAGTCATATTGTGAGATTTATCAGAAAAAAATCTTTATTAAATTGTTTATAATTAGAAGTAACAGAAATTATGTCCATCTCATCTCAACACAAATAAATGAAGTACAAATGATAACAAAAAATAAAGTTTCTTTTATTTACAACATCCTGTGTTAAGTGCAAGTTGTAAACAATAATACGAACAAATAAGTACATACAAGTTCAGTACACAACCTTTGTTTGACTGACGCAACTTAAAATCCCTGTAAAAATAATAAGGCGGAAGAGTCCACATTTATTTTCTTTACTAGATTTTTTTATTTACACTAAAGTTCTAAACACACTGCCGAAGTTGCGCGGCTGAAGTTCCGCGGGCTTATTTACTTCTTCAAATTTGAAGAAATTATGTCGTGCAAATTCGGCATAGTATGTTCTCTTAGAAAGAAGGTAGAGAAATAAAGTCTCAGATGGCGAATATGCGATCTGAAGCATTTGTTATCATTGCCCATGGTGTGCATCTAATTTTATGCAATTCCCTGAGCAGCCGGCGTTAAATGCTTATTGCGGCCCAAAGGACTTTCTCTTTATTAGACATCTTTTTTGTTTCTACTCTATGTTCATATTCAAAGTAATTTATATGCCAAGCTTAAGTTTTCTTCCCTACATTAAGTATAAAAAGTCTAACAAAATATACTGAAATTATTTTAAGGATACCTTCATTCTGTCAATAACACTGAACAACTTTCCCCAAGGCACATTATATCGAAATATAAGAAATATTTTGCTTTTCATAAAAACTTGAATCAGCTGGGTCAATTTGTATGGAAGGTCAAAAAATATTTTTCATATATCGAAATATGTTTCTTGGGGAAAGTTATTCAGCATCATGGACTGAATTCGGCCTTAAAATAGTTTCAGTATATGTTGTTAAGACCCCTGTGTACGTTAAATATATATTAATTTTTATTTAAGTAACTATTCATTAGATTGACATAAAATTTTTAATATTTTCTGTACCTGTTTTATAAATCGCATAGAAGCGTCAGTCAATCTTTACTTGCACTTAACAAAAACACATATCCGAGAAAACAAAGGGTCAAGGGTGATTTTATAATCAACCTAAAGGGAAACTTAGTCGATCGCTTATTCCTAACCATCTACTGACAATTTTAAGTCTACAAATGCTTTATCTAGCTTGCTACAACAAGCTAAAAGGTCGGCGGAGGTGTCGGCGCTAAATTAAGTTCGCACAAAACATCCACTGGTGATTCTCGAAAAGAGACAGTCGGGCTATGTTGTGGTTATTCCCACTGAGAGTTTCACCTGAGGCGACTGGGACAAAAACTTCTACTATTCTTCACCTCAATGACAAATGGAAAGACTAATAATTCTATTTTTTCCCATTTGCTTCGGTAGTGTCGAATGGGAATTTATACAAATTGTACATATACATCCAAGGTTAACAATTCCCAGTTGTAACATTTTTTGTCCCAGTTGCCACCACTAGGCTCGCCACGTAATGCCTACGATTCAAAACCTGTCCAATGAGCAACCACCGACCTTGGTCTATTAAGTACAATATTAATTCTTATTTACAGTAAGGGAGTAAACACAGACGGCGATATGTATTTCTTTCCCAACTCTGTAAGAAAAATTAGGCTAGCTACACACATAAGCCGGCCGGAAATGTCGTTTCGGCAGTGTTTGTCGATCATCAAAGCTGACCCGAAGCAATTACATAGGCTTTATCTCCGAACATTCATCTACATCGATTTTACCGCTCGGCTGTGCCGATTAATGCCGGCCTGCTTATGTGTATAGCAACCCTTACATCAAATACTTAATCGCAATTGAAGTCCGCAAATATCATGCTGTCCCTGTCTAGACAACACGAAATTAATTGTAGTTCGGCTTAAATCAGTTAATTCGGTTCGGCATCGGTTTTTTCAAAAGCGCGGCCTTAGTGGCGTGCCGACGGCATTTACCATTTCAGCAAATTAACTATAACTCATTTAATAAGTGCGATTCTTTATGAATAAAAAGCCTATAAAGTAACAGTTTCACTCTCTTTATCGAAATAACGTTTTGAGATCACCAGACGGCAGTAATACATAAAAACCGCGTCAGTTCAAACGCGTCATTTACATCGCCGCGTGTGTCGCTCCCCTAAACATAAATATTTAACGTTCTACCAATAAGTTAGGGTGTGTTTTGTTTGAGGCGGAGCGGAGGTATGCGGCGCAAAAACTTATATAGATAAGTTTTTGCGTATTATCGCGTATTGCGTATATCGTATTATAAAATATATTAATATTTTATAATAAAATAGTGACACAAAGTCAGTATAAGATTTAATAATTTGAATTTGAGAAGACTGTAAATATAATCTAATTTTATTGACTTATTTATTTATAAACTGACCAATCACAAAAGTGGAGCGGAAATTTCAGACACTGTGATTGGTCAATTTACGGGCCACTAAGCTTCGCTCCCCCCAGCACCGCTTCAAACGAAATGCACCATTAGATTTAAGGCTGTATACGCACGAGAAGCGGTGCGTCGTCAAATTATCCCGTCATTTTGTGTAATCATCACAGGCGATACAAAAATGAAATCATACATATATATGCATTGTCTCTCTGCATTGCAGCTACCTTACACGATTTATATATCTCGTGTTGGATTAAGAGTATGTTTATATGATAAGGCCTCTCCCTCTCCTAAGAGTGTAGGCCAAATCCTCTGACTGCTCTGGCTAATATATGGCTCTGGTAGTACAGAGGGTCGTGCTCCTGCAGTGGAGACTGAAAAAGACCTGATTATGATGATATGATAAGGCGTTAAAAGCAAATTGATGGCACAGACTCCACTCAAGATGAACGAGGTTGTGATGTTTTTGTGCCAATAGCATTAACACGAGGATTGAAAAATAGGTATTTGTAAAATCTTTTGCTGTCGCGGTGTGCGAGCGAGTGGGATAGAGACAGCTGTAGCTGGGACCGAAAATACCGATGAAAAGTTCACAAAATCAATGTTTTGTAGTTAACTGATTTAATTTATCTTTTCATTAAAATTAAAGAAAAGCCATAAATAGCTTTTCTGTTCCTATATTTTCTTTTTGTAATACAAATTGTGGAATTAATAAATGTGGTCACTCTTTTTTTTTATGTTATAGGGCGGCAAACGAACAAGCGGGTCACCTGATGGTAAGTGATCACCACTGTCTCTCTTACTTGGATCTTTATACAACGTGTTAATGAAATAACGCAAAACCTCTCAGATGGTACCTCAGCCCATGAAACTGAACAACTTTTGTTCTACAACTTTCACAAAACCCAAAAAAATATTTGAATTTTCATACAAACTGATCAGCTGATCAAGTCAATTTGTAAGAAAATTCAAATTAATTTTTTTTGGGTTTCGTGGAAGTTGTTCAGTTTCATGGGCTGAGGTATCATCTGAGAGATTTTGCATTATTTTATTAACTCTTTGTATATTTTATGTAATACTTTCTAACCTCGGCTTTGGCTAAAGATTACGCTAAGAGCCGAACAATCGGCTTCGGCTTAAATCAAATTGGACCTTCGATTGGACACCAAAGCATTTTATTCATATATTACGGCGGGCGCATTTAATGCTTGTCATAAAAACATACCCTTATTACTGATTAATGAAATATTTACTACACCGTCATTCATTAGATTTATTAGTCGATATTTATATGCAGACTTTCGGTTTTTATCGGAACTCCAATATATACATCTTATTAAAAATAAATAAAATGTTATATGACAGTATAGTAAACCTAAATATCGTACATAAAATAACAAATAAAACTATATTTTACCTCGGCAAAGCTTTCACATACTGATTTCGTTTATAAAAATATACATATCATCGTCTGGTTTCCATTATATCCATATTTCCGAGCGACTAATCTATTTTTTTTTACTTTTAAATTACAAGTAGCCCATTTTACACGCATATAAGCAAAGTTCGAACACGCTCTTTCATTTGAACTCGTTGTTATATATTTTTTGTAGTATCAGAATATAGAGTTATTACAAAATTAGACATGATTGTTTAAAAAAAAAGAACATACTGTCATTTACAATCTGATTAGTATATTCGCATAAAGCATATATTCTGATTATACAAAGTCGTGTTATGTATATTTAGTTTGCGTTACATAAAATACATGAGACATTTGCACCCACGCAACTCCACTCATCAGTCTCTACCCTTGATTATTTCAGTCCCGTGAGGGTATTAGATAAACAATAATAACTTAAAAATAGTCACACAATATTTAGTAGTTATTCTAATTTCCGTCTGGCAATAATTTAATGTTACCTTATTTTAAATTTACGTATTACTGTCATGTCATAATGTTCACAATACATAGACAATCAACATTCATGTAGTTATTGTTTTTTTTTTATTATATTTCACCATAGAATTTATTAATTTGTCTCTATAAGTCAACACTTATGGCGACTAATATTGTTGCCGACAAAGCAACACGTCAGAGAAAATGCATATTATTATCGACAAAAAACACTAAACTGTATATTACTGTGTCAATATTAACTTTGTCCAAAATCACATTTACATAACTTTTCATAGTCTACAGTTCGTATGGCAGTATTTTGGACAACACAATTTAGCCATAGACATCACAATTCCAAGAATACTTCGAGGAAAATACATTTATTTGTTCTATCAGTATCAATATCCGTTATATTCTTGGTGTTTTCTTTCAGTACATTAACTGACATTTAGTCTACATCATCGGCTGATAGCTTCATCAATTCGAAAGCATTTCACTACTTTCAACTATACTCTTACATTACTTCCTTCACCAGCAAGCTGAGCATTTGCTTTCAAGTAAACTTTTAAACTAATTCTTCAGCTTCAATCCAGCAATCTATATCAACATTTTGGCCAACGTTTGCTCCAATATCAAAAATCAAATCAGTATACATTCAGCCTTGGCGTATTAACCGATTGGCATTCGACAAATTCTTCAATAACCATTGTCGTTTCGGCCAACGCTTCCCAATATCACACATTGACTTTGGCCAACTCGAATCTGATCGTCGGACATACCAGGCCATGTCCCAAAATTCATAATGACGCTTCTTCTATGTTCTTAAATCTATGTTGCTTGGTGCTACGGCTTATTGTATCAATCACTCTCTACATTTTTGGTGAATGGATCTTCAGGCTTGCATCTCAAATGTTGGCGAACCAATGGGTGCAGTTAGTCGTCGGCGTTGCCAACTATCTTCAGACCAGATCCAAAGCATTGCCACAAATTAATAAAGACCTCGGCTTAGTCGATCCAAAGTTCAGTCTCTCCACAGATTTATCGCCTGGTCGCAAAGGTGTTGTGAACCAATGGGAGTTGGTTGGCGGTGGGTGTGGCCAACGTTTAGAACCGTCAATCGGCGAGGAACTGCGCGCGAGTGATGTCGAAGTCGTCGTGCCCGCCCGGGCTGATGCTCTCGATCTCGTCTACCTCCTCAAGGTTCTTGGTGCTCGGGTTGCATAGTCTGGAAAATTATATTGATGCAATTAAATATTTGGTACAAAGTTATATTGATACAATTAAATATTTTGTACAAAATTATATAGATACAATTAAATATTTCGTACAGAATTATTTTGATACAATTAAATATTTGGCACAAAGTTATATTAATACAATTAAATATTCGGTACTTTCTAATAGTAAATCAATTCTTTCTTCTCTATTTCTTACATCTAGTTACAAGGGAGAAAAGTTTGTAATATACAGGGTGATTATGACCCACCCAGTTATATTCAAGGAAAGTACTCCTTAGAAAGTAATCTCTTATATGTGTAAACCTCGTTCCATAATAAAAACCACAGATATAAGCAGACAAATGCATACAAAAAAATCTCCCATTTTAATGTACCCACCCGGGCTCGTGGCGGGCGGCGGGCGGCGAACGGGGAGGGCAACGGCCGCGCATATAGTAAAGTATTTGATTTTGTCTTTTCTTACAGTTTTGTGTTCTATTTGGTAGTTATTCTGATTTCAATATATTAGGTCCTTTCATATGAAATTGCCGTTCAGTATCAAAAAAGTGAAACAAGTTTTTTTTAATGAAATTATTATTTAATCAATCGAAGTATGCGCCGTTGTTATCGATACACTTCCGCCATTTTATAGGCAGATCATTGATACCTTTGGAAAAAAAATCCTGGGAGCGAAAGTCTATGAACTGTTTGAAGGCGGTTTTGACTGCCTCATCAGATTTGAAATTTTTTCCTTGTAAAAGTTATCCAAATTTTGAAAAAAGTGGTAATCGGTTGGGGCAAGATCTGGAGAGTATGGTGGGTGACGCAGAGGTTCCAGTCGCAGCTCCTCTAACTTGGCGATCGTTTGATGTGCAGTGTGTGGTTTAGCGTTATCCTGAAGGAGCAGTGGGCTAGAGCAATTCATCAGTCTCGGTTGTTTAATGGCGAGCTTTTCCATCATTGTTTGCAATTGTTGGCAATACAAGTCTGCAGTAATCGTCTGGCCTGATCTCAAGAAGCTGTAGTGGATAACACCAGCACTGGTCCACCAAACACTAACCAGAATCTTCTTTTTGGTCAGTTTTCGCTTAGGGCAAGGTTTTGCCGGTTCTCCAGGGTCAAGCCATTGTGATGATCGCTTCCGATTGTCGTACAGGATCCATTTCTCATCACAAGTCACGATACGGTTCAAAATCTCCTCATTATTGTGGCGATTAAGCAAAGAAACGCAGCAAGCAACGCGTGTTTGTTGGTTTGCTTCAGTCAATTCGTGCGGTACCCACTTTTCGAGTTTTTTAATTTTTCCGATTTGGCGCAAGTGGATAAGTATCATTTTGTCACTTACGCCGAAGGCTGCTGCTAATTCAGAAGTGGTTTGAGATGGATCCGCTTCCACTATCGCCTTCAATTCTTCGTTATTCACTTGAGTATCAGGTCGTCCACGAGGCTCATTGTGTAAATCGAAATTTCCAGAACGGAAACGTTGAAACCAAAAACGCACCGTTCGTTCGTTAGCGGTGCCTGGTCCATACACGTCGTTAATTCTTCGAGTCGTTTCTGCAGCACTGGTGCCACGGTGGATTTCGTATTCGTAAATACCGCGAATTTTCAATTTGTCCATAGTTGTTGTTATAGCAATGTTGAAACTCAAACAAATGATGTTAAAACAAATGAAATACGAATTTTAAAACAATATTTTTCTGGCTTTATTTCGAAATAAATTTGAATTTGGAATTCCTAATGAAACGCAAGATATTTGATTTTAAAGTTGCCAGTATTGAAAATCGGCAATTTCATATGTAAGGACCTAATAGCTAGTGGGTTCAAAATCAACCTGTTTAAACTTCAATCATTACAGTACTATGTCCAGCAGTGGACTTCTAGCGGCTGAAATGATGATGATGATATTTATTTATTTATTAAATCTTTATTGAGCATTAAGTCCACCTTTTGTACCATTGGTACAATGCTAATGCATTCTCTACCAGTCAGCCTTTAGGAAAAACAAAAAAATTTAATTACATTACCTTTCTTTCCGTGAATGTCTTCCCGTGGATATCGTAGAAGGCGACTTAGGAAACACAAGCTAAACAAAGCTTATACACATCAGTGAGACCTCTCCAACCCGTCTGGCCAGCGTGGAGAGTGTAGGGTTAACCCTCCGACTGCTCTGGCTAATATATGGCTCTGTTAGTACAGAGACGGTCGTGCTCCTGCAGTAGAGACTAAAAAAGACCTGGTGATGGTGAGTGTTTACCTGCACTTGCAGCAGACGATGCAAGGCGCGGCCAGTAGTAATAGCGGACTGGCGACCAATAGCAATAGTCCGAAGCCAGCGAAGATACCAACCACCTGAAACGTTAAACGTCGTTGTTGGATTTTATAATACGCTAATTGACAAAACCTCTAGCTGTTTGGCATTACAGCTCGGTTTCGTAATACAGCGAATGACGTTTAGCGTTTTGGTTAAATAACTTAACCCTCATACGCAGCACATTGTCGATGGTTAATTGTCATATGTAAATGATGTGTATTTAAAAACAATAAATATATAAATAAAACAAATTAAAACAAGCTTCTAAAATAGTTTAAAATGCTCCTTAAGACGAATCAATCGAGCCCAAACTAGGTGGGGTTATGATTATGACAGAGGTGCCGTGGCCACCTTCCGGCTTCATCATCAGATCAGGTCATTGGTACCATAATATTGTATTGTCACCCAACTTGCATAAGTATTGTCAAGTTTCAGCTCAATTGAATAATGGGAAGTGGGTCTAATTAACTTGCACGATCGAAAGATAAAACGATTTAGCTTTAGTTTCACGACCGGCTGTCTACCTTACGTCAACCCAGAATATCATATAATAATCTGAACCTCTATGATCAGAGTGTCTTACTTCTAATTCGTCTACGAATTAAAATGCCTAAAATTAATGTCTACAAGGCAAATTACCTAAGCTGTAAATTGCCTACAGAACAAAAAACTTTTAAAGTAGACACATGTACGAGTGATGCCGTTGGAAATATTCAAAATACACGGGTATTTTACCATTGTAACTTTTACGGGAATATTTCCGGTAATGTTCACGGGAATATTCCCAAAGTTTCCTGGGACGGCACAGCCCTAGACACATTAACACATCAAGTAAGTACCTGTGCACGATGCCACAACACGGATGCGCGGGAGTGGCCCAGCTTGTTCTTGCAGGGACCCTTGTCGTAGTGCCGCAGAAGGAAGTCATCCTGGAAGCAAATAACGACAAGTGATAAAAATAATGATGCTGTTCAGTCCAGCCCAACTTCGTTCCATAACCCATAAACCTTTCCCTTTTCTTGCAATAGATCCTTCTACTGCCTAAACCTATTAAAGGGTATACCTTTCATTGGTATATCCAAAAATGGGTTTTGGCGGGAGCGTCACATTACATCAACTTCTTCAAAGGGCCTCTACGTGTTGGATCCGTATCCCCCACGCAAGCCTCCCAAAAGGGCCGGGGTGAAAAGACGCGTAAATCCAAATGTACAGCATCATCAGTGAGAGAAACAAAAAAGGTCTCTGTTTCAACTTCTGCAAAAATTCTTTCGTGAGTCCGAATTCCAGTTTTCCGTTTGTGCTCGCCTACTGGTCGCATTTCTCAACCGATGCTCGTGAAAATTTGTGAGCAGGTTCGATGATTATGTAGAGTTTTTGTCGAGACAGTTTTTTTGAAAAATGTCACTATACTTTTTTGTTACCCTTATTACGACTGTGCCCTTATTAACACGCAGCTTTTTCATCCGATAAACTTCAAGGGTTCAGTATGTGGGGTTCACTATGTAAAGACAGACTCCCGAGGTCTACAGCTCACAGAGTTACTAGCAATACCGTCTTGAGCCGTCTTCACCATAACACGGGGCCCGTGCCCAGGGGCCCCGAAGGACCGACAATTTCTCTCACACATTTATTCTCAAAACATCTATGTCGGGCACATTACACTTTATTCACAAATCAGTAATCTTATCAGAAGGTATTTATTACAAGGCATATACTACTCCATTATTTTGTATCGATGACTGCGCCTCTTCCTACTGTACTAATAAATAATATTTCCGAACGCGTCCTACCTAATTTACTAAGTACACCATCTAGCGATCACTCACGCAATCACTCGGATTCCAAAGTCAAGGGCCCCAAAAGGGCCCCAAATTCTTGTGTGCCCAAGGGCCCTAGCCTAGTTTAAGACGGCCTTGGTTACTAGTTATATTAGAGGTACATTGTCATCTGATTTACATTCATCATCACGTATTCCCGGGTGCATCCTCAGCGGTAACGCTTCAGACCCCGGGGTCCGCTACCTAACCTAGAGATTTGACGAGGTTACTGATATTTTACATAGAGCGACTGCTGTCTGACCTCTTTAACCCAAAGGGTAGACCAGAACCAATCTTTCAAGTATGCTTCCCAGTGGGATTTGAACCCACGACCTCCGGATTACAAAGCAAACGCCTTGACCACAAAACCACGGAGCATACAAACAAACCAAAATTTCATTACAATCGAAACTCGGGAAGTAGCTCAAATTTAACTTGCAAGAAAGATTTGACCCACACAAATACCTACAAACAGGGCAAGCTGAATAAAAGATTGTAAAAATTAATAATGTTACTAACTTGACGGCTGTCTGTCCTATTCAAAACATGGAAATCGGCCGTAAATATCTAAATATAGCAACCTCGATGACCGCAAACTGACTCTAACCAGCAAAAAAAAATTAATGGCACCAATATTATAATTTTATTATGATGATATATTTATACATGATTATGCATTTACTTTTGGCAAATTCTAAATTAGCGTAATAAAATAATAACGTGTTATATGACGTCAATCATTCATTGGAGAAAAACACGAGAACAATAAATTACAACTAAGTAACTATAATTTATACTGAGTTAATATAAGGTTGACAAGGAAGGAAGGAAAATTTCTTGCCTTGGGTACCTAATATCAGGAGAATTACTAGTTTTATAGCAATTTATTTTATCACTTTTGTTGTAAAAACCTAAGGTTTTGAGCCATAACACGTCGACACACATAACAACCTGCAGTACAGTACCAGACAGTTTACTGTACTGCAGATTGTACGCCTTGTAACCACCTTAAGTAAAAATTGCATTCTAGCACTTGAACCAAAACGGAAACTATTCGAGCGTAACATAAGTAATATGAATGACACGTATTCTTAAGGTGAAGGTATAGGCAAATGGCCTTGTAGTGTGAAATAAATTGTTAACTCGTAAATATGGTGATAATTTCCATATTGCTCTTCGTCATGCACTAGATAGCCCTTTCAATTATTTTATGAACTGCCGTTAAACTAGAATTGCCCTCCCTACTGCACATCTGCACACAGCATAATACCTACGTGTTTACACTTCTTGCACATCATCTGCACATCCCTCGTCTTTCTCTATACGACCCCAGCACATTGGACATAGCTTGATGAGCTCCGAGTTGAGCAGCGAAGCGCCAGTTCCTGATGAAGATAGGTTAAATACTTACGTTTAACGAGGCGAGGCAGTACCAGCAGAACACGTGAAGACATCTCTTGCACATCATCTGCATATCCCTCGTCTTTCTCTATAGGAACCCGGCACTTCAGACATAGCTTGATGAGTCAAGCAGCGAAGCGCCGGTTTCTGAAGAAGATGGGTTAGATACTTACATCCAACGAAGCGAGGCAGAACAAGTGTACACATCTCTTGCACATCATCTGCACATCCTTCATCTATCTCTATAGGAATCGGCATTTCAAACATAGCTTGATGCGCTCCGAGTCAAGCAGCGAAACGCCGGTTTCTGAAGAAGATGGGTTACTTACGTCCAACGAGGCGAGGCAGTACCAGCAGAATACGTGCTTGCACCGCTTGCACATCATCTGCGCGCAGCCCTCGTCCTTCTCGATGGGCACCCGGCACATTGGACATAGCTTGATGAGCTCGGAGTCAGGAAGCAGGGGAGCGCCGACGCCCGATGACGACGATGCAGCGGCTGCTTCGCAGGTCAGCGCGCCGTGCCACTGTGGACAACAAAATAGGATCGTACATACATATTCATAGGTACACTATCACGTCTTTATTCCTAATGGGGCAGATAGAGCATTAGGGTTGGATCTCATCTATCAGCACGGAACAGTACTTTCCTATGCTGCTATCCTTTTCTGTCGCTCAGAAGCCTATAATCATTTGCTAAAGCGAGAGTCGCTCTCTCTCTCGCTCTAGCAAATTACTGTTCTGAGCGACAGAAAAGGATAACGGCATAGAAAAGTGATGTTCCGTGCTGATAGATGAGATCCAACCCTTATGGATCTTGTGGCTGAGCCCAGGGCCACAAGACTCAAAGGCCACTTTTAGCGTGATGGTCAGCGAGGTGGTGGAAAAGGGAATCATAATTCGTATTTTCGCTGTTTAAAAAAACCGAGCTGTAATGCTAAACAACTAGAGGTTTCGTGAATTAGCGGTTTTTACCATCCAACTGCGACATATACATTACTGACCGAACGAGCTTCTCTTATCGAGTGTGTTTTTAAGCTAACACTGGTATCAGATTTTTCGTGCTGCCTAAAGGCATCTGACGTAGCTGTTTTATAATGACATCTTAATTTATAATAAAAAATAAATAATATAAGTACTTATTTAAATTAGGGAAGCAAATGGACTTAGCACTGCGCCCATTAAAATTACAACCGTATTACCATTGCTTAAAGTATAAAATCGTATGAATATCGGCGGAGACTTCAAGTGTCGTCTGGCTGTCAGACTTAATACTTCAAGCAATGGTAATACGGTTGTAATTTGAATGTAACTAGTAAATTCCGCAAGCATTATTCTTCTCTGTCTGAACTGAGCGTAAAACGTAATTAATTTGTTTACTTGCAGCCAGTGGTGGGCGCAAAAAATATGCAAACGTCTCAGTTTTTTTAAATTGTGTTTATGTATGCAGAGATGATATAAATAAATAAACGGGCAAGTGCGAGTCGGACTCGTACAAGAAGGGTTCCGTACCACCGTACAATGTTTCAAAACGCTGAAGAAAGACGTTTCTTGTATGACGACCCCCTTTAATTATTTACTTTATCTTATTTTTAGTATTTGTTGTTATAGAGGTCATAGTAATATATACTCGTAATCGGTAAAAATTTCAGGTGTCTAGCTATTACGGTTCAAGAGAGCCCTGTGACAGATCGAGTTAAAAACGCTGAAAAAAACACATTTTTTGTATGACGACCCCCTTTAATTTTCAACTTTTTTTATTTTTAGTATTTGTTGTTATAGCGGCTACAGTAAAACATAATCGGTGAAAATGTCAGGTGTCTAGCTATTACGGTTCAAGATAAAGAGCCCTGTGACAGACGGACAGACAGACAGCGGAGTCGCAGAAATAGGGTCCCGTTTGCACCCTTTGGGTACGGAACCCTAAAAACAAGTGATGTGAAAGTTTATCCTGTTTTTGTAAGGCGATAATGAACCTTAGTGTAAGAGCTAGTGGCCGATTATGATAAGAAATGGACACAGGGCCCAGAAACAGATTTCGTCAAGATGATTTTAAGCTCTCTAATCGACCCAAAGGTTTGACTGTTAGAGAATGATTTTAGCATCAAGTCCGCCTGTTGTACTTAAAACATTTGTATAAGTGTACAATAAAGTATAAATAAATGATCGCAATGTGTACAATAAAGTATAAATAAATCTATCGCAGGTTGACTGGAAGAGATCCCTACATGGGATAAGTCCGCCTTTGTATATTTGCTCTTTCGTATTATGTTGTCTTTTATACTTACATTTTTGGTACAATAAAGTAATTACAAACAAACAAACAAATGATTTAGGTACCATGCGGTTAACAAGTCAGTCCAAACGACTAAAATATTACAACTACGAATTCAATCGTCTTCTTTTTAATTTTAGTTATTACCTTATGCTTAGATTTAGTCTCTAGTTAAGTCGTGCGTGGCCAAAATACTTTCTTTAGTCTTTATCCCTAATAGGGCAGACAAAGCATTTTGAGTCTTGCGGCTCTAAGCAGATAGAGCCCAGGACCGCAAGACTCAAAAGCCAATTTTGGCAAAAGAGTGAAAAAAGAATAAAAATAGTGCTAGCTAGCCGCATCGCCTATTAACATGATATGCATTTTCGCCCATTCCCTCGATTGGCTTATCCGATCTGCGCGGGAAGAGAAGCAGCTGATACATTAAGTTCTAGTTTTTTCTTTTCTCCCAGATCAGCTTGGTGAGGGCTCGCAAAACTCGAATGACTCTGATGGGCTTATAGGCGGAAAACAGGTATACCTATTCATATTACTTTTTAATCAAACTTTAAAGCTATATTTTGGTTACAAGCTCTGAAACTAGACCTTGAGGATGCGATATGAGGGCGTCAACGACTATACACGAAGGCATATATCTACAGTTATTTACAAATCTCACATCTCTGATACGCCATATTTGGACATGTTTACCGTGGAAATCGTCTTTTTATGGATCTTTCCACACTTGAGTATTCGTTTATACTTTTTACTACTTAGTTCAATATGGTCATCATAATAAATTTTCAAGATTTCGTATTACGTAATCAAAGAGAACCATATTAACGCTTATTCTATGATTGATCATTTCAAGTAGATACTTAAAGGGAAATAATTATTATTTACTTATTCAATCAAACACTTAGTCAGATCCGACTTAATTTTTTTTTTTTTCCGTTGGCTCTGTCTATGAAATACACGCTACAAGTAATACCTACTTGGCACTTCTGAAAAATTGTGTGTACTTAATTGGAATGTAATATTTAATTAGCTGAGTCGTATTTACAGGGCACTCGATATGGAATTTAAGTTAGAAATAAAAGTTTCATCGCTCTCATATGTAAAATATTTGGGGGCACGGCAGTGTCCTCGCCAAGTCAAGCAGACAAAGGCATCATGTAGATTGTAATCATGAAACATTTTACGTTGCAAAAAATGCGTTGTTCGACTGGTGCTTAGAAAGCATTACCTACAATTTTCACTTTCCATAGTAACTATCACGTGACTTACTTCGATTTGTGTTTTGTATGAGTCAATTTTTTTTATATTTATATACAAGTACATTGGGAAAAGCTATTCATAATGATGAACTGAATAACTTCATTAGTAATATCTTTGTAGTAAATTAAAAACCGGTCAAGTGCGTGTCGGGCCACGCGCAGTGTAGGGTTCCGTAGTTGCGAATGCAGACTTAGAGTTCACGCATCACGGTTTAACGACTAAAAACGTCTAAAAACGAGCCCACGAAGGACAATGGTAACTGAATAAAGAGTTAAGTATAAAATCCAATTTCACAAGGGAATTTAGAAAAAAAAAGTGAGTACCTCCGCGAGTAGACGCAAGCGCTGGTAATAAAGATTGACGTTACTCGACGTAAAAACATTGCTATTGATGTAAGCACATTCTTAAGTCTATAAATAAATCATTCATGACCTTATGAAAGTATAATGCTCTACATTAGCATGTATTAATTGCATTGCATACGTTGCCGCTTTGTTACCGCTTTACGACGCATTCGCTTTAATTATTTTATGACAAACGTTCAGTGCGAATCGTAAACTGTACTTACACTTTGTTTATTGTTTACCTTGACAGCAATTTCGTTTGGCCTAAATATTAACCCATAAAAATGTAAGATAAATAATCTTATATATAAAATTCTCGTGTCACAATGTTCGTTCCCGTACTCCTCCGAAACGGCTTGACCGATTCTCATGAAATTTTGTGAGCATATTGAGTAGGTCTGAGAATTGGCCAACATCTATTTTTCATACCCCGAATCTACGCGGGCGAAGCCGCGGGCAAAAGCTAGTTATTTATAAAAAAATATTCAACGTTTGCTAAACCTGTTTCAGTTAAAATAAATACGTTTTGTCTCGTTCTTACTTTGTTAAATATTAAAAAGAGAAACAAGGACAAAAAACATATTTTAACTGAAATAGGTTAAGCAATCGTTTGATATATTTTTAGGGTTCCGTACCTCAAAAGGAAAAAACGGAACCCTTATAGGATCACTTTGTTGTCCGTCTGTCCGTCCGTCCGTCCGTCTGTCAAGACCCTTTTTCTCAGGAACGCGTGGAGGTATGAAGCTGAAATTTATATCAATTACTGAGGTCTACTGTCCCTTGAAGCTGTGAAAAAATCAAACTTCTAAGCCAACGCAATCAAAAGATACAGCCGTTTATGCCGCAAATTTTCGACATTTGCAAGGGAATCAAAACCTACAGGGTGCTTCCCGTGAACTCAGAATCTTGAAATTTGGTACGAAGCAACGTCTTATAGCATAGATAAAGGAAAAATTACGAAAACCATAAATTTTTAGTTACATCACATAATATATATTTTTTTAATAATTTTAAACTTACTACCCATTTCCTCATAAACGCGTAGAGGTATTAAATTGAAATTCATACCAAATACTAAACCTTGCAGGTTTGTACGGAACCCTCGGTGCGCGAGTCCGACTCGCACTTGGCCGGTTTTTTATAATTAAGAGGATTATTCGCTATTTTGATTTCCTTTTTCCATCGTCACGTTTCCACTAAACGTGAAGATTTTTGTTAATATTATGATCTTATACTCAAGGATGCTCAAGAAGAGAAACCGGAAAGCGGTCCCCGGTCTTCGCCGTATTAAAGCTGAGGATGCAAGTGGGAATACGCTGAGATGAGAGAGAGATAGTTTCCACTAAACGTGGCCTTAGGCCGTGTGGTTCCCGGCCAGTAGCGTGTGGTTCCCGGCCAGTAGCGGCGTTAGGGTAGGGCGCGGTTGGGCGACCGCCTAGGGCGCCAGATACAAAGGGACGACAGGGGGCGTTTTTGGGCAAGGTGGGTCACAGGTAATAACAAATATATAAATAGCGGCTGGTTAATGGCGGCAACTCCTACTCTTATTTGTATGCACCCCTCCCTCCGTTTACAATGGGGCGGCAAATTTGAAGAATCGGTCGGCAGAAATAAATCCTATAAGATTGAAGCCTAAGTCAGAGTCTGAATTGCAGTTTGGAGGGGCGGGTAAATCTCGCCCGGGGCGCTGGTAGAGCTAAAACCGGCACTGTTCCCGGCAGAGTAGAAATAGGACCTCTCCAAGTGTTCCAGTGGATGTCGTAGAAGGCGACTTAGGAAACACAAGCTGAACAAAGCTTATAAACATCAATAAGACCTTTCCAACCTGTCTGGCCAGCGTGGAGAGTAGTCCTAGTAGTAGTATAGAGTGTGTCGTGCTCCTGCAGTGGAGACTAAAAAAGATCTAATGATGATGATGATGGTGATGGTGATGATGTGGCCTTAGAGTCTTACGGCCCTAGGCTCTGTCTACCAAGGTAGGGATAACGTCGTGATAATGTATCTGTCAATATTAATTAGATTTTTTCTTCACTACGCACGATCTGCCGCATACCTAGATGATCATACCTACATGTACATGCGCCTCGGTAAAATCCCCCATCAGGGCTGGTAGAGTTGGACTAAATAAGGGGCTCGATATGGTAAATGAGGGTCAAGCCGTTAGTCCCCCATTCCAGGAAGAGGTTAGCCAGAGCGCCTCCAATGTTTAAAATTTGTTTTTCCGGCACGCTCTCGGCGGGTGTTTCCCGGTGTTTTTTTTTCTTGGGATTTACTACTTTACGTAGCAACACTTATACAAAAAAAAACTGACTAGAGCGTACCGAAAAACTAAATTAACATCGGCGGCACGCCGGCCAATACTTTTCCGGAATTGGGGACTATAGTTCGCGCCAAACTTCTAGATCGCTCTGAAGTTGCCTCACTCAGGTTACAAACAGGGACAGAATATTTACAATAATATTTTTTTCTCAATGATTGCAAGAATGTAGATATGATATATATACACAATAAACAAAAATAAAGCAAATTCTATCTGCTATGGGTATGGGTATGTATTTTACTACTGCGACGCGAATCGCCTCAACTTCAGAGCGATCTAGAAGTTTGGCGCGACCTGTACCTGAGGCTTGACTCTACAAAGACAGTTAGGATCTAACTCAACAAATACAACGTCTATATTATACAATTGCTGACTGTACATTTCCGTCCCATTCACATCCATTTAACTGGCAATAATTTGCGAATTCAACGCTTTCCAACAATTTTCCACCTATTGTCTCGCGTTGAAAGAACTACGACTAACAATGCGGCTCTGTTGACACGAAGTGGGACGTGGAATTTCCTTGAAAGTTATGTGTGTAGATGTGCTTGACGACGAATCCGTCTATTGTTTCCCCCAAACTTATTTTTTCCTCACCTGTTGTTGGCTAAATCATTAGATTATTAGTTTTTACCCGTCTGCGTCAGAAGGAGGTTTGAGAATACTAGTATATGTCTTCAATTTTTTTTTATTCAAAACCTATTCAAGTAAAGGATTTTATACTATTACTAAAATACACACGACGTATTATGTTTATATATAATTGGAAATGAGAAATGTTAAATAAACGGGCAAGTGCGAATCGGACTCGTACATGAAGGGTTCCGTACCTCCGTTTGTGTAAACATTGTGTTTTCAAACGCTGAAAAAACACGTTTCTTGTATGACAACCCCAATTTAATTTTTAACTTTATTTTATTTTTAGTATTTGTTGTTATAGTGGCCATAGTAATACATAATCGGTAAAAATTTTGAGCATCTAGTTAATGCCATTATAAAGGTCTAGTTAAAAATCGCTGAAAAAACACGTTTTTTATATGACGACCCCTTTAATTGTTAATTTTTTTAATTTTTAGTATTTGTTGTTATAGCGGCCACAGTAATACATAGTCGGTGAAAATTTCAAGGGTCTTGCTTTTACGGTTCAAGAGATAGAGCCCTGTGACAGACGGACAGACGGACAGACAGACAGCGGAGTCTCAGTAATAGGGTTCCGTTTGTACCCTTTGGGTACGGAACCCTAAAAACAACATATACCTAACCTTGCTCATCCGAGCGTGTTCCCGGTTGCATCCCAGGCTGCAACTATGCCGCATTCATTTATTGAGTTTTTCGTAAACTTCTTCATTTCGATACAAGTATCTTGGGAAATGTTGTTAAGTTTTATAGACTGAATTTTCCCTTACAATTCTTTAAGTTTATTTTGTTACACGTTATATATACATATATGCTGCCAATGTTTATTAAAATACCTATTTTCTCTTTACTTCCGAGAATATAATACAATTTGCCAGGATTTCTTTTGTAGATCACTGCCCAAAGAGACGCTTCGAGTTACTAAGGGTCGCACTTTTATTTGAATCCTCCTAAAGAATGTAAGAGGTCGAAATCTAAGTACTAAATATTATTAAATCGGTTAAAAACGAAAATATTATCAGGTGTAAATTAATTGAAATTGAAATTCAACATTAAAACCCACCAAGTCAACATTAAAAATTCAATTAAAACTTGCTAAACTTCACCACAAAGTTACCCCGTCGAGTAATTGGTCGAAGTTACGAGTACCCCTATTTTGCAAGTTGCGGGCCGGGCTTACAAACGGGGTCGCCTAACAATAGCCAGATCGGCTCTGTCGTTTTCAAGATAGAAATGCTGGCTTTTATGCTGCAAAACTAGATAAAAGAATATTTTAAAATCTTTTAATGGCTTGTGATGCAAACTTCTGGAACAAGCACTGCTAAGCTTTTCCCAAAATACAACAGCATGAGCTTTTACAAAAAGGACGTGAATAGGATCTTCTGCGACGCGCTTATGGTTAAGGCTTCTATGCGTTAGGCCATTACCATTGTTTTTTTTTTGTGTATGTAAGTGGCCAACACTGGTGTCAGATTTTTCAAGCTGCAATGCCTAAAGGCATCTGACATAGCTTGACAACTGCCACACAATGACAGCCGGTGGTCATCCATCCAAGTACAGACCACGCCTGGGGTTGCTTAACTTGTGAAAACGACTAGCAATGCGTACTCCCACCGGGCTACCGAGCTCCTCCGAGGCCATTACCATAATTAACCATTTTACCATCAGGCGGGCCACACGACTATAGTAGTATTGTTCGGGGTCTGCCGAAACTAAGATAATAATGATAGCTGTTTGATATTTTTGAATACTGTATTGGAAAGTGAAACTTATGATAATACAAATAAATGAGTACGCGCGGCGCTGTTGATGGTTTGGTGCGAACTGAGTGAAGTAATGAGTGAAACAATGAATACAGTAAAATTGCTGACGCTGTACGATGATAGCTCGTACAAGTATGAAAGGTAAACTACACGCAAAGATTATATTATAATTACAAACGTAACAATACCCGACGTCATACAAAGTTTTGGAGGGCACGTAAATACCAGAAACAGTTTTATCTTCTCTAAATATGTTTTATAATAGGTCACTAGATAGCGTTTTTACTTATTTAACTTTATTACAAAAATTTGTAAACGTTCAACCAAAAGATGGTCAACCGACCAGTGAGACCAAAGTAGAAGCCAAAATAAAATGTCATTATCTACCTAGTATTTGAACATATATTACCTACCTTTCGCAGGTTTGCTAGTAATTCGTGTGCTGCCATCTCTGTGCGCAGCTGGTACTAAAAACTTGTTACCAAGTTTTTGCTGTTGACGTACCCTAAAAACTTTGTATGACGTTGGCATCCACTGCTTTGGGGCTAGCTCAATCAGTGTAATATGTTTCTTTATGTCCCGGGGTACAATTATGTGTCAGTAAGTTTTTGCCAGGACTTGTTAACGTTACCAAATTCACACTGAAAGTAACGTTAAATAACGTTATTTTCATACGGGTATTAGTGGTAACGTTATAAGGGGTATCGATAATACAGTTAATAACGTTATCAATTAACGATATAAGTAGCGATACTTTTTTCAATACTTGTAAAATATTACATAAATAGCTCTAGTAGCCTACTAGACAAACTCTCATCAATTTATTCTGTCAAATATCGAAAAGAAATACAGCGTTAACCATACCTTTTACCGTTAAGTAATATCATTGGTAACGTTATCTGATTTATCGGTAAATAGTTGGAAAAACACCGTCACCCAGCATAACGTTATCTTTGCTGATAACGCTAACGCCGTTTGACAGAATTAACGTTACCAGATTTTTAACGGTATTCCAAGCCCTGGTTTTTGCTGTTTACGTGCCCGCACCCACTGCTGCAGGTTACATACTACGGCAGGAAAAATAAGAGTATTTGACTTCAACAGCAGTTATAAAATACAACAACAATACCATTTGAACTCACTCAACGTAGGTATATAATTCTAATAAATACCGTTTCGGAATATATTTCATTTTTACAAAGGTATTAAAAAGATTTATTATTTAGGACACAAGTAGCTTTTAACCCGTCGTGCAGCCGAGCGAAATGGCACGGCACGGCCGGTCATTGTGGTGGAGTCGACCCACTTCACTGCGGATGGTGTGAAAAGACCGGCTTAGATAAAGTAAAGGGCGGTTGTGGGGGAATCAAACATTTACTCATTGGTTTTGATTAAAATACGTTGTTCGTTTTGAAGATGAATACTAGCTCCACGTGGTTGCCCGACTGGTCAAATTTTAGACAATCCCACAGGAACCTAACATTTTCCCGGGATAAAAAGTATCCTATCCAGGTTGTTATTATTTGATCTTCTTAGACGTTATATTAATTTACTTTGCGGCAAATTTATGAGATTTCTCTTCATCTATTTAATAAACGCATATTATGTTTTTTCGTCCGTAGTACATGTATAATAATTACCGCTAATTAGTCATTTAAAGTTATAAATATCTGTTCATCATCTAAAAATACAAATTCGATCGATTTTTTGACATCGTGCCTCCCCGCGATTTTGAAGAACTTCAATCGGTTCAACCACAACAACAAAGCTACAACATAGTTCACAAAGTATACGAGATGATGACAGTATCTTACAATTCCTATATCTCGATATGAGAGTTCCAGTTGCAACAATATACAATCTCCGACGACACACCGTTGGAGTAGCGGTTTCCAAGGCGCAAGTCGCACCCCCATACCTGACGGGAAGATCTTCCCTTTGATCACAAATATATGAGGTGATCGACCTGTGGTGGTCGAGCATATCGTGGCTAAGTTAAGCGAAGGTTAATTACCTGCTGGCGAAGACACTGTTTGAGCCTGACTAAAGGAGCGTTATTGGGATTATTGGGTCCGAAAAATATTATTTTCTTAGTGGAGGCGCTTAACGTGCTTAGTGAAAAATCGACATTATTTGCTAATTAGAGAAAAGAAAAATTACGTACACTCCCAATATTTTATCCGTATCTTTTGAGTTTTTAATCGTAAGAAATTACGTGAATCGTTTTCTGCTACTCGCAAGTCAAAATAATTGGGCACGTTTGGTTTGGCCCTAAAGTGACTTTACGGAAAAATCATTTGTAGGTAAAATAGAATACTAATCTTCTTAAGATAAAACTCAATTAAATATAATTAATCGCGTGTTAAAACATAATAATCCACTCGATCAATCAAACTCGGAGATATAAATGCAAATTGATCGATTAAGATACGAGTACGAGTATACAGCCAGGGTTGGGCAGTATTTGAATTACTTGTAATTAAAATATAAATACGTATGTTTCGTTAAAAATGTTATTTGTAATTGGTATTTCAAATACCTGACGCTGAGGTATGTCGCATTTAGTATTTCTTTAAAATTTCCTTAATAATTTTTGTTTTATAATTTTAAGTCAATCAGATAAGTAGGTACATTATTTTATAAGTAGACGCCTGTTGAATAAATTAATTTTCAAAAATTTACGATATCCCACCAAAAACATAAATGTGAAAATGGGAGCCAAGTTCAATTTTCGACAAAAGAATTGAGATCTAAATGGCTGCCGAGCTCTGGTGAGAAACCTGAAATTTATTTATAAGGATCTCAAATCTTATTTATTATTATCAGTATATTTTTTAAACGTTATAATAAAGTCTAACAAAATAGCTTCCCTAAATTACTCGTATCAGCTCCAACATTTTTTCTTCTTGGCAAGGCTTGCCCTCCCTAGGTCCTAGGCAAATGGTTTAGCCATTTTGAAAAAAAAACCGACATTGTGTCCACTGATCAAACCTTGCTCTGCATACGAAATAGTACTCACAAGTCTTATCTCAAGATGTAATACTTGCACCGGTATAAAAATAACAGTTGTTCGATTAATTTGGATAGCGTCCAACCGGTGGCTACTAGAATTAATATGTATTAGCCGTCATATCATAGCGCCTGTGGTGTTGCCAGAAGTAAGGGACCTTGGACACATTACGTCACGCAGAAAATTGACTTTTCAAACCCCTTCCTTGTCACACTTTTCTCCAATCCCTTCAACGTGCCACGTAGTACCATTTAGCACTAAACCCATCGCTGTGACTTTTTAACCACCAGCTAAACTTTTAGAGCAAGTTCAGTCCATGGTGTTGAACTACTTTCCATATAAACAATTAACGAAAAAAAAAATCGCCTTCCCATAGTAATCAGCGCTCAGCCAAACAAAATATTTATCGATTTTCAATTATTTTTTTATAGGAAATAATTCAGTATCATGGAATGAACTTGCTTCAATAAATTTTACTGGTACATAGTTGAAAAGTCAAGCTGTTTATGGATGGCTCCGAATTAAGTATATCGGGATTATTAATTTAGACTGTGAACTTGAGACTCCTCTCATCGGCAACCCCTAAATTATTTGGCTCAAAAAAATATATACGTCTCATCTTTTACTCGCATACAAAATTTAATTGAAATTACTGATAAAAGATTTTACAGGGTTGATTAGAAGAAATCCCTGACAGGTATAAGTCCGCCATTGTACCTACTATATGTTTTGTATTTTAACTGTGTCCTTTTATGTACAATAAAGAATTTTCTTACTTACTATCAAGAAAACTATTTTTGCAAGGGATGTTACAGTCTTGTTTATCCAATAGCAGGCTACTTATTTAGCCTTCGTCTGGCTACAGCTCAATTCCCAGAGCAATCCCGATAGTGTATCCATCCCTCCCACGCCGGGAGACGTGTTTTCTTGTTATTTACTTGGAATCCTCCTCCTCCCACCTGATGTAATATGGATAGTTGGTCCATTTGGAAGTGTAATCGTTTCTTAGACTGAGAGTTAACAAAGTTCGTGATCAAAAAAAAATCATTTATTTTCTCTGTATAAGTACATTGTCAGGTTGACTAATGTCTACAAAGACAAAGTTTAGGCCCTAATAAGAAAGAAGAGAGACCCGGCGCCTGAACAGTGTAACGATTGCTTTTAAAAAGTGTAACTATTGTAGTGTAGTAAGTAGTTGTAAATAGGTTGTAACGGAACTTTGCCTCCGCTTCCGTTACTGCGGAAGTTCCGCAAGAAATCGTATCTTCGCTTCCGCCTCCGCCTCCGCTACGGCCTCTGTACCCTAGTTGTAAGTATACCTCTATATTATAAGAGTAACTAATGAATAAAGAGAGTCCCAATCAAGTAGTCTTTTAAAACAGTCGCCGCCTACAAGATACATGGCGACCCTGCCAGGATAATTGATAAATGATTGTACAGGTGTAATTATTATGGTGCAATAAAAATAATTTGTATTGTATTGTGATCAAATAATCATCACCATCTTCTTAACAAGTGTCTTAATATCTAACACTGATATCAGAATTTTCGAGCTGCCTAAAAGTATCTGACTATCTTTAACAATCTGAATATAACATGCATGTCAATGGTCACCCAAGGATGCCAAAGACCTTGCGAAATAGATGATTTGGCTATAGTTTTACGACCGGCCGACTGCCTGACGTCAACCCTCTTTGGGAATGCTGAGTTGTTAGTGCTTAGTCCTTTAGTCGCCTCTTGCGACATCCACGGGAAGAGATGGAGTGGTCCTATTCTAACCCGGAACCACACGGGGTAATCTGAATATCTGTCTATCATCTAGGAACAACATATTTACTACACACTTATGAGTTAGTGTGCCGCATTTCTCACGATAATTTCCTTCATCGGAAAAAAGTGGTAGTTGAAATTGAAAATTACCATACATGATTACAAACTCAGAGGTACAAGTCGCGTCTACTGAGGATCGAAGTATTACCTCTCAGACGCGAAGCCCGTGCCTGAACCGCTTGGCCATCACCATCATCAGGTCTTGTTTAGTCTCCACTGCAGGAGCACGACCCTCTATGTACTACCAGAGCCATATATTAGCCAGAGCAGTCGGAGGATTTGGCCTACACTCTCCACGCTGGCCAGACGGGTTGGAGAGGTCTCATTGATGTTTATGGCTTTGCTTAGCTTGTGTTTCCTAAGTCGCCTTCTACGACATCCACGGGAAGACTTGGAGTGGTCTATTCTACTCTGGAAGGAAACACACAGCGACATCTCTTCAAAATAAATGGGCAAGTGCGAGTCGGACTCGTACATGAAGGGTTCCGTACCTCCGTTCAATGTTTTGAAACGCTGAAGAAACACGTTCCTTGAATGACGACCTCCTTTAATTTTTAACTTTATCTTATTTTTAGTATTTGTTTTTATGGTGGTTATAGTTGTAGGGACACAATACGCTAAGTAAGCGTTTATTATTTCGTTCCACGACGCGTGAGCATGGAACGTCAGTCGTCTGCCATCTTTGTTTTTCAAGCCACCGGAATGATGTTCTCTTCTTAGCGTATCACGTCGGGGTCATTGTAGACACTATGGGGTATCTCTCTTTAGTTCTGACTCCAAAGTTATTACGGAATTTACTGTATCTATTTCTTAGCTAAGTGTATGTATGTAGAGAGTGTAAAGGTGCCTAAGCTATGTGGTTCAGAAGGTAAATTTCAACACTCGGTAAATAAGTCCTTGTATATTTCTCACAAGTTCACAAAATTTACAGTTCTCGATATATGCACAAACAAACGGAACGACACGAAGAGCTATCTACGGACACACGCGAGACTCTAAACAAAGATGGCAGACGACTGACGTTCCATGCTAACGCGTCGTGGAACGAAATAATAAACGCTTACTAAGCGTATTGTGTCCCTACATAGTAATACATAATAGGTGAAAATTTCAAGTGCCTAGCTATTACGGTTTAAGAGATAGAGCCCTGTGACAGACGGACAGACGGACAGACGGACAGACAGCGGAGTCTCAGTAATAGGGTCCCGTTTGCACCCTTTGGGTACGGAACCCTAAAGTGATAATTGGAGAAGAAGACTCACCTCTTGGTTGCACTGCGAGCAGAAGTCGTGCCGGCAGGTGGGACAGTGCGCTGGACTGGCGGCCCGCACTGACACCACGGTGTCGCAGCCGACCCGAGGGCAGAACGCGCGGCCGGAGTCCATTGCCACTTCTGTAACAATAATAATTTTTAATTATCGTGGGGGCACATACGGTACATACGTACGAGGGGGGGTCAAAAAGTTCGCGGAACGGAGGGGAAGGGGGGTGAAATAAAATACTGTACTATTTTTCTTTTTCAATATATTCCCCCTTAAGTCGAATACATTTTTCAGATCTCTCTATTAACTTATTAATACCGTCGAAAAAAAATGATTTGTCTTTGTCCTCAAAATAGGCCGAAATCGCCGACTTGACTTCTTCATCATCGGAAAATTTCTTCCCCCGAAGCTCTTTTTTTAATTTGGGAAATAAAAAATAATCACAGGGGGCTAAGTCTGGACTATAGGGAGGATGGTTTAACATTTCGAAGCCACAGTGATGAAGGGCAGCCATCGCAACGCGGCTCTTGTGTACCGGTGCGTTGTCATGCAAAAGCAGCACACCCTTTGTCAACTTTCCCCGCCTTTTCTCCTTGATTGCTTCTTTTAATTGTCTTAGTAGATTAGCGTAGTATTCTCCCGTTATAGAAACACCCTTATCTTTATAATCTATTAATAAAATACCCTCTGTATCCCAAAAAACAGTTGCCATGATTTTTCCAGCCGATTGTGACACCCTGTATTTCTTAGGGGGGGGCTGACCCTTTTTATGCCACTGCATAGACTCTTGCTTCGACTCAGGCTCATAATGATGAACCCAAGTTTCATCTGCAGTAACAAGTCTTGCAAAAATTCCTTCCTTGTCGGCGCTACAGAGGTCTAAAAACTCCTTTGAATACTCGACGCGCAGCTGTTTCTGTGGTGGTGTGAGCATTCTTGGCACCCATCTTGCGCTGACTTTTGACATCCCAAGATTGTCGTGTAGAATATTTAAAATGGTTGTAGGTGATACTCCAACCATTTCTGCAAGTTGTTTCTTCTTCAAACGAGTATCCTCCAGTATAAGATTCTCCACTTTTTCAACGATGTTTGAGGTGGTGGCCTCAATCGGCCGTCCTGAGCGAGGGTCGTCTTCAAGAGACTCTCTGCCTTGCTTGAAAAGGCTATTCCACTTGTACACCATGGTTTTCCCAGGGCAAGAGTCCCCGTATACTGATAACATTTCTTCCAAAATTTTCTGAGGTGGTTTTCCTTGCTTAGTGAGGAACTTTATGACGGCACGAAACTCGATTTTTTCCATGTTCAAGTTTTTCTTCCGGATTCACTTGTTTGATCGACGACAGGTCAAAGGTTATTGACACAATCAGGTTCAAACTTGGCATATATACTCACAAAGAGTTGCTCATTAGTTACTACCTGCGGCAGGTCCCCCACCCCCCGCTATCCCCTCCATTCCGCGAACTTTTTGACCCCCCCTCGTACATACGGGGAACATGTAAGGGGGATACATGAATTTTCGGAATCCAGTGCTGTCCCCAATTTAAATAAATTATTTCAAAGGAAACGGAGATATCATTTAAAATTATGTCTTTGTGAAAATAGTTTAAAGGGTTATCTAGGCCTTCAAACTATTTTATGAACTACTGTTTACAGTTTAAAGTGAGAACGTTAAGCTTTTCTTAGCATTTTTGCGGAAAAAGGCCACTTTCGACAAAAATGTTAGCAGTTCATAAAATAGTTTGAAGGGCTATCTAATACTTCACAAAGGCAAATTTTTAAATGATATCTCCGTTTCCTTTATAATAATTAATTTAAATCGTGGGCAGCGGACAGCGGTTGCATCGCATTCACAAAGTATGCTTCCCAGTGGTATATATACTACTTAAATTTAGGCCTAAAGTGTGTTATCGTAGTGTACATGTACAAAAGTTATATAGGTATATATTTTTTGACATCTTGCTGAGAAATTTCTGCAAGTTGGCTTGTTGCCAAGTGTCAAGGTTGTCTGTTGACATACACACGCCCGCGGCTGTGCTCAGGTCATTGTAAAACAAACGGCCATATCTTTGACGGTGAGACAGGCTTGGATTCACACGGGCGGAGTCACGGTCGAGCATTGATCTCGATAGGGAAAACGTAAATGATATAGGTTTTTATATAAAACCAACATTCAGATATAATATCACTTCGGTTTCCCCGATGTACACAAAGTCAAGTTCAAGGATAAGATTCAAAAAGATTTAAAGCGTGATGGGCAACATATAGATGAAAACATGTACCTATTGGAATATTATAAATAGCGACTAGTAGCTATTAGTCTCAAAAGGCGTCTGTACTGTAAGCAAGCGCTGATCCACTGTTGTGGGTACGATGGGCCCACTTAACCCTAAGGAGTTATGACGTCACATTTACTAGTGTTCGCCCCACGGCTTTGCCTACGCGTCTGCTTCAAGAGCCGCGCTCTTGCCGGTGGAGTGCTTTTCATGTGTCTTCTCCTCCGCTAAGTTCTTAACCTCCTAATATGTTTTCAATAAATCTTCTGGGTTTTCCTACTCCTCTTTTTCCTTCAATTATTGTTTTCAAGAATTCATCGTGTCGTAGATGATCGAACGTTTTACAAAATCTTTAAAACGGGTAACTATACATTGTACAAAATCTTAGTCATATATTTTGGTTGGCATCACATATTTAGTAAACATCGATCAAGAGCTCCTAGATTATACGAAAAATTGAAAAAAGAACATAACCCACACATCAATATCTACTCAAACCATGAATTTAAAGAATTAGCAATACTATGGTGTAGTCGACGCAAATGAAAAACACTTGTAGACTTGAATTGCGTATATTCCAAGACGCAGGAAATACAAGAGAAAATCGAAATTTTGCACAGTACAAGGTGTGGCCGTATCGCGTACATAGAATCGACTGGAAATTATCAATTACCTACATAGTTATAAAAAAAAAACTCGCTACCGCCACACATCAGTTCTACTATTACACAATAGATGGCGGTAGTGGTTTCAAATTTAAAATGAGATACACAAAAACTAAAAATATTAAAGCAATTAAATGCAAAAACAAATCAAAATAAATCCCTAAGTGCGTCGCCTACACATGGCTAAGTAAATTTGACTAATTCAAATATTATAAAGCATATTTTCTAAGGAACGACGAACACTCTAATATGCATATCACACACACTTTATCATACATTAACATATCAATATATCACACTCGTTAAACCATACACATGTCACACTTACTCTTAAATACTCACTGCATTCACCAAACGGTTAACGTTTGTTCTCTACCTGTTTTAATTTTTATTTATTAGGTCCTTACATATGAAATTGCCGTTCAGTATCAAAAAAGTGAAACAAGTTTTTTTTAATGAAATTATTATTTAATCAATCGAAGTATGCGCCGTTGGTATCGATACACTTCCGCCATTTTATAGGCAGATCATTGATACCTTTGGAAAAAAAATCCTGGGAGCGAGAGTCTATGAACAGTTTGAAGGCGGTTTTGACTGCCTCATCAGATTTGAATTTTTTTCCTTGTAAAACGTTATCCAAATTTTGAAAAAAGTGGTAATCGGTTGGGGCAAGATCTGGAGACTAGTAGAGTGGTGGGTGACGCAGAGGTTCCAGTCGCAGCTCCTCTAAAATTGGCGATCGTTTGATGTGCAGTGTATGGTCTAGCGTTATCCTGAAGGAGCAGTGGGCTAGAGCAATTCATCAGTCTCGGTTGTTTAATGGCGAGCTTTTCCATCATTGTTTGCAATTGTTGGCAATACAAGTCTGCAGTAATCGTCTGGCCTGATCTCAAGAAGCTGTAGTGGATAACACTAGCACTGGTCCACCAAACACTAACCAGAATCTTCTTTTTGGTCAGTTTTCGCTTAGGGCAAGGTTTTGCCGGTTCTCCAGGGTCAAGCCATTGTGATGATCGCTTCCGATTGTCGTACAGGATCCATTTCTCATCACAAGTCACGATACGGTTCAAAATTCCCTCATTATTGTGGCGATTAAGCAAAGAAACGCAGCAAGCAACGCGTGTTTGTTGGTTTGCTTCAGTCAATTCGTGCGGTACCCACTTTTCGAGGTTTTTAATTTTTCCGATTTGGCGCAAGTGGATAAGTATCGTTTTGTCACTTACGCCGAAGGCTGCTGCTAATTCAGAAGTGGTTTGAGATGGATCCGCTTCCACTATCGCCTTCAATTCTTCGTTATTCACTTATCAGGTCGTTCACGAGGCTCATTGTGTAAATCGAAATTTCCAGAACGGAAACGTTGAAACCAAAAACGCACCGTTCGTTCGTTAGCGGTGCCTGGTCCATACACGTCGTTAATTCTTCGAGTCGTTTCTGCAGCACTGGTGCCACGGTGGAACTCGTATTCGTAAATACCGCGAATTTTCAATTTGTCCATAGTTGATGTTATAGCAATGTTGAAACTCAAACAAATGATGTTAAAACAAATGAAATACGAATTTTAAAACAATATTTTTCTGGCTTTATTTCGAAATAAATTTGAATTTGGAATTCCTAATGAAACGCAAGATATTTGATTTTAAAGTTGCCAGTATTGAAAATCGGCAATTTCATATGTAAGGGCCTAATAGTTTTTGAAAAATAAGTTTAAGACTACCTACGACGTAACTCGCACTATAATGGGAAAAGACGCTGGTTTTCGAAGCACAGTGGAAACTAAATCGAAAACCAGAGGCTTCAAATAATTTTGTACATTAATTTTGCAATAAATATATTATTATTATTTTTAATAAAAGAGCGAGTTCATATTCCGACTCGCACTTGACCGATTCTCGGATGGCGGTGACCGCAACCTTTTTTTGAGGGCTGATCCACGCCTGTCTGTAACTGTAAGTACTACAATTTGTATGCAACCTTGGTCTTTTATTACTACGTATTACAATGTAGAAAAATAAAGAAAAAGTCTTAGTAATGTTCCATTACATTCTATGCTTTAATAATAAATCATACATACATATTAATAGCATGAAGTAATTAAAACGTTACTCACTGAGTGTAAAACATTTTATTTACACAACTGTGTCTACTTTATAACTAAGAAACTGCAAATGAAATAATTACATTTAATTTCCCTTGGCCTGAGTTATAATGTCACACATTCATTGTGTACTGTGTAGATGCTTACCTTAAAATGAAAAAACGGAACCCTTATAAGATCACTCATGTCTGTCTGTCCGTCCGTCTGTCACAGCCAATTTGCTCCGAATCTACTGGACCGAATCAGGTGAAATTTGGTAGGATGGTGTAATCCTATGACCCAAACACACATGTGCAAAGTAAATAAATATTTTTTTTAAATACTAATCCTAAATCCCCAAAAATGACCCATTTTTGGGAAACAAATTAGGAAATTGAAAAAAAAAAGTTTTACAAACCTTACTGTGTCATATATCAAATGAAAGGGCTCGTTATGAGGATCTCAAATATATTTTTGTTATAATTCTAAAATAAATAGTTTTGATTTTATTCATGAAAGAAGACGAAAATTTACCATTCCCCCTCTGATCTCCGAAACTACTGAGCCAAAAATTTTGAAAAAAATACAAAATATAGTTCATTGTTTGTAGATTACAGGAATGAACAGATTATAATAATTCAATCAATTGTACGGAACCCTCGCCACGCGAGTTTAACTCGCACTTGGTATATATAAATTTTATATACCGACGTGCATCCCTAACTGTGCTGCTTCGAAACAGAGTGCGCACACCGGCTTTTTCTGCCCCAAAAATGATGTGTAAGTCAATTTTCACCCAAGATACCGAAAACCGTGCGAAATGGAGAAGAAATAGTTGGAACCACAGTAGTTTTACAACGGGCTGCCTGCCTGACGTTAACCCTACTCGGAAATTATGTTATTGCATGAGATTGTTGTGCTTAGTCCTTTAGTCGCCTGTTACGATGATGATGCATTCAATAATTACAACGAAACGCCTAGAGATGAAAGGTTCTCTCGGTGAATAGTCCATAGTCCCCCTGCACCATTCCACCATCGGACAACACGACGTGGACAGGGATTCCACCCATTTGTGGTTAATATTCCTCCTCATCGTACCTCTCGATTCGCCTCCTCCTTCATTGTGCGAACCGCTAAGGTGTGGAATTCCCTCCCTGCGTCGATGTTTCCCAATACATATGATTTAGGGATTTTCAAGGCAAGAGGCATTTTATGAGTCTGCGTGCTACACCTTAGACCTCATCTTAGCTTCCCATCAGGCTTGATAAAGGTCAAACGCACTCAAATCTCTAATAAAAAAAATATTGTGGAAAAGTCCTGTCGCCGAAACACTCATATGTGAACCATTCTGCCGTCGAAACACTCATTATGTAAATCATATGTGAACCATTGTGTAGTAGTAGAGGAGCCCAAGAGGGGGCAGATTATATTGTACTGTCATTCTGACATGACACAACTGCATGTTTATCTGACGTGATCAGTCCAAAGGAAAAACGATTATTTATCGAAGAAAGCTACCAGATTCCATCTACAGGAAGTGGTACTGTTCTAGGCCGGAAACCACAAGGCACCGTTTTCCGTAGCGTCACTTACACACACGAAAAACAAACAAACAAACCTACCAGGATAAAATCAAATCATTGGCGCCATAATTTAAACCTCATGAAGGAAACGGAAGTAACCTCGGTCATCGCTAATTAGCTTTTTGCAGTAAATATAGTTCCTTCTCAACACGATTGTTATTACTCCAAAAAATAGTAACTACAAATTAAGCTCTTATTCCTTGTGTTAAGGTTGCAAGTTGAAAACCATTGAAACTTGTTATAAAGTCATTCAAGGTCGTCGTACCTACTTGAATTTATTATACAAACATTTGTACATAAGGGGCCACTCACATATTACGTCACAGCGATGAAGGGAGGTCTGTCACATGCACATACCAAAAGTGACAGTACGTGTTAAAGGGAGGTGTCTCCTAAGACAAGTGTGACAAGGGGAGGAGGGCTTCAATATATAAAAGTCAAAATTCTGAGATTATTTTATATCTCTGGGGTCCCCTTTAAAATGTTGGTTCACTTAACAAATTAACAACAAGAAATAAAATTAAAAATTTAAAGTAACCCCTCTTTTTGCGACGGAAGTTCAAATTAAAAAGGTTCGTGCCAACTTTTCTAATCTGCGTCATTATATTTTAACAAACGGATAACCTTTTAAATTACAAGTAAAATCATATCCTTTCAGCTAAAAATAACTTTACGAGGAATAATTTTTCAAAGCTATTTTTAATACCTGACATTTTGCTTTGTGTAACAAAAGGTGGGTAGGGCCCAGAAAGCCCTTTAAATCCCCAGGCTGCGTAGACTAAAAATTACGTTAAAGAAACAGGTCGCAAATTACGGGGGATTAATATTATTCGTCAGAAACCTACATTGCATCCCACTGACCTAGTTTCCAGTCCTTTGAAAAAGTGACGAACAATTTAAATTTTTGAGCTGACCTTTTGTTATGGCTGCTACTTTTTACTGAGCAGCTGTTTCGCATTACAGTTTGAAAGTTATTTAGATCTTGCTAAAATTAGAGGTCTAAGTATGAAACTGGAACTATCATGGAACATTTTGATAAATGGTCGACAACGATAATATGGCAAAACTGTGGAAATCAGGCATTGGTGAAACCTTCGCTGGCTCATCGTCTATTTCGAACAATACTGGGTTATATCAGCCCACAGCTGGCCTAATGTCCTCTCTCGATAAATGGCGGATTTGCCCATTATCACCACGCTTGGCGTGATCGCAAAAGATGGTCTGAAGTGGTCTGCAGTCGGTATGAACCACAGAGGACTTTGCTGGCAGTTCTCTGTTATCCATACGACTGTTAGTCGCCTCTAAATACACTTATGGGTCAGGAAAGAGGTGGCGTTAATTTACTCCGCCGTCACTACGCGGCAAAAACTATACCGGAATGACGTATGGTCTTAAGGCAGAGGGCTTCAATCAATCATCATGATCAGGTCTTTTGTAGTCTTCACTGCAGGAGTACGACCCTCTCTGTACTGCCAGAGCCATATATGTATTAGCCAGAGCAGTGAGAGGATTTGGCCTACACTCAAAAGTTAGAGGGCTTCAATAGTGCTTCGCTATCTCTACTCTCTCTATACTAACTCTATTGTTTTCATCTTCAACTGTGCGCCACCAGGTCTGCTTGGGACGACCAACATTTCGCTTGGGGGGTTCACACCAGGGCTTGTCTCGCGATGTGTGTGGGCTCCTGAGAGTATGGCCAATCAACATCCATTCGCAACGCATGATATCCCGGAATGTTCAGTAAAAAAAATCTGATGCTTTACTGTAACTGTAGTTTCCCAAACAATACAGACTTGTTCGTTGGATTGGAAAGCGGTAGGCAATTGAATGGAAAGTTATTAGGAGCGGGACAAACGGCCCACGCTATGCGCACCGCCGCTCGGCTCCGAAGGTTTATCGTTTCAGTTTTGTGAACTAGAAACAAAACATTTTTATAAATTTTCAAAAATTCAAACGTTCACTTGATAGCTTTGAGCACAAAAAGGAAAATAATACGTAAAAAATACCTAGTCCTCTAACAAACTAGTTAGGTATGCTTTTATTTTGAATAGACATTTCAAATTTTTGCAAAATTTTGTAATTTCAAAGAAATTGCATGTAATTATACAGGGTTATTTTTAATTAACCGGCAACCTTTTTGGAGCAAGTTCAGTCCGTGATACTGAACCACTTTCCATAAAAACAATTATCGTAAAACGAAAACAAAATTTCGTCCTCCCATACAAAATCCATTTAGTTGAGCGCCGATTTGTATGGAACGTCGTAATTTTTTTTACGTTTTTCAGAAATTGTTTTTATGGAAAGTGGTTCAGTATCACGGACTGAACTTGCTTCAAAAAGTTTGCCGGTTAATTAAAAATAACCCTGTATAGGCTGGATAACTGGTTTTCCATTTCTACACTGTATATTTTCAAATTTTGACGGTGAAAAACCAGTTGAATATACAACGTGGAAGGGTCATACCCGTAATAAATCAAACTACGGTCTATACTAGATCATTATAGTATAATGAAATTAAAATAACAGCCGAAAATCAAAAAATAATTGGGCATTTCCATATAAGTGTGCGGCAGCCCCGGGCGATTTGTATGGGAACGAATTTTTTTTGGTTTCTTGACTGTTATTTTAATTTCATTATACTTAAGTGATCTAGTATAAGTCCGCGGTTCAATTTATTATCGGTATGTCCCTTCCACGTTGTATAAGAAGAATTTCTTAAAAATTTTGCCGAAATCTGGAATTTTTTAAAACAAACGCTAGATTACGAAAAATTCATTGCCTTCTCACTATTTGGGGTCGGCTCTGTATGTCAGTCAACTCTCTCAATCATTTTCTATCATTTATTAAATCTGTACTAACCACCCTGTCCATCATGTCCCGCTTAACACATAAGTAAGTGCTGTTATAAAAAAGATACTAATGTCAATATCATAATCGTATGTCTGTTCGCGCCACACATGGCGCCGCTAGCGAAGAATAAATGAATTGTTCTTTTAAGGTGAAGATATAGGCAAATGGCCTTGAAGTGGCGCCCTCATTTGAAATAAATTGTTAACTCGTAAATATGGAGATAATTTCCATATTGCTCTTCGTCATGCACTAGACAGCCCTTTAAATTATTTCATGAACCACCGTTAAAAGTATTTACATTAGTCCGTCTAGCTTTAAAACTTGCCTCCGCCAAAAGTGGCCACGGCAAGTTTTAAAGCTAGATGGATCACCAATAATGGTTTCAACGGCAGTTTATAAAATAATTTAAAGGGCTATCTAGTGCATGACGAAGAGAAATAAGGAAATTATCACCATATTTACGAGTTAAAAATTTATTTTACACTTCAAGGCCATTTGCCTATACCTCCGCCTTAAAAAACTCATCGACACTTTTTACCGGGGTCATGCGACTGATTGATTTATTGTTGACATGTTACCTGTGTGTACTGCACTTATTATTAGGCGCGGCCTCCTCGGACGAGTTCATTACGGCGATATAATTCTCCTTAATCTATACTGTCATACATACATGCATACATAGGAAGAATTAAAGTATTACGTAAGCAGAATTTTAGCCATTTTTAACCCTTCTTTTGTCAGCAAAAGTATGTAAGCATAGATATACATATTTTTATAAAGTCAACTTACACAGTGTACATAGCTATTATTTTACTGGCTGTTTAATTTCAAATCAAAACTTCAAAGAATGCTTGCATAATCGAAGTCCAGACCGGCCCCCATGTCACCAAAAATAAGCAAATCAAAGAAACGGCCTCCTTTGGTGCTTATGTAATACTTGAACGGCTCCATAGCAGCAACAGCAAAACATAACCCTCTTATTGGCTTCGCCGTACAGTAGGGTAATATAAACCGGCCAAGTGCGAGTTAAACTCGCGTGGAGAGGGTTCCGTAGCATTGATTGAATTCTTATAGGTTTTCCTGTAATCTACAAGCAATGAACTATATTTTGTATTTTTTTCAAAATTTTTGGCTCAGTACTTTCGGAGATTAGGGGGGGGGGGGGGGATGGTCAATTTTCGTCTTCTTTCTTGAATAAAATCAAAACTATTTATTTCACAATAATAACAAAAATATATTTGAGATCCTTATAACCAGCCCTTTCATTTGATATATAACATAGTAAGTTTAGCAAAACTTTTTTTTAATTTCCTAATTTTTCCCCCGAAAATGACCCTTTTTTAAAAATAATATTTATTTACTTTGCACATCCTACCAAATTTCACCTGATTCGGTCCAGTAGATTCGGAGAAAATTGGCTATGACAGACGGACGAACAGACAGACGCACGAGTGATCCTATTAGGGCTCCGTTTTTTCATTTTTTGTACGGAACCCTAAAAACTAATAAAACATGGAGCGAATAGTCTAAGCGTTAGCATTTAGGACAACCAGAATTAGATCCGCAAATCTAGCGCATTACCTCGTGGACCGTTGCTATATGAAACAGAGCGGATCATACAAATTGCATGAGCAGAACAGAATATACTACAATTTGCTAAAGGTTGTTGTTTTACAATGACAGAAAATTGTGTGATCATAATCGAAACAATCATGCATTGAAACAATGAACAACAGGAGCCCAGAGGCCCGGTGGGAGAGCATTACTAGCCATTTCGCAAGGTAAGCGACACCGGGCGCGGTCTGCACTTGGATGGGTGCTCACAAGTGGCGGAAAATTTTCTCGAGCTCCTCTGTGCTTCGGAAGGCACATTTAAGTAATTCTTTTTTTACTCCTTGAGCCAAAAGAAGCGAATTGAAAAATATTTATATACAGGCTGACTTTTTATGCCCCTGCAAAATTTTTGGAGCAAGTTCAGTCCATGATACTGAACTACTTTATATAAAAAAAGTTATTAAAAATAGATAAAAAAATTCTCGATTTAGTAACTTTTTTTATAGTAAGTAGTTCAGTATCATGAACTTGCTCCAAAAATTTTGCAGGTGGATAAAAAGTCAACCTGTATCTACGAAAATATGCATAATGGCACACTACTTGGCATTCTACTCTGACATTCCAAGTACTAAACACTACTCATACCTCTGGAATAAAAATAACATTTTCAAAAATAATTCAAATTTCTTATATTTCGAAAATAATTCAATTATTTATTATTAGAACCCATCTTTTCCATGAGAGGCTTTCGAACTCGCAGTCGTTTTCGCTCGCTATGGAATTATCATAATAAAACTATAACAACAGTGCCACTTTCTCCCATAACCATAACAACAAGTCCGACACTCGGTGCGACTGTTATGTCTATAGATTCTTAAGTCTATAGATTTGTCTTTAGATTCTCAATTCAGAGAATGTATATGTGAGAATCAATCACTTTCTCCCTTCGATGAACAATGTACTACTGTTGTACTTAATATTAATAGTTATTGTTTTAGTTCCAACGAAGTTTTGCACTAAAAATAATATAATTAAAAATAATGACCTTCAATAAGTGATATATTTATCCTACATTGAATAAAAAAAATTGACTTTGAGTTTGAGTTTGACCAAGCGAAAAGAACTATACGTGTTAATTAACTAATGCAAAGCCTCTCAGATGGTATGTACCTCAGCCCATGAAACTGATCAACTTTTGTTCAACAACTTTCAGTAAATTAAAAAATGAAAAAATTGAATTTTCATACAGACTAATCAGCTGGTCGAGTCAATTTGTATGAAAATCCGAATATTTTTTTTTGGGTTCCGTGAAAGTTGTTGAAGTTGTTACCTTACCATGGGGATAATATTATGCCCATAATTTATTTAAATCGATGTTTGTATTAAAAAGCTTGCATTTGGGAAAATCGACTAAGTATACTAATAAAAAAAGTATTTTACCCACTTAGACTACATCTTCAGCCTTTACTGTGTAAACAAAGCCAAAGGCTGTAAAAACCCTTGGGTTTTGTAACCTTTGTCTCTATTTGCACTGCTACTACAAGACGGTGAACCTAAGATTAAAAATTCTTATCATATACATATATTTATATGAAACGTCTTCATATTTAAAAAGCATAGTCCTTGCTACAATTCCAAGTGCACATTTTACTACAAATCTCTTCAATGATGACGTTCTTGCTATCTTCATCAGACCGTGTGAGCATTGTCTTATCACGCAACTTTGAACTTTATCTCTAACAGAATGAGATTCCAGACTGCGTGCCCGTGAATCAGAGCGTGACAGCCCGAGACGGTCGGCTGCAGGGTTGAAATTATGTTTTTGTTTACATCTCACATGCACTCACTGCAGCGTGCATTGCTTTCTTGTTTTCTTTGTGAATCCACACTCCATAATTTTAATACGAAGTCTTTTTTAACCGACTTCAAAAAAGGAGAAGGTTATCAATACGTATGTTTGCGATATCTTCGCCAACTGTGAACCGATTTTGATATTTATTTTATTTTATTTGAAAGCCTTTACTTCCAAGTTGGTCCCATATTCATTTGGTGAAAACTGAAGACATGATAAAGAACTTTGGAGATATGGAATAAACTCTGAAAATGAAACGAAGTCGGTTTCTTTTTAATAATTACAAATTAGGTACTATTATTTTAAACGACATTTGAGTCCATAATTCTGTAATTAACCAAAATAAAAATAACCAGTCATGAGATCTGGTTACTATGAAAAAAAAAATAGAGAGGTGGTTGAGTAATATTTAAATAGGTAGGTACTTAGAAAGGTAATTAATATTAATTAACTTGCACAAACAGATGAAGAGATTAATAAAATAAAATCATCGATAAGGTTTATGTTGGTAGTTTACTTATATGTTAACAATATAATTATAGTTATATTGTTGTGTACTTGAATAATTTCAATTCAGCTTTGAAACGTTAAGTATTTGAAGTAATAAACTTGATAAAATTGTCCTTCTCGGTACAAAATCACAAAACAGAGAGATTCCAGAAGTTAGTTTTGTATTTGCTCCGTCACAAAAATTAGGGTGAAATCACTCGTGCGTGGGTCTCGTAACCAAAATATACAAAAACTATTTCAAGGGCAGATTTGGTCCACGATATAGAGATACTCTCCAAGATACATAGTTATAGCGAAATATGTAAACATAGTTTGAGTATACACTATACACGTCATATACAATTTACTGAATGATTGCTATTCCACGGGGAAATGCCGCCAGCCTTTTGGGTACTTTTCCCTGTGACGGCAGCGATTAGGCCTCAATTTTTTATATAATTTAATATAAGTTAGTTCTATTTTTAAATAATTTTAGTTTAGTTAGTTTTAATTTAGGTTATATTTTAGTTTGTTTAGTTTTAATTTAGTTCTTTGTTAGATTTACGATGTATTTTAAGTTTGTCCCTATTTTAATATGTTTTTACGAAATAAAGAGAACTTTTAGAAATTTACTGAAAAAACACAACCAAGAAGTGTAAATTATATAAATTAATATATTATGTATAAATTAATGTATTGGAGTTTTAAAAATTCTGGATTAAACAAGCTTTTTTTTTTACATAGCCGTGAGGATTGGTAATGTACATACTAACAAAGTTATTCTGTCCATGTGTATGTTAGTACTTAGATGTTACATTCATCATCATCTCATTGACAATTTAATAAGTTAATTAGGAATTATTTTATATAGGTATTTGAAAAGAGTAGGAGAGAAAAGGTGCATTCTAGATATTAAAAGAAATTAGACGAGGAAAGATTTAAGGTCATCTGCTACGACACGACGATTTCATTAAGACTATCATTGAAGAAAAGAAGAGAAAAGAGGACCAGGAAGACCGAGGCATAGCTACATGAAACAGATAAAGGAGAAGGCGAATGTCGTGTCGTACAGCGAAATAAAACAGCTGGCGGATAAGAGAGAAAAATGAAAGAGAATACATACTCCACCGACAAGAGCATTGAGCTCTGAAATATACGTAGAGTAGGTATATAGATATAGATTTTATTTATATATTTTATATGATTTAATTAGTAACATTATATTGTGTGATAAGATAATTTAACTTTTATGCTTCTTCTATTTTGTATCACAAATCCTCTGAAAGTTCCGAGCTATATTTCCGTATCAGTCATCCGAACAATGCCGAACTTCGTCAAGGAAACGATACAATTTCGCCCTTTGAAGTTCCAAATTTGCCGATATTATGGGTTCATTTTGTCTGGATCGTTGACAAAGCACACAGCTTTATTGTTTGTCCAGATTTCTTGTTAGACAATTTAATAATAAACCTTTGATTTATTTTTAGACTAAAACTTGGACAACTTAAGTAAATTTACCATCTAAGGGCTCAGACAGACGAGCGATAGTGTGCCCGCTATTGGGTGGATAGCTGTATGCCTGTCTGTAGAGTAAAAAAAATGCAATCTTTCCAACTTATGTTAATATTTTATTAGCCAAATAAGACTTATATAAATAATAAATATCTCGAATAAAAATAATGTTTGTGTGAGATTCAGAGGATAAAGGAAGATTCGTATATTGATATGGTGATTTGCACTGCTTACCAGGAAAAGTTGATTTCAATTCCTTTTTCTTCACAATATGCATACCATTTCAACGAATGAACTGTAAGTATTTAACGTAGTGGTAGTGTGTAATGTTTGACTGAATTACCGTCCGACTGCTATTGTTCTACGGTGATATAAAAACATACATATGTATCAAACTAAACACTATCTGGATTTCAATGATCGGTCTTGATCCCTTTGTGTATTCATAAGCTCATACGAATAATACGACTATATCTATTGTACACAAAAAGGCACAAAATAAAGTAAAGAACAGAATCTTCTCTTAAGAGCCATTGCCATGGTTCTACGTTAACACGTTTCTACGAGCGTTCACCCCCAATACATTTTGAAACGCTACGGCTGAACCGATTTCGTAGATGCTTTCGATTTAAAAAAAACCGCATGGATATTAAAGAGCTACTGTACCACAAATATACACACAGACACAGATACACAGACACGTGAAACTTATAGTACCCCTTTTTTTCGGGCTAAAAATATTTAAAAATATATATCAAAACAAACACCATCGGGGATTTCAATGATTTACCACGATCCCTTTGTGTATATGTAAGCTCCTGCGAATAATCCGACAACCTATATCCCGACAGTATACGGAAAGGCACCAATTAGAGATAAGAACAGAATGATCTATTGTAGCACAGATTGTAGCTTTAGGGAGGATGTGCTACGTCGAAAAAATAAATGTTACTTCCGCGTATATTAATACAAAATCACGTTTTTATGCTTTCTTTCCGGATTAGACAGCGGCTATAAGATTCGACGGAAGTGGGTGCAAAGCCCCATGGCCGATTACTTACTCGCACCCCTAGACGCCCTGCTCGCCAGCCCCTAAGGCCGCCACTGCTCAAAGGCCACTTTCAGCGTAATGTTAGTAAGGGTATGGTGGTGGTAGGGTAAAAAGGGAATATAATAATGAGGATTTTTCGAGGTTTTTGCACATTTCCTTAATCGGGACTTAAGATCTATGCGGATAAAAAATAAAAGTTTTTTATCTCACATCAGTGTGGGAGAAATTTAAATTCCTTTAAATTAATTAGGTGAAGGAGACAACGAAAACAGGAAAAAAAAACAATTATTACTTAATATGAATTTCAGGATATTACGAAAAAGCGAATTCCTTATCAATGGGTCTGTCATTCATACCTCATCGAACTTACCTATTATGGCCTATTTACACACAGGACAATCAAATAGGCTTATTTATCCATTGTCCTAGTGGATTGTCCTTCGTGTGAATGGAGCCCTTCCAATGCAATAGATTGTCCTCAAACAACAATGATCAAGACAATCTTATAAAAGACTCCATTCCCACGAAGCTATTGACAGAACAATCCACTAAAACAATGGATTGGCTTAGTGGATTGTCTTAATACACTAAAAGCCGATCCATTTACACAGGATGTGTGTAAATGGGCCATTATATTCCGTGTACGTAAACGATGTTTATGGATATTGAATGTGTTGTATTTTATGATGTTTTAGCAAACATTGTGTAAGTGTTTATTCTGCAGCGTCTATAATTTATGACCCAGGCTGTGGAAAATATTTTGTTTTAGCGAAATCAGTTTTGTTTGCGCGGATCTAACGGCTTACGTTGTTTTTGTTTTTAGTACTCAAATGTTTTTGTTTACCCAGGGCTGAGTGCATGAGAGGTCATGCTGTGGAAAGTGAATAACTTTTTGATCGGCTCGTCGAAGCATTCTATGCGTTTAAAATAATATCAAGTCGAGTTAAAACTGTCTTTAAATATAGACTTCCGCGACAGGGTGCACAAAAAATAGCATACCTGTGTGTGTCTGAAAGATATATGTATAGTCATAGTGTTAACTTCTTTTTCAAGCGCGTTATGGTTGCATCCTTAGCAGTGCTGCTTCAGAGCCTGGGATGCGCATGCCTACTTTTTTTTCTGCAAAGATGTTATGCGTGACAACGGTCTTATCAAAGTGGTCAAGAAAAAGTTGCAACTAAGTATTTAATATACCTACAGGCTTTTTATCCACCAGCCTTTTTAGAGCAAGTTCAGTTCCATGCTGGTCTGGGAGAAAAGAAAAAACTTAGAATGTACCAGCTGCTTGTCCTCCCGCGCAGAGCGTAAAAGCCGATCGAGGGAATAGACGACAATCTGATTCATGTTAATATTCGATGCAGCTAGCATGGGTTGCTAGCCGCATCACTATTTTGATTCCGTTTTTCCATCCCCACCAAAAATTCGAACTTGCACCGAAAACTCGCTCGGCTGAGCGCTGATTTATGTGCAAGAGCGAAATTTATTTTTCGTTTTTTTTTTCAATTATTTTTATAAAAAGTAGTGGACTGAACATGCTCTAAAAATTTGGCTAGTAGTTTTAAAGTCCTTCTATTAATCCTGTAATTATATAGTAACTGACCGTGGTTAAGCCGGAATTTAAGGTGCTTCTCCATGACTGCAGGTTCAACCAGGTCCGATATCTCGTCCAGGGAAAGTGCCGCGCCCACCCTGCACCGTGCGTCCGGACATGACACCTCGTACGCACCGTTGCACACCTCGAACTCTACGTACGCTGCCATACACTGTAACAAAAGAAACAAAGGTTTAGTGATCAGAACACAAGTAAACTCCATGCTATATGAAAGCTCCATGCTAATGCAAGAAAACTTAGAATGTGCCAGCTGACGGAATTAGTGTCTTAAAAACTGAAGTCACATAAGATAGTTACATAAAGTAGTTCCCGGTAGAGTAGAATAGGACCATTCCAAGTCTTCCCGTGAATGTCGTAGAAGGCGACTTAGGAAATACGAACTAAACATCATTGAAGCCTCTCCAACCCGTCTCCAGCGTGGAGAGTGTAAGCCAAATCCTCTGACTGCTCTGGCAGTACAGAGAGGGTCGTGCTCCTGCAGTGGAGACTAAAAAAGATCTGATGATAATGATAAAAAAAATAAGATTTAATTTGTCGTAAAATTTACAACGGGTTAGTGATAAAGTTACTACAAATTAAGGTTAGTGAGTTAGGGTTAAGTTATCTGCTCTCGTGCCAACTCTCAGGCTCTCGAGTCTTGTTTACGATTGCCGCAGTGGCTCAGTATGGGCGGGCCGTGTGACCCAGTTGTACTCACTGAGGTGCACTAAACATAGGCTGATGCAGTTTTAGAAGTCTTATTTTAGTTTTAACTTGCAGCGTATATTAAATTATTAGCTGCCAACATCTCCCTGCCAGGCCTCTAGTCTCGTTGACGATTGCCGCAAACGGTAAGGGCGGATCGTGTGATCCACTTCTGCTCGCTGATGCACCGAGCATTATCTAATGCAGTGTAAAATTTACCAAATCCATTATTTTAGTTTGAATCCTGCGACTGGATTAGAATGTGCTAAAAGGCGGAATCTAATCCATTGATGGTTTTGACCAATGAATTGGAGTGGAACACAGTGATCAATCTACGTTGCGATTGCGATCAATTGTATTGTAACGATGCTGCATACCACCTGCATGCTGCATGCTCGTTTTCACCTCATTTCTCTATCTCATCCATCCTACTTTTTATAACTGTTCTACATTTTAAATTTCATTTCTTAATTCCGTTTTGAATCATTCACATATCCCTATTAATTTGATTCATTCCACTTCCATCTCTCATTATTATTCATTAGATATTCAGGAATACCTACCGTAGTATAATGTTTCTGCAGAGCACCTGGGGCATTTAATGTAAAGAAAATAGCATTTCTGATGAAGTTTTAAGGGGGACAGTGAAGAAATAAACTTTGTGAAAAGTTGTTTCCAGTCTGGTTAGGATATTGCAGGCTTGAATCACCTGATTGTCTAGGTTAGGTAGCGGGCCTTGAAGCGTTACCGCTGAGGATACAACCGGGAATACGCTCGGATGATGATGAGTAAATAAGTAGGTAACAAGATGACTTCTACACTACAATTTTACACGTGTCTAGTGTTTACTTAAAACATAGTGAAAACACTAATGTAATGTTTGCTAACCAGTAGGTACATTACTTTGTAAGTAAGATTTACGTTACAAACAACATAAAAGTCGCCCAAGGTTAAAATACAGCGCGAGGGCAGTAAAAATGTAATTGCTGTTTTAGTGATCGATGTATGTTACCTTTTTATAGATTTGCCTAACTAGTCACCTGGCAATATCGATCTATAACTATGCATATATATATATATATATCTATATCGGAACTAAAATTTGCGATGATAGTGGCTTTTTTAACAATTATATTACGGCACTGGACTTTTGCTTTTACAAGCTTTTATTTAGGTTGCCCTGTTTGTTGTATTTTGCTTTTTGGTTCAAACCTTGCAAGTTAAATTTGAGCTAATTTTCCGTTTCTGTTAGAGATTAAATTTTTTAGGCTAATTTAAATCAGATGACAATGCAACATTATTATAACAATAAATAAACGGGCAAGTGCGAGTCGGACTCGTACATGAAGGGTTTCGCACCACCGTAGTGTTTTAAAACGCTGAAGAAACATGTTTCTTGTATGACGACCCCCTTTAATTATTATTAACTTTATCTTATTTTTAGTATTTGTTATTATAGTGGTCATAATAATACATAATCGGTGAAAATTTTAGGTGTCTAGCTATTACGGTTCACGAGATGTGACAGATCGAGTTAAAAACGCTGAAAAAAACACGTTTTTTGTATGACGACCCTCTTTAATTTTCAACATTTTTTTTTGTATTTGTTGTTATAGCGGCCACAATAATACATAACCGGTGAAAATTTCAGGTGTCTGGCTATAACGGTTCAAGAGAAAGAGCCCTGTGACAGACGGAGTCTCAGTAATAGGGTCCCGTTTGCACCCTTCGGGTACGGAACCCTAAAAAGCTGGAGCCGGAATGTGGCTGTAGGAACCCTGTTATAAAAACGACTCAACCCCATCGAGATTGGGCTTATAACATTTGTCTTGATAAGTTCTTAGGCCTCAGAATAAAAACTTTCACGAAAATATGATTTTTTTTCTAAAATAACTTATTCGTTTCTTTACAAGTTTTAAACAAAAGGTGGTGTAGGCCCTTTGATTGCTTCAAGGGAGCTTCTGGTGAACTAGTAGGTGGATATCCACAAAGATAGGAGGACGACCTAGAAAGACGTGGGGGGAATGTGTTTAGCGGGACATGATGGAGAGGGGGCTAGTATAGGTATGGTAGAAAACGATGGAGGGAGTTGACATACAGAGCCGACCCCAAATATGGAAAAGGCGAGGAAGATGATGATGATGAGGTAAAACCGTTTGTTTGGGAATATGTGAAGCAGGACATAAAGGACAGGGTGGTTAGTACAGATATGGTAAATGATAGAAAACGATGGAGGGAGTTGACATACAGAGCCGACCCCAAATATGGAAAGGGCGAGGAAGATGATGATGATGAGGTAAAACCGTTTGTTTGGGAATATGTGAAGCAGGACATAAAGGACAGGGTGGTTAGTACAGATATGGTAAATGATAGAAAACGATGGAGGGAGTTGACATACAGAGCCGACCCCAAATATGGAAAAGGCGAGGAAGACGATGATGATGAGGTAAAACCGTTTTTTTGGGAATATGTGAAGCAGGACATAAAGGACAGGGTGGTTAGTACAGATATGGTAAATGATAGAAAACGATGGAGGGAGTTGACATACAGAGCCGACCCCAAATATGGAAAGGGCGAGGAAGATGATGATGATGAGGTAAAACCGTTTGTTTGGGAATATGTGAAGCAGGACATAAAGGACAGGGTGGTTAGTACAGATATGGTAAATGATAGAAAACGATGGAGGGAGTTGACATACAGAGCCGACCCCAAATATGGAAAGGGCGAGGACGATGACGACGATGATGAGTTAAAACCGTATCTTGCACAAATCTAAAGATTATTTAATCAAAGGCCAAACATACTCCTTGGTGTGTTGTGTACCCCAACCTACCTTGTTTAATTACATTGAAAGCTAATATCCGGGGGTTGCGTGCTGTACTTTCATCATAGTTGGTGGCCCACTTTCTAAGGGGGTGAGACTTTATATGATTCTCTACGAGTACTAACAGTTACGTTAGAGCGATCTTTGTGTGATATTGTGTATTCTTCCTTGCTGGTCTCGGAGAATAGGATGAAAATAGAATGTACCAGCTGCTTCTCTTACCGCGCTGGTCGTATCAATAATGGAATTATTATGTATTCTTTTTATTTTATTTTTTTATGTTATAGGGCGGCAAACGAACAAGCGGGTCACCTGATGGTAAGTGATCACCACTGTCCATGGACAACTGCAACACCAGGGGTGTAACAAGAGCGTTACCGGCCTTTCAGGGAGATATAGACTCGTTTTTTTAAAGGTTTCAATGTCGTATCGGTTCGGGAACACCGCTGCAGAAAGTTGATTCCACAGTTCGGTCGTACGTGGCAGGAAGTTCCTTTTAAAACGTACGGTGGTTGATTGCCAACTATCCAGGTGGTGTGGATGGTATTTCAATTTCAGGCGAGTGGTGTAGTGGTGAAATTTTGCAGCAGGTGCATTAGGTCGAACAATTCTTCAGAATATTCCCCATGATGAATGCGATAAAAAATGCACAAGGATATAATGGGTGTCCCTTGTTTCACAGACTGAAATTTCATTGAATTTCGATTTACTGAAAATTTTTCATAGAATATTTAATTCTTATATTTTTATTTCAAATATTATTGTTTCAAAGACTATTTACTTGAATGAAACACAATTTATAGAAACACAGTTTAATGAATTTTAGAATCTCATATTTTCATTTAACAAACTAATCAAACAGTAGAATATTTATTTAAAGAATATTGTTTGTTCGGTATAATCTTTCATGGAATTTTATTTTACTGAAAATTATTATTTAAGGAAGTATTAAGTGAAAACATTGTTTAATCAAATTAAATACCATATAATAAGTTAGAATACATTATAAATCGCTACCACAAACATTATAAATCGCTACCACAATATAGGTTAGGGCAAACTTATAGGTTAGGTTAGGTTAGAACTGCGACCAACACACGCACGAGCCAAGCGAGCGAAGCGAGCGTGCCGCGGCAGCGGCCGGCGAGTGCTGGGAAAGTTTTATCCATTTTACTAGAATAGGGCAAACTTATAGGTTAGGTTAGGTTAGAACTGTAACCAACTGGGAAAGTTTTATCCATTTTACTAGAATAGGGCCCACTTATAGGTAATAAATATATTATATTAACTAAACTTATTAAAAATAATAATATTTAATTTGATATTCTGATATTAGAAACATCGCAAAAGTAAATGTTATTTGTAATAAAATTCTATGATTTCAAATTATTCATAACAAACATTCTAATTATTGATTTTCTGTGCAACGAAAATCTTTTATTAAAAATACTTTAAACTGAGTAACCTACATATTGATTATTCTATGACATGATAATCTTTCTAAATAACGAAAATCTGTTAAACTTTTGTCTGTATAAGAAAGTACACCCGGATATAATGTATAAATTCTTTTACAGAAAAAAATATTTATAATTTATTCAGTTAGGTACTTGTAAAACCAATTTTATGCATAGCCCATGCATTCAACGGAACAGCATTGAAGCGAGCGGTAATGGCGTAATGAAAGTATTTTTCCATCGTTTTTGCATCTATTTTATCGAAATTATCATAATAACGCTACCATTACGGCAACAGACATGTTGTTTTGCACGCCATTGATATCAAACACTTTGGAGTAACAACGATTTACCTGGAGACCATGACAACAAGCATTTTAAGTTTAGTTAAGTGTTTATTAATTTCTTACGTCATATTTGCCAAACAAATTAAAAAACCTCCCACTTTCAAGTGTTCACCCCCAATAACTTTTGAACGGCTAAACCGATATTCATCAAACATAGCTAAGAACCATCTCGACAGACTAGGTTTTCGATTAAAAAAACCACATCGAATTCGGCCTATTCGTTTAGAAGCTACGATGCCATACACACAGACACGTCAAACTTATATACATCGTGTTAATTAAATAACGCAAAATCTCTCAGATGGTACCTCAGCCCATGAAACTGAACAAATTTGGTCAACTTTCGCGAAACTAAAAAAAAATTGAATTTTTTTTTCAATCAGATTTGCATACAATTTTTTTTTTTCGTAAAAGTTGAACAAAAGTTGTTCAGTTTCATGGGCTGAGGTAACATCTGAGAGGTTTTGCGCTATTTAATTAACACGATGTATAAACCCCTCTATTTTAATATTGAATTTTAATATTTATAGGTAGCTTTTGACTTCTACATCAGCAAGGGTTGCTAACTTCCCACACTGACATCAGTTGACCGGCATTTTCGGTTCGGCTACAGATCTGTATACAACGTGGAAGGGACCCGTAATAAATCAAACCACGGTCTATACTAGATCATTATAGTATAATGAAAATAAAATAACAGCCAAAAAACGAAAAAAAAATTGGCGTTTCCATACAAAAACGATTTGTATGGGAATGTCGAAATTTTTGGGTCTTTCGACTGTTATTTTGATTTCATTATACTTTAATGATCTAGTATAGCCTGTGGTACTAGATAAAGAAACGAGTTTCAACGGCTCAAAACGGCAGATTTAGGTATTTTACAGTAGAAAATGAATGTCTGATCTAATGAATTGACATACACGGACTAAAAGTGACGATCCTAAATGAAGTCAATTTGACTTCAGATCGACACGCAAATTTATTCAGAGGCTGTGTCTATCTTGATCCATGGTCTGTGGGTTCGGCAGTATTTGTCGAGCAACAAAGCCGTCCGGCATTTTGCCCGAACATTCATCTACATACTTATATTCGATTTTACCGCCCGCGGCTGTGCCGATTAATGCCGGCCCGCTTATGTGTGTAGCAACCCTAATACCACATATAGTACTTACTTAGAATAATATTGTAGTGTTATAAACCTTACAATTAAATTGAGTAAAGTAAATACTGCCATTGTAAATAAATACTTATTGTTATTTTAACATTTGCTATACCTGAAAAGGTCAATAAGGACTGTGTAATTTGTAAGACCACATGTATTGTAAAACTCTTATTACGAGTAAGCAATTAAGGAATTGAAGTGAATTGAATTATATCCTATAATACTGTGGCTATACCTAAATTGTTCATCTTCTATGTCACTGGTATAACTCTATGTCGATGCGTGCTTTCTCAAAACAAGTTACGTCTGGCACGCAATGGTTGAGTGGCACGCCATCTTTTTTTATCTAGATATCTATGCCGTAAACGATAAAGACGTGAAATTGTACTTTTCCGTGTCTGTGAGTCTAAGGGCCTAGAGCCTAAAGGCGTTGAACTAAGAAGAAGAGTCTAAACGTACCTTTCGACCGGCGGAAAATATTTTAAAGAAAAAAAAATTATTCACGTGAGACCTCTCCAACCCGTCTGGCCAGCGTGGAGAGCGTATGCCAAATCCTCTGACTGCTTTCGCTAATTCGAGTATATGGCTCTGGAAGTACAGAGAGGGTCGAGCTCCTGCAGTGGAGACTAAAAAGACCTGATGACGATAATAATGCCTCACGAATCCAATTATGAACCAATGCCAAGTTTGTAGTTTCCAGTAAATATAATACCGTTTCGTCTTAGTACCCAACCGAAAATACAGGCTGACTTTTTATCCACCTGCTAAATTTTATTTTATTATGTATGTGTATTATTTGGTATGTTATAAGTATGTAATTAATTAATTATTTTGCGCCGCATCGAATTATCTGTTTACCCCTATGGTTGACTGGGAGAGAACGCTTTTAGCGTTAGGTCCGCCAATTTTAAGACAATTTCATTGTTAAGCAATAAAGTTAAAAATAAATAAATAATAAATAAATTTTTGGAGAAAGTTCAGTCATTTTAATAATTTTTTTTACAGAACAACTTTCTATAAAAAAAATTGTTAAAAATCGATAAATATATTAGGTCCTTACATATGAAATTGCCGTTCAGTATCAAAAAAGTGAAACAAATTTTTTTTAATGAAATTATTATTTAATCAATCGAAGTATGCGCCGTTGTTATCGATACACTTCCGCCATTTTATAGGCAGATCATTGATACCTTTGGAAAAAAAATCCTGATAGCGAGAGTCTATGAACTGTTTGAAGACGGTTTTGACTGCCTTATCAGATTTGAAATTTTTTTCCTTGTAAAAAGTTATCCAAATTTTGAAAAAAGTGGTAATCGGTTGGGGCAAGATCTGGAGAGTATGGTGGGTGACGCAGAGGTTCCAGTCGCAGCTCCTCTAACTTGGCGATCGTTTGATGTGCAGTGTGTGGTCTAGCGTTATCCTGAAGGAGCAGTGGACTAGAGCAATTCATCAGTCTCGGTTGTTTAATGGCGAGCTTTTCCATCATTATTAAATTAATGCATACGGGAATTAACGCGAAACGTACCTTTTTTATTTATTTTGCTGACGTTTCGTTCGGGTTTCACCGAACGTGGTCCCAGCTTGACCAGCGTGGTACGTTTCGCATTAATTCCCGTATGCATTAATTTAATAATAATGCAACGTGATAGTTTAAAAGTATTTATTTTCCATCATTGTTTGCAATTGTTGGCAATACAAGTCTGCAGTAATCGTCTGGGCTGATCTCAAGGAGCTGTAGTGGATAACACCAGCACTGGCCCACCAAACACTAACCAGAATCTTCTTTTTGGTCAGTTTTCGCTTAGGGCAAGGTTTTGCCGGTTCAAGCCATTGTGATGATCGCTTCCGATTGTCGTACAGGATCCATTTCTCATCACAAGTCACGATACGGTTCAAAATCCCCTCATTATTGTGGCGATTAAGCAAAGAAACGCAGCAAGCAACGCGTGTTTGTTGGTTTGCTTCAGTCAATTCATGCGGTACCCACTTTTCGAGTTTTTTAATTTTTCCGATTTGGCGCAAGTGGATAAGTATCGTTTTGTCACTTACGCCGAAGGCTGCTGCTAATTCAGAAGTGGTTTGAGATGGATCCGCTTCCACTATCGCCTTCAATTCTTCGTTATTCACTTGAGTATCAGGTCGTCCACGAGGCTCATTGTGTAAATCGAAATTTCCAGAACGGAAACGTTGAAACCAAAAACGCACCGTTCGTTCGTTAGTGGTGCCTGGTCCATACACGTCGTTAATTCTTCGAGTCGTTTCTGCAGCACTGGTGCCACGGTGGAACTTGTATTCGTAAATACCGCGAATTTTCAATTTGTCCATAGTTGTTGTTATAGCAATGTTGAAACTCAAACAAATGATGTTCAAACAAATGAAATACGAATTTTAAAACAATATTTTTCTGGCTTTATTTCGAAATAAATTTGAATTTGGAATTCCTAATGAAACGCAAGATATTTGATTTTAAAGTTGCCAGTATTGAAAATCGGCAATTTCATATGTAAGAACCTAATATTTTCGTCCTCCCATACAAAATCCTTATAAAAGTTTGGCTGAGCGCTGATTTGTATGGGAGGACGAGAATTTTTTATTGATTTTTAATAACTTTTTTTATAGAAAGTTGTTCAGTATCATGGACTGAACTTGCTCCAAAAATTTTGCAGGTGGATAAAAAGTCAGCCTGTATACCTGTACCATTCAATCTCGTCAATATTACATACTTGGCATTCTGACGTTTGTCGCATGGACAACGATTAGAATCCTAGTTATTTTACTTTGAGCTCAGACCTTCAGAAAGTAAGATATTACCAGACACCTGTGAAAGAGTAGTCTAGACTCTGTAGTCTAGAAAATGTAACTTTTCGCAAGGTTGTCGAAATCTAAACTTTATTATATATTTATATTTATTTAAAACGTTTGACTTACGTAATAGTCGAACACTGACACTCGCCCTGAAGACTTCTAAATCGAACGAAACCAAGTCGGCCTTTTCCGACTTTATTACGTGAGTCAATTGTTTTAATTATGAATATTATGGTTGTAATTATGAATTTAAATAAAATAATATCTGATTCATGAAAAAAAAATAAGACAAAAAAACAAACAAGTGATTCGAGTTCCTTTTTATTATTGAGTACACAGGACCCTAAAAGACGCAAACGTAGCCCTAGCACTCGTTAAAAGTATATTTTTTTATTTGAACCTACAAAGACATTAACTAAGTTATCATAAAGACACAAGTTTATTTGCTAAACTAAAGAACAATCTAAATACTCAAGAACGCCATCTAGTGATGAGTAGCGGAACTACCGCCATCTATTATTTTCTAGAAAAAGTCCTGACTCTCAAGCGTTTACCCCCAATAACTTTTAAACGGCTGAACCGATTTTCATCAAACATAGCTAAGAACCACCGCAAGGAAAATTGCTTTCACGTAAAAAAAACCACATCGAAATCGGTCCATCCGTTCGAGCGCTACGATGCCACAGACAGACATTAGCGCCAAACTTATAACACCCTCCTTTTTTGTCGGGGGTTAAAAATTATAATGAAGACAAAATAAAAAGGGGAAGACATATTATAGTAAACACAAAATAAAGGAGTGTAAGTATCTACGATCAAGATTAATCATTTCCCTTAGTTGGTAGCCCTGATAATCCGTGAAGGTTCGTGGAATACGAATATTGCCAATATCGGCATAATAATGCAAATCTCAGACTTACTGAATTGAAAGACGCTGTCATACTTCGGTTGGAGATATCAGAAATTCAGAATAAAGCCCGTCCACATTTAAGTATACTTACGTATAAATCAAAATAAACCGATTTCAACAAAAGCTTAACTGGTCCGGTCAATCGAATAGGAAATGTTCAATGGCGAAAAATGATCCTGTATGTTCAATGGTAAGCATACAGGATGACTTTTTAAAAACCAGTCAAACTTTTGCAGCAAGTTCAGTTCATGATACTAAACTACTTTACTAAAAACAATTAATGAAAAACTAAAAAAAAAAATTCACCGTCGGATATTCAAAGTTTTTTTTTATGACAAGTAGTTCAGTGTCATGCAATGAACTTGATCCGAAAGTTTGGCTGGTGGCTAAAAAGTCAACCTGTTGTGACATCGGCTCCAGCACTCCCCCGCCCCTCTTAGGCGCAGGTGGGGGGGCCCATGCCCATATATAAGGCGCGGCGGCCGGCGCTCGTCCTCTCTTCGTCTTCGGCAGCATCTGAAGCTAAGTAGTTCTTCTACTCAACTGATCTAGTGCCTATAACTCACGACTACCTAGTGTTCTTGTGAATCTTTGTAACTAATGTAATGTAAATAGTTGTTCATTATACCTATCTCATTTGCCGATATCTGGTCTTTCTTTTATCTCATCTATCTTCCTAGATCCTAAATCTAGGCTTTACTAACCGAAATGGTACACTGTATAAATTACCTAGTATACAATAATAGCTAACTAGCATAATAAACTAGCGCAAAATAAATTAACACTACTAATTGAGGACTGCCTATGCTCAGCAGTGGGCGGAAGAAGGGCTGGGATGATGATGATGATGAATTGAGGACTGGACTGGACATGACTTTCAGACTCACTGTTGGGCATAGCCTCCTTCTGTCTGCGCCATCTTGTTCTGTGGCTTTTTTTATGTTATAGGACGGCAAACGAGCAAGCAGGTCACCTGATGGTAAGTGATCACACCGCTGCCCATGGACAATTGCAACACCAGCTATAGCAATAATCTTCTTTCTTTACTTACTACTCGTACCTTTTCTGCCGCGTTCCTTAGGTTAACTGGTAGTCAATGCTTACCTTTTGTATCATAAGCGTTACATTATTGTGCAATAAATATTTCATCTTATATATAAAATTCTCGTGTCACAATGTTCGTTCCCGTACTCCTCCGAAACGGCTTGACCGATTCTCATGAAATTTTTTGAGCATATTGAGTAGGTCTGAGAATCGGCCAACATCTATTTTTCATACCCCGAATATACGCGGGCGAAGCCGCGGGCAAAAGCTAGTAAATAAATAAATATACCAATCTAGTTCTTTCCAGCAACTTGAATGTAATTACTAAATAATAATAAACTTAATTAAAAAACAGTATGATTTACATGTTTTTGTGCTACGCGAGTCCTTTTAATCTATATAAAGTGTCTTTAGGCAACTGGAAAAAACATTTTTTTTTTAGAAAACTTATTTAAACAATTTTTTTTTTTCATGCAAGCTCTTATTGTGAGGCTTTACGACTCATAAGGCAAATGTAATAAGCCTAAACTCGATGGAGTTGCGTCGTTTTATTACAGGGTTCCAGTAGCCACCTTCCGGCTTCATCGTCAGATCAGCTTCTTGTTATAATAATATTGCATTGTCATCTGATTTACATTAGCATACAAAATCTCATCTCAACCGGAAATCGGAAAGTGGGTCAAATTTAAATTGCAAGATTTGTCCCAAACAAATCAACAACAACAAACAGGCCAAGCTAAATGAAAGCTTGTAAAAATCTGTTACAAATGTAAGGAAACAAAACATAACGCAATAAAGAAAGAATGGAGCAACAGGCCTACCTTATTCGGGTGAACTCACGAAAACCTTACCAAAATAAATGACGCTATATTCTCACAAAATGAGAATCAAAGAAATGGTAATAATAAGGAAACGGTATAATCACGGAAGAAAACGGTAACCTTAAATCCTTTTATTAAACTCCGCCCGACATTACAAATACGAAAGGTGTAGTCAACAGAAGGTAATTGACCTTTGGGTTTACTTAATCCAAGGGTAATTCTTACCCTTTACGCACCTTTACGGGATGACAAAGAAGAGAAAAATATAAAAGATGATTCTATCCGAGCTCATAAATTGCATGGAAAAGAAGAAGCAGCTTTTATGTATAGGGTGTCCTAAAATTAACGCAAGATTTAAATTAAACAGAAAACTCAGTTTTAGGTAACGTAAACAAGCGATGCGGTATCGCCTATCCTATAAGTGATTCAGATTTTTGCCCATTACCTAGATCGGCTTTTACGTTCTGCGCGGGTAGAGAAGCAGCTAGTACATTCTACGGTTTTTCTTTTCTCCCAGATCAGCATGGAAGAGTTAAGGTCCACTTTCTAGTTATTCTTTAAAAGATAATCTGAGCTGCATTGCGGGTAAGGCGCCTAACCGAATCCACGTGATTGTACTCGGGAAACGGCAGTAGGAAGCATTTCGGGCGATTTAAGGTCCATTAGGGAAATACACCCGGTAACTTTAAAAACAAAAACCATTTCTGCATTCCATATACGGATTATTGTCATATTTCGTGGAGAACTTTGGAATGTCGTCTTTATTACTTTGTTCCATTTACAAAGTACAGTGGATACAAAACTGTGAAGCCAAAAGGCAAATCAGATGTCGTATTTTTTTATAGCTATTATTAGCCGACGTACAGGTCAGAAGAAAAACAAAATAAATTTGGCGTGCCACAAGGCAGTGTTTTAGGACCACTTTTGTTTATATTTTATAATAATGACCTAATAGATACTATTGACCAAAAATCTATCTTATTTGCTGATGACATATCATTAATAATAACTACTGACAAGAATTTTACCTTAGAACAACATAAAAATGACATTTTTAATAATTTACAATTGGTAGTTGATTGGTTGAATAAAAATAATTTAAAAATTAATATATCAAAAACAAAATAATAAATTTTAATAATTTTAAAAATAAATCAATTGACATACAGTTTGACGGACAAGTTTTAAAGAATGCAGATAACACGATATTTTTAGGTTTAATTATTGATACGAAGTTAAATTGGAAGCGACAAATACACAAAGTTTGCAGTAATATAAACACATTTGCATATGCCATTTCAAAACTAAATAAAGTTGCAAATAAAGATACAGCTTTAACAGCATATTTTGGATATGTCGAGTCTATAATTAGATACGGTTTAATTATGTGGGGAAATGGTACCAACATAAAAAGAGTGTTTAAGGCGTAGAAAAGATGCATAAGATCAATTATCAACATACCACCATATATTTCGAGTAGACCTTATTTCAAGTCGCTCAATATATTAACACTGCCATGCTTATACATTTTAGAAATAAGCATCTTTGTAAAACTAAATGAGCATTTATTTATTCAAGCTAAACACTTCTTTCTTAGAACAACAAGAAATTGTAATAGACTTGTGTTAAATGTGGTACCAAAAACTGAAAAATATAAAAATAAATCTTTTGCAATGTGCAAAAATATTTATAACAAATTACCATCTGCACTTAAAGAGCTTCCATTTAATAAATTTAAATCATCCCTGCGCAAATGGCTGCTAAAAAAAGTTTTTATTCAATTAATGAGTTTTTAGAACATAAAGTTAAAGTCTGCGAATTCGATGCATGAATAATTTGATTTAATAATATATTAATAATGTGTGAAAAATTTGCATGCTATTGAATATGGCTAAATAGGTTAAGCTACTGTATTTAATTGTATTTTCCTAACACCTGTATTAACCCTATTTATTGCAAATAAAAAACTTATCTTATCTTATCATTTTTTCTTTGTAATGAAATGTCTCAGTTGACTTCAGTTGTTCGTTGTTGGTGTGTCCTATGACAAGAAAGCCTCTTCCAGCTTCTTCAATTTTTCTCTTATTTTAGCTATTCTATGCCATAATGGACATGCAGTTTTTTTATATCATCGGACCAACGTTTTCTTTGTCTTCCTCGTTTCCTTTTTGTCTTAAATCTGAGGGTCCATTCTGTAATGTCTTTTGTCCATTTATACATATCACCATTTGAGAGTTTTTGTTTAAGTTGTAACGTCTTCTACTTTTGTTTTTTGTCTTATATCTACCGCTCTTTTTCTATCTCTCCTTGTGTAACCCAATATGCTTCTTTCCATTGCTCTTTGGCAAGTTTTTAGTTTTTCTTTTGTGTAATTGCCCATTTCTGGCAGCCGTATGTTAATATTGGTTTGGCAGTATGCAGGTGTTGTATACTTTTCTCTTCAGTGCTATGTTAAATTGTTTGCCTTTGAAAACTTCTTTAAGGGTTCTTTCCATGAGTTAGCAACCCTTCTTCTCTCTCAATCTTTCTTCTTTGCTGGTCTGGGAGAAAAGAAAAAACATAGAATGTATCAGCTGCTTGCCTTCCCGTGCAGATCGTAAAAGCCGATCGAGGGAATGGGCGAGAATCTGAATCATATGAATAGGCGATGCGGTTAGCAACCCATCACTATTATGATTTCCCTTTTCCACCTTCATGCCCACCATTATGTTAAAAGTGGCCTGGGCTTTACCGCCCTTGGCTCTGTCTACCCCGTTAGGGATAAAGACGTGATAGTGTATTCTGTATTCTCTCAATCTCCAACTCCATTTGATCACTGAAGGCGATAGTTTGGCCCAAAAAATGTATGAAACTATAACAATAGACTAAGAGGAAATAGAATATGTATGTAAACTCCTACATAAATCAGATGATCCTCCTACATGAATCAGCGATCCGGAAAAAGTCTTCTAAGTAAGAAGATTTAGAAAAATTAACAATCGTTATTGTTACGATACAAAATATGACTGCAAAATTTCACATCGGGTATAAAAAATGTATTAAAACCTTGAAAGTAAAGCAATTAACATGAAGGAGGGCAAAGCGTTTGACACCCGAGTTGACGTACCAAAAATTGATTAACAAGTACAAATTGAGGCAAAATGACTTTCGTCGGGGTCGGCGACCGTGTTGAAGTTTGTCGGAATGAGATCAAATGATTTATACAAATATATGCTGTCGCTAAAATAGCCATATTATGTATAGAGCAAGATAACTATTTTAATTTAACAAAAATATTATAAAAACCGGCACTGAATAACTTTTTACGGATGTTTCCTTAATATTAAGTACTCAAAACGTTCTTAGTTAATTTCCTTATTTGATTTATTTGAAAATACGTTAGAATAATATTAATGTTAAAATATCCTCCGCAAATAAAGTTCGCGAGTACCAGGGGCTTATAAAGTCAAGTTGATATCGGCAACTGGCTTATGCACACTTGCACAACCGGCTTCGCCCGCGCGCCGCACACAACATTGAAAATTACGTCATGCACTTTATTTGGCCTTATGTAGTGCACGCTTTACGCATGGCCAAATCGCAAGCCGGTAAGCCACGACGTCCTGCACATTTCTGCCAGCCTAGTACACCAACTGCCCGCAAGGATTCAAAAGGACCGCTAGTTTTTAACAGCGAATTGTTGGTAAGGCGATTAATTTAATAACACAAAAGGATACGATTTGTTAAACTAGTTTCCTCGATAAGGAAATCCTCATAATTGCGAGGTTCTTTCGTAAGGTCAGGCGATGAATTAACATTAAAATCAATGACCGCTGCTCCGTCGTTTGCTGCGACGGTTTCCCTATTGATCACATCGGTGTTATCAAACTCAAATCTGCAGACAATAGTGCTATTGTTACGGTTGATAATGAATCAATTAAAAACGCTGGGTAGATCAACATTGGATATCGTTCCGACGAACTTGTCCAAAATAGTGTGCGTGATCCAAGTCACGGATCGTTCAATATAGCTGCTACCTTCAGTACCTCTCAACCTTTCAGTATGAAATATATTATTACAATGTATCATTGCAGGTCTCAGATGATACTTCCAAAGATTATCAATCTTTGGAAGTATCATCTGAGACCTTAAGGCCGAACCTGAATTTTCCGGGGTCCAGTGCTGCCCCCATTTAAAATAAATCATTTTAAAGAAAACGGAGACATTATTTAAAATTTTGCTACTACCAAATCCTATTTTATGAATTACTGTTTACAGTTTAAAGTGAGAACGTTAAGCGTTACTACGCACATTTGCGAAAAACGGCCACTTTTGGCGAATGTGCGTAGTAAAGCTTAACGTTCTTATTATAAACTGTAAACAGTACCTAGTTCACAAAGTAGTTTGAAGAGTTATCTAGGACTTGGTAGTAGCAAAATTTTAAATGATGTCTCCTTTTTCTTTAAAATGATTTATTTTAAATGGGGGCAGCACTGGACCTCGGAAAATTCAGGTATGGCCTTAATCAATATTCACTTCTATTTCAGAGCGTTGATTTCGATGGCTCGGTTTAGTAAAGTAATAAAGAAGTTTGTTTACGTAGGATTTACCCCAGAACTCGCCGATTAATAATATACAACATCTGTCACATTATTAATAGAGATTTCCGGTGTGTTAGTTGAATGTGACCCTACAGGGGTCGTCTTAAGCCAACAACAATCTTTCAATTTTGAGTCATGTATGACTAATCTCACAACAAAACCACAACAAGAAAATATAATTATAATGACTTAGGGTCAGTTACCACCGAGACGTGACGCGACGCGACGTAGCGCGCACTTTGGAAGAAATATAGAACTTGTTTACTTGGCAAAAATATACTGATTTCAGCGACAGCCCGCTTTGCCGCGCTGCGTAGCGATGCATAGCGAGGCGCAGCGGGCTTTCACTCTTTTTGTCTAGTAAACAAGTTCTATATTTCTTTCACGTGCGCGCTACGTCGCGTTGCGTGGAGTCTCGGTGTGAACTTACCCTTAGCCTACAATACAAATTAACTTAATTGCACCATCATAAAACACATAAGAATTACAACCATATCACTATTGTGATACATTCTTGATTTTACTTTTCGCAGAAGAGAGAAAATGTGCCAACATTTCCATCCTCTTCTACAACTGTCGGATAACCGGGTTACGGGTATTACAGTCACTTAAAACCTAAATCTTCATCGGATTGGTGATGGCAGTAGAGTATAAAGTTTTTGAACAAAGGACGCTGCTGCCCTTAGACGTTAGTCGCGTCTTACGACACCAGTGGTAGAGGATATGGTTAGATCTAAATGAACTTGAAATGCCTACAGAACCACGATCACGTTTTTATTATTCTCATATTTTTAATGAATTTGGAGATCCAAAGCCAAAGCCTAGTCTCTCACTGTCTATAACGTGAGATCGACGTTATAGACAGTGAGAGACTAGGCTTCCTTTATTTCTTTTATTACATGGCTCCGTTGACAAACCAAGATAAAGTTTTTATCGCACGACGTACTCGTGCCATCCCGCTCGTTATTATTACGTAGAGCGAGATAGTAAGAGATGATAAACGCTGTCGCCGGTGCGTGCCCTACGGGGCCAGGTTATGGCATGAATTCGATTTCGATTAAGTCAAGTTCAGCTGCGTGACCCCGAGTTAATTTCGTACCTAGATTTGCGTGCCTTACGTTACGTGATTTGGGTTCCAACCTCGTTTGTCATTGCGCCCAAGGTTTCTTTATATTTATTCACCACGTGGATTTAATCTAATTCTAGCGGTTTTCCCCGAGCTCGCAACACCCAAATTGTGAACTCGCAACTCAAATAAAAGACGGGACGAAAACAGCCAAGCCCAAGTGGGACTGCACTGGGCTGGCCATGTAAGCAGGATGCACCCAGATAGGTGGGCTAAAATAACAAATGGGTCCCCGCAGGCTGGCGACGGAGAAGATGCCGTACTCGAACACGACGGGCAGACGACCTAAAGTAACTATAGAGAGTATTTTTTGTGTATGTGAGCAACACGAAGGCAATGTAACAACTCTCTTCCAAATCTATCTATCTATAATTTAAGAACTACGTTCTTGTTGGTGGAGTAGTTTCCATGTCTCCCTCTCTTGAGCCATTCTTTTGACCTCCCTATACGACACGGCGTCAACTTTCTCCTTTACTTGATCTATAAATGCTTTTATTGGTCTTCCCTTTCCTCTTCTTGCTTCTATTTTTCCTTCTGTTATGTTTTTAATATATTGATCGTGGCGTATAAGATGACCAAACATCTTTCCCCTTCTAATATCGATTGTTTTTAATAAGTTCCTTTTCTCATTAACTAAATCAAGTACCATTTCATTTGTCTCTTTCTCTGTCCAACATATACCTTCCACACGTCTCCAGCACCACATTTCGAATGCCTCTAAACGTTCTCGATCCTTTTTAGCCAATGTCCATGTTTCACTACCATATAATGCTATACTCCAGATGTACGTCTTTATAAGCCGCTTTTTCAATGCGCGACTGATTTTTTAATGAAAAATATGTTTTTTGTTGTTATAGGCTCTTTTTGCCATAGATATTATGTCAGTTTTACATCTGGAGTCTTTGGTTATAATGCTCTTCTAAATAAATGATCATATCATAATGAATAGACTATGAACAAGTAGTAATTAAAAACAGTCAGTGTACTGAACTCGTACATATATTATCTACTAGCTGTACCCGCGACTTCGTCCGCGTGGAATACTGAGTTTTGTTTTATAGCCTATGTCCATTTCTAGGTTATCATCTATCACCATACCAAATTTCATCAAAATCCGTTCAGCCGTTTAGGCGTGAAAGAGTAACAGACAGACAGAGTTACTTTCGCATTTATAATATTAGTAAGGATATTCTATATATTGACGATTATTTAAACCTGTTAGTGGACCGCCCCTGCTTCGCACGGGTTCCTCTTGAATCACTCATCTATTGACGAAAATCTCCTTAAGGATTCGTCGCGAAGTTCAAAAAGTTCTAAGCGACAAAATCCTAATTTATTGGTGCATTGCTTCTATATTTGATGGAATTCCGATCAAAGGAAATGTAATTTCGAACATACATAGTATGTACATACGTACAAACGCTGGAGCCCGTTAGACTAAGAATATTGCCCATTGCGGCGCTTACTCAAAAGTACGAGTAAGATCGAAACACACTTTTTTGGTATTCTGTACTGAAATGCTAAAACTGTAGTTCAGACCAACAACGACGTCATATATCTAATAGACAGTTGTTATTCGCCACGGTTCCAATTAGCCCGTGATTTTAGCGTAATTAGTGTGTGCGTGGTAATGTGTGTTTATTGTGTAGAGGATTCATATAGCGGCGTTGATGACTAAGGGAAATAAGGATGAAGCCATCGACTACTAGAACTTACTCTAATTTTGATATTAGTTTAACTGTAAGTTGACGTATTTGGAGAAAATGCTGCAGTGCAGTTTGTTGCCGCTTCTTCTGCATGTGCTTGGGAAGCGGCACTAAACTTAGCTGTAAGTAAATGTTCCGACGGTCAACAATGATTATGATTATTAAAAAAAATTGACAACTAGTGATAAAAAATAAAAATAAAAGTAGTGTTTTGACTTTCCGTCCTAAATCATTTAATCAGAGTGACTTTTTGACCACTAAGCAAATTTTTAGAGCTAGTTCAGTCCATGATAATAAACTGCTTTCTATTAAAAAAATTTGGCTGAGCGCTGATTTGTATGGGAAGGCCTAATTTATTTATCGTTTTTCGTAACTGTTTCAATGGAAAATAGTTCAGCCTTTTTTGGGTCCATAATCACCATACGTCTGGCGAGGCCCGGCGGAGGTGGCATAGCTAAACATTTGTTTCCCACATAACTTGCCGGTTTCTTAACCTTAACCTTGCCCACTTACTTACTTACTGTAAAACTTTGATGTTACTCCGCCACTGTGGAAGTGAGACATTTGCAGCCAACAAGCACGGTTCAAGTAACAATCTCGTAACTTATAAATAGCCGGCGGTGCGTCAGTGCAGTCCTTCAGCTCGTAATACACGTTTGAAAGCCTGTTACGTATGGCCAGAGCAGCGTGACGCCTGGCTTCTAATAGGCTAGAGCTCGATTGTTTTTCGTGTGTGTATTGTAGCCAACACTGGTGTCAGAATTTTCATACTACAAGTTACAAAATAAAAAGTACCCTATGCGTACCTGAATTAACGCATAGCTTGAGGTAGGTATACCTACATGGTAATTTTGCCTACTCGTCTGATGATGAAGAAATATTAATTAATCAAAAAGCAAAACCGAGCTGACCAGTGGCGGCGGCAGCGGCGGCGTTCACGCGTTGTCCCACGGATCAGCCATCGCTGAACTCAACCATATTAGAAGGAATCCAGCGACCAACTGCTTACAACAGTACCTACTTATATAAAGTTGTGGGTTGTTTATAAATAAATAAAAAAAAGGAGAGGTTAGAAGTGCCAGTTACCGTGCATGTTTGAAGAGAGTGATGAGTGTGGATGAAGAGTTATCAGGATCGTAGCAAGTGGAGGTTCATTCATAGTCTCTGCCTACCCCTGTGCGAGCGAACGAAGCGTCTCAGTTTCGCGATTGGCTAATAATGTCCGTCAGTTTGTCGGTTTGTTCTCGCCTACAGTTCGCATTTATCAACCGAAGCAGGTCCGATAATTATATTTTTTGTCGATTCAGTTTTTGGAAATTTTTCAAAATGGCGTAGATATGGGGGTTTAAAACTTAAGAAAATCACATTTCAGCCGTTTCGAATTTTTTTCAAATATGTCATAAAACTTTGTTGTTGCCCCTTTTTTTGCCTGAACAATTTTTTTATCCGACAAACTTCAACGGGTTGGGGGTGAGTCGCGAGGTTTACAGCTCACAGAGCCACTAGTGTTTGTATGTGTGCAAGCTGTTTTCCCCAACTTTTCCATAGGCTGGCAACAAACTCGCCAACTGCACGATCACTATTTGCAATTACGAGTCCTATGAGACTCATTATCGGTTCGATACCACGTTATTATGAAGGTGATAATACGGTGGTCTCGTGTTATGACAAGTACGTATCCGGAAACTCATACAACATGTGTTTAACTACTTTAAGAGTAAATAAAGCGAAGCACGTGGTGCGGTTTGGAAGCAAAGAATAATTGTAGAATGTACAATCAAGTAGCCCTGTGGCGGCAGGTAAAATCACGACCACTTCAAGTCTTCCCGTGGATGCCGTAGAAGGCGCCTTAGGAAACACAAGCTGAACAAAGTACCTACATAATTAATGAGACCTCTCCAACCCGTCTGGCCATCGTGGAGAGTGTAGGCCAAATCCTCTGACTGTTCTGGCCAAGTATGGCTGTGGTAGTACAGAGAGGGTCGTGTTCCTGCAGTGGAGACTAAAAAGACCTGTTGATGTAAAATCAAGTACTAAGATACTTGACCGGGTATTAATTCTACCTTCTTGAAATCTGGAATCCGAATTAATGCCCATAAGAAAATTTCCGTCTGTGACAAAAAAGATAACATCTGTTGAGCAAAAATTGTACCAATAATAATATACGCAGTGTTTTATTTTCGGTATAATTTTTGGTCAACAGTTGTTTATCTTTTTTGTAGTAAGACGGTTGATATATAGAATGATTTGACTGAAGTATTTTTTCCGCATCCTAGCTGCTTCTCCTCCCACGTAGATACGTTCGGCAGGATACTTTCTGTGTGACGTGCATGCGTAGTGTAAAAATAACAGTTCAGTTCAGTTCAGTTCTGTGCCCACCCAGCCAGCGTTTCGCAGCAAGAGCGTAGGAACTAAGTCCACCTTGGAGTGAACGTGACTGCACTTCAAGCAACGGGCCGATATATTATATGCACTTATCGTCTCCGTTTTACTAGCGCAGCCACGTCAGACCGCGTTAGACCTGTACCAGGCTCGAGAAACCAGGTGAGCACGTATATAGGATATGGGGTGTGTGGGGAATTGCAGTCTGGGAAATGGGAAAGAGGAGGGAAATTAGAGTCTACCGTATTCCAGCAACAAGTAAACATATGGGAGATAAATTCTATACTCGGTGTGTAATATATAATGAGGAAGGGATAAAACTGCGTGTTCTGCTCTTCATGATGTTCCTCTTTCGAAGGGCTGTGCTGGCTGCATCATACTTCACGGAGTCATAGATAGGGTTTGAGATTCTGGTTTCTCTGACGCTTCCTTCTTAATTTTCTTATATCTTTTATCGGTCCTGAGGTATCTTCTTTGCTTGTAGAGCTACTCGTACTGCCCTCGTTATGTACTCTAGTCAGCTGCGTTTTTTTTTTATATATATAATATATTCTTTTTGTGTACATGTTTAATTTGTTAAGTTGAGTCAAGATAATGGGTATGTCTTGTAGATGTACATACGGAACGTCGAAAGCATCAAGTCGGCTGCGCGGCTCAAACTATCCAGGCGTAGATCATATGAAGTATATACGTATGTTGAATAGTTAAAGACATATGTCGGGATGGGCCCTTATCTTATATTATGTGTTGATCTAGGGTACTCTCCATAGATAGGGCTGGGGGGTGCATGCGTAGTGTAAAAATAACAAAAAAAAACTTTATTAATAAAGAAAAAGTGCAATATGGATATATTTTACGTTAGGGACGAGGATACGCAATATTTGTAGAAAAGACTTAATACTCTTAAAGGACGTCCAAATGATTGTTTCACCATTTCCCGACGTAATTTTTTTCAACTTTTTAAGCAGCAATTGTGTATCTATTATTTATTATAAATTTTAAGTTTTAATGAAATGACTTCTATTTAAGTTAGTTAAAATAAATTATTTAAGGGGATATTATTAATTGCACATCTAATAAATAATCACCCATCAATTTAATCTCATCATTTATATACTTTTTTACATCAAATAAATCAACAATCTTATCATAAGTACTGATTGCACAGCAAATAAATACTGACTGCACATCAAATTTATTAGGTTAGGGCAAACCTATAGGTTAGGTTATGTTAGAACTGCGACCAACACACGCACGAGCCGAGCGAGCGAAGCGAGCGTGCCGCGGCAGCGGCCGGCGAGTGCTAGGAAAGTTCTATCCATTTTACTGCGCCACAAATATAAATTGCAGTTTGTTTAGTAATATTTTCAGTTGAGTATTTTGCTGTGCAATCAGTAATTTTGATTTGCGTTTAAATACTACCCTTATTTAAGTATTTTATTAATATTAGCATCATCAAAAGCCCTGCTATGTACTACCACTGAATTGAAGTTCTACATCGATAATTAAATTTTTAACAAAAAAAAACATCTGTCTTCAATATTTTTTTTGGGACTTTCTTCCATATCTCCAAAGTTCTTCATCATATCTTCACCAAATTAAAATGGGACTAACTTGGTAGTAGACTTTTAAATAAATAAAAAGGATCATCAAAATCGGTTCACAATTGGCGAAGATATCGCGTAACAAACATACATAAAATAAAATTAAAAAAAAAAAAACATACAGTCGAATTGATAACCTCCTCCTTTTTTGAAGTCGTTTAAAAAAAGAATATTTTTTTTAAATTACTTCTTATTTAATGTAATTATTTAAATAAAACTAAAGTTACGTATAATACTTTTCCCTAAGCAATGAAATATAGGAACAATCCAAACAAAATTAATATTAGAAACAATGGCGATAATAAAAGCGTTTCATAAGTACTCATATTTCAACTAGAATTTTCTGCCATCTCTGCCTGGAAAATAATTTGAAATGCCACGAGGGCCCTTTGTAGCGATTATTCTGTAATTTATGTCAGGGGAAATTGTTTCACTGGGGAATTTGTATTTAATTATATTTAAATTACTTTGTGGCTTTCAAAGTGTCGCTTAATTCAATATGGTTACAAGATTTCTGAGTATTCTTCTTGTCGGGTATTAATTTGTTCGAACGAAAGTTTGTAGAGGTTCTCTACTCCTTGTTTGGTTCCGTAGTACGGATCTAAAGGTTAACGTCTGCCATTGTTTTATTATGGTTACAAGATTGTTCTGTGATGTCTAAGTATTCTTCTTGTCGAGTATTTTAAATGTTCGAAAGAACGTTTGTAGAGCTTCTCTTCTCCTTTTTTGGTTCCGTAGTACGGACCTAAAGGTTAACTCCTGCCATTATTTTAATAAGGTAACAAGATTGTTTAAGATTTCTTAGTATTCTTCTTATCGACTATTAAATGTTGGAACGAATGTTTGTAGAGGTACACTCCTATTTTTGGTTCCATGGTCCGTACCTAAAGATTAACCCTGTTTAAACCTAACGCCTTGTTAGTTATGTATTTGCTGTTTGTTTTGGAAAATATTTTAAGAGACACAAGAAATAACTCTAAAATAAGAAATCTTTTGCTGAAAACCACAAGAAAATTGGTTTCAAAAATTGAGTCAAATAACCTATTATTGACTTTAAATGTTTAATCTTTTAACAATTGACATGCTGTCCATGTAGTTAAATTAGCCCGCTAAAAAGATGCCTAGACTATTCACTAAACGCCGGCACTCAATAAAATGGCTGATAAACAACTAGCCAAGTCATTGAACGCAACGTTTAACCAGATGGCTGAACTTTGTGTAGTCATTAGTTAAATTGGCTATAAATGAATTTGCAATGTTTGGTCACAAATCATGTACAACTACTGTTTACTAAAGTAACTATTAATAGTTAATTTTTAATAAATAGGTATATGATTTGATGAGATGTGTAAAAGTTTTGGTGACTACTAAAAAAAAAACTGAATTAAATTTGAATCAGTCAACTTTAATGGGCTGGCTGAGTCAGTCAACTTCAAAGGGCTGACTTTCAGTACGCCAAGTTGTTAAACGTTAAGTGACTCTAGTTCAATAAACTATTGGCCTAGGCATTCAATTGTATGCCGGTGTTTAATTTAATCAGACGACTGAGACAGATACAGGTGATGTATTCGATCTCGTGCACAACATAGCACCAACAGCAAAGACTTTGTGTCAGTGTGGTTTCTCCTTGATCCTTTCAAATTCATCATCAGGTTTTTTTTTTTCGTCTCCACTGCAGGAGCACGACCCTCTCTGTAGTACCAGAGCCATACTTGGCCAGAGTAGCCAGAGGTCAGAGGATTTAGCCCACACAGTGTAGGCTAAATCCTCTGGCCTTTAAAATTACCTCTACATAATTCAACGAAGCGGCAGGTATTGTTAATGTAATAAGAATAGATACAATTCGATTCAAACATTTCGCCACTTACAGGACCTTGGCCGCTCGTGACTGCTGAAAGTGAGAGGAGTCTGGTCTATTTTTTTGACTCGCGAGCTCGTCCTTTACGAATTACCTTGAGATATGGCTCTAGTGCAAACTAGGAATTTATTCCGCATTAAAGTGTTAAGCGAAGCCTGAAGCCGAAGGCCGAAGGCTGAGCTCCACCGCGAGGCCGTAGGCCGACCACCAAGCGCTGAGCGTTTATTTTTTTAATTTTCAAAGATGGCCGCTGGACTGACGGTCGACTGCTTTCGATTTGATTGAAATTCAGTATACAAACAAGGGTTGTTGGATCGCGGAATCCAAATTTTTTTTTAGAATACAAGCGTGTGTCTGGATTTTAGAATTTTAATTGAATTCGTTCATGACGTCCTACTGGAACATCGAAGGGTCTTTTGGATCCAAGATGGCCGCCCACACATTTTTTCAATGTTTCATTTACTGACTGTAGTTTTTACCCATACGCGTATGACCCTAATAGTACTTTAAGCGATCTTAAATATTATCAATATTAACGAAATACTCACTTTGAAATAAAAACACATCAAAGTCCAGGACTAATACTCTAAACTATATTTCAAAAACACGATTGCCTAAAATTTTCTCAACAGAAAAAAATTGAAAAGTTGCCTCGCAAATTATACTAAAACGGAAAGTATTCAAGAAATACAATAAATTTGCCCTTGTAACTTTGGATTATAATTGTATTAAACTTAAGACAGTCATCATCATATGTCTTATTTTTTATTTTTTTTTTGCATTACAAAAAAAAGCGTAAACCAGCCTCATTGATCCGCCGCAATCTTTTCACCCCGCATGGCACACTGTCTCACTTCGGCTAGAGTAAATTTATGTGCGTGGAAGCGGGAGCAACATTTAGATTATCAGCATCAGGCGCAGCCTTAACTGGACATACCTTTTTAGGGTTCCGTAGCCAAATGGCAAAAAACGGAACCCTTATAGATTCGTCTGTCATGTCTGTCTGTCCGTCCGTATGTCACAGCCACTTTTTTCCGAAACTATAAGAACTATACTGTTGAAAATTGGTAAGTAGATATATTCTGTGAAACGCATTAAAATTTTCACACAAGAATAGAAAAAAAAAACAATAAATTTTGGGGGATCCTCATACCATACTGAGAAACTGAAACTCAATTTTTTTTTATCAAACCCATACGTGTGGGATATCTATGGATAGGTCTCCAAAAATAATATTGAGGTTTCTAATATCATTTTTCCCTAAACTGAATAGTTTGCGCGAGAGACACTTCCAAAGTGGTAAAATGTTGGTCCCCCCCCCCCCCCCCTGCAACTTCTAAAATAAGAGAATGATAAAACTAAAATAAATGTATGATGTTCATTACCATGCAAACTTCCACCGAAAAGTTTTCATGGAACGGGATATACCTAGATCAACCAACTTCAACAGATCCATGAAAACCTGATCGCAATGCTCGAAAAGCTAGTTATTTATTACATTTATTTTTTGAACTTCTCCAAAAGAGTAAATATTGTTTCATTTCAAGGTCGTTCATTTCCCGCTTACGTAACAAACGATGCGAAAAAGTCAAGGTTACAAGATTTTATTACAAATGCCATGCCTTATTAGCTTATTACCAACACATAAAGTTCAAATTCAAGCAAGTAATATAAGATTTTGTTTTCAAAATGCACGCAATGCCTATTTTCGTAGAACGGTAATGTCTAGGCTAATTAGCGATATTTTTATGTAAAATCTAGTAACTAATTTTATTCCGAAATAGATAATTTTAATAATAAGAATAAAAAGGCCAAATTCTGATTTTGAAATTTTGCAATATGGAACAGACTAACAAATGACATTGAAGAAACAAAAGATAAAGTAATTAGCATTGTCTGCTATTCAGATGTGATGGGAAGGGATATGGACTGGGTCCGAAAAATTGTACAGGGTGGGCCATGGTTTTTTTAAATGTTAACAAAACATTTTAAAAAACCATATAAAAAAAACTATCTGACATATGTTAAAAAATATTTATTTAGGAGATAGATTATTTATTGTAATTTACTTTTTAAAAATAATGTCATCTAAATTACCACCGTTTCGACGTTTGCATTCTTCTAAGCGAGTACGGAAATTTTCAAATAGTCGGCAAAGAGACTGTGATATTGCAGACATTTCTTCACAGATTTTTTGTTATAGTTGAGTGTCAGTGACTGGTTTATTCATGTAGACACAGCTCTATAAATAACTCCACAAAAAGACGTCTGCTGGGGATAAAACTCCTGGGTGGCCATGGGATGTCGCCTCTCCTGGAAATCAGCTTTTCCGGAAACATTTCTTTGACCACTGGCAGGGACTCGTTGGATGTGTGAGAGAGGGCTCTATCCTGCTGAAACCAAGTGTTACGATTGCAGCCGGCAAATTCCTGTAGTTGTGGTACCAAGAACTCCCGTAACATTTTTACATACTCAGCAGAGTCAACAGTGACTGTAGGGTCGCGAGAATCTTCAAAAACTTTCTGCACGTTCTCTTAACTCCGAGAAGTCTGTGAGCCTCCGGTTTGCTTCACATTTAGTGTCGATCCCGACTCTTCGAACTTATTTACCCATTTCTTTATCAACGGAGCACTCGGACACTGATTCAAATCGTGTAAATCGTATTCAATGCGAAATAAGCGTCTCACAGTAATGAGGGAACTATTGTATAAATAAAATGGTTTCACACGAAAAGCACGCAGTGGTCATATGAAGCGATTCTTTGCGACTACATTTCCGAGAAAGGAGCTAGTGGTAAGACACCTCCCCACGCCCCGCGCGGCTTGTGTTTGCGCGGGGCGTTAGATTTAAATGTTAAAGAATTCATGGCCCACCCTGTATTTTATTTAGTTAGTCCGTCAGTTAATGATCCAAAATTAATGGACCAAAAAAATTCACAAACATACAGCGCGTCAAAGTTTCTGAGTGCTTTGACGTAACCGTCAAGTGAAAATCGTTTTTGATCGTGACGTCATTTAAATGCGCTGTAACTTTATTTGCTATGCTATGGTCGTCTACATTACATGTCTTATGCACCAAGTAAGAAGTATATGTTTAAGTTAACACATATAAATAATAATGAAACAACCGCGCTGCGACCTGACCTAGCAATATTCAGTATTCATTACTTCTAGTACAAGTCGCCGGTTTGCGAGAAGACGACACGAGATCATGCAAGTAAGGCACAGGCCTTGTAGACGCGGTTGGGGCCGCGGCAAAGGCGGGCCTACACGTGGGCTACCCGATAAAACTCAGCGAGTTTGTTATGGTGCACCCAACACTGCTGTAAAAAATGTTTGAAACATTTTCTGACAAAATAAAAATGCATAATAACATAAAAATAAAATACTGTTAATAATATATTTTTTTATGTAATTATAAATAACAATACTTAAAATAACGTATAACAACAATGTTATATTTGAATTTTGAAAATGTTTAATTAACGCGACGAATGAACGGCGACTTCGCGACGGCGAAATGATTAATTTCTTCTTTGCTGGTCTGGGAGAAAAGAAAAAACATAGAATGTACCAGCTGCTTCTCTTCCCGTGCAGATCGTAAAAACCGATTGAGGGAATGGGCGAGAATCTGAATCATATGAATAGGCGATGCGGTTAGCAACCCATCACTATTATGATTTCCCTTTTCCACCTTCATGCCCACCATTACGCTAAAAGTGGCCTGGGCTTTACCGCCCTAGGCTCTGTCTACCCCGTTAGGGATAAAGACGTGATAGTGTGTGTGTGTGTGTGTGTAACGCGACGCAAGCTTATGCAGGCTGCTTCTGATTTGTCGTTCTTGTTGTCTTCTGTCATTTTGTCTTTCGAGGATTTTCCTACGGATGAAAATATGAAATCTCTTCGAACCGAGCTGCACACGATAATGCCGTATTCAGTATTCATTACAAGCTTAGTTACCAGTTTGTTAGAAGACGAGAATATAATATATATATATAGAATACGAGGTAATGTTAATACAGTAACACAGGTTGGATTGCGAGATTTCTTGTCAACTCTGTATCCACCCATTTGGCACCTTCTGCATTATTTAATACATTTCTGACGACACACAACGTAATATAATAATTTGTTTGACGTCAGAATTAGTATTTTTAGAAGATTTTTATCCCAAAGTTTGGTAGAAAATGCTATTAGCATGAAGTCCGCCGTTTGTACCATTTATTGTTGATAAATAAAGTTTAGTAAAGTTTAGTCGTGTGGTTCTCGGCAGAGTAGAATAGGACCTCTCCAAGTCTTCCTGTGGATGTCGTAGATAGAAGGCAACTTAGGAAACACAAGATAAGCAAAGTTTATAAACATTAATGAGACCTCTCCAACTCGTCTGGCCAGCGTGGAGAGTGTAGTGAATATATGGCACTGGTTGTACAGAGAGTTTCGTGTTCCTGCAGTGGCGACTTTAGGGTCAGTTCACACCGAGACGCGACGCGACGTAGCGCGCACGTGAAAGAAATATAGAACTTGTTCACTAGACAAAAAGAGTGAGAACCCGCTGCGCCTCGCTATGCATCGCTACGCAGCGCGGCAAAGCGGGCTGTCGCTGAAATTAGTATATTTTTCCTAGTAAACAAGTTCTACATTTCTTCCAAAGTGCGCGCTACGTCGCGTCGCGTCGCGTCTTGGTGTGAACTGACCCTAAAGAAGACCTGACGATGAAATACAGTTTAATTAATAAGATTTGAATTAAATTGAAACTACAACTTGGTTTGTTTAGATCAAATAAATAAAAAAACTTGCGCTATAAGTAAAACTCCCGCCCTACCCGACACGGTATCCGAAGAGTCGTGTATCTAGCTAGACACGCGCCACTAGCCTAGTTTACGAGCAATGCACCTCTGCCATTGCCACCCAGCTTTCCTATCGCATTTTCAACTGTAAACCCAGAGCAATAAGGGCTTGCTGCAAACCGGGGCGTAGTTTCGTATTGTTCGCCCTTTTTCTTTTTGACGCTACCGTAATGGAAACCTTTGTGCGCATTCGGGAGTATTAAGATGGGGATGGGTGTAGTTGTAATGGACTGAAAAGCTCTAGTGTTACATATGAAGGGAAAGACAAATACAAATATTGGAAAGTGGAATGGTGGAAGTATGTGAAATATGATGGTCTCCTTTGCCATTATGTTACTAAACATTAGGTTTCATATTATCATACTGTCGTCTAGTATTTCCAAAACAAAATATACTGAAACTATATATGTAGTCCTTGATACTGAACAACTTCCTCAAGGAACATATATTGAAATATGTACTATAAAACTTGAGTCAGGTGAAGCCAGATAAGGCTTTTCATGCACGTCTTAAGTACCTCTAACCCTACCAATAATAAATTCTCTAGAAATGTAAGGCTCCTACATTCACTGCTTCGATTCTGATTCCATTTACGCAAACAAACTAACAGTAATAACAACGAAACACACACAGACAAATATGCATGCGATTGGTCGCGACAAAGTCGTCGTCGGGTGGGGGCGGTCACCGCAACGAGCGGTGAGGTACAACGCGTGGCTTAGGTACATTTTGCATAACACTTTCCACAGATGTCAAGTATGGATTATTAAAATGTTTATGAAAGGTGAGTCCTGTGTTTTTCATGTCTGTATGGCTTCTTTACTACTTCACAACACATGACGGCATTTTTAATGAATCAATTATCGCAAAAACACAGCAATATTCTGAAAGGAAACTTTTTGCGACGCAACCGCACGACTCGAGTGACAGCCAACTGTCGCGCCGCGCGGTTTATATTTTAAGCCCCGCCCGCTGCGGTACATATCGCGTGGAATGATTTCTCGGGATTAGTTACGCTTCTAGGGATAATTATTCGTAGCCCTGACCCTAGATTACCTAACAGTAACTGCCTGCTTGACAAACGGCCGGAACGACGGCTTCACATCCCTAAATAATACAGATAACCGTACTAAATAAACGGCTGTATTCCTGAGGGGTCTACCAGTACTCCATAGGTAGAGGTATGTAAATGTCTTATATAGCTTTGCCTCTGCATAAGGCTGTGCACGAAGGCCAGCGGAGAGCGACACAAGCAGGAATTGCGTATCACAGAGATGCTAATATTGCGCTGGTTATGCGGAGTATCACGGAGAGACCGTGTGTCCTGTGGCCGTGCTTCCCGGCATAGTAGAATACGACCGCTCCATGTCTTCCCGTGGATGTCCTAGAATGCGACTAAGGAAACACAAGCTAATCAAAGCTTATAAACATCAATGAAACCTCTCCAATCCGTCTGGCCAGCGTGGAGAGTGTAGGCCAAAATCTCTGACTGCTCTGGCTAATATATAGCTCTGGCAGTACAGAGAGGGTCATGCTGCATGACCCTCTCTGTACTGCATGTGCATGACTCATGCACCTGCAGTGGAGACCAAAAAAGACCTGATGATGATGATGATGACGGAAATACCGCGTGAGAAACACCTGCATTCGTGGCAGCCTTTAAGTGCATGACTGTGCTGGTACGGTCATGTCTTGCGGAAACCGGCAAGTTACGTGGGAAACAATTATATAGCCATGCCTCCAACGGGGCCCCGCAGACGTGGTAGACCCAAGAAATGCTGGCTTGACGTCTTCAGGGATGATATGCGTGCCAATGGTCTTACAACCAAGGATGCTCAACCGTGCGAAGTGGAGAAGAAATATCCGGAAAGTGGACCGCAGGTATCATAGGCTGAGGATGCAACTGGGAATACGCTGAGATGAGAGAGAGAGAGAGAACGACAACGGCACCATGTATTGAAATAAATTACTTTGTAGAAAATGTTGTTATTACAGCGGTCATGACGTGTCGTGACCAATTCCTATTGTTTTACTGTTGTGTTTTTTTTTCGTGTCAGTTGAAGGTATAATAATCCCTAATTTTTTTTTAACTAATGCTTGAGTTTTACTTACTAGTCATCAATATTTTTATCATTTCGCGTCGACAAGAAGAAGGAAGGTGTCAAGAAATGATGCCGGTTAGGACACTAACAGACGAGCAATGGTGTGCCAGCGCCAGTTCGCGACCCTGTTCGGCGACTTGTGTCGCGAACTGGCGAGCGACAGATCGCTACCGTTGGCGACTGCCACCGACCGACCGTCATCGACCAAGAGTGCTATTTTTTAAATTGGAAGTCACATAACGAATGATTTGCGCGAGCGTTTCCAAAAAGGCGCATTTATAAATTTATCGTATGCGAAGAATTTGCACGAGTGGTCTTGAGCACTCGTAATTTTGACATTTGTAGCGTACAAATGTGATAGATATAATAAATATGTTTAAATAAACGCTATTATTATTCATGTTAAGTTATGCTGACGCTAGAAGTGAAGTAGTGGATAGTGTATAAAGTAGCTCGAAGCAGCATTGCTTACATATTCAAACGCTGCCAGGTATGTACCAGTAGATATATTACAAATGCTACAACATGAACGAACAGTCTTAAATAATTTACCAGTTTAGTACCTATACCTATATTATGTAGTAAGTCAAGTTAGATGCTATTTTGTTTTGCAATGTCTAGATAAATTCATTTAGCAGACCCCGGGCTTCGCAGTTCTAAATAAAATTTACTTACTACCTGTGTATATTCCGTTGAAGACGTAAATTAGTTTAGGATCAAGGGCTCTGATGCTGTGTTAAGGGAAAAAGGTAAATTAATTACCTTTATTACGCAGTATTATAAAAATAGTTACTGACGTTTGCTTGTGCCTGAACCTACATTGAAGTTTCTTTTGAAACATTATTTATCTAAGCTTCTTTATACTCCAAGGGTTTTCAGACGGTGTGTACAATTACTAATAACGTAGCCCTAAGAGCAAGGTTACACCATCAGTCTGGCATCAGTCAATTCTATCAGTCTGATTAGAATAATCGGAGAATGATCGTGTAACCCGCTGAACGACCGACTGATGGTTCTGACTGATGAAAAGTAAAATTGTTTTGAATGATGAAAGACTGATCGCGTAATCCGCTCGTATTATTCTCGCGTCAGTCACCGTACTTTAGTTACTTTACTACACACCTTACACCAATGTACATAAGGTTCATTTTAGCTCTTTGCCGTACATACTTTTCATCAGTCTGCTGTCATTCTGGATTGACCGTGTAACCGTGAAAAACATCCATCGTTCTGGCGTCAGTCACGTCATTCCTGACTGATGGAATTGACTGATGCCAGAATGATAGTGTATCTAACTGGATTTGGCCTACACTTTCCACGCTGGCCAAACGGGTTGAAGAGGTCTCTTATGTTAAAAGCTTGGATATTTTAAAAATAGAACGAATTTTAAATGCTATTTCTTATATCAAATAAAGATGCTACACGAGAATTATTATAAAACAAACAAACTAAAATATAAATGGTAAATTAAATGTACAAGTTTTTACCCGAAATTTCGGTAGATCTTTAATATTGAAGGTTCTACGGAAAATGACCTTTTAAGATTTCTGTAGCACACAGATACAAAGATGTGTTCCCATGTTTTCTTATGCTTTCTACTTTGTTCTTGTGTTTTTTTTTCTGTATGTGTTTGACTATGGCTACAAATAAACGTCTTATCTATATCTTTCTAATTCCTACGTCCTCTAGTGAATCAAGCATTACATATAAAGATGCTAAAGCATTTAAATCCTTGTAAATACGAATACTTTTAGTTTACACATCATAAAGAGATACAGGGTCGATACAATCACTTAAACAACATTAAATATTAGAAAGACGAACGGTGCTCCGTTCCAAGCTCAGCTTTTACCAATTCAGCATCAGACATTACGACGTGACCCGATTAAATTGTTTTATGGCCCTTTATATTAGAGGTAGTTATGTCATCGGGTTACGCACACACGTAACTTACGAAGTTAGTAGAGAAGTTTTTATTGTATATTTGATGCCGACATTCAACTTTAGCCCCCAAGTCTTTTGAGAATATCTGTCTGAAAGTCTGGCTTATCAAAAACGAACCACATTAATAATAATAATAATAACATTAATTTATTAGAAACTGGTTCTCTTCATGGAACATACATATTATCACGCCTGTTTCCCACAGGGGCAGGCAGAAGCAAAGGCCGGCAAAGCACTTGTTACGATACTAACAGACTTCTCACGCTTCATCTTAATTCATCATCATCACTATCTTCACGCCGGTTATACGGTTACGGGTCAGTTCACAACGAGACGCGACGCGACGCGACGTAGCGCGCACTTTGTAGAAATATAGAACTTGTTTACTAGACAAAAAGAGTGAGCGCAGCACGGCTGTCGCTGAAATTAGTATATTATTGTCTAGTAACCAAGTTCTATATTTCTTCCAAAGTACGCGTAACGTCGCGTCGCGTCTCGTCTCGGTGGGAACTGACCCTACTCCGGACCTCTCCTTTTTAAAGAATATCTGCAATCTGGTCGCAGTCCGTTCGTGGAGGGCGACCCTGACCTACTTTTCTACTCATATTATCTTAAAAAACCTTTTTCGTAAATCTATTTTCGTCTATCCTTCCTACATTCCCTAACCATCTCAACATTCCATGAAACAATTAATCAAGAAATTGGAACAGTTTTCTTCCTGAAAGGCCTGTAACGCTCTTGTTACACCCCTGGTGTTGCTGTTGTCCATGGGCAGCGGTGATCACTTACCATCAGGTGACCCGCTTGTTCGACTGCCGTCCAATAACATTAAAAAAATAAAATATATATATATATATTTAAGGACATGACGACGCCCTTCATTCAGACTTTTCAAAACACCCGAATATCACTGACTCAAAACAGATCTTTGTACATTCCGTGACCAAAAGGGGAAGCGTTTGAATGATGAGGTTACTAAAGAGATACTATTGTTTTTCACAAGGGTTGCTGTACCAAAACTGACTGACTCTTTTGACTTGACTGGTTCCCAGATGGAGCCATCAGCTTCAGCAGTATTTCGCCATCGCAATCGGTATCTAGCTACGCGCCTTGCATTGCTTACTGACCCGAAGTACGAGAAATATTTCATAACATATTGATATTCTTTACTGTTTACACCATCAAAATATAATCTCTAGAAATCTAACGCTCATACATTCACCGCTTCGATTCTGATTCCATTTACGCAAACAAACTAACAGTAATTACAACGAAACACTCAAAAACATACATAGACAAAGATGCATGCGATTGGTCGCGACAAGGTCAGACACGCGTCATCGCCGCGTCGGTCGAGCAGCCGGCTTAGGGGTCGATTATTAAAATGTTTATATACTTACATATGAAAGGCGAGTCCTGAGTTTTTCATGTCTGTGTGGCTTCTACACCACTTCACGGCACATGACGGCATTTTTAATGAATCGATTATCGCAAAAACACAGCAATATTCTCAAAGGAAACTTTTTGCGACGCAACCGCACGACTCGAGTGTCACGGCAAACTGTCGCGCCGCGCGGTTCATACTTTAAGCCCCGCCCGCCGCGGTACATATTGCGTGGAATGATTTTGGGGGATTAGTTACGCTTCTAGGGATTATTATTCGTAGGTTTACACGAACAAATTATAAATTGTTACAGCGGTGGCTTCCCGTCTTCGTCCGCTAGACCTTACATAATTCAGTGCACTCCGAATTGCATAGCTCTCGACTACGGCTCAGTGCGGTTCGTATAGACTCTTGTTGATTTTCAGAACGGCGAGATATTCTTTACTGTTTACACGAACAAATTTTAAAATGTTACACCGGCTCCTGTCTTTGTCCGCTAGACGTTGCATTATTCAGTGCACTCGGAATTGCATAGCTGACTGCAGACTGTGTACAGACTTGTTGATTCTTAGAACGGCAGAGTGGATCTTATACAGGATGATTTAGAACCTTGTAACCTACATATATTCTAAATAATTGACACATTGCATTTCTCTTCTATTGTTTTATTTATTTATTTATTAAAATCTTTACTGACCACAATTGTACCAAAGGTGAACTTAACTCTAATGCATTCTCTACGCATATCAACCTATAGGAATAACAGAAATTGTGTACTAGGTAAACTACTTAAGGCGCAAATGCAGCCGGTTTCTACACATTTTCCTTCTAGGAAGCAAAAATATAGGGACAGTAATTGAGTCGAAAAGACATAATAAATAATAGTAGGTACTTCAACCTTGAAACTGAAGAAAATTTCCTGCTTTTTCAAAAACCTTAAGTCATTTAAAAGGAAAATATTAAAAAGATACCGTCTATACAGGTGACTTATTAACCACAAGCCAAATTTGTAGAACAAGTACAGTCCAATGTACTGAAACACTTACCATAAAAACAACGAAAACAAAAGTCTTTCCATACAAATCAGCGCTAAAACAAACGGATTTTGTATGAGTAAACGAATTTTTTTTATCGATTTTCAACAATTTTTTTATACAAAGTAGTTCAGTATCATGGACTGAACTGGCTCCAAAAATTTTACTGGTGGTTAAAAAGCCACCCTGTATTTATAGGCAGTCGTTGGTGTCTCTATGCTGCTTATCTTGGCAATGTCAACATAGCTAATCGACGCCCCGGCTGAATTATATAGAGTGACGGCTAGTTTCCGAGAAAACGCCTGGTTTTTCCTCGAACTGCTATTACGGCTGACTCAACGCCCCTAGAGCTAGACAATACTGCAAGGGTAATCAACTAATTGTTTTGCTTGATAAGTATCGTCTGCTACCTTTAATTTAAATCCAGTTCTAAGAATAGAGGGGTTAAAAGATGTAGGTAAATGCGGAAAATCGACTTCAATTTTTGTTTTAAAACCACACCCAGCTTTGTAACCAAAACGAATGCCGGGTGATTTTAAAAAATTTCCATTTCCTTTCAAATCTCCAAAGATCTTCATCATTTCTTCACCAAATTAATATACACAAAATATGTGAAATCAAATTGGTAGAAAAGCGTTTAAATTAAAAAAAGAATCATCTAAATCGGTTCACAAATGGCAAAGATATCGCGTAAAACACATAAAAATATATATATAGGTATATAGAGTCGATCGAATTGAAGTCGGTTAAAATCGCAAGGAATAAAACAGAGCGGAAACGGATACCTGGCCATAATTACTTTGGCAGAAATGATAGTTGTTTGTCAGAGTTTAACATTATTTTGTAAATTACGCATCATATTATATGCAGACCTCCACATAATATAGCGCAAACACTACACCCATCTCATAAACTCAAGAGAAATATTTACACCAGTAAACAGTGATAAGCCAAGAAGATGAAAATTGTATAACTGTACTAAGAATTAGCATGTAATGCCATAAATAATAGTTAGGCGTTTGCCTGGGGGTAACCTCGTTACATGCGAAACTACTGTATTGATGTTAGGCGAGTCCAAACCATTGTTTGCTGGAAGGTGTAAAGATGTGGGTTTGTGGGACGGCTATTTGCTCACGTGAAGGTGGGTATCGACGTAGAGCATTTGTTGAAAGCTGTAAACGATTTGAAACGAACACTTAGTAGTATTAGAGGAAAACACCAGCCTAAATAAAACCCTATAGAGAAATCAAGCACTCAAATAGGGATGTGGGCTGTCTTAAAAATCAAATATTTTGTAGTGTAAGAAAATAAAAAGTCACTAAATAATGTTACTTGTCATTGATCGATCACATCCTTTTTGAAAGTGATTATAGATTTATTGATGCAGAAAAACTGATATTAATGACGTCACAGTCCGGTATTTCATACAAATCACATAGATTTTTTTGTTTTAACATTAAGAAAAAAGCATTTGATTTGACTCGTTGGAAACTAGCGGATTCTGCAGCAGAATTCATTTGCGCATTACAGAGATCACAAACTATTCGAATTCGTTTTAGTAACAATAGCTATTTCCAAAATCTGAAACCACACCGTTACAAATAACAACAGCTATACATATTTTTACTGAGTCCAAATCGATTGGACTGTTCCTTATTTTTCTACAATATTTTCACAAAATAAATAACACTAATTTCGCAAATATAGCTAGCGTTGTGTTACTATCCCATAACGAAAATTTCGAAATTACTTTTTGGTAGATTTAATAAGCAGATTCCTGAGCACGGAAAAACACCGTCTACATCGAGAATACAAGTTTTACCGTTCGTGATAAACGCTAGCTCATAAAATCATTATCTATGGTGTTTTTACCCAACCGCCGTTGGTGTGATAATTTTTCACCTCTACAATATTACCTCTATATATATTACCTCTAATATTATACCTCTATAGCATAGCAGATTAAAAAATATACGGTGGCGCCATCATTTAAGTTCTACTAACTTAGTTGTCAACCATCAGATGCACGTCACTTTGGGACCTTTCGTGCACCCTAACGTACCTACAGTTAGGGTTTCTACACACTTATTCGGGCCGGAATTATCACTTCGGCAGTATTTGTCGAACAACAAAGCCGACCCGAAGCAATAGGGATGATGACTGGGTCATAAAAGTATTATTCTAATTAGTCCGTTAGTTAGATTTATCTAAAAATAATGCACCCATATTTTTCAGTTTATCAAAACAGTAAAAACTCACAAAACTACAGAGTTTCGAAGTTCTACAGTGGGGGCTTGTGACGTCACCGATGTGTACAAATCGTACGAAAGCGTGACGTCATGCAAAATTTAAATGCACTTTATCTTCCTTATTTATTGTTTCTCAGAGAAAAGAAAAAATATGTGTACAATATTTTTTAATAATCTAACCGATGGGCCAAAAATATTTTTTCAGTCATCATGCGTATTATATCGGCTTTTCCTCCGAAAATTCATCTACAAATATTTGATTTACCGCCCGGCTATGCCGATTAATGCCCGAATAAGTGTAGCAACCCTATGTATAATAATATCAAAATGTCACGTTCTTCGTAAAGTACGCCCGCCCTATTTCGTCTGTTCGCCAGCAATTTCCTGATAAAGGGCGACTATTTCGCTTTGTCGCATACACTTTATATGGTTCACTGACGTTTGACCTACAAACTTTCAACTGTAGTCTATTTTCCTCATTGTAAGAAGCGTCTATGGTTATTTGCATTGTTGTTTGCTAGCTATTTAGACTACACCCATACATTCATGTGTTCGACAAATATATACATACATATTAGTGTCAGCAATGCTGATCTGCGAGCATAGAAATAACATGCAATGCTTCAGCTAATACTCGGGTACTTCGTTTCGTTGAAGTCGATCAAGAATAGACGTGGCCCACTAACTGTCATGTTGCTAAAGTACTACAATAGACGACCTAATCTCGGCTCATGATAATTTGGTAGGTGTAGCCATTAGTTCACAGTCATATAATAATATACTAGCTGTGCCCGCGACTTCGTTCGCGTGGTTGTCGGAACGTAATGTTATATAGCCTAAAGCCTTCCTCTATAAATGGACCACCCAACTAAAAATAATTTTTCAAATCGGACCATTAGTTCCTGAGATTAGCGCGTTTAAACAAACAAACAAACAAACAAACAAACAAACTCTTCCGCTTTATAATATTAGTATAGATTAGCCATTCCGACTCGCTACGAAGAAAAACAAGAATAGGCGTTAATCTGGGGATTCTTCTAAACAGGCGATGGTCACCCAACTTGTCAATATTCTTATTCTAATTTAAAAATATTGTACACGTATTTTTTCTTTTCTCTGAGAAACAAGAATTGCCGAAGATTCAGCGCATTTAAATTTCGCATGACGTCACGGCTAAGTACGAAACCACGATTTTGCTAAAGTCTAGCGAGCTAGTTTTCATGCATGCTCCAAATTTTCTATTTTTCTGTACCGCTACAGCAAAGTTCCCCCCTTTCTCCCCTATTTCTCCCCAATCCAAATCGCGTTCGACTAAAATATTTAAATGAATCAAGGAACTTGTGTGCCAATTGACGTCAAAATCGGTTGCAAAATGCAACCTGTAGGCGAGAACTAACAGACGAACAAAATCATTTTTGGCTAATTACGAAATTGAGACGCTTCGTTCGCTTTGCTCGCTTTTACTCAATAAGTTTTACAAAATAAAACTGAAACATATATGTCATTACATTGCCATCAAGAACAGCGTCACAGACCGACTCTAAACCAAAAGCCAAAAGTATTGATAAAACACGAAACTGTATAAATAAAGCAAAACATCGTAATTAGATGATTAAGAACCAGAATCATGTTGGTTTGACGTCAAACTGCACCTGGGACCAAACTGGTATCAAATGACCGCTCAAGTACACTCTGTTAGGGTTGCTACACACTTATTCGGCCCGACATTGTCGGTTCGGCAGTATTTGTCGAACAACAAAGCCGACCCGAATCAATTCTTCTTCTTCTTCGTCTAAGCGCGTTCCCGGTTGCATCCTTAGCTGTGCTGCTTCGGAGCCCGGGGTGCACTTTCCTGTTTTTTCTTCTCCAAATATAACATGCATGTCAATGGTCACCCAAGGATGCCAAAGACCTTGCAAATTGGAGAAGAAATAGCCGGAACAGTTTAAATGATTTTGCTATAGTTTTACTACCGGCCGCCTGCCTGACGTCAACCCACTTTGTGAATGTATTTGTGCGAAAAGTTTTACAACCGGCCGCTGCCCGACGTCAATCCTCCTTGGGAATGCAATTGTAGCACGAGATGTTTGTGCTAAGTCCTTTAGTCGCCTCTTACGACATCCACAGGAAAAGATGGAGTGGTCCTATTCTACTCTGCCGGGAACCACACGGCTAATCAATTATATCGGCTTTTTCCCGAACATTCATCTACATATATTCGATTTTATCGCCCGGCTGTGCCGATTAATGCCGGACCGGATAAATGTGTAGCAAACCTTAGGTATTTCAGTTTGAAAAATGTTGATTTGAGACTACACGTATCCATTTGGTATATTTATGTATTTTTCTTGGTTCGAGTCCGTGAACTAAAAATAAACGTTGCTTGGTTTGCCTATTATATTTGAGAATGTAGACCGATTGGAAATGGAGACCATTTGGGGAAACAGACTGTTTGTGAAAGTTCGGGAAAGTAGACCGATTGTACTAGAGGGTACATGATGACCTTTTTAAAGAAATATTGGAGGGAATAATAGAAGGAAGAAGAGGCAAAGGAAGAACTGAAAGATCAAGTCCATATTTCAACCTACAGAGATGCAAAGGAGTTGGTTTTGGACAGACATGGAAGGCATTGGGTTGCTCTACATACAAGACCTTAACTCTTTAATAAGTAGAAGAAGGTTTGCCTATCGCCTATCAAAGATTCCCAGGTTAAAGGGCATAAGGCGAATTTGTCGTGTGGCTTCTCGCTTAGAATATAGACCACTCCATCTCTTCCTGTGGATGTTGTAAGAGGCGACTTAAAGAATAAGCACAAACATCTTGTGCTACAACTGCATTCCCAAGGAGGGTTGACGTCGGGCGGCGGCCGGTTGCACAACTTTTCGCACAAATGCATTCCAAAAGAGGGTTAACGTCAATCGGGCGGGGGCGGCCGGTCGTAAAACTACAGCCAAATCATTTAAACTGTTCCGGCTATTTCTTCTCTATTTCGCAAGGTCTTTGGCATCCTTGGGTGACCATTGACATGCATATTATATTTGGAGTAGAAAAAGCGGGAAAGTGCATCCCGGGCTCCAAAGCAGCGTAGCTGAGGATGCAACCGGGAACAAGCTAAGATGAAGAAGGGCATAATAGGTAGGAAGGGCGAATGTTGGTGTCTAACGTGCACTTTCTTTCAAAATCCGCTAGTTTCCAACAATTCAAAACAAATACTTTTTTCTAAACGTCAAAACAAATATTTTCTATGGGATTTGTATTAAATACGTAAGTTGTGACGTCATAGTTTCTTGGAGTCAAACAGCGCTTTTAATATCTGTTTTTTTTTCATTAATAAATCTAAAATCACGTTCCATATCCAATTTGAACGTGATTTGTGAAGTGTCATTATTGGTGTCGTTTTATTCTCTTATCATTACAAAATAATTTATTTTTTTGACCCTGCATACTACCCTATTATATTTGTTATTTCTTTTTTTTTGTGTTGGGGCCTACTTTTAAGTAATAAAATACTTGTACCAGTAGGTCCCGTTCTTCCTTATCTATTCATTTTTTTAATCTACCTAGAAGAAACAAAAGTCCAAATAAAACAAAAAATCTAAATTACAGTATGGATATAACTAAATTATATAAGTGTGTGTGTGTTATATAAGTGTGTATGTGTGCGAGTGTGTGTGTGCGAGTGAGTGTGTGTGTGTGTGTGTGTGTGTGTGTGTGTGTGTGTGTGTGTGTGTGTGTGTGCGTGCGTGCGTGCGTGCGTGCGTGCGTGCGTGCGTGCGTGCGTGCGTGCGTGTGTGTGCGTGTGTGCGTGCGTGCCTGTGAGTGCGTGCGTGCGTGAGCATGAGTGTGTATGTTGTGAGAGCGAGTTATGCGTGTGTGTACTGTGGGTGTTTTTGAATGTTTGTGTGTATAAGTACAAAATAGCATTTTGGCACTATGGGGAGTAATCGCAATAAGACTCTCCAAATCATCATAGGTGAGTTCTTTGAGCCAAGATGTTATTTGCGGTTTACATTCATAGGATGGTTTGTTATATATATTTAGTTTTTCATTTAATTTATTATATATATTGGCAGAGCGAATTTTATATTGAATTCTCGCAAAGTCAGTCTTAGCAAAGGGAACATAAGCTGCATTTTGTCTTCTTCTACTAGCAATTTGGGGGTTATAGGGTAAACTTTTATGTTTTTTTAATGTCATTTGTAGTAAATATAACTTTCTAATTATTAACAAATCACATAATTGATATAAAGAAGTAGTAAGAAAGGTTCTTTTTTTTTAAAGTACATAACTTTCAAAAGCGTGCGTTGCGATCTTCCAACCTCCAGAAATCTGGTTTTATAGGCACCACCCCAGACCGGTATACAATAGATGATTATAGATTGTACAAGAGAGACATAAATTTTATTAAGAAATTAGAAATTAGAAAAATTTCTTGCCAAGATAGAGTACTGTCAGTTCATAAATTTGACGTAGCCAGTGTTTATCGTCCATTTTAAATTTAAATCAACATCATTATGTATCAACACGACAATAAATTATCTGTTATCTGAAATCATCGACGACACGACTTGACGCCGCAATAAAATGCGTAAAAACGCGTATAAAATCGAATTTCTTTGCCTTATACGAGACATAAAGGTTCCCGGATCCATTATATATATATAAAGTTCGCAATATTTCTTCATTATACTGACATGATACGCAGTAGTACATATATTATTGAACGAGCGAGCGAAGCGTCTCAGTCTCGAGATTGGCAATCCGTCCCTCTGTTCTTGCCCACAAGTCGCACTTTTCAACCGATTTTGACGAAAATTGGCTCACAAGTTCCTTGATTTATACAATACAATACAATACAATACAATACCCTTTATTGCACAAAAGTAAAAAACAGAATATAATTATCTTAAAAATTAGGAAATGCGCAAAAGGCGGCCTTATCGCTAAGCAATTTCTTCCAGGCAACCTCGTTTATATAGAAAAAAATGATGGGAAATTAGGTAGTAATTTATGTAAATTTTTAGTCGATCATGATTATATATTGGGGGTGAAATAGATGGGAAAGGGGGAAACTTTGCTGTAACGTTATTTGAGAGACACACTAACGAAATCATTCTACAGATGTTGCAAAAAAATTGGGGGGGGGGGGGGGAGGAGAGGAGGGGTTAAAAAGGGGGAAATTTTGCTGTAGCGTTATATATGGACGGATTTCACTGAAATGGCTTTGCTAAGCCAGGGGAAAGGGGAAAGAGTCGGTTATTGTATGGTTATAAGAGCTCGCGAGGTCTACTGTTTTCTCAGAACCATTAGTTTAATTTGCTATAAATGAGATTTCAGCTGTAGCAATGTTTTCATACTCTCATTGTATAGTAATAGTGTGGTGCGTATAATTAGTAAGTTATTTTACCACTGCAATACCAATAATGCTGACTAGGGCTCCCAGGTAAAATAGAAAACCGAACTAGGCGGAGTATTAGCGACATTTTTTTAGTTTTAGTCATTCTGATAGGACATCACGCTTCCACATTATTTAGGACAGATCCTTAGTATACCCATGAGTGTCACATTTCAATTCATATGGTTTAATCAAAATTATAAAGACGTCAAATGGTGACAGAAACAACTGGTATCAAAACACAAGCGGTGAGCGGGAGTGTGTGTTTGTAATATATGGGAAAAGATCAGCAAGGCACTAAGAATCAGGCCGAAAACTTAAACCGATGTAATTTTTTTGAGGAATAAACTGTAGTAGTTTAATTACAGTGATTTTTCAAAAACACGCACAATATTGCAAATTGTGAACCCACCTCGCCTTAATAAATCGGGCCGCTTGGTGCCTGAGGGGTATAATACGCAATGTTAATCACCGATAAAAATATTATTAATCGACACTACTAACAAAAGAAATAGATCAAGAAGATAAACGCTATCAAGATAGGCTTTTTACAACAGTCAATTTATAATTACTTTGATTGTAGTAGTCCAATAGGATATTTATTTTCGCAACAAGCAAAAAAATATATTTTTCCCAACTGAACTCGTTCGAACGAACTCTGATACAAAACACAAGTTACGTGCTAAACTCCTCCTCACTAAAACTAAATAACTTCTGTACTTAAACTTGATAAAGGCCAATTTGCGGTAAAAAAATATTCTCATCTTTTTTACCGCATATTGGCCTTAAAAAGGGGTGGCTGGCACTAAAGTTGATTAAAATATAATTGTTTTCAAAACCATTATGTTATAGTACATTTTGAAGAAGAATCAAAAAGATACAATACATATCGTAAATATGATATATAGAGAGGTATCTAATCAGGTATACATATACAGGGTCTAACAAAATATACTGAAACTATTTTAAGGGTGGATTCAGTCCATGATACTGAACAACTTTCCCCAAGGAACATATATCGAAATGTAAAAAATAATTTTTGGCCTCCCATACAAGTTGGTCGATCAGCTGATCCAAGTTTGTTTGAAAATTAAAAAAATATTTTTCATATTTCGATGTATGTTCCCTGGGGAAAGTTGATCAGTATCATGGACTGAATTCACCCTTAAAATAGTTTCAGTATATTTTGTTAGACGTTATATAATGATATGACAATAATTTTCAATGTTATGAATATGTATAGCGCTTGTGACTTGCACCACGATCCAAAGTTCTAGGTTAATACTCTGGTTTGGGCAGCACGGATGAGATGAGATGTTAGGTCATCGACCTGGTGGTGAAGTCTGCGAATTGAGTGCTTTCTATTTTATTGCCTTCTATATTTTCTACAAAATTCAAGTATAAATTTAATAAAAAAGCAATAGATGCATATTTTATTGGAGGAAAGTATTATACAATACATGTTATGTATCTCAAAAAAATATTGACAAATCACACTGATTGAGATAGCCCCAAAGCACAGAATACAGTAAGAGTAAACAGAACGGAATCTCCTAAGGTACGCGCAATATGCGTCCCCGTTCCCCGCACCTCTCCCACGGTTCTTGACGGCCAACGTGAGTCATCGATGCGAAAACGGGGGAGGTGCGGGGACGGGGAACGGGGACGCATATTGCGCGTACCTTAGGAGATTCCGGCCTGTGTCCAAAGTAAGTTTAAACCTACATTATGGGATACTAACTTAAGGCCGTACCTGAATTTTCCGGGGTCCAGTGCTGCCCCCATTTAAAATAAATCATTTCAAAGAAAACGTAGACATCATTTAAAATTTTGCAACTACCAAGTCCTAGATAACCCTTCAAAGTATTTTATGAACTACTGTTTACAGTTTAAAGTGAGAACGTTAAGCTTTACTACGCACATTTGCGAAAAACGGCCACTTTTGGCTAATGTGCGTAGTAAAGCTTAACTTTCTCATTATAAACTGTAAACATTATGATTTATTTTAAATGGGGGCAGCACTGGACCCCGGAAAATTCAGGTACGGCCTTAACGATACTATATTTTATGATAAATACAAATATAGATAAACACTCAAGATCCGGGACAATTTGAAAGGCCATTTTCCAACTTGCCCTGGCTGGGGATCGAACCCAGAATCTCCGGAGTAGCGGACTAGCGTGTTAGCCATTACGCCACCAATAACGTAGTTATAGCACAAAAAATAATCGTAGGTATCATGAACACTATAATGTAAATAATTATAAATATAACTACTAACTAGCCGTTACTATAAATATTAGTAGAAAGTAGGAAAAACACATGAAAACTTTTCATTTAATTACTTTTAATTAATTTAAAATGTTAATGTTAATTGGAACATCGTTACCAAAACGCGATTAATTAAAAAAAAAACCACTGCAGTATAATTCAATTTAATTAAAAGCTCACCACTTGCATCAGCGGATATGTCGCAGTCGCGAACCTTGGGAATTGCAATAAATTCACGAAAATTGCTTTGCGGAAACGCACCTTACGTGTCTTAAACTTCCATAGATAAGCCCTTCACTTCCGCTAGTTCCGCGCTTATTATGCACTTAATTAGAGAGTATTGGGGACTTACTTATGTCTATAAAATAACAATTATCTAGAACGGAGATATATGTGCCGGATTAGGGCTCCTACTACAGATTACAGACGAACGACAGTGTGCCACCGTCATTTCATGACAACAGCAGACGACAGTCGGCGACCAGACAGGTGGTAACAGTCTCGCGACCGTTGACGACAGTCGCCAACTAGCTATAAATTAAAAAATATCTGGAATTAAAACTAATTACATTACATACTATCACGCCTGTTTCCCACAGGGGTAGGCAGAGACTATGGACCTCCACTTGCTACGATCCTGACAGACCCCTTTCGCTTCATCTACACCCATTAATCTCTTCATACATGCCCTTTGGTTACGGCTACTTCTTACCTCCTTTTTTAGAACGTCTGCAATCTGATCGCAGAATTTTTGCCGTAGCCGACCCTGTCCCACTCTTCCATTCACACTTGCCTTATAAATATTTTTGTTAATCTCTTTTCATCCATCATTTCTACATGCCCAAAACCATCTTAACATCCCTTTATCTATTTTGTCACTACGATAAAACTACAATGTATCGTAAATCTACGTGTTTTAATGTTTTCGGTTTTTCATCTCCTCTTGGCAAGATCTTCAACATTTTTAGGAGACGATCGATATGCTATCATCTTTGCAAATGAAAAGCCGGAACGCGCATCCCGGGCTCCGAACCGAAGCAGCGCAAGCACAATAAAAAGAGAGAGAGAGAGGAAAAAAGATAAGACGTGCGGTATAAATACACCATAGTCAGTCTTCTTCTTCGATTGACTCAAATGACCATAAAGTTAGTACGGTGTGGCAGGCCAAATCGCAGAGAATAAAAAAATATTATCACACAATGCAATTTAAAACAACAACACGGTTGGTAATGATCGACTCCCGGGTTAATTACTACTCGTTACGAACACAGTACAAATTAAAGATAGAAGCAAAGAATCTAATCCCTATTCAGAAATTAGCTTCCGCAGACACGTTTTCTCTTCATCTAAATTACGAGAACGGCTCCATATCCCAAACAAAATACATATCTCGCTAGTATCCTACATAATACAACGAGTTAATGAAATAACGCAAAACCAAAATCGCAGGTTGACTGGAAGAGATCCCTACATGGGATAAGTCCGCCTTTGTATATTTGCTCTTTCGTATTATGTTGTGTTTTATACTTAAATTTTGGTACAATAAAGTTATTACAAACAAACAAACAAACAAACAAACAAACAAATCTCTCAGGTTGTAACTCAATCCATGAAACTGAACAACTTTTGTTCTACATTCCCAAAATGCCAAAAATAAAATTCGGATCGTCATACAAATTAACTCGATCAGCTGATCAGTTTGTATGAAAATTTAATTATTTTTTTTTTGGTTTTCGTAAAAATTGGAGAACAAAAGTTGTTCAGCTTCATGGGCTGAGGTACCATCTGAGAGGTTTTGCGTTATTTCATTAACACATTGTATAAGGGTGACACAGGGTAGACAAATTCTATGTGTCTGATGATGGCGCCAGAAGGTGGCTATAGGGACCCTGTAATAAAACGACGCAATTCCATCGAGTTTGGGCTTATTAAATTTGTCTTGATAAGGACTTAGGCCTCAGAATAAAACATTGTACGATTTTTAGGGTTCCGTACAAAAAAATAAAAAACGGAACCCTTATAGGATCACTCGTGCTCTCTGTCGTCTGTCTGTCCGTCCGTCTGTCACAGCCAATTTGCTCCGAATCTACTGGACCGAATCAGTTAAAATTTGGTAGAATGTTGTAATCCTATGACCCAAACACATATGTGCAAAGTAAATAAATACTTTTTTAAAATAAGGGTCATTTTCTGGGGACAAATTAGGAAATTAAAAAAAAAAGTTTTGCAAGTTTTACTATGTCATATATCAAATAAAAGGGCTCGTTATGAGGATCTCAAATATATTTTTGTGATTATTGTAAAATGAATAGTTTTGATTTTATTTATGAAATCAGACTTTGTACTGTTATTTTATTGTGCGATAAAGATTAAATAAATAAATAAATAAAATTGCCCATCCCCCCCCCCCCCCACTTATCTCCGAAACTACTGAGCCTAAAATTTTGAAAAAAATACAAAATATAGTTAATTGCTTGTAGATTACAGGAAAACCTATAAGAATTCAATCAATTGTACGGAACCCTCTCCTCGCGAGTTTAACTCGCACTTGGCCGGTTCATTTTTTATAAAAACTTAGTTTAGAATTAAATACAATGCAGCGGTAGTAGGTCCCTCTTCCGCACTTTATTTTTTTGCGCACGCCTCTATAAATACGAGCCACGTGTATGCAATCTTGTGCCGTGTGGTTATTTAAAGAAGTAATTATGAGATGCATTGGCAGCAGGGGCACAGCTACACTGCCTCTATTGACTATGTTACATAACGATATCGACGTAACCATGGGTTCATGGGAAACCAACTATCGTGTAATTCATCCATTATAATTGTAAAAAAAAATGTTTCACATGTAAGTGAAACCGCATCAAAAGCGGCCCAGTAACTTTAGAGTTTATCGAGTAAAGACAGATAAATACAGGGTCTAATATATTATATATAGTATACTGAAACTATTTTAAGGGTGAATTCAGTCCATGATACTGAACAACTTTCTTGAAGGATCATATATCGAAATATGAAAAATATTTTTTGGTCTCCCATACAAGTTGACCGATCAGCTGATCCGAGTTTGTATGGAAAGCAAAAAAATATTTTTCTACATTTATATTTTATTTGAATATAAGGTATTTAGTAATAAGAAGTAAAAATCAAACGAATTTAAAAGTTGTTTTGTCTATAAGTATTAATAGTAAAAAGGCTTCGTTTGAAATAGGCCGAAAACGCGTGTCTCGATCACGACTCTCGCTGACGAAAAATGAGTATAATACGCTCGGTTATAAACTAACTGCACACTATATGGAAAAGATATCACGCGAAAACCGATGGGTCGCCCCGAGATATCGCTGGAGCGATACTGACAAGATATAATATTCGCGCAGAATGGAAAACTCTCGCGCGGAATCAATAGGAGATTTTTTTTATTTAACTTTATTACAAAAATTGTAACAGGCGCGATTGGACCCAGGGCCTTTTTTACCAGTCAATCTACAGGTGCTAGTGCTAGTAAGGATAAATTTTGGACGACATGGCACCTTCTAATTTAACTATAATATGATCACTTATTAAAAATGTACCTAAAACAGATTCAAAGAAAATTTTAGGTACAAGGGTTAATGAGGTACCTGTGCCACCGCGCGTGTTGCGCACTACGTGAGGTGGCACAGGTATCTTATCTTTCCTCTGTACTTATAAGTAAACTAACCTTTGTGCAGAACTGGCAGCCGCACCCAGAGATCACTGTGACCTTGTCAGCCGTGGCGTCTTCGAGACACAGCTTGCAGTTGACAGGCGCTGCCGGCACGAAGCCGCCGCCGGCGCCGTCCAGGGAGTACCTGGGAAGATGACAGTCATATAGTTTTCCTCCACCCCAGGGTTTATTGCTCCCGCAGAGTCACTGCCCCCCTGGCCGCGACCAACCATGATCAGTTTGGAAGTCACTTAACAGACTGAGGACTCAAGTGGGACGTTGCAGGAGCAACATACAAAGATGGGGCTTTACCAACAGGGCAAATTATAACCCTCAATGTCTTTGCGGCCAACCCAGTCAGACGATGCCACACCTTCTCCGCTGTCCATCATGTCCTGCTTCATGTTCGATAACCGACTTGATGCAGTGCACGGAAGGTGCTGTTGCTGTGGCCTCCTTCTGGTAGGAGCAATTTAATTTAATACGTTTATTGAGATTATATAAGATTCAGTCATTGACACGACGAAGAAGAAGATGGTCTTGAAGACAAATGGTGGTCTGGACGACAATAGTTTGTCAGCGGTGAATGGCAGTTTTGACCAGTGCCGGTCATCGCTTGCCTCTCAGGAACAGCAAGGTTTCTCTCTCATCTTAGCCTCTTTTCGTTTGTATCCAGTTGTGGTGCTTCGGAGCACTTAGTTTATAGAACGATTGTACCTCTATACAATCATGAACTGACAACCTACATACTTCAAAGCGTAATTAGATTTGTAGTTTAAATGTTGCAGCTAGATGGAGCTACTAGTTCGAAAGAAGGTAGCCGCTTAATTTCGGAAAGTTGGCGTTCAGCGTAATTAGATTTTTTGTTTAAGGTGAAGTTATAGGCAAATGGCCTTGAAGTGGCGCCTTCATTTGAAATAAATTGTAAACTCGTAAATATGGAGATAATTTCCATATTGCTCTTCGTCATGCACTAGATAGCCCTTTAAATTATTTTATGAACCACCGTTGAAAGTATTTACATTAGTCCGTCTAGCTTTAAAACTTGCCTCCGCCAAAAGTGGCCACGGCAAGTTTTAAAGCTAGACGGATCACCAATAATAGTTTCAACGGCAGTTCATAAAATAATTTTAAGGGCTATCTAGTGCATGACGAAGAGCAATATGGAAATTATCACCATATTTACGAGTTAACAATTATTTCACACTTCAAGGCTATTTGCCTATATCTTCACCTTAAATGTTGTAGCTAGATGAAGCTACTAGTTCGAAAGAAGGTAGCCGCTTAATTTCGGAAAGATGGCGTTCAGCGTAATTAGATTTGTAGTTTAAATGTTGTAGCTAGATGGAGCTACTAGTTCGAAAGAAGGTAGCCGGTTAATTTCGGAAAGATGTTCATTTTCTACGAACAAACAAGCTCCATCTCTGATTTTTCGTGGATACCATCAGCCTAAGTACCCAGCATCCTTTGTATGGCTAGCGGGCGAGATAGTAGCGACATCTAGAAATAATACAGGATTTTGGCTTTCTAGCAGAGTACATTTTTTTGAATGGAGTTGTCAGTCCTTTAGTATTTGTTCGTCCATGTATACAATTACTTTATAAGCAAATGTTTTATTATTATGTCACTAAGCATAATCCATCTTCTTGGTCTACGCTAAGCATAAGTGTTATAGGCTATAGGTATTGCCATAGCCAATATCCACTGAGTACTGGGCTGACTAAATATAAATATTTATAAGCCATCGACCCAAAACAAAAAGTTTGGCTATTTGTTTTGCTACGTCATCAAACCGCATACCGCTCTTCAAATCAAATATTTATACAGAAACTAGGCCTTCGCAGGCACTGAATCACGTCAGTTTACTTACGTGATTGATGGTAAGTCGCTTCGAATGATGCTGCTCACATAACTTCGATTGAACTTCACTTAGTTCGTTTAATCTTCAATTATATTTAGATGACTAGCTGCTGCCCACGATGGCGTTCCCGTGGTTCAATTAAAAAAAAACGATGGAATTTCATACAAACTTTCATTATCTATTTTACACTTTTAAAGATTTTTTTTAAAAATAGTAATGCAATAACCTTTTGTTTTGAATCATGAGGTCATATGTACGTATTTTTTTCATTTCTCACTTCAAAATTGACAAGTTTCATACAAACTTTCAACATGCTTCTAGAACTAGCGGTTTCAGCTATGCGTTGATCGATCAGTCAATATGTCAGCCAGTCAGTTTCTTGTTTTATATAGATAGATAAATAGGTTAAAAATGGGTGAACAAAGCCAAAAAGAAATAAGTATAGCTAAGATCCAAGGCCAAGCAGACCCCCTATTTCCCGTAGCTACACCCGTTACCGAGTTGACGCTTCTTAAATTCCTATTTCCCCTAGCTACACCCGTTTCCGAGTTGAAGCTTCTTTAATTCCTATTTGGCTAGCTACATCCGTTTCCGAGTTGACGCTTCTTAAATTCTTATTTCCCCTAGCTACACCCGTTTCCGAGTTGACGCTTTTTAAATTCCTATTTCCCCTAGCTACACCCGTTTCCAAGTTGACGCTTATTTAATTCCGTCATAATATTTAGCCGGGTTCAATCACTTCAATTCCACTTAACCGACTGATACCGATGTCACTTACCTATCTATGTATGACGTGACGTCGCCCGCTCAATTTTTGATGGCATGAGACACGCGACGTATACGTTCATAACATAGTATGATAAACTGTCATGACGTGACCGCCAACGGAAGAGGACGTAATAAAAGAAAAGGGGAACAAAAGTGGTACAGCGATGTTTCTTTCCAAGGAATAATGTTTTTTGAATTTCATACCACTAGTAGTTCGCCGCGAACTTAGACCTCGCGATTTTTTAATAATATTTCAAAAACTACTGAACCGATTTTGAGACCCAAAGAACTTGAAAATTCTATTGATATTTTACTACTAAATTTCATCAAAATCGGACCATCAGCGGTTCGGCAGTTATCGCGGAACAAACATACATACGTATGTATGTACAGGTCGCGCCAAACTTCTAGATCGCTCTAAAGTTGCCTCACTCAGGTTACAAGCAGGGTCAGAATATTTACCACAATAATATTTTTTTCAGAATGATTGCGAGAATGAAATATGATATATATACACAATAAACAAGCAAATTAAATCTGCCATGGGTATCTGCATTTTACTACTGCGACGCGAATCGTCTAAACTTCAGAGCGATCTAGAAGTTTGGCGCGACCTGTATGTTTGTTCCGCGATAACTGCCGAACTGTGCATAGCAGCAAGACACAAAATGTTTAATAAAAAAATAAAAAACATAATCCATGTTATTTTTAACTTTTATTTAATTATTATTTAAGGGCTATAATTCAAGTTGGAGCGAAAACACATTGTTTGTTTGTATAAACTGTAATTATAGCTGTATAGCCTAATATATAAATATGTAATTACAAGGATTTTTTTTTTAACATTTTGTGTCTTGCTACTCCAAGCAGACAGAGCCCAGGGCCACATGTCCTACAGGCCACATTTAGCGTGATACTGGGCGAAAAGGTGGAAAAAAGAATCAAAATACCCAGTGATGGGGTTGCTAGCCGCATCGCCTATCGCATTTTCGCCCATTCCCTCGATCGGCTTTTACGATCTGCGCGGGATTCATACAGGCTGACTTTTAAACCACCAGCCAAATTTTTTAGAGCAAGTTCAGTCCATAATACTGAACTACATAAAAACAATTAACGAAAAACTAAAATTAAAATTCGCCTTTTCATACAAATCAGCGCTCTGCCAAACGGATTTTGTATGGGAGGACGGAAATTTTCATCGATTTTTAATAACTTTTTTTATAGAAAGTAGTTCAGTATCATGGACTGAACTTGCTCCAAAAATTTGGCTGGTGTTTAAAAAGTCGAAGTATAGAAGAAAATGGACCTATACAGGGTGTATAGGTCCATTTTCTTCTATGCTGGTTTCAGAGAAAAAAAACTTAGAATGTACCCTGTGCTTCTCTTCGCATCTGCGCGGGAAGAGAAGCAGCCGCAAAAGCCGATCGAGGGACTGGGCGAGAATCTGAATCATGTTAAAAGGCGACGCGGCTAGCAACCTATCACTATTTTGACTTTCTTCTTCCATCTTCACGCCCACCATCACGCTAAACGTGGTCTTTCGGTCCGGCCCGGGGCTCTGTATGTATACCCCGTCAGGGATAATATCGTGAAAATGAATTTATATGTTTACTTATATCTTTATGTACTTATGTGTACATCGTGTTAATGAAAGAACGCAAAACCTATCAGATGGTACCTCAGCCCATGTAACTGAACAACTTTTGTTCAAAACTTTCAGGAAATCCAAAAAAAAAAATCGGATTTTCTTACTAATTGACTCGATCAGCTGATCAGTTTGTATGAAAATTCAAATTTTTTGTTTTAGTTTCGTCAAAGTTGTTGAACACAAGTTGTTCAGTTACATGGGCTGAGGTAACTTCTGAGAGGTTTTGCGTTCTTTCATTAACACGATGTATAGATGAGAAGAGAAACCTTACCTGGAGCCACCAGCGCCAGCCAGCGACAAAAGAGAGGAGCATCTTGAACAGACGGAGGGGGCTCGCAGCCGGTTATGAGCTCTGATGGGTTCGGGCGCTTTCTCGCGATCCGTCAGGGCGAGGACCGTGGAGCACTTTCTTAGACCTGGGTGACAAGGAAACGAACACTATTAGATTGATTTATATTATTAATGCCGTGTGGTTCCCGGCAGAGTAGAATAGGACCACTCCAAGTCCCCCTGTGGATGTCGTAGAATGTGACTTAAAAAAATACAAGCTAAATAAAGCTTATAAACATCAATGAGACCACTCCAACTCGTCCGGCCAGCGTGGAGAGTGTAGGCATCCTCTGACTACTCTAGCTAATATATGGCTCTGGTAGTACAGAAAAGCTCGTGCTTCCGCAGTGTTTTGGGGAAAACGTACCTGGGATGTAACCTGGGGACGTGTTTTAAGACGAGAGAGAGAGAGTTGTATAAGAAAAGAAGAAAAAACCACAACAGCAAAGCGGAACAAAACCGGAAACGCATCCATAGCGTAGTGTGCATGCAATACTTTCTAGAGAGCAGTGAAAGGGACTTGGTTACGTGTGTTACGACCGCCGTGTCACACGTTATCGATTGATCACGCAATTAATAACTAGCTGTGCAAGTCTACCAGCGACCCAGCGTATAAACGCTGTCGCGAACGCCACCGCTGCTGCCACCGCTACCGCTGCCGTGTACAAACACGGCGTCTAAGCGGCAGCGGCACCGAATTTCAACAAAATTCAATGGTATTTTTAAAACTTCAAACTTTTCAATTTTGGAATTTACTGTTTAATAATGGAGCCATAACCTTAAAAAAACTTGCTACGTTAAGAGCCCATATTACCCTAAAGTTCTTTGAGCGATCTTAAATATTTACCAATATTAACGAAATACTCACTTTAAAATAAAACACAGCAAAGTTCAGGACTAACTCTAAACATAATAAGTTTCTAAAACACGATTGCTTAAAATTTTCTCGATAGAAAACATTGCGAAGTTGCCTCCAAATCACCTCAAAATTATCCTAAAACAGAAAGTATTCAAGAAATACAATAATGTAGCACTTGTAACTTTGGATTATAATTGTATTAAACATAAGGCAGTCCATCATATGTCTTACTTTTTAAATAACTCTTAAATATTCTTTGTAAAACGAAAAAAACCTCAGTACCAGAACCAGCCTCATTGACCCACCGCGATTCCTTCCCGACGCCCCGCATGGCTCGCTGTCTCACTTTGGCTAGAGTAAATTTGTGTGCGTGGAAGCAGGAGCAAAATTTAGATTACTGACATCAGGCGCCCTCTTAAGCTGTATAGCGCACAGATAAGCTTCAGTTTGCAGCTTAAAAGTAAATACAACATCAATGTTATGTACTTGACATGTACGGTCAGTTATCAATTAAGCGTAACATGCACATACGAGTACCTTATTACGTTACAATAGAGGCCACATAACATTTAACAACAAAACTGCTACGGATGTGTGGCCAACCGTACTTAACTACTTAAGAATGAGTCAAACTGATAACGACAGGGTTAAGGTGGTACTGGAGGCTCGGGCGAACTCCACAGCGAATTGCCTACCGACGCACTTCGTCGTGTTGCTATTTCGTCGAGAAAGAGAAAGGGTGCTAAAAAATGTAGCTCCGTCCCGACCCCCGCATGTGAGAGCTACACCCCCGCGTACGACAAAGAGAGTGCACTGAACGCCAGCGAAACGGGCCGTTATAGGCCATGAATCGAAAGGTTTTCGTAGTTTTCGTTTATTTCGATAAATACGATACATACCCAAATAAAACTAAATTATTTGGAATTTAGAGTCTTCACTCTAGTCGTATAATTAGTTTCCATAAGGATCGAAAATATAATTATAAGTGTAATAGGCGTCTAAATATTACTCGATTTCGTCGATAAAAAAGGCAAATTTTAAGTTGCTATAACTTTTTTTTTTGTTTATTATTTTCGAACCAAAACTAATTACAGATCTAGATATTTATCATCTTAATGCTTGTAAAAAATTTGAATACGATGAGTTTTATGGTTTCGAAATTAAAACGAAAGTACGTTTGTATGGGATTTCGTCCCTCCAGTTAACCCTTAAGTGATACTGATTCTACACGACGTTCGACCTGTCATTCCTATTACCTATCTGTTTAATTTGTTCTATGCATAAATGTGATTGTAATGTAAACAAAACGTATATGTAGTAACTTGTATGTGATATGAGTTTGTAGCGAGGACTATGTACATTTACATATTTCTCACTATACCGCGAATCATGCAAATATACATTATATACACTATTACATCTTTGTGGCTTACGGGGTATAAAGAAACCAAGGACCGAAAGAACACACTGAGCGAATTGTTAGTAGTGTACTAATAAAACCGGTCAAGTGCGAGTCAGACTCGTACGTGAAGGGTTCCGTACCTCCGTACAATGTTTTAAAACGCTAAAAAACACGTTTCTTGTAAGGCGACCCCCTTTTCTTTTATCTTGTTTTTAGTATTTGTTGTTATAGTGGCCAGTAATACATAATCGGTGAAAATTTAAAATGTCTCGCCATTAAGATTCAAGTTATAGAGCCCTGTGACAGACGGACAGACAGCGGAGTCTCAGTAACAGGGTCCCGTTGGCACTCATTGGGTACGGAAACCTAAAAATTTACCGAATTAGCACACCGGCACACATTTAATTACACGAGATGACGTTCCTGAGTGTCCTCTGCAAATCAGTTTAATATGAATAGATATGAAATAAGGTTTGTTTGTCGCTACTAATCTGAAATAGCTTGACAGCTGTTATACAGACAGAATAAGATAGTTGGGTAAAATGAGTCTATCTACGATAGCCCTACACTTTACTCACACGTGTGTACGAACGTTGTATCTATGGGAAAAGAGGGCGCCTGATGTCAATAATCTAAATTTTGCTCCCGCTTCCACGCACACAAATTTACTCTAGCCGAAGCGAGACAGCGAGCCATGCGGGGCGTCGGGAATCGCGGTGGGTCAATGAGGCTGGTTCTGGTTTTGATGTTTTCTTCGTTTTACAAAGAATATTTAAGAGTTATTTAAAAAAAATGGTTGCCTGTAAAGTCGGTTTTACGGGCGAAGATTTTACGTGACAACGTCTACAGACCGATCATAGTTGAGTGGGAGAGAGACGCAAGGCATTCGGCGGGCCTCTCTCTCGTTCGGTGACTCATCGTAACGTTACCGAGCGTTACACTTTTTCATAAGTGACTCCCAGCCGCAACCTAATTTAAGACGTTGTCACGTCAAAAGAAAGACATATGATGACTGCCTTATGTTTAATACAATTATAATCCAAAGTTACAAGTGCTAATTTATTGTATTTCTTAAATACTTTCTGTTTTAGTATAATTCTGAGGTGATTTCGAGGCAACTTCGCAATGTTTTTCTATCGAGAAAATTTTAAGCAATCGTGTTTTCGAAACTTATTATGTTTAGAGTTAGTCCTGAACTTTGCTTTGTTTTTATTTCAAAGTGAGTATTTCGTTAATATTGATAATATTTAAGATCGCTCTAAGAACTTTGGGGTAGTACGGGCTCTGAAGTTTCACAGCTGTAACAACGACGCGGCTTTTAAGTAGTTATACTGTGCCGTAGTAACGTAACACCATTGTTCCGACCCACGGCTATAATACGACCACATGACGACCATAACATGGGTCGTTTCTAATGAGCAAAGTTCAAACGTGTTGAACTCTACCCATCCAAAACTACTTATAGTTTAGTCACTTTTAGGGCTCAGACAGACGAGCGACAATGTGTTCGCCGCAGACTGTTGGCGGCAACCGTCGAGCGACAGTTCGCGACACTCGGCGATAGTATGCGACCGTCGGCGACCAACGCGCGACACTAGTCGCCAACCAGGGGGGTTACTCCATAAAATAATACGATTGTCGTCCGTTAGTGACGTCCTATTTTTATGTCAAACCAAATTAGACTTTATCATCATTTCATACGTAACACATGTTGCTTCACACTGACTTACACTACTGATGTCCAAATTATATTAAATCTTCACACTGAAATGCGGACACGTAGCTACGTACGTCTGAAGTGCCGCTTTTAACGTAGGAATCCAAGTGAGAGGACAGAAGAAGCCCACTGAGACACGTTATCTTTAAAATGAAAATTGAGTGTGCATATTGCACGCACCGGTCAGAGCGGGCGTTATGTGCCGGCTATATGATCCCATGACATCGCCCTATGAAGGATTGCCGTCGGAAATTCCATGAATACCTAATTACTTCGCACCATAAACAACACATCATGTTTGTGCGTTTGTAATGTACAGTAAGTAAAATTTATATTGCCCCATTAACTTGTGCTCTTATTGGGGAAATTTGTATGATGATGGTTTCCACATTTGCCTTCCGTCCGTATCGTAGTGCTTGGATTTGAGTTTTGACAGAAACCCTTCCAGGTCCCTCATCTTCGGTCTTCTACCAATAATGTCACCACTGCTGCGTAGTGAGTGACAGAGGAATGCCTATTTATTGGCGGCATTGATAGATTTTTTTGGTTTACTGCTAACCATATATGAGATTTTATGGTTTCTATCCGTGTTATCCTTTAATGTATCCTAACGTTACTTGTTCTGGGTAAGGTGGGATACACCGAACTACGTGTGCTTGTACGTGGAGAGACTTATCCCTGGCTATCCCTTGTATATCTACAATATTATTAATTGTTAAGTTCTTTGAGGTTACATGTTCTCGACGGGTACGTAGGGCGCCGCCGCCGGCCGCCGTTGCTGTTTGTGCCCAGTGCTCGCACTGAGCTCCTCAAAAAAGCCCCAATGACGCGCGCGCTGCACAACGTTAACCAGATTGCAGAAAGAATAGACCTGTTTGCCTGTTCTCTGAGCTAATTCATAAAAACAGCATTGTATATAATGTGTTACAATAATTGATTGATTCTCTTTCGTATTGGTTCACAATTGTAATGATAGATTTCAGCTATGTTGAAATAAATAAATAAAAACCCTGCCACTGATCGGTTCGGTGGGAGACTGCCTATTTTGTATTCGCAGCTAATCATCATATCTAATGGCAGTTCCACTATTCACCTGTGGAACCTGTTGGTTAGATCCTACAGCTACAGTTAAATCCTAACAATTTCAGCATATACGAGGACTTGTACAATAATATATGGTCTACTTGACTATGAGTAGTAAGACTGCTCGTATTTTATAAATGCGAAAGTTTGTATGGATGGAGGAATGTATGGCTGGAATGAAATTAGGCATGCAGATAGCTTTTTACCTGGATTAACACATATGATATTTTTTATCCCGAAAAATGTAAGGTCTCCGTGGAAACATAAAATTTTAAGTCGGCAACCGTCGCACGACAGTTCGCGACACTAGTCGCCGACCGTCTTCGCCAACCAGAATCGCGAGCTGTCGTTGGCACATATTATATAGAGGAATGAATTAAGGTATCGCTATGAATCTGACATAACTTGACCACCGCCATACAATAATGACATCGGGTAAAATGTGTCGACAGTGTTACCAACTCTCAAAAATATTTATCCCTAAAGTTTGTGTCAAAACCCCTAAAATCGCCTTAATTATTTAGTTGTCCCCTAAAAAATATATGACCGCCAGTGGCGCCAGTATTGCCGCCAGTCACCACAGAGTGGTTGCAGAATTACGTACTAGATGTCGTTATAATATAAGTCGCTAGGTCAAGAAATAAATATTAATATTATCAATTTAAAAATATATAAATGGCTAAAAAAAAAAGCAAAATACTAGTCAAAATACCCCTAAAAATTTCAGACCCCTAAAAAAATCCCATTTAACTTTTTTCTGGGGGGAAATACCCCTAAATCTGTGGGGAAAACCCCTAAGTTGGTAACACTGTGTGTCGATCTACGGTAGCCCTACGTTTTATTCACACAGACGGACGCGTGTGTGCGAACGTTGTATCTAAGATTGTGTGATAATTTTGCTCACAACATATCGAGGTTCAAAGCTGTTATACTTACTTGATTGAAGCCCCTTGTCAATTAAGGCAAGATCAACCAAGACTATCACGATACTGATTTGCGTGCAGATACTATTAAATAAGATAACAGCTTGCGGATACTAGTGACGTGATCACACAGTAAGACTGCAATTTCGTTATATAAGATACGATACGATCGGTTTATGTAAATTAAAGACGGATCGTCATTCAACTTAATGCTGATTACGTAACTCATTGTTTGCAGTGTACACGGCGTTGAGGCATGGCGAACAATGCTGGTCATTTTTATTTGTGGGCTTTTTATTTATTATTTATGTAACTATGTTGTCTATTATCCATGAATATACATAAACATCACTAGTGGTTCTGAGCTGTAGACCTCGCAAGCCTGTCTTAAAACTGAATAAATATTCACCGCGCACCTTAATAAAACCCATTGGGATCCACCATTTAAAAAAAAATTTAAAAACTAATCCATGTCACTTCCGAACATGCTCACAAAAAAACAGAGGCACTCCAAACAGCGAGACTCAGAAGTGCCGACAGAAGTGAAAACTTGAATGGTGTTGGTAACGGTGTCGCGAGTTTAATGGTTTTTTTTCCATCTCAAAAAATGGCCAACGCGCCTAAAGAAGTTTTCGAAAAATCCACATTACCGCGAACCTGCTCACAAAATTTCACGAGAATCGGTTGAGAAATGCGACCTGGGGCACAGAATAAATAATACTAACGTACAGAAGTCACACTAAGCAAAAAAATTTAAAAAAATATCTACTCAATGTGGCTAGCGATATGGTTTAATTTAGCTCACGTCAGAACTCAGCACCTTTTCGTATAGATACCTGGACAAACGATTCGTATAACTGAATTTACCACCCGGAGGGGCCGCCTGCGCGCATACTAATAATGTAGGTTCATGTTCGATACCTACACGGGGAGTGACACAGGCCTGTCTGGGGAGGAGAATATCCGAACAGCCGAACGAACATAGGAAATCTTTTTGCCCGAGCCGAAACAGAGATGCTTCACTCGCGCTTCACGCTCGCTCGGCCAATTACGTTCAAACAGGTAGGGTTACTCCAAAAGCGGTACGCAGGACGTACGTTACTGCGTAACCGCGTTTCAGTGTCAAGCAACATTGAGCGTTAATTCGTAATGATAAAGTCTTATTTGGTTTGGCATAGAAATACATACATACATACATACTATCACGCCTGTTTCCCACAGGGGTAGGCAGAGACTATGGACCTCCACTTGCTACGATCTTGACAGACCTCTTTCGCTTCATCTACACTCATCAACCTCTTCATACATGCCCTTCGGTTACGTGTACTTCTTACCTCTCCCTTTTTCAGAACGTCTGCAATCTGATCGCAGAACGTTCGCCGAGGTCGACCCTGTCCCGCTCTTCCTTTCACACTTACCTTATAAATATTTTTTATTCATCTATTTTCATCCATCCTTTCTAAATGCCCAAACCATCTTAAAATCCCTTGTTCTACTTTTGTCACTACGTCCTCTTTCACTCCACACCGATCTCTTATAACATCATTTCTTATTCGGTCTTTCAAGGTAACACCACACATACTCCTCAGCGCTCGCATTTCAACTGCATTTATTCTGCTTTCATGCTTTCTCTGCCATACCCAACTCTCACTACCGTACATTAAAGTAGGTATTAGTACTCCTTTATGAACAGCAAGACGTGCCTTATCTGATACCTTCCTGCTGGTCATAAAGGAATGCAACGCTCCATTCACTTGGTTACCCGCATTCACTCTTCTTTCCACATCACCCTCGTGCTTGCCATCTTTTGTAAACTTACATCCTAAATATACAAACTCTTTCACTTGCTCCACTCTCGCCCCATTTATTAAATATATCATAGAAATAGAACGTCACTATCGTACGACTATCGTATTAATTTATGGAGTAACCCCCCAGATGACGCGCGTAGGTCGTGAAAGTTGAAAAGCGATTGGTTCGCAAACTGTCGCTATTTGGATTTCAGTTTTCAATCTAATAGGACCATCATGTCGCTAAAACTTCGAAAACACCTTAAATATTCCTTCATTTATTCAAACGAAGCTCTCGCTCACACTCGACTTGGGTTCACGTTAAAAAGTTATTCTGTAAAACAGTGTATACCTCACTTCACAATATATATTCTTTTTATTAATGTTATGTGAATGTATGTATACCCAGCTAGATGTTTGTGTTGTAAGTAACTCACGATAGTCAATCTCACTGGAACTTCACAATTTCCCGGGATGTGTTAATCCAGATAATAAGTTACCACCGTACCATACCATACTTCATTCAAATCCGTTCAACCGATACAAGTTTTTATAGAATGGAGAAAATTTAGAGCTGTCTTGTGGATGCTTTTTGCCTATCGCTTTCAACCCATTCAAGGGCAAAGAGCTGTTGATGTAAACCCATTGTAAGAGACATAAACTGTTTATGTCTGTTAGTTTATCACGCAAAAGAGATATGACATGTAGGTAGATAGGTTATTACCTTGATTAACACATTGTAGGTATATTTTTTTATACAGGAAAAATGTTATGTTCCCGTGGATTGTGATAAAATAGAATACGTACAACAAAAATGGGAGCTTCTGAACCTTTGATCAAAAGGTTTAAAAGCCCCTATTTTTGTTGTACATACCCTCTAACAGCAGCGGCTGTTTACATTTATGTAAATTTATACATACCCTCTAAAAGCGGCTGCGGCTGCGCCAGCACGGAGTCCCGGGACGCAGCCCTGCGGACCGGCTTCGCGGGCCTCGCGAGGGACTTCAGGCCGCCACTAAGGATTAGCTCGAGGGCGCGACGACCTCCGGGCCCGGTGCCGCCGCCAATCTGCATCACAAAAAAAGTAATTTAACAAACAGACAATGCTTATTCCATGCTGGTCTAGAAGAAAAGAAACAACTGGAATTTACCATCTACCACTATCACGCTAAAAGTGGCCTTTGAGTCTTGCAGCTCTGGGCTCTGTCTGTCTGCGTCCGCAAGGCCAACAGTTTTTAAAACCAGCTTTTATCTAAACAATGAACTATAAAGTTTAAAGCGCTCCTCAAGATGAAACAATTGAAGTCAGAATACATCATTTATTTTATAATTTTAAACAAAAAGCGACTCAATTTTCTGGTCTTCTTTATTAACTTTCCCTTTCGATTTCTCGTGGATTCTATTATGAGATTTTCATTGGGGACAACTTGCATCTCTTTCAAATAAAAAGAAAAATTTCTAAATCGCTCAAAAAACCGAGAAGTTATTGAGAAATATACATTAAAAAAACATATATATATATACATTCGAACTGAGAAGTTCCTCTTTTTTTTGAAGTCGTTTTAATTAAACATGACTAGGTATTTCTCACAATGCACACCATGTTTGTATTATTCCGTTCGACTTTGGCATTTGTCATCTAAAATAGTTTTTGTGTAGGTGAATGCAAATAGTAAATCCCGTCGTGTATAACACGTGTGGCGAGTGTAACATACAAAAACGTGACAACGTTTTTGGTAACCTTGATTATCATTATGTTTTTAGCATTAAGTCTGCCTATTGTGCTATACAAAAATTGGTAGTTTGTACAATAAAGTTTTAAATAAATATTAGCATTCTATAGCTAAAGCCGACGGCGAAGCGCTATGCGCGTAGTTGAATTTTTTTTAAATTACGAAGTTTCATACAAACATTCATCCTCTATTTTACTCTTCTAAAGAATGTTTTATTTTTTTTTAAATTTTAACACAAGCTTTTGTTTTGAACCATGAGATCTCTGAAACATACAATGCTAGTCTTGAAGAAAAGAAAAAAAAAGAAATAATAAAATTAAATAGTTAATTAGAATGTGCTAATCGTCCAAAATTTGCTTTTATTGGCACCACCTGTAGGTTGACTGGTAGAAAACGACTTTAGACCCCCTGTTAAAAATGTACCACCGGGAAGGTGGCAGTCGACTGAGGGAATAGGCGAGAATCGGAATCATGTTAAGAGACGATCCGGCTAGCAACCCATCACGATTTTGATTCCCTATTTTCACCTCATGGGCACTGTCACTCTGTGGCGTAGGTCTTGTCGCGTCTTGTGGTTCTACGCTGTCCACCCCGTTAGGGATAAAGACGTGATAAGAAACAAAATTAGTACCAAGTGTAAAGTTGTAAACCCTAATCACTGTAAGTACATAAGTACCTAAGTATGGCCTACACGTGGTAAGTATTCATTACCAGCTAAGAAAAATAACTCAATTATAGCATTTAAACGGACATCGATTGGATAAATGCTTGACTGTCTTTGTTGCAAGCTCTACAAAAAAAACGATAGCAAGGAAATAGCCTCGTTATATTTAACTATCCATTAGACAATCAATAACAGATTATCAAACAAAGTTATCGATATTATTACTTGTTAGAGTACAAACAGTACACATTGTATACAATACAATCCTATACATGCTCCTATGTCGCCCAAAATTCCCATACATGTTCATCATCAACACTGGCTCTACACAAAACAAATCGCATTGTAAAAGAAAAAGACGCGGTTTGAAATTAGAACTCATATTTTTGAATAAAAAACAAGCCAGTCCTAAAAAAAATAACGGTTTGAGGGAGAATCAACCAGACCGCTCTACGTATGTACATGAATTTTCCCGGAAAAGGTTAAGGCCATACATGAATTTTCCGGGGTCCAGTGTTGCACCCATTTGATTCGGAAAAATGCGTACAGAGCCTGGGCCATAATATCAAAGGCCACGTTCAGCGTGGCGTCACTTAGATGCGTCACTTAGGCGATATCTTTATAAGTAAAATAATTTTTAATATTACTCACAATCAACTATTTAAACTGTAACAATTAATAAACAATAATTGTTTTCAATAACCGATAACGATACTACCTACGTGACTTCTACACCAAATAGAAACATACTCGTATTTATGACAGGTATTTAATAGTCCTAAATACGGCCCACACATTCGTATAATGAAGGACAAAGTCCTAATGTGGAAAATCAAGGCTGGCATATTAAATGGCACTGCGCCTATTACAGGCCACTGACATAAATTAAAAGAGACACAGATGCTAGTCTCTAACTCTAGCGACGCATACATGGATGGAAGTATGGTTACTACATTCCTACATTTTTGTAATCTTGAAAATACAGCTAGCAATCTGCCAAATCTATACTTTCTGTTTCTGTCTCAGTTGTGAACTGCAAATGATCTATATCTATCTACACAATATAGGATAAGGAGTGCTATTTTTGAAATTGGGAGTGCATTTTTGAAATGATCGTATGGAAAGGATTTGCACGAGTGGTCTTGACACTAATTTTGACATTTGTAGCGTACAAATTTTGAAGAAACCTTTCATGGAGAATCCGTTCCGTTTCACGCTGCTTTTTTATTTGTGTCTCGTTAAAAAATAGCACTCAAGGACGTAATAGTAGTAATAGTGTCAACCTCAGACCAACAGATCTGTGGTGTCGACTTTATCAAATAGATCAGAAACGAAAGGCGGATAGTGATTAAGTTACGAGTTTACTTTCACATGTCGGTTGAGGCGACAGGCAATTATTATATGTCGATTCTACTAGTGAATTTTGGCTTGTTGGTCGTGTTAAAACAGGTAATTCACATTTCCGAAAAATGAGCGGAAACACAGAGCGTGTTTCCGCCTTAGCCAAGTGGTTCCCGGCAGAGTAGAACAGGACCACTCCAAGTCTTCCCGTGGATGTCGTAGAAGGCGACTTAGAACGACAAAGAGACAACGATATTTCATCTTTCTCTTGGCGTTCTTTCCTCCACTAGCTACTTTTAAATATGGCTTATTTTCTTGCGCTTTGAAGAAAAAAACACATCCATACTCATGATCCGCCATAGGACAGAGCAAACTATAAAAACGCCACGCGATTTAATTCTAGCAATACGTAGTAACTCTATCCTTATGTAACTATTTTCATTGTGTGTCGCTATTTAGGCTCGATTTAATTAATGATCATTTAATAGGGTCTACGATTTATATTAATTGCTCTTACCTGAAGAGGAATTAAATTAGGTTTTAGTCGTGTGAGTTAAATTGATCGATTTAGAAAATGAGCTACGAACATAGCGAGCACGTGTTTCTCTGGCACAAGTTATTATTTATTTTTTTAAATCTTTATTGACCACAATCAATGGTACAAAATGTGTTATTCATACTCATCCAGACTACCAGACAACCTTTAGGAAAAACAGAAATTAATTTAAATACGATAGGCATTTTAAGATACAATTAAAAATTTCACTTAAGGTGAATATATAAGCAAATGACCTTGAAGTGTGAAATAAATTGTTAACTCGTAAATATGGTGTATATATATATTTCCATATTGCTCTTTGTCATGCACTAGATAGCCCTTTAAATTATTTTATGAACCACCGTTGAAAGTATTTACATTAGTCCGTCTAGCTTTAAAACTTGCCTCCGCCAAAAGACGCCACGGCAAGTTTTAAAGCTAGACGAATCACCAATAATAGTTTCAACGGCAGTTCATAAAAAAAATTAAAAGGTTATCTAGTGCATGACGAAGAGCAATATGGAAATTATCACCATATTTACGAGTTAACAATTTATTTCACACTTCAAGGCCATTTGCTTATATATATGCACCTTAATTGGACCAGACAAGTGTCTTACTATGAAAGACGATAAAGACGATATTGAGCGCAGGCTGCAACTAGATGCAAGGGGCAAGTGGGAGACACAAATAGAATAATATGGAGGAGGTTTATCTCCTTGAAAAGGATAACATAAAGGCTGCTATGGATGGATGGACATGTTTATTGAGTAGTACTTAAACCTCACAATAAAACATTAAAAAAAATTTTTGTTTTTCGAAAAAAAGTTATTGCGTCAATGGAATAACATGATATCATTTTCCAAAAATAATTGTATACTAAGTATGTAATGTACTGTTCTTAACTTCTTACATTCTGTGCTTAAAGGGAGACTAATAATTTATTATGTTTACGTACATGTCGTGCTACAATAATGGATATAGCCATTTTAATAAATCTTGAAGGTGTTTATTTTATAATCGGCGTTGTAACCTTGCGTCCTTCACTCTATCATGCAACTGAATCAACAATGTAAATAAATCTCTTCTCATAAGTGGTTAGCGCTATCTTCACGTGCAAATTAGATTTATTGTACATTCAAGTATCACCCATACAAGGATATGGAGCTTCATACAGATCTATATTCTCTTCCATCGTGGTCTGGGAGAAAAGAAAAACTTAGAATGTAACAGCTGCTTCTTTTCCCGCGCATCGTAGAAGCCGATCGTGGGAATAGGTGAAAATGTTAATCATATCAATAGGCGATGCGGCAAGCAGCCCATCATTTATTTGATTCATTTTTCCATCTACTAGTCCATCATTACGCTAAAAGTGGCTTTTGTCGGGTCTTGCGGCTTGCAGAGAGAGCCCAGGGCCGCGAGACCCAACATGCTCTGTCTACCCGATTAAGGATAAAGACATGATAGTGTATCTGTATACAGATCTATGTCGCAGTTGGATGGCATAAACCTCTAATTTACTAAACCTCTAGGTGTTTGGCATTACAGCTCGGTTTTATTAAACAGCTGAATATCGTTCGGCTGGACTAACCACGCTTAGACCGCAGAATAGGTTATTTGCAGGCATGTTATAAACAAACAAATTTATGACAGGGCATTAAAATAAAACCTCAATTCAACTTCTTACTATGTAATCTAGTCTCCAACATCATAGAACACCAATAAGGAATGATACAAAGTTCGATGCAAATGTATTAGTGAATACTGAAAAGTTTGTTAACGCGACATAATCTTAATGGCGGCGGCGCGCGGCGTAGCGGTTTCTCTCGGCCTTCATTTGATTCACGTAAATTCTCCATCTTGCCGGAAGGCGGGCGTCGAAATAACTATATGGGAACCAAGCTGAAGATCTGCTTTATTCTTCCTAACCATTTGCAGGCCAAAATCATAAACGATGTCTCCGATATCTCTCGATGAAAACAGCTTACTCTCGGAACGCTGTGAAGAATTCCGAACTAAATCTACAATTGCACGCCTCATAAGCGAAGCGCATGAGGTAGTGCTCTACTCTCGCCTTACAAAAATCAAGTGATTTTTTTAACTAAATGTGTCTCTATTTATATTCTATCGCACTTGTACAATAATATTTACACATAAATGTCAAGGAAAAAACACTAGTTTCAACACTTATGACATTTATAAAAGACATTTTGCCTTTTAAATAAATAAAAACAATGTTTAATTAAATCATTTTGTGGACGTCCGTGTGTCTGTATGTATGGAAACTGGCGTAGTCACGATAACTCCCGAAAAACTTATCTGATCAAGTCCATTTTTTTTTATACGCTTCAGTATTATCCAAAATACTGAAGCTACGCTATAACTAAACTACATTGAATTAGACCGTGATCTTCGAAAGGACTTAGCTTTCGAAGATCACGGTCTAATTCAATGTAGTTTAGTTATAGCGAGCAGCAAAAAAATTCAAATCGTCGCGCGTGAGCTCGCCATTTTGTTACAAACCAAAATTTTACTGTCAAAAACAAATCAGGGTGACAGAACTTGAGCTGCTCTTCGCGCACGCGTAGATCGTCGGGGTGTAGGCAAAGAGGTTTGCAATGGGTCCTCCTTCACAGTGCCCGCTATATCTTTCTCAGCAGGAAGTTAAGAATAAAAGTTAAAAATAATCTCCAGTCGTGCGTTAAAGCCACATATACACATACTTTTCTTCGTTTTAAGTTAGCAATAAAACAATCAAAATCAATTTAATTGTGAAAAATGAGATTATGAGGCGTGCACTTTTGGATTTTCCTAACTATTTTACGTCTTGCGCCGCGGCATTGATGAATACAAATCACAGACAAATCGTTTATGCCATTTTGCGTATGAGGTGTCTGTTATTTAACGCTGTTTTAAGAAACCGAGCTGTAATGCCAAACAGCTAGAGGTTTAGTGAATTAGCGGATTATACCATTCAACTGCGACATATAGATCGTGAAGCCCCGGCGCAAGACTTGCGATAGCGATGGCTTCATCTACAGATCTGTATAGAAGAGCTCCATATCCAATACATAATTGGCACCAGGCGGCGCTGTGCCGTGTAGAAACCGTACTTGTGAAACCAGGCCCTTACTCGTTTGCAGGCAAGATGGGACGACGATATCATTAAAATCGCGGGTCGAAACTGGTTCCGTAAAACGCAAGACCAAGGTTGCATTGAGGCCTGTGGGATACGGAGGGCTGTCGCTAATGATGTTAAAGAGATCGTCATCAATATGCTTGCAAATCAAGTTAATTTCTTCAGGTTTCTACACACTTATTCGGACCGGTATTGTTGTTATATAATAATATGTTGAACAGCAAAGCCGATCCAAATCAATTATGCCACCACAATCCACCAGCCAAATTTATGAAGCAAGTTCAGTCCATGATACTGAATTTCTACTTTCCATAAAAACAATTAATGAAAAACTAAAATAAGAATTCGCCTTCCCATACAGATCAACGCTGAGCCAAGCTAAAACATTTTTATCGATTTTTAATAACTTTTTTTATAGAAAGTAGTTCAATATCATGGACTGAACTTGCTTAAAAATATTTGGCTGGTGTTTAAAAAGTCACCTGTACATTCGATTTTACCGACCGGCTGTGCCTATTAATGCCGCTGCGAAAAAGTGTGTAGCAACCCACACAAAGAAAAACTGTTTATTTCAAGGTGTGCGTTGTTTATTTGGACTTCAGACTGACAATCTGATTTGCGTTACCAATACCTACCTGGGTATTGTTATTCAATAGCCGTTCCCCTGTGTGTCAATCAATGGTCAAATTGTGCAAGGAATACTTATGTGGCGTTGTCTAACTAACACTCAAGTTGGTTTGATGTCAACAGTTGATGTCACGATTAAGCCCTCAGGCTCCCAAACAAGTCAATCACGATTGTCATTCGTTCAAGTGTTTCAGACATAAGTGACATTACTTAATTTGTTAATCGAGTGCCATTATCTCCGGTTTCAACCCTGACACCTAGCGACGTAATCAAGGAGCGAAAAAAGCGGCCAAGTGCGAGTCGGACTCGCCCATGAAGGGTTCCGTAGCAGCAAGTAACATAATATCAAAGTTCTAAAGGTAAATTGCGGTTTACGATTTATGACGTATTAAAAAATTACTATCTATTAAACCGAGACCGCTATAGTTTTAATTGAAAGTACATACATACTTTGAGGTATATATACCACATTTTTTCAGAATTATTTTAGTAATATTTCAAAAGTTACGGTGGGGGGACACCTCCAATTTTAACTTTGTATAAGATTATCTCAAGACTGGGGGGTTTGATCTACATAGTTTCAAAGCAGTTTTTGTTGCATTTTAAAAGACCTTTTCAACGATACCCCACACGTTGGGGTTAGTCCAATTTTTTTTTTTTATTCACTTTTCGTTGTATGGGAGGGGGGGAAACATTTTTTCATAATTCTAAAAACTAACTTTTGGAACTCCAATATCTATCTCTCCACCAATGTTTGTGACAATCGGTGCAGTAGCGGCGGAGTACGAGCCCGGACGGACAGACAGACGGACGGACGGACATGACGAAACTATAAGGGTTCCTTGTGGACTACGGAACCCTAAAAAGTTACTTTCCTGTAGAGACAATCTTAAACGCTCAATTTCCCTCTTATCGGCTTTTACTGTTGCTAGAATGAGACTACGCTAAACGTCAAAATTAAAAATGTAGCCTGTTTTCTGCTTAATACAACAAAATTTAAATGACATTGATTTCTGTTAAGGCGACTTTTCTATTAAGTAGGTAGCATCATACAGGTCCTTTTCTAGTTAACACTTTTGACACTTTATCGCGGAATCTCTGTACGGTTGGGGTTTTCTTTAAATTATTTTGCAAATTGATATTAGTGGACTTTATAATATGAAATTGGTGTTGTTTGGTGTTATAAATGCTCATGCTCATGAACAATATGTGAAATAGTTGCATGTTGAAATACTGTGTGGCATTTGTTTCGCGGACTGTGTGGCAGGGATTGAATAACCCAAAAAATACGATATCTTTCAATGGCTGTATGACGTCATATCGAAAAATAGCAATTACCGCTTTATTTCGATACACAAATTTATTTCAGTACCCTAAGTTTTTGTGTACAGATAGAAAAAGGTATATTTCGGTACCGGTACTTGAACGTTAATAAATAAAGGTATGAAATAGATAGAAGAGAAGAACTATATGAATATATGTATAGTGTATATATCTTAAGTAATTATACGTATTATATATGTTTTATTATTTGTATATAACACTTTACTTTCTTTATTTTAAGTAGTTAAACTTGCACCCCATTTACTACCTTTTCTGCTACGCCCTAAGGTGAACTGGTAGATAATGCTTAGCATTAAGTTTTATCTTTTGTATTACAATCGTTAGATTAATGTGCAATAAATATTAAATAAATAAGATAAATAAAATAACTGGCGACACGCGACGAAAACAGGTTCTATTAGGTTCGCCGACGCACGCGATCGTGTCTTACCTACCCTGGATCGCATCCGCACCCCTCGCCTCACGCCCCGCAACGGTCGATGCTTTGTTTTTCGGTACCTACCGATATCGGATAAAGGTTAAATAACGGTATGGCCCTACCTTAATGTACACTTATTTTATACCGGTACCGTAACGTTATACCGTAACCGCTTTCAGTCCCTGCTGTGTGGGCGTCTTCGGGCTTCGTCCGCTCAATCGGCTATGAAAACCAGTGGACTCGTATAAATTTGTCGCCAGAAGCTCCCTTAAAGCAATCAAAGCCCTACACCAACCTTTGATTGTAACTTGTTAGGAAAAAAGAATTTCCCACGTTTTATTAACTTGTTCCTGGCTAAATAAGCAGTAGCGTCAAGCCATTATTAAAAATAAAAAAATGTTTTAGCGTGAATTTATGTATGACCTCATCCCAGTTGTATTTTTAACCGACTTAAAATAAATACCTAGGTTATCAACTCAACCCGAATGCTTTCTTAATTTCCTTTTTTTAAATAATATTCTAATAATATCTATCTTCGCCAAGTGAACCGATTTGAGGATTATTTTTTTATTTAAAAGATTTTACTACTCAATTGGCCCCATATTAATTTGGTGAAGACATGATAATCAACTTTGGAGATACGGCACAAAAAAAACCGTTTGTTTTTTGTTAAAAAAAAATTATGTATCAAAGAATATGAGAATAAAAATGAAATATTCATTTTTGCCGTGTGGTGTCGGCAGAATAAAAAACTGCGTAAGGGTTCGTTTTTATTATAGGAAAATATTTTTCAGTGATTTGATGAAAGTACTTACTTTTAAAAATATTTATTATCTTTGTAAAAACTTTCGAGTTTAGGGATTCACTTACCGATTTACTTTTATACACGCCAAAATAATCTTTGACTATAAGGAAGTAAACGCGCATAATACAAACACTACATCGTGCGAATTTGATAAAAAAAACGCGCTCACGGTGTGCGTATAGTCAGCAACAAGGTCACAATGATATTTATTTATATTAACACAGAATACATGTACATGTACCACCGTACAATGTTTTAAAACGCCGAAGAAACACGTTTCTTGTATGACGACCCCCTTTAATTTTTAACTTTTTCTTATTTTTAGTATTTGTTGTTATAGCGGTCATAGTAATACATAATCTGTGAAAATTTCAAGTATCTAGTTGATGCCATTATAAAGATCTAGTTAAAAACGCTGAAAAACACATTTTTTTGTATGACGACCCCCTTTTATTTTCAACTTTTTTTATTTTTAGTATTTGTTGTTATAACGGCCACAGTAATACATAATCGGTGAAAATTTCAGGTGTCTAGCTATTACGGTTCAAGAGATAGAGCCCTGTGACAGACGGTCAGACAGCGGAGTCACAGTAATATAATAGGGTCCCGTTTGCACCCTTCGGTACGGAACCCTATAAATGGTTGGTATCGCCGCGCAGACAGCATACAAAAAAAATATCTCTCACTGGAACCAGTATTCCAGAGTTGTAGTGTGAAAGATGTATTGAGAGAGTTTTCAATGAGAGTTTTTTAGTGAGAGAACATTCCAGTGAGAAAATGTTACAGTGAGAGTTAGTTTTCTTTGAGAGAGACCTTGTGAAAGAGTTGGTAGTGAAAAAGTATATATATATATGTCGCAGTTGAATGGTATAAACCGCTAATTCACTAAACCTCTAGCTGTTTGGCATTACAGTTTCGTAAAAGAGCGTTAAATAACTGACACCTCATACGCAGAATGGCATAAACGATTTGTATTCATCAATGCCGCGGCGCAAGACGTAAGATTGCAAATTTAGCTCGGAATTCTTTACAGGGTTCCGAGAGTAAGCTGTTTTCATCGAGAAATATCGGAGACATCGTTTATGATTTTGGCCTGCAAATGGTTAGGAAAAATAAAGCAGATCTTCAGCTTGGTTCCCATATAGTTATTTCGACGCCCGCCTTCCGGCAAGATGGAGAATTTACGTGAATCAAATGAAGGCCGAGAGAAACCGCTACGCCGCCATTAAGATTATGTCACGTTAACAAACTTTTCTGTATTCACTTGCATCGAACTTTGTATAATTCTTTATTGGTATTCTATGATGTTGGAGATTAGATTATATAGTAAGAAGTTGAATTGAGGTTTTATTTTAATGCCCCGTCATAAATTTGTTTGTTTATAACATGCCTGCAAATAACCTATTCTGCGGTCTAAACGTGGTTAGCTTGTTTGTTAAACGTCACACATTGACAATCCAGCTGAACGATATTCAGCTGTTTAACAAAACCGACCTGTAATGCCAAACAGCTAGAGGTTTAGTGAATTAGCGGTTTATACCACCCAACTTCGACATATATACCAAATACGTGTCAATCTATTGTCACATCATTAGGGTTGGGACGAGACATGAGTAACTCCGGATTCGAATATTTAAATGAGCCGATTCATCAACAGGAGCCGATCCCGGTAATCGTTATCGGCTCCCGCGAGTTATTGAGTCCTCACCGATCTTGGTCCCGCCGAGAACCGGCGGCGCCTGTCTGGTCGCGAGTCGCGAGCCGCGTTTCGGCTCCACCGCGTCTCGGGAGAAATCGGGAGTCGGGAGTCAATATTATTCTGTATTGAAACCGGTACCAGAAAGGATGTCTGTATTCAGACCTCGGAGCTGGAGCCGATAAGGGAGTAGGAATCATTAGGATGAGTCGGTACCAGATGCGGAGTAAGATTCAGTGAGCCGAAACACTCTTCGGAGTCGAGTTACCAATGTCTAGTTAGGACACATCTGTCACCCTTAGACTCCAGAGCTTGTCAAAAAACACAGTACCTTCCTTTGTGAATTCAGACATTGAATATGAGTCTAAATAGGAACTCTTTACGTCATAGTGCGATTTCGATAGAGAACGCGTTCACGGCCGTTTTCTGTGTCATTACCACACTACCGAGTAGTGTCGGCGAAGCTATTAATAAACCACGACTGCTTTATAAACAACAGAAAATAGGTAGTCTTCATTTTGTTTTTGAATTGTATCAAAGTAAGTGGGATTTGGTGGGTGACTTTTGCCGCATGGTTCTGGAAAGGTGGGCTCATTAAACAAGTAAAAATAAGACAGCAAAAGATTGAGTGGAAAACCTTAAATGAAACTGAGAGACAAGTTTATAAAACGGAAGAAATCAGCAGGAAATACCTGCGCAGAAGCGAAAGCAGGTGAACAACTATGGAGACAACGGGCAAGTGGTGCCCTCATTTCGATTAAATTGTAAAAACCCCGACAAGCAATGTTTTAAGTAAAAAAAACCACATCGAAATCGGTCTATTCGTTTAGGAGCTACGATGCCACAAAGATACACAGATCACAAACACGTCAAACCTCCGCTCTTATTCGCCGAGAGGGTTTTATAAACATAATCTATTTTTTATGCCCAAGAGCAGCTATTTAGGTAGCCTTTCAATCAAAATCACACGCTTTAAGGCCGTACTTAAATTTTCCGAGGTCCAGTGCTGCCCCCATTTAAAATAAATCATTTCAAAGAAAACTGAGACTTCATTTAAAATTTTGCAACTATCAAGTCCTAGACAACCCTTCAAAGTATTTTATGAACTACTGTTTACAGTTTAAAGTGTGAACGTTAAGCTTTACTACGCACATTTGCGAAACACGCCCACTTTTGGCAAATGTGCGTAGTAAAGCTTAACGTTCTCATTATAAACTGTAAACAGTAGTTCATAAAATACTTTGAAGGGCTGTCTAGGACTTGATAGTTGCAAAATTTTAAATGATGTCTCCGTTTTCTTTGAAATGATTTATTTTAAATGGGGGCAGCACTGGACCTCGGAAAATTCAGGTACGGCCTTAAGTTGATAAAGTGGAAATAAAGAAAATACTTCTATATAACTAACATTGCTAATTGGCTAAACTGTTGAACCTAGTGGGTTAGTATTCAACTCATAGATCAGATCTTATCATAGACAATTTAGTCGCGGTGGCTGTCAGATTTGCTACTCATTTATCATTTATCAGGCTTGCCAATACAAAACTGTTGTCTCCCGCTATCAATTAACAAATAAAGCGTAATGAACTTTTCAACATTGTTGTCTCTATGCGCTATGGCAATAAATCATCGCTCGACTTGATTTATTTTGCAGTCAATAAATAGCTGTCGGTGTCACGGGTCTATTAGGATGTGGTTACAGCTAAATTGAGACGGTTGATGCGTTTGCGCATACCCGTAGATCAGCTGACAGAATAATTTCAATAGTCTGATATGCATGTTAATGGATGAATAATGGTTTCGCCGTATATGTATTTCATAATTTAAATTTGCACTAGTGTTGCCCTGAACAAAATGGTCAAGTACTATATTGTTTTTTATTGCTGGCAATTTTGTGTTCCGCTTGTCAGTGTCAAACTTCAGGTTGACATTTGTCTGTTTTATCCACATGTTCCTTCTTTCCTTTAAAAATCGCATCGCATCCACACATACGCTCTCCATATTGCTCTTCGTCATGCACTAGATAGCCCTTTAAATTATTTTATGAACTGCCGTTGAAACTATTATTGGTGATCCGTCAAGCTTTAAAACTTGCCGTGGCCACTTTTGGCGTAGGCAAGTTTTAAAGCTAGACGGACTAATGTAAATACTTTCAACGGTGGTTCATAAAATAATTTACAGGGCTATCCATTGCATGACGAAGAGCAATATGGACATTATCTCCATATTTACGCGTTAACAATTTATTTCAAATGAGGGCGACACTTCAAGGCCATCCTCGGCTTTTCATGCAGCTGTGAAATGAAAGTTGGGATTTCATGTCCAGTTGACTAGAAAAAGGGTAAAAAAACTACATCTAGGCCATTCAGGATCCAAAACCTGAATGCAGTTTCCAGTTCCGCGGGATGCTTTACCCTATTAAACAAAATTTAAGGCCCCTCAGAGTTTTCAGTGAGTCCTTATGTTAATATTTCCAAAAACCATCTTGGATCCAAAAGAAATTTCAGATTGGATTCTGCTACGCAAAATACCCTTGAATACTGAATTTCAGTCAAATCACAGACGCAGCCTTGGCGCCTCTAAATAATGTTAATGAAATCCTAAATTTATATTTATAAATTATAATATATATATATATTATAATTATTTATATTACTTAAAATTTATATTTTTATTTATAGGTATTTATATTCAGATATTTAGATTTTTTTTCCAAATAATCTAGGTACTTCGTTATCGAAATGCTATAAGTACGTTGAAGAGAAAGTTCTTTATTATATTTTTACCATATTAATTATAGGACCAACTAAATAAAGGCTTTCAAATAATAGAAAAAAGAATCATCAAAATCTGTTCACAAATTAGCCAAGGTATAAAAAATAATCATACAGTCGAATCACAGGGTCGAATTGACAAATTCCTCTTTTATGGAAGTCGGTTAAAAAGATGCAGTTGTTGCACGAGATGTTTGTGCTTAATCCTATAGTCGCCTGTTACGACATACAAAAGAAGAGATGAAGTGCTCCTATTCTAAGATCTTCTAGGCCTAAAACCACCAATTATTCTGCTCATGTTACTACCGCATTATTGTAAAACGGGGACTAACTTTAGTACTTGGTTTTAACCATTATTCGTCCAAATAAAGTTGACAGCGACTAAAAAGAATGTGACATATTGTACGAGGTCTTGTTTTGTGCAAATAATGGTTTAAACCTTTAAACCAAGCCTGTGCTAAATAAGACGGATAATCCTTATTTCGAATATTGCGGTCTTTTTATCTTTGATTCAAGATTCAAATGCGAAGAAAATAAAACAATCTCTCTAATAAAATATACTCATCATCATCATCCGAGCGTGTTCCCGGTTCCATCGTCAGCGGTTTCGCTTCAGAGCCCGGGGTCCGCTACCTTACCTAGGCGATTTGACGAGGTTACTGGTTTTTTACACAGAGCGACTGCCGTCCGACCTCAGCAACCCAAAGGGTAGACCAGAACCAATCCTAGGATAGGTACAAACGCTAGATGGCGTTCGGGACCAACGGCTTTACGTGCCTTCCGAAGCACGGAATCATCTTTCTTTTCGGATAATCAGGTGATTCAAGCCTGCAATATCTTAAACAGACTGGAAACAACTTTTCACAAAGTATGCTTCCCAGTGGGATTTGAACCCATGACCTCCGGATCACAAGGCAAACGCCTTGACCACTGGACCGCGGAGGCAGTCAAAAAAATATACTACATATTTATAATAATTAACAATACAAAACATGTTACGTAATACGTTTGTTCGGCTTGCTAGATATTAAATATGTGAGGGCACGCAGCCAAGCGTGACGTTTGAGGAAACAGGAGTAAGCAGCTGGCGAAATAAATATCTGAAGGTCGACATTACGGCTTTCATCTAGCTACTAACTTGTACAATAATTACTGTGTGCAAAAATCCAAGATATGAAAATAAACGGGCAAGTGCGAGTCGGACTCGTACATGAAGGGTTCCGTATCACCGTACAATGTTTTAAAACGCTGAAGAAACACGTTTCTTGTATGACGACCCCCTTTAATTTTCAACTATTTTTATTTTTAGTATTTGTTGTTATTGCGGCTACAGTAATACATAATCGGTAAAAATTTCAGGTGTGTAGCTATTACGGTTCAAGAGATAGAGCCCTGTGACAGACGGACAGACAAACAGACGGACAGACAGCGGAGTCACAGTAATAGGGTCCCGTTTGCACCCTTTGGGTACGGAACCCTAAAAACGGATATTAAGAGCGCTATTTGACTCCAAGAAACTATGACGTCACAGTCCGATATTTCATACGAATCCCATAGAAAATTTTTGTTTTGACGTTTAGATAAAAGTATCTGATTTGACTTGGTTGAAACTAGCGGATTTTGAGATTGCCCAAATGATTTTGTCCGTCTGTCTGTTCTCGCCTACAGGTCGCATTTTTCAACCGATTTTGACGAAAATTGGCAAGTAGCTCGATTTATTTAAATTTTGCTATTTTTGATTGGGGGAGAAATATGGGGGAAAAGGGGGGAACTTTGCTGTAGCGTTTTTTATAGATGAATTTTTATTCAAAGTTGTTAGGTACACTAAGGACTTCATTCTAGACAAGATGTTGCAAAAAAAAAATTAAAAGGGGGGAGGGAAGACATAAAAGAGGGGGGAAGTTTGCTGTAGCGTTGTATGTATATGGACGAATTTCACTGAAATGGCTTTCTTAAGTCAGCGGAAAGGGGAATGTGTCGGTGATTGCATAGTAAAGAGTTCGTGAGGTCTACTGTTCTCACAGAACCACTACTATCATTTACAACGTGTTAATGAAATAACGCAACACCTCTCAGATGGCACCTAAACCCATGAAACTAAACAACTTTTTTTTACAACTTTCACGAAACCCAAAAAAAAATTGAATTTTCATACAAACTTTTTTTTCAGCTGATGCTGATCGAGTCAATTTGTATGAAAATCCGAATTTTACCTTAGGCATTTTGGGAATGTTGTAGAACAAAAGTTGTTCAGTTTCACGGGCTGAGTTGCAAACTGAGAGGTTTTGCGTTATTTCATTAACTCGTTGTATAGAGAAAAAGACGGGAAGCTTATGGCTCTGAAGCAGCTCAACTAAAAATGCAACCAGGAACGCGCTAAGATGAGGAAGAATGTAAACAGAACTATAACATAGGTAACGTTGCAACAGCATTACAATGCATTTCATTTAGAACTCTACATAGGATATTTATAATATCTCTTAATAATAGCCACTTTATTTTGTTTTGCACAAATGTTGACGACAAATCGTTAGTTATGCCGCCTAGGTGCAAGTGCAGAAGAAGCGACAACAAACTGCACTGCACTGTCTGTCTGTCTTGCTTGGCTGTAGTTTGGCATGGGTATGTTATGTATATTAATCAAGCCAAGTCTACCGCCAAGTGGTAAAATAAAATGTTTTTTTTTTTTAGCGTAGCTCCCATACATGTAATTAAATCAAAATCAAATATTTATTCAGTAATTAGGCCTTTGCATGCACTTTTACACGTCAATCATTGGAATTAATTCTTTTCTCGACTAACCCATATGACTGAAATCATGATAAACACATTTCATTATTTCAACCGCAGGAAATCAACTGGACATAGATCTCCCATAGGATTTCCAAAATAACCAATTAGAAGCGGCCTCCAGTTGATTTTTCCTGTAACCTTGCTCAGACCATTTAACCACCTAGTAGGCTGGTTTCCTGCATAATAATAAGATCCGGAACGAATATAAAAGCGGGAAAGGAGGAAAGGGAAGGAGTTAAAAAGACGGTCATGTCAAGAGACGGGATGTCGAACATCTGGCTAACAAAATGGTTAACTTGAAGGTGCATGGCTATAGAGATAGCCAGAAAGGGGGTTAGTACAGACATGGTAAATGCTAGAAAACGATGGAGGGAGTTGACATACAAAGCCGACCCAAAATAGGGAAAAGGCGAGCAAGATGATGATGATAGGTGGGTTTCCTGCCTGTATTTAGTCACTAATTGAAAACATTTTAGCACCAGCGTGAACATAAACCCTATGACAGATGTCATAAGGTTCATGTCAGCGACAATCAGTACAGTATAGCAAGGTATAAGTGGCACGGCTAAGAGGTATGCAACGATCAATTTATTATTTTAATTACATCACACAACATGACGCAAGCAAACAAGTCAACACGGCCAGTAATTAGTATCGATTATAGACACATCGTTACGCTTCCGCTTTCGCTGGCGAAATTAATGGGCCGATTAATTAGTTTGCCGATGTGAGCTATGTTGATGTTTCGGTAAATTCTACATTGCACGTGTTCACGTATTGGTGTACCAAACACAGCGCAAGATGCGCGTCGCAACTTACGTCGTTTATACAATTTCTACACGCGCAATTTGCGCGTGGTGTTAACGGTGAATAGAAATAGAAATTCTATGAATGTCCATGTAGAGGCGTAAGCGCTCATACAGACGAACTGCACGTTGTCAACGGTAGGTCGACAATGCCGTTAACAACGTGCCGTTTGTCTGTATAAGCACATGACACAGGTTGCGTCGCGCATCTTACGCTGCGTATAGTGAAACCCTTATCGCTGCAAAAATGTGAAGCTGATTTGTTATAAAATTAAACACCTTACGTGACTATCCGCCCTTCCTACGAGGTAGGGCTCTTACAGACGAGTGCCAGCGACAGTTCGCGACACTGGTCGCCGACTGTCCCCGACAAGTGTCGCGAGCTTTTTCATATTCTTCTTCTTATTTAAGAGCTTAGTGGCTCTTGTCGGTGGAGTATGCGCCAAACTTCTCGGTTCTCTGCCTTACTTTTTAGGGTTCCGTACCCAAAGGCTGCAAACGGGACCCTATTACTGTGACTCCGCTGTCTGTCCGTCTGTTTGTCCGTTTGTCTGTCTGTCTGTCCGTCAGTCACAGGGCTCTATCTCTAGAACCATAATAGCTAGACACTTGAAATTTTCACCGATTATGTATTACTGTGGCGGCTATAACAACAAATACTAAAAACAAAAAAAAGTAAAAAAATAAAGGGGGTCGTCATATAAGAAACGTGTTTTTTTCAGCGTTTTTAACTTGATCTTTATAATGGCATTAACTAGATACTTAAAATTTTCACCAATTATGTATTACTATGACCACAATAACAACAAATACTAAAAATAAAATACAGTTAAAAATTAAAGGGGTCGTCATACAAGAACGTGTTTCTTCAGCGTTTTAAAACGTTGTACGGTGGTAGGGAACCCTTCATGTACGAGTCCGACTTGCACTGGCCCGTTTTTTAGTGCTTGATACGACATGACCCCTGCTTTTTCTTTCAGTAGGTCTACATAGCTCTTTCTTGGTCGTTCTGGACCTCTTCTACCTTTTATCTTTCCTTCTAGTATGTTTTTAAATAAGGAGTCATGTCGTATTAAGTGACCAATCATTTTCCCTCTCCTATTTTCTATTTCGCCCAGCAGTATTCTTTTCTCTCCTACTATTTCTAATACTTCTTTCATTGGTTTTCCTTTCCGTCCAACTGATCTTTTCCATTCTCCTCCAACACCACATCTCGAAAGCTGCCAGCCTGTCACTATCTTTTTCATTCAATATCTATGTTTCGCATACGTAATTGTTAGATTTTTCGAGTTGCCTAAATGCATCTGACTTAACTCAATGACTGTCATCTAATGACTACAGTTATTATTACACAGTAGTGCAGGTTTCCTCACGATGCTTTCTTCACTGGAGTGTCGCGAGCCATCGCTGGCACACTGTCGCTTTTGTCTGAGCCATGACTGTGCCCATTTTTAATTTAAAAATAAAAATTTAAATTGAAAAATCTGAAAAGGATGTGACATCTAGGCGGAGCGAAGGGTCGCAAAACCTAAACCTACATTATTCAAAGGTTCTATACAACGAGTTAATGAAATAACGCAAAACCTCTTAGGTTGTAACCCAGTCCATGAAATTGAACAACTTTTGTCTTACAAAATGCCGAAAATACAATTCGGATTTTCATACAAATTGACTCGATCAGCCGATCAGTTGGTATAAAAATTCAATTTTTGTTTTTTGGGTTTCGTGAAAGTTGTAAAACAAAAGTTGTTCAGTTTCATGGGCTGAGGTACCATCTGAGAGGTTTTGCGTTATTTCATTAACACGTTGTATCATCATATCAGCCACAGGAAGTCCATTGCTGGACATAGGCCTCCCCCAAGGATTTCCAAAACGACCGATCGGAAGCGGCCTGCATCCAGCGCTTTCCTACAACCTTTCTCAGGTCGTCTGACCACCTAGCAGGTGGGTGTCCTACGCTTCGCCTGCCGGTACGTGGCCGCCATTCGAGAACCTTTCTGCCCCATCGGCCATTGGTTCTTCGCGTTGTATATAAAAATTAAAAAATGTTTCGCACGAATCTAATATGTGCAATATACTTCGCCGTTTTGTAATCAAGTCTACATATTGTATAACTTATTAGTTATATTGATGTATTCATCAATACGCCCTAATCAATGACATAGAATTCACGCAATTACCCCTTCCACTGCTAATAGAATCCAGATACGTCCTTGTGGAAGCCTTGGGAAATGTTGGCAGTACTCCCGCCCGTGGCCTTCAGAAGCCCATTATGGGGTAAATTAACTATTTGTGGCTTAATACCGTCCGTAGCGCAAAGGTTATGTAGAACAAGTGTAAGACATTCGTAATGTTTCATATGTAAATGGATTTTTGCATATCAATACAATTTCAGCCTAAATGGCGCATTAATGGATAAACGATATGGATCTGACAGACTGATTTATACATGTGTGCATATTATCACATCTTTATTACTCACGTGATAGACAAAACCAAGGTTTGCATGATGGGCCCGATGGAAAACGGGAATAAGAAATAAAATTTACTAACCGAGCGAGCGGACATATATGTGACGTTCCACGGGTAAAGGTACCTTGTGGACGCTGGCGCTTAGGACGTTTAGAAAAACAATTCTAACAATTAACTTAGCTTAAATAAACACAATGTCGTAAGTGCCAGCGTCCATAAGGTACCTTTACCTGTGAAACGTCACATATGAATACGTAGTATGTATACGTACCAGGACCCTGACAGTCCATTGACCTGGACTTTCGTTTTCGTTTCGTTGAGAGCAGGTAGTTTTTACGAAATTTAATTATAAATAAATATTATTTACAAATCAATATTTTGTCTCTTATTTTTATTTTGATTAAACTTGTGCTGCTGTCTGTACAAAATAAACATAAAAGCATATAATAATAAAAATATTGGGACGAATTGCGATTCGTACTTTGAACACATACTTTGAACTTTTTGAAAGTAGCGTTTCGTCCCAATGGGACGAAACGCTCACCTACTCGACAAACTGCCCTTAGGAACCAGCTCCTATGTCAGCGAGTAGCTAATATGAGCCTACTTTTAGCAGCAAATAAATGGATCACTTAAGTTTTTAGTATAATAATAATAAATCATTTATTTGTCAGACATGAGTATACAAAGTTGTTGTTTTACAGTATAGGTAGGGCTTCATGCTGCGCCGTCAGGCATACAAATTTTGTTTTATAATGAGTTAGTATACTTATCGTTACAATAAAGTTTTATCAATTATTATTTTTATATTATTCGAAAACTATTTACTTATTCATGTAACAATGTGTTAGGTACATGTATACTTTACAAATTGACATTATTTTAAACACTAATGACTTAATAGAAATTAAATACATGTTTTATCGCTGACAAGAAGGTACCTACGTTTAGGTTTATTAGGTTTTAATTTTATATAAAAAAATTAAAAATTTTGTTTACCAAAAGTTAAAAAATCTCGAATTTTATTTATTTATTTATATGTTTTATTATTATTTATATTTACCCTTCACCTAACAACTATTGTTTTATTTTTACCCACAGGTGAAGTGTTAACCGCCCACGTGCTCCTAAATATTCATTGTCACGTTTCACCCCACTTGACACAACGCGTGATCTAGTTTTAACCTACATTGTGACAAAGTTTGGGTTGTTGTTATGTCGATCATGGCTTATATTAATCGCATTTACAACTAGAGGCCTTCTTGACGAATTAATGAAAAACTCATTATTTCACCAATACAAAAATAAAAATAGTGCAGAGGTAAAAATAATTATACATAGCACACTTTTGTATGGAAATGCCGATTTTTTTCTTTTGTTTTTTGACTGTTATTTTAATTTCATGATACTTTAGTGATCTAGTATATGTATTATGTATACTACTCTTATTAATTCTGTGCTCGTGGTTCGATTTATTACGCCTAACCTAAGTCAATCCGCTAACGCGAATAAGGAGGGAATGGGCGGGAGATTTGGCTAGAAGAGAAGATGGTCGATGGACCAGAGCAGTAACAGAGTGGGACAAGGGAACAGACCTGGAGTGCTATTTTTCATTCAAGGACACAGGACGTGTAGTTTTCCAACTCACCACTCGCGTTCCGACGAATTGCATCGTATTTTTGAAACCGTCGTCTCAGCGATAAGTAATATTGTGTTACGCAGAAAATATCATAAATTGTCAATGGTTTTCTAAACATTTCAATAAAAATAAAAAAGCAGCGTGAATCGGAACTGATTCTCCATGGAACGTTTCTTTGACATTTGTACGCTACAAATGTCAAAATTACGAGTGGTTCAGACCACTCGTTGCAAATCCTTCGCATACGATCAATTCAAAAATGCGCCCGTTTGGAAACACTCGCGCAAATCATTCGTAATGTAAATCCCTGAATGAAAAATAGCACTCCAGTAGGGAAACCACCGACGAGTTGGTCAAATTACATTGGAAGATTGACGGGAAAGCAGTGGAAGAGACTGGCACAGATCCGTGGAAAATGTCGCGAAAAAAGGGAGGCCTATGCCCAAAAGTGGGTTGATGTAGGCTGAGAAAAGAAGAAGAAAAAGAAGTTAATCCGCTAGTTTCCAACCCGTCATATAAGATACTTTTTTCATAACGTGTAAAAAAACATTTTATGGGTTTTTTTATGAAATACCGGACTATGAATGAAGTCATAGTTTATTGGAGTCAAATCAAATGGCGCGCTAAATAGAAGTTTTTCTGCATTTATAAATCTAAAATTACGTTCGAAATGGATGTGATCAATGACAAGTGACATTATTTTGTGACCTCAGTTTGTGACTGACCCAACCCAATCCACACTCCTATTTCACGTTGTATTAGTCAATGCACACTTGAGTATTTTCCATGTCCCTTCTGACTACATAATAGACTTACTGTTAACCGCTTTTTAGCATGTATAAACAAAATAATAAGTGACTGAGAAAAGTTTGATTGACAATTCAATAAGCAAATTACAATGCTATATATCTATAGCTAACCTATTCTAAGTTACTTACGTCAAAGTAATTAACGTAGTTACAAGTTACTGTTATCTATGGGCTCTGTGGCGACGTTATAGGACAAAGGTTAAATGTTCTTTTTTTAACGACTTCAAAAGAGGAGGAGGTTCTCAATTAGTTGGAATTTGTTTTTTATTTTTAAACATTATGAAAAATGCATTTGAGTAATTATTTTGCTAAAAGCACTCAACACTGTCATTTAAGCGAATCGTAAATAGATTACCATCATCATCAGGTCTTTTTTAGTCTCCACTGCCGGAGGACGACCCTCTCATCATCATCCGAGCGTATTCCCGGTAGCATCGTCTGTGGTTACGCTTCAGAGCCCGGGGTCCGCTACCTAACCTAGGTGATTGAACGAGGTTACTGGTTTTTACACAGAGCGACTGCAGTCTGACCTCCACAACCCAAAGGGCAGAGCAAAACCAATCCTGGGAAAGATACAAACGCTAGATGACGTTCGGGACCAAAAGCTTTACGTGTCTTCCGAAGCACGGAATCATCTTTCTGTTCGGTAATCAGGTGATTCAAGCCTGCAATATCCTAACCAGACTGGAAACAACTTTTCGCAAAGTATGCTTCCCAGTGGGATTTGAACCCACGAACTCCGGATCACAAGGCAAACGCCTTGACCAGGCAGTCCAGGAGGACTATTAGGACGACCCTCTCTGTACTACTAAAGCCAGAGCAGAGGATTTGGCCTACACTCTCCACGCTGGCCAGACGGGTTAGAGAGGTCTCACTGATGTTTATAAGCTTTGTTTAGCTTGTGTTTCCTAAGTCGCCTTCTACGACATCTACGGGAAGACTTGGATTGGTCTTATTCTACTCTGCCGGGAACCACAGCAATATAGATAATATAACGACTTAAAATATACCAATGATTTCAACTAAGGATAATCCCATTGGAACATTTTGCATAAAATATCTTCGCGTCTAACGTCGCGCCCAGACCGACCACAGCGCATTCGCTGTTACAGCAGCGCATGCGCTGTTGTCACTACGGGCGCGACGCCGCGAACATGGCTGCCATTCGGTTGTAAAATTAGCGCGGTAAAATTCCTTAGTATTTTAATTGTAACCAGTCATGTTACTTACCGATGATACGATATTCCATGTACTCTTCGAATGAACTCTTCCGCGGACCGAGGACGACTAAGTTGCGTTGGTCCGCAAACCGACTATATCGGGTCGAGTTGGTGCCATTTCTTCACGCGGTTGGCCTAGTCCTATACATCGTGTTAATTAAAGAAAGCAAAACCTCTCAGATGGTACCTCAGCCCATGAAACTGAACAACTTTCACGAAATCCAAAAAAAAAACGGATTTTCATACAAATTGACTCGATCAGCTGATCAGTTTGTATGAAAATTCAAATCATTTTTTTTTAGTTTCGTGAAAATTGTTGAACAAAAGTTGTTCAGTTACATGGGCTGAGGTACAGAGGAAAGATGATACCTGTGCCACCTCACGTAGTGCGCGACGCGCGCGGGGCACAGGTATCTCATCTTTCCTCTGTACCATCTGAGAGGTTTTGCGTTCTTTAATTAACACGATGTCACGATGTATAAGTCAATGAAATAAACAGGTTATTTTCTAGATTGTTTTTTAAACAGAAGATAATAGTGATCCACCAAAACAACTAAGTGCTCTTTAAGGTTAAGCATTTCCTAATTACTGCTTGACGCCATTGTTTCGGCACTTTAGCCATGGAGGCAATGCAACTAAAACTAAAAGCGTCCAAGGCAGTCCAAGGCAGTCCAAGGCAATCCAAGGCCATGCCTAATGAGTAGGCAAGAGAAGTCACAATAGTTCAAGTACATCTTTATCGGCTTGTGGCAACTATGAAGTTAAATTATTGTCTACCTATACATACAGGTTGATTAGCACCCTCTAGCTATATCGAAATCTTTTAATTAGAGTCATTAATAGAAACAAAAATCTAAAAAAAAAAAAGAAAAAAAATTCCCCCTTTTTAATAAATGACAAACCAATACCTATATTTTTTTTTAAGTCTTTATTGTCCATCAAATACAAATTGTACAGAACAATAGACGAACTTAACGCTAAAAGCGTTGTCTACCCGTCAACCTTTGGGTTATACAGAAAGTCTAAATGTACTTACTACTTATTTTACTATATGCGCGGTCGATGCCTTCCTCACTCACCGGCCGCCGCCCGCCATGAGCCCGGTAGCGGGTAGCGACATTCAAATGGGAGATTTTTGATATGCATTTGTCGGCTTACATCTTTATTTTTTTGTATGAAACAAGTTACATATGACAGAACTTTTCTTTAAAGTTCTCTTAAATACACATTCTGTCATATGTAACTTGAACGAGGGCTACGAGGTTCAAAATCACCCTGTATATGAAAGAGTTCACTCACACTTACGCAGCGTCGCTTTAAGTATAGTGCCGGCAACAAACTACATTGCAGCATTTTCTGACTGTAAATGCAGAAGCCTAAAATCATACCCGTATCATATTGTCTATCTTTAGTTGTGTTGTGTCATATGACATCAACTATGCGCACGAGTGTCGAATGCAACTTTCTCCGGCCAACAATGCAAAACTGCCGTAACACCCGCTGACTGTGAGCGATCGTCGATGTCAAGCATACCATACCCGTTCGCCCACCAGGCCTATGGAACCGGATTAACTCGAAATTTCGCCAACCGGCTATTGAACCTGGGAACTTTTGTTCGAGTGTTACTCGCTAGTTACTACGAGATGTAGTTACCAATGTAACATAGAATGAAGATTCGAAGATAATTCTAAAATTCACCCCTTGACACGGGGGATAAACACGCACAAGCACATGCATGCTACCTACTAAGCAATAATAAAATAAATGAATCATCATCCAGGTCTTTTTAGTCTCCACTGCAGGAGCACCCTCTCTGTACTACAGAGTCATATTTAGCCAGAGCAGTCAGAGGATTTGGCCTACACTCTCCACGCTGGCCAGACGGATTGAAGAGGTCTCATTGATGTTTTAAAGCTTGTATTAATAAATAAATAAATAATAAAATATTTTTTTTTTTAATCGATCGCGAGTTTTGGTTGGGGGAAATAGCCCCCTATTTCCCCCAATTAAAATATGGAAAGGGAAATTTGACCCCCTAACAGATCCTGGCTTTATGTAGCCAGTACACGTGTATTCATCCAAAATTAATATAAGTATTAAAATACAGGTTAGAAACTCGCAGTCTCCGGCAATATGGTATGGCAGCAGTATGGCAGTATGGCGTGCCCGCACCTCTTCCCCGGTCTCGGATTTGAAATCAGATGTTCAAATTTGGCTTTGAACACTGAAACTCATACATTGACGTGCGCACAGGTGTGCACATCACTGACATGACACAACTTATTTTCACATAGACGAAACCTCAGGTTCTTAGTAGCGTGTCGTGTGCTTTGTAATACCTGCGTGGTTGTGAAGCTCGCCTTGTGACACCTGGGCAGGTACCAGGTGAGGAAGGTAACTAAAAATAAGAGTAACTTAAATTTGTACGGCGGATTTTATTATAAATACAAAACACAGGAGACGCTACTGAGAACCTGAGGTTACGTCCGTGTGAAAATAAGTTATGTTTGATCGCTCTGGGATCTTGGTCTATTACCTGCACCAAGCTAAATTTGCAACGTATCGTGATCGTGACGTGCATCTGTGTCAATGCATTCTATTGCATCGAGCGGGTGCAGAGCAGCATATTGATTCCAACTAGCTGCAGCCGGCATACGAGTAGCAATCAGATGTATGTAAGAATATGTATTTTAGGTGATGGAACTCTTGCTTCTACTTGTACTTTAAGAATTATGCTCTCTTCAAATACATAGTTTATTGACGCTTTACTGGAGAGGGACCGTTCAAGTATTACGTAAGCACCAAAGGGTCTGGTGGAGGGGTCTGGATAACGTAAGCAATCTTTTTTAGTTACTTTATATAGTTTTTGTAATTATGATTTGATATCAAACAGGCAATAAAATAATAGCTATAAATACACGTGCTCATAAAAACAAAAGAAAACTTAAGTAGATTTTATAAAAAATATATCAATGCTTACATAAGCTTAGGGGGGGGGGGGGGGGGGGGTAATTTTACAATAAACAATTAAAGATGCATAAAGGCGTAACTACTTCGAGATTGTAGTTATTTGCTACTTGTATTTACCTATATTTGTATGACCCTTCAGAGTGTCGACTTCTGCAGATAGAGTTTATAGTAAAGAATTGGAGGTACACAAGAGGCGTTATTGTACATTTGTATTACACTGCAGGAGCACGCACGACCCTCTCTATCCTACCAGAGCCATACATAGCCGGAGTAGCTAGAGGATTTGGCCTACACTTTCCACGCTGGCCAGACGGGTTGAAGAGGTCTCATTGATTAAGCTATGTTTAGCTTGTGTTTCCTAAGTCGCCTTCTACGACACCACGGGAAGACTTAGAGGGGTCCTATTTTAATCTGCCGGGATCCGCACGGTAAAGGTTTTATTAAACTATCAGAAAACCTAAAATATGCTAATTACCGACATTTATGTATATTACCGAAGTGTATCAAGTAAAATATAGTACGAGTATAGCAGTGTGCGCTTAAGTCAAGAAAGTATTTAAGTATCTATTATCCCTTAACATAAACGAATAAATAAATTAAATAATAACGGACCCTGCTTAAAATTCAAATAACCATTCATACAGCATTACTGGCCACAATAAAAACTAAGTACGTGCGACGTGCGCCCTTGAAGGTGCAAAATAAAATTGGATCACGTAAATACACAAAAACATCGCACTAAGGAGACATAAACACTACGTTATATTATTATTAAACCAACGTGATATAAATTCATTATCAATATTTTATATAGTTTAATCACGTAACAAACTACCAAACTTATTCACCGCGGGCAAAACGACTCTCTATCAGTGATTTGAGGGCAGCAAAACCGTCGGGTCGCCGCTACTAACACTCGCCCTGATGATGATCGTCTAAACCGATCGCAACTAGTCCTTGTTCCGACTACTCTACGTGAGACGTCAGTAAACCATGTCAGACACTATATTGTATCGACAGGTGATTTATTTATTTACGCACAGGCACATTTTTTGCGTGGCAAATTGTAAATTGACGTTCCGATTCAATGAGTATGAGTGAGAGAATGCAAAAAAAAACAAGCTCTGCAGTTTCTGTCGTGTTGAACGTAAATCTAGCGCTGATATATTTATATACAATGTGCACGTGCTTAGATGTCGTGCGAATAAGAAAAAGCGGCCAAGTGCGGGTCAGACTCGCCCATGAAGGGTTCCGTAGCAGCAAGTAACATAATATAAAAGTTGTAAAGGTAAATTGCGGTTTACGATTTATGACGTATTAAAAAATAACTATCTATGACACCGAGTCCGCTATAGTTTTAATTGAAAGTACATACTTTGAGGTATATACCACATTTTTTTCAGAATTCTCACCTCAAATTTTAACTTAGTATTACATTATCTCAAGACTGGGGGGTTTGATCTACATAGTTTCAAAGCAGTTTTTGTTGCATTTTAAAAGACCTTTTCAACGATACCCCACACGTTGGGGTTAGTCCAATTTAATTTTTTAAATTCACTTTTCGTTGTATGGGAGGGGGGCTGAAAAAAAACATTTTTTTATAATTTTAAAAACCAACTTTTGGAACTTCAATATCTATCTCTCCACCAATTTTCGTGACAATCGGTGCAGTAGCGGCGAAGTACGAGCCCGGACAGACAGATGGACGGACGGACGGACGGACGGACGGACATGACCAAACTATAAGGGTTCCTTGTGGTCTACGGAACCCTAAAAAATATTAACGCAATCATTGATATCAATATTGAATGAGCGTGTATATTTTTTTTCTCTCGTATCAAATATTAAATATACTTAAATGCGCAACGACCCGTGATTCTCAAGGACATACAAAACCAATCAAAACATGTGATGCGAATCAGATACATAAAAAGTGAAATTTATAAGAAAGAAACGAAAGCAAGAGAAATTTCGAGACGATCCGTAATCCTCGTCAATTCGAACAGGCGTCAGACACTGAGACACCAAATCCGTATCTCCTTGACCTCTATCCCAATTTGCCAGTTACCCGGTTATCTTATCTGACAGCAGAAAATAAACATAACTTACTTATTTCACGATGTGTGTTAATCTGGACCTACCTTTGGCAATTTATGTATTAAAACAAAATGCATTTCCAGCGTAGAATAGGACCACTCCATATCTTCCTGTGGATGTCGTAAGAGGCGACTATAGGACTAAGCACAAACATCTTGTGCAACAAATGCATTCCCAAGGAGGGTTGAAGTCAGGCAGGTGGCCGGTCGTAAAATTACAGCCGAATCATTTTAACTGTTCCGGCAATTTCTTCTCCACTTCGCGAGATCTTTGGCACCCCTGGATGACCATTGACGTGCATGTCATATTTGGAGAAAAAAAACGACGGGTTACACTCCGGGAGTGCCGGCAGAAGTGAAAACTTGAATATTAACGTTGGTTGTGCATTTTTGATATTTTGGAATGGTTAGGGAATAATTTTGCAAGAATTGCTTTAATGATCAGTATAAAAGTACTATCATTAATGTGGTAGAATACAATATTTATTTATTGCGCTATCGTACACAAACATGACAAAAAGTGCACAACGCCGCTGCCTATATGGAAACCCTTCCAGTACTCAGAACCCCAGTACTTCTGAGCTGCGGGAGGGTTTACTAGCATTAATTTACAGAATGTTGCCTTAAACCATTCCGCTATTCAGAGTTGCGAACGATCTGGATTCGGGTATTGTGTCCGGTGTAGTATTCAATACTTCATAATAAAAACGCTTCCTCTACTCAGATCCCTAGATCACGCGGGAGGGATTTCTACGCTATGCTCCCCGATCTCAGATCGCAAGCGGCACGTGCCAAGAGAGAGAGAGAGAGAGATGTACAGACATCTGCGAATTCTGCGGTCCCCAATTATCAGCCACCGGTCAGTTGAATCTTTCGATGGATCACGTTCATCATTTATTTACAAAATGGAGAAAAAACAAATATGGTGATCATTCAGAGACTAATTTGCACGACATTATTTTGCAAATAATAATTCAATATTTTTTTGGATTTTCTTCTATATCTCCAAAGTTCTTTATTATATCTTCACCAAATTAATATAGAACCAACTTGGTAGTAAAGGCTTTTAAATAAACAAAGAATCATCAAAATAGCGTAAAAAATACACAGTCGAAACCTCCTCCTTATTTGAAGTCAGTTAAGAAGGAAAAGGTTCACAATCGTATGCAGAGAGCAACCAAGAATAATGTTTTGAATAAAAGTGCTTTGTAAGGAGACTAGCGCCATCTGCGTGTGATCTCCACAAACACGGGCAAAATTATCGATTTCCCGTGCGGGGATTGTCTTTGCCCGACCAGAAAAATATTCATTGTCGTTTATGTCAAAGTCTCACTTGTCTTTACGTCAAAATAATGGACTTGCTTTGGAGATGAAAAATGTAACTGGGTGTGGCCGCCGCGTGTTTTTGTTTGTTTTAGAAGCACAAGTTTATAATTTTGATATATAAAATCGAAAGTTTCGTGGAGAATCGTCGGTAATTGTTATTGTGACCAAGTTATTTGGAACGGCGAGGAGCCGAAATTGTTTGTATGAACATTGATTTGTGTGTCAAATGTGAAACGTGCCATGCGTCCTTATAAAATAGTTAAATGAATAATAGTGAAGTGTCGAAGGAAGAACAAGAAATTGTTTCAGTGGTGTAACAAATACTAAAATACTACGTATTCATCTTGGGGCATGAGCTCATGTGGGGGTAATTAGGGACGCAATTCTTCTCACCTACTTTGGGTCTATGAAGAGACCTGAGGCCGTCGCCAGCCCTGAGGAGAACTAGGGGATCGACGCGAAGGCCAGGCGAGGCTGCCTGAGGACTGCGGGGAGGCGGTGAGTTTTATAATTAAGGTAATTACTCTTAGTTAGAATTCAGTTAAACTCATAATTAAGTTAAGTTAGGTTAATAGGTCCCTGTACCTATGTATATGCAGTATATATATACAGTATGTATATACAGTATGTATATACAGGGTGGTAGCAGACTGCGTAGATTGTATGTGTGTTTGTTCGTTGCCGTTGAGAGAACGGAATCTTAGTTACTCTGCGCCCAACATTTTTGGTAGCAGAGCTTACTTAGTAACAAATAATATTTCTTTTATCACCTATAATAAAGAGAGCATACTCGCAAGGCTTGGCCGATGGGGCCAACAGTTGTTATCTCTTACTGGCGGACGTCCGAACAAGATTCTTAAAAAGATGCATTCATTGTATAAAAACATGAGCAAGAATGTGCTCAAAGATTTGGTTTTATGTTTTTTTTTTATTTTATGATTATATTATCATAAGTTTACGCAATTAATTATTATTTTTATTTCCTAATTGTATGATATTCATCCTTTCTTAATCTTCGCTCGTTTACATAGAAGTCCTTACCGAGCGTATTCTGTTAAACCTATAAGTCAAACTTTAGTCTGAGTAGCGGTAGGAATTCATATCCATAACGCTAATATTGCATTTGTAAAGCCTCCCGCATTACAGAGCTAAAAGCAGGGTAGCATTTAATCTATCAAACTGCGCGTTTAATCGCTTAAAGGTACAGCTCAGAAGTACTGCGGTTCTGAATACTGGAAGGGTTTCCATATACGCAACGCCGCTAAAGAAGTTTTCACTTCAAAAAGGTTTGGGCTCGCCCGGGATTAGAACCCGGGACCTCTCGCACCCTAAGCAAAAATCATACCCTAGACCAACGAGCCGGCTGACAGCTTCGTCGAAATTATAGTATTTAGTTTCTGGTCTTCTTCATAGTTCCACTTCTTTTTCCTCGGTTCCACTTCACCGAAACTCACTTTCTGAATGCAAATGCTTTATTTATTGACAAAAACATCAAAATCACTAGAATGTTTGAGGAGTTCCTTCGATCTCTCGAGGATTCCATCATCAGATCTTCACCTGGTGACAATTGCATGTCAAATAAAAAAGAATTTCTAAATTGGTTAAAAAACGGAGAAGTCATTAAGAAACATAGATAAAAAACATACTATGCATTAGATTTTTTTAAAAGGCGGCGATAATGTTTTAAGGTGAAGTGGTAGCATAAGTGGCGCCCTCAATTGAAAATAAATTGTTTGAAACTAAATATGGTGATATTTAAAAATTTGATTTGTATCAATGTCTTAAAATGTTTTTTTTTTATTATTTATTTACACAATACATTTAATACATTAATGTTTAGTCCATTTACAATGCCATCATAATCTCTTTTGAGATTTACCGTGCATCGGAAATTGTCATCTTAATTTAAAACTAAACGGACTATTAGTAATAATTTCAAAGGTTATTCATAAAATAGTTTGAAGGTCTTTTTAGATATAAATACAAATCAAATTTTTAAATATCACCATATTTAGTTTTTGACTATTTATTTCAAATGAGGGCGCCACTTATGCTACCATTTTACCTTAATAGTCTTCATCATATTAGCGCGTTTGTGGTGGCATGCTTAGGAGCTGCTTTGAAGCCCGGGGTGAGCTTTCCGCCTTTTTTTTTCCTCTTAATATGACAGATGTCAGTCTTCTTCTTATCAAGTCGAAATGATTTCACTGTAGGCTTCAATTTCAAATCATCTTTGACTAGTACGTCGCCACGGCGATTACTCTGTGGTTAGCCTCATTAAGGCCCTCTATGGTACATGACGTAGGGCAGCTCGGACATGACAGAAGGTGGTCCATCGACTAATTGGCACCGTAGTCGCAAAGGTCATATCATCAGCGTGACGCCACCAACTCGGTTTTCTCGACACCTCCCAACACCAGCCCGGAGTCTATTGAGACTTCCAGATTGACCAAGGGAGGTATCTGCCCGGTGGGAGTTTTTCTGCAGGTGGGAGGTTTGACGGTGGATACTTGCTTATTCACCGCTCATGCATGTCAGTCACAGCCAGAAACAAAAGTTAACACAAACATAAATATCTTTTAAGAAATGGGAAAAAATCGAGGGTATTCACAGAATTATAATGAGTGTAATTTAGTCCGTGGAACCTTCCTAACACGAGTGGCATACAAACCCACAAACAGATACAATTGAAACGTTAGACTTCCCGTAACAAGATATTTAAGTCCTTAACCTCTGACCGACATACAACCGCAAACTTGAGTCACCAATTAGTATATTAATACATAAAAGAAGCAATGAAGTCCTCAAAACAAAAATACGTACTTACTCTATCTCTCGCACCGTAATAGCTAGACACTTAAAATTTTCACCGATTATGTATTATTGTGGCCGCTATAACAACAAATACTAAAAATAAGATAAAGTTTAAAATTAAAGGAGGTCGTCATACAAGAAACATGTTTTTTTTCAGCGTTTTAAAACATTGTACGGAGGTACGAAACCCTTTATATTCATGTTTTTTTTTATTTAAATTCATTTATTTGTAATACAAGCAAGGTAGTCAAAGTTCAGTTGTAAAAATAAGATAATTAGATATACACAATCATTACAACCTCGTCCTCTTTTCGTAATGATATAACATGTCAATTTTTTGCTTGCGAAGACGAACAAGGTTTTACACGAGAAGTTTTTGTTGCTATTGAATAAATTGCCAGTCGTTAGAACCAATAATCATTACGATAAGTACGTTATATAAAAAGTATGAAAAGGCTGATTCAAACTTGTAATTTTTATTGGCAAAATTAAGTATTTGACTGTGTTTGATTTTTTACAATATTTCTTACGAAACTACGAATATCACTAAAAGAAATCTATTCCTGAAAACAGCAAGAAAAATGGTTATTAAATGAAGCATTAATTAGCATTTTAACGGACCCTGGGCTTTGCAGCATTACAGCTGAGGATGCAACTACAACCACACCATGAAGCTCTTCGAGAGGATAATAGACTCTCGGCTCCGGCGGGAGAATGCAGTCTCGGAGTGTCAGTATGGATTTTGTCTCCGCCTAGGCACTACGGACCCTATTTTTGCCCTAAGAGTCATCATGGAGAAATACAGGGCAAGGAATACGCCTCTACATTTTCTGTTTTTGGATATGGAGAAGGCCTTTGACTGTATTCCCTGAGAGATGATCTGGTGGGCACTGAGGTCCAAGGGGGTGCCAGTGATCTATATTGACATAATCCGAGACATGTACCGCGATTCCGAGTCTATAGTTAGGACTGCCGTTGGTGACACCAAACCCTTCCTCGTTACAGTCGGTGGGGGAGGTGACTGGTGTTATTTGTGACCCCAAAATGCCGGTTTGGTTAAAGGGACAGGTCTACTTTTATATGGCAGTGAAGCGTGGCCATTGCTTGAGCGACACAAGCAGGAACTGCGTGTCACGGAGATGCATGTTGCGCTGGATATGCGGAGTATCACAGAGAGATCGCGTAAGAAACACCCGCATTCGCGGCACCCTTCATGTCCGTGACACAGCAGACAAACTGTAAGAAAGTCGCCTACGCTGGTACGGTCATGTCTTGCGGAAACCGGCAAGCTACGTGGGAAACAAATGTCATGTGGTAGACCCAAGAAATGCTAGCTTGACGTCGTCAAGGATGATATGCGTGCCAATGGTCTTACAACCAAGAACCAAGATGCTCAAGACCGTGCGAAGTGAAGAAGGAAAAGCCGGAAAGCGGACCCCAGGCTTCGCAGCGTTGCAGCTGTGGATGCAAATGGGAATACGCTGAGATGAGATGAGGATGCAACTAAGCTCATAGTCGTTACATTTGATGTAATCAGTGCCATCGAATGTGTCTTTAAACAGTCGAATAGTGTGCAGATGTTCAGTCAAATATTATTCAAAATACCTTTTGTTTACTTTTTAGTGTATGTGTACAGATTACAACATAAGCAACGATAACCACTTAATAATAAATAAAATAAATAATAAATATAACTTATTACAGGTTTACTTATTACAGTCAAAAAGAGTAAATACTTGAATCGAAATCACTTAATCACTGAACAATTTAGATAAAACTAAGGTAGACATGACATGACCTTACCCTTGCACGGCGAGCCTCGGTCGGCATTGATAAACTGTATAGCCAATCAATTGTAGATAACGAATAAAACAATCCTAGGTCGCGTTATCAGATAACCGCCTGATAACATGACGCACACAACTCACAGATTCTACACAAACTCACGAAACATTGCTGTACACAACGTAAAGGAATTTTAAACGCCACATCTATTTTGTAACTACTCAATGAAAATTCGAATTTCGAATGTAATTTTTCTCACAGATAAATCATTTAACTATTGAAACGCGAAACGTGCGTCCGCGCATAGTGGGTGCTGTCCGCGACTGTCGTGTACGCTACGCGCGTTTTCGCACGCTTCCTTGTAAAGTAAAAAGACTTGGGAATAAGGACGAGTACAAACAATACAATTCTTTGTTACATACATACAATCACGTCTTTCTAGTGACACTATACATAATCATTAGATCCAATAAATAATACATTCTTTTAAACATAGATCTACTGAATAATTAAATTCTCTCCAAATCCAGTATATTAGAAAACAGATCTAACGTTAGTTCTCAGTAGATCCAATCTGTCAAAGCTTGGATCTACTGAGAATGAACGTTCTCGGTAGATCCAATCTGTCAAAGCTTGGATCTACTGAGAACATTAATTCTCACTAGATCCATAATGGATCTGGTCAATGGTCTGGCCAACATTTTACCACTTTGGAAGTGTCTTTCGCGCAAACTATTCAGTTTAGAAAAAAAATATATTAGAAACCTCAATATCATTTTTAAAGACCTATCCATAGATAGATATCCCACACGTATGGGTTTTATGAAAAAAAAAAATTGAGTTGCAGTTCTAAGTATGGGGAACCCCCAAAATTTATTATTTTTTTATTCTATTTTTGTGTGAAAATCTTAATGCGGTTCACAGAATACATCTACTTACCAAGTTTCAACAGTATAGTCCTTATAGTTTCGGAAAAAAAGAGGCTGTAACATACGGACGGACAGACAGACATGACGAATCCATAAGGGTTCCGTTTTTTGCCATTTGGCTACGGAACCCTAAAAACTAGGAAGCACGGCCGCCTGTCATGTCATGTCATAATAATGTAACGTTTTTAAAATCAGAAATGACAGACGTTTCAATTTAAATTATGCAGTATGTTTTGTTCCTCATCTTTTCCGCTATATTAACATATTTTAATACACAAATTCGCTATGCTATAAAATTGAAAAGCTATTATTGTAGGTAATACTAAAAATATAAAACCAATGACGACATACTACACGAATAATATTTATTATTCGTACAACAAATCAATGTCGTAAGCGTGTAGGCGCCCTAAACGTTCGTAAATGGAAGATAGCAGACTTATTCCGTGTCCGTATTCCTCATTCCGAAGAGATTCATTCAATGAATGAAGTTAGTGGAGCGTGGCGGGAAAACAATCAATGGTATTGTGTTGAGACAGGCTAAAAAATTCAATTAAGAGTCCCCTTACCCTAGACAGAATCAGAGTTTCCCATACAAACGTAGTCTACGTTTTATTTTGAAACGACATGTCTGATTTTGGTAAAAATTTGTAACTTTTAAGAAATTGCATATCTAGGGTTATAATTAGTTTTCAAAGTCAAAAAATGAACTTGAAAGAGAATATAGCGTAATTATATCATTTTTGACCATCAGTATGGAAAACTTTTACATTCTTATATTTTAACCTAACCTAACCCTAGATATATGCAATTTCTTAAAAGTTACACCAAAATCTGACATGTCGTTTCAAAATAAAACGTAGACTACGTTTATACGGGAAAGTCTAGGGTAAGGGCATTCTTAAGTAATTAATTTCTAATGAGACTCTATTCTAGAAATCTTTTTAAGGAAATACCAATTTCATCTTCTTCCATGCTGGGAGAAAAGATAAAACATAGAATGTACCAGCTGCTTCTCTTCCCAAGCAGATCGTACAGACCGATCGATGGAATGAGCAAAAATCTAATCATATCAATACGCGATGCGGTTAGCAACCCATCACTATATTATGATTTCCTTTTTCCCCTAACGCCCACAATCACGCTAAAAGTGGCCTCGGCCTTGCCGCCCTAGGCTCTGTCTGCCCCGTTAGGAATAAACGCGTGATAGTGTATCTGTCTGAATTAGAAATTATGAAGTACTTTAAAAACACAATACCACTGCATGTTTTAGAGAGCCAACGATTGTTTGAAATGATTGGCACGTTAGAAAGACATTTAAATACAATACATTAAATCACAATAATGTTATTGAGAGATTATTATGTAAAATTAAAAAAAAAAAAAAAACTGTTGCAGCTCAGAATAGAAGAAGAATAGGTTGGAAAATCTGTTTTCTGTAACGGTTTTGAACCGTGCAATCAGTAAATTAGTATAGTACCTTATAGTACCTATCATCATCGTCTATTACATTATCTACTTTAATTACTATTATATAGTAATTTTTTTACTCGTATTTTTTGAATTCGCGAGGTCTAGTTTGCGGCGAAGTTGTACCTTCTTTTCCGTCGCATGATAAATAAAAGCAAAATACACATTAAAAATAGATTAAAGCGAATTCACACCATGCACAAGTGGCGCCCTCATTTGAAATAAATTGTTTGATCGTAAATATGGTGAAAAATTCCATATTGCTAACCGTCAGACACTAGATGGGCCTTTAAATAATTTTATATAAAACCGTGAAGTATTACGTTAGACTGTCCAGTTTTAAAACGTGTTACAGCCAAAAGTACCCACTTTTGGCGGAATCGAATTTTAAAGCTTGACCTAGCTACCGAGCTTGACTAATGATAGTTTAAACGGCAGTTCATGTAGAAAGAATCGAACACATTGAGAATTTTAGTTTGATATACATAGATAATGGAGTGGATGTAAAAGACCTCCCACACTAGCGTCTTTCGAGCGTCGTCGTCGTGTCGCGACGCGACGCGACGCCAGTGCTGGCATCGCGTCTCCGCGGCGCCAGCGCAACGTTTTTTGCGAACAAGTACAATTCGCAACACAATCCACTTGTCTATAGTTGGGCGGTGGATAAATACCCAATCTACCCATTTGGGTATTAACCCGGTAGATTAGGTAAATACCCGTATCTACGCATGTTGCGAATTGTACTTCGCACAAAACGATGCGCTGGCGCCGCGGTGATGCGACGCTTGCGCTGCGTAAGCCCGGCGTTCGGCAGGTGGCCAGAGCTAGCGTCGCATCGCCGCAGCATCGAAGTCGCGTCGACGAAAGACGCTAGTGTGGGGATCTCTTAATTTCAAAGCTAGACGGTCTAATGTAATACTTTCAACAGTTGTTCATAAAAAATAACTAAGGGCTATCTAAATCTTATTGGTTATCATCATCATCGGCAGCCTTCTGTATCCCAATGCTGGAGTTGCTAGGATCCCAGCATTGAAATAAGTGCCACCGAACCGTGACTTAAATGAAAGTTACGTCGCAATAAAATAATCCTATTGTTGGAGAACAATGGCATCTGGAAAAGTCGTTGTAGTAAAAAATAAAACGTCGTTCATTATTTGCTCAGTTGTTTCTATGCCGAAAGCGACTCGTTTGAATCACAAATACGAGTACGTGGCCGAGCGGAATACAAAATACCACTGAGAACAATCGGAAAACAACTTCAAACGTATTGGAAAAGCAAAAAGCCATTTTAAGGCCGTACCTGAATTTTCCGGGGTCAGTGCTGCCCCCATTTTAAATAAATCTTTTACTAATTTACTACGCATATTTGCCAAAAGTGGCCGTTTTTCGCAAATATGCGTAGTAAAGCTTAACGTTCTCACTTTAAACTGTAAACAGTAGTTCAAAAAATAGTTTGAAGGGTTATCTAGCTTGGTAGAAACAAAATTTTTAAATGATGTCCCCGTTTACTTTGAAATGATTTATATAAAATGGGAGCAGCACTGGAGCTCAGAAAATTAAGGTACGGCCTTAAGTGAATATGAGTTTTTAAGTTCAACGTCATTCACTTGAAGGCTCAATCAATGTCGATGGAGACAGTTTGATTTGATTACAGTTGAGGGACATTTTATTATGGATTATTTCTGTCAACCCACGGCCCCGCTTAAACATACCCCAGAGGCAGCTCATCGTCTATTGCAACGTCTAGAATTGTCTATCAATGTGTCCTCAGAATTTCAGTTTATAGAAGCTTCCAATGCCAATAAAAAAGGTGAAAAAGAATCCTCCATTAAAAGTATTAGTTGCCAACGATATTTCAAGTAGTAGCAGTAAAAGTAGGACTAGTACAAGTAGTATAATATAAATCAATCATAGGAATAAAAATAACTTGAAGTTTGCGTAGCGATATGGGAATCCGACCAACAATCATGTGTTCGAAATATTATTAGAAATGTATGTTGAATTTGATTACTATGCTAATTGGTTACCTCTTTAGTTAATTAAAATGCTGGTTCAAAGATAGATAACATAGATTCTTCCTTCCTCTTAAAAAACTTGACACACACTTTATACTCGTATCTCGTAAAAACCATAACAAAGCGGAAATGTCAACGGGTAAATCCCTAGCTGTGGCTGGCAACACAGCATATACCATTAAGAACTAGACGGCGCCGCCCGTACAAACGTCAGAGCGGACGGGCGGCGCAGGCGGCGCACTTTACATCGATGATTAGTGTGACAGATTGCACTGTCACTGTCACATCACACGACACACTTCGATTTCTGCGCTCCGTACGAACAGCTGTGCGCGCGATTCGTTTGTACTGTCGGGCGACCTTTGTACATAAAACCAGTGCCGGTTTTAGCTCTACCAGCGCCCCGGGCGAGATTTCCTGAGAGGCTTCGAGACTCTGACTTAGGCTTCAATCTTATAGGATTTATTTCTGCCGACGGAAGGAGGGAAGGGCATGCCCAAAAACGCCCCCTGTCGCCCCTTTGTATCTGGCACCCTGGGCGGTCACCCAACCGCGCCCTACCCTAACGACGCTACTGCATAAAACCATATTTAAATACAGTCCATTACAGTTAAACAATAGTTTCAATCATCAGCGGCAGTAGGGATCCTAAGTAGCTCCAGTTTTAGTGGCCCGCTCCGCACCACTAGCCTAACAAGTTAATGTTATAAATAAAATGAATTAACACCGTCAGAGTTATCATAAATGCATCAGCATGTGTGTAAGCATGGCTTGCTTACAATTTGAACACACGTTGCTGATAACGAGAAGATTAACTGATATAGTGACAGTAAGAAATAATAAAATGATTAAAACAATAAAAGTTCTTTATAGTGTCAGTAATAATAAAGCGATTAAAACGATAAAAATAAACCTTTCGCGATAGAAAGAAAGAGATACGGATTTTTTTTTGTCTGACGTAAAATTTACTCACTTATGCATAGAAGGAGAAATTTAAGGACATTTTTCGATAGTTTCATTAGTAAATCTTTTTTTTTTACATAAGTTTTATGAAAAAACATTTTTTTTTCGTACAAGCTTTTATTGTGAGACTTAAGATCTTATTAAAACAAATGTAATATGCTCAAACTCGATGGGGTTCCGTCGTTTTATTACATGGTTCCTACAGCCACCTTCCGGCTCCATCATCGGATCAGCTTCTTTTTAAAATAATATTGCATTGTCATCTGATTTACATTAACATACAAAATTTCACCTCAATCGGAAACCGGGAAGTGGCTCAAATTTAACTTGCAAGATTTGACCCGAAAACAAATAGAGCAAGCTAAATAAAATCCTAATCCTATCCTATTCTAATTTCCTAACTAATGCGAAAGTGAGTTTGTATATTTGTTTGTTTGTTTGTTACCTCTTCACGCTTTATCTACTGAACCAATCTTCTTGAAAATTCGCATACACATAGTTAGGAGTACTGAGAAGGACATAGGGTACCTTTCATCCGGAAAAATATAATGTTCCCGTGGGATACGCGAGCGAAGCCGCGGGCAAAAGCTAGTCTTTTATAAATGTGGGTTCCAACGATTTCTTCTTTTTTTCTAGGTTAAATTTTATAAACCATCTTGTAAAATTGTATTTCGCTACACCACGCTCACGTTAGTTTTAACACAGAATTAGTACTAGTACTCTTAACCAAAAAATTACAGTAGCTTGCAGTCCTGCAGAGAAATTAAAAAAATCTTACCTTTTCGCTATCCGTGGGGAGCGTCCCGTAGCCGTACCAGCTCCTAGCTGCTCTCAGTCTTGGCTCTTCCTTCGGAGACAACAGTCCGCTGCCCCACCTCACCAAGCCTTCGGCCACGGCCGCCACACTGGGCGTGCTCGGGCTACCATTCGGCGAACTGGGAGATATAACCCCCTTCTCCGCAACAGGAGGCAACGTAGGCCGGGCGCACCCCGTCCGCCTCTCGTATATCCTCTTCAAAGGCTCATCACAGTCCGTCTCCAACAACCCCTTCTTATCACTACCCCGTTTCACCTCCGCAACCCTCTTCACATCTTGATTCTGAACCCTCTGATTTTTAGGGTCCGAGTCCCTCCTCTTTGCGCTTTCGTTTGACTCCTGACGGCATAGCAATGCCTTCTTCAAACTCTCACTCGAGTCCTGTTTTGAGATCTGCCCTTTCTTATCCTCCTTCTTTTCATCTTTGGAGAGTAATGCTCGTTTCAAGCTGTCAGTCGAGTCTTGCTTATTGATTAGTTTTCTCGGACATTCTGTGTTGAGGGAATCTGTTGTTTTGGATATAAGGAGTTTAGGGTAGTCGTATGGGGCGTGGTCGTTTGGTGGGTTAAGTTCTAGGGAGCGTCTGTTCTTCCGTTTGTCAGCGGGGGCGATCTGGGCTTTGACCGGCAGGAGCCGCCGCGGCAGCAGGCTGCGGTGGTCAGCGAGTGGTGACTCCGGTCGGAACATGGCGGGCGGCGAAGCTTCTCTGCCTACCCTGTTCTATATCCCCCTGGAACAAAAATATTAAATAAGTCAAATTAGAATTAAGAAGATATGTGGGATAAAGGCAAAACGTATAGTGACTAAAAGAAGAGGCGGATTCGAATAGTCATACTTTTTGTAGTAGTTGTTATGATGTTTCATTTAATAGGCAAATGCCTTGTGTTAGACGTTTAGTTATATACGAGTAAGGTTAGACCGCCGAATACGCCTGTATTTAATTCACGTACGAGTCGTGCGAGTCGGACTCGTACGTGACGGGTTCCGTACCACCGTACATTGCTTTAAAACGCTGAAGAAACACGTTTCTTGTATGACGACCCCTTTAAATTTTTTACTTTTTCTTATATTTAGTATTTGCAGTTATAGCGGTAATAGTAATACATAATCTGTGAAAATTTCAAGTATCTAGTTAATGCCATTATAAAGATCTAGTTAAAAACGCTGAAAAAAAACATTTTTTGTATGACGACCCCCCTTAATTTTCAACTTTATTTTTATTTTTAGTATTTGTTGTTATAGCGGCCACAGTAATACATAATCGGTGAAAATTTCAAGTGTCCAGCTATTACGGTTCGAGAGACAGAGCCCTGTGACAGACGGACGGACGGACAGACAGCGGAGTCTCAGTAATAGGGTCCCGTTTGCACCCTTCGGGTACGAAACCCTTACTAGTGTCTCTATGAGCTGTAGACGTCGCGAGTCTGCCTTGGCAAGGCTTAAATCTGAATAAATGTTAATAACCCCATGAGAGCCAGTTTCTATAAGTCACTTCGCTTCACCCAGGCGTCCCCGTTCCCCGTCCCCGCACCTCTCCCCCGTTTTCGCCTCGATGACTCACGTTGGCCGTCAAGAGCCGGGGGAGAGGTGAGGGTGCGGGGAACGGGGACGCATATTGCGCGTACCTTAGGAGATTCCTTTCTGTTTACTCTTACTGTATTCTGTGCTAGAGGTTCAATATTGGTCGACCAATGTATTTCATAACAGCTTTGAAGACGTTTTATATTAAATAAACAATAGATAACCGATACTTAGGGACACTAAACGTCATTGCTGGGGTATCTCCAGGTCACAGGTTATCAGAAACGGTGAGAGACTTTCGTTCAAGGCAAAATGGGTTCTAATAATTTACAGAATACACGTGACATTTCTCTGATAAATTATCTGATAACTACATTTATGTATATCAACTTTCATCGTCAGAGATAAAATGCCCTTGTCACGCCATCTCTTCGAGAAAAGCAACCTTCGTGTTTCTTATACATTGCTTGTCACGTTGTCACATTCAAGAAAATCTTGATGGACATTCAAAAGATGTATCGACTGAAATAAACGATTTATTATTATTAACAAGACCGCAATCAAAGTTTTTGTTTTGGTCATATTCGCTCTAGCGAAGACTGATACATCCTACGCCGTCTTTTTCACAGTGCTGTAGAATAGCAACCCCATTGCCAGGTAGAGTTGCCAGATGGGAAGACTGAAATATTTGGGACATCTTGCATTTTGTCAGGATTTTGGACATTGATTGATATGTCGAGACGATCTCTACGCATCCCGAACATTTGGCAATCCTAGTGCCCGGTTATACCCCCTCTCACTCGGGGGATAAAGTCACATCTAGTGATAAATTAGTAATACAGTTTGTAAGTTATTACTACTAAACTTAAGAACCAGACAGATTATATTATTGTATGGAAAGCGTACTAACAAAATTTTACCTTACAATTGTCTTGAATAATTAACAGCCATAGCAACCTGGCTCCATCCTCAGATCAGCTTCTTGTTATAATAATATTGCATTGTTATCTGATTTACATAGCATACAAAATTTCATCTCAATACCTCAAACTTCAAACCAGGAAGTAGCTCAAATTAAACTTGCAAAATTTTACCCAAAAAAAAACATCAATAAACAGGGAAAAGTAATCAAAAGCTTGTAAAAAAACCTGAAAAAAAACACATTTCTTGTATGACTACCCCCTTTAATTTTTAACTTTATCTTATTTTTAGTAATTTGTTGTTATAGCGGACACAGTAATCGGTTTATTCGATAAAATTTTAAGAGTTTAGCTATTACGGTTAAAGAGCCGTGACAGCAAACGGATAGACGGACACTGGAGTCTTAGTAATAGGGTCCCGTTATATATACCCTTTGTGTACGGAACCCTATAAATGAATTCGTAAAGGCAACAAATACGACCGCTATCGTGCGAGTGGAGAGATGTTTAAGGCCGTACCTGAATTTTCCGGGGTCCAGTGCTACCCCCATTTAAAATAAATCATTTTAAAGAAAACGGAGACATCATTTAAAATTTTGCTACTACCAAGTCCTAGATAACCATTTAAAGTAATTTATGAACTACTGTTTACAGTTTAAAGTTAGAATGTTAAGCTTTACTACGCACATTTGCGAAAAACGGCCACTTTTGGCAAATGTGCGTAGTAAAGCTTAACGTTCTTATTATAAACTGTAAACAGTAGTTCATAAAATACATTGAAGGGTTATCTAGGACTTGATAGTAGCAAAATTTTAAATAATGTCTCGGTTTTCTTTGAAATGTTTTATTTTAAATGGGGGCAGCACTGGACCCCGGAAAATTCAGGTACGGCCTTAATGTTTTATCATAAAGTTAAGTTCAACAAATAATATTATACATGTGATTATAATGTAACAATGACTTTGTATATCTTTATATCATTTGAATAAACGTTTTGTTTACTGTTAGGAGATAGCAGTCGACCTTAGTAAGGGGAATTAGTCAGATTGTGATATCGCGACACGTGACCGCTCTTTCATTCATTTTGATTTGAAGTGTAGTGTGAATAACATCGCATGTTATCTAATATATCTCTGGCAGTGTTAAGTAACACTATAACAATGCAGAAAATACTGATTTAAGGCGAGATGGGTTCACAGCTTGCAATACTGTGCGTGTTTTTGAAAAATCACTGTAATTAAACTACTGCAGTTTATTCCTCAAAAAATTTACGTAAGAATTTTAAGGTGACGTGGGTTAACAATTTGCAAACAGTGCGTGTTTTTGAAAAATCACTGTTATTAAACTACTACAGTTTATTCCTCAAAAAATTTACATAAAAATCTTAAGGATTTTCTACAGACACTCTAAATATCTATCCGTTTTGGCTACAGAAAAAAATCACAAATATACCTTTAAATTTGCCTGAATTTGCCTTTATAATACGTATTACTATTTTATACAATCACCTTTTTATACGAAAATTATATCAAAAAATGTTATATCTAAATATCTATCGGTTTTGGCTACAGAAAAAAATATAAATATAATACAAAGAAAATAAATAAATAAAACACTGCGAAATATCGTCGAGCATGGCTCCGACCCTTCCTTCGCTCTCGATGATTATTTCGCTGTGTTTTATTATTATTATTTTTTTGTATTATATTTATAATTTTTTCTGTAGCCAAAACGGATAAATATTTAGATAATACATTTTTGGTATAATTTTCATATGAAAAGGTGATTGTATAAAATAGTAAGACGTATTATAAAGGCAAATTTAGGCAAATTAGAGGTATGTTTGTGATTTTTTTCTATGGAGCCAAAAATGCTCAATCGTGTTTTGGCTATTGTGGATGTCTGTAGAAAGTCCTCAAAATTTTTATGTAAATTTTTTGAGGAATAAACTGTAGTAGTTTAATAACAGTGATTTTTCAAAAACACGCACAGTATTGCAAATTGTGAACCCACGTCGCCTTAAGGATTTTCTACAGACACCCACAATATCCAAAACACGATTGAGCATTTTTGATTTTGAAAAATCACAAACATACCTCTAAATTTGCCTAAAACCTTTATAAGACATATATTACTATTTTATACAATCACCTTTTTGAAAATTACACCATAAAATTTATAATCTAAATATCTAGTCGATTTCGCTACAAAAAAAATATAAATATACTACAAAAATTAAAAAAAATAAAACAGTGATATATTCGTCGAGAGCAAACAAAGGCTCGGACCCGTGCTTGACGATATTTCGCTGTTTTATTTTTGGTATAATTTTCATATAAAAAGGTGATTGTATATCCTTCCGTGCTTCGGAAGGCACGTAAAAGCCGTTGGTCCCGGCTGTCATTGTATGGCAGTCGTCAAGCTATGTCAGATGCCTTTAGGCAGCTTGAAAAAATCTGACACCGGTGTTGGCCACTTACATACACGAAAAACAACAGGCGATGCGGCTGGCAACCCATCCCATATTTTGATTTTCTTTTTCCATATTTACGTCTGTCATCATGCTAAGCGTGGCCTTTGGGTCTTACCGGCCTAGACTCTGTCTACCCCGTTAGGAATAAAGACGTGATAATTTATCTGTATACAAAATAAACACTGTAAAACAAAATATTATGGTATTCGTGGAATTCATTATTTATTATACAGAGTTCCAGACACATGAAATTGGACACAAACTGTGGATGCAATATGATAAAAAAAAAAAAATTTTTTTAAATCATTTGTTGTGTGTTCACAGACGAAACAATTGAGCCAACTCGGTGGATTTATAGTTTTATCACAGAGATGCCGTGGCCACCTTCCGGCTTCATCATGAGATCAGGTCATTGCTACCATAATATTGCATCGTTTGTCACCCAACTTACATATGTATGTGAAGTTTCAACTCGATCTGTATACAAATCTAGAATGCGCACGAAATGGCAAAGCCGTTCCCAAAAATTATACCTAAAGTTATAGCTCTCCCCTTCTACTTTATTGCACTGATAGTTTGCGGGAAAGGTACGCCTAGGTATAACTTTAGGTACATTTTTTGGGAACGTTAGGTATTTAAATATAAGCATTATGCAAATATGAGCTTTATGTGCGTGGCATTAAGTTTAATTTTCAATGTCGTTTTTGTGAGATTATTATTCGTAGTTATTCTAGATAGTATTATAAATTCTTTGGCCTAAAGCTTGCAAGATTTGATATTTGATTACGGAGACACAGACAACGGGGCAGGTGAAACTAAATAAAATCTTGTTGTTGCGTACCAGTATAGTAGCGGATAACAATTTCCTTTGCAGAATGTCGTCAGCCATTGTTAAAAAACAAGTAAACTCATTTCATTAACTTCCGTTCGCGATTTTATCGTCATAAGTCCAATGGATATTTTCATTACGGAACGATGCGAAAGTTGCGTGTAACGAATCACACTCGACTAGGGTTGCCATAGCACCGCAAAGTCACTCAAGAATATAATGGTGTAAACTACTGTTTACAGTTTAAAGTGAAAACGTGAGGCTTTTCTTTGGGGTCACATTTGGGTCAAAGTTTTAAATGATATATCAGTTTCCTTTGAAATAATTTATTTCAAATGGGGGCAGCACTGGACTCCAAAAAATTCATGTATCCCCTTCGTTTGTTCTCAGTAGTCCTAGTGGTTCCTTTGAAGCCTTTTATGTCTCTGTAGTTCCTTTAGTACCTTTAAAGGGAACTACAGACATACATGAAAAAACACGACAAAATTTAAAATGATATCTCCATTTCCTTTGAAATAATTTATTTCAAATGGGGGCAGCACTGGACCCCGAAAAATTAATGTACCCCCTTAATTAAAATATTGAAATCAGTGTCATATGAAGTCTTTTACTTACATCTATTTCTGCCCACTCTACAAATACTACATATAGTAGGGCTCACCTAACAAGCTGGGACAGGTGGGTTGAAAGTATACACATTTGCCTAGTGGTAGGCAGCCCTATTTCCGAGGCAGCAGGGAGAGCCATTAACACAGCTGAATGGGATCTGCGTGATAGCCGGTGTGATTTAATTTGGTTACACGTGCCGTGACTCGACGTGACACATGTGGCCAATATATCAGGCGAAATAAAAATTAAAAAATCTCTTTTAGCGACATTATCACGTTAAACCAGTTTGTTACCTAATCGTAACCCCTGCGGTCTGAGAACTCTTGTGTATTCATAATATAATCGCATGTGTCCCTTTTGTATTCATCCCGCAGAGTATCCAGCCTTCCGATCCGACATTCGTAAGTGTTAAATTAATATTGTGGTTAGTTCTATTACAAAACTGACTATTTTACCCTTTTTGCCAAAATGACCCACAGCCGTCTTTTTTAGGGTTCCGTACCCAAAGGGTGCAAACGGGACCCTATTACTGAGACTCCGCTGTCTGTCCGTGTGTCACAGGGCTCTATCTCTTGAACCGTAATAGCTAGAAACTTGAAATTTTCACCGATTATGTAATACTGTGGCCGCTATAACAACAAATACTGAAAATAAAAAAAAGTTAAAAATTAAAGGGGGTCGTCATATAAAAAACGTGTTTGTTAGCGTTTTAAAACGTACGGTGGTACGGAACCCTTCATGTACGAGTCCGACTCGCACTTGCCCGTTTATTCTGATTGAATGACCTCATTTCAGTAGGTAATTTATCCGCAACGAACACCGAAATAGTTTTAACAAAGTCACTAGACCCACACACCCCTCCGACCTAATTGTTTTAACCTTTGTTTAACATGACTTTGCAGCAAGTTGAATAATAAATTCAGGAACATATTTTGGCTTTGTAAATTTTTCTATACTCACTCATCTAGAAGTGGCCTTGCATAATGCATTGGCTTTGCGTTGGTTGAAAAATGTCAACAACCAGTATGAACTGGTAGCTTTTTCGAATACGTATTACAAACATTTGTCGTTTTCAAAACATTTTCATCATGGCTGATTTATTTAAGTTTGAGTACTCTTATTACTGTATTAATTAAATTAAAAAGTAATATATTAGAATGGTATTATGGCCATATTGGCCATGTTATGAGGAGAGAAGAAAACAACGTTGTGAGAAAAGTTCTAAACATAAGGTAAACGGGGACAGAAATAGAGGGAGAAAAGGTGGTATATACTCCATGTATATAAATCAGGATATGACTAGTATAGTAAGAATGTAACGGCTGTGGTATCGGTTAAGAAGACGATGGATAGATTAAAATGGAAGCGACTTAGGGCTGGGACACATATTATCTGTCAGCACGGAACAGCACTTCCCTATGCTGCTATCCTTTTCTGTCGCTCAGAACAGTCAAAGTGCTGTTCCGTGCTGACAGATGTGTCCCAACCCTTACATGTTGCGCCGAGCCGACCCCACCTTAAAGTGGGATAAGGGAAGGAAGAAGACTAATGACTGAATTGGAATGCATAAAAACCTATAGAATACAAGACTGTTACTTCTTCGGGCTCTTACATACTCGTACGAGCGACCCTGGACGGTGACCAGTGTCGCGCGACCGTCGCCGACTGACACATCTGTCGCGAACTGTCGTGCGACAATTTGTAAACTTTCGCTGGCACGCCTGTAGCTCGTCTGTCAGGACCCTTAGATAAATGGAGAAGGCTATGACAATTTTATCATTTGGTAAGATGTCCTCACAAAATAACTTGTTGGCATTGCATGCCATTCAGACAATCTATTGTGGCTATCTACGAGTACCTCTCCTAATACCGTCACAAACCATATACAGCTGATTACAGAGAAGTGCAGAGTCATCAATTTTATTGTAATGGCACGATAACAATGCATTGCACTATTGTTCGCAGTTCGTGGTATGTAAATTGACGTGGCGACAATGCCAGTGGAAGATTCTGGGCTAGAACAATACAGCACAAATCACACATCTAAATGATAACTGATTAGGGACATTATTAAGTACTACGATCACCAGTATGCCCAGCGTAATGATTATGGGCCAATCCTTTCTTTTAAAAGAGGCCTTCAGTTTAGTAGTGGACTGATATAGGCTGTAAAGAATAACATCAAAGAAATTTCCACAATTTTTTTGTTTAAGAGATATACACTCCTCTTATAAATTAGTTACTTAAATAGGTACTTTCACCATCATCCTTCATTGTTGGTATATGTACACCTAACTAGGTATATACCTAGTTATATACATATGTATAGGTATATTGTATGTATAATAGCCATCGGATCTGCGCAATACATGTCCGTACTACCTAAGGACTCTGCAATCTTCTCAGTAATAGCAGCCTTCACATACTTTTTTATGTTATTAAAAATTATCAAATATTCTCATTGACTTGCCACACCAATAAGACAATATGCCGTTTGCTAATCAAAAGTGGAGCCTGGGATACGCGGAATTTATGAAAACTCTTGAGAAACGTTCTGCACTGCAACGTAGACACGCGGACACAATAGCGCAACAAATTATAGCAAATGTACGACCTGTGTTGTTCAGAAATCTCTTCCTGCGCAGACACAAGTCGATCAATTGTTCAAGAATGTTATAATGCTAAATGACAATCTTCATACTTTGAAGCGTAATCGATTTTTTAGTTAAAATGTTGTAGGCTAGCTAGATGGAGTAACTAGTTCGAAAGAAGGTAGTTTCTTAGTGGTGCCTCTAAATTTTGGAAAGATGGCGGTACAAGCGCTCATTTTCTTCGAACCAACAAGCGCCATCTGTGATTTTTGTGAATACCGTGAGCCCACAGCGTCAGCCTAAGTACCCAGCATCATAAAATACCGTAAAACAAAAAAATACTAGTAATATTATAGTAGCTAAGTTGTCCTGTGGTTTGTGCAAGAATAAGTACTTATAAGTAAAAAAATAAATTTTTTTTTTTTGTACAAAATTACAAATGATATTGGAAACATTATATCATAAATGCATCAAAATCACCCCTTAGTTAGAACTTCAATAAAATAAATAAATAAATCTGGTTACCTTCATCATGAAATTATGTCATCGGTACCAAAATATTGCTTTGTCACCCAACTTACATAAATATGTGAAGTTTCAACTCGATCGAATAATGGGAAGTGAGTCTAATTCAGCTTGCAAGATTTGATCAAGGAGGCAGACAACGGGACAGGTTAAGGCCGTACCTGAATTTTCCGGGGTCCAGTGCTGCCCCCATTTAAAATAAATCATTTCAAAGAAAACGGAGACATAATTTAAAATTTTGTAACTACCAAGTCCTAGATAACCCTTCAAAGTATTCTATGAACTACTGTTTACAATTTAAAATGAGAACGTTAAGCTTTACTACGCACAATTGCGAAAAACGGCCACTTTTGGCTAATGTGCGTAGTAAAGCTTAACGTTCTCATTATAAACTGTAAACAGTAGTTCATAAAATACTTTAAAGGGTTATCTAGGACTTGGTAGTTGCAAAATTTTAAATAATGTCTCCCTTATTTTTTCAATGATTTATTTTAAATGGGGGCAGCACTGGACCCCAGAAAATTCAAGTACGGCCTTAAACTAAATAAAAGCTTGCAAAAAAGAATCATCTTGAGCGTCCAATAATTTTTCTTATTCCAGTTATTTTCAATTGAAAACTACGTGAAAATATGACACCACACTGCCTATTAATTTATAAAAATAAACGGGCAAGTGCGAGTCGGACTCGTACATGAAGGGTTCCGTACCACCGTACAATGTTTTAAAACGCTGAAGAAACACGTTTCTTGTATGACGACCCCCTTTAGTTATTAATTTTATCTTATTTTTAGTATTTGTTGTTATATATTGGTCATATTGTATATGGTCATAGTAATACAGAATAAGTGAAAATTTCAGTTGTCTAGCTATTACAGTTCAAGAGATAGAGCCCTGTGACAGATCGAGTTAAAAACGCTGAAAAAAACATGTTTTTTGTATGACGACCCCCTGTCATTTTCAACTTTTTTTATTTTTAGTATTTGTTGTTATAGCGGCCACAGTAATACATAATCGGTGAAAATTTCAGGTGTCTAGCTATTACGGTTCAAGAGATAGAGCCCTGTGACCGACGCACAGACGACAGACAGACAGACGGACAGACAGCGGAGTCTCAGTAATAGGGTCCTGTTTGCACCCTTCGGGTACGGAACCCTAAAAATGTATAAAATGGTAGGTACTTTAATCTTTATCTTGCTTTGGCACGTCTATTGTGCGAGTGTTTTTTTTATTGCTGGTTGTATAATTAGCCTTTTATTTAAGTGTATTATGCAAGAAGTATCTTTTAAGGTACTACGCGAACAATAGTGGCGCCCGCATCATTATATACGTAAATTATTTTCTCGAAAACGAAGATGATGATGAGAATTTTGAAAGTTGCTTCCACGCTGGTCTGGGAAAAAGGGAAAACTTAATGGGCGAAAATGCGAATCATATTCATCAGGCGATGAAGCTAGCAACCCATCACTATTTTGATTCCTTTTTCCACCATCACGCTAAAAGTAATCTTTGAGTCTTGCGGCCCTGGGCTCTGTCTGCTTAGAGCCGCTAGACCCAATATGCTCTATCTCCCCATTAGGGACACAGACTGAGAGTGTGTGCGAAAGATGCATAACCACTCTATTTATTTTATAAACTACCGTATATCTACATCAGTGATGATGATATATCAATGATAGTATAATGTTTTTCCCATAATTAATAAGAACTATATGTATAAAATGCGGAGGATTTGGCACAAAACTTAGGTATTTCATATGAGTGCATCGATAGCGTCCGTGCACAGCCTTAATAAAACGTGACATTGCGCTTAACTGTCAACTGCGTAATTACATTATCATTTTAGAGTCAATAAAGTAAAAAAATACTTTGATAGGCAAATAAAATCACACTTACTTATTAAAGCCGACAGAACATTAAGCTACCGAAATTGTTTACTGTGTTTTTTTTATTCGATAATACGACATCGACCTTGGCCACAGACCATGGATCAAGATGGACACAGCCTAAGAATGTACTTGCGTGTCCAACTGAAGTAAAATCGACTTCATTCAAAATTGTCTTCTTTAGTCCGTGTATGACAGCTTATTGCACCTAACCTAAAACGCTCTGCAGAAAAATGCCTATTTGTGCAGTTTTAAGCCGCAGAAACACGTCAACAAATGTTGGAGGACATTAAAAAAAAGTTTCCTTTCATCCGTAAGTAAATTTCTTATTAAATAGTATTCAATTTATTTTAAAATCAATTATTTCATGTTTTGTTTAACTTTTATACTGAAAACTGCTGACTGAGTGAATATCGCATATTCATAATCCATTGCTTACATTAGTAACCAAATTTGATGGCCTAGTATTTATAACACGCAATGAAAATAAAACGATTGGATACTTTCTCATTCATTCGTTTTCATATACTTGTCACTAGTCGTTCAAATGAAGCGTTATTTTAACGATAGTGTTGTACAGTGTTATGTTATGACTCTAAATCGATTAGGGAACATTGGTTTGAGAGGTACCTAATGTTTGCTTTGACATATTTTGGCATAAGTGTGTTTGTAATATATTAGTAGAAAATAACATTTATTGACAAAGCGAGCGAAGCGTCTCAGTTTCTAGATTAGTCGAAAAATTATTTTGGCTGTCTGTTCTCGTCTACAGTAGACATGGGTAATCTCAATGTTTCGGCTCACTGAATCTTACTCCGCATCCGGTACCGACTCATCTTAATGATTCCTACTCCCTTATCGGCTCCAGCTCCGAGGTCCGCTAAGTTTCGCTATTGAATCTACAGAATACTGACGTCTTTTCTGGTACCGGTTTCAATACAGAATAATATTGACTCCCAACTCCCGATTACTCCCGAGACGCGGTGGAGCCGAAACGCGGCTCGCGGCTTGCGACCTGACAGGCGCCGCCGCCGGTTCCCGGCGGGACCAAGATCGGTGCGGACTGCGGAGTCAATAACTTGCGGGAGCCGATAACGATAACCGGGATTCAGTACGGGTATCGGCTCCTGTTGATGAATCGGCTCATTTAAATATTCGAATCCGGAGTTACCCATGTCTAGTCTACAGATCGCATTTTTCAACCGATTTTGACGAAAATGGCACGCAAGTTCCTTGATTTATTTAAGCTATTAAGTCAATCGCGATTTTTTATTGGGGGAAAATAAGGGGAAGAAGTGGGGGAAGTTTGCAATAGCATTATTTATCGACGGATTTCAGTCTTGAGAGGCATACTAACCACGTATAGTAGTCGCGTATATTCGTGGTCGAGCGTAAGGACTTAATTCTATACAAAATGTTGCAAAAAAGGGGGAGTGCAGGAGGGAAAACAGGGAAAAGTTTGCTTTAGCGTTGTACATGGACGGATTTAGATTCTTAAAAATTCACAAAATCACAGAAGACAGAGTATTTCATAACTTAACTATACTTACCAATTAAATAAGACATCAGATTCCCAGACCTCTTAGAACAAAGGGACTGCAAGTAATTGCTGAAACTTATACTCCCATTTTGCTCAAAAGTCAGGTTATGAAAACAGAATGAAAACCAGTACTCATGTAGTTATACCTCAGTGCACTCAGTACTCAATTTTCGTTCCAAATATATGTATATAGGCTGGCTTTTAAACCACCAGCCAAATTTTTGGAGTAAGTTCAGTTCATGATACTGAACTACTTTGTATAAAAAAAGATTTTAAAAATCCATGAAAATTTTTCGTCCTCCCATAGATAATCCGTTTGACTGAGCGCTGATTTGTATGAAAAGGCGAATTTTTAGTTTTTCGTTAATTGTTTTTATGGATAGTAGTTCAGTATCATGGACTGAACTTGCTTAAAAAATTTGGATGGTGGTTTAAAAGTCAGCCTGTATAAAAAATAGGTGCTTCAAAGTTGACCAAATTATCCAATAAAAACAAGAAGTGTGGACATCCGCGCTGCGCGCGAATTTAAGCGGTTACAAATAACGAGCCAATAAGGCGGCGGTACCTTTGGTACCCTTTGGCGCGTGCCGAAAAGCGAAGTGCCCGCGCACCTGTTATATTTTTGACGTTACATAGTAATCATGATTTATGATGTCAATAAGTATGATAAGTGATACCTACGTAATTTACCAATCAATCGGTATAAGGCACAGCACAGCGACAAAATATGTAACTGCCCCTGAACTATTTTAATTTGGTATTCGTGCGCTCGGTCTGTCTATCTCTGAATGTAAATCGCATTAAAATCCATTGCGTAGTTCTAAGTGCACATACATACATAGGGGCAAACGGCGAGAAGGTTCTAATAATAATAATAACGGCGTCGGGACGTGACGACCCCATCGCCCACTGGATTTCCAGTGTAGTCAGTCAACGCAGGGCAGCTTGTGGCGAGCTGTTAGTGAGTGGCGACACCACGGACCCTACCTCCAGGGGGACCATACACACATGCGCTTACACACTCATACACACAGTTACACACCCCCCCCCCCGCCTTAATTAACTTAACCGGCCGGCCAGAGTGGAGTCGCAAGAGCAGAACATACGCTCCAGGGTTTAAGGTAGATGTCCGTATCTCACTCCATAACCCAGTTATCCGGTCCATTAACATCCCAACCACATAGCCCAAACCAAGTAAATCCCTCCCTGGCAATAGTTTGGCAGCTATGGAGGACTGTCCGTTAGTGCATCTCAATGGTACATTAAGGGATAGACCTCCATAGATGCAACCATCTCACTTTTTAGATAAAAAGGTACTAAAAGGCCTCTTCATGTTGGCTTTGGCCCCATGAACGCCTCAAAGGACCGGCCCCATGGACCCGTGGCTGAAAAGCGTACCGACATAATAATAATAAATCTTTTATTTTCAGACCAATGATCCATACAATTTCTATAATTCAATTCAATTCAAAATATCTTTATTATCATAGGATATTTATAATATCTCTTAATAATAGTCACTTTGTTTTGTTTTGCACAAATGTTGACGTCAAATCGTTACTTAAATCTAAGTTTACGCCGCTTCCTAGGCGCAAGTGCAGAAGAAGCGGCAACAAACTGCACTGCACGTTTTCTCCAAAGACGTCAACTAACAAACTAAAAACTTAAAATTAGTTATATAGATGGACAGAGATTGCATTGTTTATTATGTCATAATTAAATTGAATTATAAGAATTACGAAATTTAAAATAATGTCAATTTGTTAATTTAGTATGTACCAATGTACCTAAATTATGACATGTCTAAGTATACAAACCTTTAAGAGGGACCCGCGCCAAGCTCAAGCCAGACCTTTTTGTCTTTAAGATAGTCATCGGTCCTATAATAAGCCTTCTCACAAAGTACTTTCTTTACATAAGCTTTGAATTTTCTGTCTGGCATATCAAGGACCAATTCTGACAATTTATTATAAAAAAGTATACACTTCCCCATAAAAGACTTACTGACTGTATTCAGCCTGTAATACCGGCTAACTAAGTCATTCTTATTACGTAAATTTCTATCTGTAAAATCACTTACTTTATTGAACATGGAAATATTTTTTCTTACATACATTATATTTTCAAATATGAATTGTGATGCAAAAGTAAGTATACCTATTTCCTTGAATAATTCCCTCAGTAAGTCTCTCGATCCTAAACCGTAAATGGCACGAATTGCTCTTTTTTGTAAAAGAAAAATAGTCTGAATGTGGGCTGCACACCCCCATAGAAGTATCCCGTAAGACATTAGATTTGATATGTGTGGTATGTCCGTATATATTTATTTATTATTTATTATTAGACTGTGAAAGTAACTAAAGTACTCTTGTCTAGCAGTTGCTACATCTGTCAATTGTCTTATTCTCCAAACAGCGTAAGCCCCAGAGCTAAGCCTATTAGAAAGTTTAGTTATATGAGCGCCCCATTGAAGTTTCGAATCAATTGTGATTCCTAAAAAGGTAGTACTTTCAACCAGATCGAGTTTCTGACCATTAATTAGTATGTCAACGCAGGCTTGATTCACATTAGGAAGAGAGAATCGAATGCATTGGGTCTTGTTCGCATTTAACATGAGGTTAAGGTTATACAAGGTTATAACATAATTACAAAGAAATTTGATAAATACAATTTAATAACATATACAATAACAAATAAGATTAAAATAAATTGAATTAAAATAAATATAATTAATAAATAGAAATACATAATAAAATTAAAAATCATAAAAAATAAACTAAACGAACTAACCTAAAATTGCCGAACTCGTTAACTAATAATCGTGACGTCGTTTAATCGACTGAAAATCGAATTTAAATTCATTTTCATTCACTTGGTCGGTGTCTTTGAATCGATTTAGCGCGAACAGAATGTTCTACTCACTAAATGTCACCACTGACATTACATTTGACAGTTCAAAATTGGCACTATAGGTTCCCATATAAATTGAAAGATTTTATTTATCTAGTATATACAGATCTGTAACCTTTGCCAACTTAGAGCATTAAACCAACCGGAGACGCCACTGCTAGGCGTTCCCCTCTGCCAAAAGTACGAGACCGGCGGTCATATCGGTTATATAAAACTAGTTGCCGCGTGATGCGTGGCATTCTGTCAATCACTGCGCTCGTGGGATGACGTAAGCTAAAAATGCCGAATTGCAGCGTGTTTTCGTGTAAAAAGAGATCAGAAACATCTAGTGTTCAAAAGGATAACGTCACTTTCCATCTGTAAGTATTATTTGGTCTAAATATTATCAAATAATGCCCAAAATTTCCAAATATCTAAAAAATATTGTGAGGCTTAAAGTGTTGCCATGTTATTGTATAAGATCTAATTTAGCATAATTTTAAAGTTGAATGTACCAACATTTTATAAAATTGTTAATAATAGTTAATACCATTTAATACTGCATATCCGTAATAATTGATTACTGTTTGCAATATTTTATATTTTTTTTAATTTTTCAATATTTATTTTGTTTATACTTTTTTACTGTGTCTATTATTATTATAATATGTTTACCGTAAATATCTTAAAACAAAAATAAATAATCCGTACTAAATAAATTAATTCATCATATCAGTCGTGACTTATTTTGAACATAGAAACAGTAACTTTTTATTTAAATACATTGGCCACACTACAGCAAAGTTAGTGCTGGGACAGCGCAAAAATAAATATCGATATATTTCAGTGTATTATTCTGGCTTTTATTTTTCAGATTTCCAAAAGATGCAATGATTAGGAATGTCTGGATTCGAGCTTGTGGAAATCAGGCTCCGAAACGTACGAGTACAATTTGCTCACAACATTTTGAAACTTCCTGTTTTATCATTCAAAGTAATAACAAGAGGAAATTAAAACAGTGTGCCGTGCCAGCTTTGAAATTATCGAAGGTGAATTTTATTTAATATATTATGTTACTTTTTACCTGTGACTTTGTCTACATTTAACCGCCGTTTTAACTATATACTAGAAAACTTACTAAGGGTTGAACCAAATTTACTAGCCCTCTACAAAAATGTATGCTCGCGCCTGAGTGACAGAAAGAGCATAACTATGCAAAAATGTAGTTCTGGTAAATGGGGTTCAACACTTATAACATTTATTCTAACATTTGAAATATTTAATTCTGTTTTCTTTAAATACTGTCGTTTTTTTTTAGGTTATCTCTAGTGAAGAGTCGGAACCATCTACATCCAAAAGAAGGAAGATTGAAACATCTGAAGAACCTCAATCACCACAAACCACCGAAGATCAGCCCCATACCTCACAGTCGGAAAAAAATATAGATAATTCACAAAAATCATCCTACAACCCACAATTAGAAGACACACCAAGGAAAAAAAAATTAAAAAAGGTTTTGCACATGAAAAATAAACAAATAAAAAGACTTCAATCACAAAAAAGATACTTGAAGAAAAAAGTTGCAGGACTGCAAGAAATATTACATGAACTAACACAAAAATCTTTAATTAATAAAGAAGATCGTTTAGTTCTAGAGAAAATTGGTGTAGAGGAAAAAGAACTTCTTAATAGGCAGCTACTTAAAAGCAAAAGTGGAAAAATACCTACAACAAAATATTCCCCCGAACTTAGGTGTTTTGCGTTGACTCTGAATTTTTATTCACCAAAAGCATACAGATATGTTAGAAAGACTTTTGGAACGTGTTTGCCTGCACCGAGAACTCTAACAAAATGGTACAGTTCTATCGACGGGAAACCAGGATTTACAAAAGAAGCATTGGTTGCGTTAAAATTAAGAGCTGAATGTAACCCGGAGAAGAAAATTTATTGTACGTTAGTAATAGATGAAATGAAAATAAAACAACTATCGGAACACGTAACTAGCACTCAAAGATATTACGGTTACGTGGACTACGGATTTGATTTTACTTCAGATAATTCCGAAGAAGCAACTGACGCTTTAGTATTTTTATTAGTAGGAATAAACACTACGTGGAAATTACCTATCGCGTACTTTTTTGTAAAGGGCGTCACAGCTGAATTAAAAGCACGGCTTGTGACGCAAGCTTTTCACTTAGTTCATGACACTGGTGTGGAAATCAAGGCACTGACTTGTGACGGTACGAAAGCGAATCTTGCCATGGCCGAAGAGTTGGGCTGCTCTTTAGACGTAAATAATTTGCAAACTACAATTCTAGACCCACGAACGGGACAACAATGCTTTTTCTTTTTAGATCCCTGCCATATGCTCAAACTAATTCGTAATGCATTCGAGCATTTTACCTTCTTTGCCCAACCTATCACCGGAAATAAAATTCAATGGAGATATATTAAAGAAATGCATGAATTACAAGAAAAGGAACTATTTTATATGGCAAATAAATTGAAGGCAAATCATATTTTTTTTTAAACAAAAATTATGAATGTTCGTCTGGCAGCCCAGCTCTTCAGTACAAGTGTAGCTGATGCATTGGTCTTTTGTGACAAAATAATGACCATGCCCATGTTTGAAAACGCTGGAGGGACAGCGGACTTTTTGAAATTAGTCAATGATCTATTTGACATTTTTGATTGTAAAACTTGGGGCAAAGGGTTTAAGCAAGCCTTGAATTTAAAAAACTACGAAAGTGCTTTTGCAAAACTCGATGAAGCGAAAGCAGTTCTGTTGAATTTGGAAACTGACGTTAAGAATCGCAGAAACCAAATCAATAGAGTAAATCTTTTGAAAACCCCTCGTTACACCGGTTTTCTCGGATTTCTTGTATGTATTGAAAGTGGAAAACGCCTATTTGAAAACTTAGTTTTAGCATCAAATGCACAACTAACATATTTACCTTTACACAAAATTAGCCAGGATCACATTGAGATTTTGTTTTCAGTTATCAGAAGCCACGGTGGTTATTCTGATAATCCGACTGCTCGTCAGTTTGAATCCATATATAAAAAACTATTAATACACACAGAGTTGATCCGAAATGAGAGGGGTACAAACTGTATCCCATTAGAAAAAATCTCAATTCTCAACTGTACATCGGCAATTGAAAAAATCAATTCTACCTCCCGACAAAAAGAAACCGAAACTTATTTGACGAGTAATCCCTCAGAAGAAAGTGATATGATTTCAGAAATAGAGATCGAAACATACTTGTCTCCTTTTGGAGAAAAGGTTGTGGAATATATAGCGGGCTATGTAGTGTTTTCTACTATTAAAATGGTTAAATGCAGTACATGCGTAAAGGGTTTATGTGGGGAGCCAAATGAAAAAAGTTTGACATACCAAAAAAGTAGAGGTGGCTTAAAGTACGCATCGAAAGAAGTAATTGATTTATGTCGCTTTTGTGAAGTGGAGATCCGCAAACACTTAACTGATGACAAACGAGTTAAGCCCTCTTGTTCGCCGCAATGGGTTACAAATAAAGTGTTAAAACATTATGTTGGTAGACAATTGTTTCCAAACATCGAGAGTCATTATTTTGATAATGATTTTAATGTGCATAATATTGAACTTGCAAGAATAGTAATACAAAAGTATACCAATATTAGAATAAACTATTTGTCTAAAAAGACTGACCCCAAGAAATGCATCAGGCATATATACACAAAACTTATACACTTCAAAAATCAATAGGGTCAGTATAATTAGTTGTCTTTTTTTAAGTTTAATTTAAATGTTAGAAACCAAATTAGTCGCTTTCCCGCCACTTTGATAGCTTGCACTGACCCTAATTATAATTATACTACAGTACATTTGGTTAGGTATTTAAATAAATGTAAACATTCTTGAAATGTCCTTTTATTAAAATAAGCACTTTATACCATAATCACTTTGTAATTTGCAAAGGTATTGATTTATAAGATGTATATTTCAACAAAAAGACGTCAAGATTAATTACATTTATTTAAATACCTAACCAAACGAACTATAAGTCAATTAAAGAAATAAAAAAGAAGCCCTATTATGTATGTTTACTTATCTTCTTTGAAATATGTACAATAAAAATAAAGATTTTAAAAACAGTTATTCGGTTTTACTCTTTTTGTGTTTCCCACAGTCTAAAAATAGGTCTTAGATTTAAGAGATGAAAAATTCTCTATTTAGTCATTAAAATAATCTTTGAATCAAGTTTTGGTCCACTCAAACGTGAAAAAGGAAAATCGTGTAGGTATTATATTTCATAGTTTTCCCTTAAGATATACTCGTATGTAACCTACATTAAAAGAATTGATCTGCTCCTGTATTCTAAGACGTTGAGAAAAAATACCTTTCAGATTTATCGGTTTTATAGACCCCTTTAATAAGTAGGTATTATGAAACTTCGTTAAGTTTCTCGGTTACTACTGGTTGGAGCCGCGGGTCAGTCACTCAAGTTTATTTGATCTTCATAATGTTAGAATACGAATGCGATAATGCTCCTACGAACCTAATTATGTATGCGATAAGTCCACCTTTGTTCTTTTTTCTGGTTTATCTATTTCCTTTTTTTATGGTGAAATAAAGAGTATTGTATTGTATTTCTTGCAGTTTTGAAATTTAACTATTACTGTATTTACATATCCTAATAACGATAGTAAAAAAGTTCTGCCCTATCCATGTCGGAGAGCCTGAATTAAAAAGAAAAAACAATGTTTTGCTTTTGACATCTTTATTAGAAGACTAGCCGAAACCCGCGACTTCGTTCGCGCCTCTGGAAAATGCTAAGGCGCCATTTTTATATCTCTTATAGTTTAGCTGGACCATTATAGTTCTGCATCAGGTGTTCCATTTTCCATAGTCATTTATACCCTATATGTTGCCCAGGCTTAGCAGCTATAATATAAAATAGTTTGGAAAATCCAAAAGTGCACGAAGCATAATCTCATTTTTCACAATTAAATTGATTTTGATTGTTTTATTGCTAACTTAAAACGAAGAAAAGTATGTGTCGGCTTTAACGCACGACTGGAGATTATTTTTAACTTCCCGCTGAGAAAATTGAAAATTTTCAAAATTCGGGACGTTATTAGTTTCACCCCGTTTTTGAAAAGTCAAGTTTTCATCAGATATCGACGTTTAAAGGTCTCAGGATTTTATTAAACATTGTTTTTATTTATTTAAAAGACAAAATGTCTTTTAAAAATGTCATAAGTGTTGAAACTAGTGTTTTTCCTTGACATTTATGTGTAAATATTATTGTACAAGTGCGATACAAAATAAATAGAGACACATTTAGTTAAAAAAATCACTTGATTTTTGTAAAGCGAGAGTAGAGCACTACCTCATGCGCTTCGCTTATGAGGCGTGCAAAAAGTTTGATTCGAATCCGTCCAGTATTTCCGGAGATTAGCGTGTAAAAACAGACAGACAAACGGACAGACTTTTTTTACATTCTAACTCTATTACTATGTCTCCATCGCCCCCAATATGTTTTTTTTTTAATATATTGAATGTACAAAACAGTAAAAAAGTGTGTCACTTTTTACTGTTTTATTATATGTATAGATAGATTTATTTCATCGACAATGAAATATCGATAGTATCAAGCACTATCGTCGTTTACTTAAAATTGACGTCATCTCGTGTACTGACAGGTGGTCAACTGTGTGTGAATGTGCATGTTTGCGTAAAGTTTATGTTAGTGTTAAATAATATGGTTGTGTGCGGGCGTAGCGACGAGATTGAGAAATGCGGTAGTGTTAACAGTGTTTGTGTGAGATGCCTCGTCCCCCGCGCAGAAAGTGGCAGACTTTTTTGCATAGAATTTAGTGCGCGTGGCGTCTCCGGTTGGTTTAATGCTCTAAGTTTGCCAATCAGTGGGACACGATGGCTTGAAATAAATAATATCAGCGATGGCTGATCCACGCGTCAACTCGTGAACGGCACCAGTAGGGACTGGTCAGATCGGCTCCATTTTTGGGTTCCGTACCCAAAGGGTGCAAACGGAACCCTATTACTGAGACTCCGCTGTCTGTCCGTCTGTCTCGTCTGTCTGTCCGTCTGTCACAGGACTCTATCTCTTGAACCGTAATAGCTACACTTGAAATTTTCACCGTTTTTAACTCGATCTTTATAGTGGCATTAACTAGGTACTTGAAATTTTCACTAATTATGTATTACTATGACCACTATAACAACAAATACTAAAAATAAGATAAAGTTAAAAATTAAAGGGGGTCGTCATACAAGAAACGTTTTAAAACATTGTACGGTGGTACGGAACCCTTCTTGTACGAGTCCGACTCGCACTTGCCCGTTTATTTAGGACTACTCAGTCTTCGCGATAGTTACTTATTTCTGTAAATTGGATTTGGCACTCGCAAGCTTTACATGTTATATTGTGATAACATTGTATTAAGCATAATATCTTTATAAACTGAAAAAGCCCTTCTGGCTTGTAGGCGACCAATACTGTGCAAATGAATTTCTTACGGCGTTTCTTCTCAGCAGTGGTCATTGCGAAACGCTAGTATCGGTAGCTTTTTAATAATAATAATATTAGCTAGGTGAGATGTGGATTTGACGACCATTGTCTCGATAGTCGTATTGGCGAACGATCTAATAGCGAAGAGTCTTGACGCTAGATAGCTGGGTCAACGGTCAGATTCAGAAGGCAGTACTCCTGGACACGAGTACACGACACGCATTGTCAGGAGGTTTCTCTCTTTGAGGCTCTAACCGCCGCGCCGGTAGCTCGGGCCGTGCCCCGCTCTGCCAACGGGCAGCTAGGTTAGGCTAGGCCACAGAATATAGATGTACATCTATTAGGTCCTTACATATGAAATTGCCGTTCAGTATCAAAAAAGTGAAACAAGTTTTTTTTAATGAAATTATTATTTAATCAATCGAAGTATGCGCCGTTGTTATCGATACACTTCCGCCATTTTATAGGCAGATCATTGATACCTTTGGAAAAAAAATCCTGGGAGCTAGAGTCTATGAACTGTTTGAAGGCGGTTTTGACTGCCTCATCAGATTTGAAATTTTTTCCTTGTAAAAAGTTATCCAAATTTTGAAAAAAGTGGTAATCGGTTGGGGCAAGATCTGGAGAGTATGGTGGATGACGCAGAGGTTCCAGTCGCAGCTCCTTTAACTTGGCGATCGTTTGATGTGCAGTGTGTGGTCTAGCGTTATCCTGAAGGAGCAGTGGGCTAGAGCAATTCATCAGTCTCGGTTGTTTAATGACGAGCTTTTCCATCATTGTTTGCAATTGTTGGCAATACAAGTCTGCAGTAATCGTCTGGCCTGATTTCAAGAAGCTGTAGTGGATAACACCAGCACTGGTCCACCAAACACTAACCAGAATCTTCTTTTTGGTCAGTTTTCGCTTAGGGCAAGGTTTTGCCGGTTCTCCAGGGTCAAGCCATTGTGATGATCGCTTCCGATCGTCGTACAGGATCCATTTCTCATCACAAGTCACGATACGGTTCAAAATCCCCTCATTATTGTGGCGATTAAGCAAGGAAACGCAGCAAGCAACGCGAGTTTGTTGGTTTGCTTCAGTCAATTCGTGCGGTACCCACTTTTCGAGTTTTTTAATTTTTCCGATTTGGCGCAAGTGGATAAGTATCGTTTTGTCACTTACGCCGAAGGCTGCTGCTAATTCAGAAGTGGTTTGAGATGGATCCGCTTCCACTATCGCCTTCAATTCTTCGTTATTCACTTGAGTATCAGGTCGTCCACGAGGCTCATTGTGTAAATCGAAATTTCCAGAACGGAAACGTTGAAACCAAAAACGCACCGTTCGTTCGTTAGCGGTGCCTGGTCCATACACGTCGTTAATTCTTCGAGTCGTTTCTGCAGCACTGGTGCCACGGTGGAACTCGTATTCGTAAATACCGCGAATTTTCAATTTGTCCATAGTTGTTGTTATAACAATGTCGAAACTCAAACAAATGATGTCAAAACAAATGAAATACGAATTTTAAAACAATATTTTTCTGGCTTTATTTCGAAATAAATTTTAATTTGGAATTCCTAATGAAACGCAAGATATTTGATTTTAAAGTTGCCAGTATTGAAAATCGGCAATTTCATATGTAAGGACCTAATATATCTGTAGGCTAGGCCCAAAATTAAAATTAAAAAATAAAGAGAATAAATAAATAAATAGTACATAATAATTTAAATAATAGACATTACACAGTAAAGTGCGAAGGCCTAATTGCTTAATAAATATTTGATACTTTGATCCTAAAATGAAATACGACATCAACAAGATTTCTCCTATATTGTTGATTATCCTTCCGTCTGGCGGTGCACAAGAACAATGTATCGTTTTATAATCCCATCACTCGTATGTGTAGGCTTTATAATGGCCTTGCTAATAACTTAGAGCATTAAACCATATATAATACTCATGATAATACTCATGAAGTTAAATAAGGAGGGAACAGAATTGACACATACAAAAATAAAATACGTCAAACCGATTACTGTTCGACATGAGAATCTGATAAAAATTAAATGTTTTTTACGTTTTATTTCACAGCAGAATCAATTAACGGAATTGCAATAACATGTAAAGCAATTCTTGTTTATTTGTATGTTTGTAATAACTTTATTGTATTAAAAACATTTAAGTATAATAATATGTACAACAATACGAAAGACCAAATATACAAAGGCAGACTTATCGTATGTAGGGATCTCTTCCAGTCAACCAGCGATAGATTGAGGGGATATTTACTGGGTTATATATATTTTTTTAAATTAAGCAGTTATGACATACTTATTTCTTGTAGTTTTGTTAGCGCTTGGCACCGCTGTCCCTTTACTAACGCCCAGCTATTATCCTTCTGTAATCTTTCCATTTTGTACTAACTAAAGTGAAGTAAGGCCATAGGTGGACATCATGTGTCACTGTCTCAACTAGGCAGTCAGAGTGAAAAGGATTGATCGGGCTAACGCTAGATTTATTAAAATAGGAAGTTATTTGGCGCGTGGTGGTGTTAGTTACTAGGAACAAATGCGTTGAATGTCGGTGATTGTCACTACTGTTATGTTTATTCCTGGTAGCATTGTCAGGTTTCTGTAAATATGGTAAAAAAGTAAACAAATGAAAATTTGTTAATTAAAGTGTTTACAATAATTATAAAAGATGATTATAATTTATAATCGTACCCAACTAAAGTCAAATCGTTTGGCAGAACAGAAAAAACAAATAAAAGAAAATATCAAAAGAAATTAGAAGAAGATTATTATTTATCGGAATCATCATAGTTGTAGTTCTATACTAATACTATACTACTATACTATACTTCTATACTAATATTATAAAGAGGAAAGATTTGTACGTATTTTTGTATGTTTGTATGTTTGTAATGAATAGGCTCAAAAAGTACTGGGCCGATTTAAAAAATTATTTCACCGTTGGAAAGCTACACTATTCCCGAGTGACATAGGCTATGTGTGTACCACGGGCGAAGCCGGGGTGGACTGCTAGTATATTATATATTAAGTATATTTATTTCTAAATAGACATATGTATTTATTTAAGTATGTATGTAACATATGTATATGTATGTTTATATGTAGTTTCATAGTATGTAAATTTCTTCTTCCTTTATTTAACGAACACGCCTGTATGCCTTTCATATACTAATAATGACGAACTCGACATCTTTGGTTCAAGCTTTGGCAGTTTCAGGCTGTCAGTTGTCAATCTGGTTCGCTAGTATGTTACCTTTATTGTTTTTAATTTTGTAAGTTTTATTTTATTAATTTTGTAAGTAGTTAGTGTAGTTTCATTCGTATTTTATATTTAGTATATGTATATAGTAATAATTTTACTATTTCATGTAATTTTACTTAATTGTGTTTACGTTAGGTGATGTTTTTTGTGATCTTGTTGTGTGCGTAAGTTTTGGGCTACAGTCCAGTATTAGAATATGGTACCTATGTATTTATTGTGTTGCACTGTAATGACTGTATCCTGTTTTACGTACCTAAATAAATAAAATAAAATAAAATAAAATAAAATTTGGAGAAATCCACAACAACAATTCTAGATAAAATTACTAGTATAGTAACAAGGAGAGCCGCGCTATAATGGCGTCGTAGAAAATGAACCGGTAAGACCTGACCGGGAAGCAACCGGTTGTAAAGCGAAACTACAGATCCTAGTCTACAATAACTCATCGCAAGGTTTTGATTTCGATTCCTACAGTGAAAGGTGTAAAATTCCTACACTGATGAAAAAATTAGGGCTACACGTGTAGCCCTAATTTTTTTATCAGTGCGAGTCGCTAAACGATTTTTGACACTAGACCGCTAAAACACGGCGCATTGTCATTGTCAATGTCAACGGCCATCTTTGGTAATTGACATATTCGTAATATATAGAACCATTAATACTAGATCACTATCGTACAATGAAATTAAAATAACAGTCAAACATAAAAATATCAAAATTCTCGTATCAGAATATAGGTTTTTTTTATTTGTATAAATTGCGCGGGCGACGGCACACTTTTGTATGAAAATTCCAAATTTTTTTTTCTTCTGTCTTATTTTAATTTCATTACATTATAGTGATCTAGTATCTAGTCACAGGCCGGAATCTCCTAAGGTACGCGCAATATGCGTCCCCGTTCCCCGTCCCCGCACCACTCCCCCGTTTTCGCCTCGATGACTCACGTTGGCCGTCAAGAACCGGAGAGGTGCGGGTGCGGGGAACGGGGACGCATATTGCGCGTACCTTAGGAGATTCCGTTCTGTTTACTCTTACCGTATTCTGTGATCTAGTATAGCCCGTTCCGATATTATGTCAATTTTAACCACCAGCCAAAATGTTGATGATGATGATACTGAACTTCTCCTTCTTTAACTTAAGAGCTTGCTCTTGTCGGTGGAGTTAAGGTGAAGGTATAGGCAAATGGCCTTAAAGTGGCGCCCTCATTTGAAATAAATTGTTAACTCGTAAATATGGTGATAATTTCCATATTGCTCTTCGTCATGCACTAGATAGCCCTTTAAATTATTAAATGAACCTACGTTGAAAGTATTTACATTAGTCCGTCTAGCTTTAAAACTTGCCTCCGCCAAAAGTGGCCACTGCAAGTTTCAAAGCTAGACGGACTAATGTACTAGACGGATCACCAATAATAGTTTCAACGGCAGTTCATAAAATAATTTTAAGGGCTATCTAGTGCATGACGAAGAGCAATATGGAAATTATCACCATACTTACGAGTTAACTATTTATTTCACACTTCAAGGCCATTTGCCTATATCTTCACCTTAAGTGGAGATGCAAATCATTAAAGTAAAACGAAAAATAAATCGCCTTCCACAATTCACCACTCAGCGAAACGCATTATGTATGGAAGGAAATTACCTTGAATTGGACAATCAATCATGCCTATTTAACTAGGATGATTCTTCTTCTATGTCGACCTCGGTGGTGTAATGGTCAAACACTATACTAAAAATACTAAAATGGAAAGTATTCAAGATATACAATAAATTAGCCCTTGTAACTTTGGATTATAATTGTATTACACATAAGGCAGTCACAAAAAAAAAAAATATCCTCAAAACCAAAACCAGCCCCATTGACCTACCATGATCTTTGCACCCCGCGTGGTCTGAAAATATTTGAGTGTAAAAGTTTTCCATACTGATGGTCAAAAGATATAATACTCTTACAAGTTTTTTGTTTCAAGTTAATATTTTGACTAGATATTTGCAATTTCTTTAAAGTTACAAATTTTTACAGAAATCTGACACGTCGTTTCAAAATAAAACGTAGACTACGTTTGTATGGGAAACTGATTCTGTCTAGGGTAAGGGGACTCGTAAACGGCTTGGCCATCACCACTTCATGACTACTATGATTTTTGGTCAAAACAAACGTGAGACACACATTTCTTATATGCGATTATCATAAACGGGTAACTCTTTGTAAGTCAGCCACTGGCTGACATGTTTCGACCTCATCCGGAGGCCTTCCTCAGGGCACAGAATACATAAATCTAAGCTCAGGGCGAATGTGATTCGCGACACCTACACGAAGACGTCCCGATCCCGACCCTCACTTTATGTGTGAGCGCGGCTCGGTAGTAATCCTCAATGATTATGAAACTATGACAATGACGTATCAAGTATCATAATAATTAAATTTCATATTAATCATACTAACTAACATACTCATAACTCCATAACAATGATCGACATTCCTACGTGAATAGCTAACTTCACTTTCATTCAATACAACAATGGCGGTAGTCTTATCTAATGATCGATCGTTTAGAAATCTTTCAATAACATTTACGATTGGCTAGGAATGTTTTCTTTAGAATTAAGATAACATTATCTACTAAGTAGGTACTATACAACGTGTTAATGAACTAACGCAAAACCTCTCAAACCTCTCAAAGTTAATTTATATTCATAACAATTGGGCAGTTTTTCAAAAATACGTCACGCCATCCGGAAGTGCGAGGTAAAATCAAGTAACGCCCGTTACGGGTACTTGCGGCTGATTTTCTCGAAATCTTTAATACTTATAGAAAACTTAATTTAATATTAAAATTAATATAGGCTAAAAGGCTCTTAATTAAGTTATAAAATGTTATGATTTCCTTATAAAACATAATTAAATTACCTGTTGAAAGTGTACAACCTGTTACACCCGTTACATGGAATGACTCAGATATCAAATGTATACCTAGCAACTACATCTGTAACTACTCTGTCAGTTTTTCAACCATGATGCGACCCCTTACCTACCTTCCTACCTACCTCTGTTTCTAAGCTGTATTTTTTTATGTTGCAAATTTCAAATCCGTACAACATTTTATTTTATAATTAGGTATCGGCTATTATATACATATAATACATTATCATCAAGGACCTTTAATAGACATATTTTACATCGACTAAGTTTGGGAACCAACCTAAAACTAAATCTGCTAAAATTAGATAATTTTATGGCGGAGTGTTGCACGATCCAAGGCTGTCCATTTAGATACTTTTTGGTTAAAAAGAAAAACAGAATGTACCCAGAATTGACCACAGAAGTTTTACGAGTAAAGTGTTCATTTTCATCAATGGCCAAAATAAAAAGCAAACAGAGAAATCGCCTGAATTCAGAAAACTATTTAATTCTATGTAAAATTTTTCTTTTTTCCTGAGGCTTCGGGACCCCCACGACCCCTTTACAGAGGCTTCGCGACCCCCGGGGGTCAAGGGTCGCGACCCACACTTTGAAAAACACTGCAGTATAGTCTTGCACTAAAACTGCTCTCATAAGCGTGTGCCCAGGCGCAAACATTTGCGAGTGTAGAGTTGTTTGTTGACAGTACGTGGGGCCGTTCTGGCATCGCGCCCACGCTTCGCATACCTGGCAACTACGCGTAATGAAATCATATTAGAACCTAAATATAAGTAGTACTTCTTAGTAGAAGTACAAAACTTAGAAATATAAAACGGTCATATGATCTATACTGACATATGGCTGCGAGGTATGGCCGCTAACACTAAAAGAGGAAAACCAGCTCTTGGTAGCAGTGCGCAAAATATTTCGTAAAATCCTCGACCGGCTAAAAATGCTGACGGAGGCTGGAGAGTCCGAAATAAACGGGCAAGTGCGAGTCGGACTCGTTTATGAAGGGTTCCGTACCACCGTAAAATGTTTTAAAACGCTGAATAAACACGTTTCTTGTTACCCCCGACCCCCGTTAATTTTTAACTTTATTTATTTTTAGTATTTGTTGTTATTGTGGTCATATTAATACATAATTGGTGAAAATTTCCAGTATCTAGTTAATGCCATTATAAAGATCAAGTTAAAAACGCTGAAAAAAACACGTTTCTTGTATGACGACCTGACGACCCCCTTTAATTTTTAACTATTTTTTATTTTTAGTATTTGTTGTTATAGCGGCTTCAGTAATACATAATCGGTGAAAATTTCAAGTGTCTAGCCAACGAGATCTATGTATTTACGTACTAGAGAAGACGCCACATACCACAGTTGTGTTCTGTTCATCATATGCTATCACTGTTCACCTCACATTAGTCTCTCGCTAGCAATACGCGCATAAAACACTCCACAATACATTAAAGAAAACACTGTCAACTTAGTCAAAAATGCCTTGGTGTGTGTACTAGTAATTCAAAGAACAAAGCAAAATATGAAGGAATAACTTTCTATCGGTAAGTAACTTGATTTCATTGATTGAAAATTAAATACGGATTGCAAAATTTCGGCTGCCATAATGAATGAAATGAGTGAATGATCTGTCAACCGATGAAATAATTCGTCATAGACTAACAAAACAGAAGTGAAATGTAGACATCATAAATATGCCTACATTTCACTTTCTTCATGGAAGCATCGAAAAACTAATTGTTGTTACTCAGTTATTAATGTTTTTAAAACGTTTAAAAATGTTTATATTTATAATTTTTATCTACATATGCTATGAATGCTTTACATAAGTTTCCTAAAATCCTATAAATCCTTTATAAAATTAAGTCATATCTCGTAACGTCTCACTAGGACCTCCGAGGGCTCAAAAATTTTGTATGTGGGGGCTGTACCCCTACATACAAAATTTCTGAGCCCTCGGAGGTACCCCGCGCAACTTGAAACTGCTATCAGATTTTGGATCCAAGATGGCCGCTTTCACATTTTTGATGTTTTATTATGTTTGTCCCTATAATTCTGTTTCCTCGTAACTATGTACTACACGGCTAAATCGATTTTGATAAATTATTAAATATAACTATAAGCCGATTACAAATCTTCATATATGTAATCTAAATAAACATATGTAATTTAGACCCAATACCTACGTGTATGATTATATAATACATTAAATACATAAATAGCTAACAAAGAAAAAAAAACAAAAAGGTATACAAGTACAAAAAATCACTTTCTTCTAGTGAAAAACATTACGTAAAGAAATTAAGTAAGAATAATAAAAGGTTACCAAAGAAACAGATATGTGCAGTTTAACTTTTACCTTTATAAATATGATAAGAAAAAAAAACAAACAAAGAAAAAACACATTAAGAATGCACCAGCCGCCTCCCCTTCCGCAAAAGCTAGTCGTGGGTCTACAATCTAAAAATCTATACAACCATACAACCACCCACACACCCATCCGTACATCCAGCCATACATACCAACATTCGAATTTATTAAAATATATGTAGGATTTAATTTGAACCACGTACTCATAGGTAGGTAAAAATGTATTGACCTTTCTGTACTACACTCGTCTATATTACCAAAAAGGACATGGACGTGTTTGAAGATGCCGAGCCTATATATTATTGTCAATGTGTCTAGCTATTACGGTTCAAGAGATAGAGCCCTGTGACAGATGGACAGACGGACAGACAACGGAGTCTCAGTAATAGGGTCCCGTTTGCACCCTTTGGGTACGGAACCCTAAAAATGAGGAGATAGAGGAGCTGGTAAAGGAACCGAATATAATCGGTGTTACTGAAGCGCTCCGCTTGCAATGGCTTGGGCATTTGGAAACAATGAAGGAAGATCGTGGCGTCAAGGCATCCTATATGGGAAAGGCATCAGGCCGAAGACCAGTGGGTCGACACAGATATTGCTGGAGCGATACGGTGCCGGCTGATCTGAGGGGATGCAACCCGTGACCTGGCAAGATATTGCTCAGGACAGAAAAGGTATTGCGCGAATCTCGTCACGGAGGCCAAGTTCCTATATTCTTGTATAATGTGATAAGATAAGCCACTTACCTCGGTCGGAGATTAAAATTACCCGAAATAGCGTCCTCAGAGGCGAATTTGTAGTGTATAGGTTTATTTATTTGTGTTCAAGGAAGTACATGACGTAATATAAACAAGTGAGTCGTGATCCTCCGTGACTAGCAAGTATGCACTACTCGGAAACCCTTGTAAATCGACTGTAGCCAGGCAAATAGAACATCGTCTCATTGTGTACCGTTTTCCTGGTGTTTGCGCTATTTTGACGGCCGGTCAAATATTCCGGTAAACGATGACGAGGACAGACGCACACGTATGAATGAATAATGAGCTATTTTGATTGAAAATTCAGTGCGGTCTGATTAATAAATAAATCTAGAAATTGAATGGTTCTACTAAGCTGGTGCCCGCGACTTAGTAATAAATAATAATACTTAAATAAATAAAATTGTTTATTGGGTAACTAAAAAATGATTACAATATTTTGTTTCCGGAGCCCCTTTTAAGCAAAAATATGCTTGTGCCAGGAGACTCCGCTCTTTCTTATCTCTAACTTTTTATATTAAGGCCGTACTTGAATTTTCCGGGGTCCAGTGCTGCCCCCATTTAAAATAAATCATTGAAAAAAAAAGGGAGACATTTAAAATTTTGCAACTACCAAGTCCTAGATAACCCTTCAAAGTATTCTATGAACTACTGTTTACAATTTAAAGTGAGAACGTTAAGCTTTACTACGCACAATTGCGAAAAACGGCCACTTTTGGCTAATGTGCGTAGTAAAGCTTAACGTTCTCATTATAAACTGTAAACAGTAGTTCATAAAATACTTTAAAGGGTTATCTAGGACTTGGTAGTTGCAAAATTTTAAATAATGTCTCCGTTTTCTTTGAAATGATTTATTTTAAATGGGGGCAGCACTGGGCCCCGGAAAATTCAAGTACGGCCTTAATAGTTAACCAAGTGAAAAACCATACATACACGTATGTGTATGTGTGTGCGTGTGCTCTGATGTGTGTGTAAGTATGTGGGTGTGTGTGTATTAGATGAGAGATAAATAAATGTGTATTTATGCACGTATGACGTATGTGTGTTTAGGGGATGTCTATGTGTGTGTCTATATAGGGGAATTATCGATAAATATTTCCAATTCATCATAAGTTTTACTTATTAGCCATTTAATTAAGAAAGTCTTGCACTCATAATAGGTTTTTTATATATATGTAGAATATTGTCTTTTTTGTTATATATGAAAGCAGCTCGACCATCAAGCTGTACTCTTGCGAACTGAGTTTGAAGTTTGAGTTTTAGTTCGCGTAAAATTTAAAAATTACGATTACTTTTTAACTGACATCTGATTTCAATGAAAAAAAGCGTAAGCGCTCCAAGCTGAGCTTAATACATTTTAATAAACTGGGAAAAAAACAGTTATGTAGTTTTGGAGATAAGCGGGTACATACAAACAGCCAGACAAAATAAATAAAAAGCTTAGTTTAGTTTCCTATGACGTCATATACCACTGCAGATATCACTTATGTATTTTTATTTTACCTTTCGATGACTAAAACAAGATATAGTTTTAAAAACTATTTTTTTATTAATTACTTTATGGCCTATATTGAATTTACCGTGACGTCATCATTGACTTATACATACATATATTACTAGCGTAAGGACTAGGCCAACCGCGCGAAGAAATGGCACCAACTCGTTAACCCGATAAAGCCGGTTTGCGGGCCAACGCGACTTAGTCGTCCTCGGTCCGCAGATTCGTTTTTGTAAATGTCATAATAATGTCTGGTTGCACATTTACAGGCTGCAGAAACCACGATAAGAAAATTAAAAAAGAACATGGAATATCGTATCATCGGTAAGTAACATAACTGTTTGTTATAATTAATTTACTATAGAATTTTACCGCGCTAATTTTACAACCGACTGGCAGTGGCGGCCATGATCGCGCCCGGAGTGACAACTGCGCATGCGCTGCTGTAACAGCGCATGCGCTGTGGTCGCTCCGGGGCTCCGGGCGCGACGTTGAATGTAAGAAGATATTTTATGCAAAATGTTCCAATGGCCTCATTCTTAGTCAACGAGATCTATGTACTTACGTACTAGAGAAGACGCCACATACAACAGTAGTGTTCTATTCATCATAGGCTATCACTGTTCACCTCACATTAGTCACTCGCTAGCAATACGCGCATAATACACTCCACGATTCATTAAAGAAAACACTGTCAACTTAGTCAAAAATGCCTTGGTGTGTGTTGAGATACTGCACTAGTAATTCAAAGAATAAAGCAAAATATAAAGGAATAACTTTCCATCGGTAAGTAACTAGATTTCATTGATTGAAAATTAAATAGGTACCGACTGCCAAATTTCGGCTGCCATAATGTATGAAGTGAGTGAATGATCTGTCAACCGATTGAATAATTCGTCATAGACTAACAAAACAGAAGTGAAATGTAGACATCATAAATATGCCTACATTTCACTTTCTTCATGGATGCATCGAAAAACTACTTGTTTGCTACTCAGTTATTAATGTTTGTAAAACGTTTAAAAATGTTTATATTTATAATTTTTATCTACATATGCTATAAATGCTTTACAAAAGTTTCCTAAAATCCTATAAATCCTTTATAAAATTAAGTCACATCTCGTAACGTCTCACTAGAACCTCCGAGGGCTCAAAAGTTTTGTATGTGGGGGCTGTACCCCTACATTCTGTTACAAAAACCTACAAAATTTCTGAGCCCTTTGAGGTGCCCCGCGCAACTTGAAACTACTATCAGATTTTGGATCCAAGATGGCTGCTTACACATTTTTGATGTTTTATTATGTTTGTCCCTATAATTCTGTTTCCTCGTAACTACTACACGGCTAAATAGATTTTGATAAATTATATGTGGTTAGATTCATCTTAATCACTTGAGTGTCATAGCACAGAATAAATACCAGTAGTAGTCATAGGCTATATTAAAATTTTTGGAAAGCATAATGGCGGATTTTTGGCGCCCAATTGCGCAGCATACGTGTATGATTATATAATACATTAAATACATAGATAGCTAACAAAGAAAAAAAAACTAAAAGGTACACAAGTACAAGAAATCACTTTCTTCTAGTGCAAAACATTATGTAAAGAATTTAATTAAGAATAATAAAAGGTTACCAATGAAACATATATGTGCAGTTTAACTTTTACCTTTATAAATATAAGAAAAAAAAAACAAAGAAAAAACACATTAAGAATGCAGCCGCCTCCCCTTCCGTGAAGATCGTAAAAGCTAGTCGTGGGTCTACAATCTAAAAATCTATATAACCATACAACCATCCATACACCCATCCGTACATCCAGCCATACTTACCAACATTCGCGTTTGTTAAAATATATGTAGGATTTAATTTGAACCACGTACTCGTAGGTAGGTAAAAATATATTGACCTTTCTGTACTACTCTCGTGTTTAGTCTATGAGAATGAAGAATGAATGAATAATCGAATCTGGGACATGGCCGTGTAGGAAGACGCCGAGTCTATATATTCATGTCGATGTTCTTAGTTCAAATCATTGGACGTCATACAGTCAGGGAATAGATGGACATACTCACATACATACATACATAGCGGCGAAATACACAACCCTCCTTTTGGCTTTCACGTAGTCCGGTAATGAGGCTTATCAGAATGATTAATTCTTTTAGCAAACTTGTTGACAGCAATATGGGTTCAAAGAACCTCCGAAATTGGGCCAAATATCAATGAACAGAGAAATCGAACCAAAGTTCCTCTAACTTCTCACCCCACTGACTGCGACGAAGCCAGCCAGAAGGTTATGTGTTTCGCGGTTCTACTCTTTGTATGTTATGTTCATCTTTTCCCTCGTATCTTCCATGATATCCATGGTACCTTGACAAATGAGGTATCCTCGGAAGCGCCTTCGCTGTCCACTGGTTATAGGCTATCTGACGTCATACTTGATTCAACATGGAGCCCTATACTCTATAGGCCATAAAGTAAAAATCTCAAAATAAATCAAATCATTTTGTGTTGGGCATCACATAAAAAGGCTTAATTATCATTAAAAAAAATACATTTTAAGCTGTTACACCCTGCTGAGCTTGCATTAACTAGATATTTATACTTTTTATGGACGAACATTACAATAATGTTGTAGCTAGATGGAACTACTAGTTCGAAAGAAGGTAGATTCGTAGTGGTGCCGCTTTATTTCGAAAAGATGGCGGTATAAGCGTTGATTCTCTACGAACAAACAAGCGCCATCTCTGATTTTTCGTTGACACCGTCAGCCTTAGTACTCTGCATCCACTGTATGACTAGCGGGCTAGATAGTAGTGACATCTAGACATAATACAGGATTTTGGCTTTTTAGCAGAGTAGGTTTTTTGTATGGGGTTTTCAGTCCTCTTGTATGTATTTGTTTGCACATGCTTTTTTTAATAACAATTTTCCCGTAGTCGGGTTTTAGTTTTTTAAATATATCTTGTTCAATTCAATTCAAAATATCTTTATTATCATAGGATATTTGTAATATCTCTTAATAATAGTCACTTTGTTTTGTTTTGCACAAATGTTGACGTCAAATCGTTACTTACAGCTAAGTTTACGCCGCTTCCTAGGCGCAAGTGCAGAAGCAGCGGCAACAAACTGCACTGCACGTTTTCTCCAAAGACGTCAACTAACAAACTTAAAATTAGTTATATGGATGGCCTGAGATTACATTTTATGTTATGTCATAATTAAATTGAATTATAAGAATTACGAAATTTAAAATAATGTCAATTTGTAAATTTAGTATGTACCAATGTACCTAAATTATGACATGTCTAAGTATACAAACCTTTAAGAGGGACCCGCGCCAAGCTCAAGCCAGACCTTTTTGTCTTTAAGATAGTCATCGGTCCTATAATAAGCCTTCTCACAAAGTACTTTCTTTACATAAGCTTTGAATTTTCTGTCTGGCATATCAAGGACCGATTCTGGCAATTTATTATAAAAAAGTATACACTTCCCCATAAAAGACTTACTGACTGTATTTAGCCTGTAATACGGGCCAAATAAGTTATTCTTATTACGTAAATTTCTGTAAAATCACTTACTTTATTGAACATGGAAATATTTTTTCTTACATACATTATATTTTCAAATATGAATTGTGATGCACAAGTAAGTATACCTAATTTCTTGAATAATTCTCTCAGTGAGTCTCTTAATCCTAAACCGTAAATGGCACGAATTGCTCTTTTTTGTAAAAGAAAAATAGTCTGAATGTCGGCTGCACTCCCCCATAGAAGTATCCCGTAACGTAATACATTAGACTGTGAAAGTAACTAAATTACACTTGTCTAGCAGTTGCTACATCTGTCAATTGTCTTATTCTCCTAACAGGAGTTTCTTGTTAGATTTTTATCGGCACGGCAACGCTATTTCCATCGCCATATTTCTATAAGCCAGTAATTGCGGCTCGTGTTTACGAGTTCCCTCGCGTGGAACTAAAATATTCGTGAAGTGTTTATGCCTAGACTTCATGGTGGAATAATATAATAATAAATGTTTATTTATTTTTCTCCACAATTTATCTTAAAACTAAGTTAAGAACTAAGACAATGTATAAAAAGGTAAAAAGTCATATGTTAAAAGGTATCGAAAATAAGTAAAATTGGAGTGCTTGTGCTAGGTTTCCGAAGAACCTGTATTACAGGTCACCAGGACTCGTCATTGGCAAATATAGTAAATGCAGACATTACATAAACTTATAACTAATTGAAAAAAGGCAACTGTATTTATCTTACAAAACATATATATTATTTATAACTTATATATAGGAATAGAAACAACATGACCAATTTGACGTAGTAAATTAGTAGTCGTAGATTACAATACAATACAAACCTTTGTTGCACAAAAGTAAAAAACAGGACATCATTATCTTAAAAACTAGAAAAAGATTATAGCGTATTTGTTTTAAAAATAAATGAACGAGCGAGCCAAGGGGTACGTAGTAGGGGTAGAGGGTAGGGTTAAGTAGGTAATAGTATTCATGCTGTGGTAGGGGTGTTGTTGCACTGAATGTATCTCGCGCGCTAGTCATACAATGGATGCTAGGTACTTTGACTTACGGTATCCTCGAAAAATCAGAGATGGCTCTTGTTCGCTCCTAGAAAATGAACACCACTACAAAACTACCTTCTTTCGTAGTAGTAGCTCTATCTAGCTTCAAAATATGAGAGTTGTCAGTCCTCTATTTGTTCGTTCATGATATGACGGACGTCAGATAGCCTAGAACCAGCGGACACTCGCACAGTCAAGACGCTTACAACGATACCTCATTCGGGTACCATACCATGGACCATAGATTAATATTGTATATACTGAAATAGATAAGAAACTGTAGCCTTAACATTAGATTAAACCAGTGGCGCCATCTGGTAGCATGCTTTCACAACACCAAAGGACTAAAACGGTGAAAAAATTACTCCGTGAGCTGGGACTTGAACTAGCGATCTTGGTTCAAATACGACTATGTTCTATAGCCTAAACAACTGAGCTATAAGTGATTAACCGCGCATGTCGAATTTATCCATTATTTAATATTCCTATCAAATAAAAAAATGGTGTAAAAAAATATACTGCGTGAGTGGGATTTGAACTCGCAACGTTGTTGCTCTTATTTTAACCATGCTCTAATCAACTGAGCTATCGCGTGACCTCGTATGTATCGAATTTCTCCACCATTTGATATTCCTATTCTATAACACGCATTAGGAGTTAAGTTAGTCGATTCGTGACTAGATGGCGTTTTATTGAATTTTTTTATCAAAATTCTGCAATGTTCTACGTTTCATAGGCATGCCATGGATATCATAGAAAATACGAGGGACCAAATGAACATACATGCATAGCGGCGAGACACATCTCTCCTCTTTGCTACGCCGTAGTCGGGTAGAAAGTAGTTCTTATTTCAGGGATCGTGGTGTTTTTCGCGTTTTCAAACATGATAAGTACAAAATGGTTGTATTTTATGATATGGAAAATATCCGCAAGCGTAGACAGTTGTTTACATCACCCAAACGAGACTGTTCGAATAAATACCTACTGTGGAATTATCTCAGGCAATTTCAGATGCTCGCTTATTTCCTCGAACGGCTTTTATGATCTGCGCGGAAAGAGAAGGCAGGTACATTCTAAGTTTTTTTTTTCTCTCAGACCTGCAGCGAAGGATATTATTAGTACTTAGATTAAGTATTTAGCATAAACTTCAGTATCCATATCCAAAAGATATAGTAATTAATTAAATAATTTTCTTATTAAGTACGTCTATAATATAAAAAGAAAGTGAATGTCTACTTCACCAATTCAAGTTCAAGCCAAAAATAAAACATTTCATACGAGTTTTATTGAATGTTGTTTACGCAACAGAGCATAATGGAGTTTTGTTTTTGTTACGCAACGTCGCCGTATAGGCGAAATTGAAAGTGGCATCAATAACTTTTACCGAACCGTATTATGGTTATGTGGGCTTTAGAAGTATTGAGTAGCTTTTTTTTAACACATTGTGGGACACTCTCACGAGTCATAAAAAATTGATGTGTCCTAGATAGTGTAAAAGTTTGCAATTTTGTTAATTTCATGTAATGTAATAGCACAGGCCGGAATCTCCTAAGGTACGTGCAATATGCGTCACCCAGGCGTCACCGTTCCCCGTCCCCGCACCTCTCCCCCGTTTTCGCCTCGATGACTCACGTTGGCCGTCAAGAACCGGGGGAGAGGTACGGGTGCGGGGAACGGGGACGCATATTGCGCGTACCTTAGGAGATTCCGTTCTGCTTACTCTTACTGTATTCTGTGGTAATAGACTGAAGGATGTTCCCAATTTTCTTGAATAGTAATCTATTTTGATGATTAGATTACTATGAGTATCATCAGTATGTGATCTAATACCTAACAAAAGGCTTTAGTACAGATCTATCCTTTTTAGAGTTCCGTACCCAAAGGGTGCAAACGGGACCCTATTACTGAGACTCCGCTGTCTGTCCGTCCGTCACAGGGCTCTATCACTTGAACCGTAATAGCTAGACACCTGAAATTTTCACCGATTATGTATTACTGTGGCCGCTATAAAAAAAAATACTAAAAATAAAAAAGTTGAAAATTAAAGGGGGTCGTCATACAAAAAACTTGTTTTTTTCAGCGTTTTTAACTACATCTTTATAATGGCATTAACTAGATACTTGAAATTTTCACAGATTATGTATTGCTTTGGCCACCATAACAACAAATACTAAAAATGAAAAAAAAAGTTAAAAATTAAAGGGGGTCGTCATACAAGAAACGTGTTTCTTCAGCGCTTTAAAATATAGTACGAAGGTACGGAACCCTTAATGTACGAGTCCGACTCGCACTTGTCCGTTTATTTTTACAACCTTTTATTTAGTTTCACCTGTCCCTTTGTCTGTGTGTCCATAATCAAATCTTGCAAGCTAAATTAGACCCACTTCACATTCGATCGAATTGAAACTTCACATACTTATGTAGGTTGGGTGACAATGCAATATTATGGTACAAATGATCTGATCTCATGATGAAGCCGAAAGGTGGCCACGGCATCTCCATGATAAAACAACACAACTCCACCGAGTTTGGGCTCAACTGCTTCGTCTTGAGGAGCAATTTAAATTTTTTTGTTCGTTGTTTTAAATAAAAGCTTGTATAATATAAATATATAAAAATACTTTTTTAAGTAAATACTTTTTAATTAGCTATTTGTAAGTTTCCGCAAATAGAATACATGTGGGTCAAACTAGTAAGTTGTTTTGTCGCAGTTAAATAAAGCTTGTTTACTCATGAGCATGACGCCGTTTGTTCGAATTTAACAGCAAATTACTGTTAAGGCCGTACCTAAATTTTCCGGAGTCCAGTGCTGCCCCCATTTAAAACAAATCATTTCAAAGAAAACGCAGACATTATTTAAAATTTTGCTACTACTAAGCCCTAGATAACCTTTCAAAGTATTTTATGAACTACTGTTTACAGTTTAAAGTGTGAACGTTAAGCTTTACTACGCACATTTGCGAAAAACGGCTACTTTTGGCAAATGTGTGTAGTAAAGCTTAACGTTCTCATTATAAACTGTAAACAGTAGTTCACAAAATAGTTTGAAGGGTTATCTAGGACTTGGTAGTAGCAAAATTATAAATGATGTCTTCGTTTTCTTTGCAATGATTTATTTTAAATGGTAAATGATGTCTCCGTTTTCTTTGCAATGATTTATTTTAAATGGGGGCAGCACTAGACCCCGGAAAATTTAGGTACGGCCTTAAAAAAAGTAATTTAGGCATGTTAAGTACATATTATTTTTAGAAACGTACCATTATGACTCAACGGTGACTCGCAATTTCATTTGTATTTCCTGAAAAAGATAAACCACAACTTAATGCTTAGATATTATGGCTTTTAAAATACAATATCAACAAAACTATATGACATCACTATATTCTATTCCAAGTTCACCCGTGTGGTTCCGGGTTAGAATAGACCACTTCATCTCTTCCTGTGGATGTCGTAAGAGGCGACTAAAGTACTAAGCACAAACATCTCGTGCTACAATTGCATTCCCAAGGAGGGTTAAGGTCGGGCGGCGGCCGGTTGTAAAACTTTTCGCACAAATACATTCCCAAAGAGAGTTGACGTCAAGCAGGCGGCCGGTTGTCAAAGTATAGCCAAATCATTGAAAGTGTTCCATCTATTTCTTCTCCATTTTACAAGGTCTTTGGCATTCTTGAGTAACATCCTTGGTTGACCATTGACATGCATATTATATTTGGAGAAGAAAAAGCGGGAAAGCGCAGCCCGAAGCAGCACAGCTAATGCAACCGGGAATGCGCTTAGACGAAGAAGATTCTATTCCAAGTTCATATTTTGAATTTGAAAATTATATGCCCTAATATGAAAGGTTTGAATAAGTAAATTTCAAAAATGTAAACATTCTTAGCAGTAAATAGCTGCAGAGTTTGCATTAATTGGATAATTTAAACTTTTCAGAAAGAATTTTCTCGTAGTCTGGTATTAGTTTTTTAACGTATATCTTGTTTTAACTGTACTTGACTGTACGCAACAGCGCGTCTGGCCGGCGTCACTCTGAAACGCTAACTGCCAGCAGAGGGAGGAGTTCGGACAGCGCGCGCTGTCCAACGTTTGAACGGCGTGACTATGAAACGGCGGCTACTGTCTAGTGTAATTCCAAGCGCGCGCGTCTGGACGGCGCTGTTCAAACGCGTGACTCTGAAACCAGCCTTACTATCTGAATTCACCCGCATCTCTTCCGGTTCTAACAATAGGTACCTACTTGCTTTGCCAAGGCAAGGCTGACGAATATGTTTTCAAACAATTAGAGGCCAAGTTATTATCCTCGCTAGCTTATCAGCTTCTAATAACACAACTATCTGATAAGATTTGAATCGAATCATGTTTTCATTGGAAAATCTGTCGGATGACTACCGCGATATTTCCGGGAAATGTCAAAACCATAAAACTAAACTAACTATAGGTAGGGTTGCCAGAGGTCGCCAAATCTAATAGCCGGATAGACCGCCAGTTTTGCCGGACATTTGGGTAAAAAGGCCGGACACGACATTGTTAAGGATTTTGTGTCTCAGTATTAATAGGTACGAATAAAAAAAAATAAAAAAAACAAGCTTTTTCAATTATTACCATAAATCTTGTCAAATTATAATGAAATATAACAAAAACGAATACCAAATCAGAGTCGACTCGCCTGCGCTCAGCCACGCTCGGCGCTAGCTCCTTTGCGAAATGTAAAAGCCTAACAAATGCCGGACAAGCCGGACACCGTTTATTTTGGCCGGACACGCAATTAAAAAGCCTATTTATGTCCGGCTTTATCCGGACGCCTGGCAATACTATTAGGGATTACCTATATGTATACATGGTGTAACAAAATATACTGGACATATTTTAAGCGGGATTTCAGTTTATGATACTGAACAACTTCCCCAAAGAACATAAATCGAAATATTATGAGAAATAACTTTTTGTCACATTAGGAGACTATCACCAGGGCCAGTGCGAGCTGGATTATCGCCGTGCGTGACCGGTGCTTCGCAATACTATGCATTTGCCCTGATGATGGTCTCCCAATGAGATTGAAATCTTGTTGACTCGAGTTAACTAATATCACAGAATAGGATACTAGTACTCCGTACAGAAGTCTCACTCAGCAAAGAAATTCAAAGATATATGTATCTACTCGATGTGGTTAGCGATATGATTTAGTTTAGCTCACGTCAGAACTCAGTACTCTAGATGTTTTAAATACCTCTTGTGGTCACTATTCCAAGTACGGACGACGCCCTGCGTTGCAACCAATACTAATGCGAACACTCACATACCAACTGAGCGTACACTCCTCAAAATAGGCGCATATAAAACAAAACCACACTATATATGGCTCTTCCTAGTCATTCGCTGAAATGGTTTGCATACTGTCAGCGCGCCGCAAAGGCCGCGTCTTTAAAAGAGCCGATGCCGCCATTGTCAGCTTGCCGACAGTAGACACACGATTTGAAAGAATCTAACTAATCTAAACTACATCCGTGCACATGTCAATGTGTGACTTAGATTAAGAAAGCCATCATATGCACCCGAAACGGGGGAGAGGTGCGGGGACGCTGCTAGTTTTCGTTCCGTACGTTGGTTTATTCTGTGACAAAACATTACGCACAGTCGTGTAGTAGGTACTACACGTTTGGCGCCGCCCGGCGAAAGTGGCGGTGAAAGCGTCGGTCGATGGCGGAAGAACTGCTTTCATACCCTGACGTATCCCGTTGTGGCATAGGGCTAGTTGGATAATCGCCCGTAATCGTATAATTAACTTGTTTTACGATTGTAGCTTGTTTGAGCCACCTTTTCTTATTTATTTGACCGCAGTTAAGACTTTAAGAGGCTTAGCTACATCAGCTAGAAATGCTCGCACACATTGAAACCGTTCGTTTCAGCCATATTTTTTAGGGTTCCGTACCCGAAGGGTGCAAACGGGACCCTAAAAAATATGACTGAAACAAACGGTTTCAATGTGTGCGAAAAATAAAAAAAATAAAAAAATTAAAGGGAGTCACGTCATACAAAAAAAAAAATTTTTCAATTTTTTTAACCAGATCTTTACAATGGCATTAACTAGATACTTGAAATTTTCACTGATTATGTATTACTATGACCACTATAACAACAAATACTAAAAATAAGATAGAGTTAAAAATTAAAGGTTATACAAGAAACGTGTTTCTTCAGCGTTTTAAAACATTGTACGGTGGTAAGGAACCCTTCATGTACGAGTCCGACTCGCACATGCCCGTTTATTTTCATTACAGTAAGGGATCGCAAGACGACCGTTTAGCATCACAGGCCTCGGCCGGTACAATAGACACACGCGCGTGTGAATGACGTTTTATGCTCGAAATAATATTTTTGCTATTTTGTTACAATAAATACATTTTATTAAAAAACAAAACACAACTTTGTTAGTATGTATCTCGATAAATAGAATTCTACAAAAAATTCATGTCTTCCCATACATTTTATTACTGTTCTTCTCATTGAAAAAAGATCAAAGGTATTTTCGTGTTTTTTTTTTTCTAATGAATCAAGTTAATAGTATCATGTATTTACATTTACCGTACCTCCGTAGAATGTTTTAAAACGCTGAAGAAACACGTTTTTTGTACGAGTATGACGAACTCTTTTAATTTTAGGGTTCCGTACCTCAAAAGGAAAAAACGGAACCCTTATAGGATCACTTTGTTGTCCGTCTGTCCGTCCGTCCATCCGTCTGTCAAGACCCTTTTTCTCAGGAACGCGTGGAGGTATGAAGCTGAAATTTATATCAATTACTCAGGTCTACTGTCCCTTGAAGCTGTGAAAAAATCAAACTTCTAAGCCAACGCAATCAAAAGATACAGCCGTTTATGCCGCAAATTTTCGACACTTGCAAGGGAATCAAAACCTACAGGGTGCTTCCCGTGAACTCAGAATCTTGAAATTTGGTACGAAGCAACGTCTTATAGCATAGATAAAGGAAAAATTACGAAAACCATAAATTTTTAGTTACATCACATAATATATTTTTTTTTAATAATTTTAAACTTACTACCCATTTCCTCATAAACGCGTAGAGGTATTAAATTGAAATTCATACCAAATACTAAACCTTGCAGGTTTGTACGGAACCCTCGGTGCGCGAGTCCGACTCGCACTTGGCCGGTTTTTTTTTACTTTATCTTATTTTTAGTACCTATTTGTTGTTATAGCGGCCATACATAAACTGTAAAAATTTCAAGTTTCTAGCTAATTCCATTTTAAAGATCTAGTTAAAAACGCTGAAAAAACACGTTTTTTGTATGGCGACCCCCTTTAAGTAATTTTTTTTATTTTTTTATTTTCAGTGTTTTTACATAATCGGTAAAAATTTCAAATGTCTAGCTATTACGGTTCAAGAGGTAGAGCCCTGTGACAGACAGCGGAATCTCAGTAATAGAGTCACGTTTGCACCCTTTGGGTACGGAACCCTAAAAAGGTGGCAATAAGGAAAACTAAATGGATTCTTATTAGTATTTTAACCAATTGAGCACCCATTTGATGGGCTATGTCTATAATCTATATATCTAGAACATAAACATTGCTATACACAGAGCTCATCAACAGGATAAGGATGAACATTGCTCTTTTTGATAGATACCTTCAGGGGTGGATTAAATGTCGAGAGTGCCCTAGGCAAGCACCTTATGGGCACCCCTGTAGCAGCCATGTTATAAATTTAAACTAAGTAGTACAGATACTAGCAAACATTGATGACTATAGTTTGCGTTACTACATTTGTGGTAAGGGTTTCTACGTCACTTTGCATGGCTGGTAGTTTTATACCGTTTAAAAAATCCGCGCGCCCCTGCCCTATGGGCCCTAGGCACGTGCCTAGTTTGCCTTAAGGATAATCCGCCTCTGGATACCTTATCTACCCTATGCTGAAACCTGATTAGTCTAATTATGATCCATTTTGAAAATAAATCTATCCATTATTCTAGAAGCAACTAACAATGTATTGAACCAGTATGAACTGAACACATCAGCTGGTGCATTTATCACATTGTATATTATAGCTTTGTTAACTTGCTTATTTCATTTGTAAGTCATTCTACCTACAATAAGAGGTACTATCAACGGCCATGACATTTAAATACACTTTTCTAAAAAAATTATGATTAAGGCCGTACCTGAATTTTCCGGGGTCCAGTGCTGCCCCCATTTTAAATAAATCATATCAAAGAAAACGGAGACATCATTTAAAATTTTGCTACTATCAAGTCCTAGAAAACCCTTTAAAGTATTTTATGAACTACTGTTAAAAAAATTGTTTTATAATTTGTGCATAGATTATAATTATGTTTATTAACTTTGTTTTTAGGGTTCCGTACAAAAAATGAAAAAACGGAACCCTTATAGGATGACTCGTGCATCTGTTTGTCCGTCCGTCTGTCACAGCCAATTTGCTCTGAATCGACTGGACCGAATTAGGTGAAATTTGGTAGAATGGTGTAATCCTATGACCCAAACAAATATTTTTTAAAATAAGGTTCATTTTCAGGGGATAAATTAGGAAATTGAAAAAAAAAGTATTGCAATCCTTACTGTTTCATATATATCAAATGAAAAGGCTTGTTATGAGGATCTCAAATATATTTTTGTTAAAATTATAAAATAAATAGTTTTGATTTTTTTCATGAAAGAAAATACCTGATCTCTGAAACTATTGAGCCTAAAATTTTGAAAAAAAAATACGAAATATAATTCATTGCTTGTATATTACAGGAAAACCTATAAGAATTCAATCAATTGTACGGAACCCTCTCCACGCGAGTTCGCACTTGGCAGGTTTTATTATTTACTTACATTTAATACTTTTTCAATTATATTTGTTTTCTGATAAAAAAGTCTCTCCCCTGGCTTCCCCTGGTGCATAATTCACCAAAACCGCTATTGGATGTATAAATTTTTTTAAATGAATTATTACATTTAGTTTGCTCATATCTGTATGATAGCCAGTCAAATCAAAATCATCAAATCATTGATTTACCAAAAATGTTAAAACATTTTATAAGTTTAAACAAAGATTCCCGCATTAGGCAAAGCCTGTATCACGGGCAATCAAAAAGAGTTAACAATATACTTATACTTTTAACAGTTTAGGACGAGCGGCATAAGTAATTTATAATTTTTTTCTTGATTTAGAAGTCCAGTTTTTTTCTAATACATATTTAAATGACCAGCCCATCTTTTCTTTCATTTTAGGATAACAAAAACAAACCTACAGTAAAATTCACAACTATTCTAAGATACATAACTAAATCTAGGTACCTAACATTTCATCCACAGTATACAATGTGCTAATTTTCTTTGATAACCTTATCTGTTTTATGGTAAATTTAGGCTATTTACAAGGTAAAAATTAGCCACTTGGAAGCTTGGAATAGAGCTCGTGCTTGCAGCTGTGTATTTTAGTTATGAAATACCTCATAAACCAATGTTATTCAAAGAGCCAAGACATCATTTGTGTACCTACCTAACTGTACAATTCCCTTCAACCTACCTTCGTAAGAACGTTGTAATGTTGACGACGAGCCAGCATGGCTCATGGAGACCGCGAACAGAAAACAAACACCGGATTCACACAATATTACACAATGCAAGAAGACTTTGGGCCAGTCGACAACTTCAACAAAACACACACTACTCAGATTTGCACTAAATTATATTCGAACCGTATCCGCAGGCACCACTACACTTCTTTATGCGATTACCGTGGATATTTTCCACACAACGTACACAAATACAATACCTTCGTTGCGAAACCGATATGTCAATCTACGTCAAGATATCACAACACTATGTCTGGGGAAAATAACGCGATAAATACAAAATCAACACGAATATGTACGACTGGAATTTAGGTTTATGAGACTAAATTATTTATTTTCCGACTAGAAATTCCCATGAAAATACGACAACCGCTCGGAAACTACACATCAACATGCGCATTTATCGAAAACTGGCGATTTTTTTCTCATCTCATTCTGGTTCACGCTCACGTCTCGTTGAGAATTGCCAACTTAACAATTATTTTGACAGATGTCACAGCTGACATAAGTAGGGTTGCTATATAGCAATGTGTAAATACTTCTAAACATTATAAAAAATAAAATGGGAGATTTGTGCTTAAGAATGATGATTGGTGAGGTGTAAACTTGTGTTCTTGTGATTTGTGGTTATAAAAAATTTGAAAGGTTTGAATGTTAGAATCTTAGGCTAAAATTTCCAATATGGACCGTCGATTTAAGGGGCGGGAGGGGGAGAGGGGGGAGGGGGAGGGGGCTAAAATTTTAATTGAATCTTAAAATTGTAAATGCAGTGTATGTTACTGTTTGTTACTGAATACTGTGTGTTAGAGCGGTAGTGTACCGCACCGAATCCAATTTGTATTCAAATCAAATCCAAAACGAGAAAAATTCGGACGGCAAATTCTTGAGTAGTGTTTGTGCACTGCACCCGAATCCGATTCGAATTTGTGAATTTAGATCCACCAGAATTTGATAAGAGAGGCCGCATTCACTATGTGTCCTGCATTAAACAGCCAGTTGCTTGCACTATAATTATCAAATATAATAATAATAGTGCAAGCAATTGACGGCGGGAAAGACACAGGAGAAAAAAAGAATTTTGGGTACATCCACTCCGGATATCAAGACATAAAGCGTTTTCGGACCACCATGAAATGAAAAATCATAAATATTTTTTTTTATTTATATATAGGTGACTTTTTCCACCGGCAAAATTTTTGGAGCAAGTTCAGTCCATAATAACACATAATAAATACTAGCTGACTGAACTACTTCCTATAAAAAAAGCTATTAAAAATCGATAAAAAAAATTTCGTCCTATACAAATCAGCGCTCAGCCAAACGGATTTTGTACGGAAGGACGAAAAATTTTTATCGGTTTTTAATTTCTTTTTTATAGAAAGCAGTTCAGTATCATGGACTGAACTTGCTTTAAAAAATTTACTGGTGGAAAAAATAAAGCAGCCTGTATATATGTCGTAGTTGGATGGTATAAACCGCTAATTCACGAAACCTCTAGTTGTTTGGCATTACAGCTCAGTTTTGTTAAACAGCCAAATATCATTCAGCTGGATTGTCTAAGATTGCGCAACGTGTTACGTTTTACGTTACGTTTTGTGAAACAGTAGCGGTAATCCGCTGTTAGACGAAACCGTTAAACAATCCAACTGTGACACATGCATGATAAGGATTTGGCGTAGGGTTACCATAATCAAATATAACTGGGTGTCTATTAGAATACAGATTTTTTCGACATCGAATTTAATTTCCCAGACAACTATTCCACGATTTTTATGGTTTGCCCTAACCTAGTAAAATGGACAGAACTTTTCTAGTGTGTGGTCGCAGTTCTAACGTAACCTATAGGTTTGTGCTAACCTAGTAAAATGAATAGAACATTCCTAGCACTCGCCGGCCGCTGCCGCGGTACGCTCGCTTCGCTCGCTCGCCATTGCCACTTTGTAGACATTCTACATTGTATATAATTTCTTTAGACAGAATTGTTCAACAATTTCACTGGCCGCTTGGATGAATACAAGTCGATCATTCCATCCCGCGTATAAGGGTTCGCTGTTTTACAAAACCGAGCTGTAATGCGAAACAGCTAGAGGTTTAGTGAATTAGCGGATTATACCATTCAACTGCGACATATACATCAGGGTCTAACATAATATACTGAAACTATTTTAAGGGTGAATTCAGTCAATACCTGAACACAAAAAAGATTGAAATAACATTTTCGTCTGTAGGTATGTTCACCCTGATCTCCAAAAATACTGGACGTATTTTGACGCGGTTTTTTAACAACTGATGAAGCTCAGCTTGGAGCAATGTAAATTTCAATAAAATCGGATATCAGGTGAAACAGTTATCATAACTACTTTGCAAAGGAACGTCTTTGAAGCTGCGATTCTCAGTGGATTTATTTGAGGTGAAACTGTGTTCATACCACAAAATGTAGAAACCACACCACTGATTCCCAACAATGTCCCATCCCAGTTCTAGCGCACAAAATTTTCCATAGCTGCTTACGTCGCGACAACTGTAAAATGTCTCAGGGGGCAGGGGGCAAAAACAGGGGCTGCTAAAATCGTGGAGTGGTGTAGAGTGGTGGAGATTATCTAAGTATAAATGTTATGCCCACGGGCAGTTGTATGTGGCGTACTCGCTGGTAAATAAGTAATGCTGTAATCTATATAGGTATGAGTTATGACACCAAGCAAAAAAATATTTCTAATTTATTTTATTCTATTCAAAAATAAAACTATTAATGTCATTTTAATTTTTTCGTCGTGTATACAGATTAAACATACGAGTAATCTATAAACTATAAACAATTGTGCAAGGCAACTAAATTTTTCAAATTGAAAAACTGAATTTTACGCGGACGAAGTCGCGGGCACCGGCTGGTTTTTGCTATTGCTTCCCTCCCCGTACCTCACTCTTCATCTTTGAAACCGAGATTCGAATACGAATCGAGTGTAGTGCACAAGCGTACGTACAATTTCTACGGCGGCCACTTCCGAGAATTCTTGGTTTGAATACGAATCGAATTGGAACCGTTTACGACTGCGTGCATAAGCGCCAAATTGAGTCAGAATTAAATTTGAATCGGATTCGGTGTGGTGCACGAACGCTCTTCCAGTTTAGCTTGACTAACACAAGTCTATAAATTGATTATTTACTGGTGTGGGGTGAAGGTGTGATAATGGCAACCAAACAACTTATCGTATCCAGATAATAACTTTCAAAATAGGATTGGTAGATAGATACAGGCTGATAAACTATCACATCTTTACCTCTAACGGGGTAGACAGAGCCTAGAGCCATAAGATATCAAGGCTACTTTTGGCGTGATGGTGGGCGTAGATTTATATTTTCACTTTTGCTATAGCAGTGTCAAAAATTTAAAGTAAAGCTCTAATCGCAAATGATTAAATTCTTATTTAGTGTTCCAATTTCAGCTTTATTAAATTAAACTTAATGCTACCTACATAAAAGCTCATATTTTCATAATGCTTTTGTTTAAATACCTAAAGTTCCCATAAAATGTATCTAAAGTTATAGGCGTCCCTTTCCCGCAAACTGTCAGTGCAATAAAGTAGAAAGGGAGAGCTATAATATAACGTTAGATATATTTATTGGAAACCGCTTTGCCACTTCGTAAGCATTCTAGATTGTATAAAATTTCTTTGAAAAGAAATAAATAAAATCGCTTCCTGTATTTCAAAGCTGCATTATAAGTCATAACATAATGTATGGCATTTACTGGCTGGGATGATGCAACTGGGAAGGCGAGGCAAGGTGAAGAATGATACGCCAAATTAAGGAAAATACTACTAACTTTGAATTATTTTTCTACTTGGGTCACCCTGTTCCGAAATATAGTTTCCCCTTCGTTCCGTCCGTGCGATGGTGGCGCTATTTAGTAAAAGTAGGTATTTATTTTTGTGAAGTAGTAGCATATATTATATTTATTTTGGTAGGTAGACATTATTTTACTATTTGGTAAGCAGGATTAAAGCCTTCGAAAACAGAACCATTAAATAAAAATGGTAGGTTACACTACACATCAAGTATATACCTACAGACAGGGCTAACTGGTGAAATTTTCACGATATGAACAACTTGGTAAAAATTGAATTATATTAGGTAATATTCAAAGCCTGGCTGTGAAAAAAGGTATTTCGTTGGTGGTTGAGCACTTGAGCTAGATAGCAGGTACTTCATACATATTTTAAACCCCCAATTCAAATAGAGGGGTGTATTCTTGGCTTCGCTTGATTTATCGAGTGTAGGTAGGTTTTATAATTAAATCGCGATCGTTCCATTACTAAGTATATGCTTTATTTCATTGTCATCAAAGGTTTGAGCAGTACCAGTTTTTAAGATACCCGCCTTCTTGCATTTTCCTGTTTTTTTCTGATAACTAGGGGAATCGGGCGCTGATAAAGGATGTGTGTAGTCACGAGGAGCTACATAAAAAAACACCAACTTAAAGTCGCAACTACAATTTATTTATATTTGTTTAGAAAATGTGGCACCTACTTAAAACGTAATTATGCTTAGTAGGTAGTTTATACTACTGAAGTCTTTTCTATATTAGAATGCCAAATGTGTCCTGGTCTAAAAAAGATCCACATTTTTTAAAGTAAGTACAGTCATAACCAAAAGTATCAAATTAAATTAGGTTAATTTTCTCAAAAGTCAAGTTGTTTTTGAAGTCTTCCATTCTTGTAACATAAATTTGGCTAAGGTTTTATACCTAATTTCAAATAAAAACGATAAAAAAGAACTAAATAAAATATCGCCTCTGATCTTAACGACCGAGGATTGCCACAATAATTTCACATATTTAATTTTATGTATCATAATATATATAAAATTAAATGAAATAAAAGCACCCAGGCCACATGAAATGCACAAGTATAAAATAAACAATTATATCTAGCTGGCAGTATGCAATAACTAGTTGTTAAAAAATGAAAACAATGGACAAATTAGACTACAAATTTACCAATATAACAGGGGAGATTTGTAGACAAAATGCCGATAAGTTAACACCGAACAATCGCTAGCTTTCTACAATTTAAATGAAAAATTAATAGGTATTTATCGAAAAAATTCACACTTATACAGGTGACTTTTTAAACACCAGCCAAATTTTTGGAGCAAGTTCAGTATGATACTGAAATACTTTCTATAAAAAAAGTTATTAAAATCCATAAAAATTTTTCGTCCTTCCATACAAAATCCGTTTGGCTGAGAGCTGATTTGTATGGGAAGACGAATTTTTATTTTAGTTTTTCGGTAATTGATTTTATAGAAAGTAGTTCAGTATCGTGGACTGGACTTGCTTCAAAAATTTGGCTGGTGGTCAAAGTCAGCCTGTACAGCAGATTCTTAGCAGATCATATTTGTGACGTCACGAACGCTAGTTGCGGTTCCAAGTTGATCGGGCTATTAAACAACGGAATGACAGTTTTACTAATCAAATAAATCATTCTTTTATTTAAAAATCATTTAATTATGGATGCACATTAAATACACATAAGATTTCTCTTTTTTTTTCTTTTTCCGACTATATCACGTGAGTCATCCGGTTTAAATTAACTATGGATTTATCTCACTTTAGTTTAAATAAAAAATAAGGGATTTCTTCCTTTGCAAGGTTGTGCAGGAGAGTTGTATAAAAGACTAGAAGCAAATCCTTTTTTCTTACCTACCCTCATTTTTGAGAACTTCTTTTTCTAATATGCAATGGTTTATAAGCCCTATGAATTAATAGTATTCTTTTATTGTGATAGTTGTCTTGCAATTGTTTCATTAGGCATTCTTACAATTTTTTATATATGTATTTCGTAATATGCGGATAAGTTCAGACAATCTAAGTTGGTACACAGTAGTTACGTTTTTACAAATTGTCTACCATCTTAAATTAACATAATAATTTCTATAGTACCCAAATATCGTAAATACTATAGTGCAAAGTATAAGGAAATCTATTAATGGCATTTTATTAAATCGGGCATCAACGTCGAGTGCCGACATTTTTTTTATTATGTCTCTTCTCTTCTGCTCTCTCACCGAAACTCACTGGTTGTCCTCAAACAAACTGGAATTGTAATGTTCCCGTAACATGTCCGTCGTATAGACTAATGATCTGAATCTGAATTTTGTCATCACATTTTCGACAATGTACTATGACCGCCTCCGTGGTCCAGTGGTCAAGGCGTCTGCCTTGTGATCCGGAGGTCGTGGATTCAAATCCCACTGGGAAGCACACTTTGTGAAAAGTTATTTCCAGTCTGGTTAGGAAATTGCAGGCTTGAATCACCTGATTATACGAAAAGAAAGATGATCCCGTGCTTCGGATGGCACGTAAAGCCGTTGGTCCCGAACGCCATTTAGCGTTTGTACCTATCCCAGGATTGGTTCTGGTCTACCCTTTGGGTTGCGGAGGTCAGACGGTAGTCGCTCTGTGTAAAAACCAGTAACCTCGTCGAATCACCTAGGTTAGGTAGCGGACTCCGGGCTCTGAAGCGTAACCGCTGACGACGCAACCGGGAATACGCTCGGATGATGATGATTTTAGACAATGTACTAGCAATGAGACACAGAACTTCGGTCTGTCTAGATGAAAGTTTGAACTGCATATCTGAAATCACCAGGTTTCAACACTATTTGCATGCTTCTCAAACCATTCTACATGTCAATGAGACTAAATAAGTAGTATTCGCAGCCATTTTCAATTCCCATAATTTGTACGACTTGTGTAGTTGACTGTCCACCCAACATTATAACAAATGTTGAAATTACATTTGTCAATATTTCGTGAAATAAAACTAATCGTAAAAAAAACTTAGAACATTACGCTGTACACATTATTGAAATAAATAACTAATCTTAATAATTCTCACTTACATTTTCACTTAATTCACTGCTGCAATGTATGACATTGCAGCGACGGAACACAGTGATACATTACACAATCAGTCTTATAATTTATTTAGGAGAAGAATGCTTCCAGGCAAACTGAATGGTCCAATACGAGATCGAATATCTACTGCTCTCACAGCAAAGTAATACTTAAACCCAGCCATGAATTGCGTCAAGGTACAAGCCATAGGCAATGGTAACGCCTTCACATCTCCAATCTTTTTCCACAAAGCAGTACTGGGTGGTGAACTTGTTTCTTGATAAGCGTATAGCTGATAGCTAGCGATTTCTTCATAACTGTCCTCTTGGTAGCCTTCTATTTTCCATGAGATTACTATTCCGTTTTCAACTTTAGACAGTTTGAGGTCCGGTGCTGGTGGTAACGCTTTCAGATACGTGCCAGGGTACTGCTTATTGCTTTCTGGTAGAGGGGCGGGGTGCCTGTTTGGCACCCTCGGCATTCTAATTTGGTTTTGAGGCATTCTTGTCATATGGGGCTGTGGACCTCTCTGCCTAGGACCTGAAATAGACAAAAAGTTAATATTTTTTTACCGGTTACCAAATAATGAAAGTTACTCATAAATGCATGGAACACTTTTACTTATTTTAAAATTTTACTTATTTATTTTACTTACTCTGAGTTGGCGCAGTAACCGATTTTAACATGATGGCCTGTCCTGGTCTCATGTTTTGGTTTTGAGGACCACCTATCGGAATATAAACTTTTCTGGGATTATTGTTTTGTCCAATAGGGTGTCTTGGCGTTGCTGCCAAAAGGTTTTGAGGAACCATATGAGGAGGCACAACTCGGAGCGGAGTGGGGGTATTATTCCGATTCATCATTTTGGTGGGCGGCTCGTCATCAGTCAAATCTACAGTGACTGAGTGGTTCCGATTGATGCCTCTCTTTTCGGCTTTTTGTGAATTTCTGACTCCGTTTATCGGGCTGGCTGCTGCTTTCGAAGCGGCGTTTACTTGGGGCATGTTGGTTTTAGCTGCCGGGCTGTTGGATGCAGGAACTAGTCTAGGTACAGGGATCTGTTGTGGTGGTGTAGGTGCAGCAGTAACTTTGAGAGCCCGTTGATTCTGAACTCGTGGAGATGGAGTCTTAGTAGGTGTTGTGCTATTGCTCATGTTCGTCGCTGGGCCTGGCGCCCCCTTTCTTCTGACACTCGACCTCTCCGTCATCAACACTTGCATGCCTACAGAGCGGGTGATCTTCAATGGAGTAACGGTTTTAGAGTTCTTCTGCTCCTCTTGGATCGTCTTCAACACAACTTGAAGATCACGATTTTGCTTTTGTAGCATCATGGCTTTCTTTTTATACTCCTCGATATTTTGGGTCATAGTTTTTAACTTAGATTTAATTTCACTTAAACTACTTCGATCTACGACACTCTCAACAATTTTTAGTACGCAGAATTCTTCCAAATCATCCCTTGTCATCTCAGCCATGTTTTTCTTGCAAGTTTTTAAGAAGTTATTAGGAACTAGGGGTTTGATAGTTTCAGGTTTAGCTTCAGGTATTTTCTCATCTTTTTCTTCTTCTTGCTGTACAGGACTCTCTTCTTTGAGTAATTCAGTGGCCTTTTCATCTGAAAAAGAAAATACATATTTATAAATGTTTTGCAAAGACATATGTTAATAGCTCTACTTTATAAAAATCAGGCTTTATCAGACTTACCATTCTCAGATGTCTCGGCAGATTTTACATCTAACATCTTTTTATTTAATTCATCTATATTAGGTTTATCTATTTTAGCTTCAGTTTCAGAGCTTTCAATCTCAGTCTTAGCTTGTTCCTTAGTGCAATCTTTGCTATTTGTATCTTCTTCATCTATAAGCATTATATCATCGTCGTCTTCAATATTAATGCATTTATTTTCTGTAGCACTTTCTTCCTCCTTACTATGGGGTTTAGGTGATGTTTTATGAGGTTCTGTTAGTTCATCCTCGTCGTCTGATAAAATATTTAAGGTATTTGATAACTTCAGAATAGATGGTACACTTTTTGATTCATCTACTACTTTCTTTTGTTGGCTAATCGTTTTAGGGATTTCATTAGATTCTTCACTTTTTTTTTTGTCACCTTTTACTTCATCGTCAAGTATATTTATAGGTTCTGAAGCCAAGTTCTCGACTTCTTTTTTTGAATTTCCATCATCGGTAGGTTTCAAATCTTCATCCATAGGTGTCACAATGTTTTCTGACTCCACATCTTCCGTTTTTTCTGGAAGTGACTCGTTAGTTGGAGCACATTTATCTAGATTATTTTGACAGTCTAGAATTAGCATATCGTCATTATCGGAGGACAAAGATATAGGCAGATCTTTCGGTTCAGTTTCGCCATTAATATCAACATCCATAGCTTCTGTTCCGCTAACGTCTTTTTCATCATCTAAATCAACGGTTTCCATTTCAATAACTGAATGTACATGTTTATCATTGGTAGTACCATTTTCAACAGCGTTTTGAACATTGGTTTTACTATCTTTACTAACAATATCAAGAGATTTCTCAGAATTTACATTATCCTTTTCCTCATCATCTAAATCCACGGTTTCAATTTCTTCTGCTGCTTGATGATTTTCAGTATCATGAGTGCCAGTGTCTGTGTTTGATTTGACAGTTACAGGTTCATTTATAATTTCAGTATCAGGAGTGCCAGTTACTGTGTTTGATTTGACAGTTACAGGTTCATTTATCATTTCAGTATCAGAAGTGCCAGTGTCTGTGTTTGATTTGACAGTTACAGATTCATTTGTCACCTGTGTGTCACAAGACTTTGATATAATATCAATTTTATCTTCAAGATCTTTATCAACATTTTGTACAGTCAATAAATCAGAATTGTTTTCAACACTTCCTTCTTTGTTAACTTGATTAACAAAGTCTTCCAATTTTTCATCGGCTTCTTGTATAATTTTGTCTTTCCCATTAGACGTTACTGTATCAGTTGTCCTAGGTTGAATGCTCTCTTCACTTATATGATCAACGACTTTCTCCATATTTTCATCACCTAATTCTGATTTGTTATCAAAATTTTCAATTTCAGCATCCACATCTACGTTTTTATCAATATCCTTATCTTTTGGCCTATTCAAACAAACATGCTCATCCTTCTTGATATTTACACTTTCTTCATCAACCTGATCATTTTGATCAAGGTCTTCCTCTAACTTTTTATCGACTTTCTCTTTTTCATGAATTGCTTCTACCTCTTTGTCTACCCTTTTAACTTGTTCGTCAACTATTCCTATATTTTCATCGAGAATCTGTACCTTTCCACATCGTTTTTCGACTTTTTCACTGAATTGTTGATCCATTTCTTCAATTTTCTCACATTTTTCATCATTTTCTCCTTGCTCGTTAATTGTAAAGTCTTCTCCGTGATTGATAATAATTGGGTCTGATTCTTCGTCATTGTCGGCATGCTCATCAACATCTTCGTTAGTTTTAGGTAAAATCTCTTCAGTGCTATTATTTTTAGTTCTACTGTCTTCCGTGTTTGTATCTTGTTTTTCACTTTTAGCTCCTACAGTCATAATATTTTCGCAATCAACAACATTGTTTTCTATAATGATTTTTCTGGTTTCGATGCTATCATTAGCCGTTAGAGACTTTCCAGCTGTGTGAACACTTTCATCAGGTTCTGGTGATTTCGAAACTGTGTCAGCACTTTCATCAGGTATTGGCGACTTAGAAGACTCATCGATTTTATCATTTCCTAAATTAGACTCATCACCACAAGTTAGTATATTTTCTTGGCTCTGAATATTTTCTTTATTGCCGTTGCAAAGACCACTTTTTAGATCCTGAATGACGTCAAGTTTTACAGCATGTGACTCTTCGTTTAATGTCGACATGTTTCTTTGTTTGTCTATTGGTTCAGTATCCACTATTAATTGCATTATTTACCATTTCTTGTCACATATCAGACGTTGATGACAGAGATGGTGGAGATCTGAAAAGAGAGATAAAGCATAATTAATATCAAATTAATTTAATGTTTTTCTTTAATATTTATTACAAATCAAATTTCATCACAACATAACTGTATGATTCACACACACTAATACGAGTATAAACAGCATACATATTCAAAAGTATAAAAAAAAATCGCTTCCTGCATATCCGTTTTTAAGCATGCGTAATATGGGTATGTACGAGTATGTATATTAATCACGCCAGCAGTGGTAAAATAAAATATTTTACAAAAATGATTTAAAGGTAGCTCCCATACAGGCAAAGTGGGGAACGAATAATTTTTTCTCGACTAATCCATGGCACAGAATACATAAGAGTCAAACAGAATGGAATCTCACAGCGTCTCCCGCAAATTGGCGTCCCCGCACCTCTCCCCCGCACTTTATGAGCCTTTGACAGCTCCAAACCAGGGTTTAGTTACTAGCCGCACGTGAAATATTTTGTTTCTTTTTTGAAAAAGTCAAGAGCCTTCTCCCTTTGTCAGCTAAACGGTTGTATATGGAAACGTGAAAAAAATCACCGCAATAGTATATGTATACAGGGAGCATTTGAAATCATTGGCATTCATTTAACTTGTTAACATACTCACTTAAAGGATATTTTTTACGGTAACAATACTGCAATTAGTGCAGTAATTAAAAAGTATCGAAAAGTAAGAAAAATAAATAAAGTATCAAAATCATCGCGCGTCGCGCTTGCGAGAGGGCTTCATAGCCCTCTCGCAAGCGCGACGCGCGTTGTTTAAGCTCCGGCGCTGGTAAGTACACTCACCAGCTGTGGCGCGGGCGGCCGGCATACATAAATAGACTTAAAGTTCCGTGGATAAGGTTTAAAGTCGAGTGGGGAAAGGCGATGTCACCCGACCGATTGAGGAACAGATGTTAGGTACTACGGAATCTACGACGACGCAATGAAATGAATATTATTATAATTAATTTAATTTTCATGAGTTTTATGACGATAACTTTTTTTATTTATAATTGCAGTAATGGTGTCTATCAAGGAGTCTAACGCATGTTTAGAGGTTTTCTTTAATATGAAAATGACGACTTCTGATTGACGTTTAAATAGGCTCACATTACTTTGTATCATGGGTATAGTGGATATTTAAAAGGATGCCAACGATTTCAATTCCACCCTGTATAATGAAGTTAAAAGGAAAACTATCAGAGCTAAGTTTTACAAATTAAAGAGTCAACCAACTTATTAGACGTTTTTAGTCGCTGAACCGTGGGGCATTCGCAACTACGGAACCTTATACTGCTCGTGGCCCGACATGCATTTAGTAGTTTTTATTAATAATTTATGATATTTTTTCAAAACAAAAAACCGACTTATATACCAGTGAAGTGACAGACATAGAATAGCTAAATACGCAACAATTGTATACTTAGACGATATATTTTTCAGTTATTTCCGTTTATAAACCAAACTACTTAATCAATGTTGATAAATTTTCTATGGGATCACCTGGAAAGTATACCCTTTCAAACAAAAAAAGATTTTTTAAATCGGTCGAGGTGTCTTCGAGAAATCGGGAAACATACATAAAAAAAAACTTAAGGTGAATATAGAAACAAATGACCTTGAAGTGTGAAATAAATTGTTAACTCGTAAATATGCTAATAATTTCCATATTGCTCTTCGTCATGCACTAGATATCCCTTTTAATTATTTTATGAACCACCGTTAAAAGTTTACATTAGTCGTGCCGTGGCCACTTTTTGCGGATGCCAGTTTTAAAGCTAGACGGATCACCAATAATAGTTTCAACGGCAGTTCATACAATAATTTAAAGGGCTATCTAGTGCATGACGAAGAGCAATATGGAAATTATCACCATATTTACGAGTTAACAATTTATTTCACACTTCAAGGCCATTTGCTTCTATATTCACCTTACAAGATTCCGACGAATTGATAACCTCCTCCTTTTGTTGAAGTCGGTTAAAAAATCTATTATGGACAGAAAGAGCACAACAATATTGTTATTTTAGTACGGAACCCTGCAAAGTATAAAGACAGCTATTGGTTTGGTAGTGATTGTAGTGAAAATAAACAAGCATGTAATACATTTTGACAGCATTTGCATCGAATGTGGTTAATTCAAAATAGAACGGATTATTAAGGTTCCATACATTAAGCCATTTATCGGGCGCCGTATACCACAGGTTGGAGAACTAATGTAATATCCTATTTAATAGAACTACAGTCGCAATAAAACATGCAAAACAGAATTCGGTACCTATGGTGCATATCATTCTGACAGACAAAGCGAGCAGAACTTGTTTTATACACAAAATAACCGCAGTTTTTAACAAATCACAGCAGAGTTTTTTAAATAATTTATTTCTTTTATTCTCTAGAGTCTCAAAGTTTGTACGGTGATCCCAGCAAAACTACCTTATTGTTTTTAATTTTTAATATTAACTTGTACGTATACGTAAATGAAATCTGTCATTATGAATTCAGAGATATTTTCGAACTGTCAGAGTGACATCCTTAGTAATCCAGTATGCCCAATCTGTGCTAATATTGATTGGTGGATTTAAGTTATTATGTCACTTGTTTATAACGTCTGTCAAACTAGTTCAGACTATCGGATATTGTACATTTGCCTAGAGAAGTTAGTTCTAGTTTATAAATAGCTTTAATAATAAAAGGTTTTAACGTTTGCAATTACAAACCCCCCTTTATCTAAAAATTTGCGCCTTATATCAATCATAATAAATCAACATAAATAAATACATATGTACAGACATAATACCAATAGTAAGTATACATAATTTATATCTGTCCAGCGCACGGTATCATCATTTCAGTTTTATCGATCCATTCAGACGTCATTTTGTTCGTTCGAGTACTTTCATGCCAGACTTATCAATTCATAACTAAGTACACGAATTTCCACTAGATGGCGCTGATCTAGTGCTGCTTTTTACTACGCAAGCTTATTGACCGAAGCAAGTAAGGTCGAGTCAAGCGTTACTGGAAAACTAGCATTTATTTTATCATTTAAATTAACATCATCATCACCTTCAGTATAAATGAATAAATTTCCAAAGAATTATAAATATAGACGACGAATGAGAAACCTGTCAAATAAACTTGAAGAAACAAGAAGGAATCATATTATGTCACATCATTCCAGAGATTCTCCATTACGTCACTCAAAAGTCAAACAAACCACAAAACTCCATCGTGAAACAAATAGAGATAGAGTGATTTAGAGGTAGAAATCATGAAACTAAAATAAATGAAAACAATACTACAACCATGGTGACCTCGAGTAACAAATTGTATGTACTAGTGGTTCTGTAAGAACAGTATTGCTTACGAGTATACCATGCAATAACCGACAGTTTCCCCTTTACTCTGGCTCAGCAAACTTCCGCCCTTTCCCCCCCTCCACTCCCCCCTTTTGGATTTTTTCTTGCAACATCGAGGTGTAGAATGAAGTCCTTAGTGTGCATCTCCAATTTGATTGAAATCTCTCAATAAATAGCGCTACAGCAGTTTAATATTTCTTACCCAAACAAAATTCGCGATCGACTAAACAATTTAAATAAATCAAGGAACTTGTGTGCCGATTTTTGTCAAAATCGGTTAAAAAGGGCGACCTGTAAGCGAAAACAGACAGATGGACAAAAGCATTTTTGGGCAATCTCGAAACTGAGATGCTTCACTACGTCAATTAAAAAATAATAAGGAATTTCAGAAAAGTAAAACAATTTAACTGTTCTGATAAAAGCGAATTACGTAATACAAACGAAAAACTATGCTGCTATAACAGATAATATGCCTTTACTGCTCTGACATGGATCCGCTACATACTTACTCGTAGAAGTACGCGAGAGAGGGATAACAAGATGTTTAGTTTTACTTCATGAGTATGCTATGTGTGACAGAATGACATTCACTGTCACACATCGTACGGAAATTAATTTGATCAGTGCCATAAAAGTTCGCCTTATTGCAGATATCCATTTTGTATGCGATGTAATTGAATTCAAATTCGATTTCTACTAAGAAACCTTAAAAAAAGATTAACATCATTGATGAAACAAAAGATTTTAGGTTTTCTTAAAGTGTATATTCCCCTTCTCATCTAAGCGAATTCCCGATTGCATCCGTAGTTGGTAGAGCTTCGGAGTCCGGGAACTGCTTCGAGGAATAGAACAACGACAAACGAAACGTTATATCTTGATTATAAATACAACGCTCGTGAACAGTTCAAACTGTTACCCAATTTACAAAATTAAGAAAATAAATGAAGCCATGAAAAAATAAAAGACAAAGGTTCAGAAATAAGTTAGTAGACCTAGGCTGTGGGAGCTGAAAATCTGTTTGATAAAGCTATATTCAAACATGTCCGAGACATCAGGCTGGTTGACTCATTAACCAAACATACTTTTTCTTTAGAATCGATGACACTAATCAAAGACAAACAATCGATATATCATGTACTACTTATTTAAATATTATACCTACATACATAATAACGTTTTAAATTATTCGAAATAATGAAAAATTTTAGAATGAAACTGGCAAGTGGTAAGACAAATAAGCTTTCCTGAAAAGACCTACAATCGATATACTGACACTAGAGTAAACAAAACATCGTCTACATAACACTACTGATACCATGATTTGGGACATTAATTTAACATGTTCTAAAATACAGTATTGATTTTAAAAAAAACATTATCAAAAAGAATAAGGCCGAAAGTTTATAATACCCCTAAATATTATAAATAGCAAAATATCGTAGTTTGCTGAGATATTGAATCAACCAGTCAGGCTCTTAATATCACTCCAATAAAAGATGGAGAACAAATTAAGTCAAGAGAATAAATAGTAGACGTCAGTAATATTAAAAGTTCCTTGGCTGCCTTTTCTTCTACGAACGAACAAATATCAGAAGACAAAAACTACAACGAATTTAAACTAAGGACATACTTTGTGTGATGTCCAGATCGAAATAGATTATGATGACGCAAAATCATGCATGTCTGACAAAATGGTGGTAAGCATGATGAAAGTAGGATCTCCTAGAGCCTCGCGCTTCCTGTCTTCGAGCCGGCTAAATCATCTAAGTATGAGGCTTTTTAACCGACTGCGCCAGAAAGAGGGTTATTTTTTTCGAGTGTATGTAAATTTCTTTAGCACGCTCTACAGCCTAAACGGCTTGATGGATTTTAGCTTGAGAGGTGTCGTTATATTTGTCCTAAGTTTGAGAGTGACACTGGGTATATCAAAAATTTAAATAATCCAAAATGGCGGACGTTCGCGCCAAATTATGTGTTATCGATTTTTTTTAAATTCAAAACCTACCGAGTGGGGTATCAAATTAAAGGATTTTATACAAGGATTACAAAAATATATACAACTTTTATGTTGGCAGTCGGGTTTTTTTTGTTTTTTTTTTTTAATAATTAATTGTTGTTTTAAACGAATTAAGAATCACTAACATACAAAATAACTAAAATTACATTTTAGTGAGGTTAGAAGATTTTTTCTCGAAACACTTTTCTTGGTAACTATACCTTGTTGCTTGTAAAATTATTTTGACTGGCTTTTAATATATTAAAAAATCAGGATAATTTAATTTGACGCGATTATATTAAGGAAAACATACATCTCTTTTTAGCTATGTACTTAAAATACATAAAACTCAATCAAGAAAATAAAATAAAAAACAATATTAAAATTACTTCCCTTTAATTTTTGTTTTTGTTAAATGTTATATTTTGAATTGAGTAAAAAAAACTAAATTAGGACAATAAAATCTTGAAGGGCACTTATATCAGTTGTCAACATCGAAATAATTATTGTTCGTAGGTTGTCAAGGAGCTACACGAAGAGGTCATGCATGATATACAAAACTCAAGCAAAAAAAGTTTATAAAACGTAGAAAATGTGTAAGTATTTGTATTTGTAATATGGGTTTAATAGAATAATCGTATGAAGAAATTGCGCACTTTACCTTAATTTTGGTTTATCAATAAACGAAAATAGAAAAATAGACATCGACAAATTTTAAAAATAAAAAAAAATACTCGCAATACACTTAACCGAATTATAGAATTTTCGTAAAAAAAACTGTAGAATATTAGAAATAAGATAATATACATTTTACACAATATAAATAGAAAATAAGGTTGTATAAATCAATGAGATTGGTCAACCTAAACCTCAAAACGACAAAGGTACCCATACACTCTAAAAGGGTCTTGACGATTTTACATAGTCTGTAAAAAAAATCTTAGCCTTCCCTGCTGGTCTTGGGAGCAAAGAAAAAATGTAAAATGTATCAGCTGCTTCCCCTTCCGCGCAAGTCGTAGAAGTCGACCAAGCGTAAACTTGAGGATCTGCGTTTCCGTTTCACATTTAATACGCCTATCACTTTGCTAAGCGTGGGCTTTTGGTCTTGCTAGTTGGGACCCTTAGCTCTGTGTACCCAGAAAGAGATACAGACGTGAAACCATATTGTCTCTCCCTACCAATAAATAATAAGTAAGTAGTAACAGGAACCATATTTCTTATTTTATTTAAATGCTCTAAGCAATTTTCTTTACACGTGTAAACTGAATGCTCTATAATAATATTAATGCCATACAAAACTGTTGTTATCAAAAATTTTGGTACAGACAGCCCAAGTCAGAAAAATGTGACCTAGATTTTATAACGCGTTAATGTATTTAGCGTAAGAGTTGATAACCAACTGTCAGAAGTAAAAATAAATCACCGTTCTTCATAAGGGCTGAAAATCCTTGAAGAAAATAAATATTAAGTAAAGACAAAATATGGAGACGAGATAATTTTAAGAAAAAAATGTAATGGTGCAAGTTCCTATGAAATTGACAATTGAAGTATAAAGAAGTCTAGGTTGCTGCCACCGAGTGATAAACCAATGTCCAATACATAAAAGTATTTCGAAGACTAATCTTCGGCACCACAACGGCAAATCATACCAAAATCGTGATAATAACACGAACACGAAACATCCAACACAAAATGGCGGCCGGTCTGTTGCGCGAAATACCGACCGGAATAAATAAATTCCCCAGCCGCTTGGTGCTGCATGAAGAACGTCAAGATAGCAGACGAAACTCGTCACACTCGCTATCGCTCACGGAGCGCGGTCGTTGCTGTGTATGTGAAAGAGATGCATAGATTTAGCGAACGTCCCCTGCGAGCGATCGAGGTGAAGGTGGAACGTTGAACAACCGCACAAAAGGCTATCGAGCGCAAACCAGAAACCTGGCAAATAGACGGATGGGTTGTATGGGGACTTAGATTTTTTTTTTAATTTAACCCGTCAGCTTCATGTTCTGTAGGTACAAAAAAAAATTAGGGTTCTGTCCTTAATTGAAATATGATTGGAGTCGGTAGGCATATATTTTGATACCTATTAAACTGCTAAATTAAGCCGCTAACATCGTTATTGTAAAAATTGTGAAGATATAAATAGGTTGGTATCATCGCGTACACACAACTTTCTTCAATAATCATAATGATTCAAATAAAATTACGCAAAAACATTAGTTAAAACAAAACATGTGTTATTATTAGAAAACTATTTATGCCTGCGTCACAAAAAAGATAAAAATGAAAAAAATGTACCGTCCGGTCTACGCTTTCGAGCGAATACAAACTCTATTTCATTGGTTTACGCTTGGTATCAAAGTGACAAAATGTCAAGTGGGTTTTTTTGGAAATTATAATCTTTAGAGTTCCGTACCTAAAGGGTACCAACTTTATTACTGAGACTCCGCTGTCTGACCGTCTAAATGTCCAATTATGTATTATTGTGGCCGCTATAACAAGTTAACAACAAAAAAGTACTAAAAAATAAGATAAAGATAAAAATTAAAGAGGGTCGTCTTACAAGAAACGTTTTTTTTTGCGTTTTAAAACATTGTACGTAGGTACAGAACCCTTCATGTACGAGTCCGACTCGCATTTTACTTTATTTTTTAATATGAGTAATTACCGGCGAAAACCAGTTTTTAAAAATACGAATAGCCCCAAAATATACATAAAAAAATAACTAGCATCATTTAAATCGAATCGATTATAAAACCACACTCACTTCATAATAAAAAAATAAACAAAGTAACAATCATTTTTAAAATAAACAATAAAGCGACTAACGATTAAGGATAAATAATAATATAAATGAAGTATAAAAAGAACAAAAAAGTAAAAAAGAAAAAAATAAAAATGAAAGAAAAACAATAATAATATTTAAGTAATAAGAAGAAATAATATCTATTAATAAATAGTTACATAAACAACAGATGATGTACACGACTGTACATGGATACGTACCTACTACGATTGAGAAAGAGAATCCAGAAGTTGGAAGAGCTACCAAGAAGATTCAACGACACGAAGCGAGCGCTCGGCAACGCGGTTGTGGCAGCACTGACTGTCAGCAGAAAGAGAGAGAAGAAAATGGCGGCGACACACTTCGTGGACAAAACGTACAGAGCAAGCGCCGCACAGATCCCGACGCGGACGTTTGATAAAATAAATTCAAGCTGCGGGCAAGCGAGACGAAACGAGGTCGTCTACGTACGAATACGTGAGCGGGACAAGGCAAAAGAATCTATCGCGCAACGCGATAGTCATGATTTCTCGACGCGTACAATACTCTGTGCTATTAGTACTCATTGAGAGTACATCGGAGCGAGGTCACGCAGACATAGGTAGTTTAGTTTCGTTCTCCCTTCTCTTGCTTGCATTCTACTGCTGTTTGTTTGGTATGAGATAAGACTTTACCTAATAAATAATTTGGTTACTTCGCATACTTAGTAATGCTTCGTGGTTATGCGATTAACATTTTATGATTGACAAACACGTCCGCCATTTTGATTACAAAACAAGGTTATTGTGAACGTAAATACCCAACACAAATACTTAAGTACTTTTCAAAGCCAGGACGTTAGGATTGATCGAGTTTGAATAGAAGACGAGAAAATGGATATTTTGTTACATAGATACATAGGTATATTTGTCACATTCATTTAGATAGGTAGGATAGAACAGAAACTTATTATGTACTTATTATGCCGTTATCATAGAATGAAGTAAAAAGATTTGACATCTGGTTGGTTAACGATACTTTTGATGAAAAGAAACTGTTGGAATATTCTAGAATTAGCTTTATCAAAATCCAGGCAAAAATCTAGCTCAATACTAGCTTGTTGGGCGAGTCAATGCCGCGTTGCCGTTCTTACATGAAGCGGTGAAACGCCCGAGTTGAGTGTGGGTTGTTTGACTCGCAGTCGAGAACCGAGGACAGCCGACTTTAGCCGAGAGCCGCCGATTGGTTGGCGAATGGCTGATACGTCAGCTTACGTCACCGCAGAAATAGACGCTTACCTAGGTCTTTTTAATACCTAGGTACTCAAAAATGTTTTAGATGGCAGACTTAAGATATATTTGACACCATTTGTGTAGGACGTAGGTGAAGATTAGGACTACTGATAAGTATTTATGGTTATCTTTGTTTCGAATTAAATATGTATATGAAGAGAGTACAACCCTGCCGGAAAGACCAAAACAAAATTTTAGAGAATTTTATTTTGATTGACAGATAAGATAACACAGCACAATTATAATCTCAGTACCTATAATAGTTCTCTTCATGAAATGCTGAAGATAATGTACTTAAAAATGAATAATTTATACTTCCAGAAAACAATCAAACTCCAAAAGAACGCAAAAGCATGCTTTGAAAATGAGTACCATTAGCATTAGTTACATCAAGTCTTCTGCTTAGAAGTGGAATATTGCTGACAAAATAGTTTCTTGCTCAATTTTAATAAACTGACAACTAAATGTAATAAAATGTTTCAGAAGTCTGAAATTAGAAAAGAAATCCCAAAATTGAAACAAAAATGTTAAATAGAGACAGAATTTTAAACCAGTTTTCTGGTCACTGCCTCCTGCTACAAAAAACTGTATTCAAACGCACGCATTACGGTGTTAACGATATTTGACGCATACATTGCAACTTTGCTTCGTGCGATTGCAGAAATGAATAGCGAGAAGCAGAAATGGTCACTGTAAGATTAATTCGCTCAATCTGGCAAAAGGAATCTATGCGTGGCTTAACTAACATTCTGCCACAGTTATGAATAGTACGAGTAGTCTTAGAGCTGCAGCAGAATAAATGCTGGACGACTTTGTTTGTTATTCTTCATAAAGAGTGTGGGTTAGGTTGCTAATAGACAGTGGTTAATAAGATGGTATTGATGGTAGTAATTGAAGATTGATCGAATGAATTTTGTTTTTTGTGTCTGTATGTGGCCAACACCGGTGTCGAATTTTCCAAGCTAGCGTAACGAATGCCATACAATGATGATGACAGCCGAGTCCAACGGATAAACGTACCTTCCGAAGCACGGAGGAGTTCAAGAAATTATTATGCCGCTTCTGGTCACCTACCCAAGTGCGGATCACGCTCGAGGTCACATAACTTGCGAAAGCGCTAGTAAGGCGTTCTGCCACCCTGTCTCCATTCGGAACTTATTGAACGAGTTCAACATAGGAACATAATTTAAGTATATTAATTTATTTACGACTCCCTGTCTTAAGAGGTGGTAAGTAGTGTATAAATAAATTGACTGGCGGTGATAAAACAAAGCCTCAAATTGCATATTCATCACTTCTCATTCAAAATTGTGCAATTTGAGACAATTTTACGACAATCCCAGATGTACAAAGGCGAAAGACATTATCTACTAGGCATCATGGGCCAGTGATGTACTTATGTATTTGAAATAAATTGTTTATTCGTAAATAAGGGGATAATTAACTATTAGGAATTAGATATCCCTTATAAACAACTGTTGATAGTAGATAGTATGTAATTGAAGTCTGATTAACTTAATAATTCACAGCGTAAAAATAATAACATTTGGGAATTCTTTTGGGAATTACGGGATTCACGGGTCTTTTCACTCGGGTCCTTTGGGAGGCTAGGGAGGGGATACAGATCCAACACGAAGAGGCCCTTTGGAGCAGTTGATGTTATGTGGCACTCCCGCCGAACCGAAACCCATTCTTGGATATACAAATGAAAGGTGTACCCTAAAATAACAGACTACCCACTATCATTAGCGTCTGGCAGTCAATTAGTCATCATTATTATGTAAGTACTTACACAGAATAATAAAAGAAGCCATTAATATACAATTTAAAAATAGATTCTCAAAAATAATCCCTTATTTTATTTTATTTTTAGGTTTAGTTTGTATTTTAGTCTCAATTATATTTATTTCTTTTTTCTTTTTTTCTTAATAAACATTTCTTTGAAAAAAAAATATTTTAACAATTGAGATTTTTTTTTTTAATTTAAATAGAAAAAATAAACATGATTGATATTATTTAATATTTTTTTAAATACCCACAGGGAAAGTTGAGACATTATTTGTGTTCGCGACTGTAGCACGGGTAGGTGCAAATAAAATTATTCTCATATTTCAAAATAAACAAGTTGAAAAGGAAAATCACGCAGAAGAATTGTTGTGCATATGACGTCGACATAGTATATTATATGGATAAGCGCAGTTCTCTTTAAATAGAAGAATAGAGAGGCACAATCAACGTTTCGGGAAACGGGAAAGGGAAGAAAGAGATAACAGCATGTTTCGAGCACTTCGCTGCGACAGATAGATTTTGATACTATAAGTGAATGTTTTATGTCCATTGGATTAAATTGACGAAGTATGAACTTATGACCTAAATGAAGATGATGATCATGATTGATGAACAATAAGGCGAAAACACAGCTGGGCTGGTCCTGTTTTTGAAAACTTACAAAGCAAATGTTCAGATCAGTGGGTAAAGACATCAAGCCCCAAATGTGACGATTGAATATCCGAACAGCGTACCCTAAATTTAAGTACGAGCTTACTTCGATTCTAGAATCTCTAAATCAAGATCAACACGTCTTCTTAATAAACTTTTTTTTATTATTGAAGCGAAAAAAAGGCTGGTTGATTTGATTTGGTGACATTGTAGTTTTAAAGAAAAGAAGGAGAGTGTACGTACATTACATTTGTAAGTACCTAGGTATATAACGTTGAATAACTGCAGGAGAGAAGTTTGGCAACAGCGCCAACGCGAATGGCGTTGGCGCTGTTGCCAAACTTCTCAGAGCAGAGCAAAGGATTAATGAGAATCTATGCTGCTTATAGTTATATCAATAGCAGCTTCTAACTTGAGTATTAAGAAGATTTGTTTTTAACGAGATAATGACTACCTCTATACTGATGAGAGGGTAGATGAATAAACAGCATGGAAGATATGAAGCCAAATGTTCAGTTTATGCTACTTCACGGGCTACTTCAACGCGGTATTACGAAACATTGACGTGATGCCGAGTCGATGCCGAGCGAACACGAACAGGGGCACAGAGCGGCAACATGACACGTTTTCTCTATTCGGATTGTGTTCTGGTTGTGAGTGCGTTGTTGCCACTCTTGGCTTGACTGACAGTCTGTTCTGCTATGGATTGATCAGCTCTTCGCTTCGTTCTAATAAATTGTACCACTTAGGCGCAATCGCAAATTCTGTTGAACAGATTTAATTTTACGATTTTATCGTAACCTTGTATAAGGTTAGGTTTTATGTTATGTATGGTAACTATGTTATTTGATGTAAGTAGTAGGTATAATAGTAGTTTTTTTCTGTCCTGTCCTTATGATATTTAACAAAGTTTCTTTAATAGGTATTTTAAACTTTCTCCCCAGCCCCAAATGGTATTTTGCGCCCGGCAACGCACGCGTTATTGTACTTGGCTAAGGTTTTACAAGGGAAAACGTAAAATAGTACCTATACGCACAACTTGGGCGGTGATAAAGAAGGCTGGAAGGGCCACATATATCGGCGTTATCAACCTCGCCTTTGGCTCGGGCGGTTAATCAGTTTTGTCTAATAAAATCTTTAATAAACTGCCCTCAGAAAGATATAAGATATAACGCACCTACCTATGTCGAAGTAAAATTTCCGATGAGAAAAGGTCTATTTGCGAAATGTCCAATTCGTTTACCTTCCTACTTAATGTTATGTGAAACATTTAAAAAAATGCTACTTAAATTTGTAAAAATACTTAACGTCATATGACCTTCAAATTTTACTTCGGACTTTGACTCGAAATGTCACTTATAGCAGGCCTGTGTCACTCCCCGTTTAGGTATCGAAAATGTTAAAAACATTTTCGATTATTACTATGCGCGCAGGCGGCCCCTCGGGGTGGTAAATTCAGTTATATGAATCGTTTGTTCAGAGTCATAAGGATGAAATTGGCTTGCAATGGATGTCTAGGTATCTATTCAAAAAGGTGCTGAGTTTTGACGTGAGCTAAATTAAACCGTATCACTAACAACATTGAGTAGATATTTCTTTGAATTTCTTTGCTGAGTGTGACTTCTGTACGGAGTATTAGTATCTATTCTGTGCTCATAGTAGGTAGGTATTTTGTGCTCTGATGAATGATTATTTACTTAATAAAGGAAGGAAATAAAAGTAATAAATTGAGTACTTATGAGTAAGTATAGCACGGGTTTAAGGTCAAGGTTAATAACTCACAGCTTCAGTAAATTTTTCGAATGGATCAATTTGCGAATATTTGCAAAATGGACATTTTGCGAAACGCACATTTTGCATTCTTGTTTAGTTGTTTTTTAAAGCAAATTGTTTACCTACCTACCTAAGTATTTTGAAATTGTATGATGAATGATGTTCATAAGTAAGGTGAATAAGTGATGACGATCAGTTTTAATATAAAATAAGAAAACAATGCAGTTAACGGGCCAAAACCTGGAAGACCTGGAAATCGACAACAACAAAACAATTGCTGAGAATCAGCCCCTCTAAGAAAATCTGAAAAATAACTTAAATGTTATGCTAACAACTCACCACTTTCCGAAGCAAGCAGAACGAATGATACTCCAGGACTTCCAGAAGTTGAAGATGATTACAATAAGCGCGAGCGTACGTTCACGCTGAAGCGAGGGTGATCGAATGCACAGCTGTTTGCCGCGGCGGTAATGCGAGTGGCCGCCATCTTGTTGAATCGTGTCGCGCGAGTTAGAGAGAGATAGCGCTATTCAGGTATCGGTTGATCTCGGTTTCGTTCGTAGTAGGAAGTTATAATATATTTTCTCATTTCGTTCACATGTTTCTCGCTCGACTTTGTTAGGCTTCTTTTGGTTATTGTTAGTTACGTACGTTACTTCTTTATTGTTTATCAGCAACTTTCAAATTATGTTGTACCACTTGTATGTACCATTAATGCTGTTTAAAATTTGAGTTCAGTCGAGTCGAGCTGAAGTCACTTTGACAACTTTTGAAAATATTGACAGTAAGTACTGTCATCGTGACATAAGTTCAACATATTTTTAGAGGAGTAAACTAAAAACTTCTTTTAAGTATGTAGGTAGGTACCTACATAATAAAAAAGGATGCTTCCATAATTAAATTAACGATATGAATTATGATAAAGAATAACTGTCAAACTGGCAGATTTTTATCACCAATCCAGCATACTTCATCAATTTTAGTAAGTACCTACCTATCTACCCTACCTTAGTCTAGAAACATAAGTACCTAGGTACTAGGTATTTTGAAACTTGTAAGAACTGTCTTAGTATCTGGGTAAAAGTAGGTACCTACTTAATAAATCAAATTAACCAAATTCATTGACTTATATGTCTTACGTAAGTACCTAAGTACATAGTATCTCAATGACCAAATTATTAGTTAAAGTGAGATCTACCTACTTACTAAAATCTGTATCCAATCGTCATTTATCTACTATAAGGTGGATCCTACCTATAAAGGTACCAACCTTTGTCTATAGAATTCCTTTCGTTCTTCTTCATTGGATCTAAAAAAAACATGTGGTGGGATGGGATAGGATTGAACAAACATTCTTAGGATTGCATTTAGAATATCGACTAGCGACATCTCTACTTTCCCACATAAACTATAAAAATAAATTTGTTCAGACGTGCTCCATTTTATACAATGAGTGGTATCCACATTAGTACCTCGAGTAGAGATAGATGGCGCTGATCGATAGTCACAAGATTCAAGTGTGACTAACCTAAAACATATTTAATTTTTTTTGGAGCTTGTAGCAGGTATATTTTAAAGCTCAGCTCCAGTAAGTTGTCACTTCCCTCCCTAACAGTGACATACTCGTACTTGGTATATTACCACAGGTGGGCACAGTTAATCTAAAAGTTAACTTCGTTAATCGTTAACTCGCCGATAATCGGTACAGCGTTGAATTCTCGAAAATTTAACGCAAATTAAAGCTGCTTTTGGTCTGAGAGAAATAGGTAAATAAAAGAAAAAGCAAGTAGAAGGAATAATTAAACACACATTTATTTATTTCGATAATAAAGTAGGTAGGAGAAATAAGGCCATTATTAATTTTGCATTAGGTAATTTAGGTGCATTTTTCCCTTCATATAAAATTGCATATTAAAATTGTACATCCGACAGCAATGATGGTTTAGCCCGTAAAATTTATTTGGCCGTAGAAAAAATACGTTCTACTTACTGCAGCACTAGATGTTATAGCAGCAAAGAAATTAAAATCAATCTAGAATGATGATGAGGCAGAATGACAAGTAATAATCTCGTGAAACGTCATTCCAAATAAAACTTAATGTGACTTACATAAAGTTTATATTTCCATAAAGCTTATGATGAAATACCTAACGTACCGAAAAATCGTACCTAAAGTTGTAGGCGTCCCTTTCCCGTAAACTGACAGTGCAATAGAATAGAAAGGGACACCTACAACTTCGGTATCTAACCTTGCTTTGTTCTAGTAGGTGGCTATCTATTTCATCTCAATAATTTGCCATAATATAGGTTCACATACCTACTTAAATGATGTATTTTAACCTAATTACCTATGATACTTATGATTTGTCATAATACCTATTCATTAACAAAATTTTGTATTTATTTATTATATTTAATTTTGAATATATTAATCAGGATCAATCACGCTTTTTGCTAAGTATGTAGATTGATAAAATGAAGAAAACTATAACATACAGTGAAAAAAATATCCAAATCCGACAAAAAATGACGAACATACAGCGATTATACTGCAGCAGTTCAAAAAACGCCCGAGAGTACGAGTCTCGATCGCTGTAACGTCATTAAACCCATCCCGTACTGCCCGCCGCGCGCGCTCACCTGTTTTATGGGTAATATTCCGTATATACTTACCCAAAAAAATTTTTTTTTCATCAATCCTAACGTGTGGTGTATCTATGGATAAGTCTTTAAAAATGATATTGAGGTTTCTAAAATCATTTTTTTCTAAACTTAATAGTTTGCGCGAGAGACACTTCCAAAATGGTAAAATGTGTGTAACTTCTAAAATAAGAGAATGATAAAACTAAAAAATATATATGATGTACATTACCATGCAAATGCATGGTTATGCAAGTTGTTTTTAGCATTTCTCATTACAAATTTCATTTTAAGATATAAGTTGTATACATTTTTATAAAGAGGTCTGTCAGGATCGTAGCAAGTTGAGGTCCATAATCTATGCTTACCCCTGTGGGAAACAGGATAGTATGTATATTTTTGTAATCCTTGAATAAAATTCTTTAATTTGATATCAACTCGATCGGTTTTGAACAGAAATGATTTTTCATGCTGCGCAATTTGGCGCCTGAAATCCGCCATTTTGATTTCCAATAATTTTAATATAGCCTATATCCTATGAAACTAGTTGTTAAGACGAATTACCACGTATAATTAATTAAAATCGGTTCAGCCGTTTAGTAAGTAGTAACGGAGGAACATAGAGTCGGACATAAATACAGGTCAAATACATAACCCTTCTTTGGGCTTTGCCGCAGTCGGGTAAAAATAAAACAATTAAAAATAAAAGGGGGTCATCACACAAAAGACGTTTATTTTTCAGGGGTTTAAAACATTGTACGTAGGTACTTACGTAACCAAAGTACGAAACTCTTCATGTACAAGTCCGACACTATATTATTTTACACGTATTCCGTATCCTAATCTACGCATAGAGTCAGAACTTTGCTAAAAAGATTAGGTAATATTATTAAATTTTAGTTATGTAGCTCTAGTATCAATCAACATAATGTAAACTATTTTTTAGGTGTAAAATTACATGAAAAATTATATTAAATACCGATTTATGGGTAATCATTTTTCAAACCCATCTTTCAATTTGTTGCTCATTATTACAGTCCCAGAACAATGCAAAAAACCAACAGTGTCCACCACTAACCACGGACGGCGTGTCGCTTGGATATAGTGACGTCATCGCTACTTTCGGTCGGCAGACGCGTGTTTTAAAATCGCGTTCAATGAAATGTTGAATAACTTCTGCATTTCTGAACGGATTTTAAAGTTCAAAAGTGCCGTACATACTAGTCAAAATTGGATTTTTCTGTTTACTGATTGATCCTCAACATAATTAGTTGTTAACACTTCGCCTGCTGAAAACGCACTGTATTATTAATTAATTTATTAAATCTTTATTGACCACAATGGTACAAAAGGTGGACTTAATGATGTATTCTCTACCAGTCAGTCTTTAGGAAAAACAGAATGTGTTTTCCTCTTTGGCAAAACACACACGGTGCATTTTTCAGCAGTGGAAGTGACTAAATCATAATGGTAGCATAAGTGGCGCCCTCATTTGAAATAAATTGTTTAAAACTAAATATGGTGATATTTAAAAAAAATATTTGTACCAATGTCTAAAAAGACCTATAAACTATCTTGAATAACCTTGAGCCAAAAAGTGGCCACTTTTGGCGAAAACCCGTTTTAAAACTATACGGACTATTAGTATTAGTAAGAATTTCAAAGGTTATTCATAAAATAGTGTGAAGGTCTTTTTAGACATTGATAAAAATCAAATTTTTAAATATCACCATATTTAGTTTTAAACAATTTATTTCAAATGAGGGCGCCACTTATGCTACCACTTAACCTTAAACATAAACTAAACTTCTGATTAAGGTGAATATCAAGCAGAAGTGAGTGGCGCCCTTATCCCAATCCCAACTTCCCAACTAATATTATAAATGCGAAAGTGAGTTTGTATATTTGTTTGTTTGTTACCTCTTCACGCTTTATCTACTGAACCAATCTTCTTGAAAATTCGCATACACAAAGTTAGGAGTACTGAGAAGGACATAGGGTTCATTTCATCCCGAAAAAGTTTTGTTCTCGTGGGATTTGGGCTATGCGAGCGAAGCCACGGGCAAAAGCTAGTTTGAAATAAATTGTGCTCGTAAATGTGGTGTAAATTTTCATATTTCTCTAGGACTTGGTAGTAGCAAAATTTTAAATAATGATTTATTTAAAATGGGGGCAGCACTGGACCCCGGAAAATTCAGGTACGGCCTAAACCTATAAGCCAAGGCCAACGTTATACAAACTATTAGAAGGCACGATTTACGTGCCTTAGATTTGCTATTTAGCAAACTTGTAGACTTAATACTTATTAGTACCTACTAACTGCTCACATAAATGGCAGCACAAAAATGACTAGCAAATCTGCGAAAGTTAGGTAAAAGTTCAAATACTAGGTAAGTTAGTACTTACTAAACTTATTTTTGCTCCTACTTTGGTCTTAGCGGAGGTAGGTACATAGTGTCTGCCTATACCCCTGTGGGAAACAGGCGTGATAGTATGTATGTATGTTGGTCTTACTTGCCTCTGCACCACCTTTCGGTTGACCGTTTACAATTTTTGTAATAAAGTTGAATGAATTAAGTAAAAAGCGCCATCTAGTGACTTATTTAAAAAACATTTAGATAAAGCAATTTTTGTCTTCTCTAAATGTTTTTTTTTAATATTTGACTAGATGGCGTTTTTTACTACATTATAAACTTTAGGTTAGCGAAGATTATGGCGACAGAAATAAATCTTATAAGAAAAAATGTTTTGTCAAAGAAACTATGGTTATGTTATGATATGAATGAGTGTTATGACAACAAAATTACATGACAAAAAAATTGGACACAATATTATGAACTCAAAATTTTGGAGAATCAAGAGGATCCCCAGTGCAGGGTAAGTAAGTAAGTAAGTAATACTTTATTGTACACTAAGAATAGAAAAAATATACAATAAGAATAAAAAAATACATCAAAATGTACAATGGGCGGTCTTATCGCTAAAAGCGATTTCTTCCAGACAACCGATGGATGGAGAGAATATAAAGATACGTTAGCAGACGGCACCCCGTCTGTTAACGTATCTTTACATTACATGCCTAAAATACAATAACAAATAATAACAGGTTCATAAGTATAAAAAAATACATACATGCATGCATATAGATATAAATATATATAAAAAAAATTTACATAATTATAGATAATATATACATAAATATATATTACAGATATGTAGGAATGACGAAATAAGGGTTGACGAATAATATGGATTAACTTTCCAAATAGAACTGAAAGGGCAGGGGTCACCAATTAGTTTCGTTCGGGGTCCGTTTTAGGAAAAAAAATGACCATCGCAGTCCGCACATTTTATAGAAAAAAATATTTACTAAACAAATGTAAAATAATTACGGAAATAACAAAAGTATTTTTTACATATCAATGGCAAAAATTACATTTTTTGTTGCGGACTATCTGTCTGAAGTTTGAAGTAAAATTGGTGCAAGCTATTGACATTAAATCCTAGAGATGTTCATCAGTAAGTCGAGATGGAATGGGTTGGCGGTCCGAATGTGTGACGCGGTCCGCCATTTGGCGACCCCTGCCCTAGTGGGTGGGTGTCACAGACTCACGTAGGTGTCCTACGCGGCGCTGCCGTACGTGGCCGTCATTCGAGAACCTGTCCTATGTGCTGTTGGTTCTTCGTGCTATGTGCACCGCCCACTGTCACTTCAATTAGCTGATCCTCTGTGTTATGTCATGTCAGTGACCTTCCTTCTTCTACGAATCTTCTCATTTCTGATTAGACCTATTAGAAAAAACTATCGGCATCGGCAGTTCATAAAATAATGTTACTAACATTGATAAATATGGAAATTTCCACCATAATTACGAGTTAACAATAACAACTTTATACCTACTTACATTCTTGTGCTCAGTACCTAGGTAGTGTTATTGTTTCTAGTTACTATAAAGTTATAAAAAAATCGTATTTAGATATGAGTTTATCTGGAAAAATTTTTCAGTACTATAGACTGTACTGACTGCCTTTAAAATATGTATTTCCATTTCCACTAATTAAAATGTAATCATTGAAAGACATTATCTCTCTTCGGCAATTGGGTAATATAAGGATAACAGAAGGCTGCATGAGCTCTCTGAGCATGAGCTTCATTTCTTATATAAAACTGTTGTAATACAAATACTGTCAATGTCATTTTTATTTCAAAGTCGACGTTTTTACTTTTTGCCCTCGCTTAAAAATGTAAACAAACAACAAGTGATAAATTATTTAACTTTTTTAATAATAAACAATAATTCTGTAATAAATTTAAAGTAATAAAAAAAACATTATAATGTTTAGCAGGACTACAGCGTTTACGATTATGAATGTCCTGGTTAGTTCCACAAGATTTGATTTTTTTATTCTTTTGTATGGTAATGTAGTATATTTACCATGAATCTTACTTTACAGAGAAGAAAATCTCGGCTGACGGTGTACCCTAACTGTTTTTATAGCCATACATTAGATGGAAAATATACAGATGTAGAAAAGCAAAAGATTTTGAAGGTTATAAATGATTCGAATGTAGACGACTTGTCTAGGTAAGCAGAAGTACTATCCAGTTCTTTACTTTTATTATTATCGATCATACTTGAGCTTTCAGATTCATTGAGCTACATGCCGTCAATGCAAAGGCATCTGATGTAGCCTACATCAAAGGCCTTTGCATTTGACGTAGCTTAATCACTGAATCATTGTCATCTAGCGACAATAGTCATTTTTACACACTAGTGAAGTACCTATATCTAAATGAAAAATTAAGTCCGCATCTCACTCATGGCGAAATTTTTCATCACATATTTTTTATTTAGGTATATTGTTCCGAGCATTGTAATGCTGTAAAAATCAATAAATACAGGATTTTGCAATGTCTCACAATGCTCTTATATATCTTTCCTTTTAACTGGAAAGGGATTCGCTTGTCACACGTCACGCCTGTAACTGCCTCATTTATATTTAATTTATCAATATCACTATTTGATTCCCTATTCCACAATCATGCTATAATTTGCCTCTAGATCTTGTGGTGCTGGCCTCTGTCTGCTTGAAGCCTCAAAACCCAAAATTTTCTGCCTGCCCCATTAGGGATACTTCATAGTGTATATGTTATATAAACATATTCTTTTATTCCAGGTACGACATAGCAAAAACAAGGCTAAAAAAAATAACACAATGGAAGAGTAGCAACGGCAAACTTAATAACATATGTGACTTGGAGACTGTGGAAGGGTTTTCTGAGAAAACAGCTAAGAAACTGTTTGACAGTATCCTGGTGGGGCCGCAACAAAGTTCTGAAATCTCTAGTAAAATTAAAGGACAGTATCTACAACCGACTTTAAGTGAAAGTGTGAGACAGGTAATTATTTGAATTTGCATATAATATTTTTCTTATATGCTGCTATAGTAGAAATTCCCAGGTAGGATTGATGTCATAAAAAAATCATTAAAAGCGCCATATCGAAGCAGTAAGCCCAAAATGCTGGCAGCATCCCTCTGATGGATAGCTAAGCTAATCCGTTGGGTGAAAAAGCTGCCAGCTCTTGGGTCTCCAGTTGCGCGATGTAATTTTTTTTAGGCTTGTTTTAATAATTACATTAATTTAATATACATACTTACTACTTTTAATTACATATACATTAATTTGTTTTACAAATTTTTTATGCCTTTACACAAGACTGTTAGACTTACACAATTTATGCAATATTTTTTACTGAGTCTCAATACTTGTTTTTGTTTTTCAGAAATGCAAATCTGTCCTCACGGTTTACATAGCTGTGAATTCAGTTTGTTGGACACTTATAGACAGAAGCGGCTACGAGGTAGTGGATTGGAAATACCACTCCATAGACTATCCTGATGGGAAGAGGTTCCAGATTACGGATATATTAAATATTGTTAGATAGTTTATATATATTTTTTATTATTTATTTGGTTTGCAAACTGGCTGTACAACACACAAGTTTATACATATACAAATTGGAGCATATAGGTTGGATCGAACACAGCATGCACATTTGATAAAGTGCTCCGAGTTGTTTAAAATTTTATTGAAAATTACATTACAATAAATTATTTAAATCATCATCCATCATCATCCAGCCCTTCTTCCGCCCACTGCTGAGCATAGGCCTATCTTCGTCGACGCCACCTATCTCGGTCCTGTGCTGCTCTCATCCAGGTGCGACCCGCGACTTTGATTATATCGTCGACCCATTGCATAGGCGGACGCCCGACGCTTCTCTCACCCGTTCTGGGCCACCATTCGGTCAGAGCCTTGCTCCACCTGCCGTCATTCCCTCCGGCCAGGTGTCCTGCCCAGTTCCACTTTATGTTCATGACAGTTATACCAACGTACTTTAGTACGTTGTCGGATTACGGTGTTGGGAACGTGATCCAGCAACCTGATGCCAAGCATAGCATATAGATTATAGGTTGGATCGAACACAACATGCACATTTGATAAACTGCTCTCAGTTGTTTAAAATTTTATTGAAAATTACATTACGATAAATTTATTTAAATCATAAATTACATTAATTGTATTTATTTATTTTTCCATAATAAACAATTTATGAATGATAAAAAATTACAAAATTCTATTAAAAATCTATAAATTTCCTTAATATTTTTCAGTCATGGAGCATATTACAGCAACTACCGATCGCAGACATCTACGTAATGCAAGCGGAAGCTACCACTCTCAGAGCTGGTGGGAGCGATCCGAACAACCCTAAAGTAATTGCTGTCAACCTGCAAAAGTCACAGATGATCGCTATGATCATAGCACTTATTAACGCTAGAAGTAATGTTTCCACAGAGTAAGTGTGCCAGCTGCTATAGTATACAGGATGATTTAAGCCCTCTGCGCTATATTCAAGGAAAGTACTCTATGTGCTAAATAAAATATGTTTCATGATAATAAAAGCGGCCAAGTGCGAGTCGGACTTGCCCATGAAGGGTTCCGTAGCTGCAAGTAACATACGGTTTATGCATAAGGTTTATGTTTATGAAATTGAATGTTTTTATTTATTTTTATATTTGAGTTGATTGAATGAAAGGTAGATTGCGGTTTATGATTTATGACGTATTAAAAAAAACTACTTACTAGATCTCGTTGAAACCAATTTTCGGTGGAAGTTTGCATGATAATGTACATCATATATTTTTTTTTAGTTTTATCATTTTCTTATTTTAGAAGTTACTTGGGGGGGGGGGGGGGGACGACACACACACATTTTACCACTTTGGTAGTGTCTCTCGCGCAAACTCAGTGTAGAAAAAAATAATATTAGAAACCTCAATATCATTTTTGAAGACCTATCCATAGATACCCCACACGTATGGGTTTGATGAAAAAATTTTTGAGTTTCAGTTCTAAGTATGGGGAACCCCCAAGTTTTATTGTTTTTTTTTTCTATTTTTGTGTAAAAATCTTAATGCGGTTCACAGAATACATCTACTTACCAAGTTTCAACAGTATAGTTCTTATAGTTTCGGGAAAAAAGTGGCTGTGACATACGGACGGACATACAGACAGACATGACGAATCCATAAGGGTCCCGTTTTTTGCCATTGGCTACGGAACCCTAAAAACCAAAGATGCCCTTAAAGTTGTACGGCAAATTCCCAATCGCAGTGATACCGACCGCCATATGATCGCTCGCCCCGCGCGCCGCCGGCACCTACAGCCGTCATACGGAGGAATCGAGCGACAGCGAGGTCATTGACACTAATAATAATACGTCAGTCTTGAATTGCAAATGTGGGGAGTTTTCCTAATGAAAAATAGTAAAAATAAACCGGCAAGTGCGAGTCGGACTCGTACATGAAGGGTTCCGTACCTCCGTACAATGTTTTAAATCGCTAAAAAATCACATTTTTTGTATGACGACTCCCTTTAATTTTTAACTTTTTTTATTTTTAGTATTTGTTGTTATAGCGGCCATAGTAATACATAATCTGTGAAAATTTCAAGTATCTAGTTAATGCCATTATAAAGATCTAGTTAAAACGCTGAAAAAACACGTTTTTTGTATGGCGGCCCCCTTTAATTTTTTTATTTTTTTTATTTTCAGTATTTGTTGTTATAGCGGCCACAGTAATACATACTCGGTAAAAATTTCAAGTGTCTAGCTACTACGGTTCAAGAGATAGAGCCCTGTGACAGACGGACAGACAGACAGACAGCGGAGTCTCAGTAATAGGGTCCCGTTATTAGTGATTCTGATTCCAATATTTAAATAAAGCTCAGTGTTTAAAAATCAACCTGTATATTTACGTAATGCAAGCGGAAGATACCACTTTTAGAGCTGATGGGATTGATCCTAATAACCCTAGAGAAATTTCTGTGAACATGCAAAAGTCACAGATGATCGCTCGCTATGATCGCATTTATAAACGTTTAGACAGACGGACCGTATTTCGACTGCCAAATTGCATTTGAGATGCAGTTTGATTGCAGTTGACACGACTACAATCAAACTGCACACGTCTGCGTAGTCCAACTTGAAGCCGGCGGCGTGCAGTTCTAGCGACTGCATTCTGATTGCACGCTGCAGTCGCAAAAAACGCCATCTAGTGACCTATTGAAAAAGCCATTTAGAGAAAGCCAAATATCTGTCGGAATTATAAGACGACCAGAAGGTTATCTTTGACAACAGAGTTTAACAAAAACACAGGTTTACACAAACTAAAGTTAGCCCGTTTATTTACGGTAACACAATATTTAAATTAACAAATCAACTGCGAGACAGACGATCCGTCGGAGTAAGTGCGTGTGCACTTCGCGCCAGCCGAACTCAGACTGCCTTCCGTCGACTGCGTTTCCCCCGACGTTCCGTTAGCACGTGGCTGCGACACTAGCGCCATCCGCCGGTGCGGCAAACTCGCGTACTGTGTCTCGGTGTAGTCAAATCACTGTCTAATAATAATCGCGCCGACATATCTTTTCTACATATTTTTTAAATAGGTCACTAGATGGCGTTTTTTAATCATTTTATTTATTCAACTTAATCCGCTAGATAAAAAGAAGTCAATGTAGACACTTTTTTACCCAAATGCGGCTAAGCCGAAAAGGAGGGTTTATGTGTTTGACCTGTATGCTTGTCCCTATAATTCTACGTTCCCCAGGAACTACGAAACGGCTAAACCGATTTTAATAAATTATACATGGTTAGATTCGTCTAAACCACTAGAGTAACATAGGATATATTAAAACTATTATAAATCAAAATGGCGGATTGTAGGCGCCAAATTGCGCGACATAATGTCGTTGGGTATCTGTTACGTTAGTAATTATTTAATAATCTTTGGTTCTGGCGAGGCCCATTGGCTAGTAGAAAAAGCGCTTTCAGATGCGAGGCGTCCTAATAAAGAAGCTCATCCGCGTCCGTGGCGTGGCCCTAGAGACCACGTGGCCGTGGTCGGGGGCCCACGCCTAGCAACGCTTCTGAAGAATAGTTTTGATATAGATGCGATTCGCATCTGTTTTCTTTTTGTTCCAGAGCCCCAGAATCGGAACCAACACAAAATAGCGTCTTCGAAAATAAGTTAACACAAAAGGTATACTTTCTGAGGCCGACTCTACCGTATCGGTAAGTTTTTTTTACATCCTATTAATATTATAAATGCGAGTCTACATCGTGTTAATGAAAGAACGCAAAACCTCTCAGATGGTACCTAAGCCCATGTAACTGAACAACTTAATAACTTTCACGAAATCCAAAAAAAAATCGGATTTTCATACGAACTGATCCTGATCAGTTTGTATGTAAATTCAAATTATTTTTTTTTAGTTTCGTGAAAGTTGTTGAACAAAAGTTGTTCAGTTACATGGGCTGAGGTACTATCTTCGAGGTTTTGCGTTCTTTCATTAACACAATGTATATGGATGTTTGTTCCGCTTTCGTGCCAAAGCGGCTAAACTGATTGGAATAAATAGGAGATATTACTGCAATGTTCTGCCGCCAGAGTGCACTACTAGCGTAGACCGTAAACAAATGTTTGACAATAACAAGATCAAAGTCGCAATAAAGTACAATAATATAGGTGTTATGTAATTTTATCACGGGGAATGTAAGGTTCCCGTGTGATTGACAAAAATTTGACCATGCCGCCCGCGTCGGGCATCAGCTAGTGGTTTATAATCCTGAAAACATTACACTCTTTCGGGGCAGTCGTGTAAATAGGGTTACAGCGATAAATTTTGATATAGATAGTACCTAGGCGTCACTATTTTTTTTCTAGATTTATTCGTAAGAAGCAAAGAAAATTACACACAGTAATTAAAAAAAAAACAATTAAGTTAATTTAAAAATTAAACTTAATGCCACGTACATAAATTTATATTTTCATAATTCTTATGTTTGAAATTTAACGTTCCCAAAAACGCACCTAAAGTTCCTTGGCATCCCTTTCCCGCAAACTGACAGTGCAATAGAATAGAAAGGGACACCTACAAACTAGATATATTTTTGGGAACGGTTCTACATTGTATACAGGGTGTAACAAAATATACTGAAATTATTTTAAGACGAAATAGAGGGGCCTTTTTTGCATACAAACGTAGTCCCCTGTTTTTCCATACAAACGTAGTTCTTCGCTGGATAATGCCGGTAGAGATATTTTTTTTTCCTGAATATCTATTAGCATGTCCCTATGTTTTCTTTTTTTTCATAAATTATTTATTAAAAGAGATATGAACCTGCAAAAACCTAAAAAAATGGCCAGATTTTCCGCTGTGTTCAAACATCCAGAAAACAAATTTGAGTAGATTATACAAAAAAAAATTAAAACATAGGAACACCGATCTAGTCTTTGTTAATTCGTAATGAAAAAAGTACTTACTTATATTGGTTGAGTTTTGGAGAAGAAATCAGGGGACTACGAATCGTTGATTTTCTGTTCTTTTAATAGGTATTTTCAGTCCAAGCTGCAGTATGTCCCTATCGCACTTGCTCGATTGTAGTTCGGGCACAGTGCGACAGCAATAGATTTTAAAAATACATATTTTCATTTCTCTAGCCCTTGGGGTAGAGGGGTGGATTTAGTTTATGATACTAAACAACTTTCCCCAAGAAACTTACATCAAAATATGAAACATAATTTCTGGCCTCCCATACAAGTTGATCGATCAGCTGATGCAATTCTGTATGGAAAGCCTTGGGGAAGTTGTTAAGTATCACGGACTGAATTTACCCTTAAAATAGTTTCAGTATACAACGTGGAAGGGACATACTCGTAATAAATTGAACCACGGTCTACTAGATCACTATAGCATAATGAAATTAAAATAACAGCCAAAGAACAAAAAAAATTTTTTTTCATTTTCATACAAAAGTGTGCAGGCAATTTGTATGGGAATGTAAATTTTTTTATTTTAACTTATTTTAATCTGAAGATATAGGCAAATAGCCTTGAAGTGTAAAATATATATTGTTAACTCGTAAATATGGTGATAATTTCCATATTAATCTTCGTCATGCGCTAGATAGCCCTTTAAATTATTTTATGAACTGCCGTTGAAACTATTATTGGTGATCCTATATATCGGTGATCTTTTGGCGGAGGCAAGTTTTAAAGCTAGACGGACTAATGTAAATACTTTCAACGGTGGTTCATAAAACAATTTAAAGGGCTATCTAGTGCATGACGAAGAGCAATATGGAAATTATATCCATATTTACGAGTTAACAATTTATTCCAAATGAGGGCGCCACTTCAAGGCCATTTGCCTATACCTTCACCTTAATTTCATTATACTATAATAATCTGGTATAGCCCGTGGTTTGATTTATTACGGGTATGTCCCTTCCACTTTGTATTTTGTTAGAAGTTATATGTTTTTTTAGGTTATACGGAACCCTCGTCGGCAACGAGAAGGTATCAACTGACCAAACAGTGGAGATGATCCTACAAGGAATAAACGAGCGGAGTCCCACCAACTCGCAAGTATACATGTCAGAATCCCTAAAATCCACATTCAGGTCCCAAAAAGATCTGCAGAAGGATATGTTAGGTCATTGCTTGTTATTAGGGCTAACGTTCATGGACCTGTGTATTTATAAGAATCAAGATAGTGTGAATAAATTGTTAAGGAAACGGAATGATTAGAGTTAATAAATGAATTGTTACTTTGCCATTTTTTAGTCTCAATTAACTGCCTGAATACTGTAAAAGATATTTTAAAGAACTGCTTTTTTACAGGGTTGCTACACACTTATTCGGGCCGGCATTGTCGGTTCCGCAGTATTTGTGGAACAACAAAGCCGATCCGAAGCAATTATTAGTAGGGCGGGAAATCGAAAAAATTGTGCGCATTGTAAAGAAAGCGTAAATTTTTTACCATGCTTAGGGGATACCACTGTGATTATTTTAAGATGTGGAGGCCATCTAGATTTGACCCCTAACGTATTTTAGAGGTCTAATTCGATATCGAGGACGTTTTATTTAGTTTTAATATCTTTTTATGCAGCCAAATGGGAAGAGTATTAGAAATTGACATATGAAAACACATCTACACATCACCGCCTTTCTAATGACACCTTAATCATAAAAATCGGTTTAGTAGTTTAGGCAGGAGTGACAGCCAAAAAATCAAATCGTGTCCAATAATGGATTTTTAGCATTTCTACGGGTAATAAGTACCTAATTTATTCTACATTTTAAAGTTATCTTATATATAAAATTCTCGTGTCACAATGTTCGTTCCCGTACTCCTCCGAAACGGCTTGACCGATTCTCATGAAATATTGTGAGCATATTGAGTAGGTCTGAGAATCGGCCAACATCTATTTTTCATACCCCGAATCTACGCGGGCGAAGCCGCGGGCAAAAGCTAGTATTATATAAAATATGCTTCCATGCTGGTTTGGGAGAATAGAAAAAACTTAGAATGCATCAGCTGCTTATCTTCCCGTGCAGATCGTAAAAGCCAATCAAGGGAATGGACGAGAATCTGAATCATATAGGCGATGCGGCTAGCAACCCATCACTATTTTGATTACGGTTTTCCATCTTAACGTCCACCACGCTAAAAGTGGCCTTTGGGTTTTACAGCCCTAGGCTCTGTCTACCCTGTTAGGGATTATAAAGACGTGATAATGTATCTGTAAAGTATTTTTATTACAATATTTTCAGGACTATGCGATAAATGTTTTCTTACCTTAAATCTCTTCTCAACTAGCCAACTAACTAAACCCAATCGCATCAAAGTTGTTTGGGATGTATATGTGTACAATAGACAGCCTGAAAGCTTCATTGAGAGAGAAGAGAGGAAAGGGAATAAGGAAAAGAGTGGCTCCATCTAATGTAATGCCAAATAATCAGCTAGATGACAACAAGTCAAATCAGACACTTTTTTCTAAACGTCAAAACAAACATTTTCTATGGGATTAATTTGAAATACAAAACCGTGACGTCATAGATTTTTCGAGTCAAATAGCGCTCTTAATATCAGTATATATTCAAATAAAAAAAGAATCATCAAAATCGGTTCACAATTGGCGAAGATATCGCGTAACAAACATACATTAAAATAAATAAAAATAAAAACATACAGTCGAACTGATAACCTCCTCCTTTTTTGGAGTTGGTTAAAATAGCCATCTACTGATCTATTTCTCAGAGCTTGTCGGCCCGGTGGTACGTATTGCTAGCGCTTTCGCAACACCGGGGGTGGTCCGCATTTGCATGAGTGATCACAAGTGGCATATTTTTTTTTCAAATTTCTCCATGCTTCGGTAGACACTTAAAGCCTTTAGTGCCGGCTATCATCATTGTATGGCAGTCGTCAAGCTTCAGATGCCTTTGAAAAATTTGACACCAGTGTTAGCCACTTACACACAAAAACACAAACAAACATACGGGTGTGTATATATTCATATCAGTGCTGGTGTGTGTTCCTGTATCATTATTACGATTTTTAAGGAGTTTTCGGGTAAAAATAAAACTGCATGGTATTGCTTCAGTTGGACTAAAAAGTGTTTATTTGATAAAATACAACGAGCTTACTTTTTACAACATTTTACTTCTATTAATGACAAAAAAAAAAACAAACAAAACCCTTAATACAATAATAATATACATAAATACGATGGTATCAACTTTAAACGTATAATACGTAACTAACATAAATGCAAGTCTAGGCAAGATCAATTAAAAATCGAGTAAAATATATCTAAAGAGAAAATAATATAATTAAAAATTAATAAACATATTTTTAAAATTACACCAAGAAGGTCTAAGCAAAAATATCTATACGTAGATCACACATACACTTTTGACCTAACCAAAGTCGAATTTTGTATTTAATACTGATATTATTCATTTTGGAAGAACTAGAAAATATATTTACAATTTTTATTAAAATGCCAACGTTTTTAATTTATCGCCTGATCTCTGTGACCATTTCGCAACCAACTGTGTTATCATAAAACAATGATAATGTATTGTTAAAGAAACCATAAGCTGTTTCATCTGTTGTGTGTAAAAAGTTCGATCTTGTATTCTGGGATTGCCTAAAATGAATTTCATATAGTCTATTTCGGTGTCTCTGTAGGTCTGTACGAAAATATACTCTATTGTAACATGTGGACTGGGGTTGCGAAGAACTTGATTGTTTTAGGCCATAATTCATTCCATATTAAAGAAAATTAAACGCTTTAATTTAAGTTAAATATTAAAACAAAAGCTAAACGCGACAGCAATTCTGATATACAGTGAAAACAATTAACGTATTGTAAAGCATTCTTTCATTGCAACTAACTTCACGCCGTGGCGTCGACCAATCGGAGCTAGACGTCAATATGACAGTGCCAGAAACGTTTGTTGGGATTGGATAACACTGATCTGAAGTGAGAATCATTTGTTATCGCTTTGCGAGGTTATAGCTAAATGACTCCGTCAAAATCTTATTCTTTTATAAATAAAGAGTTTGAACTCTACACTTATTAATTGCATTCAAACCAAAAATCAGATTCTCAACAGCCCCAGAAATAACTCTGTAGAAACCTAACAACAGTGTAAAATTACCAGTCTATTGTTGTATATTACAATAAATATGTACAATTAATGATATAACAGCACCCATTAATAAAACCAATCATGCTTGCAGATACGCCGCCCGTCTGCTTCTTTATAAAAAAAATGTGTATAATATTAATATATCACGGCTTTCTTGTATAATCTATTGTATTTGTATATATTTGTATAATCTGTATAACTATTGTACTATCTGGTATATACTTAAACTGTTTTATTTATTGCTTCAAATAAGTATAGCAAAAATAAGCTAGAGGGGCGTCGTACCTTACCTATTAACAAAACGTTGCACACAATAAAATCTGCAAATAACTCAATCCAGACTACAAGATCATTAATCTAATATGTTCATATTTTATAAAAAATTCAACAACACTTATTTTATTGTGGAACTGTATTTAACAAGTATCTATTGTGTAAAATAAAATGTTTGAAACATTACTGACAGCGGTCGGCGAGTGGCAGTGAATACAATGTATTATGTGCCTAATTAAAAACAAAACATAGGCCTTTTAGTTGGCTACCAATTATTTCATGTTACACATTAACAACTATGAAAGTAAAATAAACTTTTAATAATAATAAATTATAGAATATTCTGCCGAATTTCAAGTGTATTGCACTGGTGCCGCGCGAACGGCAAATAAACACCATTTTTGTCATAAAATCGTATAAACTGTACAAATAAGGCTAAATAACTTGGTAGGTATAACTGGGAAATTAAACAATAGTGACACAAATAAACATTAACACTAAACTACGTAAATAGACAAAATGGAAGACGTCTAAATAATTCGTAGCCAACGTTCTATGAACGAAATGTTACTCTAACTCCCCGATCAAAAAGTGGATATCCACACATCGAGAAATTGGAAACTTTTTACAGTGCGATAAGAAACGAGTCCTGAATACAATCCAATTACAATGATTAATCGATACGCATTGAAATTTTCTTCTATCGCTCTGTAAAGTTAAAAGAAACCGACACACGCGTCAATTTCCTTATAGTATATTATAGATTTGTAATTAATTATCGTATAATGTAGATATGTACGCACTAAAAATAAATGAAACATTTTCTACACAATTTAGTCATCGCCAATCAAAATTTGGCCTCAAATTCGGAACAGCGGAACGTATAGCGTAGCTTTGAATCAGTCAGTTAGAATATAAAGTTGGTATCCAATCAGAAATAAGTAACGACCAATCAGCGAGGATTTTCAGAATGAATGATCCACCAATCGCGTGTTTGCCATTCCAAATTCGAAGTCGCTTTTATAGCAGCTCTACATCTATGATCAATCGTAGCGATTAATCTGTGCAGACTGTTTTACGCACGATAAATTGTATGTTTTGATAGAAATCGATGTCGATTTCCCATATCTGCCACTGGCTTCCAATAAAACTGTTCAGTTCATCTGCTCAGTTAAATCGTTTCGATTTATCGTTACGCGTGTAGCCGCTACTACATTTAAACTGCTGAGATCACAATTAAATGCATTGAAAAGGAAACCTGCCCTGTAGCATGGTACCGGCGACAGTGTTTATCGACCGCTACCATCTATCACTGTCCCTCTACGTTATAATAATGAGCGGGATGACACTAGTCTGTTTCACGATATAAACTTTATCTGGGTTTATCGACGGTGCCATGCTAAGGGGGCTGAACATGCTTTATTACCAAACGGACTACACTAAGATATATTTCGCCAAGCAAGCAATGCTTCAGTTTAACTACCATTGCCTGTAGAATTGTATTTAATACAATTGACACGATTTGATTATTATCATTATATGCAAAGTATACTTCCACGATGCAATCTTATTCTCTCCTTTTATCGTAAACAACTTAAAGTATACAAATTAAGTATATTAAATGTAAGTAGCACACGGATACATGTAAGAAAAGGATTTCAAATACTCGGGTGTCTATAACTGTAACCCATTTCACAATCGCCGAAAACGAACGAAGACAAACGTTTTCGTAAACTTGGAGATGTCTTTTGTAAACTAAAACTACTGATGTGCTTCCTTAATTACAGACGATTCGAAAGAATTTTGCATCAAATCAAAACTTTAAACAACAAGTAAAGTCCTACACTACGGGATATTTTATAGCAGATTTTATCATTATGGGAGACAAAACAACTCGTATATGGTTTAAATATTTAGGTAGCTTAAGCTAGGAACATGTTAAAATATTATTTTAATTGGCAAGAATAAAATAAACTTATGCTGCTGACGCTACTTCGGGATTGACGAAATTTCGGCTTGGACGGCACGATTACGATGGTGGTTTCCAATGGTAGGCTCCCGTCTAAATCGTGTATTACTAAAAGACCGACGAAATAAAACTGGTTTAGCACTTAACAAAATAGTTTCAAAGAAAAGCAAACCGTGCTCTCAAAAAATATTTTACAAATCTCGTACTAAGCATAACTAATAGAATAACTTTAAAGTAGGTATACACACACGCACATTTGAGCAAAACTTAACAAAAGTGAGCAATATGAAACAAAACAGCCTGGGAGAATTCCTATAGTAAATTTATCACTGAAATTCTAGATCTGCACGTCTATCTCAAGTGTGTACATTTAATTCACGATAGTAGAATTTACAACTATCGTAGATCCAATGTACAAACTCATGGTAGAGGTGCTGTTACTCCAATAAGAAAATGTGCGAAAACGCCGGTGAACTTCTACATTGGTTAGTCTAAAGAATCCCCGACATTATTTTTAAATATTGATTTAAATCGTTAAACAGACAGATCTTCCCTTATTCAAATTCGATTGGATTATGAAAGCTTATTTAATATTTGTAACGCTGCCTGAGAAATTTCGAATGATATGTATTTACAATAACATGAAAACAAATGGAAATTAACGCAGCTAGACCGACAATAAGGTTTTTTGGCGCCATTTTACGATCCAAAAACAATAGTGTCTATTGCAACATGGCGACGACCGGTCAAGCTTTCTGGTAATTGGTAGGTAGTTGTGGAAAATTGAAGAGTACGCCTTCAGTTTTCCACCACTTGTATAACTTAAAAAAAACCTGTTTTTATATACTTAGGTACTTAGCACGTTGCAATAGGTACGACACTAAATTTAAGACTATTTCACATTTACGTTAATAATATTGTTTGTAATAAATGTATAAAATATCATCTGTAATCTCTGTATACTTAATCACCTTTGTTATATTTAAAAATTAAATCCATTTGTATCGGTATAAAAATCTAATAAGTATAAATCTGAGGTTATTTCACGGCTATGGCACTGTATTGTGTTTGTATTGTGTATTCAAACTTTATACTAGGACGCGCCGCGCCGCTCCCACCCGATCAGACTAATATACTATGTATCGTGAACTGTATAAAAATACTTATGAACTATTATTGTAAGGCTGTCATAATGTTGTGTGTGAAAATAAGGTAGAAACTGAAAGTTTATAGGTACGGCATGTGATGGCGGGGGCGGCGCGCGTCGCCTCGGAGGATCACACTCAAACATTGTGGAGAACTGTAGTCACGGAAGATAACGTCAAATTTTCCTCGAATGGTGTTTTTCGTTTGTAAACCTCCAAAAGTTTGATAGGAAAAATAACTAGGAAACAAAACACGCGTCGACGACGCGACTGTAGGATACCCTAGCTCTGTTCACCAATATTTTCTATACTGATGCGCAGAACTAAAGCGTTTACAATTTCCATAACTGTCCAATGAGCTGTAATTTGTCAGAAATCAACATACTTATAAACATAATATTGCGTCATTCACTTTAGAAAGTGATAAATTAATGGTATGTGTAATGTGACTCCCACAAATTCAATTACTATTACATCTATTAGTTAATACGTAACAGTTCTTATCATGCGGTAGGAAAACGAAACCATCACAATAATATCGTAAAATAAGCTATATATGTCGTCTATAGTTACAAACAGAGATGATAAAAATGTTAAAAAGCCTGATGAAATATCCTGACTGCACAGTTTATAGTCTGCTTAGACTAGTCAAAACAGAGTTCCCCAGAGATAATATATTTCATATATGTATCCCTGTCCTCTATTCACATTACACAGCGGTGTGATATAACGTTTTCTGTAAAGATTCTACTGCCTACATCGTTTGTATTATATTTGGACGCGAAGAAACTCAGGACGCACATCGCTCTGTCAGAATATTTCAACAACGCTAAAAAATTCATATATATCTTTATTCTCCCTAATGCCTAAGTTTATTTCGCGATGAATGGTCGAATTGCTTGGTAATTCGAGAGTCGATAGTCTAAGCTAAATTATAAATAATTATTCTGGCATATTCCGTCCCTGGATCAAACTACGACAAAGCACTTTGCGACATCACACACGTTTCCGGGTACCTGTGGCGAGGTACCCACTAGTCTCACTCTCAAACATTACACATCTACATCAAATCAGTCGAGAAGAGAAGGCGAGCCGGCGCCGCGACTACGGCGGCCGAAATAAATGCAATTTCAATTAATTAGGAACATAAAAACAACGTTTGGCAATTTCGAGTATATACGCACGAAAGAAGCGAAAATTAATTACAAATTCAAACAATTTTAGGCATTCACTCGGCTCCAAAAGGATTCTCAATCATGTCCCGCCACATCACATCAAGTTACGCTAGTGAGCGAATAGACCCTAACCTACCTATCTATCACAGTCCTTTCTCAGTCTGACCCTTTCCTCTTAAATGCATCGCAATTGTCACATCATTGAAAAAACTGGTAACAACCTAAACCAGGCCAACTATATTAGAAACTGGTAGAAAAAATTTAAAAATTACTACACTATTTGGCACTAGTGTTACTGAGACATCTCGGCTATCTCGCTCAGCATCAGCGAGTAACAAACAAAATAATGTATTAGATGGCAAAAGGTAACCTACGTTTTTGGTTTTACATTCATGCTATCCGTTGTAATTCTCTCCGAGAGGTTCAATTTTGGACCTAAAGTTACACGTAAATTCTTAAATTACCATTACTTTAAAGATATCTTGAGCATCTTGAATTTCAACTATCCCCTGCCAGATTTTATCCCTTAACACTCGTAAATAAAATTAACTTAATATATCTACAAAATATGTATATTTATTACAAATAGGCACATTGACGTGCCGAAGGCATTCATCGCGAAATATTGTTAAATGGTAAAAGATCAATTTCTTATATTAAATTTCAACGTAGAGTTTTAAAATCTAATCTCTGGTTGGATCTGCTTAGATGTTAATGAAAATTTCGACCGTATCAAGAAGAATCACCGAGAAACCTAACTCTTACGTGGTAACTTAATATTACGGGGCAAAACTATGCTCTCGTTCTCGACGGTAACACTATGCGGATGCGTTTGAACTGTACACTTGACAGACTTTCGGTAGAGTATAAACTTGACGTATTTACAGATCGAAGCTTGTTGTACAGCGATCCATAATCAATATTTGTATTGCAAGCTCGCAGCGCGAGTCGTATACTGGTGTAAGGCCGGGTCGTACAACTATTTCGGGACACCGTTTGCCGGGTTTAAAGCGTCTCAAAGGACAAAGGGCGTTCCGAAACGATTTAGTTGTAGAGGCGGTCGGTGATGTACAAGTCGTGGTGTGGGGGCGCGTGTGAAGGCGCCGGGTGCCATCGCGGCGGTGGCGCGGGTCACTGAGCCGGCAGGCACGGCACCGGCGCGCCCGGGCCCACGGCCGGCTTGAAATCCGTGGCGCCGGTCGTCGGGAACTGCTGGAAGGGCGCGTAGCACTGCGGGAAGTACAGCTCGGGCTTCACCACGGCCGACGCGGGCGGCAGAGGGCGAGGCGTCTTCGCGGCATCCGCTCTTCTCGCCTTCGCCGCGTGCGGGTTCATGTGGTTGTCGATGTGCTTCTTCACCTCGGGCTCGGTCGCGAATCGCCGCCGGCAGTTCGACATGGGACAGCAGAACGGCCGGTCACCTTGGTGCGTCCTCGTATGTTGGTCTAATATAGCTTTCTGCCTGAAATCTTTACCGCATTGCGTACATTTGTATGGTTTCTCGCCTGTGTGGATGCGGAGATGTTGATTTAGAATCGTTCTTTGCCGGAAAAATCTAGGGCAGTAAACGCAACCGTAAGGTTTCTCATTGGTATGAATGCGCAAATGTTGCGTCAGATGAGACTGCTGCCGGAATCGTTTACCACATTCTGGGCAAGGATATGGTCGGGATTCTATATGAATGCATCCGTGTTGAAGGAGGGTGGATTTTTGTTTGAACTCTTTCTGGCAAATAGGGCAGCGAACATACAAAGGCATTGCGCGACCACCGAGGACGTCGGGTAGCTTTCCTCCTTTTAAGTACTGTAATGAAAGCCCAGAACTGAAGACGGTGTGGTTGAGACCCTTCGTGTCCTTGAAGTACGCCGGGTACTGCGCCGTGTCGCCGGGCGAGAAGCACGAGCCGCGCTGATCGCCGTTCTGGCCGTCCGCGTCGCCATACGTCGACTGCACCTCCTCTTTGTTCTCGTCGGCCGGGAACGGCACATCCTGAGGCCACAAAGTAGGCGTCGTCCCGTTCTTGAATATCAGGTGCGGCGAAACGTCTGTAAAAATGGAATAATTTGGTCAATCACATGTTTGAGTCGTCCGAATCAGGGTTACCGACGAGTGGGTTAATCGAACTGAGGACGGTTACAGGATCGTCCGGCGATCGGTTCCGCGTCTCGCGAGCGCCCTCTGCTAGGTGGGCAACGAGGGGACCGAGAATTTGTTTGATAGGAAGGCCAATGGATGCGAGACCGAATCGAACGTGTGGGGGGCGGCGGGAGTCGCAGGCGACGCCAGCAGTGACCGCGGTCAGTGCGGGCGGCGCGCGCGGGGATCGGGGCAGGGCATATATGTGTGAATAGCGCTCGCCTTGGTGTGTGCGGACGTGCTGATTCAGGATGGCCTTCTGGCGGAAATGTTTGCCGCACTCGCCGCACGTATATGGCTTCTCACCGGAATGGATTCGCAGGTGCTGGTTGAGGATGGCGCGCTGCCGGAACGAGCGCGGGCAGTAGACGCACGCGTATGGCTTCTCGTTCGCGTGGATGCGGAGGTGTTGCGTCAGGTGGGACTGCTGGCGGAACCGCTTGCCGCACTCGGGGCAGCCGTACGGTCTTGAGTCCGTGTGGATCCGTTCGTGTTGCAACAGCGTCGACTTCTGCTTGAAGTCTTTGCCACAGGTCAAGCATTTGAACAGTCTCAGTTCAGAGTTGGGGTTGTGCTTCCGTGGCTTCGGTTGCTCTGGCTGCACTATGTCTGGCAAGTGTCGGAGTTCGGGTGCCCCGTATTGGTCGATTGGGCCTTCTAGTGACAGCACGCCGTTTTGTTTCAGATAATGTAACGGGAAGCCACCGGTGCCGAGCATGTGGCTGGCGGGCCTGGTTTCTTTGAAGTACGGCGTTGCGTATTGCTGTTGCAAATCTGGTTGCGGGACGAAGCAGGGGGTTCTGTCAAGATGGTCTTGGTTCGGCTGTTGCTGCGGTTGGGTCTGAAGTTGCTGCTCAACTTGCATGTGTTCTGGTGATGTTTGTTGCTGCTGCTGCTGTTGCTGGGCTTGCTGTTGTGCTTGTTGTTGCGCGAGTTGTTGCGCTGCATCCTCCGCTGTGCCCGTGGGGTCTGGGGGCGGGGGCGCGGGCGGGTAGGGGGAGGGCGCGGGCGACGCGAGCTGCGGCTCGGGCTGCGGGGACGGTCCCCCCGGACTCTGCATGCTCTGGTGCTGCATGGGCTGGTAGCCGCCGTCCAATACTCCTCCCCCCCATTGCGTGCCAGGAGGAGCGCGCTCGACGCCATCTTTGTATAGCACGTAGGGCGCTGTCGTATCTGGAAACAACAGAAAAAAATATTGTTACTTTCTGGAAAATACAGTAAAATGTATAGGTATGTAGAGTTGGTAGAGACTTTTTCGCCTTTTTGGGTCAATGATGGCGGCTCTGCGGATATTTTGATTAGGTCGTTAAGTCTCTGTATGGAAATTTTAAACATTTGTGGTTATTTTATCAGTACCATAGAGTAGACATGCACTAAAAGCGTATTAGACAAAGTGTCCTTTTGTTTGTTTGATTATCGTGGCCAACCCTGGTGTCAAATTTTTCAAGTTGCCTAAAGGCATCTGACATAGCTTGACGACTATAAGTACAACTAACTTTCCTGTTGATGTTAAAAACATTTAAATTAATAGTATTTGCAGAATATGTCTCCACAAACATTACAATCAATATGGACATAACGACAGACAGACGTCCAGTTTCTAATGATTTACTTTCACGTTGCTTTGAGAATGTTACAAAAAGGCGGGAAAATGCGGCAATTTTCTTTCCCGGCAAAAGGGAAATGCAAATGGTGTATATTTCTCATTATATTGCATGATCTGTACTTACTGAGAGATTCAGTGTTTGTAATATCAGGTATATCTTTATTTGAGAATAAAAGAAGAAAGAAAATTGTTGACTGCCAAAAGTTAAGGCCATACCTAAAATAATGAGAACGTTAAGCTTTACTACGCACATTTGCCAAAAGTGGCCGTTTTTCGCAAATGTGTGTAGTAAAGCTTAACGTTCTCACTTTAAACTGTAAACAGTAGTTCATAAAATACTTTGAAGGGTTATCTAGGATTTGGTAGTAGCAAAATTTTAAATGATGTCTCCGTTTTCTTTGAAATGATTTATTTTAAATGGGGGCAGCACTGGACCCCGGAAAAATCAGGGACGGCCTTAACTAAAATTAAAAGCCTCATCAAATCCGTAAGGAGACTTATTATGGGACCTATGACTTATCAAGACAAAAAGTCTGGCTTGAGCTTCGTGCGGGTCCTTCTTAAAGGTTTTTATACTTAGAAAGTCATAATTTGGGTACATTTATGCATACTAAATTTATAAATTGACATTAAGTAATTTTTAATTTCGTAATTCTAAAAATTTAATTTAAATTATGACTTAACAAACAATGTATTCTCAGTCCACATACTCGTATCTCATTTTAAGTTGTAAGTTAACGTCCTTGAAGAAAATGCTGCAGTGCAGTTTGTTGCCGCTTCTTCTGCACTAGCGCCTAGGAAGCGGTACTAAACTTAAGTATATTAAATATGTATAAATAATAACTTATGTAAGTAACGATTTGACGTCAACATTTGTGCAAAACAAAACAAAGTGACTATTTTTTTTTACTAGCCTATAGTGTCCCATTGTTGGGCAAAGACCTATTATTAAAAGATATTATAAATATCCTTTTTTATCTAATTTTAAACTTTGTGCTCTGTCATATTCACAAGGAAAGAAATGTTATTTTCACTTAAGCTTTTAGGTAAAAATAACATTTCTTTCCTTGTTATTAGAATGTGACAGAGATCCCTTTAGGGCAAGGTGAGTTCACAGCTCGCAATACTGTGCGTGTTTTTGAAAAATTACTGTACTTAAACTACTACAGTTTATTTCTCAAAAATTTTACATAGGAATCTTAAGGCTTTTCTACAGACACCCACAATATCCAAAACACGATTAAGCATTTTTGGCTCAATAGAAAAAAATCACAAACACCTCAAAATTTACCTTTAAAATACTTATAATTATTTTATACAATCACCTTTTTATATGAAAATTACGAGTATACCAAAAAATGTATAATTTAAATTACTAGTCAAATTCGCTACAAAAAAAATTATAAATACGGTATGTCCCTTCCGCGTTGTACACGAAGCACTTCACAGAAACTGTAACAAATTACTGTCACCCTATACCTACTGTTATTAAATATAAGTGACATACAATACTCAAGATATAAATAACCGTGCTCACAACGCATTGAAGTACAGAAGCCTAGTGTTACTACCTTTTTTTTACTACCAGTACCACTGCAGTTCGATTATCTAGCGGCCATCGTCACAGATTTACAGGTGTCTTGACGTAAAAAATGAAGACGCAGCGCCGCCGTAGCGTAGACGAAAAAAACATATTTTTTTTCGTTTTGTCAGATAACACTGGTGTTTGATTCTTTAAGGCGAAGATATAGGCAAATGGCCTTGAAGTGTGAAATAAATTGTTAACTCGTAAATATGGTGATAATTTCCATATTTCTCTACGTCATGCACTAGATAGCCCTTTAAATTATTTTATGAACTGCCGTTAAAACTATTATTGGTGATCCATCAAGCTTTAAAACTTGCCGTGGCCACTTTTGGCGGAGGCAAGTTTTAAAGCTAGACGGACTAATGTAAATACTTTCAACGGTGGTTTACAAAATAATTTAAAGGGCTATCTAGTGCATGACGAAGAGTAATATGGAAATTATCTCCATATTTACGAGTTAACAATTTATTTCAAATGAGGGCGCCACTTCAAGGTCATTTGCCTATATCTTCACCTTAAGCTGCCTTAGGCGGTTATCGCACTGCACTGGTTTCTACATACTGACGCTCCCGCGCGGTGCTGCGTTTTTAGTGGGTGGGAGTAGGCGTGTTTTCTATACAAACTAAGCTACTTGCATACAATGTTAAAAATCTGCCGCAGTCTGCGTGCAGTGGGATCACCGCCTTAACGCATCTGTAGCGACACGACGATTAGCAATACGACAATATTAACAGCCGGGACCAGTGCCTTCCGAAGCACGTAGGTGTCGCTAGCCGTCAGTCAGTTTGGCGGAGATACAATATATATACATTATATATATATGTATATATTATATATATATAGTATAGTATAGTACTCACGAGTATCATTATCACTCACTGGAAAGTCCTAGCATCATGTTGTAACCATGATTACTGTAATAAATGACTATTTTATTTATTTATTTAAAAAGCACTAAATTTTTTATTATAATGATCATCTGATCATCGCAGCCGCTCCGCCTTAACTTTTTACTTGATATTTACATGTGTTAACTAATGAGTAATGGAGAGTGTACTCCGGTTTGCGGTCGGCAAGTGGCCATTGGTTTTGACAGCCTGTAAATGTATCAGGTTTCACGAAGAGGCCTTTCACAACACGTCAGGTTAAAGATTGCTGATATCCGAATGCTTAACCTGGTATAGAAGCGCCAGCAGTAAGTTGTGTGGATGTTGGTAAGTAAGGCCTACTTATTTTTAATACGTTGAATACTGGTCTGCGAGAAAAGACAACTAAGAATGTACCAGCCGCTTCTCTTCCCGCTCAAATAATAAAAGCAGATCAAGGGCTTGTTCAAGAATCTTAATCATGTTATTAGGTAATGCGGCTAGTAACCCATCATTTTGACTATTTTTCCTTCATTAAGTAAAAGTGGCTTTCGGGTCTTGTTACCCTAGTAGGCCCTGTCTAGCCCGTGATTTAGACGTATGTGAATAACCAATCGTTAGACAGGCTCACGTTCTCTCACTTGACGGTGATGACTGAAAATCAGCGTTTGCTCCCTGAGCAAGTGTATAGCTGAGTTATGCCCATTTTGTGTCACTGCTTAATATATTGTTATTATTGTTGTGTTTACTTATATGTTGTATTGTGTGTTGTTAGGAAGGGTTAGGAGTAAGGTCCTACCAAGACATTAAAAAGATGGCACAGAGAAGAGAGGAATGGAGGCATCTCCACTTAACTCCACCGACCAGAGCAAGCTCTTAAGTTAAAGAAGAAGAATTGTGTGTGCCTCAGTTACGCAAATAAGGTGATTATCTAATAAATACGTATGTAGATATATGGAAATCAAAACAAACTCACGGTAGACCTATTGGTCAACTAGTAAATAAAGTAGGTGTGTACTACAAAGGTACTTGTAGTATGTAAGGTAGGTACGTTTCTTAAAAGCGCACCTGCCCGTCAGACAATATCCTTCTAGACCGGAAATTATAATGGATTCTTAATCATGGGCTTGCCTGGAACGGTATCTGACAGGTACCAGTTTGAGGTGGACTATCTACACTCTTGATTAGTCGGTGCACAAGTTTTAATATAATATTAAAGAACTGTTTTTCTTGGAGGAATCTGTTTTTGACCGTCTTCAAAAAGAGGAGTTTTCCAGTTCGTAGGGCTCTTTTATTTATTTTTGTTTTTTTTATGTACATAAGTACATACAAGTAAATATATTTAAAAATATTTTAAGTCACCTGAACCGATTTGGATTGTTTACTTTATTTGATAGGGTTATACGTTTACGGTTATACACCCCATGATCATCAGATCAGGATTTAATGATGGGATCCTGGAGCAATCGAGGGAACCCTTCAAATTTTATAGGCACATTTGAAGCAATTTTGGCGTTAGTGTAAAGGTCTGTCAGGATCGTAGCAAGAAGAGGTCCATAGTCTCTGCCTACCCCTGTGGGACAGGCCTGATATTTATGAGTGTTTGTGTTAGTGTATAAAACCTTAGATAACAGAAGATTTCTGAAACAGCTTTATTATTTTATTCCGTACTATTAATTTTTCCTCTACCCAAAGGTTGACTGGAAGAGATCGCATCTAGCGATAAGTTCGCCTTTGTACCAATATTTTCTTTGTGTTTGTTATTTTTATTTTATGAATTATTATGGTGCAATAAAGATAATTTGTATTGTATTGTATTGTCTTTCAAAGGGTATGCAGAAATAGGCAAAAACAGATGTTCAGTTAATTATAGACTAAAATATCAATTGGAAAGCCATAAATCATTGGAAGCCATTCAGACTCACAGTAATAACATGGTGGAAGCAATTTTGTTCCTCTAAATTACTTGCGCAATGTCTATGCAGTAATTTATGGTTAAAAAGCTACTGGGTTACTTTCGACAGGACATATTCATAAGAGGACAAGATCACCCGCTTTGGGCACTAAGTAATGTTTAATTTAGACACAAATTAATTTAAATTATATTTGACAGGGTCTTAAAACATGTCTGCAATGTTAGTGGCGAGGGGGTTGCGTTCTATTTTAACGAAAACGAGTTGCTTGGCAAATTAAAAAAAACCCCGACTTAAAAGGACGCTGCTCACTAGGAGCGGAACTATCGATACGACTTGATATCCGTAGCGCCATCTATATTTGCTAGAGAAAGCCCTGACTTTCAAGCGTTAACCCCTAATAACTTTTAAACGGCTGAACCGATTTTCATCAAACATAGCTAAGAACCACCGCAAGCGAACTTGCTTTCACAAAAAAAAACCGCATCGAAATTGGTCTATTCGTTTGAGCGCTACGACAGACAGACCGACAGACATTAGCGTCGAACTTATAACACCCCCTCTTTTTTGTCGGGGGTTAAAAACGTTGTTATAGTGTCACGGCAGCGCTGCGCAGGCAACACGACAACGCTCGAAAGACGCTAGTGTGGGGAGACCCTAATCTTTATATCAGACACTAATTAATTTAAATTATTCGTCAAACATCTCCAAGTGCCTTGGTTACCTGGAAGAGATTGCAGTCGCGATAGGGCCACCTTTTGACACTAACCAAATTATATTTGACATGGTCTTGAAGTCTTGAAACAAGTCTTCCATGTTGCTCTGGGAGAAAAGAAAAAAATAGAATGTACCAGCTGCTTTCTTCCGGCGCAGATCGTAGAAGTTGATCAACGGAGTGTGCGAAAATGCAAATCATTTTAATAACCCTTCCTTTTTCCACCTTCTCGCCCACCATCACGCTAAAAGTGGCCTTTGAGTTTGGAGACCTGAAATGCTCTGTCTGCTCCATTAGTTATAAAGACGTGATAGTGTATGTATATATTGAAACAAGCATGAACGTCTGGTCGATTTTCTGTTCTGAAAATATTTCAATAATTCGATATAGAATTTAAATTAATTTTTCCTTGCTGGTCTGGGAGGAAAGAAAAAACAAAGAATGTTCCAGCTGCTTCTCTTCCCGCGCAGATCGTAAAATCCGATTAGATCGAGCGAATACGGTTAGCAACCCATCACTATTATGATTTCCTTTTTCCACCATCATGCTGAAAGTGGCTTGGGCCTTACCGCCGTAGTCTCTGTTTGCCCCGTTAGGGATATAGACGTAATCACGTGATAGTGTATATGTAGAATTAAAAAAAAAAGAAACTGAAGAACTGCAAGCTTGACAATATGGCGATACGAAACGCTTAAAAAAGCTTTCTAAAGTAATAATTAAATTTTTAACAAAAAAAACAACCGACTTCAATTTGTTTTTAGGAGTTTCTTCCAAATATCCCAAGTTCTGCATTATATCTTTACGAAATTGAAATGGGACCAACTTGGTAGTAAAGGCTTTCAAATAAAAAAAGAATTATCAAAATCGGTTTACAATTGGCAAAGATATCGCGTAACACAAAGTTTAAACATAAATTAAAAAAACATACAGTCGAATTGATAGCCTCCTCCTTTTTTCAAGTTGGTTAAAAATAAGGTGCCAAATAACACTATTGAGATTAACATGAAAATAACGAGTAAAAATCAGATTAGATTTTAGCAGTAGGATCTCAGTCGAGTTTGAATCGAGATATCGACAAATCGATGGTGGCTTAGATAAGTTTGTATAGTAGCCGATGTTATCTGCGGGCGATGTCTAAGTTATTAACGATGGCTGACCAGAGATAGATGGAGCACATTTTTTTACAAAACCCGGGTAGATGACGAATGACCTTAAAACATTCTTTGTTTAACTTCTTAATCGATAATGAGGTTCTAACGACCTTTTTTGATTGATTCGTAGACGGAATTGTTTTTTTAATGTGTTGTAATTAACAATATATTTTGGATTTGAAGATGACTGCGACTATGTCGTTCATAGGGAAAAAATAAAATCTAAACTGAAATGAAATAATATTATGATCCTTAGTTGGTGGAAATAAATGATTTTATTTATTTAAACGCACTGACTGTACGTAACCCAGAGTAAAACAACCTGGCGAAGAAGAATTAGGAGAAACGACCCCATCTGAAGTGGAAGAAGAGAAAGAGGAAGAAGAAAATAACAATACACGTAAATGGTGACCTTAGGCCAGTGGCTTTTTCTAGCAGTCAAACAACGTGGCTTTCGGGGTCTTATGCCCCTAGGCCCTGTCCGCCCCGCTAGGGATAAAGACGTGATAATGTATCTGTACTGAACTTCCATAAAGACAGTCTCTCATCAGTTCCATCTCAAGGTTCAAGATGAATGTCGGACAACATATGGTTATAATCGGCCGGATAAAATAATACGGGAGGAAATACCGATTCTCTCTTGAGGAGTTTAAATGACATGCATGTGTAAAGGCGAGGACAGACTGGACGGTGACGTGATGTGTACAATGTTTGTATAAGTCCGTCTCTGTCACAAGGTCTCAACACAACACAAACCGTACGTCCAATAGAGATAGCTGAACCCGTCGCGGGTCACGTGTCTCTCTCGCACCTAAAGTTTGTTACAGAGACGGACTAAACCCGTCGCGGGTCTGCGCTTAAGGCCGTACCTGAATTTTCCGGGGTCCAGTGCTGCCCCTATTTAAAATAAATCATTTCAAAGAAAACGCGGACATCATTTAAAATTTTGCTACTATTAAGCCCTAGATAACCCTTCAAAGTATTTTATGAACTACTGTTTATAGTTTAAAGTGAGATCGTTTAGCTTTACTACGCACATTTGCGAAAAACGGCCACTGTTGGCAAATGTGCGTAGTAAAGCGTTCTCATTATAAATTGTAAACTGTAGTTCTTAAAATACTTTGAAGGGTTATCTAGGGCATGGTAGTAGCAAAATTTTAAATGATGTCTCCGTTTTTTTGATATGATTTATTTTAAATGGGGGGCAGCACTGGACCCTGGAAAATTTAAGTATGCAATGCAGTTTCAAGCCTTAAGGCCCATTTACACAGTTGAAGTTTTGTACCTGTTGCATACAATTAAATTGAAGCAATGGATGACTTGCATGGTCCAAACAGAACATTTACCATACAAATTATTTATTGCATCATCAGCCATCAGCAAATGTGTTAATCAGCCACTGGGTGTGGCCTTTAAAACCTACCACCAAGTGAAAAGTGGTATAACACAATTTTTTATAAAAGAAAAAAAAAATGTCACAGTATGCACACCGACTTAGCTTGATCTTACGGTTTTCAATACTTCATCTTAGACTACTATCTGCCTTTATAACCTAACACCAAGTGAAAAGCGGCAAAACATTTTTTTTATAAAAAAAAATGTACACTGTATGCACGCCGCCTTAGCTCGATCTTACGGGTTAAATCTTCTCGGCCGGATGACTACATGTGGGGTGTCATTTCGAATTAACTTTTTTTGTCTTAACCCTTTTAAATTACAGCGGCATTGACGCACGGCTATGGGAATGCTCTACCCCTTTCGATGCGGTTGAGACGGTGAGTGATGCCGTCCCGTTTATTTAAATCTTTATCAGACGGATGGTGATGGGATTTGTCTTGGAATAAAGTAATTATTTATTGGCTGCAATTAAAATTATTTTAGAATAGCTATGAGTTTGTTAGTTAATGATTTATCATTTTTAGAGTTCCGTACCCAAAGCTGACCGAGCTGACCGAGCTGACCAGTCCCTACTTGCGGCACCCGTTCACGAGTTGACACGGGGATCAGCCATCGCTGAACTTAACCATATTAAAGGAAATCCAGCGACTAAACGAGGGAATCAAATGAGCACATCATTACTACCAGTCTAACCCTTTTGATTTTTTAAAACATTGAGATGTTTTCTATACATCGTGTTAACAAAAGAACGCAAAACCTCTCAGATGGTCCCTCAGCCCATGAAACTGAACAACTTTTGTTCAACAACATTCACAAAATCCAAAACAAAAATTTAGATTTTTATACAAATTGACTCGGTCAGCTGATCAGTTTGTATGAAAATTCAAATTATTATTTTTTAGTTTCGTGAAAGTTGAACTAAAGTTGTTCAGTTACATGGGCTGAGGTACAATCTCAGAGGTTTTGCGTTCTTTCATTCACACGGTGTATAGAATCCCTTCCATGCAAGAAAAGAAAAAACTTAGAATGTACCAGCTGCTTCTCTTACCCGCGCAGATTGTAAAAGCCTATCTAAGGAATGGGTGAAAATGCTAATCAAGGCGATGCGGCTCACAACCCATCACTATTTTGATCCATTTTTTATCTTCGAACCCACTATAACGCTAAAAGTGGCCTTTAGATCGTGCGTCTCTGGGCTCTGTCTGCCCCGTTAGGAAAAAAAGACGTGATAATGTATTGAGATGTTTTAATTACTCCCTTTACAATAAAAATAAATCTGAGCTATCACATGATGCTCTTTCCCAGGCGGTGTCTCACATGTGACAAGCACTTCCCCGAAACCTAAGCTCTACAATCCCTACACCCTTTATTCTAAACAGCGGCGGCCTTAACCATTGCGAGGCCCCGGGCGGCAGATATTTGCGAGGCCCTTGTCCAATGTGAAAAATATGTGATGTTGTATTTTTTTATGTACCTATATTAAAAGAGAAAGAAGGATTCCCCGAACAATGAAAAAAACCGCACTCCAAGTTTTGAATACTGGAAGAAGAGCGAGATTTAAATCTTACTTAATGTAATGAAAAACCGGCCAAGTGCGAGTCGGACTCGCGCACCGAGGGTTCCGTACAAACCTGCAAGGTTTAGTATTTGGTATGAATTTCAATTTAATACCTCTACGCGTTTATGAGGAAATGGGTAGTAAGTTTAAAATTATTAAAAAAAAATATATTATGTGATGTAACTAAAAATGTATGGTTTTCGTAATTTTTCCTTTATCTATGCTATAAGACGTTGCTTCGTACCAAATTTCAAGATTCTGAGTTAACGGGAAGCACCCTGTAGGTTTTGATTTCCTTGCAAGTGTCGAAAATTTGCGGCATAAACGGCTGTATCTTTTGATTGCGTTGGCTTAGAAGTTTGATTTTTTCACAGCTTCAAGGGACAGTAGACCTGAGTAATTGATATAAATTTCAGCTTCATACCTCCACGCGTTCCTGAGAAAAAGGGTCTTGACAGACGGACGGACGGACGGACAGACGGACAACAAAGTGATCCTATAAGGGTTCCGTTTTTTCCTTTTGAGGTACGGAACCCTAAAAAACTAAGGACCAAAACGAAACGGGTCGGGTTGTTGCGCAAGAGCGAGGCCCCAGGCGACTGCTCTGATCGCCACCCCCTAAAGCCGCCACTGCTCTTACAATTAGCAAGTGTTTATACAGGTTGATTTTGCAACCCCTATCTACTTATATATTGAGGCATCTCCACTAAACTCCACCGACAAGAGCAAGCTCTTAAATTAAAAAAAAGAGCTATATTTAAATCAGAATCATTAATAGAACACAAAACCGTAACAAAAAAAACTTATATTTTTGTCATTTTTTTTTCTCCCACATCGAATTGACTTTTTATCCACCGGCAAAATACAGGCTGACTTTTAAACCACCAGTCAAATTTTTGGAGCAAGTTCAGTCCATGATAGCAAACTACTTTCCATAAAAATAATTAACGAAAAACTAAAATAAAAAATCGCCTTTTCATACAAATCAGCGCTCAGCCGAACGGATTTTGTATGGAAGGACGAAAAATTTTCATCGATTTTTAATAACTTTTTTTTATAGAAAGTAGTTCAGTATCATGGACTGAACTTGCTCCAAAAATTTGGCTGGTGGTTTAAAAGTCAGCCTGTATATAGAAAAAGTTTTTAATAATCGATAAAAGTTTTTCATCCTCCCATACAAATCAGCGCTTAGCCAAACGGATTTTGTATGGGAGGACGAACAATTTTTATCGACCTCATCCTGAGGTCGTCATCAGGGCGAATGTGACGCGCGAAGCCGCTCGAAGAGGTCTCGAACCACACTGAGTCAGTGGTTAACCTACCTACCACGGGAACCTCTTATTTTCCCGGGATGAAAACTAACATGTAACTAACGTGCGTGAGTCAATTCGTCCAGCCGTTTTTACATTATTGAGTGAGAAACAGCCAAATCCAAACATAAATTTTCATATTTAGGTATATTATTGGTAGGATAAATAAAAACAATAAATAAATCAGTAGATGTAGACGCACATGATGCCCTTTCCCAGGCGTGCACCACATGCCGAATCACTTCCCCGTAACCTAAGCTCAGCAATCCTTCACCCTACATACATTACTCAAACACTTGCTAATGCACAAGGAAACGGTGTTTACCGGTGTTCACAAACCGAAATATGAAATAGATCTCTTACCGGGTTATGAGATTTTTCAGAAAAGAGCCAAGCCAAGGTCTAGGAGAAAACAAGTAATTATTAAAAAAAAAACCCAACTGCCTCATACAACATCAGCGAAATTATATGTTGTTTTTTAGCATTTCTCATTCCAAATGACATTAAAACATATAAGTTGTACATATATATTTTTGTAATCTATACTAATATTATAAAGAGAGTTTGTTTGTTTAAACGCGCTAATCTCAGGAACTAATGGACCGATTTGAAAAATTCTTTTTTGTTGGGTAGTCCATTTATAGAGGAAGGCTTTAGGCTATATAACATTACGTTCCGACAACCACGCGAACGAAGTCGCGGGCACATCTAGTTCTTAAATAAAATCCTGTCTTTTGACACCCCATATGAATGGTTTTGAATGAAAAAAAAATAAAAAATTTGAAGGCATATTATTTGGCGCCAAAAATCCGCCACATTGGATTTTTTTAATGTTTAATGTAACCAGTCATTCTGACGAATCTAATGACACCTCTTAAGCTAAAATCCTCCAAGCAGTTTAATCTGTAGAGCGTGCCAAAGAGACGGCGCTAGACTGTCTACCCCATTAGGGATAAATAAAGAAATTGATAAATAAGAGATAAATCACACTGATTGAATCCTCAAAGTCAGTTTAAACTTGTGTTATAGGATACGATACTATATTTTATAATAAAGACATATAAAGATAAACACCCAAGACCCAGGACAATTTGAAAAAGGCCATTTTCTATCTTGCTCTGTCTGGGGATCGAACCGATAAAGTTGGGGTAGTGAATCTTTTGAATAGATATGAGTGAACATTGTAACGGGCTTAAGTAATTAACGAATACATTTATACGACATTTAATTATAGGAGTACATGTACTCATACCATATGGGAGCACCGTCTGGGAACAGATCATGTGCATAGATTTATTTATTGTTTTATTGGGAGCTTGAGAAATGTTTCAGGAAGTCATCAAGTTTGAAGGGATTTTTATACAAGCTATTATTCAACTGCATATTTTTCTGGTCGGGTCAAATATGTGAACCTCAATGACTCATCTTAATTAAAAATTATGATGAAAAATTACGTTGTAATGTGTATAAGAAATATGCATACCTACTCTAAAATGCGTAAGTACCTATATAATGTCTAACAAAATATACTGAAACTATTTTAAAGTAAGATTCAGTCCATAATACTAAACAACTTTCCCCAAGGAATACATATCGAAATAAGAAAATAAAATTTTTGCTTTCCTTACAAACTCGAATCAGCTGATCGGCCAACTTGTATGTAGGGTTGCCAGGTCGCCAAACCTAATAGCCGGACAGACCAGCCAGTTAGGCCGGACATTTGGGTAAAAAGGCCGGACACCCTACATCAATGAGGATTTTGTGTCTCAGTATTAATAGGTACGCCAAAAAATTGTATGTAAAATCAACCCTTTTTAATTATTGCCATAAATCTTCTCATATTCTAATGAAATACAAAATGCCAAATCGAATGCCAAATCAGTCTAAGTACTTTATAATTAATCAGTTAAACAAAATTAAATTCACTACGGACTGCGGGAGCGACCAACAGTCGACTCGCCTGCGCTCGTTTGCGAAATGTATAAAGCCTAACAAAAGCCGGACAAGCCGGACATCGTTTATTTTGGCCGGTCACGAAATAAAAAAAGCCTAACTATGTCCGGCTTTATCCGGACGCCTGGCAACGCTACTTGTATGAGGGACCAAAAATTATTTTTCGATATATGTTCCTTGGGGATAGTTGATCAGTATCATGGACTGAATTCACCCTTAAAATAGTTTCAGTATATTTTGTAAGACCCTGTATATGATGAGAAAATTCGTCAGGGCGATTCGAAGTCACGGTAGCACAATTGGAAATGCACTCACAGTACAGATGGAAGGGGCGTGAGATCGAATCTCACTCAAGGCGAAAATTTTCGTCACATATTTTTAATTTAGATATGTACCTATACTTTTTTTTTAGATGTAATCACATATGCGGTCTTAAATTAGCAACCAATCGGTAATTAGCCTCTCAACGCCGGAAAACTTACCAGTAAACAACTTAACTTACATAACTGTCTGCGTGCGGCCATCTAACATAACATATGGAAAGGCAATTAATACGACTTGTTCATTAAATTCGATAGCAATTACTCATGTGTATGATTGAAACGTTTGCTGTTATGTATGGGACTACTTAGCGGTAATATCCGTGTAATGAAGGCTTGTATGTTAGGTAATTCATTATCTATATATAAAAATATATATATATCACTGGCTTCCGTCTACGAATTCGCTTGCGCTATCTCCATCTGAGCGCGTGCCCAGTTGCATCCTTAGCTGCGCTGCTTCAGAACTCGGGCTGCGCTTTCCAGCTATTTCATCTCCTAATATGACGACCTCCGTGGTGTAATGGTCAACACGCTAGTCCGCCAATCCGGAGGTTCGATCCCAGCCAGGGCAAGTTGGAAAATGGCCTTTTTCAAATTGTCCTGGGTCTTGGGTTTTATCTATTTAGATAGGTAAGTATTTATTATAAAATATAGTATCGTTGAGTTAGTATCCCATAATACAAGTTAAAAACTTACTTTGGGGCTAACTAAATCAGTGTGATTTGTCCTTTAATAAAAAAATAAATATAATATGCATGTCAATGGTCACCCAAGGATGCCGATGCGATCGAGAAGAAGTAGCCGGAACAGATTTATAACTATTTTTTTTTTTTATTATTTTTTATTAGAGATTTGAGTGCGTTTGACCTCTATCTAGCCTGATGGGAAGCTAAGGCTAGTTTTACGACGGCCGCCTGCCTGAAAATTCCTCTTTGGGAATTAATTTGTGCGAAAAGTTTTACAACCGTTTGCCGCCCAAATAAAACCCTTCTTGGGAATACAGCACGCCATATTTGTGATTAGTCCTTTATTCGACTTTGACGACATCCACAAGAAGAGATAGAGTGGACCTATTCGAAGCCGGAAGCCACACTATCTTTTACAGTTTTTAGGGTTCCATACCCGAAGGGTGCAAACGGGTCCCTATTACTGAGACTCCGCTGTCTGTCCGTCTGTCCGTCCGTCTATCCGTCTGTCACAGGGCTCTATCTCTTGAACCGTAATAGCTAGACACCTGAAATTTTCACCGATTATGTATTACTATGACCACTATAACAACAAATACTAAAAATAAGATAAAGTTAATAATTAAAGGGGGTCGTCATACAAGAAATGTGTTTCTTCAGCGTTTTAAAACATTGTACGGTGGTACGAAACCCTTCATGTACGAGTCCGACTCGCACTTGCCCGTTTATTTATTTTTTTCAACACAGATCATTCTTTACTTGTATATGTAGATTCGCGTGCGTTTATTCCTTACAATAAATTCTTTCGAATGTACTTAAGAGAGGATATAAATAAATTGAATATCGTGTTGGGCGCCGAAGGGCTCGCTGTAATCGAGTGTTTACCCTGCGCGGGCGCAAACCGGTCCGCGCAGGTCTCAGATCTTGAAGGAGCGTCAGCATACACACGCAGTCTAGATTTAGATATGTTTTAGTGTTCATCAATCATCTACAGGTCTTTGTTAGTCTTCACTGCAGGAGCATGACCCTCTGTACGACCAGTATGGCCAGAGCAGCCAAAGGATTTGGCCTACACTCTCTACGTTGGCCAGAGGGTTAGAGTGGTCTCATAGATGTTTAAAAGCTTTGTTTAGCTTGTATTTCCTACGCAGCCTTCTATGACATCCACGGGAAGACTTGGACTGGAATCTCCCATTTGAATTTCACCGCCCGCTATCGGGCGAATAGCGGGCGGTGCGTAGGGCGTAAACAGAGTTACGGTCGCGCGTGTAAATTTAGTAAGTTACCCATTTATTAGCAAAGGAGAGCAAAAAAATTACAAATAAATAAGACTTTCTTACTGTCCAACCCTGTATAAATAAGTTAGCAAAATAGGATTACAGTCCATCTGATGGTAAACGGTTAATTTTTTTTTATCACACAGATTGAGCTAGCCCCAAAGTAAGTTCAAACTTGTATTATGATTTATGGGAGACTAACTCAACGGTACTATATTTTATAATAAATAAATATATAGATAAACACCCAAGACCCAGGGCAATTTGAAAAAGGCCATTTTCCAACTTGCCCTGGATCGAACCCAGGACCACCGTATGCGGAATGGCGTGTTAACCACTACGCCACTGCCTGCATCATCAGGACTGGTACGTTACCGACTATGTAAAAACCTTTCACGATCTTTTTGAAGAATCCCAAGTTGTATTTTACTCTTTCATGCTGGTCTGGGAGAAAAGAAAAAACTTAGAATGTGCCAGCTGCTTCTCCCCCCGTGCATATCGTAAAAGCCGATCGGGGTAATGGGATAATTTGAATCATGTTAAGAGCCATTTTACACTTTGCTGTCAGGCTCGCACAATCAATAACTACAAAAAAAAATTACAGATTATTAACAAATGAGTCTCATTTTTATAAAAAATGTTTTATTGTTAACCGTGGATATTTAAGACATGTTTTTTTGTTGACTACATCGTGAATTAGTTGATCAAATATTTAATTTGATAAAGATCTGTATCAATTTGTACGAGTATCTCTGGGGAAAACCGAGATAATATAATAATATCTATATAAATATATGTTTATATAAATATATTCCATTTATAATACAGCAAAACAATAAACAACACGTATAAAACCACAGCTATTAAAAATCCCACTTCAACCGCATCACGTGCGCATGCGCACCGTACAGCGTCACGGCTGGACGAATCAGTCACCGAGATGGGATTATACATCGACGAATTTACATTCGGGTGACGTAGAGACGCCTAGATGTGGCCCATTTGGGCTGTGGGGAAAGGCTTCAGAACCACCACCAACTAATTTTGAACACTTGGTGAGACAGACTTGCTGACAGGAATTATCTTTCAATCATGATGATATAAAATAAAAATAAAATAATGCTGTTGCTATGGCATCCTACTGGTTGTGAGTATGTGCAGTGATTTAATTTAGTATATATTTTAGTTATTTAGCCGTGTGGTTCCCGGCAGAGTAGAATAGGACCACTCCAAGTCTTCCCGTGGATGTTGAAGATGAAGGCGACTTAGAAAACACAAGCTAAACAAAGCTTATAAACATCAATGAGACCTCTCCAACTCGTCTGGTCAGCTTGGAGAGTGTAGGCCAAATCCTCTGACTGCTCTGGCTAATATATGGCTCTGGTAGTACAGATAGGTTCGTGCTCCTGCAGTGGATATTTACAAAGACCTGATGTTGATGAAGTAGAAAATATCACTCTATTCTTACGTGTGATTTATTACTGTCAGATACATACATACATAGTATCATGTCTTTATCCCTAATGGGGCAGACAGAGCCTTTTGGGTCTTGCGGCTCTAAGTAGACAGAGCCGTAAGACTCAAAGGTCACTCTTAGCGTGATGGTGAGCGAGAAGGCGGAATAAGGAATCAAAATAGTGATAGGTTGCTAGCCGCATCGCCTATTAACATTATTTGTATTTTCCCCCATTCCCTCGATCGGCTTCTACGATCTGCGTGGGCAGCTGGTACATTCTTAGTATTTTTCTTTTCTCTCAGACCAGTGTGAAAGGTACCAGATCAGATCAGATACAGGTACGAATAAATAGTTATTATGAATAATTATGAAAAATAAATGAAAAACCAAATTTAAGTTCAAAAATCTTAGCACTACTTTATTTCTCTCTCTCTCTCCTTCATTTCCTCGTTTTAGCGTGTTGTATCCGTCTGCTATCTCCTTTTTACCCGACTACGACAAAACCAAAACGAAGGGTAATTAACAACGAGATCCATGTACTTAATTAATATGTATGTGTTTATATCTGTTCCACTGTAGCGTCCGGACGGACCGCTTATCCAAGTTTCACAATTGAGATGTCAATCGATTCGGAATTGTCCGAGTGACATAGATTATTACGTATGCCATCAATGTTACATACAAAAAAATGCGAGTAATTTATGAAGTGAAAACTTCTTTAGCGGCGTTGTGTACTTTTTTTGTAATGGGTAAAAAATGTTAAACTCGCGTCAGGACACGTGTCCTGATCGAAAATTCGTAAGACGAAATGACAGCCGGCGCGGCGTAGGAGAGGAAGTATCCCCCTCTCTTTCTACGGCGCGGCGAAAATGTATGCCTGCGCCTGCTGTTTCGTTTAGCAGAGAGATAAACTTTTTGATGTAATATAAATTGTCATGTTTGTGTACGATAGCGCAATAAATAAATATTGTATTCTACCACATAAATTATAGTACTTTTATACTGATAATTAAAGCAATTCGTGCAAAATTATTCCCTAACCATTCCAAAATATCAAAAATGCACAACGTTAATATTCAAGTTTTTACTTTTGCCGGCACTCCCGGAGTGCAACCCGTCGTTTTATTTTTGTTTCGATATCGAGTGGGATATCAAATGAAAGGTCTTATTTCAAAAATAGGTAGATTGTTAGTAATAGCTGCTGAGCTTGGATTCATTAAATAATTCATACTTTTCAGTAAGAATTTTATCGTAGACGGGTATTAGTTCTTATTTTGTTTCAATGCTGGAAATTCGAATCCTGGCATGGCACATCTAGTTTTTAAAACCTACAAAACTTAATCCTAACCAAATCGCCTCCTACGCACCACGGCAAAGGGTTGAAAATGCTGTGTCTGTCTAGTGAGGCGCGTATCCGAAACTAAACAAAATGCCATGGTTTTTGTGGCAGGCCCGACAATTATCTTTGATTATTGTAATCTTGCGGGAGTGATGAGGGACTAGCTACTAATGCCTACTTTATATAAGGCTTCTATTTTTGGGAGTTCTATTTGATATTAGTAGGTACCCTGTGTAGGTACCTATAGTTTTGGTAAATTCAAGGGCTTATTTTCAAACTTAAAGCCAGGTTAGGTTTTATTAAAGTTGCAATTTTTTTAAACGTCTAATGGTAAAATATTATGTTAATATATGATAAGAATAAGAGTAAACCTGTAATGCAATTGTCCATCAGGCTGGCAGGCAGGTAAACTCCCAGCAGTGGTAGTTTCGAAACGCTAATAGTTTGTAGCTTTTGCACTAAAAATAATGACATTCAAGTGATATATTTATCCTACATTAAATAAAATTTTTGACTTTAGATTTTAGGATTTACAACAGCTAAAATTAATGTAACGTTTTTTTAATAAATTAATTATAACTTTGAGTTTGTTTATTTTATCCGTTGTTTTGTCCATAGATTAATATGAGACGTTCCACGGGTAAAGGTACCTTGTGGACAGTGGCGCTTAAGACGTTTAGATAAACAATTCGTACAATTAACTTAGCTTGAATAAACATAATGTCGTAAGTGCCACCGTCCATACATATCTTTACCCGTGGAACGTCACATATTGGTTTTGTCTTTTGCTCGACTACGTGAAAGCCTGTTATTTTGAAGAAATGATTCAATCTTGAGCGTTTATTATATAGGTACGTTTAATGTGCTCCGTCAACAGTTAATATGACTCATTTGAGGGATTTCATCGTCAACAGGAATAACTTCAATAACTTGCAGTAGGATTAGAGTTAGTTACTTGGTTCTCTCTCTCATCTCAGCGTATTCCCAGTTGCATCTTTAACTGTAATGCTGTGAAGCCCGGGGTCCGCTTTCCGGCTTTTCCTTCTCCACTTCACACGGTCTTCAGCATCCTTGGTTGCAAGACAATTTGGCTTTATTACCTACTTGTTAGTTTATTAGTACTAGTTAGTTACTTGGTTACTGTAACTAATTCCGAATAAAAGCTTCATTTTATGCTTATTCAGACACATTACCTATATATGTCAAAAAAATTATAACTTCGTTATGGAATCTACGCGGTACTTTTCTACTTTGTCCAGATGATTCAACGGGTTAGATCTAAGTTTGTTAGTGTATTTTTATACAAGAAAAAAACGGCGAAAAAAGTCATTTAATAAGTACTCGCTCACTCGTTATTTAATGAGGAGCTCGGTGGCCCGGTGGGATCACGCATTGCTAGCGCGTACTTGGTGGGTCACCACAAGTGGTACAAAAAATCTCTTGAGCTCCTCCGTACTTTGGAAGGCACGTAAAAGCCGTTGGTCCCGGCTGTCATTGTATAGCAGTTGTCAAGACTTTAGGCAGCTTGATAAATCTGACACCAGTGTTGGCCACTTACATACACGAAAAACAAACAAACAATAAGTACTGGTGCTTTTTTTGAAATAAATCTCGATGCGAATCATAGGTACTCGTATTGTCAATCAAAGATCGATGGCATGAGTCAACGGCCACTACGCGCTTGTGACTCACGACTCGCTAAAATTATCCGGGATAGGATACTAGTGAGGAGAATTAAATTAATTACCTCTGGCTTGTTATTAGCCACGCTATGGTGTAATTATATGCAGACGAGCTGAGTTTAGGTACTTGCAGTTTATTTACCCCTTCCTTCCTGGATATATCCTAAAACCTTTATTATTTTTATTGTAAGTCAAAGTCTTTGGTCGTGGTTTCTTACATACAATTCAATTAATTACCTCTGGCTTGTTTTAAGCACCACTATGGTGTAAATATGTGCAGAAGCGAACTAACAAGATAGGGTTTGTTGTATTGACGAGTAAGTTGTTAGTACTTGCAGTAAAATCTTTGTCTTTTCAATTGTGAGTCAAAGCCGAAGTTTTAGTAGTGAGTTTCATGATACATAGTTTGGGAATTAAATTAACCAAACAAGCCAGAGGTTAACTTCTTCCTTCCTAGATAGAAGTACCTTCCTAAAAACATTGTTAATTTTATTCTAAGTCACAGTCAAAGTTGTGAGTTTCTTTTAGAGTGAGGGGAATTAAATTAACTTATAACAAGCCAGAAATAATTATCTCTGGTTATTAGTCACGCTATGGCGTAATTGTGTGCAGAATCACTTTGCTCTCATTATATAATTCGAATTCAATATTTCCATACATAGACCCGCATAAGCCAAAATGCTCTGTCTTCTCTGTTTAGGAAAAGACGTGATAGTGTATAGTGTTCTTCATCTAAGCGCGTTCCCGGTTCTATCCTCAGCTGTGCTGCTTCGGAGCCCGGGATGCGCTTTCCCGCTTTTTCTTCTCCAAATATGACATGCACGTCAATGGTCACCCAAGGATGCCAAAGACATTGCGAAGTGGAGAAGAAATAGCCGGAACAGTTAAAGCCGAAATGATTCGGCAGTAATTTTACGACCGGCCGCCTGCCTGACGTCAACCCTCTTTGGGAATGTGATATTGTATGTACCTATATAGGTACGAATTCAATATTTCCAAGAATAAGCATAAAAATCGTGCACAAATCAGCGAGCAAGCTAACAAGCCGTCTGCCTTTATGTTTACTGGCTCAGGGCTGCGTGTTCAGTGCATTGCCCTGCACCAAAATAAATTGTCGCGACGGTGCGTGGCGTGAGTACAACTGGTGCGATGTGCAAAGGCCCAATGCCAGACGCGTTCCCGCCGAAAGTTAGGTTTGTTTCCTTTGGTTCTTTCGCGAGGTCAAAAAAGACTTTATGGGCCAATGTTCGATTATGAAAAAACATTTTGCAGCTTTAATACGGTAATCTACTTGCACAAAATAAAGGCCTATTCTAACCGTAGTAGGATACTGCTTTTATTTAAATAATACAGTATTTGACTTATTTTTTTCTATTATTCATTTCAAACAGTACAGTTTCAGGTTATGACCCGAAACCGAAAAAAAAATATCCGCAAAAAAATTAGGTTATAGGTAAGCCTTTTAAATTTGGGGAAAAGGGAAACTGTCAAGTTACAGAAAAAGGATGTACCTAGGTACTGCTTTGTAACGTTAATGCCATTAGGTTTCGCGCGTACGAAAGAAAAGAGATAGCGTGATGTGATGTCCTCACCATGCTCCCACTTTTCTTAATACCAATATTTGAAATGCTAATTGCAGCTAAATTTAATAACCAATTATTTTTCAGAAAAGGATTTCTTTTAGGGTTATTTGTTGTTTCGTATAAAACATTGGCAAAAACAAACCTATTGTGGTGATGATCAACAAGTGCGATGTGCATATAATAAGATCCAATGCCAGACGAACTCCCGCTGATATTGAAGTGTATTCCTGTTGGTGCCTTATTGGTTTTTGTGCGAGGTCAATGGGGATTTTAAGGGCCAATATTGGTATTCTTATAATATCAATAGTTTAATTTAGAAAGTTCAATTCAAAGCAGTATTTTATACGTATTTGACATATCACTGCATTTATCAGTGTTTCGAACAATAAAAGCAACCCTCTGTGATATAAAAACAATAAGTATTTTTCAGTCTCAACAATACGAAACTTTAAGGTATGGGGAGCAAACCAGTTGAGAAAACGCAACGCACGCAGCGCGTCACTTTCGCATCGCAACGCACTTTGTTGCTCGCGGACAGGGTAATGTGATCTCGACGGGTAAAACGCGCCAATGTAAAGCACCCAACTCGTATCTCTCATCATAGAATAAAAAGAGTACGGAATGAGGTAGAAAAGGTAAAGAAAGAAGATTGACGTGTCAGCTGCTACTTTTATTTTGGCGAAAATGTGGTACAGTTAAATATAGTCAGGGCAAATTCGACCATATCAGTCTTCACTGAAAATATTGAGTAATTATTTTATTTTCCTAATGAAGCATTATGTTATTGATATATGCACGATACTATGAGTTCTGATCAGCCGTATGCACGTTTGTACGGGAAGTTTATATGTTTTCATATTTCACTGGAAAAACTAACCTACCGCTATGAACAATAATTCTCTAGAATCGTAAATAATCCCGAAAAATCATTCCACGCGATATGTACCGCGGCGGGCGGGGCTTAAAATATGAACAGCGCGGCGCGACAGTTCGCCGTGACAGTCGAGTCATGCGGTTGCGTCGCAAGAAGTTTCCTTTGAGAATATTGCTGTGTGTTTGCGATAATCGAATCATTAAAAATGCCGTCATGTGCCGTGAAGTGGTGTAAAAGCTATACAGACATGAAAATCACAGGACTCACCTTTCATATGTAAGTTAATAAACATTTTAATATTGACCGCGGCCGTGACGGTCGAGCAGCCGGCTTCGGGGAGCTAGCTGCTTGACCGACATGACGCGTACGTGACCTTGTCGCGACCAATCGCATGCATCTTTGTCTATGTGTGCGTTAGAGTGTTTCGTTGTAACTACTGTTCGTTTGTTTGCGTAAATGGAATCAGAATGGAAGCGGTGAATGTAGGAGCATTAGGTATCTAGAGAATTATATGTCGATGACCTACCGTAAGTAACCCGTAAAGTATTTATAATCTGTCAACACAGATTTAGTTTTTAATTAGGCGTGTAGGTATATGATCGTTCCGATTATTATTAAAAATAATGACCAAGTTCAATAAGTGATATATTTATCCTACATTGAATATTTTTTTTTTACTTTGAATGACTTTTTTCTATGTGTGTGTTTTTTGTATGTGTTTCACTTCTGTGCATTATTTATTTTGCTTCGAGAAATTCTCGTGATATGCTTTTTGTGGCTCGACGTCTTCATTCACTTTGCACTTGTGATTCATTTTTTGACAAAGGATCACGTGGACAGGCGTGTCCAGTGAACTCGGTGTCGTCATGTTTACGTTTTTTATTTGACCCCATTTTTGGACTCGCCACGCAACTTGTTTTACAAGAAACTGAAATTTGATTACAGTTAGGTAACCTTCTAGAATATAAAAGAGTTGAACAAAATAAATCAAAGAGAGAAAAACTATGTAGTAAATTTACTTTTTTATTTTTTTTATTAGCCTATACTGTCCCACTGCTGAGCAAAGGCCAACCATAGTTAATTTACTAAGTGAATTAAATTCTACTTCAATTGTATTAGTCAATACCTATAAGGATGTACAACCAAATCTAAGTATTTCGTACATAAAAATGTTTATTCATCAAATTTTGTGTTATTGATTTAAGCTTATTTCCATTATAGCGAAATCAAATTTTATAAAATAATCTTAATTTTTTTGTCTTCATTTTCTTAATCCTCTCTCGATAAGTCTGTTTACAAGGACGGGTTGTTCGAACAAGTTAATGAACGCCGAGCTGCTGTACTGCTGTGACCTTTCACTCTTCATTGTTTCGTCTCAGATGACTGACGAGACGACGAGCGACCGATGCCGGCATCGGATAATAACTTTCTTAGCCCGCAAATTAAGAAACAAAACGAGAAAAATAAACTGCCTGTTTTTTTTATACTTCTATGAAAAAAAAAATATCATAAATATTTGTTTATAATATTATTAGGTAACTTAAAATTTTGATTTAAAAACAAAAGGTTACACAAAGGAAAACAAAAAAAAAATGTTTAAGCACCGGTATGTTCGCAAAATAATGTTCTTATTTCGAAAATGAAAGACAAAAGACCAAAGGCAAGATCCAATCAAAGACATGACAACTGACAATACATCCTGAAAACAAAGTAGTAACAAACGGGCGGCAGAAATTCACGCATACATTTTTTTTTCAGAATAAACACGATAAATCTTTTAAACGGTTTTGGTTGTAATTAATGGCGCGCGCACACTTGCTTCACTAAAGAATGGCACTGAACGCAATAAAAGTTTAATACAGACGGTATCGTGCCGTACTTTGTTATGCCGGATTTGATGAAGTGGATTTGACATTAATATCGTCAATTGAATCATAACGTTATCAATAAATCAATTTAATATTCATAAGACATTATCTAGATGGAGTGCTATGCACATACTTATCTATAAAAAAATAAAAAAAATATTTGCATTTTTTTGATCAAAAGTCAAAGTACACGGAGATCAGGTGGATAAAATCTAAAAAAAATAAGAAAGTTGGTACTTACAGAACTTATTTTCATTGTTCTCAGTTGTGGCCGAAAAATCTATGGACAAAAGAAAAAATATTTGGATACGTATTTAAATAAAAATAGGACATATTTTTTAAAGTATTTTTAGGAAATTGCGTTACGTTAAAAAAATATAAGTAGCAATAAAATCTGATAAAATTCAGTTCATACCCTTAGGTGCAATTGGACAAACATAGATTAAATATGTGTAAAATACATATAACACCTGATGGTACCAAGCTGAAACCTGAAAATAATATCCTATCCATAAACAAACCGTTGGCAGTTTGCGCTGTTTCCTTTGCCCGGCAATCTGTCAAGTGCACGTTTCGCGCCAAAATTGACGTACAACAAATCTTCAAAATGGCGCTGGTAGTAATTAAAGGACTGCAATAACTGGCCATAAAGCAAACGAAGCGCATTGGTGACGTGCCACCCGCGCTATTTCCGTCCACGACGCCCCTCGACAAATGCTAATGTCCTCTAGGACACTCCAGCGGCTCAAATTAATCAGCCACAGATGTGACACAAAACACACAAAGACTTCAGTCAACAGTACTTTGAACTACCCAAATGAATTGTAATTTTTCCACTTTTACTGCTTTACAAAGGTACCTGGCCTAGTGCCTTTTCATTTCACCTGCTATTGATAGTAAATGTATAAGGGCGCAAGTACAGTCTAAATGTGTTGCTAAGAGATTTTGTAAGTTATGAAAAGAAAAACTTTGGGGATTATATTATGATGCATAAGTGTAGATACTCGGGAAACGCATCGCTTTGGTTGCATCATATTTAAAAAACACACCACCCAAAAAAATCTTCAATCATCGGTAAGACTACTATCAATAGAGTCTTATTTCAAATAAAACTTAATTAAAAATCGGTGCATCTGTTTGAAAGCTACGATGTTACAAAATAAAAGGAAAAATACCTAAGCATCATAGCCCGAGAAGACAACCTCTAATAACAAAGTTATTAAAAAATTTAAAAGAACGGTATCGTTTTGCTCTTTTTTTCAAACGTGGCGTGAAAGTATCTTTGTAACAACTTATTTATGTAACGTAAAAACTGTATCGTTAATAGGTAGCAGCATCCATCCAAAGTCATTGCTATTTACGAAAATGGTAACGTATTGTGTTGTTTACTACACATATGAGGGATCTTTTTGTACCTCTACCTATTTTGTAGCAGTATGGACTCCCGTTGCTGTCATCCATTTAAATTTGTTTAAAATCTTTTTTAATCTACATAAAAACGCCTATGTTTATTTATGGGAAATTATGAGTGTTTATTTTTTAATTGTGTTTTTTTATTTATGAATTCTTAAAACTATTAAAAAGTGTTTTCTTAAAGGAGTTCTTCCATCGTAAAATCAGATCGAGGGAATGGGCGAGAATCTTAGTCATGGTAATAGACGATGCGGCTAGCAATCCATCACTATTTGTATCCCGTTTTTCCATCTTAACGCCCACCATCATGCTAAACGTGGCCTTTGGGTCTTGTGGCCCTGGGCTCTGTCTGCCCCATTAGGGATTTAGACGTGATAATGTATCTGTATGTATTAATTAATAGTGATTCAAGATAAATGACTAAAGTGACCGACGCAGCATTTGTATGCTGTGGCAAAATCTATTAGCAGAAGGTCATCAAAATTAATAATCATGTTGATATCAGTAGGTACGTACGCAAATTTTGGTTTTTAATAATACTAATATAATTACTAATATTGTTATACATTGACTAATATAATATATATAATAGATTTCATTGTTTGTGTTTGTTTGTAATGGATAAATTCAAAAATGGATTGAGAATAATGGTAGTCCCTTGCGAAGGGCTAGTCACCTCATCACCTGTTTATCCATGTTACTAAAAGTTGTCTTAAGTACTTTGCGACCTTTGGCGCTGTCGACATACTGAACAACTTTCCCCAAGGAACATATATCGAAATATGATAAATATTTTTTGCTTTCCATAAAAATTGGATCAGCTGATCACTCAAGTTGTATGGGAGGCCAGAAAATATTTTTCATATTACGATATATGTTTCTTGGGGAAAGTTGTTTATTATCATGGACTGAATTCACCCTTTAAATAGTTTTAGTATATTTTGTTAGACCCTGTATACAATATCACGTCTGTGTGCCTAGAGGGGTAGACAGAGCCTAGGGCAATTAGGCCCGAAAGCCACTTTTAGCGTGATGGTGGAACTTAAGATAAAAAAAATTAAATAGTTATGGGTAAATATTTTTTTAAAGTGATATTTTCACACATTCCCTAGATTGGCTTCTACGATCTGCGAGGGAAGAAAAGAAGCTAGTACATTCCAAGGTTTTTTTTTACCGGCATGGAAGAATTCGAAGCACGGTTGAAACAAGTAGTAAGTATGTAATCCAAAATTTTATTCATATCAATATAAGTTGTAAGTCAAGGCAATCGAAGCAATACTTTGAACCTACACGGCCAAGGATCCTCAGGTAGAGGCGAACCGGTTCCTCTGAACTTTATTAATCCTCGACGCGGTACATCCAACTTCCAACGGCTGAGATGAGTTGCCACTCTTTGTTTCGAATACATCTATTAATATGCAATTTGCACGTGTTTATTATTCTTACAGATTGTATATGGGTCTAAATCTACTGAACAAATTTCATATGCTTGTCCGTCACAAGGAGGTCTAAACAAAAGTTCAACCATACAAATCAAATATAAAACCATACAAAGAACCGATGGCCGACGAGGCAGAAGGGTTCTCGAATGGCGGCCACGTACTAGCAAGCGCAGCGTAGGGCACCCGCCATAGGTGGTCGGATGACCCGAGCAAATTTTCAGGAAAACGCTGGATGCAGGCCGCTTTTCATCGGTCGTTTTGGAAATCCTTGGGGATGGTCTATGTCCAGCAGTGGACTTCTTGCGGCTTCTTCTTCGTCTAAGCGCGTTCCCGGTTGCATCCTCAGCTGTGCTGCTTCGGAGCCCGGGGCGCTTTCCTGCTTTTTATCTCCAAATATAACATGCATGTCAATGGTCACCCAAGGATGCCAAAGTACTTGCAAAATGGAGAAGAAATAGCCGGAACAGTTTAAATGATTTGACTACAGTTTTACAACCGGCCGCCGCCCGACGTTAACCCTCCTTGGGAATGCAATTGTAGCACGAGATGTTTGTGTTCCTTCCTTCCTTTCGTCGCCTCTTACGACATCTACAGAAAGAGTGGACTTCCTGCGGCTGATATGGTGAAATTGTATTCAACAGGCAATATACTTTTACTGTGTGAATGGGCCTTAATTTTAGACTTCGGTGTTCCCATTTCGAACTAATAAGATCTTCTTCGTACTAGAAATATATTGTGATAAAAAAATAGGACAGGAATGTAATATTACGGAAGTCAGATTCGACTGTTGCTATCTTCATCTACAATGACTCATACCCACAGGTCACGACCAAATAATTCCTAGAAGGATTATTGCAAAGGTTTCTGAATTTATTAAACCTCGATTAGGAAGCAATTTGTCCATTCAACAAAAAAGTTACCATTTAATTGAAGATCATGTTATTATTAATAATGAAATAAAAGTCTATTTATGGACTACATTATGTCTTCAGACAAAATTGAGAATTGCTCTTTATGTGACCTTGAGCATACTTTATTATTAAATATCTAAGCATTATGTATATATAGGTATGTATTTTGGCAGTAAACCTGTGTAACAAATCAATTAATAATGCCTGTTTTGAGTTTTTGGCGGGAAGTCAAGGGGTTCAGTTGGGGTTTTCTTTAAATTATTTTGCAAATGGATTTTAGTGGACTTTATTGACTGGACCAACCTTTGATTGTAACTTGTTAGGAAAAAAGAATTTCCCACGTTTTATTAACTTGTTCCTGGCTAAATACGCAGTAGCGTCAAGCCATTAATTTAAAAAAAAAATGCCTTTTTATGAACGTACTTCTGCCTTCCTATTAATGTCTTATAACTGTCCTCTGTCCAACCGGTGTTAATTATTAGAAGTCCAGACCATTGCGTAATTATTAAAAGCCGATTTTACTATATCTGTTATTATTAGAAGCCGATTTTACATTATTAGAAGCCGATTTTACTACATCTGTAATTTTTAAAAGTCGATTTTACTATATCTGTAATTATTAGAACGTGTATTCATTATTTTCATAATTATTTGAAGTTGTTTTGATCAAATATTTACTGCTAGTTTTAAAAAATCATTCATTCGTTCATACTTATACTTCACTTGAGAACGGAACGCACGCTCGCAGTCGTTATTCGATTCGAAAAGAGAACGGTCGCATATTGTAAAATGCCAAAGAGGCAAAACACGGTAATGAGCAATGGCATTATTTATTGATCTTCATCATTACACAGTAACAAGCAATAATAAAACACCCGTGTGGTAACGGGTTAACGGTAAGGACTAAGCACAAACATCTCGTGCTACAATTGCATTCCCAAGAAGGGTTAACGTGAGACGGCGGCCGGTGGTAAAATTTTTCGCTCAAATACATTCCCAAAGAGGGTTGACGTCAGGCAGGCGGCCGGTCGTAAAACTATAGCCAAATCATTTAAACTGTTCCCGCTATTTCTTCTCCATTTTGCAAGGTCTTTGGTATCCTTGGGTGAGAAGAACAAAAAATAAAACAAGGGCATTATTTATTGATCTTTATCATCAGGTTTTTTTAGTCTCCATTTCAGGAGTAAGACCCTCTATATACTACCAGAGCCATAAATCAGCCAGAGCAGTCAGAAGATTTGGCCTGCATTCTCCACGCTGGCCAGAAGGGTTGGAGAGGTCTCATTGATGTTTATAATTTGTTTAGCTTGTGTTTCCTAGTTCGCCTTCTACGATACCCACAAGAAGACTTGGAGTGGTCTTATTCTACTCTGCCAGGCACCACACGGCTAACACGGCACCTTTAGTACGATTGTGTTTAAAACTAAGTGTAATTGTGTGTTATATGTACAATAAATAATTATAAAATAATAAAATTAATAAGTAATCATTGCACCTGAATTATCAATCCGTGTTGTAAATAGGTAGTTACAGCTCAAAGGAAGTTGTGGCTAAGCGTCTTGTAGTCCCGAAATAGACATGTCTCTCTTCGCTACATTATGTTCTCTGTCCACTCACGCTCGATGGCGATCATATATAATGATCGTAGATTCGTAGAGTTACCTACAATAAGCTAATAATTTTGATGTAAGAAAGAAAGAAATAAAGAAAGAGAAAGAGTGTATATCAAATCTCATTTTTAACTTCGTGTGTGTTATATTATAAATGATGACAGACTTTTGCCATGCCGTAGGCCCTGTTTAATAAACGTTAGCAACTTTCAAATTGTAATACGCATGATGACTGAAAAAATATTTTTTGCCCATCGGTTAGATTACGAAAAAATGTTGTACACGTACTCGTATTTTTTCTTTTCTCTGAGAAACAATAATCTTCGTACGATTTGTACACATCGGTGACGTCAAACTCTGGAACTTTGATACTCTGTATTTTTGTGAATTTTTACTTTTTTCATACACTGAAAAATATGGGTACATTATTTTTGGATAATCTACCTAACGGACTAATTAGAATAATACTTTTCTGACCCAGTCATTATCCCTATTGTATAAAACAGTTTCCCTTACAAATATGTAAATTTTCACAATTAAGAGTGGTGTAAGTGTTTAAGGCCGTACCTGAATTTTCCGGGGTCCAGTGGGCAGCACTGGACCCCGGAAAATTCAGGTATTTTTTTGTTCCATTTAAAATAAATCATTTCAAAGAAAACGGAGACATTATTTAAAATTTTGCTATTATCAAATCCTAGATAACCTTTCAAAGTATTTTATGAAGTACTGTTTACAGTTTATAATGAGAACGTTAAGCTTTACTACGCACATTTGCCAAAAGTGGCCGTTTTTCGTTAATGTGCTTAGTAAAGCTTAACGTTCTCACTTTTAACTGTAAACAGTAGTTCATAAAATACTTTGAAGGGTTATCTAGGATTTGATAGCAGCAAAATTTTAAATAATGTCTCCGTTTTCTTTGAAATGATTTTTTTTACGGCCTTAAACAGAAATATGTAAAATTTTAGGTGCAATTTTACAATTTTGTTAGTTTTCAAATTGATTTCCTAGTATTTTTGTAAGTTTGTAGATTTGTAACTTGTAAAATGAATTTACAATTTCTAACGTTTATTATATAGAACCATTTTAGGTTTTAACGAACGTAGGGTCATATAAAAAGAAACAATACTTTAATTGTGTCTCGGAAAGTAATAATAGCTGTATGCAATAAACAAATAAAAAAAAAACCTTCGCACATTGACGTCGGTTTTACCTTAGACTTTCATAACACATGATAACGATATCCCAAGGACATATTCCATATTTTTATCGTCCAACGTCATTGAGACATAAAAAACCTGTGACGCTCGGATACAAGTGGTCTATTTTTACCAGATTATGCACCGGCCGAGGATGCTGACGTGTATGTACCCCTACTTGGGGTTGTTTAGTACTTCATTACGAGTATGTCTGAGAGGTCCAAGGACTCGTTATTCAGTGCAGTTAAGAAAAAATGTCATCACATTTTCCTGCTTTGGGGAACAAGATATTATATAAGTATAACAGCTAATATTATATTTATTTTCAGTGTACTAAATAAGCTCTTTCATTTAATACCCTACACGGTATGATTTGATTTCTTTTTTACTTTATGGCCTATAGAGGCCGCCATTTTTTTTTAATATTTATGGCTTGACGCTACTGCGTATTTAGCCAGGAACAAGTTAATAAAACGTGGGAAATTCTTTTTCCTAACAAGTTACAATCAAAGGTTGGTGTAGGCCTTTGATTGCTGGAAGAAAAAATATGGTTTTTTTTTTTAAATTAATTTCTTTTTCCTTGTTTGCCATTGTTTGAAGAAAAATAAGGTTTTAGTTGTAGGTTTAGAGAATTATGTAAGTAAGTAAAATATGAAGTTAAGAATAGATTTTTATCACTACATTGATAAACTAGACACAGATAACGACACATTAATTAAGAAACCAACTGTTCCCAACGAATTCAGAATGAAATCGAACCTTGTTCCTGACAACCGAGGTCTCTAGCTAATTGATTGTAAATCTTGTTAGATAGAAATAGGATGTTTGCATCATTTATATATATATATATATATTTATCATTTATTTTGTCTGATTCCTAGATTGATTCTTTTATGCTGGTCTGGGAGAAAATAACCTTAGAATGTACCAGCTGCTTCTCTTCCCATACAGATCGTGAAAGCCGATGGAGGGAATGGGCGACAAAATAAATCTTAATATCAATGCGGCTAGCAATCCATCACTATTTTGATTCCGTTTTTTCATCTATATGCCCGCGATCATGCTAAGCGTGGCCTTTGGGTCTCACAGCCCTAAGCTCTGTCTACCACGTTAGGGATAAAAACATGATAATGTATCTATAGACTGATTGTTTTTCTTACTCTAATACTCGTATTACGACTAATTTAATGATACCCTGGTCTCTTTACCATGATACTCAAGTAGGTATTTATACTTAATAAGATCAGGAGAAATATCCTCAACAATTGAAAAGTGCTAAAAATATTTGAAATCTACAGTTCCTTTAACAGGCACATATGCTAAAACTTATTTATATACATATTTATTTATTTTCCTTATCTTCGTCCTGTTTAAAATCACATCGTATATATTTTGGGGCAATAAAGCTTATGAAAAAATGCTCTTCGAAGATTTTTCAGCTCATTAAGTAGTAAAAAAACATTTGCACTTTGAAACAAACCTCGGCCACACGCAAATTCGCGCGTGTGCGAAATCCATGCCTTACAATTTGGCATGCATCTGAATGTACGCAGAAGCCTTTGCGTGTTGTTCCAAAGAAAAAAAAACAACAGGGCGTTGATCTCGCATAATTTATTACTTTTACTTTTTAATTTAACGACCTGGCACGCGAGGTATTTTACCTAATGTGAAGGTTGGTTGCATGTGATACGATTGTATAGGTTTGGTTAATTAATTGTATATTACGTAATATACATAAATATATCAGAGTAAATACCTACTTACACAATACATACACTAATAAATATACTAATAAAGAAATAGCTAATGAAAAGAAGAACTGAATGATGATGACTTTATAAAGAAAAGAATTTAGAAATAAAGTTTTTTTTTCCCGACAAATGATGACGTTACCCGACTAAACTCGCCACATGAGCTTTCTGTTCCTTGCTAACTGAGAGAAAAATAACGCGTTTCGAAACAGCAATTTATCATTGCACTTTCTTCAAAACAAATTTTAAACTCAGCCTTTTCACACGAGATCCGCGAAAAGAAAAACTAAGGGGTTTCCTACGCTGCACATAACGCAACACCTTTCTCGCAAAAACAAACCTTAACAAGTAAAAAATAAAGATCATAACATGTGAACAAGGTCATTAAAAGCTTACCGGTCGAAACAAGAGGAAATGTGCTGTAAGTTGTTGTAATAAAGCACAGAATGGTTTGAGTGGAGACGGAAGTCGGTGCGGGGTGAGTGAACCCTGAAAGCTTCGTTTCAGAAGTTTGAGACATGCCATCGTTTCCTGTAGCTTTCGAGTGTCGGACTTGTATAATGTCGCGAGAAAAAATATGTTTTAGGTGGGGGGTAGGGGACTATGGATAATGGGTATCCTACATGTTGATCTGGAAGCTAAAAACAAACAATGCGCTTCTCATCCCGTGCACCTCGTAAAAGACGATAATATATAATTAAATTTTTAACAAAAAAAAAAACAACCGACTTCAATTTTTTTTTAGGAGTTTCTTCCATATCTCCAAAGTTCTTAATTATATCGTCACCAAATTAAAATGGGACCAATTTGGTAATAAAGGCTTTCAAATGAAAAAAGAATTATGAAATTCGGTTCACAATTGGCGAAGACATCGCGTAACAAACATACATAAAAAAATACTGTCGAATTGATTACCTCCTCCTTTCAATCATTTATTTATCTTTGGATATTTTAAACATTTGATAATTGTTATATAATATAACAGTTGTTAACGTCAGATCATTTATTTACAGCTAGGTTAGTGTCGCTTCCTATCAATTAGTGATGTGCCACCGCTTGAAACTTTGGGACATACCCGTAAACATTCCCGGAAATATTCCTTAAACTGGAAATTAACGGGAATATTAACGATAATATTGGGAATATTTACGGAAATTTGGAATATTTCCAGCGACACATCACTACTAAATATCAAGAAAAAAGTGGCTATCTGTTAGTATTTTTAAGGCCCATTTCCCATGGTGGGCCTCAGGGCCCACCTCTTCTACACCGTTCGCGACAAAGATGTGATAGTATGTACGTATAAGTATTTGGAGAAGAAAAAGCAGAAGGTGCACCTCGGGCTTCAAAGCAGCACAGCTTGGGATGCAAGTCCACCCGCTAAGATGAAGAAGATGTACGACTGTACGTATGGTATGTTGGTAAGTTGTACGTACCATACGTACAGTTACGTATGGTATGTAGGTACGTATGGTATGTACGAGTATGTGTGTATTCAGTGTTCAAAAGCATCCAACATAATAAAATAAGACTTGTTTGTAAAAAGTAGTATGCGAGTTTTTACCTTGCTACAAAAGAATGGTTTATTGCCCGACTATAAAAGAGAAGGTTATGTCGTTAAAAAAGCAAATTGCAGCAATAACAATGGTCAACAAGCGCTGCAATTAATACGAGTATTTTGAAAAAATAGCTAGATTTTTTCATACAAAATCATACAAAATCTCATCTCAATAGGACACCGGGAAGTGGGTCAAATGTAGCTCGTAAGATTTGACCCCCAAATAAATAACAACAAACACGGCACGCAATCACAAAATAGCCGTGTGGTTTCCGGCAGAAAAGAATAGGACCACTCCAAGTCTTCCCGTGGATGTCGTAGAAGGCGACTAAGGAAACACAAGCCAAATAAAGCTTATAAACATCAATGAAACCTCTCCAACTGCTCTCTGACTGCTCTAGCTAATATATGGCTCTGGTAGTACAGAGAGGATCATGTTCCTGCAGTGGAGACTAAAAAAGACCTGATGATGAATAGGGCAAGCTAAATAAAAGCTTGTAAAAATGGATATTATGGTTTGAAAGTTCTGATGTTTGACTGAGCAAGACTGAAGCGTCGCCGTTTCAGCTTGAGCATGAATAACTGTTCGGCTGTTCTTAGTGATATGCCTCTGGAAATATTCCTTATTTACGGGAACTTTCCCACTGTAAATTTACGGGATATTCCAAATAGGTATATGAATATTCCGTTTTTAGGAACATTTCCGGGAATGTTTACGGGAAAATTCCCAAAGTTTTCAGGGACGGCACATCACTAGCTGTTCTCCTCTACAGGTCGCATTACACAATCGATTTTTGTGAGCAGGTTCGATAAATATATTACGGCTTCTATTGCAGATTTTTTAAATTAAAAAAATGGAGCCGTGTGTGTTTTTAAGGTGCGTTTGAGCATTTATTCAGTTTTAAACTATTCAAAGACAGACATGTTATAAATTAATGAAAGCTTTCAAAACTTTGTACTTTTTGCACCTACACAATGAAGTTGTTGAACCAATTGCAAACCAATAAGTAAATGAGGCATACAGCCTAGCTTCTCCGATCTTTGATCCAGTCCAGTTATGCTGTCTTAATGAGATGGCGGACCAATAGAACTTTTTATAAGCACTAAAGGCAGGCACACAGTGCTAGTACCAAATTATATGTACCTGTAACAAAAGAAAAAAGTATTGAATTAGAAAAAAAATATGTAAAAAAAAAAGAAAATAAAAATAAAAAAGAAAAAATATTGTCTTTTTTTGCTAATGTATCTACTTATCTACTAGTCGTTTTATTTGCAACATAAATGTCAGGAGGCCAAGTTATTATTTTTAAGCCTATTGACAAGATTAAGATTTTCATACATTCCCTCGATCGGCTTTTACAATCTGCGCGGGAAAGAAGCATTGGTTACATTCTACGTTTTTAACAAGCTTATATTTAGCGTGTTGTTTGCTTTTTAGGTCAAATCTTGCAAGTTAAATTTGAGCCCCTTCCCGGTTTTCGATTGCGATAAAATTTTGTATGGTGGCTATAGGAATCCTGTAATAAAACGACGCAACCCCATCGAGTTTGGAATTATTACATCTGTCTTGATGAGTAAATACTTAAATAGGCCTCACAATAAATGTTTGTACGTTTTTTTTTGAAAAACTTAAATATAAAGCTACTGATTAAGGAAGCGTTGTTATTTTCTGTCAATTGCATTAAAAAGTTTGCACTCCTTAAATTAGTAGTATTCTTATCTGATTTAAGCGGGTATATTTTTTTAATTATGACTGTAAGTGTGTGTACCTGCCTTAATTTCAATACTAATTACAATCTAATACACTATGTTACTCGGTCAGAATAGCGGCAGTCTACAGGACTATAGTCATGAATCATAATAGTAGTTTTGGAGATCGCTTTTTGCGACTAACATACAAGTAGATCTGTAACGACGAGTTGATTGGGTACTTGTTGTTTTTTGTAGATGCAAGAATATAAAAAAAATTGTTTATGGCTTTGAATATGTATTTGAATTGGTGATAACAACATTTTCTTTAAAATCAATACTGTCGCAAGAATTTTTTATTTATTTAAAAGTGTTCAGACAGGAGAGCGCTAGCTGCTTCGTTGCTCAACGAATTAGCATAGCTATTCAGAGAGGAAACGCTGATTGCATTCTTGGCACCATGCCGTCTCCGGTCTTAATCTTTTAGATGTTTAAAATTTATAATTTAGATTAAGTTTTTTTTCTAGGTTGTATTTTTTTTACAGACAAGACAATTTGCAAAAAAATGTAATTAAAAAAAAATCCCAGCATTGATCTCATAGGAAAGTTCTGAATTTAAATATGTAGGTATCGAATTTACTCTATGAGTAATTCCCGGCTAGAAGTGTGAAGCACCAGCCCTGCATCTGCTCTAAGGGTTGCTACACACTTACTCCGGCCGGTATTCAATTCATCGGCATCCGCAGTGGTAACGATTCAGAGCCTGGGCTCCGCTACCTAACCTAGGTGATTTGACGATGGGTAAGGGTAGACCACAACCAATCCTAGGATAGGATTAATCAAACTCTAGATGGCGTTCGGGACCCACAGCTTTACGAGCCTTCCGAAGCACAAAATCATCTCTCTTTTTAGATAATCAGGTGATTCAAGCCTGCAATATCCTAACCAGACTGGAAACAATTTTTCACAAAGTATGCTTGGGCCACTGGACCACGGAGGCAGTCAACCACTGCCGAACCGACAATGCCGGCCTGACTGAACGAGTGTGTAGCAACCCTGAAGCACCAGCCCTGCGTCTGCTAACTGCAAGTGCTCGTAGCAACGTATGCAACTTTCGCTCTCCGCAGCGCGGACCAACTTTACAATGTCAGTGCTCATTAAAGCCTTGTTTATGCAAGTTCAAGGTCCGCCCGCGACTCACAACTAACTTTGAACAATATGTTTGTATAGTTTACGCATTGTAAATAAGGGTTGTTAAGTTTATTACGTCTTATATCTTCGATGTTGCTGTGGGAGTAAAGTAAAACCACAGCATACATAAGAGTCAAAGTGGTAAAACGTAGAATGTACGTAGGTTTAAACAAACGCTAGTCGGGATCCACAGCTTTGCGTGCCTTCAGAAGCACAGAATCATTTTTCTTTTCCGATAATCAGGTGATTCAAGCCTGTTATATCCTAACCAGACTGGAAACAACTTTTCACAAAGTATGCTTCCCAGTGGGATATGAACCTACGACCTCCGGATCACAAGGCAAACGCCTTGAACACTAGACCACGGAGGCAGTCATCCAAACTTAATCACAGTACCATAATATTATTTTACATATCTCTATTAAAATCAAATTTGAATTCTCAATCAATGTACGGACAGCTACTTAATTTCGTATTTACCAAATTGAGATAGCGGGCCGGACTGGATTATACTAATCTACTCATATGTAATCACACATCTCCTGTCAAACTTGACAGATCGGTACAAAGTGGTCACAACATCGACATCTTTGAGTTTAAAACGTTGATTTCTAGTAGTGTTGTATTATCTTTAGATCGGAAACGAAGTGTCACTTTGACAGCTTCTGGGAGACATACTATTCTGATGTTTTTAAGCAACTTCATAAAAGAAAGAGCTTCTGAGTATGAATGTACATATATTTTATTATTTGAAATTATTACTTATCTGAGAAAATCAGAAGTGGAATTAATTTCTTATTAGTTTTATTTTCTCCAATTTTATTGAGAGAATAAATACAAATTAAGCTAATTGACTATAAACATTATAAACAAAACCTAAAAATATATATTAATCATTTAAATATTTTGACTAAGCGGTCAAAAAATCCCGTTAACTAATTGAGTTCTTATAATTTTGTACATACTCGTATATAGTTGGTTTTACATTAATGCTACCCGTCTACTGCTAATTGTTCTCAAATTGAACAATGTCATTCATCAAATAAGTACAATGTGGAAGAGTTTTTGGCGGGAAGTCAAGGGGTTCGGTTGCCCTTTCTTTAAATTATTTTTCAAATTGATTTTAGTGGACTTTATAATATGAAATTGGTGTTGTTTGGTGTTATGAATGCTCATGCTCATGAACAATATGTGAATTAGTTAAAGTGGACAGTCATAGTACGGCTGTAGTGATATTTATTTCGCGGACTGTGTGCCCACACAGTCCGCGAAACAAATATCACTACAGCCGTCCCAAAGACGCCCGTCTTTGGGAGTCGTCCGCCACTCAATCGACTATGAAAACCAGTGGACTCGTACAGATTTGTCGCCAGAAGCTCCCTTAAAGCAATCAAAGGCCTACACCAACCTTTGATTGTAACTTGTTAGGAAAAAATAATTTCCCACGTTTTATTAACTTGTTCCTGGCTAAATACGCAGTAGCGTCAAGCCATTAATAAAAATAAAAAAAGTACAATGTGTTCTGACTAAACTAATTGTAACTTAACAATTATCTATTTTATTACCTGACTGCGCCAGAAGGAGGGATATGTTTTTCGAGTGTGTGTATGTGTGACGGGACTTCTTCTTCTTTAACTTAAGGCGAAACTTTCACCTTAAGATCTTGTCGGTGAAGTTAAGTGGAGATGCATTCCTCTCCATTCCTCTCTAGAAGAGAGGAATGTAAACTTCTACACCCATGTATTTTCTTTCAAGTTCATATTTTGAATGTAAAAACTAGTTACATGCGCCCTAGATATGCAATTCAAATTACAAAATTTTGCCGAAATCTGACGTGTCGTTTCAAAATATAAACTACTCGTAGACTACGTTTGTAAGAAAACTCTGATTCTGCTTAGGGTAAGGGGACCAAAAACGAAACCCATAAAACTCTATCTACTTGTCTAGACTATACCCCGCATGCAGCCCCGCATGATTTACCTATACGTCAATATTTACAAATTAAACAGTCTCTGATTTATGCCCGCGTACATTCGGCATAATTGAAAAACGACCGCGCTAATGGCTGTCGCGGGTAGGCAGCGGGTTTATGGGTAGGCAAGTAATTCGGAGTTATGGGTACTGATTTATATGGTATTGTAACGTGCATGTATTTGTATTCTCCAGATTTTACTCATAAACAAGTAATTATTTAAAAAAAACAGTGGCACTCCGGTTGTGCCGACAGAAGTGAAAAGTTGAACAAAGTGGTATCGGTAACGGTAACAGTGTCGCGAGTTCAATGGTTTTTCCCATCTCAAAAAATGCCCAACGCGCCTTTCAAAAAATTCAAATAAAAACTTTTATCTAAAACAAAGAATTAAAAAGATGAAAGTAAATTGAAGACGAATTCAAGACGAATCAATTGAGCTCAAACTCGGTGGGGTTATGTTGGAGATGCCGTGGCCACCTTCCGGCTTCATCATGAGATCAGGTCATTGGTACCATAATATTGCATTGTCACCCAACTTACATAAGTATGTGAAGTTTCAACTCGATCGAATAATGGGAAGTGGGTCTAATTTAGTTAGCAAGGTCTGATTACGGACACAGACAACGGGACAGGTGAAACTAAATAAAGGCTTGTAATATAGTTGTTAAGAATACTATACCGCATACTAGCGGCCCACCCCGGCTTTACACGGATGTATAAAATACTCTTATTAATTGTGACGGATGTGTACTCGTATATACATGAACAACTACCCGGTAAAATGTCCACCTGTCAGTGAAAATCAAGTGACGAGTCGTTAGCTGTGCAATTCCTATTGAGCCTGCGCGGAAAGAGAAGCAGCTGGTTAGTACATTATTTGTGTTTCCTTTCCTCCCAGACTATGCATGGTAGAATTTACATTCGATGACCTCTGTAGCGTATTGGTTAACACGCTAGTCTAGGGCAAGTAGGAAAATGGCCTTTTTCAAATAAATAAATATATAGAGACAAATCACACTGATTGTCTTTTGTATGTATTATAAAATATACTTAGTATCGTTGAGTTAGTATCCCATAACACAAGTCTAAACTAACTTGCTAGCTCAATCCGTGTGATTTGTCCTTATATTTTTTTTTAATTAACCTGTACTGTCCCACTGCTAGGCAATGGTCTTTATTAGCATTCTATTTTTATTTATTTATTTATAAATTTTTGTACACGGAAAATGTATACAGAGAATACATAAAATAAAGTTGTACAAAGGCACTACTTATCTCAAAAGAGATGTCTTTTAGTCGGCCTGTGAGGGGAGATATATATACAATAAAGGTATACAGGCGTGTTCATAGAATAAAGAATATATGACATTTATATTATTTACAGCTTGTAAACGAAAAAAAACTATCATAGCAAAGCAGTCACCCCATTAGGGCGTATCAAAGTTGCCTCAGACTATCTTCACCACTGAGTGTAAGATCTCACTGCCGATTTCTACTTTCGTCTATTTTTGATAAGTAAAATTTGAAGAGGTGCTGCTACGGTTGTATTTTTAGCTGATATTCTCGTAGCTTATTGTACAGAGCTAAAAATAGTTTTAATATGGTAACAAAAAATATATGTAACTTATTTATTAAAAATGTGAGACATAAAAAAATTAGAGCTATTTATAGCTAGTATTAACTATGTAGTTAACTATTTATTTTAAATATCAACGATAAAACGATACTCCTATAGAATATATTTCTTTAAAGACAATAATCCTATAAGATAGCCGTGATAAGGATCTATTAACGTTATTTAAAACTTATTTAAGGAGATGAGATTTTTTATGAATACAAGGGTGGAGATATAACCTTTATATTTCTAAAAAAACCTGCTAGAGACCGGTAAAGCGTAAAATTAAAATTGTATTTACTACATCACTTTAAAAAAAGTTTAGTGTTTCTTCCTGCGCGCTTAAAACAAAAACTTATGCACTGGGATCTCTGACTATACCTAAAGAAATAAAATGAGAAGAATAACTTTGATTTTACGCGTTCGGAGGAATATTTTATGGCAGCGACGTCTTTACGAGGACGTAGCCACGTCGGTCTGTTCGGTTGTTCGCGTGACAAAGTTGGTTGGCAACTAAAAGTGTTTTTTGATTCGCTCGTTGTCTAAGCGAGTTCCTGGTTACATTTGCTGTGCTGCTTAGGGGCCTGGGGTGCATACTATCTTATGAGAAGGAAAATCCGAAGCCTAATAAAACGATGATTCAGATTCTCGCCCATTCCCTCGATCGGCTTTAACGATCTGCGCGATTTTCTTTTCTCCCAGACTAGCATGGAAGATACGATAAGATAAGATAGAAGATGATGATATCTCATATTTAAAAAGCACTTACGTAACGTACTTAAGTACGTGCGTTTTAATTATGAGATAACGTACTTATCTTACGTAACAAATACATCAAACAAGCAACGAGTTAAATTTCCATACAAAAACTTCCATTTTTAATACGATCATTACATTTTTCATCTGAGCACATTATCCCTTTATATCTCACGGTTAAACTCCCAACATACTCGTACATGCAACTATACATAACAACTACCAGCGCAATTTCCGTACATAAGCCTCCATTTTCGATGCGATCCACCGTAATTCCATCGATCATTACTGCAGCCCAATGGAAAATAAAAACAAGGCACCTGCAACCCCTTGCGCCACCCCAGCACCCCCAGACGGGTGGCTCTGATTTTTTTTAGCGTCACTCTCTATTAGTATGAATTTTCGGATGCCGTGTGTGTTCAACTATTGATTTTGCTGACCCTATGGGATATTCATAGACTAAAAATAATAAAAAAACTTCAAGGTTTGGTTTATACTATGAGGTTTAAAATTATACGTGTGCGTGAGCGTACAAGCGTACATATTATATTACATATAAAGAAAGAGGTTATCAATTCAACTATGTTTGTTTTTTATGTTTGTTACGCGATATCTTCGACAATTGTGAACCGATTTTGATGATTCTTTTTTTATTAAAAACCCTTTACTACCGAGTAAGACTCATATTAATTTGGTAAAGATATGATGAAGAACTTTGGAAATATGGAAGAAACTCCTAAATCGAAATAAAGTCGGTTGTTTTGTTGTTAAAAAAAAAATAATTTAGGTCCTAATTGCGGTTCGATAGATCTGTCAGTAAAGTCAATAGATACGAGTACTTCCCTTTTTCTATTTAGGCGAAGGTCTATTTAGGCCTGGAAGGTCATTGAAGCCTGAAGGAAATTGCTTAGCGATAAGGCCGCCTTTTGGATACTTCCTGGTTTTAAAGATAATTACGACCTGTATTTTTCTTTTGTGCAATAAAGGGTATTGTATTGTATTGTTGTAAGTACTAGAAACGTATTCCTAAATCATACTGCGGTTACCACAAGCTTTTGTCTACTATTACAACTTCTTAGGAGATTTATCGCTGGCTTGTAATAAACTTTATACTATCACGTCTTTATCCTTAACGGGACAGACAGAGCATTTGAGTGTTTCGGCTCTAAGCAGAAAGAACCGAGGGCTGCAAGACCCAAAGGCCATTTTTAATGTTATGTTGGGCGAGAAAATGGAAATAATAATCAATATAGTGATGGGTTGCTAATAGTCGCATCGCTTATATTAACATAATTCGCAGTTTCGCCCGTTCCCTCTATCGACTTTTACGATCTGCGCATGCAGCATGGAAGCTATGTGTAATAAACTAGGTAGGGTTTTATTTATTAGTGAAGGACTAAAGTTTTGTTTTGTTTATAAACTTCAATACATTACAAAAAGTGTCATATTGGCGTTTTCTTTCACTGATGGAATAATAAAATGTACTTTCAAAAAAGCAGCAAACTTTATCTTATCTTTTGCTAGAAGTAATTTCGCATGTTATTATTAAAACAAACTACTTTAATTTAAACCGAAAAATTTAACGAATGTTACGAACAACTCATTTTGGTTAGCAATATAAAACAGTACCGAGATTTAACTGGTCTAACTTAACATAAATGTTCATTATACATTTATTATTATTATAAATTCCATTCCATTATAATTTAACTCGCTGTTAACGAATGCATTGCATACCGGAGCACATATATGTTGTATATACATTTTTATATGCAGCATCATGTGAAAAAAATGACCCATTCCATCCCGCGATTGTTTGTATACGTGTCGATGTGTGAGTCAATCACACATTCGTCTCGCTTGTGTGGGTGCCTGCAGAGCCGAGCTTGAGCCCAGCTCGATCGCGTGCAAAACTCCATGCAAAAATGTGCATTTACACAAAAACACCAACGAAATCTGACCTCTTCCCCTCCCCCATCGTACCCACAAAAAGACGATAAGAGGAGCCTGCGTTTTTTACCAGGGCTCAAGATAAAATGGTGTAGGGCAGGGGTAGTAGATAACTCGACACGGGCCCCCCTAGCTGTCATGTATCATGTATCTAGTTTAAATTTCGAAAGCGTCTGATTGTTTTGAATTCGATTTGAAATCCGAATATGCTGCATATTATTGTAACTGGCCATCAGAAAATAAAATTTAAACAAAATATTTAGGAAAGCCTCAGAGGAAAGCCCAATTAACTTTTTAAATTTTGACGCAAAGGAAAAAGATTGCGATTTGGATGAAAGCGTGTAACGACACGTTTTAACCTGAAAGTGTCAGTAATTAAAACTGCAGCAATTAAGGAAACATACGACATTTAGTAAACGGCTTAGGAGATGCCATCTCATCCTGAGTCAATCTGAAAGGCGTCCATGCCCAGTCTTTAGTTTTTAACGCGCTTTCAAAGGCTTCGCTTTAGATTTAGCTGAGTTTAACGAAGCTGTAATTATGCTTAATTCTCAAAAGAATTTTCTCGTTTTTTTCTGGAAATTTAATGAAATGCTTCTCATTAAGGTTTTCTGAATGGAGCGCTGACGTGTTCGTTATTTCATGAACTGACGAATAAGAAATAGGTGTTTTTATTTATATAAAAATATCTCTTACCACCACTTTCTTAATTTATATGATGTCATACATCTGTTGATTTATACGGTTGTACTTATAACCGTCCGTGCCAATTTTTAATTTATTATTTTTATATATTGTTAATTTGCAGGAAAAATCAAACGTAAGTATTGGTTTACGTACTTGCACAAGAAAATACAAATGACAATTAATAAATAAATAAGGACGAACAAACTAATTCAGCTAGCCCCAAACTAAGTTTAAACTTGTATTATGGGATATTAATTCAACGATACTATATTTTATAACAAATACATATATATATAGATAGATAAACACTCAGGACCCAGGGCAATTTGAAACAGGAGAACTAACATTACACCACGAAGGTCGTCAGATGAATGAGAAGAAACAACTTCTTGACATCAGAGTCTAAAAGACATTGAAACTTTCAAACAAGCAAGTCGAGTTTATAAGCGTCAAAGTTTTCTACATACGCAAAGAAAAGAGAAAAGAGGGAAATACTCAAACTGTGTTATGAGGTAAGGAGAGGCCACAGGCACGATCGCAATAAAACGATACTGTAAGCTTTTTGCGCTTTTTGTAAGCTCTGTGAGGGGCAGGAACTTTCCTCAGACAACTGTCACTAGATGATTTATTTACACGGCTTTTTCTTCTTTGCTTCGCGCGGTTTTAGAACTAGCTTCGCTTTAAAGCCTTTAGATGATTTTTGGTGACGGTATAGCCGAAAAGCGCACCATGGGATCCAATGCAGCACAGCAATTGATGCAATCGGTAACGCGTTAAGTTGAAACAAACTGTCGCTTGGATATTGCCTTCTGAGGATTACTAGGGTAAAACCCAGGTAGTCGCCCAGGGGGTATAGTTGCCTTGATTGCAATTACTGTAGTTTCGCAAATTAAACACATATTATTAAATTTATCTATCGAGAAACTGCATCTACAACTAAGTTGACCGTGTTGCATGTCTCTGTGCGATTGCATGGGACGGCTAGGTGCGATCAAAGTTTTTGCGGGATAGATGTCCTCTTTCTCGACAGGGCATCTATTCTAAACGTAATTTACATGGAATAGGCAACTATCCCTTATATGGGACAGTTGTCCTTAAATTTAGAGGTCCGCAAAAATTGCCACTACTCAGGAAATATCAAAGATAATGTTTATACCTTTTATAAATTTGAAGATAGTAAACCAAAGTACCTACCCGTTTGACAAATAAAGTATCTTGCTTTTTGTACAAAGAGATATAAAGTAATTTCAAAAAGTGGGGCAACTATCCGCGTTTTACCCTATCCTTCTTACAATCCAGATTTTGACAAATCAATCCCATGACCAATTCGGCTCATGATTAAACATATAAAATTATTTTATCTTAACTATGTCTCTAGAAATTCCATGAAGTTTGTTTTATTAAATACTCGAGTCATCTACATACCAACTCTACATAGTATCGAAGAAGACTCTAATAACTTAGATTTTTTTTCACTGCTGAGCAAAGGCCACCCTTTTCTGCTTCCAATCAGTCAACTCACGATTCCAATCAGTCGATTATTCAAAAATATTGTTACCTTCTCGAAACACTTTGTTTGTGAAAACTTTGGACTGTTCAACTTTAGGTGGACTTAAAAAAATTACAAAGTCAAAATTTTTTCTTCACTGTAGAATTATATCACTAATTGAAGGTCATTATTTTTGAATTATTTTTAGTGCAAAAGCTTCAAACTACTAGCGTTTCAGAACGACCAATGCTAGGAAGATATGTCTTTTACAAATTACAATAGTTCTATTAAAAAGTGCCTAGTCACGACAAATTCCTACTAATTCATGTCTGATGACATTACAAACTTTTATAAGCCAAAGTTTTCTACACACGCCGGAAGAAAAAGAAAAAAAGGGAGGCTCAGAACTGTGTTATGAGGTAAGGAGAGGCCACGGGCACGATCGCAATAAAACGATACTGCGTACGGCGAGCTTTTGCGCTTTTTGTAAGCTCGCAGAGGGGAAGGAAATTTTCTCGGCCAGTACTTCTATTCTGTGCCAAATGCGAATGTGTGAGTGTTCCCTTCATTTTGAAGTTGCAGCAATCTGATTATGCACCTATTTTTCACTTAATTTTTCGTCTTGTTTATTCCAACTTCGTCGCTAAGAATGAAATAGCAGTAATACTAGTGAATCAAAGGATAAAATATTTATTCTGTGATTAAGCCTTCGCAGGCACTTTTACATGTCAATAATTTTAGTTAGAATAAAATTGCAGTAATACTAGTGAATCAAAGAATAAAATATTTATTCAGTAATTAAGCCTTCGCAGGCAATTTTATACGTCAATAGTTTTAGTGTATACTAAAACTAGGTACATTACGTGTAATGTTTAATTATATTTTTTAAAAGCTACCGATATAGCGTTTCGCAATGACCACTGCTGAGAAGAAACGCCGAAAGAAAATAATTTACACAGTATTGGTCGTCTACGCGCCAGAAGGACTTTGTCAGTTTTTAAAGATATTATGCCTAATACAATGTCATTACAATATAACATGCAAAGCTTACAAAAGAGTGCCAAATCCAATTTACAGTATAAGACGGAGCCTAGGGTCATGACTCAAAACTCATTTTTAGCGTTATGGTGGGTATTAAGGTGGAAGGTTAGCAAAGACTTACGGGTTGCTACTGTTGCTATAAATAAATAATGCATGACAATCATATGTTGACACATTCCCCAAAATCGGCTTTACGATCTGATGCAGCTACAATAATAGATATACAATCTCAACTAAAACCAAATCACCATAGACAACAGGATACATAAGCGCGGCTTATTTGTTCGGTCGTCCTCTCGAAGGCGGCGACCTACGAACATTTCACTTACGATCTTGAGATAGGTCAGTTACAAGACGTTGCGAGCCCCGTACTCTATTCATACCTTGCCCGACGATACAGGATGCTACTGTTTCTAGTACGCAAATTCTTTTGTGAGGGTGATTCTAATTATAATGTGCAAAATATTCTTCGTCTAAGCGCATTCCCGGTTGCAGTTCCGTAAACTCTGTAATTTTTAATGTTTTTTATTTGGTGCAATAAAGATTTTTGTATTGTATTGTATTGTATCCTCAGCTGTGCTGCTTCGGAGCCCGGGGTGCGCATTCCTGCTTTTTCTTCTCCAAATATGATATGCATGTCATGGTCACTCAAGGATGCCAAAGACCTTCTAAAATGGAGAAGAAATAGCCGGAACACTTTCAATGATTCGACTATAATGCAAATTATATCTAACATTATAAATAAGCGATTTTATTTCTAAGCTACACCGGAATACTAAAATCTGACACCAGTGTTGGCCACATACACACACGAAAACAAAGAAACCAGAATACTTGGTATCGGCTCTGGACAGAATAAAGTGGAAGGAAGTGGTATGTTAATTTAAAAAGAACTAAAAAAATATTTTGATTATTTATTTTTAACCGACTTTAAATAAAGGAGGAGGTTATCTATTCGTCGGAATCTTTTTTTTTATCTATGTTCCCCGATTATTCAAAAACGCGTGGACCGATTTGGAAAGTTATTTTATGTGTTTGAAAGGGTATACTCTCCAGGTAGTCCTATAGAAATTTTTATTAAAATCGGTTGTGTATAACTAGAAATATGTCATCTAAGTATACAAGTGTGTGAATATTTAGTTTTTCTGGTATTGAAGTCGGTCTTTTGTTTTGAAAACATATCAATAATTATTTAGTTATTTAGAAAATTACATACATGACAATATTCAAAACAAATTATTATAAATATTCATCAGCAACATGCTTCGTCAAAAATGTGCTAAATTGTAGCATCACTGCGAATGTATCTCTATGCTCTATCTGCCACGGTCCAGACGGTAGCCTCTGCTAACACAGTTCTAATGCATAATTGTATTCATAGACAAACTTTTAAAGTAGAACACGACTACCTAACATATAATCAAATAAAAAAAAATATATTCTTCTTTGCTGATCTGGGAGAAAAGAAAAAACATAGAATGTACCAGCTGCTTCTCTTCCCGTGCAGATCGTAAAAGCCGATCGAGGGAATGGGCGAGAATCTGAATCATATGAATAGGCGATGCGGTTAGCAACCTATCACTATTATGATTTCCCTTTTCCACCTTCATGCCCACCATTACGCTAAAAGTGGCCTGGGCTTTACCGCCCTTGGCTCTGCCTACCCCGTTAGGGATAAAGACGTGATAGTGTATCTGTATCTGTAAAAAAAAATAAAGGAGAGCTCGGTGTCTCGGCGGGAGTTCGAATTACTAGCGCTTGCGCAAGTTAAGCGACACCGGGCGTGGTCCGCAATTGGATCGGTGCGTCTTGATATTCTTTATTTTTTATTGTTTAAAAATATGCAAGGTAAAATAGGTGAAACTATAAGGGTTTCTGTTTACTACGGAACTCTAAAAAACGAAAGTTGTAAAAAAATGCTTGTGTAGATTGTCACTCAACTCTACAAGAGTTACGAGTATCATAACCAAACAAGTCATGAATTAAAAAAAAAACCTGTTTGCGACCAGGAGCACAAATCGGACCAGAGCAATGGCCACCTGTCGGTATGGACTTAGTTATTGCCGACGCTCACTTTGCTAAATGGTCACACCTTAACGTCTGCTGAAACCGACGGCTGGCTAATTCAGTTACAGGGTTGCCACCTCCGAATATTTTGTTACTAATGTTTTTTACTTCTTATTTATTTATTTAATTTTTCATCATCATCATCGTCAGCTCTCAACGACCCACTGCTGGGCATAAGTCTCCTTTTGTCTGCGCCACTGAATCCTATTTCTAGCCTTAGCGACCCAGTTCTTTACAGCAATCCGTTTTATATTAATTTAATAATAAATTTTAATAAATAATTTAATCTTGTCCACAATTAAAATATTTTTCTTTTTCTGGCAGCTCCAACATTATCGGAGACTTTGTATATCTAACTATCTTGAGCCTGTTTCATACTAGTTCTCGCTGGTATCCTTCTCGTACTTTCATACTCATACTATTTGTTTCATACTAGGTCTCGCTGGTATCCTTCTCGTACTTTCATACTCATACTATTTGTTTCATACTAGGTCTCGCTGGTATCCTTCTCGTACTTTCATACTCATACTATTTGTTTCATACTAGTTCTCGCTGGTATCCTTCTCGTACTTTCATACTCATACTATTTGTTTCATACTAGTTCTCGCTGGTATCCTTCTCGTACTTTCATACTCATACTATTTGTTTCATACTAGGTCTCGCTGGTATCCTTCTCGTACTTTCATACTCATACTATTTGTTTCATACTAGGTCTCGCTGGTATCCTTCTCGTACTTTCATACTCATACTATTTGTTTCATACTAGGTCTCGCTGGTATCCTTCTCGTACTTTCATACTCATACTATTTGTTTCATACTAGTTCTCGCTGGTATCCTTCTCGTACTTTCATACTCATACTATTTGTTTCATACTAGGTCTCGCTGGTATCCTTCTCGTACTTTCATACTCATACTATTTGTTTCATACTAGGTCTCGCTGGTATCCTTCTCGTACTTTATACTCATACTATTTGTTTCATACTAGGTCTCGCTGGTATCCTTCTCGTACTTTCATACTCATACTATTTGTTTCATACTAGGTCTCGCTGGTATCCTTCTCGTACTTTATACTCATACTATTTGTTTCATACTAGGTCTCGCTGGTATCCTTCTCGTACTTTCATACTCATACTATTTGTTTCATACTAGGTCTCGCTGGTATCCTTCTCGTACTTTCATACTCATACTATTTGTTTCATACTAGGTCTCGCTGGTATCCTTCTCGTACTTTCATACTCATACTATTTGTTTCATACTAGGTCTCGCTGGTATCCTTCTCGTACTTTCATACTCATACTATTTGTTTCATACTAGGTCTCGCTGGTATCCTTCTCGTACTTTCATACTCATACTATTTGTTTCATACTAGGTCTCGCTGGTATCCTTCTCGTACTTTCATACTCATACTATTTGTTTCATACTAGGTCTCGCTGGTATCCTTCTCGTACTTTCATACTCATACTATTTGTTTCATACTAGGTCTCGCTGGTATCCTTCTCGTACTTTATACTCATACTATTTGTTTCATACTAGGTCTCGCTGGTATCCTTCTCGTACTTTCATACTCATACTATTTGTTTCATACTAGGTCTCGCTGGTATCCTTCTCGTACTTTATACTCATACTATTTGTTTCATACTAGTTCTCGCTGGTATCCTTCTCGTACTTTCATACTCATACTATTTGTTTCATACTAGTTCTCGCTGGTATCCTTCTCGTACTTTCATACTCATACTATTTGTTTCATACTAGGTCTCGCTGGTATCCTTCTCGTACTTTCATACTCATACTATTTGTTTCATACTAGGTCTCGCTGGTATCCTTCTCGTACTTTATACTCATACTATTTGTTTCATACTAGGTCTCGCTGGTATCCTTCTCGTACTTTCATACTCATACTATTTGTTTCATACTAGGTCTCGCTGGTATCCTTCTCGTACTTTCATACTCATACTATTTGTTTCATACTAGTTCTCGCTGGTATCCTTCTCGTACTTTCATACTCATACTATTTGTTTCATACTAGGTCTCGCTGGTATCCTTCTCGTACTTTCATACTCATACTATTTGTTTCATACTAGTTCTCGCTGGTATCCTTCTCGTACTTTCATACTCATACTATTTGTTTCATACTAGTTCTCGCTGGTATCCTTCTCGTACTTTCATACTCATACTATTTGTTTCATACTAGTTCTCGCTGGTATCCTTCTCGTACTTTCATACTCATACTATTTGTTTCATACTAGTTCTCGCTGGTATCCTTCTCGTACTTTCATACTCATACTATTTGTTTCATACTAGGTCTCGCTGGTATCCTTCTCGTACTTTCATACTCATACTATTTGTTTCATACTAGTTCTCGCTGGTATCCTTCTCGTACTTTCATACTCATACTATTTGTTTCATACTAGTTCTCGCTGGTATCTTTCTCGTACTTTCATACTCATACTATTTGTTTCATACTAGTTCTCGCTGGTATCCTTCTCGTACTTTCATACTCATACTATTTGTTTCATACTAGGTCTCGCTGGTATCCTTCTCGTACTTTCATACTCATACTATTTGTTTCATACTAGGTCTCGCTGGTATCCTTCTCGTACTTTATACTCATACTATTTGTTTCATACTAGGTCTCGCTGGTATCCTTCTCGTACTTTCATACTCATACTATTTGTTTCATACTAGGTCTCGCTGGTATCCTTCTCGTACTTTATACTCATACTATTTGTTTCATACTAGGTCTCGCTGGTATCCTTCTCGTACTTTCATACTCATACTATTTGTTTCATACTAGGTCTCGCTGGTATCCTTCTCGTACTTTCATACTCATACTATTTGTTTCATACTAGTTCTCGCTGGTATCCTTCTCGTACTTTCATACTCATACTATTTGTTTCATACTAGTTCTCGCTGGTATCCTTCTCGTACTTTCATACTCATACTATTTGTTTCATACTAGGTCTCGCTGGTATCCTTCTCGTACTTTCATACTCATACTATTTGTTTCATACTAGTTCTCGCTGGTATCCTTCTCGTACTTTCATACTCATACTATTTGTTTCATACTAGTTCTCGCTGGTATCCTTCTCGTACTTTCATACTCATACTATTTGTTTCATACTAGTTCTCGCTGGTATCCTTCTCGTACTTTCATACTCATACTATTTGTTTCATACTAGGTCTCGCTGGTATCCTTCTCGTACTTTCATACTCATACTATTTGTTTCATACTAGTTCTCGCTGGTATCCTTCTCGTACTTTCATACTCATACTATTTGTTTCATACTAGTTCTCGCTGGTATCCTTCTCGTACTTTCATACTCATACTATTTGTTTCATACTAGGTCTCGCTGGTATCCTTCTCGTACTTTCATACTCATACTATTTGTTTCATACTAGTTCTCGCTGGTATCCTTCTCGTACTTTCATACTCATACTATTTGTTTCATACTAGTTCTCGCTGGTATCCTTCTCGTACTTTCATACTCATACTATTTGTTTCATACTAGTTCTCGCTGGTATCCTTCTCGTACTTTCATACTCATACTATTTGTTTCATACTAGTTCTCGCTGGTATCCTTCTCGTACTTTCATACTCATACTATTTGTTTCATACTAGTTCTCGCTGGTATCCTTCTCGTACTTTCATACTCATACTATTTGTTTCATACTAGTTCTCGCTGGTATCCTTCTCGTACTTTCATACTCATACTGTTTTCCTGTCATTCATCTTCTATTATACTCTTTCTATACTTCCTTATTCTGTGTATTTCACAAAAACATACATATACTCCGGGCAATCATTAGACCAAGCAGAAAATATGTATGTCTGGTGTAATAAATAAGCAATATAAATATCGGAACTTACTTAAATATTGCTAAAAAGATAATATAACCAAAAGCATGTGCTTATTATAAAAATTTTACTAATGGGAAACGTTCGAAGAAGAGAAATTACCATTACCAATACCATTGGTATGTGTGTGTTAAAATGAGCTTATTAGTGGTTAACAAAACCCATCATTATTACGATTTCCTTTTTCTACCTTCATGCTCACCATCACTGTGGCCTGGGCCTTGCCGTCCTAGGCTCTGCCTGCCCGATAGGGATAAAGACATGGTGTACCTGTATTAGCTCACTTTGCTAAATGGTCACACCTTAACGTCTATGCTGAAACCGACGGCTGACTAATTCAGTTACAGGGTTGCTACTTTAGAATATTTTGCTACTAATGTTTTTTTTTTACTTTTTATTTATTTATTTAATATTTATTGCACAACTTAAATAAAAGTACAAGTGGCGGACCTAATGCCATATGGTATTTTCTCCCGTTCAACCATTAGACCAAGCAGAAAATATGTGTAGCTGGCGTAATAAAATTCACGAATAAGAAATATAAATATAAGTACTTGCTTGACAAATAATGCCAAAAAGATATATAACCAAAAGCACATATACAAAAATATACTATTAAACATACAATATATTTTTAAATGATTTTGCATAGCTGTAAGATACACGAATCCTAATCCTAATTATAAATGTGAAAGTGAGTTTGTATATATGTTTGTTTGTTTGTTACCTATTCACGCTTTATCTACTGAACCAATCTTCTTGAAAATTCGCATACACATAGTTAGAAGTACTGAAAAGGACATAGGGTACCTTTCATCCCGGAAAAATGTAATCTTCCCGTGGGATACGCGAGCGAAGCCGCGGGCAAAAGCTAGTATGCTTATATAAAACTTATTTCTAATGGTAAACGTTCGAAGTAGAGCAATTACCATTTGTTGATATGTGTGTGTTACAATGAGCTTATTCGACGCTCACTTCGTCTCTAGAAACTGAAACTTTTGTTCATATTTTTTTTGTGTTTATAGCATTCTATATTTTTGTTTTTTTTTTTTGTATGCAGCCCTGCCCACCAATAATCGAGTTATTACCAATTTGGATCGACAAAAAGCAGCCCGGACCACTTGTTACTTCATGATTAACAGAGCGAGGTAGGCGGGTGAAAGGTGCAGAGAAAGGTGTTTCTTATGCACCAAAATAGATGTTAGTATTTAGTTTACGTGACGTTTTGGGTAACTGCTGTTAGTGTGTACACACCCTTATATAATACAATATTCTGAAACTATTTCAAGGGTGGCAAGCCTTTGAAAGAAAGGAGTTTTTTATGCACCAAATTATTAGTATTTTACCGTCGTTTTGGATGACTACTGTTAGTATGTCTTTACCCTGTACCTCTACGCACCCTTACCACATGGTATCGATGCGTACACACTAACATCAGTAGTAGTAACAGCAGCCCTATTTTTTACATACTCGTATTTTTGTTCGTATTCGTATAACTAAATTTACCACCCGGAGGGGCCGCCTGCGCGCATAGTAATAATGTAGGTACATTTTCGATACCTAAATGGGGAGTGACACAGGCCTAGTAGGTAGTACTACTAGGCATTTTATTTAGGAATTAAATGTTATCCAAGCGGTCCCCATTCAAAGGAGCACGGATCAGTTGATCGCTCTATATCTTTATTCTGATTTAATTAGTCATTTTTAAGGTGCGAAATTTAAATGCGCTGTATATATATTTAAGGGTTCTCAGAGAAAAGAAAAAAAATGTATACAATATTTTTTAATAACCTAACCGATGGGCCAAAAAATTTTTTTCAGTCATCATGCCTATTCAAGCAACACGGCAAAGTGTAAAGAAATAACTTTCCATTTACTTACCAGTAACCAATTTCATTGATTAAAAATTAAATACCTAACGTATGATAAATTCACGCCGCCATATATTCAAAATTAGAATAGAGGCCAATGTTTGAGATAGCGGGTCTAATCATCATCATCATCAATAGGTCCTTTTTAATCTTTATTGCAGGAGCACACTTGACCAGAGCAGTCAAAGGAATTGGCCTACACTCTCCACGCTGGCCAGACGGGTTGGAGAGGTCTCGTTGATGTTTATAAGCTTTGTTTAGCTTGTATTTCCTAAGTCGCCTTCTACGACATCCACGGGATGACTTGGAGTGGTCCTATTCTACCTTGCCGGATGGTATATATAAATATAATATATATATATAAATAAACGTCTTAAGCGCCAGCATCCTTACTGGATGCTGGCGCTTAAGACGTTTAGAAAAACAATTCGCTTTACAATTAACTTAGCTTAAATAAACACAATGTCGTAAGTGCCAGCGTCCATAAGGTAACTTTACCCGTGGATTTACCTTTTCCCGTCACATATATTCTATGTCAATGAAGTCAAGCAATACTTTGCAAGCCAATAATAAAAATAAATATAAAAGCAGAATATATACGTACCTATTACATACATTACAGTTGTACATCGCCAGTGTAAAATTTTATTTCCTTAAAATTGCATGTATTCATATTGCCCTCGGTCATAAAACGAGTGGTCTTCTCTACATTACGTGTCTTCTTATTTTATTTACTGTTTGCTCTGAGTTATTACTCACTGGGCAATATTATTAAGAGTTATATCACACTAGTTTGTTATAAAATGTTATTGAAGGAATTTTAGTTTCAGAATATCATTTTTAAAAATCATGAATCAACGTTTTGAAATACATACGTGCTCATTTTAGCTTATCGTTTACTGTTTGTTTTTCGTGTGTGTAAGTGGCCAACACTGGTTTTAGATATTTCAAGTTTCTCGGAGGCACCTGACATAGCTTGTCGACTAGATGAAAAACGATATATACATAACGATGATATTTTGAATATAAGATTACGACGAATTGAAAACCTCCTGCTTTTTAATGTCGGTTAAAAGTTACTTTTATGCACATGAAAGGGTTTTTTAAACTTGAACTTGTCAAAGTGCATTTCTACTTCAAGTTTTAAAGAAAACCGGAGCGGAGCGTTCGTTGCAAATACTCTCAACTGCAATACCTATACTAATAGGTATTGCAGTTTCCACCGCAGTTGAGCCCAGGACATACGTATTGACTTATGATCGGGCAAAGCCCTAAAACAACCATTATCGCACGACGCACACCACTGCAGCCCGTAAACACGCGCCCCACCCTCGATTCGGCGTTTTTATATTTTTGCACATTTAAAAAAAGACGCGGCAGACAAAGATGGACTGATGATGAGATCCACGCCGGAACAATACCGTGCAAGCGGGATGGAGCCACTTCTGTCATTGCCATCGCGAAATAAAAATGTGCAAAGCGTTCCTTTTTTAAATGTGATGCTTTTTTTACGTTAGTCTGCGTTTGCAATTAGTGATGTGCGGTTGTCCCGCGCATTGGGCATTAAGAATCTATGCAAATTATATGCCCGAGGGACTAAGCGCATCACACACAAAACAAAAAATCTTTTATAGTCGTTTTGAATGATGGTATTGAAGGGTTACAAAGATCGCGGAAGTTCGGGCCATTCGAGACGGCTTGCAAGGTCAGCAGTACCACTGTTTGTGGACCCGACCCGCTTTCAACATACTTATAGACGTATAGACGTCTGGATATGCCTGGAGTTCTAAGAATCTCCTTTTTACTTTGCCGCAATCCTTTAGAGCTGGAGTTATGGCTGACGCTCGTTGAGAATTTGAAACAAATGATGATTTATTTATTTACGACTTTATGTAACGTCTAACAAAATATACTAGAACTATTCTATGGGTAGATTAAGTCTATGATACTGAACAACTTTCCCCGAAGGTTTTTTTGCTTTCCATACAAACACGGATTAGCTGAATTTGTATGTCAGGTCAAAAACTATTTTTCACATTTTGATATATGTTCCTTGGGGAAAGTTGTTCAGTACCATGGACTGAATTTACCCTTTAAATAGTTTCAGTATATTTTGAAAGACCCTGTATACTCGTAATAAGTTTACAGATAATAAAAAGAATAATATAAAGGCAAAGGCACTACTTATCTCATAAGAGATTTCTTTCAGTAGTTTATAAAAGAGGCAGATTTTGTCTTCTGTCTTCTCAAGATAAAAAAAAGGTGAAGACTGTCATGTCTAGACAAAGAAAGGAGTGCAAAGCGATTGCATAAGCCCTTCAGGTGCATCCACTAATCAAACCCGTAGATGTATTTTAATGCGGAAAAAACTGGCAACTGTTTTCCGTGTGTGCGTGGTGCACACAGGGACCGTACCGTTGCATGCTTTACGCGGGGAAAAAAGTGCTGCGTTATTGATTTTTCTGTACAGCTAGGGGGGGGGGGACCACCCACCCGGTCGCCCGCGGCCTGAAAAACCGTCTGCTGAAAAAACCCGAGACGAAAAGGCACCCCTCCCTTTTTAATTGGTAACGTAGTGTCAATAGGGCTAATCCGGGCAGGGTAATAGGCTGCTTTTGTCTCGCGAATGCATTTTTCAGTGTTGCCAGGCGAAGTTACGAGTATGACGATGTTGAGTTAGTTTGAGTACTTTGGTCCTCGCGAAATGCAACTAGTGAGTTTATTATCTAGGATATAACTAGTTTCGGCGTGAGTGGGACTAAAAGATTCAACTGAGCCCGTGTGCAGTAAAAGCTACGTAATTTCGTTAACTAAGTAATGTTAAGCTGAGGTTTCACTTTCGGATGGAATATAGTGCCGGCGCGCGCTTATGAATTGTGAAATACATATGTTGAATTTGATAAGGGAACAATAACGTAATTTTTTTTACTCTGAATTTGGTCTAACATACTCGTAATATACTGGAACTTTTTAATCGAGATTGGTCATGTCTTTGTTAAAAAAGCTGCAAAAATACATCTTTTTTTGCTAGCCTTTGGTGTCCCATTGTTGGGCAAAGGCCTCCCCTCCCGCCTTTCATGCATCTCTGTTAGTGGCGACAGTTCTTGCTATAAGCCGTAAGATCGTCTATCCATCGTGTTCAATATCCTTTAGTAGGACACCCACAGGAAAGATGGACTGGTTCTATTCTAGGCCGGAAACCACACGGCTAGCAACCCGTCACTACTTGATTTCTAATTCCCTAACACGCCCACTATCACGCAGAACAGAGCGAGCCAACTTAAGGTGAAGATATAGGCAAATGGCCTTGAAGTGGCGCCCTCATTTTAAATAAATTGTTAAAATTTTTTATGAACTGCTGTTGAAACTATTATTGGTGATCCGTCTAGCTTTAAAACTTGCCGTGGCCACTTTTGGCGGAGGCAAGTTTTAAAGCTAGACGGACTAATGTAAATACTTTCAACGGTGGTTCATAAAATAATTTAAAGGGCTATCTAGTGCATGACGAAGAGCAATATGGAAATTATCACCATATTTACGAGTTAGCAATTTATTTCACACATTAAGGCCATTTGCCTTTATCTTCACCTTAAAAAAGCAATTGAGTAACAAATTTCATTTATAATATTAGGAATAAGTGTTGCACATATGCGTTACTCGGCCGATTAGTTGAGGATATCCCGTGGCGCAGACGGCCACAATTAGCGGGCGGAAGTGACGTCACGTCCCGACGCCAATTGAGCCACTTGCAGAGGTCAGGGTTTGCAGGCAGACCAGCAGACGCACTTATTGATTGTACTTGAGCTTTATTATCCCAGAAAATTTATGTGTTAGTGAGCACAAGTGGTGTTAGAATTTTCAAGCTGCAAGACAACCTGCACAATGAAGGAACTTAATATGATGATTCGGTCGGAACCGCAGCCAAAAATTTATCAGATTTATTACAAAACATATACAGGGTGTAACCAAACATACTAAAACTATTTTTAGTGTGAATTGAGTCCATGTTAACGTGTGGTTTCCGGCAAAGTAGAATAGGACCACCCAAAGTCTTCCCGTGGATGTCGTATAAGGCGACTTAGGGAAAACAAGCTAAACAAAGCTTAAACACATCAATGAGACCTCTCCAAACCGTCTGGCCAGCGTGGAGAATATAGGCCAAATCCTCTGGCTGCTCTTGCATTCACATGGTTTTGGTAGAACAGAGAGGGTCTTGCTCCTGCAGTGAAGACTGGAAAAGATCTGATGATGAGTCCATGATGACAAAAAACTTTTCCAAAGGAACACCGAAATACGGAAAATTTTTGGACTCCTATACGAGTTGATATCAAAAATGCTATCGGAAATTGGAACCAAACAATTTTTTACACGCTTCTTATTAGCTTTACTTGTATGTAAGTATGTTTGTAACGGAATCTTCGAATGCGATTTCAACCACTTAAAAACGAAAAATTAAAGCAAATTCTTAGTTTGATGAACCATCGATACGATAAGCAGAAGAAGTACTAAGTCAGCATGTTTAATGCTGCAAGTAGTGGTGCTAAGGCACGCGATTTAAAATCGATTCGGTGCGATGATGCGCCGGGTTTCTTACGGTGGATACCAAGGTTTGAAGGTAAATTTATAGGATTTATGGTTATTAATCTAGTCCTAGTCATTGTGGGGCTTAGCCAAGGCTATGACAATGACCTAGAGAACGCGAAGAAATATTGAAAACATAACAATAATATAATTAAGACACTAACGCGATACGATTTGATACACTATCACCTTTTTATCCCTAACGGGGCAGAAAGAGCCCTATAGGTCTTGCAGTCACGGCAGTACCCCTAGACCCAAAGGTCAAGGACACTTTAATAGGTGTGGTGATGGGCGAAAAGTCTAATTAGGACTATTTAGGACTACAGTGCCCTCCCTGGTTACATGATGTACGTAAGAGAAAATTAGTTTTTCACCCTTTTTGCTACTGGTAGAATAGGTATATTTTACGACATTGAATTACAAATGTGTGAAATGTGCAAGTACTTCCTCTCTCTCTTTTATAAACTCAGTAATAAAGAAACGTCGTATGAACAAACAATATACAGGCTGACTTTTTATCCACTTGCTAAATTTTTGGAGCAAGGTCAGTCCATGATACCGAACTACTTTCTATAAAAAAAGTTATTAAAAATCGATAAAAATTTTCCATACAAATCAGCGCTCAGCCAAACGGATTTTGTATGGAACAATGAAAATTTTTTATCGATTTTTAATAACTTTTTTATAGAAAGTAGTTCAGTATCATGGACTGAAGTTGCTCCAAAAATTTAGTAGGTGGATAAAAAGGCGCCCTGTATAGTCTGCGAAATTCTTTGAAAAGTTCAAACACATCTGTTTCGTGGAACAAAGCATTCTATCAGTTTCAAACGTAATTTGTGTTACAAAAATTCTCGTGTAACCCCGAGGCCGTTTACCGGCAGATTTGTAAAAAATATTACTCTATGTTTATAAAGTTTAATTAATTAATTTCTGTCAAAATGAACGTCGACACAGATATTCTAGGAATAATATCTTATATCTTTATTGTTTAATTAGTTAACATTGACAAGGACTTCTTTGAAAATTAAACCTTTTAAACCTTTATAAACTTAAATGAATGTGTAACAAACAATGATAAAAAGCTATAAGCACATTATTATAAGTTATATATAATATGTACAATAAATACAGAATCTGCCTTTTTATTACCTAGTCAATGAAAGAGCAAAGCGCTAAGAGTTTTGTAGAGTACATTTATTTAAACTCACCATTCCCAATTTCCAGTCCCAAAGAATTCTACAACATTCCCTAAGATTTAATAAAAATTTACGTACAACCTATTATTGTAAGGCTTGAGTACTTATCAAGACATTTAATGCCCAAACTCGACGATTTGTTACAGGGTTCCGACTCCATCATCAGATCAATATCAAAATCAAATATTTATTCAGTAATTAGGCCTTTGCAGGCACTTTTACACGTCAATAATTATAGTGTATAACGGCTTTTTCAGTTTACATAAATATTATGCCTAATACAATGTTATCACAACATAATATGTAAAGCTTGCGAACGAGTGCCAAATTCAATTTACAGAAATAAGTTATACTGAGTAGTCTTAAAAATCGGAGCCGAGCTGACCAGTCCCTACTGGCGGCACTCGTTCACGAGTTGAAGCGATCAGCTTCTTGTTATAGATAATAATATTTCATTGTCATTTGATTTACATTAGCATACAAATTTTCGTCTCAATCGGAAAGCGGGAAGTGGCCCAAATTTAACTTGCAAGATTTGACCCAGAAACCAAACAGGGCAAGCTAAATAAACGCTTGTAAAAAATAAAGTTACTTATAAATAATAAAAAGATAACCCAATCACGTATCCACCGCATCGTCTCAAATCACTGGCCTCACGACATATGCTGATGACCAGGGTTCGACTCCCGGCATAGACAACCCTCATAGACACACCCTCTATTTGAACTGACACAATATGCTTGTGGCGATTCATTCAACTATTGTTTAGTGATGTGACTAATTGTATTATTCTGATAGTAATATAATGATAACTAGTGTTTGAAAATTTACAACGTCAGATTTTTTTGTTAGCCCCTTAAGGAACCTTTGACAAAGATCCAAATTGACGTTTTCAAAATAAACACGTCCTATCTCTTTCGTGGTAGACGATAGCTTAGGGCAAGGGAAATAGCAGTAGTGTTTTGGAAGCGGCAATTTAACGTCAGAAACTGTTGTAAAATCTATCATCGTCATCATCCCAGCCCTTTGTCCGCCCACTGCTGGGCGTAGGCCTCTCTTCTCGATCCTGTGCTGCTCTCATCCACGTGCGACCCGCCACTTTGATTATATCGTCAACCCATCGCATAAGCGGACGCCCGATGCTTCTCTTACCCGTTCTGGGCTACAGTCAGTGTCTTACTCCACCTGTCATCACTCCATCGGGCCAGATGCCCTGATCCATCAATAATACTAATATTCTATCACGTCTTTATCCTTAATGGGGCAGACAGAGCAATTTCGGTTTTGCGGCAAAGAATCTAAAAAGTGATGGGTTGCTAGCCGCATCGCCTATTAATATGATTCGCATTTTCGCGCATTCCCTCGATTGGCTGTAACAATTTGCGCGGGAAGAGAAGCAGCTGGTACATATCTATTTTATCATCTATTTTTTTACATTTCTCATACCAACATGGTAGAATCTATCAATGACAAAATTGATAAATTAGTAAGAGATATTCTACATAAAACATATCCAATGACAGATAAAGATTTTGCAACTGTTTATTTCTTTACGAAAATGTGTCCATTAAATAAATATATAAGGACAAATCATACTGATTGAACTAGCCCCAAAGTAAGTTTAAAATTGTGTTAAAGGATACTAACTCAAGGATACTATATTATATAATAATTACATAAATAGATAAACACCCAGGACATTTTGAAAACGACCATTTTTCAAATTGCCCTGGCTAGGGATGGAACCCAGAACCTTCGGAGTAGCGGACTGGCGTGTTAACCACTACAACTACACCACGAAGGTCGTCAAGTGTCTATTCTATTGACGCGCCACAAAATTAATCATAGTGCAAGGATATTGTAACAACTTCATAAAAACGAGGGAGTGTCATCAGTTTTGAATGGAGCAGCCCTAGAACTACATATAATACACACGCACCCTCCATATTGTGACAATAGTGATACACCGGGACGTCACTCCTTACTAGTTACGAGTTTGTTTGGTTTACCGAGATAAATTGGCGCGATAACTTGGATGTAAAACATTTATTCATACACTAACTTTTTTAGGGTTGTCCGTCTTTCTGTCCGTCTATCACAGGGTTCTATCTCTAGAACCGTAATAGCTAGACACTTAAAATTTTCAACTACTCTTATGTGAAATACTAAAAATAAGATAAAGTAATAAATTAAAGCGGGTCGTCATACAAGCAACGCATTTTTTTAGCGGTTTAAAACAATGTACGGAGGAACGTAATCCTTCATGTGTTTCTTTATATTTCGCTCACAATGTACTTATAAGTACGACGGACGGTACGGACAAATAGGTATATACTTTTGTGTTGTCGCCAAATAGATCTTTATAACGATATAACTATAATTTTTGTAACTTTTAAACTTTAGGAGTATAAGGCTTTCAAATGTACATGAATTTTATGTCGCAGTTTTTATAGAATGCCCGCCGTGTGGTCCCCGGCAGAGTAGAATAGGACCACTCCAAGTCTTCCCGTGGATGCCGTAAAAGGCGACTTAGGGAACACAAGCTGAACAAAGCTTAAACATAAATGAGATCGCTCCAACCCGTCTGGCCAGCGTGGAGAGTGTAGGCCAAATCCTCTAACAGCTCTGGGTAATACATGGCTCTGGCAGTACAGAGAGGGTCGTGCTCCTGCAGTGGAGACTAAAAAAGACCTGATGATTATGAAATTTTAGGAGTATGAAGCTTATAAAAGTACATGAATTCTGTCTCAATTTTTTTAATGCCCGCGGTACGATGAGGAAGACGTTCCTTAAATTCACGTCAAAATGTCTTCCCATACAAATCAGCGCCCATTTGAACGGTTTTTTCGTTACACGTTTTTTACGTGTTAATTCTTTTGGGTGATTAATGATAACTAACAGCTAAATTCATAAAAAATATGCTCAGTTATATTGTACAATATGCTGCCAATTTTGAAAGCGCTGATTTTTTATAGATTTGACGTTAAACGTCAAATCAATTTAAAAGTCTGCAATCCTTAAATTGGATAGATTTCTCACTATATGTTGAGAAGAGGGCAGATTTTTTATAGATATGGCGGTAAGTGTTAATCTTAATTTTGTAATAAGACTGTAAAACCTATAGTTCATAGCAGTGGTGTTCCCTCGCACTAGCGATTGTCGAAGAAGTATTTTGTCGATGCACAGTTTATCGCACTAACATTCCTTCGTACTTTCATTAATCGCACAAGCAATCTGTCGACCAACAGTTTATCTTAACTACGATATTTCGAACCACAATTCATCGCACGTTTGTATTTCGAAGTTCAGTTACGCACTCAACTTAAAAATGCCCTTAGAGCGTAGCGTAGACCCTTTAAAACCATCGTAGACCTTTAGTCTACGACGTGCTACGCTTCGTAGCACATTCGTAGGTGGTTCGTAGCATAGTGACAATAGTTTAGTTTTAAAAAGCTTTTGTTTTACTTGTAACTTACCTATTTACGACAAGTTGTAATGTATTTACCAACTTGATGGTATCCTTATGTCATTCCGAGTGACAGGCTATATTTTTTTAGGGCAATCAATTTATTCAAGAGCTGTTTATATTCGTTTTTAAATAAAAATGACTAACAGATACATTATCACGTCTTTAGGAATAACGTGATAGACAGAGCCTAGGGCCGTAAGACCAAACACCACGTTTAGTATGACTGTGGGCGGGAAAATTTAAAAAGGAATCAGAATAGTGATGGGTTGTTAGCCGCATCCTCTGTTAACCTGATTAAGATTCTCGCCCATTCCCTCGATCGGCTTTTACGATCTGTTCGGAAAGCGATCTGCTTTCTTTTCTCCCAGACTAGCATGGAAAAATTACTTCATAAGTAATAAACCGGCCAAGTGCGAGTTAAACTCGCGTGGAGAGGGTTTCGTACAATTGATTGAATTCTTATAGGATTTCCGGTAATCCACAAGCAATTAACTATATTTTGTGATTTTTTTCAAAATTTTAGGCTCAGTATTTTCGGAGGTCAGGGGGGGAATGGTCAATTTTCGTCTTCTTTCATGAATAAAATCAAAACTAATCATTTTACGATAATAAAAAATATATATTTGGATCCTCATAACGAGCTCTTTCATTAGATATATGACACAGTAAATTTAGCAAAACTTTTTTTTTTAATTTCCTAATTTGTCCCCAGAAAATGATCCTTATATAAAAAAATATTTATTTACTTTGCACATATGTGTTTGGGTCATAGGATTACAACATTCTACCAAATTTCACCTGATTCGGTCCAGTAGATTCGGAGCAAATTGGCTGTGACAGACGGACGGACAGACGAGGCACAAGTGATCCTATAAGGGTTCCGGTTTTTCATTTTTTGTACCATTTTTGTAACTACAAACAAGATATTCCAAGCCACCATAAAAAGAAACAAATACTACATGCCTAACTTTTCCCCGACGCCATCGAATCCCTCATCAGTGCTATCATCGGCGAATCAGACGATAAAGTATTTGAGATCACGTGACTCGGCGGTTGTAAATAACCGAGTGGCGAACTACCCGCGAACTAAGTTTACAACGCGGACGGCGAGACTAAGGGAATGTGCGGCTGGGGCTTGATTGTGAGCGGTTTGGACGATCGGCTACCACCACGACGGCGGCTAAAGCGCGTCTTCAACCATTTAATGTGGAATCAAAATCAAAATATTTTTAAGAAAATAGGCCTACTGCCTGCGTACGCCTTTTTTAAGTCAGTGTACAAATATTAGGAAAAAAAGATGCCCAACTGCTAGCGACAACTCTGAGACCCGCAAACACCACTGATGAATAAAATTAATTGATTTATCAGTGCAGCGCGTCCTATGCCGAAAAAACCTTATTGATACAAATCAATGAGCGCAGTGCGTCCGATCATAAGCCCCAAAATTTGCGGCGGACTCATAAAAACGAGTGCGAGTGAGAGGTAACGATGCTAATACGTATGTATCACTCATTTGCGCACGTTTTTAGGACTCAGCTGCAGTCTGCCGGGCAACTATTTTAATTGGGGTTTTGCATTTTTTATAGACTCGTTAAAATACATATTTTTCTTTTTAGTTACTTAGAGTAATCCTTTTTACAAGCTTTTATTTGGAAGCTAAAATTGTCTCAATTCATAAATTTTAGAATCAACTTTAACTTGATTTAATTTACTTGAATGAGTTAATATTCATACTCGTAAGTGATGCCAAAAAACAATTATTGCGAGTACGTCACTTCACTGCGCTAAATTACCATCATTTAAATTATATGTCAAGACATAGATAAAAAAATAATTTTTCATAGAATATAAAAAGGATTTTCAAACATTTATTAAGTCCGCCGTCAACAAGGCCGAAGCTCGCCTAGACAAGTATGTTGTGGTTTCACGCGACATCACGTGCGCTGCGCACTATAACGCGAGCAAAATCGGGTGCTATATAACTAACTAGGCTTTACCTTAGCTTTATAGGTGGTGATTTCAAGTCGAGCTTTCAAATATTCATTGAATTGTAAGTTACAGCTTGAATCACCACGATAATATTGCCTTGTCGAGACACATTCATAGAGTCAAAATATAGTTCATTGCTTGTAGATTACAGGAAAGCCTACAAGAATTCAATCAATTGTACGGAACCCTCTCCACGCGAGTTTAACTCGCACTTTGCCGGTTTATTTCTTACAAGCTTTTATTACGACGCCTTATCAAGTCAAATGGAATAAGCCCTAATGTGGCCATTTTCCAACTTGCCCTGGCTGGGGATCGAACCCAGAACCTACGGAGTGGCGGGCTGGCGTATTGACAACTACGTCGCGGAGTTACTTATTTCTGTAAATTGGAATTGGCACTCGTTCGCAAGCTTTACATGTTATATTGTGATAACATTGTATAGGCATAATATCTATGTAAACTGACAAAGCCCTTCCGGCGCGTAGGCGACCAATACTGTGTAAATGAGTTTCTTTCGGCGTTTCTTCTCAGCAGTGGTCGTTGCGAAATGGTAGTAATGGTAGCTAGTATTGGTAGCTTTTGAACTAAAAATAATTAAAAATAATGAGCTTCAATAAGTGATATATTTATTCTACATTAAATAAAAAAAATTGACTTTGACATTGTCTTTGACTATCCGTAAGTATTAACCTTTCTGACATAAACACACGTGCAGTGCACACAAATGCAGACCGGCATTGACCGAGAGTTGCGCAACCAATTGCCACTTGACACTGTCTTGAGTTCAACGCACAGACGACGCTACGAGGACTGGCGAAGAATCATATTGTCCTTTCTTGTTATTAAATCGTTACCAACACAATACGAGCATTTAACTGCTTGCGATTTCCCGATGTTCTATTCGCTAAAACTCTGTGTACACCAACAAGGAAAATAGTGGCTTCCGGACTAGAACAGAACCACTGATTCTTTCAGATACTTGTAAATAAATAAATATATAAGGACAAATCACACTGATTAAGCTAGCCCCAAAGTAAGTTTTCTTTAAAACTTGTGTTATGGGATACTAACTCAACGATACTATATTTTATGATAAATACATAATATAGATAAACACCCAAGACCCAGTACAATTTGAAAAAGGCCATTTTCCAACTTGCCCTGGCTGGGGATCGAACCCAGAACCTTCGGATTAGCGGTCTAGCGTGTTAACCATTACGCCACGGACGTCGTCAAAACTTGGTTGGCTGGAACCTTTACTAGGATAAGTCCGCGTTTGTCTAAATTCTAATAATTTATAAGTCTGTCTGTACCTATATTTTTTTATTGCAATAATGTGATTACAAACAAACAAACTCCATCTCTTCCTGTAGATGTCGTAAGGGGCGACTAAAGGACTAAGCACAAACATCTCGTGATAAGAGTACAATTGAATTCCCAAGGAGGGTTGACATCAGGCGGCGGTTGATTGTAAGACTTGTCGTACAAATATCTCAGGCCGGTCGTAAAACTATGGGTCGTAAAATCCAGGGCTCAGAAGCAGCAAAGCTGAACATGCAACCGGGTATTTCTTCTCCACTACAAGGTCTTTGGCATATCTGGGTGACCATTAACATACATATTGTATTTGGAGAAAAAAAAGCGGGAAAGCGCACCCCGGGCTCATAAGCAGCACAGCTTAACATGCAACCACGTGGTAAGGTGAAGAAGATGAACAGGGCAAAATATATTCAAATTGTTTGTGTATTGCAAGTCATAGTTTGCCTTATACAGCTCAGGGTAGTAACTATTGAAGTATTCATTAAGTCAAAACTTGACTAAAACATTGTATAAGTTTATTTTACACCATTCCTAAATCCCAACTCTCATAAAATACCAGAACAGCAAGCCAAGGATAATCTTATTACCTCATAAAGGGGAGTACACACGCACAGCGGCGTATTGACCCGGGCCAAGGTCACAAGGTCACTGCAAGTTCAAGGGCGGGGGTAGTTACCCTCACGCACTGTCGAAGGTAAACTTTCTTTTTTGTAAGTAAGTTACACTGTTCCATCCATTACGATTAATAATTTATTTAGAAATGGGGTGAACTGTTGCAAATGTTTGGATCTGTTTGTTGTGCGGAAGAATTTTTTTGTTTAAATGTAGTTTGTTAGAATGATTCGTAATATAATATTTTTTTTTATAAATAGGTATAACGTATATGTTCATAGTATTTCTTATGAAGTTCCTTTCCAGTAGTGATAGGAAGATATTTTGCTTTTTTTTTATCCATATGGTTGACTGGGAGCAAATGCTCAATTACACGCAATGCATTATGTCCGCCATTTTGTTAAAGTAAGTTATATCTCCTGTTACTTAAAACGAGAAATTTCGGAAACGGCTCCAACGATTTAGATGAAAATTGGTAAGTATGTAGGGGTTTTGGGGGTGAAAATTCATCTACGAGGTTTAATTTTTATAGAACCTTTTTTTTAGTGTTATCCATCAATCACCCAGGTACTTTTTATAAATAAATTACAAAATACTTAACTAGTAATTTTTATCTTTATTCAAGTCCAACATATGAAAATTCTACATATTTACTTTTGAGCGTTCGAGTTATTTTCTAGGAGATGACTTTCAGAATTGTGGGACACATCTACAGAAAAGAAATTACTTTCAGATGGTAGCACCCCTGTATGACGTTACGGTGTCATAAAACGTTGTCTAGGAAATGACGTCATCTTGTTTGCATAGTTAATGTTTTAAACACCGCTTTATTTCGACCACTGGGTGCCAATGTCATACAAACTTTTGGAGAGCACGTAAAAAGCATTTATTCTTAATATTTTTATTAAAAACGCCATCTAGTGACCACTAGATGGCGTTTTTTACTTTTTTAGTTTCATAACAAAAATTGTAAACAGTCAACCGAAAGGTACAGAGGCAAGACCAAAGTAGAAGCAAAAATAAAATTTTAATATTTATTTCCCTAGTATTTGAACCTATATTACCTACATTTTGCAGGTTTTCTTATAATTTGTGCTGCCATCTCTGTAAGCAGCTGGTACTAATAATTTGTTACCAAGCTTCTGCTATTTACGTGCCCGCAAAAAGTTTGTATGACGTTAGTAAGGATTACTAACGTCATACAAACTTCCTAACTAATATTATAAATGCGAAAGTGAGTTTGTATATTTGTTTGTTTGTTTATTTGTTTGTTTGTTACCTCTTCACGCTTTATCTTCTGAACCAATCTTCTTGAAAATTCGCATACACATAGTTAGGAGTACTGAGAAGGTCATAGGGTACCTTTCATCCTGAAAAAAAATAATGTTCCCGTGGAATACGCGAGCGAAGCCGCGGGCATAAGCTAGATTTTAAATGCGATAGTGAGTTTGTACATTTGTTTGTTTGTTTGTTACCTCTTCACGCTTTAGCTACTGAACCAATTTTCTTGAAATCTCGCATACTAATAGTTAGGAGTCCTGAGAAGGACTCCTAACAGGGTACCTTTCATCTCGAAAAAATGTACCGTTCCCGTAGGATTTAGGATACGCGAACGAAGCCGCGGGTAAAAGCTAGTTACTTATATTATCTTTGATTACGGCCACCATACAGCAGTATGGCACCGCTATTAGAGGAAACCAAAGCTTTATACAAGTAATATACGGTAGCGAAACATCAAAACTCATTAAGATGAAAAGCTATATAAATGTATTTCTTGAAGAATACAAAATCTTACTAATAACTTTTTAATAAATGATTGATCACTCCATGTTAGGCCTTTACTGTTTATAAACACGTCTATTCGTGTAACTCGCGGCCGATAAAAGTCGATTATGACACCAATAAACCAGCGTAACTAGCATTAAAATTGATTAGCCGCTTATGAAGTGTGGAATGGCCCTAATACTTTATGATTCGATAGGAAGTACTTTTAAATAGACTAAGTGTCAGTTTTACTACTCAAATACTTAGATTATATAATTTAAACGATAATGCGAGTGTGCCTCAATGTGTCAAATTGAGTTTATCTAATGATTGGGCAATATTTGGTAAATTGGTATTTTTAAAAACGTTTTTAAGGAATGCTTTTTAGGGTTCCGTACAAAAAATGAAAAAACGAAACCCTTATAGGATCACTCATGCGTCTGTCTTTCTGTCTGTCCGTCCGTCTGTCACAGCCAATTTGCTGGACCGAATCCGACTTTGAAGATACGAGGAAATAGATGAATAAACATACATACATACATAGTGGCGAAACACAACACCCTTTTAGCTCGCTGTAGTCGGGTAATAAAAATACAAATAAAGGTACTATTAAATTAAACCCTTTTTATGATAAAAGAGGGTTTCCTCATTAATTTCCGTTTCGTTTTGGATTTGACTAGAAAGCTGGTAAATGTAAAAGTACCAGTTATAAAATAAAATTAATTTTATTCACTTGTGTGGATACCCTCGCACCGTCCCAACTTCAGGTCACCAAGTCAAAGGCCGGCGCAGCAGAGAGCTTCAAAAAGCGCAAATATGTAGACATCGGAGTAAACTACATATTTGAACCTTTTGGAGTAGAAGCTTTTGGTCCGTGGGGTCCTTAAGCCCATAATTTATTTTAATACTTGTCCACAAGATTATTCGAGGTATCCCGTGACCAAAGGGCTAGAAATTATCTGGCACAAAGAATCAGCATTGCCATACAACGTGGCAATACTGCCAGCCTTTTGGCCATGCTGCCGAGGGGTAATATGTTAGTGGGATTACATAATTTGTAATTTTTTAGTTTTAGTATTACTTCTTAGAGGTATACGTTTTAATTTAAAAAAATATATATTATTTAGCTTTAATTTAATTTAAATTTTATTTGATTAGAAAAATAAATTTAGGTACTTAAATAATTAATTCATATACCTATTTTATTTATTATTTATATTTTAAAAAGGGGAATAATAATAATATACCAATAACGTCTACCGAAATCAAAAAATAAAATTCATTGACTGTTTATGTTTATTTTTTTATTGTCTGGATCCTATGAATTATGGAAATTCACGTTTTATAGGAAGGATATAAAAATACAATGCATTAAAATTATTAATTTCTAACTTTTTGAACTGAATGAAAGGTAGTATATTAGCACATAAGCACCCAAACAGCGGTGATAAGGGTCGTAAACCTATCGTTATCAGCGGATCGCGTGGCCGGACGTGTGGTGGATGTTTGTAAACCTCAAAGCGTGAGGTGGCACGTGAGGAGTAAAGCTAGGGCTTTACATACAGCGGGCAGCGAAACGCGTGGCTGGATACAAGGTATGACCGATGTTTGTAAACTAAGGTTTATAATGCACTATAAGTAGCGTGAGATAGCACGTGAGGAGTAGGGCTAGGGCTTTACTGACAGCGGGTCACTCGGTCAGGCGCTTGGTCGGTGTTTACAAATATTTTAGCGTAAGCTTGTGCGTGCGGAGTAAGCCTGGGCTGGTAACGTGTGATTAATATTTGGAAACATAGCGCAGGCACGTGAGAAACATAGCTAGAGCCTGACTAACAGCGGGTAACTAGACTAGTAGCGGATGATCGCGTGGTCAATATTTGTAAACTAAATTGCGTGAACTACACGTGAAGGTGTCGTACAATCAGATGAGTTAGTACTCAAATTAAATAATGAAATAAGAAATGGTGAAAAAATACCACGTGAGCAGGACTTGAACCCGCGATCTTAGTCTAAGACTAAGGTCGCGGGTTCAAGTCCTGCTCACTTGGTATTTTTTCACCATTTCTTATTTCCTTTAGTACTTTATCTTGAATGCCTTAAAAACCCTATAAAAAAGATTAGTTAGTGTTTGTTAAAAACATAACTTGAGAGAGTGCACGAGGGGTGAGGTCTTACTTACAGCGACAAGCGGAACGTGGGGAGGACGGAACTATCTAGGCCACTAGATGTTGCTGGCGTTTTTAAAGGGTATTAAACAATCCCACGGGGACTTCATTTTTTTCCGGGATAAAAAGTATCTTTATCTTCATGCCAGATTCCATCCCAATACGTTTAGTTGTTTTTGCGTGAAAGCGAAACATAAATCCATACAAACTTTCGCATTTATTATATTGTTGGAAAGTTGGAAAATGGCCTTTTTCAAATTGTCCTGGGTCTTGGGTGTTTATCTATATATGTTTTTATCATAAAATATAGTATCGTTGAGTTAGTATCCCATAACACAAGTTTAAAAAAACATACTTTGGGGCCAGCTTAATCAGTGTGATATGTCCTTATATATTTAGTATTATTATTTATTATATTAGCAGGAGGGTGACTTCTCAACGAGAGTTTTCTGTTTTCACGGACTTCAATTTATTGCGGGGCAAAGATGTAGCTAATAAAATTAAGTTTGGAGGGAAAGGAATTAGCATAACTCGATTTTGTTACATTACATTCTGTTACATTTTTGTTTGTACACTATTTTGCCACAGCATGACCTAGCACGTGATATGTTTGGCCAAAAATATGATCCTTACTTTGCATATTTCGTTTTTTTATTCCTTATTTAATTAATTTATTAACAAAATACATAGCGTCTGAATTATAAATCATTGCGTCAAAAGGGAGAACTTTTATTTTTATCTCGAAAGTATATTAACAATGTTATTACTATCAAGCCTACCTTATTATATACCATTTGTATTAGATAAATAAAACTATTATATAAATAAATATAGTTGGCCAGACGCAATTGTTAGTGGACCACTGTAGACTGACCTGTGCGACTTGGTCTAATTAGAAGATGTTTTGTAAACTACATAGCGTGAGCCCACACGTGACTGGTATGGCTAGAGCTTTACTTATACAGAGTAGCGGTTGTTATGGTAGATCTTAGTTAATTTTACTTTACATTATTAAATTAGGCGTTAACTGTCAATCTGTTGCTATCAATGATGATTTAAAATGTAAGTACATTTAGCAAACTACATGATAAGTAAGTTTATAATTTTACATAACTACAGTATTTTTTTCATATTGTCATATTGATGACATACATACAGTATTACAATGGCATGTACATGTACTTGTAGTTTAGTTCCGTATACTTGCTCATTTTTTTTATCAGACATTTAAGTTAGGTGTCAAAGTCAAAGTCAAAACCATTTTATTTATCTTCGTATGTTTGTATCACTTGATAATACTCGTACTCAATTTCTCTTTCGATTTTATAAAAGTTGTTGTCTTCAGAATGTGTGAAAAATATATTCTGTTTAGTTGACTTCAATCTTGTAAATTCGCTAGTGTGAGCCCAGAATAAATAAACAAAACAAGCACGCGTGATCCACCTCTTGAGACACGTAAGGCTAGCGCGTTGTATAAGGCGGAATTTAAAGTGGAGGATTACCGAGACTACAACGAGGTGAAGTTTATGCAGTGTTTCTTCGGGAAATCTTGTGCACCATATGTACTTGTTAAAAAATATAGTAATGTTAAGTAATTATCCCGAACACAAGATTATATTATATTATTAACACAAGTCTCGAACTAGATTAAGCTAGCCCCAAAGTAGGGGCTAGCTTAATCTGTGTGATTTGTCCTTATAAGGTCTTTTTTTAGCCTCCACTGCAGGAGGACGACCCTCCCTGTACTACTAGAGCCAAATATTAGCAAGAGCAGCGAGAGGATTTGGCCTACACTCTCCACGCTGGCCAGACTGGTTGGAGAGGTCTCATTGATGTTTATAAGCTTTGTTTAGCTTGTGTTTCCTAAGTCGCCTTCTAAGTTCTACGACATCCACGGGAAGACTTGGAGTGGTCCTATTCTACTTTGCCAGGGGCCACACGGCACATTTGTCCGTATCTTTATTTGATTCAGAAGAGTGACTGCATTTATAGCCACATGGCAACACCTCTTTATTTCTTACAAGGTAGTTGTCTATACAAGAGAGAGATAGTAATCGAACCCAGAACCTCCGAAGTGGCGGACTAGCATGTTAGGACACGGAGTGCGTCATGAGATGAAAACGGTAAAACTATAAAGTTTAGAATCGACCGAAGCTTAGGAATGCTGAGCAGGCTTGTCTAATAGAATTTCGTTATTGATACATTTTTAAATGTGTGCAAATCAATCTTTTTCCATAAGAAGTGTTCCGGTTTTGCTATTTCACTCCGGAACCCTTAAAACTGTAAAAACGGTCAAGTGCGAATCGAACTCGTACATAAAGAGTTCCGTACCTCCGTACAATGTTTTAAAACGCTGAAAAAAACACGTTTCTTGTATGACGACACCCTTTAATTGTTAACTTTATTTTATTGTAGTATTTGTTGTTATAGCAGCCATAGTAAAACATATTTGGTGAAAATTACAAGTGTCTAGCTATTATGGTTCAAGAGATAGAGCCCTATGACAGACACGGACAGACGGCGAAGTCTCAGTAATAGGGTCCCGTTGGCACCCTTTGGGTGCGGAACCCTAAAAATTAGCAAACCCGTGAACCAATCCCAGCAAAAGCTAAGCACCACGTACCGCGAGCCGACCAACCATGACCGTAACGGTGGCGCTGACACCTAATTTGGGTTTTTTGTGCTAATTTAAAAGCAATTTGAGGCCATTGCGAGCGTTTTCAAAGTCTCGATAAATTTTGCCTGCACAATGACTAAGTTGGGTTAATGTTTCTATTGAAAGTGTTACAGTTGTCGCCTGTGTGTAATGTGAACAGACTTAAACGGCTTCATCATTAACTAAGGAAAACTCGTATCTTTTGGCAAAATCTTGGTTTCTTTGTGACGCGTGGTTTCTGGCCTAGAATAGATCCACTACATCTTTTATATATATATATATATATATATATATATATATATATATATATATATATATATATATATATATATATATATATATATAATATTAGAGTTAAGAGTATTATTATTATATAGAGTAATATTGACAAATGAATATATAAATAATGTATTATCTATAATATAAAAATGAATCGCTGAATGTGTTGCTAAGCGCAAATCTCGAGAGCAGCTGAACCGGTTTCGCTAATTCTCTTTTTAGAATATTCCTTGAAGTACGAGGATGGTTCTTACGGAGCTTCAATACCCGTGCGAAGCCGGAGCGGGCCGCTAGTTGATAATAAATATGTAAATTATGTAAACTTAATTATTGAAGATTATTTGTTTGTATGTATATTCATCACTAATTTTATATTTGCATGTCATATTTGGTAAAATATGTGAACTAAGTATATTTATTATGTTGAAATCATTATGTACTAACCATATTTAATGTGAATAAATGATTATGATTCTAATTCCTTTTGTAGATGTCGTTAGACTAAAGGACTAAGCATTGGCCTCTCGTTTTACAACTGCATTCCCAAGGAGGGTTAACGTCAGGCGGCGGCCGTCTGTAAAACTTTTAGCACAATTGCATTCCCAAAGGGGGTTGACGTCAGGCAGGCGGCCGGTCGTAAAACTATAGCCAATTTTTTTAAATAGTTCCTGCTATTTCTTCTCAAGTTTGCATGGTCTTTGGAATCTTTAGGTAAGCATTGATATGTATATTAAATTTGGAGAAGAAAAAGAATGATAAGCGTTCCCCGGGCTCCGAAGCAGCACAAACGGGAATCATTTTGATATTTACATTATTCGTAAAAAGTTAATAGGTAACTAGCTAAAATATCATCGTGGTCTTTCACAAAACTTATTTCGCTAATATTGTATAGTTGTATACCTGTTCGATACAATTTACTAGGGTTTTTTAAAGCAATTTCCCCATTTTCGCGGACACTAAATGAGTTACGAACATAAATAAGACTTTATCGCCGTACTTTGAACCGGAAAAATGGTTCAGTGAGCGGGTTGACTACGCTTTGGAAGGATACGTCACATCACACGTCACACGTCAACATTACTCGTACAAATCGAATTATGCATGGGTACATAAGCAAGGAGTAACGACTGCCTCCGTGGTCCAGTGGTCAAGGCGTTTGCCTTGTATCCGGTGGTCGTGGGTTCAAACCCCACAGGGTAGCATTCTTTGTGAAAAGTTGTTTTCAGTATGGTTAGGTTAGGCTTGAGTCACCTGCCTCGCATTCCATTCCCTTGATCGGCTTTTACGATCTGCGCGGGAAAAGAAGAAGCTGGAAAATATAGATTCTTATTGTAATTTAAGAGCTTGCTTTTGGCGGTGGTTTATATATGAATGTATACAATGTGGAAGGGAAATACCCGTAATAAATCGAACCACGGTCTATACTAGTTCATTATAGTATAATGAAATTAAAATAACAGCCAAAGAAAAAAAAAATCGGCATTTTCATACAAAAGTTGCAGCGGACCGGGCGATTTGTATGGGAATGTCGATTTTTTTGTGTTTTAACGGTTATTTTTATTTCATTATACTTTAGTGATCTAGATATAACCCGTGGTTCAATTTATTATGGGTATGTCCCTTCCACGTTGTATAAATAAATATAGTTTATGAAATATACATTGCCACAGCTTTCAAAGGAAAACGTGTTATTAATAAGAAATAACAAAGTCTAAATTCACATGATAGGAAAATTACTGTGACATTTAAATGTTGTGATCCGGTATGTACTTGTGGATTAAAGTAGGTAGGTATAATATTATATACTCGTAAATTATATAATTATTGTGCCAAGACTATGATGCTCTATACAGCAACAAATCTCTTTTTTGACTCTCTTTTCCACCTCGCCCACCATTACGCTTAAAGTGGACTTGGGCTGACTGCCCCGTTAGGTATACGTGATGTAGAAGTCAATAAAATTTGTAGATATTTTTTTCTCATTTTAGTTTGTCTCTAAATATAACTTATATTTTAAATTAATGCGTAATGGCGATATCTGTGGCGTAGTGGTTAACACGCCAGTCTGCCACTCCGGTGGTACTAGGTTCGATACCCAGCCAGAGAAAACTGGAAAATAGCCTTTTTCAAATTGTCCTGGGTCTTAGGTGTTTATCTAGATACATATGTATTTATTATAAAGTATAGTATCGTATCCTATAACACAAGTTTAAACTGACTTTGAGGATTCAATCAGTGTGATTTATCTCTTATTTATCAATTTCTTTATTTATCCCTAATGGGGTAAACAGTCTAGCGCCGTCTCTTTGGCACGCTCTACAGACTAAACTGCTTGGAGAATTTTAGCTTGAGGGGTGTCATTAGATTCGTCAGAATGACACTGGTTACATTAAACATTTAAAAAATCCAAAGTGGCAGATTTTTGGCGCCCAATAATATGTCTTCAAATTATTTAACAAGTTTAAACTTACTTTGGGGCTAGCACAATCAGTGTGATTTGTCCTTATTCAAAGTGGAAGGGACATACCCGTAATAAATCGAACCACGGTCTAACTAGATTACTAAAGTACAATGAAATTAAAATAACAGTCAAAAACCGAAAAGAAATCGACATTCCCATACAAATCGCCCGAGCGGCTGCACACTTTTGTATGGAAATGCCAAATTTTTTGTTTGGCTGTTATTTTAAATTAATTATACTATAATGATCTAGTATAGACTGTGGTTCGATTTATTACGGGTATGTCCCTTCCACATCGTATATTTATTTATTTAATTTAAAAGATTACTCATTGCCTAAGTACCCATGCAAAATTAGTCCTTTGTTTTAAAAATAAAAAAAAAATAAATCAAAAATAAGTATTATCGTAGCACCAACTATACTTAAAAGTTTTAAATTATTTCAACCACCTGATCAGTTACCAATTGTTCAGCTCAAATTCCTGAGTGCAGGACAAAAACCGGCGTCAAGTCACCTGCAGTGAATCACGCAGACCCGACCGACCGGTTTGGGCCTTCGGAACTTGCATTGATGTTATGATGAATATCTGAATTGTAACAAGTATTAGGACCCCCGTCCACTAAGATGATTTTAAGATGCTGATTTTATATAGAGGTACATTGCCCGTTTCACAACGCTTGGTCAAAATTGTATCATTACAAACCAGCATTGTATATAAAATCAGCATTTGAATTTTAGTAAATGCATTTCCAGGACGAATTTTTTAGCTCTACCACCGAGGCTTTTCTTGGTCGTGCGAAATTTTTGGAAAAAATAGTAATTTCTTCTCCAAAAATATCGCACGGCAATATCGCCAAAAACCGTGCGATATTTTTGGGCCTTTTCTTATTAAAGCTCCTTTTGAATTAGTCTGCTAATTAAAATAAGTCGAGATGTGCCTTGTTGATACTACTTTTTTTTCTCACTTTTTAAATGTTACAAGAATAACACAAAAATAACAATATAGCCTCCTTACTTTTTATAATATTATAAACAGTACTTTATCTGGACGACCAAGCTTTGCTAGATGAAAAACAAGGAGACAAAGAGGTTCTATAAAAATGAAACTTAGACTGATTTTTCATCCCCAAAACCCATACCAATTTTCATCGAAATCGTTTAAGCCTATCCTTTCATCCTTCATTTGACCCTATTAGGTATACATTTAAGAATTTCACGATTAAAGTAATAGGTGTTTTCTATTGGCGTTCAAAAAATAATCGACTTGGCTCTACCCAACTAAAACTAAAACTTGTGGAAAATACATACTAATCTTTTAAACTCGGCTAAAATAACAAAAGGATTGTCTGCGATGTAATGATTAACGCGTGCATTAACTTTTTATTAAGTTAACGAGAACAAATGTAGAAAAATGTTCAAATAAGAGCGATCATTCAGCTCCCCACTTCGTCTTCACTGTTATAATAGCCCGAAAGGCTATGAATCAGCCGCGTTTTTTCCGGAAAGGTTAATGGAACACTGCTTTTTCTTATATGAACGAGGAAAAATTTATATTCTATACTAGTCTGGGAGAATAAAAAAAAACCGGCCAAGAGTATGTCCGGCCACGCGCAGTGAAGGGCTCCGTAGTAGCGAATGCCAATTTAGATTTGCGCCTCACGACTAGAAACGTCTAAAAAGATTGTCGACTAAAACTCTTTAATTTCCTTTGATTTGCACTTGTACATAGCTCTGATGGTTTCTCGTAACTTCGTTATATCTACTTCGTCATACTGCTGCCGTGAATTTTAAAATGTGTCCATATACAACCGTTTATCTGATAGAAGGGGGGGACACTTGACCCTAACAAAAATTCTAATCTCTTTAAAAAAAAATTAAGCTTTTATTATACCGCTTTGTCGGCGTTATTAATATAAATGCCCATGCCAAATTACAGCTTTCTAGTACTAATAGTCTCTGAGAAAAACCGCAGAGAGACAGACAGCCATGGCGAAACTATAAGGGTTCCTTTTTTACTACGGAACCCTAAAAAGTAGAATTACCAGTTGCTCCTCTTACCACGAAATAAAATAATAACGAGAAATTGAATCATGTCATTAGGAAATTGGGGCATTCTGATTCCGTATTTGAACCTTCACGCTAAGGCTTAAAACTACGTCAAGCGGACGCCTGTGACGGGTTCAGTCCGTCTCTGTCACAAATCCTACGTGCGATAGAGATAGCTGAAACCGTCGCGGGTCACGTGTCTCTGTCGCACCACAGAATAAGTAATACTAACGTACAGACGTCTCACTCAGCAAAGAAATGCAAAGAAATATCTACTCAATGTGGCTAGCGATATGGTTTAATTTAGCTGACGTCAGAACTCAGCACCTTTTCGTTTATATACCTAGACATCCATTGCAAGCCAATTTAATTCTTATTACTCTGGACAAACGATTCGTATAACTGAATTTACCATCCGGAGGGGCGCCTGCGCGCATAGTAATAATGTAGGTACATTTTCGATATCTGAACGGGGAGTGACACAGGCCGTAGGGTTTGTGACAAAGGCGGACGGAAACCGTCCGGGGCGTCCGTTTGACGTAGTTTCAAGCCTAAACGTAGCTTTTGGGTCTACGGCCCCAAGCTCTGTGTACCCCGTTAGGGATAAAGATGGAATAGCGTATCAAAAAGCTATAAATCAGCTGCATTTTTGTCAGAGAGCTAAATGGAATCCACCGCCATTTCTTATATGAACGAGGAAAATTTTAAATAAACTTGTAAAGTGACAAAAGTCACGGTTTGTGAGTACGCCAAAGAGCAAAAACAAATCTGAAAGAGAGATCAGTGACAAAATTTTGTATTGAAATGAATCTGTCAAGTGTCCACTATGTTTAATGCCGTTTTAATTGCTAAAAGAAACCGCGGACAGTTTTGCAACTGTAGTTTTAAATCTGTAGTCTTCGATCTTCTGTAGTCGAATCTAAATAAATCTAAATGGTGGGGAAAACGATTTTTTGTGGTTATAGTTTTAAAAAGAGAGGAGAATGTCCGCTCGTGCTTCTTTTTCTCTAAATGAGCGTGTTCTCAGGTGCATTCTTTGCTGATTTGGAGCCAAGGATCCGCTTTACGACATTTTCATCGTCATTTTGGTCGATTTTTGGTATGCAATGTTTAGTATGAGACTATAGATACGTATAAGTATATCCTATTTAAAGTACGCATGGGAGAAAATTGTTGGTAAGTAATTAAAAATTTCGGCTTTGCGGCTTTTTCTTCTTTACTTCGGACGATTTTTGGCATCCTTTCGTTTAGTATGAAACCATTGGCAGGCATATCTTCTGCGGCGTCACGTTAATATTTCCTAGGTCTATCCCTTCTGGCAGGTCCCGGCAGAGTGTTAGTTGAATTGGTTCCTTGGATTTTTACTTCATCAATGCCTTTTTTGCTTCCATCATAGACCATTTGTGTGACTGGGTATGTGTTTCAATAAGTTTTTATAGTTTTACGTTATTTAATGCAACAGAAAGCATCTCACTTTCGCTACAAAATTACAAGTTTTGTAAACTTACAAACAATCAGCCGAGTTCAAAGACATTGACATAACAATGCAGCCAATTACTGTACAGTCGCGTACAGCGGGCGACTTGTCGCCGCGACTAGTCGCAGCGACACGACCTTGACATTTGCTCGATGCACCATATTTGCATATAAACGCACTCTCGACGATGCTGCGATTATCGTAAACTGGTTTTAGACTTCGACGCGACGGACTCGACTGGTTCCAGTACATTCCGGTTGAAAAGTGCCCTCAATGTCGTAGTTTCAAAAACTAATACTACTTAATAAGCATATTAATTATGTTAATTATAGTTTCTCAATTTAGTTTGATTGGTTTTAATAATATCTGGAGCAAATTGAAATGACTGTCACACTCGTTTATTAGATCTGAATTGAGAGAGAGTTTGATATGTCATGTTGAATTTGTGTGTACTATTTTATTCTATGTATGTTAATTGTTCTAGTTAACGTTTAAGGATTTATAATTATTTAATTGAGAAACCTGGCGGCGAAAATCAATAAGTGCTTTTGTTTTTAGTGTGTGTAAGTGGACAATACTGGTGTCCGATTTTACAAGCAGCCTAAAAGTTTGATGACTGCTATACAATGATAACAGCTGGGACCAACGGCTTAAAGTGTCTTCCTAAGCTCGGAGGAGTTGAGAAAATTCTATGCCACTTGTGATTACCCATCTAGTGATTGCCGTTGGAAATATTCCAAATTAATGGAAACTTGCTTATTCATTACGGGAATAATCCTAATATTTTTGTAAATATTGCCCTAAATTTCCATTTTTAGAAATATTGTCGTGAATGTTTACGGAAATATTCCACAAGTTCCTAGGGGACGGCACATCAGTATACCCATCCAATCAGTAAGTAATTAATGAAAACTGAAAAGCCATTTTTACCTTCATTCAAAGAACGCAAAGAAAGAGAATTGCAAACTATTTTTCAATGACTGGTGTGAAGCAAAATAGAGGAAACATTTGTGTGCTTGAGCGTACGTCTGCAAAGGGTGGTTATGGCGAATACGATTCTGAGCGGTCATATAATATCGGAGCAATATATTGCAGTGTTAGCTTTGTTGCAACTTGTACGATGCATTTTTGACCGACGAAAGCGGGAGGCGTGGGAGATTTACTACCAGTCTACGTACATTTATTTATTAATTAATAAATTAATGAATAAAAGTACAAGATAAATTTATGATTAAACAAAACTTAGTACAAATTTATGAAATAAAATGACGACCTCCGTGGCCTTATGGTCAACTCGCTAGTCCGCCAATCTGAAGGTTCTGGGTTGATCCCCAGCCAGGGCAAGTTGGAAAATTACCTTTTGTAAAATTTTCCTGGGTCTCGTGCGGTTACCTAAATATGTATTTTTTATAAAATATAGTATCGTTGCTAGTATCTTATAATACAAGTTTAAACTTACTTTGGGGATAACTCAATCAGTGTGATTTGTCCTTATCTATTTATTTATATATTAACTTACTTCTATTACATTTACCACACATGCAATATAAAAATGTGACAATGTACCTAGTGACATACCTAAATAAAGTTGAGAAGATTTTTCAAGAGTCAACTTTAGAACTGGATGCGTTTGCGTCATATTGAGCGACGAATTTTAAATTTACCATATCACCATCATGTAATTATTAATTAACTATTAATGTATTACAAAAAAATATGATTAAAGAAAACTAAGTACAAAGTAATGCAATTCTTAAAAGCTAATGGGAAAGGAGAGTAACTAACAAAACTTTTTTAGAGAAGAGGTTTTGGTTGCTTTGCTTTTAAGGCCGTACCTGAATTTTCCGGGGTCCAGTGCTGCCCCCATATACAATAAATCATTTAAAAAAAAAACGGCGACATCATTTAAAATTTTGCTACTACCAAGTCCTAGATAACCCTTTAAAGTATTTTATGAACTACTGTTTACATTTTATAATGAGAACGTTAAGTTTTACTACGCACATTTGCCAAAAGTGGCCGTTTTTCGCAAATGTGCGTAGTAAAACTTTACGTTTTTACTTTAAACTGTAAACAGTAGTTCATAAAATACTTTGAAGGGTTATCTAGGACTTGGTAGTAGCAAAGTTTTAAATGATGTGTCCGTTTTCTTTGATATAAGTTATTTTAAATGGAGGCAGCACTGGACCCCGGAAAATTCAGGTACGGCCTTAAAGTTGGTTATATTTAATTTTCAAAAGAAAATTCTCCACGCCGGAAGTAGGGTTGGTTTATTAAGATACTTATATATTTATTGTTTGTTTCTTTGTAATGACTTTATTGTACTACAAAAACACATAATTAGACACAATAATAGCATAAAGAGTAAATTGACAACGGCTGACTTATCCCATACTGGAATTACTTTCAGTCAACCGGCGAATAAGGAGATATCGTATGGAAAACTAGGTAAATGAAAAGATAGGACAATTACTAACAAGAAGGGTAGAGAACTTTGTGTATGGTTAGTGGCATGTTTCAATTATTTTTATAGTATTACAATAAATACATCTTCACCCGGATTATCATCGCCCGGTCATTAAAAGATGTGTTTACTAAATTTACCTTGTGGAGATTCCCCATAGGGTTTTAGTTGGATATCTCAATACACCCAAGCTGGGGACTGATTACCGGTTATATTTTGGAATTAACAATTTGTTGTTATTATGGAAAAACAAAAAGCAAAATAAATTGGGCACTGACTAGGCAATAAATGTTGAATGTACCATATATATAAACAGCTTGCGGACCAAATACAGAAAAGAAACAATTGATTCAGTGATGAAAGCGACAAATTTTGCTCGGATACAGTTATTATTACCCTTTATTGAAGTTGATACTAGTTATATGTACCTGATTTCGACCAAGCTATTTATCGATGTCGAAATACGATATATTTTTAAGTGATTATTTTATACTGTTTTTATAATCATATAGATGCACTTTCAGGATTAATTATGTATTACGAGTATATTAAAGCCATACTTGAATTTTCCGGGGTCCAGTGCTGCCCACATTTTATAAAAATTATTTGAAAGATAACGGAGATATCATTTTAAAGTCTCTACCAAGCCCTACATAACCCTAACTACTGTTTACAGTTTAAAGTGAGAAAGTAAAGCTTTTTTTCAAACATTTGATTTATTTCAAATGGGGGCAGCACTGGACCCCAGAAAATTCAAGTATGGCCTTAAAATACAATTCTGTTCATAGATGATAGAGTCACTACTATCAACTAATATGACTATTATATTTATCTCTTACCTACTTTTTTATATTCAAGTAAATGAAAAGGAAAGGAAGAAAACAATTTTTTTTCTTCAAAATTATTTTCAAATCAAACTCTTTAACTTTTATGACAAAGTTTAATTGCCTGTTACTGAATTTTGAAATTCAGAAAAATAATGAGCTTTTCTTGTGAGGAGTTTAAACTTAATTATTTTTTCAATTGTTTTCTAATTGTTCAATGAATTAGTTTAATTTTGTGTAAGTGTTTATTAAATCTAATTTAGTATTATTTTTAATATGAATGATAAATATGTGTGTTACCAATCGATGTTATAGCGCTGGGTGGGTTCGTAAAAGAGAAAAATTAAATACTTTATAATATTTATGTGACTCATTTTACTTTTCTTGGACAAATAATAATATAATACAAATAATAATATAATATAATAATAATATATTTAATAGATAGACATGATACAATAACAAATTTGGAATAGGTAGGTATCTGAAAACAAATTAAAAATACAATAATAAAAAAAGAGTTTTATAAATTAAAGAGTTCGCAGCAATGTGAAATCGAAAATAGAGTTATATATTTATGAAGTCGATTTTTAAAATTGAAAAGCTGAAATAAATTCTAGTTAGAAAAATATATAAAACTTTATGTAAAATAAATGAAAAAATAGTATTTTATTTAAAAATAATGTGGTTGCAATAGCAAACAGATAAGATTGGTTAAAATATTTATGATGTCCTGAAAATTAGAAACTTCAACTTCTGAAATTTGTTTTTAATTTCATAAAATTTTCGAAAACTTTTATCTTGTTTGTAACGTACTTAAGTTTTAAAGGTTTCTTCTTACAGTTACGACCAAGTTAGTAGTTTAGTTTATATTGATCCAATATAATTAATATAAAGTAATCAGGTACCAATCTTTCAATAGTATAATTTTAGTTTATGTTTTATTTATGGTTGTTATAGTCTAGTTACTAGGTTTTATTTAGTTGCTTGTAAGTACTTAAAAATAAACTAAATAAAGCCCTAAAAATAAAAGATTTTTTTTTACAGTTTTTGTGGTTAAGTACTTTTTTACTTTTATAAAAAAAAAAAAAAAACATGGATTTTTTTTCATATAGACAAAAAAAAACATACCTGTATGACAGTAATCTTCTAAATAGTGCCTCGCCGCCCGCTGCACGATCGAGTAGTAAAGGCTGACAGAAGAAGCAAGCGCCATCTTCTTTTCTTTCCTATTCTTCTCTTCTCTTCTTAATACTCAGTCCGTCTGTCTGTCAGTTTGATCCCCTAGTTTGTTAGTTATCAAAACGAAAACAAAACGTACATCAACTGAACTAACTGCATGTGTGAAAAAAAATCCAAAAGAAAACCTAGTTTGAACTGCGTCTAGTTGCGGTGTTCCCAAAAATTTTGCCGATAAATTTGTTTTTGTATGACGAAAACTTTTCACGTTCCATTGTTTTTTAAGTCCAAAGTCACAATTTAGTGCACATTTCGCCTAACTACCGCCGTCCAAAAGTCTACGCGAAATGAAACACGTAATAAAATAATATAAGTTTGTATGCGGCCGGCGCGCGCCGCGGAGCCTGCTACACTGCCGCCGCCGACCGCTTTTTTTGTTTCCCCTTCTAGTGAGGATGCGGCCAAAATAAGCACGGATTATCCCATTTTTAATACTGTTTTATGATTAGTTTCATTGAAAAAGTGCACTTTGTGTTTTTAAACTTTAATTTTTTTTATCATTTCAATAAGATTTTTTTTCAATGATACTTTTTTCTTATTGAAAAGTTTTATGAAACGTATTTACTTATTTTAGATTTCACAAATAAATAATAAAAGTATTTCTGAGTAATAATTAACTTAATTATATACCAGATTTTTTAATTTTCAATCTCAAAACTGGTTACCACAACTGCGATTCTAATTAGATTCAAATTGGCGAAACAAAAACAAAGGCGGCGTTTGCGAAAAGGCGGGAAAATAAGTTTCCCGCGCGACGGCCGGCGCCTCAGACATGCGTACCGTAACGTTTGTTGACGTACACTTTTTGCTCATTTCCTTTATTTTCTTATCTTTTTATCTTACACAATTTTATAGCCTCAACTTTTAGCTTTTTGGGAACCCCGCGTTTGTGCGTGAGTGTACAACTAAATAAATGACTACTTTTGTTTCTTTCAACGTTTTGTTTTTCTTTTCCTAACGCCTTCGTAATGTCTTTATCGAATCTTATCGTCTCTTAATTTTTGACGCCTTTGTGATAACTTGACATAAGTTTTCGATATCTTTTGACAGGTTTGGACATTTGCGATTGCAAAGGCTAATTAATATGGATCGGAAGTGCGATGCGATCGGCTTATCGTCGTTCACGTAATCAGCATTGCCGACGCAATTATGACGAAACCCTTTTAAAAACGATTCGCGTAAAAAATAAAGAAAAAATGAGAAAAATGTTCATCAACGCGACACGCTCGCCCCGCAGCCCGCACCCATCCCGCGACCCCTGCGCCCCGGGCGGCGGGTGGTGTGCAAACAGGACGGGGACAGACTCGCGTATTGCCTTCTCTGTCACTGCATCTCGCGTCACCAAGTTTCATACGAAAACTACCCGCTTCGCGCAGCGCGTCTATCCAACTGCAAAGTCGTAAGTCAATTGTTAGTCATTCCAAATTCGATTTTAATGCTCATAAATACAATATATTTTCAAATGGTATTATTAGGGAATGTAAGCCTAAGCACAGCGCTTCAGAAGTTTTGGACTCTTGCAACTGTGAGCACACACACTTCAGTGCTAAGTTTAGCCCTTGTCCGTACACGCTGCAACGCGCACACTACGAAAACTTCCTTATAGGATTGCGTGTGTGTGCATCGCGTTAGCTGTGTGTGTACAAAAGTTGTTATAGAAGTTTTCGGTAGACTTTCTTTGTGTCGGTGATTTTTTCGAGCGGGTTTTACGTGTGTGCGCAGGTCAGTGTGATTTTTTTCAAGTTTTTATCACTCACACTGTCTCGTTTTGTTTGTATGGGGTTGTTTGCGTGTGTGGGGGTGGCCGCCCGTTCTTTGTGCCTGGGGATTGTAAAAAATGTCGTATTGGATTCTAGCTGTACTAATGAATGATAGATAGGAGCAGCATCTACATATTGCACGACAAAAATCCTATGCGGGTTACTTTTTCTCGTTTTGCCACACCCATTTGAAATGCTTTGCAAATGCGTATTGGATTTTAATGATAAATATTATATGTATGTAAGTTTACTATGTAAACATCTACATACACCTTCATCATCTACATCATCATTAGATCTTTTTTGTCTCCATTGCAGGAGCATGACCATCTCTCTACTACCAGAGCCATGTATTAGCCAAAGTAGCCAGAGGATTTGGCCTACATTCCACGCTGGCCAGACGGGTTGGAGAGGTCTCACTGATGTTTATAAGCTTTGTTTAGCTTGTGTTTCCTAAGTCGCCTTATACGACATCCTCGGGAAGACATTGAGTGGTCCTATTCTACTTTGCCGGCAACCACACGGCTAACCTTATTAAAGTCAAATTTGGATACCTAGTATTAATACCTAACTATTAATTTTTGCATTTTCAAAATCCAGAAGAAGGTTCTCCGTCCACGCGGGAAGAAAAAAAAAACATAGAATGTACCAGCTGCTTCTCTTTCCGCGCATCGTAAATGCCGGTCGAGGGAATGGGTAAAAATTCTAATCATGTTAATAGGCGATGCGGCTAGCAACCCATCACTATTTTGATTCCGTTTCCATCTTTTCGCCCAACATAACGCTAAAAGCCTTTGGTCTTAAAATGCTCTGTCTGCCCCATTAGGGATAAAGACGTGATAACGTATCTGTAAGAAGGTACATAACTATATTTTTACCATATAGTTTTATACTTGGTTGCATTGAAAACATAAATATAGGTTCGCATTACAGCGCGTCATGCATAGAATTAGATTATGAAATAGAACATTTTTTTTTACAGAAAAGGCATCAACGCGCTTAGACTACAATTTGTTTAATTAAAATTAGTTTTTTATTTTTATTTTATCTAATACCAGCATGAAAAATAATGATTTAAATAAGCAATGGCTAAAGACAAATCTTAGCTGAGTCGTTATTTTTTCAGCGTAGATTTTCTGGACATTTATCTAAATTGTATTATATTTTTTTAATAAAGTATAACTAAAGTCGGTTTTAGGATTGGTTCTGGTCTATCCTGTGGGTTGCGGAGGTCAGACTCTCTGTGTAAAAACCAGTAACTTTGTCAAATCATCTAGGTTAGGTTGCGGAACAGCTCTAAAGCCGCTGACGATGCAACTGGGAATATGCTCGGATATTATGATTATGATGATAAATACACAACATAAGAACATAATAAAAATAAACCGGCCAAGTGCGAGTCAAACTCGCGTGGAGAGGGTTCCGTACATTTGATTGAATTCCTATAGGTTTTCCTGTAATCTATAAGCAATGAACTATATTTTGTATTTTATTCAAAATTTTAGGCTCAGTAGTTTCGGAGATCAGGGGGGGGGGGGGGGAATTGTCAATTTTCGTTTTCTTTCATGAATAAAATCAAAACTGTTCATTTAACAATAATAACAAAAATATATTTGAGATCTTCATAACGAGCCCTTTCATTTGATATATGACACAGTAAAGTTGCCAAACTTTTTTTTTACTTTCCTAATTTGTCCCCCGAAAATGATCCTTATTTCCAAGGGTTCCGTTTTTTCATTTTTTGAACGGAACCCGTGTTTAACATATATTTGTATCAGTATGCTACAGCAATCCAAAAAAGGTCATAACTCAGCGCTTAGTGCTGTTCAGAGAGCCGCTCACTGATTTTCAGCTACGGTCTGTCAGGTGCGTGTGCGCATCCAAAAATTCCTGTCACAAAGGTAAAGGAGCTTGAAATTTTTAATGTTAAATTAGTAGAATTTTATCATGATGATGAACTAAAGTCGATTTAATACTTAATTGGTTTTTCATATAGTTTCATAATGAGCCTGATTATTTAAGATATTATAGAAAATATATTTTTTTTTTTTAAATATGTGATGAGTCATAAGCTTGTATGACTCTATCACCATGTCGCACTTGTAACTTGCTCTGTTGACTATACCATCTTTAAGTCCTTGTTTAATCTTTATTTTGTTCTATTCATGCACAACGCACTATCATGTCTTTATACCTAACAGGGCAGACAGAGCATTTCGGGTCTTGCGGCTCAAAGCAGACAGAGCCCAGGGCCGTAAGACTCAAAGGCCACTTTTAGCGTGATGGTGGGCGAGAAGGTGGAAAAAGGAATCAGAATAGTGATGGGTTGCTAGCCGCATCGCCCTGTTAACATGATTCGCATTTTAGCCCATTCCCTCGATCGGCTTTTACGATCTGCACGGGAAGAGAAGCAGCTGGTACATTCGATGTTTTCTCCTTTCTCCCAGACCAGCAAAGAAGAAAGTTTTATAATGAACCTGATTATTTAAGATAATAAAGAAAACAACGATTTTTATACTTGGTGATAGAGTCATAAAAGCATACACAAGCAAGTGCTTCTTATTTTTTATTTCATTCTATTTACGTATTTTTTCGTTGACATATAAACTTTAACCAATTATTACTTTTGATCGAGCGAGCGAAGGTCTTACAATGTCTTACGAATCAAATGCTCAAAACCGTGCGAACTGGAGAAGAAAAGGCGGAAAGTGGACCCCGGGCTTCGCAGCATTACAGCTGAGAATACGCTGAGACGAGAGAGAAAGAAAGAGAGAGCGAGCTAATAATCCACGAAGATGGTAATCCACAAATCGACAATCTAGCTCAACAATCTACCCACAAAATAATGCTAGCCACTCTCAAAATCTACTTACAAATCGACAATGAATGTACTTACAAGAAAAAGAAAAAACAAAACTAATTCGAACACACGTGAATTTACACGGCGTTATGCAAAACTCATTACAGTGTAAAACCACAAAGAAACGGACTGACTCACGACGCGAGCACAAAATGAAGACTGTTACAGAAGAAACATTACTTATAGAGCAAGATCGCGCGAGGGCTAGACCTTCGTTAATTTATATAGGCTGAAAGATTTTCTATGGGATATTATTAATTGCACATCAAATAAATAATTAACCAATCAATTCAAACTCATCATTTATATACTTTTTTACATCAAATAAATCAACAATCTCATTATAAATACTGACTGCACATCAAATTTACTTTTTTTATTCTTTGAACAATAAACTACAACATATAAAAAATGCATATTGCCTTAAATATCTTTATTAAAAAAAAATCTTTAAAAAATTTATAGGTTGCTTTAGCCTCACCAGCCAGGTCTTAAGTTCCGTGTTGGGGTATAATAGGAGAGGTATGTGACAAGTTTTCAACTTGCCTCAAATACCTACCCAAAAATTCGTGTCAGCTCTCGGTCTAGAAAGAACGATCCCTGACTATGAAACTTTGTCATGGTAGAACAAATTAAGGTGATTGAATCCTTCATACTTTGAAGCGTTATTATTTTTAGGGTTCGGTACAAAAAATTAAAAAACGGAACCCTTATAGGATCACTCGTGCGTCTGTCTGTCCGTCCGTCTGTCAATTTGCTCCCAATCTACTGGACCGAATCAGGTGAAATTTGTGATATATGTGCAAAGTAAATAAATATTTTTTAAAAATAAGGGTCATTTTCGGGGGACAAATTAGAAAATTAAAAAAAAAAGTTTTGGAAAACTTACTGTATGATATATCAAATGAAAGGGCTCGTTATGAGGATACCAAATATATTTTTGTTATTATTGTAAGATTAATAGTTTTGATTTTATTCATGAAAGAAGACGAAAATTGACCATTCCCACACCCTGATCTCCGAAACTACTAAGCCTAAAATTTTGAAAAAAATACAAAATATAGTTCATTGCTTGTAGATTACAGGAAACCTATAAGAATTCAATCAATTGTATGGAACCCTCTCCACGCGAGTTTTACACGCACTTGGCCGGTTTATTTAGTATAAATGTAGCTAAATGGAGCTACTAGGACAGAAGGAAATAAGAGTATTTTTACTAATAGTTGTGCTACTACTACTACTGGTACTAGTGTGCCTTGTGGTTCCCGGCAGAGTAGAATAGGATCACTTCAAGTCTTCCCGTAGATGTCATAGAAGTACTTAGGGAGTACAAGCTAAACAAAGCTTACAAACATCAATGTTTCCCCATACATATGATTTAGGGATTTTCAAGGCAAGAGTGAATAGGCTCTATATATTTATATTTTATATAGAATAGGTGAATATATTTTTTGAGTCTGCGTGTTACACCTTAGACCTCATCTTAGCTTCCCATCAGGCTAGATAAAGGTCAAACGCACTCAAATATCTAATAAAAAAAAGTCTCTCCAACCCGTCTTGCCAGCGTGGAGAATGTAAGCCGATCTCTGACTGCTTCCGGTAATATAATATTATATTTTATATGGTTCTGGTAGTACAGAGAGGGTCGCGCTCCTGTAGTGGAAACTTAAAAGACCTGATGATGATGATACTACTAGGTCAAAAGAAGGTACCTTAGTTTCGAAGTGGTGCCGCTTATTTCGAAAAAATGGCGGTAAAAGCGTTAATTTTTTCGAACAAGATGTTAAAAAGCGCCATCTCTGATTTTTCGTGGATACCGTCAGCCTAAGTACCAGTACATCCTTTGTTAGGCTAGCGGGCGAGATAGTACTGATATCTAGAAATAATACAGGATTTTGGATTTGTAGCGGAGTACGCTTCTGTGGGGGTTTTATTTATTATAAGCGGAGACACTACTGATGCTGGGTGTGAATGTGCTGGTGCTTCCGATGAATTTGCCACGGGCCTCGAATGGTATAACTACGCCACTCATTCCGATGTCACTTGACCGATGTACAACATCTACCTCTATCAATGTCTCAATAACGAATAAATTTATACAGTTTATACAATACACTATAGATTCTGTGGATGTGAACTAAAAGTACTTAAGTTATTATGATTATGATAAATGTACGATGACTTCTATGCTGGTATGGGAGACCTGGTCATCTTTTGCAAATCGTAAAAGCCGATCAAGGGAATGGGGGAAAATGCTAATCATATTAATAAGCGATGCGGCTAGCAACCATTACTATTTTGATACGTATTTTTACCTTCTAGCCCACCATCACGCTAGTGACATTTGGGTCTTGCGGTTCTGGGAGCTGGGAGCCGCAACACCTAAAATGCTCTTCTGCCCCATGGATAAAGACGTTATAATGTATATGTAATGTACGGTTACTAAAAGCTTCGGTTACTAAAGGTCCTTAATTGGTACTTATTTTGTTAACAAAGAACTGTATGATACATTAAGGAAGCAATAATGATTTGATTTGATTTGAAAGCCCTAGGCTCTGTCTACCACGTTCGGGATAACTACGTGATAGTAGTGGTAGTCTGTAGGAAGTGTCAAGTCTATGACTGACTTTAGTTTGTGTTTGACGTCGTGCTTGTATTTACATTTCACTTTTAGAACCACTGTATGCTGGCCTGCTAGCTTTTAGAATCCAAGTTGGATGTTTTATATTTTTATACAAAACATTTTATTTGTATTCTACTCTGTCCCACTGCTGGGAAAAGTTCTCCCACATATATTGCCCCAAAGTAAGTTTGAGACTTGTCTTAGGGATACTACTCAACGATACTATATTTTATAACAAACTAGCGGCCCGCCCCGGCTTCGCACGGGTATGTATTATACATATAAACTCTATCTATTAAACAAAATTGCATCAAAATCCTTTGCGTAGTTTTAAAGATCTAAGCATACATAGGGACAGATAGACAGCGGGAAAAGACTTTGTTTTATACTATGTAGTGATAGTATATTTGTAAATCTTATTTGGTGCAATAAAGATTTTTGTATTGTATTGTATTGTATAGATAAATATCCAAGACCCAGGTCAATCTGAAAAAGTTCATTTCCCATGTTGACCTGACCGGGGATTGAACCCAGGACTTCAAGACAGCCTGGCATGATAACCACTTACCTCGATTTACTTTCATCATCAGATGTTTTGATTCCTCTCAAAACCTTTACACCCTAGGTATCACTGACAGCCCTCTGTGCAGAGCTTGTATGGAGGATGATGAAACTGCGAGCCATCTCCTCATCGAGTGCGGTGGCGTCGCACACATAAGAAGAGGGTTCCTGGAATATCATGGAACCGTGGAGCCGTGAGGACGCCGGGAAACGTTCTTGGCTTCCTGCAGGAGCTGGGTTGGTTAGAGAACTGATAACAGCGCTGGCTCCCCACGCAAAACGGGTTCAGCGCAATGGACCAAATTGCAGAAAAGAAGTCCCTGGGGAGAAGTAAGTAATTTGGCCCATCTATCGCGTCCATGCAAACGTGGCCTGCCCAATCCCACTTCAGCATCGCGGCTTTGTGCCCTGCTTTGACGACACCCGTTTTTGAACAAAGTTCCTCGTTTTACACTATCCAGCTTTGTGGCGCCTAAGAAATATTTAAGACCTCAGTGTCCGGGACACGGTGTCCCATAGTTAAGCAAAGGCCTCCCCTCTAGTTTACTACATACTTCTATCAGTGGCGATAGTTTGCCAGCTCTTTTCGTAGGACTAAGTTACCCATATTGTGATCTTGTTATTGAATGTGATTTTGCTAGTGAATTTGTGATTGTTATTAAGCTCTAGTTACACTATCACATATATATTCCTGGTTCATCCATTTGGAAGTTATACTATATCTATCTATATCTTATATCGAGTGGTTTATACTATAATATTTTTCTGTCCACATGCCTATTGAGTGACATGACGAGAAGTACTTTAATCTCGATTTAGGGTTGGATCTCACCTATCAGAACTGAACAGCACTTTCATATGCTGCTATCCTTTTCTTTCTCTCAGAAGCGTCATTTGCTAGAGCGAGAGCGAGCGACTGAACGCTTAAGCATCGGCCGTTCCGTCAATCTCTCTCGCTCTAGCAAATTACTGTTCTAAGCGACAGAAAAGGATAGCAGCATAGAAAAGTGCTGTTCCGTGCTGATAGATGACTAGCTGCTTAGGTAGTGGGGTTTAAAGTTCGTCAGTCAATAATACCCGACGCAAAAAGAGGAGTGTAAGTTTGATATGTGTCTGACTGTGGCATTGTAACTCCCTAATGGATCAAGTGGTAATTGCCAAGTGGTTTAGGCGTGGGCTGTGCGTCTCTAAGGCACAAGTTCGATCCTTACTAGGTCCTCACTAGGCGCAATTTGTATCTCTGAGTTTGTATTAATGTTCGGTCATTTTTACGGTTCCATAGCCAAATGGCAAAAAACGGAACCCTTATGGATTCGTCATGTCTGTCTGTCTGTCTGTCCGTCTGTATGTCACAGCCACTTTTTCCAAAACTATAAGATCTATACTGTTGAAACTTGGTAAGTAGATGTATTCTGATCCGCATTAAGATTTTCACCCAAAAATAGAATGAAACCAATAAATTTTGGGGGTTCCCCATACTTAGAACTGAAACTCAAAAATTTTTTTCATCAATCCCATACGTGTGGGGTATTTATGTATAGGTCTTCAAAAATTATATTGTGGTTTCTAATATCATTTTTTTCTAAACTAAATAGGTTGCGCGAGAGACACTTCCAAAGTGGTAAAATGTGCCCCCCCCTCCCTGTAACTTCTAAAATAAGAGAATGATAAAACTTAAAAAATATATGATGTACAATACCATTCAAAGTTCCACCGAAAATTGTTTTGAACGCGATCTAGTAAGTAGTTTTTTTTAATACGTCATAAATCGCAATGTACCTTTAGAACTTTTATATTATGTTACTTGCTGCTACGGAACCCTTCATGGGCGAGTCCGACTCGCACTTGGCCACTTTTTAACTACCCACTTGCTTCCAGAAAAGGAAAATATCGTGAAGAAACCTTCTCGCTAGTTCACTAGTGTCACTGGTATGACTCTCCATTGATTCAGAGTAACATATATACCTACTACTACTACAAACGAAACAATTTATCTGTACACACGTCGATGTGTGAGTTTTATACTTAGGGTCGCACCGCAGAATTATTTTAATACTTACCTACTAACGAGTTCGACATATTTACGATTATATTTTTCCATACCGGAAGATTTGCGAACACTATGACGTAAAAAATATTCTGTTTTATATGTATTAAATGTTACAGGAAAGTCGGAAACAACTACATAATATCACTTTACAAATATTTTTCATTATGTCCATTGTCCATTTCACCATTAGTTCACTTTACTGATTATTATTGAGTCATTTATAATGTAACGCACTAATTTCACTAATTCACTATTGTAATATAGTAATTTGCATATTCGGCGCAAAACTATACGGTAATTATATGAATAAATTCAATAAAAATAAACAAATGTTTATCACGCTTGATGATGATGACAAATTGACACGCACAGCATGTCAAGTTGTCATTGTCAACAATGGCATTTAGCACTATAACCCGCGGAAATGTAGTTGGCATCTGCGTGTATGTGATTACCTGTGAGCGAGGAGCCTATGTAACATTACCGGATTGCTAATAAGCAATTTCTATAATAAATAAATAATAATCTCGCTCTTGTGTATCTCCCGCCAATGCGAGAGAGCGAGAAGGGTATATAATCAAGATGGTTGCTGGGTAATAACGTGAAATTATATTGTTGCTTTGCTTACCTGTTTTCATCATTTGGAAATGTATGAAATATACGTTCTTTAGAGTATTGGGTGGATAAACATTATTATACGCGCACCTTCTCACCATAATGGTTACTATTGGTTGACAGTTCTCAAGACAACGCACGTCGCGTATTGCGTGCGGCTAGTAATTAAACTCTGGTTCGGAGCTGTCAAAGCTCACAAAGTGCGGGGGAGAGGTGCGGGGATGCCAATTTGCGGGAGACGCTGTGAGAGACCATTCTGTTTGACTCTTATGTATTCTGTGCTAGTGTGTAATAATTACTTTTGTCACTAGACGACGGCCATTAAGCTACGTCAGATGCATTTAGGCAGCTAGAAAATCTGGAACCAGGTTTGGCCACTAACACACACGAGAACCAACCAACTATTTATTATTATAAATTAGAAGAAGTGTATTTATTAATCTCTTAAAGAGGGAATTTTTGCGACGGGGTCACAAAGGTTAAAAACTAACAAACCTTTAAACCTAAGAACCTAAGCAGCTACCAAATCGATATTAAACTACTTCCTTTACATGTCAGTCAATTCTGGCCACTCTCAGAGAAGCCACTCAATCTTATTATATGCATTAGAACGAAGTGTATTAATCTTACAAATACTACGTTATTACACGTGAGACGACAAAAAGAGGCCAGTAACTGGATCGAGAGTACGGTAGCAGAGTACACCCGCTGGTTCATTTGGTATTAGCTACTAGCCTTCATTATAAAAAAATATAACAAACTTGTACAATGATTACAATATGGTTGTATGTGTGACCGAAATATACAAATTATAATAATATATTATTAGCACCCGTGTGGTTCCGGGTTAGAAAAGGACCACTCCATCTCTTTCTGTGGATGTCGTAAGAGGCGACTAAAGGACTAAGCACAAACATCTCGTGCTACAATTGCATTCCCAAGGAGGGATAACGTCGGGCGGCGGCTGGTTGTAAAACTATAGCCAAATCATTGAAAGTGTTCCGGCTATTTCTTCTCCATTTTACAAGGTCTTTGGCATCCTTGGGTGACCATTGACATGTATGTTATATTTGGAGAAGAACAAGCGGGAAAGCGCACCCCGGGCTCCAAAGCAGCACAGCTGAGGATGCAACCGGGAACGCGCTTAGACGGAGAAGAAGAAGAAGATTATTAGCCCTCGGTTCATGGACTATGAGATAAATTTTAATAACATTAACAGAACATTCGTTTTTAAAACTATATTAAATATTTTCTTGTTACAGCATATTATATTATTATAGTTAAGCTAAGCGCTTAGCTATAATAATATAATAGAAAACTAATGTTAATAATAAACTAATAGTAATATTAATATCTTCAGAAAGCCATATATTGTTTAATAAAACCGGCCAAGTGCGAGTTAAACTCGCGTGGAGGGGGTTCCGTGAAATTGATTGAATTATTATAGGTTTTCCTGTAATCTACAAGCAATGAACTATATTTCGTATTTTTTTAAAAATTTTAGGCTCAGTAGTTTCAGAAATTAAAACTATTTATTTTAGAATTATAACAAAAATATATTTGAGATCCTCATTTAGCCCTTTTATTTGATATATGACAGAGTAAGGTTTTGCAAAACTTTTTTTTTAAATTTCCTAATTTATCCCCCGAAAATGATTCTTATTTAAAAAAATATATTTATTTACTTTGCACATATGTGTTTGGGTCATAGGATTACACCATCCTACCAAATTTCACCTGATTTGGTCCAGTAGATTCGGAGCAAATTGGCTGTGACAGACGGACGGACAGACAGACGCACGAGTGATCCTGTAAGGGTTTCGTTTTTAATCTTTTGTACGGAACCCTAAAAATGTTATTTGTTTAATCTTTATTGACAAAAGTAATGCAAATGGCGTACTTTACGCTCACGCAATTTGTACAAGTCAACCTTTATGAAAAAACAAAAGTTTATTGCGATGTTAGCAAAATTTGTGAAAATTGGTCCCTGGAAAAATAAAACATCTTGTCATACACATGATTATTTTGTATTTAGTTTTCTTACGCATACCTTATTTATTTTATGTTGATAGTTGTATTGTCATTATGTAATAATAAATCTAGTCAATTTGTAAACTTTGTACTACAGACAGTAAGGTTACCAAGACATAAAAAAGATGGCAGAGAGAAGAGAGGAATGAAGGCATCTCCATTTAACTCCACCGACAAGAGCAAGCTTTTAAATTGAAAGAGTACGACAGACGTTTTAAATATTATTAAAAAAATACTATTATTTTATTAAAAACTAGCAGTCCACCCCGGCTTCGCCCGTGGTACACACATAGCCTATGTCACTCGGGGATAGTGTAGCTTTCCAACGGTGAAAGAATTTTTTAAATCGGCCCAGTACTTTTTGAGCCTATTCATTACAAACATACAAAAATAGGTACAAATCTTTCCTCTTTATAATATTAGTATAGATATAGAAGTATAGATATAATAATGAAATATCAAAATTAAAGTTATAATAAAAGTTTATTAGTGGACAACATTGCCTGCGGGTGTACGTATAGTTGCCGCACTCGCCGCATGTAAACATTTCGCGATCGAGATGCGGACAATAGAGAAAGGCGCTAGTGTGGACCTACCGCCACATATCTTGATTTTATTAGAAAAAAAAACATTTAACATACTTACATAAATTTTTAGAGCGTTTAAATTTTCTTAAATTGATGTTAACTATTAATTCCAAACCGATTAATAAAATGGAATTACTGGGTAATTAGGTATCTTAAGTTATAGGAAACAGGCAATTTCCATATAAAGTCTGCACTCTGAAATCGTATAGAGTCCATAATTTAAGAGCAGTGGTCAAAGTGGTCAATTATCGTGTAGTAGAAGCGGTTGGCTTTTTATAGGTAAGAGATATAGATACATTGTCACATCTTTATCTTCAATAGGGTAGATATATCCTAGGGTCGTAAGACCAAAATACCACGTTCAGCGTGTATTACCTAATTACTTACTTCTCGCAATATGTCGCCTTTTCTTTTATCACTGACAACTGTATTTGTGTGAATAAGTCTTTAAGTTAGTCTGCTTTTATAATGAAACGGAAGAGGTATACTATATAAAATAAAGACACAGATACACTATCACGTCTTTCTGGGTTCGATCGCCAGCCAGGGCAAGTTGGAAAATGGCCTTTTTCAAATTAACCTGGGTCTTGGGTGTTTATCTATATATGTATTTATCTTAAAATATAGTATCGTTAAGTTAGTATCCCATAACACAAGTTGAAAAAACTTACTTTGGGGCTAGCTTAATCAGTGTGATTTGTCCCTATATATTTATTTATTTATTTATCCCTAACGGTGCAGACAGAGCCTAGGACGGTAAGGCCCAGGCCAAAAGCGTGATGGTGGGCTTGAAGGTAGAAAAAGGAAAACATAATAGTGAAGGGTTACTAACCGCACCGCCTATTGATATGATCAGATTCTCGCCTATTCCCTCGATCGGCTTTTACGATCTGCGTGGGAAGAGAAGCAGCTGGTACATTGTAAGTTTTTTCTTTTTTCCCAGACCAGCAAAGAAGAAAATAAAATTTCAGTAAATATTTATTTTTAGATATTGTTTTTGTTGTCGTATCAATACAAAGATATCGTATTGTTCAACCAAAAAAAGCTTTGCTTACAATTTGCCTATTTCCTTTCACGTTAAGATATTCAAAATTACACAATTGAAATTATAATAGGAAATCTTAAACAGTCAATTTCGGTATAAAAAAGAGAATGTTTTAGGTAAATAAATGAAACAGAAGAAATTATTACTTAATAAAGAGCCTTTTTTATCAATGCCGATATGTATAGTAAGACGTTGGTATATGTATTGTTCGTGATGTTAGAAATAAAATTGAAAAATAATTAATTTTTTAACAAAAAAAACAACCGACTTCAATTTTTTTAAGGAGTTTCTTCCATATCTCCAAAGTTCTTCATCATATCTTCACCAAATTACCAACCACTTGGTAGACCAACTTGGTAGTCAAAGCTTTCAAATAAAAAAAGAATCATCAAAATCGGTTCACAATTGGCGAAGATATCGCGTAACAAAAATACATAAAAAAAAATAATAATAAAAAAAAACATACAGTCGAATTGATAACCTCCTCCTTTTTTGAAGTCGGTTAAAAACAACAATATTCAATTCACAAAAGCGTTCCTGCCCTATTAAATAATTTTGTATAAATGCTAAAGTTCGTATGGATTTTTGTGTAGATGTTTATATTCCAATTTAGATCTATAACAACGGAACTGATTGAAATGAAAGGCATGTATTCAAATTAAATTATATGCCAAAGGCAAGAATTTGCACTGTGTACGTGGGCATTTAGACCCCGCAAAACTGTGCGTGTTTTTGAAAAATCACTGTAATTAAACTACTACAGTTTGTTACTCATAAATTTTACATAGCAAGCTTTAGGCTTTTCTTCAGACACCTACAATATCCAAAACACGATTCAGTTCAGTTTCAGTTCTGTGCCCACTCAGCCAGCGTTTCGCAGCAAGAGCGTAGGAACTAAGTCCACCTTGGAATGGACGTGACTGCACTTACAGCCACGGGCCGATATAGGTGCTTATCGCCTCCGTTTTTCCAGCGCAGCCAAGTCAGACCGCGTTAGACCTGTGCCAGGCTCGAGAAACCAGGTGAGCACGTATATTGTATATGGAGTGTGTGGAGGATTGCAGTCTGGGAAATGGGAAAGTCGACGGAAATTAGAGTCTACCGTATACTAGCAACAAGTAAACATGAGGTAATATACACTAAACTTGGTGTATAATATATAATGAGGAAGAGATTTAGACTGCGTATTTTTGCTGCCGATGGTCTTCTCTTAATTGTTGGCTGCGTCTTGGTTCAAGACATCGTTATGTAAATGGGAAATGGCAATATTGCAATATCATCCTTGATGTGCAACTTTTCCAGGTTACCTACAATATCCAAAACACGATTGAGCATTTTTGGGTAATAAATAAAACTCACAAACATACCTCTAAATTTGACTAAATTTACCTTTAAAAAAGATATTACTATTTTATACAATAACCTTTTTATATGAAAATTATAACAAAAAATGTATAATCTAAATTACTAGTTAATTACGTTACTCAAAAAAATATAAATATTATACAAAAAAATAATAATTAAAACACAGCGAAATATCGTCGAGCCCTATATTCGCTCTCGGCGAATATTGCACTGTGTTTTTTTTTTTTTTTTTTTTGTATTATATTTATAATTTTTTGAGTAGCAAAATTAACTAGTAATTTAGAATATAATTTTTTTTGTTCAATTTTTAATATAAAAAGGTGATTGTATAAAATAGTAATATCTTTTTTAAATGTAAATTTAGAGGTGTGTTTGTGTTTTTTTTCTATCGAGCCAAAAATGCATAATCGTGTTTTGGATATTGTGGGTGTCTGTAGAAAATCCTTAAGATTCATATGTAATTTTTTTGAGGAATAAACTGTAGTAGTTTAATTACAGTGATTTTTCGTAAACATGCACAGTATTGCAAGCTGTGAACCCATCTCGCCTTAAGAGTTGAGTGAGACACATCTGTCAGCACGGAACAGCATTTTCCTATGCTGCTTTGTAGCGAGAGAAAAGGATAGCAGCATAGGAAAATGCTGTTCTGTGCTGACAGATGTGTTCCAACCCTAAGAGTGTCATTAATTAATTTATAAATATTCGTAATGTAAATTCGAAAGTCTCAAAAGCTAAGCCATATAATTAATTTCAATAAATAAGACATAAAAAAATTACAATGACAACCATCTCTTACTAAGACCATTAATTACATATTAGGATCATTGCTTAAGGTGGAGATATAGGCAAATGGCCTTGAAGTGGCGCCCTCATTTGAAATAAATTGTTTACTCGTAAATATGGCGATAATTTCCATATTGCTCTTCGTCATACACTAGATAGCCCTTTAAATTATTTTATGAACCACCGTTGAAAGTATTTACATTAGTCCGTCTAGCTTTAAAACTTGCCTCCGCCAAAATTGGCCACGGCAAGTTTTAAAGCTAGACGGATCACCAATAATAGTTTCAACGGTGGTTCATAAAATAATTTAAAGGGCTATCTAGTGCATGACGAAGAGCAATATGGAAATTATCACCATATTTACGAGTTAACAATTTATTTCACACTTCAAGGCCATTTGCCTATATCTTCGCCTTAAGAAAGATATATAATAATATTTTTAAGTCGCGTATTTAAAATACGAAGTACAAAATACAGTATTTTAACTTATTTTATTTAAACTACAAAATTCAAATTACAAAATACAGTCAGGTTATTGAAACAGAATCCCATCAAAACATAAAATATAAAAAAGAGAGCTAAGTTCAATATCTGACAAAAGAATTGAGATCTAAATTGCTGCCAAGTTTTGTAGAGAATCCTAAAATTCATAAGAATCTCAAATAATTTAACATTTGACCTGGCTCTCCGTGTAATTCACAGTTTTTCAGGTACATTAAAAACACGGAGAAAAAGAGTTTCTATAATAATGAAATCAAAATATATCGATTTTTCACCCCCGAATACACACACACATATACTTGTATATAAAAGAATTGCTCGTTTAAAGTGATAAGATTTAAAGGTTTATCTAAAAATTCACAACAGTAAATATACATATACACGTATAATGTAATTTTTAACAAGTGGGAGCGGATCTTTTCCCCCGAACATTCATCTACATATATTCGATTTTACCGGCCAGCTGTGCCGATTAATGCCGGCCCGAATAAGTGTGTAGCAAACCTTAGAGATCGATAACAAAAAAATTATGCTTCATATAAATTTCAGTTATATATTTATTGATTAAAGAAGGAAAAAACCTGTTGAAGAAAAGACTTTTCTTGACTAGGCGTGCATCTATTGATAGGCCACGGTCGTAGAAACGGAAAGTGGACGCTGCAAGGACGCCCGGTCTCGGAGGCCTCGGATTTCCTTGCCATAGACTTTGAGGTACGGGTCAATTGTATACGCGAAGCGATTTTAGCTCTCTGTTACAGTGCGTTCCCGGTTGCATCAGCTATTTTGCTTTGGATTATTACTCTTTCTGTCACAAAGCGTTTCCCGTTGTATAAGCTATTTTGCTTCGGTTTTTAACCCACGACAAAAAGAGGGGTGTTATAAGTTTGACGCTAATGTCTGTCTGTCTGTCTGTCTGTCTGTCCGCTGTCCGTTTGTTTGTGGCATTATAGCGCTCGAACGGATGGACCGATTTGATGCGGTTTTTTCACGTGAAAGCAAGTTTCCTTGCTTTCACGTGAAAAACTTTCCTTCTTAGCTATGTTTGATAAAAATCGATTCAGCCGTTTAAAAGTTATTGGGAGTTAACGCTTGAAAGACAAGGCTTTCTGTAACAAATAATAGATGGCGCTATGGATATCAAGTCGTATCGGTATAGTTCCGCTACTCATGATGGCGTTTTTGATAGTCAGGGGTTTTTTTTAATTTGCCTAGCAAATAAACTTGTTACATTTTGTTCCCGGTTGCATCAGCTATTTCACTTCAGTTTTTTAGCTCTTTCTGTCGCAGAGCGTTCCCGGTTGCATTAGTTATTTTGAGTCGGTTATCTAGCTCTTTCCTTCGGAGTGCGTTCCACGTTGTATAATGCTATTATACTTCAGTTTTCAGCTCTGTCGTAGTGCTTTTCAGGTTGCATAAGCTATTTTGCTTCGGTTTTTTAACTCTCTCTGTCACAGTGCATTCCCGGTTGCATCAGCTAATTTGTTTCTGTTTCAGAGGCCTCGATCTTCCTTGCCTTAGGACTTGGAAGCATACGGTAAAAATATAAGCGAGCGGTATATTTGAAAAACAGTCAAATTTTTTCAATGTTTGAAACATTTGCAAATTGTCATATACATTGCAAAAAAAAAATTTGTACCTACAATGACTAATCGACATCTACTGGGCTAGTAAGTTTCTAGATTTGATCACGGTTATTCCTCTCCTCTCTTGCGCCGCATCCTCAATGCCAAGTTGTATGGATTTCGTTTTTGATTAGTTGGATTAACTGCACACATAACTTTTTACTAGTTTATTCTGCCTCATTTAGTACCTACTACGCTTGCCGCATATTTTGATATAGGTAGGTATTTTCTGTACTTAATACTTAGCTAGACCGATTAGGACTCTATTTCAACCAAAAAGTACTCACGTACTTATTAGTCACTTCTTCATTGCTAACGGGATAGGCAGGGCCTACAACTAAAGACCAGGATCAGTGTGACGGTGGATGTGAAGTTCGAAAAATAAATCTTATAAGGATGAAGAAGACTATGTGCCTTATGCAGCTCGGAGAAAGTCATAAATAAAAAAAGCGGCCAAGTGCGAGTCGGACTCGCCCATGAAGGGTTCCGTAGCAGCAAGTAACATAATATAAAAGTTCTAAAGGTAAATTGCGGTTTACGATTTATGACGTATTAAAAAATAACTATCTATGATACCGAGACTGCTATAGTTTTTATTGACATACTTTGAGTATATACCACATTTTTTTCAGAATTATTTTAGTAATATTTCAAAAGCTACTGTGGGGAAACACCTCAAATTTTAACTTTGTATTAGATTATCTCAAGACTGGGGGGTTTGATCTACATAGTTTCAAGGCAGTTTTTGTTGCATTTTAAAAGACCTTTTCAACGATACCCCACACGTTGGGGTTAGTTCAATTTAATTTTTTAAATTTACTTTTCTTTGTATTGGAGGGGTGCTGAAAAAAAACATTTTTTCATAATTTTAAAAACCAACTTTTGGATATCTATCTCTCCACCAATTTTCGTGACAATCGGTGTAGTAGCGGCGGAGTACGAGCCTGGACGGACAGACAGACGGACGGACATGACGAAACTATAAGGGTTCCTTGTGAAATACGGAACCCTAAAAAGCGGCCAAGTGCGAGTTGGACTCACCCATGAAGGGTTCCGCTCAACGATACTAAATTTTATAATAATATAGGCGATCATACCTTCCTCAATTATGCTTCCCAGTGGGATTTGAACCCACGACCTTCTGGTTCACAAGGCAAACGCTCTAGACCACTGAACCACGGAAAGTGTATGTATGTATTATTAACAGCGCGTATGACCCTTGATAGTACTTTGAGCGATCTTAAATATTATCAATATTTACGAAATACTCACTTTGAAATATAAACACAGCAAAGTTCAGGACTAACTGTAGTCAATATAATATGTTTCAAAAACACGATAGCTAAAAATTTTCTCTATAGAAAAATATTGCGAAGTTTGGAGCCATCCAAATCAACTCCGAATTATACTAAAAGGCTAGTATTCAAGGAATACAATAAATTAGCCCTCAAATCCCCCCCCCCCCCCCGCATGGCGCACTTTCTCGCTTCGGCTAGAGTAAATTTGTGTGCGTGGAAGCGGGAGCAAAATTAAGATTATCAGCATCAGGCGCCCTCTTCAAAAATCTTTGCAACTATTTTAAATGACTATATGTGACATTCACTACTCCTAAAAATCAACTTACATAACTCAATACATAATAATATGCAATTACATTGGGTAATTGATTTCAACTTCTTCAGCGAGAAAGTGCATTTCTCTGCATCGGATGCACCAGACCGGAAGCGAAAGTAGACGAATCTCAACTTAATTAGACAACGCGTAAGTACCTACTTATTATGTTTTTTGTTTTGAGTATTCAGAAGTGGTCTGATTTTCAAGCTGCCTAGGCTTTACTTCCAAAGGTTGTTCAACATTCAAATGTTTATTCAGTAATTAGGCATTTGAAGACACTTTTAGGGTTTGGATACATCTGTCAGCACAGATGTATTAGAACCGTCATTTGCTAGAGCGAGGGAGAGTGACTCGCTACAAATGACGGTTCTGAGCGACAGAAAAGGATATCAGCATAGGAAAGTGCTGTTCTATGCTGACAGATGTGTTCATGTGACCCAACCCTTACACGTTAATAAGTTTCATCAAAAGGGTTACGAAGCTTAAATGGCGATGGGCTGGTCATGTCGCCAGGAAGCCAGATTAGTGGTGCAAAGTGTTGGTAAAGTGGAGACCGTGGGGAGAAATACGCCTGCAAGGAACTCAGAAATATATTTTTAAATTTAAGACAGAAAATTTGATTCTTGATTTGGTTTTTGATTCTTGCGATAGCAACAACCTAATAAGATCCAACGCTTTTGCACTCTGTGTGTGTTTGTGTGTGTGTGCGTGCGTCTGTTATCACAAGTAAGAACAAGTGAAGTCATTTTTTAATTGCACAATATCCGTTTGTCTTAACGTCCATGAACCAATCGACTGACTTAAACCACTATTTATATTAGCTTCTTAAGCCGTAATCACATTAACTACTGTATTACTATTCGAACTTATTACAACTCCTATTATACCAAATAACATCCAATTTTAATTGTTCTTTTTCGTTTTGGATGCATTCATTCAGCTGCTAAGCATAGAAGCCATCCATCTTCGTCACAGACCAGACGCACGGCATTAGCCAGACATTTTTAGACGCAACCCTTTGTGTACATCTATCTCTTTTCGTCCTATAAATATAACTCAAGATGCTGCGCTCTTTCTTTGTCTTTCGGCGAAATGATTCAGCAATTTACGAGCTACAAAACGTCGTGAATCAAAATCGTATTCGAATGATTTTGCACTTAATGTTTAAGTTGTTTAAGGTAGTGTTTTCTTTGTAGGTTGAATATAAAATGAATTTCCTAAGCAAGTGTTAAACCCGAGTGCAAGAATCTTTTTCTTGGCCGCTTCTTGCAATGTTCTGAATTGGATGGTGTTATTCATACTGGATTCACTCTTATTAAGTGGTTACGTTTTGCTTAGTGCGTTTCGAATTTATGAGACTTTTATTACGATTTTATATACATACAAATAACCAGTTGATATGAGGAGTTTTCATGTGTTTTGATTCAGGTTTATACAGAAAATTACAAGAATTTATATATATATATATATATATATATATATATATATATATGTATTTAATTACCTACCTACTATATACCTACCTACATAATACGTATTTATATATATATATATATATATTTCATCTTAGCGCTTTCCTAGTTGCATCCTCAGCTGTGCAGATTTAAGAGCCCGTGGGCGCTTACCCGCTTTTTCTTATTCAAATAAACTCTTAAGCTGCATGGCAATGGTCATCCAAGGATACCGAAGGCCATGCAAAATCGAGAAGAAATAGCCGGAACAGATTAAAAGTGTTGGTTATAGTTTTATGACCCGAATTGACTGACTTCAACGGTGTTTAGGAATGCATTTGTGCGAAAATGTTTACAACCGGCCGCCGCCATGTGTTAACCCTCCTTGGGAAAACAGTTGCAGCACAAGATGTTTATGCTTAGCCCTTTAGTCGCGTTTTAAGACATCCAAAGAAGAGACGGAAGGTCCTATTCTTTATATCGAATGGGGCAGACAGAGAATTTTTTCTCTTGCCTACAATACATGATATTGCCCTGGTCTAAGCAGACAGAGTCCGAGGCTGCAAAACCCAAAGGCTACTTTAACAATACAATTTCCACCTTTATAGCACAAACGAAAAATACACGACATAATTATCTTAAAAACTAGGAAATGCATAAAAGGCGGCCTTATCGTTAAGGCCGTCCCTGAATTTTCCGGGCTCCAGTGCTGCCCCCATTTAAAATAAATCATTTCAAAGAAAACGGAGACATTATTTAAAATTTTGCTACTATCAAGTGCTAGATAACCCTTCGAAATATTTTATGATCTACTGTTTACAGTTTAAAGCTAGAACGTTAAGCTTTACTACGCACATTTGCGAAAAACGGCCACTTTTGGCTAATGTGCGTAGTAAAGCTTAACGTTCTCATTATAAACTGTAAACAGTAGTTCATAAAATACTTTGAAGGGTTATCTAGGACTTGGTAGTAGCAAAATTTTAAATGATGTCTCCGTTTTCTTTGAAATGATTTATTTAAAATGGGGGCAGCACTGGACCCCGGAAAATTTAGGTACGGCCTTAAGCAATTTCTTCCAGGCACCTCGCTTAAACTTTTAGCGTGATGGTGGGCAAGGAGGCGCCAAATTATCGCAACAAATACTCCACGGAGGTCGTTACTCTGTATAATATACAACGTGACAGGGATATACCCGTAATAAATCGAACCACGGTCTATCCTAGAACATTATAGTATACTCGTAATGCAATTAAAATAACAGCGAAATAACAAAAAAAATTTGTATTGGCATGTATTAATGTATGGCATTTGTATTCCATACAAAAGTATGCAGTCTATTTTTTTTTGTTTTTATTATTTCTTTTTTTTAAATTTCATTATACTTTAGTGATCTAGTATAGCAGTATATACCTTTATAGATTTTCAAAGCATAGAGTTTCAATTTCTATCAAAGAGAATCTCAAGTATTCGTGACTTTAAAGTCAATATTTGCATTAAAGTCAATAAGACTTTAATGACTAATAAAAAGTGTAACATTTTTATGTATAAATATAAAAGTCCACATTCTGAGAACGCTCCTAGTTTTATGTGACTGGTCTTGTCGTTAAAGGGCACCCAACAATGTGAGCCATAACATTAAAAGGCTTTTCAAAATGCTAAAATTACCAGGTAGATAGGTAGTCAATTGATTTGCTATGCATGCAGTTGTGTGTATGTTAAAACTATATAGTATGTATAGTTTTACGACCGGCCGCCTGCCTGACGTCAACCCTCTTTGGGAATGTATTTGTGCGAAAAGTTTTACAATCGGCCGCCGCCTGACGTTAACCTTCCTTGGGAAAGCAATTGTAGCACGAGATGTTTGTGCTCAGTCCTTTAGTCGCCTCTTACGACATTAACAGGAAGAGTTGGAGTGGTCCTATTCTAACCCGGAACCACACTGGTTACCCGGAACCACACGGATGACAACTATGTATGTACCTACGAGTAACTCGAAAATTATTTTTATACACTTTACACCAATATTAACTAGGTGTCATCATCATCCGACTATATTCCTGTTTGCATCCGTAGCGGTAACGATTCAGAGCCCGGGGCTTGCTACCTAACCTAGGTGATTTGACGAGGTTACTGGTTTTTTACAGAGCGACTGCCGTCTGACCTCCGCAATCCAAAGGCTAGACCAGAACCAAGCCTAGGATAGATTTAAACAAACGCTAGATGGCGTTCGCGATCTACAGCTTTACGTCGAGTAGAATCGTCTTTCTTTTCGGATAATCAGGTGATTCAAGCCTGCAATAACCTAAACAGACTGGAAACAACTTTTGACAAAGTATTATGTGGTGATTATTTTTATGAACTGAACGATCAATTATTATTTATTATTCTATAAATAAGTAAGTCTTCGTTATCCATTTCATTGTGACAACTCTTAAACAAATAACTTGTAAACATCTCATTATCCCAATTAAACAACAATCCTCTTCACATTTGAACAAACTCATAAGATTCCTTCACTTTTAACAAAAGTCCATCAATAATGGATTTTCAATAGAACCTAACCTATCCCAAGCATAATGTGTGGTATAAGTTATAGCGAACAACGCGCGGGGCAATCCATCTCCTTCACGACCCGATGTTAGTGCAGTGGGCGTGAGGCATAAGCGATAGCGGGAATAAATAAAGAGTTAATGGGGTAAAAAATAATAGCGGTATAAGTATTTAAGTACATTTATGTATTGAAAACTTAGGAAAGTAAGCAAAATGTGTGGTATAAGTTATAGCTAACAAATAGTCGTTTGCATGTACGGTAATTTGAGTTTCTAGCACTATGCGTCAAAAGGGCTGTGACTGTGAGGCCTGAGCGACAGCAGAAATGAAAAGGGTTTAGTTAGTCGGATATAAAATGCAAATTGGTTTGTCTGTTGATATATTAATAAACGAAAAGCGAGAAAAGAAAAAAGGCATCACACTGTCAATTTTTCTAGTATCAAATGAAGCTACAATAACAAACCAATCTACTCTAACAAAATATAAGTAAACAAGAACACATCTTAAAACTTGTTTCTTGGTTTTCTCATTGTTCCTATACTTTATCTAGGGCCTTCCTACGAACAATAATTCTCTAGGATCGTAAGTAATCCCGAAAAATCATTCCACACGATATGTACCGCGGCGGGTGGGGATTAAAATATGAACAGCGCGGCGCTACAGTTCGCCGTGACAATCGAGTCGTGCGGTTGCGTCGCGTCGTCATACACACATGAAAATTAGTTATTAAAAAAAAATTAACACGTAAACAAGGTTATTTATTTTAGCGTAGCGTACTGCATAATAGGTCCATCCGCGCGTTGTACCTCACCGCTCGTTGCGTTGACTGCCCCACCCGATCGACGCCGACACGTGACCTTGTCGCGACCAATCGCATGCATTTTTGTCTAAGTGTGCGTTCGAGTGTTTCGTTGTAGTTACTGTTCGTTTGTTTGCGTAAATGGAATCAGAATCGAAGCGGTGAATGTAGGAGCGTTAGAACTCTAGAGAATTATTGTTCGTATTACTATACGAATAGGCTGTGAGGCCTGAGCGACAGCGGAAATGAAAAAGGTTTAGTCAGATATAAAATGCAAGTTGGTTCGTCTGTTGATATATTAATAAACAGAAAGCGAGAAAAGAAAAAAGGCATCACACTGTAAATTTTTCCAGTATCAAATGAAGCTCTCGATATATAAGTAAACAAGAATACATCTTAACACTTGTTTCTTAATTTTCTCATTGTTCCTATATATTATACTAGTAGGTCCTTCTGATTAAAAAAAATATTCTTAATTCCGTTACATCGGCATCGGCAGTACAAGGAGAGAAAAATTACGACTTTTACCACTTTGCTTTGGAAAAAAAGTCACCCAATTAGAGTCTAAAATAATGTAGGTATACTTGAATAGCTAGTGTAGTAATAAAACATATAAAAGTACTTACTGTAGTTGGTGTAAACAAAACAACATATATATATATATATATAACATAATATCATATTTTTGGTTAAAACTAACGTGAGAGCAATATACGGGTAAAGCAGGTAACAAGTCAACTACTGGCCAACATGTTTCAACTTTATCCGGAGGTCTTCCTCAGGGCGAATGTGACTCACGACGCGTACACGAAGACTTCCTGAGCCGCGAAAATGAACTATAATATGTTACGACATGAAAACGGAGTTGTTTAATTAAAGAAGGATGATTTTAAAATCCTTTAAGTATACCGCTCAAAGCGCTAAATCGTTACCCCATTGTATTAGGAAATATAAGAGTATCGCTATAATGTTCAGACTTGCACCACACATTTCGCTACATGATGCATTAATCCCTGTTCCCCGGACGGATCCCTAATATATGATCGCGGGTCGCGGTCACGGGCGATGACTTCAACTTTATATAGCTAAATGAGTGTTATTACTAATTACTGTTTTGTTTTCATTTACTGTTTTATTCTCATCATTCATAGCGTTGTTGAATAAGTTTCTATAGCATAGCTATATGTTATAAACAATAAAATGATGACTTCAAATTTTGTTATAATTATGACCCCCGTGGCGTAGTGGTCAACACGTCAGTCCGCTACTCCGGAGGTTCTGGGTTCAATCCCCAGCCAAGGCGGAAAATGGCCTTTTGCAAATTGTCCTGGGTCTTGAGTGTTTATCTTTATGTATTTATTGTAAAATATATTATCGTTGAGTTAGTATCCCAAAACACAAGTTTAAAACTTTTGGGCTAGCTCAATCAGTGTGATTTGTCCGTATACACAGGGTGGCTTTTAATTACCCGGCAAAATTTTTGGAGCGGCAAAAAAAAATATAAAACATCAGTAAAAATTTTTCGTCCTCCCATACAAATCAGCCAAACGGATTATGGAAGGACGAAAATTTTTATCGATTTTTAACAACTTTTTTTATAGAGAGTAACTCCGTATCATGAGACTGAACTGAACTGAACTTGCTCCAAAAATTTTGACCGTTAATAAAAAGTGATATTAATTATTTAGAGCCTGCTAGATCCTATTGTTAGGCTAACGCCTCTGTCACCAATCTATTTCTTTCTATCTTGCACTAATGTTTGCTAGTCTGCCGAGTATCCAGGTCGTCACGGCATCTGCGTCGTGGTTTTCCCGGACGCCGGCGTCCATTAGGGAACGTGTCCGACCCAGTCCCATGAAGTGTCTGACATTTTAGCCCTCGGTGAGATATTTTTGAAGTTATTACAATTTGAATAAGACTAATAGAAAAATCCCCTTATCCCCTTTAAATATAAATATATATAAATTTATTCCCTTCGCTGTGGAGGTTAGCGGAGCTTGGTGTGCGGAAGCCAAGGACTTTGTGCGGCAGCTGGGAAGGCGCTTAAGAAATGGTGGTGCTGACCTTCGCGCCGAGTCATACCTGGCGCAACGCATATCCCTCAAAATACAGTGGGGGAATGCTGCAAGTGTTATGGGCACTTTTGCGTCAGGTACGATTCGGGGCGGACTTTTTGACAAATAAATCGACGTGTATTTTTCAATACTAAATATTGTACTAGATTTATTTATGTATTATTATAATTGTAAAGTGTATATTGCAATAAAAATAAAAAAATAAATCTGCAAAACAATTAAATCTGCAGAAAAATTCAGAGTTGCTCAGTGGGAAAATGTAGAGAGCAATGTTAGGAATAACAATGCTCGATCGTATACGAAACGAACTGGTTTGAAAGAGCTGGTCCGCTGTCAGGGACGTTGTTAATACCATAAAAATACAGAAATAGAAGTGGGCAGGACACATAGCGAGAATGGACTGAAGTCGGTAGACCAGAAGGTTAATGAAGTGGCGACCATGGACCAACAAGCGAGGTAGAGGCACACTGCGTTGGGTCATCATCAGGTCTTTTTTAGTCTCCATTGCACAAACACGACCCTCTCTGTACTACCAGAGCCATATATTAGGCAGAGCAGTCAGAAGATTCGGCCTACACTCTCCACGCTGGTCAAACAGGTTGGAGAGGCCTCATTGATGTTCATAAGCTTTGTTTAGTTTGTATTCTCTAAGTCGCCTTCTACTCCCTTTGCCCAACGCATTGTGGCATGTCATATTAATCGTCACGCTGGCCGTAACTGGATCCAGGTGGCAAGGGAGAGAAACAAATGGAAATATATGGAGAAGGTCTATGTCTGAAAATAATAAAATAAAGGCTGCCATGGATGGATGGAATAAAAACCCAAAAAAAAGCCAACTGTTTTTAGAGAAATAAATATAAAAAAAATTGTTAGTAAGTAAGACCTAAATGCATGGCCTGGTAATGGGTGATTTGTCGATTAAAAATTGCCGTAGATATATTATACCACTAAAGGCTCCGACACCAATGACATGGCACATTGTATAAAAATATCGTTATTACAAAATCGTTATAATACTTTTAATCTCATAACATTTTTATCGCATTGTTTTGATAATAATAAAATCGTGACCGGAGCAGAGATAAAGAGTATATTAAAGGCATCCTCGTATGACGTCATTAAACTAGGTCCTAAAGGCGATATTTTAATACTAAGAGCATAAAATGAAGATTTTTATGTCCTATATTTATAAATGATGTAATATTTTTAAATAAAATTTTCCTTGACGCTCTGTGCGATATTTAAAATTTAAATTTTTGGAACAATATTTCTTCGAGTATAATATTATGAAAGATGAAAGCACAGGATTTGTTCTGGAAAATCTTCCTGTATTATTATAATAATCAGCGTAATTTGTTCACTTACATACATGAAGACGATTTTTGCAAGAAAGTTTATATGTATAATATACAGTCAAACAAAATATACTGAAACTATTTCAAAGGTGAATTCGTTCCATGATACTGAACAACTTTCCCTAAGGAACATATGGCGAAATATGAAACATAATTTTCGGCCTCGGGAATACATGTTGACTGATCAGCTGATCCGAATTTGTATTTCATATTACGATATTATGTTCTTTGGGAAAAGTTGTTCAGTATTATGAACTGAATTCACCTTTTAAATAGGTTTAGTATATTTGGTTAGACGTTAAATACTGTGCATAGCCGGGGCCAGTCGCTAGTTTATAAAATTAATAGTATAAATACAGCATTTATCAAATAAGTATACAAGGAAAGAAATCGTCATTATATCACACTCGTATACTTTAAATGAGCAATTCTTAAAATGAGCAATTAAAAAAAAGTTTATATTTAATTAAGTAAGTACCTACAAATATTTTAAGTGGAGATTCAGTCTGATGAATGTTTATCAAAATGCGAAAAAAGAAATCACTTCTAACCAATTCACGTACTTCCTTTTGAATGTAAAGTAAAATATTTTTTTTTATATTTCGATATACATTTAGGAAAAGTTTTACAACCGACGTCTTCCCGCTTTGGGTATGCAGTTATTGCACATGTTTTTGCTTATTCCTTTCTTGTCTCTATCGACACTACCTCCACAGGAAGAGATTCAGTAGTCCTATTCTTGGTCGGAAAGCTGTAATTGTATAAAATCCAGTGCTCCCACAAGTTCTAAATTTTGTACTACTTATAGTTATCACTTGTGAACTGGAATAAAAACTTTTTGTATTTGTAAAAAGTATGACGTAACAGGTGATAATCAGCCCCCGGTTGAACGTCTCAACATCCGCAGCAGGTGTCGCGCTCTGACCTCATCTCCATGTATTTGAATTTATGATCTGGGATCTTTATACGCATTTATTCAGCGGAACCCTGACTTTTGTTGCGGACTTGTTTTGTTTACACTTTATGGAAAAAGCCTACCGCTTTTAATTTTAAGTAGCTAGGCGACCGAGCCTCGCTCGTTAAAAACACGCATAAAACGAGGTTCTCTAAAAACGAAACCTGGCAAGGTCGATTTTTGGTCCCATTAAGAACTTTCTTAAATCATGACATATTATATGAGTTTCTTTCGGCGTTGTTTGTAGTCCTGTATTCTCCTGTGTATGTATGAAATATGTGTAGAGTGTGTGTAGTATATGATACTGATCTTTGAAGGTATTATGTTAAAGTTTATGAATTACAACAATTATATTATATGGTATCTAAAGATAAACTTCTATTAATTTAACATTAAAAAATTTCGAGCTCTTTTACCTTTTTGTCACAGGAATTCGTAGATGCGCACACGCACCTGACAGGCCGTAGCTGAAAATCAGTGAGCGGCTCTCTGAGCAGCACTAAGCGCTGAGCTATGACCTTTTTGGATTGCTGTAGCACACTGATACAAAGATACTTTGTGAAAAGTTGTTTCCAGTCTGTTTAGAATATTGCAGGCAGAAATGAAAGATGATTCCATTCTTCGGAAGGCACGTTAAGCTGTGGGCCCCAAACGCCAACACTTTGGATTGCGGAGGTCAAACGGTTGTCGCTCTGTGTACAAACTAGCAACCTCGTCAAATCAACTAGTTTAGGTAGTGGACCCCGGGCTCTGAAGCGTTACCGCTGAGGATGCAACCAGGAATGCGCTCGAATGATGACGATCTATCTATCTATCAGCCAGGGACGCGCTAAGATGATTTTTGACTTCTGAGCTAGAGTTTCTGAATGCATCCTACTAGCTGCATTATAGTGCTGTGGGTGTTTCCATCCATAAACATCAACAGATGCAGCGACCTCTGCGCCCGCGTCACCTCGCTTGATCTTTCTTAATTTATTAAAATATCGTGTACGGCTGCGAAAACTTCGAACCTACGCCGTGTAACTTTTGGGTTTATTTCAGCGTGGAAAGAAATGTCACTGTTTGATGAACGTGACCAGCCCATGAAACTATAAAAAAAAGTTGATTTGGTAAGTATTTAGTTTACACTGTTTTTATTTTATTAAAACTAACATGAGCGGACAGCTACATCTTCGGGTCGCCGCTTCTGATACTCGCCCTAAAGATGATCGTCTAAAGCGATTGAAAACATGGTCGGCCTTTTCCGACTATATTACGTGAGTCACCCGATTTAAAAAAAAATCCAAGAAAAAATTGTCAGGTTGTGTTTTTCTTAGAAAATCTCTAGTATTACAAATCTCTGGTTTACCCAGCTACACCAAAAAGGTATGATGATCTAATCATTCCATAATATGCACCGATAATAGTGTGCTCAAAAATGGCGCCCTTGAACAACTAACTGGTTTTTAATTATACAGCTTTGATTAAAATATCCGTAGATGCTGCAGTGTTCATTCAACACTCAAAAACGTACATACTATACATACATCATCGTCATCATCATCCGAGCCTTTTCACGGTTTCATCCTCAGCGGTAACGCTTCAGAGCCCGGGGTCCACTACCTTACCTCGGTGATTTGACGAGTTTGCTGGTTTTTACACAGAGCGACTGCCGTCTGACCTCCGCAACCCAAAGGGTAGACCAGAACTAAACCTAGGTTAGGTTCAAACAAACGCTAGATGGCGTTCGGGACCCACAGCTTTACGTGCCTTCCGAAGCACGGAATACAAGTCAAAAGACTGTGCGACTTGGGCTGTTTTCGTGTACGCGTCGCGAGTCATATTCGCCCTGACGAAGACCTCCGGATGAGGTCGTAACATTTCGGCCAGTAGCTGACTTTTTATGTAAGGCAATAATGTCTATCTCATAATTAGTTTAAACAAAAAAAAGTAAAATTTATATTTGAACTTATTATGATTCTTTATTATTACAACAAACTTTTACATTATTCTCAAAAAAAACTAAGTACTTAAGTAAATATCTTAATAATATCTTAAAAAATAATATAATGATAAAAAAAACTACCCACTAAATTAAACTACTTAACACTTACTTTATTTACAAATAAAAAAAGAGCGGCCAAGTGCGAGTCGGACTCGCCCATGAAGGGTTCCGTAGCAGCAAGTAACATAATATAAAAGTTCTAAAGGTAAATTGCGGTTTACGATTTATGACGTATTAAAAAATAACTATCTATGATACCGAGACCGCTATAGTTTTAATTGACATACTTTGAGTATATACCACATTTTTTTCACAATTATTTTAGTAATATTTCAAAAGTTACGGTGGGGGGACACCTCAAATTTTAACTTTGTATTAGATTATCTCAAGACTGGGGGGTTTGATCTACATAGTTTTAAAGCAGTTTTGTTGCATTTTAAAAGACCTTTTCAACGATACCCACACGTTGGGGTTAGTCCAAATTAATTTTTTAAACTCACTTTTCGTTGTATGGGAGGGGGTTGAAAAAAAAACATTTTTTCATAATTTTAAAAACCAACTTTTTGAACTTTAATATCTATATCTCCACCATTTTTTGTGACAATCGGTGCAGTAGCGGCGGAGTACGAGCCCGGACGGACAGACGGACGGACATGACGAAACTATAAGGGTTCCTTGTGGACTACAGAACGCTAAAAAGGCTGGGTAGTTCTTTAGTTTCTTTTCTTTTTTTCATAAGAACTTAAATGAGATATCTTGAAAAATATTCATCATTGTTATGCGGTGACTGCATCATTATTAAATGTAATGGCTTCACTTATGGATAAAGACCATTTAAAATTATATGCAATTTGAGATATTAATTGGAGTTTGTTTATCTATGGCGTCGATCCAAATAATGTCATAAATATAAATTGATATTGCTACTGCATTGAAGAATACTTCACCAACCTAAAAAATGTTTTTTTCGAATTCAGATCATGAGTTCTTTAAAAAAAAATTGTGATTATAAAAAAAAAAGTAAAAACAAGATTTTCTATAAATATTTTTTTTTAATGTCATAGGCGGCAAACGAACAAGCGGGTCACCTGATGGTAAGTGTTCACCGCTGCCCATGGACAACTGCAACAACTGTAACAAAAGCGTTACCGGCCTTTCAGGATCTCTCACTCACCGAACGAAGCACAGAAGCGGTGAAGCTACTACTCAGACGTCGATTTTCTGTGAGAGTGTGGTACTTCCCCGGACGAGCCTGTCCATTCATGCTAGCGTGGCTCTACCACAACTAAAATAAATAAAAATCAATAAACTAAAAAGTACAAATTGCTCCTCAAGACAAATCAATTGAGCCTAAACTCGGTGGGGTTATGTTGGTTTATCACAGAGATGCCATGGTCACCGTCCGGCTTCATCGTGAGACGTCATTGGTACCATAATATTGCATTGTCAGCCAACTTACATAAACATGTTAATTTCAACTCAATCGAATAATGTGGGAAGTGGGTCTAATTTATCTTGCAAGATTAGATTACGGACACCAACAAAGGCACAAGTTAAACTAAATAAGCGCGTTATCAGGTACCGCGAATAATCAACTCATTGCCAGATGATATGAGAAAAGAACTTTCCATAAAAAATATTAAGTTTCATTTAAAAAGATACATTCTAGAAAATATTGATAAATTAACCTTTAACTTTTGACGTTGTTACCCAGCATAAGTATTATTTTGTTTTATATAGGATAGGTTTGGCAGGCGTTTGTCAAATTTTTGAATACGAGGATATACCTATTGTGTGTTAAAAGTTTTGTATGTAAACTCGTTAGGCATTTCATTACGAGTACAAACCTCAGTAGTTTATAGAAATGTCATGTTAATATTCGGTTGTACATAATTGTAATATGATAGTAAAATAAATAAAATAAATAAATAATAAAAGCTTGTAAAAAGAGGAGTAGGAAAACCCAGAAGAAGATTTTCTGGCCAAATAAAAGAAATATTAAATGTGAAAACATAAGGAGGTTAAGAACTTCTCAGAGGAAAGAGAGTCATAGAAAGCACCCAACAAGAGCGCGGCTCTTAAATGCAAGAAGAAGACAGATCAACGAATTGCTGTGCCTTTTGCCAGTTTGAATATAGGACTGTGGGACCTCGACCTGTCCCGGCGCTCTAGGCAAGTTCCTACATAGAAGATAGTAGGAGAAGTGGACAATAGAGACTCGACAACAACACAGATTATATATAATTTATTATCTGATACTGACTGTTACATTTAAAAGAATAATATTGAATATAATAAGGTACAGCAGACACAGAGACGTAAGTGATCAGCTTAAGAGATGATGGTGGAATGAGTGAAAAGGGATCAGTCAATGATTTGAAAATGGAATGAAAGGGAATTTGTAATGAAGTGAAGAATGAAAAACGGACAGGATGAGATGAAGAAAGGAGGTTTGAACATGAGGCATGCAGCATCGTTACAGGACAAAGAATCTCAAGTCAAAAATAAAGGCAAATCACAGAATTCCCTATTTTTCTATTTGTCATTATTGGCTTAGACTATTGCTGCCCTATTATTATAAAATTGTTTTGCTGATAATCATATTTGAAAAATTTACTGACTTTGAGCGAAGTGGTGATGGCCAAGCGGTTTAGGAACTGACTGTGTGTTTGTGAGGCAAGAGTTCGATCCTCAGAGGATCGAACTCCTATGAGTACTAACTCATGTACGGGCATTTTCATCTACCACCACTTGCTTCCGGTGAAGGGAAACATGGTAAGGAAACCAGTACACTAGTTCACTAGTGTTTTTTTCATCTTATAGGACGTCAAACGAGCTAGCGGGTCACCTAATGGTAAATGATCACCACCGCTGCCCATGGACAATTGCAATACCAGGGGTGTAACAAGAGCGTTACCGGCCTTTCAGGGCCCTCCCCAGAGGGGGAGGGGGGCGACGGGGCTCCGACCCTCTCACTCACCAAACGAAGCATAGTAGCGGTGGAGCTACTACTCAGAGGTCGATTTCCTGTGAGAGTGTGGTACTCCCCTGGACGAGTCAGCCCATTCATGCTACTAGCAAAACAAACGTGTGTAATAATGATAATGACTGTTGTCAATAGACGTCAGTCATTGAGCTACGTTAGATGCCTTTAGAAAGTTCAAAATATTAGACACCGGTGTTAGATATTCAAGGCTATCCGGCTTTGGAATGCCCTGCCAGAGTCTATCAGAAGGGCTCCCAGTCGCATGGCATTCAAGCGGGCGGTACATAAATTGTTTCTCCAGCAGTCCTAGCCTAGCACAATCATCCTAATATATTTAATTATTTTGTATATATTGTATATGTATAATATATATTTATTAGTTTATATGTTTAGGTATATATTTGTTTAATGTTTTGTTTATTTATTTTTATCTATACTATATATTATAAGTAGGTCATATTTAATATCAGTTTTTTTTATTATGTATTTTTATACATATTTTAATCACGCCAGCCACACATATTTTTTGCTTGGTCTTATGGTTGACCGGTAGAGAATGCCATATGGCATTAGGTCCACCACTTGTACAACATTTTTGTGCAATAAAGTTTTTAAATAAATAAATAAATATTATTTATTAACCCACTCGATGATTCTGACTTTAAGAATTAAAAAAAACGATACATACATACATACATTGTTTTCAATTTTCATAAATATTCTTTCACATCATATTACGTGTACTTATCACTTTTATGCAGATGACTTGCAGCTTTATACACAAACCGACGTTAATAATGTAAATCAGGCGGTTTCTTTAGTAAATGAGAGTTTAAATAATATACTGGAGTGGTCTAAAAAACTCGGTGTACAAGTAAATGCAAAAAAATGTCAGGCCATTATAGTAGGAAGCTCTTATCAAATTAACTTACTTGATTTAGATACTGTACAGCCTGTTAAATATGACAATACTGTGATTCCATTTAGCCCCGTAGTTAAAGATTTGGGTCTCTTTATAGACATTAACCTAACTTGGAGCTCACATATAGTCGAAGTTTGTCGAAAGGTATATGCCACTTTACACTATCTCCAACGCTTGAAACATTTCTTGCCAATTAAAACTAAGATCATGCTGGTTCAAGCTCTCGTCTTGCCCTTGATTGATTATGGTGATGTGTGCTATCTGGATATAACTGAAGATAGTCTGAATAAACTAGATAGACTTCTTAATAATTGTATAAGGTTTATTTTTTGCCTTCGAAAATATGACCATGTTTCCGAACACCGTTCTGAGCTTAAATGGCTCCCCATCCGCCAACGCAGGAATCTTCATATTTTATGTCAACTTTATAATATACTTAATAATCCCATTGCCTCTAAATACCTCAAATCAAGTTTTCAACTTTTATCTTCCACTCATGAAAGAATCCTGCGTTCTTCTAATACTTTGACCCTATCTATTCCTTCTCACCGTACTGGTTTTCTTTCTAACTCTTTCGCCATTACAGCAATAAGACTCTGGAACGCGCTTCCTGAATCCATTCGAACTGCTCCTAGTCGCGCTAGCTTTAAGACACAGGTATTTAAACACTTCTTGGCCAAGTTATAAAAGTTGATTTAACCCCCGACGTTAAGAATTGCTGCATTTATCTATTTATTTATATGTATAGTATATGTAGCGTATATATATGTATGTAGGTATATGTATAGCAGGTATATATATATATATAAACCTGCTAGGTACATTGTTACATAAATATATATATATATTTATGTAACAATGTACCTTGTGTATTTTATGTATACTACACTTTATCTTGCAACCCACATTTAGACTTTCTGTATAACCCAAAGGTTGACTGGTAGACAACGCTTTTAGCGTTAAGTTCGCCTATTGTTCTGTACAATTTGTATTTGATGGACAATAAAGATTAAATAAATAAATAAAATAAATACTATCACGCCTGTTTCCCACAGGGGTAGACAGAGACTATGGACCTCCACAAGCTACGATCCTGACAGACTTCTCTCGCTTCATCTACACTCTTCAAAAAATCGAAGTGCAGATATGATTTTTACGTGTTGTATGTTGTAGCTACGACGTAGCGGCTACGAGTGGCGTAGCACCTGACTACGACAAGCATCAACAAGTTTCAACTACGACCATGCTGCGACTAAAATACAATTGATTTGTATTTTTTAATTTCTTATCTTTACATTGTATTATTATTTTAGCCTTGTACGTACATACATGTATGGGAATAAATGACTAATAACTTATTCTGAGTCATTGTTTTTTGTAGAAGTCTTATAGTACTAGTTGCCGTGTGGTTCCCGGCAGAGTAGAATAGGACCTCTTCAAGTCTTCCCGTGGATGTCGTAGAAGGCGACTTAGGAAACACAAGCTAAACAAAGCTTATAAACATCAATGAGACCTCTCCAATCCGTCTGGCCAGCGTGGAGAGTGTAGGCCAAATCCTCTGACTGATCTGGCCAAGTATGGCTCTGGTAGTACAGAGAGAGTCGTGCTTATGTTGTGGAGACTAAAAAGTTCATGATGATGATGGATGGAGTACTACAGTTCAACATAAATTAAGATTTTTGATTTTGCATTAAAATACATTTTAATACTATAGTGGTTGTTTGTTTACGATCTTTATAAGTATGTAAAACGTACTTTATAAAAAGAAAAAAAAAAAAACGTTTTAAATATTTTTAGGAAATGAACTACTAAATTAATTATAAGGTATGTAAATAACAATTAAAAAAAATAATTCTAAGGAAAACAGTATAATGAAATTCCGAAGCTGCCATTTCAATAAGTAAAATTTTCATTCATTCCCTGTCAATACTTTTCGAATAATTTCCGTACAAATTGGCAATTACCATTAAGTACCCGTTGTCCAAAAATGTGGACCTCCCTTTAAATTAATTTCCATGAATATGAATGCTCTTGTCCGATATTTTCAATTTAATCAGCTTAACATAAAATATGGTTCTACGAATATACATATTTTAAAACGTATGTTACAGAACAAAGAACGAAAAAAAAATAACATTTTAATATGAAATTGTGTTTATATTTCATATGCCTTTTTTATATACATACACTTTGACAGCATTTTGAGTCTTGCGGTTCTAAGCAGATTGACTTGTGGCTCTGTGAGCTGCAAACCTCGCGACTCCCCCCCATCCGTTAAAGTGTATGTTATAAAAAAGTTGTTCAGACAAAAAAGTTGCGTCTTAATAAGAGTAACAAAAAAGTTTCGACATATTTGAAAAATTTTCGAAATGGCTAAAATATGATTATTTTAAAGTTTTGAACCCCCATATCTCTGCATTTTGAAAAATATCCAAAAAATCAATCGACAAAAAAATTATATATAATTATCGAACCTGTAAAATTTCAGGAGAATCGGTTAAGAAAAGCAACCTGTAGGCGAGAACAAACCGACAGACAAACTGTACTGAAAACTTACGGACAAAAGCATTTTGGCCAATCGTAACTGAGACGCTTCGCTTGCTCGCTCTATAAGCGTAGCCTCTGGGTCTTACGGCCCTAGGCTCTGACTACCCCATTAGGCATAAAGACGTGATAATGTATCCTCTTTCTGCCTCCGCGGTCCAGTGGTCAAGGCGTTTGCCTTGTGATCCGGAGGTCATGGGTTCAAATCCCACTGGGAAGCATACTTGGTAAAAAGTTGTTTCAAGTCTGTTTAGGATATTGCAGGCTTGAATCACCTGATTATTTGAAAAGAAAGATGATTTCGTGTGTGATTTCGAAGGCACGTAAGGCCGTTGGTCCCGAACGCCATCTTGCGTTTGTACCTATCCTAGGACTGGTTTTGGTCTACCCTTTGGGTTGTGGAGGTCAGACGGCAGTCGCTCTGTGTAAAAACCAGTAACCTCGTCAAATCGCCTAGGTTAGGTAGCGGACCCCGGGCTCTGAAGCGTAACCGCTGACGATGCAACCGGAAATACGCTTGGATGATGATGATGATGATGACGTGATAATGTATCCGTATAGGTTTATGAAATAGAGTTAGCGAGTATTTTGATTATTCAGCGCGGAAATACCGCCAGCTTTTTGGGCACCCACTCTTCTAGATTCCTGAAATGGCCCCTCCATACGTTGTGCTATCATTACGCCAATTCACTGTACATTGCTGTTTAACTTACAAAAGCTTTTGAGAGTTTTCCATCGTACGTAGCAATGGACAAAGAAAAAACAGATACTCGTATGTAGTATGGTAAAATAGTTGCTATGTGTATGTATATTATATTTATAGTTAAAAGTATTTTCCCTGGCCAGAAGTGTGTGTGTAAAATGCCATTGCTGTCTGATTGAACATAAAAAATATTTCTACAGTCACACACACACACATAAGAGTCGTCAAAGGGTTGGCATTTAATTGAGTACGTAACCGAATTATCATACAACTATATCAGCATATCTATATAGATGTACAGTATGAGCCGATCAGCGCTATGTTGATTTTTCCGATTAAGCGCAATGCGGACCGTCGGTTAGGGTTCCGCAGTTAGATGGGTTTTTTTATAAAAATATAATATATATTTTTTAAATTAATTGTTAGAGTTTTAGAAATAAATTCAATCGAAATATACATACATACATACTACCACGCCTGTTTCCCACAGGGTAGGCAGAGCCTATGGACCTTCACTTGCTACGATCCTGACAGACCTCTTTCGCTTCACCTACACTCATCAACCTCTTCATGCATGCCCTTCGGTTACTTAGTTACATAATTAGGTTATTACTAGTTTCACAATCGCACCACCTATTTATTATTTTTCAGCCAATCCTGTCACCCAAAGGTAGCCTGTAAGAGATTGCCTTGGCGATAAGGCCGCCTATTGTACACCGTTGATTTCTTTTTTGTATAATTTTTTTTTTTCAAGTGTTTTAGTGCAGTAAAGTGTATTATTATTATTCTCTTTATTTAATTTGAAACTTAGGCTAGTTTTTGGTATACATTTATAAAAAGTAAAATATAAAAAATACTACAAAATATAAACATTTACAAAAACCTAACCTAGCTGCCCACTGGCAGCGGGGCAAGGCCCAAGCTACCGGCGGTTAGGGCCGCAGAGAGAGAAACCTCCTGACAATACGTGCCGTGTCCAGGAGTACTGCCTTCTGAATCTGACCCTTGATCCAGCCATCTAGCGAGAGAGTCTTAAGATGTTGGTCAAGACTCTTCGCTATAAGACCGTTCGCCGATACGACTATCGGGACAATGATCGTCGAATCCACATCCCACATAGCAGTCACCTCGTGGGACAAGTCAAGGTACTTGCTAAGTTTGTCCTTCTCGGCCTTCAAGGTTCTCGTCATGCGGGACGGTGATGTCGACGAGCACTGCCTGGCGCATCAATCGATCTATTGATCTATTATTATTATTATTATTACGGGTACTTCTTACTTCTTTAATCGAAATATACATATAATTAATCATACTGATACACTATCGCGTCTTTATCCCTAACGGGGCAGACAGAGCATGTTTGGTCTTGCGGCTCTAAGCAGGCAGAGCCTAGGGAAGAATTACTGCATGCACGGACATAGACACATAGGGTCGGATTATACTTACATACGTACGTTAATTACACAAAATTTTAACATAGGCATGTACGAGTATATTTTTTAACACATACGGAACGGAACCCACGCGCCAGCCGTCCGCGGTAATGCTCTCGCATTTTTTTGGCAATTGATTGGCTCTCGCAAATAAAGCAAATGAAGTCGGATTGAATTTGTGATGAGTTTTCCATTTGTTCTGTTCAGTGTTCAGCTGCAGTTTTTTGCAATAAGCCCATGTTATTACGCTCCTTGTGCGATTTGGGACGGCTCGTGAAAAAATGTATTTGAAATTTGCAAAAGTATGAATGAAAGGAAGATTCGGGTCTTTTATCGCATCGAGATAACTGTTGGTGACGCGCCTCCTTTTCGACTAATTCGTCATTCTTCTTTTAAAAAAGAAATTATCTAATTTGTTTTTAATCAAATGAATAAATGAATATAATAAATAGTTGTGACAACTGTTCATAAAATAATTTTTCATCTCATTTATTCGAAAAACGATGATTTTATCCCAAATATTTGGGGCTAAAGTCACTGGTAAATCTCTAGACACTGAAAAGTAAAAAGTAAACTCCCTAGACGTTAAAACACATTTGAAGACCGAACACGAATGTGAGATCATAACTAATATTGGCAGTCAAAAAAAAGAAGAATATGGTTTTAAAATTATTAAATATAGGAAACGGCGTCATAATTTTTTAAAATTGGAATACAACACGTTTTACGTGGATGACTGTAGGTCAAAATTTGTTTTGTTCTCTTGCTTCAAAATATAATTTAATAAAAACGCGCAAGTTGTCTTTGAGAGTTTTTGGCGGGAAGTCAAGGGGTTCGGTTGGGGTTTGCTTAAATTATTTTATAAATTGATTTTAGTGGACTTTATAATATGAAATTGGTGTTGTTTGGTGTTATAAATGCTCATGACATGAACAATGTGTCAAATAGTTAAAGTGGACAGTCATAGTACGGCTATAGAGATATTTATTTTGCGGACTGTGTAGGCGTCTTCGGGCGTCGTCTGCCACTCAATCGTCTATGTAAACCAGTGGACTCGTATAGATTTGTCGCCAGAAGCTCCCTTCCAGCAATCAAAGGTCTACACCACCCTTCGATTGTCTTGTTAGGATTAGGTTAGGATTAGGAATAAAGAACAAAATTAAAGATAGGCTCTAAAGGACTTGTATCCAGAGCCGTAAAATTATTTAATAAAAAAAAATATGTTGTCTTTGATTTAAATAGTAATTTTATTAAGGAACAATTAGGTAAAAAATCGTTACTTTTATTGAATAATGTAATAAAATATCCGCAACATGCTTCGTCAAAAGGTAAAACAGAAAAATATCCGCAACATGCTTCGTCAAAAAGTAAACAGAAAAATATCCGCAACATGCTTCGTCAAAAGGTAAACAGAAAAATATCCGCAACATGCTTCGTCAAAAGGTAAACAGAAAAATATCCGCAACATGCTTCGTCAAAAGGTAAACAGAAAAATATCGTCAAAATTCTTAATGTAAGAGACCGCTCCGCATCGTTCCCGGCCCGAAGGTTCCCATAACGCTTGCTGCATTTCCACGCTGAATAGCTATGGAAAGTCTTTGAGCCAGAAAAGATACAGAACGGTTGTCGTTAGTGCGATCACAGATATGTCGGCCCAATTCTCTGATAAAAGCCCTTGCTTCCTTTCCCCAGGTACCTGTGGTTTCAAAGGCTACCGGTACAAAAATATAAGCTGGTTTCAAACTAGAGTATTTACTGTGCTTTTGCTTTGCTGCACTCTCTGCCGCCGATCCAGCCATTTTGATCGTATCCTTGAGATGTGAAGGAGCAAACGTACAAACGCACGTGGCATCCCAAAGTAATGACCTACCTACAATTAGGTTATTTTAACTTAAACTATTTTAAATGTAAGTCTTGATTAGGCCGATAGTAAATAAGTATGAAGTTTACGTATAATATACATATTTAAATATATAAAGAATTACCACACAAGGAAAAAGTAATGAAAAGGTTCTAATGACTGGAAAATGAATAAGATGTAGTGGTCCTAGAAAAATATTTTTATAGTACTTCTTCAGTGAAAACGCCACCAAATAAAGGTTAGTAACTGACTGTTAAACTCTGATTAGGAATATGTAGGTATTCTACTTTCGTTATAGGTATATATATTTGCTTTTTCTCATAGATGGAGATGAAAAGAAGAATGTGCTACACGGTGTACGGTAATAGTTTTATCTCGGGCGATATACTTGAATCCCTCGCTCCACTCAGGATTCCACCGTAGAATCCCTCGCTACGCTCGTGATTCTATTGTGGCATCCTTCGTTTCGCTCTGGATTCAAAGTAGCGCCCTCGCGTTAAAACTATTACCTTTACGCCTTGTAGCACAATCTATTATTAAGGGCTATCTAGTGCCTGACGGTTAGAAAAATGTTAATTTTATCTCCATGTCTACGATTTTGTTTGAATAATAAATAAATTTATTTTAAATAACTATTACTATACAACATACATACATTCTTCGCACTCTTATTCTAAATCCTTCTCTGTGATGGCAACACACCTATGGAATTCGCTCCCTTTGGATACTAAAATGGCATCATCATTGGGTTCCTTTAAAAACTAAATTTTGAATACCTTTCAGGATTCGTGAGTTTCTTTGAGCTACCTGTTTTTTTTTCATGTTTTTATTTTATAATAAATGTAGGTTTTATTTTATTTTATTTATTCAAGTACACTTGGAAAATTAACAAACACACACATAAAAAAATAAGGAAAACATAGTACTTAGGTGCTACTTATTTCTAAAGAAATTTCTTCCAGTAGACCCGCGAGATATGTAATTATGTATACTTATATGTAAGTTTATTTTTACTAATATATGTGTAGGTTTATATTTATATATTGTTCATCTTTTATACTAGCCACTTCTGCCCCAAACTCAAACATTATTTGGTTAAACATCCCTCTCAATTACTGGCCGGTTGACTGGAAGAGATCCTAATGGGATAAGTCCGCCGTTGTTTGTTTACGTTTCTGTTTTATATCTGCTTCTGTTTTGTGTACAATAAAGCTTTATAAACAAACAAACAAACAAACAAACAAAAAACAAACATACTATCACGTCTTAATCCCTAATCGGGCTGATAGAGCTTTTTGGGTCTTGCTGCTCTAAGCAGACAGCGCCCAGGGATGTCAGACTCAAAGGTCACTTTAAGCGTGATGGTGGGCGAGGAAGTGGACAAACTAGACACATCACTAGAAAACAACGCTACTAATCCAATTTAAAAGTCTAAACGTTGACTCATAGAAAAGTTAGACAGGCAAAGCGCCTACACATAAACATATAAGTAGGTAAACATAATAAATGCGACAAACCAATCCAACTAAGTAGTCCAACGATATTGAGGCAGGTCACGATCAAGGTGAATAGCACGCATTTATATGCAAAAAACAAAAAAAATGGATATAATATGATATAATTAGTTCCTAGGAACATAGACATTCAAAGCACTTACGAAAAACAACCTTAACGTATCGAAATTAAGGTTTACAGTTTTACCTTTAGTATTTCTTGCAAGCAGTTGTTTTAAGCGTCATATGTTAATCATTTCTTGATGATTGAAACTAAGATTTAAGTCCTTGATATAGGGTTGAGGTTGCCTTTTGGGTGGTTTTGCTGCATTTGGTGTTAATAACACTGCGTTTTACCAAGGTCGCAGGTTATGTTAAGTGATAGTACAATCCTGTAAGGATTTTGCCTCTGACAGCTAAAAATGTACAATTGAAAGTTAACTCTATGGCATTAAAAGTAAAACTCATTTTAAATTAACAATGAGGAAACATTTTCTTTTTAATTTATTTGGGTAAGCAAACAATGGTATATTGTATATTTCCAGTTACAGAGTGACAGATGAATGTGCCATCCAAATCGCCAACCACTGATTACCACAAAAGTATTAATAAAATTCGACAGAAAGTTGAGATGGGTTGGGTTACATTTAATTTCCTATAATTGATATTTCTTATACTTTACAAGCTTAGTTTACAAGTTACATAGCTTAAATATTGTCTAAACGCACCGATGCGCGTTGACGAAATTAAATTAAATTAAATTAAAGCGAAATATCTACTTTATTGTAATAAAAATAAAGTTAGGTTTTCGTCGATATGTAAAAAGCTGTGGTCAAAAGTAAAAAATACATGTAAATGTATAAATGGATAGGTTTGTGAACTTGAATAGAAATGTGGGGGTTTTACTATGACGTCATCTGGTTGACGTGTGTCGTTGGTCATAAAAAATGTAGATGAAACCAATATGAAACACATTTTAAAGTCTAAACGAGAAAAAATATTTTCATTGCACATCCATAAACAGCTTCACAATGGGAAATTTATTTATGGAAATCCTTGGGGGAGGCCTATGTCCAGCAGTGGACTTCCTGTGGCTGATATGATGACGATGGTAAAGTTATGGTGAATCGGACTTGAATGTCGGTCCCGGTGAAAACTGCTTTAAATTGTTTTTCCAAACATTTTCTAACAAGATAAAAATGCATAACAACATAAAAATTAAATGCTGTTATTTATATTAATAATCATAATTATAAATAATAATACTAATAAATAATAACAAATATCGGCGTCGGGACGTGTCGACCCCATCGCACACTGGATTCCCAGTGCAGTCAGTCAACGCAGGGCAGCTTGTGGCGAGCTGTTGGTAAGTGGTTACACCACGGACCCGAGTACTCCAGAGAGTCGGTCAAAGCCTTCGTCCCCAACGCGTCTTCATCGGTCGGGGTGGAGACCCAAGAGGGCTCGCAGGACTTTCAGCTCTGCATTGCCTTAATTGGCCGTGCAGAGAGGAGTCGTTAGAGCTGTTGGTCCAAGGGTGGAAGTGTTAGGCATCACGCCGCGAGTAATTTCGAATTAATTTAGAAAGCGCAGCACACCTCTCGACACCCCTGAGTCACCCACACCGATGTTGCCCCCTTGCTGACAACAATCGTCGGCTCGTTTGAGGGGCCCATCTAGTGGGCGACAAGCCACCACCTGCCACAAAAATAGTCAGTAATCATGATTATGACAGGTGCTGTTATTTCTATTGCCCAGCATCAGTCCATCCTTACTTCATTTTATAACCCATAAACCTTTCCCTTTTTATTGCAATACTCGTAGATTCTTCTCCTGCCGAAACCTGTTCAAGTATATATCTTCCATTGGTATATTCAATAATGGGTTTTGGCGGGAGCGCCACATTACATCAACTTCTCCAAAGGGCCTCTACGTGTTGGATCTGCATCCCCACGCAAGCCTCCCAAAGGACTGGGGTGAAAAGAACCGTGAACCCAAAGGAGATACAAATATTACAATAACAAGTTATTAAGTATATTAGAATTAAGAAAATGTTTAAATTATGATAAACATTTTTAAGTAGCAGTGTTCACCATTACAATAAATCAATTGCGATTTATTGGTGGAACTTTACTTCCACAGTAAAATGAATGCAACTTAAGGCGGAGGTATAGGCAAATGGCCTAGAAGTGGCGCCCTCATTTGAAATAAATTGTTAACTCGTAAATATGGAGATAATTTCCATATTACTCTTCGTCATTCCCTAGATAGTCCTTTAAATTATTTTATGAACCACCGTTGAAAGTATTTACATTAGTCCGTCTAGCTTTAAAACTTGCCTCCGCCAAAAGTGACCACGGCAAGTTTTAAAGCTAGACGGATCACCAATAATAGTTTCAACGGCAGTTCATAAAATAATTTAAAGGGCTATCTAGTGCATGACGAAGAGCAATATGGAAATTATCACCATATTTACGAGTTAACAATTTATTTCTCACTTCAAGGCCATTTGCCTATATCTTCACCTTAAGTATATAGCTGTGCTGGCCCCACCTAGAGTGGGATAACGAAATGAAGAAGAAGAAAGTGGAGGGCGCTTTTTTTAGTATTTCATTTTATAGTTATTGGGAAAATTGTAGTATCTCTGACTAAACTTGTCTACAGATATCAAATAGAGTATGGATGGAGGTTGGAGTCAAATTGTTTTAAATTCAGATGCATATTTACTTCAAATACCTTTTTTGTTATGATAAAAATTTTATCGATATTGCCAAACAGAACAATGTATTTGCAGAAAAAATGCGTTGGTCGTTTGTCTTTAGTTTACCCGTCATGACAGCTGCATTTTTTATATTAAATACTTATTGAAGTGTATCCTAAAGCCAGGTTTTCATAGCGTACACTGTTGGGCAAAGTTCTGGCAGCACGCGACGACTTTCAGGGGGTTTTCCATAAATTAGCGGCCGTCGGTGTCGTGACGCTGCACTCTAACCCGATGTACACTGGTGAGCAAAAAATTGTATTTTCTTCTTAATTTAAGATAATCCATAGATACGCTAGAGTGACGCTGTAGCCGGAGCTAGGTGGTATGCTTGACCACCGATTGGCAAAGATAATATAATTACTAACGTAACAGATACCCAACGACATTCAAAGTTTTTGAGAGCACGTAAATAGCAGAACATTTTTAACACATTATTAGTACCAGCTGCTCACAAAGAGGGCAGCACACAAATTACTAACAAACCTGCGAATGGTAGGTAATATAAGTTCAAATACTAGGTAATAGAGGTCGCCACAACGCCAAAATCGGCCCAAAAATCTTGCACTGTCAACTGTAAACCGAACAATTAGCAGCACTATTTTGAAATTGTCCCCAAATTTTTTGATCGTACGCCATACGAAGATTTTTTGAATCAGTTTGCTCATTCACAAGTTAAAAAAAAACTGTATTTTTATTTGTAGCTGATCTTAGATTAGTAATAAACTACCTACTAATAACCGCTTAAGTGCCGTTTAACTATATGATTACCAAAAATGCAGTGCATAAATTTGCAGAAAAATACTAAACATAACACGCAAAATAATGAATACACTATATTATACACTATCACGTTTTTATTCCGAATTAGGCAGACAAAGCATTCAAGGTCTTGCGGCTCTTAGCAGACAGGCACAGGGTCGCAAGATCCAAAGGCCACTTTTAGCGTACCTAATGGTGGGAGAGAAGTTGGAAAACGGAATCAAAATAGTGATGGGTTGCTGGCCGCATTGTCTATAACATGACTCGTATTTCTTCCCGTTCCCTTTTTTTACGATCTGCACGGAAAGGGAATCAGCTGGTATATTCTAAGTTATTCATATATATGTTAGTCTCTCAGACCAGCATGGGAGAAATAATGCAGAAATAAAATTCAGTCAGGGCATTCCTATTGTTCCATATTCCTTGGCCAGCAGTGCACCGATCTGTCAGTAAGTTTCCTATGCACCGCACGAAGACGAATGACTGAAGTTTGCCGCAAAAACTGCACCCGTTTACCGACGGAAAATTTTTAGTCCTACACTTAATAGCGTAAACAAATGATAGTAGCTGAACTAGTTCTATAGCTAATAAATTCAAAGCTTATGTAAAGAAAGTACTTTGTGAGAAGGCTTATTATAGGACCGATGACTATCTTAAAGACAAAAAGGTCTGGCTTGAGCTTGGCGCGGGTCCCTCTTAAAGGTTTGTATACTTAGACATGTCATAATTTAGGTACATTGGTACATACTAAATTTACAAATTGACATTATTTTAAATTTCGTAATTCTTATAATTCAATTTAATTATGACATAATAAACAATGTAATCTCTGTCCATCTATATAACTAATTTTAAGTTTTTAGTTTGTTAGTTGACGTCTTTGGAGAAAACGTGCAGTGCAGTTTGTTGCCGCTTCTTCTGCACTTGCGCCTAGGAAGCGGCGTAAACTTAGCTGTAAGTAACGATTTGACGTCAACATTTGTGCAAAACAAAACAAAGTGACTATTATTAAGAGATATTATAAATATCCTATGATAATAAAGATATTTTGAATTGAATTGAATTGAAGCATTTTAACCTTTTCTGAGACACTGACAGCTACAGACGTATAGGTAGCTACATTTTTATTACAACCTTGTATTTAGTTTTAGCTGGTCTGTGTGTCCGTAATCAAATCTGGCAAGCGAAACCACTTTCCTTATTCGATTGAGCTGAAACTTCACATCCTTATGTAATTTAAGGTGAAGATATAGGCAAATGGCCTTGAAGTGTGAAATAAATTGTGAACTCTTAAATATGGTGATAATATCCATATTGCTCTTCGTCATGCACTAGATAGCCCTTTAAATTATTTTATGAACTGCCGTTGAAACTATTATTGGTGATCCGTCTAGCTTTAAAACTTGCCGTGGCCACTTTTGGCGGAAGCAAGTTTTAAATCTAGACGGACTAATGTAAATACTTTCAACGGTGGTTCATAAAATAATTTAAAGGGCTATCTAGTGCATGACGAAGAGCAATATGGAAATTATCTCCATATTTACGAGTTAACAATTTATTTCAAATGAGGGCGCCACTTCAAGGCCATTTGCCTATCTCTTCACCTTAAGTAATAATGCAATATTATGGTCCCAATCACCTGATTTCATGATGAACCCGGAAGGTGGCCACGGTATATCTGTGATAAAACAACATAACCCCACCGAGTTTGGGCTCAATTGATTCGCTTGAGGAGCGCTTATCATTGCTTTAAAAGCTAAAGCTTAAACTAAAGCTTATTTTTGAAATTATTTTTAAATAAGTACTTGTGATTGAGTCTCGTCTGGTTCCAAAAAGCCTTATTATTTAAGTTATTTTAAATCTTATTATTCAAGTTATTATAACTATTATACAAGATTAGGCATTATTTAACTACCTACTTAAAGGCCGTCCTCACGCAGAATTTTGTCTTGAAACCCTTACCCCCTGTTCCGTACACAAACTTTCACATTTGGCATGACCAAGGGATTGCCTCCCCCATGGCTGTGACGTAACATATGGGGATGGACCCTAAAACTAACAAACACCACAAACCCACTGTTATCATTGATCAACACGACCGTCATATCGACATGAAATTGTCAATCAATCCACCATCTGATCGGTAATCAGTCAGCAGATACGATCGTCGTCACTCGACTTAGATTGACAGTAACTAGTATCTAATAAGTACTGTAGTTTGATGAGGAAAGTTTGGGAGTACGTCGACCTTTATGAAACTTTGTTCACTTTTGTATTTTATGCCGAAACAGGTAATTAAATTACTTAATCGTTGTAGTATTTAACAAAGACTTTGGTAATGTTTTATTTTATAATATGACATCAATATTAAAATACCAAATTTACATTATCCCTGATGACGTCAAGCCGGTATTTCTTGGATCTACCACGCCTGCCAGGCCTTGGTGTAGGCCGTGTACGAGTAGGTGGCATGGCTACATTCCCTATTTTCTAGTCGTGCCGAATTTTGGTATCTACCAAGGTGCCAAAAATCGAAGAATCAAGTAATTATTCAAACCATGCCTAGGCACACTTTGTACAGGAATTAGTTCATGGTTTATTATGATTACATTAGGTATTAGGGTGTCCCTTATATGGGCGAAAAATTTTTTTTTGAATTTATTCAAATGCATACCTCCTTATTCTTTTCTTTATATATAGACTTACTTAAATATAAAATTTAAAGAACCTAAGTCAATGTTAACCCGTGCCGACTGGGCCCCAAAGTTTATCCAAATAGCAGTTTTTTAATGCTTTACAATATGCAGCTTGGTCATCGCGAATATACATACCTTAGTGATAATTTGATGGAAAGACATAATTAATAATTGCATTAAATTATTTAAAATGAATTCAGAATTCAGAAAAGCAGTTATGAGGAAAATATTTTTAATAAATTATTTAGGATTTTTTACATTACTGTTTTATATTTCTGTACTCTTGCCCACATCTTTACAAGATCTGTTTTCGTTCTTTTTTGGTCGTAATTAAGCCGTGAATAAGCTTAACAGATCTTGCAGGTGAAACATTGACAGCTATTGAACTAAAATCTATCCTCATTGCCTCCAAAAATTGAGGCAATGGGGAAGGTTTTTTTTTTGTAAAAACATGTTTTTTTGAAGCAAACTGCCATCGGATTTCAAATTTCAATTGTGAGTATTCTCTGCTTTTTCACGAAATTGCTTAAGAATTTACCTTAAAAACAATAAAATTGTATAAAATTAATCATTACAAAACCTATAAATATTTAAAACATACAAAAATCTAGGTATATTCCAAAAACCGTTACTACTTCAGGCACTTTTTTCTAAAAATACTTTCATTACTTACTTATTCAATACTTTCCGCTCTGTCTTTTCTTGTTTGCATCCAAACTCGTTTTATAGAAGATGTATTGATGACATACTCACCTTAAGATCTACTGCTTCTTTTTCAGCTTAAACTATTATTTAGATAGAGACTTAAATGTTCAATCGATATTTATCTAAAGCTGCAATGTCTTATGCGACATTAAAAATTTCCTTATCTTTTTGTAGGAGAAACTAAAGTTGTCGAGCTTACAGATTTAGATGTGCTAGGGAAAGGTTAATCCAGACTTTCTTCAGAGCTATAGACGGATCTTAAGTTCTTTAGGCGATGTTGTATCGTGCCTATGAATGAGCTTGAGATATTTATGCGATTCCTTTTTCTCTTATTCTATTTCTCTCTTTTCTCTTAATCCACTACTGACATAAGAGATTTGAATCCCTTTTTTAGTTGATTTATATTATCTGCATTGTTTGGAGAGCATGGGCGTGTGCAATGTCAAATAAATTATCCAAATTTTCTTTAAAATCTATCTCGCATCATTTATGAATACAGGCTGTATTTATTCCGTTTTTTTGTAGCTCTAGCCAGTTGAAACAGATCTACCACTCCTACCAGGTGGAACATATATCTTTACACTTTATTCTAGCCTTTTCCCAGAAAATCAGATATTCCAATAACACGACATGCACTTTTACTAACAGTAAATTTCACTTCGTGAATATTGATACATATACTGCGAAAACTGGACATTATAGGGTGATATTTCTAACCAATCAAGGAAATACTTTTTTTAAACTCTTCTACGTTCCACTGACATATCCTAAATGCAGAACAATACGCATTTAATATATGAAAAACTTAGAATAACTGACTGATGCATGAGCGCGCGAAGTATCTTCTATGTAATTTGTATCAGGTAAGTAGTAATCCGAATCAGGTAAAATTTTATTTTTACACATATTAGGGTCCAATAAACAAAATTAGAACCTATGCGTCAGAAACAAAAAACTTCGAAAATAAGGGACACCCTATTAGGTATATTTGAATAATTATTGTTATTTAAAGAAAAGGTCTCAAATTGATGGACGTTCAAGTATTACGTAAGTACCAAAGGATGGGGGACTTTGGTTTGCTTATTTTTGATGACATGGTCAGGATTTCCATTACGTATTTCTTGGTCAATTTCTGTAATTTTGATTTGAAATTAAACAGACAGTGAAATAATAACTACGAACAATACAGGATGATTTTGACCCTCTGAGCTATATTCAAGGACAGTACTCTATGCGCTTAGTAAAATATATATGCTCTCTTACAATTCTCTTGTTTCATATTAAAAACCATAGATAAAAGCCCTCAAAGTTGTACGGCAAATTCCCAATCGCAGTGATACCGACCGCCATATGATCGCTCGCCCCGCGCGCCGCCGGCGGGAAGGTCTAAGCTGTATACTTAATCTATCTATTCATGAAAACGATAAAAAAAGTAGATTTAATTAATAATATATCAAAATGCTTAAGCATAGCAGGGGGGATAAGAGATTGCTTACTGTTGCTGACAAGGGGGTGGAAGGTTAAAAATGGCTCAAATTCTGCTTACGTAATACTTGAACGATCGCCTATTAATATAATTCGTATTTTTGCCCATTCTCTTGATCGGCTTTTACGATTTGCACTGGAAGAAAAGCAGCCGGTGCATTCTAAGCTTTTTTTTTCTCCCAGTATGATAGTATTGGTATTTTTCAGATTGGAGATTTGGTATTTTTCAGATCAGGCTTCTCCTTGCATCCTACTATGAGGAAAATGTCAAGAAAAATACATGACTCATTGGACACAAATGTCGGGAACCGGGATTGTAGTAGTTAAAGAGAAATGCGATAAGAAACGGTGAGTCACATAGGCTTCTGAATCGACAGAATAGTATTTACAATGGAAAGTAGAATATAGAGGCAGAGCATATACAGATACATTTATCATCATCATCATCAGGTCTTTCACAACACTTGGCCATCAATCACAATCACCACGCTGGCCAGATAGAGAGGTCTTATTGACGTTTATAAGCTTTGTTTATCTTATACAAGGAAGAAAGACTTGCCGCGACGATATCCCACTCGGAAGAAAAATAAATTAATTACACCCACTTCCAAGCTAGAACTATCAAGCTAATACTAAGTCTGGCCCGCTAGCTATGACGATAAAAATTTATAATGCCCTACCCGACAGCCTACGAAATGAAGAAAATAATTCACTTTTTATAAAAAAATTAAAATTGATTTTAGCAAATAAAACGTATTATAAATTAGACGAGTACTTTAACGATATTTTTTTTTATTGAAATTGACATTATAAACTATAGGTACCAAATAAACATTGACATTCATTGACATTACTTTTTTTACTTATATTAATTTACTTTAATTAACGATCTTGCTGACAATAAATTAAAAAAAGAACCTATTTGGTAAACACTTAGGTAAGGCTTATATTCATAAATTAACTGCATATCATAAAACTCGCTTGCCGTTCCAAATTTTGTTTTGGGATACCCGACAGGGTTCATAGTGTGCTATTTTACCTATTTTACCGAAAGCCATACAAGACATAGAAAACTATAAAACATTTTTGAAACATCTTAAAGAATTTTTGAATAACAAATGTTATTATTCTGTAAATGAATATTTAGAAGACAAAGAAAAAAATTTTTTTTTAAATTGTAGATACTATTAATCAATGAATAAATGAAAAATGAAATCTATATCAATATCTAGAATTAATTTATATTTTATAATAATATAATTTAATAATTACCTTTGAATTTATTAAAATCTATGTAAAATTAATGAATAAAGAATAAAAACAAATAAATATTACATATACAAAAATGCATGTATATAGTTGCCACATTAAATTGACCCTTCATAATTAAAATAGCCCTTCTCCCATTGCAGCGCCCATCAGGGCCCTTAATTGATCCTAATTTTGTAAAACACCTGTATTGTACATTAAGGAAGCAATAAATATTTGAGTATTGAGTATTGAGTATTTTAATACAGTGACTTTAAGTAGTTGGAACTGATGTACATTATGAAATGCAATAAATGAATTGAATGAATGAATCCTGTGTTTCATAATTCGCCTTCTACGACATCCACGGGAAGACTTGGAGTGGTCCTATTCTACTTTGCCGGGAACCACACGGCAGATACATTATGACGTCTTTATCCCTAATGGGGGAGCCTTGGGCCGTAAGAACCAATATTTAGCGTGATAATGGAAAAAGGGAATCAAAGTAGTAGCGGGTTGTTAGCTGTATATAAAATGATTCAGATTCTCGCATATTCCCTCGATCGGCTATTATACGATCTGCGCGGTAAGCGAAGCAGCTGGTAGATTCTACGTTTTTTCTTTCCTCCCAGACCAGCTTGGAAGAACAAAGGCAGAACTTGCTCTAAACGCAATCATCCTTACCTTAATGATCCTCTTGGATGATTAGTCCTTAAAATTGAACCACTTTTTTCAGAAGATTCGATCGAAATAGGAAAAAAAATCATCTTCGATACAAAATATTTCGCCAGCTAATTGAGACCGGAAGGTGAAAAGTTTTTTCGTAAGTATTTCGACGTAATTGATAAGAGAAAAATCAGTATTATTAATTATCTATAGTTATACTAACAGCAAACATTAAAAACAATTGTTCTTACAAGGTAAACAATACTTACACAAAGTATACAAAATATTTTTTGTAGTAAATTTTTCTTTTGTAAGTATCTACTTATAGTTCACATAGGGTATTTGACTGTGTTTGTTTTTGGACAATATTTAATTTGAAACAAGAAATATCTCTAAAAAGAATTGTTATTTCAAAAACAGCAAAATAATTGGTTGATAAATGAAGTAGGTAGTTAGCATTTCAAATATAGGTATGAAGAAAAGTGGGAGCGTGGTGGGGACATCTCGCTATCTCTTTCGTACCCGCGAAACCTAATGGCAGTGACGTCAAACAGCAGTACGTGCATCCTTTTTAGGGTTCCGTACCCAAAGGGTGCAAACGGGACCCTATTACTGAGACTCCGCTATCTGACCGTCTGTCCGTCTGTCTGTCCGTCTGTCTGTCCATCTGTCACAGGGCTCTATCTCTTGAACCATAATAGCTGGACACTTGAAATTTTCACTGATTATGTATTACTGTAGCCGCTATAAGAACAAATACTATAAATAAAAAAAAGTTAAAAATTAAAGGAGGTCGTCATACAAAAACGTGTTTTTTCAGCCTTTTTAACTAGATCTTTATAATGGAATTAACTAGAAACTTGAAATTTTTACAGATTATGTATTATTATGGCCGCTATAACAACAAATACAAAAAATAAGATAAAGTAAAAAATTAAAGGGGGTTGTCATACAAAAAACGTGTTTCTTCAGCGTTTTTAAATATTGTACGGAGGTACGGAACTCTTCATGTACAAGTCCGACTCGCACTTGTCCGTTTATTCTGTTACTTTACAGTTTCCCTTTCCACCAGATTTGAAAGGTTTGAAACTTACTTATTTTTGAGCAGATTCAAAAATATCTTGTTGTTTTCGGTTTCGAATTATGTAACTTTTTGAAATGCAGAATAAAAAAAATTGGTCAAATGCCGTATTCAATTAAGGTACACATTTTAGTACCATTGTTACAACTTGTGAGTGAATGAAAGGTAATATTTCATATATTTGTAGCAAGTTTTATAAATCAAGGTTAAAATTGTGAACAATACAATCAACTGAGGATAATTATGCCCATGTATGGATACACGATACAATCTAAAAAAAGTTGAACGACTCATGCAAGTCTAAAACCAGTAACACCTAATAACAGTAGGTAATATAATTATGTCGAACATGTTTGTGAATTTAAATAAATAAATCAGTAATTAGAATCAATAATGTTTTGTTACATTCACCTTTTATGGGTAAGATTGAAGATGGAAAAAACTGTTCCGTACTTCTTATAGGTTTTCCTGTAATCTACGAGCAATGAACTATATAGACTCAGTAGTTTCGGAGATCAGGGGCAGGGGGCGGGGGGGCGGGGGGGGGGGGGGGTGGGGAGGTCAATTTTCGTCTTCTTTCATGAATAAAATCAAAACTATTTATTTTACAACAATAACAAAATCCTTATAATAAGCCCTTTTATTTGATTTGACACAGTAAGGTTTGCATTTTAATTTTCAAATTTTTCCCCTAAAAATGATTTTTATTGTAAAAAAATATTTATTTAGTTTGCATATCTCTGTTTGGGTCATAGGATTACACCATCCTACCAAACACCTGATTTGGTCCAGTAGATTCGGAGCAAATTGGCTGTGACAGACAGACAGACGCATGAGTGATCATATAAGGGTTCCGTTTATTCATTTTTTTGTACGGAACCCTAAAAAAAATCACAATAGTGATGGATTGCTAGCCGCATCGCCTTTCAACATGATTCGAATTTTCACCCATATCATCGATCTGAGTAAGAGAAGCAGCTGGTACATTCTACGTTTTCTCTTTTCTCAGACCAGCTTAGAAGAGAACAAGATATAGTTTAAAAAACTAAAACCTAACTACGGGAAAATTCTTAAGCACCTACTTAAAAATATGTTTATTAAGTTAATGCAAGCACAGCAGGAAGTAACAGCTAATAATGTATAAATTTTTAAAATTTTCTGAGTAAGGGTTGGATCTCATCTATCAGCACGACAGAAAAGGATAGCAGCATAGGAAAGTGCTGTTCCGTGCAGAAAGATGAGATCCAACCCTAAGCCCTTTCATTTGATGCCACAGATCTGTATACAACATGGAAGGGATATACCCGTAATAAATCAGAACACAGGCTATACTAGATCATTACAGTATAATGAAATTAAAATAACAAAACAAAAAACAAAAATGTTCAGCCGCCCGGGCGATTTGTATGGGAATGTTGAAATTTTTTTTTGGTTTTTTGACTGTTATTTAATTTCATTATACTTTATTGATCTAGTATAGCCTGTGGTTCGATTTATTACGGGTATGTCCCTCCCACCTTGTATACTACTAGATTACCTAACCTAATTTTAAGATTTCATTCATTCATTCATTCATTGGCAGCCTTCTATATCCCACTGAGAATTAAATTAAAGATTGAAAGTAGACAATATGCTCCCGGACAAACCTTACTGGTTTATGAAAGAAAGATAAGAAAACTTTTTTATTACTATCTCCAACGTATTACGACGAGTTTCTACGGCTTTAAATGGCAGATTTAGGTATTTTACAGTAGAGAATGAATATCTGATCTAATTAATTGACATACATGGACTAAAAGTGACGATCCTAAATAAAGTAAATTTGACGTCAGATTGACACGCAAATTCATACAGAGGCTTTGTCTATCTATCTTGATCCATGGTCTGTGGTATAATTTGATTAATTTTATTTTTGAATTCATTACTTTGCGGCCTATAGAGGGCGCCATATTGAATTTAGTGTGTCGTCACATAACTAGCGGACGGCTATGGCGCTTCCAACGATACCTCATTTGTCAATATACCATGATATCCATGAAAGATACGATAGAAAAGTTGAACATACATAGCGGCGACACACATAACCCCCATTCGCCGTAGTTGGGTAAAAATAGCGGTCATAATTCTACACGTACTCGTAACTACCTACTCTTATCTTGACTCTCATCATTCATACTCAAAATACTATCACGAATCCCAAATTCCTATCATGCAACGAAATATAAATGTATATATTAGGGCTTTCGCTTACCATGCTTCAGACCACTACAACCGGTCTGACGGCTTTTTGTGGGATTCCACCCTCAACCGACGACCTGGCCACAGGATCTCGTCACAACATTCAAAATCCTACACTATTTGTTTCTCCATAAAGTCTAAAATGGGTTGGAGATCTTTTTGATTGTCAGTCACGACCTGCTCACAAGGATAAAGGTAAGGATGTCCAATTATATCCGATTCTCGATTATATACAATCGATTTAAGGTTGACTTTTATCGATGTAGAATTCCTATGATTTTTATCGAGCACTTGACCCGTCATGTTTTGTCCTGAGAATGATCGGTGATTAAATGTAGTTGGAAATAAATTGTGGATAGATGATGGCTCATTTATTTTACTCAACTCTCTATATTACTTTCATATCTTTAAGTCCTATAAATAAGATTATGATGAATTTTAAAGTTTCTTAGATAATAAAATTTTGAAAATACATAAAACTATAATACTTTAAACATACATCATATACAGAGTGTAAAAAATATACTGAAACTATTTTAAGGGTGGATGCAGTCTATAATACTGTTTTTTTTCCCAAGGAACATACAACCTGGAAGGGACATACCCGTAATAAATCGAACCACGGGCCATACTAGATCACAAAAGTGATCTCTAATGAAATTAAAATAACAGTCAAAAAACCAAAAAAAAATTCGACATTCCCATACAAATCGCTCGGGCGGCTGCACACTTTAATGGAAATTTTTTTTGGTCTTTTGGCTGTTATTTTAATTTTATTATACTATAATGATCTAGTATATACCGTGGTTCGGGTATGTCCCTTCCACGTTGAATATCGAAATAAGAAATATAATATTTGACCTCCCATACAAGTTGACCGATCATCTGATCCGGGTTTGTACAGAAACTAAAATTATTTTTCATATTTCGACATAATTATGTTCCTCGAGGATTCGAAAGTTGTTCAGTATCATGGACTGAATCCACCCTTAAAACAGATTCAGTATATTTTGTTAAATATATAGGTAGGATAGAGCATAAAGGATGAATTTTATAATATACATAAATAAGTGTCATTATCATCCATGGACAACAGGCACACAAAACAGCAAATAAACAAAAACTTTTACATAAGATCACACTTTCTTTATTGAATTTTAAAACATGGAAGTTTTTTTGTAGAATCCTGTCAACCGTTCAAAATATTGTGTTGGTCTTAAGGCTCAATTAAATAAGATTAATGTGAAAATAATAGCCAAAACTGCCATGTGTCGTGCGTAGCGTATTTAATGACGTGAAGTTCGGGTAAGATGTAAAAAATTGGGAGTCACATTCAGGGTTCTGTATAGTATTTGCTTAAAAGTTGGGTAATATATCGTCTTTTTGTAATTCGGTACTAGACTCAATTATTTTTATTTTTCATATCAAAAATTAACATAATCTGAAACAAAAAGAGTTTTTTTATCTGCTCTCAAATAACTAAGTTAAAATAAGTAAGCCTTTAAAATTTGGTAAAAAGATACACATTTATAAATATAACTTCACTGCCATAAGGTTTCGCACCTACGAAAGAGATAGCGAGATATAATTTAAATAAATTATTAAAACAAATAAAGAAAATTATTTAAATAATAAACTAAATAAATAAATCATAATATTATTTATATGAAAAAAATTGTATCGCCACCACCCACTTTTCTTCATACTCATATTTGAAATGCTTTTTTTGTGATATTTTTAGGGTTCCGTACCCAAAGGGTGCAAACGTATTACTAAGACTCCGCTGTCTGTGTGTCCGTCTGTCACAGGGCTCTATCTCTTAAATCGTAATAGCTAGACACTTAAAATTTTCACCGATTATGTATTACTGTATTTAATTTTTAACTTTTTTTATCTTTAGTATTCGTTGTTATAGCGGCATAACAACGAATACTAAAGATAAAAAAAGTTAAAAATTAAAGGGGGTCGTCTGTCATACAAGAAATGTGTTTCTTCAGCGTTTTAAAACATTGTACGGAGGTACGGAACCCTTCATGTACGAGTCCGACTCGCACTTGCCCGGTTTGTTTTATTAACAACATTGTACAAAATCAAACACAGTCAAGTACACGCTATCGGATGGGCTTGATGGTTCAGGCAACCCTGGGCATGGTTTGCACTTGGATTAGCGAACTTGACTTTGATTACATTTACCAATTTGTCAATCAGAGATCCTGTTTCAAATTTCGGAAAACACAATAAGTCACATTCTAGTTGATTCTAGTAGGTGATGTTCGGGAAGTCAATTTCCGTATACAATACAATACAATACAAAATACTTTATTGCACCAAATAACATTTACAATTACAAAAATTTAAAGGACAACATTTATAATATAAGGTACAAGAGGCGGCCTTATCGCAAAAGCAATCTCTTACAGGCAACCATAATGAATATGTGACGTTCCACGGGTAAAGGTACCTTATGGACGCTGGCACTTACGACATTGTGTTTATTTAAGCTAACTAAATTGTACGAATTGTTTTTTTAAACGTCTTAAGCGCCAGCATCCACAAGGTACCTTTACCCGTGGAACGTCACATATAGTCAAATCTAGAATTTATATTTATCTAGAATGTTTCTTGGAGAACACCATCAAGCATACTTCACCAATGGAAATTTTTAAGTGGACGGTCAAATTTTAACAGACATCTGATACGGGTTTTGTTGCGGAACCCTAACCCTCAAAAAGATGTTGAGAGAAAAGGGTTCTCTGTTATTAAAGGGTCACGTAATATTAGGTCTAAGTGGAAATTAGTGGCATGTGTGAAATTGTAAACTTGATGTTTATGAAAAAAGAATCGAAACCAAATGTTACTGTCCTTACGGCTAAGACTCTAATCAAGATGAGCAAGGATGTGATGTCTTGTCAACCAATTGGATTCTAATTAGCGTTGCCACGAATATTCGGCTACTATTCGGTATTCGGCCTATTCAGCCACTTTTTTTGGTATTCAGTATTAGGCCGAATAATTCGTACTATTCGGCAGAATACCGAATACCAAATCATGGACAAAAGAGTAAGTAAGTAAGTAATACTTTATTGTACACCAAGAATAAAAAATATACGATAAAAATAAAAATACATTAAAATGTACAATGGGCGGTATTTTTTTTCCTCCAGACAACCAATGGATGGAGAGTATATAAAGATACGTTAGCAGACGGGGTGTACATGACACACATCATATTACTCTATGCTACACAACAAACTCGGCCAGTTTATTATTTTCTCTATCAATCTCATAATATTTCCATATGGGGCGATTTTTTATTAACTTGTGTCATTTTTAAACAAACAAACAATTAAAAAGAACTAACGAACGAACTTTTCTACAAAATTGGAGGTAATGTTATTTAATCTATTTTTTATATTGATCTGACAAAGCGTGCAGTGACGTGATTTACTCGCAATTGAAACAAACAGTCAAATGGCCGCACGCCCGCCCGCGCACGAGTGAGACAGGTCGCGACGCGACTTGTCGTATTATTCTTTACGCGCTCGACAATCATGTACTTTGTGCCGAATATTCGGCAGCCGAATTTTCAGTGCTTCGGCCGACAGCGTTGCAGCAAATCACTGTTCGTGGCAACTCTAATTCCAATGTCACTAGATAGAAAACTATTTCCATGCCTTTAAATGTGACCTTAAAAATGTCATTGGTTGTTAAACCACATTGCTGCTTTTCTCGAGTATATTCTGTACGACTTTCTTGTATAGTAAATTGACATTTTCTTTTTGCTTTGGGACAAAAAAATCTCGTCTCCACTGCAGGAGCCCGACCCTTTCTGTACTACCAGAGCCATATATTAGCCAGAGCAGTCAGAGGATTTGGCCTACACTCTCCACGCTGGCCAGACTGGTTGGAGAGGTCTCATTGATGTTTATAAGCTTTGTTTAGCTTGTGTTTCCTAAGGTCACTTTCTACGACATCCACGGGAAGGCTTGGAGTGGTCCTATTCTACTCTGCCTGGAACCATACGGCTTAAATGCTTCAACGGCTTTAATGGGGTTAAATATATTAAATTAATAATTAATAAATAAATATAAATATATAAATATATTTTAAATTAGTACTTATTAGTAGTCTACAGACATATTATCATGTCTTTATCCCTAAGGGGGTAGACAGAGCCTAGGGTGGTAAGGCCCAAGGCCACCATGAAGGTGGAAAAGGGAAATCATAATAGTTATGGGTTGCTAACAGATTTAGCTTCTCGTCAATTACCTCGATCGGCTTTTACGATCTGCACGGGAAGAGAAACAGCTGGTAGATTCTATGTTTTTTCTTTTCACCCAGACCAGCAAAGAAGTAGTACTATTTTTTAAAATTTATTATTACTATGTCCTATACTAACCCGTTGTTAACCCACCATGGATACTAACGACGCATCCTTCTACCCCACCCGATACATCCATAGCTCGGTAATGGGTGGCGTAGTGTTGTGAAAAACTTGAGTCTACAAGTCTACATTTGCAGAAGTCATCGGAGCCATACTTGAGTCGATTAAACGATAAAAATACATCCTGGTCTACACATGCACCCCACGCGCCCGTTCTAGTGTTAAAATTTATTAACTAAGGTTAAAATAAAATTAATAAAAATTATAAAAAAATATATAAGAAAACCTATAGGTATACTTATCGTGGTCAGAAAATATGGTTTGCCTTAAAACGTGACAATGTTGCCAGTTTTCTGGGCACGTTTCCGCAGAGTAAAGAACTACCCAGTCCTTTATATTTGTAGTACATTATTTATAATTTTACAACACTTGAATCAGACACTTTTATCTATACTTACGTCAAAACAAACATTTTCTATGGTATTTGTATGAAAATCAGAACCGTGACGGCGCTCTTATTGTAACTTTTTCTGCATTAATAAATCTTAAATAATTTTGAAAATGGATATGATCAATGTAGATATACTGAAGTATTTAGTACTGATAAGAGTATAAAACGTCACAAAATAGTGTCAATTGTCGACACTATTTTGTGACGTTTTATTCTCATAATAGCACCAAATACTTTATTTAGGCACAGTCTTCTACCCAATTTCTTTGAGAACTCAATAGACTTGTAACACGTCGAGCATCCAAAGTTTAGTTCTTGTGAAATAGAGTTAATTACGACTCCCGGACTCAAGTACTTTACAACACTATCGCCAATGTGATCTATCACCGCGCCCCCGCACCGCCATCAATCTTATGCAGCCTGCGCGTGTGATGCTGTGATGTGCTAGTTTGTTAGCCGATGAATCTTCTTCTTCGTCTAAGCACGTACCCAGTTGCATATTTTACGCTGCTTCGGAGCCCGGGGTGCGGCTTCCGCATGTTTCTTCTTCAAAGATAATATGTATGGTCACTCAAAGATACCAAATACAGTGCGCAGTGGCGAAGAAAATGTCAAATCCATTAAAACGATTTTACGTCCGGTCGCCTGACTGACGTTAACTCTTCTTAGGAATGCAGTTGTGGCATTCGTTGTTACTCTATAGTCGCCTCTTACGACATCCACTGGAAGCGATGGAGTGGTGGAAGGAGTTAGTATAGGCTGAAAACTACTATTCAATATATTACTTTATTTATTTCCAAAACTAGCAGCACCACCTCAGCATTCAGAATATTCCCCAGTCAAAATTAAATATAAAAAGAACTGGAAGCAATCTCCACAGACTGGCATTGTCCCGCGGCGTCACCCATTGTCCTATCCATTACTACCGCTGTTAATTACGTGTTGTCTATTTGTCCTGCTTTCAAATATTGCTATTCTATTCAGACTCCGTAAAATAGGGGAATGAAGGAAACTGCGGCTTCTTGAGAATTTATATATATAGCTATAACTAGGCTTTTGTTCCCTGAACGGGATATGGAAAGTCACAGACGCAGGTAAAGCTTTGAAATGGGGGGAGTAACCCGGATTATTCTAATCCTTGATGAAAGCCTATGAACGTGCGTAAAAGGCCATAGTTTCTGGTCAGGGGAAGGCTAACTCTGATAGACACTTCTTGAGGGATGAGGAAGAAAGCCTAAGATCACATCACCCTCGCCCTCGATGTATAGTCTACTATTTTAGATTTAAATCAGTGTCCTGTAAATAAAGACTGTTATGGAATGTCAATTTCACATTTTCACTGCGCATCCTACGCCGAAATCGTAAATTCTATACAATTTCCACGGCAAATGCTTATTTTTGTAATTGACCGAGCGAGCGAAGTGAGCGAGGGCTATAATTCAAGTTGGGGCTAAAGCACATTGTATGTATGTATGTATGTATGTATGTATGTATGTATGTTTGTTCCGCGATAACTGCCAAACTGATGGTTCGATTTTGATGAAATTTGGTAGGCATGTAGGAAATATCAATAGAATTTTCAAGTTCGTTGGACATCAAAATCGGTTCGGTAGTTTTTGAAATATTAATAAAAAATCGCGAGGTCTAACTTAGCGGCGAACTACTAGTTATGGAATACAAATCCTTTCCTCCATACCATACCAGTAGTCCTACTGAACTACATAAACTAAGTAGATAAAATTCCGAATTGCGGTGCAGCTTGAGCAAAGAAATGTGTACTGGTAGATAGTATTAGTATTTCACTAATTCCACACGGCGAATTGGAATATGTGCTTCATTGTAAGTAAAAGTTTTTGATATAATGAATACTATGCTATACGAGTAGGTACTATGAGGAGCTCGATGGCCCGGTGGAAGTACGCATTGCTCCTCCGTGCTTTGGTCCCGGCTGTCATCACTGTATGATAGTCGTCATCTGACACAACACATGAAAACAAAAAGCGGCCAAGTGCGAGTCGGACTCGCCCATGAAGGGTTCCGTAGCAGCAAGTAACATAATATAAAAGTTCTAAAGGTAAATTGCGGTTTACGATTTATGACGTATTAAAAAATAACTATCTATGATACTGAGACCGCTATAGTTTTAATTGAAAGTACATACTTTGAGGTATATACCACATTTTTTTCAGAATTATTTTAGTAGTATTTCAAAAGTTACGGTGGGGGACACCTCAAATTTTAACTTTGTATTAGATTATCTCAAGACGGGAGGGTTTGATCTACATAGTTTCAAAGCAGTTTTTGTTGAATTTTAAAAGACCTTTTCAACGATACCCCACACGTTGGGGTTTGTCCAATTCAATTTTTTAAATTCACTTTTCGTTGGGAGGGGGCTGAAAAAAAACATTTTTTCATAATTTAAAAAAACAACTTTTGGAACTTTAATATCTATCTCTTCATCAATTTTCGTGAAAATCGGTGCAGAAGCGGCGGAGTACGAGCCCGGACGGACAGACAGACGGACGGACATGACGAAACTATAAGGGTTCCTTGTGGACTACGGAACCCTAAAAACACAGTTTTAGGTAAGTACTTATGCCAATGTTTGATTGATAATAAACTTGTCTGCTAAAGTGTTAATTAAACGGTAAACCAGTGTTTTACTGCACAAAAAAATATATAGAACGTGCGTCATACAATACAAAAAGTTTTTGCATCGACTAGGGTGTTATTGCACTTAATGGCATTTTGAAAGACCCGTTGGGACCACTCTATAAAAATGTTCAATAATTACATTTTATTATTTCTTATTGGCAGGTATTAAATTACAGTATGTTATAAGGAAACCAATTTAACGATATTTTTGATCATTGTCTGTGTCATTGTTCTCGTTTGAGACCTGTTACTGTGATGTTATAGTCATTTAAAAATGCATTATCCAATGTCGATGCAATTAAATTGAATAAGATCGCCAGGAATCTTACTTCGTGGGATAACTTATTCATTTAAGGCCGTATCTGAATTTTCCGGGGTTCAGTGCTGCCCCCATTTAAAATAAATCATTTCAAAGAAAACGGAGACAATATTAAAAATTTTGCTAGAACCAAGTCCTAGATAACCCTTCAAAGTATTTTATGAAGTACTCTTTACAGTTTATAATGACAACGTTAAGCTTTACTACGCACATTTGCGAAAAACGGCCACTTTTGGCTAATGTGCTTAGTAAAGCTTAACGTTCTCATTATAAACTATAAACTTCATAAAATACTTTGAAGGGTTATCTAGGACTTGGTAGTTGCAAAATTTTTAATGATGTCTCCGTTTTCTTTGTAATTATTAATTTAAAATGGGGGCAGCACTGGACCCCGGAAAATTCAGGTACGGCCTTAAAAAGTCACCTCAGTCAGTCGTATAAGTCTTACGCGACTGACTGAGGTGACTTTTTAAATGACATACTAAATTTTGGAGCAAGTTCAGTCTATGATAATGTACTTCTTTTAATGCGATTTTTACTATATGTTAGAGTATCAACGCCGATGATTTATCAGATAATTTGTAATAGTCACTCATCGAAACGAGTCCCCGGTTGCATCCTCCGTGGCGTAATTGTTAACACGCTAGACCGCTTATCCGGAGGTTCTGGGTTCAATCCCCAGCCAGGGCAAGTTGGAAAATGGCCTTTTTCAAATTGTCCTGGGTCTTGGGTGTTTATCTATATATGTATTTATCATAAAAGTATAGTATCGTTAAGTTAGTATCCCATAACACAAGTTTAGAACTTACTTTGGGGCTAGCTTAATCAGTGTGATTTGCCCTATATATTTATTTATCCTAAGTTACACTTCTTCGGAATCCACAGCTTACGAGACTCATATGGTAAATAAACGTTCATATATATGTTTTTCATTAAATTCCGGATGGTTTGATTACCTTCTAATAGTATTTTAATTCAATTGTTAGGTCGCTCATTATTTACAAAGGAAATATTTTAAATTTGTAGACAAAAAATATGTACATATATATCTGATCAATAAATCCTTAATGAATTTCCATTTAAATTAACCCCGTGATAGCACGTACAGCGAAAAATACACTAAAAAAGCATTACAATTCAGGCAGGCGAAATTGGAGCGACGCGATGCAATGCAACGTAAAAAGAGCATAAAATCAACGTACAACGAAAAAACTTTAGCCTGTCAAAAAATAGTTACAGGAATAATTATTGCGAACATTGCATTAATCAAATTCCGGGCACGGTATCGGCGGGGAGGAACGAATGCGCCGGGAAAAACTAGAGTACGCGAGGTAGGATCTGGAGATATTTTTGAACTGTTGACATGTCTGTTGAATGACGAAATGTGTTGCGTATGGATATCTGTAAAATAGAAATAGTAGCCGTGTGATTCCTGGAAGAGTAGAATAAGACCACTCCAAGTATTCCCGTGGATGTCGTACAAGATGACATTAATAAACACAAGCTAAACAAAGCTAATAAACATCAATAAGACCTCTCCAAACCGTCTGGCCAGCGTGGAGAGTGGTAGCCAAATTCTCTAACTGCTCTGGCTAATATATGGCTCTGGTAGTACAGAGAGGGTTGTGCTCCTGCAGTGGAGACTAAAAAAGACCTGATGATAAAGATGAAGATGAACTGCGAAATGTCATGTCCCAACTGCCCGACTCTCAGCACTGCAGATCTCAACGAGGCCCGCGACAAGGCGGTCATTGTAGCCAAATTTTGGTCTAAACAAGTCTTAGTTTAGCCATTTTCTATTCAATAAGTAGATGTGTAAAATTAAGAATATTTAACGGGTTACTCTAAAATTAGTGATTTAAACCGGTTGACTCTCGTTATTTACTCGGAAAAGGCCGACCAGGTTTCGATCGGTGAAGACGATCATCTTCAGGGCGAGTGTCGGGAACGGCGACGATATAGCTGGTTTACTCGAAGTACGTACAGCTCGATACTCGTAACCAACCATGTCTACCACATCTACGTGAAAAACGATACCTTGAACTTTTTCCAAATAAAACAGTAATAATTTTCATCTTTGATATTCCTCCTCGTCGCTCTACCTTCAGGGGCAAGTCTTTCCAAGTCCAGGCTATCCTAAGAAGAGCTCCCAGTCGTTTGGTTTTCAAACGAGCGGTACATAAATCGTTTCTCCAGCAGTCCTAGTCAATATAAAATGACCGTACATGAATACCTGGGACCTTTCAGCTCTAGGTTGCGGTCTCAAAACTCTCAAGCCACTACACCACTACCGCTTTATCTAGCAATTAGAAGAGTTGACGACAAGTCAAAGTAGCACCCGGATTTCAGCAGAATCGGACCTATATGGGTGGCGTAAAGCGAGGAAAGGCCTATGCAGCAGTGGGCAAAAGAAGGACTAAGATCAAGTCATCAGCAGGATGGTAATTGCACACATTTGCATATTTATTGATCAGATCAAAATATTAATTATATTTCAGGAAAAATATCTTCAGATGCGTCTCATAGCGCTTGCCCTCTCTTGTATCACATCGGCAGTCCAGCGGCTGCGAACAAAAAATGCTCCCCCTCGCCACAGGGAGGGAGGAGGATAGCCCTGCACCCATTAATTGCTAATTTACTGATCAGGTCGCGCGTCTGTTTGTTTGCCTAATTTCATCTGATACCTTTTTAGGTTAATGATACTACGCCACTATCATAAGGGCGCTATATCCTTTACGGACTTCCTTATTTTTCGCGTGGCCCGCACTAGTATTTATCACGACTAGCGGTCATTGTGTGGTTACTTAGTGAGTATAATAACTTACAACAAAAATGATTTCTGTATTGCTTTTCCAAATTATAACCGCTTTTATTGACCGAACGAGCGAAGAGAGTAAGGTCTCTAAATCGCAAAAATGATTTCTGAATTGCTTTTTCAAATTATACCCGCTTTTATTGACCAAGCGAGCGAAGCGAGTGAGGTCTCTTAATCGAGTTGGGGGCGAAAATATATTGTTTGTATGTATGTATGCTTGTACCGCGATAACCAATTTTGATTAAATTTGGTAGGCATGTTGTAAATATCAATAGAATTTTCAAGTTCGTTGAGCATCAAAATCGGGTCAGTAGTTTTTGAAATATTAATAAAAATGTCAGCGATTATGTAGCAAACGAAACCATAGCGCGTTTTAATTGAGGATAGCGCCATCTAGGTGTAGGTATAGTTCCTAAAGTAATTAGGGAACTATAATCGCAAGGTTTTTTTTTTATGTTATAGTGCGGCAAACGAACAATCGGGTCACCTGATGGTAAGTGATCACCACTGTCCATGGACAACTACAAGGTCTAAGTTCGCGGCGAACTACTAGTCTATAAGTTCATGGCTCATTCTGTGTGAAGAACAAATCACTCAATAATAACTCTTGTATATCATAATACAAGTTTAAACTTACTTTGTGCCTAAAGTAATAATAAATAATAGAGCGCCCTGGGGATGTCTTCGGGTGCACGTCGCGAGTCACATTCGCCCTGAGGAAGTTCTCAGGTGAAAACATTTTGGGGCTGGCTAAATCTGTTTGAATTATTCTACATAAATATTTAAAAAAAATTGAGATGGTGCATAAAAGCTCAATCTGTCAGCACTTTCAATTCAATCGGCAATAAATCATCCATTCTGCAGTTTCCTATGAAGGAAGGAGGTAGGATATTAATTTCTAAAAAAACACCGACAGAAGTGCAAGTTCTGTCTAAAACAATCTCCGTGGCGATTTCCGGCCAGCACCGGCCAAACTTCGCGCTTACAAGCTGTTTTAATATTTATTAATGTTATGTTTAGATGCTACTTTTGCATATTCATTGTGAGGTAGGTAAGCAAATTTAGTTTTTTTTTTCTACTTTTTTTTTGTTTCGTTAGAGGAAGGATTGTTTTCAATGTTGTGAATGTAGAGGTCGCTTGATTTGTAGTTCTGAGTTAGGTTTTTCGAAGTGTCGAGATGGTTTTTATTTAATAATTGATTTATTGCTGGTTACAAGTACAGGCTTATTTCTTCATGACTCTTGGTCTCAGCTCTTGGTTAAATCTAACAATTTAATTTTAGATAATAATTTAAAATAAATTTCATGTGATGAAGAACAATTTAACTGTTATAAAAAATATATATATCTTTTTATTGACTGTGTCTAACAACTGTGGCCTACAGGTCGCATTTATCAACCGATTCTCGTGACACTTTATAAGCAGGTTCGATAATGATATAGAATTTTTCGACTCAGTTTTTGGAATTTTTTCAAAATGGCGGAGATATGAAAGTTTAAAACTTTACAAAAATCATATTTCAGCCATTTTCAAATTAATTTATAATAAAAAATTTCAATAAATTAATTATTTTTAAAATTTTCAAATATGTCATAAAACTTTTATGTTATTTTACCCTTATTAAGACGAAACTTTTTTATCTGAACAACTTTTTATCTGATAAACTTCAACGTGTTGAGGGGGAGTCGCGAACTGAAACGTGAACAGCTCACAGAGCCACTAGTACCTAATTTACCAGAGGTAGAACAGCAACTCCATACAAATCGCACAAACCGTAACCAACTCGCACCCTTCTCCCCATCACCATCGACATCTCATTGGAAGTAGGCCGCACAATGCATACCTTTATTAGATTTTTACGGTTCCGTACAAAAAATGAAAAAACGGAACCCATATAGGATCACTCGTGCGTCTGTCTGTCCGTCCATCTTTCACAGCCAATTTTCTCCGAATCTACTGGACCGAATCGGGTGAAATTTGGTAGGATGGTGTAATCCTATGACCCAAATACACATGTGCAACAAAGTAAATAAAAATAAGGGTCATTTTCGGGTGAAAAATTAGGCAATAAAAAAAAAGTTTTGCTAAACTTACTTTGTTATATATCAAATGAAAGGGCTTGTTATAAGGATCTCAAATATATTTTTGTTGTTATTGTAAAAAAAAAAGTTTTGATTTTATTCAAGAAAGAAGACGAAAATTGACCATTCCCCCCCTGATCTCCAAAAGTACTGAGCCTAAAATTTTGAAAAAAGTTATAGTTCGTTGCTTGTAGATTTCAGGAAAACCTATGAGAATTCAATTAATTGTACGGAACCCTCTCCACGCGAGTTTAACTCGCACTTGGCCGGTTTATTTTTTATAAATATGCTACACTTGCACCCCTTCTACCAACTTCTCGACATGTCCCAAAGGCAAACTGGTAGATAATGCATTAGCGTTAAATTTGACCTATTGTAATTAAAAGTAAATAAAACTCTTCAAATAAAATTAAAAAATAAAGGGTAGAGTAGAATAGGACCACTCCAAGTCTTCCCGTCGATGTCGAAGGATACTTAGGAAACACAAGCTAAACAAAGCTTAATCAATGAGACATCTCCAACCCGTCTGGCCAGCGTGGAGAGTGTAGGCCAAATCCTCTGGCTAAGTATGATCTCTGGTAAAACAGAGTGGGTCGTGCTCCTGCAGTGGAGACTAAACAAGACCTGATGATGATGATATAAGTACGTCCATCGCCATTAAACATGTACAGTATACATATGTAAAGCAGAATGCATTCATACATGCGTTGAGTGAAGGCGATCGATCGCGGTGCATGTGTGGGAAATAAACGAAAACACGGTGGGCGGGTAAAAATCGTCGCGTCAAAACGGACGCGGGGGCAGTGAGGCGAAGTGCATTGGGCATGGTTTGTTAATTAGTTTTTTTTAGTTTGAGAGATTTTCGTGCTGGTTTGGGAGCAAAAAAGAATCCGCTAGTTTCCAACAAGTCAATTGGATACTTTAAACAAACACTTTCTATGCAATTTGTACAAAACTGAAATTTATTGGAGGAAAATAAATACATTTTATATATTATTTATTATTTGTTTGTTTGTTTGTTAAAACTTTATTGTACACAAAGAACAAATACAAATTACACATAACATCAAGACATCAATAGGTACAAAAGCGGACTTATCCCAGATTGGGATCTCTTCCAGTCAACCTTGGTTTTTATATATTTGGTTTGGTTATTATTATTTATTAATTTGTAGGAAATACGAAAGCGTGGCGTCTTAGCTTCTTGCATGGAGTCAAATAGTGCTCGTATTCTAAAATTTTAAAATCACGTTCAATTAAAAGTATGATTAATAACAAATGACATTAGCAAACATAGACATAGGCAAACCGGCATATGGTATGGTAAGTGGTTACCGTAGCCTATGAACCTGTCCTGCAACACTAGGAGTGCCACACGCGTATTGCCCAAAAGAAATGATTTCACGATTAGAACTATTGCTTAAAATAATATAAAAAATTCAAGCAAATATGATTATTAAATTAAAGAATTTAATACAAATACGGATTTTTATATCAAAATATTTTTAGGTAAGCTAGGTTGGATTACAATTAAAACAAACACTTAACAAAAGCTAATTTTAATAACGAATTAATTTTATACCAATTGAGAAATAGTGGAACAAAATAAACGAAATAGAAAACGATATTGCTCACAAGACACGTCGAACACGATGTCTACCCCAGGAGTGCCGCCGCAAAAGTGAACCCGAGCAACTGACAGCCAACTGTTATATAGGGTGGCGTATAGGGTTGCCATATTTAATAGACATCCATGCTAACACGGCCTCTCCTGATATAAGCATCGTCCTCGACTGCGTTTTTAAGATGGATCTTCGTTGTCAATTTCCCAGAAGGCTTCGACGGTCTCCATCTGGCTCGGCTGGTCTAGCTGCACTGGTTCCCGGCGTCACCAATGTTGGATCGGATGCCTGTGCTACTCCAGCATCCAACTCATCGGCCATATTATCTGAAAAATAGCGATATTAGCCACGTTCTTAAAAAAACACACGAGCTTCACTTTTTTTTTTAAAAGATCTCTTTAGCTACTGAAACTTCCTTGAAATATTTAAAAGTTTTGGTCTAAAAAACTAACTAAAAACTAATTCTCATAAGAAATTATCAAAGAGCAGTCAATTTACAAATAAGTTATTTGAATAGAAACCGCTCAGAGTGAACTTTCATGGAGAAATAAACTATCCTCGAGTAGTCAATTTTCAATTTACTTGAACAGAAACCACTCAAGGTAACTATTTCCAAGAGTTTTTAGTAAAACATTCGGAAAACTGGACGCAGAGGCATCACTGAATCGCGTGTTGACCACACCTGGGCAGAGGCATCCCTTACTCGCTTGCCCGAGGAAGATGCGAAGCAAAGTCCTCAAACTGGACGCAGAGGCATCACTGAATCGCATGCGTTGATCTAGGTCCACAGAGGCATCACTGAATCGCGTGTTGACCACACCTGGGCAGAGGCATCCCTTACTCGCTTGCCCTAGGAAGATGCGAAGCAAACTCATTCGCACCCCCCTCATACTGATCTTGGACAGAAGCCTCACTGAATCGCTTGTCCTAGAAAAGCACACTTCACTAGTTTTGGTACCAAACACTCGTAGTAGACAGACAGAGGCCTCACTGAAACGCATGTCTCCAAGCTGTCACTATCAAGGGACAAACACAACCCTCGGCACAGCTCCTCCAATCTACTTTCCTCCGTTAAACGTATAGGGTTATTGCGATTCGATTGGTTATCAACTAGTAAAGGGTCTGTCAGTCATTTTATGTCGGTCAGTGTCAGTTAAAAAGGGGCTGAAAAATAGGATCCTTGTAAAAGGAGGAACGAAAAATCTATGAAATGTTAAGTTGAAATAACCAGCTGAATCACAATTTTTGACCTAACGAATCAACGAATTCAGTAGCATTGCAGTCTGTTACAAGTTTAAATTTTAAGCCGATTAGATAGTGACGGAAATGTTGCAGTGCCCTAACGACAGCCAGCGTTTCCAATTCATACGAATGGTACCTGCTCTCCGCGCCCTGCGTGCTTTTGCTAAAATACGCAACGACTTTCTTTTTACCATCGCTATGAATCTGCATAAGGACTGCTCCATATCCAATACTGCTCGCGTCGGTATGAACCTCCGTTGGGAGCTCGGGATCGAATATTGATAGGAGGTTCAGTGGTTAACTGAGTAATTATTTCTTGGCGAACTTGTTCCTGCTCTTGACCCAATTGAAAAGGTATGTCTTTACGTAATAACCCGGCTATACAAGCCGTTTTAGTGGCATAATTTTTAATATTACGCCTAAAGTATCCGGCGAGACCCATAAACTGCCGCACTTGTCAAGTATTGGTTGGAGGCAGAGCTTTACTCAAAGCTTCCACCTTGCTAGGGCTCGGCCTAACCTGACCTTTGCTAATAAGCCTACCTAAATATTCCACCTCAGTCGTAAGAAAAGAACATTTCCGCACATTCACCGAAAATCAAACCTCGTCATCACCGTTGCTCGGACCCATCCTTAGGGAAACATGTTTGTTCTGTATGACCGTACTTTTAACAAAACGAACAAGTATTGTCGAGGGCTAGGAATCGTTTGTATTTTGCATCTTAGGTTTCCTAGGGCAAAAATAACGTTTGTGTCCGTTTTGTACGCAGATGAAACATTTATTGACATTACGAGGTTGCTCAGGACGCTTTTTCGTTATTACTAAACGTAAGTCCTGTCTAGATGAGACAGGTTTAACATAAATCGATTAAAAGGATACTAAATTATCTGTGGTTACATTCGCATTGGATGCAGCTGCTCTAATTTGAGGGTCTGCGATACCTCGTATGACAATCAGAACCATAAGTCGTTACTGAGACCTTTAACTATTTTCAAACGTAACAACATTCGCCGTGCGTACTTTGCATAGGTGACGAACTTATCCGAAGTGGTACTCATCGTTTCGTAAAGAATATTTTCATAGTCAAAACTACGCAGGCACAATGCTTTAAATTCCGAAACAAAATTACGCCACGATACCCACTAGTGCAACCAAGTACGCATGTATCTCCTTTGAGACAACTGCTACCCGGGACGAACATTCATAATCATCCCAACCGTTCGAGAATTTGGCTCCGTTCACCTCCTTGCACCTATTATAAATTATCTATGTCGTGAATAGGTAGGTAAAAATGCGACACAAAATATTTTATTTTGTATAACAACACTTAACTCTTAATGGCTTCAATAAAATCTTGAGTCTTGCTGGAGGTAGAAGCCAAACTCTCAATCGGCTGAGGCTCCGTAACTACGCCAACATTTTCGCGACCGGGCAATTCCGCGGACGTCACACGTGTACCCACATTTTTAAACAATTCCAAGTTATCACAAATGTTAGGCGGCAACGGCGGCGTATTAGACGTATTTAAAGCCGTTATACGCAAAATGGTACGCAAGAATACACTGGGCACAGCCTCAAAATCGGAACGAACGCTTCTAGCGCGCACTAACGTGTTGGGTTAAAATTCACAGGACTGCTCACATTACGAAAAAACGTTCCACTGTTGTAATTTTCTAACGCACCTAAACGTTATAAAATCAAATTAAGTATCGAGTACAACGCATCGAAACGAGGGCTAGGCGTATGCGTACGCGTCCGCAATCGGTCTCGTGACCGGCTACGCCTCGCGTCGCGTCGACGCGTCTTGCCTTTTGAGCATTGTTTAGGATCCGACATAATAAGCACACGAATTTAACGAACAAAATATAAAACACAAGTAAACAAAAAGCAAATGACAAAAATAACGGTTACTTTGTTCCACTCGTAAAAATAAATGATTACACAGGCTGGCAAGCGCTGATTAGACTTTTTGGGCTTGAGAATCTATCCAACTTCTGATTTTAGGTAAGCTAGGTTGGATTACAATTAAAACAAACACTTAACAAAAGCTAATTTTAATAACGAATTAATTTTATACCAATTGAGAAATAGTGGAACAAAATAAACGAAATAGGAAACGATATTGCTCACAAAACACTTCGAACACGATGTCTACCCCAGGAGTGCCGCCGCAAAAGTGAACCCGAGCAACTGACAGCCAACTGTTATATAGGGTGGCGTATAGGGTTGCCATATTTAATAGACATCCATGCTAACAATATAATATAAATAAATAATAATAATGCTATAAATAATACGATATATTAATGACACTACTTTTAAGAAAAATAAATATATACAATATGAGTATTCGTTAAAACTTATATTTTGATTATTTTATTTTTACTTTTTTGTGTATTGTGGTACGCTGTATTTTATGTACCTAAAAGGTTGTAATTTTATATTAATATGTTTTATTTAGATAATTTTTTTTTTTTCCATTTATTCAACCACAGCCAATGCATAGTTTCATGACTATAGAGGTGCGAGCGTCACCAAACAGTCTAGCGGGGGCTGCCCCCTTAAAAAAATTGCAGCATGGGGCCGGGGCCCGCAGGGGGGCTTCAACTTTGACGCCGCGTTTCGGATGCCCCATTCTATTTACTCTTAATTGGTACTCTACTATTAGATTCTAATTTGTTATTGCGATCCTAAGGATTTAAGGATAGTTTTGAGAAAGTGTGTTGGCACGTGGCTCACTTGATTTTATTTTTATTAATCTGTTGATAATTCTTACTCATTGCAGCCGAAGAGTTCGTTGGCCCGGTGAGTGAGTGATGACCACAAGTGGCATAAATTCTCGAGCTCCTCAGATTGATTAAAATCAATTTGGGACTTGCGGCTCCAAACGGACAGAGCCAAGGGCCGCAAGACCCAAAGGTCACTTTTAGCGTGATGGTGGACGAGAAGGTGTTTTCTGCTACGTCCCTAAGGTGAACTGGTAGACAATGCTTAGCATTAAGTTTTACCTTTTGTATTATAATCGTTAGATTATTGTGCAATAAATATTAAATAAATAAATAAAAAAAGGTGGAAAAAGGAACCGAAATAGTGACGGGTTGCTAGCCGCATCGCCTATTAACATGATTCGCATTTTCGCCCATTCCCTCGATCGGCTTTTACGATCTGCAAGGGAAGAGTAGCAGCTGGTACATTCTAATTTTTTTTTATAGTTATATATTTTTCAACACCCTTGCTCATAAAATTGATCTAATTTCACCGGTTTTAGATATACAGGGTGGAATTGAAATCGTTGGCATCCTTTTAAATATCCACTATACCCATGATGCAAAGTAATGTGAGCCTATTTAAACGTCAATCAGAAGTCGTCATTTTCATATTAAAGAAAACCTCTAAACATGCGTTAGACTCCTTGATAGACACCATTACTGCAATTATAAATAAATAAACTTATTGTCATAAAACTCATGAAAAGTAAATTAATTATAATAGTATTAATTTCATGGCGTCGTCGTAGATTCCGTAGTACCTAACATTCGTTCCCTCAATCGGTCGCGTGATATCGCCTTTCCCCATTCGACTTAAAACCATAACGACGCAACTTAAAGTCTGTTTTTGTATGCCGGCCGCCCGCGCTACAGCTGGTGAGTGTACTTACCAGCGCCGGGGTCATAGCCCTCTCGCAAGCGCGACGCGCGATATTTTGATACTTTATTTTTTTTTACTTTTCGATACTTTTTAACTACTGCACTAATTGCAGTATTGTTACCGTTAAAAATATCCTTTAAGTGACTATGTTAACAAGTTAAATTAATGCCAATGATTTCAAATGCTCCCTATATAAAGCAGCCTATAAAACACGCGTGTGTTAGAAACGCAAATAGTGAAGTAATATTTCTATAACTCACGATTTGCTATTGCGAAAGAAAGGGACAGAATTAATGGTAAATCCTGGTAAATGGTAAATTAATGAAATTTTGACAGTTGTGTGTGAGCGAGATAGTTAGATAACATAAGGTGAAGTTAGACAAATAAAAAGAATAAATCAGACATCGAACGTCATCGTTGTTTCAATATTTATCTTTGTATCTTACATACGCTACAAATTGTTTTTTTTTTTTTTCAAATTTCGAATTCGCATGCTCCGCGGTGCCGTCCAGTAGGCCGCGCGCCGTGCTGGCTGATTTTAAAAAGTAAAACGGCGGGAAAGCAACAGTGTGCATCGAAGTTTTATAGTTGAATTTATTTAAAATCAAAAATATCAGTTTATTAGGTATTATCCCTCGCAAGTATGTTGAAAAACGTCGTACGATATACGTGCGTATATTGATTAAACACACTCAGCTCCTTACGCCCTCGCTTTCGCTCGGGCTGAAATTCCGCTTCGTGTGCTATAACCACCATAATGCACTTATATCGTAATGTACTATTATTATCTCGTAAGGAGGTTCCCGTGGGATGCCCGCGAACGAAGTCGCCAGAAAGAGAATTAATAAAATAAATAAATCTAGTTTTTCAGCAACATATGAAACAAATGTCGGAGGCGCTAAGTGCGGTCCCTGGCGGCTTGCCAGCGCTTGCAGCGCTGACTGATTTATACGAACCCGTGAACAAGATGTCATCCGTGATCATTGAAGCGTCTGCTCTTATAGTTTTTGATATTTTAAGTTCGCAAATATCCATACTGCCCACCTGTCGCTAAGTATAATTTAGTACCGTTATGCCTATGTTATATTTTCTCGTAATATACGAAACAAATGTCTGAGGCGCTAAGTGCAATCCCTGGCGGCTTGCCAGCGCTTGCAGCGCTGACTGATTTATACCGACGCGTGAACAAGATGACCGTGATCATTGAAGCGTCTGCTCTTATAGTTTTTGATATTTTAAGTTCGCAAATATCCATACGGCCCACCTGTCGCTAAGTATAACTTAGTACCGTTATGCCTATGTTATATTTTCTCGCAATATACGAAACAAATGTCGGAGGCGCTAAGTGCGATCCCTGGCGGCTTGCCAGCGCTTGCAGCGCTGACTGATTTGTACCGACGCGTGAACAAGATGTTATCCGTGATCATTGGAGCGTCTCCTCTTATAATTTTTAATACTATAAAGTTCGCAAATATCCATACGGCCCACCTGTTTTTAAGTAAAACTTAGTACCGTTATGCCCATGTTATATTATCTTTCTCGCAACATAGGAAACAAATGTTGAAGGCGCTAAGTGTGGTCCCTGGCGGCTTGCCAGCGCTTGCAGCGCTGACTGATTTATACCGACGTGCGCGCGAGATTTAACTGTGATCATTGTTGCCACGTCACAGTCTATATGAGTGCTGAACCAACTGAGCCATTCGAAAATTTGATAGGATTATTCGAAGGAATCATCCTGACAGTAGGGATGGGATGAAAATTTTAAATACGCCTGAATATTTTTCGGGTACCAATCAGGATTTCAGGATTAGCATTTCTCTTGACCATAAACAAAATAACAGATTTTTCTGAAAATGTCAACCGTCATATTATTTTTTTTAATACACCAATCGGTAAGAGCAAAAGAAATTGCGATGACGGCTGTATGGGAGTTAATTTTACGTGATTCAAAATGAATATTTTTTTTACATTGAATTGACTGAACAGGAAAATCTGATAAGTATTTTTTACATTAGCATAGCGTGGGTGTCAGCCTCTCAGGGCAGAAGAAAATGTTTCCGCCCTCTTATTTAGATAATTCATTATATACATATATAGCGCCTCAGTTATTTCTTGCGATTACATATATATACATACATAGGTGCCTAATTTTTTTTTAAGGGCAAAATCTAAATATGCCGTCCAGTTATTTCTGGGCGGAGAGGACAACCCCCCCCTTGCCCCTCACTACACTACGCCACTGTGTATAACACATTTTTTAAAATAGGTATAATTACCTATTAGAAATTAAAATAACTAAGGGTTTTTTAATTAAATTGTTAGTTGCACAGCTTTTAAATGCTTATTTTTAAATTATATCCAAACTGCATAGAAATCTCGCCAAAATTGTCACACGTACATAAATTCGTCAGTTCGGCTGGCTTTGTGCCAATTGTCGGCCAAGACTGTAGAAGGCTACTTATACTACCATGGTGCCTTATTTTGGATTTATTAAGAGGAAACACAAAGGTCGAAAGAATTGAAAAATAGGTATTTGTGAAATCTATTGCTGTCGCGCTGTGCCCAAACAACAACCAAGCTAGTGCGATAGAGATAACTGCAGCTGGAACGGAAAATATCTATGAAAAGTGTACAAAATCAACGTTTCGTGACTTCTCCTCCAAAAGGTAACCGAATTAATTTCATTTTCAATAAAAATTAAAGAAAAGCTTTAGCTGTGTTTCCTTTTTTATAATATAAACTTGTCAAATTTGGTTGCCTGATGTTTGAATACGGTAAAAAATTCTTGGCAATATGAAGGAATTCGTATCTCTTTTAATATTTAAGTTTTGAAAAAAAAAGAAGACATGCCAGAAAAGATTTTTTTTGGAAAAAAATATTGTTCACTGGCGCTTGCCGGCGAGGAATGAGGGGAGGCTTGTATGGAAAGGTTATACGGCTCTAATATTTCCTCTTAAGTCAAATGTAATTTTTTTATTCAATTTAGGATAAATATATCACTTATTGAATGTAATTATTTTTAAATTAATTTAGTACATAAGCTAAAATCGAGCGTTTCGGAACGACCAGTTCTGGGATGATAAGCTAAAAGAAACCCAGTCACAGGCACACAAACAAACCCACAAACACAGGCTGTAAATTATTTTATATAAAAAATCAACTAGAGAACTACATACACGTTAATATATATTTTTTAACAATTATAAATATCTGCATACTCATCCGTGCGAAGCAAAAACGAGCTGCAATAATAAGAAAACAAGAAAATATATATTTTTAATAGAAACAAGCTTTTATTTAAATCAATAAACTAAAAAGTACAAATTGCTTCTCAGCACAAATCAATTGAGTCCAAACTCGATGAGGTTATGTTGTTTTATCACAGAGATGCTGTGGCCACCTTCCGGTTTCATCATGAGATCAGGTCATTGGTACCATAATATTGCATTGTCACCCAACTTACATAAGTATGTGAAGTTTCAGCTCAATCGAATAATGGATAGTAGGTCTAATTTAGCTTTCAAGATTTGATTACGGACTCACAGACAGACTACAGAGACTCAACGGGACAGAGCTTCGTGAATGTTGCTTATATGTTTTATTTTTCATCTAAGCGTATTCCCGGTTGCATTATCAGCTGTGCTGCTTCGGCGCCCGGGGGCGTTTACCTTCCCGCTTTTTCTTCTCCAAATAAAATAAGCATGTCTATGGTCACCACTCCAAGTCTTCCTGTGGATGTCGTAGAAGACGACTTAGAAACACGAGCTAAACACAGCTTAACATCAATGAGACCTCTTCAACCCGTCTGGCCAGCGTGGAGAGTGTAGGCCAAATCCTCAGACTGCTCTGGCTAATATATGGCTCAGGTAGTACAGAGAGGTCGTGCTCCTGCAGTGGAGACTAAAAAAGACCTGATGTTGATGGTCACCCAAGGATGCCGAAGACTGCAAAATCGATAAGAAATAGCCGGAAACAGGTAAATCGATCTGGCTTTAGTTTCATATATGATATATACTTAGACCGGTCGCCTGCCTGACATCAACCGTCTTTGGGAATGCATTTATGCGAAAATTTTTACAACCGGACGCCGCCCGACGTCAACACTCCTTTGGAATGTAGTTCAGAAACGACATCCACAGGAAGAGATTAGCGTTAAGTCCACCTTTTGTACCTTTGTGTTCAATAAAGATTTAATAAATAAATAAATAAGAGGTGGAGTGGTCCTGTTTTGGGCTAGTCGGCTAGTCAGGACCACGAAAGCAGATGTACATCTGCTTTCGTGTTCCTGACGTAGTTTACGTTTAGTACGTTTAATGTTACAGCTATCTGTCTTTTTAAGACCTAAGGTGGGTCTTAGATCTCCAGACTGAACAAATCTATCAATTTAGACGTAAAAGTATTTGTTTCAGGTTTAAAAGCATCGTGAATGTCGTGATTGATATCTCAATAATATAACAAGGCGTACGTAATGATACTTTCTTCCCAGCCTGAGATATTGCGTTGCAAAAAGTGCATTAGCGCGTGTGAACATCGTGTGGCAATGATAAAATCAACGATTTTGACACGCGCTTTAACACCTTGTAAAACTGTCAGTCAATGTCTTTATAACCTAAAAAAGTAAAAAGAAAGATGGCGAAGGTTGCTCAAACATCCGTGTGAATAGAATTAAAAAAATCGAATTTCAAACGGGAGCGCGCTAAAAGAAAGCGCGCCAAGTTTTTTCGTAAACTGTAGCAGAACGAATCTTCAAATAAGGAACGCCAAAAAAGTCGTTTGAGGGGTAACGGTGTTTCTTGATGGCCAGTCTAAGTTTTTTTTGTTACAATCAAATGATTATTTATGTACTGCAGATAATTTATTAGATAGGTAGATAATGAAGTGTTACGAATTCATTAGTGCACTTGAATAGTAGCTTTGAATAACTTTATAGCCATTAGTATAACGTCGTCTAACAGCCAGAGAGCTCGTAAAACCTTTTTTTTTGAGATAACTTCTTGTTATTTGTGGCCAGTAGTGATTAAATTATGAAACAAGTATGTGTTTAATTGTTATTGTTTTTTTAAGGTTGTAACATTCATTAGTTAGAGAATGTTAATGTCGGAAAAAGGAATGTAGTGTTCTGTCAAAATAGGTAAAAATAATTTGGCAAAATGCAGTCTTCAACACTTTAAAAGATTTATAACTTATCTAATAAATTTACTGCCAAAATATATGGAATTCCTAATTTTTTACGGAATTTTGAAGTTGGTTTCATATAAAAAAAGAACATATTGACGTGTACTTACATGGACGTTACGGCTTCTGATTCTAATTTTATCTAACATACACACAATAAAAAGAAATCAAATATAAACCTATTCACATCAATCAACAGTTGCACATCTACAAAAAACATTACACCTCCGCTCGCAGTCGGCTAAACGTTGACATGACCAAGTCAGTGGCCATTCCGCTTCAGTTGGCAACAAAATGAGGGTACGCATGTACGAGTATCTGTGAGTATTTTCCTCCTCTCATCTTTGAGTAGAAAGTTAAAAAGGTTTTGGAGGCGTTGCGCCGTGTATTGTTTTATTTTAGAAAGATTTTATAAATAAGTTTGGAAAATCCAAAAGTGCACGCCTCAAAGCGGTTACTCAATTTTCACAAAAAAAAAACAGAAATTAAATATTGCATATTTATCGGTGTATTAGAAACAAAATAAAAAATTTACTTTTAAATTTTCGCGCCATTGCCCACACAGAAAAGAAAGGTATTGTCAATGTCAAGAAGAAAACAAAAATGAAAAGATTAACATTGTATCCAGAAAAAGAATGGAAATTAAGAATGGCTAAAAGGCAGATGCTAAACGCCGTAAAAAAAATAAAAAAATAAAAATTGTCAATGTCAACGAACCTTATTTACATAGATTTAGATATACCAACGATAGGTGGATTTCAGTTTATTGCTAATTATAATTAAACTGCTTTTAATTATACCGTGATTTTCGAAAGGACTTAGTTTTAGATAATACTTAAGCGTATGAAAAAAAGAAGGGTTCGATTTGTTAAGTTTTTCGGGCGTTATCGTGACCACGCCAGTTTCCATACGTACCGACACACGGACGTCCACGAAATAATTTTCTTAAACACTTGTTTTATTATTTTAAAGAACAAAATGTCCTTTAAAAATATCATGACTGTTGAAACTAGTGTTTTTTCTTGACATTTGTGTGTAAATATTATTCTACAAGTACGATAAGAAATAAATACCGACATTTTTAGTTAGAAAAATCACTTTTTCACACAAATTTTTGTAAGGCGAGAGTAGAGCACTACCTCAACGCTCCGCTTATGAGGCGTGCAATAAGAGCATTTACACACTAGTGGTTTTGTGAGAACTATAGACCTCGCGAGCTCTTATAACCATGCAATAACCGACTCTTTCCGCTTTCCCTTGGCTTAGCAAAGCCATTTCAGCAGCAGTGGGTTTCACTCCAGTCTTCTCGTCTTCCGCATGGGAGAGGAGAAGACTGGAGTGAAATCCGTCCTTAACTTGGAAGGTGGAAAAGGAAAAGGCCACTCCTACTTTGTGGATTTTTTTTCAACATATTTTTTTTTAAATTTAAATGTTGTAGCTAGATGGAGCTAGCAGAACGGTAGTTTCGTAGTGGTGCCGCTTACTTGCGAAAAGGTGGCGGTATAAGTGTTAATTTTTTACCAACAACCAAGCGCCTTCTGCAGATTTTTGTAATATTTTTATTGTACCAAATAAATTAAAGTTTAAAAGTCAACATAATACGAACGAGCAAATTTACAAAGGCGGCCTTTGTATATTTGCTCTGTCGTCGTGAACACCTTCAGCCTAAGTACCCAGCTTCCGTTGTATGACTAGCGGAACATCTAAAAATAATACAGAATTTTATCTTTCTAGCAGAGCACTTTTTAATGGAGTTGTCAGTTTAGTATATGTTTTTCCATGGTGTAACTACTAGGGTCAGTTCACACCGAGACGCGACGTGACGCGACGTAGCGCGCACTTTGAAAGAAATATAGAACTTGTTTACTAGACAAAAAGAGTGACATTTCAGTGAGAGCCCGTTGCACCAGGCTACGCAGCGCTGCACAGCGCGGCATAGCGGGTTGTCTGTCGGCGTTGTAACTGAAATTAGTATCTTTTTGTCTAGTAAACAAGTTCTATATTTCTTTCAAAGTGCGCAATACGTCGCGTCGCGTCGCGTCTTGGTGTGAACTGACCCCTACGGCAGGCACACGTTGAGATTACGACATTGATGTGCGTTATCGGGGAACAGTATCGTTCCGCGAAAACGATGATAACCCACACCACACCCTTCCTTCGGCAAAATCTTCGGGTCCTTGAAGATCGTCAACTTCTACGTTGGTCGGGAAGTCTCCACTGCAGGAGCGCGACCCTATCTGTACTACCAGAGCCATACTTGGCCAGAGCAGCCAGAGGATTCGGCCTACACTCTCCACGCTGGCCAGACGGGTTGGAGAGATCTCATTGATGTTAATAAGCTTTGTTTAGCTTGTGTTTCCTAAGTTGCCTTCTACGACATCCACGGGAAGACTTGGAGTGGTCCTATCCTACTCTGCCGGGAACCACCACGGCTATAATAAGGCAATATTAATATGTTATTAAGTCATTTTCGAAATATTATAAGTAAATAAAACATATCGAGACCTCTATAAAATATTATTAATTATCACCTACATATATATTCTACAATCCATAGCCGATGAAAGTCACCTTGCACCATCCAGTCGCTATTGCCCTGAGGTCGAATATTTCTAAATGTCATCATAGCTAATTTTATGTTATTTTTTATCGATACCTACGATGATTCTGTGATTTTGGGCCAGTTCTACTTGTTTCTGGTTTGCTTGTATCAATAAGTATTAGGTATTTTTAAAGGGTAAAAGTACAATAACAACACATATTGATTGTTTGACAATATTTATTTATTTAAATCTTTATTGAGCGGAAAAGCTACATAGGTGCAAATTACATTCCCTCCCTGTAGACTTTTGAAAAAACTTTGGGAAAATGAGACAGCGCAAAGTCAGACTCTCAAATATCAGATAAAAGATGGTAAGAGCATAGTCGTATTGAGACTAAGGTCGCGGGTTCAAGTCCCGCTCATGTGGAACTTTTTCACCATTTCTTATTTCATTATTTAATTTGAGTATTTTAGTACTGCATCTTGAATGCCTAAAAAACCCTATAAAAAAAATGAATCTACGATACTAATAAGTGCTTCAAAATTAAATACATACAATATACAAAAAATACATACATTTATATATAGAATATTGAACATTGATATATTTAACACATTATGGAAAATAGTAACAAATTATGAATTCTTCTAATTGTTTACAGTTATGAGAAGTAACAATATCATCAAATCCTAGATAACCCTACTTTGAAGGGTTATCTAGGATTTGATAGTTGCAAAATTTTAAATAATGTCTCCGTTTTCTTTGAAACGATTTATTTAAAATGGGGGCAGCACTGGACCCCGGAAAATTCAGGTACGGCCTTAAGTTTTCCTTAGGGTTGGGTCTTATCTATCAGCACGGAACAGCACTTTCCTATGTTGCTATCCTATCAGCACGGCCGGTGCTGAGGCGTTCCGTTGCTCTCTCTCGCTCTAGCAAATAACGCTTCTGAGCGACAGAAAAGGATAGCAGCATAGAAAAGTGCTGGTCCGTGCTGATAGATGAGATCCAACCCTAGTCTCCACTGCAGGAGCACGACCTTTTCTTTACACAGAGCAGTCAGAGGATTTGGCCTACAACAATACATGGTTACTTTTAATTAACTTGCACCCTTTTTGGAGCAAGTTCAGTCCGTGATACTGAACCACTTTCCATAAAAACAATTATCGAAAAACGAAAACAAAATTTTGTCCTTCCATACAAAATCCATTTGGTTGAGCGCCGATTTGTATGGAAAGTCGAATTTTTTTTTTCGTTTTTTTGTAATTATTTTTATGGAAAGTGGTTCAGTATCACGGACTGAACATGTTCCAAAAAGGTTGCAAGTTAATTAAAAATAACCCTGTATATTGTTAATTGTCACAGACCTACCATTACTAGACCTGCATAGTGCGTGGCCACCTTAGTGCATCTCTTTCTATCTTTGATTATTGCCTCCACCCATATTGTGCACACGTCACAGAACACACTATGGTTACTAACTTATAATAAGCTCAAATAAAACCCTAAATCACCTTTTAAATGATAAAATTCCTAAAATTAATAACTTTCTTTGATCGTTTTGTGGTTTGTTTGGCCCAGATTTTGACAGTAGGCACGCCGATAGAGACAAAAAAACATATCAGCGTTTCTTTCACACTCGCGTTGTACTGTATTTGACAGCCTCTTTCTAGCAATATCGTTGCAAATCTAGTAGTGGTAGGTCTGTGTTAATTGTGAAGACCAAATCTTTATGATCTATACTCAAAAACCCTGGCAATATATTGCATATATATCATGGAGCGTGTAAAGGGTTTTATAGGGTGATGACAGGATCAGAAAAGTATTATTTTAATGAGTCCGTCTTTTAGATCATCCAACAATAATGGCCCATATTTTTCAGTTTACCTATCAAAAAATTTAAAATTCACAAAGATACGGAGAATCTAAGTTGTGACGTGGGGCTTGTGACGTTACCGCTGTGTAAAAATCTTACTTAGGCGTGACGTCATGTGAAATTTGAATGCGCGTATCTTGGTCATTTTTTGTTTCTCAGGGAAAAGAAAAAAAACGTGTACAGTATTTTTTAATTATCTAACCGATGGGCCAGAAATATTTTTCCACTCATCATGCCTATTTATTATCTACATTCTACATATTTAAGTCAATGATATACGATATACATACATAAATAACTTCCCCAATGAACTTTTATTGAAATACGAACACTTCACAATGCAATCACTCTTACAGATTGCAGGAAAGCGAGAGGAAAGATGTTACACATCAAAAAGTGTATAAAATAGATTTGAAAAGATATAAAGATTCAAATCCAAGTTAATCGATTACCCACGCGGGCACAGTAAGCACAGTTTGTTCAACCCAACCATAAATAACCAGGACTATGTTTGCAGAGCTGTATAAAGGCCCATAATTAGATAAGTATCATAAATACTGCACACGCCTGTGTAATCTGTGCATAATAGTGAAATTAATTTAGCCGTCGAAGTTGGCGAGGAGCTGAAAACCAAATGGAGATCGCGATTACAGCAAGACTTGGTTTGAATTTTATTCACCCAAATGAAGTTGTCAGTGACGAAAGAGGTATCATATAAGGTGATATAAGGTAACATATTGCGGCAGGTCATCTTGTTTTGGGCGGATAATGGATTGAACCAAGAACTAAAGTCTGCAATTCTTATATATTAAGACAGTAATTAAGATGTTTTAAGACACTGTGCCGAAGCTGCGCGGCTGAAGTTCCGCGGCAAATTTATTTATTCGTGAAAAACGCGATGAAGTTTGGCATAGTGTGTTGCCATGCCAGTAAGTTGCTAGTGTATTTCGTCGAAATTCGTTCACGCAACTTTGGCGTAGTGTGTTTAGACACTTAACTACTCGTACTATACCTTACACAAGCTTTTGTTTTACATTCCCTAGTTTTTATGTATATATTTTTGACGTGACAACGTCTAATAACTTGATACTACGGGCTGCATATGCACGAAAAAGATGACGTCATTGTCGCGTTCCGCAAGCGAGAGCGCGGCACGAACGAGAGAGAGAATGTTTGACGTTGTCACGTCAAACTACCGTCCGTAAACCAACTTTATAGACAACCAATTGTTTTTTAATTCTGGCTTTACCTGCAAATACGTGATAGTGTATGTATGCATTTTCTTCTATTATATGCCATTTGGTTCTAAGCTCCGTGAGACGTGTAAAATCTGTGGTTCCGTGCACACAATCGGCTATAGTTTAAACCAATCAGAGACAAGAATAAGAACAGCTGGCCAATCAGAAATCAGGATTTGCAACATTTGAGCGGGAAATGATAAATCAGACAACGGATGCAGATGTGAACGATACAGTTTTTAGCGAAAGTTGGCTTATAAGTAGGTATTGTGAAGTATAAGTTGATAAATTATGTTATATTGTAAGTACAATAGCAGAAATAAGTATTTCTGCTAATGGTTTTGCAAAGATAAAGTTGTTCATCCATTTTCAAACTTATTTCCCATAACAGTACATTTTAAATTACCAATAAATAAAATATTCTGACACGACACGCGCCATCAGCGTTTTTCAGACTAGGATGTTTTATTTTTTACTGCTACGTAAGAAAAATTAAATACATTTTTCAAAGTTTAAATGCAGAAGCGTAGTTTTTATTTGCAAGCGCAGCTGTGACCGGTCGCGTGACAACATTGTAATGTGCAATTACATTTATTTTGGGCTGGCTTAACAAATAAATGGACAGATTCCTTTTTTTTCTTACTTCAAAGATATTAATCTTATAGACATATCATGTATCCCATGTTTAGATACCGGCTCTGTGTCATTAAAGCACACGTTCGCTTCCCACCAGGCGTGACTTGGTCTACGGTAGTTTTCAACCAACACCTTGCTTCTGGCGAAGGAAAACATCGTGGGGAAACCTGCACACTAGTTCATCATCATTTTTAGGGTTCCGTACCCAAAGGGTGCAAACGGGACCCTATTACTGAGACTCCGCTGTCTGTCCGTCTGTACGTTTATATGTCCGTCTGTCACAGGGCTCTATCTCTTGAACCGTAATAGCTCGACACTTGAAATTTTCACCGATTATGTATTACCTACTATAGCCGCTATAACAAAAAATACTAAAAATAAGATAAAGTCATACAAGAAACGTGTTTCTTCAGCGCTTTAAAACATGTACGGAGGTATGAAACCCTTCATGTACGAGTCCGACTCGCACTTGCTCGTTTTATCATCTTCAGGTGTTTTTTAAGCTCCACTGCAGGAGCACGGGGTCGTGTACGGGCTCTGGCAACATTAGGCTCTATGTACTAACAGATACATATATAGCCAGAGCAGTCAGAGGATTTAGCCTACACTCTCCACTCCACTCTGGCCAGACGGGTTCGAGAAGTCTTATTGATGTTTAGCTTGTGTTTCCTAAGTCGCCTTCTACGACATCCACGGGAAGAATTTGAGTGGTCCTATTATGAGTATACTCTGTCGGGAACCACACGGCACAATAGTTCACTAGTGTGTAGGATAATGACTGTTATCTTTCGATGTCAGCCATTCAACTAAGTCAGATAGCTTACGGCAGCTCTAAAAATATAGCATCAGTGTTAGTTAAGATAGAAATATCCCCGCGAAATGTTGCAGGAAAATATAGGTGCTTAATTATCATGACGTTGACTTTGGATTCTCTTTAATATGGTTGAGATGAGAGCCTCACAAGGCACAGCCAGCTTGGCCTCCACCACTACTAATTTTAATTCAATTCAATTCAAAATATCTTTATTATCAAAGGATATTTATAATATCTGTTAATAATAGTCACTTTTTGTTTTGCACAAATGTTGACGTCAAATCGTTACTTACAGCTAAGTTTAGTACCGCTTCCTAGACGCTAGTGCAGAAGAAGCGGCAACAAAACTGCACTGCAGCATTTTCTCCAAAGACGTCAATTAACAAACTTACAACTTAAAATTTGATTTGTGGATGGACTGAGCTTACATTGTTATGTAATAATTTAAATTGAATTATAAGAATTACGAAATTGTTTTAAATGTCGTATGTACCCACAGACATATTGATCAAGATAGACACAGCCTCTGTATGAATTTGCGTGTCATTCTGTCGTCAAATTGACTTTATTTAGGATCGTTACTTTTAGTCCGTGTATGTCAATTCATTAGATTGAAAATTGAGCTTTTTACTGTAAAAAACCTAAATCTGCCGTTTTGACGGCACGTCAGAGGAAGTTATAAAAAAGATTTCTTCCATTTGTAAGTGAATTTCTTATTAAATGTTGTATTGAAAATTGGCACTCCAGGTTTTCATAAAAATTGAAGGACTTTCTTTATTTACATTGGTACACAAAAATGTATATACTACATATACATATCTGTGTACCAATGTGCCTAAATTATGACAAGTCTAAGTATACAAACTTTTAGAGGGACTCGCGTCAAGCTCAAGCCATACTTGTTTGCCTTTAAGATAGTCATCGGTCCTATAATAAGCCTTCTCACAAGTAATAACTACCAATATAATCCAAATAGAAGTCTTAAAAGTAGCAACCTAAAAACATGCCAACTACCTATTACTGATAGCCACATAGCTGTAGCAAACAAATGATGCTAATGCTTGCCTCACCGCAAGCGGACTGTTGACATTGGCTGCTCTGGTTTTGGTCTGCCATCAATCGTGGCTGCTGGTTTGAGCGGCTACTTCCATAATAGACCAACTAAGTATACACTATCACGTCTTTATTTCTAACGGGGTAAACATAGCTGTAAGACCTAAAGGCTTTTAGCGTGCAGGCGGTTGTGAAGGTAGTAAATAGGAATCAAAATAGTGATGGGTTGTTAGCCGCATCACCTATTAATATGATTTGGATGCTCGCCCATTCCCTTGATCGGTTATTACTATCTGCGCGGGAAGAGAAGAAATTGTTACATTTTTTTTTTTTCATTTTTGACTTTTTAAATAAATCTAGGATTGTGACTAGTAACTATAACTAAACTGGTAACATACCTATTCTAGCTTTTCGTTTAAAAAATAAACGGGCAAATGCGAGTCGGACTCGTACATGAAGGGTTCCGTACCTCCGTACAATGTTTCAAAACGCTAAAAAACACGACACCCTTTAATTTTTAACATTTTTTTATTTTCATTATTTTTTGTTATAGCGATCACAGTAATACATAATTGGTAAAAATTTCAAGTGTCTAGCTATTACGGTTTAAGAGATAGAGCCCTGTGACAGAAGGACAGACAGACGTATAGACGGACAGACAGCGGAGTCTCAGTAATAGGGTCCCGTTTGCACCCTTTGGGTACGGAACCCTAAAAAGCTAGAGTACGTCTGTATGGAAAAGTCTAGGGTAAAGCGTATAAAGATGTGATAGATCAATACGAGTATAAATACCAATAATAATACAGATGGGTTTTCGTTTCATGATAAGTATAATAAAAACAGGGTATTCTCTTCCCGTGACCGCTAGGTCACGTGATTGGCCCAAGAATACGTCTTCAGAAAAAAAATATATTCAAAACTAAACAGATGAATCACACGTTACACGAAATAGATAAGTTTGTATTTTATTTTATATTTATTAACTAATTGAGAAAGACCTCAAATTTAATTTAAAAAAAATCAGTGGTAATAATTATTGTGACATACCATGTTTTAATTAATTATTAAATTTTTTATTGACTACAATAGTACAAAAGGTGAACTTAACGCTAATGCATTCTCTACCAGTCAACCTTTAGGAAAAACATAAATTAATTTAATTGCGATAGGCGCTTAATACATAAACCATGGGTGTTTGTATAAAGGCCTCCTTTTGCGAGTCCAATGTGAGAGCTTTCCTTTCCAAGGAAGTACGTAGTCTATCAAAACAATTTCCCCACTTCCATATTTCCAAACAAATTCAATCAATCGTTATCAAAGACTAATAATAGAGTTGTTAAACAGCAGCTGATGGTATCGCTGGTAACTGTACTGAGTAATTATTATCTCCACTTTGATGGAATACATTCAGCAAATATAGCTGCCCACTCACAGTGTAGCGTTGGCAAAACAAATTGAGTAACTAGTTTTACCACAAAATAAATAAATATCTAGGGACAAATCACACTGATTAAGCTAGCTTAATCAGTGTGATTTGTCCCTATATATTTTGGGGCTAGCCCCAAAGTAAGTTTTAAACTTGTGTTAAATAAATAATACTAACGTACAGAAGTCTTACTCAGCAAATAAATTCAAAGATATATGTACTCAATGTGGCTAGCGATATGGTTTAATTTAGCTCACGTCAGAACTCAGCAGCTTTTCGTATAGATACCTAGACATCTATTGCAAGCCAATTTCATTCTTATTACTCTGGACAAACGATTCGTATAATTGAATTAACCACCCGGAGAGGCCGTCTGCGCGCATAGTAATAATGTACGAGTAGGTACATTTTCGATACCTAAACGGGGAGTGACACAGGGCTGGTTTCACTAATAACACAATTAAATCATTAGTATTACAATACCAGCATTTTGTATGACTGTTTGATTGTACCAAAAACTTTTATACAGAGACAACATTTGAAAGAGCATATATGTATACAAAGTTTGATTAATCCCATGTAAGGATCTGTTTCAGTCAACTTGCGAAAGATTGACAGGATATTTACTCAATTACAAGTACGTAAGTACGTAAGTAAGTAACGGTACCAATACCGTTACATATCGCTAGATGACAGTCGCTAAAGGCCGTGACTGCCTCAGTGGCCCAGTGGTCAAGGCGTCTGCCTTGTGATCCGGAGGTCGTGGGTTCAAATCCCACTGGGAAGCATACTTTGTGAAAAGTTGTTTCCAGTCTGGTTAGGATATTGCAGGCTTGAATCACCTGATTATCCGAAAAGAAAAACGATTCCGTGCTTCGGAAGGCACGTAAAGAAAGTCTGATTCTGTCTAGGGTAAGGGGACTCTTAAGCAAGCAATACAATAAAAAATAATGCAAAATAGTGTTTTAAAATATTACAACTTTTATATTATATTGCATTTTGGGAAACAAAAGTGAACAAATGTGTGTTGTGTGTGTTGGGAAAAAATGTGTAATTCCAATTCTAGTTCTTCTTTATCCAAGCGCGTTCCCGGTTGCATCCTCAGCTGTGCTGCTTTGGAGCCCGGGTGCGTTTTCCTGCTTTTTCTTCTCCAATTATTACATGCATGACAATGGTCACTACAGGATGCCAAAGCTATTTCTTCTCGAACGCAAGGTGCGTTTGAGAAGAAATAGCCGGTAAAATTTAAATGATTTGGCTGTAGTTTTACGACCGGCCGCCTGCTTGACGTTAACCCTTCTTGGGAATGCAATTGTAACACGAAATGTTTGTGCTTAATCCTTAAGCCGCCTCTTACGACATCCACAGGAAGAGATGGAGTGGTCCTATTCTAACCCGGAACCACACGCAAAAGTTCTTAGTTCTTATTATAACAAAAGTGCCCTATTTTTTCTGCCAACTGTACCAGCTGACCAATAGCCGCATGCGCGTCGGAGCACGTAAGGAGATGGGCATGACATGCACAACCTCGGCCTGACATTACTTCATTAAAATTCTATTAACGGAAGCATTCTCCGATCTTAAAAAACTAAAACCACTCACAACGCCACCCGAGAAACAAAAGCTGACTCTATCTTTACAACTCTAAGGCTTATTTTACTGTAGCAAAAAAATATCAGCAGTTTTCAGGCTAGTTAGAATTTGATTGCAACAGCAAGCAATTTTAAACTTTAAAACTATTGCGTTTTAGTCAAATATAGTTTGAGATGATATCTGTCAATTATGAAAATCTTGAAGAGATGGACAGGCGGTTGCTTTCCTCACGATCGCGAATCGTAGACCGGAAGTCAATTATATGATGGGAAAAAAAATAAATTCATAGGGAAAGGTTTTGAGAGATGGCGCCGGTTGCCTACTGTTTTGATTTGACCATAGATAAGCGTTATAATATAACTTATAACTAGGTCAATGTAAAATTACTAATAAGACTGAATTCACCTTAAAATAGTTTAAATATATTTTGTCAGACCCCCGTACCGTATACGGGAATTAACGCGAAACGTACCGTTTTTTTTATTTATTTTGCTGATGTTTCGTTCGGGTTTCACCGAACGTGGTCCCAGCTTGAGTGATCTTCGTCCACCTTCATATTGTTCATTCTCCCATTAACGTCACACACTACACTCACAGTGTCCCTATTCCGTAAAGCAACCATATTCTGGTGGTTAACCGATTGTGCACCAAACTGGGGTTGTGTTTTGTTAATCACTGGATTCCACGCTGCTGACAATTTAAGGCCATCTTCTCGGTTGAAATGTTGTTAATTTCAATCGCTTCACGTACCATCCTAGTGCGATAGTGGCAATCGCCAGCGATTTAAAAGTATTTAGACCCTATATTTTTTTAATTAACTTTTCTATAACGAGTAAATCCTATTTTTTTCAGATAATATTTTGCATAAAATGTATTTATATTTAATCTGGATTGGTCTCGGTCGGGAGCGAACCGCCGACCCTCCGGAAGCCGGCTTGGCAGCCCGCGCTCTGGCATCCTTGCCAAGCTAGAGCCAGCGCCAAGCGCCAAGATTTATGTTGATGCTGCTAACTCTACGCTAACACGCGTTTTTATTTATTGCCAACTCTTTTGAGGAATTTAAGTGTATATGTGAAATAAATGCGTGATTTGTGGATTTGGAAATTAGGAGAAATATTTTTAATAAAAAAATTTTGAAATACTAGCTACTCGTACTTAAAGCTTATAAACATCAATGAGACCTCTCCATCCAACCCATCTGGCCAGCGTGGAGAGTGTAGGCCAAATCCTCTGACTACTCTGGCTAATATATTATATGGCTCTGGTAGTACAGAGACGTGCTCCTGCAGTGGAGACTAAATAAACGGGCAAGTGCGAGTCGGACTCGTACATGAAGGGTTCCGTACCTCCGTGCAATGTTTTAAAGCGCTGAAGAAACACGTTTCTTGTATGACGACCCCCTTTAATTTTTAACTTTTTCTTATTTTTAGTATTTGTTGTTATAGTGGTCATACTCATAGTATACATAATCGGTGAAAATTTCAAGTATCTAGTTAATGCCATTATAAAGATCTAGTTAAAAACGCTGAAAAAACACGTTTTTTGTATGGCGACCCACTTTAATTTTTAACTTTTTTTTATTTTTAGTATTTGTTGTTATAGCGGCCACAGTAATACATAATCGGTGAAAATTTCAAGTGTCTAGCTATTACGGTTCAAGAGATAGAGCCCTGTGACAGACGGACAGACAGATAGACGGACAGACAGCGGAGTCTCAGTAATAGGGTCCCGTTTGCACCCTTTGGGTACGGAACCCTAAAAAGACCTGGTGATGATGATGATGGCGATGATGAAGCTTTATTAGTCCTTAGTTAACAAGTCTACCTCTGTGGCCTAGTGGTCATCATGCCAGGCTGTCACACCGGAGGTCCCGGGTTCGATATCCGGTCAAGTCAAGATGGAAAACGATCTTTTTCAAATTGAAACCTGGGTCTTGGGATGTTTATGTAGGTATACAAAGTGGAAGGGACATACCCGTTATAAATTGAACCACGGGCTATACTAGATCACTAAAGCATAATGAAATTAAAATACCAGTCGACAAACCAAAAAAAAATTCGACATTCCCATACAAATCGCCCGGGCGGCCGCACACTTTTGTATGGAAATGCCGAATTTTTTTTTTGTTCCTTGGCTGTTATTTTAATTTCATTATACTATGATAATCTAGTATAGACCGTGGTTCGATTTATTACGGGTTTGTCCCCTCCACGTTGTATATGTATTTGTTATACAATATAGATCGTTGAGTTGGTATCCCATAACATAACACAAGTCTCGAAATTACTTTGGCTCAATCTGTGTGTTTTCTCCGTATACAGGATCTATCAAAATATACTGAAACTATTTTAAGGGTGTATTCAGTCCTTGATACTGAACAACTTTCCCCAAGGAACATGTATCGAAATATGAAAAATATTTTTTGGCCTCCCATACAAGTTGACCGATCAGCTGATCCGATTTAAGGAGCTCAGTGGCCAGGCGGGAGTGCGCATTACTAGCGCTTTCGCAAGTAAAGCGGCACCGGGCGTGGTCCGCACTTGGATGGGTGACCACAAGTGGCATACAAATTTCTTGAGCTCCTCCGTGCTTCGGAAGGCACGTATAAGCCGTTGGTCCCGGCTGTCATCATTGTATAGCAGTCGTCAAGCTATGTCAGATGCCTTTAGGCAGCTTGAAAAATCTGACACCAGTTTTGGCCACTTACACACACGATAAACAGCTGATCCGAGTTTGTACGGAAAGCTAAAAAAATTTTTTTTATATATCGATATATGTTCCTTCTTGGGGAAAGTTGTTCAGTATCATGGACTGAATTCACCCTTAAAATAGTTTCAGTATATTTTGTTAGAAGTTATATATTTATTATATTTATTTATTTTAATCATCATACCAGCCACAAGGACCACAAGAGATCCACGACATAAGCCTCCCCCAAGAATTTTCAAAACGACCGATTGGAAGCGATTTCCAAGCGTTTTTTTGCAAACTTGCTCAGGTCGTCCGACCACCTGTCTAAAAAGTCCTCCTGTCCTGGATGCCCTAAAAAGGTAGTATGGTAAGTAGGTAGGTAATTATTGAAGAAAAAAAACAAAAATCCAGTCAGGTTTTATGTTTTTTTAATAATTACCTACGTGAATTAATAAATAAACTAAAAAGCATTACAATGGTACAAAAGTTTAATAAATAAAAAATCTAATATTTATTTATTTATTTAAACTTTATTGTACAAAATACAATTTGTATAGCACAATAGGCGGACTTATTAGTTAGTTTATACCTGTGGTTTATACACTTATTATACAGCCTATCTCTTCATTATGGCAATCAGCGGCCACTTTTACACGCATAGCCTTGACAGACGTACAGACGAGTTATTGCCCTCAAATTACACATACGTAAACGTGCCACTAAAAATAAAATCTGAGGCAAAAACAACGAGTTTCGTATTTCTAGTACGACTACCACAGTGACATGGTTGGATGGCTCTATTCGAGAACCTGACAAGAACGGAAAAGTTATCTTCTAAGTACTTACTTCCGATTAATTCAAGAGTCGTTACCCTAGACAGAATTAGACTTTCCCCTACAAACGACATACCAGATTTTGGCAAAATTTTGTTATTTCAAAGAAAAGTTAATCTAGGCATTTAACTGGTTTTCAAGGTCAAAATATGAACTTGAAAGAGAATATAGTGTATCATATCATATTTGACCATCAGTATCATGGAATCTATTCCATGATGCTGATGGTCTAATATGATTATAATAGATACTGATGCACTTTTCAAAAATGGGTGTAATACCCTATTATACAAAATGACTGTTGCATGGTTAATGGAAAACTTCTACACGCTTATATTTTATTTCAACTTTATATTTTGAGTGTAGAAAACCAGTTATTTGCCTAGATCATCATCATCCGAGCCTATTCCCGGTTGCATTCTCAGCGGTTACGCTTCAAACCTCCGCAGCCCAAAGGGTAGACCAGAACCAATCCTAGGAGAGGTACAAACGCTTAATGGCGTCCGGGATCAACAGCTTTACGTGCCTTTCGAAGCACGGAATCATCTTTCCTTTCGGATAATCAGGTGATTCAAGCCTGCAATATCCTAACCAGGCTGAAAACAACTTTTCACAAAGAATGCTTCTCAGTGGGATTTAAACCCACGCCCTACGAATCACAAGTTTCTACGGATCGTTTGCCGCCCTATAACATAAAAAAACAAGGCAAACGCCTTGACGACTGGACCACGGAGGCAGTTATATGTCTAGATACCTTAAGTATGCAATTTCTTTAAAATTACAAAATACCTTCATGTCATTTCAAAATAAAACCTAGACTACGATTGTATAGAAAAGTTTAGGGTTACGCATCGTAATAAGTAGATGCCAAAAGAGGTAATTCCATTTCCAAAGAAGCGTAGGTAACCCTTTTTATTTGCTCTAAAAGCATAGGTACCTACTCTTAAAAGGTAAATTATCTTGTGTCATCTAAAGGCCTGCGCAGACGAGGGATTTTTGACCGCGGACTTTTCGCGGAAAAAAATCCCTCGTCTGCGCAAGCCTTAATAAGCATAAACAAATGAGTGTCGACGACTTCTCGTTACTGCTCTGAATCATCAATAGCATTGTTCAGGCTGTCAAATAGCTATCAAAGTTTTTTCGCAAGTGTTGTGCATTTAAAATGCTGGCTACTATCTAGTCCGATTGGTTTCTTTAAAATGCATATCATTAAAAGGTGAACAGAATAGCATTGTTGATTAATATCACTGGCTTCTGATTTATAGTCACACCAGTTCAGTAGTTTTACGAGCGTTATTTACCACAAAATGGAGCAAAATGCACATTTTGAAAAGTTGTTTTACAATCGCTTCTCGCCTTATTAACCTTTTGAAGATTGTATAGTTGTTGAAAGCTGATTTTTCAAAAGCACTTCAATGTTATTAACGTTACATTGAAGATATTTTTTTATTGAGTAAAAATGATATATTTTGATTTAAAAAGTCAAAAAATTTTTTATCTAACTAAAACTTAAATTTAAAACTAAATTAAAAAATAAAACTAAATTTATAAATTTATTTTATTATTATTTATTTTATTTATTACAACAAACTTCAATAAATATATATGGACAAATCACACAGATTGAGCTACCCCCAAAGTAAGTTCGCGACTTGTGTTATGGGATACTAACTCAACGATACTATATTTTATAACAAATATTTACATAGATAAACATCCAAGACCCAGGTCAATCTGAAAAAGATAATTTTCCATCTTGACCTGACTGGCAATTTTTTTTTGTCGTTAAATTGGCAAAAAAGTTGCAAATAGCAAATGTATTGTAAATAACTCTTACCGAAAGTCACCCTGTATTACGTATAGATAGAAATTGCAAAGGATTTTCGAATAAAAGATTAAAACACAAATAATAATACTTCTTAATTTTGGAATATTTTCTAGAGTCACATATTTAAGACAATCTTGTGTACTTACTTGAAGTAGTACCTACCTAAGTAAACCAATCTAAAAGAAAAGTCAATCAGTGTACAATACTTTTATATTTATCTGACTAAAAATAAACTAAAATCTAAATTTCATCATCATCAGGTCTTTTTTAGTCTTCACTGCGGAGCACGATTCTCTCTGGACTACCAGTCAAGCAGTCAGAGGATTTGGCCTAACCTCTCCACGCTGGCCAGACGGGTTGGACGGGTCTATTTGATGTTTATAAGCTTTATTCCAAAGTCGCCTCCTACGACATCCAAGGAAAGACTTGGCGTGGCCCTATTCTACTCTGCCGGGAACCACACGGGTTAGATATTTATCTAAATAAAACTAAAATCTAAAATAAAAGTAAATAAAAAAAAACTGACGTGTCTTAAAATACGCTTAGTACTTACTCGTAAAAGAAAACTTTTACTTTTGTCTAATGTTATGTTACGCATAATACCGTCCAGGTGTTCGGAATTCCCCAGTCATGTTACACTAATTCAGTCGTAAGACATTAACATCTTTGCCCAGTCTAATTACACCAATTATAATAAAAATTAATTTAGATATTTTATGTAAGCATCAACTCTAGTAGCTGTTATATAAATGTATCACTTTGGAAGATCTTAAAAAAAATCAAATAAACGGGCAAGTGCGAGTCTGACTCGTACATGAAAGGTTCCGTACCACCGTACAATGTTTTAAAACGCTGAAGAAACACGTTTCTTGTATGACGACCCCCTTTAATTTTTAACTTTATTTTATTTTTAGTGTTTGTTGTTATTGTGGTCATAGTAATACATAATTGGTGAAAATTTCAAGTATCTAGTTAATGCCATTATAAAGATAAGTTAAAAACGCTGTAAAAACACGTTTCTTGTATCACGACCCCCTTTAATTTTTAACTATTTTTTATTTGTTGTTATAGCGGCCACAGTAATACATAATCAGTGAAAATTCACGTGTCTAGCTATTACGGTTCAAGAGATAGAGCCCTGTGACAGACGGACAGACATACGGACAGACGGACAGACAGTAATAGGGTCCCGTTTGCACTCTTTGGGTACGGAACCTTAAAAATTATCAAGCGATGCAGTGATGGTCCTGTCAAAATTAGGTGGTGCCACGGAATAATAAGAAATGGTACTCTCTTCCCGTGACAGCTGGTCACGTGATTAAAACAAGAATACGTCATTACTTGGGAATATTGCCACTAAATATGATTGAATTACCGGAGCAAAGTGCATTTTTTAACATAACAAACCAATCATGAACTAATATTGTACTTAATAAATAAATTTATTAAGAATTAAACAGATGCATCACACTATACAGGGACTAACAAAATATACTGAAACTATTTTAAGGGTGGATTCAGTCCATGATACTGAACAACTTTCCCCAAGGAACATATACCGAAATTTGAAAAATAATTTTTGACCTCCCATACAAGTTGACCGATCAGCTGATCCGAGTTTGTAGGGAAATCAAAAAATATTTTTCATAGTTCGACATACGTTCCTTAGGGAAAGTTGTTCAGTATCATGGACTGAATCCACCCTTTAAATAGTTTCAGTATATTTTGTTAGACGTTATATACGACATAGTTAAGTTAGTTAGTATTTTATCTTTATTTATTAATTTTACTAATTGAGTGGCAACACTTTCCGTATTATTTGTGACGTAGTCTTGCTCAATCGCAGGTAGAGAATTTATACCGTAACTATCTTATTGTTTATTATTATTATTTTTTTAGTAGCCATTTATGTCCCATAGTTGGGCAAAAACCTCCCCTTTTCGTTTTATTTAATAAATATTGTACAATAATTTGACGATATGATATACAAAAGGTAAAACTAAGCATGCTAAGCATGCTCGCTTTTCTTTGTCTATAAGGTGAACTAGTAGACACAGTTCACCTTATAGACAAAGAAAAGCGAGACCTAAAAGAAGCGCCTCCAAAGACTTTAGTCGCTATGCATGCCGAGTTAGATACGTAATTGTACGTACGTACGTATGTATGTATGTCTTCTTCGTCTAAGCGCGTTCCCGGTTGCATCCTCAGCTGTGCTGCTTCGGAGCCCGGGGTGCGCTTTCCTGCTTTTTTTTCTCCAAATATAACATGCATGTCAATGGTCACCCAAGAATGCCAAAGACCTTGCAAAATGGAGAAGAAATAGCCGGAACAGTTTAAATCATTTGACTATAGTTTTACAACCGGCCGCCTGCCTGACGTCAACCTACTTTGGGAATGTATTTGTGCGATAAGTTTTACAACCGGCCGCCGGCCCATGTTGACCCTCCCTGGGAGTGCAATTGTAGCACGAGATGTTTGTGCTAAGTCCTTTAGTCGCCTTTTACGACATCCACAGGAAGAGATGGAGTGGTCCTATTCAAATCCGGAACCACACGGGTGTACGTATGTATGTATGTACCTTGGTATATTTGTGGTCTAGAAAAATGCTTTACTTTACCACACCTACAGACTACTACGGTAGTAGTTGTAATTAGCCCAATTTTTTCGGCGTCTGGCCTGCGCTCATTAATCTACGATTATGTCGTTCAGTTCAGACCGACTACAGTTACGGAGATGTCGCGTTACACGCTTGTAAGCATGCTAAGTGTGAGCTGTTTTAGGCAAGAGCTACATCAAAGACAAAAAAAAATACTTTCTAAGGGTCCATCCATAAATTACGCAAAAAGGTACCTTCTAAGGGTCCATCCATAAATTACGCAAAAAAGGTACCTTTCAAGGGTCCATTCATAAATTAAATTAAACGAATTTCATGATTTTTTGACTCCCCAGTCGTCCTTTTCACAGTTGGTCACAATTTTGAGACGCCCCACCCTACAATGTGACACAACATATTTTGAGAATTAAACAAAAATGTTTAATATCCCATAACACAAGTTTAAAATTTACTTTGGGGCTAGTTCAATTAGTGTGATTTGTCCTTATATATTATATTATTATCACTACATAGTATAAAACAAAGTCGCTTCCCGCTGTCTGTCCCTATGTATGCTTAGATCTTTAAAACTACGCAACGGATTTTGATGCGGTTTTTTTTAATAGATAAAGTGATTCATGAGAAAGGTTTATATGTATAATACATACCCGTGCGAAGCCGGGGCGGGCCGCTAGTTATATATATTATATTATCTCTGAGCGACATAGGCAGGTGTCGTGGAACAAATACTTTGAAACGTATACATATACACTATCACGTCTTTGTCCCTAATGGGGCAGACAGAGCATTTTGGGTTTTGCGGCTTTAAGGAGTCAGAGCCCAGGGACGCAAGACTCAAAGGCCACTTTTAACGTTATGGTGGGCGAGAATGTGGAAAAAGGAAATTGTGATTATATATAAAAGTTGATTATAAAATAATTTAAAGTTACTATTAAACATTTTATTTCAAATCAAGTAATCATAAAGTCATCACTGGCGCGTTAACGCTGGATCACCTGTGTGACCCAGGCATTAGTGACCCTCAAAACAGTGCGCCAAATGGCCACGTCTCTGAAACTGCAGCGTGAAAGTGAATTGTGTGTGCATTAGATTTGGACGTTTTTTAAGCGATCAGGTGCCATCAACCGCCTGGCAGATCTGCCTAGACACACAGTCTAGCAAAAACTAGCAATTTGTGAAAGTGACCATTCATAACACATATGTTGTTTTAGTAATTAGGCCTTCGCAGGCACATTTACACGTTAATTAGTTTTGTATACACGTGTAAAATTAATTAAAAGAAGAGCTACCGATACAAGCATTTCGCAACGACCACTGCTGGGAAAAAACGCCGAAGAAAATCAGGACGACCGAGAAAAAAATGGTCGTATGATTTGATGAAGTGGAGGTGCTATCAAGGGACCGGGATGTATGGAAAGAAAGAGGGGAGGCTTTTGCCCATCAACGTAAACTGACGCTGACAAAACAAATTGGCTCAGAGCATTTAATTCTTTAAGGACTCAAATGTAGAGGTATAAACATTAGTACTACTGGTGAGACTCTATAATCTATATAGGGTTGGTGATCGTAATGAAGTCTTTGATCACAGAACAACAACTTTGTTGCTCTGTGCTGAACGGACAGCATAGCGTCCTCTGTACAAAGAGGACGCTATGCTGCTTCTCTATTTACCCATCCCTTAGTCGCCTCTTACGACATCCGTGGGAGAGAATAAACGGGCAAGTGCGAGTCGGACTCGTACATGAAGGGTTCCGTACCACCGTACAATGTTTTAAAACGAAGAAACACCTTTCTTGTATGACGACCCCCTTTAATTTTTAACTTTATCTTATTTTTCGTATTTGTTGTTATAGCGGCCATAGTAATACATAATCGGTGAAAATTTCAAGAGTCTAGCTATTACGGTTCAAGAGATAGAGCCCTGTGACAGACGGACAGGCAGCGGAGTCTCAGTAATAGGGTCCCGTTTGCACCCTTTGGGTACGGAACTCTAAAAAGGGGCGTATTGTATGTAGAAAAGGAAATGCATTCTTATTAATGACGGGAAGAGATCAACGTAAAACTTGCGTGATACTGTATCGTATTTTATCTTTCCAGTAGTTCCTGCTTAAGAAAATCTTTTTTTTTTTACATGTGGTGTGGCGCTAATTCGAGTTCCCGATTGAGTAACGCAATCGAGATGTTAAAGTCGATTAAATATTCGGAATGCTAAAGTAGCGAGAGCTCGATGCGTTGATCACGAGCCGAGTGACGTCTAATATGAAATGCTTTTAGGTATTTACCGGTAGCTTTGACGTGGAGTCTGTGATCCAGTAAAAGCGATAATATTTGCAATAATATTGTAAGCGATAAAGGAATTAAATCACAATTATTGATTCTACTTTTCCATCTTCACGCCGACCATCTCGCTAGACGTGGCCTTCGCGGGTATTGGCCCTAAGCCCTGTCTGTCCCGTTAGGGATAAAGAAGTGATAATGTATCTGTAACAAGGGGGATGATCATAAAACCATAACCAAATCGATTTATTGCTAGCAGTTTCCTATCTTCTTCTTCATCATAATTTTGCAATAGTCAAGCTAAGCTATAGAATACGAGTATATTTTACCTCTCAGTGGAAAACAATCTCGCACTAGTCACGCCCGAACAGTTGGAAGATATGTAGTACATGTAAGCTAAGTTATAGAATATATTATAGCTCTCAGTGGCAAACAATCTCGCACTAGTCACGCCCGAACAGTCGGAAGATATGTTGTACATCCAAGCTAAGCTGAATATATTATAGCTCTCAGTGGGAAACAATCTCGCACTAGTCACGCCCCAACAGTCGGAAGATATGTTGAACATCCAAGCTAAGCTGAATATATTATAGCTCTCAGTGGGAAACAATCTCGCACTAGTCACGCCCGAACAGTCGGAAGATATGTTGTACATCCAAGCTAAGCTGAATATATTATAGCTCTCAGTGGGAAACAATCTCGCACTAGTCACGCCCGAACAGTCGGAAGATATGTTGAACATCCAAGCTAAGCTGAATATATTATAGCTCTCAGTGGGAAACAATCTCGCACTAGTCACGCCCGAACAGTCGGAAGATATGTTGTACATCCAAGCTAAGCTGAATATATTATAGCTCTCAGTGGGAAACAATCTCGCACTAGTCACGCCCGAACAGTCGGAAGATATGTTGTACATCCAAGCTAAGCTGAATATATTATAGCTCTCAGTGGGAAACAATCTCGCACTAGTCACGCCCGAACAGTCGGAAGCTATGTTGTACATCCAAGCTAAGCTATAGAATATATTATAGCTCTCAGTAGGAAACAATCTCGCACAAGTCACGCCCGAACAGTCGGAAGCTATGTTGTACATCTCGAATGTTAAGTGCCTTCAATCACGCGGTAGCGGGTCGAAGTTCACAACGCTTTGCTGGTAATTAATATGGGGTTGAAGTTTTGGAGGCTTTTTATAGAGGGAATTTACGGTTGGCTAATCAAACAATAATCGTTCTATAGTGTAGTGCTTCAATAATATTTCGGAAGGCAAAACGGACTGACTTTATGAAGTGATCCGTAAAAACACCTCCGTGGCGTAATGGTTAACACGCTAGACCGCCAATCCGGAGGTTCTGGGTTCGATCCCCAGCCAAGTTGGAAATTGGCCTTTTTCAAATTGTGCTGAGTCTTGGGTGTTTATCTATTTAAGTATTTATCATAAAATATAGTATCGTTGAGTTAGTGTATCCCATAACACAAGTTTAAAAAAAACTTACTTCTGGCTAGCTTACTCAATGTGATTTGTCCCTATATATTTAAAAAAAAATATTTAAAAACAGCATTATTGCTAAGTAAGCCGTGTGTTTCCCGGCAGAGTAGAATAGGACCACTCGAAGTCTTCCTGTGCATGTCGTAAAAGGCGACTTAGGAAACACAAGCTAAACAAAGCTAAGCAAAGCTCCTGCAGTGGAGACTAAACAAGACCTGATGATGATGAGTAGAGTGGGGTGAGGTGGAAGCGGTGGTGGCACTGACTGTGCGTCTTTGAGGCACGAGTTCGATCCTTACTAGGCGCGACTTCTACTGTGTACCTCTGAGTTTGTACTCATGTACGGTAATTTTTAACCCCCGACAAAAAGAGGGGTTTTATTAAGATATTTAATCGCGTGTTAGATTAAACGTGACTTCAAGTTAATGGGGCCGCTTAATTAATTATGAAAAGCAAGATAAAAGGGACGAAAGTTAATCTATTATGGGCATTTGTTTGAAAATCTGCAATTCACTTAGAGTAAAACCCGCTTAATGCGATCACGCTTAATAATATTTCCCGTATAATACGCTAAATTATCCTAGCATCAGTCGCTATAACTTGAGGCATGTTTTCATACATTATATGACTCGCACGCTTCATACGACCACAGAATAAGAACCAGTACTCACGTAAAGAAGTCTCACTCAGCAAAGAAATTCAAAGGAATATCTACTCAATGTGGTTCGCGATATGGTTTAATTTAGCTCACGTCAGAACTCAGCACCTTTTCGTTTAGATACCTAGACATCTATTGCAGGCCAATTTCATTCCTACTACTATGGACAAACTATTCGTATAACTGAATTTACAATTTTTTTCTCAAGCAAAAAATAGATGGCGCTACGGATATCAAGTCGGATCGGTAGTTCCGCTACTCATCACTAGATGGCGTTCTTGGCAATCGGGATCTTTTTTTAATTTGCCTAGCAAATAAACTTGTTGATTAACTACAAGACGGACTAATTAGAATAACCTTTCTGACCCTTTCGTTACCCGTATTAAATGTATGACTACAAGTAGCGTTGCCAGGCGTCCGGATAAAACCGGACATAGTTAGGCTTTTTATTGTCACATTGCGTGTCCGGCCAAAACAAACGGTGTCCGGCTTGACCGGTTTTTGTTAGGCTTTTTACATTTTGCAAACGAGCGAGCGCCGAGCGTGGCCGAGCGCAAGCGAGTCGACTGTTGGTCACACCCAAACGGTAAGAATCAAAAAAGCTTGATTTTATATATATTTTTTCTGTCGTACCTAATAATACTAAAACACAAAATCTTGTGTCCGGCCTTTTTACCCAAATGTCCGGCCAAATTGGCTGGTCTGTCCGGCTATTAGGTTTGGCGACCAGGCAACCCTAACTACAAGAAAACCAATGCGGCACGTACAAATATGCCATTCGATTCTATCAAGCCTTCCAATGGAACAGCAATCGCCACAAAGAGCCCCAAAAGCTCCGTAGTCCGTATCGCATCTTCGGGCGTAACAAGCACAATTACCGCCCAATTATTGCACTCGATAACGGTGCCGTGAAATCTTCAATTACAGCGTCTTCGGCCCATTAGACGCTTTTAGTACATTCCGAGGCATTATTGTGCGAATCTGTCTCAATGAGGCTTTAAGGCGACGTAGGTTCACAATTTGCAATACTGTGCGTGTTTTTGAAAAATCACTGTTATTAAACTACTACAGTTTATCCCTCAAAAAATTAACATAAAAATCTTAAGGATTTTCTACAGACACCCACAATAGCCAAAACACCATTATGCATTTTTGGCTCGATAGAAAAAAAACACAAACATACCTCTAAATTTGCCTAAATTTGTCTTAATAATACGTATTACTATTTTATACAATCACCTTTTTATATGAAAATTATACCAAAAAATGTATTATCTAAATATCTATCCGTTTTGGCTACAGAAAAAATTACAAATATAATACAAAAAAAATATTAGACAAAACACAGTGAAATATTCGTCGAGAGCGAAGGAAGAGTCGGAGCCGTTCTCGACGATATTACGCAGTGTTTTATTTATTATTTTTTTTGTATTATATTTATATTTTTTTCTGTAGACAAAACGGATAGATATTTGGATAATACATTTTTTGTTATAATTTTCGTATAAAAAGGTGATTGTATAAAATAGTAATACGTATTATAAAGGCAAATTTAGGCAAATTTAGAGGTATGTTTGTTATTTTTTTTCTATCGAGCCGAAAATGCATAATCGTGTTTGGGCTATTGTGGGTGTCTGTAGAAAATCCTTAAAATTTTTATGTTAATTTTTTGAGGAGTAAACTGTAGTAGTTTAATAACAGTGATTTTTCAAAAACACGCACAGTTTTGCAAATTGTGAACCCACGTCACCTTAAACAAAACATAAACCATATAGTAGGTACGTACAGCAAGATTTCTTTATAACACATAAATTTTGAGGGTTCCCTTGTAAACAAAGAACCCTTATTGTTTCGCCATGTCTGACTTTTTAGTCATCCATCAGATAGAAAATAAGGAAGATCTGGTGCTACTATACCGGGTCTAACAAAGTATATGAAACTATTTTAAATCTAGTTTCATCCCATGATACTGAAAAACTTTCCCCAAGAAACATATAGCGGAATATGAAAAATAATGTTTGGTCTTCCATACAAGATGACCGAGCTGATCTGAGTTTGTATGGAAAGTCAAAAATTATTTTTCATCTTTTGATATATGTTCCTTGGGGAAAGTTGTTCATTATCATGGACTGAATCGACCCTTAAAATAGTTTCAGTATATTTTGTTAGACGTTATACAACGTGGAAGGGACATACACGTAATAAATCGAACCACGGGCTATACTAGATCACATAAGTATAATGAAATTAAAATAACAGACGAAAAACAAAAAAAATTTTGACATTCCCATACAAATCGCCCGGGCGGCTGCACACTTTTGTATGGAAAGCCAAAATTTTTGCTGTTATTTCAATTTCACTATACTATAATGGCCTAGTATAGCCCGTGGTTCGATTTATTACGGGTATGTCCCTTCCACTTTGCATAGCTCTTGGTCAATTAGACCTAAAATAAAGGAAGGATTCGCCGATAATCACCACGGTGTGCAGATGGGTAAGGCCGTGGGTTGGGATTGCAGTACATACTCGTAGATGGTAAAGTCTGGCGTTTCCACGGGTGTCATAAGAGCCAACTAATAGAGGTTAGTCGCCTCTTACGACACCCATGGTGGCGGAAAGGGAGGGTGAAAAGTCGTATTCTACTCTGCCGTCACCACACGGCCATAATACACTTACCACGTATTATCCCTCAAGTACAACCTAGTGCCATAAGACCCAAAGAACACAATCCGTTTTTCACGCATTATCACGATTGGGTTTTACGAACCGGTCAAACATTTTTTTTAAATTTCTATACAACAGTGTACAATATATAACAATGTATAAGAAAATATATATATCAATTATATGTCTTAGGTTAATGTTTGATAATAGTCAAATAGTTAATTTGAATGTACTAATTGTCCAAAATTTGCTTTTATCAGTACCACCTGTAGGTTGACTGGTAGTTTACTAATATGCTATAAACGAGAAATTCAAGTAAAACGTCTGGCCGACATGTTTCGACCTCATCCGGAGGCTTTCCTCAGGGCGAATGTGATACGCGACGTCTGCACCAAGACGTCCCGAGCCGCACTGAAACCAACCAAAGACTATCAATCTGCCCGTAAATGATTTAAGCATTAAAATAATTAAGGCATAAAACACTCATTCTGGTCTGGGAGAAAAGAAAAACTTAGAATATACTGCTTCTCTTCCCGCGCAGATCGTAAAAGCCAATCGAGGGAATAGGTGAAAATGCTAATCATGTTAATAGGAGAAGTAGCGGGTACCACATCTGGTACCCGCTACTTCTCGCCCACAATCACGTTAAAAGTGGCCTTTGAGTCTTGCGGCCCTGGGCGCTGTCTGCTTAGAGCCGCAAGGCCCTAAATGCTCTGTCTGCCCCGTTACGGATAAAGACGTAATAGTACTTATAGTATACGTGCGTGATCATCAGTTTGTTCTACATGTTTCAGTTCAATTTTGGATCACATGCATCGTCAAACACGAGAAAGTGACGTCATAAGATATACCATCGCGTCAGGTGTACCGCCCGAAGCGTTGCGTGCTTCAAGCGTTTTTAAGGTAGCGATTCTGACGCTCATTTCTTCGTCAAATCGATAATTTTCGGAAAGACGAGTCTTGAGTCTTATTGGTGTAATTGAACTGAATTGTTCTCTAATAAGACTTAATAAGAATTGATTGAATGCCAGCAAAAACTATAATGGATCTATTAAAAAAGCGAACAAAGTGGTTTTTGAAAAATACGTAACGTACTTTTATATAAAATGAGGTTTGCACGTGCGTGACACCGCGATCAAATTAACGAAGTGTCGTAGATCTATGTAAGTAAAAATGAATAGCTCTCAAATAACTAACTCGTCAATTTTTTTATTAAAAAAAATAACGATATTTTTTTGCGCAAAAGACGAAACTAACGGTCGAATTTTAATTCAAACCAACGGAATTCGGAATCAACGGTTCGAAATTCAGAAACAAGTTGTGTCCACCAGCCAACAATGGAGGTTGAAAAAAGGTAGAGATTGCGCCGAGACAACGCCAAAAAACGGGCGCCTCAGTAAATCGATAAAAAATCGAGTCGATATCGAATCGAGTGGTCATCGAGATCGCGCGAGACGTGCGTGACATCGCACGCGCAGTGCGCGTGGCGACGATGCGAAATCGATTACCGCTACAAAACTGAGAAAGTCTAGCTTTTCCGCCCGTTATGACTTTTAATCGTTTTCCTAGATAATAGGAATGAGGACAAAAAAAAAATTTTTGGCTCATTAGGTAGATTATTAAGGCGAAGGTATAGGCAAATGGCCTTGAAGTGTAAAATAAATTGTTAACTCGTAAATATGGAGATAATTTCCATATTGCTCTTCGTCATGCACTAGATAGCCCTTTAAATTATTTTATAAACCACCGTTGAAAGTATTTACATTAGTCCGTCTAGCTTTAAAACTTGCCTCCGCCAAAAGTGGCCACGGCAAGTTTTAAAGCTAGACGGATCATCAATAATAGTTTTAACGGCAGTTCATAAAATAATTTAAAGGGCTATCTAGTGCATGACGAAGAGCAATATGGAAATTATCTCCATATTTACGAGTTAACAATTTATTTCAAATGAGGGCGCCACTTCAAGGTCATTTGCCTATATCTTCGCCTTAAATAAGTTTGGAAAATCCAAAAGTGCACGCCTCATAATCTCATTTTTCACAATTAAATTGAAATTACGATTAAACTACATTGAATTACACCGTGATCTTCGAAAGGACTTTTGGATAATACTGAAGCGTATAAAAAAAATGGACTTGATCAGATAAGTTTTTCGGGAGTTATCGTGACCACGCCAGTTTCCATACATACAGACACACGGACGTCCACAAAATGATTTTATTAAACATTGTTTTTATTTATTTAAAAGGCAAAATGTATTTTAAAAATGTCATAAGTGTTGAAACTAGTGTTTTTCCTTGACATTTATGCGTAAATATTATTGTACAAGTGCGATAGAAAATAAATAGAGACACATTTAGTTAAAAAATCACTTGATTTTTGTAAGGCGAGAGTAGAGCACTACCTCATGCGCTTCGCTTATGAGGCGTGCAAAATTATTGTATGCGTATTTTTTCTTTTCTATGATTAGCAAATAATGGTCCGAAAGCTGGCACGAATTTTTGAGTAGGTATTTGAGGCAAGTTGAAAACTTGTCACATACCTCTATTATACCCCAACACGGAACTGCAGACCTGGCTGGTGGGTAGCGGGGCTAAAGCAACCTATGAATTTTTAAGTTTTTTTTTTTTTCAAAAAAGGTATTTGAGGCAATATGCATTTTTATATGTTGTAGTTTAATGTTTAAAGAATAAAAAAATCAATAAGCCAGACGATTTAGTCGGGCCTCTGATATTGCCAGGCCAAAAGTATTTTTCAAAATAATATAAAAAAGGTATTTGAGGCAACTTGAAATTTTAGGGTATTACTTATAACTAAAAATAAGATTCTCTAAAAGACAGGTCATTTTGATGGGACTCTACCTGCCAGGTCAATCTAAATAAAACAAAATGGTTTAGCCCCGCTACTCACCAGCCAGGTCTGCAGTTCCGTGTTGGGGTATAATAGGAGAGGTATGTGACAAGTTTTCAACTTGCCTCAAATACCTACCTACCCAAAAATTCGTGCCAGCTCTCGATCTATAATGACGAAGATACAGCGCATTTAATTATCGCATGACCTCACGATCAAGTACGATTTTCACTATACGGTGACGTAAATCCCCCACTCTGAAAATTTTTACTACTTTGCTAAACATTAAATTATGGGTGTCCATTATTTTTGGATAATCCATTGACTTATATATTACTAGCGTAAGAACTAGGCCAACCGGGCGAAGAAATGGCACCAACTTGTTGACCCGATAAAGTCGGTTTGCGGGCCAACGCGATTTAGTCGTCCTCGGTCCGCGGAAGAGTTCATTCGCTTTCATTCGTTTTTGTAAATGCCATAAAAATGCCTGGTTGCACATTTAAAGGCTGCAAAAACCACGATAAGAAAGTTAAAAAAGAACGTGGAATATCGTATCATCGGTAAGTAACATAACTGTTTGTTATAATTAAAATATTAAGGAATTTTACTAATTTTACAAGCGACTAGCGGTGGCAGCCATGATCGCGGCGGCGGCGTCGCGCCCGGAGCGCATGCGCTGTGGTCGCTCCGGGCGCGACGTTGAATGTTTGAAGATATTTTATGCAAAATGTTCTCATGGGCTCATCCTAAGTTGAAATCATTGGGATAATCTAATTGAACGACTAAATATAATTATATTTTTTGGACCCAGTCCACAACCCAATTCTTGCCGCCAATGAGTATTTATTTTCGAGCTATTTTCAATTGTATTCTTCTTCTTTTTGCGGGTCGTGACCTCCGCATGAATTAGTTTGCATTTCGCTTTACTTTGATTCTCCAAATGTGCTTCTGCAGCGTTATGAGGAGCATTGTGGACTTTGGACTTGAGAGTGGTGGGAATTTGATCCCTTTAACTTTATCCGTAATCACTACTTCTCTAAGTTATCAGGGGTTAATTTTAGTTTTTATGAATCTTAAGTATCTAAAAATTTTGCTAGAAAATAAAGTTGACCCAAAAGTGGTGGCTTACATATAGCATATATTCAACGTGGAAGGACATACCCGTAATAAATCGAACCACGGTCTAAACTAGATCATTATAGTATTATGAAATTAGAAGAACAAAAAAAAATTTTGGCATCTCCATACAAAAGTGTGCAGCTGCCCGGGCGATTTGTATGGGAATGTCGGTTCTTTTACTGTTATTTTAATTTCATTATACTATAGTGATCTAGTATAGCCCATGGTTCGATTAATTACGGGTATGTCCCTTCAACGTTGTATATAACTCGTTTCTCAAATATAACGTAAACCGTATAACTATTTTAAGGGTGAATTCAGTCCATGATACTGAACAACTTTTCCCAAGGAACATATTTTGAAATATGAAAATATTTTTTTGCGTTCCATGCAAACTCGGATCAGCTGTTCGGTCTACTTGTATGGGAAAACAAAAAATATTTTTATTTTGGTATATGTTCCTTGGAGAAAGTTGTTCAGTATCATGGACTGAATTCACCCTTAAAATAGTTTCAGTATATTATGTTAGACCTAGTATATGCAGGAAAACTATTAAATGATTATAATTATAATATAATTATTAAATGAACTATTTTGAAATTATGAATTCTCACATCATTGATTATGTTACAGATTAATCAACATTTTCAACTTGATTTTTAATCGACTTAAAGAAAGGAGGTATGTTAAGCGATATATTTGCCAATTGTGAGCGGATTTTGATGATTCTAGCAGATCACTACATAGTATAAAACAAAGTCGCTTCCCGCTGTCTGTCCCTATGTATGCTTAGATCTTTAAAACTACGCAACGGATTTTGATGCGGTTTCTTTTAATAGATAAAGTGATTCATGAGAAAGGTTTATATGTATAATCAATTGTATAATACATACCCGTGCGAAGCCGGGGCGGGCCGCTAGTAAGGTATAAAAGTATGTACGAACACGATCAATTATTGGTCACTCACCTTAGTATAACATATTAAAACTACATTTACCACTGTAAGTGTTAAAAAAATACAATATATTCTTTCAGCTAACTAGAACAATACTCTACTCATCAAAATGAGCAGGTTTTTCGTTACAAAAACGTCTAGCCTGGGATCTACAAAGATAACAGATCGGCAAATGAGGCGAGTCGTCTCTGTATGAAAACAGAATCTCCCTTGTTTTTTTAGGCCCTCCAAAAATATTAGGCTCGGTAGGCGTAAAATAACAAACGCGTATGCGCAGGGGGCCCCCTTCGCGCCCCCTACCGCCCTATGTCTGCGGTAAGTGCGTTTCATAAATTTTTCGATTGTAAAATATTTGCGTACGCCTATAGTTGATATTATGTGTTGTGAAGTTAACAACTTAATTTCATATACCTACATATTTTTGCATATTATTTATATACAATACCTAATTTCCCATCATTTTTTTCTATATAAACGAGGTTGCCTGGAAGAAATTGCTTAGCGATAAGGCCGCCTTTTGCGCATTTTCTAGTTTCTAAGATAATTATGTCCTGTTTTTTACTTTTGTGCAATAAAGGGTATTGTATTGTATTGTACAATGTACATGTTGTTTTAATGATGTTTGCGTTAGTTCATGTACATAAACTATCGAAAAACCTCTCAGATGGTACCTCAGCCCATGTAACTGAACCACTTTTGTTTTACAATTTTTTTGGGTTTCGTGAAATTTGTAGAACAAAACTTGTTTAGTTTAATGGGCTGAGGTACCATCTGAGAGGATTTGCGATAGTTCATTAACACGATGTAAGTTCGTTACTTACTTTTTTATTTTCCTTACCTACTTAATTTCAATATCTATATTTATCACTAGGTATATGTTACATACGGGTCACTCACGTGAAACGTCAGCTACTGACCGACATGTTTCAACCTCACCTGGAGGTCGTCATCAGGGCCTCTGTGTCTCGTCCCACGTTATGATATGATATTTATAAAATCACTTAATACTAGTCATTATCATAAGTATACAGGTTGATTTTGCACCGAATTTGAAATGTAATAGATGGTATGAGGTATGGTGTAACATATGTTATGGGGGATGACATAGTGAACGCAAAGAAACTTGCGTCCATTTTCCTCTTAGGAACCTATTCGATATGGAAAATTATCGATTAAAAGAGGTATTTCGTTTTTCGCTAGGTACGAGTATCTAGGGCTACTAACTTCCATTTAACGACAGCCTCGTAGAGTTTAGACAAGGCTCGCTTTGTGCCAGGGCTGTCGCTCCAGATTAAACATTCTATAAGTCACTTGCAAGTTGCAACGTTTTGCAAAAGGAGGAAGTATTTAAATAGTTTGCATTCGTTTTCAGCAGCTTTTTCCTTACTCTTAGCTATTTTTTTGCGTTCCGTACCCGAAGGGCGCCAACGGGACCCTATTACTGAGATTCCGCTGTCAGAAAGAAAGAAAGAAAGAAAGAAATCATTTATTTGTCAAACATAGGTATAAACAAGTTGGTAAATAATATTATGGCCGCTATGTTTTGCCGTTGTATACAGCATACAAATATTTATTAAGTCATAAATACACTAAAATAATTAATCATGCTTTAGTTACTGAGCTAGTTCAAATTAAATTTAAAACAATAAATAAAATAATAAAATTTCCAATTAATAAAAAAAAATTGTCACATACATTAATGTCAGCTTTACAATTTATCATTCAAAAAGTCCTTAATACTGTAATAACATTTGTCAATGAGAAAACGGAATAATTTATGTTTAAACATTTTATAATTTAATTCTTTAATTTCATTTGGGAGATGGTTAAAAATTTTCGGAGCCATACCCATTATACTTTTTCTGACTAAAGCTGGTTTACATTTTTGTGTGCTAACATTATTTATATATTTATTTCGTAATTTAGTTTTTCTTTTACGTGTATCTGACCACTTAGGAAACAATCGAGGGTTATTCTTTACAAAAATGGCAATTTCATAAATATACAGACATGGTAATGTAAGTATATTTAGACTTTTAAAGTATTGAAAACAACTTTACCAGGAATTGAGTCCACACATCGCTCGTATGCATTTTTTTTGCGCTTTAAATATTAATTCCCTATCAGTATTATTGCCCCAGAAAATAATACCATAACGTAATATAGGTGCTACTAGACCGTGATAAGCAGTTAAAACAGTGTCACTGTTGACTATTTTCCGTAGATTAAGTAAGGCAAAAGCGGATTTACTTAGTTTTTTACATAACTCTTCTGAATGAGATTCCCACTTAAGTTTGCTGTCAATTTGAAGTCCTAAAAATTTTGTTTGATTTGCAGTATCTATGTTTGTGTTTTCATAATGTATGTTCATATTTGGTATATTTTTATTATAAAAATGCATTAAATGTGTCTTTGTCAAATTAATCATCAAATTATTATCGTCAAACCAAATAATTATATTTTGTAATGTAAAATTTATCTCACTTTCATAATTACTTAAAATGTCAGGTTTAATTACTACTGTGCTATCATCAAAATACGATCATATCAGTCCTTCTATCCGTCCATCACAGGGCTCTATCACTTGAAGCTCTAAGCGAGACACTTGAAATTTTCATCGTGTAGTAGCCGCTATAACAACAAATACTAAAAATAAGATAAAGTAAAAATGAAAGGAAGTCTTTATACAAGAAATGTGTTTTTTTCAGCGTTTTAAAACATTGTACGGAGGTACGTAACCCTTAATGTACGAGTCCGACTCGCACTTGACTTGTTTTTCTTTTGCTTCTACAGTATGTCTACATAATGGTCGATGTATGGCACTTCAGATTTGCACCTTCAATTTATGTTAAATTTTGACGCATGTAAGACACGTTATGTTAAAAAAATACGTCTCTTTCTCGTTTTTGTTTTATTTTATCTGCAAACAGACTTGATGATATTTTCTGAATCTTTGAGATTAAGTTGAGTTGACGTATAACAAAATATAAAAAGTACATTACGAAAGATAAAGTATTCAATTTAAAAAAAAACGCATTGAAATCGGTCAATTCCTTTAGGAGCTAAGATGCTACAGACAGACACACCTTTCTTTATCGTCGGGGCTTAAAAACAGAATAATAATTATAAAAGAACTTATAACATTTAAACAAATATGTTCACAAATATAAAATACCTAGGAGGCAACCCTACCGCAGGGCGGCCGGCTGCTGTTTTTTCATTTACGAATATTTTCCTTGGCGCGCGATATTTTTTCAGAGTGTTTTCCCAGTTGTAAGATAAACTACACTCCATCAAATGTATATTTTTTTACATTTGCGTTTCGGCGCTGTTTTAAATTTTTAGGTATAGCCCGCTATTTAGGTGATACGAGAACGCTATATATGTGTTTTTTAGCGTTCTCGTATCAGCCTTTTATCGGAATTTCAATTTATACGGGATAATTGGAATACCTACCACGAATCTTTACAATACAATACAATACTAATTAGGCGTTCAAGATGCAGTACTAAAGTACTCAAATACGAGATTGAATACGTGACAGCTCAGCGCTTCCACTAACTTTGTGCTCGACACTTCCGCTTCCGTATCCTTCTCCTCTAAACCAGTTCCTCATCAACCGTACAGTACATTTTACACCACGTCATTCTTTCCAGTAACTATACAGGGTGACTTTTTATCCACCAGCCAAATTTTTGGAGCCAGTTCAGTCCGTGATACTGAACTACTTTCTATAAAAAAATGTATTGAAAATAGATAAAAATTTTTCGTGCTCCCATACAATATTAGTTAGGCTGAGCGCTAATCTGTATGGGAAGGCGAAATTTTCTATCGTTTTTCGTTATTTGTTTTTATGGAAAGTAGTACAGTATCATGGACTGAACTTGCTCCTAAAATTTGGCTGGTGGTTAAAAAGTCAGCCTGTATGTCGACAGTACATTATGCACAATTTATTTACTAACCCGTGTCACATGTAAAAGGTATTCAACGATATTTTGCTAGAATTGCTAGTTCAGCTATTTTATAAAATGAAAAAAAAGTGAAGTCCATCTGCATCTGAAACCTGCCCTGCCGCCTTGACCTACTTCGCAAGTGCTTGAGGTTGCGGCAACCCTTATACCATATCTCGTATTCGATCACATTACACGCTAAGGGCTCTTACAAACAAGCGTCAAGCCTGGGGTGGATAGGTCGTGACAGTGGTCGCCTAGACGGTAGGCGACCATCGCGTGACATTAAATGACCGAAAAGCCGCAAAAGCTGACATACAGTCAAAACTTTGTATGTTTGTGACGACATGGTTAGAAAAGTATTATTCTAATAGGGATGATGACTGGGTCAGAAAAGTATTATTCTAATTAGTCCGTTAGTTAGATCATCCAAAAATAATGTACCCATATTTTTGAGTTTATCAAAAAAGTAAAAAATGACAAGATACAGAGTATCAAAGTTCCAGAGTGGGGGCTTGTGACGTCACCAATGTGTAAAAATCGTACGAAAGCGTGACGAAATTTGAATGCGCTGAATCTTCGTTATTTATTGTTTCTCAGAGAAAAGAAAAAATATGTGTACAATATTTTTTAACCGATGGGCCAAAAATACTTTTTCAGTCATGCGTATTACTCAGTTTTGTAGATTATCCAAAATAATAGACCCATCTGGAATTAACATGTTTTGTATATTTGTAAATTTTTATTTTTTGATAATCTGAAAAATATGGGTCTATCTATTATTTTGGATAATCTACAAGACGGACTAATTACAATAATACTTTTCTGAACATTCGTCACCCCTATTGACAATAATGTTGACTACTACAAAATACCAGTACTTCATTAAATAAAATAAAAAACCTGACGTTCGCTCTGTGTACGGGTCTGGCTATATCTTAAACATATCTAATAAACGGGCAAGTGCGAGTCGGACTCGTACATGAAGTATTCCGTACCACCGTACAATGTTTTAAAACGTTTCTTGTATGACGACCCCCTTTAATTTTTAACTTTATCTTATTTTTAGTATTTGTTGTTATAGTGGTCATAGTAATAAAGAATTAGTGAAAATTTCAAGTATCTAGTTAATGCCATTATAAAGATCGAGTTAAAAACGGTGAAAAAAACACGTTGCGTGTATGGCGGCCCCCTTTAGTTTTTAACTTTTTTTTATTGTTAGTATTTTTTGTTATAGCGGCCATAGTAATACATAATCGGTGAAAATGTCAAGTGTCTAGCTATTACGGTTCAAGAAATAGAGCCCTGTGACAGACGGACAGACAGCGGAGTCTCAGTAATAGGGTCCCGTTTGCACCCTTTGGGTACGGAACCCTAAAACATGCTCGATTAAGTCACTTATCAAACAAAATCTTTTTTCGTTTGGGAACTATCGTAATCACAGAGAGACACACCTACAGGTACTTCTCTCTTTTTGCGTCGGCGGATAAAAACGAGAAGTGCACCCGCACCGTGAAATGAAATGAGCATTGACCACAGCTTCGTAATTAGAGGCAAATGACACTGTTATCTGTGACCGTTAGTGATGCTGTGGCCATGGTGTAAGAAAACAAGGTATTCTCCAGAGATATATTATTGGACAGATTGACTGCCTCCGTGGTTCAGTGGTCAAGGCGTTTGCCTTGTGATCCGAAGGTTGTGGTTTCAAATCCCACTGGGAAGCATACTTTGTGAAAAGTTGTTTCCAGTCTGGTTAGGATATTGCAGGCTTGAATCACATTGCCCGAAAAGAAAGATGATTCCGAGCTTCGGTATGCACGTCAAGCTGTTGGTCCCGAGCGCCATCTAGCGTTTGTACCAATTTTAGGATTGGTTCTGGCCTGCCCTTTGGGTTGCGGAGGTCAGACGGCAGTCGCTCTGTGTAAAAACCGGTTACCTCGTCAAATCAACTGGGTAAGGTAGCGGACGCCGGGCTCTGAAGCGTAACCGCTGACGATGCAACCGGGAATACGCTCGGATGATGATGATGACTACCATGACTGTGACAAACTGTTATATCATTTTAAAACTTTGCATTTTTTACCATTCTGGAATAGTCCTTCCCGCTTAGGCACTTAAAACTGGCAAGTTACGTCAAAGCAGCAACGTCCTCTGTGAAAAGGCTTTTTAGGGTTTTTATGGCCGCTATAATAACAAATACTGAAAATAAAAAAAAAGGTTAAAAATTAAAGGAGGTCGTCATACAAAAACGTGTTTTTTTAGCGTTTTAAAACATTGTACGGTGGTACGGAACCCTTCATGTACGAGTCCGACTCGCACTTCCCGTTAATTACAATTTACCACGATCAGCAATCCGTCTGTCCAGCGTGGTGATTATGGGCAAATTCTCGTTTTGGAGAATTTGCCCATATGCCCATATTTGCCCATGGCCTTTAAAAAACACATTCACGCACTATCACGGCTTTATCCCTAAAGGGGCAGATAGAGTATTTTTAGTCTTGCGGCTCCAAGCAGACAAAACCCAGGGCCGCAAGACTCAAAGGCCACTTTTAGCGCGACGGTGGGCGAGAAGGTAGAAAAGGAATTAAAATAGTGATGGGTTGCTAGCTGCATCGCCATGATACGCATTTTCGCCCATTCCCTCGATTGGCTGAAGATGTCCCAAATTGATCAGGGGTTACCGGAATATGGTTATAAAGAAAGTCGCAAGTTCACAGTTTCTGGTGAACCACTGGTTACTTCCTCATCATCATGTAAGCCATATGACGTCTACTTGACTGCTGGACATAGAGCTCTCCCATTAATTACTTAGAAGTATTAGTTAGTTAGGAGTATCTAACCTAACTTAAAACATGTAAGTATCAAAACGACAACATAACTTCTGGTCAACCTACACCGCCAAAAGCTGACGAAGACAATATTGTCAGCGTGACGGTCCCACTTGGTAACGGTGCGCAATCTGAGGACATTTTTTATACTATGAACTGGCTACCAAGCAGACAGCCCGCCACCCATAGCCGAGACCCATAACCTGAGACCCATAACCCATAAAATGGTGAGCGTGTGGGTGAAAAAAAAAAAAAATCTTGCTCATATTCTCGATCGGCTTATGCAATCCGTACTTGCTGTAGAATAATTGATCATATTTCTCATTTCTGAGAATTTTGGGAAACGAAGAGGCCGATATAGAGACTAGATTTAGAAAAAGTTACAAATCCGATATTATTATTTTTTAATGAAAAACAAAACAATCGACTTTTTATCCTTGGAGGAAATTCCTCCATTCTCCAAAGTTCTATATCATATCTTCACTAAACGATATGGAACCAACTTGGTAGGCAGCAAGGCTTTCATATAAAAAAAAATCATTTAAATCGGTTCGCAATTGGCGAAGATATCACATACAAAAAAACATATGAGTCGAATTGATAACCTCGTCCTTTTTGGATTAAAATATATATAACTAAACTTTATTAGTTTCGTTATTTAAGATTCTGAGTATATCAATTACCAACTATAAGTACCTGTACCTAGTGTAATGATATGCATTATTTATACTCGGCAAGCGCGGATGCGTCACAAAACCGACATTCTTTATTAGCCCTTCCAGCATCACTGGTGAGATGTGTGTGTAGCGCGGGCGACGCATCTAAATACTTTTTTGACTAACGGCAAGGGTTTTACCGATTACTTCATGAAGGTACTGAAGGGCTGTGTGGCCGTGTTGTTTCTGACAAGGAGTATGACCACTTCATCTCTTGCTGTAGATGTCGTAAAAGGCGACTAAAGAACTAAGGACAAACATTTAAGGGGACAACTGCATTCCCAAGAGTCGACGTCAGGCTGGCGGTTGATCGTAACACTTCAGCCAAATCGTTTTAATGATCTTTAATAACACCCTTGAGTGACCATTGATAAGTGTACCATCTTTGGAGTAGAAGAGTGGAGTAGAGAATAAAGTTTTAAAACGATTGTGGTTGTAAGACCGACACCTAGTTTGACGGTAACCCTCCTTGGGAGTACATTTGTGCGAAAATTTGTACAAGCAGCCGCCACCATCAGATGTCAATCCTTTTTTGGAATGCAATTGGAACGAGAGGTAAATATTTATTCAATTTTAAGCTATTCAAACACTGATTTGCTAGGTTTACAGCTCACGGGGCAACTTATAATTATTAACGTTGCATAATTTAAAAATTGTTGGAAAGAAGTCTGCTAGAATAAAGTGGCGGGTCACGTTTGCCGCATCATGCGAAAAATGGGCCCACACAACAACAACATGAATTTTTAAAAACGGAAAGAGGTCCAGAGGAAAACCTAGAATGAGATTGACAGACGAGTTATCAGCGTTCGATAAAGAATGAAAGAAACAGCCAGAAATAGAAATGATCTTGCCCAACTATCGGACCAAAATAGCTAAATAAATTTAAAAAAAAAACTAGTTCAGTTCTCCAACATTCTTACGTGTAACATAAACAAAGAAGAAAATCAACAAAAGTGTTTTTGGGTTCAGATTGGAGGACACAGGAGCCTGATGAAGGCAGGGTTAAACAAGTCAAACAAAAAGATTGTATAAAGGATCAAAATCAGTTATTAAGCGTAGCGTCCGGCAGGGCGATCGGACGATGGTTGTACAGCACCTGTACGCGCCGCGGGCGACCCCAACTTCAAGATTTAACCTTCACAACCACTACCAACTTACCCCTTATGGCACCAACAATAAAAACCATTTTCCTCTGGCTATACTTAATGCAATGTGGGGTGTGGGAATTTTATAAGATTTAATCACAATTTTATTAAGATTTGTATGAAAATGTGTGCTTGGATTTGATTGACCATGCTGTGTGATACAAATCTGGACTTAGACTGAATAAAATAAATAGGTGTTTTGCACCTGGCCTAATTTACATTTGTATTAAGTAAGACCTTCAATCATGTTTACCCTAATAGCAAGTATGTATTGCTAATTTTATACTTCTTCATCACAATTGATTTAAAAATTTTCATTTTGCCATTTGAATTTAAGTATAGAGTGTATGTGTAGTGTATATGCGTATTTAGTCTAATTGTTGATGTTGACATACTATCAGTTAGAAATAGAAAATATAAACAAAAACACTATTTATAGTGTACCTAAATAGTGGTAGAGATATGTAGAAAATTATTTATATCGTGATAAGTCTTTTTTTTTCAAGTACGCTCGTTAATGTCATTTGTTTAAGTACGTTTTGCATAAAATATAGTATTTCTTTTACAAAATATGATCGCCTAACGAGAATAGATATCCCAGACAAACCAACACAACTATAAATACATATAATAAACATAGAGCTAATATAAATATCTAATAGGGGACAAAGAATGTCTGACCTCTGTTACGTAGACTTGACACTAAATATGTCAACTGTATTATATACAGGGTGTACTTTATTTAAAAATATATTTTTTTTGGGATATCCATCTGAAGTTGGTCGGACGACCTGAGTAAGTTTAAAGCGCTTGGAAATCGCTTCCAATCGGTCGTTTTGGAAATCCTTGGGTAGGGACATAGGCCTCTCGCCGTGGATCCTATGAAGTATGGAGCTGATTTTTTTATAACTCCAACCTAACCAGCTGTGTAAATACTGTTGGAATATCACTTACCCAATCACTATAATAATCATGTCCTTATCCATTAGGCGTCGTTCAAGTATGAAGTATTTAAGTAGATTTAAACCATTTTTAAACCAGTTTTGATTTTATTTGGTGGCACCCCGCCATCAGCACATAGTATATAGCACCTTATATTAGTTAAATAGATATATACATAAGTTCGTTTGGTATGTACTCCCTATTAACAAAATTGGTTTATTTGATATCTTCTTATACTAGCATAAACACACAATACATATTAAAATTAAAAAATTGACATTATTTTAAATTTCGTAATTCTTATACTCGTAATTTAATTTAATTATGACATAACATAACAAACAATGTAATCTCAGTCCATCCATATACCTAATTTTAAGTTTTTAGTTTTTAGTTGACGTCTTTGGAGAAAACGTGCAGTGCAGTTTGTTGCCGCTTCTTCTGCACTTGCGCCTAGGAAGCGGCATGAACTTAGCTGTAAGCTTAGAGCAACACTGTAAGTAACGATTTGACGCCAATATTTGTGCAAAACAAAACATAGTGACTATTATTAAGAGATATTATAAATATCCTATGATAATAAAGATATTTTGAATTGAATTTTGAATTAAATTGACTCCGATAGTTGCCTGAAAATTTATAAAAATAAAGACAGTAATATAAAAAAACCTACTTATAGACTAATTAAAAAGATTGATATAATCTGTATATCAAACGAAATCGCAACCGTCCATACCGTCTGCTAATTGGTGACAGGACAGACCCGATCGGCTCGAAGATAATCTCCAGTTGCAGAAAAAAAGAAAAAAAGACTCCTTGCCTCAACGGTACCCGTCTATTAATAGTAAACAACCTACAACTTTCAATACGACCAGCATTCCATTATACAAAACGTTTTTTACGTTTTTACAAACGTGCGTAATTTAAGGTTATATACGCGCACTGTCACTTTTGGTCGTCAACGTTTTATTAGCTTCGAAGGCTGAAGGAATGAAGGAAGCTGGTGTGGTTATTGATTGAGTTATAAATGTTATAAAATGCATATTTACCGATTTTACGCTCTACTTATTGTTCCCAGTTTTATTTAATTAAAAATAATTCAATCAGAGATTAAAATGCTAGGTGGATGTTATGTTACGTTACGTACGAGTATTATCTCCCTGTTCACCTACACTACAGGTAATGTAAAACTATACAGATCTGCGGTAAAAAAAACGACGGGTTGCACTCCGGGAGTGCCGGCAGAAGTGAATATTAACGTTGTGCATTTTTGATATTTTGGAATGGTAAGGGAATAATTTTGCACGAATGGCTTTAATTATCAGTATAAAAGTACTATCATTTATGTGGTAGAATATAATATTTATTTATTGCGCTATCGTACACAAACATGACAATTTATATTACATTAAAAAGTTTATCTCCCAGCTAAACGAAACAGCAGGCGCAGGCATACATTTTCGCCGCGCCGTAGAAAGAGAGGGGGATACTTCCTCTCCTACACCGCGCCGGCTGTCTACTCTCCATCCGTCTTACGAATTTTCGATCAGGACACGTGTCCTGACGCGAGTTTAACATTTTTTACCCATTATAAAAAAGTGCACAACGCCGCTAAAGAAGTTTTCACTTCAAAAATGTGAATTTGAAAAGTGACTAAATTAAATTATATAGTATATTTATTACATATAAACTGGAGAATAAAAGCTTTAGTGACTCAGAAATGAAGAAGAGGAAATAATGGCTCGTTATAATAATATGAGATGGAGATACAAGTTGTTCGCTTTTTATAAAGAATGGAGGGAAACAAAACAGCTAAAAATAGAAGTAATTGTAAACAAACAGGGGATGCTTTTGCTCAACTATGGGACCTAAATAGGTAAAAAGAAAAGAAAAATATAACTTCAAGATTATTATTTTAACAATCGAAAATCTGAAATAATTTAACCAAAATAAATCAACCTGTACCAAGTAAACCCTTTGTCGACTTTTTTATTCTTTTTGAAATCAATCCTTTTTCTTTTTTCCGTGGCCATTAGCCTTTTTTTAGTGGTGGAACTATCTTCGTTTTTTGTGAGGATCCCAAATTAATATAATGTTTTTGTGAGATCCTATCTGGACAGGTTTGGAAAGGGATCTATTTGATTCTGCTATTTTTTAAATTTATAATATTGTTTCTCATAATGAATTCGTATTTTTTTATCAATACGATAGTTTGAAATAATGTTATTTCTCATAATGTTTCTGTAGTCATTTTCTTGACATAATTTTGAAATATTATAGCACCATCATCATCATCTAGGTCTTTTTTAGTCTCCACTGCATGAGCACGACCCTATCTGTACTACAGAGCCATACTTATCCAGAGAAGCCAGAAGATTTGGCCCACATGTTATATATAACACATAATTTCATATGTCAGAAATTAAAGTATAGGTTAAAATGCGGTGGCGGTGGCCCGCCAAGCCGCAAACATATTTATTAGAATTACCTACCTTTTTATTAATTGAAACTATTGTTTCTTTGCGAATGATAGTTAAGACAAATAGGATTATGGTAAAAAAAAATTATGTGAAGCAATATTATGACAAATTATTTTATGAGAATAAATAGAGAGCCGTTGGGGAAGATAGCTGGTGGGAATGGTTTAATGAAAGTGTTTTTTACGTGTTCATAGTCGATCGACTTTCGATTTCGTTTGCTTATGGTGACTTTTACCTGTGATAACCTGTTTCGGATAAAAATAAAATAGATAAATTAGATATGCTACTGAGAGCGAAAGGTCGTGGGTGTAATACTCGTATATTATGTTTGATGACTGTTAGGTATTTTAATAAATATTTATATCTTATTTGTTGCATAATTAGATGCAAGTGTAGCAATATGGAGTAGATGTTTGTGTTCAACTTGAAGACTACTTAAACTACTGATCTTACTTATTTACAAATCACATTCCCAGTTGCTCCCTTAGCTGTGCGGCTTTGGAGCCTGAGGTCTGGTTGCCGGCTTTTTCATCTCAAAGAAAAAGTAATGAAGAAAATCCTTAGGAATCCCCTTACTCTAGACTTCCATACAAACGTAATTACTGAAAACTGACATGTTTCAAAAAAGAACTAGACTACGTTTGTATAGGAAACAAAGTCTTATTCTGTCTAGGGTAAGTTTGAAAGTTTTAATGTAAGTTTAAGTAATAAATTACTTCATTAAAAATTAAATTTCAAATGTTTCATGTTGCTAAATGTTGCTTTACAAAGAGTAACATCAGTGTGGATGCACCTTTAGTAAAATCCGTAAAATCGCCTATAAAGCGTTGTAATAAAAATACCTAAGAAAAAACTATGAAAAGATCTTAAATTTCCGTATTTCACTCTGTAGACCGGAAAGCCCAGATGTTTATCTGTCAACATTGTACGGACTCAAATAAGTTAATAAATTGATATTTAAATAATTTACCCTTATTGTAATTAAATTCACGACAATTGCAAGTACAGTTATGTAAAAAACCTACATAAAAAGGCATCTGGCAGTCCCGGTCCCAGTCATTTATGTGGCACAATCCTGGGGCATATAGACTTCAGGGGGGGCAGTGAATGTTTTCCTTTATCCAATGCTTTTCGTGCTGCAAATAACGGTTTTATTCATCTTTCAGTTTTTTTTGTTTGTCCTGAAACAAAAACAAATTGGACCGGAGACCCAAGAGCTGGCAGTTTTTTGCCCGACGTATTAGCTTAGCTATCCAGCGGGGAAATGCTGCCAGTATTTTGGGCACGTTACCTCAATGTGGTACTTTTGATGACATTTTTTTTGATTCAAGGAACATATACTCGTATCGAAATATGAAAAAAAAAACATACATAAGTATCATGGACTGAATTTACCCTTCAAATAGTTTCAGTATATTTTGTTAGGTCCTGATGGTCTCACAGGGTTCTTTGATGGCTTAGCCTAAGTCTCCCAGTCTGCATCAGATCCAAATTGTCATTAATGAAGCAGGCAAGGCTCAGCATGAGACGGGCCAGTTCTACGCACAAGTAAATACATAGGGGGCGCTTAGTAAATATTAGCCCAGGTTTTGTTAATGGCTAGGGCCACTCTCTGCCTGACAGATCCTGATTGTCATTAACGAAGCAGACCTGGCTCGGTATGTAGACAGACCAGTTCTACACAAGTAGATGCATGCTGAATTGGTTGAATAGTTGAAAAAAAATAATGGATATCATCATCAGGTCTTTTTAAGTCTCCACTGCAGGAGCACGACCCTCTCTGTAATAATGGATATGTGGCATCAAATTATTACCTATACAAAATAGATTTTATCTCAATAAGCAGAAACATTATAACTGTGCAGTGTGGCCTTCGGGCTATAAGACCACTCCATCGCTTCCTGTCGATGTCGTAAAAGGCGACTAAAGGAATAAGCACAAACATCTCGTGATACTACTGCACCCTAAGGCGGTTATCCCACTGCATCGCGCACCGTCGCGGAGTGCGGTTTCTACATACTGACGCTCCCGCGCGGTGACGCGTTGTCAGTGGGATGGAGTAGGCGTGTTTTCATATACATAATGTTAAAATCTGCCGCGCCGCGCTCCGGTGCGCGTTGCAGTGGGATTACCGCCTTAGAAGGACGGTTAACGTTGGGCGGCGGCCGGTCGTAAAACTAAAAACATTTTTCAACACCCTTGCTCGTAAAGTGGATCTAATTTCACTGGTTTTAGATATATAAAGCAGCTCATAAAAAAACGCGTGTGTTAGAAACGCAAATAGCGAAGTTATATTCTATAACTCACGATTTGCTATAGCCAACAAAAACGGACAGAATTTATTAGGTATTTTTCCTCGCAAGTGTGTTGAAAAACGTCGTACGATATACGTGCTTATATTGGTTTAACACACTCAGCTCCATTACGACCTCGCCTTAGGCTCGGGCTGAAATTCCGCTTCGTGTGTTATAACCGCCATAACGCACTCATATCGTAATGTAGGTACTATAAACAGTTTTGGCTATTTAGTAAGTTGATTGCTGTGCGATAAGGCCGCCTTTGGTATGCTAAAATTTGTCTCTATTATTTATGTATAATTTGTTAAATTGTGTGCAATGAAGAGTAAAATAATAATTATAATAATAATAAGTTAATCATTGAACTAATTCCTTTTTTTTTTGCTAAGAAGGAATAAAAGTAAACAATATCCTTCAGAAAATAAGTAGGTACTTGAAAAAATATCCGATGCCAGAATTTAGAAGCGTCTAAAACTTTAATGCCTATCCCGAAATTTATATCCTCAGCTTCCAAAGACCCTAAATTGGCGGTAATCACGTCATACCTCACACGACTGTCCCCTGGACCCATTGTCCCGAAATACGGAATCTTCATTCGAATCTCGCGAATCCACCGCCTTATCCGCCAATCTCGCCAAAACGGCAGACAACGCATAAATCCTTATTTAAATATACCTTTTACGAACTAAACTCATTTAAGACATAAACAACGAGCGATAAACTAAACAAATCTTACTTTAAACTCTTGGGAATAAACCGTAAAGTCCTTTGGAATCACCTACTTAATTTTAAGCTCTAAGATGTCCTAAGTTTTTTTGTGTTAATGGAATTTAAGCTTTAGAGTCCTAATAATAGAGTCTATACCCTAGAAGGGTTTTCTCAAAGGGTTTTTATAGCAATAAATAAAGGAATATCGAAGTTGGCTGTGTCAACAACACGTTGCATTCTTGTGCAGTGTGTACGACACACCCACACACACGTAGACGCGCGAGATGAGTGCGGGTGTGTGCGTGTGGACACAAATACTTATTGGTTAATGTTGACTTGGGAACAGAGCTTCCGATACAGTATAGGGCTACCATTTGCAAAAAAAATGGCGATAATGTAACTCTTTTTATTGAAGACACTTTATAAATAGGATCGTACTACGATTCTCATTTTTTAGGGCTTTGAAGAAACAAAACGTAATGATAATGAAGTTTAGTTGTTTGGCCGTCCTTCACATCAAATACGAAGCAATGAACTGCGGTTTCTGCCCTAGAATAAGACTACTTACTTATTCTAGGGCAGAAACCGCAGTTCATCTCTTCCTGTGGATGTTGTAAAATTACTTAAGTGACGAAGAACGATCTCAGATAAATCTTTTCACGCCTTTTTAAGGTTCCGTACCCAAAGGGTGCAAACGGGACCCTATTACTGAGACTCCGCTGTCTGTCCGTACGTTAAAAAAAGTTATAGAATAATCGTAAGCTCCATAAGAGCTTTCGATTATTCAGTTTATTGCTCCAGTGCACTTCAACATCGTTGCAACATCTTGGGTAGAATAAAGTCCTTATTTTATTTTTTATTTATTTAACTTTATTACAAAAACTGTAACAGGCGGATTTAAGGCCTAGGGCCTTTTCTACCAGTCAACCTACAGGTGGTGCGGATAAAAGCAAATTTTGGACGATTAGTACATTCAAATTAGCTATTTGACCATTATTAAACATTTACCTAAGACACATATTCATATACTTATATACTTTCTTATACATTCATAGACCCACATATAAAAATACATAAATATTTTATAAATTCATAAACTCTACATAAACTACATAAATATTTATAATAGTCTATGACAATTTGTGAAGTTAATGAGCGCGCACAGCACTCTTAAATGCTGGGCGACTAGGGGCTTTGCGGATATCAACGGGAAGGGCGTTCCATAGCTTCACGGCTTGTCTGGTGAATGAATGTTCGAAAAACCCACTCCTGCAGCGAGGCATATTGAGAAAGAGATTGTTGGAAGAACGAAGAACTTTGAGATGGGTATCACCCAGAAAAGTAAAGTTATTTTTAAGATACATCGGAGTTTTTGGGTCGAAGAGTATAGAAAATAAAGTAGTGAGAATATGCAAATTGCGACGTTGACGGATGTGTAACCACTTAAGTTTAGATCGGTAAGCCGACACTTGGTCGTACTTCCGTAATCCAAACTCCTTACCCGAGACCTCGGCAATATGAACGTCCCAACGGAGGTTTGTGTCAATGTGGAGCCCGAGATCCTTGACACTAGGGCAAAACGGAATTGGGGTATTATTAAAACAAACTGGTTGTAGTGAATTGCTGTCAAGCCGTCTTGTAAGATGTGAGCTACCAACTATAATTGCTTGACATTTATTTGGATTAACAGCGACCCCAAAACGTAGCGACCAATCAGCAATTGCCGCTAAATCTGAGTTAATCTGGTCAATAGCCCTATCTACATTGTCAACATCCGTTTGTACATAAAGTTGCAAGTCATCAGCATAGAGGTGATACGTGCACCGAAGTTCTTTGGTGATAAAATCAATGAAAATGGAAAACAGTAAAGGAGAGAGGATGCCGCCTTGTGGAACACCAGTGTCCAACTCACACCAACTTGATGATAAGTCATCGATGCAAACCGACTGCTGCCGTCCACGAAGATATGAGGAAAACCAATCTATAGCCGTAGGAGAAACTGAATAATGGGAAGAAGGATGTCATGATCGACGGTATTAAACGCATTAGAAAAGACTACCAAACCCAGTACGGTGACTTTAGTATTATCCATACCTGATCTAATATCGTCGGTCACTTTTAAGGAGGGCAGATACAGTGCTATGTCCAGGTCTAAAACCAGATTGCATTGGATTTAATAATCCATTACGAGTGAAATATGAGGTGAGTTGTTTATGTGCACAAGCCTCAAGAACCTTTGACAACAGCGGGAGAATAGAAATGGGACGGAAATGATTTGGAAGAGAGGGATTGGGAACTTTGGGTAGGAGACATATGAAAGCTTTCCGCCAAAGTGAGGGAAACTGACCTGAAGTGAGGGAAAAGTTAATGATATGGGTGATGATAGATAGATAGATAAAATCTTTATTCACTAAAAGGCCACAGGTACATGAGTATAAGTAATAAGTCACATAATGTTTATCAAAGATCTAGTATAGAAGTAATAGTAGGAATGTAGTAATATGCAATTGTGATTGCACCGTGAGGTGTGACCTAGATAGTGAAAAGGTCCTGACTCAGCATGATGTCACAGACGAACTGGTCGAGCTGCAACGCTGATAATTCTGCCAGAACCAAGGGTGAGGTCGGTAAAGCGATACGAAGATGAGTTAATTATATTTCTGTACAGTGTGTACAAGTTGTAAGTATTAGGTACTTATTTCAATACCTCCTCGCTACCAAAAATAGTATATAGTATGATATACATTTTATATGAAAAAAAAAAAAATTCAGTGTTAACACGAGAAGGGAGAGCAGTAATGCGGGAAATAGTATTCAATTTCGTTAAACCATCCAACTGAGAGGAAGTGGTGAAATGTTGATTGATGTCGTTTAACGATATTGAAGAAGGGATATTAGAATTGACCGATTTACCGATACCTAAAGATCTAAGGAACTTCCAGGTATCGGCAGAAGATGAAGAGGAGACAGTGTCGAGGATTAGGCGGCGTTTGGCGTCACACCTTAGTGTACCTCTCAAAGATTCAAATCTGTCAAAAAAATTGGTTGTCTGTAAAGTCGGTTTACTTACGGTTGTTTGACGTGACAACATCAAACATTCTCTCTCTCGTTCGTGCCGCGCTCTCGCTTGCGGAACGCGACAATGAGCGTAACGGGACAATGACGTCATCTTTTTCGTGCATGCAGCCCGTAGTATCGAGTTATTAGACGTTGTCACATCAAAAATAACGCTATAGGAAAACCCTTTTCCCCCAATCAAATTAAATTTAAATTTAAAAAAAAAATTAAGATTTAAAAAAAAAAAGCCTTTTGGTCAATCTCGAAACTGAGACGCTTCGCTCGCTTGGTCAATTATAAAATACTAGCTTTTGCCCGCGGCTTCGCTCGCGTATCCCACGGGAACATTACATTTTTCCGGGATGAAAGATACCATGTCCTTCTTCTATTTGAATGCGAATTTTTAAGAAGATTGGTTCAGTAGATAAAGCGTGAAGAGGTAACAAACAAACAAATATACAAACTCCCTTTCGCATTTATAATATTAGTTGGGACAGCGCTAAAACTTAAGAAAGTACATGAATATTTTGTAGTCCAGTGCTGCCCCCATTTGAAATAAATCATTTCAAAGAAAACGGAGATGTCATTTAAAATTTTGTCTTTGTGAAGCCGGAATGTTTTCCGTTTGTGAAAATGCGTAGAAAAGATTAAGGCCGTACCTGAATTAGATAGGTAAAATCAAAAAAACAAATCAAATTTAGATAACCCTTCAAAGTATTTTATGAACTACTGTTTACAGTTTATTATGAGAACGTTAAGCTTTACTACGCACATTCGCGAAAAACGGCCACTTTTGGCAAATGTGCGTAGTAAAGCTTAACGTTCTCACTTTAAACTGTAAACAGTAGTTCTTAAAATACTTTGAAGGGTTATCTAGGACTTGGTAGTTGCAAAATTTTAAATAATGTCTCCGTTTTCTTTGAAATGATTTATTTTAAATATACCTGAATTTTCCGGGGTCCAGTGCTGGCCCAGCACTGGACCCCGGAAAATTCAGGTACGGCCTTAACGTTCTCACTTTAAACTGTAAGCCGTAGTTTTCGATCATATATTCTATAGATGCACAGTTGCGGCCAAAAAAATGGCACCGGAAAAACAAGGCATAAAACAGTATTATGCCTTGTTTCGCAGTCAATCGCTCGGTGGCCGCGCGCGTGAAGTTACGTCAAAGATGACCAATTTAACCAGAAGGTAATATGTAACGAACTTAATACGGATTGATTTCCATGCTTATCTCAGTTACTTAAGGTTTAAATTAGATTGAACTGTTTTCGCAATACTTGAAATGGTATACCTATGTACGTATTGACACGGGGACCATATTTTGTTTGATTTTGCAAGGAACTGTGCATCTATAGAATATAATATGATCGAAGGCCGTAGTTCATAAAATTGTTTGAAGGGTTATTTAGGGCTTCACAAAGACAAAATTTTTAATAATATCTCCGTTTCCTTTCAAATGATTTATTTCAAATCAGCACTGGACCCCGGAAAATTCATGTATGACCTTAATAATTTTCTTAAAAAAAGTTTTCCAGCGTCTCCACGCCTCCTCTGTTCCTGTGCAGCTGACCTTGAGCGCAGTTGACCTGTTCGTGCAATTCGCAGGACGAGGGAGCAAAGTTTACACGACTGAATTTAGCTGCATCTTACTATGTCACAATTTCCAGGAACTGGGTGGCTTTTGTTTGCATTTTGTTGGAGATAAACTCTAATTAGGTGGGGTTCCAGAATACACCAAGACAAGCAAGCACAGCGTTGGACACCCACCATTACGAGGTGGTTTGGACCCGTGTCAAACCATTCTTTGTTTTGTTTTTTGGTTAGAATATAAATAAATATAAATACTCGTACATATATACGGTTAAATCACACTATTTAAGCTAGCCCCAAAGTAAAGTTAATCATGTCTACATTGTATAATAAAACTAGTTTTCGCGTTTGTCTGTCTGTCTGTTTGTCTGAACGCTAACTACTTCTAAAGCACTTGAACTGAAACCCCTGTAGATCACGAGCCATCGAGATTCTCAGTAAAGTAGGTTAGTAGATATTTTTCAGTAAAATTATTTATATACTGAAACTATTTTAAGGGTGAATTCAGTCCATAATACTGAACAACTTTCCCCAAGGAACATATATCAAAATATGAAAAATACTTTATTTTCTTTTTTGGATCAGCGATCAAATGAACTTGTATGGAAGGCTAAAAATTATTTTTCATATTTCAATATATGTTCCTTGGAGTAAGTTGTTCAGTATCATAGACTGAATTCAGCCTTAAAATACTTTCAGTATATTTTGTTACACCCTGTATTTAGTAGATATTTAGTTACTGTTATACTAACAAATCATAGATCATAGTTATCCGAATATAAACAATTAAATTGAATTGAATATTAAAAAAATATTACTACGAGTACAATTTAGTAATTCTAGTAAAATATGTCTTATGAGAACGTTAATAAATGTGACGTTTCACAGGTAAAGGTACCTTATGGACGCTGGCACTTAGGACATTGTGTTTATTAAATAAACACAATGTCCTAAGTGCCAGCGTCCACAAGGTACCTTTACCCGTGGAACGTCACAAATATGTCCGAGCTCCGAAGCAGCACAGCTAAGGATGGGACAGGAATGCGCTAACATATGAACCGTAAGAAAGAGCTATAATTGTAAATAAATACTTGAGTATGTTAAGATGTTACTAGGTTCTAAGAATACTGGTTAGACTGGTCACTCGTCTAGGACTTGAAGCCTCTTAACACCTTAACACAACCAACCCTGTTTGCTGACTATTTCTTATTTATTCTACAAACTTTTTTAGTTTCATCTGTCCCGGTGTCCGTTTGTAATCAAATCTTGCTAATACAAATTTTACCTGTAATCATCATGTCCACTGTTAGACATAGGCCTCCCCCAAGGATTTCCAAAACGACCGATCGGAAGCGGCCTGCATCCAGCGTTTTCCTGCAACCTTGCTCAGGTCGTCTGACCACCTAGCAGGTGGGTGTCCTACGCTGCGCTTGCCGGTACGTGGCCGCCATTCGATAACCTTTCTGCCCCATCGGCCATCGGTTCTTCGCGCTATGTGCCCTGCCCACTGCCACTTCTTCAATGAGCTATTTAGCTGGGCTTTTTCTGTGACCTTAGTTCTTCTACGAATCTCCTCATTTCTGATTCGATCACGTAAAGAAACACCTAGCATAGCCCTCTCCATAGCCCGTTGAGCGACCTTGAGCCTTCTTATGAGACCCATAGTAAGGGACCAATTATTAAGAGCCATTAGGCATCACTGGTAAAACACACATTGATTAAGCACTCTACCTTTAATATTTTGTATAATTACATTATTGAGCTGGACACCTGTGGCCTAGTGGTCATCTTGACAGGCTGTCACACCAGAGGTCCTGGGTTTGATCCCCGGTCTGGTTAAGATAGAAAATGATAATTTTCAGATTGACTTGGCTCTTGGATGTTTATCTAAATACAACGTGTTAATGAACTAACGCAATACCTCAGCCCATGTAACTGAACAACTTTTGTTCTACAACTTTCACGAAACCCAAAAAAAATGAATTTTCATACAAACTGATCAGCTGATCGAGTCAATTTCTTTTGGCATTTTGGGAATGTTGTAGAACGAAAGTTGTTCAGTTTCATGGGCTGAGGTATTGCGTTTGTTCATTAACACGTTCTATATGTATTTCTCTCGTACTTACAAAAATTGAGCTGGCCCCAGCAACAGGCTGGCTCAATTTGAGTGATTTGTCCGTATTTATTTATTTATTTACCTCATCCGAACGCAAGGTGATCAATGGTCGAAGCTCCCGCCTCGACCAGGTCTCCACCTGGCCGACCCAGGCCTCCACCTGGCCGACCCAGGCAGGACTAGATGGTGTGGCGAACTTAATAAACACAACCGCGAATTGTGAACAAAAGCTAGCCTAGACCCATTACTAGTTGAATGTCATACCAAGTATTAAATTAATAATATCTTAAATCAGAGTTTTAAACCCGCGGGTATAAATCCAGGGATATCTCCGGCCACAATCGGTGTTTTAAACCCGCTACGCGGGGAGTAGGTATAAATCCAGGGAGATCTCCTCCTTACGTAATAGTAGTCTGTGAAGTTACGTCAAAGATGACCAATTTAACCAGAAGGTAATATGTAACGAACTTAATACGGATTGATTTCCATGCTTATCTCAGTTACTTAAGGTTTAAATTAGATTGAACTGTTTTCGCAATACTTGAAATGGTATACCTATGTACGTATTGACACGGGGACCATATTTTGTTTGATTTTGCAAGGAACTGTGCATCTATAGAATATAATATGATCGAAGGCCGTAGTTCATAAAATTGTTTGAAGGGTTATTTAGGGCTTCACAAAGACAAAATTTTTAATAATATCTCCGTTTCCTTTCAAATGATTTATTTCAAATCAGCACTGGACCCCGGAAAATTCATGTATGACCTTAATAATTTTCTTAAAAAAAGTTTTCCAGCGTCTCCACGCCTCCTCTGTTCCTGTGCAGCTGACCTTGAGCGCAGTTGACCTGTTCGTGCAATTCGCAGGACGAGGGAGCAAAGTTTACACGACTGAATTTAGCTGCATCTTACTATGTCACAATTTCCAGGAACTGGGTGGCTTTTGTTTGCATTTTGTTGGAGATAAACTCTAATTAGGTGGGGTTCCAGAATACACCAAGACAAGCAAGCACAGCGTTGGACACCCACCATTACGAGGTGGTTTGGACCCGTGTCAAACCATTCTTTGTTTTGTTTTTTGGTTAGAATATAAATAAATATAAATACTCGTACATATATACGGTTAAATCACACTATTTAAGCTAGCCCCAAAGTAAAGTTAATCATGTCTACATTGTATAATAAAACTAGTTTTCGCGTTTGTCTGTCTGTCTGTTTGTCTGAACGCTAACTACTTCTAAAGCACTTGAACTGAAACCCCTGTAGATCACGAGCCATCGAGATTCTCAGTAAAGTAGGTTAGTAGATATTTTTCAGTAAAATTATTTATATACTGAAACTATTTTAAGGGTGAATTCAGTCCATAATACTGAACAACTTTCCCCAAGGAACATATATCAAAATATGAAAAATACTTTATTTTCTTTTTTGGATCAGCGATCAAATGAACTTGTATGGAAGGCTAAAAATTATTTTTCATATTTCAATATATGTTCCTTGGAGTAAGTTGTTCAGTATCATAGACTGAATTCAGCCTTAAAATACTTTCAGTATATTTTGTTACACCCTGTATTTAGTAGATATTTAGTTACTGTTATACTAACAAATCATAGATCATAGTTATCCGAATATAAACAATTAAATTGAATTGAATATTAAAAAAATATTACTACGAGTACAATTTAGTAATTCTAGTAAAATATGTCTTATGAGAACGTTAATAAATGTGACGTTTCACAGGTAAAGGTACCTTATGGACGCTGGCACTTAGGACATTGTGTTTATTAAATAAACACAATGTCCTAAGTGCCAGCGTCCACAAGGTACCTTTACCCGTGGAACGTCACAAATATGTCCGAGCTCCGAAGCAGCACAGCTAAGGATGGGACAGGAATGCGCTAACATATGAACCGTAAGAAAGAGCTATAATTGTAAATAAATACTTGAGTATGTTAAGATGTTACTAGGTTCTAAGAATACTGGTTAGACTGGTCACTCGTCTAGGACTTGAAGCCTCTTAACACCTTAACACAACCAACCCTGTTTGCTGACTATTTCTTATTTATTCTACAAACTTTTTTAGTTTCATCTGTCCCGGTGTCCGTTTGTAATCAAATCTTGCTAATACAAATTTTACCTGTAATCATCATGTCCACTGTTAGACATAGGCCTCCCCCAAGGATTTCCAAAACGACCGATCGGAAGCGGCCTGCATCCAGCGTTTTCCTGCAACCTTGCTCAGGTCGTCTGACCACCTAGCAGGTGGGTGTCCTACGCTGCGCTTGCCGGTACGTGGCCGCCATTCGATAACCTTTCTGCCCCATCGGCCATCGGTTCTTCGCGCTATGTGCCCTGCCCACTGCCACTTCTTCAATGAGCTATTTAGCTGGGCTTTTTCTGTGACCTTAGTTCTTCTACGAATCTCCTCATTTCTGATTCGATCACGTAAAGAAACACCTAGCATAGCCCTCTCCATAGCCCGTTGAGCGACCTTGAGCCTTCTTATGAGACCCATAGTAAGGGACCAATTATTAAGAGCCATTAGGCATCACTGGTAAAACACACATTGATTAAGCACTCTACCTTTAATATTTTGTATAATTACATTATTGAGCTGGACACCTGTGGCCTAGTGGTCATCTTGACAGGCTGTCACACCAGAGGTCCTGGGTTTGATCCCCGGTCTGGTTAAGATAGAAAATGATAATTTTCAGATTGACTTGGCTCTTGGATGTTTATCTAAATACAACGTGTTAATGAACTAACGCAATACCTCAGCCCATGTAACTGAACAACTTTTGTTCTACAACTTTCACGAAACCCAAAAAAAATGAATTTTCATACAAACTGATCAGCTGATCGAGTCAATTTCTTTTGGCATTTTGGGAATGTTGTAGAACGAAAGTTGTTCAGTTTCATGGGCTGAGGTATTGCGTTTGTTCATTAACACGTTCTATATGTATTTCTCTCGTACTTACAAAAATTGAGCTGGCCCCAGCAACAGGCTGGCTCAATTTGAGTGATTTGTCCGTATTTATTTATTTATTTACCTCATCCGAACGCAAGGTGATCAATGGTCGAAGCTCCCGCCTCGACCAGGTCTCCACCTGGCCGACCCAGGCCTCCACCTGGCCGACCCAGGCAGGACTAGATGGTGTGGCGAACTTAATAAACACAACCGCGAATTGTGAACAAAAGCTAGCCTAGACCCATTACTAGTTGAATGTCATACCAAGTATTAAATTAATAATATCTTAAATCAGAGTTTTAAACCCGCGGGTATAAATCCAGGGATATCTCCGGCCACAATCGGTGTTTTAAACCCGCTACGCGGGGAGTAGGTATAAATCCAGGGAGATCTCCTCCTTACGTAATAGTAGATAAATATTTAGGTTATTCAACGACCTTTTTGAGAAAACATAAGAATTTACAGCAAATGATAATTTATTCCTTGCTGGTCTGGGAGAAAAGAAAAAAAAAATACCAGCTGCTTCTCTTCCCGCGCAGATCGTAAAAGCCGATCGAGAATGGGCGAGAATTTGAATCATATCAATAGGCGATGCGGTTAGCAACCCATCACTATTATGATTGCCTTTTTCCAACTTCATGCCCACCATCATGCTAAAAGAGGCCTGGGCCTTACCGCCTTAGCCTCTGTCTGTCCCGTTAGGGATAAAGACGTGTATCTGATAATTCGCAAATCAATATTAAATTATTTTGTTTTTTTTTATTGATTTACAAACCGAACTAAGGCCTTTTGCATTTTTTCCCAGTCAACCATTCGTCAACCAATATTATAAAGTCAATATTTCTCATTCAACTCCAAATTTAAATCTCCCAAAAAAATTTAAAATATACAACCAATGATTTAGAAGCTAAATCAATACATAATCATAAACATCCTATAGTCCACAGCATCACCGTGGACCACGGTCGCAAGCCCTACAAAATTAACCGGTTCCCATCTCCTATCTCTTTCATACACATTACAATCATCTACACCCATCCCTTTCTGCCCTTCGGTCATTTTTTCATCTCACTCTCGCCAGTGCTTTAACTACCACTTTCCCTTTTCAAAGGACGAAGACATCAAGTATTTTCGTCCTTGTCGTTTGTATAACATTTTAGTACATCTGTCTCTTTCGTAAGAGCCAGGATTTGGCCTTGAGACTGGCTGCAGACTATGTTCAGAGTTATTTTTACTTTTTACCGGGAACGATGACTAAATGCGAAGTGGCTATGTCGAATGGTCTGTCCAAGTTTGCTCTTGAAGGAATGTAGCCCAGTTGGTTACTATCCGATTTTTTCTTATAAGATTCTAATTAAAATCCAGAACAAGACTCCAGTTAAATAAAATAAATAGGAATGGACAACTAGCTGTTACTTGTACATGCTATTGAAATTATACCAAAAAATGTATTATCTAAATATCTATCCGTTTTGGCTACAGAAAAAAATATAAATATAATACAAAAAAAAATAATAAATAAAACACAGTGAAATATTCGTCGAGAGCGAAGGAAGGGTCGGAGCCGTGCTCGACGATATTTCGCAGTGTTTTATTTATAATTTCCCTAAAAAAAAAATTTTTTTTTTTAAATGCGATGCAGCTAGTAACCCATCACTACTTTGATTTCTTTTCCATCTTCTTGCCCACGCGAAAAGTGGCCTTTGGGTCTTGCGGCCCTGGGACCTGATCTATCTGAGCTGAATGACCAAATTGCTCTGTCTGCCTCATTTGGGACAAAGACGTGATATAATGTAGGTATAGACTTTGAAACGTAATTATTTAAAAAAAAAAAAATTATAAACATACTTTTAGATAAAAAATCTAAACTGGAGTGCTCTTCGAGAAGAATCAATTGAGCCCAAACTCGGTGGGGTTATATTGGTTTATCACAGACACGCCCCGTGGCTTCATCATGAGATCAGGTCATTGGTACCATAATATTGCATTGTCACCCAACTTACATAAGTATGTGAAGTTTCAGCTCAATCAAATAATAGGAATACAGACACGAAGATAACTTCTTCATCTTCTCGTGTCGGAAGCTCAAAATGTAATCAAATTTGTAATCAACGAAGATAACGAGACAGGTGAAATTAAAGCTTGTAAAGTTGGTATTTTTAGAGATTTTCGTTTTAAATTTGTCCAATGATTATTTATACTCAAAAAGGTACAAATTTCCTTACAAATTTTTTGTCTGTTTATCTCATAATTATTTCTAAACTACTGAATGAATTTCTTGGGGTTTCAAATATGTAAATGTAAGGTCTTTCCTCTAAAAAGTTTCCTATCCTCTTGCGCAACCAGGTGGAGCTGTTAGTGTCTCTTAATTTTTTTTTATGTCATAGGACGGCAAACGAACAAGCGGGTCACCTGATGGTGAATGATCACTGCTGCCCATGGACAACTGCAACACCAGGGGTGTAACAAAAGCGTTAAATTTACTCAAATTCGACTATCAAATCTGTAGAAAAGTAAATTTATGAACTTTCGATATAGCGTTCACCGAGATTTTGGCCGTCCGAATCCAGTGGAAGACTCGATTATGTAGAGAGATATTGAAATAGAGCTTACGTTAAAAATTTTATAGCAGCGACAAGAGAAAGCTGAAGTCATCAAGTTGACTCTACCTTCTTAAGGAAGGTCACTAGTGAAGGTTAGCGATAAGATTGGTGTAGCCTTCTTTGTTGTTAGCTAACCGGAATAGCTCAGCAGTAGGTACTTGCTATCTCTGTCCACTCTCGGATATTTCGTCCAGGACTTCTTTCTTTCTTCTTTGACTTTTTTGACTCTACCGTTGAGAGGTATGACTTGTCACAAACTTTTTAAGGAATTTAGTATAATGTAAGTAGAAATTTTGTCAAAACAAAATAAATTAAAAAAAAAATACAAACAGTCGATGTCGATAGATTATTTAACCACCATCCAAATTGGAGCAAGTTCAGTTCAACGATAAAATAATTAGCGATATACAAAAAAAGCTTTAAACAAAAAAAAATACCTCCCTTAAAAATCCAATCTAGTAGCACAAAGCACACTTATATATGGGAGAGCGATTTTTTTAAGGGGATTTAAATTTCAGGCTTTACCGAGTAGCATTTCATTAAACAATATACATGTCGTTTTTTAAAACATTAAGAAAAAGTTTTATACTGCAAAACAAACCTTTTAACTTAGGTCAAGAAACTTTTTGCATTGCCAATTAACTTTCTCGGGACTGCTCCAAAGATCTGATTCATAAAAGAAAATAAGGCAATAATGTCATAAACAATATCCTTAATGATAAGAAGTACCTGATCATGATAATCTGAAATCTGGATCTGGATCTAAAATAAAGGATATTTTCATAAATTTAGTGTTGAATTCGTTCGACACCATTTCTCTTTAACATTTAAAAGCCAAGCTTTTGTCAGTGTCATTGTAAGGAAATAGACGCACACATGACGATTTTTGGCAGAGATTATAGATTATGCCATTGCCATCTTCATTTCAAACACAAGTAAACTTAAAAGTGATTAATGTGGCTTCCTCGCGATGTTTTCCTTCACCAGAACTCTGGAAGAAAATGGCGGTAGCTGAGAATGACCGTAGGTACATTACAAACTCAGAGGTACAAGTCGCGCCTAATAAATATCGAACTTGTGCCTCACAGACGACACCACCGCTTCTTCTCATGACATCAATTAGATTTAAAAAAATACTCTACCTATTCTCTAGGCACGTGTCTAATTTCAACTGCATCAAACTAAACGTCAGCGCAAGTCATCAAACAAACAAATTATTGGTCCCATTTGATAAAACCTCAAAGCTCATGGACGACCAAGCGTTCATCTAGTTTTTACCAGCACAGGTCAACGCCCCCGCGTAATTACCTGTCTGCCAAGCCAAGATCACATACAAAACGAAAAGCACACGACCTTGCCGCAAAAATAAAAAAAACCGTACCGCTCCTGACCTACATACACGCAGATAAAAAGGCACAAAATAATAAGACGAAATAATAATAAAAAAGGAAACGCGGGACCTAAATAAAAATAATAATAACAAAATTACGGTTACACCGCCATGCCATAGCGGCAGCGTTTTTCATTCACGCTTGGTGGAATAGTTTTCTTTTTAAACCGGGGACTGTACGTGCCGCGAACTCTTGTCTTATTCGTTTTCTTCCCTCTTTCTTTTTTAATCATTTCGAATATGGAACGTCGTTTTTATCGTTTTCCCGGTTGTTCGGCCAGTCCCATTCATGCGGGTGCACCATCGAGTTTGAGTTTTTGTTGCTCGAACAATTACGGATCGAGTACGTTGTAGTCGAGTACGTTGTAGTGGTGCTGGTGGCCTGTTTATATTTTTTGCTGGACCTTCGTTATGGGACTCCAATATGGCGGTCGGTCGCGATAATTGGCGATGTCTCATTCAGTTTTCAGCTACTGCTTCTTCGAGTTTAGTTAGATGTAGTCAATTATGTGTTTGATGTATTTCAACATGAAAACTAAACTGTTTTATGTTGAAAAAGGTGTTTATAAATTTTTCGTCTCTTTCCTCACCCGATTGTATTATTGAATCATTAGACTCTACCAGCTGAAGGGTAAGTACCTAAGTTACAACACAGGATGACACAGAATGGGAAATAAATTTTCAACTAAAAACGGAACCGTTATTAATATTATTATCTATTAAATATATAGGGACATATTTCTCACATATTAACACAGATAGTTTTTTTTTTAAACTTGTAATACAAGATACCAACTTAACGATACTATATTAAACAATAAACAAAATTAATTGATAAATTCATTTTTATTTTTATTTTATTTATTCAGGTTCACCATTGTGTACTACATTAATACCTGCATATATATTTAAGGCTAAACTTTTTTAAATGTGTAGGTACGTACACCTTCACAGGTGAACACCACTTGCTTTTTCAAAAATTGGTAAGTACTTATCTCTAATTACAAAAACAGATTTAAAAATATTTAATAGTCAAACAAGGTCGTAATGACAACCCTGTTCGCCCACCCACAAGCGCCATCTACATTAAATATTACATTAAAATGGTGCTGTTTTCCTATTAGTATATCTACCTAACTGGATTGTCTAAGACATCTGATAAATTATTATTTTAGTTAAATCCAAACATAAAACCAAAACTACAAAGTTTTCATTACTTATATTTGTCTATAATATGTATCTACCACAAAACACAGAGTTGAGTTTTGTGGCAAATACATATAATATAATACAATGCATATGTAGATAAGCACCCAAGAATAAGGACAATTTGAAAAATACCATTTTCCAACTTGCTTGACCTGGCCGGGTATCGAACCCAGAACCTGCAAGTGGCGGACTTGCGTGGTTATCCATACGCCACGGAGGTCGTCAGTAGAAGGAAGTGAAGAAAAGGGACATCGGGCTTCGAAGCACCACAGCCAACGATGCAGCCACGAACAGAGACATTGTATGTAACAAGACTGGCAATTTGTGGGTAAAAGGCGAGACCAAAAGAGTTTTATTGACAGAAGTGAAAACTTGAACATGGTGGTGTCGGTTACGGTAACAGTGTCGCGAGTTCAATGGTTTTTTTCCATCACAAAAAATGTCCAACGCCCCTGAAGAAGTTTACCTACCTCACCCAAAATTAGTGTTTTTAAAACCAAATCAGCTCTAGTAAAAAGTATCAACGAGCTCCCCGCCTAGAAGCATAATCGCCGTTTTGCGGCGGATCTTTTCTTTCCTTACCATACAGAATTTAACTAACAAAGTTTTCTAGATATTCTTAGGTATTTCTTAATAAAGTGATCCAAAACGGTTTTTTTGAAACCAGATCAGCTCTGGTTAGAAAGTGTCAGCTAGCTTCCCGTCTAGGAGCACAACAATTGCCTTTTTTGCGGCGGCCATCTTTTCTTTCCTTTTGCTCTTGCCGTCGCGACTCCAAATTAACACTTGTCGGGATCGCGTGGCGCCTTCCTCTAGTAATGGTTGCTTGAATTGGTCATTTTCAATGTCCCCTTTAGTTATTTCTTTATTTCCTTCTATACAAAGTATTAGTTTCTTTACTTCATCATCATCCAAGCGTATTCGCGGTTGCATCGTCAGTGGTTACGCTTCAGAGCCCGGGGTCCGCTACCATACCTAGGTGATTTGACGAAGTTACTGGTTTTACACAGAGCGACTGCCGTCTGACCTCCGCAACCCATAGGGTAGATCAGAGCCAATCCTAGAATAGGTACAAACGCTAGATGGCGTTCGGGACCAATAGCTTTACGTGCCTTCCGAAGCACGGAATTATCTTAATTTTTTCGGAATCGGAATTCGGATAATCAGGTGATTCAAGCCTGCCATATCCTAACCATACTGGAAACAAATTTTCACAAAGTAAGCTTCCTAGTGGGATTTGGACCCACAACCTCCGTATCACAAGGCAAACACCTTGACTACTGGACTACGGAGGCAGTCAATCAAATCTTCAATTAAAGTTTCTTTACTTATCCCCGAAATATTTTTTTATTTTTTATTTTTGTTTGTTGGTTGACTGGTATGTACAATACATACCAGTCAACCAACAGGAACTAAAAAAAATATTACATATAAATTACATAAAGTCAATACTTTGTGTAATTTATTTACTGGGTACCGTTGTTTTTATATATATATTGAAATCTATGCTCAGAATCATTAATAAAACACAAAACCGCAAGAAAAAAATATGTACATAATTTCTGTAAAAAAAAACTCACAAATTTCTAATATATGGCTTACCTACTGACCTATACGTCCGGCCGTTACCCTCCCCGCTCACCGGCTACCGCCCGCCACAAGCCCGGTAGCGTGTGCTGACATTCAAATGGGAGATTTTTAATATGCATTTGTCAGCTTATATCTTTAGTTCTTATTATGAAAAAATATACATATGACAGAATATGTATTTTTTATTTCGCTTAAAGAGTATTTTCCTTGAATATAGCTACGACGTTCAAAATCACCCTATATGTGTGTATAGAATATGTGAGGAGTTCCCTCGATTTCTCTAGATTTACATCATCAGATCTTCACTTGGTGACAAAACTTGCATCAGTAGGTATACCCTCCCTTTCAAATAAAAAAGAATTTTCTAAATTGGTTAAAAAACGGAGAAGTTGTTGAGGAACATACATAAATAATATACTAACATACATCTGAATTGAGAAGCTCCTTTTTGAAGTCGCTTATTAAATAGAATATACCATTTTGTGCAAAAAAAATTTTACAGCTAAATTGACATGCCATTTCTTTATGTAATTGGAGCATTGGCCAATTCAAGTCGTCGCCACTGCTTACCGGTCAAATCAAATCTTTTTGCGTCTAGAAATGCGGCAACAAAAAGCGTGTAATGACAATCTGATTTGTGGCCGCTAGTGCGCGGTCTCGCACCATTGTCCCGGGTTCGAGTCTCGGCAGATCGCGAGATACGTGAGCAATTATAGGCAAAGTTTTCATTGTTAGGAAATTGATTTTCTTTTGACATTTTATGGGTTTTGAATAATAAGTACCGTAACTATTATATCTGTTTCTGTGAAATATAACTGAAACTGGTTTGAATTGAAAATGTCTTTTTTTTAAAATGAAAATTGAGTTAGTAACGTTGAGTTAGTATCCCATAACACAAGTTTCAACTTCCTTTGGGGCTAGCTCTATCAGTGTACATTTTATTTGTCCCTATTAAATTATTTATTGTTCTAAAAAAAAGTTTGCATAGCAGACCACTTTATTTCTGCATCGAGCCTTCGACTGTCAAAATACTTAAGAAAAGTACCAACAAAAATACTTAATTATTTAATTACTTTATGAGTTAGTCTTATATCTGTAAGTTTGTTGTGCAAAAACGCCTCTACCATACAAAGGATTATGAATTAATGATGAAACTAAGAATACTAGTAGACTGTCTTGATGTACAGATAAAAAAAAATTTCTATCTCTATTTTTTTTTCTTTATTTTACAGTAGATACTCTACGGTTTAAAAGTAACTTGCCAAAAAAAAAAAACTATAATTGCCAGCCAGTACCTTCAATCACTGGCAGCCAATAAAAATCAATTACTCATGCTAGGGATGTATAATTTGCAGCTACTTGCTATAATGACGTGTAACTAAACTTATATGTATAACTATGTGTATATCCGTACATCTGTCCAAATGCGATTATCGCGTGTGGAGGCGCTACTGCTACGGTAGTCCAGCGAAATTCTATGCCCCATTAGCGTTTTAGAGTTCCGTAAGAGGATTAGGAAAGTAAAAATTTGACTAAGTCTTCCATGCTGATAATGTACCAGCTGCTTCTCTTCCCCCGCAGATCATAAAAGCCGATCGAGGTAATGGGCGAAAATGCGAATCATGTTAATAGGCAATGCGGCTAGCAACCCATCACTATGTTGACTCCTTTTCTACCTTCTCGCCCACCATCACGGTAAAAGTGGCCTTTGGGTCTTATGGCCCTGGACTCTGTGTGCCCCGTTAGGGATAAAGACGAGACAATGTATCTGTGGCTGTAAAAAATTGCTACAAAATGCGAAATTATTTCTCTTTCGAACCGTAAGGAACTTAATAACCGCTTTGTGATTACCACTTAAATCTGTTTGACGACCTCCGTGGCGTAATGGTTAACACGCTAGACCGCTAATCCGGAGGTTCTGGGTTCAATCCCAAGCCAGGGCAAGTTCGAAAATGACCTTTTTCAAATCGTCCTGGATCTTGGATGTTTATCTACATATATATATGTTTTTATCATAAAATATAGTATCGTTAAGTTAGTATCCCAAAACACAAGTTTAAAACTTACTTTGGAGCTAGCTTAATCAGTGTTTGTCCCTATATATATTTATTTATTTAATTCTCCTCTCTATACAGAGAGAATAGTTTTAACTTTAAATTTTTACCATCGTTGCTTTTAACTTTAATATTTTTTTTAATAAATATGAGCGTGTGTGTGAAGAACTACCAGCTAACAAAATTAAAAAAAAAAAAAATTCAAATGTTTATTCACTAATTAGGCCTTTGCTGGCACTTTTACACGTCAATAAGTTTTGTATATTAAGTTAAGTACACTTACTACTTGTACTTATAATATAGGTAATAATAACCATGATGTGCACTAGCACTTCATGGTATACTAATAGCAGTGGTCTTTTTAGGGTTCCGTACCCAAAGGGTGCAAACGGGACTGAGACTCCGCTGTCTGTCCGTCTGTCCGTCTGTCCGTATGTCTGTCTGTCCATCTGTCACAGGGCTCTATCTCTTGAACCGTAATAGCTACTCGTAGACACTTGAAATTTTCACTTTTATAGATTATGTATTACTGTGGCCGCTATAACAACAAATACTAAAATAAATAAAAGTTAACAATTAAAGGGGGTCGCCATACAAAAATCGTGTTTTTTCAGCGTTTTTAACTAGATCTTTATAATGGCATCAACTAGATACTTGAAATGTTCACAGATTATGTATTCTATGGCCGCTATAACAAAAAATACTAAAAATAAAAAAGTTAAAAATTAAAAGGGGTCGTCATACAAAAAACCTGTTTTTTAGCGTTTTAAAACATTGTACGGAGGTACGGAACCCTTCATGTACGAGTCCGACTCGCACTTGCCCGTTTATTTATTACTCGTATTTTTTAGGTACAACACATGGACACCGAAAGAATTTAAACAAGTGATTTGGTGTTATTATAGCTTAGATGTAACCATAATCACACCAAAGAAATAATTAGAATAAATATTTAGAATACATAAGAATTTTCGCGCGAAGATATGTACGGCACCCGCCGCGATTTTTTGACTCGCTCTTTACAGTTGTCTCTAAGCGTTTAGTACCTCTAGGCGGTCTGAGATTTGAGATGCTGATGAATGCTGGCCGTTTCTAGATTTTTTTAACTGTTTAAATTGAAAATTTCTTTAGCTCAAAAGTTAATTTATTTTTTTAGTCTTCAACATCCTTTGGGGAATGTTATCAGTGCCAAGATATCATGAAATGAACTTCCTATCAAAAAAAAACCTTGAAATAGAAATTTTATGAGAAACGATTATACCTACAGGGTATAACAAAATATACTGAACAACTTTCCCCAATGAAAATATATACTTACATCGAAATATCAAAAATTATTTAAGGCCGTACCTGAATTTTCCGGAGTCCAGTGCTGCCCCCATTAAAATAAATCATTTCAAAGAAAACGGAGACATTATTTAAAATTTTGCTACTACCAAGTCCTAGATAGCCCTTCAAAGTATTTAATGAACTACTGTTTACAGTTTACAATAAGAACGTTAAGCTTTACTACGCACATTAGCCAAAAGTGGCCGTTTTTCGCAAATGTGCGTAGTAAAGCTTAACGTTCTCACTTAAAACTGTAAACAGTAGTCCATAAAATACTTTGAAGGGTTATCTAGGACTTGGTAGTTGCAAAACTTAAATGATGTCTCCGTTTTCTTTGAAATGATTTATTTTAAATGAGGGCAGCACTGGACCCCGGAAAATTCAGGTACGGCTTTAAGTTAGTAACGCACTCCTCCCATATAAATAAACAGATCAGTTGCTCCAAGAATGGCAAGCAAAAAAATATTTTTTATATTTCGATAAACGTTCCCTGGGAAAAGTTGTTCAGTATCTCATGGACTGAGTCTTACTCTTAAAATAGTTTCAGTATATTTTGTTAGACCCTATATATGTTAGGATATGGGTAAGAACGGGTAACGGACAATATGTCAAAGGACAGAATAAGATGGAAAAGCTGACATATTGTGCCGATCCCTCTAGTGGGATTTTATAGCGAAGTTTACAATAAGGCTAAATCTTGTCTCATAAAAACGCGTTAATCCGAGACAGAGTACTCATTAAAAACTGCATTTTTGCTCGCCGAAGCGACGATACAACATTTAGGGTCATTTTGACCTTTGCTTTTTATGGTCTTCTACAAACGCCAAGCATTCGACCTACAGACGTTCCGAGAAACATTATGTCTTATATTTGTGTAGGCATTATAGAATTCTCAAAAACCTGAGATTTTAATGCGCAGTTGGATTCTGATAGATATTTTTTAATAGGTGCTTTGTTTTATTTCAAAATTTTATCTTTTATTTTTTTAAATATTTTATTTAAATTTTATTTTATTTTAAACAAAAAAATTAAAATTACAGCGTTTTTAAAAAACCGAAAATAATTTTGTGCATGTACATCTTTACACAGTGTATTTTGACAAAATAAATAAGTATTAATTAGTCAAGCAAGTCCCCACCTACTTCCGCCCGTGCAATATGTAATAATCAATTAGATTCGTGCAATGCAATACAAAATCTCTTTCTTCTTATTTAAGCACGTTCCCAGTTGCAACCTCAGCGGTGCTGCTTCGGAGCGGGCTCCGAAGCAGCACCGCTGAGGTTGTGCTTTCCCACTTTTTCTTCTCCAAATATAACATGCATGTCAATGGTCACACAACGATGCCAAAGACCTTGCAATATGGAGAAGAAAAAGCCGGAACAGCTCAAATGATTTGACTATAGTTTTACGACCGGCCGACTGCCTGACGTTAACCCTTTTTGGGAATGTATTTGTGCGAAAATTTTCACACCGGCCGCCGCCCGACGTTAACCCTCCTTGGGAATGCAATTGTAGCACGAGATGTTTGTGCTTAGTCCTTTAGTCGCCTCTTACGACGTCCACAGGAAGAGACGGAGTGGTCCTATTCTAACCAGGAACCACACGGGTGAATACAAAATCTCTTTATTATACAAAAAAAATACAGGCCTACTATCTGAGAGTACCTATATATTTTATTTCGAATCTACGACACTACGATTTAATTTAGATAGGTACTAATTACGTAAGTAGTTGCTCTAAACACTAAATTACAGGTTTGTTTGTACACCAATGTGTCTGCTGACTGCATTAAACAAAAAGTGATGGGGCTGATGAATTACAGTAAAACCCACCTGAGGCGTGGCCGTGATTGAATTAATGTAGGTACCTATTTATATGTACTACTTACTACTTAGTTTCTTCCATGTAGCATGCTGGATTGCTGGTAGAGAGAAAAGAAAAAAACCGGGCAAGTGCGAGTCGGACTTGTACATGAAGGGTTCCGTACCTCCGTACAATGTTTTTAACCGCTGAAAAAACACGTTTTTTGTATGACGACCCCCTTTTTTAACTTTTTTTCATTTTTAAGTATTTGATGTTATAGCCTGGTTATAGAGGCCATAGTAATACATAATCTGTGAAAATTTCAAGTGTCTAGCTATTACGGTTCAAGAGATAGAACTCTGTGACAGACGGACAGACAGCGGAGTCTCAGTAATAGGGTCCCGTTTGCACCCTTTGGGCGCGGAACCCTAAAAACTTACAATGTACCCGCTGCTTATCCTCCCGCGCAGATCGTAAAAGCTTATCAAGAGAATGAGCGAAAATGCGAATTATGTTATTAGGCGAGGCAGCTAGCAACCCCTGACTATTTTGATTACTTATTTCCACCTTCTCGCCTACCATAAAGTACGCTAAAAGTGGTTTTTGGTCTTGCGGTCTTGGACTCTGACTGCCTCATTAGGTACAAAGTCGTGATAGCATATTTCTACAGACATATATTACCTTCTACTTATTATCAACGATTAAATTACCTACCGGCATAATGTGCGGTGGCTTTTCTCATTGCATTTTCTTCCCTGTAGCGACATCTAGCATGCGTATGAGTAAACTGGTAGAGTACTGTAAATATTTTCACGACTAATTTATCTCATTATTTATTACAGTTTTATTTCTAAATGTAGCAGTTAGCAATTTCACTACTTTCGTCAGCGAACGAGTGCAAAATATATAATTAAATTTTTTACAAAAAAAACAACCGACTTCAATTTTTTTAGGAGTTTCTTTCATATCTCCAAAGTTATTCATCATATCTTCACCAAATTAAAATGGGACCAACCTGGTAGTAAAGGCTTTCAAATATAAAAAGAATTATCAAAATCGGTTCACAATTGGCGAAGATATCGTGTAACAAACATACATTAAAAAAAAACATACAGTCGAATTGATAACCTCCTCCTTTTTAGAAGTTGGCTAAAAATAATGTTTTAGTCTTCACTTATTAGATTACTGGCTTTGTGCGGACAGTGCGGAGGTTCTTATTTATGGATCAAAAAAAGTATCTTCATCAAAAACAACTTAAACATCAACATAACCTCATTATCCTTAGTTTGTAATGTACGATCTGATTAAGATACTGATTGTTACTTCCAATGGTACATAGTAATTAGCACCAACTGTTGCTCTAAACATCAAATTACAGGTTTGTGTCTAGACCAATCAGTGTCTGAGTGCCTTTAACAAAAAGTGGTGCGCCTGATAAATAACAAGTAGTAAAAGTACATACACCTGGGGCTTCTGACCTAGATAGGACCACTCCATCGCATCCTGTGGATTTCGTAAGAGGCGACTAGACTAATTCCAAAGATCTCGTGCTGTGCTCCAACTGAATATCCCAGGAGGGTCGAAAACTAGGCATTCTTAGTCCAAGTATAGCCAAATTGTTCATTTCGACTATTTCTTCTTCATTTCGCATGGTCTTTGGCCTTCTTAGGTGGCCATTGACATGCATATCAAGTTTGGAGAAGACAAAGCGGGTAATTTCCAAGGTCGTTTCAAAATAAGATTTAGACTACGTTTGTATGGCAAAGTCTGTACTTACGTCGGAGTTTTGGCGGGAAGTCAAGGGGTTCAAGCAATTTCCAAGCTCCCTTGAAGCAATCAAAGGACCTACACCAACCTTTGATTGAAATATTTTAGGAATAAAGAAACGTAAAACTAAAGAAAGGTCTTGTATCCAGGGCTGTAAAATACTTTTAAAAAAGAAATGCCAAATCAAATTAACCGCCACAAAACACGTTCGAATTAAGAACAATTATTAAAACATCGCCCAGCAAGGGAGCCGATGCCTTATCCTTATCAGCCATCTACAATGCTTTCTAAAAACTCAATTTCTTTCTTATCAATGGTGCCACCGTCCCGTTATCTAATTTCGGGTGGTATAGACGACCGTGACCAATGCCGGCTGTTTGAATCAAGTATAGTGTAGAGTGTAATAGTGTCTGACCAGCGTGGAGAGTGTAGGCCAAATCCTCTGACTGCTCTGGCTAATATATGGCTCTGGTAGTACAGAGACGGTCGTGCCCCTGCAGAAAGACTTGATGATGATGGGTTGCTTGCTAGCCCCATCGCCTATTTACGTTCGCATTTTCGCCTTTTCCCTCGATTGGCTTTTACGATATGCCCGAGCAGAGAAGCAGCTGGTGCATTCTGTCTATGTTTTTTTTCTCCCAGTCCAGTATAGAAAACTTCTCTTAGGTAGTAGGTATAGGTACCCACTTATAAAAAGTACGGACCAAGCCACCTCGTCAAATACATTGTCGGCGCCACATTTACACCCGGTTTTTAAAACGAGGCATTGCATTCCCGGCAAAGTAGAACGTGGGTACCTACGTAGCGCCTATAAAAGGCATTGTCTGTTTGCTCCATGTGCCTATATTTCTGTTGGAAAAAAGAATACAAAAACAAAGACAAAATGAATGAATAGACACAGCGATCGGCAAAACAACGAACTGGTTGCCATGGCAACTGCCGCACTCGGTCCCTGCACCAAAAATGTTTGTCTGTTGGCTACCTATTGAAGTACCTGTATATGTAGATATGGATAGGTTACACATAGGCAGATTTTTTGGCCGTGTGGCCTTCGGTGCCGGCCTAAAATAGGGCCACTCCATCTCTTCCTGTAGATGCTATAAGAGGCAACAAAAGTTTGACCTATTGTAATCAATCAAATAATATAAGATTGTGTGCAATAAACTTAAATAAATAAATAAAAACAAAGGACGAAGCACAAAAATCTCGTGCTACAACTGCATTTCCACGGGAGATTGACGTCGGGCGACGGCCGGAGTAAAACTTTTCGCACAAATGCAAAGATCGTAAGACTATAGCCGAATCGTTTAAACTGTTCCGGCTATTTCTTCTCGATTTTGCATGGTGAACGGCATCCTTGGGTGACCTTGGCATGCATCACCATCATCCGAGCGTATTCCCGGATGCATCGTCAGCGGTAACGCTTCAGAGCCCGGTCCTCTACCTAACCTAGGTGATTTCACGAGGTTACTGATTTTTGTTTTTACACAGACCGACTGCCGTCTGACCTCTGCAACCCAAAAGGGTAGAACCAGAACCTATCCTAGGATAGGTTTAAATAAACGCTAGATGGCGTTCGAAACCCACAGCTTTACGTGCCTTCCGAAGCACGTGCGGAATCATCTTTCTTTTATTCCTAACCAATCGGAAACAACTTTTCACAAAGTATTTATTTATTTATTATTATTTATTAAAATCTTTATTGACCAAAATGGTTTAAAAGTATGCTTCCCAATGGGATTTGAACTCCGGATCTCAAGGCAAACAAACGCCCTAACCACTGGACCATGAAGGCAGTCCCTGAAGCCATCTGGCTGCATAAAAGTAATAAAAAAAATACTGAAATTCTTTGAAAATAAAAACCTTATGTACTTTTATTGAAATGCAGCACAGCACCCTGCACCGGTTACGAGGGTTCACCAATAAAGAGCCGCGCCTTGCCCGTAAACTGCATGGGCTCCACTTTATTGCTAGACAGTTCGAGGCAATTTTTGGCTAAAGTTAGCGTAGACACAAAATGCTTTACATCATGAAATCGTTGAATTTTCGGCGATTCTACGTTCTGACAGTAAATAAATGTACCTACCAAGATGTTCCAAACAAAATTGGATTCCGACCGCGATAGTTAGTCTAATAAATTCATTTATCACGCTACAAGGATGCCAAAGACCTTGCGAAGTGAAGAAGTAATTGGCGTAAAAGTTGAAATGATTCGGCCGTAATTTTACGACCGGCCGTCTGGCTGACGTCCACCCTCTTTGGGAATGTATTTGTTTGTGCGAAAAAAAATTATAACTGGCCGCCGCCTGACGTTAACCCTCCTTGGGAATGCAATTGTAGCACGAGATGTTTGTGCATAAGTCCTTTAGTCACCCCTTACGAAATCCACAGAAAGAGATGGAATATTTTGGTCCTATTCTGACCCGGAGCGCCTGAAATAAAATATTAATAATGAAGACACTACAATAATTTTGCTCATATTTTAGTTTCAGGCGTTCATTTATAATAAAAAATACTATATAAGTACGTATATTTATTATTCTATAACTAACTTATATGTAATGCATATCTTTCTTTCATAGAGAGCATATTTTTTATAGAAACAGAATTACAAATTTATAAAGTGTACATACATAAAGTAAGTAAATTCGAATTACATTGATGTGAAGTTCGCTACTATTGTTATTAACGTTTGGATTTACGCACGCGCTACTATAATAATTGCACTTATTTGGTGCATTCGATAAACATAAATAAACGGGCAAGTGCGAGTCGGACTCGTACTAGAAGGGTTCCGTACCTCCGTACAATGTTTTAAAACGCTAAAAAAACAAGTTTTTTGTATGACGACCCCCTTTAATTTTCAACTTTTTTTATTTTTAGTATTTGTTGTTACAGCGGCCATAGTAATACATAATCTGTGAAAATTTCAAGTATCTAGTTAATCTATACTAATATTATAAAGCTGAAGAGTTTGTTTGTTTGTTTGTTTGTTTGTTTGAACGCGCTAATCTCCGAAACTACTGGTTCGAATTGAATAATTCTTTTTGTGTTGGATAGTCCAGTTATCGAGAAAGGCTATAGGCTATATAACATCACGCTACGACCAATAGGAGCAAAGATATAGTGGTAAATGTGTAAAAAACGGGAGAAATTATTTCATCTTTGAAGCCTTCCGTTGCGTGCGCCGTGAAAACGGTTCAAGATACACAAAAAATATGTATCAAAGAATAATAGCTCTTTTAATGATCTAAAAAACAGTCCGCGATAGTATATGTCTATCTTTTAAGATTAACTCACAAAAACCGTTTTTATGGTACCTAATTTGGTCGAAATAATTTGTTTAAGTTGTATCAACATAATAATATTAATCTTTATTCAAATAAATATGTTGTTGGTTAAGAGTACTTCATCTATACTAATATTATAAAGCGGAAGAGTTTGTTCGTTTGTTTGTTTGTTTAAACGCGCTAATCTCAGGAACTAATGGCACAGAATACATAAGAGTCAAACAGAATGGTCTCTCACAGCGTCTCCCGCAAATTGGCGTCCCCGCACCTCTCCCCCGCACTTTGTGAGCTTTGACGGCTCCAAACCAGGGTTTAATTACTAGCCGCACGCAATACGCGACGTGTGTTGTCTTGAGAACTGTCAACCAATAGTAACCATCATGGTGAGAAGGTGCGCGTATAATAATTGTTTATCCACCCAATACTCTAAAGAACGTATATTTCATACATTTCCAAATGATGAAAACAGGTAAGCAAAGCAACAATATAATTTCACGTTATTACCCAGCAACCATTTTGATATATATACCCTTCTCGCTCTCTCGCATTGGCGGGAGATACACAAGAGCGAGAGGGGTATTAGCAATCCGGTAATGTTACATTGGCTCCTCGCTCACAGGTAATCACATACACGCAAATGCCAAATAGATTTCCGCGGGTTATAGTGTAAATGCCATTGTTGACAATGACAACTTGACATGCTGTGCGTGAAAATGTAATAAACATTTGTTTATTTTTATTGAATTTATTCATATAATTACCGTATAGTTTTGCGCCGAATATGCAAATTACTATATTACAATAGTGAATTAGTGAATTAGTCAATAATAATCAGTAAAGTGAACTAATGGTGAAATGGACAATGGACATAATGAAAAATATTTGTGAAGTGATATTATGTAGCTGTTTCCGACTTTTCTGTAACATTTGATACATATAAAACAGAATATTTTTTACGTCATAGTGTTTGCAAATCTTCAGGTATGGAAAAATATAATCGTAAATATGTCGAACTCGTTAGTAGGTAAGTATTAAATTAATTCTGCGGTGCGACCCTAAGTATAAAACTCACACATCGACGTGTGTACAGATAAATTGTTTCGTTTGTAGTAGTAGTAGGTATATATGTTACTCTGAATCAATGGAGAGTCCTACCAGTGCTAATGGTCCGATTTGAAAAATTCTTTTTTTGTTGGGTAGTCCATTTATAGAGGAAGGCTTTAGGCTATATAACATTACGTTCCGACAACCACGCGAACGAAGTCGCGGGCACAGCTAGTGCCATTATAAAGATCTAGTTAAAAATGAAATAAACACGTTTTATGTATGGAGACCCCCTCTAATTTTTTACTTTTTTTTATTTTCCGTATTTGTTGTTATAGCGGCCACAGTAATACATAATCGGTGAAAATTTCAAGTGTCTATTACGGTTCAAGAGATAGAGCCCTGTGACAGACGGACAGACAGACAGACGAACAGACAGCGGAGTCTCAGTAATAGGGTCCCGTTTGCACCCTTTGGGTACATATTTGTTGTTACAGCGGCCATAGTAATACATAATCTTTGAAAATTTCAAGTATCTAGTTAATGCCATTATAAAGATCTAGTTAAAATTGAAATAAACACGTTTTATGTATGGAGACCCCCCTCTAATTTTTTACTTTTTTTTATTTTCCGTATTTGTTGTTATAGCGGCCACAGTAATACATAATCGGTGAAAATTTCAAGTGTCTATTACGGTTCAAGAGATAGAGCCCTGTGACAGACGGACAGACCACAGAGTACTTTTGTATATACTGAAATAGAGACCTAACTTGATGCATAAAACCGGAAATAAAATTTTCGATGCATAGACAAAGCCATCTGTTATTTCTAGTAGGCATTAATGTATATAGGTAGGTACTTAGTAGGTAGGTACGTATATACTATGCTTATGTATAGTAGAAAGGTAGGTTTGTTAGGTTTTAAAGGAAGTTTGGCCTTACTTCACAATGTGATGAACTATTTCAAAATTAGCGCTACTGAAATTTAAAAATATTAATTTTAAACTTATCTCATGGACTTACCTACGTATTACTAGCGTAAATCATTGACTTATCTACTTTGTTGGTACCGTACCTTTAACAGACATTGCGAAATAAGCCAAAAAATAAAATAATAGGCTTGTTTATACATACATATATTAAAATTCAAATATATTATAACAAATTCCAAATTTTTTTTTAAATCAGATATTCACAAAACATTAAATACAGTCATGTTAAGTATTCAATAAATCCCAATAAATAAACAGGCAAGTGCGAGTCGAACTCGTACATGAAGGGTTCCGTACAACCGTACAATGTTTTAAAATGCTGAATAAACACGTTTCTTGTATGACGAACCCACTTAATTATTAACTTTTTCTTATTTTTAGTATTTTTTGTTATAGCGGTCATAGCTATACATAATCTGTGACATTTTCAAGTATCTAGTTAATGCCATTATAAAGATTAAGTTAAAAACACTGAAGAAAACACGTTTTTTGTATGATGACCCTTACGTTTTTAACTTTTTCTTATTTTTAGTATTTGCTGTTATAGCGGTCATAGTTATACATAATCTGTAAAATTTTTAAGTATCTAGTTATTGCCATTATAAAGATCTAGTTAAAAACGCTGAAAAAACAAATTTTTTGTATGACGACTCTCTTTAATTTTCAACTTTTTTTTATTTTTAGTATTTTTTGTTATACTGGCCACAGTAATACATAATCGGTGAAAATTTCAAGTGTCTAGCTATTACGGTTCAAAAGATAAAGCCCTGTGACAGACGGACAGACAGCGGAGTCTCAGTAATAGAACCCTAAAAACCAGCCAATATAATAATGTCACATCTCATCAAAACGGACGTCATAGGTACACATGTGAAACTACTACTACGACGTCCGTTTTGTGTTTCGTGTATTTAGTATTATGTGATTAACCCAAGTAAGATGAAACCTTAAAATTTAAATTAAATATTTTAAAATAACATCGTCACAACTATGAAATAGGACAGAGCGCTTACCTGAATTATTAATTCTGAATTTACGTGAAAGTAAATAAACATAAATAATCACTTAGGACATAAAACAGATTCAATAATAAACATAATGACATGTCATCAGTAGACAGCCGCTGTTTATAGGTGATCACCATAGTCAGCGAAAAAAGCGGTTGGTTACCGGCTGGCTGGCTACGATAACAACCGGCTTCACATCTGTAATCACCACAGGTCGACGATAGCTCTGTATTGTTTTCGATGACGAGGGCCTGTAATGCTTCCTTTTGTCGAAGCTGCCATTGACAGTCAAATAAATTGTCCATGAAAAGAAGAAAGTCTGCTGATTCCTTGCACTCGCTTGGCAAGATGCCTTTATCTGAAAGAGAAATATGAATAGTCAGGTTTATAAATAGAAATAATAGCAAAGATAACTAAATAAAGTATTTAAAAATGTTATCAAATCAAAATGATAACACATTGATAACATTTCGGGTATTTTATTACCTGCTAAATATCCCATATTAGACTGAAAATTTGTGTTGTGAGGCATATTTCACCTTCATTTTATTTATTTTGTCTGCGTGGACATGATTCGACGTTAATTTTGGTACATACGAGTAAAAGGCAAACGCCTCTGTAGGTACTCGGGGTTTTCTAGGTGCAGTATTTTTATATGACCCCATTTAGCCAATCGCTGCTGTCCCTCTTAGATATTTTACATTTTTTGTAAGGAAATTATTCCGAATGCAAGGGCATTCGGAATTCGAGATTCTTGGAAGGCCAATAGGTGCGGTGGGTCATATAATGGTATAACTTCTTGCTTGTTGATGATCATTATACTTTCTTTTTGTTCGTTTTCTTCTTTGAGCCAAGCTGCTTTGGATTCGTTTATTTAATATATTTTCCTCATATTTTCATTGCATTTCTGTTGTTCGCTTCTTGGTCGCATATTGTAGCAACGATGGTGAGATGAGACCTGCTTTCTGTAGTTATGTTATTGCATTTATTATTTGTTTTACGGAAATTCAAGGAATAGTCAAAAACACCACAAGATAACTGCGCCAGCGCAAAAAGACACCGAATACCGGCACTCTTGACTTAAAAAGAAATCAAATTGTTTTGTGTCCGCCCAGTCGGCCACACAGAACTATATTACTCCTAGCAGAGTCTTGGTCATGCCTATGAAACTTAGAACGTTGCAGAATTTTGATAAAAAAATTCAATAAAACGCCATCTAGCCAATAAGTTCTAACCTAATTCTAATGCGTGTTATAGACTAGAAATATCAAATGGTTGAGAAATTCGCCATACGATGTCACAGAATACATAAGAGTCAAACAGAATGGTCTCTCACAGCGTCTCCCGCAAATTGGCGTCCCCGCACCTCTCCCCCGCACTTTGTGAGCTTTGACAGCTCCAAACCAAGGTTTAATTACTAGCCGCACGCAATACGCGACGTGTGTTGTCTTGAGAACTGTCAACCAATAGTAACCATTATGGTGAGAAGGTGCGCGTATAATAATTGTTTATCCACCCAATACTCTAAAGAACGTATATTTCATACATTTCCAAATGATGAAAACAGGTAAGCAAAGCAACAATATAATTTCACGTTATTACCCAGCAACCATCTTGATTATATACCCTTCTCGCTCTCTCGCATTGGCGGGAGATACACAAGAGCGAGATTGTAACATTACCGGATTGCTAATTAGCAATCCGGTAATGTTACATAGGCTCCTCGCTCACAGGTAATCACATACACGCAGATGCCAACTAGATTTCCGTGGGTTATAGTGCTAAATGCCATTGTTGACAATGACAACTTGACATGCTGTGCGTGTCAATTTGTCATCATCATCAAGCGTGATAAACATTTGTTTATTTTTATTTAATTTATTCATATAATTACCGTATAGTTTTGCGCCGAATATGCAAATTACTATATTACAATAGTGAATTAGTGAAATTAGTGCGTTACATTATAAAGGACTCAATAATAATTAGTAAAGTGAACTAATGGTGAAATGGACAATGGACATAATGAAAAATATTTGTGAAGTGATATTATATAGCTGTTTCCGACTTTCCTGTAACATTTAATACATATAAAACAGAATATTTTTACGTCATAGTGTTCGCAAATCTTCCGGTATGGAATAATATAATCGTAAATATGTCGAACTCGTTAGTAGGTAAGTATTAAAATAATTCTGCGGTGCGACCCTTAGTATAAAACTCACACATCGACGTGTGTACAGATAAATTGTTTCGATTGTAGTAGTAGTAGGTATATATGTTACTCTGAATCAATGGAGAGTCATACCAGTGACGATGTAGAACATGTGATAGCTCAGTTGTTTAGAACATGGTTGTATCGTATCGTATTTGAACTAAGATTGCGAGTTCAAGTCCCGCTCACGGAATTTTTTTTTTTAATTTTATTCCTTTGGTGTTGTGAAATCTTGCTACCAGATGGCGCCACTGGTTTGATTTAATGTTAAAGCTTCAGTTTCTTATTTATTTCAGTATATACAATATTATTCTATGGTCCTGGTCCGCCATACCAAAATACCAAAACTACTACGGTGTTGCCATTTATGATTTCGCGAAATATACATACCCTTTTCAATAAACTATAAATTTTTACCCTGCGATTTCTTCTTGTCGTGTCTGATTGTATAATTTTATTATAAATCGCTTTTCATATGTATTAATCGTTTTAAATATTTTTAATACTGCATAAATCGCTTTTCATATGTATTAATCGTTTTAAATATTTTTAATACTGCATAAATATTTTTTTGTTGTTTATTATAATCTACCAATGTTACAAGATTTTTTGTGGTATTTCTAAACACTGCTACTAGTGCCATCTTACAGATTTTTATTAAAATATTTAATACATTTTACTAGTTATGCCATCTTTAATCTTTAGTTGAAGAATGTATTATACGATAAGACAAAAAAGTCATAGTTTACATTAACACTATATGAAAATATATTACTTCGCTATTTGGTATCATAAAACTTAATAATTTCCCGGTTTCTTGTACTGAGATTACTGCCACTGGGACAGACAGACAGACGGACAGACAGCGGAGTCTCAGTAATAGGGTCCCGTTTGCACCCTTTGGGTACGGAACCCTAAAAAAAACAACTTTTCAAAAAATGAATGAATTCGAAACTGTTCTGAAAGCCTTTATAAGAAATTCATTCATTTTTTGTATAGAAATGTCATGGAAATGTCGTTCTTTTTTTATCCAGTGAATGAACGGAACGTCCTCCTATTGTAAATTTGTAATGAATTGAAGCTAAGTTCACGTCGAATTGTTCGCGAACAGTGTTTCGCAATAACTATTGTTTTTTGCGTAAATATTGGCATAAAATCATGTTATCCAGCTTAAGATCTGGAATTAAGGGAGCGGTACGTTCATTCAGTACATTAAAGTTATTTAATTTATTCTTCTGTGATAAACAGTGGCGTTATATAATATCGAAGTGACAGTTCGTGGCCCTATGGTTATAATTTGTTTATTTTCAGTGGAGAACTTCGTCCAGAGCCCTTCAAACGACGGCAAACCTGCAGCATGACAGTCTTTTCGTGCACAGAGACTCCCCTGAGGACAATCCCAATATCCCTTTTGAGTTTACACCAGCTAACCAAAAGGCAAGTGTTAAACTTAACCTTCATTTGTTTTTGTTAGAACAGAAGAGTTTGATTACTGTCAAAATTCTCAAATAGATTTTAAATCCTCATAATTTAGATTTTTAATGCCAGTAATCTACTCATAATTAATAAATCTTGGTCTATGTTGTTGCAACAAAAAAATCTACTCTTAAGGCCCATACAATGTTGGGTATATTATTGAGGTAAGAACTTAGTTGACTGTCAATTTAGCTGATATTCTCCCTATTTTTATCCTCTAATACAAAAAGAGGGGTGTGTGTTATCAGTTTGACATGTACTGTCTATTTAACTGCGTCATCCTAGGTCCCAATTGGATATATCAATTTAGAAAGGTGACTCAATCAAGAGTGTTCTTTACTCTGATTCAAGAAATTACACTTCAGTCAGAGATTATTTAAATTCTAGATTTATAATTTGACTATTTGACTATGAAAACACACATGTGTTTCGCAAAAATGAAAACACATATAGTGTGTTTTCTGCAATCAAAGTGTTAATACATTATTAGTGTATCAATTTTCAGAGAGTCGATGCCCTCCTAGCAATCTACCCCGAAGGCCACAAACGAGGTGCGATGATCCCTTTACTGGATTTGGCACAGCGACAGCAAGGAGGTTGGCTACCCATCTCCGCGATGCACAAAGTAGCTGAAGTTTTAAACTTGCCTCGCATGAGGGTGTATGAAGTAGCCACATTCTACACCATGTTTATTAGGTGAGTATATTTAGTCCCTGCAAATCCAGTGGTGCGCAGATTTTTTATTCCAATTGCCATTCCATTGTAGAACCGAACTGGGGGTACCCGCAGATCTTGACAGCGACACATGTCAATATATAACAGCATCTTAAGGTGAAGATATAGCCAAATGGCGTGAAATAAATTGTTAACTCGTAAATATGGTGATAATTTCCATATTGCTCTTCTACATGAACTGCCATTGAAACTATTATTGGTGATCCGTCTAGCTTTAAAACTTGCCATGGCCATTTTTGGTGGAGGCAAGTTTTAAAGCTAGACGGACTAATGTAAATACTTTCAACGGTGGTTTATAAAATAATTTAAAGGGCTATCAAGTGCATTACGAAGAGCAATATGGAAATTATCTCCATATTTACGAGTTAACAATTTATTTCAAATGAGGGCGCCACTTCAAGTCCCACATGTATGACTTAACAAAAATACTTCATAAAATAACAATAAATATAAAAAACTAGCTTTTGCCCGCGGCTTCGCTCGCGTCCTTTCTTAGCGGATGCCTACGTCATAACATCTACCTGCATGCCAAATTTCAGCCCGATCCGTCCAGTGGTTTGGGCTCAGTCAGTCAGTCACCTTTGAGTTACATATATTTAGATGTATTTCAAATGAACATGCTACAGGTTTGTGAAGCCAGTTAATGGAAACTAAAGGATGGTTGTTAATACCAACCAACAAAGTTTTTTTTTTATAAGAAAAAAGAGTATAGCATGTAGAAATCAACATCCGTTTTAAGACTTGCCTTGTGATATGAAACAAAGGGCAAAATGATAAAAAATAATCTATAAAATTGATGCACTTTAAAAACAAGTTGAATAAAATTTCATGATAATCTATTTTCAGACGACCAATCGGTAAATACCATTTACAAGTATGCACAACCACCCCGTGCTGGCTGCGAGGATCTGATGCAGTCTTAAATGCCATCAAGGAAGCTACCGGCTGCGAAGTTGGAGGCAACAGCCCTTGTGGAAAATTCTCACTTTCTGAGGTATGGAGAATAATATGCTATAGGCATTCCCTAGTTTTTAGGGTTCCGTACAAAAAATGAAAAAACGGAACCCTTATAGGATCACTATTGCGTCTGTCTGTCCGACCGTCTGTCACAGCCAATTTGCTCCGAATCTACTGGACCGAATCAGGTGAAATATGGTAGGATGGTGTAATCTTATGACCCAAACACATATGTGCAAAGTAAATAAATATTTTTTTAAAATAAGGGTCGTTTATGGGGGACAAATTAGGAAATTTAAAAAAAAAAGATTTGCAAACCTTACTGTTACATATATCAAATGAAAGGGCTCGTTATGAGGATCTCAAATATATTTTTGTTATTATTGTAAAATAAATAGTTTTTATTTTATTCATAAAAGAAGACTAAAATTGACCATTCCCCCCCTGATCTCCGAAACGATAGCCTAAAATTTTGAAAAAAAATACAAAATATAGTTCATTGCTTGTAGATTACAGGAAAACCTATAAGAATTCAATCAATGGTACGGAACCCTCTCCACGCGAGTTTAACTCGCACTTGGCCGGTTTATTATTTCGATACCTAATTAACGCGTCACCTTTTTTCCACTTGCTTTTAAACACAAGATATAGTTTTAAAAACTAAAACCTGAATATGAAAAATTCTTGCTGAAAAGTATGTTTAACCAGTTAAAACAAGCACACCTGGGAGTAACAGCTAATAATATGCATCTTGTTAATTAAAGAACGCACATTTAGATGGTACCTCAGCCCATGAAACTGAACAACTTTTGTTTAACAACTTTCACGAAACCCAAAAAGAAATTCTGATTTTCATACAAATTGACTCGACCAGCTGATCAGTTTGTATGAAAATGTATGAAAATTTTTTTTTCAGTTTGGTGAAAGTTGTTGAACAAAAGTTGTTCAGTTACAAGGGCTGAGGTACCATCTGAGAGGGTTTGCATTATTTAATTAACACAATGTATATATTTTTACTAGTAGCTCCATCTAGCTTCAACATTTTAACTAAAAATTGAAGAAGGATTCAACGTATGAAAGTTGTCAGCCCTTGTACTTGTTCGTTCGTCCATGATTGTGTCAAGAAAGTTCAGTGATTTATTGATTTGATATAAATTTATTTCACTACCTCACTTTTTTGAAATGTACTTTTAAGGCGCCCCTTCCCGTCTTACTTTTCACTCTTCTTACTCGTACGTGCTTATAGCTTTAAAACAGATCTATCTTTAAAACTTTCGAACTAATAGGTATTTTGTGCGCAATTTCTAGGTTTCTATTGAAATAAAAAATCTAAATTTGGAGAAACAAATTCAGTATAAGCCTCCAAAATCTGCTTTTTTGCTCAAATTTTACCTAAACTTCGACCGTTCATAAAGTACTCATAAATTGTAAAAGTAAAGAAAATATTCTGATATAAACCTCGCAAATTTAAATCAAGATTCTAATAAAACAACATTTATTTCACAAACTTGTAAGGCTTACTGAAAATCACGTCTTACCTGGAACAAGTATTGTGAAATTTCCGTACCCTATTTTTCGTACAGTGTTATCGCGTTCTCACTCGCTGCTGGATGAAATTGCATTGCGCTGGATGAAACAACAAGCTTTTCGAATTGACGATAGACGGGTCGGTTAGCGTCCTCTTAAAGCCCTTTCATTTGATACCTAGGGTTATCTAGGTTTTACTAGCTCAAAATTTTAAATGATATCTCTGTTTCCTTACAAATAATTTATTTCAAATGGGGGCAGCACTGGACACCGTGTATCGTTTTAAGTAACTACATAAGACAAATAACAATTTTAAATTCGAACATGAGCCAAATTTTTGTTTACTTTATTTCCAGGTGGAATGTCTAGGCGCTTGTGTAAATGCACCCATGGTGCAAGTTAACGACGACTATTATGTAAGTATAATATACATAACATATTTCGGCGGGGCGGCCGGTGAGCTCTGAGGGCAACGGTCGCGCATATAGTAAAGTCAGTAGGTTATACAGGGTGACTTTTTAAACACCAGCCAAATTTTTGGAGCAAGTTCAGTCCATGATACTTAACTACTTTGTATAAAAAAAGTTATTAAAAATCGACAAAAATTTTTCGTCCCTCCATACAAAATCCGTTTGGCTGAGAGCTGATTTGTATGGAAAGACGAATTTTTATTTTACTTTTTCGTTAATTGTTTTTATGGAAAGTAGTTCAGTATCATGGACTGAACTTGCGCCAAAAATTAGGCTGCTGGTTAAAAAGTCACCGTGTATAGCCATTTATTAGAAATTTGGGAGTTTTTTTTATAAAATTTAAACTTTTTTCTTACAGTTTTATGTTCTATTAGGCCTGTGTCACTTCCCGTTTAGGTATCGAAAATATACGTACATTATTACTATGCGCGCAGGCGGCCCCTCCGGGTGGTAAATTCAGTTATATGACTCGTTTGTCAAGAGTAATAAGAATGAAATTGGCCTGCAATGGAGGTCTAGGTATCTAAGCGAAAAGGTGCTGAGATTAGATAGAGACGTGAGCTAAATTAAACCATATCGCTAACCACATGTAGATATTTCTTTGAATTTTTTTGCTGAGTGAGACTTCTGTACGGAGTACTAGTATCCTATTCTGTGGTTCTATTAATGATTCTCTACGATTTTAATATAGCAGTGGGTGCAAAATCATCATGTATACACTATAAACTATCACGACTTTATCCCTAATGGGACAGACAGAGCATTTTGGGTCATGCGGCTCTAAGCAGACAGCTCAGGGCCGCAAGTGGTCTTTGACGACCTCCGTGGCGTAATGGTTAACACGCTAGACCGCTAATCCGGAGGTTCTGGGTTCGATCCCCAGCCAGAGCAAGTTGGAAAATGGCCTTTTTCAAATTGTCCTGGGTCTTGGGTGTATATCTATATATGTATTTGTCATAAAATATAGTATCGTTAAGTTAGTATCCCATAACACAAGTTTAGAACTTACTTAGGGGCTAGCTTAATCAGTGTGATTTGTCCCTATATATTTATTCATTTATTTATATTTATTTATTTGACACTTTTAGCGTTTTAGCGTGGAACAGAAGCAGCCAGTACATCCTAAGTTGTTTCTTTTCTCCCAGACCAGTATAGAAGAGGTTGATAGAAATGTTTATTGTTTTTCAGGAAGATCTAACCATAGAAGACACTAAGGAAATCATAGAGAAATTGAAGAAAGACGAGAAGCCCAAAGCAGGACCAAGGTAAAATGTGTTTATTATCAAAATTTGAAAATTGTTAGACTGGTCTACGAGTCCCACAGGAAGACCCCGTATCATGAGAACCATAAGCAACCTTAACCCTTTCACCGCGAGACTTTATATCAGTTGTCGTGCTCCCAACGCGAGGAATTTTGAATATTTATTTATAAAACTTTATTGTTCCAAAGTAAGAATATACTTTTAACAAATGGCGGACTTAATGCTAAGAGCATTTTCTCCCAGTCAACCATAGGGATATCCATAGTTTTTGGTCGGATAATCCGACGCTCGCGAAATGGGCACGAAAATGTTTGTCGGATTAATCCGACGTTCGCGGTTAAAGGGTTAACAATAAATTACACATGTGTACCACTAGTAAATAGTTAGAAGAGCGTCGGTCTTAATAAGGATGACAAAAAAGTTACATGACATTTTGAATATTTGCCGAAATGGCTATAATATGATATTTTTTACGTTTTTAACGATACAAATTGCAAGCATTTCGGAAAACTGAATCGATTTCTATACTTTTATAATTTATCGAACCTGCTAGCAAAATTTTACGAGAATCAGTTGAGAAATGTGACATGTAGGCGAGAATAACAGGAAATCTTCAGCTGAAGCCAAAACGAAGACGCTCGCTCGTTCAAGAAAATAAACCCTAGGTAGCTAAAGTTTTAAGAAATCTAACATATTTTTTTATAATTGTAACACTGATTTACTTAATCTGAAGATTTTTTGCACAATCAAAAACGTTTTAGACAGTAAATACTAATTTTATTGCTACGAAATACAGATACAGATAAATTATCTTTATTCCTAACGGCGCAATCAGAGCCCATAGCCGTAAACCTCAAAGGACACTCTCATATCTTAGCATATCGCTTTTCCTCTCCACTTCTCACGGTCTTGAGCATCCTTGATTGTAAGACCATTAAACCTCAAAGGTGACATTTAGCGCATTAGTTGTCGCAATGATGAAATAAACGGGCAAGTGCGAGTCGGACTCGTACATGAAGTGTTACTTTTAGTATTTGTTGTTATAGCGGCCATAGTAATACAAAATCTGTGAAAAATTCAAGTATCTAGTTAATGACATTATATAAATCAAATCAAAAACGCTGAAAAAACACGTTTTTTGTGTGACAACCCCCTTTAATTTTTAACTTTTTTTTTTTTAGTATTTGTTGTTATAGCGGCTACAGTAATACATAATCGTTGAAAATTTCAAGTGTCTAGCTATTACGGTTCAAGAGATAGAGCCCTGTGACAGACGGACAGACAGCGGAGTCTCAGTAATAGGGTCCCGTTTGCACCCTTTGGGTACGGAACCCTAATAAGGGAATCGAAATGTTACAGATGTATGAAATTCACGGTTATAATAAAACAAAATATTCTAAGTAGAGCTAAAATGATGACGTCACCATCATAAGACTCGGCCCGTCAATTTCAACAACTTTGGCTCAACAAATTCAAGGTCCTAACATTGGTCCTATAGAAAAAAAATAGACCAGTTTTTATTAGGGTTGGAACACATCTGTCAGTACGGAACACTTATTTCCTATGCTGCTATCTATTTATAGAGAGGGCGACGGAACGCTCCAGCACCGGCCATGCTGAAGTATTCCGTCGCTCTCTCTCGCTCTAGCAAATGAATGTTTTGAGCGACAGAAAAGGTAAGCAGCATGGGAAAGTGTCGTTCCGTGCTGACACCATCATCATCATATCAGCCACAGGTAGTCCACTGCTGGACATGGATTTCCAAAACGACCGATCGGAAGCGGCCTGCATCCAGCTTAGGTCGTACGCATTCGAGAACCTTTCTGCCCCATCGGCCATCGGGTCTTTGCGCAGATGTGGCCCAACCCTTCACCTAATCGTTCATTTGTTTTGTATTATTCAGAAGCGGCCGCTTCGCCTCGGAACCTCTCGGCGGACTCACATCCCTGACTGAAGAACCCACAGGCCCCGGGTACGGCCTACAGGACGCTCTGAAGGCCTAGGCGGATTGTAAAATGTTTTGTAAATTTTATTTCATAGATTATTTAAATAAATCATGTTAGATCATTCCGGTTTCTAATTTACTTTTATGTTTGTTTTAAAATTAATGTAGAAGTGACGCGCGATGTATTTAAAAACCGGAGCGATTTTTTTTTACATTATTGACAAGTTCATGTTTGCTATTAGTCAAAGACTTAGAGTAAGTAGTAGTTTGTAGCCTTTTCGGTAAAAATATTTGAAAAAAAGATTTTCAAGAGATATATTCATCCTACATTGAATAGAAAATTTTGACAATTAACCAAACCGAGAAAATAGGCAAGACCAAAACTATTTATAACCCAACGGTACCGGATGTAGATTTTTTTTGGAGGGACGAAATCTAAATATGTCTCATGTCCAGTTATTTCTGGCAACTTAGTGCAAAAAGGAGTCTTGGGTGCCCCCCCCAAACGGGTAACACCCGAGGCGTCAAATTTAGATTTTGCCCATAACCACCACACTGGCACAGAAGACAGTAAGAGTATTTACACACAGAACGGAATCTCCTAAGGACCCTTGCAATATGCGTTCCCGCACCTCTCCCCCGCTCTTGTGCGGCCGTGCACACGTCAATGCGTGTGTGTGTGTGCGCCCGCTCTCGCCCTGACACAAGGCGAGAGCAGGGAGAGGTTCTGTATGTAATACTGTTTCTTGCTTTTGTGACACTGGGCAGACGGGTTGGTGATCAGTCTCATACAGAGGACGTTTCGTCTCTGTTACCTATTACTTACCTCCTTAGTTTCTCCCTTAGGGTTGGATCTCATCAATCAGCACGGAACAACACTTTCCTATGCTGCTATCCTTTTATGTACCTCAGAACAATAATTTCCTAGAGCAGCACGGCCGGTGCTGAAGCGTTCCGTAGCTCTCTCTAGCTCTAGCAAATACCGCTTCTGAGCGACAGAAAAGGATAGCAGCATAGGCACAGAATACATAAGAGTCAAACAGAATGGAATCTCACAGCGTCTCCCGCGACGTCCCCGCACTTCTCCCCCGCACTTTCTGTACCTTTCTGTGCTCTAAACTAGGGTTTAGTTACTAGCCGCACGCAATACACGACGTATCTTGTCTTGAGAACTGTCAATCAATAGTAACTATCATGGTGAGCAGATGCGCATATAATAATTGTTTATCCACCGATTACAACAAAGAACACATATTTCATAGATTTCCAAATGATAAAAACAGGTAGCAAAGCAACAATATAATTTCACGTTATTACCGAGCAACCATCTTGATATATATACCCTTCTCGCTCTCTTGCGTTGGCGGGAGATACACAAGAGCGAGAGGGATTATCAATCGACAGCAGTATAAACCGGTAAAAATACATAGGCTAGTTAATCACATACACGCAGATGCCAAGTAGATTTCCGCGGGTTATAGTGTAGTGCTATAATGCCATTGTTGACAATGACAACTTGCCAAGCCGTGCGTAGAAGCGTGATAAGATAAACATTTGTTTATTTTTATTGAATTTATTCAAATAATTACCGTATAGTTTTGCGCCGAGTATGCAAATTACTATATTACAATAATGAATATAGTGCGTTACATTATAAATGACTCAATAATAATCAGTAAAGTGAACTAATGGTAAAATGGACAATGGATATGATAAAAAATATTTGTGAAGTGATATTATGTAGCTGTTTCCGATTTTTCTGTAACATTTAATACATATAAAACAGAATATTTTTACGTCATAGTGTTCGCAAATCTCCCGGTATAGACAGATATAATCGTAAATATGTCGAACTCGTTAGTAGGTAAGTATTAAATTAATTCTGCGGTGCGACCCTAAGTATAAAACTCACACATCGACGTGTGTACAGATAAATTGTTTCGTTTGTAGTAGTAGTAGTAGGTATATATGTTACTCTGGAGAGTCATACCAGTGGCATAGGAAAGTGCTGTTCTGGCTGATAGATGAGATCCAACCCTTATCCTCTGTTACCTCCCTTCTCCTCTTTCTTAAGACAGCTATGGAAGAAGAAAGGAATGGTGACAAAATGTATTCTTCTCTGACGACACGCCCAAAATAAATGGTTCTATTAACAATTAGTTATTATCTATTGTAAAATTCTTTGCTACGGGTATATGTATCGCTGCTTCCTGGCTTCTACATAATTGTTGCATAAAAAATATATATATACTTAAGTAAATTGTGTGGCTACCACATAATTCACTAAAACCAGGCCTGTGTCACTCCCCGTTTAGGTATCGAAAATGTACCTACATTATTACTATGCGCGCAGGCGGCCCCTCCGGGTGGTAAATTCAGTTATACGAATCGTTTGTACAGAGTAATAAGAATGAAATTGGCTTGCAATGGATGTCTAGGTATTTATACGAAAAGGTGCTGAGTTCTGACGTGAGCTAAATTAAACCATATCGCTAGCCATATTGAGTAGATATTTCTTTGAATTTCTTTGCTGAGTGAGACTTCTGTACGTTAGTATTATTTATTCTGTGCTAAAACATAGTCAAGTAGCAGCGATTAAAATTTTGGAGCTATGAATGGACTTTTGCAAATGACCGTACGTATCAAGGCCGCATGTATGAATATGAATTTAAATTTATCTAACTGATACACAGGAAATCAATGATTGCTGACGTAGTTTCCTCATTCAAGGTAAGTATGATGGAACAAAAATTCCAATTTCCATATTGTACGCAGATAAGCTGTGTGTAGCGTTGCGTTATTATTATCAGAACTGATAAGGTGACTGTATGGAGTCTGGTATTTTTTAGTATAGTTAATACAAATTATGACGCAGGACGCAAGTATTAAGTACTTAATTAAAAAAAAAGTAAATAAGAATTAAAGTCAGCTGTTTTATTTATTTATTTATTTAAATTTCCTTATAAGCAATGTTAACATGAAATAACCTTGTTTTCTGTTCAATTTCATTGAGTATTAAACTAGTGGTGACTGGTGACTAGTGAGTGATGTGTTATTAAACAAAAATAAGTGATTCTGATGTACCGACGTAGTTTACAATACGATAATGCTAAAAAGCCGAAAAATTCAGCCCGGGAATACACGAAAATACAGTTATGGGACACAGGCGGGGCACTCACGGAGGTAAGTGAAGTGTCTTGAGAAGGATATGATATTTCCTCGTTAGCTTGTAAATATTGTGCTAAGTTCTACACAACTTCTAAACTTCTGTTAGGTGAAAAAAAAGTACCTAGGATTGACTCTAGATAGGACTCCCTGTTGAAATTGTTCTGTATTTTTGAACATTTTATTCCAAAACTTTATTGTAGGTACCTATGTACTCATATGCAGGGCCGGCTTTTTTGGGCAATGCCCTTTTATTTTGTTACGCTAGAAAATCCCTTTGGATACCTTACCGGTTACAGGATACCGGTAAGGTAATGTGGTGCTACCACTAAAAACTCCGCGGTGTCACCTTTCAGCCGCTATGGGCCGGGGCCGTGTGCTTCTCCATTCTCCACAGCCCCGACGCGGCCGGCCGCTACCTCAGCGGGCCCGGCTCGCTCACAGCTTTACGGCACCCTCTGATTCATCAGAGGAACCGGAGCAGCCATCGTCTTAGCCTCTCGGCCCGACAAGGACCGGCGCGCTGACACGACACGCGCCTGCATTCCACTCCGAAGGGCTGTCCGTTGGACGATGGAGTCCCGTTTCCACCGTCCAACCAGCCCTCATAATTTGGGCCTGCGAAGGCAAGCCCTGCCCCAGTCCGCCTGACGGCGACCTACATAGGCCCACTCAGCCGGCCGCAGGGGATAGGAAGATTGGCCCCTTCCCTCATAGCCAGGCCATTCCCACCTGGAATGGCCTCCACCGAGCCCCGGGATGCCTTTGCCTAAACTCGGGCTTCACTTAACACGTTCAGCGCCACGTGTATACCTACATATACACCCCAATCTTTTAGGTATACACGTGGCGCTGAACGCGTTAATTAATGGGTTTCACTTAGCTTCGCCGTGGATGTGTGTCCGCAGGTACTGAGCCCCCCATCGCGACCAGATGGGAACCCACCCGGGTTTAGCCAACCCCCCGCTCCCAACCCGGTTGGGGCCATTGCCCCAACCGGGTTGGTTAACCCTAACTTAAAATACCATTGCTTAAGTTTTTTTTTTCATATACTGGGCAAATGCTTAATTTTATGATATGAAGATAACTTTTAAGTTGCATTGCATCTGTTCTGGAGTTATGTTATGTTAGTATGTTATTATGCTAGGTACCAGATCCAATCCAACAAATCGTCACATTCATATCACGCACACACGCACGCACGACTCACGTAATCACGTCCGTGCGTCCGATCCGACTTATGATCACCATGGATGGGCAGTGTTGCCGTTAGGACAATCTAGTTTGTGGCTACATAGAATTAAAAAGTGGCCAGTTTAAAAAAAAAAACGCTTTCGAAAAGTAGCTAGAATTGGCTAAATATCCTTTGCCAATTTAATTTACATACAGGGATAGGGATAAGTAATAAAAACAGTATTTAAATTAATCATGTAATAAAAACTAGTGACAGTAAAGATTTGTACCTATAAAATTAGGTACTGCTATTAATATTTTTTAAATAAATATTTTTTATTCTTAATTAAGTTAAAAATCAAGTTGTAACTCTACAATGTCATCTGGTAATTCTATGGTGTCTTCGTCAATGGGTGATGATGATGTAGATGGTGCTGGGATTTGTTTCATAGGTTTGACTGTTTTTGTGATTTTTTTTAAAACTTCAGGTGGCAAAACATAATTGTGGCATTTTTTCTTCATTATTTTCAATTGGTTTCTAATCATAATAACAGAATTAAGTGTTAATGCACACAGTCTGTTTCTTAATTTATTTTTTACTGTGTTCATGACGCTGAATAGCCTTTCTACTTCTGCGTTAGAGTGGGGAAGGGACAAGGCAGCAATAGCCAAGTCGGCTAATTCTTGAAATGTGTTTACTCCTGCCGCATTTTTGTATTTTAGAACGTGAGCCCAAAATTTGACACTATCATCTGTAGTTGTCCATTCTATAAATTGAATAGTTTTCCACTGTTGGACAATTTTATCGGTCTTTTGCTCATCGAACCCCAATTCTCTTGCCAGTCCAATCAGTGAATGAGGATCTTTGATCTGTTTTAATGTATTTTCAGGACTTAATAATGTTATTTTGGCAAGAATTTCGTAATTGGAAGGTATTCTGTTTTGAATTTCTTTCACCAATTTGACACTAAATTCGATGCACCGTTTCTTAATGTTCAAAATTGACTGTGGAGATAATTTGCTTTTACTGGCATTAGATTCGAAAAGATGTCCCAAGTGTGCAACTGGATCTAGATGATCTTCTACTTTGATTGTGAGGAAATCTTTGTCTGTTGTCGCGGCGCCTGGTATTATTATTCTAACGCAGATAGATCGTAACAAAGTCATCAGAGTTTCTAAGAGTTTGACAGGATCAATATTTTCACCTTCAAATACCTTAATGCCAATTTGAACGTCGTGAAGAATACTTTTCAAAAAGAATAGGTATAGCTGATTACCCTCGTCGTTGTACATTTCCCAAAGAAGTCCCGCTGTATAACACTTTTCTCTAGCTAAAGAAAAATGAAGTTTTAATTCGTTCCATTGCGCTAATATTCTTAACACAGCAGGCTCAATCGATAACCAACGGGTATCACACACTTTCAATATTTTTAATGGATCATCCCCGCAATTGATTGTTTAAAACAGTGCTTTATATTCGTCCCGGCGTTTTGGAGAATTTGAGAACCAGTTGTACGTCTCTCTTATCAGAAATTCTATGTTACGTGGCAGACTGCTTTCAGAGGCATGGCTGACCGCCAATTGCAAAGAGTGGCATATGCATCTAATGAGGATCAAATTTGGCAAATTATATTCTCTCTTCAAAATTTCAATTACGCTGTTATTTCGACCCGTCATGACCGAGGCATTGTCGGTGCCGATCCCTATCATATTTTGTATTGGAAGGCTCAGTGACTCCAAACATTTTACTAAAGTTGTGACAATACCTCTCGCATCAGCTTTTTCAATAGGCTCCAGAGACAGAAATGACGATACAATAGCATTCATATTCTGGCTAAAATATCGTATTATTATTCCCATGTACTTTGAGACACTAACATCCGTTGATTCATCTAAAATAATACCATATTTCTGTGTGCCAATATCTTTTAGAAGATTCTCCTTAAAATGTGGTGCCAGCACTTGATTTATTACTTGTGTGCATTTAGTCCTATGCATTTTTATATCTTTGGCACACTTTGAATCATGAAAAACTTCTTTACAAAGGTCTGTAAGGTGGTCAATGTTGGATATGGAAGAATGTTCAGCAATAAACAAGGCAAGCTGGCCTTCAGCTTTTTGGCTGTTCGTTGAACCATCAGGTGTAGAGGTAAACTGAATTTGTTTATTTTTTGTGATTAATTCACATTTCGCTTTGTATTTTTTAGATTCTCTGTGCTTACGCAAATCATAAATTTTGGCAGCTATTTCAACATGACAATACGTACAAAGGGCTTTCGTTGGGTTATCCGCTATTGGCTTTATCCACTGTTTAAAGTCTTCGTCATTCTCCCATTCACTTCTATATTTTTGAATGTAGCACTTCTTCTTGAGAGGAACTTCCATGATCTCACCTTCCAAGACAAGAACTCAAGTATCACCTTCAAAACTTAACAAAAATCAAAAAAGAATGACCTATCCACGCGTTGAGTTGAGAGGCTACGGCTAAACAAGACAAATGACTGCAATGGAATGCTCGTTTCGTAATTTCGTTCGACTTTCGGTACCTACACTACATTATGAAGGGAGTTGGGGAAATCCCGATCATAGATTACATATAGGTGGTAGTACTATTGTGAGGGGAGTTGGGGAAATCCAGACCATAGATTACATATAGGTAGTAGGACTACGGTACATTATGAGTGGAGTTGGGGAAACCCCAATCGTAGATTACAATTGCGGCGCGGACACACGCGGAGAACGAACCGCACCGAGTGGTGTTGCCTATTTAGTAAAAGGTGATAACCACATACACATTTAATTAAAGAACTAATTAGCTCTAACAATAATTACCAGAAGTAGCTAGAAGTAGCTAGATTTGTTTTGGTGGCTAAAATAGATTTTCTTTTGGCTGAAACCGCTAAAAATCCGCTAGATCTAGCCACAAAGTGGCTAAAACGGCAACACTGTGGATGGGATGGACGATTATACCACAAACATCTATGATGATGATACACGCATACATACATCCCACTTTGCGCGTCGGAGGGAACCCGGAGGTTAGATCAAATACCTCTGTCAATCGAGCAAGGATTAAGAACATAACCAAACCAACTCATTTTTGCTGTGGAAATCCGAACATTTTTTTCAAATAACTTCATTTCATTCATTCTTACGCATGTCAGACGTCAAACGTCAGCTGTCAATGTCAGCAGTGTAGTGTGTCAACTGTTGATCTGTCGTCAGGTCGGTCAGCCAGCCGTCAGTCGCCCCGTCGTCACTACTGCGGTTTGCGCAGATTTTTCAGTGAATTTCCTTGCTTTGTTGTTTCGTGTTGTCTCTCTGGTGTGTAAAATGTCTGTCGAGGCTTAAGCTGAAAGGCATCGTGTGAACAATGAAAAGTAGTCCCACGCGCAAATATGAGAATTTCTCCAACGACCACCAAGCAAAAGACACGGATAAGTATTCGCTAGACAGCCAGGACACAGCCAGTGTGGTGAGTTGTAGAAATTATTGATTTTGTTTGTGTACCTTTTGAGATGCTATTGATTTACGATTCCGATGTTTAGTATTACTCACAGCAGCTGTTTCCCATGAGAATTCAATTGGATGGTAGATGCACTTCACGTTTTATTTCAGTCTTATTATTGTTTGATCGATCGCTGGGTGCGATCTGCATACAATGAAATTGTCTGCAAAAATGTCGAGTATGCTGCTGTACTGCATTATTTGTCAGTTTTAACCTAATTGTAAGGCCGCCAACTTATTTTCGCCAAGTTTCACAATCCGTATGCGTAAAACACCGCGTATTCACTTTCTCCGACACGTGAAGGCGCTTTTACCTACATTACATTGCAATTAGACATTTCCATAGTCCACTTAGGCACTTGCAAACAATGGTGTCAGGTTTTAATATTATCATCATCATTATTAAGCACTATAAGCCTTACCTGGTCCTTGTTTAGTAAATTTCTGCAAATACCTACTGCTTTGTATTCATAGCCACAATATAAAAAAAAAAAAAACAGTAAGTAACGAAAAGGAAACCATTTTTTTGTTAACTTGTACTGTTTAGCTACTGGGTGCAGGTCTCCCCAATCTAAAACTATCTAACACCATTATCATCCACAACTACCTTAACTTTTGATGTTTTTGTATTGACCCTCAAGCACCAAGCGGCTGGATTTAACCGATTTTTATTTAACTGTCGGCCTTTAGCTGGATCTAGCTGCTTTGGTGCCTGAGGGGTTCAGAATTAAACTTGCAGGAATGTCTGTAAAAGTTTATTTACCTCATGCATAGTACACAGCCTAATTATTGTTTTACCAGCTTCCTTAGGGGGTTTGCTGATAGGTAATTTAATTCCTGGTCACTATAGAGCTGGCAGATTGCTTTGCTTCATTGTTGATTTATTTATTTATTTAAAAAACTTTACTGTTCCACATTAAAAAAAAAAATGGTACAATTGGCGGACTTAACGCTAAAAGCGTTCTCTCCCAGTCAACCATAGGGATAAACAGAAACAAATCATGTTGCAGCGCAAAAAACTAGATACAAAATAAAGTATTAAAATATGTGCATAATATAATATATGTCTACTTAACAATATATAATATACATATAAAATATAACTCATAGAATATACCTACATACGTACATAAGACTATCTATAATACATATAACAAATAAATATATACAAACCTACAATATATATAAATTATGAATGATAATGGTGAAAAATAAAGAAAGATACTAACATCTATCAAAAAGATAAGAGTGCACTCTTCTCTTAAAAGAAAATTTTGTCGAAATATTAGGTCCTTACATATGAAATTGCCGTTCAGTATCAAAAAAGTGAAACAAGTTTTTTTTAATGAAATTATTATTTAATCAATCGAAGTATGCGCCGTTGTTATCGATACACTTCCGCCATTTTATAGGCAGATCATTGATACCTTTAGAAAAAAAAATCCTGGGAGCGAGAGTCTATGAACTGTTTGAAGGCGGTTTTGACTGCCTCATCAGATTTGAAATTTTTTCCTTGTAAAAAGTTATCCAAATTTTGAAAAAAGTGGTAATTGGTTGGGGCAAGATCTGGAGAGTATGGTGGGTGGCGCAGAGGTTCCAGTCACAGCTCCTCTAACTTGGCGATCGTTTGATGTGCAGTGTGTGGTCTAGCGTTATCCTGAAGGAGCAGTGGGCTAGAGCAATTCATCAGTCTCGGTTGTTTAATGGCGAGCTTTTCCATCATTGTTTGCAATTGTTGGCAATACAAGTCTGCAGTAATCGTCTGGCCTGATCTCAAGAAGCTGTAGTGGATAACACCAGCACTGGTCCACCAAACACTAGCCAGAATCTTCATTTTGGTCAGTTTTCGCTTAGGGCAAGGTTTTGCCGGATCTCCAGGGTCAAGCCATTGTGATGATCGCTTCCGATTATCGTACAGGATCCATTTCTCATCACAAGTCACGATCCGGTTCAAAATCCCCTCATTATTGTGGCGATTAAGCAAAGAAACGCAGCAACCAACGCGTGTTTGTTGGTTTGCTTCAGTCAATTCGTGCGGTACCCACTTTTCGAGTTTTTTAATTTTTCCGATTTGGCGCAAGTGGATAAATATCATTTTGTCACTTACGCCGAAGGCTGCTGCTAATTCAGAAGTGGTTTGAGATGGATCCGCTTTCACTATCGCCTTCAATTCTTCGTTATTCACTTGAGTATCAGGTCGTCCACGAGGCTCATTGTGTAAATCGAAATTTCCAGAACGGAAACGTTGAAACCAAAAACGCACCGTTCGTTCGTTAGCGGTGCCTGGTCCATACACGTCGTTAATTCTTCGAGTCGTTTCTGCAGCACTGGTGCCACGGTGGAACTCGTATTCGTAAATACCGCTAATTTTCATGTCCATAGTTGTTGTTATAGCAATGTTGAAACTCAAACAAATAATGTTAAAACAAATAAAATACGAATTTTAAAACAATATTTTTCTGGCTTTATTTCGAAATAAATTTGAATTTGGAATTCCTAATAAAACGCAAGATATTTGATTTTAAAGTTGCCAGTATTGAAAATCGGCAATTTCATATGTAAGGACCTAATATCTTTGATGTCAATGGGTAAAGCATTCCAGAGCCGTATAGCTTGTAAGTTATAAGAGTTCGCCATAAAATTTGTGCGATGAGGAGGAACAGAAAGGAGAAGATTATCAGTAGAACGAAGTTGCCTATCATGTGTGTCAGAAAGAAATTTAAATTTACATCTAAGATACTCAGGGGAATTAGGATTCAGAAGAATTGAAAAGAGAGTGCAAAGAATTCGCACTTGTCTGCGTTCACGGATAGGAAGCCATTTAAGCTCAGAACGAAAAGATGATATATGATCATATTTGCGAAGGCAGAAAATGAAACGTATACAATTATTAACGAGACGGTCAAGCTTATTCAGTAAATCTACATTGAGATCAGGGTAACACACATCAGCATAATCAATGATGGGTAATATCAATGTATGGACTAATAAGAGCTTTGTTTTGAAAGGCAGGAAGTTCCTTAGACGATTAAGCTGTTGAAGAGCAACAGTAACAGAACGACTGACTTCAGCTACCTGAGTGGTCCAACTAAGTGTGGAATCAATGTGAAAGCCAAGATCCTTTACGGATTTACTGTAGGGGATAATACAGTTGTTAAACATGACAGGTGCAACAGCATTAAAGTCAATCAGAGAAATTTGCCTTGTACTGCCTACAATTATAGCTTGGCATTTGGAGGGATTAACCTGAATTCCAAATTTATCATCTGAGCAAACTTAATCTAACCATCAGGCTTGCGAACCCAATCCCAGTACAGCGCGTCTAAAACCTATTTTAGGCCCTGGGCACATAAGGGTTATGGGTAGGGTTCCCAACCCTCCCGGATTGCCTTGGAGACTCCGGTAATAATGGTCAACCTCCTGACCTCCCGGAGAGCAATAATTTTTCTGGTTTTTCTAAAAATTAAATGCATCCTTGAAAAATGGTCACGTTTGTTCTTTCCATTCCTGTATCTAATGATTCATGCGAGCGCGTATTAAGCATGGTGGAGCAAGTATGGAGCAAGGAAAGAAACCGAATGAGTATTTCCGTATTAAAAACTTTTATGATTTTGTGGTGAAAAACCGACAAATATTAGATGCTGCTCGAAAACAAAATAAATATTAATTTAAAAATAAATAATGATTTCCTTTCAATCCCACCCCCCGATAAATTTCTTAAACATACAAACCAGGGCCTTAAAGCGGTTACGTATAACGTGACGGTACCGGTATAAAATAAGTGTACATTAATAAATTAAAGGTAGGGCCATACCGTTATTTAACCTTTATCCGATATCGGTACCGAAAAACAAAGCATCGACCGTTGCGGGGCGTGGGGCGACGGGTGCGGGTGCGATTCAGGGTAGGTAAGACACGAGCGCGTGCGTCGGCGAACCTGATAGAACCTGTTTTCGTCGCGTGTCGCCAGATCTTCTCTTCTATCTATCTCTTTCATACCTTTATTTATTAACGTTCAAGTACCGGTACCGAAATAAACCTTTTTCTATCTGTAAACAAAAACTTAGGGTACTGAAATAAGTTTGTGTATCGAAATAAAGCGGTAATCGCTATTTTTCGATATGACGTCATATCGCAATTAAAAGATATCGTATTTTTTGGGTTAGTCCCTGATACAAACCTCCCGGGTTGGTCCTTTCGAGAGTTGGCAACCCTAATGGGGCAAATAGTGTATATGTGTAGTGTAATAATAGTTACATAATTTGCCAAACAGTGGGAGAAAGTGACAGGGAATCAAGATATTTAGAGGGAAATAGACACATTTGCCCAACGGCAGTGGCGGATTCACAAATTTACCGCCAGTAGGCTATTTACATTTTGCCGCCCCCAGTGGCGCATTTACAAATTTTGCTGCCAGTGAATGAGTGGTGGAGCAAAAAAAGGTCATCTGCTTCATGTACCGCCGTAGAGTTGTACGTGGGGCGTGACGTGAATCAGTATTGCACGTGGGCGTTTAAAAACAGCTAGCGGCGGGCCTGGGCGTTCACTCGAATAACTGCGAGTTGACTGCGGGCGAGGCACGGGGGAGGACAAATTTGCCGCCCCCTAAAATCTGCCGCCCTAGGCTCCAGCCTACTCAGCCTGCTGGTAAATCGGTCACTGCCCAACGGTAGGTCAGTACATTATTTAAAAAATAACAGGCAAGTGCGAGTCGGACTCGTATATGAAGGGTTCTGTTCCACCGTGCAAAATTTTATCATTATAAAGATCGAGTTAATACGCTAAAAAAACCACGTTTCTTGTATGACGACCCCATTTAATTTTAATTTTATCTTATTTTTAGTATTTGTTTTTATAGTGGCCATAGCAATACATAATCTGTAAAAATTTTAAGTATCTAGTAAATGCCATTATAAAGATCTAGTTAAAAATGCTGAAAAACATTTTTATTTGTATGACAACCCCATTTGATTGAATTTTTTTTTTAATTTTTAGTATTTGTTATTATAGTGGCCACAATAAAACATAATCGGTGAAAATTTCAAGTTTCTAGCTATTACGGTTCTAGAGATAGAGCTCTGTGAGCCTGTGACAGACGGACAGACAGCGGAGTCTCAGTAATAGGTTCCCATTTGCACCCTTTGGGTACGGTACCCTAAAAACAAGATCTTTTAGCTGTAAATGCTGTAATGTTCCCGAATGTTTATTTACTTAATCCATTACCATCTGGTGTTTTATTTCTTTCCAACCATTTTATTTCTTGCACTTGTATATGTTTCGGATCGATTTGCACGAAATTTACGGTCCTGTTCCGCAGAAAAAATGTATTTTTACTGCCTAGGTTGTTTAGTGCTATATTAATTGACTATCTGGTTCCAGCATGTTTGAGACTGGTTTAAAATAAAACTGAATACTGCACACCATCTTTCAAATGCTAGGATAGATCAAAGATCCATGAATTTCATAGATCTCAAATTCTTTTTCTTTTGAACAATTGTTTAAAGTATTTATTGCATGTTCTATTAAACAAATTTATTCTATTAATGAGAGTAACCCTCTCAGACTTATGTAATTACTGTGATAAGACGGAGGTCTTAACACATGTCTTGCTGGCATATAACCAGTAGACTATCGATGTAGGTACAATGGTAAGCTGGACATAATGTTGAGCAACCTACTATTACACATGGCAACAAGTAATTATTAAAAAAACAAGAAACCCGACTGCTAACATATAGGTTGTATATATTTTTGTAATACTTGTACAAAATCCTTTAATTTGATACCCCACTCGATAGGTTTTGAATAAAAAAAAAATTTAAAGACGCATAATTTGGCGCGAAATTCCGCCATTTTGGATTATTATTATTATTTTTGATATACCCAGTGTCACTCTCAGAGTGAGGACAAATCTAACTACTTCTCTCAAGCTAAAATCCATCAAGCCGTTTAGGCTGTAAAGCGTGCCAAAGAAATTTACATACAAACATACATACATACACTCGAAAAATATAACCCTACTTCTGGCGCACTCGCGTAAAAAGCAATCTACTTTTTCTTGAGAGCTGTGTTGTTGAACAGAAGTTAGAAACTATAAAATCAGTCTCCCATGAGGCTGGCACACTAAGTGAACTGAAGCCACGGAAAAAAATATAGTATTTTGGTATTTCGGTAAAAGAACCACTTTTGAAACCCGAATTCAAGCTAGATGGCTACACTACACAGAACCAGATAATCATATGAATCATCTTTGTTCACGATTAATTGCAAGTGAAGGCGTAGGCGAACACTCTAGCTTAAAAAATACTGATGTGTAGTTTATACAAATATTCGATATCGATAAATAACCTAAACTGCATAGAGCTTGCAGTAAAAAAATAAAATTAATTTTGCCGTCTTGAAATCATATTTTAGCGACACCGCACGGCTAGTTGCGTTGCGGATTGTGTGAAATATGTGTTAACGCTTGGTTATGTGTTAAAGTAATTTTGTAACATACTCGTATTAATATTTTTGGCATTAATGTGAGAAAATAATCAACAAATAAATCGTTAATACTTACTTAACAGTAGATAAACATTATCATTACCATACACGGTGATTTCATTACCTGGGTATATTGAAACAATGTGGATAAATATCGACATAGTTTTTTAGGGTTCCGTAGTAAACAAAGAACCCTTATAGTTTCGCCATCTCTATCTGTCGGTCCGTCGGCGGTTTTACTCAGAGACTCAGAGAATATTAGTACTAGAAAGCTGTGATTTGGCATGGGTATACATACATATAAGTATACATATTAATCAGGTCGACAAGGGGTAAAATAAAATCATGTACATGCTTGTAAAGTGTGAATAATAATTTTTTTTCCGACTGATTCATCACATTGAAATGTCGAATAGGTCTTGTGAGTTTGTGATTACCGTTTTTGGATTTAGGGATGCAAATTTTTGTTACAGTCAAATGTTCCCTTTCGTCAGCTAAACGGTTGTATATGGACACGTGAAAAAATTCTTGGCAGTAGTATCAGGCCTGTGTCACTCCCCGTTTAGGTATCGAAAATGTACCTACATTATTATTATTACTATACGCGCAGCGGCCCCTCGGAGTGGTAAATTCAGTTAACGATTCGTTTGTCCAGAGTAATAAGACTGAAATAAGTTTGGAAAATCCAAAAGTGCACTCCTCATAATCTCATTTTTTACAATTAAATTGAAATTACGATTAAACTACATTGAATTAGACCGTGATCTTCGAAAGGACTTAGTTTTGGATAATACTGAAGCGTATAAAAAAAAATGGACTTGATCAGACAAGTTTTTCGGGAGTTATCGTGACCACGCCAGTTTCCATACATACAGACACACGGACGTCCACAAAATGATTTTATTAAACATTGTTTTTATTTATTTAAAAGGCAAAATGTCTTTTAAAAATGTCATAAGTGTTGAAACTAGTGTTTTTCCTTGACATTTATGTGTAAATATTATTGTACAAGTGCGATAGAAAATAAATAGACACATTTAGTTAAAAAAATCACTTGATTTTTGTAAGGCGAGAGTAGAGCACTACCTCATGCGCTTCGCTTATGAGGCGTGCAATTGGCCTGCAATGGATGTCTAGGTATCTAAACGAAAAGGTGCTGAGTTCTGACGTGAGCTAAATTAAACCATATTGCTAACCATCATGTTTGAATCGTCGACTGTTTATCGAGTAACTTGGTATAGTAGCATAAGAGGAATCAAGAACTTCCAGACGTTCCGTTCAGCGTCGCGTCGGTTGGTACATGTGGAATCATATTTGTTTTGATCTATTTAGCAGCAGACTTATTTAGTTGTGTTTACTTTAAACTTATCCTCCCTGGAAGCGAATTTATAAATATTAGTGGAAGATTGGCATTTTACTTTTTAATTTGTAGGGTTCCAGTTAAATTATAGCAAAAAATTAATTAGTAGCGTATAGCTAGGATCTGGCACATAGACATAATCGCTTTATTTTCTGTTATTCTATTTTTTTTGTCTATCAGCATGCCTTGATCATTTCCATTTTGTACACAGTTCATGCATTGTACGTCTACCAATACCTTGAATGTATATAGAATTGAAAACTTCCCACCAATCGATTTGGAATACTATGTTATCTAATTATGTAAACTACATTCAAATTAGTATAAGAGTAAGGTCCATGCTGGTTTGGAAGAAAATAAAAACGTAGAATGTACCAGCTGCTTCTCTCCTCACGCAGATCGTTAAAGCTCATTGAGGCGAAAATGCAAATCATGCAAATAGGCGATGCGGCTAGCAACCCTTCACTATTTTGATTCATTTTCTTCATCTGTACGCCCGGCATTACGCCAAGCGTGGCCTTTGGGTCTCACGGCCCTACGCTCTGTCTTCCCCGTTAGGTAAAAAGACGTGATAATGTGTCTGTAAAAAAGTAAGGTTGATGACTGAATTCCTTATCTACTGACAATATTTATAAGTGCCAATTATTTTATTGCTGTGTCTACATTGATGGCCTCCATAGTGTTCACGATACTTCTACATGTGACGTTACGTATCTTATTAACTCAGTGAATGAACATCAAGATGTCTCGTCTCGAAATTACAGTCACGCATTTGATTCTTGACTTGGACAAGTGGAATCTTTGTATTATTTTCATAAACTGCCACACACATATGAATTATAGCAAGTAGTAAGTACGCGACTTTTAATATGTTTGTATAAGTATATTTATCAGTTTCGTTTTCTTTTTTAATTTTTTTTCATCATAATGTATAATGAAGAAATGTATACTTATTGACGTGAAAAAGTGCCTGCAAAGGCCTAGTTTCTAAATAGATTAGGATTCTTGATTCAAACTATACTTTCTTTATTTTTATAACAATTAATTTATGTCTAACTATCTTAAGAGTCTCCTTACCCTAGACGAAATCCGAGTTTCCCATACAAACGTAGTCTACGTTTTATTTTAAAACGACAAGTCATATTTCGATAAAAATTTGTAACTTTAAAGAAATTGCATATATCTAGGGTTATAATTGGTTTTCAAAGTCAAAATATGAACTTGAAAGAAAATATAGTGCATTATATAATTTTTGACCATCAGTATGGAAAAGTTTTACACCCTTATATTTTCTTTCAAATTCATATTTTGACTGTGAAAACCAATTATAACCCTAGATATTAGGTCCTTACATATGAAATTGCCGTTCAGTATCAAAAAAGTGAAACAAGTTTTTTTTAACGAAATTATTATTTAATCAATCGAAGTATGCGCCGTTGTTATCGATACACTTCCGCCATTTTATAGGCAGATCATTGATACCTTTAGAAAAAAAATCCTGGGAGCGAGAGTCTATGAACTGTTTGAAGGCGGTTTTGACTGCCTCATCAGATTTGAAATTTTTTCCTTGTAAAAAGTTATCCAAATTTTGAAAAAAGTGGTAATCGGTTGGGGCAAGATCTGGAGAGTATGGTGGGTGACGCAGAGGTTCCAGTCGCAGCTCCTCTAACTTGGCGATCGTTTGATGTGCAGTGTGTGGTCTAGCATTATCCTGAAGGAGCAGTGGGCTAGAGCAATTCATCAGTCTCGGTTGTTTAATGGCGAGCTTTTCCATCATTGTTTGCAATTGTTGGCAATACAAGTCAGCAGTAATCGTCTGGCCTGATCTCAAGTAGCTGTAGTGGATAACACCAGCACTGGTCCACCAAACACTAACCAGAATCTTCTTTTTGGTCAGTTTTCGCTTAGGGCAAGGTTTTGTCGGTTCTCCAGGGTCAAGCCGTTGTGATGATCGCTTTCGATTGTCGTACAGGATCCATTTCTCATCACAAGTCACGATACGGTTCAAAATCCCCTCATTATTGTGGCGATTAAGCAAAGAAACGCAGCAAGCAACGCGTGTTTGTTGGTTTGCTTCAGTCAATTCGTGCGGTACCTACTTTTCGAGTTTTTTAATTTTTCCGATTTGGCGCAAGTGGATAAGTATCGTTTTGTCATTTACGCCGAAGTCTGCTGCTAATTCAGAAGTGGTTTGAGATGGATCCGCTTCCACTATCGCCTTCAATTATTCGTTATTCACTTGAGTATCAGGTCGTCCACCAGGCTCATTGTGTAAATCGAAATTTCCAGAACGGAAACGTTGAAACCAAAAACGCACCGTTCGTTCGTTAGCGGTGCCTGGTCCATACACGTCGTTAATTCTTCGAGTCGTTTCTGCAGCACTGGTGCCACGGTGGAACTCGTATTCGTAAATACCGCGAATTTTCAATTTGTCCATAGTTGTTGTTATAGCAATGTTGAAACTCAAACAAATGATGTTAAAACAAATGAATTACGAATTTTAAAACAATGTTTTTCTGGCTTTATTTCGAAATAAATTTGAATTTGGAATTCCTAATGAAACGCAAGATATTTGATTTTAAAGTTGCCAGTATTGAAAATCGGCAATTTCATATGTAAGGACCTAATATATGCAATTTCTTTAAACTTACAAATTTTTACCGAAATCTGACATGTTGTTTTAAAATAAAACGTAGACTACGTTTGTATGGGAAAGTCTAGGGTAAGGGGGTTCTTAAAGTGCGGAAAATCCGAAAAATGATTTTAAGACATATGATACTGTCGATACCTATAAATGTACTGGGTGGCGCAAAAGTAAAGACCCTATTTGGTTCAGCTATAACATTTTTTCTAAATTAGAAAACTAGATTTAGGTTTTTTTAAATGTATATTTGTGCCATTAAATTTCGTACCATTAGGATTTAAAGATGATGTCTTTTAAATGGTGACCTCCAGAGTTGATACACATTTGAGCCCTATTTATGACATTTTGCATAACTTGCCGTAACACTTTCTGCGATATGTTCGTTATTTCTTGACGAATGTTTTCTTTTAGAGCTGCGAGAGTCTGTGGCTTGTTCACATACACCCGAGATTTCAAAAAACCCCAAAGAAAGAAGTCTGGACTGGTCAGATCGGGTGATCTTGCAGGCCAAGGCAAATCGCCAAAACGAGAGATAACTCGGCCTGGAAAAGCGTCCCTCCGTCCCTCACTCACAATTATTCCACGTTCTTGGGGAGTAAAACGGTCCATGTTTATTTTCAGTGTATTTTACAGTTGTTCACTACACAATTTTCAACAACAGAATGACAGAAAATATCATATAAAAAAAATAAAAGTATTTTCTTTAGTGCCAGTACTTTTGCGCCACCCGTTATATCAAAGATTTTTAAATATTCAATAAAAATTAAGAGGTAAAAAAATGTAAATTTATCAATAATAATAATAAATAGGTATATAGGGACAAATCACACTGATTAAGCTAGCCCCAAAGTAAGTCCTAAACTTGTGTTATGGGATACTAACGTAACGATACTATATTTTAAATATATTTTTATATTATTATTTTTTTAGATATTATTTTTTATTTTCAATAAGTATATACCTACATACAGGTATATTTTTTCATAAAGATTAGTGGTCCAGATTTAATGCTAATTGAGTGTGAATTTGAAATAATATAAGATCTGAATCGTACAGAACACTCAATGCGTTAGTTCTAACTCGCATTGACCAGTCTTTTATTATTAATACGGCTTCATACGAGTACGTACGATAGGTACATTAATTTTTATGAATTGCCAGATGACCATTCCATACCGTCGCGTGTTGGCGTGTTCACGTCAATGTGAGTATTTTTTTAAATAACAACACTTGTTCCTTTTCAAATCACTTTTACCTATTAACTTTCGACTTGTGTTATGGAAGATTGGTCCTTGAGAAATCTTCTGCCGTCGTTGTTTTTAAATATTTTGCCACGTGAAAACTTTTAATAGCCATTAAATGTCCCACTTCTGAGCAAAGGCATTAGGCATCACGTGTGACAGTTTTTTACGATATTAACCCTTTCATCGCGAGACTTTATATCAGTTGTCGTGCTCCCAGCGCGAGGAATTGTGAATATCCGTAGTTTTTGGTCGGGTAAATCCGACGCTCGCGAAATGGGCACGAAAATGTTTGTCGGATTAATCCGACGACGTTCGCGGTTAAAGGGTAAATGATACGATCTTATTTGATTAAAGTTTGCCCTCGACATGACTGATTGGAAGCAGAAAGGGGAGTTTGCCCAGCTGTGGGACACTGATATAGGCTAATAAAATAAGTTAATCTGATAAAGCCTGTAAGCCCCTGAGTTATTACTTAGTGGTGAACTCGTCTAATGTGTTATACCACAGAATAGATAATACTAACGTACAGAAGGCTCACTCAGCAACGAAATTCAAAGAAATATCTACTCAATGTGGCTAGCGATATGGTGTAATTTAGCTCACGTCAGAACTCAGCACCTTTTCGTATAGATACCTGGACATCCATTGCAAGCCAATTTCATTTTTATTACTCTGGAAAACGATTCGTATAACTGAATTTACCACCCGGAGGGGCCGCCTGCGCGCATAGTAATAATGTAGGTACATTTTCGATACCTAAACGGGGAGTGACACAGGCCTGGTTATACGAAGTAGTTCCAATTGACTAATGACATATGTGAAAAGGGGCAAATGGTTTTATCTGTACAGGTTATTTTTACAAGCTTTTATTTGTTTTACCTGTCCCGTCGTCTGTGTCCGTAATCAAATCTTGCAAGCTAAATTAGACCGACTTTCTATTATTCGATCGAATTGAAACTTCACATACTTATGTAAGTTGGGTGACAATGCAATATTATATTATGGTACCAATGACCTGATCTCATGATGTAGCTGGAAGATGGCTACGGTATCTCTGTGATAAAGTAACATAACCATAAATAGTTTTTTAATTCTTAAATAAAGAAAGTTATTAAATACTAGCAAGGATTTAAACATTGCAACCTGCCCTTCGCCATTGGATAAGTTTAGTAAGTGTAGATTATGTTGGTTATTTTGTTTATCGAACAGCAAATAAAGTCGTGACAATAAAGTAACAATAGCACACTAACAACTATGTATAGACGCAATATAGACACGAGCATGTCATTAACTAGAAACACTTGACATTCCGTAAGGGGCGGTGGGGGGCACCTTGTCACTGAAGTACCTACAGTCGTGACAATGAAGTAACAATAGCACACTAACAACTATGTATAGACACAATATAGACACGAGCATGTCATTAACTAGAAACACTTGACATTCCGTAAGGGGCGGTGGGGGCACCTTGTCACTGAAGTACCTACAGTCGTGACAATGAAGTAACAATAGCACACTAACAACTATGTATAGACACAATATAGACACGAGCATGTCATTAACTAGAAACACTTGACATTCCGTAAGGGGCGGTGGGGGGCACCTTGTCACTGAAGTACCTACAGTCGTGACAATGAAGTAACAATAGCACACTAACAACTATGTATAGACACAATATAGACACGAGCATGTCATTAACTAGAAACACTTGACATTCCGTACGGGGCGGTGGGGGGCACCTTGTCACTGAAGTACCTACAGTCGTGACAATGAAGTAACAATAGCACACTAACAACTATGTATAGACACAATATAGACACGAGCATGTCATTAACTAGAAACACTTGACATTACGTAAGGGGCGGTGGAGGGCACCTTGTCACTGAAGTACCTCTATCGCGAGTAGCCTTGCCAGGCGTCCGGATATAGCCGGACATAGTTAGGCTTTTTAATTGAGTGTTCGGCCAAAATAAACGGTGTCCGGCTTGTCCGGCTTTTGTTAGGATTTTTACATTTTGCAAACGAGCAGCGCCGAGCGTGGCCGAGCGCAGGCGAGTCGACTGTCGATCACTCCCAAATCGGTAATAATCAAAAAAGCTTGATTTTATACATAATTTTCTGTCGTACCTATTAATACTACCTAAAACACAAAATCTTGTGTCCGGCCTTTTTACCCAAATGTCCGGCTAAACTGGCTGTTCTGTCCGGCTATTAGGTTTGGCGACCTGGCAACCCTAATCACGAGGGAAGCTCTAGGTAGGTAGGATAGTAGTAGATAGCAGAGGCGTAGCTTTTGTCAAAAGTGGCAGTTTTTCGCAAAAATGCAAACTAAAGCTTAACGTTCTCACTTTAATTTGTAAACAGTGGTCCATAAAATAGTTTGAAGGGTTATCTAGGTTTTACTAGATCAAAATTTTAAATGATATCTCCGTTTCCTTACAAATAATTTACTTAAAATGGGGGCGGCACTGGACTCCGTGTATCGTCTTAACGCGTAATCCTAGTGGACCATTGAACTCCTTTATTGTCTTTGAAAACTTACGAAGACGTTCGCATTGAATTTACATGTTTAGTCTGTTAAATAAGAGGACGTCATGTACTGAGTTACTTTACGGTTGCTACACACTTATTCGGGCCGGCCGGGGCGTGGCATTGTCGGTACAACAAAGCAATTGGGTATTACGTTGGGTCAAAAATAAATTATTTGGTACTGTTAATGGAATAAAACGTCACAAATTAATGCCACTTGTCATTGATCCAAACACTTTGAACGTGATTTTAGATTTATTAATGCAGAAAAACGGATATTAAGAGCGCTATTTTACTCTAAGGAATTATGACGTCATAAATCGATATTTCATACAAATCCCATAGAAAATGTTTGTTTTTGACGTTAAGAAAAAAGTATCTGATTTGACTTGTTGCGTAATAGACGTGTTTTCCCCCCGAAGGGATGAAAACACTTATTTGGGTTTCAGCCAAGAGGCTTGACCCACTGTGAGATATACCTTCAGAACATCGGCGCCATCTAGCGTAAAAGCCCCAAAAGGGCATAGTAACTGTCAAGTAAACGTTCACTCGTTCATTCAAACTGAGTGAAGGGTGTGTCAGCGTCGGTTGGTGGCGCGTGCGTCCGCCATCTTTATTCAGTACTAGTAGAATCGAGGCGAGGCGGAAGCCGGCAAGAAAATTTATTGGTGGGTCAAGCCTCTTGGCTGAAACCCAAATAAGTGTTTTCATCCCTTCGGGGGGAAAACACGTCTATTTGGGTGTTCGAGCCCTTCGGCTTGACCCACTGTGAGATGTTTATTATCTGCCGGCGCTGACACCGCGTACTGTGATGAACAGTGAGATGAAGAGATTCAAAGAAAAAATGGATGATGATTTTCATTTAATCATAACAAAGAACATAAATATTCTTAATTATATAATTCAATGACCTTTCCGGTCTCTTTATAATTAAACAGTATTAAAGAAATCAGACATAGAAAAAACAAGATCAGCATTATTGCTTTTTATTTCTTTATAATAATGTTTTAGAAACGTATTGGCTTCGCGCCAATTACCTTTCTGCAATACTGTCTCTAAATCAAGGTCTTTCTTAGACCAGTTATTAGAAGCCACGGCTGACCTGAAGCTACCAGGTGATCCCCTTATATTGGCTTCTCTGAGCTGAATTCTTATCCAGCCCGCGATTACTGACCTGGTGGCTGGTTTAACCTTCCCTCTTGTGGTGATAAAAAGGCTCGTTAGGTCGGTGACTGCTGCACGTCGCCGTTCGGTAAGTCTGATCAGGATTGGAATCCAGTGGCAAAGATCTAATTTAGGGTTTTCGCATTTTGATAGGCTCCACCCAGACTGGCGATAATTTGCTGAATCAGTTTTTAAGCCAAAAGCCGGCCAAAAAATTATTTCATTTTTGGTTATTCGGCAACATTCATTATTTATATGAAGTAATGTAAGGTCGTGGATGCGACGACTGGAAGCTAGTAAGAGTAAAGTCGCCACGTGTTGCGATACTTGAAATAAATTTGATTCGTCAATAGTTCGACGGTTTATCCACTCCAAGAGATCTTTAATGTTCCATGTACATGGGTTATGTTTTGGGGGGTCTTTTAATAGAACCGATAGTCCAAAAGGCAAGCATTGCATGTTGTAAATTTGCCCGTCGTAGGCAAACGATAGATACCGTTTGTGGGCACTTGCCATCGGAATATGGTAATAAGCGTTAGAAATGTCAATTTTTACCAAGTAATCATCTTTTTGTATAATTTGAGCGACCTTTCTTAGGCTAATGAGCCGAAATTTTGAAGGTTTCACAAATAGGTTTAGTCCTTTTAAGTTAACAATTAATCTATGGGAACCATTTGCTTTTTCTCTTAGGAATATAGGAGACAAGTAACCGCGTTTGTAAGTATTGATTGAGATTGCACCTATTTCAATCAATTTATTAATCTGTTTTGACATAGCGTCTGAAACGTTGGGTTCAAAGCGTTTAGCGCTTTCGTGGCAGAGTGGAATCAACGGCGGTTTCTGTATAAAGGGTATGCGATATCCCGTGATAACTTTAATAATAGTATCAGGGGTTCTAAGAGATTCCCAAAGATTAACTTTTGACCTTAGTTGGCCGGCCGTAAAACCGGAAGATACCTTAGTCTTTTTTCTCGGTAGTTTGAGAAGGCTTGGTTTAAGTTGAGGACTTTTCATGTTTCCATTAGGGACGAAAATTCCGGTTTGTAGGCTTTTTGAAATGCTGGTTTGTATGGTCATTTCGAGGTTTGTTACTGGGGCCCTTTGCAGGGTATTTCTTGGCAGGCTTATTGCTAGTCGATGTCTTTTTGGGAAAGAATTTGTATGTACCTCCGTGTTCCTTAACAACCTCTGACAATTTATCCTCTGAGAACAAGTGTGTTTCAGAGGGTGGGATTTCGTGCAGGAGGTCATTTAGTACTTTGTTTGGGCACTTGTAAGTTTCCCTTCGAGTTTGAATTACTTCAGCTCTTCTACCGCAAACGTATTGTAATAAGTTGTCAGACATTTTCTTAAACTCGCAACCTTCATCTAAGAAGTTTCTTTGTACTTCTTGCCTGCATTTTTTGTCTAATTTTTTGCAAGCTTCCTCGAAGGCTGCTCTTTGCAAAAGGAGGCTATACGTTACAGCACCTAAGGTTGAGTCCGATTTCTCGAGATAACCGAGGGAGCTCCACGAAGGAGTGTTTGTAGCGAGTAATGAGTTTACTTTTAGTGCACTAAATACCGGAGTTGTATGGAAATTTTTCTGGACATCCGCATATCGCACGTTTTTCCAGTTTCCATCCCCCAGGCGTTGACACTTCCGACCTTGTTCGGCTAGTCGTGGGTTCGCTTTTGCCAGTTTCGGTTCTGCTTCTGTTGTGCAGGGAGAGAAATTACATTCATCCGAATGGTAGTTAGCTTCTTCGGTGGGATTAACTGTATAACCCCTTTCGTTTACGTCGGATCTAGAGTGCTCATAGTCAGATTCCGAGTCTGCTTCGGAAGGACTCTCAGATTTGTTATTCACTTTCGCTGATAGATCAGCTACTTGGTTTGCGACATCTGCCATAGTCTGTGCACTAACGTTAAGAACGTTCATCATCTTCTCGAAAAATGACATTTGCAACTCATTATTTAACATGCTATCTTGTCGAGGTGTAGTGGATGAGCTATGACGTGGATTTGAAGAAGGAACCGCCTGATAGTCGGATCTACTCATTGGCGGGGATGTTAAGATCCGTCTGGATCGAGACGGTGATCGCTCGCGTGGTTTTTTGCACCACGACGATGTTGACGGTTGAGGAGACAGGCTCCTTTTCCTTGACGTCAGCTTTGGTTTTAAAAATTTCACGGTGTCCATAAATGGCGTATACGACTGTGCGTGATTTTTTTTCCATTACTGCGTGAGGAGCGTATATCAAGGCTCGCCCCAGCGGCCATTCCAGCAGCTTTCTTTTTAGCAGCCTATATTTCTTCTCCGAAAGAGTTGGGTCGTTTGGTGAATAGGCATGGGCCAAATCAGCAGTCGGGATAGCGAATCGTAATTTTTTCTCGGTTTCGGAAGTGATTCGCTCGCCGAATAACTCCGCGTATGAGTGATTTTCCACGTCCCATGATCCCCAATCTTCTGGGTAGTTTTGATTTAATATGTTGACAATTCGGGAGAAAAATCCTCTGTCCTCATCGGGTACTGGTTTTTCGCACAGCTCACGCATGGTTGGCATGTCTGCAACAGTGAGAAATAATTTGTGACTTAAAAGCCCAAATAGAATCGCGATATGTTCGACCTACTACTTTGATGGTAGTACAGTATGGTGGTCGAACCAATATTGGCCGAACATTCGATGAAACTTCCGAGTTTCAATTCGAAGCGACTGGACGTTTCGTTGAAACTTTCTTTTGATACGACCATGTAGGCGCTTTGCTGAAGCGACCGTTTCGTGCGTCGACGTTTCATTTGAAACGACCAACAACGCGCTTTGCTGAAGCGACCTTAGTGCGTCGACATTTCATTTGAAACGACCAACAACAATGAATTAACGAAAATTAAATTTTCGATTTTGTGATTGCATTTTCAGCAATCGAAGCATGGCGCTCATCTTATATGGATTAAAATCCAACTAAGATACTCAATCGTTCATTGCGAGACGATATGGTGATAAGTAAAAACTTAAATATTTGCACTATGCTTCGTGGATATTCTCCCTAACAAACTAGGGATATCCACATAGTAATTTACCTAGAAAGAGAAAATTTACTTACTGTTTTTAAGTTCGTCCTTAGACGACCGATGACGCCGAGATTCAAAAGCGTACTGAATAAAGATGGCGGACGCACGCGCCACCAACCGACGCTGACACACCCTTCACTCAGTTTGAATGAACGAGTGAACGTTTACTTGACAGTTACTATGCCCTTTTGGGGCTTTTACGCTAGATGGCGCCGATGTTCTGAAGGTATATCTCACAGTGGGTCAAGCCGAAGGGCTCGAACACCCAAATAGTGTATTATATCGTCTTTCCCCCGAAAATTCATCGGCTGTGCCGATTAATGCCAGCTTGAATAAGTGTGTAGCAATCTTTACAGACAAACTAATTGCTTGGAGACGTGTTAATAGCAGAAGAACCATCTCGTTATTCATTCATGGAGTATTAGTGACGTCACAGCTGTGCTCCAGTGTTCCGTACAAAGTTTGAAGGGCACAGGGCGTGTATTTGTGTGGGAATTAAGGAGACAAGGGTAATCGGGTGAGAATTCTGCCTGAGTTAATGTAACAGACTGCGAAGAAATTTGTTAAGATGAAGGTGTTTTAGGCCCCCTTTATCTTAATATTTCAAATGATGCTGCTGGTGTACATTGCAGAGATCGTATGTCAACAACATGTTTAGAAGTGTTTGATCAAACTTTATTATTACATCTTTATCCCTAACGCGGCAGACAGAGCTCAAAGCCGCAAGAGGCAACTTTTAGCGTGACGGGGTGGGCAGGAAGATGTAAGTTGAAATAAAAGTATAGCTTTAGGGATGTTTGGTTTTTCGTGCAGCTCTTGAAGTTGGCTGAAGTACATGTCCAGTTGAGAAAATAGGTAAAAAACTGCAGTCAGTAAAGGAAATACCAAAAAATGTGTGGGCGACCATCTTGGAATCAAAATTTGATTACAGTTTTGAGTTCCGCGAGGTGCTTTACCCTAGCGTCTTTATTAGGAACCATAACACATGTCATCAAAAATAGGACCAAACCCAGGGTACCCAAAACCAAAAAGCATGGAAAGAATAATGAGAGTTGACGATGCGAAAGAGGTTTGCAAGGATCATCATAGCAAGTGGATTAGTGGACTGGACATACATAGTCTATGCCTACCGCCATAGGAAGCTTGCGTGATAATATGTATGTATCAAAAACAGTTTGTAACTACTGTTTAAGAATATTTCATCCTTGCAGTACAAACTCTTTAACTTTTAGAAAAGAGCCCGTGACTCAAGCTGGAATAAATTTTGTAACGACAAATTGATCTCGGAATATTGAAAATGCAGGTGACAGCGATCAATTGTTGGTTTTTCAAACTATCCTGAGTCATGGATAGAAACTTTTACATCTTACGTATATTGATGGATTGCTAAGGCACCTTTGGTTTAAGTTTTGGCTTTTCTGGTTTTACTGGAAAATCTATTTCTACCTACTCATAGTTGTAATGGGCTTTTCGTAAATCTGTATATTTCATACATTTACGTACATTATACAACTATTTGAATACCTGCTTCTAAAATTCTTGTTGTTATCGATTTAACTTCACAATAAAGTGATTTGCTGTCAAGTCAATATTTTCTTGTGTCAATTTAACAAAACGCGCAAATGGCCATTGTCTTGACATAGACGTAGATATCTCGTTCAGTATACATACACGTCTGTTTCCCACAGGGGTAGGCAGAGACTATGGACCTTCACTTGCTACGGTCCTGACAGACCTCTTTCGCTTCATCTACACTCATCAGCCTCTTCATACATGCCCTTCGGTTATGGGTACTTCTTACCTGTCTTTTTTTTAGAACGTCTGCAATCTGATGGCGTTATAAACAATGGAAAAAATCCATGTATAGAAAACGTACGTTTTTCCGGTTTTTTATGTTTTAAAATATGTTTTTATAAACTGTTATTCAAAAATATAGTGCTATGCTTGTATAAGTTAATTTTAGGCCGCTGTACACATTTTGCGACATTCACATTGCAACAATCATGGCCCAAAATTGAACAGATCCTTTACCGGGTTCACAATACCTTGAAGTAATAGGAAACTAGATGTTCAATTGTGTCAGAAAATCTCGAATGTTGCTAGATGATGGTAAATGAAGATAATGAGTAACTTCATAGTTCATAAATTTTATCATTATAAAGTTAGCACCCATTGCGAAGCAACATTAAGCCACATTTAAAACGTGCGGCAAATGTTGCCTACACGGTTTTCTGAATACATCATGCATACTTATTTTCCCTTACGGAGAAGATAGAGTCAAGGGCAATCAGACCCAAAGACAACATTTTGCGTCATTGTGGGTGAATAGGTGTAGGTAGGTAAATCATGAACGGAAATTTATCTTTCAGGTATTAATTAAGCGCTTGCGTTCATGGTAGTTTTCTTCTTTTTTAAGGGCTTTTATCTTAACAGACATGTCAGCCCTATCGTACCCTTGACCAAGGAATTTACGTCTGAGGAGATATGAAAATGTCATACAATTTTTTTGCAATTATCGGCGTTTCGACAAAATATATATTATATCGATATCTTAATGATTAAACATTAATTCCCTTATTAGTAAATCTCTTTTACATTGGTATTTGGTACACTACATAACTATATGTTGAACAGCTACTGCTCATGGTAGTTCATCATCATCTTCATTAGGTATTTTTTTAGTCTCCACTGCAGGAGCATGACCCCCTCTGTACTACCAGAACCATATATTAGCCAGAGCAGTCAGTCTATTGGCCTCGATTTTGATTTGGCCTACTCTCTCCACGCTGGCCAGACGGGTTGGAGAGGTCTCACTGATGTTTATAAGCTTTTTTTAGCTTGTGTTTCCTAAGTCGCCTTCTACGAAATCCACGGGAAGACTTGTGGTCCTATTCACACGGCGGCGGTGCCCGAAACCATGGTAGTTAAAACAGTTTTATTCTCTTTGTTACAGCATTCGAACGCGGAGGAAGGTGGCGGGGGCCAAATTCCCGACGTGAGCGCAGGCGCAGGAGACATGTGGATCAGCGCTGTGGAGAGTTCCATCCTCACGTGGGAGGAGGTGAGTCGTCTCTCTTCATCTCTTTTATCACGGCAAGCCTTTGCCATCAGTCAAAATCAAAGACGACGAGCTACAGATTTTTTAAGAGTTAGGTACTAACGAGTTTTATAACCCCACCGCGTTCGCGATCGATTGATTGGTCTTCAGGATCATTTTAAAATTTTTAGTTCAGTGTTATAGATAAAACACGGGTTTTAATTATTTTTTTAAATAATTGCTCGATTTTCGTAAAATATCTGTCGCGAGCATAGCGTTTGTCGTAAAAAATATTACAAACTCATTTGGCGCACGACCACTATTTATGAGTTAAATAGGTACTTTAATGAACATCAATTTGGGTATTGTGTTGAAAGTTGATTGACAGAGACGTCTATGGATCAGACATCTGACAGATCAGACGGACATCGACCTGATGTACTTTTGCGGTCTGAGAAAAACATAAATAATACATAATGTAGAAAAACCATAAAAAATATATTCTTAAGAGGGCGCCTGATGTCAATAATCGAAATTTTGCTCCCGCTTCCACGCACACAAATTTACTCTAGCCGAAGCGACACAGCGAGCCATGCTTGGCGTCGGGAATCGCGGTGGGTCAATGAGGCTGGTTCTGGTTTTGAGGTTTCTTTCGTTTTACAAAAAATATTTAAGAGTTATTTAAAAAGTAAGACATATGATGACTGCCTTATGTTTAATAGAATTATAATCCAAAGTTACAAGTGCTAATTTATTGTAGTATAATTCTGAGGTGATTTGGAGGCAACTTCGTAATGTTTCTCTATCGAGAAAAAATTTAGCAATCGTGTTTTCGAAACTTATTATGTTTAGAGTTAGTCCTGAACTTTGCTGTGTTTTTTATTTCAAAGTGAGTATTTCGTTAATATTGATAATAATAAGATCGCTCTAAAAACTTTAGGGTAGTGCGGACTCTTAAAACTATTCACGTAAGTACCACTTTTTATTGTCTTTGATTTTTGTTAGCAAAAACAGTAAAATTATTATAAAATCAAAGTCTAAACAGATCTTAAAGATGATGGGAAGCGGTTAGTTGAATGTTAATGCAAGATTCCCAAACAATTTTAAATTAGGAATATTTATTCAATTTTTGATTGTTTTATTTAGTCTTGCTTGTTTGACTTCTGCGTCAAAAAATGTTTTTGCCAAAATTAAAATAAAACTTATATGGTTATTGTTCTTTGCAAATAGCTTACAACGAATGACGTTTGTTGTATGGAATATAGACTGATTTTTTGGCATAACTAATAAAATTAGTTTCGTTTCTTTATCCAACCTCTGCACGTTTTTGTTATTATAACTACTTATATTACTTGTAACTAAATAGTTTGTTAGAGTTTTGTAATGCAACTTGACACCCGTTACAATTTATTTTCCATGGCTTTTCATGCCACGCATTGCTTATTAACGTGGCATTTTCACATCATCATAGCAGACGTCATTTCCCCCTAACGACCTTCCATGTCGGTTATTAAAAGTTATTTTTAGATAAGTTCACTTCTATTCCATGAGAGTTATTTAAAGCCATTTTAAATATTGTCTGCCTCTGCTACGTTTATTAAAATAGTCAAGCACGAGTTGTTATGAACGCAACGAGAAACCTAAAGTTAAGAGGGTCTAGAATATGTACAGGCTGAGTTTTTATCCACCTGCCAAATTTTTAAGCATGTTCAGTCCATGATGCTAAACTACTTTCTATAAAAAAGGTTATTAAAAATCGATAAAAAATTTTCGTCCTCCCATACAAATCAGCGCTCAGCCAAACGAATTTTGTACGGGTGGACGAAAAATTGTTTATCGATTTTTAATAACTTTTTCCCCAGGCAGAGAAGTCCATAGGACTACTACTCACAACGATCCTGAATTCCTGACTGTCCTCTCTCCTCTTCCCCTTGCATATTTTCCCCAATGTTGGGAATCATGTTTTTTCAATAGCTTTTATTTAGCTTGCCCTGTTAGTTGTTATTTGTTTTTGTTGTAAAATCTTGCAAGTTAAATTTTAGCCACTTACCGGTGTCCGACTGAGATGAAATTTTGTATGCTAATGTGAATTAGATGACAATGCAGTATTATTATTACAAAAAGCTGATCTGATGATGGAGCTGGAAGGTGGGTATAGGAAGACTGTAATAAAACGACTCAACGTTATCGAGTTATATAAGTATTGTATAAGTATTTAGGCCTCACAATAAACACGAAAAACTTATTGTTAAGTACTTACTTTATACTATGTAAACATTTATGATAAGTCTATCTGTGGATTATTATATTTTCTACGTGCTACGGGTCTTACCTGATACAGTTGTGATATAATAGGTAGCCAGAAATAGGCTGACCCTCATCCACTCGGGATCCGGCTTTGAGGGATTACTGTATTGATGAAACACGTGAGTGGATACAGGCGGATCCTGTATTTATTTTTTATAGTAGGTATATTTTAACACTCCACAAAAAATATATACTTTTAGCAAATAGAGGACTTAACGCTAAGAGCATGTTCTCCAAGTCAATAAAGAGAGAAAAAAAAGTGTGCGGCCCTAAAAAGCTAAGTATATATAATTTCTAATATTATTTCTAGACTAGACCTATAATTTCTAATATTATTTCTAGGAAAAAATATTATGTATTTAAGTAGGTGTGTATAAATTATGGAAGTACCTATATTGTACATGTTTGTGTAAATAAAGTCGCGTGTTGTCGATAATCCTGGCTAAATAAGTTTAATCGAACTAAGCAGTCAATTTTATAAGATATTCAAATGAAGTCCTCTTCCGTGATAAGTAAGTAATACATAATTAGACTTATCAAGATCTTTAGAAAAGCTTACTAACAGCTTCGTGTGTTTTATCATAATATAATGAGTATTTTTATGTTTTGATATTTTTGATTTGATGGCAGTCAAATACCAAATTGCATTTTATTGACCTAGGGAGTGAAGCGAACGACGACGTTTCAGCTTCGGCAAAAATTCTTTCGTGTGTCCGAATTCCAGTCTTCCGGTTGTTCTCGCCTACAGGTCGAATTTCTCAACCGATTCTTGACAAATTTTGATGGCAGGCTCGATTATTATGTAAAATATTTTTGACGAGCCAGTATTTTGAAATGTTTCAAAATGACGGAAATATATATATTGAAAACTAAAAAAAAACTTAAGTTTTTACTTCAAAAAAAAATTGCCAAGTTTTTTGGCCGAACATTGTATTTTATTTTAACCGATAAACTTCAAGTGGTGTAGGGATGTGATTCAGACAGACTCGCAGTCTAATCTCACAGAGCCACTAGCAATACGTATATACAACGTGGAAGGGACATACCCGTAATAAATTGAAACACGGGCTATACTAGATTACTAAAGTATAATGAAATTAAAATAACAGCCAATAAACAAAAAAAAAAAATTCGACATTCCTATACAAATCGCCCGGGCGGCTGCACACTTTTGTATGGAAATGCGTTGTGTATACCTATTATTTATGGACTGTGCTATAAAGAGGACTAAAAATTATGGTCACATACGTTTATTTCAACTAATACAAATATCCGCTTGCCTTCGTTAATTTAGTTTTTTCCTTATATTTAAAATGTTACCTGTATCGCAAGTCAATAAAGATCCTTTAATAAATGAGTCATTTACTTGAAAGCTTTCCTTATCTATTGATTCGCCTTCGAAGTAGGTATGACGCGGGGTCAATTTATTATTGAATCGATACTAAATGATGTTTCGTTGGACATCCCTCGCTATTTGTTTGACATTGCTATGAAGACCATATTAATATTTGATTCGTATCGAATATTTTAATGTTGAGTGGGGTGGGACCCCATCATATATACGTATACCATGAAAAAGGTACTTTCCGTGGGTAGTACCATAGAAGAAAAATACAATAGGACTGACAATCCCATACAAAAAAGCGTACTCTGCGAGAAAGCCAAAATCCTGTATTATTTCTAGATGTCGCTACTCGCTCGCTAGCCATACAAAGGATGCTGGGTACTATACTTAGGCTGACGGTATCCACGTAAAATCAGAGATGGCGCTTGTTTGTTCGTAGAAAATGAACGCTTATACTTACCGCCATCTTTCCGGAATTAAGCGGCACAAACACGTAAAATAAAATCAAAATCAAATATTTATTCAGTAATTAGGCCTTTGCAGGCACTTTTACACGTCTGTCCGTCTGTCACAGGGCTCTATTTCTTGAACCGTAATAGCTAGACACTTGTTTTCACCGATTATGTATTACTGTGGCCGCTATAACAACAAATACTGAAATGAAAATGCGTTTTTTCAGCGTTTTTAACTAGATCTTTATAATGGCATTAACTAGATACTTGAAATTTTCACAGATTATTTGTATTACTATGACAAATACTAAAAATAAAAAAAAATTAAGGGGGTCGTCAATCGTCATACAAAAAACGTGTTTTTTTAGCGTTTTAAAACATTCTACGGAACCCTTCATGTACGAGTCCGACGCGCACTTGCCCGTTTATTTTTTTCAAATTTTGTTTATTTATTTTATTTATTCATTCATTTTTATTACAAAAATGGTAAACGGCGGACTTTACGTTCCTTGGGGTTTGTGGTTCAGTGTCATGGACTGAATCTACCCTTAAAATAGCTTCAGTATATTTTGTTGGACGTTATATACAAATAACAACAAAAGGAAACGGGAACGTGGTGGAACGAAGTTCGTCGGGTGAGCTAGTTTATTATAATTAAATGATATTTGATGATGTCACTTTGGCGTTAAAGCCTTAAATATTAACTGACTCAGCTGTTCAAGCTAATGCATCTCGCGAAAAGGTTTTGAGGTCACCATTTACGTAGATATAGTCGACACGATAGGGCTGGCACCTCTCCGCGTTTGAAAAGGCTACATGTCCTAGGCTTACATCATTTACACACAGTAACAATAAGGTCTTAAGCCCTTGCAGGGTACAGAGTCTGTACAGAGCACGCGTCAGTCTGTACAGAGTACAGAGCAGAGCAAGACCATCTTCAAACTTTCAAGGTGGGCATGTGGTTGGAAAAGGGATTAAAAAAAGTTTATTTATTAGGAAGGTTATCGACTAACATTGGTATTATTAATTATTTTATTTGTTAGGAAGGTTATCGACTGCAACATCGGTATAATTTTAAATACTTACATTTGAACAAGATGCTTGCCGCATCGCCTTTTAAGATGACGCTAATAGTACTTAGAGCGATCTTAAATATTATCAATAGTAACGAAATACTGACTTTGAAATAAAAACACAGCAAAGTTCAGGACTAACTCTATACATTATATGTTTAGAAAGCACGATTGCTTAATATTTTCTCGATAGAAAAACATTGCGAAGTTACCTCCAAATCACCTCAGAATTATACTAAAACGGAAAGTATTCAAGAAATACAATAAATTAGCACTTGTAACTTTAGATTATAATTGTATTAAACAAAAGGCAGTCATCATATATCTTACTTTTTAAATAACTCTTAAATATTCTTTGTAAAACGAAAAAAACCTCAAAAGCACAACCAGCCTCATTGACCTACCGCGATCTTTTTATCGCGCAAGCTTTGCTGACTCGCTTCCGCTAGAGTAAATTTGTGTACGTGGAAGCGGGAGCAAAACATCGATTATCCACATCAGGCCCAGCCTTAACATGATTCGGGTTTTCGCCCATCCTCTTGATCGGTTTTTAGCAATAGGAAGTAAGAGCAACAAGAGCGTATTTAAAAAAAATATAGAAAAAATCGGGAAATATAATTATTATTTTCCACTTGCCCCGGCTGGCAACCCTATTAACGACGGCAAATTATAGAAAATTCAGCGAGAAGTGGGTCAGCAGTGGAGATCCATAATTCATGAACTCGGTACTGTGCAGGTAACCAGGTACCGCTTGTCATTATAAATACAACAACTATGTCGATTATATTGTTTACGTCGTCGTCGTGGTTAGGCAAGGGTCTATCCTCCTTATTTACTTCTTAGCGAGTCGGAATGGCTAATATTTTATTATATGATCGTGGACCAAGGTGGGGCCACACTTACTTCTCTGTCATTAGCCGAGTTTAGGTCGTCTATTTTATAAGGGTTGGTCACTGTGGCGGATTCGCAGTCCTAGCCGCTCTAGGCCCCAAGCCATGTGCCACCCCTTTTTCGCGAACCTTTAATACATTAAGATACTTTGCATCTGAGTTATTTCTTGTTAATTTTGTTATCATCATACGTTTCACCGACTCACCGTACGTTTTAAAAGGAACTTTCCGCCACGTAGCCGTGAACGTGAATTTTCTCCCGAACCGATACGACCTTGATTGAAACCTTTAAATAAACTAGTCTATACTTATATCTACCTGAAAGGCCGGTAACGCTCTTGTTACACCCCTGGTGTTGCAGTTGTCCATGGGCAGTGGTGATCACTCACCACCAGGTGACCCGCTTGTTCGTTTGCCGCCCTACAACATTAAAAAAAAAGTTTTTTTTTGGCATGATTTGCCGCCCTTCATATCTGGCCGCCCTAGGCCCGGGCCTACTGGGCCTTAGGGCAAATCCGCCACTGGTTGGGCAGTTGGGTAAGATAGATAGTAAAGACTTTGTAAAATGGAGAAGAAATAGCCGGAACACTTAATGATTTGGCTATTAAAATTTAAAAACCAATGTCTAATGACAACGACTTTTAAAATTACAAAATGTTCTAATGGAATTTTCGCACCCAACATCCGACCCCAACATGGGTTCATCTTGATTGCGATACCATCATTACAAGGACTTCACGACGCATCAGGTTCCAGACGGGTGGTTAGAATGCACAGGTGTAAGGCACTGGAATGTACCGTATGGATATACTACTTTTTTACCCTACTAAGGCGAAGCCAAAAGGAGGGGTTATGTGTTTCGCCGCTATGTATTGTATGTATGTATGTATGTATGTATGTTCATCTGTTCCCTCGTATCTTTAAAGGTATCCATGATACCTTGACAAATTGGATATCGTCTTTGCTGTCCGTTGGTTATAGGCTATATTATTATGACGAAATCCACTGTGGCGACCTCTATAGGCCATAAAGTAGTGAACTAAAAAATTAAATAAATCTCATCATATCGTGTAGGGTATCAAATGAATGGGCTTATAAAGTACTTTACAAAAAAAATATAATGTCGTGGGCTGATCGTTTAATTGGCCCGATCAAAATTTGCCTGGGCAGATGTACCGCCATATCTTGATTTGGCTGCCTAATAATCGCCATATCGTTCAAAGCATAACGTAACGTAAAATACAAGCAAATAAAATAAAGTTTAAATAATTATTTTACTAGATAAAAAGACGTTTATATAATAAAGATATACTCAGCTATGTTCGGTTAGACTCTGTAGGATGACTAAAAATTAGGAATAATCACTTTTATTAAAAAAGTGTTTTGCTTCTTAAAATTATAAGATCCAATAACATTCTGAAGTAATCGTCTGAGGAATCCCTTTGCATGGACATCCTACTTTCTTCACAATTTTAGATTTGACTAGCAGTCCACCCCGGCTTTGCCCGTGGTACACACATAGCCTATGTCACTCGGGAATAGTGTAGCTTTCTCACGGTAAAAGAATTTTTTAAATCGGCCCAGTACTTTTTGAGCCTATTCATTACAAACATACAAACATACAAAAATATGTACAAATCTTTCCTCTTTGTAATATTAGTATAGATATGACGCCGCCATCTTTTCTTCACGTAAACACAGCTGATTGCCACTTGACAGAACGCAACAACTAATGTTGATCAGATGACAAAGCAATATTTATTATAACAAGAAGCTGACCTAATGATGTAGCCGGAAGGTCGCTATAGGAACCCTGTAATAAAACGACGCAACCCCATCGAGGCTTAAAACATTTGTCTTGAGTAGTAAACCTCGCAATAAAAGCTTGTACGAAAAAATGTTCTTTTTAACAAAAAAACTTATTTAAAAAAATGCCGTTTCTCATCCTCGCGGTCATCAACCGTAGTCCGATAGCGCTAGATTATTTAGAGGTTCTTGATGCATCAGGTTTCAGACAGGTGTTTAGAATGCACAGGTGTGAGGCACTGGAATGCTAACGTGTGGATATACTAGTTTTTTGGCTTTATTAATACTCTTATTATAGACTAAATTAAGACAGGATACTGATCTGGTAGGGATGTGGTATCAAGTGCTTGACTTCTAAATGATGATGATGACCTTGCGACCGCTTGAGTTGCATACATTATATTAGTGAGGAGCGGTGTACCCTGAGAGACTTTTTTAAGGGAATGGTTGGACACTTTAAGCGTGGCGCACTAAAACGTAGTAACACGTAGCTTTAAGTTTTTATATTTATCAAAGTATTTTATATTATTAATGAATGACTGTAAGTGCGTAATATTAAAATGCGAGTTGAAAGTATACGTTTTTGACTTGTGAAAGTACCCGAGAAAGTAAGAGGTAAATCCATTGTACTAAGATGTTGTATTGCAAATAATTTCATTTTACCCTAGAATGATATTTTTCCTCCTTTATGTAGGTTAATTATGTTTTAAAGTAATAATTTAGAATTTTAGACTACAACACGAGTTTTCTCAGGGCGTGAAAGATATCTTCAAGGTCACTTACGCGCGTGTGGTTCTATTGTTGCGGTGTCACAATAATTATCAAGAATACACACTTGAATCCCACTCGCGGGCGAGTGCTGATCAGAATTAGGAATAGGACTGACCATGGACTGACGCTTTCACGAGGTACCGAACGGTACCCGGACGCTTTTTAGGCGCTTTTTGTCAAAGCCGATCTCAAGTGACGCTAAAATGCCGAGGCTTGTTCCCACCTTGTGGAAGCCTTGACTTATTGGGATTCGGACCTTCCTTCAACCTTTGGGTTTACAGTCGCTCGCTATAGGTACCAAATGAGCCACCGCTTTGCTGAAAGTGGAAACGAATTTACCTTACCCTTTTAATGTTTTTTGTATAAATTTTTTATGATTGTATACCTACCTACATTTTGGAAAACCTCGCTTTCTAGAGAGCGCTTTAAAGCGAGGTTTTCCAAAACTGGAACCTTGCTGAATCGATTGTTCAGCCCTGACGCTCCCTAAATACCTACTAGGTTCATCAAAATAGTTGAAGCCATTTCCGAGATCCTCATTAAAGACAAGTTAGAATGTAATGGCGGATGTAAATATATACTTACAACTTATGTTTTGTCATCAGGTGGCAGAACGGCTGAATGTGGACGTTCGCCGAGGGCTGTCATGGCGTGAGGCCAATGACCGCATGAACTTCGTGGGCCCCAACGAGTTCCAGGTCAAAGAGGAAGATCCGCTCTGGAAGAAGTACATTGAGCAGTTCCAGAACCCGCTCATTTTGCTGTTGTTGGGTAAGTAATACAAGTCTTTTTCTCATCTTAGTTGTGTCTTTAGCTGTGCTGCTTTCTAGCCCGGGGTTCGCTATTCGGCTTTTTCGTCTTGTTATTATCTTAGCCGTGGGATCCGTAATGCCGTGTGGTTTCCTGCATAGTGAGTAGGACTAATCCAACTCCTCCCGTGGATGAGTGGATGTCGTAGAATGCGAATTCGAAAAGGGATATTATTAATTGCACATCAAATAAATAATCATATATATATATCATCAATTTAATCTCATAATTTATATACTTTTTTTAATCAAATAAATCAACAATCTCATCATAAATACTGACTGCACATCAAATTTACTAGGTTGCAAACCTATAGGTTAGGTCACGGGGTTAGGTTATGTTAGAACTGCGACCAACACACGCTAGAAAAGTTTTATCCATTTTACTACGCCACAAACATAAATTGCAGTTTGTTTAGTAATACATATTTTCAGTTGAGTATTTTGCTGTGCAATCAATAATTTTGATTTGAGTTAAATAGTACCTACCCTTATTCGTTCAGTAAAACAGTTCGGCAAATACCATTAAATAGTATAGGTACTAAATTTGATTTATTTAATGTGCATAATTAGTGTGCAATTCATTTATTTTTGGTGAAACCTTAACATATTTTGTTCGAAAAAGGGAATATACAGATATCGATTTAAATACATGCCATTAGAAAATACAAGCTAAACAAAGCTTAAAAACATCAATGAGACCTCTCCAATCCGTCTTGCCAGCGTGGAGAGCGTAGGCCAAATCCTCTGGCTGCTCTGGCCAAGTACGACTCTGGTAGTACAGAGAGGGCCGTGCTCCTGAAGTGGAGACTAAAAAAAAGACCTGATGTTGATGATGATTATCTAAGCGTGTTCCCATAGCGTAGAAAATGACATGTAAAATACATTTGTTGGCTGATGTCTTTGGTTTTAATTTTAGTAAAAATTAACCGGCCAAGTGCGAGTTGAACTCGCGTGGAGAGGGTTCCGTACAATAGATTGAATTCTTATAGTATTCCTGTAATCTACAAGCAATTAACTATATTTTGTATTTTTTTTCAAAATTTTAGGTTCAGTACTTTCGGAGATCAGGGGGGGGGGGGGGAGGAAATGGTCAATTTTCGTCTTCTTTCTTAAATAAAATCAAAACTTTTTATTTAACAATAATAAAAAAATATATTTGAGATCCCAATAACCAGCCCTTTCATTTGATATATAACATAGTAAGTTTTAAAAATGTTTTTTTTTTCTATTTAATTTTCTAATTTTTCCCTCGAAAATGAACCTTATTTTAAAATAATATTTATTAACTTTGCACATATGTGTTTGGGTCATAGGATTACACCATCCTACCAAATTTCACCTGATTTGGTCCAGTAGATTCGGAGTAAGTTGGCTGTGACAGACGGACGGACAGACAGACGCACGAGTGATCCTATAAGGGTTCCGTTTTATAATTTTTTGTACGGAACCCTAAAAAGTCATTTAATATTATAACAAAACAAAACGAAAACCTAAAAGAAATCAACGTCTTTTGCACAAACAAGGAAAAATGTTTTGACAATGCGATTGTACTCGTACTCGTATGTTATTTAAGTATGTATATGCTTAAATAACAGTTATTAAAGTAGTTTGCCGTGCCAATGAACTTGCTATTAGAAAGTATGAATGACGACTACGAAAATACTAGTTTCGCTCTCGAACAGAAATTTGTTAGTTTTAGTTTTGCAACTTTCAACACTAATAGTAATTTTTAGGGTTCCGTACCCGAAGGGTGCAAACGGGACCCTATTACTGAGACTCCGCCGTCTGTCTGTCCGTCTGTCACAGGGCTCTATCTCTTGAACCGTAATAGCTAGACACCTGAAATTCTCACCGATTATGTTTTACTGTGGCCGCTATAACAATATTTACTAAAAATAAAAAATAAAATAAAATTAAATCGTCATACAAAAAACGTGTTTTATTCAGCGTTTTTAACTCGATCTGTCACAGGGTTCTATCTCTTGAAACCGTAATAGCTAGACACCTGAAATTTTCACCGATTATGTATTACTATAACCACTATAACAACAAATAATAAAAATAAGATAAAGTTAATAATTAAAGGGAGTCTTTATACAAGAAACGTGTTTCTTTAGCTTTTTAAAACATTGTGCGGTGGAACGGAACCCTTCATGTACGAGTCCGACTCGCACTTGCCCGTTAATTTTTATTAAACCATTTATAGCGCTTCTGTTTTTATTTTCTAAATTCTTCTGGTTTCCAGTGCTGCCCCCATTTAAAATAAATCATTTCAAAGAAAACGGAGACATTATTTAAATTTAGCTACTACCAAGTCCTAGATAACTCTTCAAAGTATTTTACGAACTACTGTTTACAGTTTATAATGAGAACGCTAAGCTTTACTACGCACATTTTCCAAAAGTGGCCGTCTTTCGCATATGTGCGTAGTAAAGCTTAACGTTCTCACTTTAAACTGTAAACAGTAGTGCACTGCTGGACATAGGCCTCCCCCAAGGATTTCCAAAACAGTGTGCAATATGCAGTATGAATTATTATTTTAGTTACCGTCACAGCCATGGCATTTGAAGTATCAATACAGTTTTCATTACTTGCGTTTGAGATAAGAAAATTACTCGGTTTGCGTTTATATCGAATTGATTTTCTGAAACTTATTAGATTTGTGTTATATGTAAGGTTTTCCACGACGTCATTTAAGGTTTTAAATTAAGTGTCTTGCTGCTTTTCTTGTTTGTTTTTATTTGAGAGCCAGGCTCTTGTTGGTTATAAGCTTTCAAAGGGTTAATTTTCATTCTTTCTTTCTTCTGGCCTCTTCTATACATATACCCTCCTGTTACATTTTCGCCATCCTTGGCGGTTCTGTGATAATTCTGGCTCGATGCCCAGTGTATTCCTTAAGATCATAGGTAAATACTTAGATCTTATAGGTTAAGTCTTACCAGGTTAGAAAAAAATAGAATTTTTATAGGTAGGTTAGACGATTGTTACAAGCTACAATACAACTATATACATATTTGCATTTAAATATAATCTTCGTTTTCGCACGTCAAAGATCTCCAGTATTGCCACATTAAAATTGCCATTACAAAAAATATATTTTCGACGAAATTGACCACTATGATTTTTAAGACATTTTAGTAAGTGAATAAAAAAGTAAGTGTATCTGGGATTATATGTACTTAATGTACTTGCCTATTTCTGTAATAAAATAACATTGATCAAAGTTCAAACACTTGTTTGTTATGCTTCGCAAAATGTCGTTCGCAACATTTTGCGTTTTGCGTGAATTGCAGGAAACGCGTGATTTTCTGCTATTCGTTCTATACACTTAAAGTCAGTTAATTCAAGTTACTCTTGTTCCAGGTTTTTTGTAGTGAATGGTGTGGTGCTGCTAGACAAAACCTTGAATTTAATTATATTTATAAAGTCTAGCGCACGCAGTTTGAATATTAAGTATGATTTGAATACTAATTAGATCAGTAATAATTACTTAACCGAAGTACGAAGCCTGCTATAAATATACAAATAAATACTCTCACGTCTTTATCCCTAATGGGCAACATAGCATTTTCGGTTCATAGAGATAGGATGGAAATTTTGAAAACGCTTGAATATTTTTCTGCTTATGCGTCAAAGGCCCTTATGCTAATCGCTATTTAGGAAATGTATACATTTCTTAAGAATTGTATACATTTCCTGGGAATTGTATACAATTTCTGAATTTAACACATTTCCGGTAACGTTAAGTGTAAACTCTATGTAGCGTCACTGACAGGACTGCACATTTTACGACGTTACAGAGAGTTGTTGTAATATGGAGTGAAGGAAAAAATCAATATAATTTTACTATGATAATATGTTTCTAATAAAGTAGTGTAGTTGTAAAACTTTTCGCACAAACACATTCCCAAAAAGGGTTGACGTCAGGCAGGCGGCCGGTTGTAAAACTATAGCCAAATCATTGATAGTGTTCCAGCTATTTCTTTTCCATTTTACAAGGTCTTTGGCATCCTTGGGTCACTGGTATGACTCTCCATTGATTCAAAGTAACATATATACCTACTACTACTACAAACGAAACAATTTATCTGTACACACGACGATGTGTGAGTTTTATACTTAGGGTCGCACCGCAGAATTATTTTAATACTTACCTACAAACGAGTTCGACATATTTACGATTATATTTTTCCATACCGGAAGATTTGCGAACACTATGACGTAAAAAATATTCTGTTTTATATGTATTAAATGTTACAGAAAAGTCGGAAACAGCTACGTAATATCACTTCACAAATATTTTTCATTATGTCCATTGTCCATTTCACCTATAGTTCATTTTACTGATTATTATTGAGTCATTTATATTGTAACGCACTAATTTCACTAATTCACTATTGTAATATAGTAATTTGCATATTCGGCGCAAAACTATACGGTAATTATATGAATAAATTCAATAAAAATAAACAAATGTTTATCACGATTCACGCTTACACACAGCATGTCAAGTTGTCATTGTCAACAATGGCATTTAGCACTATAACCCGCGGAAATCCAGTTGGCATCTGCGTGTATGTGATTACCTGTGAGCGAGGAGCCTATGTAACATTACCGGATTGCTTATTAGCAATCCGGTAATGTTACAATTTCGCTCTTGTGTATCTCCCGCCAATGCGAGAGATCGAGAAGGGTATATATATCAAGATGGTTGCTGGGTAATAACGTGAAATTATATTGTTGCTTTGCTTACCTGTTTTCATAATTTGGAAATGTATGAAATATACGTTCTTTAGAGTATTGGGTGGATAAACAACTATTATACGGCACCTTCTCACCATGATGGTTACTATTGGTTGACCGTTCTCAAGACAACACACGTCGCGTATTGCGTGCGGCTAGTAATTAAACCCTGGTTTGGAGCCGTCAAAGCTCACAAAGTGCGGGGGAGAGGTGCGGGGACGCCAATTTGCGAGAGACGCTGTGAGATACCATTCTGTTTGACTCTTATGTATTCTGTGCTTGGGTGACCATTGACATGCATATTATATTTGGAGAAGAAAAAGTGGGAAAGCGCACCCCGGGCTCCGAAGCAGCACAGCTGAGGATGCAACCGGGAATGCGCTTAGACGAAGAAGAATATGTTACTTATAAAGTATAATGTTCACAACTTAGGACTGCCTTGCACCGAAGGTCTGGTCGTAAGCTTGGTAATACCGAGAGCTCAGGTAAAACCGCGGCCACTTACTAGGCTATTAATAGCGCAATTGACTCAGGTCATTGTCGCCGGCCATGCACTTAAGTACCGGTTATTTTTTCCGGCCCGTTACGGCTACACGACTTTGCCATTGTTTTTGTTGATTATGCTTACGTGGACGTATGCTTTTTTTTGAGAAAAGTATGTAATTAAAAAAAAGACTGACAATAAATTTTTAAAAACCACAACGCGTTGTAGCCGTTTTACGATAGCCTCAACACAACGCGTTGTGGCCTATTATTCGGTCTTTGAGCGTTACAGAAATAAGTATAATACTTTGTATTTTTAACCGACTTCAAAAAATAAGGAGGTTATCAATTCAAGCCGTATGTTTTTTTTGTATGTATGTTACGCAAGTAACCCGCTGCTTTTTTTGCAGCTGTTGAAGTTGGCTGATGTACATTTTTAGTTGAGAAAAGGCGCAAACCAAGTCAGTAAAGGAAATCAAAAAATGTGCGGGCGGCCATCTTGGAATCAAAATTTTTGAGTTCCGCCGGGTGCTTTACCCCAGCATACAAATCCCCAGACCCTTTCGATATTCCAGTAGGACGTTACAAACAAATTAAGTTAAAATTCTTAAATTCAGACGCCATCTTGGATGGCAAAAAAGATGTCAGAGTTGGATTCTGCGATCTAAAAATCTGAATGTCAGTCGAATCGGAAGCAGACGCTATTGGCGGCCTATATTTTATTTGGAAAATTAGAAAACAACGCTCAACGCTCAGTGGCTCGGCCTGCGGCCTCGCGGCACAGAAGACAGTAAGATTATACAGAACGGAATCTCCTAAGGTACGCGCAATATGCGTCCCCGTTCCCCGTCCTCGTACCTCTTCCCCATTCTCGCCTTGTCTCTGGACGAGAGCGGGCTCAGCCTGTAGTGAATTTTTTGTCGGTCAACCAAAAGGTGGTGCAGAGACAATGTGGGACCAAAGTAGGAGCAAAAATAAAATTTTAATACAAACTTACTTACCTAGTATTTGAGCCTATATTACCTGCCTCTCGCAGATTTGCTTGTAATAAGGAATATGCATGTAATACCAATCCGGCTCATATTTTTATTTTACAATTTCTATTAATACGTTACCACGCCTAGTTAATTATTTTTCTTACTGACTCTTATTTGGATTAGAAATAAATTATTGAAAATATGCAAATATTGCGCTTCCCGCGCACAAACAAAAGGGAAATGACGACAAAAATCACAAAAAGGAAATGACAAGTTCGGGTGCGTTCGGTAGGACTGTCCGTCCATGGAGTTTGACTATCGATGACATTCGAAATGTATGTACTTTTATATAGAGGTTTAACAAACTGGCTGATAATATCGAAAGTACCCAAAAAAGAAAAACATGCGTTGACAGCTTCTGTCTCTAGCGGATATTGCAGACTTTGACGTCATATTTTAAAATGACTTTAGTCGTTATAATCTACTTGCTATTTTTAATATTTATTTTCTACACCATATACATGTTTTTCGGCACTGATTTATTTTTTGCGGCTAGTTCTCGACGACGATCGATATAAAAATATAAAAAAATATAAAAGATATCGATTAAAAATATAAAAAAAATGCATGCATACTCTCTATTGGGTGTTATGGTGGGTCAAAAATAAATTATTTGGCACTGTTAATAGAATAAAACGTCACAAAATAATGCAACTTGTCATTGATCACGTCCACTTTGAACGTGATTTTAGATTTATTAATGCAGAAACACGGATATTAAGATCGCTATTTGACTCCAAGAAACTATGACGTCATAAATCGATATTTCATACAAATCCCATAGAAAATGTTTGTTTTTGACGTTAAGAAAAAAGTACCTGATTTGACTTGATGTAAAATAGCGAATTTGTGTGTATGAATCTATGTGAGCAGCTGGTACTAATGATTCGTTACCAAGTTTCTGCTATTTACGTGCCCTCCAAAGGTATTACCTATATTGTATGACGTTGGCGTTGTATACACAGCAACAAGACATAGACATACCACTCATAGTTTACCCAAGTGGGCTCCATCTCCCATAATAAAAACTCAAAATGTTTGTCAAACAATATTTGACAAAAGGCGTTTGGATCGCTCGTTTCAATAACAGCTCGCCGAATAATCGTTGTTACTGTCTCATGAGCAAAGTTTACAGTATGAGGACTGATAACATAGCCCGTGTCATGGTATAATAAGATATGGTACTCGCTTCCCTCCCGTGACAGCTGGTCACGTGATTCAAACAAGAATACGTCATCAGTTGGGGTTGTCACTATACAGGTTGACTTTTTAAACACCAGCCAAATTTTTGGTGCAAGTTCAGTCCATGATACTGAACTACTTTCTATAAAAAAAGTTATTAAATATGGATAAAAATTTTTCGTTGTTTCATACAAAATCCTGTTTGGCTGAGCGCTGATTTGTATGGGAAGGCAAATTTTTACATTAGTTTTTCGTTAATTGTTTTTATGGAAAGTAGTTCAGTATCATGGACTGAACCTGCTCCAAAAATTTGGCTGCTGGTTAAAAAGTCAGCCTGTATGTGATTGAATACCTCAGAACAAAGTGCATTTTTTAACATAACAAACAAATCATTATTAACTCGATTTCGCAAGGTCTTCGTCATCCATTGACATGCATATTATATTTGGAGAAGAAAAAGCGGGAAAGCGCACCCCGCACTCCGACGCAGTACAGCCAGGCCTGTGTCACTCCCCGTTTAGGTATCGAAAATGTACCTACATTATTACTATGCGCGCAGGCGGTCCCTCCGGGTGGTAAATTCAGTTATACGAATGATATGTCTAGAGTAATAAGAATGAAATTGGCTTGCAATGGATGTCTAGGTATCTTTACGAAAAGGTGCTAACTGACTCTGACGTGAGCTAAATTAAACCATATCGCTAGCCACATTGAGTAGATATTTCTATGAATTTCTTTGCTGAGTGAGACTTCTGTACGTTAGTATTATTGACGTGACAACGTCTTAAATTAGGTTGCGGCTGGGAGTCACTTATGAAAAAGTGTAACGCTCGGTAACGTTACGATGAGTCACCGAACGAGAGAGAGGCCCGCCGAATGCCTTGCGTCTCTCTCCCACTCAACTATGATCGGTCTGCCGCGCGCGTTGTCACGTAAAATCTTCGCCCGTAAAACCGACTTTACAGGCAACCATTTTTTATTCAGTGGTACAGCTGAGGACGCAACGAGTTGAGAGAATGCGCTTAGATTGAAGTTTTGATTTTATACAGATTGAAAGGTTCGGTCCATAAAATCCATAATTTTTTTTCCATCAGCATCTGCTGTCGTCAGCGTGTGCATGCGGCAGTTCGACGACGCTATCTCCATCACCGTGGCCATTATCATAGTGGTGACTGTCGCGTTCGTACAAGAGTACCGCTCGGAGAAGTCGCTTGAGGAGCTGAACAAACTAGTACCGCCGTCATGCAACTGGTGAGTAGGCTTTATTCACTACACAAATGTTAAAGGACGGCAAACGAGCAAGCGGGTCACCTGATGGCAACTGATCACCGCTGCCCATGGACAATTGCAACACCAGGGGTGTAACAAGAGCGTTACCGGCCTTTCAGGGCCCTCCCCAGAGGGGGGGGGGGGGGAGGGAGACGGGGCTCCGGCACTCTCACTCACCGATCGAAGCAGTAGCGGTGAAGCAGCTACTCAGACGTCGATTTTCTGTGAGCGTGTGGTACTTCCCCGGACGAGCGGACCCATTCATGCTACTAGCAAAACTGAGTTTTGCTGGTAGCGTGGCTCTACCACAACTACTCGTATATGGGAATATATATATATAATATATATAAATATATGGGAGAGACTGATCCTATGGTGCCCTTAAAGTTGGTTACTGCCAAACCCTTTTGGCGGCCTGTTGTAAGAAACCAATGGCAATATATTATGTATTTCAAAGGTTGTGATGCGCGACTCCAAAGAGGATTAGAGTTCTTTGTCCTCTTACCGTTGCCACACCCCTCGCCCCTGTAACGTCGCGGTCGAAAAGTAAGGTTAAGAAAAAGCAAGGACAAAGATTACATTTCAATTTTTTGAAAGTAAATATCTAAAGGTACGATCAGATCACTCATATGATCTGATTTACCTGGGTGAGCGGGAAAATGGTCCTGGTGGACAGTGCACTTTAACTTTACATAGAGATAGATTGAACCATATACCTAGATCTTTTTACGGTTACCCTCACAAGAGCAAAAGCGGTAGCGATAAAATTGACATGTGGCAACTTGCCACATACGAAAAATGAATTTTTCAATTTGTAAACTGTGAAGTTATCTTAGGAAGACGGTATCGTGCTGCATTATCGATTGTTCGTGTAGTAAATACAACCCTTTTCGCGCTCATACAGACAAACGGCAGGTCGACAAGCAGGTCACCGGCAGCCACTGACCTGCAGTCGAGCTTCCGCCACAGCTCTTAGTCATAAAAAAAGTCATTTTCATTACGTTATGTAATGAAAATGAATGTTAATGTTAATAATTAATTAATGTTATGGCGACCTCCGTGGTGTAATGGTTAACAAGCTAGACCGCTAATCCAGAGGTTCTGGGTTCGATCCCCAGCCAGGGCAAGGTGGAAAATGCCTTTTTTCAAATTGTCCTGGGTCTTGGGTGTTTATCTATATATGTATTTATCATAAAATATAGTATCGTTGAGTTAGTATCCCATAACACAGTTTAAAAAAACTTACTTTGGGGCTAGCTTAATCAGTGTGATTTGTCCCTATATATTTATTTTTTATTTATTTATTTATTTATGTAAACATTTTCCTAACGTTTGGTACTTTATTACAGTTTCCGCGAAGGCAACCTCGAGCACTTCCTCGCCAGAAGCCTCGTCCCCGGCGACGTCGTCCACCTGAACGTCGGGGACAGAGTCCCCGCCGACCTGCGACTGTTCGACTCCACCGACTTGGCCATAGACGAGTCGTCGTTCACGGGCGAGACAGAGCCTGCGATGAAAAACACACTACCTAATAAGGCGTCGGCTGGAAGGGTGAATAAGGACAATATCGCGTTTATGGGCACCCTAGTCAGATGCGGGAATGCGAAGGTGAGAATAAATATATAAATAAATGGGACAAATCACACAGATTCATCATCATTAGGTCTTTTTTAGTCTCCACTGCAGGAGCACGACCCTCTCTTACTTTCTGAGCCATATATTAGCCAGAGTAGAGCAGTCAGAGGATTTGGCCTACACTCTCCACGCTGGCCAGACGGGTTGGAGAGGTGTCATTGATGTTTATAAGCTTTGTTGGATGGCAAAAAAGATGTCAGAGTTGGAAGCTTGTGTTTCCTAAGTCGCCTTTTACGACTTTCACGGGAAGAAGTATCCCAGATATCAAGGTATATATGTATAGTACAGGTATATACCAACGTATAAGCTGTCAAAACAATCGTACTAAAGTGTTCGTTCTCACGTGATCAATTAATTGCTTTTTGTTACCAATTTTATCAAGGCGTGTGTGTTCGTGCTAGTAAATGTTTGATTATGATTGGTTTTATTGTTACTCGATGTGAGTTATTGCAGTCGTTAATATTGTTATGCTAGTCCGTTTATATCATTGCATTCGTTCTAAGATTTATTATACTCTGCTACCGTCACAGCGGAGACCACAGAGTCACGAGTGTCGTAAGAGGTGACTAAAATATGTATAGATAAAAAAGAAAGGGGGAAGCATCGTTCCTTTGTCACAGAAGACGTAAGAGTTTTACATACAGAACGGAATCTCCCAAGGCACGCGTAATATACGTCTCCAGTCCCCGTTCCCGCACCTCTCCCCTGTTTTTGTGCGGCCGTGCACACGTCAATGCGTGTGTGTTCGCCCGCTCTCGCCCTGACACAAGGGAGGACGGGGAGAGGGGCGGGGACTGCGCAACCATGGACGAACAAACACTAGAGGACTGTCAACCCCATACAAAAAAGTACTCTGCTAGAAAGCCAATATACTGTATTATCCGTCATTTCAATAATAGACATTTTATCATTCTTTTTTTAAAAAAAACATTCGTAAAATTCTAATTTCTTTCATGCTAGTCTGGACGAGAAGAAAAAACTGCTTCTCTTTACGCGCAGATCGTAAAAGTCGATCGAGGGAATGGACGGAAACCTGAATCGTGCTAATAGGCGTTGCGGACAGCAACCCATCATTATTTTAATTAATTTTTTCCACCTTTTCGCCAACGTCTTTTGGGTCTTGCTCCTCTAGGCACTGAGGATTAAGGGGATATATGAATTTTTTGGGGTCCAGTGCTGCCCCCATTTGAAATAAATTATTTCAAAGGAAACGGAGATATCATTTAAAATTTTGTCTTTTTGAAGCCATTGATAACCCTTCAAACTATTTTATGGACTACTGTTTACAGTTTCAAGTGAGGAGAACGTTAAGCTTTTTGTAGCATTTTTGCGGAACACGGTCACTTTTGGCAAAAATGCTAAGAAAAGCTTAACGTTCTCACTTTAAACTGTAAACAGTAGTTCATGAAGTAGTTAACTAAACTTTAAATAGGTACGAGTACAAAGGCGGGCTTATAATTAAAGCGTTTTTTTCCAGCCAACCTTTGGGTAAATAATGATTTATGTTCCTTTGTTTCTAGGGTATAGTCGTCAGCACGGGCGAGCGCTCCGAATTCGGGGACATATTCCGGATGATGCAAGCCGAAGAGGCACCGAAGACGCCCCTGCAGAAGTCAATGGATACGCTCGGCGCCCAGCTGTCGTTGTACTCATTCTGCATCATCGGGTTCATCCTGGTGGCCGGCTGGCTGCAGGGGAAGGCGCTGCAAGACATGTTCACCATCAGTGTCAGCTTGGCCGTCGCTGCCATCCCTGAAGGTCGGTGCATGTTATGCGCTAGGTTAAGGGTTGGGACACATCTATCAGCACGGAACAGCACTTTCCCATGCTGCTATCTTTTCTGTCGCTCAGAACAGTCGTTTGCTAGAGCGACGGAACGCTTCAGCATGCGGTTTCCGCAAAAATGCGTAGAAGAGCTGAACGTTCTTTAAACTGTTATCAGTAGTTCACAAAATAGTTTGAAGGGCTAGTAGGGCTTCACAAAGACAAAATTATAATGATATCTCCGTTTCCTTTGAAATTATTTATTTCAAATGGGGGCAGCACTGGACCTCGGAAAATTCATGTATGGCCTTAATCAGAGAAAATAAAAATATATGAGGAATATTTTATAATATTCTAATGGGTTAAAAATATTGTTTGAATCATCATGCCCTATAATACAATTCAGTGTGTCAATTATATTTTTTAACCGACTTTAAAAAAAGGATGAGTTTATCAATTCGACTGTATGTTTTTTTTAACCCGTTGAATGTCACAGTCCCTACATGTGGTACCCATGTAAGCGTCATACTACCGCCATAGCAGTTGGTAATTGGAACATTCGACGGGTTAATGTATATTTGATACGCGATATCTTTGCCAATTGTGAACCGATTTTGATAATTCTTTTATTATTTGAAAGCCTTGACTATCACGTTGGTCCCATTTTAATTTGGTGAAGATATGTTGAGAACTTTGAAGATATGGAAGAAACTCCTAAAAAAAAGTTGAATTCAGTTGTTTTTTTTTGTAAAAAATTTAATTATTTCCTTTTTCAGGTCTACCGATTGTGGTGACTGTGACGTTAGCATTGGGCGTGATGCGGATGGCTAAACGGAACGCTATAGTCAAGAAGCTGCCCACTGTCGAGACCCTGGGCTGCGTCAACGTCATCTGCAGCGATAAGACTGGTGAGTGACCGAAACACATTTCTGAAAATATTATTCCCTGAAACACACCTCGAATCCACTCCCAAAATATCCTTAAACCACTTCTAACATATCCCAAAACCACTTTTAGCATATCCCTTAAAATCACTCTTAACACTCCTTGAAGGTACATCCAAGTACAGATACACTTCTTCATCCAAGCGCTTTCTCGGTTGCATCTTCAGCTGTGCTGCTTCGGAGCCCGAAGTGCGCTATCCTGCTTTTTCTTCTCCAAATATTACATGCACGTCAATGGTCACCCAAGGATGCCAAAGACCTTGCGTTGGAAAAGATATAGCCGGAAGAGTTAAAAGATTTGGCCATAGTTTTATGACCGGCCATTGAAAGCACATTCAACATCCTTAACAAAAGAGGTATCAGGTCGGAACACAATTTTATTTTGCATAATGTGTTAGGCATAATACATTAACCCTCTTTAAAAAAAAAATTTTATTGTATAAATAACAATAAAGTGGGAGTTTATGTAATAATAACAAATATAACTTAATGAGTTCTATTACATATTATAGAAATCATCAAAAAGTGTGTGATTTGTGTATGTATATTTATGTATTGGGAAATAAAAAACATAGAATGTACCAGCTGCTTCATCTATATAAATAAAAATGAATTGTTGTTCGTTAGTCTGCTTAAAACTCGAGAACGACTGAACCGATTTGGCTAATTTTGGTCTTGAAATGTTTGTCGTAGTCCAGGGAAGGTTTAAACGGTGAGAAAATATGGGAAAAGGAACGGGAACGGGCGAAACAAAGTTCGCCGGGTCAGCTAGTAAGGAATAAAGACGTGACAATATTTATGTATGTATTTATTTATTATCTATTTTTACTTCCAGGAACTCTAACAAAAAACGAGATGACCGTGACAACTATATCGACATCAGGCGGACACATCGCCGAAGTGACTGGTACGGGGTACAACGCGTGTGGCGACGTACAACTGCGAGCGTACAAGGGACGAGATTTGGATGTGGCTAGGATGGGCGTCCATAGCATGCTTGAGGTAACTTAGATTGAACCTTATGTTAATGTAGGAAGGTAGAAAATAGCTATTTCAAGCAGACACATTGTAGAAGTAGCTGGTATGAGGTAAAATGCACGCAGCTACGTTCAAATTACGCGCGTATAAGTGTCGCTCAATTGATGGGCGTCCAATAAACCTTATGTGGCAGTTTAATGTTCACAATAAACTATTGACGACCTCCGTGGTGTAATGTTCAACACGCTAGTCCGCCAATCTGGAGGTTCTGAGTTCGATCCCCAGCCAGAGCAAGTTGGAAAATGGCCTTTTTCAAATTGTCCTGGGTCTTGGATGTTTATCTATATATGTACATATTTGTTATAAAATATAGCATCGTTGAGTTAGTATCCTATAATACAAGTTTAAAACTTACTTTGGGGCTAGCTCAATCAGTGTGATTTGTTCTTATATATTTATATATTTAATTATTCCCAGGTGGGCGTGATATGCAACAACGCAGTGATCCGCAACGACACGTTGTATGGGACCCCGACAGAGGGCGCTCTAGTCGCGTGCGCTATGAAGAACGGCATGGAGGACGTGCGCGATAACTACACGAGACTGCATGAAATACCGTTCAGGTAATGAATATTATTACATCCTACGAACAATAATTCTCTAGAATTCTAACACTCCTACATTCACCGCTTCGATTCTGATTCCATTTACGCAAACAAACGAACAGTAATTACAACGAAACACTCGAACGCACACATAGACAAAGATGCATGCGATTGGTCGCGACAAGGTCACGCGTCGTCGTCGGTCGGGTGGGGCAGTCAACGCAATGAGCGGTGAGGTACAACGCGCGGATAGTCCTATTATGCAGAACGCTACGCTAAAATAAATAACCTTGTTTACGTGTTACTTTTTTTTTCAATAACTAATTTTCATATCTTTAGACTTCTACACCACTTCAAGGCACATGACGGCATTTTTAAGGAATCGATTATCGCAAAAACACAGCAATATTCTCAAAGGAAACTTCTTGCGACGCAACCGCACGACTCGAGTGTCACGGCGAAATGTTGCGCCGCGCTGTTCATATTTTAAGCCCTGCCCGCCGCGGTACATATCGCGTGGAATGATTTTTCGGGATTATTTACGATTCTAGAGAATTATATTTCGATGATTACATCACTATAGGTTTAGAGAAAACTTTTTCTTTTTAGTTCTTTTGATATCATAGAGTTATAGAATTATTTTTAGTTCTTTTGAACGCAAATATCGGCGTACACAACAAAAAAAAAGTTTTTTTTTAAAATGTGGCGACGTATTTTTCAGTTGCTTCTTCGCACGGACTGTGGGCTATTGAGTGTTCGTTTGAGTAGTAGTAGAATGATATTTTCTGCCTTTTATTATAGGATTCTTTTTTTTTATGTATGTTCCCCGATTTCTCGAAGACGTCTGGACCGATTTAAAAAATTCTTTTTTTGTTTGAAAGGGTATACTTTCCAGGTAGAAATTTTATCAAAATCGATTGAGCATTTTGGTTTTTAAACGAAAATAACTGAAAAATATATCGTCTAAGTATACAACTGTTGCGTATTTAGCCTTTCTGTGGCTGTCGTGACTGTCACTTCACTGGTATTGAAGTCGGTTTTTTGTTTTGAAAAATATCATATTAGGTTCAAGATGCAGTACTAAAATAATTAGTAGACCTACTAACTTAGGTCTCTCGCTCTTTCTCATCTCAGCGTTTTCCCAGTTGCACCCTCAGCTGTAATGCTGCGAAGCCCGGGGTCCGCTTTTCGGCTTTTTTTTCTCTTCGCTTGGTCTTAAGCATCCTTGGTTGTAAGACCATTGGCACGCATGTAATCTTTGACGACGTCAAGCCAGCATTTCTAGGGTCTGTCACGTCTGCCGAGCTACTAACTTAAGTCTGCTAACAACTAAGTTAAATAAAATGAAAATGATAATTAATTTACACAAAATGATGGTCGCCAGAACGATGGTCGAAGGTAGCTCAACGCGCTATGGAGAGGGCTATGCTTGGTGTTTCTCTACGTGATCGAATCAGAAATGAGGAAATTCGTAGGAGAACAAAAGTCACGGACATAGCCCAGCGGATTAGCTCGTTGAAGTGGCAGTGGGCGGGACACATAGCGCGACGAACCGATGGCCGATGGGGCAAAAAGGTTCTCGAATGGCGACCACGTACTGGCAAGCGAAGCGTAGGACACCCACCCACAAGGTGGTCAGATGACCTGACCAAGGTCGCTGGAAAGCGCTGGATGCAGGCCGCTCTAGATCGGTCATTTTGGAAAACCTTGGGAGAGGCCTATGTCCAGCAGTGGACGTTATGCGGCTGAAATGATGATGATGATGATGATGGTCGCCACCGAATATTTTTCAAACAAATTTTTTATTTTATTTATTTTTTTATTTACCAATTTATGTACACGGACAGTATATACAGAAAATAGATAAACAAAAAGTTGTACAAAGGCACTACTTATCTGAAAAGAGATCTCTTCCATTTTTTGTTATATTCCATGCTGCATCGTTAAAGCTGATCGAGGGAATGGATGACGTAGCAAGCAACTCATCACTATTATGATTGCTTCTTCCACCTTCTCGCCTACTATAACGCTAAAAGTGGCCTTTGAGTCTTGCGGCCCTGGTCTCTGTCTGCTTAGAGCCGCAACACCCAAAATGCTCTGTGTGCCCCTTTAGGGATAAAGACGTGATAGTATATGTATATTTTTTGTTGTTCCAGTTCCGAAACAAAAATGATGGTTGTGAAATGCGCGCCTAAGTTTTCTGACGGCAAATTGAAGGAGGAAGTATTCGTGAAAGGGGCCATCGAGAAGGTGCTACCCCTATGTACCAAGTACATCGACAGCGCTGGGAATTATGCTCCGATGACTAAGGACAAACAGAACGATTTCATCAGCGAGGCGTACAATATTGGGCGGATGGGTGAGTTGGATTTTAGACATATTTGACCGAGCGAGCGAAGCGAGCGAGCTCTCTAAATCGAGTTGGGGGCGAAAACACATTGTTTGTATGTATGTATGTTTGTACCGTGATAACTGCCGTACCGATGGTCTGATTTTGATAAAATTTGGTAGGCATGTAGGAAATATCAATAGAATTTTCAAGTTCGTTGGGCATCAAAATCGGTTCAGTAGTTTTTGAAATATTAATAAAAATGTCCGCAATATTGTAGCAAATAATACCATAGCGCGTACCAAAAACTTTGGATAGCGCCATCTAGGTGTTACTCAGGGAACTATAATCGCGAGGTCTAAGTTGCCTTTAGGATGCTGTTGGGGCTGCCTCGATTCTGCAGTGCGTCGGGGATGTTTGCCGAGTACCGCATGGATTGTTTTTACACAATAATGCGTAAACGGTGCACATCCTTGGTGCGCCGGGTTCGTGCCAGCCCTAGCGGCATCTTGAAGGTATTTTCAGACAGATTTGACTGTCAGTACATGAACCATGCAGCGATGGTTCATGTACTGGCTGCAAGTTAATTTGAATTGACTATTATATTTTATTTAATAATTTAAGAATGTGTATTTAATTGTAATTATGATGCGAAGTTGGTCGAAATAAATGATATTATTATTATTATTATTATTATTATTATAAGTTCGCGGCGAACTACTAGTTAACTATTATTAAGTTTCCTGCTCCGACGATTTTTACTCGCGGTCTTTCTACCACTTACCATCCGACCTGCCGGAACGCGAGAGCCAGCTTATCAATGTAAAAATATTATCAAACAAATATATGACGGGGCAATAGTTGTTCTTTATTTCTTTTTAATCACGCGTGGCGTGGTAATAAAACCTGAATTCAACTTGTTACTATGTAATCTAGTCTCCAACATCATTAACTTTATTTAAGGTGAAGATATAGGCAAATGACCTTGAAGTGGCGCCCTCATTTGAAATAAATTGTTAACTCGTAAATATGGAAATAATTTCCATATTACTCTACGTCATGCACTAGATAGCCCTTTAAATTATTTTATAAACTACCGTTGAGCTTTAAAACTTGAGTCCGTCTAGCTTTAAAACTTGCCTCCGCCAAAAGCGGCCACGGCAAGTTTTAAAGCTAGTCGGATCACCAATAATAGTTTTAACGGCAGTTCATAAAATAATTTAAAGGGCTATCTAGTGCATGACGTAGAGCAATATGGAAATGATTACCATATTTACGAGTTAACAATTTATTTCACACTTCAAGGCCATTTGCCTATATCTTCGCCTTAAGGCTTTTTGCCAATCCTTTTACACGAGTAGCCTGTGGGTTAGCTTCACGCAGAAGGCATACAGCGCACTGCGCGTGCAATATAATGATGTCTTTAGGATGTTGTTGCGGCCGCCTCCCTTCTGTAACGCGTCTACTATGTTTGCTCAAGCTTTTACACACGATTTTTACGCCATTAGACGCAAACGAGTCGCTTCATTGCTGAGCAGATTGCAGGCTAGCGGTAACACCACCCTGCAGATACTTTGCTCCAAATTTTACAGTACACTATTATTATTTTGTAGCAAAATTGTAAGAGGTGCTGTTAAATAAATATGAACCTACGTAAACACACTAACATAGTTTAAGAAAAATTGTTACTAACAAAATATGGATCTTAAAATAAAATTAAAAATTAAATGAAATTAACCAATAAGGTACACCAATAAGGAATAATACTCAGCTCGATGCAATTGACACAATTTCAAAAATTTTATATGCATATATTTTTTTTTCTTAAAGAACTTTAAAAAACAAGACATACGTATATTTTCTTTCTCATTTCTTTTCATTATTTCCCCTATAATAAATTATTTAAAATCTCTCCATTCTAAAAGAGCGTAAGTACAAGAGTGAGGTGATAACGAGTTCACGTCTTTGTCATATTTTATAATTTAAAAAATAAAACTTTTACTGACGTCTATAGAGTTGTGTTTTTTAGCAGTTGGATATCGATATCGATAGTATATCACTTACAAAAGTATGATTGAAGAAGTAGATATGATCTTAGTATTTTTATCTGAACAGTAACTTACAAAAACTAACGTACCTAGCTAATTTTCCTTACTTAAACCCTAAAACCTAAAACCTTGTTTCTAAAACCTTGATATCAAAATTATTTTTTATAACCTGAAACGTTAATCATATAAAGCAATTATTTTTATTTCGTCACCAAACATTTGGATAGGTAAACATTTGAATGCATGTGTATTTTTTATCAAACCTCATTCTACTATAAGCACTGAAAGAACTATCGATATTAGATGGTCTTTCTATCGAACTGCTACGAGTACTTCTCAACACTATCATTGTTGATGTCAGTTGTCACTTGGACAAACAAAACTATAACAAATAAAAGAACTTCATGAATAAATAAATTTGGTACCGTTCGTCTCGTCTGTGCTTTTTATAATTCGTGCATTGACTTATATATTATTGAATTCATGATAGAAAATCGACCTCAATGTTCCCATAGTTTCGTGTTTTTTTCCTGTATGAAAAAACATAGTATTATTGTGTCCAGGAAAATATTTCTTTCACATACCAAAATCAACACGGATTGAACGGTGTTCTGCAGTAAATAAAAAAAAGTGCTAAGAATACATATAGAGAGAGTTATAAGAAGAGTTCGATTATTTAAATTATTAAAACCACACTTGATGATTCAGTGATAATAGCTTGTGGATTCATTAACCTGCAAAGTCCTATATTGAAATGGTAGGTTTACATTACACAGAGAAAATAAAATTTTCTGTTTTATTTTTAATTTTAACAAGTAGTTAATAATTTTATTTATGTAAATATATTTGTACAAAGTTTACAACGGACTTTTGTTCTGGAGACTACATTTGTTACTCTAAAGGCAGAGTCCTTTTGTCTTTTCACTTCAACATTTCCAACTGAAGTTTCCACATAGGAATCTCTCGACGATATCATCACATCAGCCCCTCGAATTTCTGCTACATTGAAGCTGTCGTTTGCCTGCATATAGGTATTCCAGTAGCATCATGAGGTCAACTTTAGGGTAGTTGCGACTGTCGGCCATAGAAAACCCCCTCAGAAACCTTCATTATGAAAGAATCCAGGCATGCAGCTAATATGCACAGTTTATTTGCACTTAAAGCGAAATTCACAAACAACACCACCATGCCACAGTATAACTATTATACAGTATTGTCGCGAACGTGACAGAACCTTCTCGAACAATGTTCGCGAGCCAAAAGAAATACGATAGAATAAAATGAAATACAAGCGAAACTAGGCTATGTCCTATGTTATAAAGTCTAGAGTTGCTTGACCATGTTACACTCACACACATACCCGGCGCCTGGATGCTTCGAAACACATTCGTAGACTATGTAGAATATTCGTGATTCGTGTGGACCTTTTCGATGGCGCATATAAATAGCGAATCGTGGGTGCGCCAGGCAGTTCGATACGAGCTATCAAGGCGATCACTTCGAAGCGAAGGAAACCTACCTTAGTGCGATAAGTGGAAGTACCTGCGACTACCTTGGTGAGATACCTGGACCTCAGCTGCTACGCGACTTGGACCTTGGAAATTTGGAAGACCATCTTCACGTGTCAACCTAGGGTTCCGTAGTGAATAAAAACCATCATACGAAATTTGGCGTTTCTCTCCAAATTCGAACCCCAGTTTCGTAACAGTATTATGACTCGGCCCTCACCTTGACTTATATACCTAGAGCAACGCAGTATGTAAACACTCGCTAGGGCTGCCCACCTACAGTATTTTATTTTATCTACCTACTTGAGTTTCTTTCTAGTTTTGCTATTTTTATACTATTTATACTTCTTATACTAATTATAAATGCGAAAGTATTTGTACGCAACTCACTTGTTTGTTTTTGTTTTTCGTGTGTGTAAGTGTCCAACACTGGTGTCAGATTTCTCAAGCTGCATAAAGGCATCTGTCATAGCTTGACGTCTGCCATATAATGAAGACAGCCGGGACCAACGACTTAATGTGCCTTCCGAAGCACGGAGCAGCTCTAGAATTTTTCGTGACACTTTTTGGTCACCCATCTAAGTGCGGACAGACAGTTGGACAACCGGACAGACAGCGGAGTCTCAGTAATAGGGTACCGTACCGTTGGAACCCTTGAAAGTATTTTGATAATTTAAAAATGATATCTCTGGATGCGCTAATGAAGAATTCAAGCAATTAATAACAGCACAATATACCTAGTCTATATTTTGCCATATTATTCCCCAAAAAAGGTAGTGAATATTCACAAATTGCTCGATTACTGTTTACTATTACGCATCCACGACTGTTGCATTTTGCATACCGACTGCATTGCATACCACATTCCGAGGCGGTAGGTATGATTTACATTCCGACTGTTTGTATGGAGACACACTACTGTATAAATAGTTATACTGTGCACGCAACGTCTAAAATGTTAAATTGATAGCTGACAACTTGTATATTATTTTTTAACTTTTAGATGTCAAAGCAAAGGCGTAACCGGTGAAATTCCTATTTCCTCGTACTTTTCAGATTTTTTCATGTACCTCTAAAAATATAACGCAAAAAAATCTGAAAAAATATTTAACGTGTTCAAAATCGACAAATCTCGAAACGGTTTTCGTATTTTTATATTTTTTTGAAAATGAAATGTTGTCAATTGGATTCCAAAATGTTGTAAACGCGACATAATTTTAATGGCGTAGCGGTTCCTTTCGGCCTTCCTTTGATCCATGTAAATTTTCCATCTTGCCGGAAGGCGGTCGTTGAAATAACAATATCAGATCAAGCTGAATGTCTGCTTTATTATTCTCAACCATTTGCAGTCCAAAATCATAAACGATGTCTCCGATATCTCTCGATGAAAACAGCTTTCTCTCGGAACGCGGTGAAGAATTTACTTTGGCATTGATGAATACAAATGATTCATGCCATTCTGCGTATGAGGGTTCAGTTATTTAACCAAAACGCTCAACGTCTCACGCGGTTTTACGAAACCGAATTTTAATGCTAAACAGCTAGAGGTTTTGACAACAAGCGGATTATACAATCCAACTGCAAATATACAATGCATTCATCATCATAATCAGGTTTTTAGTCTCCACTGCAGGAGCTCGACCCTCTCTGTACAACGAGAGCCTATATGAGCCATAGCAGTAAGCGGATTTGGCCTACACTCTCCACGCTGGCCAATCCGGTTGGATAGGTCTTATTGATGTTTATAAGCTTTGTTTAGCTTGTCGCCTACGACATCCACGGGAAGACTTGGAGTGGTCCCATTCTACTCTGCCGTACAATGCATTCAATGACATCTTTGTTCAGGACTGCGCACAATCGCCATGTGCCGCGGCGAGAGCCTGGAGTCGCTGACGTACACGGGCGTGTGCGGGGTGTGCGACCCGCCGCGGCCCACGGTGCGCGCCGCCGTGGCCACGCTGCGCCGCGCCGCCGTCGACGTCAAGATGGTCACCGGGGACGCCAGGCCCACCGCGCTAGCTGTCGGTGAGTACCTTAAGGCACAGAATAAATAATACTAACGTACAGAAGTCTCACTCCGCAAAGAAATTCAAAGAAATATCTACTCAATGTGGCTAGCGATATGGTTTAATTTAGCTCACGTCAGAACTCAGCACCTTTTCGTTTAGATACCTAGACATCCATTGCAAGCCAATTTCATTCCTGTTACTCAGGAGAAACGCCGCCTGCGTGCATACTAAAAATGTAGGTACATTTTTGATACCTAAACGGGGAGTGCTTAAGGTAAATATAGAAGCAAATGGCCTTGAAGTGGCGCCCTCATTTAAAATAAATTGTTAACTCGTAAATATGGTGATAATTTCCGTATAGCTAATCGTCAGGCACTAGATAGCCATTTAAATTATTTAATGAACTGCCGTTGAAACTATTATTGGTGATCCGTCTAGCTTTAAAACTTAACTCCACCAAAAGTGGCTACTTTTGGCGGAGGCATGTTTTAAAGCTAATGTAAATAGCAATATGGAAATTATCATCATATTTACGAGTTAAAAATTTATTTAAAATGAGGGCGCCACTTCAAGGTCATTTGCTTGTAAATTCACCTTGAAGGTTGGGACACATCTCTCAACAAGGAACAGCACTTTCCAATGCTGCTATCCTTTTGTGTCGCTCAAAAGCGTTATTTACTAGAGCGAGAGAGAGCGATGGAACGCTTCAGCACCGGCCATTCTGAAGCGTTCCGTCGCTCTCTCTCTCGCTCTAACAAATGACTGTACCGAGCGACAGAAAAGGATAGCAACATAGGAAAGTGCTGTGCCGTGCTGACAGATGTGTCCCAACCCTCATCAAGACTACGTACAATCGCCAACGTATACGGTATCGAGTTAGTATCCCATAACAAAAGTTTGAAAACTTTGGGGCCGGCTCAATCTGGGTGATATATCCATGTTACCGTATAATTGTGTCAAGAGTTTATAAACTATCGCGCGAGATTATAAACTGTCGATAAAATATGAACTGTACCGTACTGGCTCACAATACAACGTATTTATTTACGATAGTAACGTATTAATATAATCCGCGTCGAACCGTTGTGTTGTGGGTTGACTATAACCTCGCCCGATAAATTCTAAACTCGCGGTCACAATCATATGGTGATATCCATATATAACGTCTAAAAATATACTGGAACTATTTTAAGAATGAATTCAGTCCATAATATTAAACAACTTTGTCCAAGGAACATACAGGCCGACTTTTAAACCACCAGCCAAATTTCTGGAGTAAGTTCAGTCCATGATACTGAACTACTTTCCATAAAAACAATTAACGAAAAACTAAAATAAAAATTAGCCTTTTCATACAAATCAGCGCTCAGTCAAACGGATTTTCTATGGGAGGACAAAAAATTTTCATCGATTTTTAATAACTTTTTTTATAGAAAGTAGTTCAGTATCATGGACTGAACTTGCTCCAAAAATTTGGCTGGTGGTTTAAAAGTCAGCCTGTATATCCAAATATGAAAAGTAAGTTCATCAGTTGATTTAGGTATTGAAACTGGTTCAAACGTAATATTTTTATTGTGTTTCAGCACAAATGGTCGGCTTGGATGTGTTACACTCCCAGTCTCTTTCCGGCGAGCAACTGGATAGCATGTCCGATGATGAGCTGGACAGGATTATTGACACGGTAAGGTTTTTTTATGTCCCTTGAGCCAGAAAGTAACACGGTTCGACTTTTTATGTCCCTTGAGCTATAAAGTGACACAGTTATATTTTTTATGTCCCTTGAGCCATAAAGTAACACGGTTAGATTTTGTATGTCCCTTGAGATATAAAGTAACACGGTTCGACTTTTTATGTCCCTTGAGCTATAAAATGACACAGTAATATTTTTTATGTCCCTTGAGCCATAAAGTGACACGGTTAGATTTTGCATGTCCCTTGAGCCATAAAGTGACACGGTTAGATTTTTTATGGCCCTTAAGGCATAAAGTGACACGGTTAGATTTTTTATAGCCCTTAAGCCATTAAGTGGCGTTTTTCGTCCGAGTAATTTACTGGCCATGAAAAATTGTATATACTCTACAGGCGGTGATAAATAAAGCTTCAGATCGCATATTTAACGCCGCTTCCTTTGGCTTGTGTAGCTAATTCCTGTGATCTGAGAAATCCTTTCTTTCATTGTTTTTTGCTTCAGTGTTTAATGATTAGTGGTCGGATGATCGGGCGCTTATTTTCTTAAACATAACGATAAGTAAATGTACATCCGATTAGTTATGCAATCCAGGAATACCGGAATTTCATTTTTAATAAAAATATCCTAAGAAACCGCTTCTATAATTTGTTAGCCAAAAATTAGGTAAATATGCATCCAATTGTCCGATATAATGACATGATTTTGCCCACTTAATCATTTTCATTCATGTCAGTTCTAATAATATAATTGATATTTTGTTCAGGTGAGCGTATTCTACAGGGTGACACCAAAACACAAGCTGGCGATTGTCAAGTCTTTACAGAGGCTCGGTAACATTGTGGGCATGACGGGTGAGCATTTTTCATGATAACTGTTAGTAATATTGTACAGTCAGCGGCAAACATATGACACCTAATAAAGGCGTTTTACGATAACGTGTAAACGCTTTTAGGTGACATATTTTTGTCGCTGATTGTACCCATGACATGATGGCTGTTGCGTTATTAAGCTTTTTTAGCCATTTAGGTCGCATAACGTTCATACAGAATAAATTTATTTACCATACTTTATTTTCCCATAACGCATTTTATAATAATTGTTTTATGCGTAAAAATAAAAAAACCTCTAAAAAAGCCCCAGCCGTACCATAACTATTCTCGGAGCCATTCCAGGCATTTTTGATACCCATGTAACTAACTTGTGGAAGAAGTTATAGCTCCTACACTATTAAGCGCTTATTAAATATATAATACGTGACTAAGAACACAAACAATTACCTAAGTGCGAAACGGCGCTTATTATTGTGTGCCTAAAATTCTATTCTATGGGTTGATTAAGTAAAACTTTACAGGTGATGGAGTGAATGATGGCGTGGCGTTAAAACGCGCCGATATTGGTATCGCGATGGGGAAAAACGGCACTGACGTGTGTAAAGAGGCCGCCGATATGATCCTGGTCGACGACGACTTTGCTACCATCATGTGAGCTGTAGCCTAATACATCTCTATAACGCCCTCTTCTCCATTGACATAGAATATAAGAATATATATAGGGTTACTTTTAAAACACCGGCAACGTTTTTTTGGGCAAATTCAATCCGTGATACTGAACTACTTTCCATAAAAACAATAGGCATCGTTAATTTTTTTAACCACAAATTTTGTGTTATGATAGTCTGTCAGTGTCAGTCAGTAAATTCAGTTGTCCATGATTAGCGGAAACGGTGACATTTTACGTTATTGTCAGTGACGGATAAATACCATAAAGGCGACTCGTATTTTTTAATGAAAGGACTCAGAGCTTAAACCGATACAGCCGCGGAGTAAGGTCAAACAAAGATCATACGTTTGATTGTAGAAATATCCAAAACCATTGATTATTTTGGCAAAATAATGACCCACAACTGTTCATTAACTTTGTATCTCGAAACGGATTTAAAACTGACGCTTTCCAAAAAAATAAACAATGCCCATTATCAAAAAATCGATAAAAAAATTTCCTCCACACATACAAAATCCTTATGGCTGAGCGCCGATTTATATCAGTATCACGGACTGAACTTGCCCCAGTTGCTGGTGTTTTAAAAGTAACCCTGTATAGACTAGCTATCTCACATTGGCCCCTGTTTTATTGTTGAATATATGGCGGCGTCAATATTGTCATACGTATTTAATTTTCAAACAATGAAATCTGGTTATTTACCGATGGAAAGTTATTTTTTTACACTTTGCCATGTATCTTGTATTATTCTTATTGTATTGTAACACACATCTAGGCATTTTTAATTTTGTTAACGATGTTTCCGTATGGTTTCCGCTTATACACTGTCGAAAGTACTAGGTGTATAAGAGCTAGCAAACGACTAATTGAAGTTTATGGAGATAGCTACAATTGAACAGGACAAAAAGGTGATACGTGGTGTCTTCTCGGATCTGCTTGGTCTAATGGTTGACCGGTAGCACAGAATATAGTAAGAGTAAACAGAACGGAATCTCCTAAGGTACGCGCAATATGCGTCCCCGTTCCCCGTCCCCGCACCTCTCCTCCGTTTTCGCCTTGGTGACACAAGTTGGCCCACAAGAACGGGGGAGAGGTGCGGGTGCGGGGAACGGGGACGCATATTGCGCGTACCTTAGGAGATTCCGTTCTGTTTACTCTTACTGTATTCTGTGCCGGTAGAGAATGCCATATGACATTAGGACCACCACTTTTACAATAGTTTTGTGCAATAAAGTTTTTAAGTAAATAAATAAATCATTCTCACTAGTTCCATCGGCAAATAGTTTCATGGAACTAGTCAGAAAAAAATCTTTCAAAAAATTGTCACTATTTTTTCTATTACCTATTATAATATTAGCTATTTTCCTATGGAACTAGTGAGAACGATCCGTCTTCTCTAGTTTAAAAAATTATTTCTTGTTTTCAGAGCTGCGATTGAAGAAGGCAAATGCATATTCTACAACATCCGCAATTTCGTTCGTTTTCAACTTTCGACTTCGATCGCGGCGCTGTCGTTGATCGCGCTTGCTACGCTCATGGGTATACCCAACCCGTTGAACGCTATGCAGATCTTATGGATCAACATTATTATGGACGGTAAGTTAATTAACCAGGACAAAATGTGGTATTTTTGACCTGTTTTCCTGCCTTCGTACCGTAAAATAAACAAATATATAGAAACATTATACACTGATTGAGCTAGCCCCAAAGCACAGAAGACAGAGTATTACATACAGAACGAAATCTCCTAAGGTCCCTTGTAATATGCGTCCCCGTTCCCCGTCCCCGCCCCTCTCCCCGTCCTCCCTTGTGTCAGGGCGAGAGCGGGCGAACACACACGCATTGACGTGTGCACGGCCGCACAAAAACGGGGGAAAAAATTTGATTGCACTAACCCTAAGCCATTCCTAAGTCCACTTAGGAAACTCTTAACTTTATGAGCCCGATTAAGAAGTGCCTGAGTTTAGGCTATACTTAAGAGTGCCCTTACCCGAGACAGAATCAGAGTTTCCCATACAAACGTAGTCTACGTTTTATTTTGAAACGACATGTCAGATTTAGGTTAAAATTTGTAACTTTAATGATATTGCATATATCTAAGGTTATAATTGGTTTTCACAGTCAAAATATGAACTTAAAAAAGAATATACTGTATTATATCATTTTTGACCATCAGTATGGAAAACTTTTACACCCTTATATTTTCTTTCAAGTTCATATTTTGACTGTGAAAACCAATTGTAACCCTACATATATGCAATTTCTTTAAAGTTACAAATTTTTACCGAAATCTGACATGTCGTTTCGAAATAAAACGTAGACTACGTTTGTATAGGAAAGTCTAGGGTAAGGAGGTTCTTAAGTTGTGTTCTTTGGATCATTTTTGTGACAAAATATTGTGTTTTGGTTTGATTTAGTTAGGTCAAGCAGTTTTTTTAAAGTCTTGTAATGAAGTGGCTTTTAAATTCAAAGCTTTTTCAAAATTAGACAGATCGCATTCAACATGGCAGAGGATATATTAAATTTCTTTGAATTTGTAAAAGTCAATTTTCATAATTCACTCACACGCGAGAATTCGTATAACAAGACCACGACCAAACTGGTTCCAGAATTTCTATGAAATCGACTTTTTCAAGTGGTACTGGATGTGCAAAAAATTGGTTATCTGTAAAGTCGGTTTACGTACGGTAGTACATTCCGAACTGAGCCGATCATACCTCTCTCTCGTTCGTGCCGCGCTCTCGCTTGTGGAACGCGACAATGAGCGTAACGGGACAATAGCGTCATCTTTTTCGTGCATGCAGCCAGTAGTATCGAGTTATTAGACGTTGTCACGTCAAAAACAGTATTGTGTATCTTAACTAGGACAAGCCTAACTAACGTTTAGTGCAAACGGGTGTTACTGTCTTCTGTGGCAAAAGCAACACACTACTAGCGGCGGTCAAATGAAAATATTTTCCTTTTCACAGGTCCCCCCGCGCAGTCCCTGGGCGTGGAGCCGGTGGACCACGAGGTGGTGGCGCGCAGGCCGCGTGACGTCACCAGGAGGATCATCTCGCGTGGGCTACTGCTCAATGTGCTGCTGTCCGCTGCCATCATCATCGCTGGGACCCTGTGGGTGTTCAACAGAGAGGTACGTCAACGATCCAATTGAAATAACACTTTATGGTTATATAATAAGGTCGAGTTTTGAAAAAAAAAAGGACAGACTTCTTGCTGCACGCCAAATGTTATCACGTATGTACAAAACCCGACACATAAGTTGACGCAAAATGGCGGCCCTGCCCAAGTATAATTAGAGGAAAAATCTCTTTTCTATGGTTGTTTGAGAATTTGTTTAAAATGTATCAAGCTTCACAGCTGCTTGTACTACGAATTGCGCATTTGATATAAAATTATTTAATCTTTTCAGATGTCAGACAACAAGATCACGCCCCGCGACACGACGATGACGTTCACCTGCTTCGTGCTATTCGACATGTTCAACGCGCTGTCTTGTCGTTCGCAGACTAAATCCGTTTTTCAAGTCGGTCTATTCTCTAACAAGTAAGTTAAATCCGCTAGTTGCCAACAAGTCAGATACTTTTTGACGTGACAACGTCTAATAACTCGATACTACGGGACGTCATTGTCCCGTTATGCTCATTGTCGCGTTCTATACGTTTTATTCTCATAATATTACAAAATAATTTATTTTTGACCCTGGATACTACCAGGCCTGTGTCACTCCCCGTTTAGGTATCGAAAATGTACCTACATTATTACTATGCGCGCAGGCGGCCCCTCCGGGTGGTAAATTCAGTTATACGAATCGTTTGTCCAGAGTAATAAGAATGAAATTGGCTTGCAATGGATGTCTAGGTATATATACGAAAAGGTGCTGAGTTCTGACGTGAGCTAAATTAAACCATATCGCTAGCCACATTGAGTAGATATTTCTTTGAATTTCTTTGCTGAGTGAGACTTCTGTACGTTAGTATTTTTTCTTCTGTGATACTACCCTATTAGATAGATAGATAGATAGATAAAATCTTTATTCACTAAAAGGCCACAGGTACATGAGTAAGTCACATAATGTTTATCAAAGATCTAGTAAAGAAGTAATAGTAGAAATGTAGTAATATGCAATTGTGATTGCACCGTGAGAAGTGACCTAGATAGTGAAAAGGTCCTGACTCAGCATGATGTCACAGACGAACTGGTCGAGCTGCAACGCTGATAATTCTGCCAGAACCAAGGGTGAGGTCGGTAAAGCGATACGAAGATGAGTTAATTATATTTCTGTACAGTGTGTACAAGTTGTAAGTATTAGGTACTTATTTCAATACCTTCTCTCTACCAAAAATAGTATATAGTATGATTGATTAGGTTATTGTTGTGCAGAGACTATCTGACAGGGTGATTTTGAGCCTCGTAGCTATATTCAAGGAAAGTACTCTTAAAGCGAAATAAAAATACATATTCTGTCATTGACCAAGGGAAGCGTCTTAGTTTCGAGACTGCGCACAAAATGGTTTTGTCCGTCTTTTCTCGCCTACAAGTCGCATTTTTCAAACGATTTTGACGGAAATTGGCACACAAGTTAAATTTTTTACGTGCTTCCAGAATGTTCCTGGTAGCGGTCACGTTGAGTCTGGTGGGGCAGATGTTGGTGGTGTTCTTCCCGCCGCTGCAGAGGATCTTCCAGACAGAAGCGCTCACCGGACATGGTCTGTATATATATATAGTGCTCTCATTTTAGCGAATCAAATTAAAATATTTTTGTTCGTTTATTCATTTGACGACATTTATTTTGTCAAAAGAGATGATTATGCATTTTTGGCAAAAGTTTAATTTAGATAAATGCCGTGATGAACTAGCAATGCTTGTATACATAAAGCATTTATAGGGTTGGGGCACATCTGTCAGCACGGAACAGCACTTTCCTATGTTGCTATCCTTTTCTGTCGCTCAGAACAGTCATTTGCTAGAGCGAGAGAAAACGACGGAACGCTTCAGCATGGCCGGTGCTGAAGCGTTCCGTCGCTCTCTCTCGAATCAAATCAAATCAAATCAAAATATCTTTATTATCATAGGATATTTATAATATCTCTTAATAATAGTCACTTTCTTTTCTCGCTCTAGCAAATGACGCTTCTGAATGACAGAAAAGGATAGCAGTATAGGAAAGTGCTGTTACGTACTGACAGATATGTCCTAACCCTTAATTCATCTGGAAAAGGAATCATTATTATCATTTCAACCGCAAGTAGGCCGCAAGTTCTGTTCTTGTATGCTTTTACAATACCCTTTATTGCACAAAAGGAAAATACAGGACATAATTATCGCAAAAACTTGGAAATTCGCAAAAGGCCCTTTTGTCGTTGGAGTGCCTTCCTGTCTCCCTTTCTTCCGCTAAGTTCTCGACCTCCCTTATATATGTTTCTCTCTATCGTTTCAGATCTCATATTTCTAGTCTGCCTAACGTCGAGCGTATTCATAGTGAGCGAAGTGAAGAAGGTAATCGAGCGTGCTCTCAAGAAGCGCGCCTTCGGTAAGTTCTCGACGAAGGCCCACGACGCCATGGACTTTGTATGACACGAGACGCAGAGGAAAGCGCAGTAAGCGACGCGGAGCGCATGCGCGACAACTGTCACGCTGACAGATGTCATCGTGACAGCTGTCACGGTGACAGTTCGTCGCGGGCGGCTTTGGAAACACCCGTAGGTATGGACGCGGCTAGCGATAGTAACGCACGGGGTGGCAACGCGTGTATTTTCAGTGACAATTGCCAGTGCGGCAACAGTGGAAAGGGACCGTACTCGATTTACGACGGCAAAATTGATATTCCTATTCGTTTTTAAATTACTTTCCGTTTTAATTTTTTACAGCCGCAGTATTCTTGGTGTCTTTTATTATTTTAATTTATTTATTGTTATGCTTAAGTGTCTTAGTGAATCAGTGTTTTTTTAATGATTAGTTACTTGTAGATTTTCGGGTGTAGCTTAAGTTGAGTGTGGTTTCAGCCATGACGTCGTGTGAGTTTGCCCTTTTTGTGTTTTGGGCTAAGAAATGTGTGAGAATGTATTTACATGCATTTGCATGTTATTGAAATATAGTTATTTATGTTCGGTGCAAATGATCGTAAATTTAATGAGTTGTAAATCTTTGAAGCCACATAGTGGCAATGTTAAACTGAACGCCAGTTAGTAAGTCAATATCGTACATCGATCTTTACGAATGACAATAGCATCCCGTCGGTCGCTAGACACCACCCTTTCCCACTCGACTTTAAACCTTATTAACGCAATTTAAAGTCTACTTTTGTATACCGGCCACCCGCGCTTCAGCTGAGCGAAACAAGTTGGAGGTTTTCTACAACAGCGGGGTCTTAGCACTCAACGCGGCGGGCGGGCTCGATTGGCGACTGTGATTTGATACTTTGTTAATTTTTTTAATACTTTTTAATTACTGCATTAATTGTAGTATTGTTACCGTACAAAATATCCTGTGAGTATGTTACAAAGTTAAATTGATGCCAATGATGTGAAACGCTCCCTGTATACTAGATAGTATGACAAAGATGGCAGTTTGGCGGGCTATAGGAAATGGTTGAGTGTTAGGTGAATGTACGTTTTTTTGACTTTCTAACTGGCGATTACTATAGCTTAGTAAATCATAGATTTTATCAATGGTGTGACCTACTCTCGTATATACATTTTTTAATATTTAAATTTAAATACATACGGTTGTTTGTACCAAAGTGAAATGTTGTGGATGAAATACCGTTTTCTGGACTTAAAGTCCTTGTAAATGTCTTAGTAAATGTTTGAATCTAGTAGATAGGTAGTCGATAAAGTATAATATGTACGTCATATATTCAATATGGATCAAATAATGATCACTCATGTACTTCATATAAAAGCCATTACTTGACTTATTATAAGGTTAACAAAATATATGAGGGGGTCCGAGCCAGAAGGGTCCAGTTGAGGGGTGAGTAAAGACTAGATTCGGTAACTAGAATAGTCAATTCATAATAAGGAAAAAAAATATATATAAAACTGGCATATTTTTTTTTACCAGACATTTGAAACTCTGAAAAATCTTCTCCAGAAAAAGCGATTTCAAAGTTTTTTAATTATAATCATCATCCCAGCCCTTCTTCAATACTCAATACTTTATTGCTCCTTAAATTACATGCAGATAACATATACATATACAGTGTTGTATGATCCCACACTCATTTAAGGACCCTGTTGGGCACTGCAAAGCAGCTTCAGCCGACTGCTAGGCCTAGTGTTATTAAAATATATTAAAATTAAATTATTTCAAAATTTTCGGTTACTTAGAAACATCATATAAAGTAATTACATTATATAAGTATTAATACATGGATACATATATATTTACATTAAAATTAAAATTAATTTTTAATAATCAACTAAAAACGCAAAGTGCATTTTTCCACCCAACTTTACAAAACTGCGTAAATCTCGGAAACTAAATGCCGACAACTGGACCCTTTTTGCGTGGACGCCCATATGTTGGAACCCTTTTCCAGGGCAGATTCAGGCTGTTGATACTGAACAATTAACTTTAAGGAACAAATATTAAAAAAAATACATTTTACATAGAAACTGATCTGATCTCGGCTGAAAAATAATTATTTGAAATGAATTAGTATGAGTAACATAATTTATAATTAGAATCTGCCCGAAAATTAGTTTCATTATATTTTGTTACACTTTATAATTGTAACTTGATAACGTAAATATCATATTGTATGTAATTTATTATAATTAAATTATTGTAAATCATAATTGAAAGAAAAAAAATACTTGATTGTTAGCAAATTAGCAAAAAAAACCCCGTGTAAAAATTATAGCGATAAAGTATATTTAAAGTAGTTTCTTGAAATCAGCGTGTAGCATATAACTTTAGTCTCCCTCACGCTTTCGAATCCGTCTCAAGTTAGAATGAGATGACATGATTCTATCACTTCATTCTCTCATCGCTTGTGCTTGTATAAAAGCATGCTATTTAAAAATGAATCTTATCAAATCGTAATAGAGAAATAGAGTAAAAATACGTCTCATGTAATTTATTGTTATATTGTATTCGTCGTATTTATAAAAAAACTGCCCTCTTAAGTTAGTCATGTTATAGTGACGAATCTACTAAATTAAGTATTGACAAGAGTCTTTTAGGAGAACTGATTTTCTGCCAAATTAATTAAAAATATAATTTGACAGAAAATCAATTAAAAATTTATTTGAAAGAAACTAAGTTTAAAAATTAATTTGACAGAAAATCAATGCTTCTAAAATCGGTAGCAATGTACCAGGAGTGCAGATTTTTTTATGAACACGGTGGTATGTCTATAGGAAAAGCATGACATTGTTTATGTTAATTTAGTATTGCAGTAGATCTAGATTTTTTTATGTGATGAAGCTCGCATGCCGTCTTTGTCTATTTCGTAGAGTTGATAGAGAAATACATTTTTTTTAAATTTGCACGTATTTTCATTGCTATGTATTCAATTCGTTTTATAAATTTCCAGTTTCAAACCCAATTGGTATTCATCATTTTCGTATCAAACATTTTTTATTCAAAAAGTAAAATAGGAGAAGTAGTGGCACAGCCAACGCTTAAATCTTCAAGTTGCGCCATCTTGCCTTTATTAAACAAAACGTAAGATGGCACTTATTCGCGATAGTATAAAAGTAATAATAGATATTTTGGGAGTTGGCGTTTCTCTTAAATACAAGCATTATATTAAAATCTTTGCTATTTTTATGTAGATTTGATATATTTATGTATTTATAGTGTTGAAGAAGAAAGAGGACCACTAAATCTATTTCGGTAGTTATAAATTCTTCGGTAGCTGAGTATGGTTCCATTCATTGATATATGCATTTTATCACAATATTGATGATGTGTTTGAGAAATTGTAACTGCAAGTTGTTTGTAAAAATTTGTATAATTTTGCCCGTGCAAACATAAATTAGAAAAACAAAACATGATGCGTTTAGGAAAAAAATACCCTTTTCTATTCGAATATATATTGTGGATGAACAATTTCAGGAGGGTCAGTCCTCCTGAAATTGTTCATTGTTCAACCCCATACAAAAAGCGTACTCTGGTAAAATGCCAAAATCCTGTATTATTTCTAGATGTCGCTACTATCTCGTCCGCTAGCCATATAAATGATGTACTTAAACTGACGATAAATATATTTAAAAAAAACTGCGCTGACACCGCCATCTTTTTGTAATGAAGCGGCACTATTATGAAACTACCTTTTTTCGAACTAGTAGCTACATTTAAACTAAAAATTGCGCTTCAAAGTATAAAAGTGATCAGTCATCTTGAATACAAGATGACTGACAATTTAGTAAGTATGAACAAATATGTTCATACTTACTAAATTGTTTAGCAAACTGCCTGAGTAGCCTATTGGACATTATTTTTAAAATTTACTGATAAAACAGTAATGTCGTTTTGAGCTTAAAATGAACCTTTTTTAAAATCGGACGACTTGCAGTCAGAAGTCTCAAAAACATACACTTCATAACGTACAATTTTAGTTCGAGTGAGTGACGGCTGTGATATACAAGGGATATGTGGTACATGTCCGTGGTTGGTGTTATGTATAACTGTTCTCTAGACCTTGTGGAACAGATTTATTAAAATCTCAAATTTACACAGCGAACATAAGCGACAGAAGCATAATCAAGTGCAAAAAAAGACCCCATCAAATGTAATTTAATGTACTCAAATTAAATAATGAAATAAGAAATGGTGAAAAAATTAAAATATTGTATGGCTTTCTACGTTTTAATTGAATTTTAACTTCATTGTAACATGGGTTAATACACATATCTCACTGGTAATAGTGGATAGTAGTGTTAGGTGACGCAAGTCTAATGTGTTTTATAGGAATATCAAATGCCACAGTTATTATTTAGCATAATGTGAAGTTACTTTTCCATGGTATTATAGTTCGCTGAATTTACATATACATGTATAAATATATGTTTACGCGATTTTGATAATATAATCACAATTTTTTTTAATCAATTAATCATTTTATAAATGCCAAAAAGATGCTATATTATATTAATACATACTTGCAATAAACATTATGTTATTTATATTAATTACGATTATAATTCGTTGTTATATAGCATACTCGTATATTATAGATATATATGTTCAAAACAAAAATTACTTACACAGGTTTATTAGAGAACAGTGTAAACCTCGAGAGTTTGGTCTAAGATGATAATAAGGTGCTTGGAAGAGTTTGAAAGGTGATGGTCATAGGTAAATTATTTATTTATAATCTGTATTAAAAAAAAAACTATATCAATCTCAAAACCTCTGCATACATATTTCCTTTTCTTTAGTATTTTAATGAAAAAAGAAATCGGTATCATATGATATTAGTGAAATTGATACTTGAGAGGTCAGTGAATCTGAAGTTAAAATGGCGGGCGTAAACTATAACAAGATGGCGCCGCATCTGCTATTACATTTGTTCGAATTTATTTTGTATTTTAATTGGAACGTATGTTTCTAAAACAATGTCTTAATATATATATACAAATATATTTAGAAACTAAAAAATAAAAATTTGTTAAGTCATTTAATCAAATCTAGTAATGAAACTTTCGTCCTTAAATTGTAAAAGGTATATTTTGAAAAGATTACTTCCTTCATTCTCGTATTTCTCGTAATTAAAAACAAAGATTGCAGTTTCAAATAGGCATTACATTAAAAGTGTTGTAAAATTGGTGATCCTGAGTCATATCTTTATCGAGTGAAATAGGTCGTATAATATCTAGTATATATTTTAAATGTATTCAAGTAATTGACATTAAAAACTTATCTATTGTTACTTCACCGATGGCACGTCTGGATTACTTGAAAAAAAAGTATGGAGTCGCTCTTATACTAAAAAATATTAAAACTTTTTGAAGGGTAAAATTAAAATTAATTTCATCCATGGAACATATAGCGAAATATGTTAAGTATACGAGTATGTTTGCTTATGTTGTATGTTGGCAAATTCTTCCTGATTTCGCTATTTGTTAATTTAAAAAAATCTTTGATGCTGTTCTGGGTGACGCCTCGCCGCGGTGCGCGGAATCTGCCGCGCTTTTACGGAATCTGCCGCGTTTTCAGTGAGTTGGACTAAGCGTGTTTTCTATACAAACTGAGATACTTGCATACAATGTTACAATCTTCAATTTTTCTCTAAGTTTGCAAGTATTATTATTTTACTGTCTGTTTAATTTCAAATCATCATTACAACAAAATTAAGAAGAAAGTAACTAAAAAAGATTGCTTACGTAAAGTCCAGATCCCCCGCCACCTATGTCAACAAAATCAAAGTCTCACCCCTATCCCCTTTGCTCCTTACATAATACTTGAACAGTCGCCTATCCTAAATATCAGATTCATATTATAAAAGTTTAAAAAGTTTGATGTGCCGATCAGATGTGCCATCGTCTCGAAGCAAACATTTTGATGTTAAGATACCTATTGATACTATACGTAGGGATTGATTATATTTAGATAGTGTACGGCATATTAATGTCCTAAATGTTAATTTAATGTAGAGAGTTATTGTATGTGAAATTATATTGATCTATCTATAGTGTTTTATAATTTGGCTGGTGGTGGCATTGTTTATAATTTATATCAATTGAAAAACTTAAACTTATTTATAATAAACTCACTTGTAAACCAAAAGATAAATCTGTCCATCTGTTTGGTAGATACGATGACATAGATAAAGACACCCACGTTAAACTCAACCTCATGATGTAAAATGAGGGGTATTAACCCCAAAGAAGGTTGAGTAGTCGATAGCCCTTTTTTGCATGAAAAAAAATAACATTCGTATCTGATTCTCTGGGCGTCTGTTTACCTATGTAAGTAGTCTGTACAGGCAAAGCTAAAAAAAATATAGCGTCTGGCGTCATTTATGTAATGAAATCATTATTTCAATTAAAATATTGGGTGAAATATAGAATAATGTAATTATATATTATTTTATATTTATTTATATATAAAGAAAAGACTACTAACTCTTCTGTTTTTAAAAACTTTATTGTAATTAAAAAATGATACAAATCAAAAGGATCGGAAACATTTTACACAGGTGGACCTATCCCAGTGAGGGATCAATATTAAACATAACTAAATAATTCCACCACCAGTCAATATTTTGTATTCTACATACGGCTCTACTGTTTTCACCTCTCTATGTATGGTAAGAACATGTTAAACCCAAATAAATCTTTGTGATGTATCACTAACAAATCCAGTATCTCTGTTATGTGTGCCTAAATATTGAATATGTAATTTTATAGCCACACCAGTGACCTTCATGTTAAGGCCCTACTTTGACCCCAGTGGCGCCCTCATTTGTAAGAAATTATAAAAAAAGAAATGAAACTAAGTTTGCATTTTGAATGTTTAGATAATATTTAACATTTACCCGTGTGGTGCCGGGTAAGAAATTAGGAATAGGACCACTCCCTCTCTTCTTGTGGATGTCGTAAGATGCGGTTAAAGGACTAAGCATAAACATCTCGTGCTATAATTGCATTACCAAGGAGGGTTAACGTCCGGCGGCGGCCGGTCGTAAAACTATAACCAAATCATTTAAACTGTTCCGGCTATTTCTTCTTTATTTTGCAGGGTCTTTGGCATCCTTGGGTGACCATTGACATGCATCTTATATTTGGAGAAGAAAAAGCGGGAAAGCGCACCCCGGGCTCCGATGCAGCACAGCTGACGATGCAACCGGGAACGCGCTTAGACGAAGAAGAGATAATACTTAACATTGGTTTAAGTCTAATATAAATGGCTACTCGTAGTAATTTCCAACAGCAGTTTATGTAAGAATTTAAACATTCATTAAAAGCAATTTTTGATCTGTTTTTAAGAATAATTGAAATGTTGGCGCCCTTGGCGTTAGAGAAGAGCCTTAAACCTCGTCACGTCACGCCCCGTGCGTTTATTCACAAACACTATACAGTCGTTATATACAATTTATACATACGTACATGCAACCTTTATCTCTACCGGATACAATCGACTCAGTTTTTATTTTTAAAACAAAAAGTGATTATATTACTCACAGTACGAATGCAATAATGGGACATAGTACTCAACGTAATTTCAGCTCTATTGTTAATTATACTTTACCTACTACAAAGAGACTTGTAATCGCGAACACATAGGAACACAATTTGAATAAACATAGTCCGAATATAATCTGTGTTTCATTATAACGTGTAAGTACCTATAGTACTTGACGTATACTACAAAAAGCGATAACTGTTTTACCCACAGACCTACCTTTATTAGACTTGCAATGATATTGCTAGAAAGAGATTGTCAAATACGAGTACAGTACAACGTGAGAGTGAAAGGAACGCTGACATGTTTTTTTGTTTCTATCGGTGTGGCTGCTATAAGCTGGCCTACTGTCAAAATCTGGACCAAAAAAACTACAAAACGATCGAAGAAAGTTATTAATTGTAAGGATTTTATCATTTAAAAGGTGATTTAGAGTTTTATTTGAGCTTATTATAAGTTAGTAACCATAGTGTGTTCTGTGACGTGTGCAAAATATGGATGGATGCAACAATCAAAGATACACTAAAGTGGCCACGCACTATGCAGGTCTAGTAGTGGTAGGTCTGTGGTTTTACCCCGGCTACATGAATTTTCCGGGGTCCATTGCTGCCCCCATTTTAAATAAATTATTTGAAAGGAAACGGCGATACCATTTGAAATGTTGTCTCTAGTAAGCCACTAAAGTGAGAACGTGAAGCTTTTCTTCGCACATTTGCAAAAAACGGCCACTTTTGGCAAATGTGCGAAGAAAAGTAAGTATACGTTCTCACTTTAATCTGTAAACAGCAGTTCATAAAATTGTTCAAATGGGGGGACTTGGACTGGAACCTGAACAGGACCCTGAAAATTCATGTAGCCCCTAAAACCTATTCCGATTATCACGATTTTCGAAAATGTTGTTAGGTAAGTATATTATGATAAATCATGCCCTATGCTCTACGCATAGGGCATTTATTTATACTCGTACCTAAAAATATAATTTTTTTTCGCAAAAAATTTTTCAGGTTTACGTTTACAAAATTATAAAAAACTCAAAATGTACGTGACTAATGATATAAAATGGCAAGTTGATCAATTTTAGGGGTGGAAAACAGATATCGAACAAAAATCTTGCCTTTCATAACATTTTTCATTCAACACATGTGAAAATAAAATATGTAAGTACTTATAACGCAATAATCTGGCATATAATACCGTGCAGAAGTGGCGCCCCTACTTTTGGCAGTAATGCCATTTAAAGCTAGCCGGACTACCAAAGATAGTCTACGGTTTTTCAAAAAATAATTTAAAGAGCTACTTATCGAATGCCTGATTGTTTCCCCATATTTACGATTCATTATCGTCATGAAGGCGCCATTTCTGCACGGTATTCGCCTTAAATATTGAATATCACAGTGCAAAGACCCTAACAAAATCTATGGCCATTTTAGGCCGTTTCCACGTTGGGTACCAGGAGTGCAGGTCTCGCCAGAAGTTCAGCATGGCCTTCCGACTGGCGTTCCTCCACGGCTTCGGCCAGTCGTTCTTAGTCTTTACATCATCTCGAAATTCAGATATGCCGCCGACGGATACCCCTAGTGTTATATAAAACTGAAAATGAGAAATTTTTTTAATGACTATACAATTTGGCTAAGTAAAAGGAACTCGAGTAAGGCCTCGTGTCTCGTGTCCACGTATCCGGTTTGCGCCGTGACGGCGCGGCGCCCATCGTTGGCGACATGGACACACCTAGAGGCTTCATACATGACTAATCGATCGACCGGACGCCGGTGCGGCGCGCCCTCACGGCGCAAACCGGACGCAAACCGTGGACAAGAGGCCTAAGGCGATTATCCCACTGCACCGAGCATCGTCGCGGAGCGCGGTTTCTACATACTGACGCTCCCGCGCGGTGACGCGTTTTCATTGGGTGGGAGTAAGTAGGCGTATTTTCTATAAAACCTGCGCTACTTGTAGATGACATAAGCAACGAAAGTAAAAGAAAAGATCGGCCTTTCAGGCTACGGAGCACATCACCTTCTTTCGTAACCCATTGCCTATCTAAAGTATGAAGTCAAGTTGACAAGCAACTACTAGATACCACAGACTATGGAATCTGTGCTAGATACCCATGGTATAATAAAACGGGTATCCCCAGGGTATTCCCTTCTAGGTTGGCCTATGGCTACGTCACGAATGTCACTATAAGTGATTACCACTGATTTTTCTTTTCAGTAAATTTAAGGACTTTCTCAATTAGATAATGAATATAAAATAAAATACCAACAAACTTTAAAAAAAAAGTAACTCAACTAGGTAAGTATTACGTTTATATCGTGTGATTAATCTATTTATTTAAAAAAAACATTATATAGGTATCGGATTATTAGTTCATATTTTTGTAAGCATATTAATTTAAAAAATGCATTTTGCTCGGGTAATTCAATCGCACAGTGGCAACACTCCCAACTGATGATGTAATTCTTGGGCCAATCACGTGATCCAGCTGTCATGGGAAAAGAATACAAGTTGAAGCATATTATTCCATGAGTATACCTTCATACGGTCACGACCTCAAGCCTTGAGAATACAACCCAGAAGATGTTTTGATACTTACGAAATCGTCAAACGGCGCCATTTTGGTTCCATTGTAGACAGGAATGTTGCAATTCTGGGGGAATCTTCCACGAAGCGTATTTTTACCAGGCCCTATGTATCCCCACTCCTGGCCATCCACTGATAATGTCATGTCATCTATAAGAAAGCAGGGAAGGTTGTCACATCTGTGATCCCTATACAGTTTATGGTTATTACTTTTTTATTGTCCATTGTGCTTGGTGTATACAATAGTCTTACAACCAAGGATGTTCAAGCCGTGTGGAGTGGAAAAGAAAAAGCCAGAAAGCGGACCCCCGGCTTCACAGCATTACAGCTGAGGGTGCAACTAAGATGAGAGAGAGTGGTATACAACATCTTTTTCAGATCACTGCTGGACTAAAAGCCTCTCCCAATAGAAGAAGGACTGGCCCATAATCACCACGCTGGGCCGATGGGTTAGTGATAGCAGGAGATGGTAGGTATAAAGTCTGCACAGGGGAAGTTGCTGCCCGTTCTCTATTATAAGTACTTATACTCTTAGTCGCCTCCTACGATACTCGTGGGAGAGCAAAAGATGGTGATGAAAGCAACAGAGTTAAATACTTAGAGACAAAACGTATTTAACTCTGTTGTCATCTCACGACGAGCTTAGTAAAAAATTGAATCCATTCCAGATCCTTCAATTTTTCCTAATGAATGTATACCACAAATACCACAATACACCCTGTGTGGTTCCGGGTTAGTATAGGACCACTACATCTCTGTGGATGACGTAAGAGGCGACTAAAGGATTAAGTAAGTACAAACATCTCGTGCTACAACTGTATTCCCAAGGATAACGTCGGGCGGCGGCCGGTTGTAAAACTTTTCGCCCAAATACATTCCCAAAGAGAGTTGACGTCAGGCAGGCGGTCGGTCGTAAAACTAATATAGCCAAAACATTGTAACTCTGCCGGCTATTTCTCCAACGCAGGTTTATGGCATCCTTGGGTGACCATTGACATGCATGTAATATTTGGAGAAGAAAAAGCGGAAAAGCGAGTCCGAAGCAGCACAGCTTAGGATGTAACCGGGAAAGCGCTTGGATGAAGAAGAATGTGTACCACAATACGATTTTTGGTAAATACCTGGAGTCCACCGAATAGAATAGGTGTGAAACTTATCTCCCCACAGTTTGTTGTCACTGTGAACATTCTCCTGTAGTAGTTGGTCTCGGCAATCGAAATCCATGACTGGCCCTGCATAAAGCATCTGTAATAAAAAAAAAAATTGCGGCCAAGCGGCTTTAGCACTGGCTGTTCGTCTGTGAAGCACAAGTTCGTTATTATTAAGTGCGATTTGTATCTCTAAGTTTGCGCTAATAAACGGTAATTTTCCGCTACCGCCATTTCCTTCCGGTGAAGGAAAACATTGTGTGCCCCTGGCTATTAAATGTGGAAGAAGAATGAAACAAGTTTATTTGCTAGGCAAATTAAAAAATCCCTCAACTGTCAAGAACGCCATCTAGTGATATGAACCGGAACTATTGATACGACTTGATACGGACATCAAGTCGCGATACATGCGCACTACAGATAGCGCCATCTATATATTTGCTTGAGAAAGCCCTGATTTTCAAGCGTTTATCCTCAATAACCACCGCAAGAAAACTTGCTGTCACGTAAATAAACGGGCAAGTGCGAGTCCGACTCGTACATGAAGGGTTCCGTAACACCGTACAAAATTTTAAAACGCTGAAGAAACACGTTTCTTGTATGACGACCCCTTTAATTTTTAACTTTATTTTATTTTTAGTATTTGTTGTTATTGTGGTCATAGTAACGTGTCTAGCTATTAAGGTTCAAGAGATAGAGCCCTGTGACTGACGGACAGACAGACAGACGGACAGACAGACGGACCGACGGACAGACAGCGGAGTCTCAGTAATAGGGTCCCGTTTGCAGCTTTCGGGTACGGAACCCTAAAAACCGCATCAAATCAGTCCATCCGTTTGAGCGCTACGATACCACAGACAGACAGACCGACATTAGAGTCAAACTTATAACACCCCTCTTTTTTGTCCGGGGTTAAAAATATGTATCCTAAAATAGAATACCTAGATACTAGGTTTATGCAGTCATTGGAAGATGATCAGAAAAAAGCTCTACAATAGGTCTTAGGTCTAGGTTCCGACGATTCTCAAAAATAATTGTAGTAATGAATAGCTGACATTTGTCTACTTCTATAGCTTTTACTGCTAAAAATCCTAAACACTTTTGGGGACACGAGACAATTGTCAGACGAGTGAATATACCTACTCACTTTATTCCCATAATCCTTGACTCCAGCCGACAGGATCTCATTTCCTCTCGCTGCTGCTATCTTCAAAACACCTGAGGCATAGTCCATGCTGCCATACTTCTTTGCCACTGGTTCGAGCATTATTTCTGAAAATAAAGAAAAATTTGGTACCTACACGTGGATGCAGCAAACTAATAAGAAGAAGTAGATAGGTAGTCTTTCCCGTCTGGGAACGAGGCACTTATTTCAAAAGCGGCAAGACAATAGACGTACGTATTGTCCACGTTTCAGTGTCAAGCAACATTGAGCGTTACGGGATGCTGAAAAAGTCTTATTTGGTTTTGAGATGGAAATAGTTAATAGCTTTCTGGCTTTTTCTTATCTACTTTGCAGTCTTCGTCATCCTACGTTGTAAGACTCGGCATGATAGTAGGTACCTACCTATACCATCCTTGGCTACATCAAGACAGCATTTTTCGGGCCTACCTTACTTTGAACTCATCTCAAGTCTCCGCTAATGTAACGGACACTAGAAGACATAAGACTATCTAAAGAACGAATCAGTAAGAAGTGCTTAACGGAACAGATCAGTAAGAATACCACCAGCCCAGGTCAGATAACATAACTCTAGGCTATCAGTGGATGAGCCTAGCACAGAACCGTGAAAAATATACAAAATGTCATGTTTTCCAGAACAAATTAACCAACCTGGGTAAAGCCAGTCACCAATTGGCAGCTTAGCCCGGACATGTACGGTGCCGTACTTCAAGGCAAACCCCTTGCTGGTCAACCGGCCAGAAACCACGGGAGGCAGGATGTCCGCCCCGGACGCCTGCTTAGAACATGGCCGTTTGGTGCATCTGAAGAAAATTCCATCATCATCGTAATTTCAGACACAAGAAATCCATTTCACTGTTGGACATTGGCCACTCATAACTATTTACGAAAGAACAGGTTTTAAACACGCTGCAACCAGCATTTTCTCAGGTCGTCGGATCACCGAACAAAATTTGGACATGGCAGTTACAAAAAAATGCCAAATTGATTTTGGATTGATGAGGTTAAAATATTTGAGGTCCTGAGAAAAAGAAGAAAATATTTGCGCTTAGGATCTCTTCCTCAAGTAAAAATTGCATCGTTTCTTTAAACTTCTTGTAATTGCTCTTGTCGGTGGAAATAAGCGGAGATTCCTGTCTTCTCTCCGCCATCTTTTTAATGTCTTTACTTACTGCTAATGACTTTACTGCTAACTTTAATCTATTCATAAAACTAATCTAGCTAATTTATAAATTAAACGGTTTTTTACTTATTTCCCTGAGACCAACATAGAAAAATATTTGGTTGACATCCAACACTTTAGTGGATAGTAGCCAGCTGCTCTAGACTATAAACTATAGAAGCAGACAGGGGAGGCCTTTATTTAATTATTTAATTAACTTTATTACAGAGAACTATAACAGGCGGTCTTAAGGCCGTTGACCTTTTCTACCAGTCAACCTATAGGTGGTGCTAATTTAAAATTAGATCATTCGGAAATAGTGCAAACCAGAAATGCTTGAAACTAGAAACACTTACTACAATATAAACCTTCCTTTATACCTGATAGAAATACACAAGTACATATAAAGTACTTCTAAATTCTACAGATCCTAAATAAATGCCTTTGCATGCAATGATATACTAAGCAGGCCGTAATTCGTTGTTTTACCTTTCAAAGAGGTCCAGAGACCCACGGTAGATGGTGTCATTGGTAAACCCTGGCTCGTTCTCCAGCAACTTTGCCTCAATGTTCATGTATGGATCGTCTAGTTTGACAGCATTTCGTTGATAAGACAAGAACGGGTATTCCTGCCGAGCATAAAGTGAATCTAAGTTAGAGTTTCACTAACCATCGACACTTTGATCTATAGTACTTGTGCCAAATTGTTTCGGCGTAGAATCTTTTCTTGTAGATGTTAATAAAAGGTAACTAAATAAATAAGCAAAACCATTTTCTGCAACAGCTGAATTTCCAAGGAGGGTTGACGTCGGGCGACGGATGGTTTAAAAAAATAACGCACAATAAGTATTCCTAAGCCCCTTCTTCACGCAGTCGTCACGCAGGCAGGCGGCAACAGTGCCCCACAGCCAAACGGTTTTAGTGGTTCCAGAACCACTACGTAGATAAGAACTAAATGGCCGGCTATTTCTATTCTATTTCGTACGGTCTTCAAGGTGACCATTGACATGCATGTTATTTTTAAAGAAATAAAAAGCCGGAAAGCGATCCTCTGGCTCAGAAGCTTTCGAACCACGAGGTAGATAAGAAATAGCCGGGTATTGTGCATATTATGTTCGAAGTAGAAAAACCTGGAAAGTGCTTCCCGGGCTCTGAACAGCACAGCTTTACATCACAGGTAAGGATGCAACCAGGAAAGTACTAAGATGAGAAAAACAAAAGTTTGAAAGTAAGTAGTCACAGATTCAACTCACTGGATTATCAGCCGGGATAGAATGCTCAATCTGCCAGACGTTCTCCCGAATTGAGAAGAACCGGTCTTCCAGCAGCATTTGTCCAGAACATATCTTTTCAGTGCTCTCGTATACTTCTGTCAGCGAAGGTGTGCAGCTTTCCCGAGATGATACTGAAACTGATCCTATGTCTTCTAAACCTGCAGAAATATACATTTACATTTTAAAATTTTCTTCCTTATAATCGTATCCTCATGTCTGAGGATCGTGACCGTCGTGAGCAGCTGAGTCTCCTCAAAATGGTTTTCCTCAGTGCACGGTTTTGCGCCAGGTGTATGGCCCGTTGAATGTTTGTGCGTGCCACCCTACGGACGATATCAGTCCATCTTGTGGGCGGTTTTCCTTGACCTCTGCGCCCTGGGATCGCCTATTTTCGAGACTGTCAGACTCATCGCGCTATGTGGTCAAAAAAATCACTTTTCAAAATAGTTAATATCTAATTGCTAAGTTTACTAAAATGCTAATTTGTCGTTTATGTCGAACGATTCTTCCTAGTTCCGACGACGAGGGCTTCCGACTGGGCCTTGTCCTTGAACTGAGATAAAACATTTGACGCGAAGGCTGATGATTCTACAGCTGCAGAGAATGCAGCAGCTTTTGAAGGTGACATGGAAAGACTAGCAGAAGAAGGAGAGCGTGAGCCGGCAATAGTTCGCATGAATCGACCGGTTCCGGAAGCACAAAGTATTTTTTTTTTATAAAAAGCAATTTTATCTTCCTCTTTTTACATGGCAGGTTAACTTATAGGTTGGCGCCAATTCCTTTTGTTCACTCCTATGTCAAGTTTAGTCTTTTAGCAGCTTGAAAAATCTGTCACCAGGTAGGTCAATTACCAACACGAGAAAAATATAAAATTGCAACTTACGTTGAACCGTATGTCTCAAACTCCCCGTATAATGTCCGGTCACAAATATACTTCCTTCTAGGAGTCCAGATTCCACCATGACGTAGTAATGAATGACGTCTCCAACGCTCAGGCGGACAGTAGGGTCATCGAAGCTCCACCGGCCGTTGACAGGAGTCTTCACCACTAAGCTGATCTGACCGTACTCCGCGATTGGGGTGATGCCCTTGTTGACGTTACCATTGAAGGTGAACAGCGTGATGCCAGGAATATCTGGAGAAGTTTTATTTTTACAAGCTTTTATTTAGTGTTATCTGTGTGTCCATAATCAAATCTTGCAAGCTAAGTTAGACTCACTTTCCATTATTCGATTGAGTTGAAATTTCACATACTTAGGTATGTAAGTTGGGTGACAATGTAATATTAGGGTGCCAATGACCTGATCTCATGATGAAGCTGGAAGGTGGCCAGGACATCTCTAGTGTAAAACAACATAACCCCACCGAGTTTGGGTTCAATTGTTTCGTCTTGGGAAGCACTTTAAACTTTTAAAAAAAGCTGGTTTAAAAAAAGATACTTGTTTTATTAAGACCTTGACTGCTATCATTGCAGACTGAATAGATTTTAAATTGTTTGTCGGTCACCAGGTGACCTTTATGGCGTACAATGTGTCTAACTTATTTAATTTGCCTTTCTTCTATCATTATACTAAGGTGTAAGTAGAGGATACTAGCTTTTATGCAACCATAACTCGGTATACATTATTATCATGTATTCACATTGAGCAAAATCCCTTTAGCACCGGCGACAGCGTTTATCGACAGCTATCATCCGTCACTATCTCGCTCTACATAATAATATCGAGCGGAATCGCATTATCCGTCGCGCGATAAAAACTTTATCTGCATTTATCGATGGCGCCACGCTAAGCAAGATCATCTGTTCTAAACATTTAATATCGTTAGGTAAAGAAGTATTTGGCATTGACCAAGACTCGGACGGACCAAGGTTAATGTTTCTATGTAGAAGATGGGTGTATCGAAGTGATTTAATTTTGTTGTTTGAACGTTTATCATTCCCTTTTCGTTTTTTATTTCTGTATCATATTTTTTTGTACAAACTTTTATTGTAAGACCAAAGGTCTTGTCAACACAAAACAAATAGCGTCATTTTATTACGGAGTTCTTATGGCTACCTTCCAGTTCCATCATCAGATTAGCTCCAAGTCATCATAATATTGTAATATCACGCTATATACATATGCGCGCAAAGGAGTTGTTGCACAAATGTATGGGGAGCCGGCTAAGTCACTGAACACCTACCTGAAATTTTCATTTTTTGGTCGGTATCAATGCCTTATAAGTAAATCCGATCCGATCCGTAGCCTTTCTATAGTACATTTGAATCAAAATATCGTAATTTAAGGCTAGGTGAGTTCCGCCAAAATGGCCGACACCCATTATGTCAACTGACCTGACATTGACATTAACTAAAATTCAAAATTCAAAATATCTTTATTATCATAGGATATTTATAATATCTCTTAATAATAGTCACTTTGTTTTGTTTTGCACAAATGTTGACGTCAAATCGTTACTTAAAGCTAAGTTTACGCCGCTTCCTAGGCGCAAGTGCAGAAGAAGCGGCAACAAACTGCACTGCACGTTTTCTCCAAAGACGTCAACTAACAAACTAAAAACATTAAATTAGTTATATAGATGGACAGAGATTACATTGTTTATTATGTCGTAATTAAATTGAATTATAAGAATTACGAAATTTAAAATAATGTCAATTTGTAAATTTAGTATGTACCAATGTACCTAAATTATGATATGTCTAAGTATACAAACCTTTAAGAGGGACCCGCGCCAAGCTCAAGCCAGACCTTTTTGTCTTTAAGATAGTCATCGGTCCTATAATAAGCCTTCTCACATAGTACTTTCTTTACATAAGCTTTGAATTTTCTGTCTGGCATATCAAGGGCCGATTCTGGCAATTTATTATAAAAAAGTATACACTTCCTCATAAAAGACTTACTGACTGTATTCAGCCTGTAATACGGGCTAACTAAGTCATTCTTATTACGTAAATTTCTATTTGTAAAATCACTTACTTTATTGAACATGGAAATATTTTTCCTTACATACATTATATTTTCAAATATGAATTGTGATGCAAAAGTAAGTATACCTATTTCCTTGAATAATTCCCTCAGTGAGTCTCTCGATCCTAAACCGTAAATGGCACGAATTGCTCTTTTTTGTAAAAGAAAAATAGTCTGAATGTCGGCTGCACTCCCCCATAGAAGTATCCCGTAAAACATTAGACTGTGAAAGTAACTAAAGTATACTTGTCTAGCAGTTGCTACATCTGTCAATTGTCTTATTCTCCTAACAGCGTAAGCAGCAGAGCTAAGCCTATTAGAAAGTTTAGTTATATGAGCGCCCCATTGAAGTTTCGAATCAATTGTAATTCCTAAAAAGGTAGTACTTTCAACCAGATCGAGTTTCTGACCATTAATTAGTATGTCAACGCAGGCTTGATTCACATTAGGAAGAGAGAATCGAATGCATTGGGTCTTGTTCGCATTTAACATGAGGTTATTGGCCGAAAACCAATCAGAAATTAAAGATAAGGTGCTGTTCACCGCGCCAGCATCACTGTTATGTCGATCTATTTTAAATATTAGCGAGGTGCCATCAGCAAACAGCACCATGTCAGCCTCTTTCTCAACCATGTAAGGCAAGTCATTGACATAAACTAAGAAAAGGAACGGTCCTAGAATTGAACCTTGGGGTACGCCTATTTTCACATTAGACCCGTGTGATTTTACGCCGTTTATATCAACAGTTTGAAGCCTATCTGTTAAGTAAGATTCTATTAATTTAATTGACTTATCATCAAAACCGTATTGACGAAATTTAAGCAAGTGTTAGATGATCAACGCAATCAAATGCTTTAGAAAGATCGCAAAACGATCCAATTGCATCATTTCTGTTTTCCCACGCGTCGTAGATATTAGTAATAAGTGCTTCTCCTGCATCGGTGGTCGATTTTCCAGCAGTAAAGCCGTATTGTTGGCTATGGAAAAGATTATTGGTCTTAAAGTGAAGTAGCATTTGATTGAGCATTATCTTTTCGAACACCTTACTCAAAACTGGCAGAATAGAGATAGGTCTGTAGTTGCCAGGGTCTGTTTTTTCTCCTTTTTTGAATAAGGGGATTAGTTTACTACATTTCATTAAGTTAGGAAATATGCCTTCATCAATACATTCGTTAAATATAAAAGCTAAATCGGCAGCAATTATGTGTATAATATGACTTACTACGGCTACTGACATGCCCCAAAGATCTTCTGATTTTTTTAAATTTAACTGTTTAAAAGCATCTATTATATCGCTAGTGCTAACATGCTTAAAATTAAATTTAGAATCACAAGGGCTAACATTACTCTTAAGCAAAGCCTCAGCACGCTGGGCGCTAGAACTCACATTAGAAGTGAGTTCCAACTGCGAGTGACGTTTAAATCAGGTTGCGTACGTATAGGCGCCATGACAGTATCGCCATTATACGATAGTAAGCGATTTTAAATGTATTTTTGTACACTATTAAGATTACGAAAAAACAAATTTATAATGTCTTAATCGGTGTTTAATATTTTTTCCGATTTTTGGGGAAGTGTTCATGACCTGGCCCATTGCGCAACATTCCCTTTCAGCTCCATCAGTTGAAGATATCTGCTTCAAAATTCAGTTGTGAGATTCCACCCGAACAAACATTTTTACATACATACATACATAAAAATTGGAATTTACCTTTTGTGTCCGCTTTATTATGCGCATGTCGAATCAATCATCTGAAGGGTCTAATGAACATGACAGGCAAGGACAGCAAATTATGTTGTAAAAATGCTTAATGAAGGTTCAAATGTTCATTCAGAATTTAGGCCTTAGTAGGCATTTTAGCAAAAAAAGCAAGCATCAACGTTTTTCTTTTTGCTTTCATATGTATTAGCTTACTCAAATAATATTAGTAGTTATATTTGCAATGTTTATCATTGTTATACAAAGAAAATTATTGGCAAGGCTGCCCTACTTATTGCAAAATTAACAGATCGCGTATTTTTTAATAATTAATTCGCCTTTTAATAATATAAAATAATTAATAAAGAGGTGCACTCTTTATTAGTAGGTAATTTTATCTTTTTATAATTGGAAGAAATTGAAAATTTTCTTTCTTTCACTAAGTATTTCTGTGTTTGTCTATGTCGTACTTAGATATATTTCTTTAATAAATACTTCCTCGAAAGTACTTAATATGCAAAATAAAATATACTTACTTAGTCTTTTAAATAAAAAGGTTTTACTCTAGATTGATATATTTATTTAAGTTTATTGCACACAATTTTATATTTGATTTATTGTACATGTCACTTATTGTTTAGCAAGCGCCAAATAACAACTATTTTAAGTATGTACCTATTTACGAGTTAGGTACCTTTTTTTTTCTTTTTTTTTACCTGGTATGGATATTCGAACTCCTCTTGGTCTGAACGCTTGAATCCTCACTGGCGGAATCACGTATGAATCCTCAGCCAAGATCGAAGAAAAAATTACGAAAGCAATAAAGATTAAAAGACGACTGATTCTCAGGGTCGACATTTTGAACTGGCAGCGATAAGCTCCAATGCTGAGTAGGTACATATTATATGAGTGTGATATAGTGCTAACTACAAACAAATAAATGAGTAATTGAATTACTAATTACATATTTATTTGGTTCGTGTTTGTGTAAGTGGTAATATAACGAATAGAAAAGAAAGATAATAACTTCCACAAAAAAATGAAATAAAAAATAAACCGCAATATTTTTTTATTAAATTTTTATAAATAAATTAATACGTTCCTTTTGGGGAAAATACTTTGTCTTACAAAAAATGTTTTACTCTAGACCTATCTATTGCAAGCACCTAGTTACATAATGAAATTAACACTTTGCTGAACAACGGATGGAGGAATACCTATAAAAAATTTCGTGTAAGATTATTGGGACTGAAAGTCGCAGTAACTACTGGAAACTAGACTGTAAGATCTTTTCTATAAGACCTTCTGGATCAACTTAGTAGGAACTAGCTAGATTTTTCAAGCTGCCTAGAGCTAAGGCATCTGCAGCTTGAGGACTGCAATCGTTGTGGTTTGATGAATGTGCTAGATTTAGGCAAGAACTTGTCAATTGCCGTGTGGTTCCCGGCAGAGTAGAATAGCACCACTCGAAGTCTTCCCGTGGATGTCGTAGAAGGCGATTTAGGAAACACAAGCTAAACAAAGCTTATAAACATCAATGAGACCTCTCCAATGCGTCTGGCCAGCGTGGAGAGTGTAGGCCAAATCCTCTGACTGCTCCCGCTAATATATGGCTCTGGTAGTACAGAAAGGGACGTGCTCCTGCAGACAGGAGACAAAAAAAAAGCCATGATGTTGTTGTTGAATTTGAGGTACAAACAAAACGTACCATAACTTTTTTTACTATAATTTTACTATAAACTTTAGCATCTACCTACCTCTTAAATCATATGTAACTTGTAAGTACAGAAGGAAACCGCGCAGACCCCAGTCTGCGTCCGTCAGTCCGGGCCCCAGCCCGGCTGGCAAATGCTACCTCGGCTCCTATACTATATATTTTAACGTCTTTAACTTTTACGGAGTAGTCAGCCGCTTAACTTTTCTTCACACATTTCCGAGTCAGGGCTAAAAATTTAGGCAGGTGCGATGCTAAATAAAATTCAATGATTTCTTAATATCTTAATTTTTAGTAAGTAATCTAATCAGTCTGAAAATCATCAGGTGTCGAATGCTTCACAAGGCAACCACCTTGACATAGTCCACGGTCAATACAGGTTGTCTCCACGTATGGTACCAGGCGCTCACATCTTTCCAGAAGTTAAGCATGGCCTTGTGGGCTCCATTCCTCCATGGTTTCGGCCAGCCAGACCCCGTCTTCAGGTCGTCGGAAAATTCGGAGATGCCTCCCGCAGCCACTCCCAGGGTTATGTAGAACTGAAATCATTGATAGTTGAATGATTTGTAATATGGTTTATCCTGGATCAAAAATTAATTGAAAATTAATTATTATATGATAAGAGAATATATTCATCATCATCCGAGCGTATTCCCGGTTGTATCCTCAGCGGTTACGCTTCAGAGCCCGGGGTCCGCTACCTAACCTGGGTGATTCGACGAGGTTACTGGATTTTAAGTACACAGAGCGACTGCCGTCAAGTATCTGATTTGACTTGTTGGAAATAAGTCGATACCCAAAGGTAATTCCGATCTCTGCGGCAAGTCCAGGGGCATGTCAAATACTGCTTTGGAGTAAAACCGACTTCAACGCCGATTCCGACGAATTGAGAACCTCATCCGTTATTGAAGTCGGTTAAAAACAGCGTGCAGAAGGCATTTTATAAAGTTTCAGTTTTCGAAAGTTGCCAAGTATTAGCTTTGTAAGAAAACGGGGGTCATTTAAAAATTAAAAAGTATGAAAAATTCACGCCGCCATATATTCAAAAAATAGAACAGGGGCCAAAGTTTGAGAGAGCACTATCTAAAACTTTGGCCCCTGTTCTATTTGTTGAATATATGGCGGCGTGAATTTTTCATACTTTTTAATTTTCAAACAATGAAATCTGGTTACTTACCGATGGAAAGTTATTTCTTTACACTTTGCCGTGTTACTTGAATTATTCTTACAGCATCATTTTTTAAAGTCAAATAGCGCTCTTAATATCCGTTTTTTCTGCATTAATAAATTTAAAATAAATTTGAAAATGGATATGATCAATGACGAGTGACACTATTTTGTGATTCTCTTGGCAGTGCCAAATAATTTTTTTTTGACCCAGTCATCTACCCAATTCTTGCTATTTGAGACATTCTTCAATAGTCCTAGTATACTTAATGTTCTATTATTTACTGGATCATCAAAAGGCGCCATTCTGGAACCAGTAGCCAAAGAAGATCTCGGTAGATCGGTGCAGGTGTGAGGGTACCGCCCGCTGAGGCCAGTGGACGTTGGTTCAATACGGGCCCATTCTGAACCGTCCACTGACAGGATGATACGATCTGATGACAAACATGAATTTTTCATTAAAATATGCGCGTTGCTAACCATGAACTTATTAAATATGTTTTAAAAAATATGATATTAAAAAGGGCGTCCAAAAAATTTTCTAAACGCATTTTTGAAAAATCTCTTGTCGTAGAAACTATGGAATATAGCTCTCTTTTTACCACTTTCTATGTACGAGTGAGAGGAAATTAACAACATTTTTGAACCAAATTGCAAGAGATTTGGTTCAAAAATTTGAAAAAAATCTGATGACAAGATTGGTTTTGGGTCCAAGTACTTGATAGGTCTATTGGGAATTAAATTTCGAGTAATTTATTAATGTATACTGCTGTATGTTTATTGATTTAATGCATTACCATGCTCGGAATTTAGTGTGATTAGATGTCACGGCAGTACCTACAATTGAAAGTATACTCATAATACCGACATTTAAAAATTTCCAGTAGTTCTACGGGTAGGTCTTTTGGAACAAGCTCACTTAGGTATTAAAGTTACCTGGTCCCCAATGAACGGAATATTCATGAAAGTCATCACTCCAGAACTGGGGTGATGTCTTCTTGACCAGCAGCTGATTTCGGCATTTGAAGTCCATAACAGGTCCTCCGTACAGCATCTGTAGTTACAGATATGTGGTACATATATAATTCGTCATCCCCTAAGTCGCGCCTTTACGGGAAAGACAAGAGGCAAGGTAGCAAAAACTAAAAGTTACGTGCGATGGCTTGACAGTAAATGGTTACCATAGACCAAAGAGTCTGCATCCGCATCCAAAGAATGATGCGGCAGCATCGCCGATTCCCCGGCGTTCCGTCGCTCCCTCTCGCTATACGATGAAAAATACCGCACTTTAAGTGCGAGATTCGAAAACTTAATGAATTTCTCTTGTTAGGGTTGCTACACACTTATTCGGTTCGGCAGTATTTGTTGAACAACAAAGCCGACCCGCAGCAATTATATCTTTTCCCCCGAACATTCCTCTACATGATTAATACCGGTTCGAATATACGTAAGTGTGTAACAATAACCCTAATGCATAAACCAACTTTATTTTATTTATTGTTTTGTTATAAGGACCAAAATTAAAAATACTTAAAATAAAACGGGTTAGGTTGACTACCTCCTTATGCCGCCACTCATTATCAGGTCTTTTTCATTTAGACTCCACTACGGGAGCACGACCCTCTGTACTACCAGAGCTATATATTAGCCAGAGCAGGTAGAGGATTTGGCCTTCACTCCCCACACTAGCCAGATGGGTTGGAGAGGTCTACAAGCGGTTTAGCTTGTGTTTCCTAAGTCGCCTTCTACGACATCCACGGGAAGACTTGGAGTGATCCTATTCTACTCGGAAACCACACGACTATAAAGCCGCTACTGAATGTTAATAAATAAAAGAGTAGTTACCTTATTCCCATAATCTGTGACGACATTGCTGAGCTCTCTATTCCCTCGAGCGGAGGCGATCTTCAGGACGCCCGATGCGTAGTTTTGGTTGCCGTACCTCTTCAGGAACGACTCCAGCATTATTTCTAAAACAAACAGGTAAAATAATTTTTTTATTTTATTTTAGTTAGTTAAAATCTTTATTGCACCAAATATAATGATACAGAGTAATAGATTAAAGAAAACAGATGTCAAAAGGCGGCCTCATCGCAGCTGCAATCTCTTCCAGGCAACCGAGGTTTGGAGATGTTTAACGAAAACAGGTGAGGTGCGAAGTTATATGCAAGAAGAAAAAAGTGTAATTAATAAAGATAGGTACTTACATACAATACATACATACAAATATAAAATATATACAATTTTTTTTATTTTATTTTATTTATTTTATACACAACTAACTTACAGGATGATTCTCAAAGTGTTAGAAGGGAAAAAACTTATCATCACATATAAACTTAATACACAAATTGCTACATAATATCTTAAATAAGTAATTTATGGAACCAGTTTTTATCCGAGATTATAGGTATTAATGGGATACATGAATTTTTCGGGTTAGGTGCTGCCCCCATTTGAAATAAATTATTTGAAAGGAAACGGAGATATCATTTAAAATTTTGTCTCTAATAAGCCCTAGATAACCCTTCAAACTATTTTATTATCTACTGTTTACAGTTTAAAGTGTGTGTGCATTTTTGCCAAAAGCGGCCATTTTCCCTCAAAAATGCTAAGAAAAGCTTAAGGCCGTACCTTAATTTTCCGGGGTCCAGTGCTGCCCCCATTTAAAATAAATCTATTTAAAGAAAAAGGAAACATTATTTAAAATTTTGCTACTACCAAGTCCTAGATAACCCTTGAAAGTATTTTATGAACTACTGTTTACAGTTTATAATGAGAACGTTAAGCTTTACTACGCACATTTGCCGAAAGTGGCCGTTTCTCGCAAATGTGCATAGTAAAGCTTGACGTTCTCACTTTAAACTGTAAACAGTAGTTCATAAAATACTTTGAAGGGTTATCTAGGACTTGGTAGTAGCAAAATTTTAAATGATGTCTTCGTTTTCTTTGAAATGATTTATTTTAAATGGGGGCAGCACTGGACCCCGGAAAATTCAGGTACGGCCTTAACATGCCAATTTATCCATAGATTTTTTGGAAAAAAATCATTGCTCTACCGGCACTATCCGGTGAGCAATCAGGTTACGTTAGAATGGAAATACGGCCCAAACGATTTACTCTAAAGTTTTGTTGAACACATCTTATTTTTATGCTGTCGAATAAATTGGCGACCGACAGATATAAATAAGAAAAAATAAACGGGCAAGTGCGAGTCGGACTCGTACATGAAGGGTTCCGTACCACCGTACAATGTTTTAAAACGCTGAAGAAACACGTTTCTTGTATGACGACCCCCTTAAATTTTTAACTTTATCTTATTTTTAGTATTTGTTGTTATAGTGGTTATAGTAATACGTAATTGGTGAAAATTTCAAGTATCTAGTTAATGCCATTATAAAGATCGAGTTAAAAATGCTGAAAAAAAGACGTTTTTTGTATGACGACCCCCTTTAATTTTTAATTTTATCTTATTTTTAGTATTTTTTGATAAAGCGGTCATAATAATACATAATTTGTGAAAATTTCAAGTGTCTAGCTATTATGGTTCAAGAGATAGAGCCCTGTAGTTACTTAAGACAGTATCTGTAAGACAGATCGAGTTAAAAACACTGAAAAGAACACGTTTTTTGTATGACGACCCCCTTTAATTTTCAACTTTTTTTTATTTTAGTATTTGTTGTTATAGCGGCCATAGTAATACAATAATCGGTGAAAATTTGTCTAGCTATTACGGTTCAAAAGAGCCCTGTGACAGATGGACAGACAGACGGACAGACAGCGGAGTCTCAGTAATATCCTTCGGGTATGGAACCCTAAAATAAAGTTGATTTTTCTACAAAGCTCAACGTGAACATTACATTTACATAAAAATACTATTTCAACTCAAAATTACGCCCTGTACTTATAAGAGCAAACTGAGAGACGCGGTAGATGCAAAGAGGCACGAGCGCCATCAAAATGGTTAGACAGTGTTTGATGAGCGGAAAGATAAAACATCTTAAACTCTTACCTGGGTACAGCCAGTCCCCTTGAGGCAGTTTAGCCCTTACATGCACTGTGCCGTACTTGAACGAGAAACCTTTGCTGATTATCCTCCCGGACATCACTGGAGGCAGAATGTCCGGTCCTGAAGCTTGCTTGGAGCAGGCGGGAGCTGTGCAACTGTAATAAAATGAGACATTTACATACATTTGAGAATTAGGTAGACCGCAGAAGAAATTTTATTATTTATTATTATTTATTCATAAATCACATACAGATTGACAGTTATTCACCAAAGCATCTGTACAGTAGTCAAAAAATACAATAAAATTAAAGAATCAATTGTCAATAGGGTCAAATAGATAGAAACATAGAAACATACACAATCAAATAACAGTGTGGAAAAAAATAATAAATGGTAAAAATCGTCATGCATATAAAATTGGAAAAAAAAAATGTCAGTGATTACTAATACTAATATGTCATAGTTAATCAAAATATTTAATAGAATTGAGAAATGTTAATAAATTGTCCATAAATACATTTATTGAATCACTAAATACATCCAGATCATTGTGTAGTACGAGCATGCCCTCTAGTAGTTGCAGGGCTCTCACCGTAGGAGCATTTTTTGTATAATTTTTAGTGTGAAACATTGGTGGAGAGAACAGTCAAATGGGCAGCACTGGACTCCGAAAAAATCATGTATTCCCTTAATGGAAGAGGTCTTTAGTCCAGCAGTGGACTGATATAGTTTGTAAAAGAAGAAGTACTCACCCACTAGTAAGATCTAGATTATCGGTAACGATGGACATGTTGTTAAACCCAGGCTGCGTGGACTGAAGCCTGGGCTCGATACGCAGGTAGCCATTAACCACGGATACTGCTGGTCGCTGATACGACACGAAAGGGAATTCCTTAAAGTCAAAATAAATAAATACAATCAGTCCACTATCTCGTCTTTATCCCTAATGAGGTAGACAGAGCATGTTGGTTCTTGCGGATCTAAGTAGAGCCCAGGGTCGCAAGACCGTAAGGCCACTTTTAGCGTGAGGGTAAAAGAAAAAAAAAATTGTGCCGTGTGATTTTCGACACAACTTACTCTCTTTTCGTTTGTTTTTTTTCAAGACGTCCTGGGCTGGTCTTCATGTGCGCGTCGCAAATCACATTCGCCTTTAGGAAGGCCTCCAGATGAGGTCGAAACATGTCAGCCAGTAGCAGACTTTTTACGTTAGTTACCTGTTTATAGCATGTCTGTGTCTCACATTAGTTTTAACCAAAAAATACTGTGACTTACTGGGTTATCAATAGGAATGTACTGTTCGATTTGCCAAGTGTTCTCGCTTAAGGCTTCAAAATGGTCTTCGAAAATGGTCTCCCCCGAGCAGATACGGGAAGTCCTTCCACGAACTTCAGTCTGTGAAGTCTGACAATCTGGCGGCTGCTCTCCCCCATTTCTGTGATCTATACCTACAATAATTAAAATTACACACATCTTTAGATGATATTGCAAGCTTGAATCACCTGATTATCCGCTGAAGACACGTAAAGCTGTGGGTCCCGAACACCATCTAGCGTTTTTTTTAAGTCTATCCTAAGATTCTGGTCTACCCTTTGGGATGCGGAGGTCTGACGGCAACCGCTCCGTCTAAAAACCAGTAACTTCGTTAAGCCTTGTCAAATAACCTAGAGTAAGGTAGCGGACCCTGGGTTTTGAAGCGTCACCGCTGAGGATGCAACCGGAAATACGCTCGAATGATAATAGGATGGAAACAGAAACAAATAGAAATGTGTGGGTAATTGTGAGGTGTGTGGTTCCAGGTTAGAATAGGACCACTCCATCTCTTCCTGTGGATTTCGCGACTAAAGGACTAAGCACAAACATCTCAGTGCTACAATTGCATTCCCAAGAAGGTTTGACGTCAGGCAGGCGGCCGATCGTAAAACTTTCAAATCATTTAAACTGTTCCGGCTATTTCTTCTCCATTTTGCGAGGTCTTTGGCATCCTTGGGTGACCATTGACATGAATGTTATATTTGGAGAAGAAAAAGTGAGAAAGCGCACTCCGGGCTCCGAAGCAGCACAGCTGAGGATACAACCGGAAACGCGCTTAGACGAAGAAGAAGAAATGGGTAAGTAATTATACTTACTGGTATATCTGAAGGACAGATTATCTTTCAAATAGCCGACCCTATCGACTGACACGAACACATAGTATTTAATCTCGTCTCCTTCTGTCAGGGTAACGTTGGGGTCTTCAAACACCCACCTTCCGTTAGTGGCCTTCATGACTTCGCCTTTAATGGCACCCACGTCGACATTTTTGATGGGCTTGTTTAGGTTCCCGTTGAAGGCAAAGAGAGACATTTTTGGTATGTCTGTAAAAAATAAAATAAAATAATGAGGCAGTGGTGTGGTGGCTAAGCGGCACTGGCTTTGCGTCTATGTAGCGTGAGTTTGATCCTCACTAAGGGTTGGAACACATTTGTCAGCACGGAAAAGCATTTTCCTATGCTGCTGTCCTTTTCTGTCGCTCAGAACCGTCATTTGCTAGAGCGGGAGAAAGCGACGGAATGCGGCAGCATCGCCGATTCCGCGGCGTAGGAGCATAGAAAAATGCTGTTCCGTGCTGACAGATGTCCCATTAAGCGTGACTGTACTTCTGAGTGTGTACTTATGAAGGTACGGACTTTTATGGTAAAGGAAAACTCGTATATAAGGAAACCTGCACATAAGTTGACTTGTGCATAAGAATGATTGTCATTATATAACAGTCATTGGGCTACGTCAGATGTCTTTAGGCAGCTTGTAAAATCTGACACCAATGTTGTCCACTTACACACGAAATACAAAAAAAACCGGTTATAAGTGATGATGTACCAGCCAAGCATTGACCTAAGCTCATAGGACATATGATCTACTTGCTGTGCCCGCGACTTCGTTCGCGTGGTTGTCGGAACGTAATGTTATATAGCCTAAAGCCTTCCTCTATAAATGGACTACCCAACAAAAAAAGAATTTTTCAAATCGGACCATTAGTTCCTGAGATTAGCGCGTTTAAACAAACAAACAAACAAACTCTTCCGCTTTATAATATTAGTATAGATAAGGAAAACTCTATGAAAACAACCTTACCACAAAATTGTAGGTACCTACCTATACTTACCTGTATCTCTGTAAGTGAGAGTTATCTTAGCAAGTCTTTAGGTTTAATTAAGTTTATTATTATAGGTATAATTAAGTTATTTTGAGATTTTGAGGTACTTATCACAAGTAAAGATTTATTATTATATGGTGAAAAAAATAATTTTTCAAATCAAAAAACCGACTTTAGTAACAATGACAGTCACATAATACGCAACAATTGCTTACTTAGATGACATATTTTGTTTTAAAAACAGTTCAGTTAGTATGCTTTAAAAACATAACTACTGAACCGATTTTGATAAAATTTCTATAGGACCAAATGGCCGAAATTTCTGAAAGTATGTCATTAAAAAAACAATAAGATCGGTTTATAAATGGCAGAGTTCTGATGTAACAATGGGTAACAAACACAAAAAAAAAATATTAAGATTCATAACCTCCTTTTTTGAAGCCGGTTAAAAATATTTGAAATCCATTATTAGCTGCACAAACTAGCGAAGACAAACCGGCGTTTGTTTGTTGGTATAGTAAAAGTTATATTATTATGTATTTTAAATTTAATGTTTATCTAAAATATCCAGTAAAGTTAGAGGGTGAATGGGAAGGCTATCCTTGCTATCAATTTATTTAGTAACGTCGCTATCGGCTTTCTGTATTTTCCGAATGTCTGTATGTTACTACTATCTCAGAGTAACTTAATAAATAAATAAAATAAATAAATATTTACAAATCACACAGATTGAGCTGGCCCCAAAGTAAGTTCGAAACTTGTGTTATGGGATACTAACTCAACGATACTAATTTTATAATAAATACATATATAGATAAACATCCAATATATAATAATATACTGCAACTACTATGTTCGAATATAACTCAAGTTTCTTTGATTAGTACTTTAAGAAATTTTACGACGATTGGACGACCTCCGTGGCGAAATGGTCATCTCATCACGCTAGTCCGCCAATCCGGAGGTGCTGGGTTCGATGCCAGGGCAAGTTGGAAAATGGCATAACTTCAAATTTTAATATCTATGAATCGAATGTCAAAAAATGTTTAATATACCAAATTTAAAGGTAGGTACCAATAACTAATTTAAAAAATAGTCGATCCAAACTACCTTTTGAGTGCGACCTCCTCTTCTCTAACCAAGTTGCTGTGCCCGACAGGGTCCATAAAATGATTCTTAAATTGTATTGTTGTTATCTTATGTACTTTATGGTTTGCAATAAAATATTGAGTATTGAGTATGGCCTTTTTCAAATTGTCCGGGGTCTTGGCTGTTTATCTATATATGTATATATTATAAAATAATGTATCGTTGAGTTAGTATCCCATAATACAAGTTTCAACTTACTTTAGGGCTAGCTCAATCAGGGTTATTTGTCCTTATCTATTAAAAAAAAAATTACAGGTTAAATTCGCCAAGGGATTATAAGACGGGTCGTAAGGTCACAGTCCGTGCTTCGGAAGGCACGTAAAAGCCGTTGGTCCCGGCTGTCATTGTATGGCAGTCGTTAAGCGTTAGATGCCTTTAGGCAGCTTGAAAAATCTGACACCAATGTTGGCCACTTACATACACGAAAAAGATCGTAGCAAGTGGAGGTCCATAGTCTCTGCCTACCCCTGTGGGAAACAGGCGTGATAGTATGTATGTATGTATACACGAAAAACAAACAAACAAGTGCACAGTTTGGGGTGAAGTTATTGTTTTAATTAAAAATTATTAACCCTTTGCATGCTAACTAAGATTATTGTCGTAGATTTTGTTTGGCCGTCTATAGAGTGGTAATTTGAAGAAAATCTCCTTGGCAGGCAAAGGGTTAATATTCACGCATATTTAATGTTGGTAATTTATAACTAAAACCTTACCTGGCATGGAGACCCTAATGCCCTTCGGCCGTAGCACTTCAATTTTCACATCTGGGATAGCGAATTCCTGTGCATTTACCGTTGCATCTAAAAATATCACGCACACTAGCACACAACCGGCCAGTAGAACCGCCATTTTGCTACTGGCCTGGCTTGGGCAAAGAAAAGAAATAATAAACTTAGTAAATAAAATCAGGGCTTGGAATACCGTTAAAAATCTGGTAACGTTAATTCTGTCAAACGGCGTTAACGTTATCAGCAAAGATAACGTTATGCTGGGTAACGGTATTTTTCCCACTATTTACCAATAAATCAGATAACGTTAGCAATGATATTAACAGTAAAAAGTATTGTTAACACTGTATTTCTTTTCGATATTTGACAGAATACATTGATGAGAGTTTGTCTAGTAGGCTACTAGAGCTATTTATTTATTGAATATTTTACAAGTATTAAAAAAAAGTTTCGTTATTTATATTGTTAATCGATAACGTTATAAACTGTATTATTGATACCCCTTATAACGTTACCACTAAAATAACGTTATTTAACGTTACTTTTAGTGTGAATTTGGTGTCGTTAACAAGCCCTGAATAAAATGATACAGTTGGGTACGGGTCTTCCCAGATGGTAGATATGCAAAGATTCAATCATTTTTATTTTAGATACATATACATTATCACGTCTTTATCCATAACGGGGCAGTCAGAGTATTTTAGATTTGCGGCTCTAAGCAGATAGAGCATAGAGACGCAAGATCCAAAGGCCACTTTTAGCGTTATGGTGGGTGAGAAGATGGAAAAGGGAATCAAAATAGTGATGGGTTGCTAGCCGCATCGTCTAGCTATTAACATGATTAGCATTTTACGATTTTTCTAAGTGTTTAAGATACATGGGAAGTTTTGGGATCCAGTGCTGCCCCCATTTGAAATAAATTGTTTGATAGGAAACGGAGATATTATTTAAAATTTTGTCTTTGTGAAGCCCTAGATAACCCTTCAAACTATTTTATGAACTATTGTTATGCAGCATCGTTACACTACTTATATCAATACATCTAAAAACTAGCTTTTCGCTTCTGTTTCTCACCTGCAGGTCCCATTTTTGAACAGATTTGACAGAAAATGGCACACAAGTTCTTGATTTATTTAAAGTTTTTGGCCGAACGCAATTTTTGATCGGGCGAGAAATAGGGGGAAAAAGGGGAACTCTGCTGTAGCGGTATTTATGACGGATTTCAATCAAATTTGAGAGGCACTTTAAGGATTTCATTCTACACAAGATGTAGCAAAAGAACTTCCAAAAGGGGGATAGGAGGTTGGAAAAGGGGGGAAGTTTCATCAAATTGAGAGGCACACTAAGAACTTCTACACAATATGTAGCAAAAAAATGTCCAAAAGGGGGAGTGGAGGGGGATTTGTTGTAGCTTTATACAACTTGTAAAAAAAAGAAGGTATCAACCCGAAAGAGAGTAAACGTACTAATCAATGCGAACAACTTTTACTATGGGACCATCTATGAAATCACGAAATATAAAGATTGTATATATCCGGTTTTTGTATGTTTATAAGAGCTCGCGAGGTCTACTGTTCTCACAGAACCATTAGTACCTACAGCATTTTCCTTCAATTCAATATTGTGTGGGTTTAAAACTACACACATAATACGAGTACAATACTTAATTAGATAGTAAAGGTCAGAGATTATAGTGAACGATACGAGTAATCGCAACTGCTGTACATACCTACTCGTATATCAACTGAACAGTTTTTGATACAATATTATATCTACTAACACTACATGGAACTACATGGACCTGTTCAAATTTGAAGGATAAGAAATAACTACTTAATGTTTTTAAAGTCAAGATTTTATCTAAAACAATGGTCTACAAAGTTTAAAGTGCTTCTCAAGACAAACCAATTGAGCCAAACTCGGTGGGGTTATGTTGGTTTTATCGCAAAGATGCCGTGGCCACCGTCCGGCTTCATAATGAGATCAGTTCATAATATTGCACTGTCACCTAACTTACATAAGTATGTGAACTTTCAGCTCAATCAAATAATGGGAAGTTGGTCTATTTAAGATTTGGCGAACACACAGACAACGGGACGGGAAGTACCTACAATACCCGGCACATAAGTTGACCCAAAATGGCGGTCACTGCGCACACTTTTTCCTCTAATTATACCTGCGCAGAGCCGCCATTTTGGGTCAACTTATGTGCCGGGTATTGTACCTACTTAAAAGCTTGTTTAGTAGCATTTAATCCCTTTAGCACTATCTTTTTGTACGTTTTTCTAGATGCAATCTTATTTCTTTCTTTCTTATTTTTTTTCTTTTTAAAATTATTACTTAGCTAAGTCATATTATTTCCGTGCTTGGGTATTATGTACGCACATACATTTATTCATTTATTTAACTTTATTACAAACGTAATAGGCGGACTTAAACCCATAGGCTTTATCTACCAGTCAACCCACTGGTGATGCCGAGAAAAAGAAAACTAGAAAATTTAAAACATTGTAGTTATATTATCGAAACAAGGTACCTACATATTATTTTTAGGTTCATACATATTTATTTCATGATCAGGTCTTTTTTAGTCTCCACTGCTGGAGCACGACCATCTCTGTACTGCCAGAGCCTTAGCCAAAGCAGTCAGAGGATTTGGCCTACACTCTCCACGACGACCAGATGAGTTAGAGAGGTCTCATTGATGTTTATAAGCTTTGTTTATTTTGTGTTTCCTATGTACTCGTATTTAATCACATCTTTTGTCTCGCATTCCCTCCACCGGCTTTTACGGTCATAATCATTTCATTTACCATGTCTTTTGTGCTGTGGCATTGACCTTTGACTTGAAGTCACTGATGACGTCGTTCAGTCCCCTCCGAATATGAAGGTACTTACCCGAGACCGCCGAAACGATGAGTAATCTATTCAAAACCTGTTTTAAAAGAAGTCATACAATTAAATTCATATTAATTGTATGAGTTCCTTCAAAACAGGTTTTCACTTAGTTCGTACTAAGTTGTTATTACTTTTCTATGAAAAAGTTGGCGTATGAGATCTTTAGCTGATCTTCAGATCTCGTCATCATGCTACGAGTACCTATATAAGTTTACCTAATAACATATAAATTTTTCTCTAAAAAAGCAAACTAAAACCCGACTAAGGGATGATTCTTGCTGAAAATCACAGCAGAGCGAGGGCTTTAATTCAAGTTGGGGCGAAAACATATTGTTTGTATGTATGTATTGTTCCGCGATAACTGCCGAACCGATGGTCCGATTTTGATTAAAATTGGTAGGCATGTAGGAAATATCAATAGAATTTTCAAGTTCGTTAGGCAACAAAATCGCTTTAGTAGTTTTTGAAATATTAATAAAAAATCGCGAGGTCTAAGTTCGCGGCGAACTATAAGTGTATACTTAATTTTAGTTTATTTTTCATTACTTTATGACCTATAGTAGGCGCCATATTGAATTTACCGTGACGTCATATCAGCCCTCCTCATTGTCAAGCTACCATAGATATAGAAGATACGAGGAACAGGTGAACATACATGCATACATACATAGCGACGAAACACATAACCTTCATTTTGGCTTAGCCGTAGTAAAATAAACGGGCAAGTGCGAGTCTGACTCGTACATGAAGGGTTCCGTACCTCCGTACAATGTTTTAAAACGCTGAAGAAACACGTTTCTTGTATGACGACCCCCTTTAATTTTTAACTTTATCTTATTTTCAGTATTTGTTGTTATTGGTGGTTATATAGTAATACATAATCTGTAAAAATTTCAAGTATCTTGTTAATGCCATTATAAAGATCGAGTTAAAAATGCTGAAAAAACACATTGCTTGTATGACGACCCCCTTTAATTTTTTACTTTATCTCATTTTTAGTATTTTTTGTTATAGCGGCCACAGTAATACATAATCGGTGAAAATTTCGTTAAGAGATAGAGCCCTGTGACAGACGGACAGACGGACAGACAGCGGAGTCTCAGTAATAGGGTCCCGTTTGCACCCTTTGGGTACGGAACCCTAAAAATCAGAATGGCAAGGGGCAAAGAAAACATAAGAAATCATTGACTTATATATTACTAGTAAGAAATGGAAAAAAGGATTAGACCTTTTGTGAGACATATCGATAGGCTACAAAGAATAAATGGCAATAAAACTTCAAACTTATGGTATTTATTTTATGAAAAACGGTAAAAAAAATTTCGGTAAAAAAATAATTGACTAATTACAATTTACAGCATCAGCATCATCCATCTGAAAATAAAAATATACAGTTAGGTACGTTAATACTCAAATTTTACTAGCCCCGGATTTAGAGGAGAGGGGCAACAAGGCGGCGGCTGGTTATTAGGGGCAGCGAAATCAACGCTTACTGTCTGCATCCCCTCACCTTTACTCGAACTGTATAGAAGTAAGGTTACGTGTAATCTAGCTAGGGCTTTAGTTTTTTAAGGGGCGGCAAAACCAAGCAAGTGAGCGGCATATTCACTCTTTTTTTCCCCGCCTCCGAAAAAGTCTAGATTCGGTACTGAATTTAACTTTTTGCATTATTTCTTTCTTTAACAGTTTTGCCCATAACCACCACGCTGGACGGGAAGGGTCGTGGTGATAGCAGTATGGTATAAACTCGTTGCATAGATGGTGACACTACTGCCCATTCTCTGTTACCAATCTCAGTCGGCTCTTAAAACCCCGTAGAAGAAGAAAAGGGTGGTGACAAAATGTATTCTCTCTCTGTCGTCACCACACAGCATTTTGCTTAAAATATTAACGATAAATTTTACACAGTTTTCGTACTTGAAAGGACACAAAAAATATTATCCTTAGACAAAAAAGAGATGTTTACGTTCGTCAGTAGAAAGATTACCTCACAACGCGTAGACCCTGACGTAATCAATCTGCAGAGAGCTAGTATCATCGTACCACGTTGGGTACCACTGGTCCCGCGCGTTCCAGAAGTTGAGCATGGCCTTCGTGGCCTTGTTTATCCAGGGCTTATTGGTGGAGTCAGCGAACTCGTGCACACCTCCAACGTTCAACCCAATAGAGATGTAGAACTGGTAAAAAATGGATTGCATTACTCATTATATGACATGTCAGCTGGTTTTGCTTCAGCGATAAGGCTGCTTCTTGTACCTTGAATTATAGACATTGTCCTGTATTTGTAAATCTTATTTGGTGCAATAAATATGTTCGGTGTAGCAACACGAACAGTGACGTCAACCGCATCGCATGTCGATGCGGTTGACCCAAAAACTGATCAGTGCAATAATCGCCGCGGTACGATGCGCTCATAAACATTTTCATCAACATTTCAGTAACATTTTCACATAACATTTAAGATCTTTAAAAATATAGTGTTTAACAATTAACTCTTTCTTAATTAACAACTCACCCTAGTTCAGGCACCCTACATATGGTCCTTCGAACTACTCCTCGCGCGCGTAATAAAATTCGTGAATTGAGGTCAACAACCAGCGAACATTAAACAGTGAACAATTGAAAATTGTGCGTGAACTTAGTGAGTGACATTTGATGGACAATCGTTATATTCTTAACATTAACATTGCCGGTTCCGTGTACCAGCTGAGTAGATAATTACAGCGCCGTGCCACTTCCAGCTCTAAACAAGTAAGATCTTTCCATTTTACTCTTGCTCCCATTTATTTACTGCCTATTTTTAACATGGAGAGCGTTGACAACATTATTAGTACACAAGATGAACTTCTTACGGCGATGGAGAAGGTCCTAACCAACTTCAAAAAGGAACCTACGGCTCGCAAAAATTTATCTAGCATTAATCGTCGTCTGGACACTTTGGAAACCTATTGGAAAGATTTCCAAAACAATGATCTTAAACTTAATGAATTACCTAATAAGTCTTCTTACTTGTACTTTACTAGCAACTACTATCAAAAAGTTGAGAAATTTTATCAAGAAGCTAGAAGTTACATCGAACAACACATCAAGCAACTGTCTTTTCCAAGCGAAAAGGATAAACAAGATGCAGGAACCAGCAAGGAAACTGCGCCGACCGTAACTCCTGTGGCGGAGCCTCGAAAAACATTTGAACAGTCTAAAGAAGAACATCAACACAAATCATCAACATTAAATCAAACATTAGAGACCTCCACTGGAAATACGGTTTTAGACAACATGCTGCATAAACAAGAAACAAATTTCAAGGCCTTCAAACGGACGATGGAACATATGGACTTTGAAGCTATGTCTGAAAAATGGGAATTCGAAGATTCGTTAAAAACATTACAGTCTCGTTGGTCGGTGGTCGATAAACAACATTGGGAGATCATTAATGAAGCTGGCGAAGAAGTTAGTGACTACGAGATAAAATTTGATTTTCATGAGAGGCAGTACAACAGGTTAAAAAGGCAAATTAACTCAAAAATGTGGTCAGTAACACATCGCGAAAAATCTACCCCACAACTCGACATACCATCTTTTAATGGCCAATTTAATCAATGGGTACCTTTCAAGAACTTATTCCGTGAGGCGATACACAACAATAATTCAATTTCCAGCGCCCAAAAAATGCAATTTTTAAGAAGCAAAGTACGTGGAGAAGCAGAACGGCTGATCCAACACCTACCGATTAGCTCTGAAAATTATAACACCTGCTGGGAAATCTTGAACAATCGCTACAACAACAAAAAACTCATCTTTACTTCTCACATGAGCACCCTTTTAGGGCTTCCTAATATGCAACAACAATCCCTGGGGCATATCAAGAAACTTCACGATGTGACTATTGAGTCTCTTAACGCGATTAAGAACCTGGAAATCGATATAACAACATGGGATCCGATATTAGTACATCTTCTATCGCAGAAATTAGACTCCGTTACGCACGCCGATTACATAGAAGCCTTGAAGAACCCCCGGGAGCTACCTATTTTAAAAGATTTCTTAGATTATCTCAAGGGAAAGTTTACAGCCATGGAATCATCGCGACGAAAATCCGAAACTTTTCAACAAAAACCTAACATTTATCCGCAACGGGATTATCATAACTCTACTAAAAATTATCAACCTAATCAAATTCAAACAAGAATCAATAACAATAATTTTCAACAAAAACATCTAAGCAAACAATTTAACACATCATTCCATATTTCATCTGACATTAAATGTCCTCTTTGCTCTCAAAATCACGGCATCTATAATTGCAAAACCTTTTTAGGTATGCCAATTAACCAAAAATTAAAAACAGTCAATAAATTGAAACTTTGTTCAAATTGCTTATTTAGTCACAATGGCAATCCATGCATTTCATCGAAAACATGTCGCAAATGTGCGAGTCAGCACAGTACACTACTGCACGAGGCCTTCACTGAGGCATCGACCCCGATTGCTTCATCGAGTTCATCGACTTCAAGAAAACCTTCTGAAAATATAACATCAAACACACATGCGTCTCAAGATAATTTTTCTCAAACATTGTTGGCTACTGCAATGGTGAACGTCAAATCCAACGATGGCGAATACTATTCCTTCCGAGCTTTGATTGATCAAGGCTCTCAGTTATCATTAATAACCGAAAAAGCGGCTCAACAATTAGGTCTTAAAAGAAAACAATGTAAAGGTACTATTTTTGGTGTAGGACATATGGAGAACTCTAGCAAAGGGGCGGCAATCATTGAGTGTAGATCATTATAGTACAACGACTTTCAATTCTATACGGAAGTACTCATAATGAACGACTTAATAAAAAATCTACCAAACAAAACATTTGAAAAACCATCTTGGAGTCATATTTCTAACATTGATTTGGCCGATCCCGAATTTTACAAAAGCCGTCCAGTAGATTTATTACTTGGAGCCGACATTTATTCTATGATCATATTAGGCGGGTTGATTGAGGGTGAATATTCGACTCAGCCTGTTGCGCAACAAACTCATTTGGGATGGTTATTATGTGGTAACGCGCAAACTTATCACTGTAACGTGGTTCTGAACTCTATGGATGACATTAAGAGATTTTGGGACATAGAAGAAATTTCTGAACAATCAAATTTATCTAAAGAAGATCAAGAATGTATCGACTTCTACAACAAAACAACAATTAGGAAGGAGGATGGACGTTACGAAGTACGGCTACCCCTGAAAGAAGATATCGAACAAAAACTAGGGTCCTCTAAACAAATGGCAACCGCTCAATTTTTCAACCTAGAAAGAAAATTTGAAAGACAACAACAACTAGCTAAACATTATAAGGAGTTCATGCAGGAGTATCAAACATTAAATCATATGACCCTAGAAAACAAGGACAACCATTCAACATTGGAATGCTATCTTCCACATCATGGAGTGTACCGTAGTGAGTCTACAACCACTAAGTACCGGGTAGTATTCAACGCGTCCGCTAAAACATCTTCTGGATATAGTCTGAACGACTTGATGTATACTGGCCCTAACCTTCAACAAGACTTACAAACATTAATACTGAAATGGCGCCAGTACAAATTCGTTTTCTGTTCAGATTTAGCTAAAATGTTTCGTCAAATCTTATTAAACGAGCAAGATCAGAACCTTAAAAAAATCATTTGGCGTGAGTCCCCTCAACATCCTCTAAAAACATATAAACTCACTACCGTCTCATACGGAACAAAAAGCGCGCCATTCTTAGCTATGATGACGCTCAAAAGACTGGCAGCGGACGAACGTGAACATTTCCCTGAAGCATCACAAGTGCTGGAGTCAGCATTATATATGGATGACGTCATTCATGGCTCAGATTCCATAGTACAGGGAAAGAAATTGATTGCTGACCTCGATCGCCTACTCAAATCCGCCGGGATGACTCTAAGAAAATGGTCCTCAAACAACAAAGAACTCCTTTCAAACATTCAACAAAGTAATGACAATCACGATGCGGTCTTCAATTTCAAAACAGAAGATACAACAAAAACATTAGGTTTAGCATGGAATTCAAAAACCGACGAATTTACATTCCAATGCAAAATATCTCCTCAAAACATTAAACCAACAAAACGCAGCTTGCTTTCAGAAATATCAAAACTATTTGACCCGCTTGGATGGCTCACGCCAATCTCAACAAAACTCAAACTTCTATTTCAAAAATTATGGGGCTTAAATTTGCGCTGGGATGACCACGTACCTGATAACATTTACAAAGAGTGGTCTAAAATTACCGCCGACATACATTTGATAAATGAATTTAAAATACCTAGATGGATATCATGTACCACAGGTGACGTCATCATTCTTCAAGGATTTTGCGACGCCTCCGAGGAGGCATACGCCTGCGTTGTTTACGCACAAGTGAAGGGTCAAACCACATCCGTTATTTTTGCTGCAAAAAGTAAACTAGTCCCTTATAGAAAGGCTTTCTCTTTACCTAAATTGGAACTTAGCGGGGCCTTACTACTCGCTAAGTTAATAGAAAAAATCAAACAAGCATTAAATCAACACCAAATAGAGGTCTACTGCTGGACCGACTCAATGGTTGTATTGGGTTGGATACAAGGGGAGCCGAGCCGCTGGAAGCCCTTTGTGGCTAATCGAGTCGAAAAAATTTGTAACATTATACCACCCGACTGTTGGCGCTACGTTAAATCGAACGATAACCCGGCGGACCCAGCTAGCAGAGGTTTATACGTTTCACAGCTAAAAGAACATTCTTTATGGTGGAGGGGACCATCATGGGTGTTTGGAGACAACATCGAACACAGGAAAAAACATAAATACCATACAGATTTGGAAATGAAGGCTAAATTTCAGAAACAAGCAAATACGATTCAAACAGAGTACAACGATAACATTATAAATACATTACTACATAAATATAGTTTTATAACAAAAACAATTAACATTCTCGCGTGGATACAGCGATTTATGAATCGTCAGCGCAAACAATTACCCAACTACATTACTTTACAAGAAATGAATAAAGCTAAATTGACAATTGTGAAATATGTACAACAATCGGAATTTGGAGCGGATATTGACCATTTACGCAAACATAAAAATATAAAATCAAACAGTAAGCTACTAAATTTAAACCCTTTTCTTGATCAAGAAGGGATTCTGCGTGTTGGAGGTCGACTGGCTCACGCCAACATTAGCTTTGATATGAAGCATCCCATGATAATACCTAGAGACACTAGGTTAACGACACTCTTAATCAGGCAAGCACATGAGTTAACTTTCCACGGGGGTCCTCGCCTTACACTAGCAACATTAAGACGGGAATACTGGATTACTGGAGGAAACAATACAGTGAAAAAAGAACTGCGGAAGTGTATCACCTGCCGTAAAGTCGATGGAACAAAACAACATCAGCTCATGGCGGATCTACCAGCAGCTCGTGTCAATCTAGCAAAGGCCTTCCAGCATTGTGGAGTCGATTACACCGGCTTTGTGGAAATAAAGGCTAATAGGGGAAGATCTGCGAGAACATTCAAGGGCTATGTGGCTATTTTCGTCTGTATGGTCACTAAGGCCGTAAACCTGGAGTTGGTGACGGATCTGTCCAGCTCAGCATTTATGGCAGCGCTGAGGAGAATGGCTGCCAGACGAGGATGTCCGCGGTTCCTATACAGTGACAATGGCACTAATTTTGTAGGGGCCAACAGAGCCATGCAAGAGCAATTTGAAACAATTTTTAACAGTAACTTACTCGCCGACCTTGCTGATATGAAGATCGAGTGGAATAGGAACGCCGCATCGTGGCCAAGTGCCGGAGGTTTATGGGAACGAGCCGTGAGAAGCCTTAAACATCATTTGATAAGAGTTATTGGTGAACAGAAGTTGACATTCGAGGAATATGCTACCATCCTGGCTCAAGTGGAAGCGTGCCTCAACTCGCGGCCATTATGCGCCTTAACTGAAAACATAGAAGATTTAGATTTTCTCACTCCCGCTCATTTTCTTTCCGGAACTCCAGGACTTACCGTAATTGAAACAAAGGAGGATGCTCGTACACGCTGGAACATTATTCAAAAGACGACACAAGATATCTGGAACAAATGGAAAGCAGAGTATCTAAGTCAACTGACAGCAAGACAAAAATGGAAACAGACTAAACCTAACATAACAATTGGAAACATAGTGGTGATACATGAAGATAATCTTTCCGCCGGGAAAGTGGGCCCTGGGCAGAGTTGTGGACGTCCATCCTGGAAGCGATGGATTAGTGAGAGTGGTGTCTCTTAAAACAAAAAATGGCGTAATAAAGAGACCCGTTGTGAAGTTATCTGTCTTACCTCTAGAAGATGAAGCGAAAGAAAACACGGCGCCGCTGGAACAACCAAAACTACCTGAAAGTAAGAAACCTAAACAAACAACAAAACTAAACTTGTCAACATTAGCGATAATGCTTGTTTATTTCGCTACCTTCATCACATCTGGTCACGCCTTTAACACTACAAACCTACACGAAAACCAAAAACTTTACTTCGATAAGATGGCCAAAATGCAACTTATTAGAGATCAATGGAAAATGATAGCATATTATGACATTGACCCATATTGGGAAAGTACCATGACCTACAATAAATATTACGAACATCTAGAGAGCGTGTGTCATACAATGAAACAGGTGTACCAGTGCGAGCTTATCCTATTACAGTTACGTCATACCTACAACGAACTGGATCGGAATAATAAAGTTTTATTAAATTATCAAATGAACGCTCGTGCCCGGAGCCGCCGCGGTATCGTCAATGGTGTCGGATATCTTGCGAATACTTTGTTCGGAGTACTCGATGACCGCTTCGCCGAACAATACGAAAAGGACATCACACTGGTCCGCGATAACGTGAAACATCTGGCCTTATTATGGAAGAATCAAACATCGATAGTGGAAGCGGAAAATAATTTACTAAAACGAACAGAAGATTCTATACAAAAACAACATAAGATCGTACATCAACACCTATTGAATTTGGATTCCGCTACCAATGACTTAGGAAAACAAGTAAACGAAGAAACACGCAAAACAGAATTTACCCTTTCGGCCATGGCTGCTACAAACATATTGACTCATCTTAAAAACATTCAAGATATTCTTTTGGATACTATCACCAGTACATACGGAGGAAGAATAAACATACATATCATGAATCCTGAACAACTTCAAAATGAACTAGGTGTTATCTCGGGACAGCTGCCGAAAGATATCTCCATACCTATTGATAACATACAAACAAACATGCGAAACATTTACTCTTTGCTATCAGTAAATACCAAGATGACCACGCAATATTTAATATTTGAGATAAAGGTGCCACTAGTTAGCAGAGACAGCTATGATTTATACCATATCCTCGCCATACCGCATCAAGTGGGTCGAAATATGATAACGGTGACCCCCGTCGAGGACTACATGGCCATAAATCTTCTTAAAGACTCTTATCTACCTGTTACCAAATCTGACTTAGACCACTGTCTGTCACGAGACGAAACATATCTTTGTCAATTAAAAACTCCTATCTACAAGATGAAATCGGACAACGACCTCTGCATCCGAAACAGCAATCAGCTGGATCATTGCAAAGTAACAAGTGTCGAGTGTCAAAGCAGATGGATAAGCCTAACAAAATTAAATAATTACTTCTATTTTTGTTGCAATAAGTGTCAAGTGCGGTCACTATGCGGGGATCGAGTTACCGCTCATCAGCTGACCGGTGCGAACATTATAAACATTGATAACGACTGTGAAGTGAAAACTGAGAACTTTACCATTTATTCTCACAAATATTTAGAAAAAAGGATCGATATAAAAAGTTCCTTCGAAACGTCTTATGTCGCTCCCATCAACCAAATAATAAATATAACAATCGAACCGATAAAGGATGATAACCAAACCCTGGAGAACAAACAGTTGTTTCAAGATATCGATAAAAGAATCCAGTTTATGAAAAGACAAGAACCTTTATCAGACAACATTTCTGTTCACGATGTGCATCACTACGCCCTTATCTACAGCACAATAGGCATGATCGCAATCGTGGGGATCATCGTAGCGTGCCAGCGAACCCGCAGCAGAAGGAGATCTTCGGACGTCGCGCAGCCGCCGCAACCGTCGCTACCGGCCGCAGCGCCCGCAGCCGGCCCGCGCTCGGCCGAGCGCCGGCCTCGAGCCGCCCAACAGACTGATTTACCACAAGTGTCAGTGTCAGTGAATGAGTGTACTGCGCGAGTGCAAATGAGTGAGCCGCATTCTAACGAACAACTTACTACCCCTGTATTTTTGCGAAAGTTTTCGTTGAGTGAAAACAACCCCTGAATTATAGGGACTTTAAGAAAACATTGTTCTTCACCTTGTATCATATATCATAGCACTCATTGCATCTCTATCTCGCACTTCATCTTCTCGCATCTACGCCCCCGGCAAGATGTTCGGTGTAGCAACACGAACAGTGACGTCAACCGCATCGCATGTCGATGCGGTTGACCCAAAAACTGATCAGTGCAATAATCGCCGCGGTACGATGCGCTCATAAACATTTTCATCAACATTTCAGGAACATTTTCACATAACATTTAAGATCTTTAAAAATATAGTGTTTAACAATTAACTCTTTCTTAATTAACAACTCACCCTAGTTCAGGCACCCTACAAAATATTTTTGTATTGTATTGTATTGAATTGTTTATAAGGTTAAAACCGCTCTCAAGTAGACTAACTTTTTCTAGCTGGGGAAGGCTTAAACTTATTACAAGAAGGTAAATATCAGATTTGGCAAAAGAAGCCAAGGAAGGCAATTTACAACAGATAGAACAGTGGATATGGTTATAGGAGGCCTTTGCTAGGATGCATACTGAGCTCAGAGACATGTTATAGGAAATAATGAGAAGGAGAAAACAATCTGACAATTCTCAACAAAGTTCAGGATAAAAGGCTAAAGATACCTAGATATATATCTAATCACATTCTTGCTAGTACTTGCGATCTAGAATATCATCACCTTCTTTGGTGCTAGAAAGCTTAGACCGACAAGAGCAGATCAAGAAAGCGCATTTCCTGTTGCATCGAGCTGTAACGCCTTAAAGCCCAATTTGCGCCATCCAGAAAGGGTTAGTCTTTCCACTTGTTTATTATTTAGCTGAAGATTTAGATGACAGACCACGTTAAAATGATGAAAAATTGACGTCACTTGCTGTTTCAAATTCCTTCAATTGATTAACCAGTTAGCCTTTTAATGGTCTTGGCAAAATACAGGAGAAAATTGTAGTAATACCAGATCATCAAAAGGTGCTATTGAGGTTCCTTTCAGCCACTGCGAGGCCCCTTGTACGTTGTGCTTGTTGGCTTCGCCGTAGAAGCCTTCTCCTGGAGATACGTCGCCGTACTTCTCTCCGTCCACGAAAAGAGAAATGCCATCTGAAAAATACTAGAATTTAGTGCTAGAAAAATATTTAATAAGTTACTTAATATTTTAAAGATTCAGTTTATAAACTTTTTTAATTTCTGTGTATATTTTTTTGTATGTGTGATAGAGCAGCAAATAAATGAGTTTATTTATCTATCAAAAAAGCCTTTACAGGACATATTTTGTCTGTGCCATCTTTACATATTTTTTTATTTCAAGCAAGGTTCTGTCCGTCCTTATCATGTACAGCTAGTTAGTTAAAGAATCTACCAAATCAGTTTAGATTTTGGCTTTATTGAAGTAGATGATGAGCCAAAAAAGCAGTGCGTGTTTTTCATGGCTTGCGTATATCTTTGAAATAAATACCAACCCGGCCTCCATTCCAGAGTGTAATTATGTACAGCTTTGTTCCAATGGTCGAAGCCAATCTTTTCCCTCAGATTGGCACTCCTGATATGAAAAGTTCGTCTTCAGTTAGGATTTTTTCTGTGATATTATGGATAAATTAGTGGTTACAATGACTAGTTATTGTAACCACTAATGTATGTGTAATAATGTCTGGAAGAAGAAAACTGAAAAAAATGCTGGAAGATCAGTATAAGAAATGATATAAAATTCCAAGGAGTAGATAAAAGTACGACTCGAAAGAGAAAATTGGGGAGAAATTTGGGCTTAGACGTATCCGCCAGGATGAAACCATCGTCTAAACCCAATGTTAAAGTTGGCGCTTTGGCTTTTATTATCCTGTGTAGACAAAAATCTAGGGCTCCGTGTCACACAGGTCACAGGATGGCAGGAAGACAGGTTCCAAAGTACAAATAGCTTCTTGGACTATTAGATGTTCCCTTTGATAGTAGCGATGCGCAGAGATTTCTGGATATCATTAGTATTATAGATAGTAGTGAAAAGTCACCTGTAGGGCTCTGTGTCACACAGGATGGGTCCAGCGTACAGCTTCTTGGAGAACTCGATGTTGCCTTTGACAGTGGCGATGCGGAGCAGTCCTGACGCATAGTTGTGGATGCCATACACGTGATCTCGGGGCTCCAGCTGGATTACTGGATAGCAGAATAGTAACAAGATGATTTCCACGATTGATTTTGATTTAGGGCAAATATTTCGTCGACGTCATGTTCTCTGGCCTTAAAAATCTAAAAATCTCAAATTCTAGGTAAGACAAGCACCGAAAGAAGGGTTAAGGTAAAGGGTCATTGAGATTCCAATTTGATTTTTATTATTCTGGGGGATAGTCATATTTTCATAAGGATGTTGAAGTACGAGTAGCAAGGTAAAATCAATGAATAACAATATGACTAGTACTCAAAATATCTTACGATATCAAACATATATTTGAATTTGTGTTTAAAGACCGTGCAAGGTGGAGAAGAAAAAGGACTCCGAAATCTCACTCCCACTCGCTAAGATGAGAGAGAGAGTCAAATTCCCGCTACGAAGAGAGAAAAAATGATAAAAAGTACCCATGCACTGCGAGATGAGGACTTTGAACTTCGTGAAACCTTTTATTACAACCTAGATGAGAAAAATGATGAACCTTTACCTGGTACTATCCAATCTCCTAGAGGCATCCTGGCCCCGACTTCGACCCTTCCATACTTAAAGCTGAACTTCTTCTTTGTCGTCACTTTGGCTGTGATAATAGGTGGCAAGATCTGGGCACCGGAAGCCACTCGGGAACATTCCATGGTCCCGACGGTTCCCGTGCACCTAGTGAGAAATGTAATTGGGATTTAGTATTTAGTTAGAGAAGCTTGGTTATTCGCACAGATGCAGTTATTCCTAATGATAGTTTATCTTGAGCTTCTATGTGTTTAGAAGAAAAAGAAAGAAAAAATTACCTCTATTTTCTTCAATATTTTTATCGCCCAATGAGTTAAATATTTCCATTTCAAGTAAATTCAGTCTTGATTTGTAATTACTATTTTAGTACCTACTCTAAGAACTCTATATGTGATCTCACAATGGTGTCACTGAGTATTTTCTTATTTAGCACGATGACACACACACCGTTTCGCAGCCGTTGAAACTTACGTGAACGTCACTTTGAGTGACACTGACGAAGAGCTAACGAGTCGGAGTGATTAATACCACTTTGTTGAGGATTTAAAAGACCTCGCTTTTAAAACTAAAAGATCCTAAACATATTTAAATTGGTTTTTCTTCGACTTGCAAAAGATTAATCAGTCACTAACAAACTAATTTATTTTTGAAATTAGCAGCTTACTTAATGGAAATATATTTGAAATTGTTTGAATATGATGTCTATGACAAGGGTCCATCATATTATAAACCGCATCACCATTTCGAAGGGTTTTCAGCAAAACTCATGTGCCAACGTTATTCATGAATCAGAAACGGAGAGGAGCTAGATTATAGTCATAAGCTAAAAATCTATGTACTTAATATAAAAATCTAATAACGTAATTATTTAAGATCTGTTTATGAGGTCTTTGGTTGATTTTAATGCGAGGTCTTTAAGATCTGCAAGCAAGTGGTATTAACCACTGTGTGGCTCGTTCTGAGTCAGTATTACTTAAAGTGACATTCCGTTCCGTTTTCAACAGTGTGTGTGTCACTTCCCTTATTTATTACTTACTGGGCGTTTATGAATAATGACTCAATGTTGATTTTTTAAATAATGCCTCTGTTTGCTGTTAAATTGGCACAACTTGTTTTACCTCTGTCTACACTTTTTACACACTTTACTAAGAGCATATCCAAATAACAACGAAGTACGGTCATTGAATCGTACGTAATTCCCCTAGTACGAAGTAACGGGTAAAGCTGGTAATTATATATGCTTATTCATAAACACATAAGTGTTGCATACCTCGATTTAACACTATATTACAACCTCCTGGGGTATAACTAAAAAGTCCAACTGTGACACATGACCGAGATCGTTACTCCATAAAATATTACAATAGTTGTCCTACATATTTCCATTAATTGAATTTCATTTACAAACAATACATTTGAAAAAAGAAAACTCAGTATTTAGATGCTCCTTATTTCTAAATAAATTTGGAAAAGGAGATATTGGGCTAAAATCGAATCATGTTCATAGGCGCTGCGGCTAGCAACCCACTATTTTGATTCTTTTTTCCACCATCATGCTAAAAGTGGCTTTAAGGTCTTGCGCCCTGGGCTCTGTCTGCTTAGAGCTGCAAGCTCCAAAATGCTCCGCCTGCTCCATATATATATATATATTATATATATATATATATTATATATATATATATATTATATATATATATATATATATATATATATAATATAATATAATATATATATATATATATATATAATATAATATAATATAATATATTTTTTAAATATTTCTTGAAGTACGAGGATGGCTCTTAAGGAGCTTAAATACCCGTGCAAAGCCGGGGCGGGCCGCTAGTTATGGATAAAAATGTTAATGTATATATATATATATAATATATTCTTTTTATTTTGGGTACAATAAAACTTTAACTTAGGGATTTCTGAGGGTACCTAATACCTATTTGGACTCCTGTAACACCAGCGGTTGCCACATTCACATCCATGGGTGGGATGGGGATGATAAGAGGGGGTTGTTTACCTATTAGTGAGATCCAGGGACTGTCGCACGTAGTCTTCTCCGTACTTAGACTCCAATGTGATGGGCTTGATGATCAGCTTTCCATCGTTGACTCTGATGTTGCGATCGTGGAGGTACACATTGAAGGGGTAGTCCTATGTAAAAAAAAGTTTTAGAGCGAAGGGTCATAAGGGCGATGGCTTGATAGAGCAAGGAGTCGATAGAGCTACGAGTCGATAGAGGGACGGGTTTGATAGAGCGTTGGGACAGTAGAACAACGGTTCGGTAGAGTGACGAGTCGATAGAGAAACGGGCGGTAAAGCGTTGGGTCGGTAGAACGACGACTCGGTAGGCCACGAGTCGATAGAGCGACAGGTTGACAGAGCGTTGGGTCGGTAGAACGACGAGTCGGTAGAACGACGAGTCGGTAGAGCGAAGAGTCGGTAGAGCGACGAGTCGATAGAGCGACGGGTCGGTAGAACGAGGCTTCGGTAGAGCGTGAGGTCAGTAAAGTGACGGCCGGGTCTTTAGAGCGACGGGATGTTAGAGCGTCTGTATACTTACTGGGTCCCCAGGGAACATGATCTCCGGTATCCAGATGTTCCCCTTCTCTAGCTTCGAATTAAAGTTGTCCTCAAACAGCAGCTGTCCCTTGCAGACGAACCCTGGCGTCGACACTGACGAGACCGATATGTCGCAGGGGAACTTGGAGTCTGGCGGCGAGGTCACGAATGTGGGGGCGACGGTCACGTGGACTATGTCGGGTTGCACCAGTGTTGGTGAGTTTGGTGGGGCGGGGGCAGGGGCGGGAGCAGTGCCTGGGTCAATGGGGTTGCCAGCTTCGTCGACATAACCTGTAAATTTGACTTATTTGCAAAAAAACTGACAGACAGGATTATGATCCCTTGATTGTAAATTATAATTATAGCTGCCAAATATCGTTATTGTGTGTGTGTGCATACAATGACACCGACAAGAGCCTGGCTCTTGAATGTAGAAGAAGAAGAAGTTTGCACTTCCAACCGGTAGATCTATTGGGACTATTCCCAGTTATCCTACTGGTAGGAAAAACTTGGTAGGACTACTGGGACTAGCTCTTTAAAAAAACGCAATAGAACACCAAAATAACTATCGTTAGAATTTTTGTCTGTTTGTCTGTACGCCAATCTCTGAAACGGCTTAACCGATTTGTAAGCAGTTTTCACAATGTATTGTGGTAAGCTTCACTTAAAATTTTATATATATATTTTTAAAACAGATCAACACATCGTTTGCAAAGAAAAAGTGTAATATCGATTAATTTGCAGCACTGCCTGTAGGTAGACTGGTATTAAAGGCCCTGGGCCTGCCTGTTACATTTTTAAATAAAAAAAAATATTATGGTAACTTTAAAATGTTGTTAGCTAACAAAGTATTAATTTATGACAGAGTGGTTGAATAGCTGCTCCCATATAGAGGGTTAGGCTCAACTCACACCGAGATGGAAGCGGCCGGAAGTGAAGCGGGGAGCAGTTTCAGTGTCTTATAATTTTAGACTTTATTGCCATGACTATAATACATAGAATCGCTTGAAAAACTTGAAAATGTTGCGCGAACGGCCGCGGCTTCGCGATCATTCCAGCGGCGTCCACGCAGCGTTGGCACACGACTGCTATGGCGGGCGCGAGCGGGCGCGGTCGGGCGCGAGCGGGCGCGAGCTGTCGCTGGAAGTATCCTACCACCCCCGCCCGCTCTACGCCGCGCTTCTACTGCGCAGCCGCGCCACGCACTCACTACTTGGAGTGCATCGGATACGTACATGGCATAACGTTCAAAATGGATCACGAAGAAAAACTTATTTATTTGTACCAAAGGCACGAGTGCCTTTACAATATTAATTCAAAATATTACAGCGATAAGAACAGCAAAAATAATGATAATGATAAGCGATCAGTCGCGCGCGGCCGCGAGCAGTCGCGGGCTGGTGCGAGCAGTCGCGGGAGACCCCGTGCCTTCTCTTCCAAGCCGGCCGCTTCCGGCCGCTTCCATCTCGGTGTAAATTGAGCCTTACTTTTTAAAACCGGCAACATTTGCGGAGCAAGTTCAGTCCGTGATACTGAACTAATTTCCATAAAAAAGTTTTATTTTTTCGGCATCCCATTCAAATCGGCGCTCAGCCAAATGAATTCTTTATAGGAGGACGAAAATTTTATATCGATTTTCGATGATTGATTTTATGGAAAGTAGTTTAGTATCAAGGACTGAACTTGCTCCAAAAACGTTGCCGGTGTAAAAGTAACCCTGTATAGGTAGGTACTGAATTAACCGACTAACCTTTGATTTTACAACTGCGTTACGCGACTTGTGCATTTTTATACATGTTATGTTTTGTGGGATAAATCTTACCAGTAACAGTCCATTCCCCATTATCTTGCCGGTACCCCAGTCCATTCTTTATCACATACGTCCAGAAGTAGATCTTGTCTCCCACCTTCAGCTTGGCCTCTCGATCCCTGAAGGTCCACCTCCCATCCTTTACCTTTGTGATGTCTCTAGACCACTGGCCCGCTTCAAGGCCCTCCATCTCCTCATTGAGTTTCCCGTGGAAAGCGAAGAGGGAGAAGCCATCGTCTGTAAACATGGAATGTAAGATATACTATGACGTCGTCGTATTTCCAACAGCGTAGACAGAGCCTAGGGCTTTAAGTCCACACACATTTAGCGTGATAGTGGGTGAGAATGTGGAAAAAAGAATCAAAATAGTGATGGGTTGCTAGCCGCATCGCCTATTAATTTATGTGGAATATCTTATAAAACACAGATTTGAATAAAGTCATGCTATATGCACTATAAAATATGTTCTTACGCTTGTGTGATGGTGATGGAAACTTAACCCATCTCCAAAATCATTTCTTTTACAGCCTATCATTCAACAGTAGACTGACGTCTCATCATCATTATCAGGTCCCTTTTTTTAGTCTAGTCTCCACTGCAGGAGCACGACCCTCTCTGTACTGCCAGAGCCATATATAAGCCAGAGGAGTCAGAAGATTTGGCCTACACTCTCAGGGTTGGAGAGGTCTTATTGATGTTTATAAGCTTTGTTTAGCTTGTGTTCCGTAAGTCGCCTTCTACGACGTCCACGGTAAGACTTGGAATGGTCCTATTCTACTCTGCCGGGAACCACACGGCGGTTTGACGTCTGAGTAGACTGATGTCTACTGTTGGACTGAAGGCCTCTCCAAACAAAGGAAGGATTGGATTATAATCACCACGCTGAACAGGGTTTGGTGTGCGCAAACGATGATTAAAATTGTTGCAAAGAATGATGTCCCTTCTCTGTTTCAAATATAGATATAAACGGCGTAAAATCACACGGGTCTAATGTGAAAATGGGCGTACCCCAAGGTTCAATTCTAGGACCGTTCCTTTTCTTAGTTTATGTCAATGACTTGCCTTACATGGTTGAGAAAGAGGCTGACATGGTGCTGTTTGCTGATGACACCTCGCTAATATTTAAAATAGATCGACATAACAGTGATGCTAGCGCGGTGAACAGCACCTTATCTTTAATTTCTGATTGGTTTTCGGCCAATAACCTCATGTTAAATGCAACAAGACCTAATGCATTCGATTCTCTCTTCCTAATGTGAATCAAGCCTGCGTTGACATACTAGTTAATGGTCAGAAACTCGATCTGGTTGAAAGTACTACCTTTTTAGGAATCACAATTGATTCGAAACTTCAATGGGGCGCTCATATAACTAAACTTTCTAATAGGCTTAGCTCTGCGGCTTACGCTGTTAGGAGAATAAGACAATTGACAGATGTAGCAACTGCTAGACAAGTGTACTTTAGTTACTTTCACAGTCTAATCTCTTACGGGATACTTCTATGGGGGAGTGCAGCCGACATTCAGACTATTTTTCTTTTACAAAAAAGAGCAATTCGTGCCATTTACGGTTTAGGATCGAGAGACTCACTGAGGGAATTATTTAAGGAAATAGGTATACTTACTTTTGCATCACAATTCATATTTGAAAATATAATGTATGTAAGGAAAAATATTTCCATGTTCAATAAAGTAAGTGATTTTACAGATAGAAATTTACGTAATAAGAATGACTTAGTTAGCCCGTATTACAGGCTGAATACAGTCAGTAACTCTTTTATGGGGAAGTGTATACTTTTTTATAATAAATTGTCAGAATCGGTCCTTGATATGCCAGACAGAAAATTCAAAGCTTATGTAAAGAAAGTACTTTGTGAGAAGGCTTATTATAGGACCAATGACTATCTTAAAGACAAAAAGGTCTGGCTTGAGCTTGGCGCGGTCCCTCTTAAAGGTTTGTATACTTAGACATGTCATAATTTAGGTACATTGGTACATACTAAATTTACATATTGACATTATTTTAAATTTCGTAATTCTTATAATTCAATTTAATTATGACATAATAAACAATGTAATCTCTGTCTATCTATATAACTAATTTTAAGTTTTTAGTTTGTTAGTTGACGTCTTTGGAGAAAACGTGCTGTGCAGTTTGTTGCCGCTTCTTCTGCACTTGCGCCTAGGAAGACGCCTATGATAATAAAGATATTTTGATTTTTTTTTTAATTTTGAGATAGATAGATAATTATTCTTCTTCATCTAAGCGCGTTCCCAGGTGCATCCTCAGCTATGCTGCTTGGGAGCCTGGGGTGCGCTTTCCCGCTTTTTCTTCTCCAAATAACATGCATGTCAATGGTCACCCAAGGATGCCAAAGACCTTGCCAAGCGAAGAAGAAAATGCCGGAACAGTTAAAATGATTTGGCTGTAATTTTACGACCGGCCGCCTGGCCGATGTCAACCCTCTTCGGGAACGTATTTGTGCGAAAAGTTTTACAACCAGCTACCGCCCGACGTTAACCCTCCTTGGGAATGCAATTGTTGCACGAGAAATTTGTGCTTAAGACCTTTAGTCGCCTCTTACGACATCCAGAGGAAGAAATGGAGTGGTCCTATTCTAACCCGGAACCACACGGGGTAAGATGGATAGATAATTATTATTATTAATAGATAAATAATTTAAATACTGCCTCTATAATACAATTACTTATTACTAAGTTTTTAACGACTTGCAGTTTGGTTTTGAATATTTAATACCCGTTGCTTAATTGTGTTGACTATCAACAAACAATCTTGCATTCATTATGGATGTTCTACCTGCGTGCTGTCGAACTCGGAGAACCTGTTATAAGAAGCTAAAGTATTTTTTGCGATGCGATTTACGGAATCGCTTCGTTTTGTCTTTTTTTTCTTGAGTCTACTGATAATATACAAATACGTCTGACGTTATGTACATTATGTAGGAATAGGAATCTACACGTTGAATAAAATAAAATAAATAAATATAAGGACAAATTACACTGATTGAGCTAGCCCCAAAGTAAGTTTTAAACTTGTGTTATGGGATACCAACTTAACGGTACTATATTTTTTATAAATACATATATAGATAAACACCCAAGACCCAGGCAATTTGAAAAAGGCCAATTGAATTGTCAATTATCGGAAGAAAAAGTAGAATTATGGGAGTATTTTACAACCATTATAAATTCTTAAGGCGCTGTATCCCTCAACCTTTCTGTATTTGAGGGGGTGCAATTACCTACTACCTCGTAATGAAATAAGGTTGAAAGTGGCGATACCGTCACCAGTCTCAGTTCAAACCCGTGTCTGCCATTTCGTTTGTTATTTTTCAGTTTTAATTTAATAATTCAATAATAATAACCAAATATTGAATTATTTTTGGGTATCCCTCTTGCTTATTAAGTTATACTTTTTACAGACGTAAAAGAGTTGGTAGTTGTCGCTGAAAATATCAAGTAATTCGCGACAAAACTTTTTCTGGATATAGCTTTTTTGCTATTTTATTTTGCTTTTGAAAATATTTTGATGTATGTAATCATTTATTTTGATCTTTGAACTGTACTTCATATTTTTTTCATGCTAGTATACCATGAAAAATAAGGCTAACTGCGCGACGAAAAAATAGACGTTTTACGGTATTCCTCTGATGCACATCGCCTTAAGGCGAAGATATAGGCAAATGGCCTTGAAGTGTGAAATAAATTGATAACTCGTAAATATGGTAATAATTTCCATATTGCTCTTCGTCATGCACTAGATAGCCCTTTAAATTATTTTATGAACTGCCGTTGAAACTATTATTGGTGATCCGTCTAGCTTTAAAACTTGCCGTGGCCACTTTTGGCGGAAGCAAGTTTTAAAGCTAGACGGACTAATGTAAATACTTTCAACGGTGGTTCATAAAATAATTTAAAGGGCTATCTAGTGCATGACGAAGAGCAATATGGAAAATCTCTCCATATTTACGAGTTAATAATTTATTTCAAGTGAGGGCGCCACTTCAAGGTCATTTGCCTATACCTCCACCTTAATTCATATTAATGATAAAGGTGAAAAAGGCTTTATTTTGATTATTGATTTATACAGAATAACAATTAATTTAGATATTGCTCATATCTAAATTAAAAATATGGTAATATGAAATATGCATGCTTTAAATGCGTGGGTAATATGTGATGAGGAAATTTGTCAGGGTAGCACAATTGGAAGTGCACTCACAGTACAGATGTGAGAGGTGTGAGTTCGAATCGCACTCGTGGCGAAAATTTTCATCACATATTTTTAGGTTAGATAAGATATTGTTCCATTGTTGGGCAAAGGTCTCTCACATTTTCTTCATTCTCCCATAAGGTTATATAAAAAAAGATATTGTTCCGAGCATTGCTGTATACCCCCTTATTCATAAAAAAATATGAACGTTTGCTAAACCTATTTTAGTTAAAATATGTCAAATTTTGTAAAGAGTGATAGGGACAAAACATATTTTAAGTAAAATAGGTTTAGCAAACGTTTGTTAATTTTTATGAATATGAGGGATCTCTAATTAAAGTAATTACCATATATATGTACTTTAAAATATCTTCTTTCGTATGTCTGCTGAGTTTCTTTGATTACTTGATTAAAAAACCATTTAATATTCATCATTTATCGTTGTATATCTATTTTATATAAATGGCCGGAGCGAAATAAGAAAAGAAGACCTCAGGTACACGTGTAACAATTAACGCCAGTTTATAAAAACTTGTAAAACGTGATTATTTACCACAATCATTAGAAGACGTGTGGGGAAGTATTGTATATGATCGATAAGACCTTGATAAGACTCACCTATAACTATATTTATTTTTATTTTTATTAATGACTTGACGCTTCTGCGTATTTAGCCAGGTACAAGTTAATAAAACGTGGGAAATTCTTTTTTCCTAACAAGTTACAATCAAAGGTTAGTGTAGGCCTTTGATTGCTTTAAGGGAGCTTCTGGCGACAAATCTATACGAATCCACTGGTTTTCATAGCCGATTGAGTGGCGGACGACGCCACAGTCCGCGAAACAAATATCACTGCAGCCGTACTATGACTGTCCACTTTAACTATTTCACATATTGTTCATGAGCATGAGCAATTATAACACCAAACAACACCAATTTCATATTATAAAGTCCACTAAAATCAATTTGCAAAATAATTTAAAGAAACCTCCAACCGAAACCTTTGACTTCCCGCCAAAAAAACTCTATAACTATATTTCAAATTACTTTAGTAAAGCGAATAAAAATCACAAAAAGCAAGGCAACTTTAAAAAAATATTTTTGTCTGTCTTATAACGTAGGTAGAATATGACCACTCCCAGCCTTCCCGTGGATGTCGTAGAAGGCGAATTAGGAAAGACAAGCTTAAACAAAGCTTTATAAACATCAATGAGACCTCTCCAACCCGTCCGTTTGGCTCAGAGTGTAAGTCAAAGCCTCTAACTGCTCGGGCTAATATATAGCTCTGGTAGTACAGAGACGGTCGTACTCCTGAAGTGGAGACTAAAAAAGGCTTGATGATGATAATGATAACGTAGGTATATTTTTAACAATCGTTATTCCTAGAAATATACTTACCCACTTATCTACTACCTACTTATAGAACTATTAGAAATAGTTTGGAAAATCCAAAAGTGCACGCCTCATAATCTAATTTTTCACAATTAAATTGATTTTTTATAAATTATAATTAAACGACAGTACTTAGAATGCTAATATTAACTAGGAATCAGCACAGGGTAATACTTTATATATTAAAAACAAAAGTATTCCGGTAAGATGAATTTTTCGACCAATTTCTCTGCCACATACATGGTCACATAAACACAGACTCACGGACGTCCAAGAATGATTAGTTTTAATGTTATTATTTATTATATTAAACAAATTAATTGTTTATAAAATGTACCATATGTGCTAGACAGATTATTTAATTTCATATTAGTGCACTCATATTATCCTGTAAGTGTTATATTAAAAAAAAAAACGTCATTTAAGTTTCGAAAGACTGGGTTTTTTGACATGTCGAGAGTAGAGCACTACCTCAACGCTCCGCTTATGAGGCGTGCAATATATTACCTGGTACCGAAACCCTTAGCCCTTTAGGCCATATAGCTTCTAACTTCGCTGGTGGCACCTCATAACACCACACTACACTAAAACAACTAAAAAATAACAACAATAACATGTTATACTTAATATATGTCACTTGATAAGGCTACAGTCAAAAAGATAAATAAATTGATATATGAATCCGCCTGGTCTCTCGGCCAGAACGGCTGGTACTGTCGTTTTGAAGCGGATCTTTTATAAAAGTTCACATTAGCCGAGACGACTGGGCCACAGACTGGGCCATGCGATACTGGCAAGGAGACATCTTAGTGGTTTACGGTCAAACGTCTTCGTTTCTATATACAGGGTTACTTATACCGGAAATGTTTTTTGTGCAAGATCAGTCCGTGATACTGAACTAAGTAATTTAAAAATACAATTTTCGAAAATCAATAAAAAGAATTCGTCCTTCCATACAAAATCCATTTGGCTGAGTGCCGATTTATATGGGAAGCCGAAATGTTTTTTCGTTTTCGGTTTACAGGTACTCTCCCTGTAAACCGTGATGGGAAAAGAACTTCTTATTTTAGTAGACTGGCATCCATGCGCATCGATTGCATTAATATTTATCATATTATTTTTATTTCTGGGTAAAGTAAAGCTCCTTACTTTGTATCAAACAAAAGATCTGGAGCATATTTAGCTAGAATTATCAGACCATAAATAAAGATATTTCGATTATTGTACGGAATAGTACATTTGTCAGAGAGTCAAGCAGAGAACTCTAGTGTGGGTGGATATTTAGGATAATCATTTATGCATAGGTAGTCTTTACCTTTCAATAATGTTATGTCAATTGTAAAAATATAGGTAAAGAAAATTACTGGCACAATTACTCGACTGAAGACTAGTACAGTGTGAAAAAGGCATTGGCAGTAATTACCTTACGGTTTTTTCGCTATGTTTTTGTTCCTATATGATTTGAACAAATTTTACACGTAAGTAAATACAAGAATTGAACACAAATATATTTATTTACTTATGTACATATTTGTTTCTACAATAATTTGTCTACTTCCGTAGAGATGTTTCTGGCAAACGGGAAAACCGGGCATTTTATAAAAAAGTTGTTTTTTTCTCTCCGCTGTATTAGTAACTAACACTTAAAAGTATTTACTCAGTATACATGATAAGACTCTATTTCTTATAATAATAGGTACTAGTGAATGGAATTTAGTAACAATGTCATTTAACTGTTATTTGTAAGGTAAGGTAATTACACTTTGGCCTATAGGGAATTAGTATCAAAGAAAATAAAAAATAAACGGGTAAGTGCGAGTGAAGGGTTTCGTAACACCGTGTAATGTTTTAAAACGCTGAAGATACACGTTTCTTGTATGACGACCCCCTTTAATTTTTAACTTTGTTTTTTTTAGTATTTGTTGTTATAGTGACCATAGTAATACATAATATGCGAAAATTTCAAGTATCTACTTAATGCCATTATAAAGATCTAGTTAAAAACGCTGAAAAAAATACGTTTTTTGTATGACGACCCCCTTTAATTTTCAACATTTTTTTATTTTTAGTATTTGTTGTTATAGCGTCCACAGTAATACATAATCAGTGAAAATATCAGGTGTCTAGCTATTACAGTTCAAGAGATAGAGCCCTGTGACAGACGGACAGACAGACGAGAAGAAGATATTTCTTGGGGTTTTGCTGTTAAGAACTGGTTTTTTTTTCCTTTTAGTATTTATGTTACCGGAAATGTATGAAATCAAGGAATTGTATACAAATCCTAGGAAATGTTTACAATTCCGATGCTATTTAGGAAATGTATAAAATATTGTTTAAAAAACTTTTTAATGCATAGATATCCTAGGAAATGTGTACATTTCCTCGGAATTGTATATAATTCCAATATCGTATTAGGAAATTTATAAAATAAATGCTTTCTGTAATAAAACACGTTGTTAAAATGAGAATAATAATTTTTATTATTGCTATAGGTTTGCCCTAACCTAGTAAAATGGATAGAACTTTTCTAGCACTCGCCGGCCGCTACCGCTGTCCCCACGTACGCGCACTGACAGTTTACGCGGCAGTCTTGCATTTCCGATTGCTATTTAGGAAATACATGGATTTCCTAGGTAATGTGTATAATATAATTTATTTCACACATTTCCGTGCGATTTTAGGAATTACATACATTTGCTAGGAATTGTATACAATGACGGATTACATACATTTCCGTTAACATTTATATAAATAAACCTTGACTTGACTTGTGCCAAAGACCTCGGCTATCAATAGGTCATGTATCCAAGAACAATCATAGTGTATTTATATTAAATAATATAAACCCTGATACTGGTACAAAAAGTAATTAAATTAAGAATTGATAACCTCCTTTTTAGGGTTCCGTACCCAAAGGGTGCAAACGGGACCCTATTACTGAGACTCCGCTGGCTGTCTGTCTGTCCGTCTGTCACAGGGCTCTATCTCTTGAACCGTAATAGCTAGACACTTGAAATTTTCACCGATTATGTATTACTGTGGCCGCTATAACAACAAATACCGAAAATAAAAAAGTTAAAATGAAAGGGGGTCGCCATACAAGAAATGTGTTTTTTTCACCGTTTTTAACTTGATCTTTATAATGGCATTAACTAGATACTTGAAATTTTCACCAATTATGTATTACTATGACCACTATAACAACAAACACTAAAAATAAGATAAATTAAAAAATTAAAGGGGGTCATCATACAAGAAACGTTTTAAAACATTGTACGGTGGTACGCTTCCCTTCATGTACGAGTCCGACTCGCACTAGCCCGTTTATTTAAAGTCTGTTGAGGTGTTAAGTACTTAGGAAGTATTCTTATTTAATTTGTGAATATTTATTTTCAGAATGAGACGATTTTAGACTGGCCTCCGTCAGACCGCATGCATTTGCCTGCAGAATGTGAGTAAAATTTTTATTGATACATAATATCAGAGTCAAAGTATAAAAATCAAAACTTGAAATTCAGGAACTTTTCTAAAATTGAATGTAAAAGTTAATTTAGAAAACACCGCTTGTTCCTTTATCTTTTTAATAAAAATATTCTAGCAAGCATACATTGGATATCACACCAAAATCAAAACTTGTATATCCAGTTCTTAGCCGTTAGATGACCAATCAATGCACAAAATCTTTAAAATGTTTCAAACAGGAAAAGAAAACGCTCAAACTTTAATATTTTGTAGTAAAATTGTTTTTATTTTCGGTTTTACATTTTCTATGGTACAAAACGTAATCAACTTTCACAATTCATAAAAATTACAAAAAAGGTTCAACAGGATAATAATACTTATAAAGAAAAAAAAGAAAGATATAAAAAGAAAGTACATCAATTTTCTGCTATTAGAACACACACGCTCTTGTATTACAAAAATATATAAAAATCAGTCAATAATGCAATAAGATCCTATTCTATAAAACCTTACCTAAATCTCTATCTAACGATCTATCACAGAGCATAAACCCTTACATAGTCCACCTTCAGGTTAGCATCGAACCAGGTCGGGAACCAGTTGTCCCGGTCGTTCCAGAAGTTAAGCATGGCTTTGTTGCTCCTGTTCTTCCAGGGCTTGTCCGGGGAGTCCGCGAAGTCGTGGACACCGCCCACGCGGAGACCAAGCGATAAGAAGAACTGGGGATAAAAGTACAAGAACAATTTATTTATACAAGTACATTTTAATTATACTGAGATTTGTCACAAGTTTTTCAGACTTGGACTTCCAATGTATTTATTTATACTTTATTGTACACACATATAAATAAATAAATAAATATATAATAAATAAATATATAGGGACAAATCACACTGATTAAGCTAGCCCCAAAGTAAGTTCTAAACTTGTGTTATGGGATACTAACTTAACGATACTATATTTTTATGATAAATACATATATAGATAAACACCCAAGACCCAGGACAATTTGAAAAAGGCCATTTTCCAACTTGCCCTGGCTGGGGATCGAACCCAGAACCTCCGGATTAGCGGTCTAGCGTCTTAAGCATTACGCCACGGAGGTCGTCAATACATGTTTAAACTAGTTTAACACACGACACACACTTACACACACGAAAAACAAAGCAAGATTCCGAAAGATGGTAAAAATGGAAGCTAAATGTGCTGTACTGATCTCCATTAGAAGAAAAAGTAATTTTAAAATTTTATTTAAAAAAATAATAATTACATATTGATCAAGCGGCGCCATGACACTTCCTCTGAGCCAATGAGAGGCATGCGGGACCGCGTGCTCCCTGCCGATGGCGTAGAAACCCTCGCCAGGGTTGATGCTGCCGTACTGCTGGCCGTCCACGAGCATGTCGATGCCATCTGGTAAAAAAAAAAGTTATTGCATTAATAAATTTTCTTATTTAATGTATATTTTGTTTCCAACTACTTCTATATCTTCGGCTGTTTTCCATGGTTTTTGCCCAACTATGGCCCTAAATGGCTCTAAATTGCGTCTGCTTGCAGGTTGAATACTGTCACGTCTGTGACTATATTTGTACTGAACACCTATTTTGTAATGTATTCTGGTAAATGTGATTATGTTCTGTGTGGTTCCCGGCAGAGTAGAATAGGACCACTCCAAGTCTTCCCGTGGATGTCGTAAAAGGCGACTTAGGAAACACAAGCTAAACAAAGCTTATAAACATCAATGAGACCTCTCCAACCCATCTGGTCAGCGTGGAGAACCCAAATCCTCTGACTGCTCTGGCTAATATTTGGCTCTAGTAGTACAGAGGGGGTCGTGCTCCTGCATTGGAGACTAAAAAAGACCTAATGAAGATTCTGGTAAATAAAGATTTCTGATTTGTGGTAAAGAGCTAACATACCTTTCTTCCAAATCATGGTATAGTTATGATAATCTCCGTTCCAGTTGTCGATGCCGATCTTCTCCTTCATGAGTAAAGACCTAAAAGGCTCGGTGTCAGAAAGCACGGGTCCTCCGTACAGCTTCTTGGCGAAAACAGCGTTGCCTCTGGCGAATGCCACCCTCATCAGGCCAGACTCGTACCGGCGGGAGCCGAAGATATTATCTTTTGGCTCTAAGTTTATTTCTGTAACAAAGCATTTGGCTATTTTACAAAATCTTAATTTTATGCGAAACAAGAAATACAAATAATACACCGTGTGGTTCCGGGTCAGAATAGGACCACTCAGGACGACATACAGGATGTAGTAAAAGGCGACTAAAGGAAAAATAGTACTTAAAGCTCGTGTTATAATAGCATTCCCAATGATGGTTGACATCAGCCTGGCGGCCGGTCGTAAAACTCTAGCTAAATCGTTTAAAATTTTCCGGCAATGTCTTCTCCAATTTGCTAGATTTTTGGCATTCTTGGGCGACCATTGATATGCATATTATATTTAAAAAATTATAAGCGGGAAAACGCACCCCGGGCTCCGAAGCAGCATAGCTTAGGATGCAACCGGGAACGCGTTCAGATGAAGAAGAAGAACGAATAGCTGTAGGATAATAAGGAAGGGATGAAAATTTTTAAAACGTTTGAATATTTTGCTGCTGTTAGGAATAACATTCTTCATTACCAAATAAATATCAGATATTTCTGTTTAGTCAAATCAATGTAAAAAATAATAATTTGAAGTAATGTAAAATTAACTTCCATACGGCTGTTTTCGTCACTTCTTGTACCCTGACCGTCTGACGCAATAAAAAATAATATAATTCTTAAGTGCTGAAAAATTTCCAGCGTTTTCAAAAAGTTTTGAACAAGTTTATTCCATGATACTGATTTCCCTAAGAATAATAATGTCTAAACACACCATGCCAGAATTCCGCGGCTGAAATTCCGCAAAAGCACGCCTGTAATGTTACAGTCTAGCACATGCATTTCTTTTTTAAATTTTCCAGCAAATTTAACAATTTGTTTCCCAAAATCCAAAATGGTCACTTTGATTTTTACTTCAGTTAAGTAGATCACCATTGCGGGTATCTGCGTTTTTGTTGACAACAGTTGTAAGAAAAACTGTCTTACCAGGCACAAGCCAGTTCCCTGCAGGCAGTTTGGCCCGCACCTCTACCCTGCCAAACTTGAAGTTAAACTTGTTCCTAGTGCTGATCTTCCCGGTCATCACTGGAGGTAAGATCTGAGCTCCTGACGCTTGGCGTCTGCACTCCGTCGTGTCCACTTGGCCAGAGCATCTGCAATACATTTTCTACGTATAACTTAAGATAAATATTATAGTCTTCCATGCTTCAATCTTCTCTGGGATTGCAAATTGGAGAAGCAGATTGTAGAAGCATATTAAGGAAACTGGTATTAACTAGGGAATTATTCTAAATATTCGAGGGAACAGCTACCTGGAGACCTATATTTGAAGGCGGGTGTCATACAACGAATGATTAACGCGAATGATTTACTTTGGAAACGCGAGCGTTAGTCATTTGTTGTGAGACTCCGGCTTTCAAAAATAGGTCTTCATCTCCTGGTCCTTTTCTTATTTTCTCTACTTATTAGAACCAGTTAACTAAAAACGACCTTTCTGTCTTGCATATGAACACAAACATTTGATAAAAAACGTTCGTCATATAATTTCATATAAATTGATCTTCTATGATTACCTGTTGGTCAAATCCAAGGCTTCGGTCAGGATTCCAGCATGGAAATGTGACTCCAGCAGCCTTGGTGTGAGAACTAGGTTCCCATCTTCGACGCCAAGTGTTCCATCAACCATGTACACGTTGAATGGATAGTCCTAAAACAAAATACATATATACATACAAACATACTATCACGCCTGTTTCCCACAGGGGTAGGCATAGACTCTGGACCTCCACTTGACCTAAAACAAAATGACGTTTACATACAGAGAGTTCAGTGCACTTGAGAGTTTAGATGAGTGATAGGCTAATTATCATCACCATTCATTATCATCATCATTTTAGCCGCATAACGTCGACTGCTGGACATAGGCCCGCCCCCCCAAAGATTTCTAAAATGATTGGCGGCCTGCATCCAGCGCTTTCAAGCGACCTTGATCAGTTCGTTTGACCACCTTGTGGTAGGTGTTCTACGCTTCGCTTGCCAGTGAACGTAGTCGCCATTCGAAAACCTTTTTGTCACATCGGCCATCGGTTCGTCGCGCTGTGTCCCGCCTACTGCCACTTCAACGAGCTAATCCGCTGGGCTATGTCAGTTACTTTTGTTCTCCTACGAATTTCCTCATTTAATATTTTTAATCTCTAGTAAATATACGGACAAATCCTTTTGCTGTAAGGACAAATAACACAAATTGAGCTAGTTCCAAAGAAAGTTCGTGAAATGTGTTACGGGATACTAACTCAACGATACTATATTTTGTAACAAATACGACCCAGGTCAATCCGAAAAAGATAATTTTTCATCTTGACCTGACCGGGGATCGAACTCGGGACCTCCGGTGTGACCGCCTGGCATGCAAGACCACTAGGCCACAGAGGTCATCAGAAATAGAGATCGGTTGTTGTGACCTATCATAGGTCTATGCCACCATCTTGGTACGCGTCTCCTTTGGGTTTTGCGATGTTTCCGCCTACGGAACACGACAGCGTGTTAAAGGCGTGATTATCTGCACGAGTACCTATTTAATTTCGACCGCTCTTATTCCTTAAGCTGTTTGAACGAGCTAGTCAAGCGAGTGAAGTTCTTAGAGTCTACTTGCATAACCAATACTTGAATTATTAAAAATTAAAATAATTTCTGTTTTTCCTAAAGGTTGATGGTAGAGAATGCATTAGCGTTAAGTTCACCTTTTGTACCATTGTGGTCAATACAGATTTTAATAAATAAATAAGTCAATAACCCGGCGTTTGTATGTACGTGGGACGTGGCTTGATTATTATGGCAGCACTCGTGTGCCTGCCTACATACTTATATACTTATATCGTATACGGGGTGACTTTTTATCCACCAGCCAAATTTTTGGAGCAAGTTCAGTCCATGATACTGAACTACTATCTATAATTTATTTAATTAAAAATAGATAAAAAAAATTCATCCTCCCATACAAAATCAGTTAGGCTGAGCGCTGATCTGTACGGGAAGGCGAATTTTTTTTATCTTTTTTTGTTAATTTTTTTTATGGAAAGTAGTTTAGTATCATGGACTGAACTTGCTCCAAAAATTTGGCTGGTGTGTAAAAAGTCAGCCTACTACTCTACCTCTACTATCGTAATCTTTCCCTTTATACTCCTTCTGACATTTTCTATTCTGGAACTCTACTTTCCCTAATAAACTACTATATAAACTTTATAGGCGTTACGTGATTAAAATTTTCTACAGAGATGAATTTTAATGGAAAAATTACCGGTTCCTCAGGGAACTTTACTTCGGCCTCCCAATTTGTGAGCTCCTTCAAACTTGGCTTCTCAAACTCCTCACTGAAGAGCAGTGTTCCTTGGCAGACGGACTTCTTTCCTTCTACCATAGTAGCAGATACCGAACATGGCGGATCAGGTCTGGAAGTAGGTGTTTGTGGTTGGTTCGGCTGGTTGGGTTGGTTTGGTCTGTCTGGGGTTGGTGCAGGTGTGGGCTCAAGACTCGTGTCTGCTGGGGTGCCGTCCTCGTTGACGAATTCTGTAATAAATGTTTACTGGTGATATTGATGGTACTTAGTTTTAGACAAATAATTATCTGCCAAAGAGCTAATATGTAAAACTAGAGAGGATATCACTGTTTTGTCCCGTTCATTTGTAGCTACCTCCATAAACTTTACTTAGTCGCTTGCTTAGTATTAGATACGAAAACAAGGCATTTTTTAATTATGTTTACCGTAAACATAAATAGAAATGCCTTGGTGTGTGTTAAAATCAACGAGATCTATGTACTTAAAATACTGCAAGAATAATTCAAGGAACACGGCAAAGTGCAAAGAAATAACTTTACATCGGTAAGTGACCATATTTCATTGTTTGAAAATTAAATAGGTATGATAAAATTCATCCTATGGTTGACTGGGAGAAAATGCTCTTAGCTAACTTAGATAACTCCACCATTTGTTAAAAGTATATTTTTACAATAAAGTGTTGGAGGAGCGACGGCCCCTTGTGTGGGACGCTACCTTTGTCGACACTCTGACACCGTCTCATCTCTCAGTCACTGGGTCTAAAGCAAGGACAGCCGCTGCTGCTGCAGAAACCCTCAAACGGCGCAAATATAGTAGCATCGGCAATAATTACTTATTTGAGCCGTTTGGGGTTAAAACTTTAGGGCCGTGGGGACCATCATCACACAAAATATATAATACTGTCGCCCTGAAATTGACAGACGTCACACATGACCAGAGGGCTGGCCTCTATCTGGCTCAAAAGATTAGTATTGCCATACAACGTGGCAATGCAGCCAGCCTTCTGGGCACATTACCACGGGGCAGCGATTTACCTGTCTTTTTTATTTATATGTATTTTTAATGAAATAGTTTTAGATAGCTTTTTCTTCTTTTTTTAATTTATTTGTCTTCTTCCTGATAAAGTGTAAAAAAAAAAAATAGCACTAATGTCAAAATCAAAATGTGATCATAGAAAATATTTTTTTGTATAAAAATATCAAAAGAGGACCTACCAGTAACAGTCCATTCTCCGTTATCCTGCCTGTACCCCAACCCATCCTTGATGACGTAAGTCCAGAAGTAGATCTTGTCTCCAAGTTTCAGCTTCACATTGCGGTCCCTGAAGGTCCACCGGCCTTCCTTGGCCTTGGTGATGTCCCTGGCCCACTGACCTGCTTCCAGGCCCTCCATTTCTTCGTTGAGCTTACCGTGGAAAGCGAAAAGGGAGAAACCATCGTCTGAAATTAAAGAATACAGATAAACAATACGTCTTCCAGCTTCTTCGTACTTTGAAAGGCATGTTTAGTGTATGTTTTTGGCCCCGGAAAATGTAAATACTCGTAACTGAAAAACTACAATGAATAAACATATAGGGACAATTCATTCTGATTAGCTATTTGAAAAAGGAAACTTATTTTTTGAGCTGTTATTTAAATATCCGAGATGTTATTATGATCAGTTGAAAACATATTGAGCAGTTATTTAATTTAAGGTTGATTAATTATTGCGACAGTAAAACATGAGCAGTAATAAAAAGTCAATTAGTCGGTTATTTTATCATATTACTAGTTCTATTCATTTTACTAGGTTAGAAAACCTATAGGTTAGGTTAGGTTAGAACTGCGACCAACACACGTTTGCTAGGTCGCTAGCATACTAGGTCGGTTTTATCCATTTTACTAGGTTAGGGAAAACCGCTCGTTCAATTTTTTTTACCGCCCATTTAATTATTTTCCTGCTCAATTCATCGATCCAGTTCATTATTTTTTATTACTCATTTTTGTTTACTTTACTGCTTAGTTTTAACTGCTGAACTAGTTATTAAACATGCCATTTATAATTTTTAACTTACTAAAACTGCTATTTACAACTGCCTCTTTAAATCAGTGCCTTTGAAAAAGGCATTGAAAAAGGATTGCAAAAGGCCATTTTCCAACTTGTTCTAGCCAGGGATCGACTCCTCGACGACGGCAGTCGTCAATGCCCAAAGAACGCATTTTATGGGAAACCACAGTTTTATTACTGAAATATATCGGGTAATCGCTGTTAACACGATTCTTTTTAACATTATTTGTACGTTCTTGAAGAATGTTGAGTTTTCAAAAATCTTATTTGTGTACCGGATTATACAAATATTTTTTTTACAAGCTTTTAATGTGAGGTGATAAACTCAATGGGGTTCTGTCGTTTTATTACAGGGTTCCTATAGCCACCTTCCAGCTCCATCATCAGACAAGCTTCTTGTCATAATATTATTGCAGTGTTATATAATTTACATTAGCTTACAAAATTTAATCTTAATCAGAAACCGAGAAGTGGCTCAGTTTAACTTGCAAGATTTGACCCAAAAAACAAAAAAAACAAGAACCTGCTTGTTGTTTCTAGCTCGTCCAAGCTAAATAAAAGCTTGTAAAAATAAAAACTGATTTCAATCTTTGTGCACCTAAGCTATGTCAGACTCAAGTACTGACTACGCCCGACGTTGCTTGACTTTGGTGATCGGACGCGAACCGGTGTTTTCAACGTGGTATGGACGTTGGCATTTTTATTTTATTTTATGTCAGACTCTGAACCCATTATTAGGAAAAAGCACATAAAAAGCTAATAACTACAACAATAGGGACCAAAACAGATCGGATCGGAAGCAGACCTACAAGGGTTTCGGTTATTCCTTTTTCCTCCTGAACCCTAATCCGAAATATGAATGTTACAGCTAATAAATTTCTGCTGAACCTTTTCCAAGCGCCAAATCCGTTTTGGTATTAAGTATCTAATAAATAATAACATAAATAAATATAATATGCACAAATCACACCGACTGAGTGTAGTCCTAAAGTAAATTTAAACTTGTGTTATGGGACAGGAATACTAACTCAACAATACATATTTTATATAATAATAAGTACATATTATAGATAAACACCTAAGACCCAGGACAATTTGAAAAAGGCCATTTTCCAATTTGCACTGGCTGGGGATAGTGATGTGCCATTCCCGAGAACGTTCCCAAATTCCCCGGGAACATGCCCAAATTCCCGGAAGTTTGGGAACGTTCCTGGGGTATTTGGGAACATTCCCAGGAAACGGAAACATTTCCCGGAAATCTGGGGAACGGAAACGGCACATCACTAGCTAGCTTAGATCATTTAATACAGGATAAGTTACGCAGACAAATCTTCTTACAAAACTTTCTGCCGTTTTTGGTGCGGGGGGAGGGTACTACTACATCTAAAAAACACACACAGTCACAAAAATAATTTGTGTCGTTATAAACGCACACTTACGTAAAATTGACACACTAGTTTATTTTCTGCACACTAGCAAGACTCACACTGAAACAAATGTGTATGTACACGTAATAATACACCCTAGTGCAAAAGGATTGAACAACAAAAAAAAATATCGACATCGATATTTCGGAAAAAAAAAATTACGTTCGTTTTAACTCTGGAATGTTTTCATATAATTATGTCGGAAATTCAGGATAGAAGTTAATACGTCACGTGAGGCACCAAGTGAGCAGTTTAAATAATAGAAATTGTTTAGTATCTATTTAGTTTTACAAGTTTTATTATTTATACTGCCCACGTGGCGCTTCACGAATACTATAAAACTTGTTAATTAGTTTAACAAGTTTTATTATTTAAACTGCCTACGTGGCGTTTCAAGCATACTACAATATAATACAAGTTTTTGAGTATTTAAACTTGTATTATGGGACACTAACTCAACATTATATATTTTATCATCTTCTTCATCTAAGCGCGTTCTCGGTTGCATCCTTAGCTGTGACGCTTCCCCGCTTTTTATTCTTCAAATATAATATGGTCACCCAAGTAAGCCAAAGACCTTGCGAAGTGGAGAAGAAATAGCCGAAACAGAAAACTTGTATTATGGGATACTAACTCGACAATATATATTTTATCATCTTCTTCATCATCTAAGCGCGTTCCCGGTTGAATTCGTAGCTGTGCTGCTTCTCCTCTGTTTCTTCTCCAAATATAATAAAGTTATATACCCAAGGATGCCAAAGAACTTGCGAAGTGAAGAAGAAATAGCCGAAACAGAAAACTAAAAAACTTGTATTATGGGATACTAACTCAACGATTGTATATTTTATAATAAATACATATATAGATGGGGTTATGGGGTTATGTCGTTTAATCACAGAGTTCCTATGGCAACCTTCCAGCTCCATCATCAGACCCTGGATACCATCTAAAGACAAAAAACCCGTCAAGATGAATCATACGAGCCCAAACTCGATGGGCTTATGTCGTTTAATCACGGAGTTCCTATGGCCATCTTGCAGCCCTATTATCAGACCCTGGATACCATCTAAAGACAAAATACTCGTCAAGATGAATATAACGAGCCCAAACTTGATGGGGTTATGTCATTTAATCATGGAGTTCCTATGGCCACCTTCCAGCTCCATCATCAGATCAGATCCATGTTGTCATAATATTGCATTGTCACGCGACATACGTATGCGTGCAAAATTTCAGCTCAATCGGAAACCAGGAAGTGGGTCAAATTTAACTTGCAAGATTTGATTACAGACAGACAGACAACGGGACAGGTAAAACTAAATAAAAGCTTGTAAAATAGTTAAGGACGGTATGCACAAAGCCACGTGGTCGGATTTGGCTCTGAAATATGCAAAATTTTCCCGCTAGGGGAAAAAAATGTCAAGCTGAAAATGCATAGAGTTAATAATGTGTAAACGGGACAATAGATGTAGGTTATCATAAATTGTAACGTAGAATTAGTATGTAGCTTACTTTTTTCTTTTCGTCAAGACTTCCAGTCCGCGATACTTATTAAAATTTTCAAATCAATCAAATCAAATAATTATTTTGTTTGAATTATTATTTCTGAATTTTCTGCCTTGGCAGACGTCATTATAATGTACTTAACACTTTAGTAGACAGGCTTTCAGTAGAAAAAGTAAAGTCGAAAATACAGTAGTTTGCGAGTGTGCGTGAATGCAAGACGTTTATTTAAAAAGCGAGTTTAAATATATGTGAAATTCATATAGCAGAAATATAAATAAATAAATAAAATAAATAAAATAAATAAAATAAATAAAATAAAAATTTTAATTTAATTTAATAAAAAATTACTTTTTTAATTTATTAGTCGACCTCCGTGGCGATTCCTTAACACGTTAGTCCGTCACTCGGAGGTTCTGGGTTCGATTCCCAGCCAGGGCAAGTTGGTAAATGGCCTTTTTTAATTTGTCCTGGTTCTTGGGTGTTTATTTTACCCCATCAAAACATAAATGTAAAAATGCCAAGTTCAAATTCCGACAAAACAATTGAAATTTAAATAGCTGCCAAGTTATGTAGGTAGAGAAAACTGAAATTTATTCATTAGAATCTCAACATTTGACTTGGACAACATTAAGATTGAAAGCACGGTCACCCATCCTAACTGTGACCAAGCTAGAAGTTGCTTAACCTGTAAAAGCACGGTCATTCATCCATCAATTTTTGAATTTATCGTATGCGAAGTGGAGCGAAATATATGCACAAGTGGTTTTGATTACTCGTATTTTGAAATTTGTTAAAGCGCAAATGACAAAGAACCCTTAGAATAGAGAATCTGTTTTGTTTCACGCAGCTTTTTAGGGTTCCGTAGTAAACAAGAAACCCTTATAGATCCATCATGTCTGTCTGTCCCCAGTTTTACTCATAGACTATTAGTACTAGAAAGCTGTAATTAGGCATGGGCATGGATATGTGGTAATAAAAACTTGAAAAAAAAATGTGTGTTGTGAGTCTTCGTTGAATAGGTCTTTCAAAAATATTGTAAGATTATAAACACCCTTTTTCGTTTTAGCAATCCGTTTGTGAAATATTTGGTTTTTGATTGCAAATTTTTGTTAGAATCATGTGTCTCCCCTCTCTGTCAGTTGTATATGGACACTTAAAAAAATTCACGGCAGTAGTAGATATATAACGTCTGCCTGTACATAAACTAATTTAAGGTGAATTCAGTTCATGATACTAAACAACTTTTCCTAAGGAACACATAATTAAATATAAAAGAAAATGTTTGCTTTTCATTCGACCTCCGTGGCGTAATTGTTAGGCGTAATTGCTAGACCGCTAATCCGGAGGTTCTGGGTTCGAGGCCCAGCCAGGGCAAGTTAAAAAATGGTCTTTTTCAAATTGCCCTGGGTCTTGGGTGTTTATCTATGTATGTTTTTATCATAAAATATAGTATCATTGAGTTAGTATTCCATAATACAAGTTTAAAACCTACTTTGGGGCTAGCTTAATTAGTGTGATTCGTTCTTACATATTTCATACATATATTCCATAAATATTACATTTTGCCAAATTTTGTGTGTAAGAGATCAAAAATAATTTGTGTATTTCGTTTGTTCCTTGGTGAAAGTTGTTCAGTATCATGGACTGAATTCAGACCTAAAGTTAGGCAGTTGTTAGTTACATAAAACAAGTAGGTACTGACTACGGAACTCTACACTGGACGTGGCCCGTTACGGCACGTGCTCGTTTATTTTGGTTAAGTTGAAATTCTAGGGAACTATAGACAAATTTATGATATTTCTGCGTAAATCAATATTACTTATCGCTGACAGGACGTTCTCAAAAATACAATCAAATAGTATTTTACGCGAGCGGTAACTTGGAAAACTACACGTTTTGTGTTCCACTGACAGAAAATGTACACATTTGAATTTTCTTTGTGAAACAATACGTTTAGCGACCATCTGCAATCGTAACACCTTTCACTTCTATTCACCTTATTATGTAAGTACGGAGGGTAAAAAAGGATTGCACGTTGTACAGATCAACAGTCTTGGCTTAGCAGCTGTATGTGCTCAATCAATGACTTGACTGTTTGATTTTGTACAATATTTTTAACGAATCAACAAAGAGCACTAAAAAGAAATCTTTTCCTGAAAACAGCTAAAAAAATTGGTTGATTAATGAAGCAGTAATAAGCATTACTACACCCTTTTATTTTTTATCTTCTAATAGGTTTTCCTGTAATCTATAGGTAAAGAACTTTTAACAGTATATTTTTCAAAAGATTGGGTTCAGTGGTTTCGGAGATAAGGGTATTTTTATTATTTATTTTCAAAAATAACTTCAAAAACACCAACTTAAAAAATTTAGAAAAATATATTTAATATTATCATAAAATGCTCTTTCATTTGATATTTTACGCGATGTAGTTCACAAAACCCTTTTTTTAATGTCTCATTTATCTCCCATAAGTGGCCCCATTTTTTCTAAATTTATTCATTTACCTACATTTTACTTCCGTCTTTGGGTCACAAATTTACATTATGTGCACAACATTTCAACTGAATCGGTCCAGTAGTTAATTAGGGGGAGGGGGGGGGGGGGTCAATTTTCGCCCATTTTCTTAAATAACTTAAAAATACCAATCTAAGAAATAATATAAAAAAAATATATATATTTAAAATTGTCATAAAAAGTTCTTTCATTTGATATGTCACACGATTTTGTTATCAAAACTTTTTTTTAATGTCTAATTTACCCACCATAAGTGGCCCCCTTTTTTAAATTCCATTTATTTACGTTATACGTCTATCTTTGGGTCACTAAGTTACATAAGTGTAGGTACTAAATCTCAACTAAATCATTCTAATAGTTTCGTAGCAAATTGGCTGTGACTTACGGACAGACAGATAAGCGAATCCCTAAAAACAGTAAAAACACCAAAAAAAAACAAAATTGGTTGCCTGTAAAGTCGGTATACGGGCGAAAGTTTTACGTGACAACGACTTCACTCCAAACTTGACTTCCACTCGGGCATGGTTAGCCCGCCTAAGAGCGAGAGAGACCGACATAAAAAGTGAAAGGCACGCGTGCCTCTCACTCGCTCTCATTGTGAGCGCATAACGTGAGCGGAGCGTAACGCAGTTTCTTGAAGTGTCACCCGGCTAACCAATTTATAAGACGTTGTCACGTCAAAATCGGTTCCTATACAAATTTCCCGGGCGGCTGCACACTTTTGTATGAAAATGCAGATTTTTTTTTGTTTTTTGACTGTTATTTTAATATCATTATACTATACTAGCAGTCCACCCCGGCTTCGCCCTTGGTACACACAAAGCCTATGTCACTCGGCGATAGTGTACAATTCCAACGGCGAAAGTTTTTTTTAAATCGGTCCAGTAGTTTCGGAGCCATGTAATGCAAACAAACAAACAACCAAATCTTTCCTCTTTATAATATTAGTATAGATAAATAGCCTACTATAGCCTGTCTGCCTAGCCAAGTATAGATCTAGTATAGCCTGTGGTTCGATATATTACGCATGTCAATTGACAATTCGTATTTTGATATACATTCATGGGGAAAAGTTGTTCAAAATTTCAGACTGAATCACTCATCAAAATAATTGTAAAACCCTAATTAAACAGCAGCTTTTATTACAAAAACAGTTAATATGATTCCGCGACCCGAGAAAGTTCCAATCCGATTTTCACCCCAATCGCCAATTAAAAATATAGGTAATAAATCAAATCAAATTATTTTTTTCATTGACTTAATTTTCAATAAAATTAAAAAAAAAAATGTGCGATGCCGTATCTGGGATAGCATTACATCTTTGCTTGAATGTCAACAAAATGTCAAAACTGTACCATAGTGTAGCAAAAGTATGACATAATTTGGCAGTTTGTACATAGTTTTTTATTGAAATATTTTAGACTGTAATGCAATTTTACGTAATTCGAAAATGGATTTTTTTGAAAAATTCGACACGGCCTCCTTCCTGAACGCCCGGCGGGCAACTAAATTTGTATGGAAGTAACATGGCCGCCATTTCAGAGAATTCTGTCAAAAACGTTGCAAAACATCCAATTTTTAAAATTGTTTTCTTTATTATTGCGTGATTGCATTGTAAGCAAATATAAAGAATGATGTTTCAAAATAGCCTTTATTTTTATAAAATATATGCAATCCCTTGTTAGAATATTTCTTTACGCTGAAAAACAAGCCAGTTTGTAGCAAGATTTTCTAAAATATTTCTTTCAGGTTTCTCTACAATTATCTTACTTTTTCTGAATGAAAATTAAAAAAATACGGTTTTCGTCTACTGGCTAGTCTATTCACTTATAACTAGGTATGTAATTTTCGTAGTGGTCTTTTCTACTTAAGCCATAACTATTGCCCGCGCAAAGTGCGTTTTGCATGTTTTTGGGTAAATTGAATGCTTGTTTTTAGGAAAACTACAAAATATTTTAAAAAATCCTTTTTTTCGTCTACTGTCCCAACTCTTCCTCTATCTATGTGTATACATTATTTGACTTAAATCAAACGCTTTCTGTACAAACTTGTTGCCCGCGCAAACCCATTTTACATGGTGCCGACCCTTAAAGTATTTCGATATTAAAATTATATCACTAATAAAACTATATCAAGGAAATGTAATTTTTATCGACATCGATAATAATGCGATGTCTCGTCACTCATGGCAGGATGGCAGGAAAGCAGTTGCAAACTTGACTCGATTATTTTTGCCGTAATCTAAACTGAAAGATATTATATCGATTATTAAGTAATAAGGAATATGCATGTAACACCAATCCGGCTCATATTTTTATTTTACAATTTCTATTAATACGTTACCACGCCTAGTTAATTATTTTTCTTATTGACTCTTATTTGGATTAGAAATAAATTATTGAAAATATGCAAATATTGCGCGGGAACTTTTGACAAACAAAAGGGAAATGACGACAAAGTTCACAAAAAGGAAATGACAAGTTCGGGTGCGTTCGGTAGGACTGTCCGTCCATGTAGTTTGATTATCGATGACATTCGAAATGTATGTACTTTTATATAGAGGTTTAACAAATATCACTGGCTGATAATATCGAAAGTACCCAAAAAAGAAAAACATGCGTTGACAGCTTCTGTCTCTAGCGGATATTGCAGACTTTGACGTCATATTTTAAAATGGCGTGTTTTAGATGTTATAATCTATTTGCTATTTTTAATATTTATTTTCTACACAATGTACATGTTTTTCGGCACTGATTTATTTTTTGCGGCTATTTCTCGACGAGGACTATCGATTAAAAATATAAAAAAAATGCATGCATACTCTCTATTACATTTAAATAGAAATCAATGTTAATAAAATAAAAAAGTACTTACAAATGAAAGGTTATTCCATCTTTACTAAGATTAAAAGTATTTGACCTCTTTTTACATGCGTTAACTGCACAATTTGGCATTTTTAATCGAGCACTTGTAGACGTCCTTTCGATACTTTACCGATGCACATAATGATCATAATCGATTACGCAACTACTTTTTATGAACGTATTAGAGCATGCGATCTTATACTTCGGCAGAGGGGAACGCGTAGGTAAGGCTTATCCTGTATTAAATGATCTAAGCTAGCTAGGGATCGAACTCAGAATCTCCGGATTGGCGGACTAGCGTGTTGACCATTACACCACTGAAGTCGATAGATAGAGGAGATTGGAGCAAGAGACAGAAGGCCTTTGCCATTTGCAGAGTATTAATCTTACTGTCTTCTGTGGCAATACGCCGCCGTGTGGCTTTCGGCGTAGAATAGGACCACTCCATCTCTTCCTGTATGTCTTAAGAGGTCTTTAGTCAGCCAAGCACAAACATCTCGTGCTACAACTTCATTCCCAAGGGGAGTTGTCGTCGGACGGCGGAAACTAAAACGAAACTGTTCTGGCAATTTCTTCTATATTTAGCTTGGTCTTCAGCATCCTTGTGTGACCACTGACATGAATATTCTATTTGGAGAAGAAAAGCGATAAAGCGCACCCTCCGAAACAGCTTCTGAAGTCAACTAAGATGAAGAATCAATCGTCATCATCATCATGTCTTTTTAGTCTTCACTGCAGGAGCACGACCCTCTCTGTACTACCGGAGTCATATATTAGCCAGAGCAGAGAGGATTTAGAAAACGCTCTTCTTGTGGCCAAACGGGTTGAAGAGGTCTCATTGATGTTAGCTTTGTTTAGCTTGTGTTTCCTAAGTCGCCTTTTACAACATCCACGGAAAGACTTGGAGTGGTCCTATTCTACTCTGTCGGGAACCGCACGGCATCACGGAACCACATGAAGCAATAATAACAGGTAATAAAATTCTGCGTCAAGTTTGTCGAACCTGTTCCGACCGAATCAGTTCTGGTATTATAGGTCGTTGCCTCCGATTACACCGTAACTAGTCTAATCTCAAGAAAAACGCATGTCGTTGACCGCTGGACGGCTGTTTTGACAACTAAATATTGCTTTTTACTCTCACGGGAGTAAATATTCTTGGCAACATTTTTAACCAAACAAGTACTACAATCTTCCATGCTAGTCGTAAACGTTGTATGTACTCGTACCACCTGATTTTCTTCCCGCGCATATCGTAAAAGTTGTTTGTTGTTTTGTTTGTTTTTCGTGTGTGAGTGGCCAACACTGGTGTCAGATTTTTCAAGCTGCCGAATGGCATCTAACAGCTTTACGACTGCCGTACAATGATTACAACTGGGACCAACGGCTTTACGTGCGTGAGAATTTTTTATGCCACTAGTGGTCACCCATCCAAGTGCGGACTACCCCTGGGGTTGCTTAACTTGCGAAAGCGCTAGCAATGCGTAAAAGTTGTTCGAGGGAATGGGCGAGAAATTGAATTATGTCAATAGTCGACGTGACAAGCAACCCGGGTCTTAAAATGTTAAAACATATAATGTTATAATTTGACAGATAGTATAGATGAAAGTGCGGCTGACCTCATGTGGCTGCCCTAAAACGCGACTAATATAAGTAGGTACCTAGTAGGCACATCTCATGCAATGCCATTCGTATTTTTTTATTTTTAGTATTTCTTGTTATAGCGGCCACAGTAATACATAAAGTTCAGTGAAAATTTCATGTGTCTAGTGTATGTGTCTATTACGGTTCAAGAGATAGAGTCAGACGGACAGACAGCGGAGTCTCAGGAATAGGGTCCCGTTGGAACCCTTTGGGTACGGAACCCTAAAAATTTACGAAAAATAAGTCTATTTTCTTACGGGTTTGTTTTCTAATTGTGATTCTGATTCCCAGATTTCAATATAGCTAAGGTTACAAAATCAAACTGTTTAAGGCCGTACCTAAATTTTCCGGGGTCCAGTGCTGCTCCCATTTTAAATAAATCATTTCAAAGAAAACGGAGACATCATTTAAAATTATTATTGCTGTTTACAGTTTATAATGAGAACGTTAAGCTTTACTACGCAGATTAGCCAAAAGCGGCCGTTTTTCGCAAATGTGCGTAGTAAAGCTTAACGTTCTCACTTTAAACTGAAAACAGTAGTTCATAAAATACTTTGAAGGGTTATCTAGGACTTGGTAGTAGCAAAATTTTAAATGATGTCTCTGTTTTCTTTGAAATGATTTATTTAAAATGGGGGTAGCACTGGACCCCGGAAAATTCAGGTACGGCCTTAAGAAGTAAAGCGTTCGATGGTATGGTAAATAAATCCAGACGCAATAGCAAGTAGTTATGATTTTCGCCATTTAGCTTTTCGTATAGAAAATACAGTAGTCGTTGTGGAAATTTTATTACAAGCCTCATTAGACCGTTGTTTGTTTTGCACCTCCAAATAGCTTATTAGGATTATTTACGATCGGCTGTTTGGCCAAAGTTGTCATTTCGGGGGCAATTTTTTTACCTTGGGCGCAAAAATATCATAGAGAGTTATTTATTTATTTATTTAAAAAACTTTATTGTTCCACATTAAAAAAAAAATGGTACAATTGGCGGACTTAACGCTAAAAGCGTTCTCTCCCAGTCAACCATAGGGATAAACAGAAACAAATCATGTTGCGGCGCAAAAAACTAGATACAAAATAAAGTATTAAAATAGCGATTAGGTTTATAATGAAGCCGTTTGCCGTGTGGTTACCGGCAGGGTCGCAACGGCGTGGAGCGCGGTTTCTACATACTGACGCTCCCGTGCGGTGACGCGTCTTCAGTCGGTGGAAGTCTGGGCGTAGGCGTGTCTTCTATAAAAACTGAGATACTTGCATACAATGTTAAAAATCTGTCGCGCCGCGCTCCGCGACAGAGCGCGGTGCAGTGGGTTCGCCGCCCAAGTCTTCCCGTGAATGCCGTAGAAAGTGACTCAGGAAACACAAGTTAAACAAAGCTTATAAACATCAATGAGACCTCTTCAGCCCATCTGAAAAACGCGGACAGTGTAGGCCAAATCCTCTGGCTGCTCTGGCTAAGTATGGCTCTGCTAGTACAGAGAGGGTCGTGCTCCTACAGTGGAGACAAAAAAAGACCTGTTGATGATGATGATGAAGAAGAAGAGTACCTACCAAGTTAGAGGAAGTGGATGAATAAGAGTAAGAATGGGAGAGAGATCCGATGATAAGACGAAAAAAGATGTATACCTACTCGCTAGTGATATTGCTTTCAACAGGTGAATGAATTTTTAAAATAGAATCAATAGTTTTTAGATTATCCATGACAAACAAACACACAAACAATTAAATATTTTCTCGTTAAAGTAATAGTATAGATTACCTATAATATTGCGTTCCAATAAGACTATACAATACAAAATACAACACTAATATAGAAGCCAGTTACGACATAAACCGCTTCAAATGAGGAAAAATATTTTATAATTGGTTTACTCGTTTTACACATAAACGATGTTTTGAAAATTATTTCTAAACCTGTTTTATGAGAAAACTGATTCATAAATAAATTTAAATTAAGTATGTGTGCACGTAAAATCGCTTGCGGCTATGTATGGGTGGCTGGATGTGTGCGGGGGCCTTGAAAGGCGCGCGGGGCGTGAAACGAGCTATCGTTGACTGCTTTGGCCGAGGGCTGGTTCCTAGTTCGCGTCTCTCTCACGCACCGCACGATACTCCATTTCGGTTCGGTATCAACCCTAGCGTTACGAGCTCTGAGCTCAAGGTCACCGGCATTTGAACTCTCACGTACAGTGAGTGTCGCCGCTGTGGCTAAGCTAAATTAAATTTACAATATTATTATTTATTTTTATTATTGTAAACAAACATTTTACTTATTTAATTTAAATTTTATATGGATCTTTTGTCTGCAATAAAGAATATTATTATTTAGTACTTTGATATATTATATTTTTTAATATAATATCTTTTAATTTCCGTAGTTATCACAAATGTGTTGGTTCGATCTATTAGTTCTTAGCAGTGGCGTTCATCTGTTGTTTACAATCTATAGTTCATATCTAAAAGTGGCGTTATTTCGCACTAGCGAACTTCTGATGTTTCGATCTATAGAGTTCTAGCAGTGGCGTCCTTTCGGACTAGCGTTCGTCGAAGAAGTAATTATGTCGCTGCACAGTTTATCGCACTGATTCCTTCGTACTTTCATTAATCGCACAAGCAATCTGTCGACCAACAGTTTATCGTAACTTTGATATTTCGAACCATAATTTTTCGCACGTTTGTATTTCGAAGTGCATTTACGCACTCAGTTTTAAGGGCATTGGCATCCTTGTGAAGCCATTGACACAAATATCATCTTTGAAAAAAAGGCGGAAGGCGCACATCGGGGTCCGAAGCAGCACAGCTAGAGATGAAACTGGGAACACGCTTAAAAAAAGGTACGGAACGAAACCCTGCGTATTCAACTTACCCATGTGTTTTTGACACCTAACCAATTTTTTTCAAAGGTAAACCAAAGAGCTTTATCTAAACTAGAGGTGGCACTACATACATATTATGTTTTGTCCCGTTCAATTGTAGATAGCTCCATAAACTTAGTCGCTTGCTAGCTCATAAATGCCTAGTACTTTTGATAGTTTATACTTTTTCGCATTTCCTAATTTTTAAGATAATTATGTTCTGTTTTTTACTTTTGTGCAATAAAGGGTATTGTATTGTATTGAAAACCATACGAAAACATGGTAAGTAAACATAACTAAAATTGCCTTTGAGTGTGTTACAATACAGTAAGAATAGTTCAAGGAACACGGCAAAGTGTAAAGAAATAACTCACGTTACCAGATTTCTTGTTTGAAAATTAAATACGTATGATAAAATTCACGCCATCATATATTGCACGCCTCATAAGCGAAGCGCATGAGGTAGTGCTCTACTTTCACCTTACAAAAATTAAGTGATTTTTTAACTAAATGTGTCTCTATTTATTTTCTATCGCACTTGTACAATAACATTTACACATAAATGTCAAGGAAAAACACTAGTTTCAACACTTATGACATTTTTAAAAGACATTTTCCCTTTTAAATAAATAAAAACAATGTTTAATAAAATCATTTTGTGGACGTCCGTGTGTCTGTTTGTATGGAAACTGGCGTGGTCACGATAACTCCCGAAAAACTTATCTGATCAAGTCCATTTTTTTTATACGCTTCAGTATTATCCAAAGTCCTTTCGAAGATCACGGTCCAATTCAATGTAGTTTAATCGTAATTTCAATTTAATTGTGAAAAATGAGATTATGAGGCGTGCACTTTTGGGTTTTCCAAACTTATTTAAAAATAGAACAGGGGCCAATGTTTGAAATAGCTGGTCTATATATTGTATGTCAGGAGGCCAACAGAGTTTTTCCATATTATTTTGTGAAAATGAAAGGCAAAGTTAGTACGTTTGGAAATGACGTACATGGGCAATGGGCTTACAAACGTTTATATACGACCAATATTTGATACAAGGTCAGAGGAAAAATCAACATATTGTTTCGGAATCGCAGTGTTTTCGTCGCTGGTCGCGACGTCTCCTTGATGAGGGTTCTATTGTCGCTTTGCTTTGGATTTCGATGGGCACGATTAGGGATCCATTAGAAATGTTTGCTTGCTGATGTTTGGTTTACCGAGTTGATGGTATTTGCTTATACATTTTGGGGACCGTAACTTTTGTATCCAGGGTTAAACACATGTCCTTTGAAAACATTTTTTCTTCTGTTTCGAGTGTATTCATCATTTCAGTCGCATAACGTCCACTACTGGGCATAGGCCTCTCGCAAGGATTTCAAAAATCACTGATCTAGAACCGCCAGCACCCAGCGCTTTCCAGCGACATTGGGAAGGAAGGTCGTCTAACCACCCTGTAAGAGGGTGCCCTACGCTCGTTTGCAAGTATGTGGTCGCCTTTTTGCCCCATCAGCCATCGGTATGTGTCCCGCCCACTGCCACTTAAATGACCTAATCCACTGGGCTATGTCAGAGACTTTTGTTTTCCTACGTACCTATATCCTCATACTGATTCGATCACGTAGAGAAACACCGAGCATAGCCTCTCCACAGCGCGTTGAGCGACCTTGAGCCTTTTTATGAGACCCATAGTAAGGGACCACGTTTCAGATCCATAAGTCATAACTGGTAATATTTCAAGTGCATTAGTACTTAGTGAGTGGCTGAATGACAACACAAGTCTTACCGTGGATGTCGTTATAGGCGACTTAGGAAACACAAGCTAAAGAAACTTTATAAACATCAATGAGACTTCAACCCGTCTGGCCAGCGTGAAGAGTGTAGGCCAAATCCTCTGGCTACTCTGGCTAAGTATGGCTCTGGTTTCAGATTCAGAGATTAGATGGTCGTGCTCCTGTAGTGGAGACTAAAAATACCTGATGATGAGTGGCTGAATACTGGTGTCACAATTTTTCAAGTTGTCTAGAGATAAAAAGAATATGGGTAGGTACAAGACTACCAAGTAACACAGGCTTGACATAGACCTCCACCAAGGATTTCAAGTATCAGGAATTAGCTTTTTTATTTTCGCGATGCCGTGTTTGGTTTCATAGTAAAATGTTGATCATATCGATGAGTAATTTCAACCCCTTTCGGGATGATACCCTCTTTTTTGTACACATAGTGTTTTTTTTTACTTTTTAGGGTTCCGTACAAAAAATTAAAAAACGGAACCCTTATAGGATCACTCGTGCGGGTTTCTGTCCGTCCGAATCTACTGGACCGAATCAGGTGAAATTTGGTAGAATGTTGTAATCCTATGACCCAACATATCTGCAAAGTCAATAAATATTTTTTTTAAATAAGGATCATTTTCCTTAACCTTACTGTGTCATATATGAAATGAAAGGGCTCGTTATAAGGATCTCAAATATATTTTTGTTATTATTGTAAAATGAATAGTTTTGATTTTATTCATGAAAGAAGATAAAAATTTACCATTCCCCACACCTGATCTACGAAACTACTAAGTCTAAATTTTTTTAAAAATTACTAAATATAGTTCATTGCTTGTAGATTACAGGAAAACCTATAAGAATTCAATCAATTGTACGGAACCCTCTCCACGCAAGTTTAACTTGTACTTGGCCAGTTTATTTTTAAATATGGTACTTTATAATTATTACATATTAACCCCTCAGCCTTACTCCTTTTGTTTTGTTTGGACGCCTTAAACGACACAATAATTTCAACAAAAATATCATGGATGGAAAGATCGAGGCAAGAAGAGGAAAAGGAAGGCCAAGAAGGGCGTTCATGGTGAAGTAAAAGAAAAGGCAGAAGTCGTGTCGTATAGGGAAGTCAAGCATTTGGCTGAGGACCGGGAGACATGGAAAATACTCCACCGACAAGAACATAGTTCTTAAATATAGTGATGAGTTAACTATACATTTTTTTTAAACAAGCTTCTGTCTAAACCAATGAACTAAAAAGTTTAAAATGCTCCTCAAGACAAAACAATTGAGCCCAAACTTGGTGGGGTTATGTTGTTTTATCACGAAGATGCCGTGCCTACCTTCCGGCTTCATCCCTCTAATATGGTTGAGTTCAGCGATGGCTGATCCACGCGTCAACTCGTGAAAGGGTGCCGCCAGTAGGGACTGGTCAGCTCGGCTCCGTTCTTAAATCTACTCAGTGTAACTTATTTCTGTAAATTGAATTTGGCACTCGTTCGCAAGCTTTACATATTATGTTGTGATAACATTGTATTAGGCATAATATCTTTGTAAACTGACAAAGCCCTTCTGGCGCGTAGGCGACCAATACTGTGTAAATGAGTTTCTTTCGGCGTTTCTTCTCAGCAGTGGTCGTTGCGAAACGCTAGTATCGGTAGTTTTTGAACAAGAAATTAATAATTTGAATATAAATAAACATTACACGTAATGCACACTATAATTATTGACGTGTAAAAGTGCCTGTAAAGGCCTAATTACTAAATAAATATTTGATCATCATGAGATCAGGTCTTCAGTGCCATAATATTGCATTATCACCCAATTTACATAAGAATAATGGGAAGTGGGTCTAATTTAGCTTGCAAGATTTGATTACGAACTCAGACAACGGGACAGGTGAAACTAAATAATAATAATAAAAAGTAGTAATAAAATTAGACTTTAGTCACAATTTTGGCAAGTTTTGTGTCACAGTCCTCAAACAGCCATTGCCATAATGGGGATGCGACTGAGGTAGGTATTCCGCTATGTAGTTACTCGTGTACACTCGTAGTATGAATGTTGCCAAATTTTGCTTTTCCATCAATTCCTAAGGGATACCATGTGAAAACGTGACTCGGCATATCTGTCATGCGAGTTTATTTTGGGAACATTTATAGATATACAACGAGTAATTGACATGTACGACATTTCAGCGCGTGACACGGGATATTTAAAATTACGATAAGATATAAAACTAATATTTTTAGCTATTAATAATAGCGAGCATATCATCCCTAACATCGAAGGGCCCCGCTAGAGTAGCGTTCCTAAAATCAAGATTTTTCCCTACATGCATGGAGCACTAAATGAAAACTAGACAAATTTGGAGAGCACCATCACCATCATTATCATAAGGTCTTTTTTAGTCTCCACTTCTTCTTCTTATCGAGTCGAAATGGTTACACTGTGGCCACGGCGATAGTCTCCACTGCAGGAGTACGATACGTACCTCTCTGTACTACCAGAGCCATATATTAGTCAGAGCAGTCGGGTAATTTGGCCTACACTGGAACCAAATAGTCATTAAATGACCAGTTGGTTCGCAAAGCGGTGGGACGAGGGAAATTTATAATAATATATTAAAGTAACTACCTATTGTAAATTTAAAATTTAAATATTATTTTTGAGTAAATACTGCTGCAGTTTACTTAGGTCAGTATGACAAAAATAATATAAAACTTTGAAAGGTATATTTTATTTATTTATTTATTATTACAATAAATATTTATTACTTACTTATTATTTCGGAAAATTAGTTTTTCTTATTTTGTTTTCTTTTTGTTAGTGTAAATTTTTAGGGTTCCGTACCCAAAGGATTCCAACGGGACCCTATTTCTGAGACTCCGCTGTCTGTCCGTCTGTTCGTCTGTCAGTCACAGGGCTCTATCTCTTGAACCGTAATAGCGTGACACTTAAAATTTTCATCAATTACGTATTACTGTGGCCGCTATACCTAACAACAAATATTAAAAATAAAATAAAGTTAAAAATTAATGGGGATCATCATACAAGAAACGTGTTTTTTCAGCGTTTTAAAACATTGTACTTAGGTATGGGACCCTTCATGTACGAGTCCGACTCGCACTTGACTGGTTTTCATAGGCTTAATTACGCATCAGCATCTGCTGTATATGTTTTTTTAATTGTTATAAATACCTAGTAACTTAGTGAATATATAATTATCGTTACTTCATTTATGATCAAAACAGTACTTATATGAATCATCGTAAACAAAGAAAATATTACGCACCTGGTATCGACACCCTCAGGCCCTTAGGGTAAATGGCCTCGAGCTTCGCTGCCGGCACGACGTATTGCTGGGCCCTCGGCTGCGCGTAGCAGTAGGCCACACATGCCAGAAAACAGATAGTTTTGAAGGCCATGACGTCTTCTCTGGCAGACGTCTGTCGGCCGACTGCTGGTCATGCGACAATCTTGAAGTGGACATGCGTTTGCGCATCTGTAGAATTAGTAATGTTGTAGAAGTGGCATAGAACTATTTACTACGTAGGTACAATTCATTAACTACAAATAAAAATTCTTTGCATGTTTTAATAACATTGACCTTTATGAAGGTAAATAATAGAAAATAGTAAATCCATACATCATTCGTTTAACTTATTCCTGCGTAATATTGTTTCTCATAACGACTTTGTCATAATTTTTTTTAACATAGATTTACATAATGTTTATCTTTCATAATGTTTATCTAGACATAATATTTTTTTATTTTTATTTATAATATGCTTTCTCATAATGGCTTTATCATTACTTTTCTTGTCATTACCGTAGTTAAACATAATGTAATTTTTAAGTAAGACATAAACATCTTTTTCTTTCTTCCCTTATCCCATTGTAAGTGGGGTTAATCTAAAGATATATGTTTAATTTTTAATAAAAGCAATTTTTAATCGACTCGAGAAGAAGAAGAAAGCAAACACAAACTTTTCAATTTAATGACTCCGTCAATAATTATGTTCAAATAAATATTTTGAGAATGGAAATTATTACTTATTATTATGAATAATTAAAAAAAAAACATTATTATAAAAAAAAATTGTTTAATGACAGTTATGAAAATTAAAATTTAAAAAAATATGATAACAACCAGTATGACAAATAAATATTATAAGTAATTATGATTATATTTAAGAACATTATGTCAAGCTATATTATTACAAATATTTTTATCAGGAAAATAGAGAACCCTTTCGTTTCAATGCCATATGTAATGGAGTATAACTCTGTGGAGTCATCTCACGGTAATGACCGCTCGCTGGTTATACAGGTCTGCGTTCGGAATGACTATAACATACTGCGAAATGATATTTGTAAATAAATAATATAATCCTAAGTACCATAGACATTAAAATGAAAAAAAAAGCAGAGGGGGTTGATTTTAGGGGGGTTACCCGTGTCGTTCAGGGTTAGAATAGGCACACACTTCATCTCTTCCTGTGAATGTCGTAAGAGGCGACTAGAGGACTAAGCACAAACATCTCGTGCTACATTTGCATTACCAAGGAGGGTTAACGTTGCGCGGCGGCCGGTTGTAAAACTTTTCGCACAAATACATTCCCAAAGAGGGTTGACATCAGGCAGGCGGCCGGTTGTAAAACTATAGCCAAATCATTTAAACTGTTCCAGCTATTTCTTCTTCATTTCGCAAGGTCTGGCATCTTTGGGTGACCATTGACATACATGTTATATTTGGAGAAGAAAAAGCGGAAAAGCGCACCCTGGGCTCCGAAGCAGCACAGCTGAAGATGCAACCGGAAACGCGCTTAGACGAAGGAAAAGAAGAGGAATGACCGCTCCCTGGTTATAAAGGTCTGCGTTCAAAATGACCATAACATGCTGCGAAATGATATTTGTAAATAAATAATATAATCCTAAGTACCATATATTCCTTGAATTGAAAAATAATGCAGGGGAGGGGGGTGATTTTAGGGGGGAGAGGGAGGTCAAGAGGGGCTCGGGCTTCGTCTATGTCAATCAGTGAGTGAGTTCGTGGTACTTAGTTCAGAGTTTTTTTTTGTAAAGTAATTGGAATTATTTATTTATTTACCAATTTATGTACACGGACAATATATACAGAGAATACATAAACAAAAAGTTGTACAAAGGCACTACTTACCTCAAAAGAGATCTCTTCCAGTAGGCCCGTGAAAGGAGATGTTCATATATGAAAGGCATACAGGCGTGTTAGTTAAATAAAGGATAGGAAGAAGAAGACATTAACATACTATGAAACTATAGATAAACATACATATACATATGTTATATACATACTTAAATAAATACATATGTTTATTTATTACTAGTCTTTCAACCCACTTGGAATTATGGATTAGTGGGGGGTGCGTTATTTGTTTTTATACAGAACACCTGAACAACACGCTAACTTTATTATGCATAGGACTTAGATATTTACCAACCTCTGTGCAACTGTCTACATCAAGAGTTAAATAATGTTTCGTCTTCGTCTCCATTGGTTTCCAGAGTTTCCAAGTCTAACGGCGGCGGCCTATAGTTTGTACTCTTATGTATTCTGTGCCTATAGTCACATCCCGACGCCACATCCGACGCTTCAAATTGCCTTACTCGTTGTACAGACAGCCGAAAAACAAACACAGGTTAAAAAAATAAACGGGCAAGTGCGAGTCGGACTCGAACATGAAGGGTTCCGTACCTCCGTAGAATGTTCTAAAACGCTAAAAAAACACGTGTTTTGTATGAAGACCTTCTTTAATTCTTAACTTTTTTTATTTTTAGTATTTATTGTTATAGTGGTCATAGTAATACATAATCTGTGAAAATTTCAAGTATCTAGGTAATGCCATTATAAAGATCTAGTTAAAATCGCTGAAAAATCACGTTTTTTGTATGGCGACCCCCTTTAATTTTAACTTTTTTTATTTTCAGTATTTTTTGTTATAGCGACCACAGTAATACATAATCGGTGAAAATTTAAGTGTCTAGCTATTACGGTTCAAGAGATAGAGCCTTGTGACAGACGGACAGACGGAGACGGACAGACAGCGGAGTCTCAGTAATAGGGTCCCGTTTGCAGCCTTTGGGTACTGAACCCTAAAAAACAGTGGCACTCCGGGAAAGGCGACAGAAGTGAAAACTTGAAAGGTGGTGGCGGTAACGGTAAGTGTCGCAAATTTAATGGTTTTTTCCCATCTTAAAAAAATGCCCAACGCGACTAAAGTTTTTACTTTCAAAAAATCGTAATAGATGCTGAGCCGTCCACTATGTTGAACTTAGATACTGATTATACATTGCCTGTTTTACAACGCTAGGTCAAAATTGTTTCGTCACAAAACCAGCAATGTATGTATATAAAATCAGCATCTGAATTGCAGCAAATGTATTCCCAGGCTTATTAGCCAATCTTCAAAGACCATTGTCCTTGAAGGCTATGGTAACTAAGGCTCTTATGTATTCTGTGACTAAGGCAAAGCAAAAATGAGGGTTAGGTATGTATTTTGCCGCTATGTATGTATGCACCTATATGGTTTCCATTCATGTGTGTCCTCGTATATTCAATGATATCTATACTAATATTATAAAGCGGAAGAGTTTGTTTGTTTGTTTAAACGCGCTAATCTCAGGAACTAATGGTCCGATTTGAAAAATTCTTTTTTTGTTGGGTAGTCCATTTATAGAGGAAGGCTTTAGGCTATATAACATTCCAACAACCACGCGAACGAAGTCGCGGGCACAGCTAGTCTATGATATCTTGACGAATTAGGTATCGTTGGAAGGCCCATGGCTATCCACTGGCTATTTCATTGATTTTCACGCCAATTTTTCTGCATTGTTTCCAGACCGGTTTTCCAACCAAAATATTATCTTGAATTGCTTATGTGTGCTCTCAACTGAGCTACCAGGAAAATCATTTGCCGTCCAACCGTATCTACCCTGCAATATCTGCTAGTATATCTACCCCAATTTGGTGTATTGCAAGGACCAAATGACCTCGGAGACCTGTAGGCACGGAGTTCCAAATTACTTGACATTCTGTGCATGGAGGTGCTATATTGGGGATTTCTATCCAAAATTGTTATACATGATGACTTTTTAACTACCAGCAAAAGTTTTAGAGCAAGTTCAGTCCTTGATACTGAACTGCTTATAGATAATAGTTTATACTAATATCTTTAGTATTCCGGCTATTTCTTTTGCATTTCGTAATGTCTTCGTCATTCTTGACATTGACATGCATATTTATATTTGAAGAAGAATAAGTTTTTATAAAAAAAAATTGTACAAGCTTTGATTGTAAGACCACAGGGCTTGTCAACATGAAACAAATAAGCCCTAACTTAAAGGGGTTGCGTCGTTTTATTACGGAGTTCTTATAGCCACCTTCCAGCTCCAAGTCATCATAATATTGCATTGTCACGCGATATACATATGCGCGCAAAATTTCAGCACAATCAGTTGAAGATATCTGCTTAAAAATTGAATTGTTTACAACTCAATTCCACCCGAACAAACATAGTTACATACAGACATTGCAAGTTAAATCATCATCATCCGAGCGTATTCCCGGTTACATCCTCAGCGGTAACGCTTCAGAGCCCGGGGTCCGCTACCTTACCTAGGTGATTTGACGAGGTTACTGATTTTTACACAGAGCGACTACCGTCTGACCTCCGCAACCCAAAGGGTTGACCAGAACCAATCCTAGGATAGGTACAAACGCTAGATGGCGTTCGGGACCAACAGCTTTACGTGCCACCTGAAGCACGGAATCATCTTTCTTTTCGGAAATCAGGTGATTCAAGCCTGCAATATCCTAACCAGACTGAAAACAACTTTTCACAAAGTATGCTTCGCAGTGGGATGAACCCATGACCTCCGGATCACAAGGCAGACGCCTTGACCACTGGACCACGCAGGCAGTCAAATACATTGCGTTAAATAAAAGTTTGTAAAAAATTGAGTTGCAAGATTCCACCAGAACAAACATTGCAAGCTTGTAAAAAGTGGGTAAGCGCACTCCGAGCTCCAAAGCAGCACAGCTGATGTTTCAACCTGGAACGCACTTAAATGAAGAAGATTATCTCAAGTATTTCCGAGTACAAGTAATATTACCACAAACGGTGGTTAATGAAACAATATTGAAGTAATTGTCTATTGCAAGACTAGCGGTGGAAAGTCAGTACTTATATCTATATGGTAATAAGGCACTAATAACCGTCACTGCCCTGAAGCAGAACACGGTAACATGATTTAAAAGTAAACCTTTTGTATGTCCCCTAGATTAAATAAAACGCTTTCAATTTGTCTTTTTTCCACTTTCCACACATCATCATCATCAGGTCTGTTTTAGTCTCCACTGCAGAAGCACGACCCTCTCTGTACTACTAGAGCCATATATTAGCCAGAGCAGTCAGATGATTTGGCCTACACTCTCCACGCTGGCCAGTCGTCTCATAGATGTTTATACGCTTTGTTTAACTTGTGTTTTCTAAGTCGCCTTCTACGACATCAACGGGTAGACTTGGAGTGGTCCTATTCTACTTTGCTGGGAACCACAGGGCTTATAAATAATAATAAAAAAATTGGTTGTCTGTAAAGTCGGTTTACGGACGGTAGTTTGACGTGACAACGTCAAACATTTCGAACTGAGCCGATGGCTCGAGCCGATCATGCCTCTCTCGTTCGTGCCGCACTCTCGCTTGCGGAACGCGACAATGACGTCATCTTATTCGTGCATTCAGGCCGTAGCGGCCGTAGTATCAAGTTATCAGACGTTATCACGTCAAAATTAAGGAAAAATCACACTCATTGAGCTAGCTTTAAAGTTAGATTTCAAGTTATGGGTTTCTTATGGGTAGCTCACTAAGTCAATGACACTATATTTTTTTTTCTTGAACTTGTTTGAACTAACTCTGCTACTAACACGGAAGCTTGACCAATAATCTGTCTGCCTACTAGCCACCTTTTAATGTGGGCTCGATCAGGGCAAGTCTGCACGTGGGTAAAGGAAAACGTCGTGAGGAAAAGTACATGTGAAATCAATGTAATTTTTTTTTTACTAGCTTATAGGTGTAGTGTCCCACTGCTGGGCAAAGGCCTCCCCCCTTCTACACGACCCGCGATCTTCTGCCATTCGTACATAAATTTTGTTTTGCAATGTATTCGTATTTTAATGGAGATGTTTTACGAATGTATGGAGCCCCGGCCTAGACATTGTACATGTATAATTTAGAAATTGAATTATTAAATTAAAGTATTTGAAGTAACATTTTGGCTCATTTTGGCTTAGATAATTGATACACTTATGACAGGCAACACGCAAGTTGCCATGTTGACATTTGACGTTTCAAAGAGCGTTTGTTTAAAAAATCACAAGCGAATTTATGATCGACAAAATAAAAAATAGATAAAGAAAGAGCTGCGATTTAATTGTAAATAAGAATATTTTCTTGCATTAAAACCAAATCATGGTTTTTAAAACATTATTTTGTTATCAACTGAAATCATATTAACATTATCGTAATACAAAATATTTCCTTTGGGATTGACAGTTAACAAACACTTCGAACTAAGTTTCAGAACGAACTCACAGTGAATCATGGCAGTGAAATACTTTATGCTAGAATAAAATAAAATATTGCTTTTAAAATTAAATTGCAATTAAAATACTGAAAATATTACAACTTTAGTATTTTTTAAATTATTTTTAGTATTTTCCTCGATTTTGTAAAATATGTACAATGTGCAGGCCGGATTTGAAACGCGTCCTTTAATTTTTTTATTGAGGATATAGCTATATGGACAGTCATCTTAAGGCCTCAGTGAAGTATTTTTTTATTCAGCCAATCAACATACAGTAGTGTACTTATAAATATACTTAAAACTTATATACTTAAATCTTGAGTGCCTAATTTGGGTACATTATATTACTAAAAAGTAAAAATCAGACAAAAATAATTTTATTTTCCAAAAATAATAAACTGCTATAGAAAGAATACAATATACAATAAATAAATTTTTACTTTTTACTTTTTTGATTAGGTACCAGGTTTTCAGTCACATCAGTCATGGAGACTGCAAACCAACACTATGCTCTTTAGACAGGGTATTAAAGGGCGTATCCAGCTTCCAGTTGGGGGGAAGAATAATCATATCAACCGCCGTACATATAATAAAACAGTAGAAACATAAATTTATCAAATAATGAGTGTACCTATGTACTCGTAAGTACAATGTTCATGCTAATCTGCAAAACAACTCGTACTAAACGGATGTTTTCGTGGCATAAACAAATAGATTAGGCTAAGTTTATAGCAAGAGTTAGGCTTTGTTTCCTTAAAATTTGATCTAAAAACCTTAAAGTTACGTAGGTATTTAAATTTAACTCAACGAAGTCGCCGGCAGCAGCTCTCATTTATAATGTGTTCATATTCAGATTGTATTGGATTTTCTTTATCTACTTCCTCCTGGTCTCTTTTCTATATAGGGTCGGCCCTCCTGATACATTTTCGCCACTCTTGGCGGTTCTGTGCTAATTCTGGCTTGATGCTCAGTGTCTTCATGGCTTTAGTGACGGTCCTGGTCCAGGTGGTTGAGGGTAGTCCTTTTCCACGTCTTCCTTCGTCTATGGCTTCTTCCTTGGATTATCTCTATCCTAATCTAAAACTTAGAAACAACTACAACTGAGAAACATCGGAAGAGACACATTAACACCTTGTATATTTTTTTGGTCGCTCGATTTTATCTACTTTTCAATTTATAAAATACTAGCTATGCCCGCGACTTCGTTCGCGTGGTTGTCGGAACGTAATGTTATATAGCTTAAAGCCTTCCTCTATAAATGGACTACCCAACAAAAAAAGAATTTTTCAAATCGGACCATTAGTTCCTGAGATTAGCGCGTTTAAACAAACAAACAAACAAACTCTTCCGCTTTATAATATTAGTATAGATTTAAATATCAATTATATTAGGCCAAGGGTGGGATGTCTCATTCCCTGGACCCGCTCTTAGCCACGTAGTGGTTTTGTTATTCGAGTAATTAGGCCAGTAGAAAGCGCCTGAAAGTTTAAGTTACATTCGTTTTGTTCCTAACATTGCTTTTGCTTGTAGAAACAAACAAACAAGCCCATACTGCTTGACGCCAACATGTTACGAAAAGTAAATATATGTAAGTACCAATTCGTCGAGCTTCCTCCCGGTTTTTCGAATTATGTTATATTATTATTATAAATATAAACGAAAAACTACCACTTTTGACAAATGTCCGTAGAAAAGTTTCATATTCTCACTTTAAACTGTAAACAGTAGTTCACAAAATAGTTTGAAGGGTTATCTAGGACTTGGTAGTATCATAATTTTAAATGATGTATCTGCATTCTTTAAAATGATTTATTTTAAATGGGGCAGCACTGGACCCTGGAAAATACAGGTACGGCCTTAAGACGCAACTTTTTTGTACGAACAACTTTTTCATCCGATAAACTTTAAGGGGCCAGTATGTGAGGGGCTATGTAAAGACAGATTCGAGAGCTGTACAGCTCACAGAGCCTCTAGTGTTAGAGTGTGTCTACCTCTTCAATGTAGAGGCCATGGTAGTCACCTCTATGAGATCTATCTTTCCCGTATATGAGAGCTAGAGAGTTGCGACCTAGTTCTATCATGATATAACCAACGGGTAATGTAATTTTAACTGACACAAGCAAATGGAAGCGTTTGATCTCTGGTTCTCGGAAAACGAGAAATAGTGGATGAATATGTCACCCAATGTTATTTGTGATCACTACTGAATATTTGTACTTATACAAATTATAACTAGTTATCGCAAAATAAACAAACATGCGCACGCGCAAGTGACAAGCTATTTTTAAACATCATCATCACACCGTCAAAGCATATATTATAAAGAAAGTACTTTGTGAGAAGGCTATGGGACCGATGACTATCTTATAGACAAAAAGTTTGGCTTGAGCTCATCGCAAATCCTTATTAAAGGTTTGTTTACATAAAAAATGACATAATTTAGGTACATTGGTACATGGTAAATTTACAAAGTTACAATAATTCAAATTTCTTAATTCGAATAATTAAATTTAAATTGCATAACAAACATTGTATTCTCAGTCCACTTATGGCCATACCTGAATTTTCCGGGGCCCAGTGCTGCCCCTATTTAAAATAAATCATTTCAAAGAAAACGGAGACATTATTTAAAATTTTGCTACTACCAATTCCTAGATAACCCTTCAAAGTTTTTTATGAACTACTGTTTACAGTTTATAATGAGAACGTTAAGCTTTGCTACGCACAGTAGCCAAATGGACCCCGGAAAATTTAGGTACGGCCTTAAGTTTGTTAGTTGACGTCTTTGGAGAAAATGCTGCAGTGCAGTTTGTTGCCGCTTCTTCTGCACTAGCGCCTAGGAAGCGGTACTAAACTTAGCTTTAAGTAACGATTTGACGTAACATTTGTGCAAAACGAAACAAAGTGACTTTTATTATGAGATTATATACATATCCTATGATAATAAAGATATTTTGAATTGAATTGAATTTTATAAAAATAAGCACAGAAAGTCCACTTATAATAATTTGTTGATGATTTTCAAAATTATGCATGTGAGTGGAGGAAGGCTGTCAATCCAATTTAGTTACGTCGCTATCGGCTTCGTGTATTTACCGTATGCCACACTCAATAGACAAGTCAGTAAAGTGGGACATAGACTGTAATGTAATACGAATTGACTCTGAGGGGATGAGGTGCGGGGCGATCCGCAAAGCACCCCGCATGCTTTTACATACTTCGTTTGCCTGTGAAGCTCCTGGAGGCGGGGAATCAACGCGGAATGAAGCGGAATGTAGATTTTATCGGTTTTTATGATTTTTTTTATTAACTAATTTTTTGTATCGAAAATGAAGAAGGCGGGCCTTCGGAATCACAATATTACTAATATTTTTGGGTAAAAATATTTTTCCTCAATTTATATTCTTAGAGTTTTGGAAGAAAAATATTTTTTAGATATACTTTCTCACCATTTTTTTAAAATGGTAATTTATTTATTTTAAATATTAAGAAGGCGGACATCTTGCGAAGTATCCGAACAAACCTACAAAAATGTTTTCACTTTAGGTCAAAGTTCTAGGGAACAGCAATACATGAAGTTTCGACAGTTCTCTTCGTATTCCGCCTTAAGGGAGTCCTCTGCTGAACGCATTGACATAGAATATAAAGACCAGCCATCTTAAACATTGGCCCCTGTTCTATTTTTGAATTTTATCATACGTATTAAATTTTCAAAGAATGAAATATAGTTACTTACCGGTGAAAAGTTATTTCTTTACACTGCCGTGTTCTTTGAATTATTCTTACAAAATGTTAAGACACACCAAGGCATTTTTGATTATACGAGTATTTGCCATGTTTTCGTATGGGTTTCGCTTATAAACTGTCAAAAGTACTAGGCGTGTAAGAGCTAACAGCGACTAAGTGAAATATGGAGATAGCTACAATTGAATGAGACAAAACAGGGATATGTGGTGTCTTCTCTAATTTTACATAATATCTAGCTTTCCAAAGGTGAAAGAATTTTTTAAATCGGCCCAGAACTTTTTGAGCCTATTCATTACAAACATACAAACATACAAAAATAGGTACAAATCTTTCCTTTTTATAATATTAGTATAGAAGTATAGAAGTATAGATAATATAAGGAGTTTGGTGGCCCGGTGCGTACAACTCATTATTGGCTGGACGTAGGTAAACAACGTAGTTTCAGAAAAAAAAACTGACCGTTCATTGATACTGCAAACAAAATGTTTGCCAATCAATTTACACAAAACTGAAAGTTTGCGCGGCAAGTGATAAATGGCTGCCTGTCACACAGATTTTTAAGAGTATTCCACAAGAATAGATACAATGTTTTGTACAAATGCATCAATGTGCGGTTTAACTATAGGCACATAAATAATATAAATACTAACGTACAGAAAGGCTTCTTCCAGGGCTTGGAATACCGTTAAAATCTGGTAACGTTAATTCTGTCAAACGGCGGTAACGTTATCAGCAAAGGTAACGTTATGCTGGGTAACGGTATATTTTCCACTATTTATAACGTTACCAATGATATTAACGGTAAAAGGTATTGTTAACACCTCGTATTTCTTTTTAGAAGAAATTGATGAGAGTTTGTCTAGTAGGCTACTAGAGCTATTTATATAATATTTTACAACTATTAAAAAAAAGTATCGTTACTTATATTGTTAATTGATAACGTTATAAACTATATTATCGATACCCCTTATATCGGTACCACTAAAATAACGTTATTTAACGTTCTTGTCTGTTTTCTGTTAAATTTATATAACCGTTTGTGCAACTTGGCAAAATCCTCGCCGAGTGTCTTTTTAGAGTGGGTGTGTCCACTTATGTCACTCCATTCAGCCTTCTGTCGCGCCCTGACGTTGGCATTTATGGCATACAGAACGGCTTACCCCTATTTTTCATTTCGTGAGTAATTGTTCAACTGACAAGCAGATCATGCGACCCAAATGGACATGGATAAGCCATACTCTCAGGAGGGAGCCGTTACACATCCCAAGGTAAGCCCTGGAGTGGACTCCTCAGGGCAAGCGAAAAGTTGGCCGTCCCAAGCAGACCTGGCGACGTACAGTTGCGGCGGAGATGAAGACAATCGGGCTAGCCTGGCCCAAAGTGAAGCGCGTACCCAAAGTCCGATCGCGATGAAGAAACGCTGTTCAAAACCTGGGGACTCGCGGAGACGCGGAAGCGAGTCCAGCCAAGTACAAAGAAAAAGAAACTGGCGACGCAACGGTGCGTACCGCCTTATTAGCGCTTTCGCAACGCTAATAATGAGTTGTACGCACCGGGCCACCAAACTCCTTATATTATCTATACTTCTATACTTCTATACTAATATTATAAAAAGGAAAGATTTGTACCTATTTTTGTATGTTTGTATGTTTGTAATGAATAGGCTCAAAAAGTACTGGGCCGATTTAAAAAATTCTTTCACCGTTGGAAAGCTACACTATTCCCGAGTGACATAGGCTATGTGTGTACCACGGGCGAAGCCGGGGTGGACTGCTAGTATATTATATTTTTTTAGGCATTCAAAATGCAGTACTAAAGTACTCAAATTAAATAAGAAATGGTGAAAAAATACCACGTGAGCAGGACTTACTTGTAATAGTAGGTAGTAGTGTTGGTGACGCAAGCCTAGTGCGTGTAAGAATATCAAATGGTGGCGAAATTCGGCGTGCGGAGTTGAACACGTGATGGCTCAGATGGTAAGAGCATAGTCGTATTGAGACTAAGGTCGCGGGTTCAAGTCCTGCTCACGTGGTATTTTTTCACCATTTCTTATTTAATTATTTAACTTGAGTCCTTATATTATAATTTCAGGATTCTCTACAGAACTTAGCATCCATATAGATCTAAATTCTTTTGTTGTTGTAAATATACACACGGCTGTTGCGTCGCCAGTTCCTTTTTCTTTGTACTTGGCTGGACTCGCTTCAGCGAGTCTAGATGAAGTCTTTATACAAAGGAGGCTGCTAGCCTTTCTCTGTTACCAGTATCTTAGTCGCCTCTTACGAGACCCATGGGAGTATAAAGGGGTGGTGACATATTGTTTTTTATCCTGCTTTTACCACACGGCCAAGTCAGTCAGCTCACTTAATGATATACATTTTGATTGCTTTAATAATCAAAGCTTTACATATACTTATGACACTTTGTACAGTCTACTGACGAGACTAGAGAAGGGAATGACCACCAACATCAAGAGTCCACCGGAAACATTGCGTCGGAACGTCAACGGAGCAATACCAAATCTAGCATTCAACTTTGATTCAAACATTCTTCGCTTTGTGATGGCTTTTCCAATCTGTCTCAAATTTATATACTTACAAAACTTACTTTTAACCATCGAAATATAATTCTCTAGAAACCTAACGCTCCTACATTCATCGCTTTGATTCTGATTCCATTTACGCAAACAAACGAACAGTAATTACAACGAAACACTCGAACGCACACATAGACAAAGATGCATGCGATTGGTCGCGATAAGGTAACGCGTCGGTACTCTTTATCTTTTAACTTTTTGATTTTTCCCGGCGTTGCCAAGATGTATAGTCTACTGTACACATATATTTTATGCTTACGCGGCTATCACCAGGCGCGCGTCATACCTATTTTATTTCATATTACTTAGTATGTGTAGTGCATCGAACCGAAGTGCATTCGCACTTTATACGGAAAGGAATAGCCAAAGTTTTCATGTAATACTTAACTAACTACTTAAGGCTGTACCTAAATTTTCCGGGGTCCAGTGCTGCCCCCATTTAAAATAAATCATTACAAAGAAAACGGAGACATCATTTAAAATTTTGCAACTATCAAGTCCTAGATAACACTTCAAAGTATTATATGATAGTTGCAAAATTTTAAATGATGTCTCCGTTTTCTTTGGAATGATTTATTTTAAATGGGGGCAGCACTGGACCTCGGAAAATTCAGGTACGGCCTTAAAACTAATATACTTACCGTTCAACTGTGATTGATTTGGTGATTTTCTTTCTTCATATCAACTATCATCAGCTTCTTCCATCATCAACACTACGCTACTCAACTCTTCAACTTACATAAACTACAACTAAAACTCAACTCCTCTCAAATGTAACTATACACACTTAAGTACTCCTAAATATTAATTGCTCAGGCACCTTTTTAATGATTCCCGCCCAGTGCTAACCTACGACTAGTGATGTGCCGCTGGTAATATTCCGAATTCACGGGAAATTTCCCGTTGTAAATTTACGGAAATATTTCCGTAAATATTCCCAAAGGTTCCAGGGACGGAAACATCACTACGACGTCAAACTCTCATTACCATATGAATAATAAAGGTTACACTCCAAACCTCGTTAAACCTGAAACATATTCACTCGTATTTAAAATGGACAGGCAAACAATATGTTAATGTGTACACACGTTTATTACTGTTGCTTATTTGAGTAAGTAAGTACGAATACATTTTTATTCAAACAGTTTTTTTTTAAGTAGGTTTGCGTTTGCGTTTGAGGATTAGATATCTATTAGATTAGTAATAAACTTGCATTTGCAACACTTTTTTCTCTTCAAGTCAACTTTAAGTCAACGTGTCACGTGTTTTTATTACAGTGACAACGTACTGTATTCAATTTAAAAAAAAGTACCTAATACCTTTGTGCGCATGTAATGCATGTATGAGGAAAAGCCATATCGCCTATTAAGGCAGAATAGGCAGAATACTGTCAAAACTTCATGTATTCCTGTTCACTAGAACTTTGACGTAGCACGTGGACGCGTAAAATGTCTTCGTCGCTTCACGCTTGGATGTAATTTACCGCGCTAAACATGACCGAGCACAGCCCGAGAACTCCCGAATTCAGTTTCGGTTTCGGTCGTAGTTTCGGCAGGTTTACCGCCAAAACCCAAACAAAACCAAAACCCGTTTTTTTTTCCGAAGCTCGACCAAAACCGAATTCGAACATTCATTCAGACACTAAACCCATCCAAATTTTCACTTTCTTTTTCCATCTTCACGGCCCTAGGCTCTGTCTACCCAGTCTGCATCAAAAACTACATACGGTGTAATAGTAGGACCAAAACAAATATTCGCTTGTATCGCGATAGTTTGCATTCAATTTTGTGCGCCCATACCTCACACCTATGGTGGGTATGGGAAAGATGGACCTAACCCATCTAGTCTATATACGGTACTAACTTTTAATTAACTGGCAACATTTTTGAAGCTTCTCAGAAGCTTCTGGAGAAGTTCAGTCCATGATACTGAACTACTTTCTATAAAAAAAAGGATTTTGTATGGAAGGACGAAAATGTTTTATCGTTTTTTAATAACTTTTTAATAGAAAGTAGTTCAGTATCATGGACTGAACTTGCTTCAAAAATGTTGCCAGATAATTAAAAGTTACCCTGTATATTAGTTGGGAGCTAGTCACTTTATCTATCTACAAATATTATTCTTCATATAACGAAAAACTGAAATACTCGTAGGTACCATCCATTTTCAATCCCCGAGTCCCTGACTAAAAAGAGGGTTGTTATAAGTTTGACGTATCTGTGTACCTGTGTATATGTCTGTGGCATCGTAGCTTCTAAACGAATAGACCGATTTTGATGCGGTTTTTTTTTTATCGAAAGCCTTGTCTGTCTACTTGGATTTTAACTATGTTCGATGAAAATCAGGTTGGCATTTCAAAAGTTATTAGGGGTGAATCGGGTCGACATGAACATTTGTTGTTTTATTTCCCTTTTATTAAATAAAGAGTGGTTTTGGAGATGAAAAGCACAGATGTAGATACGAATATGTTATGTAGTAATTACTGACTAAGAGTCTTTCAAACGTAAACCCCATGTAATAAAGTTATGAGCCAGCCTTGCCGGCCTACACGTTTGATTTAGCTTCCTTTGTAAGACATAATCCAGGCAATCTAAGATTCCGCCTAGACCCTAATCCGTCGTCTGGACAAAGGCCTGGCTTTGAGCTAGAACTATGTTATGAACTAATCAAATACGGTGGTAGAGTGCAAATGTCAAGTGATGAATAATATAAACGTATTTTGATTAAACTTTTAGTTTCTGTAAGTAATAATTTAATTTTTGTGTTAATTTATTAATACGTACAATGAACATACAACATTACTATGTCTATATCTATACCCCTGGATTTCCTCTAATATAGTTGGTCAACTCGTGAACGGGTTGCCGCCAGTAAAGACTGGTCAGCTCACCTCGGTTTTTAGGTTTCTGTACCCAAAGGGTGCAAACGGGACCCTATTACTAAGACTCCGCTGTCTGTCCGTCTGTCACAGGGCACTTTTGAACCGTAATAGGTAGACACTTGAAATTTTCACCGAATATGTATTACTATGGCCGCTATAACAACAAATACTAAAAATAAGATAAAGTTCAAAATTAAAGGGGGTCGTAATACAAGAAACGTGTTTTTTCAACGATTTAAAGCATTGTACGGAGAAGGTATGGAACCCCTCATGTACGTCCGACTCGCACTTGCCTGGTTTATTTAAATCTACTCAGTGTCACTTATTACTGTAAATTGCACAGACCTACCACTAGACTTGCAACGATATTGCTAGAAAGAGACTGTTAAATACATTACAACGTGAGTGTGAAAGTAACGCTGATATGATTTTTTGTCTCTTTCGGCGTGGCTGCTATAAGCTGGCCTACTGTCAAAATCTGGGCCAAACAAACCACAAAACGTTCGAAGAAAGTTATTAATTTTAGGGGTATTATCATTTAAAAGGTGATTTAGGGTTTTATTTGAGCTTATTTTAAGTTAGTAACCATAGTGTGTTCTGTGACGTGTGCAAAATATGGGTGAAACATGCACTAAAGTGGCCACGCACTATGCAGGTCTAGTAGTGGTAAGTCTGTGGTAAATTGGAACTTGGCTTTCATCATTGTATAGCAGTCGTCAAGTTCTGTCTGAGCCTGGAAAATCTAACACCAGTGTTGGCCACTTACAGTGTTTTTACGATTTCCGCGGGATGATGGTACAATTTTTTGTTTTTCTTTTGTTTTAGGCCACAATGAAAGTAAAGGGGATGTTGCACGACGGGCCAAGTCATGAACACTTCCCCAAAAATCCGAAAAAATATTAAAAACCGATTAAAACCATCATATATTTGTTTTATCGTGATCTTAATAGTATACAAAAATACATTAAAATCGCTTATTATCGTATACATGGCGCCTATACGTACGCAACTTTATTTAAACGTCACTCGCAGTTACTGTCAATGTCAGGTCAGTTGACATAATGGGTGTCGGCCATTTTGGCGGAACTCACCTAACCTTAAATTTTGATATTTTGAACCAAATGTACCATAGAAAGGCTATGAATTTATCGGATTTACTTATAAGGCATTGATACCAACCCAAAAATGCAAATTTCAGGTAGGTGTTCAGTGACCTAGCCGGCTCCTCATACATTTGTGCAACAACTCCTTTATAAAATATGATGAACATCTCACTCAAAAATAAGCTCAAAAAATATATTTTACAATTAACTCGGTAATTGTTCTAAGAAGTCATTTCCACGATTTTCTTTAGCGTTTCTTGTCCGTAGTAACATGAATTAAAAAGAGTAGAGAGGTATTTTTGTTAGTATTCGAAATATTATTGAACAAAAAAAAATTGGTTGTCTGTAAAGACGGTTTACGGACGGTAATTTGACGTAACAACGTCAAACATTCTTTCTCTCGTTCGTGCCGCGCTCTCGCTTGCGGAACGCGACAATGACGTCATCTTTTTCGTGCATGCAGCCCGTAGCAGAGATACGGGATATAATAGCCCGTAGTATCGAGTTATTAGACGTAGTCACTTCAAAAAAAAAAAAAAATTGATGATAACCTCCTTGGGGTTATCACTCGTATTTTTTCGTAACTATGTATGTTACGCGATATCTTCGCAAATTTGACGACCTCGGTGGTGTAATGGTCAACACGCTAGTCCGCCAATCCAAAGGTTCTGGGTTCGATCCCCAGCCAGAACAAGTAGTAAAATGGCCTTTTTCAAATTGTCCAGGGTCTTGGGTGTTTATCTATACCTATATTTATCATTATAAATATAGTATCGTTGGGTTAGAATCCCTTAATACAAGTTTAAACTTACTGTGGGGCTTGGTCAATCAGTGTGATTTGTCATTGAAAAATAATTATAAGTGTGCAAACGGGTGCGTACCTAAAGGGTGCAAACGGGACCCTATTACTGAGACTCCGCTGTCTGTCCGTCTATCAAAGGGCTCTATCTCTTGAACCGTAATAGCTAGACACTTGAAATTTTTACCAATTATGTATTACTGTAGCCGCTATAACAACAAATACTAAAAATAAAAAAAAGTTAAAAATTAAAGGGGGTTGTCATACAAAAAATGTGTTTTTTCAGCGTTTTTAACTAGATCTTTCTAATGGCATTAACTAGATACTTGAAATTTTTACAGATTATGTATTACTATGGCCGCTATTACAGCAAATAGGTACAAAAATAAGATAATGTTAAAAATCAAAGGGGGTCGTCATACAAGAAACGAGTTTTTTTCAGCGTTTTAACTTGATCTTTATAATGGCATTAACTAGATACTTGAAATTTACACAGATTATGTATTCCTATGGCTACTATAACAACAAATACTAAAAATAAGATAAAGTTAAAAATTAAAGGGTGTCGTCGTACAAGAAAGTGTTTCATCAGCGTTTTAAAACATTGTACGGAGGTACGGAACCTTTCATGTACGAGTTCGACTCGCACTTGCCCGTTTATTTTTCATTTGAAAGCCTTTACTACCAAGTTGGTCCCATATTCATTTGGCGAAGACATGATGAAGAACTTTGGAGATATGGAAGGATCTCCTCAAGGAAAATAAAGTTCGTTTTTTTTTAATTTTCGTGCCTACCAAAGCACGTAAAAACTGAAGATATAAGTCGATCGAAGTCTTTAACTCTTTTATTTATTTATTTAATATTTATTGCACAATAATCTAACGATTATAATATAAAAGGTAAAACTTAATGCTAAGCATTGTCTACCAGTTCACCCTAGGGACGTAGCAGAAAAGGTAATAAATGGGGTGCAAATTTAACTACTTAAAATAAAGAAAGAAGAGTGTTATATACAAATAATAAAACATATATAATTCGTATAATTACATAAGATATATACACTATACATATATTCATATATAAATTCCATTAATCCATATACATATTTACATACTTAAAATAAACTTACATAAATATAAACTCTTATCTCCATCTTATTTTTTATATGTACTTACTTACATAAGTATATATTTTTTATAACGGCAATTTTTTTCAGAATATTTTTTTGTCCGACCTTCATGAAACGAAGCAACATATTATCAAAGTATTTTTTTATTTCATTACCCGACTACGACGAAGTCAAAAGGAGGGTTGTGTTTAGCCGCTATGTATATAAAAGTATGTATGTTTATGTTCTACAATGATTTATTTATTTATTTGCCTTACATGGTTGAGAAAGAGGCTGACATGGTGCTGTTTGCTGATGACACCTCGCTAATATTGAAAATAGATCGACATAACAGTGATGCTAGCGCGGTGAACAGCACCTTATCTTCAATTTCTGATTGGTTTTCAGCCAATAACCTCATGTTAAATGCGAACAAGACCCAATGCATTCGATTCTCTCTTCCTAATGTGAATCAAGCCTGCGTTAACATACTAATTAATGGTCAGAAACTCGATCTGGTTGAAAGTACTACCTTTTTAGGAATCACAATTGATTCGAAACTTCAATGGGGCGCTCATATAACTAAACTTTCTAATAGGCTTAGCTCTGCAGCTTACGCTGTTAGGAGAATAAGACAATTGACAGATGTAGCAACTGCTAGACAAGTGTACTTTAGTTACTTTCACAGTCTAATGTCTTACGGGATACTTCTATGGGGTAGTGCAGCCGACATTCAGACTATTTTTCTTTTACAAAAAAGAGCAATTCATGCCATTTACGGTTTAGGATCGAGAGACTCACTGAGAGAATTATTCAAGGAAATAGGTATACTTACTTTTGCATCACAATTCATATTTGAAAATATAATGTATGTAATGAAAAATATTGCCATGTTCAATAAAGTAAGTGATTTTACAGATAGAAATTTACGTAATAAGAATGACTTAGTTAGCCCGTATTACAGGCTAAATACAGTCAGTAAGTCTTTTATGGGGAAGTGTATACTTTTTTATAATAAATTGCCAGAATCGGTCCTTAATATGCAAGACAGAAAATTCAAAGCTTATGTAAAGAAAGTACTTTGTGAGAAGGCTTATTATAGGACCGATGACTATCTTAAAGACAAAAAGGTCTGGCTTGAGCTTGGCGCGGGTCCCTCTTAAAGGTTTGTATACTGTACATATATACTATACATGTCATAATTTAGGTACATTGGTACATACAAAATTTACAAATTGACATTATTTAAATTTCGTAATTCTTATAATTCAATTTAATTATGACATAACAAATAATGTAATCTCAGTCCATCCATATAACTAATTTTAAGTTTTTAGTTTGTTAGTTGACGTCTTTGGAGAAAACGTGCAGTGCATTTTGTTGCCGCTTCTTCTGCACTTGCGCCTAGGAAGCGGCGTAAACTTAGCTGTAAGTAACGATTTGACGTCAACATTTGTGCAAAACAAAACAAAGTGACTATTATTAAGAGATATTATAAATATCCTATGATAATAAAGATATTTTGAATTGAATTGAATTGAATCAAGATACCTTGACAAATAAGATATTGGAATCGTTTTGGCTGTCCACTGGTAAAAGGCTATATGACGTCACAGTGAATTCAATATGGCGCCCTCTATAGACCATAAAGTATTGAACTAAAAAATATATAGTATCAAATGGAAGAGCTAAATTGGCACATTTCAAAAATGTCTAGCTATGTCTCCCTACTGTACTGGCATTAACTGGTTAAACGTACCTACAATTTTCAGCAACAATCTTCCCTTTGTCGGGTATTAGTTTTCAAAACTGTAAGTATCTTGTTTTATAATACTATTTTAAGTTAGTATTAGGATTTTCAAAATTTCTTTGTATTATATTGACATTCCACATATTCTAAAAATATGTAACCTTTTTAAGACTGGGTTGACTGGAAGAGATCCCTTCTTGGGATAAGTCCGCCTTTGTACAAGTTATTTCTTTTTCTCTTTGTATTAATTAATGTACATTTAAATTTAATTTTTGTGCAATAAAGAAATTAAACAAACAAACAAACAAACTTATTCAAGACACCAACAGCGTTTTACATAAATCTTTTATAATAATTTCTTATAATTGTCAAGTAAAACAAACTATTACGCACTGAAGGTAAGCTTCTTACTCTTTCGTTAGTTTTTGGCAGAAATCTCGGAACTGGCATTCCGCTAATACATAAATAAAAAGTGATATTTATTATAGCACTAAATCAAGACTACTTCACGAGTGATTTATCTCTTGAAACTCATTCTCTTTCTGCCCCATTTCATATTTTGATAATATATACCTAGAGCTGTACGAAATGTACCAGAAACTAAATTCAAACATTGAGAGGTTCATCAAAGAATCAAATATTTATTCAGTAATTTAATTAGGCCTTTTAGGCACTTTTACACCTCAATAATTTTAGTGTACATTACATGCAATGTTTATTTATATAAAAATTATTAATTATTAAAAAATCTACCGATACTAGTGTTTCACAACGACCATTGCTGAGAAGAAACGCCGAAAGAAACTCATTTATACAGTATTGGTCATGAGCGCGCCAAAAGGGCTTTGTCCGTTTACAAAGATATTATTTTAGATACATTTCCAAAAATATAGGTATGTATAAAGATAAGGCGGTGACCCCACTGCACCGCGCACAGTCGCGTAGCGCGGGGCGGCAGATTTTAACCTTGTATGCAAGTATCTCAGTTTGTATAGAAAACACGCCTAGTCCAACCCACTAAAAACGCGGCAGATTCCGTAAAAACGCAGCAGATTCCGCGATTAAAAATAACCATGTATATGTCGCAGTTGAATGGTATAATCCGCTAATTCACTAAACCTCTAGCTGTTTGGCATTACAGCTCGGTTTTGTAAAACAGCGAACCCTAATACGCTGGATGGAATGAACGACTTGTATTCATCCATGCGGCTAGAGAAGTTGTTGAACAATTCTATCTAAAGAAATTATATACAATGTAGAATGCCTACGAAGTGACAATGGTTGGCGAGCGAGCGAAGCGAGCGTGCCGCGGTAGTGGCCGGCGAGTGCTAGGAATGCTCTATTCATTTTACTAGGTTAGGGCAAACCTTTAGGTGAGGTTAGTACCGCGACCAACACACGCACGAGCCGAGCGAGCGAAGCGAGAGTGCCGCGGCAGTGGCCGGTAAGTGCTAGAAAAGTTCTTTCCATTTTACTAGGTTAGGGCAAACCTATAGCAATAAAAATCGTGGAATAGTTGTCTGGGAAATGAAGTTCGATGTCGAAAAAATCTGTATTCTAATAGACACCAGTTACATTTCATAATGGTAACCCTACCAACCAAATCCTTATCATGCATGTATCACAGTTGGATTGTATAACGGTTTCGTCAAACAGCGGATTACCGCTACTGTTCCACGAAAGCGGTAGCCGTTTGGAAACGTGGTTAGCGGTTTAAATTAAGGCCGTACCTGAATTTTCCGGGGTCCAGTGCTGCCCCCATTTAAAATAAATCATTTCAAAGACAACGGAGACATTATTTAAAATTTTGCAACTATCAAGTCCTAGATAACCCTTCAAAGTATTTTATGAACTACTGTTTACAGTTTAAAGTGAGAACGTTAAGCTTTACTATGCACATTTGCGAAAAACGGCCACTTTTGGCAAATGTGCGTAGTAAAGCTTAACGTTCTCATTATAAGCTGTAAACAGTAGTTCATAAAATACTTTGAAGGATTATCTAGGATTTGATAGTTGCAAAATTTTAAATGATGTCTCCTTTTTCTTTGAAATGATTTGTTTTAAATGGGGGCAGCACTGGACCTCGGAAAATTCAGGTACGGCCTTAACGTAACACGTTGCGCAATCTTAGACAATCCAGCTGAACGATATTCTCGCTGTTTTACAAAACCAAGCTGTAATGCCAAACAACTAGAGGTTTCGTGAATTAGCGGTTTATACCATCCAACTACGACATATACATATTTCATGTTGGCAATAGGTTTATAGATTTAAATTGCATATATTAACTTTTTTATACCTTTACAGTTGTTATTATCACGTGAGACAAGTCCAGAAAAAATTAAAATATTTATTTTGGATATTCACTTTTTTTTTATGAAGAACGATTATTAATGAAAAACATTAAATCACGTGCAATAAAATAAATGTCTGAACCGTTGTTATACAAAGAAATTAATAGAAAATAGGTTGCGGATATCCTGCCCACTTTTCATACGGGTCGCTTACGTTTCCGTCATAAATATTGTTCAAGCGTGAAGTGTGATACATGAATAACATAAATAAAGTTTTTAACTCGATCTGTCACAGGGAAGACACAGGGCTCTCTTAAACCGTAATAGCTAGACACCTGAAATTTTCATCGATTATGTATTACTATGACCACTATAACAACAAATACTAAAAATAAGATAAAGTTAATAATTTAAGGGGTTCGTCATACAAGAAACGTGTTTCTTCAGCGTTTTAAAACATTGTACGGTGGTACGGAACACTTCATTGACGAATCCGACTCGCACTTGCCGTTTAGATTAGATAGACTAGGTCAAATTTCTAATTCAATTCAATTCAAGTTAATTTTCATCAACGCAAAAATTTCATGCCAAATCGTCTGACCATCGTGACAATGAAAAAAAACAGTACTTACTTACTTAAGTAGTTATATTATTTTAAAAATAAACAGTCCTATTATAAAATGCAGAAATTATCCGCCCAAAATAAGAACATTTCTGCCATACTAATTTATTTAAAAAAAAAAAAGAAAAAAAAATACGTCTCCTTTTGTCACTGTCAATTTCATTTAGTTGAATCAAAGTTTAAACCCGGTTTAAACCATAGTTTTCGTTTTATAATAAATACATGTAGAGTTATACTCAGTGACAAATTCTTATAAGAGCCTACCTAGTCCAAGCTACAGTTTAAAACAATAAAGTCACATCCAAAATTCAAATAATAGTTAACTACATAAGGAAAACTCAAACTTAAATAAGTATAAAGAAAAACACTTTTTCGACTTAAAAGTACTTACTGTGACCAAACTTTCAGAACCAAACAAAACAACTACAAACAAATTACCCTAACCTAGCATTTACGAAGTCTATTCTATTATTCATACGAATTAGTGGCATTTAAAAGAGCAGTGATCTTATAATCAGCGATGCAACAAGTCCGCCCAAGCGGAGGGCGGGCGGGAATGCTTCAGACTTCAGTAACGTCGCGACCATGGCTACGGACGGACGCACGAAGCGCTCCCAGTCGATATGCGCGCCGGCTTCCGCGAGTATGGAGGCGCTCGCTGCCCCTCTGGAAACCACTCCAGCTCCCCGCCGTAGACCTGCCGCCAGGTCCCAGTCCGCTCGCATCACGGGAGGACGCTCTGTGAGACAAAGAAGACAACAACAACAACAGCAGTTGGATAGAGAAACCAGAGCTCGGTATAGTTCCGAACCCAGACTCGCCGAAGCGGAAACCCCTCCGCAAGTTCGCCGGCAAGCCTCAGCGCGCCGCAGACCACCCCCTGGGCAACACAACCAACCACGACGCTCCAACGCCTTCCTAGACGTCCCCAAAACAACGCCCCAACCAGAGGAAGAGCCAGACGAGGACTCCTACCGACTCCGCACGTTCAACATCACTCAGAAAGGAGGTCAGTGCTATCCACCACGTTCGTTCACCTCCGACTAATTTAAGAAAGTTTCAATGTACTTTTTTAATTCGATTTCGGAACGGAAATTTGGCAGTGGGCCGGCGTTTGCTGCGATGAGATTTTAAGTGTTTATGTCGGATTTTTGCGTAAGCGAGGCGGAAGGCGGAGAACACCCAAAACCGGGTTAGACCGTCGTTAAAGCGGCCGGTGCCGTGAATCACGCTCCAGCGTTTACGAGCTGGACGTAAATCAGCCGTGATGTGTTCAGGGCTTCATTTTGAGGTTAAAAATAACATGAATTTGCGTTCAGATGTCCTTGCTGCCTACCAATTGGGACGCCGGCGAAAAGTATACGACGAGATGGTTATTTACGCCATGAATAAGATTAATGGTGAAGGTGGTCAAGCTGTTGAGGCACTGGCTATGTTTTTGTGACGCACATTTCGTACAAAATTCAAATGTTTATTCAGTATGTGGCATACATATATTATGTGTTCTATATGTTCTATTCCACTTGTACCTACCACTCGTTTTACTAAAAGTCCACTATAGGGCGCACAAGACCTTTGCAGGCACTTTAACACGTCAATAAGTTTTGTATACATTACCTGTTATGTTTATTTATATTTAAATTATTAATTATTTTAAAGAAAAGCTATCAACTACATCTGTTTGTAAGTACCCACGTTTGGTTTTCAACTATCACCAAAAATGCTTCCAGAAAATTAAAACGTCGTGCACATTTGTTCACTAATTTGTAATGTCTGTGGCAACAAGATGACAGTCTTTGAGCTACGTTAAATGCTTTGTTTGTTTGACAAAAACAACATATAGAGGTAAATCGACGGACTTATCCCATAATGGAATCACTTCCAGTCAACCGGCAAATCAGATGCTTGCAAGGCAGCTCGAAAAACCTGACACGAGTATTAGCAACTCTGTAAGAAAAAGAATAATGGTGAAGAGTTATGGTGTAGCGACAGATCTGTATTAAGTAGTTTATTACTACTATATAAAGAAAATCCTTCAATTTGTATAAAAACATAGCGTGCAAATTTTCAATACAATATTTAATAAGATATTCACTTACAAACGGAAGGAATTTTATTACTGCATCTAACGTTTTTCGACGAGTTTCAACGGCTTAAAACGGCAGATTTACAGCAGAGAGCTAAATGTCTGATCAAATGAATTGACATACACGGACTCAGTATATACAGTATTAATATATGCAATGCACCTACTTATGAATAATAATCCCCATAATATTAATAATAGAGAAAATATTTCGATGCTATGCACGGACTAAAAGTGACGGTCAATTTGACGTCAGATCGACACGCAAATTCATACAGAGGCTGTGTCTATCTTGATCCTTGGTCTGTGGGTTGTAGCCTTAGAGTTAGTTCGATGAAGCGAAGTTGATCAAAGATGGCGCCAGGGTAAGCAAAGCGTGGCAGCTGTTTAGAATAATGCATATTGAATAGACGCTCGACTGCCATTGTCAGATAACACCACCTCCGATAGATTAGATCGATTATTGATACGGCAATGTGCCCTGATTTTACAATGGCTTTTGAAGTTAGCATTTTATCGAGTTGTTTAAGCGATTTAATAAGCAAATAGCTCTTTTGCAACACTCGGAAATAGACCGTACGCTTTATTTTTAGATTATCTTTCAACTGAACATGCTTTACAATGAACAGATCCCATGTGCGTGAAGAATGTTCTTCCGGGTTGCGTTGGTTACGTTCAAATATCAATATTATATACATACATACATATACAACGTGTTAATGAAATAACGCAAAACCTCTCAAACGTTACCTCAGCCCATAAAACTGAACAACTTTTGTTCTAGAACTTTCACGAAACCCAAAAAAATAATAATTTGAATTTTCATACAAACTGATCAGTTGATCGAGTCAATTTGTATGAAAATCTTGGCATTTTGGGAATGTTGAAAAACAAAAGCTGTTTTTTAGTTTCATGGACTGAGTTACAACCTGAGAGGGTTTGCGTTATTTCATTTTAACTCATTGTATATATATGTACATACATACATATACAACGGGTACATAGATCGTTACATACATACACAAATCCTTCCATGATGGTATGGAAGAAATGAAAAAACTTAAAATATACCAACAGCTGCTTCTTTTCCCGCGCAGATCTTAAAAGCCGATCGAGGGAATAGGTGCAAATGCTAATAATATAAAAAGGCGATTCGGCTAGCAACCTTACTTAGTACCCAAAGTATCTCACAAGTAAACACTTCTGAAACAAACAGTAACTAGAGTCAAATTACAAAACGCTTTTAGGGAATGCAAAGATTTACTCGTAAAAGTACTATATTTACTTAGTTTTCAAGTAAAACGTGAGAACAGAAAACACAAATACTTCTACAGAAAAAATACTAACTTGAAAATTAATTTACATAATAAAGATTCCGATTCACAAAAATACTTTTCCCGGACATTTTATTTTGGTTGATTTAAAGATTTATTGCACATTTAAAAATAAACAAATTAAAAATAATCTATCTATCTATAATTTAAGAACTACGTTCTTGTCGGTGGAGTAGTTTCCAAGTCTCCCTCTCTTGAGCCATCCTTTTGACCTCCCTATACGACACGACGTCAACTTTCTCCTTCACTTGATCTATAAATGCTCTTCTTGGTCTACCCTTTCCTCTTCTTGCTTCTATTTTTCCTTCTATTATGTTTATAATAAATTGATCGTGGGGTATAAGACGACCAAACATCTTTCCTCTTCTAATATAAATTGTTTTCAGTAAGTTCCTTTTCTCATTAACTAAATTAAGTACTTCTTCATTTGTCTTTTTCTTAATTTTATTAAAAATAATATGCATTACGAAATAAAATGTACAACGGCGGGCTTATTCCAGTAAGGGATTTCTTTCTAACCAAGTGTCTGAAAAAACAGAAACAAAGCATCAGTAAACACCTTAAAGTGCAACAAAAACTTAACCTCAAATCATCTTCATCATCAGGTTTTTATTGTCTCCACTGAAGGAGCAGGATCCTCTCTGTACTACCGGAGCCATATGTTAGAGACAGAGCAGTCAGAGTATTTGGCCTACACTCTCCACGCTGGCCAGATGGGTTGGAGAGGTCTCATTGATGTTTTTAGGGTTCCGTACAAAATATAAAAAAACGGCACCGTCTGTCTGTCGTCTGTCTGTCCGTCCGTTTGTCACAGCTAATTTTCTCCGAATCTACTGGACCGAATCAGGTAAAATTTAGTAGGATGGTGTAATCCTATGACCCAAACACACATGTGCAAAGTAAATAAATATTTTTTTAAAATAAGGGTCTTTTTCTGGGGAAAAATTAGGAAATTGAAAAAAAAACTTTTGCAAGCATTACTGTGTTATATATCAAATGAAAGGGCTCGTTGTGAGGATCTCAAATATATTTTGTTATAATTATAAAATAAACAGTTTTGATCTTATTCATGAAAGAAGACGAAAATTGACCATTCCCCCCTGATCTCCGAAACTACTGAGCTTAAAATTTTGAAAAAAATACGAAATATAGTTCATTGCTTGTAGATTACAGAAAAACCTATAAGAATTCAATCAATTGAACGGGACCCTCTCGCGAGTTTAACTCGCACTTGGCCGGTTTTATTTAAGCTTTGTTTAGCTAGTGTTTCCTTTGCCGCCTACTACGATATTAACGGAAAGACTTGACTAGTGGACCTATTCTATTCTGCCGGGAAAAACACGGCTACTTAATAAAATATAAACCAAGATTTTCAAACTAAACTTAATGTCATGCATGATATGTAAATTTATCTAAAAAAATAATAAGGAAACCTCGATATCTAAAATGATTTTCTTGAACTCGCTCTCTATGCTTGCGGAATTTTATCCACGGCATGTTCCGACAATATTTTTACAAAATTTAATCTGCAACATGCTTCGTCAATATTGAATTAAGTTTGCCCGGAAGTTTTCAAGCGAGGGACGAGCGAAAGAGATAATAAACCAAAAAAAGAACAACCTATTTTTGGTACCACTCTACCACCACAATAAAACCTGGTGCCTGGAATAATTACTAAAAAAAATAACTCTTACAGCTAACAGAAAATTCGAACACGCTGCATAAATACAGGATGTTTTTTTCAATATTCAATAATTGATTCCAGAATTAAATTTTTGAAGGATGAGCGCAGTGGTTGGCTATAAAGATGATCTTTATTACCCGTAAAAACAAGTAATTAAAAAATGTTTTTAAGAACCAACTTTTATCTAAAACAATGAACTAAAAAGTTTAAAGTGCTCCCCAAGACAAATTTATCGAGCCTATATTCGGTGGGGTTGTGTTGTTTTATCACAGAAATGCACCTTCCATTGTTACCATAGTATTGCACTGTCACCCAACTTACATTATAAATATGTGAAGTTTTAACTCGATCGAATAATAGGAAGTACTTGTAGGTCTAATTTAGCTTGCAAGATTTGATTACAGACAACGAGACAGGTTAAACTAAATAATAGCTTGTAATAACATAAAGTTAATAACAAAATCAACTAATTTTGTCCGAATTCTGCTTACATTTGCGTAAAAGACTTTTTGTGTCAAATCTTATTTTATGTTCCCGAAAAAACTAATATCAATTTTCCGACACAATTTCATTCTAAAACTGTTTCAGTAGTCCGTATTGTCGGTACTCATGAATCTCATGATATATCGTGCATGAAAAAAGTGACAGGCTCTTTACAGAGATCAACAGTCTGGGCGATGTACGTACAGTGGGCCATATAGAAAAGTATTCTCTATACCTCTATACTATAGTGGTATACTATTCTATGTGGCCCACTGTACACGTTCATATTCAAGATTTGATTTGTCTTAAAAAAATAGGGATGTGGACTGGGTCCTAAAAATTGTTTTTAGTCCTTCATTTTATTTAGTCCATCAGTTAGATTATCCAATAATAATGGACTCATATTTTTCGTTTTATCAAAGTTGAAAAAATTCGCAAAGATACAGCACGTCGAAGTTTCTGAGTGGGGTTTTGACGTCACAGTCAAGTGAATCTTACTTGATCGTGACGTCATGCGGAATTTTAATGCGCTGTATCGATGTAATTATTTGCTAAGCAGAAAAAAATTCGTACACTATATTTTTTAATAATCTACCTGATGAGCTTAAAAATGTTTTTAGTGCACATTCGTATGAGTTGTTACAGTTCAAATTCTTACAAGCTAAACAAAGCTTATAAACATCAGTGAGACCTCTCCAACTCGTCTGGCCAGCGTGGAGAGTGTAGGCCAAATCCTCTGTCTGCTCTGGCTAATATATTATGGCTCTGGTAGTACAGAGAGGGTCGTGCTCCTGCAGTGAAGACTAATAAACGGGCAAGTGCGAGTCGGACTCGTACATGAAGGGTTCCGTACCTCCGTAGAAAGTTTTAAAATGCTAAAGAAATAAGTTTCTTGTATGATGACTCCCTTTAATTTTTAACTTTATTTTATTTTTAGTATTTTTTGTTATAGCGGCCACAGTAATACATAATCGGTGAAAATTTCAAGTGTCTATTACGGTTCAAGAGATAGAGCCCTGTGACAGACGGACAGACGGACAGACGGACAGACAGTGGAGTCTCAGTAATAGGGTCCCGTTTGGACCCTTTGGGTACGGAACCTAACAAGGACCTGATGATGATAGACTTACTTGACTTATGGTCCTATGTCTTATCCGGGGCAGAGGGTGACCACAAAGACTCGATCTGTCTTGAGCTATGCGCTTTTAACTTCACTCCAGGTCGGACAACTATGGGTTTTCTAATTTCTACAAAAAATGGCATCAGTCTTTGGATATCTCTGCTCTCAATACTACTGGAAATAGGCAGTTTTAATTTACCAATGTGTGCGACAAATTTCAGCCTAATCGGATATCGGTAAACGATTTGCAATGAATATCGGGGCTTAGAGGAATTGTCGGGAGTTGGATTTTGCACACAGTTATTATTTTTTAAGACGTATTTTATTTATTTTTTATCCAGAACCCTTAAAAAATATGCTAAAGCTTCAATTTTTTTAGGAATTTTACTTAAGGCCGTAGCTAAATTTTCCGGGGTATAGTGCTGCCCCCATTTTAAATAAATCATTTCAAATAAAACGGAGACATCATTTAAAATTTTGCTACTACTCGTACCAAGTCCTAGATAACCCTTCAAAGTATTTTATGAACTACTGTTTACAGTTTATAATGAGAACGTTTAGCTTTACTACGCACATTAGCCAAAAGTGGCCGTTTTTCGCAAATGTGCGTAATAAAGCTTAACGTTCTCACTTTAAACTGTAAACAGTAGTTCATAAAATACTCTGAAGGGTTATCTAGGACTTGGTAGTAGCAAAATTTTAAATGATGTCTCCGTTTTCTTTGAAATGATTTATTTTAAATGGGGGCAGCACTGGACCCTGGAAAATTCTGGTACGGCCTTAATAGCTATTCAAAACATACATATTATTTACCTGCTCTCATTTATAAATAGTTCAATATTTATAGATATAATGACGATACAGAAAGCCCATTATTTTCTTCCTTTCCAAAATGGACTACTTAGTTACATACGAACAAACATACACAAACATTCTATTGTAAGATCAATACGACCAAACCTGTAAAAGGTATAAAAAGCCTGTAGTAATAAAACATATAGTTACACCGCTTTAATACAAAAGCTGTATTAAAAAGGCCCAATGTCTCCCCCTGTACGTCTTATTCCCCTAATGCTCTCTTGAACAGATGAATGCTGTACAAATGATCTGCGGGCTTCTGGATGCCAATTACCAGATTTTTTCGACCCTCGCCTTTAGAAATTTTCTTCGGATAAGATATATTAATCGCGTGTTAGATTAAACGTGACTTCAAGTTAATGAGGCCGCTTAATTAATTTTGAAAAGCAAGATAAAAGGGACGAAAGTTAATCTATTATGGGCATTTGTTTGAAAATCTGCAATTTAGTTAGAGTTAAACCCGCTTAATACGATCACCCTTTATAGGATTTCCCGCATAATACCACAGAATAGAGACTAATACTCACGTACAGAAATCTCACTCAGCAAAGAAATTCAAAGGAATACCTACTCAATATGGTTAGCGATATGGTTTAATTTAGCTCACGTCAGAACTCAGCACCTTTTCGTTTAGATACCTAGACATCCATTGCAGGCCAATTTCATTCTTACTACTATGGACAAATGATTCGTATAACTGAATTTACCACTCCGAGGGGCCGCCTGCGCGCATAGTAATACCTAATGTAATAATAATAATAATAAGAATGACTTAGTTAGCCCGTATTACAGGCTGAATACAGTCAGTAAGTCTTTTATGGGGAAGTGTATACTTTTTTATAATAAATTGTCAGAATCGGTCCTTGATATGCCAGACAGAAAATTCAAAGCTTATGTAAAGAAAGTACTTTGTGAGAAGGCTTATTATAGGACCGATGACTATCTTAAAGACAAAAAGGTCTGGCTTGAGCTTGGCGCGGGTCCCTCTTAAAGGTTTGTATACTTAGACATGTCATAATTTAGGTACATTGGTACATACTAAATTTACAAATTGACATTATTTTAAATTTCGTAATTCTTATAATTCAATTTAATTATGACATAATAAACAATGTAATCTCTGTCCATCTATATAACTAATTTTAAGTTTTTAGTTTGTTAGTTGACGTCTTTGGAGAAAACGTGCAGTGCAGTTTGTTGCCGCTTCTTCTGCACTTGCGCCTAGGAAGCGGCGTAAACTTAGCTTTAAGTAACGATTTGACGTCAACATTTGTGCAAAACAAAACAAAGTGACTATTATTAAGAGATATTATAAATATCCTATGATAATAAAGATATTTTGAATTGAATTGAATTGAATTAATGTAAGTATTTTTTCGATACCTAAACGGGGAGTGACACAGGCCTGACACAACTACGCCATCTCAGCAACCGTACACGCGTGTCATCTAACATGGCAGCTTCCTGCGATGGCTATGACTGTGGGATGCCGGATAAATCCTACAAGTATGAGCGTTTGGGCACTCATCCGTATTCAATTCGTGTCTGATACGTGAAAAAGACGGACGGAAAATTCACGTCTGGCGTTTGTGCACTTATCCGTATTCGATCCGTATTCCTATATTATTACGGTATTGTAACCGATCGATAAGCCACTATTGATAGTCGATATTCTAGCGATAGGCTATCTATAGCTCGGTTAGTACAATATTTTCGACACACAGCAATACCATCGACAGTGTTTAATTGAACATCATGATTGTATGTTCTGTCGATAGACTTATTGTTAGGGCCTGTATTCAGTTTGATTAGTGCGAGTGCAGCTGATTAGTAATTGAGGGTGATTAGTGCACGTGTGTAGTGCGAGTAGTGTCCAATTCTTGTTTAGTGGCTCTGTTTAGTAAGTTCAGTTGTTAGCCGTCGACCAGCAGGTATGGACGAACAACGAGAAGCGCGCTTGCAATTGGAATAAGTACTGAAAAAAGTATTAAACGCGGTGGTGTCTGAAACCGAAGAACTTTTGGAAGCTGAACTTGCAAGACGAGGAAAAGTATATATAAATAATGAATGATGATGGTGAAAAATAAAGATACTAACATCGATCAAAAAACTAAGAGTGCACTCTGCTCTTAAAAGAAAATTTTGTAGAAATATCTTTGATGTCAATGGGTAAAGCATTCCAGAGCAGTATTAGCTTGTAAGTTAAAAGAGATTGCCGTAAAATTTGTGCGATGAGGAGAAACAGAAAGGAGAAGATTATCAGTAGAACGAAGTTGCCTATCATATTATTATATAATAAACAATTTATTTTAAAACGATTTTCAAATTTTGACAAATACCGTAACTATATCCAAACTATACCGGTATTAAGGTGAAGTGGTAGCATAAGTGGCGCCCTCATTTGAAATAAATTGTTTAAGACTAAATATGGTAATATTTAAAAATTTTATTTGTATCAATGCTACCATTTATGCTACCATTTCACCTTAATTAATTAATTCTGATATTTTTTTTTTAGTATTAAGTAAATTTTTTATTGTACATTTTCGTATTTGTATAATAAAAACTTAAATCTATTTTACAATTCTTAAATCTATTATTCTGATAAATTAAGTTCAAATAAAAAGATCTTGTTTATTTATTTCCTTTCGTGATTGGAACAAAATTTTAGTCTTTCATTGGTTTAAAAGTACCCACGTAACGTACCCACGTAACCTCATTACATAATAACAAAGTTCACGTTGTACGAAAACTTTGACAAATTTCATTTGTTGAAAGTTTACATTTCTGAATCAAACACGTGCCGTTTCCAATTCACAAAATGAAAGACAAGCATCGACCATTGTCATAAAACCATGTAATTTTAAAAGCTTTTTCTCCCTTTCTAGAATATTTATGGATAAATCGTGAAGTTTCAAGAGCTTTCAAGCCTACATTTTTGCTTTATTGCCCTAAAGGTAAATGAGCTTTGAACTTTTAATGTGGTAAGCAAGTTCGGTTCAGTTCGGTGATAAAAAGTATTTAGGAGTTGTTCGTACAATACGGATCTAGAGTAAAAAAATTGGTTTAGCTCATCAGATGGATTATCAAAAATATTGTATACATATTTTTTCTTTTCTCTGATGATAATAATGACGAAGATACAGTGCATTTTAATTTCGCATGACGTAACCACCAAGTGCAATTTTTATTAGACAATAACTGTAATCGCACCCACTCTTAAATCTAATTTAAAAAAAAAAGCTTTGATGCGTTGTATCTGTGTGAATTTTTACTACCTTCTTCTTCTTCGTCTTTACCTTTTCCCACTTTAGGTGGGGTCGGTTCTCCTAATTCTTCTTCGCCAGGTTGTTCTATTCTGGGTTGTCAGTGCATCAAGATTTTCATTTTCCATTGCTCGGGCCATGCTCGTCCACCACGTGTCAGGGGGGCGCCCTTTACCACGCTTTTGCCCCGGCAGCTCCATTGACTGAATTTTTACTACCTTGTTTAACCGACAAACATGGGTCCATTAATTTTAGACAATCTAACTGACGGATTCGCAAGCTTTACATGTTATATTGTGATAACATTGTGTTAGGCATAATATCTTTGTAAACTGACAAAGCCCTTCTGACGCGTAGGCGACCAATACTGTGTAAATGAGTTTCTTTCGGCGTTTCTTCTCAGCAGTGGTCGTTGCGAAACGCTAGTATCGGTAGCTTTTGCACTAAAAATAATTAAAAATACTGACCTTCAATAAGTGATATATTTATCCTACATTGAATAAAAATTTTGACTTTGACTTTGACTAAATAAAATAATATTTTTCGGACCCAATCCACATCCCTATTAAGGCATTGAATGCTATCATTGCAGACATAATGGATTTATGAGTGTTCGGGGTCACCAGTGACCCTCATGGGTTTTTTGTGGCATTTAATGGCCAGTAAATAAATACAATAGATTTTAGATATAGGTGAAACACTATTATTAATTTTATGGCATCTGGAGAGCTATTTTGGAAATCTACATATCTACAACAAATGATTTGCGCGAGTGTTTCCAAACGGGCGCATTTTTGAATTGATCGTATGCGAAGGATTTGCATGTATGGTCTTGACTACCCGTAATTTTGACATTTGTAGCGTACAAATGTCAAAGAAACCTTTCATGGATAATACGTTTCGTTACGCGTTGCTTTTTTTTTAGGTTGAAGTGTTAAGAAAACAAATTTGTGATATTTTGCGTAAAACAAACAAGACTGTGTCAAAAATACCATGCAATGAGTCAGAACGCGAGTGGTGAGGAAACACATGTTTTGTGTTTCACTGACTTCCTCGTTGAAAAATAGCACTCCTGTTCGTGTGTCCCACAGGCGAAACAATTACTAATGTGAGAGAGATTTGTTTTCTTTTAAAATAAGAATAAAAGAAGTCTCCATAAAGAAGTTGTTTTTAAGTACAGCTTTTATTTCATAGCTTTGATTAAATATTTGACAATGTTGGATCATCAATCAGGTCAGATTAATAAAAGTTTAATGCCGCTAAACGTTGATCAGATGAAATTGAGCTTTTCCACAAGTTTAACATCTGTAACGATCCCATCGCTTCTCTCATCAAAAGTTTGGGAGCCACTGATGAGACTGATGTTACAAATGAGATACGATCTACGACAGTCTGTGTAAGTCGATATTCTGAACTTCGAAGCTCAAAAGTCAGTTTTAACCCATTATTACCCAACTGCGCCAGAAAAAGGGTTATGTTTTGAGTGTATGTATGTAAATTTCTTTAGCACGCTCTACAGCCTAAACAGCTTGATGGATTTTAGCTTGGGAGGCGTCGTCAGATTCGTCTAAATTATAATAATGTAATAAAATAAGAAAAAATACTTTTTTATGAATAGTAACAATGTTCGCAGTCTTCCAAATTTTTGGGCAAAAGCCTTCGCTAAAACACCTGTTAAATATAAAAGTCAACGAAGGGGCTAAGGAGTCTGCGCATTGAACAAAGAAATAGGGGGGAATCTCATCGCAACCCGCACCTTTGTTACAGTCAAGACTCTTTATTAGTTTCAACATATCAGCAACTGTCAACTTTATATCACAGACTTCATCGGGAGAAGGAGTTTCAGAAAAATCCTTATACTGCTGTACCGACGCAGGGTGATTGAAATTTCCACAGAAAAAATCATTAAAGGCATTACAGATATCCCGTGGATTAGAGAATGAGGTCTGATCAAGTTGCATGATTTGAGGATAGTTTGATTTATTTTTTCTTTTTGACTTAATGTATGTCCAAAAATAACTTAGGTGATTCTTTTATCTTTTCTTGAGAAAATTTTATTTATGACTCGTAACCATCGACATATAATTCTCTAGATACCTAATGCTCCTACATTCACCGCTTCGATTCTGATTCCATTTACGCAAACAATCGAACAGTAATTACAACGAAACACTCGAACGCAAACATAGACAAAGATGCATGCGATTGGTCGCGACAAGGTCACGTACGCGTCATGTCGGTCAAACAGCTAGCTTCCCGAAGCCGGCTGCTCAACCGACACGGCCGCAGTCAACGCCACGAGCGGTGAGTTACAATATTAAAATGTTTATTGACTTACATATGAAAGGTGAGTCCTGTGTTTTTCATGTCTGTATAGCTTTTACACCACTTTACGGCGTATGACGGCATTTTTAATGAATCGATTATCGCAAACACACAGCAATATTCTCAAAGGAAACTTCTTGCGACGCAACCGCACGACTCGAGTGTCACGGCGAACTGTCGCGCCGCGCTGTTCATATTTTAAGCCCCACCCGCCGCAGTACATATCGCGTGGAATGATTTTTCGGGATTATTTACGATTCTAGAGAATTATTGTATGTAGCTCGTAACATTGCTTTTCAACATTTCTAATGCGAGATCTAAGAGTAGCAAAAGAATTATAATCATTAGGATTCCCATATTTTTTCCAAAGACTATGAAACTTAGTTTTCTCCTTTATTAACTTAATTAATGCATTTGAATACCAAATAGGATAAGTGTGTTTGTGCGAAATTGTTTTTTGCGGTATATATTTAGAAATTAACGTATACAATATTTTATAAAATTTATCAATGCAATCCTGTCAATTCGAGGTAGTTAAGAATGACCAATCCGCACTTAATAATGCAGCATTAATACTATAATAATTTCCCTTTCTAAATTGGTGTATTTTTCTATATGGTATTGTCAAAGGAGGTACCATAATATCAGGCAAGTAAATATCCACAGCAGGATGACTAGTCTTTTCGCTAACTAGCTGCTTTTTTATTTGTCAATATGTATGTGTGCATTAGAAACAAATAAGTCCAATATGTTACCATAAGTATTTGGGATGTTGCGATTTTATTGTGATGGGCAAAAAAATTAAGTCGTGTTAATTAGTTCGGTAGCACAATTTTGAATTTCGACGGAACCTTTTTTAAAACAACTGGATTGGCTGGCGTCCAATTGATACAAGGCAAATTAAAGTCAACAGCTATAATAATGTAATTTTCTGGTAGCTCTTGTATTTTTTGTCCATGATCATACAAACCTGTTCAGCCCGCCGGACTGTCCTGTTCAGCCCACCGGACTGTCCGTATCAAATAGTTTGTGGACTGCACTCCACTTTACATACACACACATACATCTTATTTAAGGGGCTGGTCCTTATTTTTAGTATTTTTTACTTCTTTTTTGGAGCTGATTGGAGCCAAACTAAATTAGTAACAATATGTTAAGGCAACGTGGGTTCACAATTTGCAATACTGTGCGTGTTTTTAAAAATTAAAGTACTACAGTTTATTCCTCAAAAAATTTACATAAAAATCTTAAGGATTTTCTACAGACACCCACAATAGCCAAAACACGATTGAGCATTTTTGACTCGATAGAAAAAAATCACAAACATACCTCTAATTTGCCTAAATTTGCCTTTATAATACATATTACTTTCTTATACAATCAATTTTTTATATAAAAATTATACTAAAAAATGTACTATCTAAATATCTATCCGTTTTGGCTACAAAGAAAAATATAAATATAATACAAAAATAATAATAAATAAAACACTGCCAAAATATTCGTCGAGAGCGAAGAAAGGCCCGGAGCCGTGTTCGACGATATTTCGCAGTGTTTTATTTATTATGTTTTTTGTATTATAATTATATTTTGTTTTGTAGCCAAAACGGATAGATATTTAGACAATACATTTTTGGTATAATTTTCATATAAAAAGGTGATTGTATAAAATAATAATACGTATTATAAAGGCAAATTTAGAGGTATGTTTGTGATTTTTTTCCATCTAGTCAAAAATGCTCAATCGTGTTTTGAATATTGTGTCTGTAGAAAAGCCTTAAGATTCTTATGTAAAATGTTTGAGGAATAAACTGTAGTAGTTAAATTACAGTGATTTTTTAAAAATACTCACAGTTTTTTTGGTTTTTAACTGGCGGGGCCTTAAAATATGTTAAATTGAAGTTTATTTATGTATTAAAAAAGTAGCCGACACAAGTTATTGATTTCATTGTAATAGTTTTTTTAATTCCAAATCACCTAAGACGTGTTTAAATCTTTTGCGGTGCGCGACGTTCATGTCTTTGTTGTTTACACGTAATTTAAAACATAAAGTTGTGTATAAATTACAGAGAAATAAAGACAAAGGAAAATCCTAAAAGGTGGCCAAGGAGTTTTTAGTACTTTTTTTCAAATTCAAAGAAAAACTTAGTTAATAAAAAGGTTAACTTTGAAGAAAATATAAGCGAATACGTCGTCGGATTTCTTGCGCATACGACCGAGTTAAAAATAAAAAATACACATGAAGATTGATTCATGCTTAAACACGTACAATAAATAAAATAAAATAATTTGCCTTTTGTAAAAAGATTGAAAAATTTAGTTTTCCGAAATTCTCAAATAAATATGGGAACTCAAACGCTGATAAGGCAGACCGCGTGCTGGGCTTCTGAATTCGTCTAAATTCGTCTCCAGGATGCATGTACTACAGCGCAATGCGTATGTGTAGATAGAAAATATAGATTCGGGTGTTCAATAAAAAATTCCCACGGTCGAAGACCGCTGTCTTAAAACCAAACAAAACCTTTCATATTTTACAAAACAAGTAAAAAAGAAATCATACTTACGTTCGAAAATATGTACTTACCTCCTTTTTCTTGTTCAATGGGTAAAAGTTGTGAACGTAGTCAATAAGGTCAGCTAAATAAAAGTTTAATGGGACGTGGAACGTTTATCTAAAACTGAGCTTTTCCGCAAGTTAACTTCTGTAACGATCCGATCACTTTCCTCGTCAAAAGTTTGGAAACCACTGATGTTACTAATAAGATACGACCTACATCAAAGTTTAACTTACACTTACTGCAGCTCTGGCTAATAATATGTGGCTCTGGTAGTACAGAGAGGGTCGTGCTCGTGCAGTGGAGACTAAAAAAAAGACCTAATGATGATGAAATAGTCTACTACTTTTTACTCCGTTTCCTTTAAAACCGTATAAAAATACATTTAACGTATAAAATATCTCTGAAAGTTAACTTACAACTTCAAAAGAATCGACGTAACTTGCGAACAAGACGTGTCAGTTCTCACCGCCCTATATACGTCGCGTCGATTGGTGTGAATGTGCCTCGGGCGGGCGTCGAACAATGTACTTATCGCGACTTAGGTAGATACGATTCAGACCGACCGGCTTGTATCGCGCCGCCGAACGTATGCGTACGCATGCCGCGGCAGCCGACAGCGTCCGCGGCATGCGTACACACCAAAGAAATTGTATACAATCTAGAATGCTTACGAAGTGGCAAAGCCGGTCCCAAAAAATATACCTAAAGCTCTCCCCTTTTACTTTATTGCTCTGACAGTTTGTGGGAAAGGGACGCCTATAACTTTAGGTACATTTTTCAAGCATTATGAAAATATGAGCTTTATGTGCGTGACATTAAGTTTAATTTTCAATGTTGTTTTTTTTTTAATTATTACTCGTAGTTGTTTTAGACTAGCTTTTGCCTGCGGCTTCGCTCGCGTATCCCACGGGAACATTACATTTTTCCGGGATGAAAGGTACCCTATGTCCTTCTTTGTACTCCTAACTATGTGTATGCGAATCTTCAAGAAGATTTGTTCAGTAGATAAAGCGTGAAGAGGTAACAAACAAACAAACAAATATACAAACTCACTTTCGCATTTATAATAATATTAGTTGGGATTGTATTATAAATTCTTTGGTACACACACACTCGACTCGCTGCACCACCGCACCGCTAATCTCCGTTTGCATTAGAGTTGGGTTGGGATACATCTGCCAGAACGGAACAGCATTTTCCTATGCTACTACCTTTTTCGAAAGCATCGGCAAATTTGGCGATTCCGCGGCGTTCCGTTGCTTTCTCGCGCGCAAATGATGGTTCTAAGCGACAGAAAAGGATACTCTTACGCGTCGGCCAAACGGTTCCGAACGCACCCGACCGCAGCCGATCGCATGCTGACGGAGGCGGCTATCTATCGCAGAGTCCGTCCGGAGCTGAATGTGAACAGAGACGACCGGGTGTCAATATGCATAAGTTGCATGCAAATATGAACTGTAATTCCTGTTGACACATTTAAATTTTCTGTACCGTATTGTAGAACGCCGTCCGACGAGGCCCGATGCGAGCCGGTCGGTCTGAACCGTGCCTTATCGTTAGGTATTTTTGTTTGTCATTCGATAAATACATGAAAAAGAAACGTCATAGATGTCTTTGCCAATAAAACGTACACGACCTAGAATTTTACAACTTGTTTGTTCTTCGTGTGGTAAGTTTCCAACACTTGTATATGATTTCTCGAACTGTCTAAATGTTGGACATAGCTTGACGTCTGTCATCTAATGATGACAGCCGATACTAACGGCATAACGTGGCCTTCCAAAACACGGAGGAGCTTGAGATATTTTTATGCCACTATGGTCACCAATTTGGGTCAATAGGGACTGATTATCCAAAAATAATGGACCCATATTTTTTTTATCAAAGTACTTAGTAAATATTCACAAAGAGACAGCGCGTCGAAAGTGGGGGTGATGACGTCACCATCAAGTGAAAATCGTACTTGATCGAGACGTCATGCGGAATTTAAATGCGCTGTAGCTTTGTTATTATTTGTATTTAATAATTTATTAAACAATAGACAATTGTTATTAACTTTAATGATGGCAACATAATTCTAGCTTTGTTTGTGGTCAACTTAGACGCGATCTTCCGTTCAGCTAAATACCCCGTAAGCGAACGTTGTGCTCTGCTGTGTAAAATTAATTATTTATTTAAATATAGTGAAAGTTTGCTATAAAAAGTATTTTATTTAAAACAATTTGCTAATCAGATAAATGAAAAAATACGTGAGTACCTATACAATATTATTGTTTAAAATAATCTTCCAGATGAGCTACACATATTTTTTACATTTTATTATTTTGTCCACATCCATATTGCCGGGATTGCTTTGTATATCACATGATGACGATGGATTTAAGGGTCTTTTTACCCCGGTCCTTTAAGAGAAGTTGATGTAATGTGGCGCTCCCGCCAAAACCCATTCTTGACCTATGAAAGATATTCCTTTGAACAGCTTTGAGCACGACAAGGATATATTGCAACGAAATGAAAAGAGTAATGGGATTAAAGTGGGGTTAGGTGGGACTGATATTGGGCTATTGCAATAGGGACTTTGGCACCTGTCATAATCATTGACTATTTTCGTGGCAGGTAGTGGCTTGCGCCCACTAGATGATATATCCCTATTATTTTATTTTAATTAGCCAGATGTTATGTCCCACTGGGCAAAGAACTTCTCTACTTTTCTCCACCTATCTCTATCCCGAGCAATCTATTAACATCCTATTCATAAATTTAAATAATATTAATTCAGCTTAGCCTTTTAAAATATTACAAAATTAATTCAATGACCTCAAATATTAACATAAGATTAATTTCATCAAAATTTTCATTATAAATTAAAAAGTTTTATCATTACGCTTTTTCATTAGTGTTCCGCGAGCGACAATAGACCTTTGATTAACTTTTTAATAGCAATTAACGCAAAGGTCACAAACCAATTCAATAACGTTGTTAAATTTAGTTTATTACTCACGGTTTCCCGTTTGACAAACATCATCTGCGTTTGGATGTTATAATGGAATCTGGCAGAATTTGCACTGGCAAAGTTAATTTCTATAACGTACGGTACGGTATAGTAATTATATATATGTTACCGGCAATCTGTATAATCCGGCATTCAATACAACACCTAGGCAATGTATAGAATACCTAAAACGTGTAGGCAATTTATGAAATATTATTTATTTTATACTTTGTCTACCGAATGCGCAGCCGGTAATGTATGTAATAGCGATCGAAAATGTATTAAATTCGCCCAGCTTTCGTCACTTAGGCAGTCGACGTTCGCCCGCTCTTGTGATGGTCACTGCATAACCATAGCCTAACCTACCTTCCGTGACGAATTGGAGGTAGATAATTAATAGATTACACACATTAGTCGACGCTCGCTCGCTTCGCTCGCTCCTATGATGGTCACTGCACAACCATAACCTAACCTACCTTCCGTGACGAATTGGAGGTAGATAATTAATAGATTACACACATTAGTCGACGCTCGCTCGCTTCGCTCGCTCCTATGATGGTCACTGCACAACCATAACCTAACCTACCTTCCGTGACGAATTGGAGGTAGATAATTAATAGATTACACACATTAAGTCGACGCTCGCTCGCTTCGCTCGCTCCTATGATGGTCACTGCACAACCATAACCTAACCTACCTTCCGTGACTAATTGGGGGTAGATATTAAATAGATTACACACATTGCCGGTGGAACAGCAGACATTCTATACAATATCGAGGCATTATGTACCATGCCTAGGCAAAGCGTATAATAGATATTAATATTCATAATATTTCATACATTGCCTACCGGCCCAAGGCATTCTATACATGCCTAGGCATTGTATAGAATACCTGAATTATACAGATTGCCGGTGAAATATATATATATATACATGAAACAGAAATTGAATTGGTTTCAACTAACTATCATCTGTATACACTCACTCCAGTATCACGCATGCTTTGCTGTTTCTTCTGTCTCGATACAGTCTCTACATAAAGAGGACTGTCAGTTATATCTATACCGAATAGATGTTTCTTAAGAGTACAGTACCCTGTTAGTAAGCCTACCATTTTTCTAAGTTTTACCACAGAATAAGAACCAGTACAGAAGTCTCACTCAGCAAAGAAATTCAAAGAAATGTGTACTCAATGAAATGGTACGCGATATGGTTTAATTTAGCTCACGTCAGAACTCAGCACCTTTTCGTTTATATACCTAGACATCCATTGCAAGCCAATTTCATCCTTATGACTCTGGACAAACGATTCGTATATGTATAGTATAACTGAATTTACCACCTCGAGGGGCCGGCTGCGGGCATAGTAATAATGTAAGTAGGTACATTTTCGATACCTAAACGGGGAGTGACACAGGTCTGGTTTCACCCCTGGAAGTGCATGTATAGCGTAAATAAATAAATAATCCTGTATTTTTAAGTCCCTAAGGTGAACTGGTAGACTGCTTAGCATTAAGTTTTACCTTTTGTATTATAATCGTTAGATTATTGTGCAATAAATATAAATATTTGACTATATTTTGTATTATTTCGAAGTCGTTTTGCTTCCTTGATTTATTTTTAAAAGATGTCAATACATGTATTCAATGGAAGATAAGTTTTTTTTTCTTCAAATTTTAAAAAAAAGAAACAAGTAATTAAAAAAAAACAAGCTTTTATAAACAATGAACTAAACAGTTTAAAGTGCTCCTCAAGACGAAACAATTGAGCCCAAATTTCGGCACGAGCACAACGGCGACACTCCCTGTACGTGAGAGTTCGAACGCTGGCGATCTTGAGCTCGGAACTCGTATCGCTAGGGTTGATACCGAACCGAAATGGAGTATCGTGCGGTACGTGAGAGAGACGCGAACTAGGTACCAGCCCTCGGCCAAAGCAGTCAGCGATAGCTCGTTTCACGCCCCGCGCGCCTCTCAAGGCCCCCTAGCACATCCAGCCACCCACACATAGCCGCAAGCGATTTTACGTGCACACAGGCTTATCGTTTCTTTTCGCGTAGTGTATATATTCTTTGGCACGAGTGAGATTCAAACTCACGCCCCTCACATCTCTACTGTGAGCGCACTTCCAATTGATCACCGTGACTTCGAATCACCCTGACAAACCTCATCACTTATTTACTTACGAATTTAAAGCATTCCATTTGTTTTCCTTTCAGGCCAGTACCTAAGGAAAACAAAAGCCTTTATATAACATTGTTTGTCTACTGTGGTAAACGTAAATACTACGTTCACATAAATACTACTCATTGACTTTGTGGTCATAACCATAACATTTGTACTTGTACAGTCAATCCTCATTCCCTTTTCCCTCAACGGTGTTCCGACCTTTATAATCCATTGTACTCCATTACGAATAAATGATTCACGAAATTTTGTGCCAAGATCGTTTATTCGACGTAGACTTCGAAAAATTATAGACACGACAAAACTTGTCAAGCTTAACAAGCTAAATAATATAAAATTTGGCCCTTTGCATGGGTATGTTATTATACATGTAAACCTTGAATCCGTCTTCGCTCTTGAATCCGTCTACCTATTAGTTAGTTAGTTATTTTAAATCTTTATTGTACACCAAAACATTATTATACAGAACAATCCAACTATTGATAAAAACCGCATTAAATTCGTTGCGCAGCTTAAAAGATATAAGCGTACATACATACAGAGGGACAAACGGCGGAAAGCGGCTTCGTTTTATACTCTATATGTATTGATAAATTAATCATCAAATAAAAATATATAATTGTAAAAACGTTTTCAATAGTATGTGAAAATAGGAAAAGGACCATCAAAATTGGTTCACATTAATGTTTCACTTCAATGTTTGTATTTCGTGATTTGACAGCCTACTCCTATTTTAATCGCTAAAATTTAATATCGTCCTCACGTACTCCACTATATAATCCGTTTGGGTTTAATTTCTAAACACAACAAAATTGTTTATAACAAACCGGTGAAAACATACTTTTAGCATGATTTTTAGTGATATACGACATATAGAAATACTTTCACGCAGGTTTGAAAACGAATACACAAATAATAAATACACTAGCTGCTTCTCTTCTATAGTAGTATTAGTCTACTTGACAACTCGGCGTTTCTTAGATGTAATCGTACATATATCGACGATAACTAGAGTATTATTGAAGGGGCTTCGTGAAATTTGTGGAATGCGAACATCAGTTAAAACGATATGGTGTTGTAACAGAGCAAAGGTAAGTTCGGGATAAATTAGTATGTCCCAAGGACGTTGAAACATTGCACCATTCATAAACTTTTTACTCTTTGCCGGTCCTGATGGGTTATCAATTTAAAACTCTGTGACAACAACTCTAGTTCGCTTGACTTGCAACGACAGCTCGCGAACATTCCCTCATCAAATCCAGGCACTGTCTAGGAATATAGTTGTGATCAGTTTGGAAATAAGTGGAAATAAGTATGATAGGGCTTTGAAACACTAAGCTATTTAAAAGACTTGTAAACTTTGCTTGACTAGTCTATCAATTTAAAGCTCTGTGTTACCGGCTCTGGCTCGCTTGACTTGAAACGATACGGGGCCCTGTCTACCCGTTAGGAATACAGATGTAATCAGTTTGTAAATAAGTATGTAATTTCGTTGTGGTAGAGCCACGCCACCGGCAAAACTCTGTTTTGCTGGCTGGCTCGTCTGGGGAAGTACCACACTCTCACAGAAAATCGACGTCTGAGTAGTAGCTCCACCGCTACTATGCTTCGTTCGGTGAGTGAGAGAGCCGGAGCTCCGTCTCCCCCCTCCCCCCTCTGGGGAGGGCCCTGAAAGGCCGGTAACGCTCTTGTTAAACCCCTGGTGTTGCAATTGTCCATGGGCAGCGGTAATCACTTGAAAATGTTGAAACCCTAAGCTTTTTACTATTTGCTCTACAGGTCTATCAATTTAAAGCTCTGTGTCACCCGACTCTGGCTCGCTTGATTCGAAACGACAGCTCGCGAACATTCGCTCGTCTAAATTATTCATTTTGCATGTTTAATGTCCACATCTAAATATTAATTGACGCTGACTGAATGAGACGAGACAAATTTCAGTGATTCACCCATTCACGGTAAATGTGGTGATTCATATTATTATACCAGCTATTGGCCGCGGCTTCGCTCGCGTATCCCAAATCCCACGGGAACATTACTTTTTTCCGGCATGAAAGGTACCCAATGTCCTTCTCAATACTTCTAACTATGTGTATGCGAATTTTCAAGATGATTGGTTCAGTAGATAAAGCGTGAAGAGGTAACAAACAAATTAACCAACAAACAAAAATAAATACAAACAAACTTACTTTCGCATTTATACCTAATATCAGTTAGGATAGGATTAGGAGAGGATTAGGATTTACCGTGAATTACACTGCTGAAAATAAGCCTCTCTCATGCATGACAACCAACTAGGTCCCGCGCCTTACGAAACCAGTTTCAACCGATTTTTCTATGGCTATAGGAATAATCTATACTAATATTATAAAGCGGAAGAGTTTGTTTGTTTGTTTATTTGTTTGTTTGTTTAAACGCGCTAATCTCAGGAACTAATGGTCCGATTTGAAAAATTATTTTTTTGTTGGGTAGTCCATTTTTTATAGAGGAAGGCTTTAGGCTATATAACATTCCGACAACCACGCGAACGAAGTCGCGGGCACAGCTAGTACAATAATAAAATGCAGGAAAAACGAATTGGTGAATTCTCATGAATTATAAATATCACGGCAATACATAATAGGTATATCAGGCAATACAATATAAGATATTTTATTCATAGTGAAACAATGGCTCCACTCCACCTTTTTACAAACGTTTCCTGTTACCTTTAAAGCTGAAAATACACGTCCGGTTTTTCTCTGCGGTTGTCGGATCCGGTAGCCTGCATATTTACTTTAAAAGCAACACGATATACGTACGTAGCTACGTGCTCGCGTTGCAGTGTCAAGCAACATTGAGCTTTACGTATCAATTATACAAACGATAAAAATTTTTTGGCTACTCATACAAATCTGCGCTCAGCCAAATGGATTTTGTGTGGAAGGACGAATTTTTTTTTATCGATTTTCGATAATTGTTTTTATGGAAATTTCAGTATCACGGACTGAACTTGCTCCAAAAACGTTGCCGGTGATTTTTTTGTTAATAAGCAACCCTGTATAGTATTTTATTACTCTGTGCCTGTATAATTAATCTAATTTGGTTGGTCATTGAAACAGGACGACAGTATCGTACGGCTGTTGTGGCATTTTATGAAGTCGGTACGATTCAGACCAACATGCTCACACCGGCCCGGGCCGGCACGGATGCCGCGGCAGCCGGCTGCGAATTAATATCTTCTTCTTCTTATTTAAGAGCTTAGTGGCTCTTGTCGGTGGAGTATGCGCCAAACTTCTCGGTTCTCTGCCTTACTTTTTAGTGCTTGATGCGACATAACCCCTGCTTTTTCTTTCAGTTGGTCTACATAGCTCTTTCTTGGTCGTCCTGGACCTTTTCTAACTTTTATCTTTCGTTCTAATATGTTTTTAAATAATAGTCATGTCGTATTAAGTGACCAATCATTTTGAATTAACATTATGACAATATCGGTCGGCTCCGTACGGCGCCGAACGGAGCCGAACGGTAGATGATATTGTCATAATATGCCGGCCGGCCGTCGCGGAATGTGAATTTGACAGAAATATAAACTTTAATTTCTGTGTACAAGTTTCAATTTCCTTTCCGCATTATAAAATGCCGGCCGGCCCGTGTCGGTGCGAGCCACGTATCTTAATCAGACTATCGGACGGCGTTCACGCCATAACCTATTTGTAAGTATAGACATGCATTAGACATCCGTTCCGATAGCCAAATCGGTTTTCTAAACCGGGAATGAGAGTCATGTATATTTGCAACTAGCTGATGCCCGCGACTTTGTTCGCGTGAATTCAGTTATATTGTACACATTGGTTGGCGTATTTATATCGTCATTGTGTGCGTCTATTTCCATATAATGACATCGTCAAGAGCCTGGCTCTTCAATGTAGAAGGAGATTAAAAACAGTTGAATATTCGAAGAGAAAGATAGCGACCGCTCGAGAAAGGTAAGCCGGATGAAAACAATCGTAACTGGAGTGAATCTGATCCGGTACAATCGTAAGCCGAACCGGATATATATTTCCTGCCTAAGTTATTCCTATCGAACTACCTTTTCTGGCTATTGCCCTGGTTTGGCCAATATCCTGAACATAAAAAAACTTCGGGGTTATGAAACTTTACTACTGGTGATAAAATGTATATTTTGGATTGAAGGATATGAATAAATGTAAGGAAGTTACTCACTTAAATCGGAATAGAGATGCCGAAGGATTTGTGCACAATCTTATGAAAAATGCTCCACAGAATTTGGGCGAAGCTGTTCTGTGTTTAAAAAAATCATAGGGTTCTGTTAGTACGGGATAGCTCTACCACAGAATACATAAGAGTACAAACAGAATGGAATCTCACAGCGACTCAATTTGGCGTCCCTGCACCTCTCCCCCGTTCTATGTGCCCCTTATTGCGCTCTAAAACAGGGTTAGTTGCTAGCCGCACGCAATTCGCGTCGTGTCTTGAGAACTGTCAACCAATACTATCCATCATGGTGAGAAGATGCGCATATAATAATTGTTTATCCACCGAATACAATAAAGAACGTATATTTCATAGATTTTCGAGTGATGAAAACAGGTAAGCAAAGCCAAAATATAATTTCACGTTATTACATATAAACAGTGTTCGCAAATCTCCCGGTATAGAAAGATATAATCGTAAATATGTCGAACTCGTTAGTAGGTAAGTATTAAATTAATTCTGCGGTGCGACCCTGAGTATAAATTTCTGTACAGATATATTGTTTTGTTTGTAGTAGTAGGTATATATGTCACCTCTCACTCTAGGAAGTGTCATACCTGTGGCTCTAATCTATTATGATGTGTCGAAAATTAAATCTTATTGGTTGGTAAAATACTCTTTTTCATACAAGTACTTTACCTTACACAGATAAGGCAACATTTTATTTATACAACCATAGAGTAATAATATACTACGTATAAATACAACGAACGTGTAATTGGCATAATTATGCGTAATAAATCGATGCGGGCCATACTAGATCACAATAGTATAATGAAATTAAAATAACAGTCAAAAAACAAAAAAAAAGCGGCATTTTCAAACAAAAGTGTGCAGCCGCCCGGGCAATTTGTATGGCAATATCGGATAAAAATTATTGCTTTTTTGACTATACTGTACCTAGTGATCTTGTACAGCCCGTGGTTCGATTTAATACGCATAATTATGTCAATTACTCGTACATGTTGTATATTTATTTATTATTTTAATCTTAACCACAATGATACAAAACTTATATTGATGCTAATACGTAGGTACATTCTGTACCAGTCAGTTTTTAGGAAAAACTGAAATTTAATATTTTCAACAAAATTTTGTCGCAGCGCTTTTTTTTTACGTATCAGCCGATTTTTGACCCGATTTTTGAGTTGTTTCCCACATATAGGTTATTAATATTGATGGATACTTTCAGCTTCACCCTTTTTTGTTACACGAACCTGTCCAAATAACTCTGTAAAGCGCTAAAACGAAGACGAATCGAATTTGTTATGCAAATACCGCCCAATCACGAGATCACGACGCAGCCAAATTACATTTCAGAACAACAGGACGGGATTTCGGGATTTGGTTTTATGCTTAGCAAAAATAACATTAAACGGATTAGGTTTAAGAGCTGTAATTGTGACTACATACTACACTATCATTGCCGTGTAGTTCCCGTCAGAGTAGAATAGGACTACTCCAAGTCTTCCCGTGAATGTCGTAGAAGCGACTTAGGAAACACAAGCTAAACAAAGCTTATAAATATCAATGAGACCTCTCCAACCCGTCTGGCCAGCGTGGAGAGTGTAGGCCAAATCCTCTGGCTGCTGTGGCATAAATGTATTTGCACTGATTGCCGTATTTGTGGCCTATACCGTCGCTTTGAAGAGTGAAGGGTAACAGCCTGATAAAATTAGTAGTTCTGTGTATGAGAACAGTAGACTTCGCGAGCTCTTACAACCATGCAATAACCGATACTTTCCATTTCCCCTGGCTTAGCAAAGCCATTTCAGTAAAGTCCGTCCATAATTTTAGAGCTATGTCAAAACCCCATTTGCTTTTTTTTTGGAACATCTTGTATACATTGAAGTCCTTAGTGTACCTCTCAAATTGAAAACCGTCAATAAATACCGCTATAACAAAGTTCCCCCCTTTCTCCCGCTATAAAAAATCACGATCGATCAAAAAAAAATTATAAACTTGTGTGCCCATTTTCGTCAAAATTGGTTAAAAAATTCGACCTGTCGGCGAGAACGAGACGGATCTCGCAACTGAGATGCTTCGCTCGCTTAGCTTGCTCGGCCAACTTATTTTATAACTATCCATAGCGAGTAGGGTTGCCAGTTCGCCAAACCTAATAGCCGGACAGACCAGCCAGTTTGGCCGGACATTTGGGTAAAAAGGCCGGACAATACATTGTTGAGGATTCTGTGTCTCAGTATTAATAGGTACGACAAAAAAAAATATGTAATAACAAGCTTTTTTATTTATTACCATAAAGCTTGTCAAATTATAATGAAATATAACAAAATCGAATACCAAATCAGTCTAAGAGTCGACTCGCCTGCGCTCGGTAACACTCGGCGCTTCTTTGCGAAATGTAAAAAGCCTAACAAAAGCCGGACAAGCCGGACACCGTTTATTTTGGCCGGACACGCAATCAAAAAGCCTATTTATGTCCGGCTTTATCCGGACGCCTGGCAACACTAATAGCGAGGATATAGCGATGTCTTGCCAGCCCTTCCCTGGGCTCCATCCTGGCTACGACCTGCTCGCATCACAGCTGTGGTTGCGGTCGTAACCCTAAGTGCTGCCTTAAGTAGGTACCTGTGCAAGGGATGCCTTTTGCTTTTATCTCGTAAAATACTTGTCACCGCGTGTTTAGCTAGGTTATATGTGTTGCTATGCTACTAAGTGAACGGCGTGGTTAGAGGAGGCTCGATGGCAGGATGATGCATTTGCAACTTCGGGCTTGGTTCCCACTTACTAAGTGGAGTAGGTTTGTTTTTTTTCGTGTTTGTAAGTGGCCAACACTCTGGTGTCAGATTTTTGAAGAAGCATAAAGGAATTTGACAAAGCTTAACGACTTACGTGCCTTTTGAAGCACGGAGGAGCTCGAGAACATTATAAGCAACTTGTGGTCACCCATCCAAGTGTGGACCAGACTCGGGGTTGCTTAACATGCGACAGCGCTAGTACTCGTAATACGTATTCCCACTGGGCCACCGAGCTCCTATAGAATAGGTACTTGTTTCTAAAGCAATTTCATCCACTCAAAATTTAGGTATATCACAATACGACCCTTGTAGTCAAATAAAAATCGGTCAAATGCGAGTCAGACTTGTACCTACATAAAGGGTTCCGTACCTCCGTACAATGTTATAAAACAAAAAAAAAACGTTTCTTGAATGACGACCCCCTAATTTTTAACTTTATCTTATTTTTAGTATTTGTTTTTATAGCGGTCAGTGTAATACATAATCGGTGAAAATTTCAAGTATCTAGGTCCAGTGCTGCCCCTATTTGAAATAAATTATTTGAAAGGAAACGGATATATCATTTAAAATGTTGTCTCTATTAAATTAATGCATACGGGAATTAACGCGAAACGTACCTTTTTTTATTTATTTTGCTGACGTTTCATTCGGGTTTCACCGAACGTGGTCCCAGCTTGACTGAAGCAGCGATGACGCCTACGCCTCCCCCTGCCCGGTGTGATCTTCGTCCACCGTCATATTGTTCATTTTCCAAGTACTGTCACACACTACACTCACAGTTTGGTGCACAATCGGTTAACCACCAGAATACGGTTGCGTTACGGAATAGGGAAACTGTGAGTGTAGTGTGTGACGGTACTTGGAAAATGAATAATATGACGGTGGACGAAGATCACACCGGGCAGGGGGAGGCGTAGGCGTCATCGCTGCTTCAGTCAAGCTTGGACCACGTTCGGTGAAACCCGAACAAAACGTCAGCAAAATAAATAAAAAAAGGTACGTTTCGCGTTAATTCCCGTATGCATTAATTTAATAATAATGCAACGCGATAGTTTAAAAGTATTTATGTTGTCTCTAGTAAGCCCTAGATAATCCTTCAAACTATTTTATGCGAAAACGGCCACTTTTGGCAAATTTTTTTATAAAATAGCTTGAAGAGTTATCTAGGGTTTACTAAAGAAAAATATTTTAAATGGGGGCTGCACCCCGGAAAATTCATGTAAACCCTTAATGCTATGATAAAGATCAAGATAAAAACGCCGAAAAAACACGTTTCTTCTATGACGACCCCCTAAATTTTTAACTTTATCTTATTTTTAGTATTTGTTATTTTGTTATAGCGGCCACAGTCATACATAATCGGAGAAAATTTCAAGTGCCTCGCTATTACGGTTCAAGAGATAGAGCCCTGTGACAGACAGATGGACAGACAGCGGAGTTTCAGTAATAGAGTCCCGTTGGCACCCTTTGGTTACGGAACCCTAAAATAAGTCGCTGTAACTTCAAAAATTAGATATAACATAATTCGACTTTTGAAGTCAAATAAAAAGATGCTCAAAGTACAAAAACAAACATGTTCTCCTGTAACCTACTGCAGACCATCTAAATCTTCGCGATCCTTTATATCCATCGGGTTTTCAATCTCGAAGCCGGCCCGACCGTTGTGGGTAATCCGGGAAATTTCTTCCACTAAATCCCCGTAAAATGACGTACTGAGGGCATTTAGCATGTTTAGTGTCTTCCTTATTGGAGTTTTGATTTAATTTCGTTTAGTGTTGGTACATTCAGAGTCGTTTAGAAAACAAATATGATCCTGTTTACTTTTTATGCTGGGCGGGTGAAATAGCATTTGTATTTAGCGCCATTGTAATACAGATACTCTTGTGTGTATATATTATCACGCCTGTTTCCCACAAGGGTAGGCAGAGACTTTGGACCTCCACTTGCTACGAACCTGACAGACCCCTTTCGCTTCATCTACACCCATCACTCTCTTTGGCCGCCGGTTACGGGTACTACTGACCTCTCCTTTTTTATAAATATCTGCAATCTGATCGCAGTACGTTACTACTCTTCTACTCACATTTGCTTCGAAAACCTTAAGCAAATCTCCTTTCATTTATTTATTTATTTATCAAACTTTATTGTCCAAAGTAAAAATATACTTTTAACAAATGGCGGACTTAATGCTAAGAGCATTTTTTCCCAGTCAACCATAGGGATAAGCAGAGAAAATTGTGCGGCGCAAAAGCTATAAATACATAAATACTTACATCAAAAATACTAAGTACTTCATACACACTATTATATATATATAAATATAAATATATTAGAGTAAATACCTACTCACACAATACATATACTAATAAATATAATAACCAAGAAATATCTAATGAAAAGAAGAACTGAATGATGATGCCTTATAAAGAAAGGGAGTTCGTAAGGTGGGCGTGGACTTTCCTCTTAAAACAGAATTTGGTAGAAATTTCTCTAATGTCAACTGGTAAAGCATTCTAGAGTCGTGAAGCTTGAAGAGAAAATGAGTTTGACATGATATTAGTCCGAAAAAGGTCATCCATTGTTTCTATATGCCTAAACCATCTCAACATTCCGTTCTCAATTTTTGTCACTAAGTACATTTTATTTCAGTCCACACCGCCCACTAATGGCATCATTTTTAAAGTAACACCACATATGGAGTATATGTCAGCGGTCTCTTTTCGACTGCATATATCTCTCTTTCCAAGGTATTTTTTTTGTCAAGGAACCAATATTTTTATGTCACTGTAATAAGGTTGAGTCTTGTCTATGTTCAAGCGGCCAAATCTGGAGGTGATAGGTTAGTCAACTTTTATGGTTTTTCTGCTAATATTATCTATTTAAGGCAGATTTTTTTATTATTTTTATTAGCAGGTGGCTATTATGTCCGATAACTGGGTAAGGGCCTCCTTGGTACCAGAAGGATGCCGCAACAGAGGCAGACCCAGAACCAGATTACTTTGATAAATTCTGATCTAAATGGCGGGACGCAGCGACAGACAGATTCGGGTGGGGGAAATATTCTGTCCCTGTTTGTAACCTGAGTGAGGCAAATTCAGAGCGAACTAGAAGTTTGGCGCGACCTGTACTGATTATTATTTACTCTTTTATTTGACTTTTTAACCGACTTCAAAAAAATTAAGTTATTGATTTGTAATCTATACTATCTATACTAATATAATAAAGCTGAAGAGTTTGTTTGTTTGAACGCGGTTTGTTTAATCTCAGGAACTAATGGACCGATTTCTTTGACTACCTCCGCGGTCCACTGGTCAAGGTCTTTGCCTTGTGATCCGGAGGTCATGGGTTCAAATCCCACTGGGAAGCATACTTTGTGAAAAGTTGTTTCCAGTCTGTTTAGGATATTACAGGCTTGAATCACCTGATTATCCGAAAAGAAAGATGATTCCGTGCTTCGGAAGGCACGTGAAGCCGTTGGTCCCGAACGCCATCTAGCGTTTGCACCTATCCTAGGATTGGTTCGGGTCTACCCTTTGGGTTGCGGAGGTCAGACGGCGGTCGCTCTGTGTAAAAAACCAGTAACCTCCTCAAATCGCCTAGGTAAGGTAGCGGACCCCGGGCTCTGAAGCGTAACCGCTGACGATGCAACCGGGAATACGCTCGGATGATGATGATGACGATGAATGGACCGATTTTAAAAATTCTTTCACCGTTGGATAGACTATGTACCTATGTACCACGTCATCATGTAGAGTGTTAGGCTATATATGTACCACGGGCGAAACCAGGGCGAACAGCTAGTATTGTCAGAATTGCACAGTTTTTGTATAAATAAATAAATATATAAGGACAAATCACAAAGATTGAGCTAGCCCCAAAGTAAGTTTTAAACTTGTGTTATGGGATACTAACTCAACGATACTATATACAAGTTAGTATACCTATACAAGTTTTTACCCAGGTGCTTTCGTCAATCTGGGTGAATAACTTCAAATATCTGTCGAGTTGCGTTTCTGAAAAGTTGCGTATTTGTCGAGTTGCGTATCTGACAAGTTGCGAGTCTATCCTGAGAGATGACGAGATGCTTATCTGACCAGTTGCGTTTCTGACGAAAAGCGACGAATCCAAATATTATTTAATTATTTTTTACCTATAAAGACGAAAAAAAGAAATACATTTTTAGGTTGTCTCTTCCCAACTTAAAATCCGTGTGAAAGGTACTTTATTAACTTCATCCATTGGGTTTACATGTACCCAAATACGGTCGCGGGTTGCGGGTGATTCGAGAAATTTAGTAATTCTAATCTTCCTCCAAATAGGCACTTGTTCTGACTATGAGATTCTAGCATCTTGAATAAAATGAGAACTTTGGATATAAGCCCAAAAATAACACCAAAACTTCGTGTGGGAATAAGGCAAAAAGAAAAGTTTCCTAAAACGAAACTACATTATTTCAATACCTTTGAAACTGCCTACATTACAATTTGACTTATTGAACGCCTTTTTACTAAATCGAATTTTAATAAAAAACGTATTTTTCTCTTGCTCGAATAGAAATAAACGTTGGGATTGGAACTGTGAACCGATAAACGGGGTCAAGCACTTTTCCCGAATCCGTCCGAATGATGGATAGCTATTACAATGAAAAGCGGGTTTGTGGCTTTACAATAAAGTTTTATTTTTCTGCGTAACGCGAAGCTCAGGTGGGCAGCTTTACGATTACGATATCGTCCTAAAATAAAATGGAAATCAAGAGTAAAAGCCTACTTATTTTGCGCCGATTTCAAGCAGTCATAATAGGTAAAGCCATTGTGATACTATTATAATACCTTCGTACCTATTCTGTAAAAAAAAATAGTGGCACTCCGGGAGTGCCTACAGAAGTGAAAACTTAAACAAGGTGATGTCAGTAATAGAGTCGCGAGTTCAATGTCTTTTTTTTTCAAAAAAATGACCAATGCCCTAAAGAATAATAAATCAATAAATATATAGGGACAAATCACACTGATTGAGCTAGCCCCAAAGTAAGTTTTAAACTTGTGTTATGGGATACTAACTCAACGATACTATATTTTATAATAAATACATATATAGATAACACACGGAGGTCGTCGTCTCGTTTTCATTTTAAGCTTAAAACCTGCAATTTAAAAAAGAAAGTCAATCTCATAACTCTGTACCTAAATTACCCCTTTTTCATCGGTTCATAAAATAAGGTTAAATTAATTCAAAAAGGTATTGTTTTCATAAAACAATGGAATTTCCAATAACGCCTTTTTCCTCGATTAATCGACTCGGCACGGGATGAACAGTATGGACACGTCCCATTTACCTATTTACAATCGGCTTTGTCGAAATTCTCGGTCTTTTATTCAGTGACTTTTAATAAGCTTCGAATCGTTTCGTTTTCGTGTGGATCGGAGAGTAATCTCATGGATTCCTCTTCTAAATCAACTTAACAGTCCTATTTTTTAATAAAAAACTAAACTAATTTATTCATAGAAAGAAGATATTAACAAATTAATAAAAAAAATTAAAACTATTTAATCAAAACTACCTACTTTTGAATAAAAAAAGGCCTGGCAAATCGCTGCCCCGTGGTAACGTGCCCAGAAGGGTAGCAGTGGCCACATTGTATGGCAATGCTAATCTTTTGAGCTAGATAGAGGCCAACCCTCTGGTCATTCCGTCTTTGATTTAGTCAATTTATTTTTAAGCAACTTTAAAAAAAGAGGAGTTTTCAGGTATGTTCCTAAATAACTTCTACGATTTTGATTTATATATATAGACAAGCAGTCCACCCCGGCTTCGCCCGTGGTACACACAGCCTATGCCACTCGGGGATAGTGTAGCTTTCCAATGGTGAAAGAATTTTTTAAATCGGCCCAGTACTTTTTGAGCCTATTCATTACAAACATACAAACATACAAAAATAGGTACAAATCTTTCCTCTTTATAATATTAGTATAGAAGTATAGATTAGTATAGATATAGATTACAATGCTCAGAACAATATTGTTCAAGTTGTTTAATTTTTGGCAGTGTGGTTGCGGCAGAGTAGAACACGATTGGTCACACCATCACCACCCCTTTCCTTTCCCACTGACCCTTGAAAGTTTTGGCAGTTGAGGGGTCTCTTGCAAAAAAAAGAAAAACTTTGTGGATCAATTAATATTAGTTACAGACAAAAAACCTACTTAGTATTTTTAAATAGTTATCAGTTTATATAAATATATATTTAAATAGTTATGTATCAGTTTGCTCTGACTGCATCAGTCAGAGCAAAATAGAATTTGTAATTTTTTTTTTTTGCACGGCCGTTTATGCCTATTCTAGTTATTCTATTTTCCAATATCATAATTTAAATCCTCCTTTGTAAAATACAAGGCAAGCCATGAATAAATTATCGTTCTAAATCGGCAATGTACAGGGTTATTTGGGTAGTTTTAATTGTGCTGCTGACTGTACCTACCGGTACCACCCGGTACCTCAAAGGAGTATTAATTGAAGGTACACGAAGACTGCCACAAACCGTGTGGTTTCCGGCAGAGTAGAATAGGACCACCCCAAGTCTTCCCGTGGATGTCGTAGCAGGCGACCTAGGAAACACAAGCTAAACAAAGCTTAAAATCATCAATGAGTATAAACACCGAACCGTAAGGCCAGTTTAGGCCAAATCCTCTGGCTACTCTAGCTTAGCTTTGGTAGTACAAAGAGGGTCGTGCTCTTGCAGTGGAGACTAAAAAAGACCTGATGATGAATGTGCTGCTGATTGAACCTCATACCTCAAATTACGATACCTCAAAGGAACAAAATCCACCTAAGTAGGTATGTACATTTGAGAACCTTCTCCGCCCTGCTGTTTCCGTCGAAAACCAAACACTCCTAAATTCATAAAGCCGAGAAGCTCTTGAAAAGCCGGAGCTTACTGAATGAAGTCCCCAAATGTTATTATAATGAAATCCGTTTTATTAAATTTTTCGTAAAAAATTCAGCTTTCTGTCATTTTGAATGCTTTTTCCGCTTATTTGCTAAGTTTGTTATATTTTTACGTTTTTGCTGTATATGGTTAGCTTAATTAAATTTAAATAATGAAACAAGAAATGGTGAAAAATTCCACGTGAGCAGGACTTAAACCAGCGATCTTGGTCTCTGAGCCATCACGTGTTCAAACCCGCACGCCATTTTTTCAATATTTCTTATTTCATTATTTAATTTGAGTAATTTTTAGTACTGCATCTTGAATGCCTAAAAACCCTATATAAAATATTAATTAATTTTTTTGATTTGATTTCACGTGGAATATTTTTTCGTGTTGTAAATGCTTTTTAATATTTTGTTACTGAACTTACCTTAAAAATATTTCAGAATTTTTAGTTTAGTTACCTTAAAAATACTTTTTTACTTTATTTAAACCAACTGTGTCCCACTGTTGGGCAAACAAAATATAACACTCTGGGTACCTGAGGACGATCGGTGAGGTAGAGGAAGGCCTAGAAAAATACTTTTAGCAAGTACGAGTACCTACAATAAATTACGCTTCTACACAAAAAGCAAAATGAGTCCTAAAAATCACCTCGGAAAATGATGTGTTGTTCATTGCGTTCATCTAATTTAGTTTGATTTAACGAGTAGAGAATAAATATTTTTAAGTAAAGTCTTATATAAAATCGTTCTTTCGTCGACCAGGAGATCCGACGCACGCAAGCGACCAATTTGACCGAGTTTAATACATTTGCGCTCATTTAGGAAATGTTGACATTTCCTAGGAATTGTATACAAGTCCTGAATTTATTATATAAATAATATATAGTCTTCTTTGCTGGTCTGGGAGAAAAGAAATATATGAATAGAATGTACCAGCTGCTTCTCTTCCCGTGCACATCATAAAAGCCGATCAAGGGAATGGGCGAGAATCTTTATCATAATAGGCGACGCGGTTAGCAACCCTTCACTATTAAGATTTTCCTTTTCCACCTTTATGCCCACCATTACACTAAAAGTTAAATATGTCTTTTTTCTGATGGTTTTGTTTTCTATTATTGATTCTGATTCCAAGATTTTAATATAGCTTCGGGGTTTAAAAGAAACCTGTAAGTATATATCATACTACACTAAATGAGAGCGTACTAAGGAAGAAGGTATGTATGTATGGAATCATTGTAAACTCTTAGGAGAGTAGGAATAGGAACAGGAACGCTTTTTCAAGCAATGATCTACATGATGTTTCTACTCTAAAAATATATATATATGTATATCAGTTCACATATTTAAGAGCCAATTCATGGACCAGTGGCTTCCAAACACATAATCTTCAAATTATTTGAAGGGTTATTAAACATTCAGAAAGTCCGAATTTTAATTTAATATGGGCCTTATATGCATTGCAAATTCATTCATAATTCGAGCAAACCATACAGACGCTGAAGTATTGAGTTTCTTGCATATCAAAGAGATACTTATGGCTATGTACGGGTCGCTGCACAAAGGGGTCACCGAAATGTCGAAGGGTGCAGTCCTATCATACCCTTTGCTATAGGTACTAATATTATACACCCCGGACCAGTACAAATATGTGTATAATGTATTATAGTATAATTTATTCGACCTTTTTCGCCATAATACTTCACTTTCTGGCCTGGAGATGTAAAAGTATTTTCGTATCTATAAAATGAACTTTTTATCGAGTGCACAAGGGCCGTTTTTAGGGTTCCGTACCCGATTTTTAACTCGATCTCTTGAACCGTAATAGCTAGACACCTGAAATTTTCACCGATTATGTATTACTATGACCAGTATAACAACAAATACTAAAAATAAGATAAAGTTAATAATTAAAGGGGGTCGTCATAGAAGAAACGTCTTTCTTCAGCGTTTTAAAACATTGTACGGTGGTACGGAACCCTTCATGTACGAGTCCGACTCGCACTTGCCCGTTTATTCCATACAAACGTAGTCCCCTGTTTCCTCCCCGAATAATGCCGGTAGAGTTATATTTTTTTTCCTGAATATCTATAGCCACTGTAAGCATGTCAATATATTTTCTTTTTTCATAAATTAATTATTGAAAGAGACATGAACGTTCAAAAACCTAAAAAAATGGCCAGATTTTCCGCTGTGTTCAAACAACCAGAAAACAAATTTGACTAGATTATATGAAAAAGTTAAAACATAGGAATACCGCTAAAGTCTTTGTTAATTCGGTATGAAAAATATAACATAAATTGGTTAAATTTTGGAGAAGAAATCAGGGGACTACGAATCGTTGATTTTCTGTTCTTATAATAGGTATTTTTAGTCCTAGCTGCAGTATGTCTCTATCGCACTTGCTTGGTTGTAGTTCGGGCACAGCGCGACAGCAATAGATTTTACAAATACCTATTTTTCATTTCTCTAGCCCTTAGTGTTACCTCTGAATGTTAATTGAACGCGCGAGCGAAGCGTCTCAGTTTGAAAATTATTGAAGCTTTAGTACCTAAAGTCAGATAAAAAAGTTTTAAATATGTGAAAAAAAGCGTTACCAAAAATATTTTAGCAGCGGACAGCCAAAAAGCTTCCAAAAATACTCATTTGTATTGACAAATGATAAAATAATACATTGGTATTATAGATATCATTATAGACCAAGATCCCAGAGCGTTCAGACATAACTTATTTTCACACGGACGGAACCTTAGATTCTCAGTAGCGTCTCGAGTGCTTTGTAATACCTGCACGGTTGTGAAACTTGCCTGGGCAGGTACCAGGTGAGAAAGGTAACTAAAAATAAGAGTAACTTAACTTAAATGTGTATGGCTGATTTTTATATACAAAGTGGAAGGGACATCCTAGTAATAAATCGAACCACGGGCTATACTAGATCATTATAGTATGACGAAATTAAAATAACAATCGAAAAACCAAAAAAAATGTTGACGAATTGCCCGAGCGGCTGCATACTTTTGTATGGAAATGCTGAATTTTTTTTTTGTTCTTTAGCTGTTATTTTAATTTCATTATACTATAATGATCTAGTATAGACCGTGGTTCGATTTATTGCGGGTATGTCCCTTCCACGTTGTACTTGTATAAATATATTGTAAAATATTATTCTGAAGTAGTATCAATAAGTGTCAGACACTTTTCATGGGCCAGAACTTTTGTCAGACGCTTTAAAGCTGCACAAAAAATTAATGAACTTAACTTATTTTTACATGTCTGACTTATAAATGTTTTTTTTATTTTTGAAGGACAAATCACACTGATTAAGCTAGCCCCAAAGTAAGTTTTAAACTTGTGTTATGGGATACTAACTCAACAATTCTATATTTTATGATAAAAACATATATACCTAGATAAACACCCAAGACCCAGGACAATTTGAAAAAGGCCATTTTCCAACATGCCCTGGCTGGGAATCGAACCCAGAACCTCCGGATTAGCGGTCTAGCATGTTAACCATTACGCCACGGAGGTTGTATCTTGTTGTAAATATGTTGTTAATCTAACTATTAAAAAGTTATATTTTATCAGTCAGACAAATTGTAGTGACCAAACGTATCTTAACACAAAAATTATTCAGCCGGGAGTACGAGCGCAAGAGGAATATGATCTAATGCGAGCTTCACAACCACGCAGGTATTATAAAGCACACGAGACGCTGCTGAGAACCTGAGGATTCGTCCGTGTGAAAATAAGTTAAGTATGTCTGATCGCTATGGGATCTTGGTCTGTTAAAGGTACGAGGGAACAGATGAATACAAGTTGACCGTTCAGCTGATCTGAGTTTGTATGGAAAGACAAAAGTTATTTTTTATATATATATATATATACGTTCCTTGGAGAAAGCTGTTCAGTATCATGGACTGAATCCACCCTTTAAATAGTTTCAGTATATTTTGTTAGGCGTATATGCAGTCCTTAGCATTTTTCAGTTACAAAAAAATATATTTCATTACTACTTAGCTATCTGTTACAAAGATTAGTCCATGTAATACTTGCCAACATAGTTCTACGAGTAGTTCGCACTTGAGTAATAAAATAACAGAGCTCGGTCCGCACGGGCTTGATTAACTTTAAAACTTTCGTAATAACACAAAAGATTTAATCCTCCTGCTAAATGTTGGAAACTTGAATAGTGGAACTGGCTGTAAAACTTTATTTTTAGTCCGTATCACCAACACGTTGTTTTATATTTTCATAATTATCCTGAAAACCTTAATACTTTGAAGTGTAATTCTATTTTTATCTCAGAATGGTTGAACAACAACCGAGCGAGAAACAACTGCAGCTCGTACCAATAATACCTACTTACGAAAAGTGCACAAAATCATAGTTTCGTAGTCCCCTGATTTCTCCTCCAAAACTTAACTGATTTCATTTTCTTTTAATAAAATTTAAGAAAAGCTATGGCCGTGTTCTTTCATTTTCTTTTTATAATATAATCTCGACAAATTGTTTTTGCTAATTGTTTGAATACAGTGTACAATCTTACCAACTGTTCAGGTTTATGAAGGTTCGTATCTCTATAAATAATTAATTTATAAAAAAAAGAAACATAGGGACATGCCAAAATATCCATAGATTTTTTTAGAAAAAAAATATTGCTCTTCTAGCACTATCCGAAGAGCAATCAAGGGACTAAGTTTGTATCGAAATACGCCAAACGATTTCCTCTTAAATCCCTTAGATTAGTTTCAGTAATTTATATTGTAAGACTATTTGACCGTAATAATAATTTCAGGAGTTCGGGACCCACATCTCCAGGCACATTTCCAGACATATCCTCATTAATTCAGAGTAAGCGAGTCTAGTAATTGCGCACAGAGGTCGTTACAACTTAGCGATGCACATTTATTTAATTTTAGTATCTCTTGTCTATAACACTAAGTATTTATGCCGCGCCCTTTCAGATTTTAATTTAATTATGATAACATCATATTATAGGCACCTTGTCAGGCATTAGCAGATCTTTTATTCTATCCATTATTGAGTTGAAATGGTTCCAGTGTAGTTTAATTTCAAATCATCTTTGACAAGTATTTGGCCACGGCGATCTCTCAGTCGTTAGCCTCATTAAGGTTCGGTTCCAAATGATGTAGGGCAGTTCGGACAAGACAGAAGGTGACCATCGACTAAATGGCGCCGTAGTCACAAAGGTCGTTATCAGCGTGACGCTACGTAATTCGGTTTACTCAATTTCAGTAATTATTTTAGAAGACTTATAGGCCGTATAATGTTATCTTACATAATAATATATACTTCGCACTCCTTCTCTTTAGGGTTGCCTGTAAGAGATTGCTTCGACGATAAGGCCGCCTCTTGTACCTTATATTATATTTTGTCCTTTACATTTTGTATACAACGTGGAAGGGACATACCCGTAATAAATCGAACCACGGTCTATATTAGATCATTATAGGATAATGTTATAAAAATAACAGCCAAATGTCGAAATTTCGGCATTTCTATACAAAAGTATGTCGGCGCCCTGGCGATTTGTATGGAAATGTCGATTTTTTTTTTGTTTTTTGTCTGTTATTTTACTTTACATTATACTTTAGTGATCTAGTATAGCCTTTGGTTCAATTTATTACGGGTATGTCCCTTCCACTTTGAATATTTTGTATTCGTAAATGTTATTTGGTGCAATAAAGATTTTTGTATTATATTTATTACACCCATTTCCAGGCACAACCTCACTATATCCTCATTAATTCAAATAACGTCTAGTAATTGAATACAGAAGTCGTTGCACAACTTTTTAATTCCAGTGCCTACTAAAATTATAAGTGTGACAGTTTATCTCTAGAAGTAAAGTTTGTAATGAAGACATGTTGTATTAAAATTTACGTTCTTGGCATTTGGAAAAATATTTCGACGATGGTAATGCGGAAAAATCGACGTGGTTGGTTTTGAGTCTACCAATGACTTTTTTGGATAGTGACATCTAATTTTAAGTTGTAAGTTAATAAATTTGTTAGTTGACGTCTTTGGAGAACATGCTGCTGTGCAGTTTGTTGCCGCTTCTTATGCACTAGCGCCTAAGAAGTGGCACTAAACGTACGCTGTAAGGAACGATTTACGTCAACAATTGTGCAAAACAAAACAAAGTGACTAAAATTAAGAGATAAGTATTATAAAAATATCCTTTGATAATAAAGATATTTCGAATTTGAATTTGACAAAGTACTCGTAACGTAGAATTCTCCAAAACAGTTTTAGTTACAACAAACATCAAAAAATGAGGTGAGTTCAAGGCATTTTTGAAGTGTTCTGATGGTGCAGGAGAATGATAAGTACTAAAACTCCAGTAGCGTTTTAGCTAATATATGAACTGTTGGGATGAGTACTTTCTGTATATAATGTACCTATACTATAGTATCTTCTACCGCAGCCCTACCGTTTCCTCATTAATTCAGGTAACGTCTAGTAATTGCACGCAGAGGTCGTTACAACTTGGCGATGCACATTTAGGTATTTAATTCTCGCGCCCGCTTCGTGTCTTGAAAGCTTGTTTACTCGTAGTTTACACCAAGGCATTTCACTTAAGTACTAACTTTACTTACGTATTACTAACTTTCTGTTACACAGGCAGCTGAAGAGAATGAGGATCTCTGAGTTAACTTAAAAAATCTGGTATAAGTTAGGTATTATTGATCGGACGTTCAAAATATTTGGTTGGCGTGTAGATTTTTTATTTTAAATAAGAAACAAATCAGTAAAATACTTGTGTACAACAAGTTGGCAAATAAGTATACGGAACACTTATCAAATCAACAGAGAATAGTTTACGGAACTATTACAACGCTACAGTACACACAGTAAAAAATGGATGGGTGGTCATAAGTGGCATAAAAATTTCTCTAGCTCCTCAGTTGGTCCTGGGTAAACTCACTCTATGGCAGTCGTCAAGCTATGTTAGATGCCTCTACGCAGCTTAAAAAATCTGACACCAGATTTTGCCCTTTACGATTATATAAATATAAACAAGTAAAAAAATCTAGGTCAGGCTACAATTAATAAATCTTTGATAAATTGGAACACTCGCATATTTTTATATTACCATCTTTCATAGCATTTTCGCTCGCATATTTTTAATATAGGTACTCGAGTATACTCGTATATACCTCTAATTTTATAGGAAATTTCCGTAAGCGGCCCGTGACTTGGCAGTTGCCACGGTTGCTTTCCAATACGGCGAAGTGTGAAGAATCCTAAATATGCAATTAGGCTCTCGGGTGCTCCGAGACAGTTTAGTAAACAAGCCCTAGGGATTATTTTGTTCTGCGTGCAACGATTTAGTTCAGTTACTGCAACAATTTTAGTTTCATTAACTAGTTGACTTGAACTATTTAGGTACTTCATTAAGAAAAATGTCTTATCAACTTAAATCTAAACGAAGATCTAATTTGTTTATTAACAAGTATAAGAAAAAGATACTAAAGAATATACTGAATATAGAATCCTAAGGTAATATGCAATTAACGTCTCGGCTGCTCCGAGATAGTTTAGTAAACAAGCCCTAGGGACTATATAGTTAGGCAAGCAACAATTTAGTTCAGTTAACTAGTTCGCGTTAACTAATGGGATTATTCATACATACATAATTCTATGGGATTTGTATGAAATATTGATTTATGACGTCATAGTTCCTTGGAGTCAATTAGCGCTCTTAATATCCGTGTTCCTGCTTTAATAAATCTAAAATCACGATCAAAGTGGATGTATTCAATGACAAGTGGCAATATTTTGTGAAGTTTTATTCTATTAACAGTACCAAATAATTTATTGTTGACCCACCAAAATACCCAATGGCAACATGTCTTATTAACTTAGATGTTAATGAAGATCTAAGTTGTTTATCAACAAGTATAAAAAGAAGATACTTAATAGAGAGATATTTAAGTAAACAAGCCCTAGGGAGTATTGTAGTTAGGCGAGCAACAATTTAGTTCAGTTAACGAGTTCGCGTTAACTATGTAATTGCTACATGTCTTATCAACTTAGATGTTATTGAAAATCTAAGTTGTTTATCAACAAGTATATCCACTAAAAATATACAGAAAATAGAATCCTTAAGAGGACGCCTGATGTCAATAATCCAAATTTTGCTCCCGCTTCCACGCACACAAATTTACTCTAGCCGAAGCGAGACAGGGAGCCATGCGGGGCGTCGGGAATCGCGGTGGGTCAATGAGGCTGGTTCTGGTTTTGAGGTTTTTTCATTTTTAAATTAAATTCAAAGAATATTTAAAAGTTATTTAAAAAGTAATACATATGATGACTACCTTATGTTTAATACAATTATAATCCAAAGTTACAAGTGCTAATTTATTGTATTTCTTGAATACTTTCTGTTTTAGTATAATTCTAAGGTGATTTGGAGGCAGCTTCGCAATGTTTTTCTATCGTGAAAATTTTAAGCAATCGTGTTTTCGAAACTTATTATGTTTAGAGTTAGTCCTGAACTTTGCTGTGTTTTTATTTCAAAGTGCGTTTTTCGTTAATATTGATAATATTTAAGATCGCTCTAAGAACTTTAGGGTAGTACGGGTTCTTAATATGCAATTAGCGCCTCGTCTGCTCCGAGAAAGTTTAATAAACAAGCCCCAGAGACTACATAGTTAGGCCTGCAACAGTTTAGTTCAGTTAACTAGTTCGCGTTAACTATTTAATTGCGACATGTCTTATCAAGTTAGATCTAAATGAAGTTGTTATAAAATAACATATGTAAGTATTAAAAGAAGATACTAAGAATATACGAAATATAGAATCCTTAAATATACAATTAGCGTCTCGTCTTTGCCGAGATAGTTTAGTAAACAAACCATAGGGACTTTAAAGTTAGGCGTGCAACAATTTAGTTCACGTTAACTACTTATGCAACATGTCTTATCAACTTAGATCTAAATGAAGATCCACGTTGTTAAGGTACACAAGTATAAGAAGACGATACTAAAGCATTATACTTAATATAGAATCCTAAATATGCAATTAGCGCCTCGGTTGCTACGAGAGAGTTTAGTAAGCAAATCCTAGGCATTATATAGTTAAGCGTGCAACAATTTAGTTCAGTTAACTTCGTCGTTAACTGAGCTAAACTAAATTGTTGTCGTTCCGAAATACTAGTACCTTATTTAACCGCGCCTTTATCTCCGATTTAAAGTACACAGCTCTTTTTTTAATAAACAGTGGCGACATTTTATAGAATTAATAGCCACACCTACCAAGACATTAAAAAGAGTGCAGAGAGAAATAAAGAATGGAGGCATTTCCACTTAACTCCACCGACAAGAGCAAGAAGAAGAAGAACACACCTAACTATTTTAATTTAAACTATTTAAAAACTAAAAAATCTGTTTTTTTTAGAACATGAAAAGCCGCTGTCATGTTTGCTAGCATTTACAGCATCCAAAGCCATTCCTTTTTACTCCCGAAGTCTCAAGTGTCTGTTTATATAAGTGCACTCGTAAAACTCCGGAACTAGTTCGTTCCCTTTCATTAATTCGCCTTCATGGCGTGTGAAATTGCAATTCTTCGCTTTTACAGCTCAAGTTAAGGCTCTACGAGTATGTTCATGAATCATGCTATAAACTTTACTGAAGCTTAACTGTAATTGTAACTGGGATAAAAGAATAAACTTACAGTTTAAAAGTACCAGCGTGGCTAGTATGGCTACGGCGACAATTTTATCCTTATCATTTGTCGCATTTCGCGTAATTTACCTTACTTAGCATGGCTAAAATAGAGCTAGATATATTTTATCTCATGTCTAACTCCCATGTAAGCATGATTTTGACAGGTCAAAGTAGACATTTCGATGGTTGGCAACGTGAAATTGTATAAATTTGTCAGCGATTTGCTAGACCCACATAGGACGTAGTTAAACAATTTTTAATCGTATTTTCAACAATTGTTCCATTTAATTAATATTTAATTTAATTTAATTTAAGCCGCAGCTGCTAAGGCCGCAGCTATTTCTCTTTATTTTTGTTTACGTTCTTTCCCAGTCAACCATACGGATAAACATATAATTTGTTGCGGCGCAGAAATAAATAAATCTACAACACAATATCATCATCTGTAGGTTGACTGGTAGAAAAGGCCCTGGGCCTTAAGTCCACCTGGTACATATTTTGTAATAAAAATAAATAAAAAATAACTCATCAATATCATCAGGTTTTTTAAGTCTCCACTGCAGGACACGACCCTCTATAACTAGGTAATGTACTACCAGAGCCATACTTGGCCAGAGCAGTCAAAGGATTTGGCATACACTTTCCACGCTGGCCAGACGGGTTGGAGAGGTCTCATTAATGTTTATAAGCTTTATTTTTTTGACAACACAATATAAGTTTTGTGTAAGACGATTAAGGAGATTACCTCCTGTATCGTTTGATCACATCGACGTCACCAGGCTGCTCAAGGACATCACGGCCTTGAAGTCTAGTCTTTCGGGGAACGATACCCGACACTCCGATGACGCGTAACACGTCGCAGCCTCAACGTGTGCCGTAGTTTTGTAATTTATATTATATAATTATATGTATGCTAGTCTATAAGGTGTTTATTCTATGGGCCTTTAATATTGTAGTTAATATTACGTAGCCTTAAATAAATGATTTGATTGATTGATTGATATACCTACAATCAAATAAACATACTTCTTATTATATACAACGTGGAAGGGACATACCCGTAATAAATCTAACCACGTCCTATACTAGATCATTATAGTATAATAAAATTAAAATAACAGCCAAAGAAAAAAAAAAAATTTGGCATTTCCATACAAAAGTGCGCGCCCCCCGGGGCGATTTGTATGGGAATGTCGAATTTTTTTTGGTTTATTGACTCTTATTTTAATTTCATTATACTTTAGTGATCTAGTATAGCCCGTGGTTCAATTTATTACGGGTATATCCCTTCCACTTTGTATATGGGCATATAATATATACTTTTGATTATAATATTACAGATATATACACATATATTATACATACAATATACTTACCTAATACACACATATACCAACAACGAACGATGATGGTGAAAGTTCCTATTAAAATAAGTATACTCTTCTCTTAAACAAAAATTGTGTGGACATTTCTTTGATGCTTCTTCTCGCACACAGCTAAGTTTTTTCTTTTCTCCCAGACCAGCATGGAAGATCGATTAAGATCAGCATTCTTTATTTAAATATACCTACATTATAACTAAGCGCGCGGCAGCCACTCGGTGGTAAATTCAGTTATATGAATCGTTTATCCAGAGTAATAAGAATGAATTTGGCCTGCAATGAATGTCTAGGTATCTAAACGAAGAGGTTCTGAATTCTGACGAGAGCTAAATTAAACCATATCGCTAACCACATCGAGTAGATATTTCTTTGAATTTCTATGCTGAGTGAGACTTCTGTACGTGAGTACTTGTACTTATTCTGTGCTTGGGCCCACCATCACTAAAGTAAGTAAAGTAGGCCTCCGGGTTTTGCAAACTTTACCCCAAGATAAAGACGTGAAAGTATTTAGCCTGTGTTTATTTACTACCTAGGGCTTTTTAGCGAAATTGCGTTGGAAATTACTTAGAAAGGTCTTGGAGATCCCTTCAATGTATTTACTTTACGAGTAGTCTCAATACGAAGCTGTTACTTTAACTTAACACTGTAAGCCTTTCAGAGCTTAGTAGATTACCAAGCTTCTTCGGTTAAACTTATGGCTTTTATTTTCTAGATATACATACTTACAATTAGTTAAAGAATATTACTTTTTATAAATAAGCGGCATCAAATTTGATTCATCATTACACGTTTCATAAACACATACTCTTATTCGAAAGACAGACTCTTATTTGCACCCCTAAGCAGAGATTTTTTCCAAAGGCCACTTTTAGGCCGAGAAGGTGGAAAAAGAAATTAAAATAGTGATGGGTTGCTAGCCGCATCGCCTATTAACATGATTCGCATTTTCAATCATTCCCTTGATCGGCTTTTAAGATCTGCACGACAAGAAAAAACAGCTAGGCTTACTTATTAATTCAAATTAAAACAACATGTTCAAGTTACATTCATTCGAAGCTAGACACTGAGAAGACTTGAATACCTATTCGATCTCAGCTGTAGCGGCACTTGGGTAGGTCACTGTAGGCTGCGCCAAAGGACCCTTTAGCGTTGTGGAGAATTAAGGGCTCGGAAAAAGATTGGCTACTTTAGATACGCTTAAAATATAGTTGGAGCTGAGAAAGTGACACGGATCTTATTTTTCGGATCATCTTTTGTCAGATTTTTAAAGCATCTTTTGTATTTTCGTGTGATAAGTGTCCGACAGTAGTGTCAGATTATTTAAACTCCCTATAGGAATCTGACGAATCTGACAGAACACAAGTGTCATGTAATGATGACTATCATTCTCTCTCTCTCATCTCAGCGTTTTTACAGTTGCATCCTCAGCTGTAATGCTGCAAAGCCAAGGGTCCGCTTTCTGGCTTTTCCTCCACTTCGTACAGTCTTAAGCATCCTTGGTTGTAAGTCCATTGGCACGCATATCATCCTTGACGACGTCAAGCCAGGATTTTCTTGGATCTACAACGTCTGCCGGGGCCTGGCGGAGGCGGCATGGCTAAACATTTGATAACTAGGTCATCTTATGATGACAGCCGAGCTCAATTGAAGAATAGAGGCTCGAGATTTTCTATACCACTTGTCACCAATATCCGTCCACCTATGTAACGCTGAATTTTTCTATATGCATAAGCCTCCTATAAATATGAACCTGCTTTGGGTTTGCTAATCATTTCTACTTCCGTTATACCATCGAAGTCCTTACTCAGATAACACGGATAATACTCGTACATGCTCTTTGATCTACCTTACCCACTTAGTATGCGTCCACCACCCTTTAGTTTATGCAAGCAAGCCACACAGCCACATACTGAGTCCCTCGTTTGTGACATATATATTACTTAACTTTGTGTAACTCTCGTAAATATATATATACTTGGCCAGAGCAGCCAGAGGATTTTGCCTACACCAATGATTTACGCTAGTAATATGTCAATGGCCTACACTCTCCACGCTGGCCAGACGGGTTGGAGAGGTCTTAGTGATTTTTATATGCTTTGTTTAACTCGTGTTTCCTAAGTCACCTTCTACTACATCCACGGGAAGACAGTGGTCCTATTCTACTTTGCCGGGAACCAAACGGCAATCTGTTTCATTGACTGTACCTTTCACATTCGACGTGGCGATGACTCGACGTGGCGGTAATATAATTTTAAACAAAAATAAAATTTTCATTGACTGTACCTTTCACATTCGACGTGGCGATGACTCGACGTGGCGGTAATATAATTTTAAACAAAAATAAAATTTTCATTGACTGTACCTTTCACATTCGACGTGGCAGTAATATAATTTTAAACAAAAATAATATTTTTTTTATTGACTGTACCTTTCACATTCGACGTGGCGATGACCGGTGACTCGACGTGGTGGTAATATAATTTTAAACAAAAATAAAATTTATTTTATTGACTGTACCTTTCACATTCGACGTGGCGATGACTCGATGTGACGGTAATATAATTTTTAACAAAAAGAAAGTTTATTTCATTGACTGTACCTTTCACATTCGACGTGGTGGTAATATACTTAATTTTAAACAAAAATAAAATTTATTTCATTGACTGTACTTTTCACATTCAACGTGGTAATGACTCGACGTGGTGGTAATGTAATTATAAACAAAAAATCTTCATCAGTTTCACTTCACCAAAACTTTCTTTCTAAATGCAAATGCTTGATTTATTGACAAAAACATGTGTCAATAAAATATTAGAGGATTTCCCTCGATTTCTCAAAGATTCCATCTTTACCTGGTGACACTGGTGACACCTGGTGACTTTCAAACAAAAAAAGATTTTTCTAAACCGGTCCAAAAACGGAGAAGTTACGGGGAAACATACAAAAAAAAATAGGAGTGCCGACAGAAGTGATAACTTGAACAAGGTGGTATTGATTATGATAACAGTGTTGCGAATTCAATAATTTTTTCCCATCTCAAAAATGCCCAACGCGCCTAAAAAGTTTTTACTTCAAACAAACTCGCTTAAAAAGGACTTTTTCAACGATTCGACGTGGCGGAAAAAAAGCTGGTGTTTTAGAAATAGATGTGAAGGCGACTCGACGTCTAGGAAATAAATCGCCCTATTCTACGCCTGAAACCACATAGCACTGAAATAACAAAACATACGATTACCTTAAAAGACTGTAGACAATTCCTAATAGGTCCTACCTAGTTAGATATTTCTCTACGCAGCGTCTGGATACGTGTGTAGAATAAACCCGGGCACGCTCGCTGGGATCGAAAGGGGTTTACTTGAACCGGGATGACCTAAGTGTTCGTCGCTTTCGTATATCAGAGCCGAATGTTTAAGAGCATTCTGTATAACTTTAGTCGTACTTAAAGGGGCAAGAGGTAAAGGGCTGAAATACGAACTCGCAAAATAAACTGGTGTTCGATAGAAAACAAATTATTCATTGTATATGTAGGTCCATCATAGGAAAGCAATATTTTTTTCATATTTTGTTATGTGATCCTTGGGGAAAGTTGTTCAGTATCATGCACTGAATTCAGTCTTAAAATAGTTTCAGTATACATATTGTTAGACCTTGTATACTGAAGTACCTACCTGATGGAAAAAAAATTTTTGTATTGCACAAATCATCATAATTATTTGGGATGGGACACACATGAACGAAATGCCATCTTGCATATTAGGTATATTATTGTAAGAATATATTACATATATATATATATATTGTGACATTTAAGAGTGAAATATCCTTTTGATTATTTAAATTTGTATTATTAATAATTAATAAGTATAAGGCTAAGCAAAGACATTTCAACACAATAATCTTTTGTTATGAAATAAAGAAATGAAATTAAATAAAAATGAAACGACGTCATTAAAAATGCAGAACAAATCAAGGAAAAAAAATTGAAAACAACATCCCCCAACCAATAAAACACGTTTGAAATTGGAACGCGTTTGCGGGCTCATGACATATTTTGTCAAAAATACCGACATCAAAAAACCCCAACGACACCGGAATGACGAATCGTGGGGTATCCGGCGATCTAACCCCCTGATTAAGCACACTCAAATCAGTTTGAACCCAATTTGTAACCAGGTAGAGTTGAATATCGTATGGAAAAGATAAATCGACTGGGTAAGCCGAGGCTAAATTGCTTACACCTTTGGTTTACAAGTGTGTAAAGGCCGACCGCTTAGTTAATAGACTTGAAAAAATGCTGCCACAAATGATGACGCTGAATATTTTTAGAAAGAAAGAAGAAGAAAAGAAAACTCTTTATTGTACACAAAAAAAAAACAATATAAACAGATAACTTAAAGTAACATAGTACAATGTACAATGGTACAATTTTTAGCCTGTGGGCGAAACCAAAGTCAATTTATACGAAGGAAATTTATAGCCAAAACCGATTTTAGAATCTGTTGACCTGACCGAGGATCGAAACCGGGACCTTCGGTGTGACAGCCTGGCATGATGATAAACACTAGGCCACAGACTAGAGGTCGTTAAACAGTTACTGTGCTCTTGTATGTAATCCTCTTATACAACGTGGAAGGGACATACACTTAATAAATAAAACCACGGTATAATGAAATTAAAATAATAGCGAAAAAAACTAAAAAAAATGCCATTTCCATACAAAAGTGTGCAGCCGGCCGGGCGATTTGTATGGGAATGTCGAAATTCTTTTTGATTGTTTGACTGTTATTTTTATTGATTTTACTTTAGTGATCTAGTATAGCCTTCGATATATTACGAGTTCCACCCTTCCACGTTGTATAATACGATTATTCAATGAGAAATTTATAGCAATAAAGCGTTATAATTATAACAGAAAAAAAATAAGTTAATCAAAAAATATCACAGACTTCGTGCCTCAAACGACTATCGAGCACATTGGAAATAGATCTACGGAATTAAAAAAAATGTCGTTCTGACCAAAAAGTCAGAACTTCTGACTTTTTTCAAAAAGGTTAGGCTACGGGGCTACAATTTGAGCCTAGAACAAAGAGGTTTCCCTTTGTTGGCTCAAATTGTAGCTGACTAAATTATACAGAGATTTTTTCCTCCAACTTTTGATATCATTCTTCTTTTCCAAAATAACGAGCGCCAAAATCAAAACAATCGGAAAAAAATATTTATTTTTTACTATTTCGGTCATAACTTTTTAATCAAATTTAAATTTATTCAATACATAGGTCACATTACATAAAATAAAATAAAAATAAAAAATAAAAAAGAGACTCCAACGCCTCGCCGCGGGGCAGGGTACCCAGAAGGCTGGCAGCATTACCCCTCTGCACCGCGATAAATTAAATAATGAAATAAGAAATGGTAAAAAAATACCACGTGAGCAAGACTTGAACCCGCGACCTTAGCACATGTTAATAGCACAAGGCCGCGGGTTCAAGTCCTGCTCACGTGGTATTCTTTCAACATTTCTTATTTCATTATTTAATTTGAGTACTTTAGTGCTGCATCTTGAATGCCTAAAAAACCCTATAAAAATATAAGTTTTCTCTTTATAGACTTTCCCGGATTATTCTTTTTGCACCTTACAGCTGACGTGAATACGCGTCTTTTGAGCCTTTTTGAATACCTATTATATCTTCACAACTCTTGGAGATATAAGGGGATCGCATTTTTTCGTAAAATCGGAGCCTACACTGGAGCGAACGAAAAGACATTTCAAATGTAAAAAGTAGTCCAGTCCAAAGAATTTATAATACTATCTAGAATAACTACGAATAATAATCTCACAAAAGCGACATTGAAAATTAAACTTAATGCCACGCACATAAAGCTCATATTTTTATAATGCTTATATTTAAATACCTAACGTTTCCAAAAAATGTACCTAAAGTTATAGGCGTCCCTTTTCCACAAACTGTCAGTGCAATAAAGTAGAAGGGGAGAGCTATAACTATAGGTATAATTTTTGGGAACGGCTTTGCCATTTCGTGCGCATTCTAGATTTGTATACAATTTCTTTGGTCCAGTCACATATAGTCGCTACCTGGTATTTATCACCCATATCTCTAGTATTTTTTTACACTTCCTTAGAAAAGCTATTAAATTCATTATTTTTACTACGAAAAAGCACAATTGGTAGGTAGCAACATGTGACGTCACATTTCATTACGCTAAGAACAACCCGGGGCGCGGATATCCGCAGTTACCGACCAGCGGAGAGAGGATTACCCCCCACAGGGATAGTGACTATTGTTTACTAAGACTTTACAGCTTTTAAACCTTTTGTTGGTAAATAAAATGCTTTTTATGAGATTATTCAAGGCTAGTACTAGTATTAAACAGGGTCTGGCCACAGAATAAATAATACTAACGTACAGAAGTGTCACTCAGCAAAGAAATTCAAAGAAATATCTACTCAATGTGGCTAGCGATATGGTTTAATTTAGCTCACGTCAGAACTCAGCACCTTTTCGTATAAATACCTAGACATCCATTTCAAGCCAATTTCATTCTTTTTACTCTGGACAAACGATTTGTATAACTGAATTTACACAATAAACTGAAGTCACAATTTTCTAGGGGATAGAAGTAGTAGATTGTGCTACAAGGCGTAAGGGTAATATTTTTAAGGCGAGGGATTCATATACATTTATCGCCCGATTGAAAAGGTTACCGTACTCTCTACTTTTCTATGAAAAAAATTGCAAATATATATCCACGTATAAAGAAAAGTAGAACATACTACATATAGGTACCTACTTAATCAAAATTCATAACTAACCTTAATTTGTTTTCACTAAACAAGATTGCAGATCAGAAGTTGATGTTGTGTTGTGTCTCGGTTGAAGTGAAAGACCGTTCACTATTTCTGATTTCTGTATATCTCAAGTTCTCAACCCTTTATCACTCTAATAGTCGCTTTTGGGTTAAGTTTTTGGGTTATGATTATTTATATGTGATTCAAGACTTTTCAAAACTAAAACGTTTAAGTTAATGTGTTTTTCTTTTATCGATCAAAAATAAAGTGTTTGTTTGTTGTTACAGGTAAAAGCATTCACATTGCTGCGCATCATATGTTAGTATGTACTTTACACTCATGGATATGTCATGATTTTTAGGGTTCCGTACAAAAAATGAAAAAACGGAACCCTTATAGGATCACTCTCTGTCTGTCCGTCCGTCTGTCACAGCCAATTTTCTCCGAATCTACTGGACCGAATCAGGTGAAATTTGGTGGGATGGTGTAATCCTATGACCCAAATACATATGTGCAAAGCAAATAAATATTATTAAAAAAAAAGTGTCATTTTCGGGGGAAAAATTAGGAAATAAAAAAAATGTTTTGCAAAACTTACTATGTTATATATCAAATGAAAGGGCTTGTTATAAGGATCTCAAGTATATTTTTTTTGTTATTGTAAAATAAATAGTTTTGATTTTAATTAAAAAAAGACGACGACAATTGATCCTGATCTCCAAAGGTACTGAGCCTAAAATTTTGAAAAAAATACAAATTTTAGTTCATTGCTTGTAAATTACAGGAAAACCTATAAGAATTCAATGAATTGTACGGAACCCTCTCCACGCGAGTTTAACTCGCACTTGGCCGGTTTATTAAAAATATTCACAATACTCGTATTATGCTAATCCTTACTTATATATAATATAATAATAATAATAATAATAACCCCCCAGGGGGCCACCTTGTCGTGGTAGGGGGGCTTACGGGGAGGTAGGTACTAGTCATAAAATCTTGACTATTTTTACCCTTATAAGGTGATACTTAATTTACTTAAAACATCATGAGATGACCTGCCTTCCTTAACTAACGGTCCCAACCCTTTCGTAAAAATAATGAACAGTGAAAATAAGAGATATAATTTGAGGCCGCTGCCCGGGGGTCGCCGGGGCGCACTTGGAGCCGGTGCTGAGTGCCACAATATGCGGACCATCGGCGAGGGTGAGTTGAGCAGGCGGGCTCCCCTCGATAAAACTGCTACAGCCGAAATTTCTTCCTCTCGTTCTTCATCACCTGAATCCCTTTTTCCTTCCCTACCATCTTCACCTGCTACATTTATACAACGAGAAAATTCTTCTTCGCCAATTTCTTCAATAGCACCATCAGTTTCTGAATCTCTTCATTCAAACCCAACTGTGGATGTTGTGCGGGAGGCAACTGACGCCGCTAAACCTGCACCCACCACAGCTGGCCCACGTGTGCGCTTAAAATGGTCTGATGATATGAATATTTTCATAATGCGCACATACTTTATCATTACTAATCTAGAAACAGACATAAGATCTTTCCTTCCTGAACTTCACGCTCAATTTCTTTATAAATTCCCTGAAATGCAAGTCAGTAGACAAAGAGTTGGCGATCAAAGGAGAGCCATAATTAATAACAAACTATTAACTACAGATAAAATAAACCAAATACGTGCTGAAGTACAAAATGAGTTAATGTCAGACAATAGAGCCAACATAAATCTTATCTATACTCGTACTCAAAATTCCCAGCAAAGAATGCGTTGGAGCAATAAAATTAATGAGACAATAATCCGCGGATATTTTATCGTTACTGAACTAGAGACTAACACCACGGCATATAGGCCCCAGTTGCATCAATATGTTATCACAGAGAACCCTGAAATAGCTCATGTATCTGAACAGAGAATAGCTGACCAACGTAGAGTCATATTAAACAATAAAATGATTTCAGACGTACGAATAAACCAAATAAGAGATGAAGTAGCCTTACTGTTAAACCAACAAAATTATAATTTAAATTTAGCTCAAATAAATAATACGGAAGAAGATTTAAGTGACGAAACCCCCTTAAATACCGCGAGTGCTCCATCTTACGAACTCACACCAAACACAATAGCAGATTCTCAAAATAGTTCACAAGAACACTCTACCAATCCCCCTTCACATACTTACACTAATACAAATACAGAATTAGATGAATGCACTGCTGCCCAGCTAAATGATATTGAAAATGACTTCATTGCTAATATAGCGAGATTTAAGGACTTAGATCCAACGCTTAAACCATTTATACCAAAGCAGAAAGCTTTTAAAAAGTTTACCAGTATCGTTAACCTTATGAACACATTTGTATTACCGAAATATTTAAAACAAGACGATATCTTTTTAGCATTCCACAATATAATTTACTGCGCAGCATACACAGCAGCTACCCATAATGGATGCAAAATATCAGATTCCGCTAATGCCCACACAAATACAAAAAGAGAACCAATGTGGCAGAAACGACTCCAACAAAAAATAGAAGATTTAAGATCTAAAATAGCTTTTCTCATTGAATATATTAATGGCAATAGAAACCCCAGTATAGAAAAGCAGGTAGAATCAATTAAGAATCACTACAAAATACACAGTAGGCATGAACAAGAAAATACAGACCTCACACAGTTTCTCGACACACTAAAACAAAAACTTAGTGCATTCGCTAGTCGATTGCGACGTTACAAACAAACTACGCTTAGAAAATCACAAAATAAACAATTCATTACAAACGAAAAAGCATTTTATCGTACCCTCAACCAAACTTCCAGCGTATCCACACAGCCCGACACACATACATCATCTACAAACTCTAACACCCATCCACAGATACCCACAGCAGTAGAATTGCAAGAATTCTGGGCGAATATCTGGTCAAAACCAGTAGAACATAGAGAAGGGCAATGGATAGAAGAAGATAAAAGAAGACTCACACACGTTCAAGAAATGCATTTTGAAAAGATTAGTTTAGATCAGTTACAGATAATAATAGCAAAAACCCATAATTGGAAGGCTACTGGTTCTGATAAGATCCACAATTATTGGTTAAAGCGATTCAACAGCACACATTCATTCTTGCTCACTCACATCAACAATTTCATCCAGTCACCAGATACAATGCCACACTTTATAACACAAGGAATTACTTACATGATCCCTAAGAATCCAAATGATACACGTAACCCTGCAAACTATAGACCAATAACTTGCCTTCAAAATATATATAAAATAATAACATCTTGTATAACACATATCATCTACAAACACACTCAAATATATAACATCTTAGCAGAGCAACAAAAAGGGTGTAGAAAATTTAGTCAGGGTTGCAAAGAACAACTTACCATAGATGCCATAGTATCCAAGCAGGCCATTAGAAAGAATAAGAGTATCTTCACCATGTACATCGACTACAAAAAAGCCTACGATTCTGTCCCACATTCCTGGCTCATATACATTCTACACCATTACAAGATTCATCCCACTATCATACAATTTCTACAACATACCATGCAAAACTGGACCACCAAACTACAACTAAATCAAACCGAAACAGAATTCTTGCAGATTCGCAGAGGGATATTTCAGGGAGATTCCTTAAGCCCATTATGGTTTTGTTTAGCCTTAAACCCCCTTTCAGATTTACTTAACAATAGTGACAATGGTTATAGAATCCCCAATGAAAACTCGTACTTCACACTATCACATTTACTTTACATGGATGACATCAAGCTTTATGGTAGTACCTTAACAGAAATACATAATTTAGCCAGCATCACAGAGAACTTCTCAAATGATATTCAAATGTCATTTGGTATAGATAAATGTGGAATTCAATCCATAGAAAAGGGTAAAGTAGTTAACAACTCCTACGAACTTAATACAGGTGAAGTCATTGAACCCATTGACGATATAATTGGATATAAATACCTAGGATTTTATCAAACACGGCAAATTCATGAAAAAACTACAAAATTAAACTTAACTAATAAATTTCAAACAAGATTACATAAAATATTAAATTCACACCTCAATGCCAAAAACACCACTAAAGCCATAAATACCTTTGCTATACCCACCTTAACATATTCATTTGGAATCGTCCACTGGTCACAAACCGATCTGAAGAAACACCAGCGAACAATTAACACACATATGACGAAATACAGAAAACACCACCCAAAATCTTGCATACAAAGACTTACACTCCCAAGGCATGAAGGTGGCCGAGGTATCATTGACATCCAAAATCTTCATAATAAACAAATAACTACACTCCGTTCATTCTTTCACACTCAGAACTCACCCTTGCATAAATCTGTAGTTCAAGCAGATGCTAAATACACACCACTCAATCTTAAAAACTACTCACAACAACCTAACGAAAATATTACAACACCACAGGAAAAGATTGAAGCATGGCAGCAAAAATCCCTACACGGTAGACACCGCCACGACCTCACCAACCCTATCGTCGACAAGACAGCGTCGAACGCGTGGTTGAAGAGGGGCGAACTGTTTCCCGAGACTGAGGGATTTATGCTGGTCATCCAAGACCAAATTGTAAATACAAAAAATTACCAGAAACACATCATTCGCGACATAAAACTACAATCAGATCTTTGCCGACACTGTCACAGCGCGTCAGAAACGATACAACATATAACCGGAGCGTGTAGGTCAATTTCACAAACAGATTATAAACACAGGCATGACCAAATTGCAGCAATCATACATCAGTACCTAGCGTTTAAATATCAATTAATTTCAGAAAAAACTGCTTACTACAAATATATCCCACAGACAATTCTAGAAAACGCACAATTTAAAATTTACTGGGACAGAACAATAATTACTGACAAAACCATTCATCATAACAGACCTGACATAACTCTACATGACAAACACAATAAAATAGTTTACCTTATTGATATAGCCGTACCAAATACACATAATCTTTCAACCACACACACCGAGAAACTTAGCAAATACACTGATCTTTCCATTGAGCTGAAAACTCAATGGCGGGTAGAGACAGTCAAAACTATCCCAGTCATTTTATCATCCACTGGCGTTATCCCCAAAACACTTCACAATAGTCTAGAGAGCCTAACAATACATCCGTTAACTTATCTTCTTTTACAAAAGGCAGCAATCCTTAATACCTGCAGGATCGTCAGAAAATTTCTATCTCTTGATTAAGTTTCCTTTCCTTTCTTAATAATATTTTTGCTTGGCCAAAAGCCCGTAAAAATATTTAATTCCCCTGAAAAGGGTGTGCAAAAGCATATAAAAACATAATAATAATAATAATAATAATAATAATAATATTATAAATGTGAAAGCGTGGATGTTTGTTACCTTTTCACGCAAAAACTACTTGACGAATCATCATGAAACTTTGTACACATATCCTGGGAGGTACTAGAAGTAACATAGGGTACCTTTCATCCCGGAAAAAAGTAATTTTCCCGTGGGATACGCGAGCGAAGCCGCGGGAAAAAGCTAGTATTTAATTATGTCAACATTGGCAACGTCGAATTATCTTAAAAGTGGTACCATCTTGCTAAAAAAAATAAACGAATGACATTAGAAGTTATAACCATTGCCGTTTAAAAAAAAGTAATGCTAGAAGGAATGATGGTAACACTGGATGTTCATTATATGGTTGTCTGGCCTATGGGCTGGCTTACATTCTCTTGGAGGCATTGCTGCAGGACAGACGAATAGTTGGGACTACGATGGGCAAAAGAAAGGAAACACGCCAGACTTTATACCAATGGTCGTGTAGGTATTTGACGCCTAATAATGTGGACATCCTCTTCTATGATTAATATAAATACGTTATGGCCTTTACGAGTATACCCACTGAAGTGTATATTAAGACTACTGAAGTGTATAATGAGACTACTATAAGTTCTAAGATCTATTACTATTATATACAGGATCTAAAAAATATACTAAAACTATTTAAAGGCTAAATTCAATCTGTGATACTGAACAACATTCCCCAAGAAATATGTCAAAGAAATCTTTCATGGTGAATCAGTTCCGTTTCACACTGTTTTTTATTTTTATTTTTGTTAATATGTTTAGAAAACCATTGGCAAATTTATGATATTTTCTGCGTAACACAATATTACTTATCGCTGACACGACGGTTTCAAAAATACGATACAATGCGTCGGAACGCGAGCGGTGAGTTGGAAAACTACACGTTTAGTGTTTCGCTGAGTCCCTAAATGAAAATAGCACTCCTGATCTTCCTGTAAACTACACACTTTATAAAAAATATCGGATAGTAGAAGAAAAAGTACTTATTTTCAACTATTTTACAACCAATATTGTGCATATGAGATCGTTCCGGTAAACAATTTTTCCATTACGATCCAATTCCGTTCAATTTTCACAAAATATACGCAGTCATTGCCTTTTATTGAAGTGATGGTAACTACAGATAAACGTACAAGCTGTGTTTGGGGTTGGGAACGTTTCGTGCATAGATAATGGCATAGATTGCGGAATGATTGATGGTACTAAGACTGTTTCGTCATTAGGTAAACAGTGACCGGCGGATACTTTGTTTCCATTCGTCATTCATTCTCTATGTATATTTGATATAGACTGCCCAATATTCATAATAGACGTGTGTTTTACAAAGCTTACAACGGTTTGTCGGAAAAATTTGTCATCTATTAAAATTGTATAAGATTTTCTTCACCCGACAACCTGCTAGACAAAATTCGTTTATCTCTTTACGTTTCAACAACGTTTCTCTTGTTAACTCATTTAGTTAAAGATTATAACAGATTCATGGAAATTTTCAATTTTTCACATGTTTTCGCCATCGCTACGCTGCGAATTTGCTACCAGTAGCCGCAAACTAACAGTAAGTTACACAATAGCTTATCAAACTAGCTTATCAATCAGCAGAGTTTGCTATTGAAAAGCTGAGAGTCAAGAGTCACCTGGCTCTTAATTAACTCCAAAACCTTCGACGGCTTTTTCACTTATCGTTACAGTCCAGTTTTAATACCAAGCTAAACAAGAAGAATTTATTAAAGATGAATCGCAGAATAAAAATTGTGGAATTTCTGCTGCATTCGGTTTCATACGAAAGTCCAGTTGCCAAATGGCGACAGAAAACAAATCGTGAATTTCTATAGTACAGAAGTTGCGCAATTCATTTTCAGCGACTCACAACGCAAAAAAAAAACTGCTTAAGCTTAGCCTTATTATGACATAATAAAGTTTACATTATATTTTGTAGTCAGTTGGAAATATTAAATGCGCAAAACGTTTCGAACCTTATATTGAAATCATCGACCCCATATGAGGGAGGCGTGTGGTTTTATGGCTTTCATATGGCATATTGTTTGTGATCAACTGATGATTCGGTTATTTAAAGTTGGTAAATACTTATAGCATATTTTTTATATTATTATTTCTTATCTCTAGAATGTTGCCACGAATAATAAGATATATGTGTATGTTTTGAAAATGCTATAGCTATGTATGGCTCTATATTGCCTCTCCGATTCGGCGTAACAGTGTAAACGCAATTTTGTCACACAAAAATCAAATATCAAGACACAAAAGGTGGTTTGATATTTGATACAAGAGGTGTGCCTTTGCTAGACCAAAATAGCATGCAGAATGCCTACCTTCATCTCACCATTACCACAATACCATTGTAGACAATCTATCGCGCTAGATAGTGCCTAATAGTGGTCTGACATTACTAACTACCTACTAAGTAAGTACAAGTCGGAGCGTCACCGCGTCCTGTGCCGCGTCGTTCTCTCCGCAATAGGCATGATGACTGAAAAAATATTTTTGGCCCATCATCGGTTAGATTATTAAAAATGTTGTACACATATTTCTTCTTTTCTCTGAGAAACAATAAATGACGAAGATACAGCGCATTTAAATTTCGCATGACATCACGCTTTCGTACGATTTCTACACATGGGTGACGTCACAAGCCCCCACTCTAGAACTTAGATACTCTGAATCTTTGTGAATTTTTACTTTTTTGTTCAACTGAAAAATATGGGTACATTATTTTTAGATAATCTAACTAACCGACTAATTAGAATAATACTTTTCTGACCCATTCATCATCCGTATTGCCTTAAAAAACTTAATTGATCTACTGATATTGAAACCTTGTTGACACAAGCACGTTGGTTCTTAACATAATAAAATAATATCTTTCATTCATTGTCCGCTTTCAAAGGCTTGCGGGGCAAAGGCCTTCTTTCTGCGCCATCGTCTTTATTTTTCTTCCAAGAAATACAAGTTTCATGTAAAGTTTAACTAAATTATCTTATGAGCAAACTTATTATACTATGGAAGAGTAAATTGTAAGAGAAGTAGATTTTTCTTAGGGTTCCGTACCCAAAGGGTGTCACCGGGACCCAACTCCTGTCTGTCCGTCCATCTGTCACAGGAATCTATATCTTAAACCGTAATAGCGACACCCTTGAAATGTTTACAGATTATGTTTTTCTGTGGCCGCTATAACAACAAATACTAACTAGTGGCTGTATGAGCTGTAGATATCGCCACCATATGTTTTTCATGAAATATTGTTATGGTAGAGCCACGCTTCCGGTAAAACTCAGTTTTGCTAGTAGCATGAATGGGCTCACTAATAATAAGAGATATCGTTAAAAATAAAAGGGTTTTTGCCCTTGTAAATCCACCCCTGAATTAAATTATTTTTTAAATAAATTATATTTGTTGAGTTTGTGTTGCTTATTTTATTTAGCTCTTTACGCGCAACGCTTCACTTTTTTTTTTTTTGTTTTTTTTTTCTTTTTCTTTTTTTTTTACACTACCCCCTCTCGTACCCAAGGATTTTATTCCCTTTTAATAAAATCCGCATCTTCTTAGTAAATGAGTTTGTAAATATTATTAAGGTTATTTAAGTTATTTGAAGGTATATTTTGATTAAAATTTTAAGGTTTATATAGATAAATATTAATTTACACAAAGTAACGTGTATTTACGTTACAAACATTGTACGGAGTTACGGAACCCTTCATGTACGAGTCCGACTCGCACTTGACCGGTTTTTTATTTTTATTTCTCGGCATATTATTCAACATCACGGACTGGCCGTGCCCTTCAAGGCTTATTCGGCATTTCTCTAACTCCCTATATATACATATTTACGTCCATTGTTTTCACACTAAATCGCGAAGGGTCGCGGGTCCAGATTCTGGTCACGTCACGGGCACTCGAAATAAAAGGGCGATCCCATAATTACGAGTATTTTGGGTGGTTTGTTCGATACAGCGGCTTTACGCGGCTGAGAATTTCAGAGGAGCGAAGTTTGCACGATTTGTTGTATAAATAAATAAATATTTAAGGAGAAATCACACTGATTGAGCAAGCCCTAAAGTAAGTTTAAGAACAATGACATCGTCGACTCGCCGTTCCTGACACTCGCCCTGAAGATGATCGTCTAAATGAATCGAAACCTGGTCAGCCTTTACCGACTATTTTACGTGAGTTAGGTCTACGTTTTAAATTAATAATCGCGATAATATTGTTTGAAGTTACTCTTCCAATAGTTCATGGCTTATAATCATTTTATCTTAATCAAAATAAAAATGTCCAACCTGTTCTAGCTTGGAGTTTTACTGACGGCGGCATAAGAATAACCTCTTGATAACCTTTAATAAATTCCTGGATTGGATAGGTCTATAATGTCATCCATTCATAAGCAATGAATGGATGACATTATAGAGCGTAGCGTTCTGTCGTAGAATGAACAAACTTACACTTACCTTTAAAATATGTGTAAAGAACTTAAAATCAATCTAGAATGACTACAAGTCATTATCTCAAAAAAACAACATTCAAAATTAAACTTAATGTAACGTACATAAAGTTTATATTTCCATAACGCTTATGATGATCTAACGTTCTAAAAAATCGTACTTAAAATTGCAGGCGTCCCTTTCCCAGAAACTGACAGTGCAATAGAATAGAAAGGGACACCTACAACTTTAGGTGTCCCTTTCTATTCTATTGCTCTGTCAGTTTACTATATCACGTGAGTCAACTGTTGTAATCAATTTTTAAATACAATTCAATTCAATTCAAAATATCTTTATTATCATAGGATATTTATAATATCTCTTAATAATAGTCACTTTGTTTTGTTTTGCACAAATGTTGACGTCAAATCGTTACTTACAGCTAAGTTTACGCCGCTTCCTAGGCGCAAGTGCAGAAGAAGCGGCAACAAACTGCACTGCACGTTTTCTCCAAAGACGTCAACTAACAAACTAAAAACTTAAAATTAGTTATATAGATGGACAGAGATTACATTGTTTATTATGTCATAATTAAATTGAATTATAAGAATTACGAAATTTAAAATAATGTCAATTTGTAAATTTAGTATGTACCAATGTACCTAAATTATGACATGTCTAAGTATACAAACCTTTAAGAGGGACCCGCGCCAAGCTCAAGCCAGACCTTTTTGTCTTTAAGATAGTCATCGGTCCTATAATAAGCCTTCTCACAAAGTACTTTCTTTACATAAGCTTTGAATTTTCTGTCTGGCATATCAAGGACCGATTCTGACAATTTATTATAAAAAAGTATACACTTCCCCATAAAAGACTTACTGACTGTAGTCAGCCTGTAATACGGGCTAACTAAGTCATTCTTATTACGTAAATTTCTATCTGTAAAATCACTTACTTTATTGAACAAGGAAATATTTTTCCTTACATACATTATATTTTCAAATATGAATTGTGATGCAAAAGTAAGTATACCTATTTCCTTGAATAATTCCCTCAGTGAGTCTCTTGATCCTAAACCGTAAATAGCACGAATTGCTCTTTTTTGTAAAAGAAAAATAGTCTGAATGTCGGCTGCACTCCCCCATAGAAGTATCCCGTAAGACATTAGACTGTGAAAGTAACTAAAGTACACTTGTCTAGCAGTTGCTACATCTGTCAATTGTCTTATTCTCCTAACAGCGTAAGCCGCAGAGCTAAGCCTATTAGAAAGTTTAGTTATATGAGCGCCCCATTGAAGTTTCGAATCAATTGTGATTCCTAAAAAAGTAGTACTTTCAACCAGATCGAGTTTCTGACCATTAATTAGTATGTCAACGCAGGCTTGATTCACATTAGGAAGAGAGAATCGAATGCATTGGGTCTTGTTCGCATTTAACATGAGGTTATTGGCCGAAAACCAATCAGAAATTAAAGATAAGGTGCTGTTCACCGCGCTAGCATCACTGTTATGTCGATCTATTTTAAATATTAGCGAGGTATCATCAGCAAACAGCACCATGTCAGCCTCTTTCTCAACCATGTAAGGCAAGTCATTGACATAAACTAAGAAAAGGAACGGTCCTAGAATTGAACCTTGGGGAACGCCCATTTTCACATTAGACCCGTGTGATTTTACGCCGTTTATATCAACAGTTTGATCAAATAAATCAATTATGGATTTATCTCACGTTAGTTTCAATAAAATAACTTTAGGTATCTTTTTTGGGAACAGCTTTGCCATTTCGTAGGCATTCTATATTTATTGTTTATTATTTCCTTGCATAAAATATAACGTCTTAAAAAAATACTGAAACTATTTAAAAGTGAATTCAGTCCTCATTCAATCATGATCATGAAAATTATTTTTTATATTTCGATATAAAATATGTTCCATGGGGAAAGTTGTTCAGTATCATGGACTGAATTCACCCTTTAAAAAGTTTTAGTATATTTTGAAAAAAAAAAAAAAAACAGGGTCTACCCCTGTTTTTTTTATTTTTTTTTTAATAATGGCTTGACGCTACTGCGTATTTGGCCAGGAACAAGTTCATAAAACGTGGGAAATTCTTTTTTCCTAACAAGTTACAATCAAAGGTTGGTGTAGGCCTTTGATTGCTTTAAGGGAGCTTCTGGCGACAAATCTATACAAGTCCACTGGTTTTCATAGCCGATTGAGTTACACAGTCCGCGAAACAAACACTACAGCCGTACTATGACTGTCCACTTTAACTATTTCACATATTGTTCATGAGCATGAGCATTTACGTATAACACCAAACAACACCAATTTCATATTATAAAGTCCACTAAAATCAATTTGCAAAATAATTAAAAGAAAACCCCAACCGAACCCCTTGACTTTCCGCCAAAACTCCTCGACCCTGTTTATGTATAGCGGCAGCCTTTTTTGACAACGTCAAAATGACATCAAAGTTGCCATCGTCTGCAAAATCGTCAAAATTTGATGAAACAAGCGACTTCCGCCTAGTAAGCGTTAAATGAAAAAGCGCAAGTAGATCATAAAAAAACCCACGCTTCCGCCACCATCTCTTTAACGCTATTAAAGTCCCCGAAGGGTAATAAAACATGACAGTTATTTTCAATAAATTCGGGGATTGAAACCCATTCCTTGAAGAAATGTCTCGATGTTACAGCTAAATGGACACCTAGGGAAAAAGGTAGATAGATAACTCTTTAGATACACCAAAAAATAGTATATCACGATTTAATGCCTTATGGTGGTTATAACAAACGAGGCAAAATTTCAGCTCGTGCCGAAGGCGAGGGCGTAAAGAGTTGAGTGTGTTTAATCAATATACGCACCACGTATATCGTACGACGTTTTTCAACACACTTGCGAGAAAAATATCTAAAACTGTTTTTTTATTTATTTTAAATAAACTCAACCATAAAACTGTAATGCACGCTGTTGCATTCCCGTTTTACTTTTTAAAATAAGCGCGGCGGTCCTGCTCAAAATTTGAAAAAAAATAACAATATAATGTACCAGGATAGCATAAGTCTGCAGAACTAAACTCCTGCAGAATTATGCTATCCTGGTACTTTTCCTTCTACCTTCTCGTTCAGGTGAACAACTAGGTAGTTCTTAGAGTAAGCGAAAGAGATAATATCACTTTTTTCTTTCAATCTCGCTCCACCGATACGTCGATAAAAAAAAAACTACGCTGCATCGCGCTCCGTCGCGTAGCGCGTGGCCGCAGATTTTAAAATTGTATGTAAGTATATTTATATAGGTATATAAGTAAGGAAAACGCGGCTGATTTCGCGCACCGCGGCGGGGCGCCAAGCCAATGGGAGAATCGACAACTTCACTATTTGTTTTAAGGCGACATGGGTTCACAATTTGCAATACTGTGCGTGTTTTAAAAAAATCACTGTTATTAAACTACTACAGTTTATTCCTCAAAAAATTTACAGAAAAGTCTTACTATTTTATACAATCACCTTTTTATATACCACCTTTTATACTATACCACGCGAAATATCGTTGAGCACGGCTCCGGTCCTTCCTTCGCTCTCGACGAATATTGCACTGTTTTTTTTTTTTTTTTTGTATTCTATTTATATTTTTTTTGTACCCAAAATGGATAGATATTTAGATAATACATTTTTGGTATAATTTTCATATAAAAAGGTAATATAAAATAGTAATACGTATTATAAAGGCAAATTTAGAGGTATGTTTGTGATTTTTTTCTATCGAGCTAAAAATGCTCAATCGTGTTTTGGATATTGTGGGTGTCGGTAGAAAAGCCTTAAAATTCTTACGTAAAATTTTTGGGAAATAAATTGTAGTAGTTTAAATACAGTGATTTTTCAAAAACACTCACAGTTTTCATTGCTCTGAACTAGCGGGGCCTTAATACCACACGCGTGTTTTATGAGCTGCTGTATATAATCTGAAATTAGGTCAACTTTACGAGCATGTGTGTTGAAAAACGAATTTACTTTAAGTTTGGATGGAAAACGGGAATTAGAAAAAGTGACAGATTGCCAGTCCGTCGCAGATATCGAAGAATCCCCATTCATGTGCATACAGCACATTTCTTTTTTATTCGCACCCAGAGTCCCAGACGACAATAAAATAAAAAAATAAAAAAACATATCTTTATTTCAAACTAAACAAATTGGTTCCGTTCGGAAATTTTGATGCGATGCCGTAGATATACACACGGATAGATACGCAATTTTTTTTTAATAAATAAATATGTATGTTTACTATATTAATTTGGTTAAGATATGATGAAGAAAACCTTTGGAAAAAACTCCTTACACAAACAGACAGATGTGTAAAACTCCTAACACACATCCATTAAATATACATACCTTCTTCATCTCAGCGTGTTCCCGGTTGAATCCTCAGTTAAACAGTTGCCTCGAAATACCTAAAACAGTTCCCACAATCTTAGTAGGTACTTCCACAAAGAACGCTTTCCAGTATTTATTTTTCCTATATAGTAAAACTCGCGACGCAAAAAACCCCGGTGGCACGAAGCCAACGAACCGAGTCTACGATGTTTGGGAACGCAAGCTTTTTCCATTTTCCTAAATATTTATTATTGGCACCCGATTTTTACCATTTTATGCTGTCTGCGTTCTTTTGGACGCGCTACAAATGTAACTAATGATTCGTTTTATTAGAAATATTTTTTTTAAAGTGAAAAATTCGTTTGGCATTTTGAGATGGAAAAAAACCATTGAACTCGCGACACTGTTACCGTAACCGACACCACCTTGGTTTTCACTTCTGTCGGCATTTCTGGAGAGCCACTGTTTATTTAAGTTTGTCTCTGTCTGTGTGTCTGTATGTGTAGCTCCTAAACGAATAGACCGATTTAGATCCGGTTTTTTTAATCGAAAGCCTTGCCTGTCGACATGGTTCTTAGCTATGTTTGATGACAATCGGTTAAGCTGTTCAAAAGTTATTGGTACAAGGAATCGGTTACGTAACGGTGTCGCGAGTTCAATGGTTTTTTCCCAACTCAAAAAACTGCCCAACTCGCCTATAGAAGTTTTTACTTTAAAAATGGAGTGAAGCACCGTATTGTTCCTCTAAAATGAGAAATCAGAAAAGAAACAGACCGTGGAAATAGGCAAACCAGCGAGATGAGTGTCTGGAAATTGGAAAGGAGGATGCAGTCTGCGGGCCGGAGGCCCGAGGCCGAGGGCCGGAAGTCGGAGGCCGGAATGCTACGCCATTGCGGTGGTGTCAACGGATCACGTATCTCACAGGGATGGCCTGGAGGGAGATACATATCGAAGATGATATATCACTGCAATGCGCTCTACGAGAAGTGCATCGAGGAGACCATTAGCAGCAAAAATACGCAGTCTATATCCCTTCCTTATTATATATTACACACCAAATATAGTATCTATTAGGTACCTCATGTCTACTTGTTGCTGGAATACGGTAGACTCTAATTTCCCTTGACTTTCTCATTTCCCAGACTGCAATCTCCCACACACTCCATATCCTATATACGTGCTCACCTGGTTTTTCGAGGTTTAACGAGGTTTAGTTCCTATGCTCTTGCTGCGAAACGCTGGCTTGGTGGGCACAGAACTGAACTGAACTGAACTTATTTAATTTCCATAAAGCAATAAACTTGAAGACGGCAATGTGTTTGATGTGTTAACGAGAAAATGGAGCATTGCCGTTGACTTTGTCTAATGAAGCTTTTAATTAAGCTTTGTTAAGTCCGTTTTAATTAATGTGTCATTATGATTGAAATACACAGCGTGACTGTTACTTAAGGGGACACATGAAATTTTCGGGGTCCAGTGCTGCTCCCATTTGAAATAAATTATTTCAAAGGAAACGGAGATGAAAAATGAAATGAAAAATATTTATTTGTAGTATTAAGTTGTGTTACATACAGTGTCGGAGAATCCTATTAAGCATTTATATGCCTGTGGTGTGTGTGATTCTCCACTCTTTCGTCCATTTAGTAACTTAATAATATTAAAATATGACAGAAATTATTAAACAATATTATCAAATAAAGATAGGGAGAGGAGATTAGAAGATATCATTTAAAATTTTGTCTTTGTGAAGCCCTAGATAACCCTTCAAACTATTTTATGAACTACTGTTTACAGTTTTAAGTGAGAACGTTAAGCTTTTCTTAGTATTTTTGGGGTAAACGTCCACTTTTGGCAAAATGCTTAGAAAGCGTAACGTGGGACTACGAGAGGGCAAAATTCAGTGGAATTTTTTGTTGACATAAATTTGTACATAACCACATTAGGATCAGTTTAGAGCTTTGTAGAGTTTTAAAAGGATGACTAAAGAGAGGGAGACATGGAAACTACTCCACCGACAAGAACATAGTTCTTAAATTATAGATAGAGAGTTTTAAAAATTAACTTCCAGTCCGCGACAGTGTAAATTGACCCTTAGTTTTTATGGAAATGGTTTTCTGTTCGTTTTAGTATTTGCATTTCAGGATAAGTACCTTTTATTGTATTCGGTGATGCCATCATACAGGTCAGGTTTTAATGAACAATGTACGAGTATATTTAGTAAAAACAAAGAGCTAAGATACCTTCATATAGAGATAATCTGGTTAAAAGTCCATCTTACGTCTCTTTCCTATACGTATGTTACCTTAATATCACAGAGGAGCAACTTGACAAACTTGAGCGTCTCCAAAATATGTGCATTAAGTTCATCTACGGTCTTCGTGAGTACGACCATGTGTCTCAATTCCGCTCTGAACTCAAGTGGTTACCTATCAGACTTCGCCGAGATTGGCATACCCTTTCCCAGTTATATACCATACTCTTTAATCCCAAATCTCCTAGGTATTAAAGGGAACGCTTCGTTTTATTCCGTGATGCAGTGTCACAAGGTCACAACTTACGTAGTGCCGGAAATACAATGAGATTTCTTATAACGACGAAATTGATATTTTTAATAATAGGTTGAACTTTTTCAAAAAAAAAAAAATCTATGACATCCTCAGCACTACATCCAGTACATAGGAAATGACTTTTTTGTTTTTGGTAAGTGTTATACCTACATAAATTGTAATAGGAATATTGTACCTTTTGTATCTTAATCAAAATTGTAAATTGTATAACTTTGTCTGTCTTATTTAGCTTAAGCAATTGTGCATACACGTTTAGGACGCTAAGTTGGTGTACTATTAGTAATTTAAGAAACCTTGTAATATTATTACTTAGTGTCTGTTGTGATGCCTTATTAAATAAATAAATAAAAATAAAAAAACTACTTTTAAAAATGCCTACACACTCCACTGAATTTTATGCAAAATCATTCACGGTCAAGGCAGTTCGACTCTGGAATGCACTACCACCGTCCATCCGGCGTGCTGAAACGCTAGCCAGCTTTAAATCTCAAGTGAAGTCGCACTTTCTATCCTTATTGTAATATGACTTTCTTTATTTCCTCACTTACCTTGTTCGGATTTTCTTTTTTGTGTACATATTGATATAGGTATGTATGTATTTATGTATATATTTTATATGTATGTATGTATTGTATCTTTATTAATTACACTTTTTTCTTCTTGCATATAACTTCGCACCTCACCTGTTTTCGTTAAACATCTCCAAGTACCTCGGTTGCCTGGAAGAGATTGCAGCTTCGATAAGGCCGCCTTTTGACATCTGTTTTCTTTAATCTATTACTCTGTATCATTATGTTTTGGTGCAATAAAGATCTTAACTAACTAACTAACGAACTTTCCCTCTTAACGGCATTTATTATTGCTAGAATGAGACTTCGCTAAACATCATGAGTAAAAATGTAGCCCGTTTTTTGCTTCATACGAAAAAATTTTAATGGCATTTTCTAGTGACATAAACTTCTGTTTACGTGACTTTTCTATTTAGTTGCGTCATACACGTCCTGGGCTCCTGGCGTATCGCGTCAAAAAATGATACGCCTCTACGTTTCAAATTAAATAGGTTACACTTTAAATACTTCATCGCAGAATCTATTTACGTCCAATCTTTTTCATCTAAGCGCGTTCCCGCTTGCATCCTTAGCTGTGCTGCTTTGGAACCCGGGGTGCGCTTTCCCGCTTTCTTTTCTCCAAATATTACATGCATGTCAATGGTCACCCAAGGATGCCAAAGAGCTTATGTTGGAGAAGATATAGCCGGAAGAGTTTAAAGATTTGGCTATAGTTTTACGACCGGCCGCCTGCCTGAAGTCAACCCTCTTGCAATTGTAGCACGAGATGTTTGTGCTAAATCCTCTAGTGACCTCTTACGACATCCACAGAAAGAGATGGAGTGGTCCTATTCTAACCCGAAACCACACGGGTAATCTATTTACGTCCAATATCTCTGAGTAAAAAGCCCAAATGTCATGATAGTTGACAACGCTTAACTACACCAATCAAAAACACAATCATACCCAGGTCGCCTCCATATTTCACAATATCAACTGCAGCAAGTCGACCAAGGCACACGAAAATAGATTGAAAAAGTGGTATAAATCATACCACATGGCAACACCTTCCGTGACAGGCACTCATAAATCAGGTGGCAGTCCCATGAAGTCAAGTTTGCGCGGTGAGCGGCGGTGTGCGGTTTCAATTTGCCTAGCTAGAACGCCAATTTAAGTTAAAGTTCAATTATATTTAGTTGCTTTATGTTATGTAGCTTTAGTATTACCCGTATGGTTCCGGGTTAGAATAGGACCACTCCATCTCTTCCTGTGGATGTCGTAAGAGGCGACTAAAGGATTAAGCACAAACATCTCGTGCTACAATACTGTGACCCCTTTAAGTTATCGGAAAAAAATTTTTTCGGACAAAAAAGTTGCTTAACAAGGGGTAACATGATCTTTGAATATTTTACGAAATGGCTAAAATGTGATATTTTTACGTTTCCAACCACCATGTTTGCGCCACTTTGAAAATTTTGAAAAACCGGCTCGACCAAAAAAATTCACATAATAATCGAACCTGCTCACAAAATTTCGAGAATTGGTTGAGAAATGCGACCTGTGGGCGAGAACAACCAGAAAATTGCAATACGGACTCACGAAAGATTTTTTCTAAAGCTGAAATGGACGCCTTCGTTCGCTTCGTTCCCTCGGTCCATAAAACATCTGGAAAAAAAGCCGAGTCAAACCAACAAATTCAAAGATATTAACCTGCGCTAGGTACGAGAAGCTGTGCAAAAATAGAATCTTGCACGTGTTGACGTGACGGCCTCCTACGCACCGGCTATTGTTTTAATAGTATTAATTCCGCTGAATTGCGCAATGTCGCAATAGGAGGCGTATTTACAAAACTTATTCCTCAGTCTGCAATAGTCAAATACAGAAATACAGACCGTGTACCCCGGCAGAGTTGAATAGGACCACTCCAAGTCTTCCCGTGGATGTCGTAGAAGGCGACTTAGGAAACACAAGCTAAACAAAGCTTATAAACAACGATGAGACCTCTCCAGCCAGCGTGGAGAGTGTAGGCCAAATCCTCTGCTCTGGCTAATGTATGACTCTGGTAGTACAGAGAGGGTCGTGATCCTGCAGTGGAGGCTAAAAAAGACCTCATGATGGTGATGAGTACTTACCGCTTTCCTTTCGCACGAGTGTCGTAAAATCGACTTATATTTATAAGTATAGTAACAGAGAAAAGAGCACTACCAAAATGTAGTAGTTGCACAGCAGAAACTACTGTCCTTTTCTCTCTTGCAGCTAGATAGATGCGATCATCGACCCGACTGCCCAGCGTGGTCATTATGAGCAAATCCTTCTCGTTTTGGGAGAGCCTGTATTAGTCCTTTTAGAAGACTGATAAAGGCTGTTAAAGAAAAAGATAAAAACCGCAACGTGGTAAGGTACAAGAGGCGGTCTTATTGATGAGGCAATCTCTTAGAGGTAACCATAAAGAAAAGGAGTGCGAAGTATATAAGTAAGATAACAGGTGGCGCAGTTCAAATCTAATATACTAAATGAATATATTTTAAGGAGCCTAGGGCTGTAATATTTTAAGGCCACTTTTAAAAAGCTAAACTTTTATTGGTCAGACAAATTACAAAAAACCCGCGACTTTCAACTTTACCATTAATAACTTTAGAAATGCTAAACCGATTGTCATCAAACATAGCTAAGAACTATTTCGACTGACTAGGCTCTCGATTTAAAAAAACCGCATTGAAATCGGTCTATTCGTTTAGGAGCTACTATGCCATAACAAACAGCAACACACACACAAAAACACATACTGTGAGTATATAACACATAGTGGCACGTCAAACTTATAACACCCTCTTTTTTGGTCTGGGGTTTAATAATGAAACCAGACGAATTCAATTGATGTTAAACTACTGAGTCACAGTGACCCATTACCCTCAGAGTAAAAGTTACCCAACTATATTGAATGTCCTCCAATTTGCGTAATAATGAAATCCCAATAGCGCTGAAAAACTCGTTCAAACTCCTAAACTCCGATTTACGTTATTTTGTTACGGAGTGTAAGCAATTTGCTGAAAATAGCTGATTTATTGTACCAGCTACATTGTGTCACCAATAGATGTCGAATACAGACTATTGCTTCGTAAACACCGAATAGGTTTTGGTTTTTAGGGTTCCGTACCCGAAGGGTGCAAACGGGACCCTATTACTGAGACTCCTCTGTCTATCCGTCTGTCCGTCTGTCACAGGGCTCTATCTCATGAACCGTAATAGCTAGACACCTGAAATTTTCACCGATTATGTATTACTGTGGCCGCTATAACAACAAATAGGTACTAAAAATAAGATAAAGTTAATAATAATTAAAGGGGAACGTCATACAAGAAACGTGTTTCTTCTGCGTTTTAAAACATTGTACGGTGGTACGGAACCCTTCATGTACGAGTCCGACTCGCACTTGCCTGTTTATTTACAAGCTTTTATTTAGTTGCACCTGTACCGTTGTCTGTGTGTCCGTATTTAAATCTTGCTAGATAAATTACATCCATTTCCTATTATTCAACATCATCTTCTTCTTCTTCGTCTAAGCGCATTCCTGGTTGCATCCTCAGCTGTGCTGCTTCGAAGCCCGGGGTGCGCTTTCCCGCTTTTTCTTCTCCAAATATAATATGCATGTCAATGGTCACCCAAGGATGCCAAAGACCTTGTAAAATGGAGAAGAAATAGCCGGAACACTTTCAATGATTTGGCTATAGTTTTATAACCGGCCGCCTGCCTGACGTCAACCCTCTTTGGGTATGTATTTGTGCGAAAAGTTTTAAGTTTGGTGCCAATTCAATATATATAAATACCAATAACGATATGATCTCATTTTATAACAAGAAGTTATTTTATATCATCGTGCCTTAAGGCCGTACCTGAATTTTCCGAGGTCCAGTCAGGCCGAAAAACGGCCACTTTTGGCAATAACGCAAACTAAAGCTTAACGTTCTCACTTTAAACTGTAAACAGTAGTTCATAAAATACATTGAAAGGGTATCTAGGGCTTGGTAGTAGCAAAATTTTAAATGATGTCTCCGTTTTCTTTGAAATGATTTATTTCAAATGGGGGCAGCACTGAACCCCGGAAAATTCAGGTATTAATCTATTTTTGCATTAAAAAATCGTTTTTTAGTGTAACCATGTGGACCATGGACCAACACCCCAGTTAAGAGCGTTATCTGTTTTCACCTTCCGTTGTACTGATGTGAAAAAGAGTTTGAAAATGAAACCACAGGTTATACTAAACACAAATTGATTTTGACGACCTCGGTGGTACAATGGTCAACACGCTAGTCCACCAGCCTGGAGGTTCTAAGTTCGATCCCCAGCCAGGGCAAGTTGGAAAATAGCCATTTTCAAATTGTCCTGTGTTTAGGTGTTTATCTACAACGTGTTAATAAAATAACGCAAAACCTCTCAGATGGTACCTCAGCCCATTAAACTGAATAACTTTTGTTCTACAAACTTTACGGAACCCAAAAAAAAAATTTAATTTTCATACAAACTGATCAGCTGATAAAGACAATTTGTATGAAAATCCTAATTTTAGTTTTGGTATTTTGGGAATGTTGTAGAACAAAAGTTGTTCAGTTTCATGGACTGAGTTACAACCTGAAAGGTTTTTCTTTAATTCATTAACTCGTGGTATATATATATATTAATCATAAAATATAGTATCGTTGATTTAGTATCTCATTATACAAGTTTACACTTACTTTGGGGATAGCCCAATCAGTGTGATTTGCCTATTTATTATTTAAATTATTGACAATATTTTGTTCTGATCATAAACACCCGTGGTAATAATGATTCAAAAATAGGTCTACCTACTGTACACATTGTATTTAAGCACTAAAACAGCTTTTATGAATCATTGCCAACCAAAGTAGGTCCAACTGGAAACAGTCCACGTTTAAACACGCAAACGGAAAGTTTGCCGAAACAATTGCTTATAACCGGTATTACACACAAGCAAAAGTAATAATTAATAGAACGCTTGTACGTATAAGTACGGAACGTATGAGTTTCTGTTGAAGATTTTAGTGCTAGACTAGAAGAGACATGTGAAATATTAAGGCTTGAAACTGCGCTACGTGGACGCCCGCGCGGTTCCAGACAAGTGCCCGACGCGGGCGCCCGTCGCGTGCGTGCCCCACGCGTGCTTCCCCGCGTCGGAAGCACGCGCGTGGGCTCGCGCGGGTGCACGACCGGTTTCCACAAGACTGTAAATGAACACCGTTAAAAGTGAACTAGCTGACACTCCGTAATCCGGTCTCCGCGAAGGATACAATATAATACAATACAATTACTCTTTATTGCACCATGAAGAAAGGAAATACAACAATACTTACAGAGAAAAAAAAACAAAAATGATACAAAGGATATAGTTTTTCGCGGAGCCCGCGCGCGGGACCACGAATGTAGACACGCGCGGAAGCCCGCGACGGTCGCCCATAGCGTGCGTCCGCTTGACCTAGTTTTAAGTTGACGTTTTTATTGACAATAAATGCAACTTGGTTGTAAACTTGTTGCCTACATGACAGGCCTTGCCTAGCGTAGAAGACAGTGGTTAATGATTTTATAAACCATACTGCTCTCTTCGCCCAAATTGTAACCAGTATATTATGATTTTAAAATAGCCTAAGGTAAACTTAAGTTAGACTTTTAGTATATGTACGCAAAGAGACAAAATAAAAAAATATTATAATTAGTTTTTGTCCTATCTTGAATTTTATACATCTTTGTAAATCAGTGTGGTTGATTTAACGGCATATAAAACTAATCTTGTGCTCTAAACATCCTTCTCGAAACACGTGGCGTTACGTGATTTACAGCTTATAAACCTGATAGTATTAAATATTAACACAAGTTGTGTACTAATGTTGAGGTTCTACGCAGAACAGGAAAAAAATAAGTACTCAAAACTGTAAAGGAAATGCTGCAATATTTCTAGCATGTTTTAGGAGGAGAAATATATCATTCTGCAGCTTACTTACTCTCCAGTGGAGAACAAGTTTATTTGACAGGCAAATAAAAAATAAACGGGCAAGTGCGAGTCGGACTTGTACATCAAGGGTTCCGTACAATGTTTTAAAACGCTGAAGAAACACGTTTCTTGTATGACGACCCCCTTTAATTTTTAACTTTATTTTATTTTTAGTATTTGTTGTTATTATGGTCATAGTAATACATAATTGGTGAAAATTTCAAGTATCTAGTTAACACCATTATGAAGATCAAGTTAAAAACGCTGAAAAAAACACGTTTCTTTCATGACGACCCCCTTTAATTTTTAACTATTTTTTATTTTTAGTATTTGTTGTTATATCCGCTACAGTAATACATAATCGGTGAAAATTTCAAGTGTCTAGCTATTACGGTTCAAGAGATAGAGCCCTGTGACTGACGGACAGACAGACAGACGGACAGACGGACAGACAGCGGAGTCTCAGTAATAGGGTCCCGTTTGCACCCTTCGGGTACGAAACCCTAAAAAGCGGCCAAGTGCGAGTCGGACTCGCCCATGAAGAGTTCCGTAGCAGCAAGTAACATAATATAAAAGTTCTAAAGGTAAATTGCGGTTTACGATTTATGGCGTATTAGAACGATAGAAGTTACAGGGGGGGGGGGGACACATTTTACCACTTTAGATAGAGTGGTCATGTGTGACGTCTGTCAATTTCGGGGCGACAGTATTATATATTTTGTGTGCTGATGGTCCCCACGGCCCTAAAGTTTCAACCTTAAACGGCTCAAATAAGTAATTATTGCCGAGGCTACTATATTTGCGCCGTTTGAGGGTTTCTGCAGCAGCTGCGGCTGTCCCTGCTTTAGACCCTGTGACTGAGAGTTGAGACGGTGCCAGAGTGTCGACACAGGTAGCGTCCCACACAAGGGGCCGTCCCAACCTCCAAGGCACAAGGGTCATCCCATCCGATCTCTTGCCATCATCCCTAACCATGCCGCTAGGTTCTAAAACGGCTGGCATACGGATACTAGCAAGAGCCCGGTGGATCAAATTGTTTAGGGCAGCATGGCGCCCTAATCAAATTAATTATTATATTTCTTTTCATTATAAAGTTTTGCGATGCTAAATCACCAATTTCCTTACGAAAGTCTGGAAAAAAATATCGATACCATACAATATAATAAGAATTCTCGTAAACAGGCAATTAGCTGAAAAGAGCCTCCATTCTCGTACGTACGATATCTGGCAATAAAAATGTCATAATAGAAAAACTTGCGAGACAATAAGTTAGCTCGTTGGCTTTAGTAGACGATAACGTTACTTGAAAAAGTGTAGACTTCAATAGAATTTCCCAAGGGACCGTACCAGTATTACGTTAGTAGAATTTTAGGCATTTTAAATCCCTCTGGGGCGTTTTGCTGGCAAGGCCTTGCCAGCAAAATGTAGCTTGGGGCTCGAACCCTCTAAAACTACATGGCGCCTCTTCTTAACTATAAAAGCACCTAAGGCAAAGAAGTGCCTCAGCTTGTTTTATCATCCAGGGATCGAGGTAACGCTGTTTTTCAAGCATTCCTCCTGCAACGATATTTGTGGCATATTGGTTAGTCCGCCTCTCGAAGGTCCTGGTTTCGATCACCGGCCAGGGCAAGTTGGAAAATGGCCTTTTTCAAATTGTCCTGTTATTTTAAATTCATTATACTTAAGTAATCTAGTATAGTGGTTCGATTTATCACGGGTATGTCTCTTCCACGTTGTATATGTATTTATCATAAAATACCTTTAATATCGTTGAGTTAGTATCCTATAATCTTAATCAGTGTGATTTGTCTTTATCTATTTATATTTATTTATATGACTTATAATTATCCCATGAATAAAATCACAGTAACGTAAGAAGTTACAAAAAGTAAAACAAAACATAAATCGTTCCGAGTCGGCTTTCACGAAATATCCGCAAAGTTTTGGAGTAACATCTTCGAGTATTGTTAAATCTAAAAGAACACTTTATTGTTGGAAACCTATATCACAAATTAAATGAAGTAAGGAGCGAGACCGGGGTATTTTAATAGCAATGTCATATGGAGGCCAAAAATTATTTTTCATGTTCCTTGGCGAAATCAGGATCATGGACTGATTTTACCATTAAAATAGTTTCAGTATATTTATAATTCAAGTTGGGGCGAAAACACATTGTTTGTATGTATGTATGTATGTTTGTTCTGAGATAACTGCCGAACCGATGGTCCGATTTTGATGAAATTTGGTAGGCATGTAGGAAATATCAATAGAATTTTCAAGTTCGTTGGGCATCAAAATCGGTTCAGTAGTTGTTGAAATATTAATAAAAAATCGCGAGGTCTAAGTTCACGACGAACTACTAGTTTAAGCCCTGTATAGCTACGTACTTCTAAAGGACTAATAGCAGAAACATCTTGTGCTACAACTGCATTTCCAAGGAGGGTAGATCTCGGGCGGCGGCCGGCTGTAAAACTTTTCGCACAAAAGCATACACAAAGATGTTTGACATCAGGCAGGTGGCCCGTCGTGAAACTATAGCCAAATCGTTTAAACTATTCTTCTTTCGTTTAAACTTTCTCGATAGAAAAAAATTGCGAAGTGGCCTCCAAATCACCTCCGAATTATACTAAAGCGGCTCGTATTCAAGAAATACAATAAATTTGCCCTTGAAACTTTGGAATATAATTGTATTAAACATAAGGCAGTCAACAAATGTCTTATTTTTTAAATATCTCATAAATATTCTTTTTAAACCGAAAAAATCTCATTAACCAGCTTCTTAGACCCGCCGAGTTTCTTCCCTCCCCGCACGGCTCGCTGTCTCGCTTCGGCTAGAGTAAATTTGTGTGCGTGGAAGCGGAAGCAAAATTTAGATTATCAGAATAAGGCGCCCTCTAAAAAAAATTAAGGCACATAAAAAGTTATCTAAGCAAATAATGTGTTGTTACATTTCTATACTTTCAGTTAGTTGGTTATACGTAACTTTGTACGTGATTCTTTCTTAGGAAACTTCCCTCACACAAATTACTTCGCAAATTCCCATGCGTCTTGTCTTGCTACAATACAATAATTTGGTCCATGTTTGTCTGGGGAAAAGAAAAATCTTAAATGTACCAGCTGCTTCTTCCCGCGCAAATCGTAAAAGCCGGTCGAGGTAATGGGCCAAAATGCGATTCATGTTGGACTGTCTGCCCCTGTCCAGTCCATGAAAACGCAAATCATAGTTAATAGGCGATGCAGCTAGCAACCCATCACTTTTTTAAATATAATAACGCTCCGTGGTATGTAAGAAATGACGACCTGCACCGGGACCTTAATATACAGTTCGTCGACAAAACTATAAAAAAGTACGCCGAAGCACACGAGTTTAGGTTGCTTCAACATGTGAACGTTGAGGCGATCCAGATCCTCGACAACACGGACATAGTGCGAAGACTTAATTTATAAGAATGTGTCCATCGGCACTTTTCTTACTGTCTCTATTAAGGGGAAGGCACTTTGTTCGTGTGTCTTTTGTTTTGTTTTCACTGTCACTATTTGCCACTGTTATATATGTGTCACTGCTACACTAATTCGAACGGTTTAGTTAAGGCCGTACCTGAATTTTCCGGGGTCCAGTGCTGCCCCCATTTAAAATAAATCATTTCAAAGAAAACGGAGACATCATTTAAAATTTTGCTACTACCAAGTCCTAGATAACCCTTCAAAGTATTTTATTTATTTATTGATGATCTATTTTAAATGGGGGCAGCACTAGACCCCGGAAAATTCAGGTACGGCCTTAACTAAACCGTTCGAATTTTTTTTTTCTTATTGTAACGTATTCCAAATACGTTACAATAAGAAAAAAACTTTTTTGAATCTTGTTTCCACCTTCTCACCCAGCATTACGCTAAAAGTCTCAGGGTCTTGCGGCCCTGGCCCTGTGCTTAGAGCCGCAAGACCCAGAATGCTCTGTAGCCCCATTAGGGATAAAAACATGATAGTGTAAACGTTACCGGAAATGTGTTAAATTCAGGAATTGTATACAATTCCTAGGAAATGTATACATTTTATAAATAACAATCGGAAATGTATTATATTCGGCCAAATTGTTCGCTTACGTGACTTGGTCGACGCTCGTTCGCTCTCGTGATGGTCACTGCACAACCATAACCTAATCTACCTTCCGTGACTAATTCGGGGTACATAAATAAATTAGGTTACTATTACAACGTGTTCAGTTATCATATTATGCATTTCATACCTACACTTCCGATCGCTATTTAGAAAATGTATAGATTTCCTAGAAATTGTATACAATTCCTGAATTTTACTCATTTCCGGTGACAAGTATGAAATAATTTCGAGTCTGGTATTAAAAGTATGTACGTTGACCCTTTTCCCTTCATTCGTACAATGGTAAGGTCGCGTATTATTGTTAACATAACAAACACAACCTTTGAAATAGCTTGTTAAGTTAACGGTAAACATCTGTTAGATCCTTCATCTGACCTTTCTTCCATAATCCCCTACCCTTACACAAATAAGGGAAATCTATTATAATATCATATTTCATAAGTCAATATTATCTTTAGTACTTCAATATCATTGAATAGGATTTGGTTACATTATAGTAGGATGAAAGCTTATCAAAGTAAATTAGATGTGTTAGGGTTGCTATACACATAAGCGGGCCGGATTGACACAGTCACCTAGCCGGGCGGTAAAATAAGAAATATTCATAAAATACCAATCCGGCTCATATTTTTATTTTACAATTTCTATTAATACGTTACCACGCCTAGGTAGGACGGTCCGTCCATGTAGTTTGACTATCGATGACATTCGAAATGTATGTACTTTTATATAGAGGTTTAACAAACATCACTGGCTGATAATATCGAAAGTACCCAAAAAAGAAAAACATGCGTCGACAGCTTCTGTCTCTAGCTAGGCTGTCACAAGAAGTTTTTTTTCTCTAACGGGATGTCAGCGGATACAAAGCGGATATTGCAGACTTTGACGTCATATTTTAAAATGGCGTGTTTTAGTTGTCATAATCTACTTGCCATTTTTAATATTTATTTTCTACACCATATACATGTTTTTCGGCAGTGATTTATTTTTTGCGGCTATTTCTCGACGAGGACTATCGATTAAAAATATAAAAAAAATGCATGCATACTCTCTATTGTAGGTGAAGTTCGGTGAAAAAGCCGATATAATTGCTTGTCCGCTTTGTTGTTCGACAATACTTCCGAATAGAAAATGCTGGCCTGTTAATGAATTTAGCAATCCTTATCGAAAGAACGATTGCTTTTTATGGAATTCACTATTATTGTTCTTATTATCATTCTTTTGAATGTGTCAGTGACCAACAATGGCTTTATATTTTTAATGATAGGAAGACTTGTTTCACTGCTTAAAGTTTTCAGTTAAGTTTCAATAAAAACGCGCTTTTAAATTATTTTGCAAATTGATTTTAGTGGTCTTTATAATAGGAAACTGGTGTTGTTTGGTGCTATAAATGCTCATGATCATGAACAATATGTGAAATAGTTGAAGTGGACAGTCATAGTACTGCTGTAGTGATATTTGTTTTGTGGACTGTGTGGGCGTCTTCGGGCGTCGTCCGCCATTCAATCGTCTTTGAAAACCAGTGGACTCGTATAAATTTGTCGTCAGAAGCTCCCTTGAAGCAGTCAAAGGCCTACACCACCCTTTGATTGTAACTTGTTAGGATAAGGTTGCGTTAGGATTAGGAATAAAGAACACAATTAAAGATCTAAAGGACTTGTATCCAGAGCCGTAAAATTATTTAAACAAAAACGCGCTGTCATAGGAATGAATGTCAGAATAAAATTGGTTATTGAATACTGGCCTAAAAATATCCCATCTCAATTTCGAGATTGGCCTATATAGCTTTATCGTCTGTCTAATCTCGCCTAAAGGCATTTTTGAGCCGATTTTGACGCAAATTGCCAATAAGTTCCTTGATTTATTTAAATGTTTTGGTTGATTCGGATCCTGTAGCGATATTTATTGACGGATTTCAATCAAATCACACTGACTGAGCTAGCCCCAAAGTAAGTTTTAAACTTGTGTTAGGATACTAACTCAACGATACTATATTTTATAATAAATACATATATAGATAAACACCCAAGACCCAGGACCATTTGAAAAAGGCCATTTTCCAACTTGCCCTAGCTGGAGATCGAACCCAGAACCTTCAGATTGGCGGACTAGCGTGTTGACCATTACACCACGGAGGTCGTCAATCAATTTGAGACGCACACTAAAGACTTTACTCTGCACAAGATGTTGCAAATCAAATTCCGAAAGAATGGAGTGGAGGGGGAAAAGAGGGCAAGTTTGCTGTAGCGTTATATATGGACGGATTTCACTGAAATGGCTTTGCTAAGCCAGGGGAAAGGGGAAAGAGTCGGTTATTGTATGGTTATAAGAGCTCCTTACCCGTGTGGTCCGGGTTAGAATAGGACCACTCCATCTCTTCCCGTGGATGTCGTAAGAGGCGACTAATTGACTAAGAACAAATGTCTCGTGATACAATTGCATTTCGAAGGAGGGTTAACATCGGGCGGCGGCAGGTTGTAAAACTTTTCGCACAAAAACATTACCAAGAGGCTTAATGTCAGGCAGGCGATCGTAAAACTATAGCCAAATCATTTAAAATGTTCCCGCTATTTCTTCTCCATTTCGCAAGGTCTTTAGCATCCTTGGGTGACCATGCATTGACAAGCATGTTATATTTGAAGAAGAAAAAGCGGGAAAGGGCAACCCGGGCTCCAAAGCAGTACAACAGCTGAAGATGCAACCGGGAACGCGCTTACACGAAGAAAAAGAGCTCGCGAGATCTACTGTTCTCATAGAACCACTTGTGTATACTTATATTTCATAAGGTTTAATTTTCTGCCCCGTTAGGGATAAAGACGTGATAGTGTATATGTATAAGGTTTTAGTTCGTATAGTTTTAGTCAGCATAATCAACTTTTTTTCCATCGACGGACGTATTGGAATCTGTAAAAACGTCTAATTAAAAAATTAGCATTATATACCCTTAACCATAATAACTATTTGAATGTAGAGTAAGGTATCCACATATTTCAGAACTTTTTTGAAATCGTTCATGCTACCTTATAGGTAGGTACTTACTGTCTGTCTATCAATGGGTTTTATAAATGCAGAATTGTATGCTGGAAATTTTTTGTTTTAAATAATAGCTGTGTACTGTTCTTCTTTCGTCGTATAGTCAGTCCATAATACAAACTTGAAGGAATAGAACTATCAATCAATTAAGCAATCAAAACGTTTGCGGTTTATATCTAAAAAGTTAAGATTGTTAAAAATATTTAGTTACACCAACACCTTAGTCTGTCCCATAAAGGTCAAGAATGTGACTAAAGACAGACCAGAATAGAAAATGTATTCCATTCAAGTATGTTCTTGGTCTCATTTTTAAAAATGAACAACAAACATCAAAATTATTTAATACTTAAACTGTGTAAAAATAATAATGTTGTACCTATTTCCCAGGCGCGTCCGAAAAATAAAATTTGTGGTAACCCTAACAACGACGGATCGTTCCCATTCATATCTGCAGACGTTAAAAGGCTATGTCTTTCAGCTATTAGTTAGTTCTGGTGAATTTCATTTGGAAAACTTCGCTGGTGGGGGAAAATCGAGCTTTTGAGCTTTTCCTTTGCTCCGTGTTGTTATCGGCACCATATTTGTTTAACATTATGTATTTGCCCAACAATGGGACTTTAATAGGCAAAATAAAAGCGGCCAAGCGCGAGTCGGACTCACCCATGAAGGGTTCCGTAACAGTAAGTGACATAATATAAAAGTTTTAAAGGTAAATTGCGGTTCACGATTTATGACGTATTAAAAAACACTACTTACTAGATCTCGTTCGAACCAATTTTTGGTGGAAGTTTGCATGATAACGTACATCATATATTTTTTTTAGATTTATCATTCTCTTATTTTAGAAGTTACAGGGGGGACGACACACATTTTACCACTTTGGAAGTGTCTCTCGCGCAAACTATTCAGTTTAGAAAAGAATTATATGAGAAACCTTAATATTATTTTTGAAGACCTATCCATAAATACCACCAACGTATGGGTATGATGAAAAAAAAATTGAAGTTTCAGTTCTAAGTATGGGGAACCTCCAAAATTTATTGTTATTTTTCTATTTTTGTGTGAATTCACAGAATACATCTACGTACCAAGTTTCAACACTATAGTTCTTATAATTTCGGAAGATAATGGCTGTGACACACGGACGGACAGACAGACAGACAGACATGACGAATCTATAAGGGTTCCGTTTTTTGTCATTTGGCTACGGAACCCTAAAAAATATCATACCTATATATTTTATAAAGATAATAAAATAGATTGGGACAAATTGACACGGATTGAGTTAGTCATTTTTTATATTATCTTTGCCCAAGGTAAGTTCTAAACTTGTGTTATGGTATACTAACTCAACGTTACTCTATTTTATAATAAATACATACATTGACCTGCTAAATTATCACAAAATTAATGCTAAGACAAAAAAATTCCAGGACCACATGGTGTGTGCATGCCTTATATATTTTCCAATAAAAGAGTGAAGTTTGCTGTAGCGTTATACTCGTATACGGATGGATTTTACTAAAATGACTGCTAACCTAAGGCGGGGGTAAAAAGGGGGTAGAGTATCGGTTATTTCATGGTTGTAAGAGCTCGCGAGGTCTTACTGTTCTCACACTAGAACTAATATGTATGAATGACACTTATATGTATGTATGTATATATTCGGTTATTAAGAAATAATAAATAAACATATAGGGACAGATCACACTTATTAAGCTAGCCCCAAAGTAAGTTTTAAACGTTTTAAACTTTAAATGCCATCGTGGCCCGCGAGTCTAGCAAGAATTCCACTTTGACATTTTATGGGAATTCCAATATTGTTGAGTTATGACTGACCTTATTTTGGGTCAATTTAAACAGCCCTCCGCAAACTAATAATCCCTGCCATGCTAGTGTAGGAGAAAAGAAAAGACTTTGCTGCTTCTCTTTCCTTGTAGATAGATAATGCCAATCGAGGCAATGAACCAGAATAAGAATAACCCACTATTTGTTTCAACACTATTTGATTTCTTTTTTAGGGTTCCGAACCCTAAGGGCGCAAACGGGACCCCATTACTGAGACTCCGCTGTCTGTCTGTCCGTCTGTCAAAGGGCTCTATCTCTTGAACCGTAAGAGCTAGACACTTGAAATTTTCACCGATTACTTTTTACTGTGGCCGCTATAACAACAAATACTAAGAATAAAAAAAATTTAAAAATTAAAGGGGGTCGTCATACAAAAAACGTGATTTTTTAGCGTTTTTAACTCGATCTTTATAATGGCATTAACTAGATTCTTGAAATTTTCACCCATTATGTATTATTATGGCTATTATAACAACAAATACTAAAAATAAGAAATGTTAAAGACTAAAGGGGGTTGTCATACAAGAAAAGTGTTTCTTCAGCGTTTTTAAACATTGTACGGAACCCTTGATGTACGAGTCCGACTCGCACTTGCCCGTTTATTTTTATTTTCACTCTCATTATCAAGGTATATACTTATGCCTGTGTGTCTTATGGTTATGAGATCTGTCTACCCTGTTACGGATAAGAACGTGATAATTTATCCCTTTTTAGGGTTCCGTACAAAAAATGAAAAAACGGAACCCTTATAGGATCACGAGGTGCGTCTGTCTGTCCGCCCGTCTGTCACAGCCAATTTGCTCCGAATCTACTGGACCGAATCAGTTGAAATTTGGTAGGATGGTGTAATCCTATGACCCAAACACACATGTGCAAAGTAAATTAATATTTTTTTTTAAATAAGAGTCATTTTTGGGGGACAAATTAGGAAATTGAAAAAGAAAGTTTTGCAAACCTTACTGTGCCATACGTCAAATGAAAGGGCTCGTTATGAGGATCTCAAAGATATTTTTGTTATAATTCTAAAATAAATAGTTTTGATTTTATTCATGAAAGAAGACGAAAATTGACCATTCCTCCTTGATCTCCAAAACTCCTGCCCCTTAAATTTTGAAAAAAATACAAAATATAGTTCATTATTTGTAGATAACAGGGAAACCTATATTAATTCAATCAATTGTACGGAACCCTCGGCCGGTTTTATATAAAATTAAATCGTGGTTCGCGACATTCTATGGGAAGTCCAATATTGTTGAGTTATGGCTGACTTTATTTTGGGTCATTTTAAACAGCCCTCCGTGAAATGGAGCATGAAATGGGGGCCATTTCCTCTTATAAGAATTTTCCGAATAAAAATTGTCTTTCACGTGAAAGGAACGTAAAATGTTTTAATGGGTTTTTGACAAAACATTGAAGTCAAAAGGAATTTTTAGAGATGTAAAACATGATGATATTATTAAAAAATCTAGGCTACTTAAGGCCGTACCTGAATTTGTCGGGATCCAGTGCCGCCCCCATTTAAAATAAATCATTTTAAAGAAAACGGAGACACCATTTAAAACTTTGCTACTACCAAGTTCTAGATAACCCTTTAAAATATTTTGTGAACTACTGTTTACAGTTTATAATGAGAACGTTAAGATTTACTACGCACATTTGCCAAAAGTGGCCTTTTTTCGCAAATGTGCGTGGTAAAGCTTAACGTTCTCACTTTAAACTGTAAACTGTAGTTCATAAAATACTTTGAAAGGTTATCTAGGGCTTGGTAGCATCAAAATTTTAAATGATGTCTCCTTTTTCTTTGAAATGGTTTATTTTGAATGGGAGCAGCACTGAACCCCGGAAAATTTAGGTACGGCCTGAATGAAACTTTACTGATGTGGGTATGTATTAAAATTATATTGATCTGTTCCATAATTTTTTTATGGCTTGACGCTACTGCCTATTTAGCCAGGAACAAGTAAATAAAACGTGGGAAATTCTTTATTCCTAACAAGCTACAATCAAAGGTTGGTGTAAGCCTTTGATTGCTATAAGGGAGCTTCTGGCGACAAATCTATACGAGTCCACTGGTTTTCATAGCCGATTGAGTGGCGGACGACGCCCGAAGACACAGTCCACAAAACAAATATCACTACAGCCGCACAATGACTGTCCACTTTAACTATTTCACATATTGTTCATGAGCATGAGCATTTATAACACCAAACAACACCAACTTTATATAAAGTCCACTAAAATCAATTTGCAAAATAATTTAAAGAAATCCCCAACTGAACAACCCCTTGACTTCCCGCCAAAAACCCCGTTCCATATTATATTTATCACATTTTTTTGAGAAACAACACACAACCATGGACGAAAAACACAAGAGGACTGACAACGCCATACATAATTATTGATATTTTTTCAAAACATAAAACCTACTTTATTACCAAATAAACCGTCCAAGTGCGAGTTAAACTCGCGTGGAGAGAGTTCCGTACAATTAATTGAATTCTTATAGGTTTTCCTGTAATCTACAAGCAATGAACTATAATTTGTATTTTTTTTTCAAAATTTTAGGCTCAGTACTTTTGGAGATCAGGGGGGATGGTCAATTTTCGTCTTCTTTCTTGAATAAAATCAAAACTATTTATTTTACAATAACAACAAAAATATATTTGAGATCCTTATAACAAGCCTTTTTATTTGATATATAACATAGTAAGTTTTGCAAAACTTTTTTTTTATTTCCAAATTTTTCCCCCGAAATAGACCCTTATTTCAAAATAATATTTATTTACTTTCATCATTATCATCAGGTCTTTTTTAGTCTCCACTGCAGGAGCACGACCCTCTCTGTACTACCAGAGCAGCCAGAGGATTTGGCCTACACAACCACGCATGCTTATAAGCTTTGTTTAACTTATGTTTCCTAAGTCGCCTTCTACGACATCCACGGGAAGACTTGGAGTTAAGTTATTTACTTTGCACATATGTATTTGGGTCATAGGATCACACCATCCTACCAAATTTCACCTGATTCGGTCCAGTAGATTCGGAGAAAATTGGCTGTGACAGACGGACGGACAGCGACAGACGCACGAGTGATCCTATAAGGGTTACGTTTTTTAGTTTTTTGTATGGAACCCTAAAAAGCTAAATATTCAAACAATTGTATACGTAGACGCCTTTTTTTCTAGTTTTTTTTCGTTAAAAAACCAAAACTCCCAATTGATTTGAATAAAATTTCTATGGGAAGGGAATGCGTACTCCTACCGAGCCACCGTGCTCCTCATTTTGATATTTGTGTCAGCACATTTCGATTTTCTTAATTTCTTTCATTTTCATGTAATAACAATTGAAATCTATTTTAGGAAATCAGTTGGTTGCATAGCATTTGAGGTAAACACAACTTTCATTGTAATCTACGCGTAACACCATCCCTTCTGATATCGTCTGCTTTATTTCGGGGGCGTGGCCCGCGTCACTCATCTTGGTACAGCTCCAAATGGTGTACTTCGTGACTCGGTAACTGAAATCTATTTGCAGACGAGTCTTATTTCTAGTATAAATGGACTAGAAAAGGTAACAATAACACACTTTATAGAAATAATAGGAACACATCATATTCATTAACAATCTACAAATGAGGGTATTCCCGGTTGCATCCTCAACGGTAACAAAGACTACGCGAAAAGAAACGACACTTAAGCATGTGTGCACGTAAAATCGCTTGCGGCTATGTGTGGGTGGCTGGATGTGCGCGGGGGCCTTGAGAGGCGCGCGGGGCGTGGAACGCCCCATCGCTGACTGCATTGGCCGAGGGCTGTTACCTAGTTCGCGTCTCTCTCACGCACCGCACGATATTCCATTTCGGTTCGGTATCAACCCTAGCGTTACGTTCTCCGGCTCAAGGTCACCGGCCGCTGTGACGGTAACGCAGTAGAGCCCGGGGTCCGCTACCTACCCCTAGGTGGTTTGACGAGGTTACTGGTTTTTACACAGAGCGACTGCTGTCTGACCTCCGCAAGCCAAAGGGTAGATCAGAAAACAATCCATAGATAGATTTAAACAAACGCTAGATGGCGTTCGGGACCCACAGCATTACGTGTCTTCTGAAACACGGAATCATCTTTCTTTTCGGATAATCTGGTGATTCAAGCGTGCGATAACCTAACCAGACTGGAAACAACTTTTCACAAAGTGCATCCCAGTGGGATTTGAGCTCACGATCTCCACAAGGCAAACGGTTTGACCGCTGGACCACGGAGGCAGTCACGCAGGAACACATCATATGATGCACCTGTTTAAAAGACTGTCAACTCCTAAAAAGAAGACAAAATTGGAGGAAGAGAGGGGAGGCTTTTGCGCTGCATTGGGGCACTTAATGCTAATTTTGCAAAATTGGAAGATACTGTAAATTTATCATTGTCTCATGACATGACTTGACTTCGCAGACCATTTTTATTTAGCTTGTTCTGTTTGTTGTTGTTTATTTGTTTGGGTCAAATCTTGCAAGTTATTTTTTTATTTGCTTTCCCATTTAGATGAGATTTTGTATGCATATCCGATGACAATGCAATATTATTATAACGATGCAACCGTCGCTGACAGCAGACAGTCGGCTACTTGCGCCGACCAGGATCGTCTGTAAGAAAGAGCCCTTATGTGTTTACTCTGGATAAAAACTGTAAACAAAGACCCAGAATCCTGCCTTATCTTATCGCAATTTCTCTTCAATACCTCGTATATTTTCTTAAAGCTAGCAGCAAATATAAAACAGCGTTTATCAAAGAGATAACACAAAAGCTCGTATTATATTTTCAGCGGTGGGAATTATCGGGAATTCGGGACTGCTTTCATTCAATGACCTGGTTAGTATGTCAGTTCGATTGTTTATGCTGTTTGGTTTGTTTGTTTGTATTAACTTTATTGTACCAAAAAAAAGTATAAAAGACAACGTACGTAATACAAATATAGAAAGGCGGACTTATCCCATGTAGGGATCTCTTCCAGTCAACCTGTGATAGATTGAGAGAATATTTACTCAATTATAGGTTAAGGTAGAAGCCGGTACGTACAAAATTTTACTATGAGATGAGATTATACTTTATATATTATAAAATAATATATTATAAATTTTGTGAAAGGTGCCATATGAGAGATAAATATCACTCTAATCGCAATTCCTACATTGTCCGACGGGGTACTGTCGTAGGTATATGTCAAGTTGCAACCAGAACTCTGATATCGAGATGAAGGATTAACTGTTAGCGCCATGTTGTATGTTTTTTGTGAACTAGCTAACTTACTTACCTAACTTTAAGCATGATAGTAGGCGTCAAAAAGGGAGTTTTGTCATAATTCATCCTATTTTCTCCAGTTCCCTCAATTGAATTTCAAGATTTGCGTAGGAAGAAACGCATTTTTATACTTTATCTTTATTAAAATCTACATCATTATGTACCACAAAAGAAAGTTCGTATTTTATTTTATCATCATCATCATTATCAACAGATCCTTTTTAGTCTCCACTGCAGGAGCATATGTGCTACCAAAACCATACTAGGCCAGAGCAGTCTGAGGATTTGGCCTACACGCTCCACGCTTTATAAGCTTTGTTTAGCTGGTATTTCCTAAGTCGCCTTCTACGACATAAAGACTTGGAGTGGTCCTATTCTACTCTGCCGGGAACCACATGACAAAGTTTGTTTCTAGCACACACAGACAGCTTCTGTCTCTAGCTAGGCTGTCACAAGAAGTTTTTTTTCTCTAACGGGATGTCAGCGGATACAAAGCGGATATTGCAGACTTTGACGTCATATTTTAAAATGGCGTGTTTTAGTTGTCATAATCTACTTGCCATTTTTAATATTTATTTTCTACACCATATACATGTTTTTCGGCAGTGATTTATTTTTTGCGGCTATTTCTCGACGAGGACTATCGATTAAAAATATAAAAAAAATGCATGCATACTCTCTATTGTAGGTGAAGTTCGGTGAAAAAGCCGATATAATTGCTTGTCCGCTTTGTTGTTCGACAATACTTCCGAATAGAAAATGCTGGCCTGTTAATGAATTTAGCAATCCTTATCGAAAGAACGATTGCTTTTTATGGAATTCACTATTATTGTTCTTATTATCATTCTTTTGAATGTGTCAGTGACCAAAAATGGCTTTATATTTTTAATGATAGGAAGACTTGTTTCACTGCTTAAAGTTTTCAGTTAAGTTTCAATAAAAACGCGCTTTTAAATTATTTTGCAAATTGATTTTAGTGGTCTTTATAATAGGAAACTGGTGTTGTTTGGTGCTATAAATGCTCATGATCATGAACAATATGTGAAATAGTTGAAGTGGACAGTCATAGTACTGCTGTAGTGATATTTGTTTTGTGGACTGTGTGGGCGTCTTCGGGCGTCGTCCGCCATTCAATCGTCTTTGAAAACCAGTGGACTCGTATAAATTTGTCGTCAGAAGCTCCCTTGAAGCAGTCAAAGGCCTACACCACCCTTTGATTGTAACTTGTTAGGATAAGGTTGCGTTAGGATTAGGAATAAAGAACACAATTAAAGATCTAAAGGACTTGTATCCAGAGCCGTAAAATTATTTAAACAAAAACGCGCTGTCATAGGAATGAATGTCAGAATAAAATTGGTTATTGAATACTGGCCTAAAAATATCCCATCTCAATTTCGAGATTGGCCTATATAGCTTTATCGTCTGTCTAATCTCGCCTAAAGGCATTTTTGAGCCGATTTTGACGCAAATTGCCAATAAGTTCCTTGATTTATTTAAATGTTTTGGTTGATTCGGATCCTGTAGCGATATTTATTGACGGATTTCAATCAAATCACACTGACTGAGCTAGCCCCAAAGTAAGTTTTAAACTTGTGTTAGGATACTAACTCAACGATACTATATTTTATAATAAATACATATATAGATAAACACCCAAGACCCAGGACCATTTGAAAAAGGCCATTTTCCAACTTGCCCTAGCTGGAGATCGAACCCAGAACCTTCAGATTGGCGGACTAGCGTGTTGACCATTACACCACGGAGGTCGTCAATCAATTTGAGACGCACACTAAAGACTTTACTCTGCACAAGATGTTGCAAATCAAATTCCGAAAGAATGGAGTGGAGGGGGAAAAGAGGGCAAGTTTGCTGTAGCGTTATATATGGACGGATTTCACTGAAATGGCTTTGCTAAGCCAGGGGAAAGGGGAAAGAGTCGGTTATTGTATGGTTATAAGAGCTCCTTACCCGTGTGGTCCGGGTTAGAATAGGACCACTCCATCTCTTCCCGTGGATGTCGTAAGAGGCGACTAATTGACTAAGAACAAATGTCTCGTGATACAATTGCATTTCGAAGGAGGGTTAACATCGGGCGGCGGCAGGTTGTAAAACTTTTCGCACAAAAACATTACCAAGAGGCTTAATGTCAGGCAGGCGATCGTAAAACTATAGCCAAATCATTTAAAATGTTCCCGCTATTTCTTCTCCATTTCGCAAGGTCTTTAGCATCCTTGGGTGACCATGCATTGACAAGCATGTTATATTTGAAGAAGAAAAAGCGGGAAAGGGCAACCCGGGCTCCAAAGCAGTACAACAGCTGAAGATGCAACCGGGAACGCGCTTACACGAAGAAAAAGAGCTCGCGAGATCTACTGTTCTCATAGAACCACTTGTGTATACTTATATTTCATAAGGTTTAATTTTCTGCCCCGTTAGGGATAAAGACGTGATAGTGTATATGTATAAGGTTTTAGTTCGTATAGTTTTAGTCAGCATAATCAACTTTTTTTCCATCGACGGACGTATTGGAATCTGTAAAAACGTCTAATTAAAAAATTAGCATTATATACCCTTAACCATAATAACTATTTGAATGTAGAGTAAGGTATCCACATATTTCAGAACTTTTTTGAAATCGTTCATGCTACCTTATAGGTAGGTTCTTACTGTCTGTCTATCAATGGGTTTTATAAATGCAGAATTGTATGCTGGAAATTTTTTGTTTTAAATAATAGCTGTGTACTGTTCTTCTTTCGTCGTATAGTCAGTCCATAATACAAACTTGAAGGAATAGAACTATCAATCAATTAAGCAATCAAAACGTTTGCGGTTTATATCTAAAAAGTTAAGATTGTTAAAAATATTTAGTTACACCAACACCTTAGTCTGTCCCATAAAGGTCAAGAATGTGACTAAAGACAGACCAGAATAGAAAATGTATTCCATTCAAGTATGTTCTTGGTCTCATTTTTAAAAATGAACAACAAACATCAAAATTATTTAATACTTAAACTGTGTAAAAATAATAATGTTGTACCTATTTCCCAGGCGCGTCCGAAAAATAAAATTTGTGGTAACCCTAACAACGACGGATCGTTCCCATTCATATCTGCAGACGTTAAAAGGCTATGTCTTTCAGCTATTAGTTAGTTCTGGTGAATTTCATTTGGAAAACTTCGCTGGTGGGGGAAAATCGAGCTTTTGAGCTTTTCCTTTGCTCCGTGTTGTTATCGGCACCATATTTGTTTAACATTATGTATTTGCCCAACAATGGGACTTTAATAGGCAAAATAAAAGCGGCCAAGCGCGAGTCGGACTCACCCATGAAGGGTTCCGTAACAGTAAGTGACATAATATAAAAGTTTTAAAGGTAAATTGCGGTTCACGATTTATGACGTATTAAAAAACACTACTTACTAGATCTCGTTCGAACCAATTTTTGGTGGAAGTTTGCATGATAACGTACATCATATATTTTTTTTAGATTTATCATTCTCTTATTTTAGAAGTTACAGGGGGGACGACACACATTTTACCACTTTGGAAGTGTCTCTCGCGCAAACTATTCAGTTTAGAAAAGAATTATATGAGAAACCTTAATATTATTTTTGAAGACCTATCCATAAATACCACCAACGTATGGGTATGATGAAAAAAAAATTGAAGTTTCAGTTCTAAGTATGGGGAACCTCCAAAATTTATTGTTATTTTTCTATTTTTGTGTGAATTCACAGAATACATCTACGTACCAAGTTTCAACACTATAGTTCTTATAATTTCGGAAGATAATGGCTGTGACACACGGACGGACAGACAGACAGACAGACATGACGAATCTATAAGGGTTCCGTTTTTTGTCATTTGGCTACGGAACCCTAAAAAATATCATACCTATATATTTTATAAAGATAATAAAATAGATTGGGACAAATTGACACGGATTGAGTTAGTCATTTTTTATATTATCTTTGCCCAAGGTAAGTTCTAAACTTGTGTTATGGTATACTAACTCAACGTTACTCTATTTTATAATAAATACATACATTGACCTGCTAAATTATCACAAAATTAATGCTAAGACAAAAAAATTCCAGGACCACATGGTGTGTGCATGCCTTATATATTTTCCAATAAAAGAGTGAAGTTTGCTGTAGCGTTATACTCGTATACGGATGGATTTTACTAAAATGACTGCTAACCTAAGGCGGGGGTAAAAAGGGGGTAGAGTATCGGTTATTTCATGGTTGTAAGAGCTCGCGAGGTCTTACTGTTCTCACACTAGAACTAATATGTATGAATGACACTTATATGTATGTATGTATATATTCGGTTATTAAGAAATAATAAATAAACATATAGGGACAGATCACACTTATTAAGCTAGCCCCAAAGTAAGTTTTAAACGTTTTAAACTTTAAATGCCATCGTGGCCCGCGAGTCTAGCAAGAATTCCACTTTGACATTTTATGGGAATTCCAATATTGTTGAGTTATGACTGACCTTATTTTGGGTCAATTTAAACAGCCCTCCGCAAACTAATAATCCCTGCCATGCTAGTGTAGGAGAAAAGAAAAGACTTTGCTGCTTCTCTTTCCTTGTAGATAGATAATGCCAATCGAGGCAATGAACCAGAATAAGAATAACCCACTATTTGTTTCAACACTATTTGATTTCTTTTTTAGGGTTCCGAACCCTAAGGGCGCAAACGGGACCCCATTACTGAGACTCCGCTGTCTGTCTGTCCGTCTGTCAAAGGGCTCTATCTCTTGAACCGTAAGAGCTAGACACTTGAAATTTTCACCGATTACTTTTTACTGTGGCCGCTATAACAACAAATACTAAGAATAAAAAAAATTTAAAAATTAAAGGGGGTCGTCATACAAAAAACGTGATTTTTTAGCGTTTTTAACTCGATCTTTATAATGGCATTAACTAGATTCTTGAAATTTTCACCCATTATGTATTATTATGGCTATTATAACAACAAATACTAAAAATAAGAAATGTTAAAGACTAAAGGGGGTTGTCATACAAGAAAAGTGTTTCTTCAGCGTTTTTAAACATTGTACGGAACCCTTGATGTACGAGTCCGACTCGCACTTGCCCGTTTATTTTTATTTTCACTCTCATTATCAAGGTATATACTTATGCCTGTGTGTCTTATGGTTATGAGATCTGTCTACCCTGTTACGGATAAGAACGTGATAATTTATCCCTTTTTAGGGTTCCGTACAAAAAATGAAAAAACGGAACCCTTATAGGATCACGAGGTGCGTCTGTCTGTCCGCCCGTCTGTCACAGCCAATTTGCTCCGAATCTACTGGACCGAATCAGTTGAAATTTGGTAGGATGGTGTAATCCTATGACCCAAACACACATGTGCAAAGTAAATTAATATTTTTTTTTAAATAAGAGTCATTTTTGGGGGACAAATTAGGAAATTGAAAAAGAAAGTTTTGCAAACCTTACTGTGCCATACGTCAAATGAAAGGGCTCGTTATGAGGATCTCAAAGATATTTTTGTTATAATTCTAAAATAAATAGTTTTGATTTTATTCATGAAAGAAGACGAAAATTGACCATTCCTCCTTGATCTCCAAAACTCCTGCCCCTTAAATTTTGAAAAAAATACAAAATATAGTTCATTATTTGTAGATAACAGGGAAACCTATATTAATTCAATCAATTGTACGGAACCCTCGGCCGGTTTTATATAAAATTAAATCGTGGTTCGCGACATTCTATGGGAAGTCCAATATTGTTGAGTTATGGCTGACTTTATTTTGGGTCATTTTAAACAGCCCTCCGTGAAATGGAGCATGAAATGGGGGCCATTTCCTCTTATAAGAATTTTCCGAATAAAAATTGTCTTTAACGGAAAGGAACGTAAAATGTTTTAATGGGTTTTTGACAAAACATTGAAGTCAAAAGGAATTTTTAGAGATGTAAAACATGATGATATTATTAAAAAATCTAGGCTACTTAAGGCCGTACCTGAATTTGTCGGGATCCAGTGCCGCCCCCATTTAAAATAAATCATTTTAAAGAAAACGGAGACACCATTTAAAACTTTGCTACTACCAAGTTCTAGATAACCCTTTAAAATATTTTGTGAACTACTGTTTACAGTTTATAATGAGAACGTTAAGATTTACTACGCACATTTGCCAAAAGTGGCCTTTTTTCGCAAATGTGCGTGGTAAAGCTTAACGTTCTCACTTTAAACTGTAAACTGTAGTTCATAAAATACTTTGAAAGGTTATCTAGGGCTTGGTAGCATCAAAATTTTAAATGATGTCTCCTTTTTCTTTGAAATGGTTTATTTTGAATGGGAGCAGCACTGAACCCCGGAAAATTTAGGTACGGCCTGAATGAAACTTTACTGATGTGGGTATGTATTAAAATTATATTGATCTGTTCCATAATTTTTTTATGGCTTGACGCTACTGCCTATTTAGCCAGGAACAAGTAAATAAAACGTGGGAAATTCTTTATTCCTAACAAGCTACAATCAAAGGTTGGTGTAAGCCTTTGATTGCTATAAGGGAGCTTCTGGCGACAAATCTATACGAGTCCACTGGTTTTCATAGCCGATTGAGTGGCGGACGACGCCCGAAGACACAGTCCACAAAACAAATATCACTACAGCCGCACAATGACTGTCCACTTTAACTATTTCACATATTGTTCATGAGCATGAGCATTTATAACACCAAACAACACCAACTTTATATAAAGTCCACTAAAATCAATTTGCAAAATAATTTAAAGAAATCCCCAACTGAACAACCCCTTGACTTCCCGCCAAAAACCCCGTTCCATATTATATTTATCACATTTTTTTGAGAAACAACACACAACCATGGACGAAAAACACAAGAGGACTGACAACGCCATACATAATTATTGATATTTTTTCAAAACATAAAACCTACTTTATTACCAAATAAACCGTCCAAGTGCGAGTTAAACTCGCGTGGAGAGAGTTCCGTACAATTAATTGAATTCTTATAGGTTTTCCTGTAATCTACAAGCAATGAACTATAATTTGTATTTTTTTTTCAAAATTTTAGGCTCAGTACTTTTGGAGATCAGGGGGGATGGTCAATTTTCGTCTTCTTTCTTGAATAAAATCAAAACTATTTATTTTACAATAACAACAAAAATATATTTGAGATCCTTATAACAAGCCTTTTTATTTGATATATAACATAGTAAGTTTTGCAAAACTTTTTTTTTATTTCCAAATTTTTCCCCCGAAATAGACCCTTATTTCAAAATAATATTTATTTACTTTCATCATTATCATCAGGTCTTTTTTAGTCTCCACTGCAGGAGCACGACCCTCTCTGTACTACCAGAGCAGCCAGAGGATTTGGCCTACACAACCACGCATGCTTATAAGCTTTGTTTAACTTATGTTTCCTAAGTCGCCTTCTACGACATCCACGGGAAGACTTGGAGTTAAGTTATTTACTTTGCACATATGTATTTGGGTCATAGGATCACACCATCCTACCAAATTTCACCTGATTCGGTCCAGTAGATTCGGAGAAAATTGGCTGTGACAGACGGACGGACAGCGACAGACGCACGAGTGATCCTATAAGGGTTACGTTTTTTAGTTTTTTGTATGGAACCCTAAAAAGCTAAATATTCAAACAATTGTATACGTAGACGCCTTTTTTTCTAGTTTTTTTTCGTTAAAAAACCAAAACTCCCAATTGATTTGAATAAAATTTCTATGGGAAGGGAATGCGTACTCCTACCGAGCCACCGTGCTCCTCATTTTGATATTTGTGTCAGCACATTTCGATTTTCTTAATTTCTTTCATTTTCATGTAATAACAATTGAAATCTATTTTAGGAAATCAGTTGGTTGCATAGCATTTGAGGTAAACACAACTTTCATTGTAATCTACGCGTAACACCATCCCTTCTGATATCGTCTGCTTTATTTCGGGGGCGTGGCCCGCGTCACTCATCTTGGTACAGCTCCAAATGGTGTACTTCGTGACTCGGTAACTGAAATCTATTTGCAGACGAGTCTTATTTCTAGTATAAATGGACTAGAAAAGGTAACAATAACACACTTTATAGAAATAATAGGAACACATCATATTCATTAACAATCTACAAATGAGGGTATTCCCGGTTGCATCCTCAACGGTAACAAAGACTACGCGAAAAGAAACGACACTTAAGCATGTGTGCACGTAAAATCGCTTGCGGCTATGTGTGGGTGGCTGGATGTGCGCGGGGGCCTTGAGAGGCGCGCGGGGCGTGGAACGCCCCATCGCTGACTGCATTGGCCGAGGGCTGTTACCTAGTTCGCGTCTCTCTCACGCACCGCACGATATTCCATTTCGGTTCGGTATCAACCCTAGCGTTACGTTCTCCGGCTCAAGGTCACCGGCCGCTGTGACGGTAACGCAGTAGAGCCCGGGGTCCGCTACCTACCCCTAGGTGGTTTGACGAGGTTACTGGTTTTTACACAGAGCGACTGCTGTCTGACCTCCGCAAGCCAAAGGGTAGATCAGAAAACAATCCATAGATAGATTTAAACAAACGCTAGATGGCGTTCGGGACCCACAGCATTACGTGTCTTCTGAAACACGGAATCATCTTTCTTTTCGGATAATCTGGTGATTCAAGCGTGCGATAACCTAACCAGACTGGAAACAACTTTTCACAAAGTGCATCCCAGTGGGATTTGAGCTCACGATCTCCACAAGGCAAACGGTTTGACCGCTGGACCACGGAGGCAGTCACGCAGGAACACATCATATGATGCACCTGTTTAAAAGACTGTCAACTCCTAAAAAGAAGACAAAATTGGAGGAAGAGAGGGGAGGCTTTTGCGCTGCATTGGGGCACTTAATGCTAATTTTGCAAAATTGGAAGATACTGTAAATTTATCATTGTCTCATGACATGACTTGACTTCGCAGACCATTTTTATTTAGCTTGTTCTGTTTGTTGTTGTTTATTTGTTTGGGTCAAATCTTGCAAGTTATTTTTTTATTTGCTTTCCCATTTAGATGAGATTTTGTATGCATATCCGATGACAATGCAATATTATTATAACGATGCAACCGTCGCTGACAGCAGACAGTCGGCTACTTGCGCCGACCAGGATCGTCTGTAAGAAAGAGCCCTTATGTGTTTACTCTGGATAAAAACTGTAAACAAAGACCCAGAATCCTGCCTTATCTTATCGCAATTTCTCTTCAATACCTCGTATATTTTCTTAAAGCTAGCAGCAAATATAAAACAGCGTTTATCAAAGAGATAACACAAAAGCTCGTATTATATTTTCAGCGGTGGGAATTATCGGGAATTCGGGACTGCTTTCATTCAATGACCTGGTTAGTATGTCAGTTCGATTGTTTATGCTGTTTGGTTTGTTTGTTTGTATTAACTTTATTGTACCAAAAAAAAAGTATAAAAGACAACGTACGTAATACAAATATAGAAAGGCGGACTTATCCCATGTAGGGATCTCTTCCAGTCAACCTGTGATAGATTGAGAGAATATTTACTCAATTATAGGTTAAGGTAGAAGCCGGTACGTACAAAATTTTACTATGAGATGAGATTATACTTTATATATTATAAAATAATATATTATAAATTTTGTGAAAGGTGCCATATGAGAGATAAATATCACTCTAATCGCAATTCCTACATTGTCCGACGGGGTACTGTCGTAGGTATATGTCAAGTTGCAACCAGAACTCTGATATCGAGATGAAGGATTAACTGTTAGCGCCATGTTGTATGTTTTTTGTGAACTAGCTAACTTACTTACCTAACTTTAAGCATGATAGTAGGCGTCAAAAAGGGAGTTTTGTCATAATTCATCCTATTTTCTCCAGTTCCCTCAATTGAATTTCAAGATTTGCGTAGGAAGAAACGCATTTTTATACTTTATCTTTATTAAAATCTACATCATTATGTACCACAAAAGAAAGTTCGTATTTTATTTTATCATCATCATCATTATCAACAGATCCTTTTTAGTCTCCACTGCAGGAGCATATGTGCTACCAAAACCATACTAGGCCAGAGCAGTCTGAGGATTTGGCCTACACGCTCCACGCTTTATAAGCTTTGTTTAGCTGGTATTTCCTAAGTCGCCTTCTACGACATAAAGACTTGGAGTGGTCCTATTCTACTCTGCCGGGAACCACATGACAAAGTTTGTTTATTACTTATCATCAGGTCTTTTTTTAGTCTCCACTAAAGGAGCACGATCCTCTCTGTACTACCAAAACCATACATTAGCCAGAGCAGTCAAAGTTACAGTTTATTATTTATTTTTATTTAATGCAACAAAAATTCTATAAGTGTACGTACTCATTCGATATTGAAATTAAATTCTGCAACTAACAGTTAAAACCGCAGCACAATTAAACAAACAGAAACTTTTTAACGAACGATTTAATTAATTCATAAGCCGGAAACGGCGTTTGTTTTACCAACTGAATTGCGATTGATTGGCCAATTCAATTGAAATAAGTGGGTTCGAATGTTCCGATTTGACTTTTGAAAAGGGTTTAAGTCAATAATCTGCTTTTGATTTGTTTTGCTTAGAAGATGATGTAGGATTGACATTATAGCGGGATTGAGGTGGTATGATGATATGACTGCCACAAAGGAAACATCTTCCCGCCAGGCATGGTGTTGCGCCTAGGGAACCGCGGCACCAACGGTGTATTGTCATATAATAGGTTGTATTCAGGGTCTATCAAATTAAACTGAAACTATTTTAAGGCTGAATTCAGTCCATGATACTGAACAACTTTCCCCAAGAAACATATATCGAAATATGAAAAATATTTTTTTGCCTATTTTAGTTGACCGATCAGCTGATCCGAGTTTGTATGGAAAGTCAAAAATTAAATTTCATATTTTGATATATGTTCCTAGGGGAAAGTTGTTCAGTATCATCGACAATATTTAAATAGTTTCAATATATTTTGTTAGACGTTATATATGCAACCAATCGCAGGAACTCTGATATCGAGATGTAGGATATATTAGCGCCATCTAATAAGCTCCTTGTGAACTATTATGGTTTTTTAATGGTGGCGTCTACGAACACGAACTACGAATTTTCTAGCATCGTAACTAATCCCGAAAAATCATTCCACGATGTACCGCGGCGGGCGGGGCTCAAAATATGAACAGCGCGGCGCGACAGTTCGCCGTGACACTTGAGTCGTGCGGTTGCCTTGCAAGTTTCCTTTGAGTTTGTTTCATTATAAATGCCGTCATGTGCCGTGAAGTGGTGTAGAAGCCATACAGACATGAAAATTAGTTATTAAAAAAAAGTAACACGTAAACAAAGTTATTTATTTTAGCGTAACGTCCTGCATAATTGGTACCATCCGTGCGTTGTACCTTACCGCTCGTTGCGTTGACTGCCCCACCCGACCGACGACGACGCGTGACCTTGTCGCGACCAATCACATGCATCACATGCGTTCGAGTGTTTCGTTGTAATTACTGTTCGCTTGTTTGCGTAAATAGAATCAGAATCGAAGCGGTGAATGTAGGAGCGTTAGATTTCTAGAGAATTATATTTCGATGGGTGGCGTAGAGGTTGCGACAACATTATTTTAAAAAGGGTTATTCTAAATAAAGCAAGAAGAAATGTCTAAATTAAAATATATGATGAAAAATTCGAACAACTGGAAGTGCACTTACAGTAGAGATGTGAGAGGCGTGAGTTCGAATCTAACTCAAATTTTTATTACATTTTTTTTTATTTAGATATTGCTCCGAGCATTGTAATGCTGTATAAATCAATAATTGAAATGAAAAGGTGAAAAAATATGAACCAGTGGCCTTGGTCTCAATATAATTTATTATTGGAAGAGCGTGGTCATATTGAGACAAAGTTTAAGTTTAAATCTTGCTCGCGTGGTATTCTCTCACCATTTCTTATTTCTTTGTGTAGTTTGAGTACTTCAATACTGCATGTTGAATGATTGAAAAACCCTTTATAAAAACATTACAAGATGGTTGTAACGCAAACCATACGCCGTCACCATACGCTCACGCCACGCATCTCTCCGCTGCATTTCCCAATATGGTATTTAAGTACTTGCAAGGTGACTTTTTGACCACAAACCAAACCTTTAAGCAAGTTAGGCCATGATAGTAATTTTTTTTATCGATTTTTAGAAATATTTTTTATAGAAAGTAGTTCAGTTTCATAGACTGGTCATCCACTGAGCAACCACGGATCATAAATAAATAGATATAGGTGTATAAATAAATAAATATTTGTACATTATATTAAATAAGTAATATATTATACATATTATATGTATATATATATAGCATAATAAAATGATAATAGATATAAATTCATTACATACATACAAATAAATAAATATCACAATGATGAAATATAAATCTGTACATGATGATTAAGCAGGAAGAGGGAAACTAAACAAAACTAAAGTGATATTTAGGCTTTAAAGTTGTTCAACGTTTTGGCGTGTCGAACGGATAGAGGTAGAGCGTTCCAGAGGCGAACAGCAAACACAGTAAAGAATATTTGTAGAAATTAGTCGAGTGGACTGGAGTAACGAGAAAAAGTTTATCTGCACTGCGTAGGGGCCTAGAAAAGGTTTTAAAGAAAAAACGTTCCTTAAGGTACCCAGGATATGTGGGATTAAAAAGGATGGAGTATAGGAGAGAAAGGGTATGCCAATCACGACGTAGACGGATAGGGAGCCACTTGAGTTCAATACGAAATTGCGAAATGTGGTCATATTCACGAAGATCAGACCAGTAAAATAATTCTTAAAAAATACAGGAAATGCGGCGCGAAAATGCACGACACATGCTGTCAGTTCAGTATACGGTCAGCTTATATCTAAGATGTGTATTGTGAAGCTGTTTGAATTTCGTGCACTATTGTGTATTTAGGGTAAAGACAGTTTGGTCAGACAAGTGATCAGGGTCAGAATTTTTCCTTAGCCGCATCTTTTTCTGACATAACTCTCAAAAGACGCATATTTACGAAAGTTGTAAGGTGCAAAAAGACTTATTTGAGAAAGTCAAAAACAAAAAAAGTTATGGTCGAAATAGTAAAAAAAAAAAAAACAATTTTCTCCGAATAATTGATTCTGGCGCTCGATATTTTGGAAACGAAGAATGATATCAAAAATTTGAGAAAAAATCCTCTGGACAATTACGTCAGCTACAATTTGAGTAAAACAAAGACGATCGGGTTAAGGATTTGCCCTATAGCCTAACCTTTTTGCAAAATTCAAAAAGTCAGAACAACATTTTTCAAATTCCGTAGATTCATTTCCATAGTCAACGAAATCTGTGAATTTTTATTGCAACTGGTTGAATGCACTGTATTGTAATATTTGTGTATTCTAACTACGCCTACGAAACTGTGACAGACACAGTTTTGAGTTTTCAATAGCGCAGCTTGCGGGAATAGCTCGGCGCGGCGTTTTGTTCATTCATTACAGTGTTTATTGTGCAATGAAGCGGCGTGCTCGCTTGAATAGCAAGAGAGATGTGATTGTTAAAACAAAATGTATGAAAAAAATAAAAGCGTCTAAATTTGTATCGTAAATTTATATCAGATTATTACAATCGTGTAAGTACCTACTGATTGTAGTTTTTTTTACCCCTTTTCTCACCTGGACATGCATTTAGTCAATTCAACAGCTGCACAAAAACCGAGCTGCTTGCAGTGCGCGCATTATTTCTATTAATAAATAATTGCTGTATATCTTCCGAATCTAGACATAAATGTTTATGGTGGTAAAGCCGTGATTTCACGACCGGCTGCCTGCCTGAAATCAACCCTCCTTGGTAATGTTATTGTTGTAGGTAAATATACATATATATCAAAGGTTTAAAGACTACAATGCTCTCGGCGCGCGGCGTGTGAAGCACCACCCTTACAATTTACTTACTTCGCATTGTTCATTCAAATACAGAACATGACAGGACCACAAATTATAGAATAACAGATAGAAACCTTCGAAGATTTTTAAGATACAGGAAGATTTATCAGTGAGTATGTTTTTCAAATAACAGAAAAGACGGTTTATGGCACCGATTAAGTATATTCTCTACAAAAGATAAGGCAAAACATGGGCAAAAAACAAATACATGTGAACTAATTTGGATCAGCTTAACTTGAATGTGTAGATTTCACAAGACACCTTCTTCTCACCTTTGAAGCTTAGCTCAGTGGGAGTACGCATTACTAGCGCTTGCGCAAGCAATACCGGGCTTGCTCCACACTTGAATGGGTGACCAGAAGCGGCATACAATTTATCTCGAGCTCCTTCGTATTTCGGATGACACGTAAGCTATTGGTCCCGGTTGTCTTCATTAGATAGCAGTCGTCAAGCTATGTCAGATGCCTTTAGGCAGCTTGAAAAATCTGACACTAGTATTGACCACATAAACACACGAAAACCAAACAACAAAGCATCTTTAGATATTTTACGTATTAACAAGTGTAGTGACTGCTATTTAAGAAATAAATGATGACTGAGGTATTTTTTTAGGGTTTCGTACCCGAAGGGTGCAAACGGGACCCTATTACTGAGACTCCGCTGTCTGTCTGTCTATCCGTCTGTCTGTCTGTCTATCTGTCGGTCCGTCTGTCACAGGGCTCTATCTCTTGAACCGTAATAGCTTGAAATTTTGTATACTTGAAATTTTCACAGATTACGTTTTACTGTGGCCGCTATAACAACAAATACTAAAAATAAAAAAGGTAAAAATTAAAGGTGGTCGTCATACAAAAAACCTATTTTTAACTAGATCTTTATAATGGCATTAACTAGATTCATAAAATTTTAACAGATTATGTATTGCTATGGTCGCTATAACAACAAATACTTACTAAAAATAAGATAAAGTTAAAAATTAAAGGGGGTCGTCATACAAGAAACGTGTTTTTTTCAGTCATTCCACGACTTAAGCGTATTATCCGTTGCGTCGGCTTAATTAACTTCTAGCACGAATAAGGTCAAAATAAAACAAGTTTGGTTGAGAAAAATATTGAGTGTCATTTTTTCAACGTTTGTATTTGCAACTGCGGTATAGGCTATAGGTACAAGTACACATTGCCGCAAGTGTGTCATTAGCTTTATATTGTCCCAGTGCGCAACTGGCGCGCCATTGCGTCAAACAAGAACGAACTCTGTAATTTGTCGTAACAAGATCCAGTTTCCGTTGACACGAATACGTCGTCTTTTTTGCAAAATGTCTGGGTAAAACGGAACTTTGTTGGAAAGTGGTTAATGTGGATTCGTATGTTAGAAAATGAACGAGTTATTTATAATCTTTTATAGGCCGTAAGCCTGTCAGTTGGGAGCATAAACCCAACAGCCATCTGAAGCATGAAGAAGGTCGTACTCTCAAAGAAATCGTACTCCCAAAATGCGTGATTCCAAAGAACTACCGAGCGCCTCAGAACGAATGACTGAAACTGATTAAACCACCGTTGCCATACAGAGATATTGAAGGTAAATTGATTCCTTTTCTGTATCCGTATGATGCCTTTTCTTATTAGTAGCGTCATACACGTCTCTACTAAATAGAAAAGTCACCTAAATAGAAGTTAATGTCATTAGACGATGTCCTTTAAATTTTGTCGTATTTTAAATATTAATATTTTGCAAAATGAAAACCCGACTTCAATACCAGAAAAGCAAACTTAAACAATTGTATACATAGACGACATTTTTTTCAAGTTATTTTCGTTTAAAAACAAACCATACAACCGATTTTAATAAAATTTGTATGAGACCACCTGAGAAGTACCCTTTCAAACAAAGAAAGAATTTTTCAAATCGGTCCAGGCGTCTTTGAGTAATCGGGGAACATATTTACGAGGGTAGCGACGTCAGGTGTGACGTCATAGGTTACGTCACGTTTGTAAACTTACTACAAACACTACGAATACTATGATGTAACTGCTACGACTTAGCCGCTACGACCGTAGCGATGGCACCAAAGAGCTTGATTGGAATTATGTTGTGTCTCTTTCCCTTTTATCGGCATTTACTGTTGCAAGAATGAGACTTCCCCAAACGTCAAAAGTAAAAAAAAAACATTTTTAACCGACTTCAAAAAAGGAGGAGGTTATCAATTCGACTGTATGTTTTTTTTTTATTTATGTTTGTTACGCGATATCTTCGCCAATTGTGAACCGATATTTATGACTCTTTTTTTATTTGAAAGCCTTGACTACCAAGTTGGTCCCATTTTAATTTGGTGAAGATATGATGAAGAACTTTGGAGAAATGGAAGAAACTCCTTAAAAAAGTGAAGTCGGTTGTTTTTTTGTTAAAAATTTAATTATTTATCGCTGATTACGTGTTTTGACTCTTTGACATTACAATATGAGACGAATAACGATTCGGCATGTGTTCAAATAGTTCTCAAGTGAAGTAAGTATCATTAAATAAATGATTAGTATTAGTCCACTTCAAAGAGTACTTACTAAACTATTTCAAGGGTGAATTCAGTCCATGATACTGAACAACTTTCCCGATGGAAAACATATCGAAATATGACAAGTATTATTTGACCTTCCATACAAGTATTTTTTAATTTTTAATTTATTTATTTAATGGGAACAACAAACATCTACATTAAGTCGACCGATCAGCTGATCCGAGTTTGTATAGAAAGCCAAGAAATATTTTTCATATTTCGATATATGTATGTTCCTTAGAGATACTTGTTCCTTAAATTCACCCTTAAAATAGTTTCCGTATATTTTGTTAGAAGTAATATATTATTCTTTGTCTTTGTAACTAATGGCTTTGTTTGTACAAAGCCATTAGTTGAATGAAAAAAAAATGTTTTGAGTTTCTGTTCTAAGTATAGGGAACCCCCAAAATTTATTGTTTTTTTTCTGTGAAATTTTTCTTTTTTTTGTGTGGAAATCTTAATGCCTCTTATGTCAATTAAAGTTACCAATATGGCAGAGGATTTATCTTAGTTAAATAGCTTTTCTATCTTCAAGGGTATGTTCAGCGCGGTTCCATATTTATACGTATAAAATCATTAGTCATAATTTAACATGGCATACTTTTGCATATCCTAATAATAATTACGCACAATATTCATTAGGCATAACTGTTTAGCCACATTTTTTTAAAAGCATAACTACTATAAGCTTTGTTGAGCATACTATTCAAAAGCATTCATAATGATAGCTTCAGTCACTTGGTCAACGTTCGCTCGCTTCGCTCGCTCGCTCCTGTGATGGTCACTGCACAACCATAACCTAACTAACCTTCTGTGACTATTTCAGGGTCGCCAAAGTAGTCGCTTTCGTCACTTGGTCGAAGCTCACTCGCTTCGCTCGCTCGCTCCTGTGATGGGGACAAAGACGTGATTGTGTATGCGTTTAATAAAACACGGTTTTTTACAAATAAATATGTTTACCTCAATAAAAATATGCCCGTAATTACATTTCCATTTCCCCAATAAAAGAGCAATACAGTTTAATTTAATCAAATCAATGAATACGTCGGAGGAATCCATCGGCGAAGTTGATCGGTTTTCTGGAAAAGTGGTTGTACAATTAATGTGAGGAGCTCAGCGACAGTACCTACGTATTGCTAGCAATTTCACAAGTTAAACAACCCCGAGCGTGGTTATTTTTTATATATAATACATAGCAGTGAAAAGTCGGAGCAAGCCCGTAGTTTAAGAATAAAATAAAATCGCTTAGAAAACCGATGCATGCCAAACAAAGACGGCATTTCTATTAAAAATATTGCAAAGCCTATATTCAGAGCTTCTCTTTCTCTTTCAATTTCCCAGACAGGAAATTGGACGCTGGGAAGTGACGTAGACGAACCCGCGAGCGACAATTGCTCATAGGCATTTTATCAAAAGATCCATAAGCTCCTTCAGAGAATCGTAAAGCGGTAAATTGCACAAAGAAACGTAAATAAGGGGGCAAACAGCGGATTTACCTGCAAGCTGAATAAAGGCGGCAAATTTCGGCAAAAATTCACAAAGATTCAGCACGTTGGAGTTTTGAAGTGAGGGCGATTAAAGTCATCGTCTACTGAACATCGTACTAGATCGTGACGTCATGCGAAATTGAAATGCACTGTATCAGCGTCAATTGTTAGTCAAAAAAGAAAAATACATATACTTAATTACAATAATTCTTCTACCTGATGAGCCAAAAATATTTTTTAGTCCACATGCTTATTACTATAAATAGTTTACTTACGGCTTTCTTACGAAGCATAGTCGGAAAGGCCGCCCAGGTTTCGGTCGATTAAGACGATTGTCATCAAGGCAAGTATAACAAGTATAAGGACCGCCGCCGGCTCGAGCATCGCCGCGCCGCCCGCCTTTTAGTCTGCCTTTCCGACTACGCTACGTGAATAAGCCTTATTTATTGATTTATTATACTTTATTTATACATTCGGATGACCAACAGCTATAATTACATAATATATTGCAAAATAGCAAGCGAAAAGCCAATAACAGATCTTCACAGATAGAAACACAATACATTTAGAAATTTACGGGAACGCCAAAAAAAGAACGCTAAGTTGAGTAGGTACCAACTTTAAGATTTACATACAGTCAGTTAAAAGAAATTTTGCGATAAGAGAATATATATAATAAGTAAGCACAAAGTACTGAGAGAAATTGAATTAACCACCTTTAAAGAAAGAGACGTACAGTAGAGTTATACAATAGGTATTCTTCTTCTTGGTTTTAGCACTTTTCCGCTTTATGCAGGGTCTGCTCTCCTAGTAAGTCGACGCCAGGACTATCTGTCTTGGGTTGTCAGGTCGGGTAGGTTCTCCACTTTTAACAGCTTCGTCATGCTGGTCCCGGGTAGCAGAGGGGCGACCTGACCTCTTTTACGTTCAGACAGGCACAGAGCTTTCTTATCTATTATATGACGTCTAATAAAATATACTGAAACTATTTTAATGGTGAATTCAGTCCATGATATTGAACAACTTTCCCCAAGGAACATATATCGAAATATGAAAAATAATTTTTGGCTTTTCATACAAACTCGGATCAGCTGATCGGTCAACTTAAAAATGAAAGGTCAAAAATTATTTTTCATATTTCGATATATGTTCCTTGGGGAAAGTTGTTCAATATCATGGACTGAATTCACCATTAAAATAGTTTCAGTATATTTTATTAGACGTCATATAATAGATAAGAAAGCTCTGTGCCTGTCTGAACGTAAGAGAGGTATATGTATTGAACTTTACACGTTAAAAGGAATACGAGTAAGTGTGGTTCCGGGTCAGAATAGGAACACTCCATCTCTTCCTGTGGATGTCGTAAGACGAGACTAAAGGACTTAAGCACAAAAATCTCGTGCTATAATTGCATTCCAAGGAGGGTTAACGTCGGGCTGCGGCCGGTTGTAAAATTTTTCGCACAAACACATTCCCAAAGAGGGTTGACGTCAGGCAGGCGGCCGGTCGCAAAATTGCAGCCGAATCATTTCAACTGTTCCGGCAAGCACAGCTGAGGATGCAACCGGGAACGCGCTTAGATGAAGATTAAAAAGGAATATACCTAGGTACTTTTTCAAATCCACGTCTAGAATTTATTTAATTTACTCTTTGGTACTCTTTGGTTAATTGAAAGAGTATTTGCACAGTAATCCATTGTTCACTCCTAACAAATAGGCCTAAATTACAAAACCTCTGCCTATTGTAGGAGTTTCAATGGAATATAATTGAGAAACCCACTAATGTTTAAATACGGTGCCTAACTACAATCAGTGTTCGGGAATTTATCGGAGCGAGGAGTACCCCGTATTGTTTGTTTACCTAAAGTGTTTACTCTAAATTGGTAACACAAACAAAGATACATTAAGTTCACGTCTTTATTATTTACGGGTGAATTAATTTCCGCATCCCTTACAGGCTTTCAGGGCGGAATCAGAGTGCGATTGCCGTGGAAAGATGGCAAGTCACAGATAATAATAATAATATTTATTCAAATAATATGGTATGTTACATTTATACATTTAACAATACATTGTTAATATTAAGGTAATATAAATTAATGCGCTATAAGATGCGCACAATCCTTGGTCGGGTCGCTAGATTCCCTCTATTTTGTTGAGTTTGTAGTTGAGTTCAGCGATGGCTGATTCACGCGTCGATTCGTGAACAGGTGCCGCCAGTAAGGGCTGGTCAGCTCAGCTCCGTTTTTTGAGACTACTCAGAACAGTGAGTAGTCTGTAAATTCAATTTACAGAAGTAAGTAACAACTTATTTCTGTAAATAATTAAATTTGGCACTCATTCGCAAGGTTTACATATTATTGTGATAACATTGTATTAGGCATAATATCTTTGTAAATTGGCAAAGCCCTTCTGGTGCGTAGGCGACCAATACTGTGTAAATGAGTTTCTTTTGGCATTTCTTCTCAGCAGTGTTCGTTGCGAAACGGTACCGGTAGTTTTTTTTATTATTAATAACTTAAATATAAATAAACATTACACGTAACGTACACTAAAATTATTGACGTGTAAAAATACCTAAAGACCTAACTACCGAATAAATAGGTATTTGGTTCTTTGATTTGATTCTTTGATATTTATTATACAAAGTGGAAGGGACATACTTACCCGTAATAAATCGAACCACAGGCTATACTAGATCACTAAAGTATAATGAAATTAAAATAGGACGTCACTTCTTCTTCGTCTAATCGCGTTCCTGGTTGCATCCTCAGCTGTGCTGCTTCGGAGCCCGGGTGCGCTTTCCCGCTTTTTCTTCTCCAAATTTAACATGCATGTCAATAGTGACTCAAGGATGCCAAAGACCTTGCACAATGGAGAAGAAATAGCCGGAACAGTTTAAATGATTTGGCTATAGTTTTACGACCGGCCACCTGCCTGACGTTGACCCTCCTTGGTAATACAATTGTAGCACGAGATGTTTGTGCTTAGTCCTTTAGTCGCCTCTTACGACATCCACAGAAAGAAATAGAGTGGTCCTATTCTTACCCGGAACCACACGGGTAGAAATAGGACGTCACTATCGGACGAATATCGTATTATTGTATGCAGTAACCCCCCAGGTTGAATAGGGTACTTTCCTAACAATGAAAGGGTTTTAATTACGATAATAAAGTAATTTGAATAGAAGACTATGAAAGATAATTGGATTGTTATGTTACTTAACAATTAAAGAGAATTTGCGTTACGTTGTAAAATTCGAGGTCCGGGCTGAATTGGGAACTTAAAAGCATTAGCACATCTAAAGGTAGGCGGTAAGTAACGAATTTTAATGACTCAGCAAATAAATAGATGAAAGATCTACTTAAGAAAACAATAACAGAACATAACAAGTATCCAGTGTTTTATATGTACATGTTGTAAATACAACAACTTCTAACAAGGAACCGTGGGGCCGGTGTTAGCAGTGTGCTGTTCCCGGCAGAATAGAAAAGGACCACTCCAAGTCTTCCCCTGGATGTCGTAGAAAGCGACTTAGGAAACACAAGCTAAATAAAGCTTATAAACATCAGTAAGACCTCTCCAACCCGTCTGGCCAGCGTGGAGAGTGTAGGCCAAATCATCTGACTGCTCTGGCTAATATATGGCTCTGGTAGTCCAGAAAGAGGTCGTGCCCCTGAAGTGGAGACTAAAAAAAAATTGGTTATCTGTAAAGTCGGTTTAAGGACGGTAGTTTGACGTGACAACGTCAAACATTCCGAACTGAGCCGATAGCTCGAGCCGATCATGCCTCTCTCTCGTTCGTGCCGCGCTCTCGCTTGCGGAACGCGACAATGAGCGTAACGGGACAATGACGTCATCTTTTTCGTGCATGCAGCCCGTAGTATCGAGTTAATAGACGTTGTCACGTCAAAAAGACCTGATGATGATAATGTTACCAAGGAACATTAAATATAAAAATAGTTTATTTTCCAGACAAATTAAAAAGCCACTGACTTTAAACGTTCACCCCCATTAACTTTTGAACGGCTGAACTTCATGAAACCTAGCTAAGAACCCTCTCGACAGACAAGGCTTTCGATTTACAAAAAACCGCATCAAATTGGGCTTATTTGTTTCGAAGCTTAGGACACAGACACACACAGATACAGAGGCACAGAGACACACGGACACGTCAAACACCCCTGTTTTTCGTTGGGGGTTAAAAATACGCTTTAGTCTTCAATATCCCTCATAAAACTTACACTTATGATAGGAGCATAAGAATCCGTATCTGCTCTAATAATTACGACAATTATACCTAACAATCGTATTTCAACGGATTACTTATTGCAATTAAATATAACAAGCCAACCTCCGCACTTTAACTACTTAAATGAGTTTATTCAGAATCACTCCGTATTCAAAAGCACACGTCCCAAGATGGAAGTAGACACAGGAACCTGTAAAACAGCAGAATACTTCAAAACCGTTTACAAATATATATATCTGATCGGGTGGCCGAATTTCTGGTACACCACGAAAGACCTGCCCGCTATCTTTTTAAAATATCACAATTTTACAGCTATATTTTTCAGCGTTTCTGTTTGGTCTTTTATTGTTATAGAATTTGCAGGGATATTCACACAAAATGATTTATCTGATAAGCAGAAAGCAGACCAACAGTTGTTCTGCATTTCACACCCTATTCTGACGTCATATGGGCATATTCTTACTTTTAATCAAAAGAACGTTAGGGATTTAACATATAGCTTGGCTGTGGAATTAAAGAAAAACTACAACGATAAGGATATTGAGAGGGAAATGTTGGAGAAAGCCCAACGGAATTCTATAGCCTTATGTTTTTTGATCACTTCTGCACTTGTGTTCTATGGCTTGGATGCACTGCAGAAATGCTTGTTCGTTAAGGGTATGTTTTCAACAAGCTGGAAATAAATTTGTATAAACGTGACATTTAACTGAATTAATTTAAATATAGTATAGATCCCAGAGCAGATACCTGTAGAACGCCAAAGATTTATTAAGTTTGAGAGTTTTCAGATGCTACATTCATCACAGTAATAACAGCTTGGCCTGATGTGAATGACCATTCCACTTCAGCTGTTTCCTTTCGCATCCTTGCCTACATTCTCTGGTGGATGTTCGTGATTAGAATGTCAGGAGTCCTCGTCATGCTCATCTCTACATTTGTATGTCTTGGGCACCAGTATAAGAATCTACAGAGTTACTTCTATAACCTTGATTACATTTTTGAAGATAATGCATTGTCGCAAAAAGAGAAAGAGGAAAAGTATGAAGATGGATTAAAGTTAGGTATCAATATGCATGCTCGGACTTTGTGGTATGTATATTACAAGCTTTTATTTTTTAATTTTATTATCATAATCGCCCCACATCAACAATCACACCATTTTCTATTACCATGCAATCAACTTCTTGTACGTCAACCTCACAATGTGTAATACCAGGGAGCTGATTACTTATTTTCATTTCAGCTGTTCCCTTTAAGTCTTTCTTTGATCCATCTACAGTCCATTCCATAAATGCGTCTGAGTCATCGAATGATGAAAAGATGTAGACCGCTCAACTCTTAAAAAATTTATAACTACTTAAGTAGTTACATTTATCATATTTTTGTAGGGGCACTCGCGAATGTGAGAAATCTTTCAAGGTGGTCGTCAGCGGTCAAATACTGGTCAATATAACGGTCATCATATTACTGATGTCACAGATGCTTGTAAGTTCATGCAAAATCATCAATTTTTACTCGAGCGAATCAAATAAAAAGGTTTGGTAAATACAATTATAACTGTCTTTATTCCAAGTAGTTCTTTTATCTGCTTCAGTTACATAACCGAACTACTTATTAGATTTATTCCTAGTACATAGCTTTATTTATTAGCTGTTGTAACCATAATACGTTATATACTCATAAGCAGAGTTGTCTTTTAAAAGATCTTTACTTTGTTCAGAAACTATAAAGTCAGACGTAGAAAGAGCATCAAATGAAAGAATTATAGACAAGGATATTTCTCAGTTCATCTTTATTTCCTAAACAAAAGTTCTTACTGGCCACATCTTACTTTTGCAAGACGAAAAAGAATATTTCTTTCACGTATATGCCTAATTACATTTCTATCTGTAATTTCTAGACATCTGATCGCACCTTCAGTAGCGTCGCAGCCATATTGTCCACCATGTCTGCGATGCTCATCAGCACTGGCTACATCATGTGGAATGCAGGAGATGTAACGATTGAGGCGAGTCTTTTCTTGTCTTTTCTTTGTCGTGTGTAGGTAACATAATGGTGGCTTACGACTTTCTTCTGGTAAAGAAAACGTGCACACTAGTTCACTGTTGTATATGATTGTCGTCTATAGATGACAATTGTCGTGATGACGTAGCTTACTACGTCATATATGTACCTGTACATATAGTATAAGTGACTAAACACTGGGTATAGATTTTTTTTACCTTAACGACTGCCATACAATGACTGAATTAATTATACTTGGTCGAATGTTGTTAACAATATTAGTACAGTATATTTTTATTATACAACGTGGAAGGGACATACCCGTAATAAATATACTAAATCAATATAGTATAACAGCCAAAGAACAAAAACCATTTGCCATTGCAAATACAAATCGTCCGGGCGGCTGCACACTTTTGTATGGAAATGCGCAATTTTTTTTTGGTTGCTTGGCTGTTATTTTTATTTCATTATACTATAGTAGTCCTATATAGCCCGTGGTTAGATTTATTACGGGTATGTCCCTTCCACGTTGTAAATTCCTACCAAGACATTAAAAGATGGCAGAGAGAAGAGAGGAATGGTGGCATCTCCACTTAACTCCACCGACAAGAGCAAGCTCTTATGTTAAAAGAAGATTATTTTTATTTATATACAAGTTAATCTTTGATGAATTACTTGAATGTCAAATTAAACGGTCTTCTCTAATGTTAAAATTACAGGCTGAAGCTCTCACGACAGCTATGTTTAGCTCAGGTTGGCATAACTGCCAAGGAAAAGCTTCCGTACGCGTTCGGAAACTGCTTGTAATCGCTATGACACAAGCTCAGGTACAAATTAAAATATACACAAGACTAATAAATGATAGCTACTGCATACACCTACGTGTAAGATTTATCCCTACGTCATGTAGATTGTGAGGTATACAAATACATTATATGTGTATATATATCCACATAATCATACGTTCCATTTTAAAAAAGAATTTAGCGTCATGTCATGAACGTAATGACAAGTAATTTACCAATATTTACCAGTATTATCTTGAAATCGTGGATTTTCTTTATTAATTACCTACATTAAAACTTAGGTAGGGTAAGGACTTAGACTTCTATGCACAGACCTACCACTACTAGACTTGCAACGATATTGCTAGAAAGAGACTGTCAAATACAGTACAACGTGACTGTGAAAGAAACGCTGATATGTTTTTCGTCTCTATCGGCGTGGCTGCTATAAGTTGGCCTACTGTCAAAATCTGGGCCAAACAAACCACAAAACGATCGAAGGACGTTATTAGTTTTAGGGATTTTATCATTTAAAAGGTCATTTAGGCTTTTATTTGAGCTTATTATATATATACTGGGTGGCGCAAAAGTAAAGACCCTATTTGGTTCAGCTATAACATTTTTTCTAAATTAGAAAACTAGATTTAGGTTTTTTTAAATGTATATTTGTGCCATTAAATTTCGTACCATTAGGATTTAAAGATGATGTCTTTTAAATGGTGACCTCCAGAGTTGATACACATTTGAGCCCTATTTATGACATTTTGCATAACTTGCCGTAACACTTCCTGCGATATGTTCGTTATTTCTTGACGAATGTTTTCTTTTAGAGCTGCGAGAGTCTGTGGCTTGTTCACATACACCCGAGATTTCAAAAAACCCCAAAGAAAGAAGTCTGGACTGGTCAGATCGGGTGATCTTGCAGGCCAAGGCAAATCGCCAAAACGAGAGATAACTCGGCCTGGAAAAGCGTCCCTCACTAAGTCCATAGTGTCGCGCGCTGTGTGTGCCGTAGCGCCGTCTTGTTGAAACCAGATGTGCTCCAGCCCCAATTCGTCCAAACTGGGTATCAAAAACTCTCGTAACATGGTTCTGTAGCGTTCTCCAGTGACAGTTATCGCATTGCCTCCAGCGTCTTCGAAAAAATAGGGTCCGATCACTCTGTCAACACAGATGCCACACCATACAGTAACTTTTAGTGGGTGTAGAGGTGTTTCTTGAATAATGCGCGGATTATCAGTGCCCCAGAACCGAGTATTCTGCTTATTGACATGCCCTGAGAGATGGAAATGCGCTTCGTCACTCATAACCAATTTTGAAGGAAAATCATCCTCTTCAAGGTTGAGGTTTATGACGCGCTGGCAGTAATCTAGACGAGCTCGGTGGTCAGCAGGCAGCAGCTGATGAGTCATTTGAGTTTTATACGGGAACATCTTTAAGTCTTTCACCAAAATACGCTGCAGGGTCCGTCTGGAAATGCCCAATTGCGTGGCACGTCGCCTCGTTGATGTTTCTGGACACTCTTCCACATCTTCGCGCACAGCATCGATATTTTCAGCTGAACGGCCTGTTCTTGGTCTCCCAGACTTAGGTCTATCCAATGTTGAGCCAGTTGCTTCAAGGCGTGTGGCAAAGCGTCGAATTGTGCGACCAATCGGTGCCGGACGGTGGTGAAATCGTCGACGAAATTCACGTTGTGTTCTTATCACTGATGAATTATTCCGTAAGAACATTGACACAATTATTCCACGTTCTTGGGGAGTAAAACGGTCCATGTTTATTTTCAGTGTATTTTACATTTGTTCACTACACAATTTTCAACAACAGAATGACAGAAAATGTCATATAAAAAAAATAAAAGTATTTTCTTTAGTGCCAGTAGTTTTGCGCCACCCAGTATATAAGTTAGTAACCATAGTGTGTTCTGTGACGTGTGCAAAATATGGGTGTAGGCAACAATCAAAGATAGAAAGAAAGAGATGCACTAAGGTGTCCACGCACTATGCAGGTCTAGTAGTGGTATGTCTGTGCTTCTATGAGTATTTCTTTTTTTTTATTCGAATACCTACCTCCATTCTCTTTATGCCAAAACTTATGTCGTAATGTATAAATAATTTATTAAGAAAACAATAAAATAAATACAATTGAGATTAAACTACAAACTAAACCTAAAAATAAAACCTAATCTAAATTATTGATTTAAAAATCTGAAAGATTATGACCGTGCGGCATGGTGCCAAGAACGCTGGCTGCGTTTCCTCTCTGGATAGCTATGCTAATTCGTTGAGAAAAGAAGCAGTAAAAACTTATGTAATTTAATAAAATTTCAGATACCTGTGTCCATCCGTGCCTTTGGCATTATACCAATGTCATACGGATCCTATGTTTCTGTAAGTCGTATTTATTATAATACAGGTTTCTTATATATATATATTAGTTACTACATAATACGTGATTATAACTTAATCCACAGTAACTTCCCTTTGACATGCAGTAAAATGGCAGCAAATATTTTGACGTGACAACGTCTTAAATTAGGTTGCGGCTGGGAGTCACTTATGAAAAAGTGTAACGAGGCCCGCCGAATGCCTTGCGTCTCTCTCCCACTCAACTATGATCGGTCTGCCGCCGTTGTCACGTAAAATCTTCGCCCGTAAAACCGACTTTACAGGCAACCATTTTTTATATCAAGTTTGTTCTCTGACTATGGATTGCAAATTCCCTCTTTCCATAATTTAATCGAAGAGCGTAAGCGCTAAGAAGGTCAAATTAAAATACATTCAGTATTTAGCGTCATACACAAAAAAAACTTGGTCTGTGATTGGCGCACTGACTAAAAATTATGATTAAGTTAAAATTTGTCAAAGGCCTCGATTGTATCTACTACAATTTGTCAAAGGCCTCGATTGTATCTACTACAATATTGTTGGCCTGTTGACTCTACCTCTCTATTTTTTAACAAACTTTAGTTGGAAAATTTATATTTAAGTTGTATTTTCTTCATTTTTTAATTTAATATTTTTTGCAGATCGTAAAGTCATCGTATTCAGTATTTTCAGTGTTGTATTAGTAAATTAAGTGGCATATCTACAACCTCAATATGTTAATGTACGAGAAAAAATATTTAGAGGTTCAAGAATAGATTATTCGATAGGTACCTGAGACCTGAGTATTGTACCTACATCAATAGATGAACATTACTTGTACACATATAAATGTACATAAGGAAAATTAAAAAAATATATAAATAGAAACACTTTCAATATTGTATTGTGTCTTTATGATTTTGGATTCATTTCACAAAAAAACAAGTTAATGAACATAATTTGTACTTAATTTTAGAAGTCGACGTCGATGACCTTCACTGCAATAATAATAATTGTTATCTTTGTTTACTTACACACAATGTTAGTAGGAAGTTACATAAAATAACACTTTGTAGTGTAAAAGTGCAATATGCAATTAATCAAAATAAATTGAACTAAAATATTAACTATTTGTCTTTTATCTCCAAGATCCAACATCCATCGCAAGCAACACATAAGGTAGGTTTATAAATAAAAAATTCTGATTTCCGATTTCCGACTTCCGATTTCCGATCCCCGATCTCCGATTTCCGATTTCCGATTTCCGATTTCTGATATATTAAACCGAGCGAGAAGCGCGCGTGTTACGACTCTGTTTCGGCTTGGACAAAAATTATTTCGTACGTCTGTTCTCCACTACTGGACGCAATTCTCAGCCGATTCTCGTAAAGTTCTGTGAGTAGGTTCTACAATTTATTATGGAATATTTTGTCGATTCAATTATTGGATTTCTTTCAAAATAGCGGAGCTATGGGTTTTAGGCGATTCTCACATTACCCCGCACTATGCAGCGTAGCGCATGAATGCGTGTTCCGTTGCTTGTAAGTAGATACAAACGGAGATCCGTTTGTATAGAAAACACGCACAGTCCAACACACAGAAAATGCATCCAGAAAACGCAACATGCAGCGTGATGCGTGGCAGTGTGATAATCGCCTTAGCGGGCGCGGTGAACATTTATTTAGTTATATGCTATGCAAAGACAGCCTTGTACAGCTTGTACAGTTACTAGCACTCGTATTTTATTGTATTGACTATGTTAGGCCCCAAAAAATTCTGTCCGGTCAAACTGTGAGTTGTCCCAATCTTAGTTATGTGCTTTCTGAGAATTTGTAACACACCAAAATAACGTGAGAGGTATCTCTTTGACTTTGATCTTGTTTCGTTTACCAACTTTTCTATTAAGTAAATTATTTTTAACCTTCAGTGATGCTTCAGTGAAGGGCGATCCTTGCACGTCCGAGATGGATCTTAGATATCTTAAAGGATTTTTAGGCATTCAAGATGCAGTAGTATCGTACAAGCGTGTTTTTGTATTAGGTTCCACACTCGAACTAAAGTACTTCTTCGTCTAAGCGCATTCTCGCTTGCATCCTCAACTGTGCTGCTTCGGAGCCCGGGGTGCGCTTTCCCGCTTTTTCTTCTCCAAATATAATATGCATGTCAATGGTCACCCAAGGATGCCAAAGACCTTGTAAAATGGAGAACAAATAGCCGAAACACTTTCAATGATTTGGATATAGTTTTACAACCGGCCGCCTGCCTGAAGTCAACCCTCTTTGGGAATGTATTTGTGCGAAAAGTTTTACAACCGGCCGCCGCCCGACGTTAACCCTCCTTGGGAATGCAATTGTAGCACGAGATGTTTGTGCTTAGTCCTTTAGTCGCCTTTTACGACATCCACAGGAAGAGATGGAGTGGTCCTTTTCTAACCCGGAACTGAAAAAGTCTAAAGTACTTACTCAAATTAAATAATGAAATAAGAAATGGTGAAAAAAATACCACGTGAGCGGGACTTGAACTCGCGACCTTGGTCTAAATACAACCATGCTCTAACCACTGAGCTATCACGTGTTTAACACCGTACGCCGAATTCCTCCACCATTTGATATTCCTATAATCACCTAACGCTAATATCCACTATTACAAGTGAGGTAGGTATCTGATTAAACCCATGTTATAATGAAGTTATTTTTTTAATAATTTCTTATTTAATTGCTTAATTTGGTAGATGTTGAGTAAGTATCGCCCCTAATGTCAAAACCTTATGATAATTTTAGGAAATGCAAGTTATGAAAGCAACCCTATAATCGTTCGTGATGTGCACTAGGATATTTACTTATTTAATTAATAAGAAAATTATATTCTGTTAATTTAGCACATCACGTACTAAATGGACAAGTAGATCTTAAGTTAACACTGTTGATATTTGAGTATTGAAACCTGTTCTTTAAAGTCGCAACTCCTGGCCTGACTGTGATAGATCAAACAGATCCATTGGGTTTCATTAGCTCACCTCTATTTAGTAGTGCGCCTCAAAGGGTCGATAGACAAGTTTTATTTTGACGCAGTCTGGAATATCTCATAAGAATCCTCAAGGTCGCTCAATGGGCTTTAATTACGACTATGGTCAGTGTTTCTCTACGTATGTATCAGAAATTATGTGATTGAACTAAGTGCGTAACTGAACTTCGAAATACAAACGTGCGAAGAATTATGTTTCGAAATATCGTGGTTATGATAAACTGTTGGTCAACAGATTGCTTTTGTGATTAATGAAAGTACGAAGAATTGGTAGTGCCATAAACTGTGCAGCGACGGAATACTTATTTGAAGAACGCTGGTGCGAAATAACGCCACTACTTAGTATGAATAGGTCTAAACAACATATTTGCGATAAACGTCAATGGATGGAGTGAAGAGGTCAATTCAACTCAAATATATCTTTATTATCGTAAGATATTTATAATAAAATAACTCTTAATTATAGTCACTTTGTTTAGATTAATAGTCAGTTTATTGCCGCTTCTTCTGCACTAGCGCCTAGGAAGCAGCACTAAACTTAGTAACGATTTGACGTGACATTTGTGCAAAACAAAACAAAGTGACTATTAATAAATCTTTATTATCATAGGATTTAATAAATATCCTTTAGTAGTACAGATATTTTGAATATTTTAATAATTGTTTATGTAAAGCAACGAAAAAATAAAAATATACCTACATACCTATTGAATTGATTGAATTGTGTCTACATTTATACAAGCCTAAGAACAATACAAGCCTCAGATGACATATTTATCACTCTCGCCTTCGGTTCTTGTGGCTACCCTTCTTTATCGCCCTTAATGAATAATAATCAATCTACTATTTCGTCGGACTAAAGGTCAATGGAAGTAAAATACCCCTTTTCGAACGAATCACAGAGAATCCGAAATTAGATTTCACTACGCCGTCCTAAACACATTCGGTTGACGGGAGTTACGAGCATGCTCGGAATACCGGGAATACTTCCGACACCTGTGACAGGACAGCTCATGTTAAAAGCACGTGTGTGTGATGTAACACTTGAAATCATGGGCTATAGTTACTTCTATAGTTACTTTAAATGCATTAATTTTGGATCATCAATACGAAATAGGTACTAGGGGAAAAAATTGTCCTGTATTATTTAAAAAAACCGACACCCTACTTCGTGATATGCAACAGCAGCGCCTAGGATGCAACCGGATGAGCGAGGTTACTCTCACTTGTCTCAACACCATCTTTCGGTTGACCGTGTACTATTTGTCGGCGAGGTGGCGCTTCGATCGTGCGAAACGTCAACTGTCAACTGTCAACTGTCAAATGTGGCTGTCATCTGTTTACGTCTATGTTGCATTGCGAAACGTCAAGTTATTATGACATTGACAGCTGTCATCACTTGGGATTGGTCTGTGCTTGGTATAAACGGGCATTCTAACTTGAGTCGCCATATTGAACGGACGCAAGCGCAGAACTCTCCACGTTTCGTATTGCAATCCGTTTACATCGCACTAGTGTTAGCATATTTCTTGTGACTTACTAAGTAAATTGATTAAAGGGGTAGTTTGTGATCGATCCGCGAGTTTATTTCAAGGAAACCACCCACACTACCCAAGATGGCGGACGATGATGAACCAAGTTCTCCGCCTATCCCGCTCGTCTCTCCGTCATATTTTTGTTATACAGTTATCAAAATTAGCAAAAACCGCCATCTTGTGACCTCTTTAAAAACCCATAAAGAAAAGAAAATTGTTTTTTCTAATTTTTTTGTTTTAATTAAGTTTTGAGATGGAACCGCACCAAGTGACTGGCAATGTGCGATGATTTTTAACATACATTATTATAAATAAAATATACAACGTAGAAGGGACATACCCGTAATAAATCGAACCACGGTCTACCTATACTATACTAGATCATTATAGTATAATTAAATATAAATAACAGCCAAAAAACAAAAAAAAATGGCATTTCCATACAAAAGTGTACAGCCGCTCGAACGATTTTTAAGGGAATGTCGATTTTTAGGGTTCCGTACCTCAAAAGGAAAAAACGGAACCCTTATAGGATCACTTTGTTGTCCGTCTGTCCGTCCGTCCGTCCGTCTGTCAAGACCCTTTTTCTCAGGAACGCGTGGAGGTATGAAGCTGAAATTTATATCAATTACTCAGGTCTACTGTCCCTTGAAGCTGTGAAAAAATAAAACTTCTAAGCCAACGCAATCAAAAGATACAGCCGTTTATGCCGCAAATTTTCGACACTTGCAAGGGAATCAAAACCTACAGGGTGCTTCCCGTGAACTCAGAATCTTGAAATTTGGTACGAAGCAACGTCTTATAGCATAGATAAAGGAAAAATTACGAAAACCATAAATTTTTAGTTACATCACATAATATATTTTTTTTTAATAATTTTAAACTTACTACCCATTTCCTCATAAACGCGTAGAGGTATTAAATTGAAATTCATACCAAATACTAAACCTTGCAGGTTTGTACGGAACCCTCGGTGCGCGAGTCCGACTCGCACTTGGCCGGTTTTTTTTTAAATGTTTTTGACTGTTTTCTTTTTTAATTTCACTATACTTTAGTGATCTAGTATAGCCCGTGGTTAGATTTATTACGGGTATGTCCCTTTCTCTTTGTATATAAAACTAAGCTTTATACTATGACAGAATAGGGGTCCAGCTTGGTACACCTTTACTACCGAAGCCACCACGACCCAACTTTCATATTCGGGGATTGTCCTTACCTATATTGGGGCTAATCATTGAGAAAATCAACCTTTATTAAATAACGGTAGTCTGCCACTCGCGGGCTCTTGGGCTATATGCTCCATTATTGCGGAAAATCGATACCTAAAAGCATGCTTATGTATCCTGTATATCCATTATGTGACGTCACAAACTATGTAGGTAACCGCAGCACAATACCAGGGCATGCCGACCACAGGCATTGTACTCTATAAGTTATTTAGCGGAGCTGACACCAAATCATATTGTCACATTTGCGTTATAGTTTCTAACCTAATACGGCCACTCCATCTTAGTATGAGGCGACTAACTATAGCACAAACATATCTTGCTGTAATGCATTCTCGAGGCGGGCTTATGTCAGGCAGGCCGATCGTAAAACCACAGCTTTTAGGGTTCTGTAAATAAGGAACCCTTATAGTTTTGCCATGTTGGTTTGTCTGCCTGTCTGTCCGTGGTTTATTTAGAGACTATTAGTACTAGAAAACTGTAAATTGGCTTGGATATTTATATAATCACGCTGACCAAGTGGTAAAATAAAATCTAGATTTTTTTATGTAAATTTTTTTTTGCTTGCCTAACCCATTTTTAAAAAATATGAGTTTGTGAACACTATTACTCGATTAAGTTATTTTTATTTGTCGCGTAAGTAGGTATATTATTAGTGCTTATTTGTTTTGAAAAATTATGTCCATTCTTTTAAGGCGAAGATATAGGCAAATGGCCTTGAAGTGTGAAATAAATTGTTAACTCGTAAATATGGTGATAATTTCCATATTGCTCTACGTCATGCACTAGATAGCCCTTTAAATTATTTTATGAACTGCCGTTAAAACTATTATTGGTGATCCGACTAGCTTTAAAACTTGCCGTGGCCACTTTTGGCGGAGGCAAGTTTTAAAGCTAGACGGATCACCAATAATAATTTCAACGGTAGTTTATAAAATAGTTTAAAGGGCTATCTAGTGCATGACGAAGAGTAATATGGAAATTATTTCCATATTTACGAGTTAACAATTTATTTCAAATGAGGGCGCCACTTCAAGGTCATTTGCCTATATCTTCACCTTAAGACTAAACACTTTGTATGAGAAAATTTTTTTTCTTGTTCTTACGTGTTTTTCAGCACCATGTATTTAGTATGCTTTTATTGATTTATTATTGTATTTTGTTTCAGGTAACGATGACGTCAATTCGGTGATAAAAGGGTGATAGTGTATCATATTGCGTGAGTTATAGTTAAATTGCTATAAACACACCCTATATATTGTTTGATTTCATAATAATAGAGGTATTTTAGAAGTGTGGAATGATGACAGATGTCACTACATGACAATCATTGAGCTACATTAGATTTTCGTCCTCCCATACAAAATCCATGAGGCTGAACGCCGATTTGTATGGGAAACTGTTTTTTTTTCGTTTTTCTATAATTATTATTACAGAGTGGTTCTTTTTTTTGTTTTTTTTATGTCATAGGACGGCAAACGAACAAGCGGGTCACCCGATGGTAAGTGATCACCGCGGTTCAGTTTCACGGACTGAACTTGCTCCAAAAACGTTGCCGGTGTTTAAAAAGTAACCCTGTATATTTATATTCATTATTGATTGAAGATATTACGAGTACATACGCCAAATACTTACAATGTTATAACAATATGACATGTAAAGCTTGCGAACAATAATAATAATATCAAAGTTTCAGTAAAATTTTTCGCTTTTATTCTTCTTTAGGCGATTCTCACATTGCCCCGCACTACGCAGCGTAGAGCGTGAATGCGTGTTCTAACGTTGCTTGTTTGTATCTCCGTTTGTATAGAAAACACGCACAGTCCAACACACAGAAAATGCATCCAGAAAACGCAACATGCAGCGTGATGCGTGGCAGTGTGATAATCGCCTTATTGTTCTTAATCTGACATATAAGCATCCTACGTTAAATTACACTGCGAAAATCCTTGACCAAATCGCTAACTTTAAAAATTGTTGCTTTCGTGTATACAAACAGTTAGAGTGGAATTTGCGCAAAGTTCGGGGATCGTGGTTCACGCACACCACATCCATGCAAAACTACAACTAAGTACATGTTATTAAACAAGATATTATAGGAACAGGGTCGACCTTAGACCTCATCTTAGCTTCCCATCAGGCTAGATAGAGGGCAAACGCACTCAAATTTCTAATAAAACAAAAAAAAAAGACCTCAGCGATCTTTCTGCGACCAGATTTCAGACGTTCTAAAAGAAGGAGAGATAAGACGTACCAGTAACCGAAGGGCATGTATGAAGAGGTTGATGAGTGTAGATGAAGCGGAAGAGGTCTGTTGGGATCGTAGCAAGTGGAGGTCTAAAGCCTTTGCCTACCCCTGTGGGAAACAGGCGTGATAGTATGTATGTATGTATTATAGTTTAAAAGACTAAAACCCGACTACGGAAAATTTCATACTGAAAAGTACATTTATCCAGTTAAAGCAAGCACAGCAGGAAGGAACAGTTAATAATTTATTTATTTATTTAAACTTTTGGATATAGAATTTTTGGATAGGTGTTTGAGGCAAGTTGAAAACTTGTCACATACATCTCCTATTATACCCCAACACGGAACTGCAGACCCGGCTGGTGAGTAGCGGGGCTAAAGCAACCTATAAAGTTTTAAGTTTTTTTTTTGTTTTTACAAAAAAGGTATTTGAGGCAATATGCATTTTTTATATGTTGTAGTTTATATGCTTTAAACACTAAAGTGTTTAAAGAATAAAAAAATCTATAAGCAGACGATTTGGTCGGGGCTTTGATATTGCCATGCGCGTGCAAAAGTATTTTTCAAAAATATATAAAAAAGGTATTCGAGGCAACTTGAAATTTTAATAGGGTATGGGGTATTATAATTAAAAAATAAGATTCTCAAAAGGACAGGTCATTCTGATGGGACTTTCTATCTGCCAGGTCAATCTAAACAAAGCAAAATGATCATTTTTGAAAAAATAAACAACAATTTTTAGGTTGCTTTAGCCCCGCTACTCACCAGCCAGGTTTGCAGTTCCATGTTGGGGTATAATAGGAGAGGTATGTGACAAGTTTTCAACTTGCCTCAAATAACTACCCAAAATTTCGTGCCAGCTCTCAATCTAAAAAGTGTACAAATGGCGGACTTAACGCCTTATGGCGTTCTCTGCCAGTCAACCATTGGATCAAGTCGAGAAATAATTTGGGTGGTGCGACAGAGTGTGTAAACAAAATTGAAAAGCATCTATAAATGCCTACAAGAATAAATCAAGAATATACATACCTAAGTATTAATTTTAAATAAATATATACCAATACAATAACTTTACATAAAATAAATATACGAAATATATAATTATGTTAATACAATACATAAAGAACTAATTATATATGTATGCGGATAAATAAATACATATATGGATGACTAATGTATATATTTTTAAAATGTTCTTTTTAAGCCTTTTCATTTGATACCCCACATAGTATGATTCGATTTGTTTTATTTTTTACTTCATTACTTTATGGCCTATAGATGGCGCTATAGTAGATTTACTGTGACGTCATATAGCTTATAACCAGCGAACAGCCAAGACAATTTCGACGATACCTCATTTGTCAAGGTATCATGGATATCTTTGAAGATACCAGGGAACAGATATACATACATAGCGGCGAAACGCTTCGCCGTATAACCCGACTAATAAAACAAAACTGTGAACCTTTAAAGATTAAAAAAAAACACGCTTCTTGTATGACGACCCCCTTTAATTTTTAACTTTTTTTTATTTTTAGTATTTGTTGTTATAGCGGCTACAGTAATACATAATCGGTGAAAATTTCAAGTGTCTAGCTATTATGGTTCAAGAGATAGAGCCCTGTGACAGACGGACAGACAGCGGAGTCTCAGTAATAGGGTCCCGTTTGCACCCTTTGGGTACGGAACCCTAAAAAGAAAATATTATCTGAAATATATCTTTATCAGCATCATGTCAGCTCTTCTTCCACCCACTGAGCTGACCATCTGTCTTTCTTCACCACCCATATCGGTCCTGTGCTCTCTTCCGGGTGCGACCCATCACATCCACCTCACATTCACCTCACAATCACCTTACAATGTCACAACCCATCTCATTGCTAGACGTCTGATGCTTCTTTCACCTATGAATATAAAAATTGTAAAACATATAACAACGCGCCTCATTGAGACAACTGGAGACCCAAGAGCTGGCAGTTTTTTTCGCCCAAAGGATTAGCTTAGCTATCCAGCGGGGAATGCTGCCAGCCTTTTGGGGATGTTGCCTCAATGTGGAGCTTTAGATGAAATTTTCTATTTATTTTTAAGTTTTTAATTTTAAGTTTCGATATAACTAATTTAGTTTTAGTTAGATTAATATTGTTTGGTTTTTTTTCTTTACTTTTATTTATTTCTAATAAAATATTATTCCATAGATAAACATTCATACATACATAGATAGATAGACCCAGGTGTATCTGAAAAAGATAGATAGATAAATCGTTTATTTGTGAAAACTGCACATACACATCTCGCCCGGGGCGCTGGTAGAGCTAAAACCGACACTGGTAGGCATAAATGTTACTCTGCTTGTATGAAGCGCCATATACCTACATAGGTATCATTGGGGACGTCTCCGCTGGTGACAAATCAGAATAATAACGTAAAATAATCAACTTCTAAATGTATTATCCTTTCAAACACGCAAGAGCCCGCAAGCATTCTGTATCAAATTAACTGTCACATTTCATAACGAATTTACATGCGTTCTTATCTGTATACTTTGTTAACTCGAATCTACGTAGACGGTTTATTCTTACCGCGGTTGGTCAATCGTCCCTGTGTTGGCTCTTAAAAGTATTGACTCAAGTCTTATCTTTTAAGACTACTCAGTGTAACTTATTTCTGTAAATTGGATTTGGCACTCGTTCGCAAGCTTTACATATTATGTTGTGATAACATTGTATTAGGCATAATATCTTTGTAAACTGAAAAAGCCCTTCTGCCGCGTAGGCGACCAATACTGTGTTAACGAGTTTCTTTCGGCGTTTCTGCTCAGCAGTGGTCGTTGCGAAACGCTAGTATCGGTAGCTTTTAAACAAAGAAAAAAATAATTCAGATATAAATAAACATTACACGTAATGTACACTAAAATTATTGACGTGTAAAAGTGCCTGCAAAGGCCTATTTACTGAATAAATATTTGATTTATCAGTGAGTTCTTTATTCAAACATCAAATAATTAATAATAAAATAATACATTCAATAAAAATAAAAATTATATGATTTTGATTTTATAACCAAATTTTACATTTTATGTTGCTATTTAAGCAGTGGTCGTGGTAGTAATTTTTAAAGCATTGCATTAGGTACTGAACTTGTGTATCACGTAGGACGTAATATCTAATGCTAGGTAGTTTCAAGTTTTCAACATAATGTCTCTCTTCAGTGATATTATATAAACATTTTGATTATATTTAAATATCATATAATACAACCTTGTAAATTAAAAGCGTAAAAAATAACCATGCATCCATGCAAGTGCATGAGCCATTCCAAAAACCCAAATCCAAAACGTGCATACGAGTTACGTGTTTCAACACTTTTAAGTAGGAATAATCCTTTTCTAAGGGTCAGTTCACACCGAGACGCGACGCGAATATAAGAAAAATACTTCAAAAAAATTATTATTATCTAATAAATACTTACATACATTGCTAACATATTGAAACTGAAAAAAGAAATTTTGGAAAAATCGAAAGGAGGTTTTTGACTGTTTGTTTATTATTCGCTAACAATAAAAGATAGTAAATACGAGTATAAACATAAGTGCGTACATGAATCCTGGTATTGCGATGTCACTGTAACTATGATACAACGATACGAACAACACTATTTTTTTAAAGAACAGTGGATCGAAGGTTGTGAAACCAACAGACCTAAACTTTTGAGGGTGTACATAAACTTGGGAATTAATTGAAGATACACAGATAAAATGTTCGGTTACTTTGTGTGATATACGAAGGGGATTGTGAATTTTTCTTTTTATTCGCAGTTAGTATTAAGGGTTGAGTATTCTACCATCACATTAAATATCTGTTTGAAAAAAAAGTTAGTTTATTTATCCATCTTATTTGAAAATTTACAGAGATTTATCAGCAACAAGCCGAAGCTTAGTGTACCATAAGAATCCACGCATGCTTTTTCAAAAGTCTTACTTACAAATTAGTATCCGCAACATGTTTCATCAAAATTTTTTATTTAAAAACCGCGCATCTTTTCATAATTTTGACATGATTCAACATACTTATATGCCCAATACCCAATAGCCAGAGAATTTGGCCTACACTCTCCACGCTGGCCAGACGTTGGAGAGGTCTCATTGATGATTGAAGTTTTGTTTAGGTTGGTCACGTTTCTATGATATCCACGGTGTAAGACTTTATTATTTATTGCTTAAAAATACTCCTTGCACTTGCAGTTTTCCAACGCGTGCACGTCAGTCAGGTACTATTAACTAAATAAATAAATAACAAATATTTCTAAAAATTATCGTATATGGCTATTGACATCCGAGCAATCAAGGTGTTGAGCAATGTAACGGCTTGGCTAGTGGGCGCATACATGGCGGTGTCTGAACTTACCGCGGCCAGCGCGAGTAGCGGCCTGCGCAACTGCCTGAACACACATAGAAACAACACGGTAATAATGCAAGTGGGTTAAAACTTGAAGTGGCCCTATTCTACTCTGCCGGAAACCACATGGCAACGATGATCAGCCTATTGGCGGCAAACATGTAAAACCGCCACTGCTAACTGACATAGTATTTTATGACATACATGACATGTATTTCACAAAATTTAGCTACTTATCTTTTAACATTTTCCTTATATGTTTGGTATTTAGCCGACCATGCGTCACTCTCGGAACTGTCAACAATAGATAATGTACACACAATAAACATTTCTAAAATTGATGGGAAATTGTAAGCTGGCATCTTTAACCAGTGGGTTTCACACTCCATTTGTTGATACTCGAACTACGAACCAGTGGGCTAGAAGTATTGGACATACGGCCCGCTAGCCTAGTTGGACGTATTTTTATTTTATTGAAAAAATACGTGAGCTTGGCGGAAGAGTTTTTGATACAAGTGAGTTAAAATTTTAAAAAAAAGTTGGTTGTCTGTGAAGTCGGTTTACGGACGGTAGTTTGACGTGACAACGTCAAACATTCCGAACTGAGCCGATCGCTCGAGCCGATCATGCCTCTCTCTCGTTCGTGCCGCGCTCTCGCTTGCGGAACGCGACAATGAGCGTAACGGGACAATGACGTCATCTTTTTCGTGCATGCAGCCCGTAGTATCGAGTTATTAGACGTTGTCAAAAACAAAAGTAAATATTCATTGATTTAGATTTGATTTTAAATGTAATATGTACCTATGTAATTATAATAAGTCTTAATTCGTTTTCTTACATACATACTTATTACTATGCCTGTTTCCCACAGGGGTGGTTAAATGGACCTTCACTTGCTACGATCCTGACAGATTTCTCTCGCTTCATTTACACTATATATATTATACATTTAGAGAACAATTGCGACTGCCTCCCTGATCCAGTGGTCACGGAGTTTGCCTTGTGATATGGAAGTCGTGCGTCTCCCACTGGGAAACATACTTTGTAAAAATTTGTTCCAGTCTGGTTAGAATATTGCAGGCTTGAATCACCTGATTATTCGAAAAGAAAGATGATTCCGTGCTTCGGAAGACACGCAAAGCTGTGGGTCTCGAGCGCCATCTAGAATTGGTTCTGGTCTACCCTTCGCGGGTTGCGGAGGTCAGACGGCAATGGCTCTGTGTAAAAACCAGTAACCTCGTCAAATCACCTAGGTTAGGTAGCGGACCGCAGGCTCTGAAGCGTTAACCGCAGAGGATGCAACCGGGACGCTCGGATGTTGATGATAGATAGATAAATAGGTTATTTAAACCATCAAAGACACAATATAATACAATTTATATAATAAGAAAAAACATCATATGATGATGATTTGAAGAAGAAAATACGAGAAAGCGAACCCGGGCCTTGAAGCATCACAGCTAAGAATGCAACCGGGAATGAGCTAAAATGAAGGAGATCCTGAAACTGGAAGGGACCTATAAAATCGTGATATAAAGGGGAAATGATAGACAGAAAAACAACGATTTGGTATATATGTATACCGGACCGCTGGAAAGAATATCTAAACAGACGAGTGTGAGTTTATTCTATAAGTAGCCTACAGAAGTAGATAGACTGCGTATAATTTGAAACACGTGTTCGAATCTCATTTTTCACTGAATCCGTTTAGATCACAAATGGCGAGGTACAGAAGTGACTTTATTACGTGTGCCATTCCATGTCATGGTCTGTTTTATAAAAAAAAAAACCGGCCAAGTGCGAGTCGGACTCGCGCACCGAGGGTTCCGTACAAACCTGCAAGGTTTAGTATTTGGTATGAATTTCAATTTAATACCTCTATGCGTTTATGAGGAAATGGGTAGTAAGTTTAAAATTATTAAAAAAAAATATATTATGTGATGTAACTAAAAATTTATGGTTTTCGTAATTTTTCCTTTATCTATGCTATAAGACGTTGCTTCGTACCAAATTTCAAGATTCTGAGTTCACGGGAAGCACCCTGTAGGTTTTGATTCCCTTGCAAGTGTCGAAAATTTGCGGCATAAACGGCTGTATCTTTTGATTGCGTTGGCTTAGAAGTTTGATTTTTTCACAGCTTCAAGGGACAGTACACCTGAGTAATTGATATAAATTTCAGCTTCATACCTCCACGCGTTCCTGAGAAAAAGGGTCTTGACAGACGGACGGACGGACGGACAGACGGACAACAAAGTGATCCTATAAGGGTTCCGTTTTTTCCTTTTGAGGTACGGAACCCTAAAAATTGGGCTTGACTGTTTCTTGAATTACGCTGATTACGCTAAAGGCAAAAAACGGGAATTATCAACCGTTATAAAGATTCTTCACAAACTGGAAACTTAGGGAATATTATAAAATTAAAAATTTTAAGGAATATTTACCCATATTACTGTGATTATCGGAAAAATTCCAAATTACAATAAAATATTAATTTAAAATGGGATAATTCCCGTAAATTTGGAATATTTTTAGCGGCACATCACTAGGTATAATATGTATTTAATAAAAACATTACTATTAAAAAAAACGCGGTTTGGGTTTCTATGCTCATTAGCTTTACTTGTAGTTGACGCTGTTCCAAATCCTCATTTAGTCACATTTTATTATTTATATTTATCTTAATTTAGTCTAGGATAAGCGTGATGTAATGAGAGTGTTTTTAGTTATTATTTAGGAGGTCAAAAAATCCAAAGCGGAACTCCTAATAGACAAAACTTGTAAGTACCTACATATCTGTAAACTACATAACTTATGTTCGATTCTGTTTATATCTACTAACGCAAACATACTGCCAAATTCATAAATCTAGTTCATTATATTAGAAACACATACTATACTGTTACGACATTACGTCACTTCGCAAGTAATATTTTGAATCGTGTTAAAGTGTCATATAATGTATACATAAATTATAAATATTACACATTTACGACTTAACATGTTGAGGTTTTTATTAACATTATATTGTCGTTTTTTCTCTGAATAAATATTATAAATTATACCTAACATCTTATTATATTTATAAAATGCCGTGTGGTTTCCGGCAGAGTAGAATAGGATCACTCCAAGGCTTCCCGTGGTCACAGCAAGAAGACATTAAGAGTATTCTTGGATAACGTAGAAGGCGACTTAGGGTCAGTTCAGACAGAGAGGAAAAATGCTCGGAATTTACTAGTTCCATTAAAATTACAACCGTTATACCATTGCTTAAAGTATAAAATTGTATGAATATCGGCGGAGTCTTCAAGCGTCGTCTGGCGCATGCTCACGACTCGGTCGCGCGCGTCCTCGCGCCTGCCCGGGCGGCCGAGCGTGCTCGAGCACGCCCGTAACCGCGCGAGCAAGTTCTAACGTGCTCGCGAATCGCCGCCTGCGCTTTCGGGGCTCGCGTTGGTGCGCGCGTCCTCGCGCGGTTTCGCGCATTCTTTCGATGACGCACCGTCTCGAAGCGCATTTTGCTCTCGGTGTGAATTGTGGCTAGAGGAAGCTCGAGCCTGCGCGAGCATTTTTCCTCTCTGTCTGAACTGACCCTTAGGAAACACCAGCTAAACAAAGCTTATAAAAATTAACGAGACCTCTCCAAGCCGTCTGGCCAGCGTGGAGTCTCCTGCTCCTCCTCTGACTGCTCTGGCCAAGTATGGGCCTGGTAGTACAGAGAGGGTTGTGCTTTGCAGTGGAGACTTAAAAAGACCTGATTATATTTATAAAATATATTTACTCTTATAGTTTGTCTGTTAGTTTGTCCGTTAATTACGTCTAAATCACTGGTCTGATAGCAATACTTTTCTTGAGTACGTTACTCAAGATGCGTGCTTGAGAAGGCAGGTTAAGCTGTTGGTCCCGAATGTCGTTATTAGGTGGCGGTCGTCAACTAAGACCGCTTCATTTTTACACCACTTACACCAAAACAAACTATTAATACACTATCACATCTTTATCCCTAACGGGGCAGACAGAGCATGTTAGGTATTGCGGCTCTAAGCAGACAGAGCCCAGATTCGCCGGCCATTTTTAATGTTAAAAACGAAAATTAATCAAAATATTAATGGGTTGCTTTCGCATCGCCTATTGACATTATTCGTATTTTCGCCCATTCCTTCGATCGGCTTCTACGATCTGCGTGGGAAGAGAAACAGCTGGAACATTTTAAGTTTTTTCTTTTCTCTCAGATTTCCCAGGAAGATTTAAACAGCCAATTATTATTAAAGTACTAATTTATTTATCCGACAAAAATAATCTTACGAGTACTTCCAATAAGTACCTATTACACATACCTACACGTAAGTCTTGTAACGCGTGATTAAGCATAAACACCATTTGTTTCACATCAAAGGCGAAGCGAAAGCGATTTCCAAATTTAAAACAACGGCCCCAACCGCCTCCGAAAATAGCCGAAGTTTGCCGAACCGGACGAAAATAGCCGAGCGCACTACCGGCGTACCTACCTAATTCTTGACCCTATTTTAGAAATGTCTTAAATTCTAAAGTTAGAAGGGGCATGTCCACTTGTATCAAATGATCCGTTGTGAAAACGGATCGCGAACAGAACGCGTTTGATGTCTAGTATATTGCAATTTAAAATAAATATTTATTTAAAGTAAAATCTGAATTCAAATAAAATCTGTTTCACATTATACATATCTCTTCTTTATCTTAGCGCATTTCCGGTTGCATCCTCAGCTGTGCTGCTTTGGAGCTCGAGCTGCGCTTTCCCGCTTTTTCTTTTCCATCTATAATATGCATGTCAATGGTCACCTGAAGATGCCAACGACCTTGCGAAGTGGAGAAGAAATAGCCGGAATAGTTTAAACGATTTGGCTATAGTTTTACGACCGACCGCCTGCCTGACATCAAGTCTCCTTGGGAATGCAGAATTAGCACAAGATGTTTGTAATTAAAACCACAAAGGAAACCGGAAATTATACGGAACTTTCAGATAATACATGGTCTACCTATTTTAATTCGGTAATTTAACTTGATTATTATGATAATATGAAAGTACTTGCCTTTATCCCCGATTTTTCTTAGTTATAAATAACCTTATCGCAATGACAAAATGTGTGCTCAAGTAACTGCTCTTGACTTAAAGGGTGGAAAAACTAACAAACAAATATAATATAATATTGGTAAGGGTAGGATAGGAATTATTTATTTCACACAATTATAAAGTACTGTGCTCTGTCTACCAATGAATTATTATCCTAATTACTCATAGGTGTTAAAACGTTTAAAGTGTGTAAAAACAATAAATAGATGTCACACATCACGAACGGATAGATCAAATGAATAACACCAAAAAAGAAGATTTAATTGAAGTGTAGGTGTAGATTTAATACAGGATCAAATCATTTGATTGCAGAAATATTTTTGGTAAGGAAAAATTATATCGTCAAGCCTTTGTAAATGATTCGATTCTACTTGTGAATTGCATCATTGCAATGGATCATATAGTCCTAGTGGAGAGACAAATGCTGCAAGAATAACACGCATTTGGTTGATCCTGTACATTTTTCAATGACATTTATTGATTGTAATCGTTATTATTATACAATAAAGTGAATCAAAGGATTAATTTATTGTCTCGAAGTTTCTGGTTTTAAAACTAAACTTCTTATATTATTAACTCAAAGATTTAGGTAACTTACATAATTGTCTATGTAAAGAGAGTATTTGTATCAAATACTCTCATTGTAATAATACGTGATTTAAAACAATAATAATTGAACGAAATATAGAAGAATAAACGGGCAAGTGCGAGTCGGACTCGTACATGCAGGGTTCCGTACCACCGTACAATGTTTTAAAACGCTGGAGAAACACGTTTCTGTATGACGACCCCCTTAATTATTAACTTTATCTTATTTTTAGTATTTGTTGTTATAGTGGTCATAGTAATACATAATCGGTGAAAATTTCAGGTGTTTATCTATTACGGTTCAAGAGATATAGAGATAGAGCCCTCTGACAGACGGACAGACGGACAGACAGACGGACAGACGCAGACGGACAGACAGCGGAGTCTCAGTAATAGGGTCCCATTTGCACCCTTAGGGTACGGAACCCTAAAAAGGAGGAGTAGGAGAAGACAGAAGATTTTTTGATAAAATAAAAGTTAAATTAAATGTAAAAACATATAAGGAGGTTAAGAACTTAGCGGAGGAAAGAGAGATTTAAGGAGCACTCCACCGACAAGAGCTTGGTCTTAAATTAAAGAAGAAGAAGAATTTATTACTGTTTATTTGTACGAGTACCTATATGTACTTATCATCAAATTATAGTACCGTATAGTCTTAAAATATCGAAGCTCGGGTCCATAATTAAACAGTCAAGTTCCCAACTGCTTTATTATCGCTAATTTACCTGGCAGTGACAGATTGATCAAAACAACTTCAAATAATTATGAAAATAATTAATAAGGAATACACATTCTAATATTTCCAGATATAGTAAAATTGGCTTCTAATAATAGGGATGATGACTGGATCAGAAAAGTATTATTAATTAGTCCGTTAGTTAGATTATCCAAAAATAATGGACCCTTACAGTTTATCAAAAAAGTAAAAATTCACAAAAATACAGAGTGGGGGCCTTGTGACGTCACCGCTGTGTAAAAATCATACGAACCGTGACGACATGCGAAATTTAAGTGCGCTGTATCTTCGTCATTTATTGTTACTCAGAGAAAAGAAAAAATATGTGTAGAGGTCTTCTTTCATATATTCTATAGATGCAGAGTTCCTTGCAAAATCAAACAAAATATTGTTTCCGTGTCAATACGTACATAGGTAGATGTATACCATTTCAAGTATTGCGAAAACAGTTTAATCTAATTTAAACCTTAAGTAACTGAGATAACCGTGGAAATAAATTCGTATTAAGTTCGTTACATATTGCCTTCTAGTTAGATTGATCATCTTTGACGTAACGTCACGTGCGCGGCCACCGAGTGAATGACAGCGAAACAAGGCATAATACTGTTTTATGCCTTGTTTTTCCGGTGCTATTTTTTAGGTGGCAACTGTGCATATATAGAATACTAGCAGTCCACCCCGGCTTCGCCCGTGGTACACACATAGCCTATGTCACACGGGAATAGTGTAGCTTTCCAACGGTGAAAGAATTTTTTAAATCGGCCCAGTACTTTTTGAGCCTATTCATTACAAACATACAAACATACAAAAATAGGTACAAATCTTTCCTCTTTATAATCTTAGTATAGATAGTATAGATATGATCGAAGGTAGAGGTACAATATTTTTTAATGATCTAACCGATGATGGGCCAAAAATAATTTTTCAGTCATCATGCCTATGACGCAACTATTAAAGATTGATATCATGTTGAGTAAGTATCCCATAACACAAGTTAAAAAAACTTAGAGGCTAGCCCAATATGTAATAATAATTATTTATATAATATTAATTTAAAATAGTAATATTTTATTTCATTTTCAAACATAGGTAACAATAACTACTATTAATTATTTAATCTAAATTATAACTAGATAAAAATAATTAAAACTAACTAAAAACTAAAACTTAAAAACTAAATATATTATTTAAAATAAAAAATTAAAAATATTTTTATAAATAAAAAATATCGTTGAGTTCAATGCCCTGCGGTAGGGTGCCCAAAACGCTGGTTGCATTGCCACGTTGGATGGCAATGCTTACTAGTTGAGCGAAGTAATTGCCAGCCCTTTGGTCACCCGAAACCTCGACCACCATTTTATTTAAAAAAAATAGCAAGTAATAAAGACATTCAGTCGAATAACGCACCTCTACACGTCCTTTTTGCATAACCTGGGGCTGATGATTTTTCCATAAGTCTTGTTCATTTTCCCCATTCATCCAAAAATAGATTAGGGGGAAGGAAAATATAATTTTATCCCGGATTTTCGGCAGCCTGTGAGCAAATTAACACATTGGCACACATTAATAACGACAGCAGGAAACGGAAGTCCAATAAGGGTTGGATGGGTCTCATCACAGAATAAATAATACTAACGTACAGAAGTCTCACTCAGCAAAGAAATTCAAACAAATATCTACTCAATGTGGCTAGCGATATGGTTTTATTTAGCTCACGTCAGAACTCAGCACTATTTCGCATATATACCTAGACATCCATTGCAAGCCAATTTCATTCTTATTACTCTGGACAAACGATTCGTATAACTGAATTTACCACCGGAGGGGCCGCCTGCGCGCATAGTAATAATGTAGGTACATTTTCGATACCTAAACGGGGAGTGACACAGGCCTGATCTCATCTATCAGCACGGAACAGTACTTTCCTATGCTGCTATCCTAGCCGTGCTGCAGCGTTCCGTCGCTCTCTCTCGCGCTAGCAAATTACTGTTCTGAGCGGCAGAAAACGATAGCAGCATAGGAGAAAAGCTGCTGTTCCGTGCTGATTAATGAGATCCAACCCAAAATGTCACACGTTGTCTGCTGTGTCCGTTGTCTTGATAAAATTAACGACCTCCGTGGCGTATTGGTTAAAATGCTACGTCGCTCGGAGGTTCTGGGTTCGTACCCAGCCAGGGCAACTTGGAATATGGCCTTTTCAAAGTCTCCTGGGTCTTGGGTGTTTATCTATGTACGAGTATGTATTTATTATAATATATATAAAATATACTTATTTAGAATGTACTAGCTGTTTTTCTTCCCGCGCAAATTGTAGAAGGGAATGGGCGAAAATGCGGATCACGTTAAGGGATCATGAATTTTTAATCCAGTGCTGCCCCCATTTGAAATATATTATTTGAAAGGAAAAGGGGATATCGTTTAAAATTTTGTTCTATGAGCCCTAGATAACCCTTAAACTATTTTATGAACTTCTGGTTACAGTTTAAAGTGAGAACGTGAAGCTTTTCTTCGCACATTTGCGAAAAATTGCCACTTTTGGAAAATGTGCCAAGAAAAGCTTCAAAATCCTTTAATTTGATACGATAGATTTTGAAAAGAAAATATTTTTTATGCTACACAATTTGGCGCCGAAAATCCGCCATTTTGATTAATAGTCGCTATGATACTCTAGTAGTTAAGACGAATCAAACCACGTATAATATAATAAAATCTGTTTAGCCGCTTAAGGCCGTACCTGAATTTTCTGGGGTCCAGTGCTGCCCCCATTTAAAATAAATCATTTTAAAGAAAACGGAGACATCATTTAAAATTTTGCTACTACCAAGTCCTAGATAACCCTTCAAACTATTTTGTGAACTACTCTTTACCGTTTATAATGAGAACGTTAAGATTTACTACGCACATTAGCCAAAAGTGGCCGTTTTAGTAAATCTTAACGTTCTCATTATAAACTGTAAAGAGTAGTTCACAAAATACTTTGAAGGGTTATCTAGGACTTGGTAGTAGCAAAATTTTAAATGATGTCTCCGTTTTCTTTGAAATGATTTATTTAAAAAATAATAATTAATAAAAAAAAAATTAGGTACGGCCTTAAATAGTTACGTTAGAGTCGGACATACATACAGGTCAAATACATAACCCTTTTATCGATCTAGCTTCATGTCCAACTCCTTTACTTCTCAAGCCATACGGCTTTGGAATGCATTGCCCGAGGACATCAGACAAATATCTAGTAGACATTACAAGAAAAAAGTGCATGATTTACTTTTTGAATCTTTCAACAATAAGGAGAATTCATCGATTCTTTCTGATCTTCAAATATATATATGTATATATGTATGTATATAATATGTTGTATGTATAAATATAGTATTTATTTTATACGATATTTATGTATGATCATTTAAAATTACTTATTATTTCTGGATTGTTTCTATTCAACTATTCTATCTGTTTCTCTTCTCTTAAAGGTTGACAGGGAGAGAATGCTTTAGCATTAAGTCTATCTATTGTAGCTTTTGGCTCAATAAAAAATAAATAAATAAAAACCCCCCTTTTGGGCTTTGCCGCAGTCGGGTAAAAAGGCTGGTTAAAGACAGACAAAAATGGAAGGAAAATGGAGCGCCGCGTTGCTCATAAATTTAAACAAATGAAGCTTACGAAAAAGAGATTTGGTTCTGTAACTTTTCTATTTTGTACCGCCACAAATCCATTTTATTGCTCGTACAATGAAGAATTTCCCGCCGAGAAGGTTATTGTTGCGTTTCTGTACGTGCTTGATGGAAGTGAAGAATTGTTTATCATCAACTGCTTTTCAGAATAGAAATCGCTCGTTCAAGGATAAATAACACGTGACATCCTGATATCTCCCTTGTTATATTTTATAATTTTTCTTATTATTTCTTGTCGGTGGAGTTAAGACTGCAGTCTTCGACCGTGGGAATTTTTGATTGAACAACCGAATCTATATTTTCTATCTACACATACGCATTGTGCTGTATTATACATGCACCATGGAGACGAATTTAGACGAATTCAGAAACGCAGCGAGTGGTCTGCCTTATCAGCGTTTTTGTCCCCATATTCATTTGAGAATTTCGTAGAACTTTAAATTTTTCTATCTTTTTACAAAAGACAAATTATTTTTATTTATTTATTGTACGTGTTTAAGCATGAATTAATCTTCATATATGTGTATTTTCTATTTTTTAACTCGGTCGTATGCGCAAGAAATCCGACGACGTATTCGCTTATATTTTCTTCAAAGTTTAGCCTTTTTAACTAAGTTTTTGAATAAATATTTTTTTTTTTTATTAAAAACTTCTCATTTACTTTTTAGGATTTTCTTTTGTCTTTATTTCTCTGTAATTTAAACACAACTTCATGTTTTAAATTCCGTGTAAACAACAATGACATGAACGTCGTCGCACACCGCAAAAAATCGAAACACGTCTCAGGTTATTTGGAATTAAACAAACTATTACAATGAAAATCAATAAATTGTCTAATTCACTTGTTAATACCTAAATAAACTTCAAGTTAACATATCTTAACATATTGTCACTAAGATAGTTTGGCTCCAATCAGCTCCGAAAAAGCAGTCAAAATCATTAAAAATAAGGACTGGGCCCTGGAGATGCCTCAATTTCTCTTTTCTCTTTGCCATCTTTTTAATGTCTTGGTAGGATCTTACTCCTAACCCTTCCTTGATTTGTTGGAAAAACTTCATCCTTGGTCTCCCCCTTCCTCTTCTCCCTTTTATTATTTCTTCTAATATTATTCTGAATAGATTGTCATATCATTAGGTGTCCAATCATCTTCCCTTTTCTATTTTTAATAGTTTTTAAAATATTTCTTCTCTCTTCCACTCTTTCTAGCACCTTCTCATTGCTTATTCTATCCATCCAGCTTATTTTCTCCATCCTCCTCCAGCACCACATCTCGAATGCTTGTATTGTTTCTCTGTCTTGCTTCCACATATTTTTTACCGAACCTGAAACTCACATGATTAATAATGTAACATACTACATACCTAATATACCTATATAATATAATGTTATTTACATTTGTGCCCGTTTGCTTTTTTTATATTTTGAAATAATATAATGTATACCTATGTTACTCTCAAAGACAGAATGCATTGTTGTCGTTCTGTAATTACCACACTGCCACAACGCGTCATAAGCGTTTTGAGCGACACGAATTTTACATTAGCTACAACGCGTTGTGGCCTGTTATTTCGCTCGATAAGCGATTTCGGTCTTTGAGTCTTTGAATATATCGATACATATCCGATGTTCGGAAAAACCTTTGTGTCCGAGAGACACGTATTCGATCCTTACTAAGCGTGACTTGTAAGATCATTTTCAACTACCTACCACCACTTTCTATCGGTAAAGGAAAACATCGTAAGGAAATCTGCACACTTGTTCACTAGTGTCACAGAAGACAGTAAGAGTATACAGAACGTAATCTCCTAAGGTCCCGCGCAATAGGCATCCCCGTTCCCCGTCCCCGAACCTCTCCCCTGTTTACACTTACTGTCTTCTGTGCTAGTGTGCAAAAATAACAGTTGTCGCTAGATGACAGTCTACATCAGATGCCTTTAGCCTTTATGCAGGTCGAAAAATCGGTCACCAGTGTATGCTAATAATGATATGAATGCACGAATTAAAACGACAAATAATAGTCATAATAATAATGTAATTTCGCTCAACAATTGTATAAAGTTGTCTCCATTTCGGTACTAATTGACAAAGGAAATTGAGTCGGCTGTCAGAAAGTTGTGAATTTGATGGTGGTAACGAGAATTAATGAATATTGACGTTCATATTAAATGTCTTTCTGCTATGTCTAAAAAAACTTAGAAAGGGAAGAAGTTCCCAGAAAAATATATTCGTAATTAATTTAAATTCGTTTTGATTGCTACGCATACTGAACGAGCAATAAACCGTTACAACAAAACGTTAGTATATTAAACCCCAGGCCCCAAAAATCCTCTTTATGTGAATGTAAAATGGTATGTAGATAGTAAACTTTCAGTCGCCGATATAATTCATGTGGGCATTTTGAACACATTGGTGTTTTATGGCGTAGGTACTTGCCGTCTTATTAACCGACTACAAAAAGGGGGATGTTATCAATTCGACCCGTGTGTTTTTTGTATGTTACGTGATATCTTCGCTAATTGTAAACTGATTTTGATGATTCTTTTTCTATTTAAAAGCCTTTACAACCAAGTTGGTCAGATTTTTAAGCTATTTCAAAAAATTGGGCACATTTTCGGCAACTCAATTTAACGTAAACCTAAATATTAGTCATACTTATAAAAAATCTCATCATCAAATCGCATCATCAGGTCTGTTGTAGTCTCCAGTGCAGGAGCTCTAAATTACCAGAGGTATATATTATTCAGAGCAGTCAGAGGATTCGGCCTACATACTCTACGCTGGCCAGTTGGGTTGGAGAGGATTCATTGATGTATAAGCTTTGTTTAGCTTGTGTTTCCTAAGTCGCCTTCTACGACATTCACGGAGTGGTCCTATTCTACTCTGCCGAGAACACACAGCTACAAGCTAAAAGAAAATCGAGTCATTAAATAACATTGTAAAATTCAAAAATAATAATACAAATAAAAATAATGTACAACGTTGAAAAGACAAAGAAAAGTATGACTTACTAAAGTAATATCTTTGCTCTGTTTTACGAGTGCGAGACTGCGAGTATAATGATCATACCTAAAGGCGACCTGGAGAATTATTGTAAAGGCAAAGGAAAACTTTCTTTCATAATAATCCAAGATGGCCGCCGATTCTCAATTGTATGCGATCTGACTAAAACTCGGTATCCAGGGTTTTTTTTGGGTCGCGGAATCCGAATTAGAACTTTTATATCGTCTGGATATAATTATTTATATTCTTTTACAAAACATCGATGAATTAAGTTTTAAGTTAAATGTTCATAAAACTTTCGATTTTTCCGTAAGAAACTTAGTTCTTTTTTCTCCCAGATTAGCTTAAAGCATTTTTCACGGTTTCAATTTAATTGCTAAATCTCTGCTCTGATTTTCTGATAATCGAACACCGCTGGTTCATTAACTGTCTCACGACATTGTAAACTCTTAAAAAATTGTGAACTGTACTCTAAACTCTTGATAAACCGATAAATAGTGAACAAACCTGCACTTACAGACAGAGTTCACAATCTTTCCGATTTTATCACTCTTAAATTTCTAAGATAAGCTTTATAATAAGCCTTATTAAATTATCAAATTTCAATCCACAGTAATAATGTAAGACACACAAAGTATGAATAAAATGAATACTTACGTTTGCGAGACGTATCCAGTAGGGTCACCAGTTGAAATAAAAATTAAAAATAGTATAAAGTATTTTTTAAAAAAAAATAAAAAAAATGTGTGGCACTCGGGGACTGCCGCGGTAAAGCTATTGCACATTTTTTATCAACTTATGCAATTATAATTACTGTTTCGGTTATAACTAGTGTTTGTCAAAAGTTTGTAAAACTTTTGACGTTAACACTCCTTGGGAATGCAATTGTAGCACGAGATGTTTGTTCTTAGTCCTTTAGTCGCCTCTTATGACATCCACAGGAAGAGATGGTGTGGTCCTATTCTAACCCGTAACCACAGGGGTAAATCGCATATTAATAATGTCCTAGTTTTAACCAAAAAACTTATTTTCCGCTGCTACCGACCATCGCCAAGTCTGCTTTGGTCGACCATGCCTCTTTCCCTCTTTCCCATTATAGTGCCTGCCTCGGAACGTATGTGGAATCCCTCCTGAGCGTGTGGCCAATCCATGTCCATTTGCGACGCCTATTTAGTGACCGATCGGTGTCTTGCCACAGACTTTCGTTAGAAATCTTATGCGCATATCGTATTGGTTGGATATTTCCTGCAATACCGGACTTATCCGAAAAATTACGAAATCATGTCAACCCTGTATGCATGGCTCAAGTTTTTCCATTGAGAAATTCGAAGGATTACCGAGCACTTGCCGTGAGAAAGAAAATAAGCCGGCGTATAGTCGAGTTAGGTACATAACGGGATTAAGATTATTAACTTTTGTTATACTAAGAATGGGATAGACGGTGCGAGTCAACGAGTTACTTGTAGTACGAGTAGCTAAGCTCGTACAGTAGTGCGAACTTAGCTACTCGCACAGTGTGACCGCGTCAAAACGAGTTAGTTCTCGTAGTTTCATGTGCCAGTTTTAGTAATAAACATTGTTACGTCAGTCAGAGTGCAAGCTTCAAATCGGTAGTTTTGGAAATACTATTTTTAGTTGACTTAATCCACCCTTAAAATAGTTTCAGTATTTTTCGTTAGACCCTGTATATATCAATCAAAAAGCGGCCAAGTGCGAGTCGGACTCGCCCATGAAGGGTTCCGTAGCAGCAAGTAACATAATATAAAAGTTCTATAAAGGTAAATAGCAGTTTTAAGATTTATGACGTATTAAAAAAAAACTACTTACTAGATCTCGTTCAAACCAATTTTCGGTGGAAGTTTGCATGGTAATGTACATCATATATTTTTTTAGTTTTATCATTCTCTTATTTTAGAAGTTACAGGGGGGGGGGGGACACATTTTACCACTTTGGAAATGTCTCTCGCGCAAACTAATTCAGGTAAGAAAAGAATGATAGAAACCTCAATATAATTTTTGAAGACCTCTCCATAGAAATCCCACATGTATGGGTTTGATGAAAAAAAAAATTTGAGATTCAATTCTAAGTATGGGGAACCCCCAAAATTTATTGTTTTTAGGGTTCCGTATTTTTAAGAGAACCCTAAAAAGGATATACAATTGTCTCCATTTCTTTAAAGTAACAGTAAAACTTTAATTATGGAAAAATATATTGCATTTAAACTTACACTAAATAAATCGTATAAAAGCTGCCTTTTTAAAGGACCCAAAGCATTTCCCAGTTGAATTAAGAGAGGTAAAGTAACTGGGTTTCACTGCGTCACCCTCCGTCTTGAAAGCCGGCCAATTTGCGACTGTTGAAATTATTACAGAAAAATGCAAATTGAATTTCTGAAGCCAAAGCCATCCCTTGATAGAAAGCCAGAGATCTTGATTTTATAATATTTTCATTTGCAAGTTTTCTTTTTAAATTTAAGTAAGTATTTAAATTATTGTGTTTTTGACCCTTATTTAATATTTAAATCCCTGACTTAACTTTTTAACGGCTGGACCGATTCTCATGAAACATAACTAAGAACCACCGCAAGGGAACCACGGAACTTGCTTTCTCGTAAGAAGTCACAAGTATGTAATCTCTGATAACATAGTTTCGTCTTGACTTGAGACACTGAAGAATTTTGTACAAAAGAAACAATCCAAGCAAAAAACATCAAGGTCTTGGGAAAAGCGGATTTCTGATTTTCAAGTACGATTTTAGTACGATCCAGTTCAAATTGACCTCTAATTCGAGATTAGATTCCCTTATCACAAAAGGCCGTGGGCATTCTAGCGCTGTAACATTGGAGGTTAGAATTAATGTCAAGTCAGTCCTTGAAACATTTCTCTTAATTCATAATTTAAACTTTTTGACTCCGTCATCTTGAATTACGACTATAAAGGCTTGTCCTAATAAACTTTATAACGCTATATTAAATATAGCGTTATAAAGTTTATTAGGACAAGCCCTTGAACAGGGGGGAAATTTGCTTTAGCGTTAACGCTACTTCCCCCCTTTTCCCCTTCACACTCCCATTTTTAGATTTTTTTTTGCAACAGCTTGTGTTGAATAATGTCCTTAGTGTTGATCCTTGATTGAAATCCCTCAATAGTAACGCTACAGAACAGTTCCGCCTTATGCCCCTTTTCTTCCTATTTTCCCCTAACTAAAAATGGTGATTGACTAAAAAAATAAATAAATCAAAGAACTTGTGTGGCAATTTTCATCAAAATCGGTTGAAACAATGCGACCAGCTGGCGATCTCAAAACCGAGACGCTTTGCACCTCGGTCAAGTATATTACAGTCCACTCTTTTATTTATTGCCCAAAGTACCCAGGATATACCTAGTAGAGTTAGGACGCAATCACCATTCACGATCCGATGTAGATGTAGAAGTAATATTTCCTTACCGTAGTCAATGTAGTTATTAACTTTGCTCGTGACTGAGTTAATGTAGTTGACGTTGATTATTTATTGTAAATCAATACGTTAATTATTAACAAACGTCCTAAGTAAGACAGATTACTATATTCATTACGTGACTAAGATTAATAACATATTTATTTACATGAGAGCGTTTGATTCGATATAAATTATACTTATGAAAATAAACACACATGTCAAAGCCATCGTAAGATAGGTCTTAGGATCGAAAGGCCACGCATAACAAGTTGGAGGACTTTTAAAAATTAAAGTGAATCGCAAATATTGATAAGTGACTCATTTACTTTTTTTTTTTACTTAAAGATACACTATCACTTCTTTATCCCTAACGGGGCAGACAGAGGCTGGAGCATCAAGGCCCAGGCCACATTTAGCGTGATGGTGGGCATGAAGGTCGAAAAAGGAAATCATAATAGTGATGGGTGGCTAACCGCATCGCCTATTGATATGATTCAGATTCTTGCCGATTCCCTCAATCGGTGTTTACGATCAGCGCGGGAAGAGAAGCAGTTGGTACATTCTTTGTTTTTTCTTTTCTCAAAGACCAGCATGGACTATATACTATATATTTTACTTAGTTTATTAGAGTTCCGTACAAAAAATGAAAAAACGGAACCCTTATAGGATCACTCGTGCGTCTGTCTGTCCGTCCGTCTGTCACAGCCCATTTGCTCCGAATCTACTGGACCGAATCAGGTGAAATGTGGTAGAATGTTGTAATCCTATGACCCAAACACATATGTGCAAAGTAAATAAATATTTTTTTTAAATAAGAGTCATTTTCGGGGGACAAATGAAGAAATTAAAAAAAAATTGCAATCCTTACTGTGTCATATATCAAATGAAAGGGCTCGTTATGAGGATCTCAAATATATTTTTGTTATTATTGTAAAATGAAAAGTTTTGATTTTATTCATGAAAGAAGACGAAAATTGACCATTCCCCCCCCTGATCTCCGAAACTACTGAGCCTAAAATTAAAAAAAAAAAACTTAATATTATTCATTGCTTGTAGATTACAGGAAAACCTATAAGAATTCAATCAATTGTACGGAACCCTCTCCACGCGAGTTTAACTCGCACTTGGCCGGTTTATTACTAGTATATCTCTTGACGCTCGACATAAATCTGGCCCTGTTATAATCCTGGCGCGGTAATCTTAACAAATTTATGATTCATCCCCAATTTGTTAAAGTATAGGTAATTGAAAGCATCCTCAATATCTCGAATTCGGTTCGATTTCCTTAAACGGCGATAAATTAAATATAAGATTCAGCCTCAGGTGCCTCTATGCCGAGATAAAAGCTCCTGAAGATTGTAAGCGTACTGCGATATGACCTCGTTGTAAAGTATTCAAGAATGCCTTGTTAGTTCGATAAATCAGACTGTTTCTGTTCCTTTTAGGGTTCCGTAGCCAAATGGCAAAAAACGAAACCCTTATGGATTCGTCATGTCTGTCTGTCTGTCTGCCGTATGTCACAGCCACTTTTTTCCAAAAGTAACGGTAAAAAGAAACTTGGTAAGTAGATGTATTCTGTAAACCGCATTAAGATTTTCACACAAAAATAGAAAAAAAACAATAAATTTTGGGGGTTCCCCATACTTAGAACTGAAACTCAAAATTTTTTTTTCATCAAACCCATACGTGTAGGATATCTATGGATAGATCTTCAAAAATGATATTGAGGTTTCTAATATCATTTTTAGGGTTCCGTACCCGAAGGGTGCAAACGGGTCCCTACTGGGACTCGTAAAAGGATTTCAAAGTAAACAAAGAACCCTTATAGTTTCGTCATGTCTAGTCTGTCTGTGGTTTTACTCAGAGACTAGAAATAATGAACCCATATTAATCACGCCGCCAAAGTGATAAAAATCTTTTTTCAGATTAGCTCCCTTATTTAAGGTGGGAATTTTTTTTTCTCACCTACCCCATACTGTGGGGGTGTAGTTGAATAGGTCTTTCAAAAATATTGTGAGATTTTGAACAATTTTTTGATTTAGGGATCTAATTTCTTGAAGGTATTTAAAATGGTATGATATAAATCTATGATACTGAACTTAGAAGCGGAATAATTATTATTGTATATAGATAGACAGACATTTACATCCAGAAAAACACAACACATTGGATGTACTATATAAAGTTAACAGATTTACGAAGACAACGCAGAATTTTTAATAAAAATTATTATAAATAAAATAATACCTAGCCAATTAATTGAAAAGAGAAATAATTAAAAAACAAAAGATAAATGTGTAGCGCCTTAATTGAAAAAATACTAATTTAGAAAAAACAAGTCGGCCTTATCGCCGAAAGGCCAAAGCAATCTTCTAGCCAATCTTTGAGGAAAAATAATTAGGGACGTACCTAACACAGGGAGGGCAAACTTCTTCACGGTCAGCATATTGCTGTACCTGTGACGCTCCAAAAATATATGTAAGAAATAGGAATGAGCTACCACTTAAAACCACTATACAGGATTATTCGTTAGATCCTACTCTCTCAAGAGGTTGTCGGGATTGGTATTTGGCATTGACTGGACCCAATAGTGTATTATGCAAAAGTTAATCATTATCGAGTAAGAAAATTAATTATTGATTTGTTTTTAGAAGCTGGTTATGTATAAATATTTATTTAAAAACAAGCTACAATCAGAATCCAATTATTTTTACGGTTTAAAAAAAGTATACATAATAGCGCCAAATAACATAAAATAAACATTAAGAGCCCATACTACCCTAAAGTTCTTAGAGCGATCTTAAATATTTATCATTATTAACAAAATACTCACTTTGAAATAAAAAAACACAGCAAAGTTCAGGACTAACTCTAAACATAATAAGTTTCGAAAACACGATTGCTTGAAATTTTCTCGATAGAAAATCATTGTGAAGTAGCCTCCAAATCACCTCAGATTTATACTAAAACAGAAAGTATTCAAGAAATACAATAATGTAGCACTTGTAACTTTTTGTATTAAACATAAGACAGTTGTTATATGTCTTACTTTTTAAATAACTCATAAATATTCTTTGTAAAACGAAAAACACCTCAAAACCAAAACCAGCCTCATTGACCCACCGCGATTCCCGACGCCCCGCATGACTCGCTGTCTCGCTTCGGCTAGAGTAAATTTGTGTGCGTGGAAGCGAGAGCAAAATTTAGATAACTGACATCAGGCACCTCTTAAATATAAGCAATAAGTGGTCCACAAAATGCAATTATTCTCAAAAAAATCACTACCATTTTTATGCAGGTTATTAGAAAAACATCTAATAGCATTACTAACATTATAAATACGCATTGAGTAAATACTTACCTAGTTAATTTTTCACCATATTTCTATTCGGGTTTTGCACTAGTGCCATTCTCCACATCACCCGGTTGGTTGACTGGTAGATAAGGCAGGCTTTAAGTCCGCCATAACACTTGTATTTGTGTGTATAAAGTTAAATAAAGAAATAAAAAAGCCCTGACTGTGTTGCTTGCTTGCAACCAATAACCCTTTATAAAGGTAAGGTATAGTAAAGGTGTAAATAAAACCATAAACTTGATTTTTTACATGTAAAAAATAAGGAGGAAATGGGAGAGAATTTTAAAAATGTTATTAGGCGAAGTAAAGGTATAAATAAAACCATAAACTTGATTTTTTACATGTAAAAAATAAGGAGGAAATGGGAGAGACATTTAAAAATGTTATTAGGCGATGCGGCTAGCAATCAAACGTCAACTGGCCTTTGGGTATCATGGCTGTAGGCTCTGTCTACCCCGTTAGGGATAAAGACGTGACTTGACACACTAGATAGTTACTTATGTATCATGTCATCAAAAACGCTCGAATGAAGTCTCAGGCAAAATCCCTCTCTGACTCTCTTATCTCAGCGTGTTCCCAATTACATCCTCAGCTGTAATGCTGGGAAGCCCGGGGTCCGCTTTCCGGCTTTTTTTTTCCACTTCGTTTTAAGAACTTAAAAAGGCAAAAGGTATTATAGTATGATAGAGTATAATAAATGCCTGGTTTGAACAGAAATTAATGCTAACCTTTAATTTCCAAAGTATACTTAGTCTAATATTTATGTACATACATCAATGTAATTTAAAACCTATCTAGGGCAGTGTAGCAAGAACTAAAGTCGTTTTATAAACGTTCTTTTAAATTAGTTTTTAAGTCTACTGGATTTAATTACAATTAGAATCTATTTACAGGATAGCTTGTTTCACGAAAATCAGACGTTCCTTTGAAAAACAATATACTTACGTGATTTATACAATATGTAAGAGACATACATTGCACAAAACCAAAAAACAGGACATAATTATTTTAAAAACTAGGAAATGCGAAAAAGGCGGCCTTATTGCTAAGCAATTTCTTCCAGGCAACCTCGTTTAAATAGAAAAAAATTATGGGAAATTAGGTAGTGTGGGGTGGTCAATATAATAAACATACTTATATACAATAATTATGATAAAAATACATACAACTTACACAAAGAAAACATAACAGGACAAAATGAAGAAACTAAGTGGAAACAAGGGATGGAGATTACCTTTCTTATGGATAGAAAATGCGATTTTACTTGGGTTACATATGGGTTATTAATCGAGCCTCGGGTTATACTAGATCACTATAGTACTTATAATAAAATTAAAATAACTGTCAAAAGCCTAAAAAAAACATTCGGTTTTTTTTTTTTTTTAAATTGTGCAGCCGTCCGTGCAATTTGTTTCTTTTTTGTTTTTGGACTGTTATTTTAATATCATTGTACTATTGTATTCTAGTTTAGCCCGTGGTCGAATTTATAACGCATAAGTCCCTTACACGTTGACTTGTAGAACAAGCTTGGTAGATCTACTGAAACAAGGACCTTTTTTGCGACCATATTATGCTATTTTTAACCATTTCATTAGCCTGTTCTTCTTTTTGTACTTATATTATACATATTATTATTTTCAATAGTAAGTAACTATTATTTTAATTCAAATTAAACTACAACAAAAATAAATATGCTTGAAAAAAACGTAGGTACGTACTCGTAAAAATGCATGAAATTAAATCAACGGATTTCACAAATAGAACATTTTAATCAAAAGTGCATATCATAGGTTTTGTTTAATTGAAATCAGAGAGGCAAATTCAAAGACAGTATGAATCCATAAATTAGTTTTGTTACGTGCGGTGTAGGACCGTCTACACTCGTAGGAACGGGCAAATTGGGACGGGCCGCATCGGGTCGGTCAGAGCCGTATCGCAATCTAAAATGCATATTTATAAATATATGTAGAGGGCACAAAATCAATACATTGACACACGATGACCTGTAATTTAGGTTTGTCAAAAACCTAAATCAGGCACCAGGCTCTCACATAGTCGAATTTATATATTTTTAAATTTTTGTTTGTAATATCGCCTTTGTTAGCAAAATAAATAATTTACCTAAATCTTTAAAAAAAAGTTAAAATTGTATATTTTGGGTTTTGTGTGTTTGCTTTAATCTTCTGTCATACCTTGATGACTTGTGCCTTGACATACGGAGGATTCTTGTCTATGGCGTTATATTATGTTTTGCACTAATGACTTATTTAATAAGTAATTTAATATATGTACCTATTTAGACACAAACTCAATTGAATTGAAAACAACACGACATTATATTACTCGTCCTTCGACTCCACGGTCAGGGAATCAATAAACCTATTCAATCATATTTATCGGATAGGCTAATATTAATATAATTATAACTAACAAAGTATTCTCAGTCCATATCAAATTTTGATATTAGTTTAATTGTAAGTTGACGTATTTGGAAAAAATACTGCAGTGCAATTTGTTGTTACTTCTTCTGCACTTGCGCTTAGCAAGCGGCACTCAACTTAGCTGTAAGTAGATGACGTCAACAACTATTATGAAATCGAAAGAGAAATGTATTTATTGCTCTCCATACAATCAAACTATAGATGTACGGGAAGATATATTTGCGATACCTTGTGATGCGATTCAAGAACATTTTGTTGGCATAAATAGACAATGTGTGTGTGTGTGGTGTGGCCCAAACGGCCCGCCCAAGTATGCTCATCGCTGTAATGGTAACGTGCGGTTCTAAGCCCGAGAGAAGAGCATATTTGAATTGGATCCACTGTAATCACTGTGGTTGAAGCACAAATTAAAAGTGTAATAGATACGAGGCTTACTTATTTTTACAATTTGGCAAGTTGTTTGTTGTTTTTAGTATGTAAGTGGCCAACACTGGTGACAGATTTTCAAGCTGCCTAAAGGCATATGACAAAGCTTGACAACTGTTATAAAATGATTACAGCCGAAACCAGAACGGCTTAACCTGCTTTCCGAAGTACGGAGGAAATCAACACTTTTTAACAGCAGTGTGAACACCATTAGAATTTAGTTTTACATTGAAATCATACTTAAAATTTCATTTATTTATTCCGTAGCTTATTGAATCTTATACGCTGGTACGGTCATGCCTTGCGGAAACCGGCAAGCTACGTGGGAACAAATGTAAAGCCATGCCGCCTCCGCCGGGGCCCGGCAATAGTGGGAGACCCAAGAAATGCTGGCTTGACGTCGTGAAGGATGATATGCGTGCCAATCGTCTTACAACCAAGGATGTTCAAGATCGTGCGAAGTGGAGAAGGAAAAGCCGGAAAGCGGACCCCGGGCTTCGCAGCGTTGCATCTGTAGATGCAACTGGGAATACGCTGAGATGAGGGAGAGAGAGTGGTTTATTGAATCTTCTGGTCGTATCTTTACTTTATGTCGGAGCGACGCGACTGAGTGGTTGGGTGACTGAACTTCAAAAAGATCTAGTTACAGTAATTGTTATACCCTTCATGAAATAATGAAATTATCTCCACCTTGTCCAATGATCAAATGAATCAAACAGTATGGCTGTATCCTTATAATCGTACGGGATGTGCACTATCACTAGGATAATGTATTTAAGACGATACACGGAGTCCAGTGCTGCCCCCATTTTCAATAAATTATTATACGGTGTTTGACGGGTAAGTGGTGTACCCTTATGGTCGCTATAGACGAGACAAAAAGTAGATACCTCCAAACATACATACTGATCCCGTCTCCATCCCATACATGTGACAGAGCTTAGGGCCATAAGGACCAAAAAAAATTTTTTTAGAGTAGAAGTGGGCGTTTAGTGGAAAAGAATAGATACATATGTATTTAAAGATACATTATCACATCTTTATTCCTAACGGAGCAGACAGAGTATTTTAGATTTTGCGGCTCTAAGCAGACAGAGCCCAGAGGCAAAAGATCCAAAGGCCACTTCTATATAGTATTATCGTAGGCGAAAAGATGGAAAAGGGAATCGAAATAGTGATGAACTTAGATTAACGGCTTTAACGATCTGCGGGGGAATAGAAGAAGCTGGTACATTCTAAGCAATTTTTTCTTCCAGACCAGTATAGAAGAGTACATATTTCATTCTAAATATTCGATTCTTTACGATATTTGCATGTAATTCTTTTTATTTTTATTTTATTTGGGAAACAAACAGTTAAATAGATAGGCAATATTAATAAAACATAAATAATACATAAACCAATCAAGTTTCCTCTGATAACTACTTTATAAATAATGAACAGACAATATAGCAAATTAAAAGAAGAGAAACATAGAAGTGAGTTGTCTAAAAAACAAAATTTTGATCGAAAGATACACAATAACAATAACAATCGTAAAATCCTTGCGGTATTCTTCCCCATAATCCGAGCAGAAGCAGGGGCTCTAAATTAAATAATTTTTTTATCATCATCAGGTCTTTTTTGTCTCCACTGCAGGAGCATGATCCTCTCTGTACTACCAGAGCCATACTTGGCCAGAGCAGCCAGAGGATTTGGCCTACACTCTCCACGCTGGCCAGACGCGTTGGAGAGATCTTATTGATGTTTATACATTTTGTTTAGCTTGTATTTCCTAAGTTTTAATAAACTTGGGTAGATTATTCTTCCCTAGTGACACGCTCGACTGAAAGTCCAAAGTTATTAAAAATTCAACACCAGCATATTGAATAGAGCGGCTCATTTCCCCGGGCACTCGTTTGTCACCAGCATACTACCTACGCAGCGAATTATTTAGCAATAGATAATTTTAAAGACAAAACTTGACTGCCTACGTGGTCCAGTGGTCAAGGCGTTTGCCTTGTGATCCGGAAATCTTTGGTTCAAATCTCACGGAAGCATACTTTGTAAAAAATTGTTTCCAGACTGGTTAAGATATTTGCAGGCTTTAATTATCTGATTATCTGCAAAGAAAGATGATTCCGTGCTTCGGAAGGCATGTAAAGCTGAGGGTCCTAGGATTGGTTCTGATCTACGCTTTGGGTTCCGGAGGTCAGACGGCAGTGGCTCTGTGTGAAAACCAGTAACCTCGTCAAATCACCTAGGTCAGGTAGCGGACCCTAGGCTCTGAAGCGTTACCGCTGAGGATGCAACCGGGAATACGCTCGGATGATGACGATTTTTGAAGAAGAAAAGAACTTGATATTAATTATCTCCTTGCAATTATAATAACAACAGAAAGAATTATTGTTGATATTGTTTGGTATTAATATAAATTCAAGAAGAAGGTAGATTCAAGAAATTGTTGCATTTCAAGACTTGCATTAAATAATTGCATTAAATTTTTTTAACTACATCCTGATATTATCAGAATTTTTGAAGAGCAACTATTGCGATTCTATTATTGCTTTCAATTATTGAGCTTGTGAATCTGTCTTAATGGGCCTTTAGAATAGAATAAGGTTGTAAATATAAAATAAAAAAGATGAAAAAGAGTAAAACGTGAAGAATCGTCGACTTGAACAATAAGATCCCAGAGCACTTCATTTAATCCCATGCTAGTGGTTCTTATGAAACGGGTAAGTTTCTTATCGCCAGCGGAATTCCAATAAAATACTGAGAGGTTTCGTTTAACCAGACGGTAGTTTTCAAGTACATTGTTTATTATTTTTCATTTCATCTTTTCAAAGAGGGAAAATGTAATAAAGGAGACCAAGTGAATAAGGTATGAAATCTAAAAGGATTTAATATCGCCCATGCAGCGGCCTTATCGTGGCATTATAAACCAAAGATCTATACACATCTTCCTTCTGTAAAAATGTACATAACAAGATTAAATTAATGAATGGAAAATTGGTAAATTGAGTCGTTACAAGCAGGCAGTTTTTAAAAACAGTGTTTCTAAAGTTAGATAAGAACATATAATATTTTTTAATTTAAACACGTGTTTTGTGAAATAACCACGTAAGATAAAAGCATTATAAAAGTACTTTTCATTTCCTAAAAAAATATTGCAAAATTTTAACATTATTAAATTTAAATGTCATTAAAAAGTGTGTAACGGAACGTTCCACTCGTGTCAAATATGTAAAATGGAACAATTGTTTTTAAAATACCATAGAAAATTGTTTATCCTAAATCGCCGCCGAATTTACACGATTTCACATAGTCAACCGTTGAAATGTCTGTAATTCTGTATAGTACTTTCACCTCACTTTCACCTGTCAAACTCATGCTCGCACGGGGGTTTATTCTGAAACATATCTATGACAAAAGTTTCCCTGCCGAGTGAGCCGCTGACATAATGTTTCGTTCATAACCCATTAGATATAAATTAAAGTTATTTTGTCGCTCAATTTCATCTATTTTTAGAAAGGTAAATTACGCGATAAGCTACAAATTAAAATGATAAAAAATTGTCGCCCTACCCATACTAGCCCCGCTGGTCTGGGAGCAAAAAAAAACTTAGATTGTACCAGCTGCTTCTCTTCCTGCGCAGATCGTAAGAGCCGATCAAAAGAGTGGTCGAGATTAGATGATGAGCGAGTATCTGAATCATGTGATGTCGATAGACGATGCGGTTAGTTATCGCTATATTTATTTAATTTTTCCACCCCCACCCCACCATCACGCTAAACGTGGCCTTGGGATCTTATCGCTCTAAGATAAAATAATAGGACTAGGTACCTACAATACATTTACAATTACAAAATTTAGAACCCTTATAAAATAAGGGCACTGATTTAAAGAGGCAGTTGTAAATAGCAGTTTTGGTTAGTTGAAAATTATAAATGGCATGTTTAATAACTAGTTCAGCAGTTAAAACTAAGCATAAAGTAAACAAAAATGAGTAATAAAAAATAATGAACTGGATCAGTGAATATATAATTGAGCAGGAAAATAATTAAATGGGCGGTAAAAAAAATTGACCAAGCGGTTCTATAGGCTTTCCATAACCTAGTAAAATGGATAAAACCGACCTAGCACAGTTCTAACCTAACCTAACCTATAGGTTTTCCCTAACCTAGTAAAATTAATAGAACTAGTAACATGATAAAATAACCGACGAATTGATTTTTTATTACTGTTCATGTTTTACTGTCACAATAATTAATCAACTGCCATTAAATTAAATAACTGCTCAATATGTTTTCCAACTGATCATAATAACATCACGAATATTTAACAAACAGCTCAAAAAATTAGTTCCCTTAAATAAGTACGCAATGACTAGACGCATAATATGTTTAATACTAATAGACGGTTCTAGTATAAAAATACTTCTCTGAAAATGGCCGCATCGAAACATTTATATTTAGCAATGAATGTTCTATATTTTTAGCCGGGTAGTACAGTACCTGCTCCATGAGCAATTAGTTCGAGTATTGGGTTGGTACTTTTCCGTTTAGTGAGTGGAACGTAAGCGACTCACATAAGACTGAGATCTTATTCTTGCATGTACATACTATCTGTTCTGTTCTGTTCTGAGTCCGCCCAGCCAGCAGTTACGCTGCAAGAGCGTATGAATGAGGTCTACCTTGGAAAGTGACCATCACGCTTACAGAACAAAGCCGATACGTGTACCGACCTTTGTTCATTGAGTGTGGCGATGCCAAACCTCGTTATACCACTCACATAGCTCGAGAAACCAGTTGGACTCGTAGATAGGGATAGAGGAGTGTAAGAGATATTCGCAGTCAGGAGGTGGAAGAGAGAAAGATTTGTAAGAACCGACCGAATCCAGACATCAAATCAGTATGGGGAATATGTATAGATATTATACTTGGTGTGTAATATAATACTTGGAAGGATGAAAGACTGCTTTGTTGTGTTAGCGTCCGTTGCAGCTTTGTGACTATCATTTGTGACATCACAACTTTTACGATAACTAAGTTTGTTCTTTCTTCTTGCATGTACATACTATCATATCTTTATCCCTAATGGCGTAGACTGAGTATTTTGGGTCCTGCGCTGAGGCTCTAAGCGGACAGGGCCCAGGGCCGCAAGACTCAAATTCCACTTTTAGCGTGATGTTGGGCAAGAAGGTGAATAAAGTAATTAAAATAGTGATGGGTTGCTAGCTTCGCATTTTTGCCTATTCCCTTGATCTGCGATTTGCGATCTGCGCGGGAACAGTAGCAGTTGGTACATTCTAAGTTATGAGTGTGTTGATAGCTAGTAACACTGGTGCTAGGTGTTTCGAGCTGCCTAAAGGCACGTAACTCAATGACGGTCATCCATTGACAACAGTCATTCAGTCAGAACAGTAGACCTCGCGAGTTCTTATAACCATACAATAACCGACACTTTTCCCTTCCCCTGGCTTAGCAAAGCCATTTCAGTGAAATCCGTGTATATATAACGCCACAGAAAACTCCTCCCCCTCCCCCCAATTAGCTCCCTTTCCCCCTTCACTCCCCGTTTTGTATATTTTTGCAAACCTTGTGTAGAATGAAGTTCCCCCCTTTTCCCTCCTATCTCTGTCCCAATCAAAAATCGCAATTGACTAAAATAAAATGAATAAATCAAGGAACGTGTACATCAATTTTCGTCAAAATCAGTTGAAAAATGTGACCTGTAGGCGTAAACAGACTGACAAAAGCTAAAAAAGCTCAAAACTGAGACGCTTCGCTCGCTCAGGCAGTTACTAGTGTGCTTGTGTGTTTTCCTACTCATCCCGCGTAGATCTTAGAAGAAGCCAATCGACGGAATGAAGCATGGACGAGAATCTGAATCATATCAATGCGATGCGGCTAGCAACCCGTCACTATTTTTATCTTTACGTTCAATTATGTGCTTTGAATTTTACGGCCCTGGGTTCTGTTTGCCCCGTTAGGAATAAATACGTGGTAGTGTATCGGTATCTTTGTCCAAAAGAGGGTTGACGTCAGGCAGGCGGCCGGTCGTAAAACTATTAGATACATTCTTCTGATAAATATAAGGTGACCGTAAAATATCTATTATATTTATTATCAGTATTCACCCGTCATTCTGACTGTCAGGACTGCGACTAACATTATTATTAAGTGTAATTGTTCTTGTTTCATGGAATTACATGCATTTCATTAAATGTATAATCGGTCCTTGATATGCCAGACAGAAAATTCAAAGCTTATGTAACGAAGTACTTTGTGAGAAGGCTTATTATAGGACCGATGACTATTTTAAAGACAAAAAGGTCTGGCTTGAGCTTGGCGCAGGTCCCTCTTAAAGGTTTGTATACTTAGACATGTCATAATTTAGGTAAGTACATTGGTACATACTAAATTTACAAATTGACATTATTTTAAATTTCGTAATTTTTATAATTCAATTTAATTATGACATAACAAACAATGTAATCTCAGTCCATCCATATAAATAATTTTAAGTTTTTAGTTTGTTAGTTGACGTCTTTGGAGAAAACGTGCAGTGCAGTTTGTTGCCGCTTCTTCTGCACTTGCGCCTAGGAAGCGGCGTAAACTTAGCTGTAAGTAACGATTTGACGTCAACATTTGTGCAAAACAAAACAAAGTGACTATTATTAAGAGATATTATAAATATCCTATGATAATAAAGATATTTTGAATTGAATTGAATTGAATTGTACATTCAGGTACATTACTGGTACATTCCTTTCATGTATAACATACTTATTCATAACATATCGTTTCGTATTAAAGGAATTTACATTGCTAGTACATTCCTTTCATATATAACATTTTTATTAACATTTCATTTCTACAACAATACACCCGACATTCTGACACACAATTATCTAAATCAATTGTTTCCCATTGATAGGGATAATACATTTGGCGAAAAAAAATCGGCACAGCTGAGAATGCAACTGGAGCGTGCTATGAAGAAGAAGTTAATCGGTATATATTGTTTGATATGTGTTCAGGATGGCCTAAATATTATGTCGTTGCACTTTATTGATCGTTTGTAGCGAATATTATTGAAATTTCGAAATCAGCAGCAGCACATTCGATTCCCTGGAATTGGTCCAACACTAACCCGCATTAAATTTAAATTGCAAGTGTTTCATATTCGAATTTTCACTAATAGTAACAAGTGCCACTGCCGGAGATATTCGCGTTCTCCCCTCACAATCTCTCTCATCTTTTCTCTCATCACCCCCACTCCGAATCTTCGACGCGCTGTAGGTAATTTTGTGAATTGTCACTACTTTGATAAACTGAAAAATATGGGTTCATTATTTTTGGATAATCTAATTGACGACCGAACCGACTAAATAAAATGCAATTTTTCGGACCCAATCTACATTCCTATTAGAGATTAAAAAAAGCGGCCAAGTGCGAGTCGGACTCGCCCATGAAGGGTTCCGTAGCAGCAAGTAACATAATATAAAAGTTCTAAAGGTAAATTGCGGTTTACGATTTATGACATATTAAAAAATAACTATCTATGATACCGAGACCGCTATATTTTAATTGAAAGTACATACTTTGAGGTATAAACCACATTTTTTTCAGAATTATTTTAGTAATATTTCAAAAGTTACGGTGGGGGGACAACTCAAATTTTAACTTTGTATTAGATTATCTTAAGACTGGGGGGTTTGATCTACATAGTTTCAAAGCAGTTTTTGTTGCATTTTAAAAGACCTTTTCAACGATACCCCACACGTTAGGGTTAGTCCAATTTAATTTTTTTAATTCACTTTTCGTTGTATAAAATACATTTTTTCATAATGTTAAAAACCAACTTTTGGAACTTCAATATCTATCTCTCCACCAATTTTCGTGATAATCGGTGCAGTAGCGGCGGAGTACGAGCCCGGACGGACAGACAGACGGACGGACATGACGAAACTATAAGGGTTCCTTGTGTACTAAGGAACCTTAAAAACGGAAATTAGAAAAAGTGACATTCTGTCGATCAACAACTCATGAAAGAAAACGGGCTGGTACATTCTACGTTTTTTTTCTTGCTTCCAGACCAAAAGATGGATACGTCAGCAAATTTAATAGAGCCCAAAACACCAATCTGGGCGGTAACTGCGGTAGGGTCGGCACATTCATCACAACCCTCCATATCCCGCGGCGAAGCACTTTTACAGGAAATATAGTGCTGTAGGACGGAATATTATGAATGGGGAAGTGAAGGCATTTTTCTAGTACCATTTTGAGATTTTCTGATGCTTAACTGAAGTTAACTTTTCCCGAAACACTTAAACTACTTAGATATAAAGTTGTTTTTATTGCGTCTGGTTGTCTCGCAAAGTGTTAAAACGGTTCTACTCTCGTGTTTTAGTCTTGTAATGTCTTACATCTAAGTATTAACTAAATATATAACTAAATTATATTTTACTTGTTCCTGAAACATTGCACCTTACCTGCAACATAGTGGATTTATTTTGTGTCTATACTACATACTCCTAGATATAAGAAGAGATTAATACATATACATACATATTCAAGTATTTTTTTTGTTTTGGTACAAATCACACTGATTAAGCTAGCTCTATCAGTGTGATAAGGAATTCACCAGTACCTAACACATTGTAGAAAGTAACAATGGTCAAGGAAATAATTGGAGGTTTTTTCCTCTATTTCTGGAAACAATGTCGATTAGAAAACCGCTTGGAACCGGTTTTATCTTGCTATATCCGGTTCTCCATCCCTGTGGTTAATGAAGCGTGCGACAGTCGAGGACACCTGTCGCTGTGTTTATCGGCGGCGTGGATCAAAGGTGTCGGAAACTTTGTGCCTACCCCCCTCTACTCCTCTCCCACCCGCGCCACCTTCCGGCCCTGCGAAGATAGCTGCCACAGTTGTTTTAGGTTATCATTTCGGTTTTGAATAGGTTGGGTTTGTTTGATGGGACTGGGTTTGCGAGATACGAAAATAGAAATGATTTTTAACAAATATTCAGCAACTTATGTAAATACAATTAAATTGCACTAAAAATAAATACAAGACATAATCTAAAAAACTAGAAAATGTGCAAAAGGCAGCCTTATCGTTAAGCAATTTTTTCCAAGCAACCTCGCTTAGCTAAAAAAAATAATGGGAAATTAAGTAGTACGGGGTGATCAAATATATACTTAATAAACATGCTTGTATACAATAATTATAACAAACATACATAAGTATAAATCATACTTAAATACATAAACGTAATTATGCTGCACTATTGCATTAGGGCTAATGACCTGTAATGATAGTTTGTAAAAGGAATAAAATAAATAAAAATAAAAACTTACACATAAAAAAAATGAAGAAACGAAGTGAAAACAAGGGAAGGAGATTTACCTTTCGTAGGTATAGAAAATGAGATTTTACTTTGATTTGAAGCTGGCTAGCGTTTGGGAGCGTCGGATAGTAAATGACACATGTAAACATACACAGTGGTACATTGTATACTTACTTTATTTTCTAATGCACAAAATTTTACAGCTATTTACAGTTCATGATACTGATCCTGTTCATGATACATTCCCCAATAAAAATTAAACTAATGACTTTGTGAACTGTATGTAGACCTCGCCAGTCAGTCTAATATTTTTTACGTTCTCAACCATCAAAACGCTGCCATTTTGAAAAATACAAAAACTTATTTGAAAAAGAAATATAAATTTCTAACCTGCTTTCAAAATTTCTCGAGAATCAGTTGAGATAGAGGCCTGTAGAGAAGAACAGCGCCGCTCGAGATCGGTTATTTGGAAATCCTTGGGAGAAGCCTACCTATATATATATATTTGGAAATCCTTAGGAGAAGCCTACTGCTGGACGCAGTGGACGTTATGCAGCTGAAAACTGACATACGAAAGCATTTTTGCCCAAGCTGAAACTGAAATTCGAACATTAGATCAGTCAAAGGGTTACCGAGATGGGATTCGCAAGTTCATTTATAGTCCTAGTTATATTCACTTTAATTCAAAATATCATTATTATCTTTTGATATTTATAATATCTCTTAAGGCGGAATACGAAGAGAATTTGAGGGGATAAGGCGCGGGGCGATCCGCAAAGCACCCCGCATGCTTTTACATATTTCGTTTGACTGTGAAGCGGGAGGCTGGGAATGAACGCAGAAAGACGCTGAATGTAGATTTTATCGGTTTTTATGAATTACTTAATAACAATTTTTTTGTATTAAAAATGAAGAAGGCGGGCACGTTCGGAATCACAATACTAATATTTTTAAGTAAAAATATTTGTTTTCAATTTATATTCTTAGTTTTAGAAGAAAAATAATTTAATTTATTTTAAATGGTAAATGGTTAAATGGTAAATTAATTTATTTTAAAATTTAGGAAGGCGCACCTTCGAAAGTATCCGAAAAAACCTACAAAAAATGTTTTAACGCTTAGAATCACTTCAGGCCAAAGTTATAGTGAACAGAAATACATAAAGTTTCGACAGTTCTCTTCGTATTCCGCCAGAACTTTGTTTTGCACAAATGCTGACGTCAAATCGTTACTACAGCTAAGTTTAGGGCCGCTTCCTAGGCGCTAGTGCAAAAAGCAGCAACAAACTACTTACACTGCAGTATTTTCTCCGAGGACGTTAACTTACAAACTTACACCTATTGTTATGTCATAATTTAAATTGAATTAAATAATGTCAATTTTAAAATTTTGTATGTAAATTATGACATTCCTAAGTATACAAATCTTTAAGAGTGACCTGCGCCATGCTCAAGCCATACTTTTTTGTCTTGAAGTTAGTCAGCGGTTTCCTATTAAGCCTTCTCAAAACGTACTTTCTTTATATTTTCTTAAGCAGATAAAAAAGGCGTCGGTAGACATCGGTACACAAATCAATCGATATTTCGACGCCTTCGACTGGCTTTAAAACCGAGGCACGTCTGCTGGCAGTCCCGGCGTTCTCAGACGATGCCTCTTTACAAATATTGCTCACGATATATTGAAGATTGCAGTAAACGTGTTGACTGGTTGAAATTAAACACTTGTCTCCAGTTAAATAAATATATAACGTCTAAGAAACAATAATTTAAAATGCATGCCAGCCAGTAAGAAACTTTTAGTAAATACTTCTAACTATGGAGGTGGTTTTAACAGTTGTCACTAGATGGTGGTAACACACTCTATAATAATTATTTTTAAAAAAAACCGACTTCATTTTCTTTAGGAGTTTCTTCCATTTCTCCAAAGTTCTTCAGCATATCTTCACCAAAATAAAATGGGACCAACTTGATAGTAAAGGCTTTCAAATAAAAAAAATCATCAAAATTGATCCGCAATTGGCGAAGATATCGCGTAACAAACATACAAAAAAAATAAAAAAAAGCGTATAGTTGGATTGATAACCTCCTCCTTTTTTAAAGTCGGTTAAAAAGAAAAATATATTCTAGTAATTATATTTCTCAGGAATTTTAGTCCACAGCCTTATAGTCCAGATTTGTGACTCCGAATAGGATGAGAGTACGTTATCGTAAAAGCCGAGGCTTTACGAGTGCAATCGGCGTGAAGATGACGAGACGTCGTAAAGTGACCATCTTTCAGGGGCCGACGAACTCGCTGTGATAAAATTTCTATGTAACCTCTAGTAATTGACCGGTTATACTTGAAAAATTGCTATAATATATTCTTAAACTAGTTAAATCGTATATACCTTAATACACACAACAAAATATTTTTTTTATCTATCTATCTATCTATAACGTCTAACAAAATATGCTGAAACTATTTTAAGGGTGAATTCAATCCATGATTCTAAACAACTTTCTCCATGGAATATGTATCGAAATACGAAAAATATCATTTTGGTTTCCATATAAACTCGGTTTAGTTAATCGGTAAAATTGTATTATACGAGTAGGCCAAAAATTTTTTTTTTTATTCCTAAGTCTAGGTATTATTTGAAAGTTATTCCAGTATCATGGACTAAATCCACCCATAAAATAGTTTTAGTATATTTTCTTACACCCTGTATGTATATAATAATGTATGTATATATAAAGTAAGTATATATATATCTACTAGCTTTTGCCCGCGGCTTCGCCTGCGTAGATTCGGGGTATGAAAAATAGATGTTGGCCGATTTTCAGACCTACTCAATATGCTCACAAAATTTCATGAGAAACGGTCAAGCCGTTTTGGAGGAGTACGGGAACGAACATTGTGACACGAGAATTTTATATATAAGATTTACGTATACTGCACTTATACCAACGAATAATAATCCCTAGAAGCGTAACTAATTCCGAAAAGAGAATATATTATTCGTAGACTTATACTTTATCTTGCAACCCACATTTAGAATCTGTCTGTACGTGGCAGAAAACGCTTTTAGCGTTAAGTTTTGTAATGAAAGATTAAATAAATCTATTCGTACATACATCCATCTTTACAAACTTAATAAGATTATTTGATGCACTTAAGTAAGCAACGATAGTGGCCGTAAATAACATTGTATTAGACAATTACTGAGACAACCCTTAAAATAATATCCCACGGATCAACCCTTGTTTTATGCCCCTAATCTACATTAAGTGCTGGATAACTCGCCCATAAAACCCCATATGCTTATGGCAACGACCTGACATCTGATTAGTATAATATAATGGGCAGTATTTTTGGCTGTAAGTATAGAAAAATTCAGATGAGGTTCGCTTTGGTTTATTTTATTTTTTACAATATAAATACGCTAGCCATGTATTGCAAATTTGGGGATTTTTCCTAATGAAAAATAGTAAAATAAACGGGCAAGTGCGAGTCGGGCTCGTACATGAAGGGTTCCGTACCTCCGTTCAATGTTTTAAAACGCTGAAGAAACACGTTTCTTGTATGGCGACTCCCTTTAATTTTTAACTTTATCTTATATTTAGTATTTATTGTTGTAGCGGATATAGTAATACATAATCTGTGAAATTTTCAAGTATCTAGTTCATGCCATTATAAAGATCTAGTTAATAACACTAAAAACGGGTTTATTGTATGACGACCCCCTTTAATTTTGAACTTTTTCTTATTTTTAGTATTTTTTGTTCAAGTGTCTAGCTATTACGGTTCAAGAGATAGAGCCCTATGACAGACGGTCAGACAGACAGACAGACAGACAGCGGAGTCTCAGTAATAGGGTCCCGTTTGCACCCTTTGGGTACGGAACCAGTAACTACTAAATAAACGGGCAAGTGCGAATCGGACTCGTACATTAAGGGTTCCGTACCACCGTACAATGTTTTAAAACGCTGAAGAAACACTTTTCTTGTATGATGACTCCCTTTAATTATTAACTTTATCTTATTTTTAGTATTTATCGTTATAGTGGTCACAGTAATACATAATCGGTGATTTCAGGTGTCTAGCTATTACGATTCAAGAGGTGGAGCCCTGTGAAATATGGACAGATGGACAGATGGACAGACGGACAGACGGACAGACAGACGGACGGACAGCGGAGTCTCAGTAATAGGGTCCCGTTTGCACCCTTCGGGTATGGAACCCTAAAAAGTATTTTTTTTTTGGAAGATTTCAATAAGTAGCTCAGTATTTCAAAATCAACCTGCATAGTATCGTTGAGTTAGTGTCCCATAATGCAATTTTTGTTAGGGGCTACCTAGCTCAATCAATATGATTTGTCCTTATTTATCTATTTATTATTTACCTATCTGTGTTCTGAAGTAATATAAAACACTAAAATGTTTACTGTAAAGCGGTCATTCTCCAGTTTTTTTCAATACTTAATTACCACGTCACTCTCTTTCCATTTAAAAAAAGCGAATCATTAATTAGGCGGAGAACAAAACAAGACATTGTATAGTCAATAGTATTTTACATTTGGTGTTAATTTTGTTAAAAGCAATTTAAAAAAAGCTAACGCTTCAGTTAGATGGCGAAAAAAAAGAGAATTTTCCGATTCCGTTTTTTCGTCGCTTCGTTTGTTCCTTTGAATTAATTAAGAACAAGATTATTTTTTTCTAATATGTCTTCTGTAGATTCAAATTAATTAAGTTTGCGCAAACTGTACCTGGGTTTGTTTACTAATGTACCTAAAGTACTTAAAAGAATTAGGTATTTTATTTAGTCCATCCAACGATTTCTTTTTTTAGATATCTAACTGACGGTCGGCTTTTTTTTCGTTTCGGTTTCGGTTTCTTTCATCAATCTGGCTGGAGGTTCTAGATTCGATCCCCAGCCAGTGCAAGTTAGAAAATAGCCTTTTTTAAATTGTTCTGTATCTTGGGTGTTTATCGATATGTCGCAGTTGAATGGTATAATCCGCTAATTCACAAAACCTCTAGCTGTTTTGCATTACAGCTCGATTTCGTAAAACAGCGTTAAATAACTGAAACAGCGTTAAATAACTGATACGCAGAATGGCATAAACGATTTGTATTCATCAATGCCGCGGCGCAAGACGTAATATTGTAGATTTAGTTCGGAATTCTTCACAGCGTTCCGAGAGAAAGCTGTTTTCATCGAGAGATATCGGAGACATCGTTTATGATTTTGGTCTGCAAATGGTTAGGAAAAATAAAAAAGATCTTCAGCTTGGTTCCCATATAGTTATTTCGACGCCCGCGTCCGGCAAGATGGAGAATTTACGTGAATCAAATGAAGGCCGAGAGAAACCGCTACATTACTACTACACAGAGATTATATCGCGTTAACAAACCTTTCTGTATTCACTTGCATCGAACTTTGTATCATTCTTTATTGGTATTTTATGATGTTGGAGACTAGATTACATAGTAAGAAGTTGAATTGAAGTTTTATTTTAATGCCCCGTCATAAATTTGTTTGTTTATAAGCAGCCTGCAAATAACCTATTCTGTGGTCTAAACGTGGTAAGCTGGTTTGTTAAACGTGACACATTGACAATCCAGCTGAACCATATTCAGCTGTTTAACAAAACCGAGCTGTAATGCCAAACAAATAGAGGTTTAGTGAATTAGCGGTTTATACCATCCAACTGCGACAGATATACAACGTGAAAGGGACATACCCGTAATAAATCGAAAAACGGGCTAATACTAGATGGCTAAAGTATAATGAAATTAAAATAACAGTCAAAAAACCAAAAAAATTCAACATTCTCATACAAATCGCCCGGGCGTGAAATAGACCGTGGTTCGATTTATTATTCCACGTTGTATGTATGTATTTATCATACAATATACCCTCAGTATCATTGAGCTAGTATCCCATCCCATAATATAAGTATAAACTTACTTTGGGGTTAGGTTTACTCCATCAGTGTGATTTGTCCTTATCTATAGTTATTTGATATTATTATTTATTTATCAAAGTAGTAAAAATTCACAAAGACGCACATCGAAGTTTTGGAGTACATTGCAAACTCGGCGCATGACGTCAGTATAATGTTTACTAATTCTCGCTTATTTTAGCAAGCCCATACTGAGTTTATGTTTGCATGTTTGCTAAACGAAGGCATTTTGTTTGCCAATGAGATTGTGTAGCTCATTTGACTTTAGGCCGTTTTTGATTTGTTTATGGGATTGTATTGGGCAAATGTTTGTTCATTTCTGTTTGTTTTACTAATCGAATACTTTATTTCATTGGTATGCTAAGTAAAGGATCACAAACCCCATTTTTAAGACCGACAAAGAAGAGGGGTGTTATAAGTTTGACGCTAATGTCGGTCTGTCTGTCTGTCTGACTGTGGCATTGTAGCGCTCGAATGGATGGACTGATTTCAATGCGGTTTTTATTACGTGATAGCAAGTTTCCTTGCGGTGGTTTTTAGCTATGAATGATGTCTGAAATGATGGATGAAATCGGTCCAGCCGTTTAAAAGTTATTGATAAGCGCTTGAAAATCAGAACTTTCTCTAGCAAATATATAGATGTCGCTATCCGTAGCGCGCATGTAGCGCGACTTGATGTCCGTATCAAGTCGTGTCAATAGTTCACTCCGGGAGTGCCAACAGAAGTGAAAACTTGAACAAGGAGGTATCGGTTACAGTAACAGTGTCGCGAGTTCAATGGTTTATTCCCATCTCAAAAGATGCCCAACGCGCCTATAGAAGTTTCCACTTTATAAACATACGGGTCGAATTGATATCCACCTCCTTCTTTTATGAATAAAAGCTTTTATTTTCTTTTCTCCCTGCTCATCATAAAAAGTTATTCAAATATGCGAAACCCAATACACATTAGGATCTTCCGTAACGCCCGGCATGTATGTCACAAAGACGAATTGGTATTATTTTATTACCGAACGAAATGCACGGTGATACCGACGTCAAAAGAAGAAGATTGAGTACGTTTTCAAAGCTCCGAAATAGACTAGTTTGATGTGTGTATAAACACTAATAAAATTCATTCAAATTGTTTGCCACGTACAAAGAACTAACTAATTAACCGAGCGAGCGTATAGCGACTAAATGTGACGTTTCACAGGTAAAGGTACCTTATGGACGCTGGCACTTACGACATTGTGTTTATTTAAGCTAAGTTAATTGTTAGAATTGTTTTTCTAAACGTCCTAAGCGCCAGCGTCCACAAGGTACCGTTACCCGTGGAACGTCACAAACATAGAATTTGGCCAAAAATGCTTTTGCCCGTCAGTTTGTCTGTCGGTTTGTTCTCGCCTACAGGTCGCATTTCTCAACCGATTGTAGTGAAAAACTGTAAGCTGGTTCGATAAATATTTTTGTCGATTCATTTTTTGGAAATTTTTCAAAATGGCAGAGATGAATGAATGAATGAATGATTAACTCTTTATTGCACCTAAAAAAAAAATAAAAAAAAAATTAACAAAACAAATTGTAAATATATATACATAGGTACAATGGGCGGTAGATATGGGGGTTTAAGACTTTAAAATAATCATATTTCAGCCATTTCGAAAATTTTTCAAATATGTCATATAACTTTTTTATTACCCTTGTTTAGACGCAACTTTTTTGTCTGAACAACTTTTTTGTCTGAACAACTTTTTTATCCAATAAACTTCAAAGGATGGGGGTGAGTCGCGAGGTTTACAGCTCACATAGCCACTAGTGTAAAACTAGAGGAGACACTACATATCACTGTTTCCATCATCCGAGCGTATACGGTTGCATCCTCAGAGCATAACCCCCTTTTAGCTTTGCCATAGTCGGGTAAAAAAGAATCAAAATAATTATGAGGTGCTAGCCGTATCGCCTCATAGTATTCGCATTGACGCCCATTCCATCGATCGGCTTATACGATCTACGCGGGAAGAGAAGCAGCTCAGCATTTAAAGCTTTTTCTTTTCTCCCAGACCAGCATGGACGATAGAAGATGGGAACGTTGTAGTAATACAGGTTCAGTTTCAATTTCGTTTCGTTTAGTTTTACGACAACAATGTTCAAACTTAGCTCTAACAAGACACGACTACAAGAAGTACTAACTACTACATACAGACAATGCACAGCAAACTCCAAACTTTACTCTCAAATACTAATCAATGGAGTTGGCGGAATTATTTCACACTTTTTTATAGAGCTTCACATTATACACGGTGTGATTTTGAACCTCGTATTAAGACGTCGCTTCTTCTTTATCTAAGCGCATTCCCATCCTCAGTTGTGCTGCTTCGGAGCCCGGGGTGCGCTCTCCCGCTTGTCACCCAAGGATGCCAAAGACCTTGCAAAATAGAGAAGAAATTGCAGAAACAGTCCAAATGATTTGGCTATAGTTTTACGACCGGCCGCCTGCCTGACGTCAACCCTCTTTGGGAATGCAATGTAGCACGAGATGTTTGTGCTTAGTCCTTCAGTCGCCTCTTACGACATTCACAGGAAGAGATGGAGAGGTCCTATTCTAATCCGGAACCACACGGGTATTAAGAATCCCCTTACCCAAGACTTTCTTATACAAACGTAGTCTACGTTTTATTTTGAAACGACATGTCAGATATCGGTAAAAAAAAATACTTTTAAAGAAATTGCATATATCTAGGGTTGTAATCGGTTTTTACAGTCAAGATATGAAATTGACAGAAAATATAAGGGTGTAAAACTTTTCCATACTGATGGTCAAAAATGATATAATACACTATATTTTCTTTCAAGTTCATATTTTGACTTTGAAAACCAATTATAACCCTAAATATATGCAATTTCTTTAAAGCTACAAATTTTTACCGAAATCTGACATTTCGATTCAATATAAAACGTAGACTACGTTTGTATGGGAAACTCGGATTTTGTCTAGGGTAAGGAGACTCATAAGACGTATCTATATTCAAGGAAGTACCTACTCTTTAAGCAAAATAAAAAATATATATACATACTTCATAATAAAAATCAAAGATATCAGCCGACAAATGCATACCAAAAAACTCCTTTTTCTACCTTCTCACCAATCGCGCTAAACGTGGTCTTTGGTTCTTGGGCACCTGGGACTGGGCCTAAAATGCCCTTTCTGCCTCGAGATAAAGACGTGATAGTGTATGTATGTATGTATATGTAAGTTTTATTATTATTACAATTACCTTATTGAGAATACAACAAAAAAAATATCAAGTCATTTACAAAAAGTTTTGGTTTCGTGATTACTATAATATAATATTAGGTCCTTACATATGAAATTGCCGATTTTCAATACTGGCAACTTTAAAATCAAATATCTTGCGTTTCATTAGGAATTCCAAATTCAAATTTATTTCGAAATAAAGCCAGAAAAATATTGTTTTAAAATTCGTACTTCATTTGTTTTAACATCATTTGTTTGAGTTTCAACATTGCTATAACAACAACTATGGACAAATTGAAAATTCGCGGTATTTACGAATTCGAGTTCCACCGTGGCACCAGTGCTGCAGAAACGACTCGAAGAATTAACGACGTGTATGGACCAGGCACCGCTAACGAACGAACGGTGCGTTTTTGGTTCCAACGTTTCCGTTCTGGAAATTTCGATTTACACAATGAGCCTCGTGGACGACCTGATACTCAAGTGAATAACGAAGAATTGAAGGCGATAGTGGAAGAGGATCCATCTCAAACCACTTCTGAATTAGCAGCAGCCTTCGGCGTAAGTGACGAAACGATACTTATCCACTTGCGCCAAATCGGAAAAATTAAAAAACTCGAAAAGTGGGTACCGCACGAATTGATTGAAGCAAACCAACAAACACGCGTTGCTTGCTGCGTTTCTTTGCTTAATCGCCACAATAATGAGGGGATTTTGAACCATATCGTGACTTGTGATGAGAAATGGATCCTGTACGACAATCGGAAGCGATCATCACAATGGCTTGACCCTGGAGAACCGGCAAAACCTTGCCCTAAGCGAAAACTGACCAAAAAGAAGATTCTGGTTAGTGTTTGGTGGACCAGTGCTGGTGTTATCCACTACAGCTTCTTGAGATCAGGCCAGACGATTACTGCAGACTTGTATTGCCAACAATTGCAAACAATGATGGAAAAGCTCGCCATTAAACAACCGAGACTGATGAATTGCTCTAGCCCACTGCTCCTTCAGGATAACGCTAGACCACACACTGCACATCAAACGATCGCCAAGTTAGAGGAGCTGCGACTGGAACCTCTGCGTCACCCACCTAATAAATTACCACCCACCGATTAAATAATAATTTCATTAAAAAAAACTTGTTTCACTTTTTTGATACTGAACGGCAATTACATATGTAAGGACCTAATATTATATTACTTATTCTGTGGTAAGACTGAGGAAACGATGCAGCAAGAAACTGCCTCCTCTCTTCACGCTAAGGGCACGGTAATGTATACTGTGCTAAGGGGTGTGTAAGTGTCGACGAGCAGGGGCTTTACCCGGCACGGGCCATTTCCTATTATGTATGGTGCTCCATACATATTTTTAATGAAGCCGGCGAGTTTGAGCCGGATCGGCGCCGTTCCGTGTAGAAGCCGCGCTCGTGGACACAAGCCCTAACTCGTATCCATGGCTATTGTGCAACCGGTGACGTCGAAGTTATTACGGGAGTGACGTCTGACGTCAATCGGGTGTGCAACGCACGTGCTGAATTTATTTTGATGTGGCCGAGTTTATAGCTCGTGAATGTTGGTATCGCTTGAAACGAATTTCTGCGTAACATTCACTTTAGCTATTGGAATACAGCGCAAACACTAAGGGTCAATTCACACCGAGACGCGACGCGACGCGACGTAGCGCGCTCTTTGGAAGAAATAATACATATAGAGAACTTGTTTACTAGACAAAAAGATACTAGCGACAGCCCGCGATGCCGCGCTGCATTGCGCGGCGCAGGGCTCTCACTCTTTTTGTCTAGTAAACAAGTTCTATATTTCTACAAAGTGCGCGCTTCGTCGCGTCGCGTCGCATCTCAGTGTGAACTGACCCTAACACTGAAATTAAAATTGTAGATATACAATTATTTTATAAATACACTTTTTCAATTACTTAATTTTCACTGCAAGCTTAGTCTGTGATATTAATTACATTCCAAAGAAAAGATAATACAAAAAAAAATTACCAACACAATAAAATATGTACATAAGTATTTTTGGCAATAGCAATCTTCTTTTTAATATCTTCTGAATTTTGCTAAATGATTTGTACTTATTTAAATATTTTACCGAATTTTACATAGGTATGTATGTATCCTATTTTTTTTTATTTATTAAATAATTTTACGGCTCTGGATACAAGTCCTTTAGAGCCTATCTTTAATTTGGTTCTTTATTCCTAATCCTAACCTAACCTAATCCTAACTAGACAATCAAAGGGTGGTGTAGGCCTTTGACTGCTGCAAAGGAGCTTCTGGCGACAAATCTATACGAGTCCACTGGTTTACATAGACGATTGAGTGGCGGACGACGCCCGAAGACGCCCACACAGTCCGCAAAATAAATATCACTACAGCCGTACTATGACTGTCCACTTTAATTATTTCACACATTGTTCATGTTATGAGCATTTATAACACCAAACAACACCAATTTCATTAATATTTACCTTTACCAAACAGTTATTAAAATGTAACAAACAAATAAACATCTAGACTCTAAGTTAATAATTGTACCAAAATGTTTAAAACTTTGAACTTGGTCTATTGTTTTCTCATTATCATTAAGTTTGATGTTTTTAATTACTGGGCGTGTTTTTAAGACAATTAAGGACTTTATTATAATTTTTTTATTTATTTACACAATACATTTAATACATTAATGTTTAGTCTATTTACAATGCTATCATAATCTCTTTTGAGATTTACCGTGCATCGGAAATTGCCATCTTAATTTGCGATTATACATATTATATTATAAACACAATATAAAAAATAATAAAGCTATTTTACACCGCAAACAAACCTAAATGATATGCATTACAACAAGTGAGGTGTTATAATAAACTTAGTTTTACTTATTTTTATAAATTTATAGCTAAGCTTTTTTCTTTTTAGGCATAGTCAACCGTGGAGACTCATTCCGGCGGCGAAGGTCCCGCTCTGGCAGCTTAGCACCGTCCTCTCCCGCTCAGTCGGCGCCGGAGCCTCAGGAACGCAGACCAGTCGCCTGCCACCGCGTGGCGATGGTCGGCGCGCCGGGAGTGGGGAAGACAGCCTTGATCAGCCAGTTCCAGACCAGCGAGTGCATCAACGCTTACGACAGACAGAGAGGTGAGGGCTTTCTTCTCTTTCACCCATCTTGAACTTAACGCAAATGTGGACCTTGCCTAGAGTTGCTTAACGCGCAAACGCTTGTAGCTACTACAAATGAGAGGGAAGCTCTTCGTTCTCACACATCTTGAGGTTATTTATTTAACTTCATTACAATAAATGTAAATTGCGGACTTAAGGCCAGGGCCAGGGGCCTTTTCTACCAGACCAGACCAGAGGGTCTTAGGACGACAACCTTGAATTACTTGATCTAGTAGCTTAAATTAGCACCAAGTATGCTGGTGACGTAAACACATGAAAAACGAGCTAACAATTTTTGGTCACCTATCCAAAAGCAGTTTACGTACCTGGGGAGCGTCGTGTCGCAATGTGGAGGAACAGAAGAGGACATCACTTCTAGAGTTGCTAAAGCTCGAGCCACCTTCGCGCAACTCCGCCCCATATGGCGGTCAAGGAAGCTTACTCGCAGAGTCAAACTCAAAATCTTTCGCTTCAATGTAAAAACCGTTCTGTTATATGGGTGCGAAACGTGGAAGGTGACCAAAGACATCACGCAGCAGATCCAAGTCTGCATCAACCGCTGCCTTCGATAGATATTGGGTATCTTTTGGCCTGAAAAGATATCCAATGAACGTCTGTGGCAGCTTTGCGGCGAGACACCGATCGACCAACAGATAGCGCGTCGTAAATGGACATGGATCGGCCACACGCTCAGGAGGGAGCCTACTCACATTCCGAGGCAGGCATTGGAATGGACCCCTCAAGGAAAGAGGAAGCGTGGTCGACCAAAGCAGACCTGGCGACGATCGGTAGCGGCGGAGATGAAGACAATCGGGCTGTCTTGGCCCGAAGTGAAGCGCGTTGCTCAAGACAGAGCGGGATGGAGCACTGTAGCACTGTAGCGGCCCTCTGCCCCACCCAGGGGACATAGGAAAATAAGTCAAGTCAAATAAGTCATCCAAAAGCAGACTTTGCTGGGGTTTTTTAACATGCACAAGCGCTAGTAGCTAGTAATTAATACCCATGTTGAAGTCAGTCAGCTTCGATCTGATAACGGTCTGCGCTGGAAAATAAGCAAGTTGGTACATTATAAGATTTTACTTATCACGCAATACTCAAGATGCTCTGTCGGCCTCATTAGGGATAAAGACGTGATAGTGCAGCAAGTTAATTCGTCTCGACTGGTTGCTGCTCATAGTTGTGGACCTATTCAGCGGATGGATACCGCCGCCTGCACAAGTTTTTACTTATCTCCCAGACCAGCATAGTAGAGAGCTGCTGGTACATTCGACGTGTTTTCTTTTCTCCCAGCATGGCAGTACAAATAAGTATCGGTAAATTACTTACTTGATTAAGTCAAGTAAGTCAACATTTACCGGTACTAAGGTACTGTCCACTGGTACTGGGACAGAGGGCTTCAACAGTGTTTCTTTAGTCTTTGGGTACGCGCTTCACCTCGAGCCAGGTTAGCCCGATTGTCTTCATCTCGTGCGTCGCCAAGTCTGCTTGGGATGGCCAACTTTTCGCTTGCCCTGGGGAGTCCACGCCAGGGCTTGCCTCCTAAGAGTATGACCTATCCATGTCCATTTGCGATGTATGAGCTGCTTGTCAATTGGCATTTCCCGGCACGCCTCCCACAGGCGTTGGTTGAAGATCTTCTCAGGCCAGAATAAGCCAAGTATTTGTCGCAGGTTGATGAAAACCTGGTTTGGCTGCGTGATCTTTTTGGTAAAACCTTCCATGTTTCGCACCCATATAGCAAGTCGTACGGGTAAATGTAAGTCTATTTAATTTAAATCACAACGTCGCTTCGCAGAAACTGTCTACGACTCGGTGGCGCCGCTTCCTGTCGCGTGACTGAATACGGAATGCGACACTGATAACGCTGGCTGCGTCAACATGCGACAATGTTGTTTGTTGTTCGTGTTTGTAAGTGGCTAACCAGGGGCGGATTATCTCTAGGGCAAAGAAAGCACGTGCTTAGGGCCCGAGGTTATAAAGAGGCACCAAAATCATCATCTCAAGACTTTTTTAGTCTCCACTGCAGGAGCACGACCCTCTCTGTACTAATACCAGATTTGGCTTACACTCTCCACGCTGGTCAGATGGGTTGGAGAGGTCTCATTGATGTTTATTAGCATAGTTTAGCTCGTGTTTCCTATGTCGCCTTCTACGACATCCACGGGAAGACTAGGGATGGTCCTATTCAATTTAACACTACCGGGAACCACACGGCTAAGCACCAAAATAAATCATGCTAATTGCCTTAACCTCACTAGCAGTTTCAGACAAGCGTTAAATCCTTGGGTCTTGGTGCAGACCTGATTGAAATGATGAGCATTCTTGTTTGGATCACCGTAAAGTAAAGATGGGTGACAATAAGTTGCTTGCATCAAAATAGTGGTGGGTTTTTTGTCGAGTCGCTTATTAAGGCCGTACCTGAATTTTCCGAGGTCCAGTGCTGCCCCCATTGAAAATAAATCATTTCAAAGAAAACGGAGACATCATTTAAAATTTTGCAACTACCAAGTCCTAGATAACCCTTCAAAGTATTCTATGAACTACTGTTTACAATTTAAAGTGAGAACGTTAAGCTTTACTACGCACAATTGCGGAAAACGGCCACTTTTGGCTGTATGTGCGTAGTAAAGCTTAACGTTTTCTTTCAAATTATTAATTTTAAATGGGGGCAGCACTGGACCTCGGAAAATTCAGGTACGGCCTTAACATTCCCTCGATCGGCTTCTACGATCTGCTCGGGAAGAGAAAACTGGTACATTCTAAGTTTTTTTTGAGTTGAAGCATATCCAATCTACGCTTAAAATTGATTCCTATTGTCACGAAGAAAAATGTATACTTGAGTACTAAATAAATTATTTTGATGAAAATTATAATTTTTTTAACAAAAAAAACCAATTGCATTTTCTTTGAGAAGTTTCTGTCTCCAAGTCTTCATTACGTCTTCACCAAATGAATATGGGACCAAGTTGGTAGTAGGCTTTCAAATGAAAAAGAATCATAACCATACAGGTCGAATTGATAAACTCCTCCTTTTCTGTAGTCGGTTAAATAAATAACCTTTCACCTCTGTATTTTTCCAAGTCTCTAGTTGAAAATGACCAACATTTTTAACTAAAACTTCAGAAAACAACGGAGTTAAAAATAAAATTTTACAAAAACCTAGGAAATAATATTCTTCCATAGAGTAGAGAGTAATTAGTCCACACACGCGCTGCTGTTCTAAAAATCTTTTATTCGCTATGAAAACTTTTTGTTTCTATTTAGAATATTAACTTTCCAGAAGATTGCATGTAATATATGCCATGCGCGAAAAACGCTTAATGAAGTTATTTTTTATTTTTTATATTTTAAAGAACTACATCATAATGGCACAGTATATATAATGGTATTACGGGGAAGGTACATAAGGTACATTATTGCTCTTTGAGTATTACTTACTTTATACCTACAGGGATAATAGATAATTGTCAAATATTGCATTTGAAGCATGCGTCGCAGATGTCATTTCATCAGCTGGTAACAGAATACTTCCAGTTAAGTTCCTTTGGTAAATTGGTAAATCGCAAAATCGAGTTATTCCAGACTACTTTCAACCCCAGACAAAAAAGAGGGGTGTTATAAGTTTGACGCGTTCTGTCTGTCTGTCTGTGGCATCGTAGCGCTCGAACGGATGGACCGATTTTGATGCGGTTTTTTTTACGGGAAAGTTCCCTTGCGGTAGTTCATAGCCATGTTTAATGAAATTCGGTTCAGCCGATTAAAAGTTATTGTGGGTTAACGCTTAAAAATCAGGGCTTTCTCTAGCAAATAATAGATGGCGCTACGGATATCAAGTCGTATCGGTAGTATCCGCTACTCATCACTAGATGGTGTTCTTGACAGTCGGGGTTTTTTTTAAATTAGCCTAGCAAATAAACTTGTGCGATTTATTCTCGGAATTTATTTTAAACTAGATTGGTCGAATCCGCCCTATGTATGGATAACAAGTTTCCGAGAGATTGGATGTGCCCTCCGGCCAGAAAAACAGATTAGGATCGCTCGCTGTCACTGAAAAGAGAAAACAAAATCGGTGAAAGTGCTTCAGGTTGTATATTGGCAAGGCCGTAGTCAGGAATTCATTTTGGACGGTCGAATTTTGGACCAAAGAAACGTAATTCCTACTTATTTCTGCGAAAATCCACGAGAGATTTTTTCTATTTATCCCGAAAGTTGACTGGTACAGAATGCAATTAGCATCAACTCCGCATTATGTACCATTTTGTTTTGGTACATAAATAAATAAATAAATAATCCGTAATTGTGTGCGTTTTTTTCCATACAATGGCAAGAGCTTAGCTTTTTAATGTCTACTTAAGAAAAGATCAAATTTTATAAAAGGCGAAACTAATTTATTATTGCTCCTTAAAAAGAAAACCAGTAGGTACTGTGAGAAAGAATAGAAAGGGTCAAACTATAGAAGAACGCAAAAATATTGTCCAACACAAGTGGACACAATTTATACAAGTTGCCTTTTCTTTGAAGGGGCAATTCAGTTCATCGTTTTGAACAATTATTCTTCATTATTTTGCGACAGTTCCAAGTCCGTAAATTAAATAATTATGAAACCGACTTGTTCCCCGTCTGTTTTTAATTGCATAATTAATTTTCTTTTTCGGAATTATTTTCTTACCCGAGAAAGGAGGATTGCCTTTCAAGTGTAGGTTAATGTTATCTGCAGTGATTGGTTACGTAGGTGAAGATATAGGCAAATGGCCTTGAAGTGTGAAATTAAATGATAACTCGTAAATATGGTGATAATTTCCATATTGCTCTCCGTCATGCACTAGATAGCCCTTTAAATTATTTTATGAACTGCCGTTAAAACTATTATTGGTGATCCGTCTAGCTTTAAAACTTGCCGTGGCCACTTTTGGCGGAAGCTTTATTCTTAATTCCATCCATTTGAGCGCTACGATGCCACAGACAGACAAACAGACAGACCGACATTAGCGACAAACTTATAACACCCCTCTTTTTATCGGGGGTTAATATAAAAAATATGTTAATTGCCGGACAAATTAAAAAAACTCCGACTTCCTAGCGTTCACCCCCCATGACTTTTGATCTGCTGAACCGATTTTCACCAAACATAGCATAGAACCATCTTGAAAGACGCATCGAAATCGGTCTATTAATTTAGGAGCTACAGACAGACACAAATACACACAGACACGTCAAACTTATAACACCCCTCTTTTTCATCGAGGGGTTAAAACACACATAGTGAAATATTTTTTGTTCTAGCTCTAGAAACATTAAAACCGTTGAGATCATTGTAAAAACCCCACACGGTCTAATCTGTTGGAATCGACAGGCAATAAGTGATCGTCCCCTAAGGGTGTGGCCATTAAAACGTTTCAATTACTGATTATTAAAAATAGCGTTTGTATTCCCATATAATAAAGGTCTTATGTCATTTCTCTTTTATCAAGAATTAGGAATCATTTAGATCATCATCATGTTAGACATTCAGCGACCCGACCCACGACGCCACCAACAGTCTGCACATTTTAGTGAGCATGCCAGGCTCGGGCTCACAGACCTGAATCATCATCATGATCAGGTCTTTTTTAGTCTCCACTGCAGGAGCACGACCCTCTCTGTACTGCCAGAGCCATATATTAGCCAGAGCAGTCAGAGGAGTTGGCCTACATTCTCTACGCTGGCCAGACGGGTTGGAGAGGTCTAATTGATGTTTATAAGCTTTGTTTCGCTTGTTTTTCCTAAGTAGCCTTCTACGACATCCACGGGAAGACTTGGAGTGGTCCTATTCTACTCTGCCAGGAACCACACGGCCTTACTAAGAATAAAAAGAGGATACCTTCAGAGTTCCGAATTCCGGAATTCGGGCCACACACTTTGTCACGTCTTCTTTTGTATTGACTGTTGCCGCTGACGTAACGAAAATTAAATTTACACTAATATAATATAATATTATATAATATATCCTGTAATTCCTGCATAGAATCAACACGCCTATTTTCTAGCCCCGTATCCAGCATAGGGGCGCCGACAGCGGCAAATTCAATCAACATCAAAACAGCTGACTCGTCTCGACCCACATTGCGCTATACCTCTACACATACTCGGGATTAAAACTTCGATTTAAAGCTGGGTTAAATGTAGAACTTATAGTTATTATTATTTTTTTCTTTAACAGCCTATATCACTCTACTTCTGGAATTAAAGAATAAACCAAAACGGGTTAAAACAATTTTTTTGAAATGTGTTTGTGAAGCCCTTTCATTTAATACCCCACATAGTATGACTCAATTTATTTTATTTTTTAGGTAATTACTTTATGGCCTATAGAGGATTTACTGTAAATTCTTATAGCCTATAAACCAGCGAACAGCTATGACGATTCCGACGATACCCTATTTGTCAAGGTATCATAGATATATTTAAAGATACGAGGGAATAGATGAACATACATATATACATAAATATACATAGCGGCGAAACACATAACCCTTGATAACCAAGCAGTGAATTCAATCAACATCAAGTGAGCTGACTCGTCTCAACCTACATTGCGCATTAATAAACCCACTCGGGACTAAAACTTCGATCTAAAGATGTAATTGACTTTACAGTTCTCAAGTATTTGAGTAGAAAAGTTTCTTTGTAGTTCGGAGTTCGAGGTTGTCATAATGAGCTATGGGATTATCTTTGTCTTTTATTTCTTCAAGGAACAAGCAAATTAAGGCGGGTCTCAAGGGACCGGGTCGGGTCGAGTGTACTACGTAAACTCGAAACATGCCATTTCGAAACACGTTATCACGACAGATCTCGACTCACATGAACCCGATGCACGGAATCTCGACACACAATATCCCGATTCACATTATCACGACCCATGAAATCGCGATCGCTATCAAAAATGTAAAATAATTATCACTTAAGGCGAATATAAAGGCAAATGGCCTTGAAGTGTGAAATAAATTGTTAACTCGTAAATATGGTGATAATTTCCATATTGCTCTTCATCATGCACTAGATAGCCCTTTAAATTATTTTATGAACCACCGTTAAAAGTATTTACATTAGTCCGTCTAGCTTTAAAACTTGCCGTGGCCACTTTTGGCGGAGGCAAGTTTTAAAGCTAGACGGACTAATGTAAATACTGTCAATGGTGGTTCATAAAATAATTTAAAGGGCTATCTAGTGCATGACGAAGAGCAATATGGAAATTATCTCCATATTTACGAGTTAACAATTTATTTCAAATGAGGGCGCCACTTCAAGGCCATTTGCCTATATATTCACCTTAAGAATAATTAACGGTATTTAATCATGAATAAATGAAATTTAGTTTATCCATTAAGATTTTTTTTTATTAACCGATTTCGTCCTACTGCTGGGCAAAGGTCTATTTTAAGATTAATTTACTTCATTAAATAAATAAAATTAATAAGAGCAATGAAAAATCTTCTCCAAATAGGTATATCAATAAACTATAATATAAACTAAGAAAAGAAAAGTAGATAGGAAACGTCAAATTATATAAGAAACTAGCTTTTGCCCGCGGCTTCGCCCGCGTAGATTCAGGGTATGAAAAATAGATGTTGGCTGATTCTCATACCTACTCAATATGCTCACAAAATTTCATGAGAATCGGTCAAGCCGTTTCGGAGGAGTACGGGAACGAACATTGTGACACGAGAATTTTATATATAAGATTACTCCAAATCGCTGCGCGAGTAAGGGTTGGTAAGGGTAGGATATCTAAGAAGTTAGCTGCATTCCCACATTGAATAGCCCGGCTTAGACTCTGACTAAAATGCCAAGTACCTAATTGTTGTCAAGGATAAAAAAACAATTTAGTTTTGCCTAGTAATTATTTTCTGTTTATTTATTAATAATTAAAAAATTTCATTCACGAGTACCTGGAAGTTGAAGTGTGAGCAAACTAACAAACTTCTACAGTTATAATATCATTAGTCCATATTTATATATCACTTTGCATAAAGTAAACTAAAGATAAACAAAATAAACCAATTGAAAGCCACAGGATGATGTATTGTTTGCGTGCCAGCCGTTATTAGCTATTAAGTCTGCCTATTACCACAGCTATTACGCTAAATCATAGTACACAACCCCCCTCTATTTCCCTGAAGTCAATCATTGTTAGGCGTTTCCTTCTAAGATATTATTCATACTAACAATATATTGAACGTTAAATCTATTGACTTATAATATATAGACCAGCTATCTAAACATTGGATCCTGTTCAATTGTTGAATATATGGCGGCGTGAATTTTATCACACGTATATGAAATCTGGACTTCCCAATGGAAATTACACGATACTTATTATTGTTTTCCTTGTATAAGTTGTATGTATTTAAGTATGATGTCTATGTATGTTTATTATAAATATTTTACATAAGTATGTTTGCTATATTGACCACCCCGCACTACCTAACTTCCCATCACTTTTCTATCAGGAAAAATTGCTTAGCGATAAGGCCACCTTTTGCGCATTTCCTAGTTTTTAAGATAATAATTATGCCCTATATATTTTTTTTTGTGCAATAAAGGGTATTGTATTGTATTTAGAATTTACAATTGCACATGTTTTCACTTTGTATATAAGTAAACAATAAAGATCAATATGTTAACACCATCATCACAATATTTTATAAATTCCTTAATGAATTAAATAACGCTGAATTAGAAATATGTTATCTCAGGTGAAAATATAAAAGCCTTAGATAAAAGCATTGTATCAAAAAATCCCTGCTTAGCCCCTGTTTCCTTTGGGATGCGCACGAACAAAGGGCTGAAACTAGTCACGTTTTTAATATTCTCCTGATAAGGCAAACACCTTTTAAGCTACAAATTTTTCAAGAGTTAGCAATGAAGTGCTTCATCATCAAGTCTTTTTAGGGTTCCGTACCCATAGGGTGCAAACGGGACCCTATTACTGTGACTCCGCTGTCTGTCCGTCTGTCTGTCTGTCCGTCTGTCACAGGGCTCTATCTCTTGAACCGTAATAGACATTTGAAATTTTCACCGATTATGTATTACTGTGGCGGATATAACAATAAATAGTAAAAATAAAAAATAGTTGAAAATTAAAGGGGGTCGTCATACAAGAAACGTGTTTCTTCAGCGTTTTAAAACATTGTACGGTGGTACGGAACCCTTCATGTACGAGTCCGACTCGCACTTGTCCGTTTATTAGTCTCCACTGCAGGAGCACGGCTCTCTCTGTACCTAGTACCAGAACCATATATTAGCTAGAGCAGTCAGAGCCTTCACTATCCACGCTGGCCAGACGGGTTGGAGAGGTCTCATTGATGTTCATAAGCTTTGTTTAGCTTGTGTTCCCTATGATATATAATGAAGTGCTTATTGCATATCCTTTGGGGACTATCATTAATATTACAGGGCTTGCTGCGATTAATAACGAACTAACGACTTCCGTGGTGTAATTTTCAACATGCTAGTCCTCCAATCCGGAGGTTCTGGGGTCAATCCCCAGCCAGTGCAAGTTGGAAAATGGGTGGGTGTATAATGTATTTTCTATAAAATAGTATCGTTGAGTTAGAATCCCATTATGCAAGTTTAAACCTACTTTGGGGCTAGCTCAATTAGTGTAATTTGTCCTTATCTATGGATTCTTTCAGATATTTCGGCGACATGACAGTCGTCGCCGAAATATCTGAAAGACGTCATGGTCCATGGCAGATTGAGAAACTACGGTAGATGTTAATAATCAATAAATTAGTGTTTGTAACCGCGAAAGTCTAAAATCAGATAAGTTTTAGGAGAGCTTGAACCCCCTAAACTATCACTCTGTCCACGGCCTACACGGTCAATGTGATCGTAGGTACAATGCAAGTTCCCGTTCTCGAATCGCCGGTAACCGAATTCTGACGTGACGTCCGAAGGAAATGCCCACAGTTTTCTATCAGCGCACTGAAAAAGAGGGGTGTTATAAGTTTGATGTGTATTGTGTCTGTCTTTAGCTAGGCCTTTCATTCGTCCGGGTTTCCCAGGATTTGTCCTCGTTTGTATGGCATCCGGGCAGAGTTCTTAAATAGTCTTCTTCGTCTAAGCACGTTCCCGGTTGCATCCTCAGCTGTGCTGCTTCGGAGCCCGGGGTGCGCTTTCCTGCATTTTCTTCTCCAAATATAACATGCATGTCAATGGCACGGTCAATGGTCACCCAAGGATGCCAAAGACCTTGCAAAATGGACAAGAAATAGCCGGAACAGTTTAAATGATTTGGCTATAGTTTTACGACCGGCCGCCTTTGGGAATGTATTTGTGCGAAAAGTTTTACTCCGGCCGCCGCCCGACGTTAACCCTCCTTGGGAATGCAATTGTAGCAGGAGATGTTTGTGCTTAGTCCTTTAGTAGCCTCTTACGACATCCACAAAAAGAGATGGCATCCTTGGGTGACCATTGACATGTATATTTGGAGAAGAAAAAGCGGGAAAGCGCACCCCGGGCCACAGATTAATAAATAGTTTACTGCCCGGGATGAAGCAGCTCAGCTGAGGATGCAACCGGGGACGTGCTTAGACGAAGAAGAAGATAGGGTGTTTATGTATATACGGCAAAGAGATGCTTGAAGGGGCGTCCGTTAAATGAACTTTTCGTATTGAATTATTTCTGGGATCTCAAAAAATTTTAACATTTCCATAGGTACATATAAATTAATTTTGCGTCTTTCTTTTTTGGGACCCCTTCAGCTTCTATTTTGCTAAGCAAAGGGCATGTTGCACAACGGGATAGGTCATGAATACTTCCCCAAAAATAATAAAAAATATTAAAAACCGATTAAGACCGTCATATATTTGTTTTTTCGTGATCTTAATAGTGTACAAAAATACGTTTAAAATAGCTTATTATCTTATAATGGCGACACTGACATGGCGCCTAAACGTACGCAACCTGATTTAAACGTGACTCGAAGTAATGTCAATATCAAGTCAGTTGACATAATGGGTGTCGGCCATTTTGGTGGAACTCTAACCTAGCCTAACCTTAAATTACGATATTTTGATCCAAATGTACCAAATAAAGGCTACGAATTTATCGGATTTACTTATAAGGCATTGATACCGACCGAAAATTGCAAATTTCAGGTAGGTGTTCAGTGACCTAGCCGGCTCCCCATACATTTGTGCAACAACTCCTTTTTTATGTATATTTTTATAATCACCATTCAGTAAACTATCAATACAGTTTAATCAATAGCCACTGTTCTAAACAGATTACACAACCAGTGTTATGAGATTGGCAATACAGCCACCTTTGTGATGGCAGGTGCTAAAATAGCTCCTATATTATCTGCCACTAACAATAAATAGATTCGCCGATGACACAGGTCGGGTTATGTTGTTGACACTTCACTTGATTCACTTACCAGTATAGGTACTCGTATCAACAGGGTTGTGAACTTGTGACGCAGATCGTCACTTTCGCAAAATGTGTCCAAACTTTTACCAAACGTCACTTTTGCAAATTGGCATTTTCGCAGAACATCATTGATTGAAAATGTCTCTTTTGTAAACTCTTATGGTTTTTTTAACTACAATTTTAATTAGCACAAAAGTAAATTATATTGCTTTTCTACTTTCGCGTTAGGTATAGTCGTTCTATAACCAAGTCATCACATATTGTATTTAATGATTGCGAAACAAATACAACGCCACTTGACAAATTCCTGAGTTAGTTGCTTAAATTAGAGTTCATTTGCTAAATTGGTGTGCATGTGGTCGGCGCGCCACAAAGGCCGCGTCTTTGTAAAAGCCGATGCCGTCTTTGAAGCGTACCGACAACATGCCATCCAAAAAATCTATATACATATATAATAGACTTTACAGTGTAGAAATTCTTCAACCTACACGCTTTAAATCATTCCTTCCAAATAATATAAAAGTACAAATAAACTGTTATTGTTAAAATCCATAATGTTGCCATTTTTTGTCTGCCTGATTTACCTTATTCTAACAGTTGTGTGTGTGATACACGTGTGTCTGCATGTCTTCCTTTTTTATAAAATAGGTAAGTACTCGTACCTACTTAGTTCGGACGGACGAACCAATTTAATTTACTTTTTTTCGAAAGTGATATTTGTAGACCAAAATAATTATGATTGTGACATTTTGCGAAAGTCACGTTCTGCGTCTCAACTGAGTTTTTGTTAAAAATAACCAAACTCTTACGAAACTGTTATGTGATCTGTTACGTTGTTTCGTGGTTCAGTGACGGACGAGTTAATCAAATCACCCCTAAATTACACCCCACGTTGTATAATACAGATGTACGTATATTTATTCACAACGCTCAAATATCCCTAATTGACATGTATGACGTCATTTGATTGATGTCCAGAAACATTGGTAGGTAAGGTTAACAGATTGGGTAGATATCTTTATTTTGTTGATGGTACCTGAATTCCATACACACGTAGTAGTACCTATTTTGGTACAATAAAGATATTACAAACAAACAAATGTACTAGTACCTATTAGCTTTTATTTTGAAACGACATGTCAGAGTTCGGCAGTGTTTTGTAATTTCAAAGAAATTGCATTCACAAAATGAAACAAAATTTCAGTTTCCATACCTGACAGATCGGCGCTTAGCCTAATGGAAGGACTAAATTTTTCAATTTTCGATAATTGTTTTTATTGGAAGTAGTTTAGTATCACGGACTGAACTTGCTCCAAAAACGTTGCCAGTGTTTAAAAAGTAACCCTGTATATTTTAACTAGAATAGGTTTAGACAAACGTTTAATATTTTTTTATTAATGAGAGGTTAAGAATCTACACTAACGCACCTTTACTGAAGAATAAATTATACAACAAGATAAGATATTTATAAAATATGGATAACGTATCTAGCTTAAGAGATATAAAAGTTTCCATCGTCGTTTGAAAAGGTGCTTTATCTCTCGAACACTTTTAAGCAATATATCTTTTATATTCCCATATTTGATAACCTCGTCATGAATATAAACTGCTGTCTCTGAAGACATAAATTCAAAATAAATTTTTCAGTTACCTGAAGAGAATCCATTTTGTTTCCATAAATATTAGAACTTTCGACTTTATTCCTTGTGCGGTTGACAGAGTCATAACAGTAGTAAGATCCAAAGCCCACGTTTAATGAGATTTTCCTTGTCAAACTCAAAGTCAATTTTTTTTATTCAATGTTGTATAATTATACTTATCACTGTCTTATTAAAGATCATTATTTTTAATTATTTTTATTGCAAAATTTACAAACTACTACGGAATGATCACTGCTAGGAAGATTAGTTCAGTATTATAGGTAGTACCACGGAATATAGAAACTAGGGTAGTACCCAACCTGATGGGCTTTATTGCATTACAAATTTACATATACCTACTTATTCTTACTTATCATATATTTACAAACTAGCTTTTAAAAGCTAAAATAGATAGGTAACCTAGGACTTAAAATAAGTCTTAGCACTTTGCACTTCAGATTGATGCTTATATAGGTAAATACTATGTGGAAAGTACTTACTGGTTACTACTGCCGTCTAAGGCAGCTAGAAAATTAGGTAACCTAGGACACAAAACCACCCCTGGCAGGCACTTCCAAATGGCGTTATGACTTGGCAAACACTGTTTGATTGGCACACAAACTGACGAACGAAAATCAAAGAAATCACGCATATATCCTCGTCCTTCCGCCTGTGTAGGCACGGGATGTCGTCGCTAACCGATACACCTGGATTTTAAGGCCAACTCCTTGCTGTTGTAAAATAGTTTTTATTCCAATTTTCGCTATACAATTGTTGATACAAAATAGGACAGTTTGTGCGCTGTGCTTGCGGTGATGATTTTTAAGCGCATCGAAGTACCGCCGATATGGTAATGATTGGGTGCGTCTGCGCACTTCTCCGCTCGCCCCGCACCGTCGCCCGTTGGTGACGTCACGAATCCTTAACAATTATATTTTACATTTTACTTGGAGAAAGTTGTTCAGTATCATGGCATGAATTTACCCTTGAAATAGTTTCAATATATTTTGTTAGAGTCTGTACCTATACGTTTTTATCAATACATTGTATTTATATCCATTGTTTATTTCACAGATGTGGATAGTTCGGAGCAGAAGGTGTCAATCATGCTGAATGGCGAGGAGTCCGAGCTTTATTTCGTCAACTGCACTACGACAAAGGTATTTTTTTTTTTATTTGCTTTCACGACTTATTACTTCTTACTCTCAATAATCTGAGTGGTCGTTTGGCTCGTTGGGCGATCCAAATTTCACAATTTACCTTTGATATCATCCTCCGAAAGGGAGTAGACAATGTTGTCCCTAATGCACTCTCTCGTATGCATGCTTGTCCAGTGTTATTTAGTGGTGGTCCAGACAATAGATGCTTTAAAACAGTTAAATTTAAAAAAATTAGAAGATCACTGGGGCATGTCAGTAGCCGTAGTAAGTCATATTATACACATAATTGCTGCCGATTTAGCTTTTATATTTAACGAATGTATTGATGAAGGCATATTCCCTAACTTAATGAAATGTAGTTAACTAATCCCCTTATTCAAAAAAGGAGAAAAAACAGACCCTGGCAACTACAGACCTATCTCTATTCTGCCAGTTTTGAGTAAGGTGTTCGAAAAGATAATGCTCAATCAAATGCTACTTCACTTTAAGACCAATAATCTTTTCCATAGCCAACAATACGGCTTTACTGCTGGAAAATCGACCACCGATGCAGGAGTAGCACTTATTACTAATATCTACGACGCGTGGGAAAACAGAAATGATGCAATTGGATCATTTTGCGATCTTTCTAAAGCATTTGATTGCGTTGATCATCCAACACTTTTGCTCAAATTTCGTCAATACGGTTTTGATGATAAGTCAATTAAATTAATAGAATCTTACTTAACTGATAGGCTTCAAACTGTTGATATAAACGGCGTAAAATCACACGGGTCTAATGTGAAAATGGGCGTACCCCAAGGTTCAATTCTAGGACCGTTCCTTTTCTTAGTTTATGTCAATGACTTGCCTTACATGGTTGAGAAAGAGGCTGACATGGTGCTGTTTGCTGATGACACCTCGCTAATATTTAAAATAGATTGACATAACAGTGATGCTAGCGCGGTGAACAGCACCTTATCTTTAATTTCTGATTGGTTTTCGGCCAATAACCTCATGTTAAATGCGAACAAGACCCAATGCATTCGATTCTCTCTTCCTAATGTGAATCAAGCCTGTGTTGACATACTAATTAATGGTCAGAAACTCGATCTGGTTGAAAGTACTACCTTTTTAGGAATCACAATTGATTCGAAACTTCAATGGGGCGCTCATATAACTAAACTTTCTAATAGGCTTAGCTCTGCGGCTTACGCTGTTAGGAGAATAAGACAATTGACAGATGTAGCAACTGCTAGACAAGTGTACTTTAGTTACTTTCACAGTCTAATGTCTTACGGGATACTTCTATGGGGGAGTGCAGCCGACATTCAGACTATTTTTCTTTTACAAAAAAGAGCAATTCGTGCTATTTACGGTTTAGGATCGAGAGACTCACTGAGGTAATTATTCAAGGAAATAGGTATACTTACTTTTGCATCACAATTCATATTTGAAAATATAATGTATGTAAGGAAAAATATTTCCATGTTCAATAAAGTAAGTGATTTTACAGATAGAAATTTACGTAATAAGAATGACTTAGTTAGCCCGTATTACAGGCTAAATACAGTCAGTAAGTCTTTTATGGGGAAGTGTATACTTTTTTATAATAAATTGTCAGAATCGGTCCTTGATATGCCAGACAGAAAATTCAAAGCTTATGTAAAGAAAGTACTTTGTGAGAAGGCTTATTATAGGACCGATGACTATCTTAAAGACAAAAAGGTCTGGCTTGAGCTTGGCGCGGGTCCCTCTTAAAGGTTTGTATACTTAGACATGTCATAATTTAGGTACATTGGTACATACTAAATTTACAAATTGACATTATTTTAAATTTCGTAATTCTTATAATTCAATTTAATTATGACATAATAAACAATGTAATCTCTGTCCATCTATATAACTAATTTTAAGTTTTTAGTTTGTTAGTTGACGTCTTTGGAGAAAACGTGCAGTGCAGTTTGTTGCCGCTTCTTCTGCACTTGCGCCTAGGAAGCGGCGTAAACTTAGCTTTAAGTAACGATTTGACGTCAACATTTGTGCAAAACAAAGTGACTATTATTAAGAGATATTATAAATATCCTATGATAATAAAGATATTTTGAATTGAATTGAATTGAATACTGAGGATCGATGGTACCGGAACATTTATACTGGCGTTTTACGTACACCACAAATGTTTCTGACGTTCATGATTCAGGAAGGCGTTTTATACCGCCGCGTAGCTGTGGATAACCCATTGTCACCTAACCCTTGGCGTGTTGTTCTTCCTACAGAGAGAACGCGACAAGCTATCATGGAAGCCCACGACAATTTCATTTCTATTCATCCTGGTGTCAACAAGACTTATGCTAAATTGAAACAAAAATACTGCAAATTTGGCTATATTTATATTACTAACATTCTTTCTCACAGTTTCAGTTTTATTTTTCTTCTTTTATACTATACTACACTCTATAACGTCTTTATACCTAACAGAGTGGACAGGACAGAGCATTTTGGGCCTTGCGGCTCTAAGCAGACAGAGCCCAGGGACGCAGGACCCGAAAGCCACGTTTAGCGTTATGATGGGCGAAAGTATGGAAAAAGGAATCAAAATACTCGTAATGATGGGTTGCTAGCCGCATTACCATTTAACATGACATTGCATTTCGACCATTCCCTCAATCGGCTTCTGCTCGGGAAGAGAAGCAGCTGGTACCATCTTAGTTTTTGTTTTTTCACAGACCAGCATGGAAGAGGTCGTAAAATGGAGTTTTATTATGCATTTTTTTGGATGATGTCTTTGCTTTTTTAATATGAAACAATGTACATAAGAGAGAAAACGGATTTTATCTTTTTTAATCGATTTTTAATAACTGTTTTATAGACAGTAGTTCAGTATCATGGACTGAACTTGCTCCAAAAATTTGGCAGGTGGTTAAAAACTCAGCCTGTATATACAGGGTTACTTTTAAAACACCGGCTACATTTTTCGAGAAAGTTCAGTCCGTGATACTGAATCACATTATCGAAATACGAAAAAAAAAATTGGGTTTCCATACAAATCGGCGCTTAGCCAAATGGATTTTGTATGGGAGGATGGATTTTTTTAATCTATTTTCGATAAATGTTTTTATGAAAAGTAGTTCAGTATCACGGACTAAACTTGCTCCAAAAGTGTTGTTGGTGTTTAAAAAGTAACCCTATATAGTACTTAGGTATATAGTATTTTTTACGATTTACTTATTTCACTGTTTTTCCACCAGGAGGAAATAGAGCGATCAGAGCCCCCCGACGCATTCGTAGTAATCTACTCGGTGGTGGACAAGGCGTCCTTCCAAAAGGCGGAGCAGGAGCTGGCCCGGCTGCTGGACTGCGACATGCTGCGCAGCAGGCCCGCGCTGCTGGTGGCCAACAAAATCGACTTGGCCAGGAGCAGAGCCGTCTCCACACAAGGTTTGTTTTTTTCGAGAGTGTAAGTGGCCACAGTAAAATTTTTCAAGTTGCCTAAAGACATCTGACATATCTTGATGACTGCCATACCATGATGACAGCTAGGACCAACGGCGTAACGTGCCTTCCAAAGCACGGAGCTCGAGAAAATTATTTACCATTTGTGGTCACCCATCAAACCCATCAGACCCACGCAAGTTAGGATTCTTTTAAATAAATTTCATGATTCTCTACAGAACTTGGCGCCCATTTAAACCTTAGTTGTTTTATCGGCGAAGTCGACAACCACACCATAACATCATAATGAACTTGTCTCTCAATTTCACATTTATGTTTTTTGTTGGATAACAATTATAAAAAAAAATAAAAAAAAATAAAAAAATTTGTTTATTAGGTAACTATTTAAATTACAAGCTTTTGTTTCTGGAGCCTCCTTTTAAGCAAAAAGTATGCTTGTGTCAGGAGACTCCGCTCTTTCTTATCTCTAGTACTTTATAACATAGTTGACCAATTTAAAAGACAGTTTGTCTTGATGAAATACAATATAGCCTATGGGTGTGTATATGTGTGTGTGTGTGTGTGTGTGCGCGCGTCAATGTGTATGATGATGAACATAGAAGATAGAATAAGATATAAGATATATACTTATTATATATGTATATATATACAGGGACTAACAAAATATACTAAAACTATTTTAAGGGTGGATACAGTCCATGATAATGAACAACTTTCCCCAAGGAACGTATATCGAAATATGAAAAATAATTTTTGGCCTCCCATACAAGTTGACCGATCAGCTGATCCAAATCTGTATGAAAAGGCAAAAATTATTTTTCATATTTCGACATATGTTCCTTAGGGATAGTTGTTCAATATCACAGACTGAATTCACCCTTAAAATAGTTTTAGTATATTTTGTTAGACGAATATATATATATATATATAATATATATTTTAAATATTTTAATTATTTAAATATTTTATTATGTAATTGTACTAAGAAATATTTAAAAAACCATCTTAAAAGCCAAATCTAATTTTTGTGAAAAGGTTTTCTTGTATCTTACAAGCTAATTAGGTTCATCAAAAATGTAACGTCATTATACACAGCCAAAAATCTTGGAAAAATAATGAAATCAGTTTTTTTTATTAACGTTGCTACATAATATTACCTACCAACATAATCAGTGGCTCAGTGGGAGTATGCATAATTGGAGCTTTCGTAAATTAAGTGACACTAGGCGTAGTCCGCACTTGGATGGGAGACCACAGTAGCTTGAAAATTTCATTAATTAATTGAGAAAGTCCTTAAATATACTGAAAAGAACAATCAGTCGTAAGACTTTTCGTGTCATTCGTGACGTAGGCTTGGGCTATCGCGGGAATAGAAAACCTTGTTTTAGGGTTGGGGCACATCTGTCAGCACAGAACAGCACTTTCCTATGCTCGGAACGTTTTAGCATCTCCGGTGATGAAGAGTTCCTTTGCTCTCTCTCACTCTAGCAAGGATAGCAGCATAGAAAAGTGCTGTTCCGTGCTGACAGATGTGACCCATCCCCACCCCTCACCTTATTATACCATGACATTTAGTACTATACATGGTCTAACTAAATCAACTATTTTAAGGGTGTATTCAGTACATGATACTGAACAACCATTTCCCTAAAAGAACATATATCTAAATATGAAAAAAAAATTTTAGCCTCCCTTTCAAGTTTCAACTTTACCGATTAGCTGATCCGAGTTTGTGTGAAAAGCCAAAAAATATTTTTCATATTTCGACATAATTATGTTTTTTTGGGAAAGTTGTTCACTATTATGGACTGAATTCACCATTAAAATAGTTTCAGTATATTTTGTTAAACGTTATACATCGTGTTAATGAAAGAACGCAAAACCTCTCAGACGGTACATCAGCCCATGTAACTGAACAACTTTCACGAAATCCAAAAAAAAAATTGCATACAAACTGATCAGCTGATCGAGTCAATCTGTATGAAAATCCAAATATTTTTTTTGGATTTCGTGAAAGTTGTTGAACAAAAGTTGTCCAGTTACATGGGCTGAGGTACCATCGGAGAGGTTTTGCGTTCTCTTATTAACACGATGTATATAGAAGACAATTAGTTACCACAATCATAACATGGTATTCCAAAATCCTTTATCCAATTTCCTCGGAAGATAGCTTCGCTGATTCGATCATTCTTTTCATTACGGGCTATTATGAGGCGAATTGATTTCCCTAGAGCCGGTTTGACATTGGCGGTAGTCGAGGAATTGATAGAATATCACATTATTTTATGACGATTATTCTTACTTCTTCTTCGTCAAAGCGCGTACTAGCTGGTTGGTTAGTTCCGTGGGCATTTTTCCGCGCCTAGGATCTTCTTTTAGGCCCCTTGCATGTGTGGGAGGCATCGACATTTTTCTGTGTCTCCCCTTTTGCGGATTTTTCTGTGTCTAAGCGCGTTTCCGGTTGCATCCTCAGCTGTGCTGCTTCGGAGCCCGGGGTGCGCTTTCCCGCTTTTTCTTCTCCAAATATAACATGCATGTCAATGGTCACCCAAGTATGCCAAAGACCTTGCAAAATAGAGAAGAAATAGCCGGAACATTTCAAATGATTTGGCTATAGTTTTACGACCGGTCGCCTGCCTGACGTCAACCCTCATTGGGAATGTGCTTGTGCGAAAAGTTTTACAACCGGCCGCTGAACGACGTTAACCCTCCTTGGGAATGCAATTGTAGCACGAGATGTTTATGCTTAGTCCTTTAGTCGTCTCTTACGACATCCACAGGAAGAGATGGACTGGTCCTATTCTAACCCGGAACCACACGGGTACGATTATTCTTACCGTACGGTGATCAATAGCCCTAATATACAGGGTTCAACAAAATATACTGAAACTTTTTTAAGGGTGGATTTAGTCCATGATACTGAACAACTTTCCCCAAGAAACATATATCGAGATATGATAAAAATATTTTCGGTATCCAATACAAGTTGATCGATCAGCTGATCCGAGTTTGTGTGGAAAGCCAAAAAATATTTTTCATATTTTGATATATTTTTCTTGGGGTAAGTTGTTCAGTATTTCGGACAGAATCTACTCATAAAATAATTTCAGTATATTTTCTCGTATACCTCTATAATATTATGTCACCGGAAAAGTGTACAATTCAGGCACTCTATACAATGCCGAGCTCATCTAAAAAATGTATGAAATATACATGGCGCGGAATAGGAGGAGGACTGGAGGACTGAATTTGCTGTAAAAATGTTGCCGGTGTTAAGTAACCCTGTATATTCGTAGATAAAACCTCTTCCGTTTCAATATTATACAGCGAAAATAAATTACTTATACGATAGTATTCGCCTTGTAATTTATTACAAAGGTAATGAATTCGGCCGCAACGCAAATGAAATAAAACGGAAAGTGACAATATTCAGACGGGCGGGCGACAAAGACAGAGGTCATTGTGTTTACATAACGAGGGTCAAAGAGACACTTTTAATCCTCGTTTTATCGATACTACAGACAAGGCTAAGTGGGGGGTGGATTACACCCAAGTACACCTTCTACCACACGGAAGCTTTTAAAAAAAGAAACTTGAGAATAATAACTTACTTACGCCTAATATTTTTACTCCTGACGCAGTGTTATTATAAGTTACGTACCTATCTATAAGTATCTGTATATAAGTATATACATACATACATAACAATACAACCTTAAAAAGTTTCAGTATATTAACTAGATATAACTTTTTAGTGATATATAGATTTATGTAAGTGTCTGTATATCTTTCTGTAGCATAGCACACATACGAATAAACCGATTTCGATTTAATTAAAAAAAAAGTGTGTCATGATTGTAATTTATTTTCTCTTTTCAGACGGCAAGTGCCTCGCCTGCACCTACAAGGCGAAATTCATCGAAGTATCAGTCGGCATCAACCACAACGTGGATGAGCTGCTTGTTGGCATCTTGAACCAGATCCGACTGAAACAACAACAGTACTCCGCCGAAGGAGGTCGAGACTCCTCGCCAGCCCACTGGTACAAGTCCAGAGGCATGGTCCGAGCCAGTATGAAGGCTAGGCAGATGTTCACGTGGATTTTTGGCAAGGAAGACTCTAAGTTCAAAAACTGTGAGAACTTACATGTTCTGTGAGTGGATCGCGACGGACCCGTGTTCGTCTAATGAGATGAGACTCGTGTTTTTAGTGTTTGTGTCGTCTTAAATTCGTGGTTACTATTGGTGGTGCTTGAATTCCGTAGCATTGATAACCTGGTAATTCAACAAGTCAAACCAGCCCACATAGCATGGTACTGTAGATAAGTAATGGATAAAATTTATAGCACGTCTGTCTAGTGCCATCCCTATTCATCCATCCAGCCTTTATGTTATCCTTTTCAGGACATAGTCCTCCTCCATATCTTTCCATTTGTGCCTCTCCTTGCCACTTGTCTTCTACTTGGCTTATTAGCCCATGTCCTATCCCACTCGTTATAATTTACGTAAAGCGAGAGACGATAGCGCATGATAAACGCTGTCGCCGATTTCGTGCTACGAGGGCTGCCCCCTGTAGCATGGCATAGTAGATAAGCCATGGGTAAAATTTAAATCGCGTGACTGACTAGTGCCATCCTACTCCTTATGATTTACGTCAAGCGAGAGACGATAGCGCACGATAAATGCTGTCGCCGATGTCATGCTACGGAGTAGGTAGAGCCACCGCAAGGAAACATGCTTTCACGTAAAAAATCGCATTTATTTCGGTCCATCCGTTCGAGCGCTACGATGACACAGACAGACAGACAGACATTAGCGTCAAACATATAACACCCCTCTTTTTTGTTGGAGGTTAAAAAATCAAGCATGACTAATAGCTTAACCTATTGAGTATATTTAAATGTATATTGCCAACCTGTAAAACTTGGTAAGTATTATATGTCATTATGATCATTATGTGCCAATTTTGAGAGAATTTAATATATACGTAGTTAGCTTAGATTTAAGTACTGTAAGTTAACTTTAAGTGACAAATACAGTATTTCCCCATGTAATCAAGATATATAACTTATCAGCAATATACTATATTAAGTGATTTGTCTTATCAGGTAGTGTATCATAAATAAAACGATTATTTAGACAATAGAGAGTATGCATGCATTTTTTTTAAATTTGTAATCGATAGTCCTCGTCGAGAAATAGCCGCAAAAAATAAATCAGTGCCGAAAAACATGTATATGGTGTAGAAAATAAATATTAAAAATAGCAAGTAGATTATAACAACTAAAACACGCCATTTTAAAATATGACGTCAACGTCTGCAATATCCGCTAGAGACAGAAGCTGTCAACGCATGTTTTTCTTTTTTGGGTACTTTCGATATTATCAGCCAGTGATGTTTGTTAAACTTCTATATAAAAGTACATACATTTCGAATGACATCGATAGTCAAACTTCATGGACGGACAGTCCTGCCGAACGCACCCGAACTTGTCATTTCCTTTTTGTGAACGTTGTCGTCATTTCCCTTTTGTTTGCCAAAAGTTCCCGCGCAATATTTGCATATTTTCAATAATTTATTTCTAATCCAAATTAAAGTCAGTAAGAAAAATAATTAACTAGGCGTGGTAACGTATGAATAGTTATTGTAAAATAAAAATATGAGCCGGATTGGTATTACATGCATATTCCTTATTTGTATTATATTATTATACTATTTATACATATGTATTAAATATAATAAAATTTGTAATAGTTGTCTGTATAACAATCATATATGATATCTAATGCAGAATTTGGTATTTATAAAATAATAGTTCAAATATTATTAATAAACTGTTAATAATTTATTTGAGACAAAAAAATAGAGTTAAGATAAACCTTAACAATTACTAAAATTGATAACACAAAGGAAACAGAAATAAAATGTTTTAAAAAATACAAATTTTCTTTAGATATCATTAAAAAAATTTCATCGTGATGACGATGGATTTTGATTGATTTGAATGATGATCCAGGTCTTTTTTAGTCTCGACCGAAGGAGCATGACCTTCTCGGTACTACAGAGTCATACTAAGCCAGAGTAGCCAGAGGATTTGGCCTACACTCTCCACGCTCGCCAGACGGGTTGGAGAGGTCTCATTCATGTTTATAAGCTTTGATTAGCTTGTTTCCTAAGTCCCCTTCTTGGACATCCACAGGAAGACTTGGAGTGGTTCTATATTCTACTCTGCCGGGAACCACATACGGCTTAAATTTTTTATATCTAAGAAAATATATAGTTAACATGTCGCAGGAGTCCTGTGCAAAGTTTAAAACTTGTGTTACCTGGACTCTAGTGTTTACTAAATTGCAAACTTAGTACTTTTTTACATCATATTATGTTAAGAATTTGTTATTTTACTAAATTGTATCATCTCCTTTAAATCATCATATGTTTTTCGAGTTTCTTTTACCAATATAATATAAATTAGTGTCCAAAGTTATGTACATAAAAAAATGCGCATGCACTCAAGGATTTGACGTTGTATTTATAACATTGTGTAGTCTTAACCATTATGTAGGTGATATTACATGTACGTACAGTTATTTGTTGTCAGTAAGCTGTATGTAGAGGAAACAACTAATAATTAAGTCTATAATTTAATAAATATTTACTGGTCCAATTTTTAATACCAACCAATTTTTAATACCAATTCGCATCCGTTCCTTAAAATCTCAATCTTTACAATAAATATTTTAAATTAATATTTAAAAAAGGATGCCCTTCTTTGTTAAAACCAACAAAAGAATAGTATCTTAAGGGTTCCGTATCCAAAGGGTACAAACGGAACCGTATTACTGAGACTCCGCTGTCTATCTGTCTGTCTGTCTGTTCGTCTGTCACAGGGCTCTATCTCTTGAACCGTAATAGTAAGACCCTTGAAATATTTACCGATTATGTATTACTATGGCCGCTATAACAACAAATACTAAAAGTTAAAAATTAAAGGTCGTCATACAAAAAACATGTTTTTTCAGCGTTTTTATCTAGATCTTTATAATAGCATTAACTAGATACTTGAAATTTTCACCGATTATGTATTACTATGGTCACTATAACAACAAATACTTCAAATAAGATAAAGTTAAAAATGAATGGGAGGTTGTTATACAAGAAACATGTTTTTTCGGCGTTTGAAAACAATGTTTTCACAAACGGAGGTACGGAACCCTTCTTGTACGAGTCTGACTCGCACTTGCCCGTTTATTTAATTAAAATTTTGTGCATACCTTTTGACAAATAGTACATAACCAACATGTATAGTACAACCTACTATCTAGTAGTAATTTAAAAGTAACACTCTCATAAGATAAATAAAATCATTAAAAAGGGATCAAATACCAAATATCAGTAGATTTTCTTTAAACTTAAAAATTAATGATAAATCCCTATTCTTCCCAATAAATTTATAAAATTTGGAATACGATTCAAGACAGTGCCTTTTAATTGTTAAAATGTATTATACATATACCTGTTTATTGAGTTACTTGTTTGTCGTTAGGATATTTATACCCACCCTTAAGTGGTTAAAGTTATTTAGGTTACTTCACCCCTCTGTGTTATATTAAATTCCATCATTGAAATATAAATATTGTTAGAGGGGTTTAAGCGTATTTAAGGTCGATTGTAGTATCAGACATGTTGTAATGAACCTGCACGCATAGCATGGGATTTTGCGAGTAGACAAAATAAGTCGTCAATAAAGTGTATATCATCCTTCGATCAATAATACAACTAGATATCGGGTCGGCGTAAAAAATAGGGCTTGCTTAGCTTCCGGCGGTGACTCGGTGAGCTCTTATTTTGTTTAGTTCAGTCAAGGAGAAAAATACTTTATACCTGGTGAAATAAGGTTGACTTTGTGTGAATCTTATTTAATATTCAAGCGGACAGAATTTTGCTTTGATTTTGTAGGTAACGCGTTGTCTACTTGTATTTTTTATCGAGTCGATAGCGCCGAATTAATGTTGTCGCGGTTGCCATGCCGTCGGGCTGGAAATGTAATTGTTCATTTTATATAGAAATGTACTTTTTTTAAATATGTCCAGCAACAAAATCCTAACATTTTGTAAGACTAGAATGCCGTACAACATTTTCGAATCGTTGATCTAATGCTATAGTAAAAATACCTATTAAAATATGAAATCCTTTGATTATTCCAACTAATCCCATCCCAACTAATATTATAAATGCGAAAGTGAGTTTGTATATTTGTTTGTTTGTTTGTTACCTCTTCACGCTTTATCTACTGAAACAATCTTTTTAAAAATTTGCATACACATAGATAGGACTACTGAGAAGGACATAGGGTACCTTTTATCCTGGAAAAAGTAATGTTCCCGTGGGAATTGGGATACGCGAGCGAAGCCGCGGGCAAAAGCTAGTATTATATATTTTACGTATATTTTCTTACCCAACCGTATACATGTCAACTTTACAGATATAGTCGTTATTAACACGCGAATAGGTAACTCACGTAAAAAGTTAGTTACTGGCTGACATGTCTCGACCTCATCCGGAGTTGTTAGTCAGGGCGAATGCGACTCGCGACGCGTACACAAAGACATCCCGAGCCGCACTTTAAATTAGATTAATTTTTTTTTTTTTACAAAATGTCTGATCGTACAATACTCGTAAGTTTATTATGTAGTAGGTAATAATATAAATAAATGCATTTGCGGAATATATGAGCTTGCATTGTAAGTATATAATAATCTGAAGGTGCGTTAGCAATGGTGGTAAAATGTACCTACCTATTGCATTTCATTGTAACAACTAAAATATAATATAATGTACTTTCCTATTTTTATGCAAAACAGTAAGTAAATGAAAAAAATGACAAAACATTTACCTACTCGTAACTCTAAGTAAAGATATGAGCTTAGATCAAAGAATTTATAATACAATCTAGAATAAATACCGAGTAATAATCTTAAAAAAACAACATTGAAAATTAAACTGAATGCTACGCACATAAAGCTCATATTTTCATAATGATTATGTATAAATACCTAACGTTCCCAAAAAATATACCTAAAGTTATAGGCCTCCCTTTCCCGCAAACTGTCAGTGCAATAAAGTAGAAGGGGAGAGTTATAACTTTAGGTATATTTTTTGGGAACGGCTTTGCCACTTCGTAAGCTTTCTAGATTGTATACAATATCTTTGGCTTAGATACACCCTCTTATATCACATTTTTAATTCTTGTTTATAAAAAAGACTGTGTAAAATTTATCCTATATATTGACAAAAGTAATTATTAAAAAAATATTTTGACGTGACAACGTCTTCATAAATTCGTCGTCGTCGTCGTCGTCATAAATTGGTTAGCCGGGTGACACTTCAAGAAACTGCGTTACGCTCCGCTCACGTTATGCGCTCACAATGAGAGCGAGTGAGAGGCACGCGTCCCTTCCACTCGCATGGTTAGCCCGCCTAAGAGCGAGAGAGACAGACATAAAAAGACTTGTCACGTAAAACTTTCGCCCGTATACCGACTTTACAGGCAACCAATTTTTTTTTAAAAACAAGCTTTTATCTAATGAACTAAAAAGTTTAAAGTGCTCCTCAAGACGGATCGATCTAGCCCAAACTCGGTGGGGTTATGTTGTTTTATCGCAGAGTTGCCATGACCATGGCCACCTTCCGGCTTTATCGTGAGATCAGGTCATTGGTACCATAATATTGTATTGTCACCCAACTTGCATAAGTATGTGAAGTTTCAGCTCAATCGAATAATGGGAAGTGGGTCTAATTTAGCTTGCAAGATTTGATTACGGACAGACAGTCAACGGGACACGTGAAACTAAATAAAACTTGTAAAAAAAATAATTGACATGGACTGATGATAAGGTTCCCACGGTACTTTTAGCAACTATAATAATTATACAGTAACCATTTTTAACGTACCACAGACTTATAAGTATATTATATCACTATGTATAAATGTAGCTAGTGTTTATTGTAAATAAATTGATTGACAATAAATTTGATTACTTTCTGTCGTTACATCTCTTTTCCTCTTATGCCCTTCTAGCTGTACCAATGAAATTTCGATGTCGCAAGACAGATATACTACCGCTATATCTTTTGACGAGTCTATACAGGCTGACTTTTTTCCACCAGCCAAATTTATGGAGCAAATTCAGTCCATGATACAGAACTACTTTCCATAAAAACAATTAACGTGAAACTAAAATAAAAATTCACCTCCCCATAGAAATCAGCGCTCAGCCAAACGGATTTTGTATGGGAAAACGAAAAAAATTTCTCGATTTTTACTCACTTTTCTTATAGAAAGTATTTCAATGTCATTGGCTAAACTTGCTCCAAAAATTTGGCTGGTGTTTAAAAAGTCAACCTGTATATATTGTTGTTAAAACACAACCCATACTCATTAGGAGGATTCTCCCGCACCCCAAGGCCTCCACGGCAAAAGGCGCAAATATATACGGCTCTCCCAAGGCTGCATACTTGCGCTTCTTATTGGCTATAGCAGTCGTAGCAGCTGCGCCTGCCTTGCGGGCAGGGATGGAGCAACAGTATCCACGCATGGTAGGTACCTACTAAATATGAAACTGAATGAATAGAATAACATGACAGACTTAATGTGGGATTAGGATCTAACTAATGACATGATCCTAAAGTAACTAAGAATATCACGCCATTTGTTATACGAAGTATACAACGTGGAAGGGACATACCCGTAAGAAATCGAACCACGGGCTATACTAGATCACTATATTATAATGAAATTAAAATAACAGCCAAAGAACAAAAAAAAATATTGGCATTTCCATAGAAAAGTGTGCGTGGCCGGCCGGACGATTTGTATGGAAACGACAAATATTTTTTAAAATTTTTGGCTGTTATTTTAATTTCATTATACTATAGTGATCTAGTATAGCCCGTGGTTTGATTTATTACGGGTATGTCCCTTCCACTTTGTATATGAGGTCACTTATATATTTTGAAATTAAGAAACGTAATTTCCCGAAGCCATCCTGTAATAAAGATATTTCCTGAAAAAAAATGTACTTGGGTGAATTTCAACAGGTCCATTAAAATCATTATTTCCGTTAATTTTTTATCTTTAAGTTTAAAAGAGAATAAATTCGCTTTTATTTAAGTTTTTGATAATGTATGTATTCTTGCTTAATATCTAACAGCTTAAAAAACTAACGAGATATACAAGATTAAAAATTTCGTGTCACGGCGATGAATCATACGTACACGGTAATGAAACAAGCGTTCACGGTAATGAAAGAACTGTGCCACGGGAATGACAAAATCAATCCAAGGAAATAAAAATCCATATAAAACATAATATTTTATATACTTACCTGAGTATTATACTTACATACAATAGATACACGCCTGTCTCATAGAGGTAAAGGGATACCCAGACTGTGACGAGTCCTGTACTGTCAATATTCGGTACTACCTACCTAATATTACAGATAAAGATGTTTTCTTTGCTTAATCATACCATGGCGATGAAAACATAAGTCACGGAAATGAAACATCTGGCCACGACAATTAAACTAAATTGTTTTACAAGGCATGGCAATAAAATTTTTTTCATAGAGTCTGGCTATCGAAACGTGATATTGACCTTGAAACAGAATTCTTTATATGGCAATACACAACACTTGTCAAACCGTAGTACGTTGGCTGTCACATTGTGTCAATTTTTGTAATATAAACGGTTATCTTGTGTTATAATGTTGAAACCTATCAAATGTTTAGCGAGGAAGTTATTTTTACAATGGTGTGAAAATTTAAAGCGAAACAGGAAGAACGAGCCTCTGCAATCACGAGAAAGAACGATATTTCCATGAAATAATGGCTGCGACAGTTTAGTGCACTGCAATGATTTTGATACAGATACAGATACACTATCACGTCTTTATCCCTAACGGGGTAGACAGAGCCAAGGGCGGTACAGCCCAGGCCACTTTTAGCGTAAAGAAGCAGCTGGTACATTCTATGTTTTTTCTTTTCTCCCAGACCAGCAAAGAAGAATTTGATATTTTAAAGATTTTGATATTTGGTGAATAGTTTGTACATTCCATAGTTATTTACAGAAGACATATTTCATTGGATTTAAAATATTATTTGATAAATTGCGCTTTCATTAATGGCGTAAGCGTAACTCTGACCCAGTGTTTTTTTTTTACTGGGTCCGAATATTGTATTTTAATTAGTCCGTCAGATTATCAAACAAGTAATTATTAAAAAAAACAAAAACCCGTATGCGTGATACAACAGCAGTACAACCTATACCTTGGCTGGCACTTACTGTCTTCTGTGGCCTAGGTAAGACGCAACCGGGAATGCGCTTGGCGAAGCAATATTATATGTTGTTTTTTAGCATTTCTCATTTCAAATTTCATTTAAATATATGTTGAATATATTTTTGTAATCCTTGAATAAAATCCTTTAATTTAAAACCCCACTCGATAGCTTTGAAAAGATTTTTTTATGCCGTGCAATTTCGCTTGAAAAATCCACTATTTTGATTTCTTATAATTTTAATATTGCCTATGATACCCTTGTGGTTAAGACGAATCTAACTACGTATAATTTATTAAAAGTATAAGTTGCATTTTTATAATCCTTGAATAAAACCCTTTAAGGTGAAATGGTAGCATAAGTGGCGCCCTCATTTGAAATAAATTGTTTAAAACTAAATATGGTGATATTTAAAAATTTGATTTGGATCAATGTCTAAAAAGACCTTCAAACTATTTTATGAATAACCTTTGAAATTATTACTAATCGGCCGTCCGTCTAGTTTTAAAATGGTTTTTCGCAAAAGTGGCCACTTTTGGTGAAAACCCGTTTTAAAACTAGATGGACTGCCAATATTACTTTCAAAGGTTATTCATAAAATAGTTTGAAGGTCTTTTTAGGCATTGATCCAAATAAATTTTTTTTATATCACCATATTTAGTTTTAAACAATTTATTTTAAATGAGGGCGCCACTTATGCTACCACTTCACCTTAATTTGATATCCTACTCGATAGGTTTTAAAAAGAAAAGATTTTTTATACCACACAATTTGGCGCCAAAAATCCGTTATTTTGATTTCCAATAATTTTAATATAGCCCATGTCACTCTAGTGATTAAGACGAATCTAACCATGTTTAATTTATTAAAATCGGTTTGGCCATTTAGTAGTTACGAGGGAACATAGAATTATAGGGACAAACATACAGGTCAAACACACAACCATTCTTTTCGGCTTTGTCGCAGTCTGGTAAAAAAATAATGGACCCTAATTTTTCAGTTTATCAAAGTAGTGTAAATTCAAAAAGTTACAGCGCGTCGAAGTTTCGGAGTGATTGACGTTACCGTCAAGTGAAAATCGTACTTGATCGTGACGTCATGCGGAATTTAAATGTAATGTATCTTTGTAATTATTTGCTAATCAGAAAAAAGAATAAATACGTATACAATATTTTTTACTGATGAGCTAAAAAGATTTTTTTTGTCCACATCCATACTATTAAGAGTGCTTATTTCTAATTTACAAAAGATTACCATATCTACATATTTCAAATTTCAAAATATAAACTCAGTATCACGTTTCAATGGCCAAAATCTAGCCGTGTTTCATTTTCATTACCATAGCAAATTTTAGCCACGGAAACCATGGAAATGAAAGCACGGCGATGAAAATCACGGCCAAAAATAAAAAATAACAAAAATCTATTAATTATTCGAAGTAATAAACACTTCATAAATAAACATAAGAGAAATGGCGTTCTATCGAATGCTAAATCAAGAGGACAAAATTATTCAAATAGAAGTTATACCTATCCACGGCGATGAAAGAAAAAACGTCTAGTAACATAAAAATGGAATACTTAAATTTATGGCGTGAAAACGCAGGCACGTGTTAACGTCTTTCCACGTCGAGCACTTAGTTAGGCGGTACTAATATGCAACGTTTAGCGCACTGGGCGGGGGACGCAAGCAAGTCGTTAGATAAAACAATATTCTTAACCTTCAATTGGTGACGTGCCGTCAAATTGACTTCACCCAAGAAATATCACCAAATATCATTCGAACGGCTTGTTCCTCGGCCCTGCTCTTTTAAGTAGCTGCTTGTTTCTCAGTTTGGCGTCCCCCATAACTTAAACTGGATGTTGCACGCGCATAGGTGAGGAAATAGAGGGTACTCGACGTCATTTTGACGTCACATCACTAATAGTGTCAGTATTTTGTTTTGATAGTAAGTTAAATTTGCCATTAAAATTCAATCCAAATAGAGAAGATTTTAACTTTCTTATTTACAGACTTTCGACGACGGGCGACTTAGGACGATCCCCCTCCCAAATTAATTAATCACCCCCAAAAAGTGGCCATGGCGGCCACTTTTTGAGGTAAATTAGAAACTAAAAAAACAAACTTTTGCAAACTTCACTGTATGACATATTGAACAAAATGTCTTGTTATTTAAATCTGAAATATGTATTTTTTATAATTTCAAGATAAATAAGTTTTAAAAAGTAAAGTTTTAATGTTATTTTAAAAAAATAGGCGACAATTGACCTTTCTCCCGGGACCCCCTAGACTCCCCGTATCTCCAAAACTATGGTGCCTTAAATTAAAAAAAAATACAGAAAATAGTTCTTTACAAGACAACCTAAAACAAGATATTTACAGTATTATATTCGGAGTTATGCTAAATTTCATTTTACATCAAATAATTATCAATTCATATATGAATGGGTTGACTCGCATTTGTCCGGTAAATTTTTATGGGACCTATATTCTAAAATGATGCAATATCATTAATTAAGAAAAAGTATGAGTTTTTCTATGATTTTTTAAAATTTTATGTTGATTGAACTGATCAAGTAGTTCGTAAAATACTTTGAAGGGTTATCTAGGCTTTGATAGTAGCAAAATTTTAAATAATGTATCCGTTTTCTTTGAAATGATTTATTTTAAATGGGGGCAGCACTGGACCCCGGAAAATTCAGGTACGGCCTTAATAAATGGAATGGAATGACGATGAAAGAATAACATGAATACCTCAAACGTTTCCCCATTTATTATTCAATTGGTCCCTCTGAGAGAGCGCACGTCGGAAGCAATTGTGTAAAGAGAATTCTGTTTTTTTAAGATCAAATTGGTATTTTAACATAGGAATTGATGACATTGTCAGATGGAAAATAAATTTAAGGCTAAGATTAAGCTAGCCTCAAAGTAAGTTGAATCTTGTATTATGAGATACTAACTCAACTATACTATATTTTATAATAAATACATATACAAGATAAACACCCAATAGTCCAAGACTATTTGAAAAAGGCCTTTTTCCAACTTGTCCTGGCTGGAGTTCGAACCCAGAACCTCCGGATTGGCGGACTGGTGTGTTGACCATTACACACGGAGGTCGACAATCGTCATAGGCTATATTAAGGCCGTACCTGAATTTTCCGGGGTTCAGTGCTGCCCCCATTTAAAATAAATCATTTCAAAGATAACGGAGATATCATTTAAAATTTTGCTACTACCAAGTCCTAGATAACCCTTCAAAGTATTTTATGAACTACTGTTTACAGTTTAAAGTGAGAAAGTTAAGATTTACTAGGCACATTTGCGAAAAACGGCCACTTTTGGCTAATGTGCGTAGTAAGCGTAAAGCATGAAAGTAGTGTAAAGCTTAACGTTCTCATTATAAAATGTAAACAGTTGTTCATAAAATACTTTGAAGGGTTATCTAGGACTTAGTAGTGGCAAAATTTTAAATGATCTTTCCGTTTTCTTTGAAATGATTTATTAAAAATGGGGGTAGTTAGTTTGGGGGTTCCACTTAGAACTGAAACTCAAAATTTTTTTTTTCATCAAACCCGAATGGGTTGTGGTGTATCTATGGATAGGTCTTCAAAAATAATATTGAGGTTTCTAATATATTTTTTTTTCTAAACTGAATAGTTTGCGCGAGAGACACTACCAAAGTGATAAAATGTGTGTGTGTGTGTGTGTGTGTCCCTGTAACTTCTAAAATAAGAGAATGATAAAACTAAAAAAAAATATATGATGTACGTTACCATGCAAACTTCCACCGAAAATTGGTTTAAACGAGATCTAGTAAGTGGTTTTTTTTAATACGTCATAAATCGTTAACCGCAATTTACCTTTAGAACTTTTATATTATGTTCCTTGCTGCTACGGAACCCTTCATGGGCGAGTCCGACTCGCACTTGGCCGCTTTATTTTTATTTTTATTGAGAGGTGACTTTACATGCGTCTTCAGAACTAAACTACAGATTATGGTTCTACAAGCACTCGCATTTCTCGCAAAACACATTAAGGTGTAGCGCGGCGCTACGCAAGGTCCAGGCTTCTTACTAGAAGTACAGAAGTATAAGAATCATATACATCGTGAAAGGGACATATCCGTAATAAATCGAACTACGGACTATACTACATCATTAAAGTAAGGTCTTATGACCGTTATATACAACGTGGAAGGGGCATACCCGTAATAATCGAACCACGGTCTATACACGACCATTATAATATTATAGTATAATGAAATTAAAATTTCAGTCAAAAAACAAAAAACATCTACTTTTCTATACAAATCGCCCGGGCGGCTCACTTCGGAAATTTCGTTTTCTTTTTTGTTTTTTTACTTTTTTTTAATTTCATTTTACTGCTGTGGTCTTGTATGGACCGTGGTTCTATTTATTACGGGTATGTCCCTTTCACGTTGTATAAAACGGTCATAAGACACATACGTACTGACATATGGACGCTAACAGTACAAGAGGAAAACCCTTCGTAGCAATGCACAAAATATTACGTAAAATCCTCGGACCGGCTAAAAATTCTGACGGAAGCTGGAGAGTCCGACAAAATCTAGAGGAGGAAAGATAGAGGAGCTGGTAAAGGAGCCGAATATAATAATGTTACTGAAGCGCTCCACTTGCAATGGCTTGGGCATCTGCATACAATGATGGGGGATCGTGGCGTCACGGCCTTACGGCAGCCTATGCGGGGAAGGTATCAATCAGGCCGAAGATCAGTGGGTCGACCCAGATATCACTGGAGCGATACGGTGCAGACTGATTTGCGGGAGATGGAAGCTGGCAAGATATCGTTCAGAATAAAAAATTATGGCGCTCTCTTGTCTCGAAGGGCGAGATCCACTTCGGGTCACTTAGTCAGCGGAGTAAATAAGTTTTATTAATTCAAGGCTTTCTCTAGCAAATAATAGATAGCGCTACTTGATATCCGGATCAAGTCGTATCAGTAGTTCCGCTACTCATCACTAGATGGCGTTCTTGATAGTTGGGACTCGGGTCTGATCAAGTCATCGTACGCATTATATAATAAGTATAAGTATATGTACATAAGAGGCCCCAAATCACAGGTACCTACCACACCCGCACCCGTGTCGTAGGCGGTAGAGCGGTAAGCCGCGATTATCTTCGGGTTATACGGGAATAATTGATTCTGCACGTGACGGGATTGTGGGAACGAGCAGATTGCGGCGGGCCGAGATGCAAACTATGCACATCGCGCCGGGTCGCAATACGAATTGACAATTTGACAATGTACACTTTCGTCTTAATCTCTAATGGGGCAGACAGAGCATTTTGGGTCTTGTGGTTCTAAGCAGACACAGCCCAGGGCCGCAAGTCCCACAAAACACTGTGATGATGGGTGAAGAGGTATTCCTTTCAATCGACTCTTACGATTTGCGTGGAACGAGAAGCTGGTACTTCTAAGCTTTTATTTTCTCCAGACCAGCATTTGGACAAAACTCAATATCCCAATAAGCACTAAACATTTACCTATCTGATATGTGGCATTTGAAGTTAGCGAATATAATACCAGAATTATGTAAACTAGAGCAGGGTCTACTCACATTATAGGTCTCTCAGTGCTCTATAGAGCTCCAGCCTCTGACTTTTACTTTACCCAGCCCCATCGCTAGAACGGAAACAGGGTTAGTACCCCATGGGATTAAAAAGTGATAAAGAAAAGCCCAAGTGACGAAAAAAATATAGGAAGTGGCACTAAACTGAGCTGATGTAATGTCATGAACGAAAAAAAATACAATTATCAAGATAAAAACATCCAAAGATAAATAAATGATTTTGACTTTGACTGACGAATTTTGAATAAAATAAATAAATATATAAGGACAAATTACACTGATTGAGCTAGCCCCAAAGTAAGTTTTAAACTTGTGTTATGGGATACTAACTCAACAACACTATATTTTCTGATAAATACATAAATATATACACCCAAGACCCAGGAAATTTTGAAAAAGGCCATTTTCCAACTTGCCCTGGCTGGGAATCGAACCCAGAACCTCTGGATTAGCGGTCTAGCATGTTAACCATTACGCCACGGAGGTCGTCAGAATGCAGGCCGCTTCCGATCGGTCGTTTTGGAAATCCTTGGGGGAGGCCTATGTCCAGCAGTGGACTTCCTGTGGCTGATATGATGATGATGACGAATTTTTGCGTAAGAGGCCCGGCCACATATGCTCAATGCATTGAGGTTAATTCATATTTGCATATGCATGAGTTTAGAAAGTTCGGTGTTTGTATGCGTATTTACTGGCAGAACAAAGTTCTTCGAAACCACAATTCGAAACCTATTGGCCTGCATCGCCGATGGAAGTCAAAAACAAACTTATAATGACATCATCATATCCTTCTTCGTGTATTCCCGTTCCCGGTTGCGCGTTCCCGGTTGCATCCTCAGCTGTGCTGCTTCGGAGCCCGGGGTGCGCTTTCCCGCTTTTTCTTCTCCAAATAGGTATAACATGCATGTCCATGGTCACCCAAGGATGCCAAAGACCTTGCAAAATGGAAAAGAAATAGCTGGAACAGTTTAAATGATTTGGCTATAGTTTAACGACCGGCCGCCTGCCTGACGTCAACCCTCTTTGGGAATGTATTTGTGCAAAAAGTTTTACAACCGGCCGCCATCTGACGTTAACCTTCCTTGGGAATGCAATTGTAGCACCAGATGTTTGTGCTTAGTCCTTTAGTCGCCTCTTACGACATCCACAGGAAGAGATGGAGTGGTCTATTCGAACCCGGAACCACACGGGTTGCTTTAGCCCCGCTACTCACCAGCCAGGTCTGCAGTTCCGTGTTGGGGTATAATAGGAGATGTATGTGACAAGTTTTCAACTTGCCTCAAACACCTACCCAAAAATTTGTTCCAGCTCTCGGACCATAACGCACTTATATCGTAATGTGCTATAAGTCAACATTCACTGGAGTTGGAATATACTTCAGAGAACAACAAAACGGTACTCAAGTAGTGGAATTGTTAAACTACGAGTATGATCAAATTTGGGCTCCGGAATTCGGGTCGAGGGTCATTAGAGTCGGTAATATGGGTCCGTATTTAATCGATGACAGTAGAGAAGGGTTCTGTTTACAATCAATAGAAATATAGTAAAACCAACTGACAGCTGTGTTTCTTTCAATTCTTTATTCTGTGATACAAATTTCATATATATTTTTACGTATTGCACGCGGACGTATAAACAGTTAGCGGCGGGTCTGGCTAATACCGAGAAAAATAGTTAAGTCCATACATACTTCAGAAATTAGATTGTTTATAATAATATGCATAATCTTTCAGAACTTTGGATGCAAAAGCCCCAAAGGCGTTTTAGTTTCATAGCCGTATTGTGATGTTACTTGAAAGGCGAATGCACGAAGTTTGATTATGTTATAACTAATTTATCTGGTCGTACCCATTGTATAATATAAGATATGGTTCTCTCTTCCTATTGCCCAAGACTACGTCACGAATATCACGAAAAGTGTTATTTTCAGTATATTTAAGGAGTTTTCAATTAGTTAACAAATATAAAATAAAATACTATTTACAGTGTGCTACTTGTAACTACTAACTGCATTAACATTTTTTGTTAATTAAACATATAAATCACACGATTTATATGTTTAATTAAAAAAATATATTTTTATTACACTTATTAGTCCATGATTGGTTTGTTATGTAAAAAATGCACTTAGCTCGTGTAATTTAATCACATATAGTGGCAACACTCAACTAATGACGTATTCTGGTTTGAATCACGTGACCAGCTGTCACGGGAAGAGAGTACCATATCTTATTATACCATGGTCGTACGGACTTAGATGCCTATTTATCCCGAAGGTTGACTGGTAGAGAATGCTATTAGCATTAAGTCCGCCTTTTGTACCATCTTGATTTGGTAAATAAAGTTTTAGATAAATAAATATATCAAGGCGCAAGGAGGTAGACATGGGTAACTCCGGATTCGAATATTTAAATGAGCCGATTCATCAACAAGAGCCGATACCCGTACTGAATCCCGGTAATCGTTATCGGCTTCCGCGAGTTATTGAGTCCGCACCGATCTTAGTCCCGTAGGAAATTGGCGCCTGACGGGTTGCGAGCCGCGAGCCGCGTTTCGGCTCCACCGCGTCTCCGGAGGAATCGGGAGTTAACATGATTCTGTATTGAAACCGGTACCAGAAAGGACGTCTTTATTCTGTAGATTCAATAGCGAAACTTAGCGAACCTCGGATCTGGAGCCGATAAGGGAGTAGGAATCATTAAGATGAGTCGGTACCGGATACGAAGTAAGATTCAGTGAGCCGAAACACTCCTCGGAGTCGAGATTGCCCATGTCTCGATAAAATACACATTCACGAACAACAGACTGCCCAAGGAACTCTAATATCACTCAGGCGAAACCCGCGTAGGTGGCCAATAAAAGTAAAAGTACTTAGTTTACTTACCTAACACAGATGCTGGGTTGTTGTCGACAACTGGCTTATTTGCATCTCCCTCTATGAAATTACTTCGCGAATAATAGACATGCTCTCGATACGGTCGATGTATTGGCAGGTCTATATTTGTCAACAGATCTAGGGATCTTTTTGTCCCTCGAAATATTCTCCCAGTTTGCACCAAATTTCAGTCAGAATTGACTGAACAGAAAAATCTGATCCTTTTATAGTAAAGAGGATTGTATTCCTAACAGCAGAAAAATATTCAAGCGTTTCAAAAATTTTTATCCCTTACCCTATCAAAGTCAGCAACGAGAATATAGGCAAACGTGAATGGAAGCAGGTGTCGGGCATTCAGAGGATTATGACGAAAATTGGGTTTATTTTAACTTTCGCAGCAGGAGATCTGTTACCAGGTAGTTGTGTAGAGTAAACAAGAACACAGTAAGTCGTTAAATTGGTTTTGCTTTTGTTTCTTTCATTGGCTACGGATTTTTCTGCTCCACTTATTCTTGAAGAAGAAAAAAACAAAAATGTTAAGATCAATGTTGGTTAAATTCTTCTGACATACTTATCTTAAGGACTTTTACAAAAAAAAACTAAATATGTATTGGCATGCCCTAGAAACTGTATGATTGATCGGCTGAACCAAAACATAAAAGTACTGTATCTGTTCTGTGATTTTGGCAGTGTTTCTAGGGAAGTGACCCTTAACATTGATAGTAATTAGTACCAGCTTGTTCTGATTTTATATAGGTAATTGGGTTCTTTAGTCCAGCGAGACAGAGATGTGGACAAAGAACAAAGAAATTAGAATAAGAATTTAATGCAAAAACGCCGAGTCAATGCAATAAGGCAGAAATGGAGAGAAGTCACTGGCCCGATTTGTGACCCGAAAATGTCGTTAAATCTGAAAGGCAAGATAAATCAGATATAAGACCAGTGATATTATACGGCTCCGAAGGGTAGGCAACAAAAGTGCAGAACGAGAAGAGGCTTCATTTGGGCGAAAATGAGGATTGGGCGATGGATATTGTGTGGGGTGAAACGAATGGATAGGGTTAGAAATGTTTATGTGAAGGGAAGTTTAAAGGCAGCGCCAATAAACGAGAAAGTAAAAAGCAATCAGTTGTCGTAGTTTGAACATGTGATGAGAAGAGAGGATCAACGCGCAACAACAAAAAATAACTTAAATAATATAACAGTTAAAAATATAACGGTTAATCGAAATAGGGGAAGGGGAACACCAAAGACAGGAAAAAGAGGAAAGTGGAAGGAGAAGACATACTGCACCGACCCCAGACATTGGGATAAGGTGAGGCAGATGATGATGATATCTTGACGACTACCATACAATGATGATAGCCTGGACCAACAGCTTAACGTGTCTTTCAAAGCACGGAGGAGGTCAAGAATTTTTTATGCCACTTGTGGGCTCCACCTATTCAAATCACAGAATAAGAACCAGTACAGAAGTCTCACTCAGCAAAGAAATTCAAAGAAATGTTTACTCAATGTGGTTAGCAATATGGTATAATTTAGCTCACGTCAGAACTCAGCACCTTTTCGTTTAGATACCTAGTTCGTTTCGTTTACATCCATTGCAAGTCAATTTCATTCTTACTACTCTGGACAAACGATTCGTATAACTGAATTTACCACCCGGAGGGGCCGCCTGCGCGCATAGTAATAATGTAGGTACATTTTCGATACCTACCTAAACGGGGAGTGACACAGGCCTGTCCAAAACGTTAAATAATCCTTTCCTTGAGAAATGTATGGCAAAATACGTACAAATTTCACCTCCCCATACATAGTCCCTAGAAAACTTTTCCTATAAGTGAATTTCTTCCTGTCAACTCCCAAGGAACTTTCCAAAACTTGATGTTATATGCATGTCAATGTCACATAAGGATGAGACCAAAGACCGTGAGAAATTGAGAAGAGTCTGTTCCGGCTATTTCTGTCTGTTTTAGCCTGTTCCAGTTCAAACGATTTGGCTTTACGTAGGTCACTCTATAAGTTTTGAGATGCTCGAAATTAGAACACAGGACGCATCTGTGATATATATTTTTAAAAGGCAAATTTATTTCCAAATCGAACACAAACGGCCATTTACAGCAATTTGAAAAAATTAAAAAGTTGGAGCATTTATCCTGTCTTCATTTATAATTTATATCATTTTATTTTTACTTATAATGTACTTTGTATTGTTTACGAGTATTGGGTTTTCACCTTTAATAAAGAAATAATCATTATTTTTTAAAGTTTCTTTATCTCAGCTTAACGGGCGTTAACCAAGTAAATGGCATTTCTATATCTATTGAGGTGCTATTTCAGGCTGTCCGTTTTCGTCTATTTTGAGAAATTTTCTGACGATACGGCACGTGTTTAATATTGCGGCTTTTTGTATCGGAATGTAGGTAGAAGGTTTCAAATCAAGGGATTTAATACTGTGATGAAGATATTTGGGAATAATTCCAGTAGTGGAGAGAACTATTGGAACAATGTACACTTTATTTTGTCTCCAAATTCTGGTGACTTCATCCTAGAGATCGGTGTATTTGTGTATTTTGTTGCTTATGGTTTTCTGAATATTGTGGGTGTTGGGTACTGCTATGTCAATTAGGTATGTAATTTTATTTATTTTATCTTGTAGTTATTTTATTTTATCTGGGCGGTTGTAATGGATAGTACGGTCAGTGAGTATTGCTCTATCATAATACATCTTGTGTGTATCGTTTGCTAGGACTGACTCGGGTGTGTATTTGTAATATGGCGTGTGTGTGTTAGGAATGAGTTTGTGTTTGTGTGCTAGTGCCTGGTGAATAATGTTTGCTATCTGGTTGTGTCTGTGTGTACAGTCTGTCTGTGCAAGGTTTGGGCATGCCCCGGTTATGTGCTGTATATTTTCAGAATGGATGTGACATTTGCGGCATCTGTCGTCGGTTATCGTGGCGTCTTTAATAATTTCTGGTGTTTATAATTTGATCCTGGATCGCTATCATGAAGCCCTCAGTTTCTGGAAACAGGCATCCAATGGAAAACCACTTGTTAGAAGCAGAGGAATCAATGTGTGGTTGTTCTAGGTCATGGGGGTGTCGGCCATGTAAAATTTTCCTCTTCCACTGCTCTATTCTATTTTTCTCTATTAGGTCCTTACATATGAAATTGCCGATTTTCAATACTGGCAACTTTAAAATCAAATATCTTGCGTTTCATTAGGAATTCCAAATTCAAATTTATTTCGAAATAAAGCCAGAAAAATATTGTTTCAAAATTCGTATTTCATTTGTTTTAACATCATTTGCTTGAGTTTCAACATTGCTATAACAACAACTATGGACAAATTGAAAATTCGCGGTATTTACGAATACGAGTTCCACCGTGGCACCAGTGCTGCAGAAACGACTCGAAGAATTAACGACGTGTATGGACCAGGCACCGCTAACGAACGAACGGTGCGTTTTTGGTTTCAACGTTTCCGTTTTGGAAATTTCGATTTACACAATGAGCCTCGTGGACGACCTGATACTCAAGTGAATAACGAAGAATTGAAGGCGATAATGGAAGCGGATCCATCTCAAACCACTTCTGAATTAGCAGCAGCCTTCGGCATAAGTGTCAAAACGATACTTATCCACTTGCGCCAAATCGGAAAAATTAAAAAACTCGAAAAGTGGGTACCGCACGAATTGACTGAAGCAAACCAACAAACACGCGTTGTTTGCTGCGTTTTTTTGCTTAATCGCCACAATAATAAGGGGATTTTGAACCGTATCGTGACTTGTGATGAGAAATGGATCCTGTACGACAATCGGAAGCGATCATCACAATGGCTTGACCCTGGAGAACCGGCAAAACCTTGCCCTAAGCGAAAACTGACCAAAAAGAAGATTCTGGTTAGTGTTTGGTGGACCAGTGCTGGTGTTATCCACTACAGCTTCTTGAGATCAGGCCAGACGATTACTGCAGACTTGTATTGCCAACAATTGCAAACAATGATGGAAAAGCTCGCCATTAAACAACCGAGACTGATGAATTGCTCTAGCCCACTGCTCCTTCAGGATAACGCTAGACCACACACTGCACATCAAATGATCGCCAAGTTAGAGGAGCTGCGACTGGAACCTCTGCGTCACCCACCATACTCTCCAGATCTTGCCCCAACCGATTACCACTTTTTTCAAAATTTGGATAACTTTTTACAAGGAAAAAATTTCAAATCTGATGAGGCAGTCAAAACCGCCTTCAAACAGTTCATAGACTCTTACATAGCGCACTAACCCTTTTTTTGTATTATTGGGTAAGGGACGCTTTTATCGCTGTATGATCTGTATGATCTAAACCTTTAGACTGGTGGTAACCGAGATATTTGTACATCTCGTTTGGTTCCATCGCGGTGATGCTGTCTTCATCATTGACTGTGTAATCGCCGGGTCGGATTTTTCCTTTAACTTTATGAACAGTTTTACACTTATCTATACCAAACTGCATGTTAATGTCTCTGCTGAATTTAGTTGTGATATCTATAAGTTTTTTCATTTCCGTTTGAGATTTAGCTTAAAGTTTAATATCATCCATATAGATTAAGTGTGTTATTAATGTCTCGCTATTATCGTGTTTTAGTTGGTATCCAACCCCGCTTTTACGCAGCAAGTGTGATATTGGGTTTAGGGCAAGGCAGAACCACAAGGGACTCAAGGAATCTCCTTGATATATGCCTTTTTTAATTGCAATTTCTCTAGTTTTTATATCTTTGAGGTGTAGTTTGGTTTTTCATAATGTCATAGTATTTTTAAGAAAATCTATTAATACCGGGTTAACTTTATATATTGTATATTTTTAAAATATGTATAAGCCAAGAGTCAGGAATACTATCAAATGCTTTACGGTAGTCTATGTAGGTACAGTGTAAATTTCTTTTGTGGAATGTTGCATGTCTATTAATTAATTAATCTATAACAAGTTGTTCCTTACATCCCATGTGGCCTCGCCTGCAACCCTTCTGTTCTTCTGCCAGGATATTATTGACTTCAAGATGGTTAGTTATTTTATTGGCTATTGCTGATGTAAGGATCTTGTAAATAGTAGGGAGACAAGTTATTGGACGGTACTGAGATGGTTGAGTAGAGTATTTACCTTTTGGGATCATGTAAGTTATGCCTTCAGCAAGGAATGGTGGTATGTTTTGCTTACCTTGGACAATTAGAGTTAAGTTTTTTGCTAAGATGTTGTGTAAAACATATAACTTTTTAAACCAGAAGTTATTATCTTATCTATTCCTCCAGGAAAAGATAAGATACACAACTTCTTCCAGTTATGCAGCCGCGAAGTAATGATAGCTATATCAGTTTTATCTATTTCTTTAAAATTCATTTCTTCTGATGTTTCCCATCTACTTTCTTTTTCCATAACCCAACTTTTATTAGTATTATGCTGTATTATGCAGTATTATGCATCTTCTTTCCATATGCCCGCCCAAAATTCTTCTAGATCTTTTAAATCCGGCACTCTAGTATCATTTATTGTGGTGTCTTTATTTTCAAGTAATTGTCTGTAAAATAACTTTTCATTGTTCTTAAATAATCTTTTATCATCTTTCCGTTTATACGATTTTTTATATCGTGAAAGTCTATGAGCTTTTAAAGATAATTTTTGCATTAAGGTATCTAAGTATTCTTCAGGTTTAACATTATTTCTTTCATGTCTGCTATGTAGTTGTGTATTTGTGAAAATTCTATTTACTTCGCTTATTACATTCGGAGATCTGTTATTATTAATATAATGGATAACCTACCTATATCTGCTCTGAGTTGAGTTATATCTTTTTCCAACCTAATCAGCCAAGCTGGTTTTCTTTGTGTTCTTCGCTTGGGCTGATATTCTTCTCCGATCTTATAACCTAGTTCACGTGAGATTACTACAGCAGTACAGTATATCAGTGTGTGTACATCAGTAAGTTGCGATTCTTCTGAGAAAAAATGGTGCAATCTTATTATTAAATGCTTCTATTATCTGTATCAAGTGTGGGGTATATTTTAACTTAGGTAACTTTGGTCTTAGTGTTGGGTCCAATCCTGCATATTCTATAAGGGCTGTTTGTTTTCGTGTAATTTTTGTAGAGAATATTTAATATAGAAGGGAATTGTAAGGTTTCGATTTCATTTTCCACTAACACGCTAACTGTTTCAGTTTGTGTGAATGCATGTATATTTGTTGTAAATGATGATAAGGAATGTAGTATTATTATTATTATTATTTCCCGCTTTTTCGTCTGCAACGATGGACCTTAAACGTGAAAATTTGCGAGCTATGATATATTATGATTTTAAATGTAGTTTATCTGAAGTTTTAAGCTTAGAATGTTTAAAATCAGCTTTAGGTGAGTCTGCTTCTTCTCGGGCAACCATTTTTAGATGGTTTAAACAAAATTAAAAGAAAACCAGCCTTGAATATGATGAAAGAAGTGGACAGTCACTACTGAAAATGTGTGGACTACTGAAATGCTTGTGCGAGATGACCCACGAATTACACACAGGAACATAGAGAAAATCTTAGCCATCAGTTCGGTTAGTGTTTACACCATATTACATGAACGTCTTGGAATGAGGAAGCTTTGTTGTCTTTGGATACCTCACTTGCTCTCCGAAACGATAAAGAATGCCCATATGGATTGGTGCCGTGAGATGCGTCTACGTTTTGAATCTCTCGGTATGGGTGTTTCCAGATGGCCAGTAGCCAAGAAAATTACAAAGACCGCAGAACATTGGAAAAAAAATTGTGGTCAGTTTTTTTTTTTTACAGTTTCTATCTTGCATCATCAATGCTAGAGAATTGTAGGTCAGTTAACTCAGAATTGTACACTACAGTCGCATTGCCAAAAGTTTTCAAAGCTGTGCAGGAGAGACGACCAAAGACCGGGCGCCGGGGAATGATGCTGCACCACGACAACGCGTTTTCACACTCTTCCCTTAGAACAAAGGCGTTTCTTAAAGAATCGGGTAGTGAAACCCTACCTTACCCACATTACAGAGCCGACTTAGGTCCTTGTGACTTCTTTTTATTCCCCACCATAAAAGATGAGATAATAGGCAAGTTTTTTTCAATTGCCGCAGAAGTGGTGACTGCGTACAAATCAGCCATTTTTGACCTGTTCTGACAGGTTTATGTAAGATTGGAATAAGAGTATCCAAGACGGGTTTAGGCGAATGGAAATCTGTATAGATAAAGTTAGAGAGTATTGTGAAAAAATATAATATAAACAGTAACTATATGTTGTCTACTTTTTGCGTGTCTCAAAACTTATATAGTGACCTACGTATACGACATTTTGTAGCAGGCAGCTTGTACAGACAAACAACCTGCCACCCCTGCCATCGCAACCCACCGTCATGGTCATGGGTAAACAATTCTAAAACACATTTGTTTCCCGTTACGAGGGCGTCCCATTAAATTAGGGCCTGTAATACAATTTTAGCCAGATGTGCTCGCCGCCGTGGAAACCAAGTATTGTATATAGGTATTGTAAAAATATGTTTATGTTTAAAATTTTTGAGAGTTACCTTTTTGTATTTAACTATAAGTAATACCTACGAATCCATCTGCAGTAAATGAATACGTCACGTCAGTCTTACACTATAGCAAAGAAATATACACTACGCGCATGTGTGCACGTAAAATTGCTTGCGGCTATGTGTGGGTGGCTGGATGTGCGAGGGGGCCTTGAGAGGTGCGCGGGGCGTGAAACGAGCTATCGCTGACTGCTTTGGCCGAGGGCTGGTACCGTGTTCGTGTCTCTCTCACGCACCGCACACTACTCCATTTCGGTTCGGTATCAACCCTAGCGTTACGAGCTCCGAGCTCGAGGTCACCGGCGTTCGAACTCTCACGTACAGGGAGTATCGCCGCTGTGACTATAGACAGAGCATAGGGTCATAAGACTCAGAAGCTACGTTCAAAGTGATAGTGAAAAGAAATTCAAAATAGTAACGGATGGCTAACCTATTACTTCCATGCTGGTCTGGGACAAAAGAAAAAACTAAGAATTAATTAGTCACTTCTCTTCCCGCGCAGATCGTTAAAGCCGATTGAGGGAGGGGGGGAAAATCCGAGGTGAGGCACAAGTTTAATTCTCACGAGGCGCGAGTTGTATCTCTGATTTAGTAGGTACACATATGTGGTCATTTTCAACCACTACCACCTGCTTCCGCTGAAGGAAAACATCGTGGGGAAACCTGCACACTGGTGACTAGTAAATTAACTACTTAGTGTGTTAAATGCGAGCCATCGCATCCGCCAGGATGGAAACTTTTGCCGCCAGTAGGCTGTTCATATTTTGCCACCTCGAACCTTATGAGTCAGGACTGTGAAATCAAAGGGGCCAGAGCCCTGTGTCCTGACGGACTTTACCACATGGTAAAGTGTCCGTCAGGACAAGGACAGGCAAAAGACACCACGAGATGTAGACATCTACACCATGAACCGAAAACGAAAACCTCTCAGAAGGTACCTCAGCCCATGAAACTGAACAACTTTTGTTCTACAACTTTCACGAAACCCAAAAATAAGTTAAATTTCCATACAAACTGATCGAGCCAATTTGTATGAAAATCCGATTTTTATGGGTTTTACGTTAGTTCATTTACACGTTGTAGTGACCGCGGGACCGGGGTGCAAACAAGATTTGAATCTAGCCTACTCAGCATACTCAGCCTGCTGGTAAATCCGGCACTGGTGAAATGGAGACAGCAATGGCAAACGACTCCATTGTCCCTGCCAAAATATCGTGATTGTATGAGTTTCTTTCCTTACAATGCAACAAAAAGACCCTGGCTCTTAAATATGGATAAAGTTAAGCTATAATCCAATCACATGTGGAAAACTTTCAATAGTTTGTCCAATTGGAAATTTACCACATATCACTGTGCAGCTGAAATGGGAAGCTCTAGCAACGAAATTGATGCCGAATTCAATGAATATTATTCCAACTGCCAGTAGGGTTGTACTGCTACAGTTTAACAAATAAATAAATAAAAATACAAGGACAAATCAGCAGACAAGGACTTATTGAGCCAGCCTCAAAGTAAGTTTAAACTTGTATTATATGATACGAACTCAACGATACTAAGCATATATTATATTGAAATAAATACATATTCATATATATTTTATATACATAAAAAATACATATAAAGAAGGATGATTTCATGCTGGGAGAAAATAAAAAAATCTTAGGTTGTATCTGCTGATTATCGTCCCACGCAGATCGTAAAATCCGTGAATAGGTGATAATGCAAATCATGTTAAGGCCGTACCTGAATTTTCCGGGGTCCAGTGCTGCCCCCATTTTAAATAAATCATTTTAAAGAAAACGGAGACATGATTTAAAATTTTGCTACTACCAAGTCCTAGATAACCCTTCAAACCTTCTAACCCTTAAACTATTATGTGAACTACTTTTTACACTTTATAATGAGAACGTTAAGCTTTATTACGCACATTTGCCAAAAGTGGCCGTTTTTCGCAAATGTGCGTAGTAAAGCTTAACGTTCTCACTTTAAACTGTAAACAGTAGTTCATCAAATACTTCAAAAGGTTATCTAGGGCTTGGTAGTAGCAAAATTTAAAATGATGTCTCCGTTTTCTTTGAAATGATTTATTTCAAATGACGGCAGCACTGGACTCCGGAAAATTCAGGTACGGCCTTAATAGGCGATGCGGCTACTATTTTGATTCCTTTTTACCCATTACTATTTTGATTCCTTTTCCATTTCTCGCCCACCATCACGTTAAAAGTAGCTTTTTGGTCTTGTAGCCCTGGGCTCTTGCTTAGAGCCGCATGACCCAAAATACTTTGTCTGCCCCATTAGAGTTAAAGACGTGATTGTAAAAGCGATAATTTGCCACCGTTTTTATTCTGTATTTTATTCTGTCAAAAGAAATAATTAGAAGAACATTACAGAAGGCAGCCCTGCATCCTTAATTAGCCTGCTACCAATTACTGGCGGAGGCTCCAGAAACCAATATAGCCTTATGAGGTTTCTTTACATTTCGGGTAACACTGGGCCAATTATTTTCTATAGAAAAAAATGTGAGGCTACATTTTTAAAATAATTGGCCCAGTACTGTGTACATTTAAATTTCAATATTTCAGGGTTTGTGAAGCAATAATTATTTAGGCGATTTATTAAGCGAAGCAAGCGAGGTCTCTTTAATCGAGTTGGGGGCGAAAACATATTGTTTGTATGTATGTATGTATATATGTTTGTACCGCAATAACTGCCGAACCAATGGTCGGATTTTGATGAAATTTGGTAGGCATGTAGGAAATATCAATAGAATTTTCAAGTTTGTTGGACATCAAAATCGGTTCAGTCATTTTTGAAATATTAATAAAAATGTCCGCGATTATGTAGCAAACGAAACCATAGCGCGTTCTAACTTTGGAAAGCGCCATCTAGGTGTTACTTAGGGAACTGAATTCTGTTAAAATCGCGAGGTCTAAGTTCGCGGCGAACTACTAGTTATTCTCAGTTTCGAGATTGGCTGCTTTTGTCAGTCTGTCTGTTCTCACAGGTCGTATTTTTTTCAACCGATTTGGGCGAAAATTGGCATATAATTTCCTTGATTTATTTAATTTTTTGGTTGATCGCGATTTTTGATTGGAGAAGAAAAGGGGAAACTTTTCTGTTACATTGTTTATTGACAAATTTCAATGTGGGAGAGGCACACTAAGGACTTCATTCTACACAAAATGTTACAAAAATATTTCCAAAAGGGAGATATGGACGGATTTCACTTTCACACAGACACGGGAAAGAGTCGGTTATTGCATGGTTATAAGAGCGTGCTTGTCAGCTGTTCGCACAAAACGACTAGTTTTTGAACTAAAATTACTAGTAGTTCGCCGCCAACTTTGACCTCGCGATTTTTTATTAATATTTCAAAAACTACTGAACTGATTTTGATACCCCACGAATTTGAAAATTCTATTGATATTTCCTACATGCCTACCAAGTTTCATCAAAATCCGACCATTGGTTCGGCAGTTATTGCGGTACAAACATATATACATACATACATACAAACAATATGTTTTCGCCCCCAACTCGATTAAAGAGACCTCGCTTGCTTCGCTTAATAAATCGCCTAAATAATTATTGCTTCACAAACCCTGAAATATTGAAATTTAAATGTACACAGTACTGGGCCAATTATTTTAAAAATGTAGCCTCACATTTTTTTCTATAGAAAATAATTGGCCCAGTGTTACCCGAAATGTAAAGAAACCTCATAAGGCTATATTGGTTTCTGGAGCCTCCGCCAGTAATTGGTAGCAGGCTAATTAAGGATGCAGGGATAAAACTTCAAGAAATAGGTATATAAGACAACCATCACGCTGAAAGTGGTATTTGGGTCCCTAGACTCTGTCTACTCCACAAGAGGTAAAGACGTGACTGATACGTACTACTTTCTAAGTACAACAAAAGTTTCGTCACTCGTTGATATCTCTAGTTTTATATCGTTCAAGAATGTCGTAGCCTCTACTGCAACTATTTGGAACGCCTACGAAACGCTACGCCGTAGACCTACAGTGTAGAATGTCTACGATATTACGTCATATTTTAAAAATATTTTAAAAACAAGCTTTTATCTAAAACATTTAACTAATAAAACCGGCTAAGTGCGAGTTCAACTCGCGTGAAGAGGGTTCCATACAATTGATTGAATTCTTATAGGTTTTCCTGTAATTTACAAGCAATGAATTATATTTCGTATTTTTTTCATTATTCGTTTCGGAGATCAGGGGCCCCTGATGGTCAATTTTCGTCTTCTTTCATGAATAAAATCAAAACTATGCATTTTATAATAATAACAAAATTTGATATATGACACAGTAAAGTTTGCAAAACTTTTTTTTTTCAATTTTCTAATTTATCCCCCGAAAATTACTCTTATTTAAAAAAAAAATATTTCCTTTGCACATATGTGTTTGGGTTATGACCCATTAGTGTAGGATTACACCATCCTACCAAATTTCACCTGTTCAGTCTAGTAGATTCGGAGTAAATTGGCTGTGACAGACGGACGGACAGACAGACGCACGAGTGATCCTATGGGTTCCGTTTTTTTCATTTTTTGTACGGAACCCTAAAAAGTTTAGAATGCTTCTCAAGACGAATCAATTGAGCTCAGTGGGGTTATGTTGTTTTATCACAGGATGCCGTGGCGTCATTCATGCCTTCATCATGAGATCAGGTCATTGGTACCATAATATTGCATTGTCACCTATATCAGCACGTGTAGATACATTTTGTGTTTTTGATCTACCGTATTTGGTGATTTAAAGTTAAATAAAAATGCAGTTAACTGAATAAAAGTTCGATGACGAGTTTATTCGCTGTTTAAATTTGTACATACGTCAGGGATAAAAGGTAGTGGGAACAATTTGACCAGTGGTACGTGCACACATACGGAGTAGACCGAGTTTCATTGGTTGACCGTCACTAACCGCTCGACACGTGATGAAGATGGGCGGATGTTTGTAAGGTTCTTTTGTCAGGGGCTCCACTGCACCATAAGCAGCCTTGAAAGCTTTAAAAAGACTTCTCTGCGTCGGCATTCTCCACGAGAGGGCAAATCTTTACATAGCCAAGGATGTCTGGATGCTAGCAACTCATGAAATGCCACCTTTTCCGGGTATGCTTTTGATGATTCGACCCAGTTGCCACATTAAAGATGGAAGATTGTTGTCCTTCACGACGATGAGAGTATCTGGGCGAAGCTCGGCCGTGTTCTCCCTCCATTTTGTACGTGTCCTCAACTCGGAGATGTACTCCTTCGACCAGCGTGACCAGAACTGCTGCCTAAACTGCCCCACCCGTTGGTAGCGATTGAGGCGAACTCCGTGGCGTAATGGTTAACACGCTAGACCGCTAATCCAGAGGTTCTGGGTTCGATCCCCAGCCAGGGCAAATTGGAAAATGGCCTTTTTGAATTGTCCTGGGTCTTAGGTGTTTATCTATATATATATATAGTATTGTTGAGTTGGTATCCCATAACACAAGTTTAAAACTTACTTACTTACTGTCCAAAAGAAAAAATAAAAATGTCGCGAGTGTTGGTGTCAGTCTGATGTAGAGGTTATAACGCCACCAGGTATTTTCAAATCTGTATTATGTGTTGTTCCATGCTGGTATACGTACCAGCTGCTTCTCTTCCCGCGCAGATCAAAACCCAAGCGAGGGAATGGGCGAAAATGCGAATCATGTCGATAGGTAATGCGGCTAGCAACCCATCACTATTTTCCTTTTTCCATCTTCTCGCCCCCATCACGCCAAAAGTGGCCTTTGGGTCTTGCGGTCCTGGGCTCTGTCCATTTAAAAAAGTAAGATCCAAAATGTTCTCTCTGCCCCATTAGGGATAAAGACGTGTAAACTTTTACATTGGTTGTTGCCGACTAAATTCACAGCCGTCGCTATTTTTAGGGTTCCGTACAAAAAATTTAAAAAACGGAACCCTTAGAGGATCATTCTTGCGTCTGTCTGTCCTTCCGTTTGTCACAGCCAATTTGCTCCGAATCTACTGGACCGAATCAGGTGAAATTTGGTAGGATGGTGTAATCCTATGATCCAAACATATATGTGCAAAGTAAATAAAGGGATAAACTAACTCACTTTCCGGGGATAAATTAGGAAATTAAAAAAAAGGTTTTGCAAACCTTACTGTGTTATATATCAAATGAAAGGGCTCGTTATGAGTATCTCAAATATATTTTTGTTATAAGTAATTATAAAATAAATAATTTTGATTTTATTTATGAAAGAAGACGAAAATTGACATCCCCCCCCCCTGATCTCCGAAACTACAGAGCCAAAAATTTTGAAAAAAATACTAAATATAGTTCATTGCTTTTAGATAACAGGAAAATCTATAAGAATTCAATCAATTATACGGAACCCTCTCCACGCGAGTTTAACTCGTACTTGGCCGGTTTTATTTTTCTTAACTACACTAGCAGCTTTTAAAACGAATGCGTGAGCAAAATATTGTAATAAAGAACATGGTTTTGATTGCCTTCCATCGAATTTACGCCGTTCCGTCCAAACCAGAAGCCAGAAGTGTGGTAAAGTTATACAACCCCAGAGACCTTAATTAGACATTAATTATATTTATGAAGACGTTTGCGTCTAAATTTGACGCGACATTGATATAATATAATGCGACATAGAGATGGCAATCATAAGACCTCTCTTTCTCTTTAAGAGGCAACGCTAAAGAACTAAGCCTAAACATTGCACTGCTAAAGCAGTTGTAGCACGAGATCCCAAGGAGGGTTGACGTCGGGCAGGCGGCCGGTTGTAAAACTACAGCCAAATCGTTTCAGTGATTTTTACTTCGTACAATCTCACTATGTTTTGGTGATCATTGACAAAGTGCACCCTGGGCCCCAAAGTAGCACTGCTATGTACATACTTATAATGCGAAAGCTCTAAATTTTTTTTTTAGTTTAAGTATTACGAAATACAGTGGGAAGGGAATGTTACTAAAAATGTGTTAAGTTTACCTATGGTCTTTATTCCTCTACAGAAAAATAAAAATGTTTTATAAAACGAAAAGAGCAAAAAACGTAGTAACTTAGGTACGTTGCATAATAGGTACGTAATTAGTATGTTTATACTATACCTAAACATACTTATTATCCTAAAACTTTATGCCCAAAATTATATCATGAAAAATAAGCGTTTGGACCTATTACCTATTCATCAAATATACCTACGTATGTTCTTGTCGGTTTTCACATCTATGTTTCGTTCGCTTTCAGTCCTACACACTCTAGTTAACACGTAGCTTTGATCGTTTTCTACAAATCTGCGTCTTAACAATGTCTTTCACTTTGTAACTATATCTTGGGTACGTTGCATACCTACATAGTAAAACATACTTATTATCACGTCTTTATCCCTGCGTGTAAAGCTGGGTCCAGATATGATCTTTTGTCCGTACCGTACCTCCGTATCGTATCAGCGCCGCGATCCAATAACTCTGGACGCATATAAAAATAGCCAGTATCTTCGTACGTCGCTGCTGCGATCACCACGTGCTCATTTCTGTACGAAGTGTCTGACTATGTCGTCGCCTGCAGAAGTTTACGAGAATTTGGCGATTAGTTGCGCGTCCTTCATTGTTATGCATAATATAGTAACAAAAAAATAAAAAAACAAAAAAAGCGACGTTGGTGGTTGGTGGACGTTAGAATTGTATAACAATAGAGAAAAATGTGGCGGAAGAGCCTTAATGAGAGATTTAAAATTTCAAAGCATAAGTGGAAAATAGGAGTCTTTGGCGGGAAGTCAAGGTGTTTGGTTGGGGTTTTCTTTAAATTATTTTGCAAATTGATTTTAATGGACCTTATAATATGAAATTGGTGTTGTTTGGTGTTATAAATGCTCATGCTCATAAACAATATGTGAAATAGTTAAAGTGGATAGTCATAGTACGGCTGTAGTAATATTTGTTTCGCGGACTGTGTGGGCGTCGTCCGCCACTCAATCGGCTATGAAAACCAGTGGACTCGTATAGATTTGTCACCAGAAGCTCCCTTAAAGCAATCAAAGGCCTACACCAACCTTTGATTGTAACTTGTTAGGAAAAAAGAATTTCCCACGTTTTATTAACTTGTTCCTGGCTAAATACGCAGTAGCGTCAAGCCATAAATTAAAAAAAAAAAATAGTGGAAAATACAAAACCTTCACTCGCATGTCACCAAGCGACTTTGAGATTTTGATTAATTTAATTGGTCCAAAAATAAAAATGCATGCCGCGATCGCTTCCAGACTGGCGCACGCCGTACCGTATCGCCTTTGAACGGAACGAAAAAACCGACTCGCGATGGATCGGAGCGTACCTGTCTCCGTATCGAAACGCCGTACCACCGTACCGTACCGAACATGAGTCCAAACTAGTGTTGTGAGGTACGGTACGGACAAAAGAACATGTCTGGACCCAGCTTAATGTGGTAGACAGATCCTAGGGCCGTAAGACCCAAAGGAATGAAAATAGTGATGGGTTGAATGGATCAAAAGCTTTCGCATTATTTGTACGAGTATGCCAAATATATCAGCTTCTTCACTTCCCGAGCAGATCGTAAAAGCCGTTCGAGGAAATGAGCTTGAACCTGAATCATGTTCTTAGGTGATGCGGCTAGCAGCCCATCACTATTTTGATTCTCATTATCCCGTTAAGGATAAAGATGTGATTATGTCATCATCATCATCCGAGCGTAACGCCGGTTGCATCCTCTCGGCAGTAACGCTTCAGAGCCCGGGGTCCGCTACCTTACCTAGGTAATTTGACGAGGTTACTGGTTTTTACACAGAGCGACTGCCGTTTGACCTCCGCAACCCAGAGCCAAGAAGACAGTAAGAGTATACAGAACGGAATCTCCTAAGGTACGCGCAATATGCGTCCCCGTTCCCCGTCCCCGCACCTCTCCCCGTTCTTGTGCGGCCGCATGCGCCGTGCAGTGTGTATTCGCCCGCTCTCGCCCTGCGACAAGGCGAGCGCGGGGGAGAGGTGCGGGGACGGGGAACGGGGATGAATATTGCAAGGGACCATAGGAGATTCCGTTCTGTATACTCTTACTGTCTTCTGTGCCAGAGCGTAGTCCAGAACCAATCCTAGGACAGGTTTAAACAAACACTAGATGGCGTTCGGGACCCACATCTTTCCGTGCCTTCCGAAGCTCGGAATCATCTTTCTTTTCGGATAATCAGGTGATTCAAGCCTGCAATATTATAACCAGACTGGAAAAAACTTTTTATACAAAGTATGCTTCCCAGTAGGATTTAAACCCTAGACCTCCGGATCACAAAGCAAACGCTTTGACCAGTGGACCACGAAGGCAGTCAAAGATGTGATAATGAATTAAATACAAGAGTACAAATACGCGCAACACCTAGGTTGTGTGTTATTCGTGTCTGGCAACAAAACTACGCTAACGTTTTACTTTTTTCTTCAAATAACAGCAAATAAAGGGAACTACAGCGTGATAAACGAACCGCGTTCCTCGCGGTGCGTGACTAGATTTTTTAACGTCCGGACGAGGGTCACTCAAATACAAAGCATACCTACTTAGTTAATAGGGTAAATTTATATTTTCTCTAGATTTTACAATGCTTTTAGCATTAAGTCCGCCTGTTGTATAAACATTTGTATACGTGTGTACAATAAAGTGTAAATAAATAACTAAGTAATTATAAATATAATAAAACCGGCCAAGTGCGAGTTAAACTCGCGTGGAGAGGGTTCCGTACAATTGATTGAATTCTTATAGGTTTTCCTGTAATCTACAAGCAATGAACTATATTTCGTATTTTTTTTCAAAATTTTAGGCTCAGTAGCTTCGGAGATCAGGGGGGAATGGTCAATTTTCGTCTTCTTTCATGAATAAAATCAAAACTATTTATTTTATAATTATAACAAAAATATATTTGAGATCCTCATAACGAGCCCTTTCATTTGATATATGACACAGTAAGGTTTGAAAAACTTTTTTTTCAATTTCCTAATTTATCCCCCGAAAATGACCCTTAATTTAAAAAATATTCATTTACTTTGCACATATGTATTTGGGTCATAAGATAACACCATCCTACCAAATTTCACCTGATTCGGTCCAGTAGATTCGGAGCAAATTGGCTGTGACAGACGGACGGACAGACAGACGCACGAGTGATCCTATAAGGTTTCGGTTTTTTCATTTTTTGTACGGAACCCTAAAAATACAAGCTTTAATTTATTTTAAGAAGCTTTTACATGTCGCGTTGTCTAGCCTGAGTGTCGATCTATGTTATCAAATCTTGCAAGCTAAATTAGACCCACTTCCCATCATTCGATCGGGTTGAAACTTTACATACGAGTACATTGTCATGTCATAATATTGCATACCTTAATATACCATAATTTTCATCCAACTTACATAAGTAACTTATTTATGTAAGTTGGGTGAAAATTAAACGTAAAAGTAGGGTGACAATGAAATATGTGACGTTCCACAGGTCAAGATACCTTGTGGACGCTGGTTCTTAGGACGTTTAGAAAAACAATTCGAACAATTAACTTAGCTTAAATAAACACAATGTCGTAAGTGCCAGCGTCCATAAGGTACCTTTGCCCGTGGAACGTCACATATTATGGTACAAATAACCTGATATTATGATGAAGTCGGAAAGTGTCCACGGCATCTCTGTGATAAAATAACATACACATATACTTGAATTTTCCGGGGTCCAGTGCTGCCCCCATTTAAAATAAATCATTTCAAAGAAAACGGAGACATTTTTTAAAATTTTGCAACTACCAAGTCCTAGATAACCCTTTAAAGTATTTTATGAACTACTGTTTACAGTTTATAATGAGAACGTTAAGCTTTACTACGCACATTAGCCAAAAGTGGCCGTTTTTCGCAATTGTGCGTAGTAAAACTTAACGTTCTCACTTTAAATTGTAAACAGTAGTTCATAAAATACTTTGGAGGGTTATCTAGGACTTGGTAGTTGCAAAATTTTAAATGATGTCTCCGTTTTCTTTTAAATGATTTATTTTAAATGGGGGCAGCACTGGACCCCGGAAAATTCAGGTATGGCCTTAATATAATTCATAAAACAACATACGACGACCTCCGTGGCGTAATGGTTACCACGCTAGACCGCTAATCCGGAGGTTCTGGGTTCGATCCCCAGCCAGGGCAAGTTGGAAAATGACCTTTTACAAATTGTCCTGGGTCTTGGGTGTTTATCTATATATGTATTAATCATAAAATATAGTATCGTTAAGTTAGTTTCCCATAACACAAGTTTTAAAAAAATACCTACTTTGGTTGTCCTTATATATTTATTTATATTGACATACACAGAGCGATGCCGTCTGACCTTCGCAACCCAAAGGGTAGACCGGAACTAATCCTAGGATACAATTCTTCTTCTAAGCGCGCTCCCGGTTGCATCCTCAGCTGTGCTGCTTCGGAGCCCGGGGTGCACTTTCCCGCTTTTTCTTCTCCAAATACAACATGCACCTCACCAAAGACCTTGCGAAGTGGATAAGAAATTATCGGAACAGTTAAAATGATTCGACTGTAATTTTACGACCGGCCGCCTGCCTGACGGCAACCCGCTTTGGGAATATATTTGTGCGAAATTTTTTACAACCGGCCGCCTTCACCTTAACCCCTTCTTGGGAATGCAATTGTAATTCAATTCAATTCAAATTCAATTCAAAATATCTTTATTATCATAGGATATTTATAATATCTCTTAATAATAGTCACTTTGTTTTGTTTTGCACAAATGTTGACGTCAAATCGTTACTTAAAGCTAAGTTTACGTAGTATGTAGCACGAGATGTTTGTGCTTAAGTCATTTAGTCACCTCTTACGACATCCAAAGGAACAGATAGAGTGATGCTATTCTGACCCGAAACCACACGGGGAGATCCTAGGATACACTATGTACTACAAACCCTTGTAGAATTTGGCCTTACTATTAGCTATAAATAGGCCTTATAATTCTTAAAGTAGGCCAAATTCTACGTATGACTTCGAAAGCCTCCAAAAATTGGAACGCGCTGCAGTTGGCTGCCGTCAAAGGGCAGTGTTGCCAACATGTAGGCATTATTTGATGAAGATAAAGCCTACTGTGACCCGTTAGTAGTTCTTATGCCAATTTTATAAATTCTTAAAGACATACTCCATTGCTGGTTTGGGAGAAAAAAAAATGTAGAACGTACCAGCTGCTTTTCTTTCCGCGCAGATCGTAAAAGCCGATCGAGGAAATGGGCGATAATGCGAATCGTGTTAATAGGCGATGCGACTAGCAAACCCATCACTATTTTGATTCCTTTTTCCACCTTCTCGCCCATCATCACGCTAAAAGTGATATTTGGGTTTTGCGTCTCATTCTTGCAACAGTAAATGCGTATAAGAGGGAAAGAGACACATGATGGGGTTTATGCCTCAATCTTTCTATTGGGGAAGGTACATCCTTTCTTGCTCTTTGGGCATCTGTGTCTTGCGGCCCTGGGCTCTGTCTGCTTAGAGCCGCAAGACCCAAAATGCTCTGTCTGCCCCGTTAGGGATGTAACGATGCATCTTGTTTTCATACATTTCTTTCTCATTTCCACATCTCATCATGTCCGCTTTTCATAACTTCATCTAATTTCAAATTTCAATTCATTCAATTTTTGAATCATTTACACATCACTTTTTATTTTGACTCATACCACAGAATTATTAATACTAACGTACAGAAGTCTCACTCAGCAAAGAAATTCAAAGAAATATTTACTAAATGTGGCTAGCGATATGTTTTAATTTAGCTTACGTCAGAACTCAGCACCTTTTCGTATAGATACCTAGACATCCATTGCAAGCCAATTTCATTCTTATTACTCTGGACAAACGATTCGTATACCTGAGTGTGTAGGTACATTTTCGATACCTAAACGGGGAGTGACACAGGCCTGTTCATACCACTTCCATCTCTCATCCTGAACACATTCAGGACTGCCTACCTATCTATACTTATTTATTAATATTTTGTCAATTGTGTCAAACACCTCCAAATAGGTACGAGTACCTCGGTAGCCTCGTCCAGGGAAGTACCACACTCTTACAGAAAATCGACGTCTGAGTAGTAGCTTCACCGTTACTATGCTTCGTTCGGTGAGTGAGAGAGCCGGAGCCCCGTCTCCCACCCTTCCTCCTCTGGGGAGGGCCCTGAAAGGCCGGTAACGCTCTTGTTACACCCCTGGTGTTGCAATTGTCCATGGGCAGCGGTGATCACTTACCATCAGGTGACCCGCTTGCTCGTTAGCCGTCCTATAACATTAAAAAAGGGAGATTGCAGTTGCGATAAGGCCGCCTTTTGACATCTGTTTTATGTTTTATAATGTACAGAACATTATTAAACATAAAACAGATGTCAAAAATCATAATGTATTTTTTTTATTTTTTTTATTAGAGATTTGAGTGCGTTTTACCTCTATTTGGTTATTTGTTTGGTGCAATAAAGGTGCGTGCTCAATCTTCAAACTCAAATTCCGGTCTGCGCTCCTCATAACTGTCCCTGTGGCAGTGATGTCGACAAGCTAGGACATCACGGACTGTCATGCCAAAAAAGTGCAGGCCGCTTCTCGAGACATGCCGCTCTTAACGATATCATACGCCGGTCCCTTGCCACCGTCAACGTGCCAAATCTACTTGAGCCGACTGGTATTGCAAGAGATGATGGCAAGAGACCGGACGGTATGAGTTTGATTCCATGGAAGATGGGCCGGATGCTGGTATGGGATGCAACCTGTTCAGACACGCTGGCCCCTTCCCATCTACATGGAACCAACAAAAGAGCTGGTGCGGCTTGTGAAGTGGCTAAAAAGCTAAAGCATGGAAATACAGGGGTCTAGGCTCCGAATATGATTTTGTTCAATTCGGTGTCGAGACCCTTGGTCCGTGGGGTCCTAGCGCTATAAGGCTTTTTAAGGAAATAGCAAAAAGGTTAGTCGACATCACAGGAGACCGAAGAGCTGGCAGCTACCTCGGACAAAGAATCAGTCTAGCTATTCAAAGGGGGAACGCTGCCAGTATCTTCGGAACCTTGCCTAAAGGGACTCCTTTTAATAATATATTTTAGTTATTATATTATATTTTTTAAGGTTTTTAGTTTTAGGTTGTTTCTAGTTTTAGCTAACTTTAGGTATTATATTGTCGCGAACGAGATAGAATCTTCCCGAACAATATTCGGGAACGAATACTACGATAGAATGGTGCAAGCCAAATTGGCCCATATGTCTTGTGTCATAAAGTCTAGAGTTGCTTAACCATGTTACACTCACACACAAACCCGGCGCCTGGATGCTTCGAAACACATTCGTCGACTATGAAGAATATTCGAGATTAATGTGGACCTATTCGATGGCGCATATAAATAGGGAACGTTGGGTGCGCCACGGCAGTTCAATACGAGCTATCAAAGCGATTACTTCGAAGCGAAGGAAACCTACCTTAGTGCGACAAGTGGAAGTACCTGCGACTACCTTGGCGAGATACCTGGACCTCAGCTGCTACGCGACTTGGACCTTGGACGCTTGGACCATCTTCACGTGTCAACTTAGGGTTCCGTAGTGAATAAATCCCTCATACGAAGTTTGGCGTTTTTCTCCAAATACCGAACCCCAGTTTCGTAACATTTGGTGTCGGAAGTGGATTTGGAGATGCCAGTTTTCCCGAGGGAAGAAGAGGATACCACCAGGGAAGGTGTCAGGACCAGGGCCCAGCGTGCCATGGAGGCTCAAGGGGGCGTGGCTCAGGCCACGCCTACTGAACCTCAAGCCACGCCCACTGACCCTGAGGCCACGCCCACCGATCATCAGGCCCCGCCCACCGGGCCACAAGCCACGCCCACCGGATGTCAAGCCACGCCCACCGATCATCAGGCCCCGCCCACTGGACCTCAAGCCACGCCTACCGGGCCTCAAGCCACGCCCACTGGACGTCAAGCCACGCCCATCGGACCTCAAGCCACGCCCACCAGACCTCAAGCTCCGCCCACTGGCCCCGCCCACTTTGGCCAGACCACGCCTACTGGCCACGCCCACCAAACAGTACCACGTACATTAGAGGCATCAGTGGATTTAAACATCTTAATGCAGATGTTACAAGGCATAAGTGAAAATCAAAATGCAACTACAAAACGACTTCAAAGTATAGACGAGGCACAAAATGCAAGTACAAAACGACTTCAAAGTATAGAAGAGGCACAAAATACTCGACTTCAACGCATAGAAGAAAAACAAGATGCACGATTTCAACGTATAGAAGAGGCACAAAATTTACGATTTGCACGCTTGAGTGAGGACCAGCAAATAGTTTTTGGGGCAGTCAGCAAGCTAAACAAATCAGTGGAGCGGATCCGTCGGGATGTAGACGTTGTGGAAACCAAAGTATCGGATTTGGAGACTAATTTCTCTGGACTATAGAAGAAAGTATTGCGTCTCGAAACAGTGGGAGTTCCAAGCGCATCCGGAGGTGAAAATAAGGGACTAAAAGTGAAAGTGCCATCTTATGACGGTACAACATCCTGGGCCGCATACAAACAGCAATTCCAGACCGTCGCTAGTGCAAGCGGCTGGACCGATGAACAGAGCCATACAGCCCTTACAATTGCTTTGAAAGGCTCAGCCCTATCGGTCCTGGAGGCACTGCCTAGCTCTGGCAGCACCTTTAAACAATTAATGGAGGCACTGGAAGCCAGGTATGGAGAACGTCATCTCGAACACGCCTTTCGAGCCCAGCTACGTGACAGAGTGCAGCGCCCAGGAGAAGGACTTCAACAGTGGGCACTGGAAATAGAAAAACTAGTGCGCAAAGCCTTCTCTTCTGCTGACTCTAAAATGGTAGACACCAATATTCTTCAAGCTTTTATTGCTGGAATAAGAGATGCGGAGGTAAGGGCTGCAGTGGGAATCCATCATCATGCCTCACTTAAAGATGCCTTGGCACATGCTCTAGAGTACGAAGCTTTAAGACAGGACATGCGCGTACATAAGTTGCGAGAAGTCACAGAAGAGGTAAAGGCAATCAAGAACCTGCCAAAGAAGACCAGTAGCTCAGCACCTATTTGCTACAGATGTGGTGAAAAAGGACATTTGCGACTCTCCTGTCCAGAAAAGCATGAATTAACCAAGTTACGAGAAGAGCTTGATGAAATAACAAAAAGGCAGGAGTCCTCCTTTCCTGCGAAAAATCAGGGAAACGAGTAACAGCCAGGACTAAGGGGCGGGTACTGGCTGGCGCAGAGGAAGCTCCAGCAATTGTCATCTCACAAGTGAGCAATAGGAGCAGTTTGGCGATATGCGGCAAAGTGAATAGGACAGACTGCAAATTGACCATAGACACAGGAGCCTCCAGAACAATAATCAGCCCGCACCTGGTAAAGGCTGCGATGAAACGAAAGAACCTCAACTGTCGGCTTCTCTCTGCCTCTGGCCAGCCAATACCTGTCCTAGGAGAAATGAAGGTGACGATATATGTGGGAGAGTCACCATACACCCATGATGTCATTGTGGCTGAGATTATGGATGAATGCATATTGGGCTTAGATTTCATGAAGAAATATAATTGTAAAATCGATGTCACTAATGGAGTTTTTAAGTGTGGTAACGAAGAAATGTTCATCCTTGGAGCCACTACCGGAAAAGTAACTTGTCTAAATAAAATCGTCATACCTGGTCGAACACAAGCGCAAATAATGGTAAAACTGCCATCAACTAAAACACGCAAGCCAACTAGATGCGTTCTTATCGAAGATATAACGAACAAGACAATGAATCGCAGATTCCTGACAGCAAGGACATTAGTCAGTGGAAAGGATACAGCAGTCGTTAGGATAGTTAACATAGAGGACCACGAAATCATTCTGAATGAAGGAGATGTTGTTGGAAAATGTGAGGAAGTTGTCTGGATGAAAAAGTGTCAATCGACACCAAGCTCAGACGCATCTAAAAACACAAGTGGTTCTATTATTGCCGAACTTCTAAAAGATTGTAAAAGCAACCTTACTTACTCGCAGAGCTTGAAAGCAAAGAAGTTGCTGCTGAATTTTGCTGATATTTTCTCTTCCAAAGAAGGTGATCTAGGAAGAACTTCGCTAGTTCAGCACAGAATCGATACTGGAAGCGAAAGACCTATACGTCAGCGAGCAAGAAGAATTCCATATGCTAAGGAAAATGAAGTGCAAGATCTGCTGGAGGACATGAAAAGAAATAAGATCATTGAACCATCTGCAAGTCCATGGTGCTCCCCGGTTGTTTTAGTTAAGAAGAAAGATGGCAGCACACGGTTTTGTGTCGACTATAGACGACTGAACGACGTCACAAAGAAGGATAGCTACCCATTACCAAGAATTGATGACACCTTGGATACCCTTAGTGGAATGCAATGGTTTTCCACCCTAGACTTGAAATCTGGTTACTGGCAGGTGGAAATTCATTCAAAAGACAAAGAAAAGACAGCGTTTTCGACAGGAAAAGGGTTATGGCAGTTCAATGTTATGACTTTTGGATTATGCAACGCACCCGCTACTTTTGAACGACTTATGGAGTGTGTACTAGCAGGATTAGTAGGAGACGCTTGTCTAGTTTATCTGGACGACGTAATCATCATGGGTCGAGATTTTGAAGATCATCTGCGGAATCTGGAGCAAGTCTTTATGAAAATACGGGGTGCCAACTTAAAACTGAATCCAAAGAAATGCACTCTATTCAGAAACAAAGTGAATTACCTTGGGCATGTTATCACCAGTGAGGGCATCCAAACTGATCCTGATAAAGTTGAAGCAGTGAAAAACTGGCCTACCCCCAAAGACAAGACAGAGGTGTGAGCATTTATGGGACTTTGCTCATATTACAGGCGATTTGTAAAGGGATTTTCTGAAATCGCTAAACCTTTGCATCGTCTTACAGAAGACAAACAGCCTTTCAAATGGGACGTTACCTGTGAGAATGCATTTTTTAAACTCAAAGAATGCCTTTGCAAGACTCCAATCTTGGGATACCCGCAGACTAGTGGCCAGTTCATCGTTGACACAGATGCTAGCAACACAGCGATCGGAGGGGTACTATCTCAAAAGCAAGGTGACAACGAAATAGTAATTGCATACTTTAGTAAATCTTTGTCAAGGCCTGAAAGAAATTATTGTGTAACAAGAAGAGAACTCTTGGCTGTTGTGAAGACGCTGCAACATTTCAACAAATATCTTATTGGTAGACAGTTTACACTCCGCACAGACCATGCTGCTTTGAAGTGGCTGTTACAATTTAAAAATCCAGAAGGCCAAGTTGCACGTTGGATTGAACAACTTCAAGAATTCGACTTTGTCACTGAACACCGTAGTGGTAAGGCCCATGGAAATGCTGATGCACTCTCAAGACCGTGCCCGAAAGATTGTAAGCATTGTGCTAAACAAGAGACAAAGGAGCTTACGGTTAAGGTCATCACAAGGACGATCCCTACAGGACAATGGGACGATGAGAACTTCAGAGAAGCTCAAGAGGATGATGAAGATATAAGGCTCATTATCGCATGGAAAGAACGTGGTGCGGATAAGCCGAGATGGGCAGAGGTTGCGCCTACGAGTCCCATCACTAAAGCTTATTGGGCTCAATGGGACAGTTTCATCCTGCAGAATGGAATACTTTACCGTAAATGGGAAAAACCGAACGGCAAAGAGTTTCACCTACAGGTTGTTGTTCCCAGGAATAAGGTGAAAAACGTTCTCCGTGAAATACATGATGGTGTAACAGGTGGACATCTTGGCGTCAAGAGAACGTTAACAAAAATTCGAGAACGGTTTTACTGGTTGAATTGTCGGGAAGATGTGCAAGATTGGTGCCGCAAATGTACAACTTGCGCAGCCGTGAAAGGCCCATCAACAAGAACTCGCGGTGGTCTACAACTTTACAATGTTGGTGCGCCCTGGGAGAGAATTGCAGTTGACGTTGCCGGACCGTTCCCTGTAACTGAATCAGGAAATAAATACTTCATGGTCGTCATGGACTATTTCAGCAAGTGGCCAGAAGTATTTGCTATACCTAACCAAGAAGCTACAACAGTAGCCTCCAAGTTGGTTGAAGAAGTAATCTGTCGCTTCGGTGTGCCACTAGAAATACACTCAGATCAGGGAAGGAACTTCGAATCCCAAATTTTTCAGGAAGTTTGCAAACTCTTGGGATTGCATAAAACTAGGACCACCCCATATCACCCTCAGTCTGATGGCATGGTGGAGAGATTTAACCAGACGCTGGAGAGACATTTAGCGAAACTGGTTGACAAACATCAGAAAGACTGGGACAAGTACATACCGCTTTTCCTCCTGGCTTATAGGACATCGGAACACGAAAGCACGAAGCTAACCCCAGCTCAGGTGAATTTCGGTAGAGAACTTAGATTACCTGTAGATCTACTGACAGGAAGGCCACCAGAAGATCCACATCCTGTGCCAGACTACGTATCTGATCTTCGAAAGCGAATGAGTGACGTGTACGAATTGGTTCGCGAAAACGGGTTGCAGGCAAGCGAAAACATGAAAACTAGATATGACCGAAGAGCGAACACAAGTGGCTTTGAAGAAGGAGCATTAGTTTGGCTTCATAACCCGATTCGCCGGAAAGGAAAGTCACCGAAATTACAAACAAGATGGGAAGGTCCATATAAGATCATCACGCGAATGAACGACGTGACCTATCGGATCCAACGTCAACCAAGAGGAGCACTTAAAGTGGTGCACATAGACCGTCTGGCACGTTACCATGGCAGCAATAGTGACGCTCGGGACGAGCGCCTCTAAGAAGGGGGCAGTGTCGCGAACGAGATAGAATCTTCCCGAACAATATTCGGGAACGAATACTACGATAGAATGGTGCAAGCCAAATTGGCCCATATGTCTTGTGTCATAAAGTCTAGAGTTGCTTAACCATGTTACACTCACACACAAACCCGGCGCCTGGATGCTTCGAAACACATTCGTCGACTATGAAGAATATTCGAGATTAATGTGGACCTATTCGATGGCGCATATAAATAGGGAACGTTGGGTGCGCCACGGCAGTTCAATACGAGCTATCAAAGCGATTACTTCGAAGCGAAGGAAACCTACCTTAGTGCGACAAGTGGAAGTACCTGCGACTACCTTGGCGAGATACCTGGACCTCAGCTGCTACGCGACTTGGACCTTGGACGCTTGGACCATCTTCACGTGTCAACTTAGGGTTCCGTAGTGAATAAATCCCTCATACGAAGTTTGGCGTTTTTCTCCAAATACCGAACCCCAGTTTCGTAACAATATATTATGAGATTTTCTATGACTAATATAATACAATATATATCAACTAATAAAGATGTTATATTACCATACTTAAATGCTACATGAAAGCAGCCGTTTCTTCCATTTAGCGACACTAAATACACTAACTTTATTCGTATTACGTCAACCGCGAGTGGCACTTTTTAAACTTCGCAAACGAAGTAAGTGGAAAGTTTCCGGCTGGCCGCCCTCGCCCGATTTTATAAGAGAGTTACTACCAACTTCTGTCGTCTGGTTTTTTGGCAGTTTTAAATAAAATTGTAACGATGCTGCATGCGTCATATTCAAACCTCCTTTCTTCATGTCATCCTGTCCGTTTTTCATTCTTCATTTCATTACAAATTTCCTTTCATTCCATTTTCAAATCATTTCCTGATCCTTTTTCATTCATTCTACCATCATCTCTGACGCTGATCAGTTGCTTGTCTCTATCTGTTGTACCTTAATAAATTAAATATTATTCTTTTATATGTAACAGTTGTCAGATTCAGATAATAAAAATATAATCCATCATCATTGAGTCTCTATTCTCTACATCTTCTACTATCTTTTATGTGAGAACTCGCCTAGAGCGCCTGGACAAATCGAGGTCCCACAAATTAATCACAACATATATTAAAAGTAAGAAGGTAGGTGCTTTTAATTTCTCATTTCCTCATCTATTCAACGCTAAAAATTACAAAATATTGATGCAATTAGGTAAGTATACATATATCTAACATAATATACTGAAACCTGTAAGGTAATGATGTGTGGTTCCCGGCAGAGTAGAATAGAATCACTCTAAGTCATCCCGTGGATGACGTAGAAGGCGAAATACAAGCAAAACAAAGCTTAAGAGGGCGCCTGATGTCAGTAATCTAAATTTTGCTCCCGCTTCCACGCACACAAATTCGTCGGGAATCGCGGTGGGTCAATAAGGCTGGTTCTGGTTTTGAAGTTTTTTTTTGTTTTACAAACAATATTTAAGAGTTATTTATATAGTAAGACGTATGATGACTGCCTTATGTTTAATACAATAATAATCCAAAGTTACAAGTGCTACATTATTGTATTTCTTGAATACGAGTACTTTCTGTTTTAGTATAATTCTAAAGTGATTTGGAGGCAACTGCGCAATGTTTTTCTATAGAGAAAATTTTAAGCAATCGTGTTTTCGAAACTTATTATGTTTAGAGTTAGTCCTGAACTTTGCTGTGTTTTTATTTCAAAGTGAGTATTTTGTAATATTGATAAATATTTAAGATCGCTCTAAGAACTTTAGGGTAGTATGGGCTCATAATGAACATCAGTAAGACCTCTCCAACCCGTCTGGCCAGCGTGGAGAGTGTAAGCCAAATCCTCTGGCTACTCTAACTAAGTATGGCTCTGGTATTATAGAGTGCGTCTTGCTCCTGCAGTAGAGACTAAAAAAGACCTGATGATGGTGATGAGAGGGATACGGTAAGCCTTTCACTAGATTCGTTTTTACAGGATAACATAGACGTGAGGGTAGCCCATCGAAAGGATGACCACTAAGGGTTAGAACACATCTGTCAGCACGGGAAAGCACTTTTCTATGCTGCTATCCTTTTCTGTCGCTCAAAAGCATCATTTGCTAGAGCGAGAGAGAGAAATCTCTCTAGCAAATGACTGTTCTGAGAAAAAAAAACAAATATTTATTCAGTAATTAAGTCTTTGTAGGCACTTTTACACGTCAATAATTTTAGTGTACATTACGTGTAATGTATATAACTAACAGCGGCAAAAAAGGATAGCAGTACAGGAAAGTGCTGTTCCGTGCTGTGCTGACAGATATGTCCCAACCCTTAAAGGGGTTTTAAAAATTAGCCGCTATTTCGATCCCTGATCAAAAAAAAAACTGCCTCTTTAATAACGCGGACAAGGCCGCCGGTAAAGGCTGTTTTTGCCTCCAAAAACGTTTCATTAGTAGGGGACATTACGAATACACAGAAATCGTTTGGTTACACATCAAAAGCGGTAAGTGCAGTTGGGGCAATGCTTGCCGCTGGCAAATAATTCACAAACATAGTTTACCATGAACGTTATTTATTAGAGCATAAATGGTGGCGTATTAACGAGCTATTTTAAGAGTCCGTACTACCAGGCCTCTGTCACTCCCCGTTTAGGTAGGTATCGAAAATATATCTAATACTCACTTAAAATTTTCTCTATAGAAAAAAATTGCGAAGTTGGAATATCTAATGAGGATGCTGATAAGGGTTGGGAATGTTGGGATTGGGACACATCTGTCAGCACGGAATAGTATTTTCCTATGCTGCGAGAGAGAGAGAGCGATGGAACACCGGCACCGCGGAATCGGCGATGCTGCCACTTGGCTCCCACATTCCGTCGCTGTCTCTCGCTCTAGCAAATGACGGTACTGAGCGATAGATAAGGATAGCTGCATAGGAAAATGCTGTTCCGTGCCGATAGATGTGTCACAACCCTACGTTGGTATGCTCTAATGGAACAGAATGTGAGATTAGTTTTACTTAGAAGTGTTGACTGAGATCAAAGATGCCTGTCATAAATGCTGGAGAAAGCACTACGATAAACGGTCTAAAATAATAGGCTTATTTGGTATACAACGGTAGAAAGTGAACCTTCTCGTATACTATCTTATCGTCATCATCCTCCGAGCGTATTACTGGTTGCATCCTCAGCGGTAACTCTTCAGAGTCCATGGTCCAGTACCTAACCTAGGTGATTTTACAAGATTACTGGTTTTTACATAGAGCGACTGCTGTCTGACCTCCGCAACCCAAAGTGTAGACCAGAACCAATCCTAGGAGGGGTACAAACGCTAGATGGCGTTTGGGACCTACAGCTTTACGTGCCTTCCTAAGCACGGAATCATCTTTCTTTTCGGATAATCAGGTAACTCGATCAAGCCTGCAATATCCTAACCGGACTGGAAACAACTTTTCACAAAGTATGCTTCCCAGTGGGATTTGAACCCACGATCTCCGGATCACAAGGCAACCACTGGACCACGAAGGCCACGGTGTCAGAGCTTTTCCAAAAATTGTCCATACGATTACACGAAACCTAACTTATTTAGGGAATCCGCTCTGATAACCTGACCGACCGGGCCGGTCACATATCGGTCGGTAAAATTTGAACTCTACACTCAAAATTCGAGCTTCAACATTCATTTCACATTAAAACTGGCTGCAACAAAATGCAATTAAAATTGTGAAAGGCGCCGAATGATATGCAGAAATTAAAATCCCATCAGAAGCTGTTGATTTTATAATCGGTGATAAACTGCCAAGTGTGGACACTCGTAGCCATTGTTTGTTTTTCAAGTGACCAACATGTCATCGCCGTAAACTTATAAGTAGTTTGCATTGGCAAGTAATCATTATCAGGTCTTTTGTAGTCTTCCCTGCAGAAGCACAACGCTCTGTACTACCAGAGCCATACTTGGCCAGAGTAGCCAGAGGATTTGGCCTATACTCTCCACGCTGGCCAGACGGGTTGGAGAGGTCTCATTAATGTTTATAGGTAAGCTTTGTTTAGCTTATGTTTTCTAAGTCACCTTCTACGACATCCATGGGAAGACTTGGAATGATCCTATTCTACTCTGCCGGGAACTACACGGCTCTAGAAAGACATACCTACTCCAAATAAATTTGATACCTACTTCATAATAAATTATGAATTTGCATAGCAAGTAATACTTCAAATTCCTTTGGTGTCTGGCACAAAAGATTTTACCCGACTTATGACCTCACCACTGGAAATATTCTTTGCCACTTGCTTCATTTCCACTGGCGTCAAATGGGAATTATTAATAACTTCATTCTGGATTTCTCGAGATAAGTAACTATGTGACTTGCCGAAAGCACTGCCATGCAGCCAAATTCATATTGAATGGCGTTGTCCGATCCAATTAGGGCATTGAACACAATTGCTGCATTAATTGGGAATATTTCATATACGAAATGCACGATGCACTCTAGTATACACTGACTTCTCATCCCTCAGTTGTTAGGTCCTTTAATCCCATTACACCTCGTAGGTATCATCATCAGGTACAGGAAGAGGAGTACCCAGAGTACGCTTTTCGGCATTTAATTCCCCAAAAGTCACGCAAGGATGCCTAAGAACATGTGAAGTGGAGAATAAAAAGCTGGCCAGTATAAACTATACCTAGGTATAGTTGTTTTACGACCGGTCTGACGTCAACCTATTTGACGACTTCAGTCTCATCGATAAGAACATAGGAGTCAGATGAGGTGTGAAACCCTAAAAATGAAAAAAAGACTACTCTGACCCAAAAACTGAAAATTTCCTTTATTGTGCAAAAAGGCCAATTTGATAGGTTTTGATTATGGGAGGCCATTAAAGCCTGGTCGGTCGGAATAAACCTTTTATGTGCTGACCACACTGCCGCCAACCTTATCGGCTTCCGATGCAGTGTTCACTGAAAGCTTTTGGGGAAAGTGGTAATTTGCCAATTTAATATTTTAGGTATTCAATAAACCTGGCCTATGATATACTAATTAGTTTGACCTGAAATCGTATTTGCTAGTAAAAAGTGTACATACTTACTTATCTAGCCGTGTGGTTCCCGGCAGAGTAGAATAGGACCACTCCAAGTTTTTCCGTGGATGTCGTAGAAGGCGACTTAGGAAACACCTGCTAAACAAAGCTTATAAACATCAATCAGAACTCTCCAACCCGTCTGGCCAGCGTGGAGAGTGTACGCCAAATCCTCTGACTACTCTGGCTCTGGCTATTATATATATTAATATGGCTCTGGTCGATACAGAGAGGGTTGTGCTCCTGCAGTGGAGACTAGAAACCTCCCTCTAAGAAACCTACCTCTTTGTACCTGAAAGTGAGGACAAACAAATCTATGAACTTCTTACATACTTTTTTAGTTGTCTCTGGTTGAATCATGAGAACTTTGCGAAGAGGATTATAAAGTGCGCAATGTTGTCTCTTTGATATTCTGTTTACATTGATTTTTTCAAATCTGACAAGTGACAAAATTAGATGTAAATATTCATATTTCACTAATTTGATTTGAATCATATAAAATTAATAATAGGTAATAGAATCTACGACGGCATATAAAATTTATCAGTTCACATGGAGAATGAGGAGGAATTAATATTACATACAGAAAAGCGCACGGGAAAGAAAGCGAAGGAGAAGAAAAATAAGAAAAAGAAAACCGAGCAAAAAAAAATTAAGAAGGCCAAGGAAAAGGTAAAGACAGTGCACTCATATTTTATTAAATACAGAAAGAGGAGCTCGGTAGCTTATCGATCAGTCAGTACATGGTATTATATAGTATACTATAGGTGTACTTAGAGAGCAGCATGCGGTAACGTCTTGGCTTTGCTATTTGCTTTTGTTTGGCAAGTAAGGGCCATGCGCACGTATAGTGTCAAAATGAAAAAAGGCGGGCTACACTGTTTTTTTTAATATTTTACGGCGTTTGACATCAGCCTTTTAGCAATTCTTCATTTTTTTTCCTTTTTTAAATTAGATAGGTACTTATTCTCGGTATACCTGCAAGTACAATAATAATTTTATTTTATTATTTGGAATGTAAGTTTTTTTTATTAGCCTATTTCTGTGTCCCACTGCTAGGCACAGGCCTCCCCTTTCTGTTCCCTTTGGCTAATAAGAAAAAACTTAAGATTGTTATGTATTAGTTGTAAGTTTGTTTCAAACCTATTTTCCAAGACTTCAATTAATACAATAGTTAAGGCTGAGATGATGATGTTATTAATAAGTAGGCAGTAGCGGCGTTAGGGTGACCGCTTAGGGCGCCAGATACAAAAGGGCGACAGGGGGCGTTTTTGGGCAAGGGGGGTCACAGGTAATAATAAATATATAAATAGCGGCTGGTTAATGGCGGCAACTCCTACTCTTATTTGTATGCACCCCCCCTCCCTCCCTTTGTTTACAATGGGGCGGCAAATTTGAAGAATCCTATATCGTACTTGCACCCCTCCCCCCTCGTCAGCAGAAATAAATCCTATAAGATTGAAGCCTAAGTGAGAGTGAATAGCAGTTTGGGGGGGGGGGAATCTCGCCCGGGGCTGGTAGAGCTCCCACACAGATCGTTAGAGCCGATCGAGGGAGAATCTGAATCTTGTCATTTAGCGATGCGGCTAGCAACCCATCACCATATGATTCCCCATTTTAGGGATCCGTACCCGAAGGGTGCGAACGGGACCCTATTACTGAGACTCCGCTGTCTGTCCGTCTGTCCGTCTGGCTGTCTGTCCGTCTGTCCGTCTGGCTGTCTGTCCGTCTGGCCGTCTGTCACAGGGCTCTATCTCTTGAACCCTGTGACAGACGGCCGTTTTTCGGCCGTCGACGACAGTTTTCTTCTACATCTAGTATAAGTTCTTATTCGAACATTCCTGCTTTTGTGCGTTTGCGCGTGCTGTGCGCATATATCAAGCTTTGCAACCATTCGAACCCTGCTTTCCAAGTTTGTGGTGTACTCATTAGAGGGCGCTTTTACTACGGATGCTGTGTATATAGCTACTTCTAATAATTGGTTCTCGTTTCCGATCAATAATTTGTTTACCTGAGAATCTGAAAGAGGTCGCTACGGTGAAGAACTTGTGCTTATTATCTTACTTGCATAACAAAAACATTGAACTGTGAAGCCTGCAGACAAGATATCTCTTCTAATTCTATTATGAAATGCAAACTATGTAACAGTAAATACCATTACCAATGCCTAAATATGAGCAAAGATCAGTTTTTGTCATTTGGGAGTGAATAACGTGCGTCATGGGTTTGCCCGTCATGTCACAACGTAACTCGCCGTGCAAAATCAAACACCAATACCCCGGTTAAGCAGCATCAAGTACCTTCTTGTGCGGGAGACGTTGACAACTCAATTAATATGTCTTTGGATGGCTGCGATAACAATTCATCACGAATGGGTTCCGAGTTGGAGCCGGTTACAATGGAAAGTATTGGCAAGCTACTTGACAGCAAATTGCAAGCCTCTTTCTCCAGCTTTATGATCGAATTCCGCAACAATTTCCAAAGTGAAGTAAAAAAAATAGTTCGCTCTGAGATGGCTACTGCTATTCAGGAAGTCAAAAATGACTACAGTGCCTCAATCGAATTTATTTCTGAGGAGCAGTCAACCCTGAAGGCGAAAATAGATGAAAAATGTGATATTATTAAATCTCTTCAATCAGAAAGCATTACATTGCAGAAGGAAATCCTTAACTTGAATAAACGCTTATCAAATACAGAAAAATTGTCTAGAAGTTGCAATGTGGAAATCCAGGCTGTACCGGAAAGTCGCAGTGAGAACTTAATTGGTATCTTTAAAAACTTATGTACAGAGATCAAGGTTCCGATTGAGGATATACATGTGCAGGCCTGCAGACGTGTGGCCAAGATGGATAGGTCATCTAAAAGACCGCGTAATATATTGGTGACGTTATGTAATCCTCGCTTACGCGATACCATTTTGTCATCAGCGGCGCGTTATAACAAGGCCCAAATTGAAGTTCCGCTCAACTCGTCACACCTGGGTCTCCAAGGAGAAACCACTAGAATATATGTAGCTGAGCATCTCTCCCCGGAGTGCAAGATCTTGCACAAGAAAACTAGACAAGTAGCTTCTGATAAAAAATACAAATATGTATGGATAAAATATGGCCGTATTTATGTGCGCAAGGATGATCAGTCTGTAGCTATTTTAATAAAAAATGAGGACTGTCTATCTAAATTGTAATTCTTGTATAATTATAAGCAAAACAAGGTTTATTTTTTTGGCTATTTCTTTTGTTTAACAATATGATTATTTACTATCAGAATGTAAATAGAATTCGTACTAAAGTTAATGAACTTTATTTAAATATTTTAAACTATAGTTATGATCTTATATGTTTGACCGAAACAAACTTAAATAATAGTGTTTTTGATGCGGAACTGTCAGATTCCCGTTATAATATTATACGGCGAGATCGTTGCCTTACAACCTCGCATAAAAAAGATGGTGGTGGAATTGCCATCGCAATAAAAAAGAATATCGAGTTTGTTCGTCAAACATCATGGGAATGTAATGTTGAGGATTTGTGGTTGAGTATTCGGGACGATTATAAAAAAAGGGTATTAAATATTTGTTTATGTTATTTACCACCTGACATTCCTATAGCTAAGCGACAGGAATTTTATGACAGATTGTATAATTTAGTACTGAATGCCGAGGATAATCAGGATTTTATTTGCCTTGGTGATTTTAATATGCCTGAGATCTCGTGGTCCAAGTCTATTTCATCCAATATAATGCTGCCTAGTGACCCTAAAGATTTGAAAGCTAGCTTGCTTATTGATACCTTATCTCTTTGCAATTTTAATCAATTTAATCATATTCCCAACAGTAACAATCGACTGTTAGATCTTGTTTTGTCTAGCCACTCCAATCTCCAAGTTAAACCCGTAGACTCCTTGGTTCCAGTGGCTAAGCATCATCCTTCTATCTTGATTGATATTGACTGCAATAGTGAATCGTCTAATACTATGAAGCCTCGCGTAGTTAATCGCCTTAATTATAAAAAATGCGATTTTGGTAAAATAAACAGAGATTTACATAATATAAATTGGTCTCAATTATTATCTAATTTAAATGTAGATGCTGCAGTTGATACTTTTTACGTTTGTTTGAGGGGGATAGTGAATCGCCACACGCCATTAATTAGGGTAGACTCTAGTGGTTGTCCGGGGTGGTTTAGTTTGCCACTTAAAAAATGCCTGGCTGAAAAAAACAAATATCACAAACGTTTTAAGCAATACGGCAACCCTAGGGATTATGACACCTTTGCACTCTTGAGGTCTAGATGCAAGAAGCTGATTAAGTCAAGCTATGAAAGGTATGTGTCATATGTGGAGGACGGTCTCAAAGATAATATTAAATCATTTTGGCGTTTTATCAACGATAAAAAGAAACTTAATTCAATCCCAAAATCAGTAAAACTGGGTAACGTTTCTTCTTCAAATAACACAGACACTTGTGATCTGTTTGCCCAATACTTTGGTTCGGTTTATGAGGACGGTCCTCCAGCTGGGTTTGCGGAAGAACCTTCTGAAGTTATTGCAGGTGGTAATTCAATTAATTTATCAGGGATAACTAATGAGGATATTTTGTCAAAGATAAAGAAGCTGGACCCCCGTAAGGGTTCTGGTCCTGACGGTATTCCGCCCTCATTGATTGTTGCGTGTGGCGAAGAATTATCTATTCCTTTGTCAATTATTTATTCTCTATCACTGGAGTCGGGCACTTTTCCCTCTTACTGGAAAATTGCTTACGTGATTCCAGTACACAAATCAGGTGACCGTTCGCAATGTGAGAACTATAGGCCGATAAGTATTTTATCGCATTTTGCTAAAATATTTGAAAGTTTAATATACGATATCATTTTTCATCATATAAAACCGTTGCTGTCCCTTAAACAACATGGATTTGTGGCTAATAAATCAACTACAAGCAACTTGTTAGAATATAAAGATTATCTATGCAAGGCTTTTGCTAAGACACTACAAGTTGATAGCCTGTATACGGATTTCTCTAAAGCTTTTGACAAGGTCTGTCATGTTCTTCTCTGTCGGAAGCTTGAAAAGTATGGAATTCATGGTAATCTGTTGCGTTGGTTTCAATCATACCTTGCTAACAGGAGTCAGCTGGTCGCTATTGCAGGGTATCTCTCTTCACCTATTGTTGTGCCGTCTGGAGTTCCTCAAGGATCCCATTTAGGCCCTTTACTCTTCAATATATTTATTAATGACCTGGCTGAAAATTTAACCTGCCCCGCACTTCTGTATGCAGATGATCTAAAGATTTTCCATACTGTAAAAAATGAGAGTGATGCATTGCTACTTCAATATAATCTTGATGTTGTGTCTGACTGGTGTGCCAGAAATGGTATGTTGTTAAATGAGAAAAAATGCTATGTCATCACTTTTACGCGTAAACGTACCAAGTTATTATTTGATTATAAAATTGGTAACCACAAACTTGAGCGTACGGAAACAATAAAAGACCTTGGAGTGATCTTTGACAGTGATCTGTCATTCAGAAAACATTATGATCATATTGTCGCCAGGAGTAATAGTTTGTTAGGGTTTATTTCGCGTAATACGAAAGATTTTAAAAATGTTCATGGCCTTATTATCCTTTACTTTGCTCTAATACGTAGTATTCTTGAATATAATTCAGTTATTTGGTCTCCATATTACAAAGTTCACATAGGCCGTATAGAGCAAGTACAAAATAGATTTTTAAAAATAATTTCATTTAGAACTAATAACCATCGCAAATTAACCACATACACTGACAGACTTGAACATTTTAATATATCATCTTTGGAGACTCGACGCAGCTGTAGTGATTTGATATGCTTGTATAAAATAGTTAATGCTGTTATTGACGCTCCTCCTCTTTTAGCTCTTATCAGTTTTAATACTAGGCACAGGCCACGTCATCCCACACATAGGCTGTTTGTTTTAGAGGTCTATAAAAATAACACCTCGTATTATAATCCTGTTGTTCGCATGTGTAGCAATTATAATGATCTTGTGCTTAACCACAAATCCCTTGATATTCTTGGAGTCTCTTTGTACTCCTTTAAAACCAAAATTAGGCAGATATTGGATATCTGACCAAATTTATTGTTAGTTTTTTTTTTCTTTCTGTTATGTACTTTAAAATACAACACATAACGCGTGTAGTCAACTTTTTCCTTTTCTCTTTTTCTTTTCGCAGCTGTTGCAATTTTTTGTATTTATTGCACATTTTAAATGATTTTATTTTACTTGCTCTCTCATGGTTTTATATAGTGTCTAGCTGTATGCACTTGTTAAAGAGTTGTTGCCTAGCTATGGTATACTATTATATATATATTGTATAATTATGGTGACAATTTGTTAAGTGTGTCATAATAAATAAAATAAAATAAAAAAAAATAAAAAAAGAACCGTAATAGCTAGATACCTGAAAAAAAGTTGAAAATTAAAGGGTGTCGTCACACAAGAAACGTGTTTGTTCAGCGTTTTAAAACATTGTACGGTGGTACGGAACCCTTCATGTACGAGTCCGACTCGCACTTGCCCGTTTATTTACACTTACGCGCATTACGCTCGCCGTCTCGCTTGTTTGTTTGTTTTTCGTGTGTAGGTATATAAGTGCCCAACGAGGTGTCAGATTCTACAAGCTGCCTAATCCACTGTTCCACTTGGATGGGTTTTAAGGGTTGCTTAACTAGCAATGCGTACTCCCACCGGGCCACCGAGCTCCTCAAAGGCCACTTATAGCGTGATAGTGGGCGAGAAGGTGGAAAAAAGAATCAAAGTATATTAAGAGGTTACTTTGAAGTTTGACGACCTCCGTGGCGTTATGGTTAACACGCTAGTCCGCTACTCCGGAGGTCCTGGGTTCGATCCCCAGCCAGGGCCAGTTGGAAAATCGCCTTATTTAAATTGTCCTGGGTCTTGGGTGTCAGTATATGTATTTATTAAAAAATATAGTATCGTTGAGTTAGTATCCCATAACACAATATTATACCTTACTTTGGGGCTAGCTCAATCAGTGTGATTTGACCCTATATATTTATTTATATATTTGCTAACCGCATCGCCTATTTACATGATAGGTACCTCCGCATTTTCGCCTATTCACACGATTGGCTTTTACAATCTGCGCGGAAAGAGAAGCAGCTGGTACCTACATTCTAAGTATATTCTTTTCTCCCAGACCAGCATGGAAGAAATTCTTTACAACAAATATAGACTTCAAGAAAGAATAGAAAACTCAAATCCTGCAGCGGCTTGGCCACCGTTCGCTCTGAGGTTTTATGTCTAAGATAGCTAGCCAGAACAAACCTAGAACAAGACAAGATGACCAGAAGAACAATAAAACTGATTTTTACATCATCATCATCAAGTCTTTTTTAGTCTCCACTGCAGGAGCACGACCCTCTCTGTACTACCAGAGCCATAAATTAGCCAGAGCAGTCAGAGGATTTGGCCTACACTCTTCCACGCTGGCCAGACGGGTTGAACAGGTCTCGTTGATGTTTATAAGCTTTTTTTAGCTGTGTTTCCCAATCGCCTTCTACGACATCCACGGTAAGACTTGGAGTGCTCTTATTTTACTCTGCCCGGGAAGCACACGGCTACACGGATTTTTTACACAACACAAAAAAATTACGAAAAATTGGGCAACAAGGATTTTGCCGCAATGAACTAAAAGCTTATTATTGCTTACAAACTCAGTATGTAATTAACACTCTAACAGCCAATCACGTACTGGGTACGTTACGACGCGGTAGTGTAGCGACGCTGATCACGTACTCAGTTCGTGGCTGACTTTCCTGTCGTTTATTCTGAAAGCACGAGCTTGGCTCAGCATCCGCGTGTAACCCTATTTTAGTGTAATTCTTCAGCTACTCACACATGTAAAATTCATCGATGTGCGGGGCGGGGTTTAGGCAGGGCGAGGGAATACAGCTGGCTGTGCCGACGCCGCACGCCGCTGTCGCGAGAGCACGTTTGCATGTTTTTACATAAAAAATAAAATATAAAACTGTTTTTTACTGCCCAGACTGTAATGTACCTTTATGTCATTACCCCTGTTTCAAAATATTCCACACACGTAAGGATTATACTTGTTAAATAGTTAAAAAGTTTTTGTAAGAGTTTTTCTTTTTTGCTTTTGAACCCTATTTGTGGGTTAAATAATTAATAAATAACTTTATTATGTTTTTTTTATTTTTATCCTTAAAATTATATAACCAACCAATAAATAAAAAATAGTAATGCATTTTACACCGTCAGTTATTTTTTTATAACACTTCGAAAAACACCAATAATCGCCGGCGTACCAGAGAGAGCGTGCTACAAAACGCTCGGCTTTCAAAGTGTTAATATACCTACGAATGCCGGTAGTAAATATGCCTCTTCTTCTTATTTAAGAGCTCAGTGGCTCTTGTCGGTGGATTATGCGCCAAACTTCTCGGTTCTCTGCCTTACTCTTTAGTGCTTGATACGACATGACCCCTGCTTTTTCTTTCAGTTGGTCTACATAGCTCTTGATCGTCCTGGATTTCTTCTACCTTTGATCTTTCCTCTAGTATGTTTTTATGCCTAACAGCTCTAAATTTTATGATATTTGATGTGTATATGAACCTGCATTTTTTATAATTTGCAAACAATGATTTTTTCACTGTTATAAGAAATATTATTTCCGTTTTATAAATACGCAAAAGTAGAAGTCTTGCTCTTTGCTACAGAGTTTTAATCATTAGTAAATTGAATGTCAATACGGAGATGTTCTTACAAAATTTTGCTGAAGACATTTCCCCATACGTAAGTAGAAGTATACTTACGTACTTTTTTTTTAATAGCCTGTGTTTGTGTCCAATTGCTGGGCAAAGGCCTTAACTTACTTACTTATTTGCAAAAAACTATGAGAGAAACACGACAATTTTTTTTTAAGACAAAGAGTGGAACTCAATTTTGCAATCTGAAATTAACTCTTGTACCATTTTTTTAAATTTAAAAAGCACTCCTTTAAAATACTTATACCTACAAAATTACTGAATTTCAAGTATTGAAAAAGATTTTTTTTCAAAAATTTGAGCTAACGAGAAGTAAACAATAAAAAAGCGGCCAAGTGCGAGTCGGACTCGCCCATGAAGGGTTCCGTAGCAGCAAGTAACAGTAAGTTCTAAAGGTAAATTGCGGTTTACGATGTATGACGTATAAAAAATAACTATCTATGATACCGAGACCGCTATAGTTTTAATTGAAAGTACATACTTTGAGGTATATACCACATTTTTTTAAAAATTATTTAAGTAATATTTCAAAAGTTACGGTGGGGGGACACCTCAAATTTTAACTTTGTATTAGATTATCTCACGACTGGGGGTTTGATCTACATAGTTTCAAATACGTTTTTGTTGCATTTTAAAAGACCTTTTCAACGATACCCCACACGTTGGGGTTAGTCCAATTTAATTTTATAAATTCACTTTTCGTTGTATGGGAGGGGGGCTGAAAAAAAAAAACATTTTTTCTTAATTTTCAAAACCAACTTTTGGAACTTCATTATCTATCTCTCCACCAATTTTCGTGACAATCGGTGCAGTAGCGGCGGAGAACGAGCCCGGACGGACGGACATGACGAAACTATAAGGGTTCCTTGTTGGCTACGGAACCCTAAAAAGGTTGTTAAACTGCATACCAGCACAGAATAAAACGTACAGAAGTCTCACTCAGCAAAGAAATTCAAAGAAATATCTACTCAATGTGGGTAGCGGTATGGTTTAATTTAGCTCACGTCAGAACTCAGCACTTGTTCGTATAGATACCTAGACATTCATTGCAAGTCAATTTCATTCTTATTACTCTGGATAAACGATTCGTATAACTGAATTTACCACCCGAAAGGGGCCGCCTGCGCGCATAGTAATAATGTAGGTACATTTTTGATACCTAAACGGGGAGTGACACAGGCCTGATACAAGTCTACTAGAAACACCGATTTGATTTCAAAATGATTAGGTACGTTTGTTGCCCATTGTAATTTTTTAATATTTTTTTTTCAGACAACAAAAACGAAAAAGAAGCGCCAAAACTGGAAAATCAGATGCCCGATTTGCTTCAACAACATTAACGACAGGCCGGTGTCGTCGACCAAGTGCGGCCACGTGTTCTGCACCGACTGTTTGCAGCATTCGCTGCGCGTAAAGGCCGTGTGTCCCACCTGCCGCAGGACCTTGCGCGGCAGCAACGGCTTCCACGACCTGTTCCTGAACCACAATGTTATTATAGAATCTGTTAATAGTGATGATCAGTTTGTTGACGATAATTAAATGATTGTTTATTGAACACCACTTGTTTTTCTGGTACAGATCTGTGTTTTCTTCTTTTCTTCCATGCTGGTGTGGAGATAAGAGAAAGCTTTGGATGTACCGCTGCTTCCTTCCCGCGCAGATTGTAAAATACCTATTTTGATTCCTTTTTCCAACTTCTCGTCCACTACACGCTAAAAGTAGCCTTTAGATCCAGGGCCGGATCTACCTAATGGCTTTTTGGGCTGCAGCCCGGGGCCCCGAGGACACAAAAGGCCCCCAGCTGCCCCCAGGCCTCAGTTTAATACAATAGACAATATTCTGAAGAAAAACGACGGTTTCCACGACCCTGAACCACGATGTCATTATAGAATCTGTTAATAGTGATGATCAGTGATCAGATTTTTAACTGTTCCTATTAAAAGGAGAGAACAATGTATCACTCACTGGTTCGAGACAAAAAGAGACTTCAGTGAGGAGAACATTACGAAATTTAAATACTATTTAACAAACTATCCATGGTCAGAAATTCTATATACAGACGAAGTTCGAAAAACATTTAGGTACAGGTTTTCATAAAGAACTTCAACTATTTTATAATCTGTGCTTCCCTAAATACAAAATAAAATGTACAATAAACAAAACTAATAAAATGCGATGGTTAACAAGAGGAATTAGAACATCGTGTGCTAGGAAAAGGACTCTACGTATGTCATACTATAAAAATAACACTAAACAAAACAAAACAGAATACAGAAAATATAAGTCACTTCTAAAAAAAATTATTAATGCATCTCAAAAAATAAATAATAAAAAAATCATTAATAAAGCAAAAAATAAATGTTTGGCAGCGTGGAAAATAATTAACAACAAAAAAAACATCATAGTAAAAAAACAATAAAATACCTAAAAAGTAAAAGCAAAAAAATTGAAAATCCTGACGAAATCTCAGAGGAATTTAACAAACATTTTATAAACTTGACACACACGGGATATACACCTAAAGTAAAAGCTGACCTAAAACGAATGACGCTACAATCTTTTTTACACCCATTGACGAAAATGAAATCTTGACAATAATTAAATCACTTAATAACTCAGAATCGACAGGATATGATGAAATCTCTACTAAAATTATAAAAGCCTGTGCCTATGAGCTATCCCTATTGTTGGCATATCTGATAAATCTGTCCTTAGAAAGTAGTATCTTTCCACCAACCTTTAAGCACTCGATAGTGAAGCCCCTTCACAAAAAAGATGGTGAACATGATCTAAATAATTACCGACCTATAACTTTGATACCTGTCCTATCTAAGGTTTGGGAAAAAGTAATATATAGCAGATTAATATCATTTTTAGATAACTCGAGCTTTTGATTTTATTTGTCAAAAAACTTTGCTGGCGAAACTGGAAAGGTGCGGAATTCTTGAAAGGGCTCTTGATTTGATCGCTGATTACCTAGGAGGGAGAACCCAATGTGTAGAAATAAATAACTTCAATGAGGAAATGGAATACACGACTTTTCGATCATCGACTCTAGCTAACAATGTAGGAGTACCTCAGGGCAGTGTGTTAGGGCCTCTTCTATTTCTACTTTATATTAATGAACTGCCAGCAATCACACCTTATCCATGTACATTGTTTGCCGAAGATTTATCTATTGTTATTTATAGGAAGCCTAACTGTAATTACGAGCAAGAAATTAATGATACAATTATTAGAACAGTCCATTGGTTGAAATGTAATAATCTCTGCGTTAACCTAAATAAAACAAAATATTTACAATATATAAATAAAAACGGCAAACCTTTAAACTTGTCTATAGAATACAATAGCAATCAAATCACAGAGGCAACTTCAACAAGGTTCTTGGGTATTGAGGTCGACTCACATTTGTCATGGAAGGAGCATATAGCATCGGTCTATCAAAAAATCAACCGCTTTGTGTACGCTTTATATCGGCTAAAAAACACATGTGGCCAAGAAACAGCCTTAATCGCTTATTATACTATGTGTGTTCGGCTTTAAGGTATGGACTAATCGTCTGGGGCAACTCTGTGTTAATAGATGAAGTTTTTCATATACAAAAGAAATGTGTGAGAACCTTATGTGGTGCTGGACCAATAGACAGTTGTAGACCCTTATTTAAAAAAACTTAAAATACTGACTCTAGCCTCTATGTACATATTAGAAATATGCTTGTTTGTAAAGAAAAATAATAATTTATTTCAAAAGGCACAACATCCCACTATCGAAAGGTGCCCCAATCGCCTGGATATTCCAAAACACACTACCGAATCGTTTAGCAGAAACAGTTACAACATGGCAATAAAGCTCTACAATTGTTTACCAGAAAATCTGAAATCATTGCCATATTCAAAGCTTAAGAAACAGCTCAATACATTGTTAGTGCCCAAATGCTTTTATACCGTTAACGAATTTCTTGACTTTAATTTTTGACATGCAGCGCCCACGCCCATATCATCATTTGACATAATAATTATTATTAAAAAACAAATGTATATATTGTATACTGTAAATTATTTGACATGCATGATATTGTTCAATAGTGACTATTATTATTATATTGTTGTGATGAAGCACTAATTTTAAAAGGGATATTATTAATTGCACATCTAATAAATAATCACCCTTCAATTTAATCTCATCATTTATATACTTTTTTACATCAAATAAATCAACAATCTTATCATAAGTACTGATTGCACAGCAAATAAATACTGACTGCACATCAAATTTATTAGGTTAGGGCAAACCTATAGGTTAGGTTATGTTAGAACTGCGACCAACACACGCACGAGCCGAGCGAGCGAAGCGAGCGTGCCGCGGCAGCGGCCGGCGAGTGCTAGGAAAGTTCTATCCATTTTACTGCGCCACAAATATAAATTGCAGTTTGTTTAGTAATATTTTCAGTTGAGTATTTTGCTGTGCAATCAGTAATTTTGATTTGCGTTTAAATACTACCCATTTTAAAAAATAAATATATAAAAATTTGCATGCCGATTGTTGGTGCAACACGCTTGTTCTATAAATCTAGGTGTAAATGACCTGTAATATCAAATGTATTTCTACCGTGTTTGCTTGCAAATAAAATTTTTCATTTCATTTTCATTTCATTCAGTTTGTTGACGATAATTAAATGATTCTTCATTGAACACTTGTTTTTTTTTCCGTGCTGGTGTGGGAGATTAAGCTTTAGATGTACCGCTGCTTCCTTCCCGCGCAGATCGTTAAATATTTTGATTCCTTTTTCCAACTCCTCGTCCACCATCACGTTAAAAGTAGCCTTTAGATCCAGGGCCATAGGAGGATACGATAAGGCCCTCTGCTGTACGATAAGCCCCCAGGCCTCAATTGAAAACAATAGACAATCTCTCTCTCATCTTTGCGTTCTCAGCTGTAATGCTGTGAAGCCCGGGGTCCGCTTTTCGGCTTTTCCTTCTCCACTTCGCACGGTCTTGAGCATCCTTGGTTGTAAGACCATTGGCACGCATATCATCCTTGACGACGTCAAGCCATCATTTCTTGGGTCTGCCACTATACATTTGTTTCCCACGAAGCTTGCTATATTAATATTCTGAAAAAAGAACAACGGCTTCCACGACCTCTTCCATGCTGGAATGGGAGATAAGAAAAAGCTTAGAATGTACCAGCTGCTTCTCTTCCCGCACAGATCGTAGAAGCTGGAAGGAATGGGCGATAATGCGAATCAGGCAGTGCGGCTAGCAACCCATCACTATTTTGATTCATTTTCCATTTTACGCTAAAAGTGGCTTTTGGGTCTTGCAACCCTGGGCTCTGTCTGCCTCATTAGGGATAAAGACGTGATAGTGCATCTCTATCTGTATCCACGACCTGTTCCTGAACCACAATATGTTAGTACAGGATCTGTTAATAGTGATGATCAGTTTGATGACCATAATAATGAAATGATTGTTCATTGAATTTAATATATAGATATAGACGTGACAGTGTACATATTTTTTTGACTTTGTTAGTGTAGTGTGGTCAACACAACCTAAGGCCAATTCAGCGCCCGTAGCATGGTAGTACTAGCGACAGCGTTTATCGAGCGCTATCATCTATTACTGTCTCGCTCTACGTAATGATAACAAGCGGGATAACACTAGTCCGTCGCGCGATATAAACTTTATCAACGGTGCCATGCTATAAGTGCCCTCTTTTCTTGAGTCTTGTAATGTACACCATGATACCAAAATATAACTCATCAATAATTAAACATTTATTTACAAGTAAAATAACTACACTAAGACACATCTGTCAGCACCAAACAGCACTTTCCTATGCTGCTATCCTTTTCTGTCGCTCAGAACAGTCATTTGCTAGAGTGAGAGAGAGAGCGACGGGACGTTCCGTGCTGACAGATATATCCCAACCCTAATTCTACATCACTTGGACTTCGTATACAAAGCTCTTCCTTTCGGCTTAAGTCTGTTATCTATAATCTTCTGTTTCTCTTCTGCATCACGCTGCAGCATGTTCTGGTAACGCTCCTTGGCGAAGGCCAGCTCAGCATTCAACTCGACGATTTGTGAAGCAAATTCCCGTTGTTTTAACATCCTCTTCTTTTGCTTGTGCTGTAATAATTAAATAATATCTTTATTTAGACTTAAAGTTGAATTTTTATAGGAATAGGAGATATTACTGCCATTTTCTGCCGCCAGAGTGCAGCATTAGCGCAGATCGCCGACTGGTAGCAAGTCTGTGTGTCTTCTACAGGTTGCACTTCGGGGAGTGTGCGCAGGAATTACATAATTTAATTCCCCCTGCACCATTCCACCATCGGACAACACGACGTGGACAGGGATTCCACCCATTTGTGGTCGATATTCCTCCTCATCGTACCTCTCGATTCGCCTCCTCCTTCATTGTGCGAACCGCTAAGGTGTGGAATTCCCTCCCTGCGTCGATGTTTCCCCAAACATATAATTTAGGGATTTTCAAGGCAAGAGTGAACAGGCATTTTTTGAGTTTGCGTGATATACCTTAGACCTCATCTTAGCTTCCCATCAGGCTAGATAGAGATCAAACGCACTCAAATTTCTAATAAAAAAAAAAAAAAAAAAAAAAAAAAAAGATCATAAACAAATGTTTGACAATGACAAGTACATTACATTACACAAATTATACATGTGTTTCGAAGGTGTTAGGTATTTAAGGTGAATACGAAGCAGAAGTGGCGCCCTCATTTGAAATAAATTGTTAACTCGTGAATAAGGTGAAAATTTCCATATTTTTCAATGTTAGGCACTAAGATAGCCCTTTAAATTATTTTATGCTAAGCTAAATTAGATGGACTAATGTAAATACTTTCAACGGTGGTTCATAAAATAAATCAAAGGGCTATCCAGTGCCTGACATTGAGAAATATGGAAATTTTCACCACTTAAACAAGTTAAAAATTTATTTTAGAATTGGGCGCCACTTCATGATCATTTGCTTCTAACTTCACCTTAACTGACCGCAGTTAGCCGAAACACCACAGTTAAGTACAGGTTTTGAATGAGTGAACCCATTACTATTTTGATTCCTTTATCCACCTTCTTGCCCACCATCACGCTAAAAGTGGTCTTCGGGTTCTGCTCCTCTGGGCTCTGGTTTCTAAGAGCTGCAAGACCCAAAATGCTTTGTCTGCCCCATTAGGGATAAAAAAAATTTTTTTTATATTGCTTACCGCCCTATGACTGGCCCTGCCAATACCCGACATCCCGTACAAAGCAAGACTTTAATTAAGCAAATGACCAGGGAGGCACCGCACTTAGACAAACACTGGTTAAGTTTATTATAATTAAATTAAATAGCCTTTCGACTCAAGAAGAAACCGTGCCACATGTTATTTGCACAAGCTTCTGGTGTTTATAATTAAATTATTTATTTAACCCCTAAAGCAAAAAAGCAATCGGATCCAGCCAAAGGCTGAAAGTTAACTTAAAATCGGCCAGATCTGGCCGCTTGGTGTGGCCATACAATACAATACAAGTGGAATGGCAGCCTTAAAGCCTTATCTACCAGTCAATCAACCAGATGATGTTGAGAATGACAGAGGTAATGCAAAACTCGAATAGAAATATGCTTAAAAAGAACTAGATAAGTACATGTATAAATAATAATCAAAACAATAAGCTACATTCCAATAATATACATTATTAGGTATTATACTAAGTAATACCTACATACCTATACTAGAATACTACATACACTAAGAACTATTTTACAGTTTTATACATACTTACCTGGGCCGTACATGTCTATTAGCCTACTTAGTTGGGTATTTATAAGAACTTGTAGTAAGTACATACCAAGAGTGGTGTGGGTCTGCCATCTAAAAAGGTGTAGTCTGGTCCATCAGTAAGGATTCCCTCAGCATTACGATTCACTGGAAGACCCTGGGAGACCCGCCATGCTTTTGTGTTACATACAGTTGTGGAACTGAATGCTCGACTTACTGAAATTTTAAAGACAGGTTAAAGATATTGATCTACCTCTATGTTTCTATATTCAAATTACTTACAAATAACTTTCATTGAATTTTAATCAATCTTTATTTGAAGATCGAAAATCATGATATAACAAAATATCGATTATGAAATTATCAGGTAACTAGTTGGACGCCATTGCTATCAATTGGTCATTTTGAAAATATTTAGGGGAGGCTTATGTCCAGCAGTGGACTACCTTGGATTGATAGCTGGTACATAGCTAATAAGTAATAACTGGTACATAACCTATATGAAAGTAATATGTGATTTCTTGTACTTACAGTGTACATTACGTAAAATACTGAATGTAAATAATTTAGACATATCTTTTAGGTTGTAAACGTAGAAAATCTGAGAAGGTAACCAAAATTATCAAAATATCTAGAAAATTTAATGTAGTTAAGTAGGTTTGTTTTGTTTTGAAATTTTACTTTTTTTTTTACTTTTCTAATTTTAATTTTTTAAAGTTACTTACTATTTTTTTTCTTTGACTTCAATTTCGCAACTTTGAGCCACCGCTTTATGCCAGTTTCCAGTGCTGCAGTGCTGCCACCTTATTCCAAAACCAAAGAGGACACGAAGACATATATTATCTTGAAAACCAATTAAAAACAAACCTGCAAAATACCGTTTTGTGATTAGTTATAATATTTTATAACCAATGAAATAAACGTAAGATCCTTAACCACCAATGAGATTTAAGCATTGTCTATGGTTCACATTTAATAAAATGACAAAGAAAACAAATTACGTCAGTCGATGTTTTTGATTTTGTTGGGAATGAATGTGATTTTCGCATTTTTCTAATAAAATAATCTAGAGTGCAATCATTCGAAAAGTGAGTCTATTTTTAATCGTAAAATTAGTGAAACTGCTTCAGTGTTAGCATATTTACAGGTAAAATAACTTTTATATACGTCTAATCTACCCCATTTGATAAACAGATCGATCATTTGTTGCGCCATACGTCTAGTAGTTTCCACAATCATTTTCACGGACTTCCCCTAGTTTTTTATCGCTGAAAAATTAAGACAAACATCTCAGCCATCTGTTCGGTCCTTATAATAACCGGCAAATACCTACGTAAATATTTATAAGACACATTGAAATTTCTTGCACCATCATTTTACAAATCAATATCTTCCACAATACGTAGTTTCTTAGTACTTACTGCTTTCGTAGTTAGTAGTAAGAAGCCTAAAGCTTTAAACAAAAATCAATCAATCAATACCTCTCGTGTTATCTTGATAACTATAGAACATACGCTTTCTCAATCTACAGTTTCATCGCGCGATTTCCATGTTTATTTTGCCTTGTGAGTCATCAAGTAAGAGCAGTACGTCCTTTATGAAATAGGTAGGTTTATTGCCGTCTGTTCATTGCTTTTCGTTTGAATGTGTATTTTTGCAATACCCATAAGAAAGAGTATTATTAAAATGAAAGAAATTGATAACTATTTATATCTATACTAATATTATAAAGCGAAAGAGTTTGTTTGTTTAAACGCGCTAATCTCAGGAACTAATGGTCCGATTTGAAAAATTCTTTTTTTGTTGGGTAGTCCATTTATAGAGGAAGGCTTTAGGCTATATAACATTACGTTCCGACAACCACGCGAACGAAGTCGCGGGCACAGCTAGTGTATATGTATATATCTAGGTAGATTTAGATTTACTTTCTTTATCTCAAATCAGTGGTCCATCCCATGGATTTGTCTGCTGCTCTCCATCTATTTAATTTGCCAATTGTGAATACCTGTGGTCATTTAAAGTAAACAAAAGGAACTAATTTAACTAAGTTTTATTGACCATCTGAACCTGAAGCACAGAAGAGTCCAAGACAAATGTAGCACTAGTACACACATCTGGGTTCAAACTGCAATCAGCCTCCCACGTGTTTATTATCATCATCATCCCAGCCCTTCTTTCGCCCACTGCTGAGCATAGGGCCATTTTTGTTTAAAGTTTTGTATGGAATGTATTACACAGCTACAACACTTTCTACATTAAAAAACACTGTATTAAAAAATGTTTATAATATTATTGATTATATCTAATTTCTGTTTCTTTTACAGCTTGTCGCTTCACCGTAAGTTAATTAAAAAAAAAACGGCTTCAGAAAAGATAAACGTGACAGGACAGCCAAACTACAGCACCATGTGTATGTATACCTCTTTTTAATGCCTTTTTCTCTATTTCTCCAGGCTGTACTAACACGGGATGTGGTCGAATCCAGGAGTTTATCCGGGCGGAGGTTCTTTTTAACTTATTTTTAATGTCCCACTGTGATGTAACAAGATAGATAATTAAAGACTGTACTTTTTAAATATTTACACTGTCATGTAAAGATTGATGAATTGGTGCACGCGTCTCGAATCACATTCGCCCTGAGGAAGACCTCGGATGAGGTCGGAACATGTCAGCCAGAAGCCGACAGTAAAATCTTATCTTACTTCCTATTCTCTTGCTACTAGATATAACGTAATAATAAACAGCCATCTTTCTTCAATCATTGTTTAGGGTTTTTAACATAGTCTTTAATCATCTCTTCTGAATTTCAAGACATTGCACCAGCACCTGTAAACAATTGTGTGACGTCACATTCATACAAACATCACACCCAATCAAATGCATCATTACACAAGCACTAATTAGCAATAACACATTACATATGGATGACTAAACTTTTACCATTTCATTGTAAACTAAAATTAACTTTTTCCTGGTGTCGGCAGTTACATATTTTATGATAATTTTATTATAATTAACACTTCGCCTGCTGAAAACGCACCGTATGTGTTTTCATTTTCGCAAAACACATGGTGCATTTTTCAGCAGGTGAAGTGATAATGTATGTATAATCTATGAAAATTAAGTAATAATTTCAATTTTCCATGCTGGTGTATGAGAAAAAAATCAATGTACCTGTCACTGTTTTTTTTTTTTTTTTTTTAACTTCTTGCTCACTATGTTCTCTCACCACAAAGTGGCTTTCGAGCCTGGGCTCTGTCCGCTGAGAACCATAACACCTAAAATGCTATGTCTGCCCCATTAGGGCAAAACAGGGCTTGTTAACAATACCAAATTCACTCTAAAAGTAACGTTATTTTCAGACAGGTATTACTGGTAACGTTATAAGGAGTATTGATTAATAATACAGTTATAAAACGTTATCAATGAACAATATAAGTAACGATACTCTTTTCAATACTTGTAAAATATTACATAAATATTATACAAGTGTATTACATGGCGCTGGGAATCGAACCCGAGGCAGCACAGACTATCACGACATTCGTGTAGCTCTAGTAGCCTACTAGACAAACTCTCATCAATTTATTCTGTCAAATATCAAAAAGAAATACAGTCTTAACAATATCTTTTACCGTTAATATCATTGGTAACGTTATCTGAGTTTATCGGTAAATGGTTAGAAAAAACGTTACCCAGCATAACATTATCTTTGCTGATAACGTTAACGCCGTTTGACAGAATTAACGTAACCAGATTTTTTACAGAATTCAAAGCCCTGGGGCAAAAGACGTGATAGTATAGTTATATATTTATTGGACCAGAATCGGACCACCTCGGAAGCGGAGTATAGGTCATCCAAGGTGCAGGTGTTTGGACACCTCGGACATGATAGAAGATGGGACATCGTTTATGGCGAGAAGCCACTAATTAGTTGAATAGGTTAGATAGAATAGAACAAGTTGTATCAATACTAAAATATATTGAGGTCTTACATGCTTCGGAACGCAAGCCTGTTCCCGGCAGTTATCTTTTTATGGTTAAATGGCAGCTTATATTAGGCAGCTTGAACAGTGGCGTAGCTAGGGGTGGCGGGGGGCGGACCGCTTCGGGTGGGGTTGACACCCGACTCCTATTAACTACACCCTCCCCCTCTTCTCTTCCTTCTCTAGGAATAACTGGACATGGGGCGGCATATTTAGATTTTGCCCCTCCTAAAAAAAGCTTCGCCACTCAGCGCCATTTATTTTTACACATGATGAAAAAGGCATAAAATCTGACTCTCATATTTGATATACGAGAATTCTAGAATCATCACGTTATTTATCACTTTTATCAGTGATAGTAAATATTCTAAGAAAGATTAGGTATACGCAGTAGATAGATATAAATATGTATAAAGCATCTCATACATATTATGATGGATGACACTTTGTTGTCCTGAGATAGGTACCTAAATAAAGTAGGTGTATGTGAACATAACACATCACTAAGCGCCGATACATACTGGATTAGCTGCGGCCGGCAGCGCACTTTCACTGTTAAAACCTATTAATGTACCTTCATTTAAGGCCGTACCTGAATTTTCAAAGAAAACGGAGACATTATATATAATGTCTCCGTTTTCTTTGAAATTATTTATTTAAAATGGGGGCAGCACTGGACCCCGGAAAATTAAGGTACGACCTTAAGAAACTAAACTTCTCCACCAACAAGAACGTAGTTAAATAATAACAGCTTATCTATCTATCTAGTTCTTACTACCAAATGCAGTGCCTATAGTAAAAAAAAAAACCGGCCAAGTGCGAGTCGGACTCGCGCACCGAGGGTTCCGTACAAACCTGCAAGGTTTAGTATTTGGTATAAATTTCAATTTAATACCTCTACGCGTTTATGAGGAAATGGGTAGTAAGTTTAAAATTATTAAAAAAAAATATATTATGTGATGTAACTAAAAATTTATGGTTTTCGTAATTTTTTCTTTATCTATGCTATAAGACGTTGCTTCGTACCAAATTTCAAGATTCTGAGTTCACGGGAAGCACCCTGTAGGTTTTGATTCCCTTGCAAGTGTCGAAAATTTGCGGCATAAACGGCTGTATCTTTTGATTGCGTTGGCTTAGAAGTTTGATTTTTTCACAGCTTCAAGGGACAGTAGACCTGAGTAATTGATATAAATTTCAGCTTCATACCTCCACGCGTTCCTGAGAAAAAGGGTCTTGACAGACGGACGGACGGACGGACAGACGGACAACAAAGTGATCCTATAAGGGTTCCGTTTTTTCCTTTTGAGGTACGGAACCCTAAAAACGGGCAAGTGCGAGCGGACTTGTACATGAAGGGTTCCGTAACACCGTACAATGTTTTAAAACGCTGAAGAAATACGTTTCTTGTATGACGACCCCCTTTAATTATTAACTTTATCTTATTTTTAGTATTTGTTGTTATAGTGGTCATAGTAATACATAATCGGTGAAAATTTCAGGTGTCTAGCTATTACGGTTCAAGAGATCGAGTTAAAAACGTTAAAACGTTAAAAACGTATGACGACCCCCTTTAATTTTTAACTTTTTTTATTTATAGTATGTATTTGTTGTTATAGCGGCCACAGTAATACATAAATCGGTGAAAATTTCAGGTGTTTAGCTATTACGGTTCAAGAGATATAGCCCTGTGACAGACGGACAGACAGCGGAGTCTCAGTAATAGGGTCCCGTTTGCACCCTTCGGGTACGGAACCCTAAAAAAGACCGTAAGCGGCCAAGTGTTTCTTTTAAAGGTGAACATGGTTTGATAGTGCGCTTCCGGCCGCTGAACTGTATAAATCGGCGCATAAACAAAAAGTTTTTCCCGTTTTTTACCAAAAGGCTGAAAAGGCAAATATACTCGTAGTGTACTAAAAAGAGTAAGTAAATTGAAAAAATGCGTGTAATACTCATACGAGTATCTTGAGGTGAATATAAGTTGACGATTGTAGATAGAGCACCAAATCGTTTAGAAGCGGCAATTTAGCGATAAAATCAGTGAATATTGTGATAATCATTTTATCTGGCTGTGACGATGCTTGTAGACCGCTCATAATGCCATTACGACTAGGATATATCAATTTACTCAAGACCTACTTTAGGAAGTGTAGATGCGGAAATATCAGATTACCTGTAGGTAGGTAGTTACTTGTAGCTGATGATTAGGCTGTAATAAAAAATATTGTAAATACTCTTTATTTTCTGTATGTAACGGTATCTATTTACTTACTATTATGTAAGTCCTCTTATCGAAGGAGTATGTGCCAAACTTCTCGATATTCAGCCTTGTTCTTTTTAACGTTTAATATGATATGATCCCATCCCACAGAACGGGTAAACTTTTGCCTTTATTTACAGTATTTATAAATGACTAGCTGTGCCCGCGACTTTGTTCGCGTTGTTGTCGGAACGTAATGTTATATAGCCTAAAGCCTTCCTCTATAAATGGACTACCCAACAAAAAAAGAATTTTTCAAATCGGACAATTAGTTCCTGAGATTAGCGCGTTTAAACAAACAAACAAACTCTTCCGCTTTATAATATAAGTATAGATAAATGATGTCGTACCCATCACTCGCCAATAATTTTTCCTCTCTTATATTTTCCTTATCCACATAATTTGGTGGGCAAAGGAATTCTAGTTTACCTGTTCCACCCAATGAGGGTTTCCTTCGTGGCATTGAAATGTTTCGGTATAAAAAGCATTTATTTGAATTATTATCATATAAACAAAGAAAATAGTCTGAAGGTCATGCTTACGTAGAAGTGTGCAATTTAATCGAGAAACATTAACTAGGTGACGTCATGAATTGGCATGAATTCAAATAAAAGAGGATCAATAGCAGGATACATTTTTAGTCACTGCGCTTGGTTTTGGCGTTATTACCTTGTCCAAGTAGTTTATTGATTTATTACTGTTTAAAAATTGAATGTAGCTACGTCGATGATGGAAGACGGTGAATTGTAGAGAAAGTTGGCACATAGAGGTGAGATTAGAATGTGGCTAGATTACAAGTAAAAAATAAAGAATTAATTTTTCGGCGAATAAACCGACTAGTGTGTAAGTAGGTATGTAATGTACCTATCTAATCCGCTTTAGAGGGCAGTAAAGCCTGTGAAATGACTGGGACAATTAATATCTATACTAATATTATAAAGCGGAAGAGTTTGTTTGTTTGTTTGTTTGTTTGTTTGTACGCGCTAATCTCGGGAACTAATGGTCCGATTTGAAAAATTCTTTTTTTGTTGGGTAGTCCATTTATAGATATAAAGCGGAAGAGTTTGTTTGTTTGTTTGTACGCGCTAATCTCGGGAACTAATGGTCCGATTTGAAAAATTCTTTTTTTGTTGGGTAGTCCATTTATAGAGGAAGGCTTTAGGCTATATAACATTACGTTCCGACAACCACGCGAACGAAGTCGCGGGCACAGCTAGTTATTTATAAGTACCTACTCCAAATTGAAAATATGTGATGAAAAAATCCGCCACGAGTAGGACTCAAACCCACGACCCTCACGTTAACGCCGTGAGTGCACTACCAATTGTATTTATTTATTTACCAATTTATGTACACGGACAATATATACAGAGAATACATAAACAAAAAGTTGTACAAAGGCACTACTTATCTCAAAAGAGATCTCTTCCAGTAGGCCCGTGAGAGGAGATGTTCATATATGAAAGGCATATAGGCGTGTTCGTTAAATAAAGGAAGAAGAAATTAACATACTTTGAAACTACAGATAAACATACATATACATATGTTACATACATACTTATATAAATACATATGTCTATTTAGAAATGAATATACTTAATATATAATATATAAACTACAACTATGATGATTCCGATAAATAATAATCTTTTACTCGTCTTTTAAACACAGAGATCGATTTAGATTCGCGTATAGAAGGTGGTAGTGAGTTCCATAGTCTGACCGCATGTACCGAGAAGGAGTAGGAAAAGGTAGTGGTGCTGTGTGAAGGGTATTTAAGGACAGTTTTTAGGTGGGATCTGCAAAGAGAGTTTGGAGAATATAAAAAGGAAAAACGCTCACGTAGATAGGAGGGGAAAGAAGGATAGTGTAGGACGTTGCAAAGGAGACAAAGAATGCGACTGTTTCTACGGAGCCGTATAGGTAACCATTTTAGTTGAACACGGTACCTGGAAACGTGGTCGAACTTCCTCAATCCAAAGATGAAACGGAAGCACAGGTTTTGTAAACGCTCCAGTTTATCTAAAAGGTCTTCTGTTGCATCCAAGTAGCATGCATCCGCGTAATCCAAGATTGGCTGAATAAGGGATTGGGTCAGAGCAATCCTAGTCTCGAAGGGCAAGAAGTATTGGAGGCATCTAAGGGTGTGGAAAGAAAAGTGGATCTTACGACTGACTTCGTTAATTTAATTGTACTAATTTGGATACATTTCTCGGCATAGTAATGCTATTAAAAATACAAAATTGAAGTACCTACTTACTTTTCTACCACGGAGAATTATATACCTAATTAGTAAGAAACATTACACTTTGACCATCATTATTCTACTACCTATACGAGTATAAATGTAAACAAAATCGCAGATCAAGGATAACTTGGACATTCCGGTTTTAACTTAACACAAACAATACAAACATTCTTAGAAAAGAATTCATTTGAAAATCATTACGTCAAATTTGATCTGCGGCCCACTGTAAACTACAACCTTGGCAATATAGCGCTAACCATCATCCCACCAGTAGCAATTACAAATACGTATACAATAATATACCTTAATATACAATAATATCTTAATATATAATATATACATAGTGACGCTTATAGTCAATCAACTTACTGCTTTTTTCGAGGCGCATTTTTTTCTATGACTATTTTTTCATAGCGTCACTTGATAAGCAATATGTTTTGACGGCCAGGTATGGCAGTCTCAGCCTACGAGAGTGTCGACGGTGTAGTGTGCAGTGTTGTGTAGTGTAGTGTTAAGTGTCTGGTGCAATGTCTGATCCTAAAGGTGTTGTATTACTGTGCTACGCTACGCCATCTGTCCTATCTAGCGTGTTTTGTAATTCCTTGGACTATATTTAAGTTTTTGCAATTTGATGTGTATATGTGAGGTTACTCAGCCAGACGGCAGCCGGAAACTACCTTGGAAAATTGTGATTTTATGTAGATTTGTCTATTTATATGTACTTCAATGGATATTTTTTTGGGGTGGATGTTTCTTCTCTCTGCCATCTTTTTAATGTCCTCGTAGGACTTCACTCCTATTCTCTAATTTGTTGGAAAAACTTCATCCTTCATCTTCCTTTTATTTTTACTTCTACTATTATTATGAAAAGATTGTCATGACTTATTAAATCTCCAATCATCTTCTTTCTTCTATTTTCAATAGATTTTAAAATATTTCTTGTTTCTCCTACTCGTACTTTTGCTACTTGTATTGTATTTGTCATATTCGAGTTGTAATACCAGTCGTGATGACTGAAATTTCTAATTGGCCCATTATATGAATTATTAAAAAAAAAATTCCACGCATTTATGCTTTTCTGCGACTTACAAAAAATGACAAAGATACAGCGCATTTCAAATTTAGGGGTGACGTCACATCACAAGGCCCCACTCTGAAACTTTGACGCTCTTTTTTTTTATTAAAAATTTTACGGCTCTGGATACAAGTCCTTTAGAGCTCTTTAATTTCTTTAATTTTGTTCTTTATTCCTAATCCTAACCTAACCTAATCCTAACGAGTTACAATTAAAGGGTGGTGTAGGCCTTTGACTGCTTCAAGGGAGCTTCTGGCGACAAATCTATACGAGTCCACAGGCTTTCATAGACGACTGAGTGGCGGACGACGCCCGAAGACGGGCACAAATCAAATCGAAGTTTTGCGGACTGTGTGGGCACACAGTCCGCAAAACAAATATCACTACAGCCGTACAATACACTTCAACAATTTACACATTGTCCATGAGCATGAGCATTTATAACATCAAACAACACCAATTTCATATTATAAAGTCCACTAAAATCAATTTGCAAAATAATTTAAAGCAAACCACAACCGAACCCCTTGACTTCCCGCCAAAAACTGTCAAGTTTAGAGGTTACGTCACTGTAGTGTATAATCTATGTAAATGCACCTATGGTATACTTACCTGTGCATGTGTCACATCACAAGGCCCCACTCTGGAACTTTGACGCTCTGTATCGTTGTTGTTTTTTTAATAATTGAATGAATCCAGTCATATATGTATAAGTCAATGAATGAATCGTAACTTAAATGTCCATTATTCCTTGACAACATTATTAGAAGATAATCTAGCTAACTTGTTAAGGCTTACTTGGCAAATATTTGTAAGTGTACTTTATCACTGAATAAAGAAGTTTCTATTTCTGACTGACTAAATACAATAATATTTTTCTGACCCAGTCATTATCCATATTCAATAAATAAATAAATATATACGGACAAATCACAGAGATTGATATGATTCAATGGTCGATTCATATCTGAATGGATGTTTCAATCTATTATAGTATGAGAAATTTTCCTTTTACCGATGCGAACGGACTAATCAAAATAAATGTCTGTCGGCATCACACGAAACAGTATTGAATCGACCATTGCAATTTGTATAAGAACGTCAGAAATTGTTTGATATCTTAGCGTCGGTCCCATCGAAAAAGTTGTACGTATGGACGTACTAAGTCATTCCTTTCAATACGAGTAGATCGTACATTTACACCCAATATACAGGATCTATAAATATGTTAAGGAAGGATTAGGTTAGGAGTATGGTCCAACCAAGACATTCAAAAGATGGCAGAGAGAAGAGAGGAATGGAGGCATCTCCACTCAATTCCACCTACAAAATTAAAAAAAAAAATACAGGATATTACAAAATATACTAAATATGAAAATATTTTCAAGGTGAATTCAGTCCATGATACTGAATAACTTTCCCCAAGGAACATACCTATATCGACATGAAAAATATGTTTTGGATTCCCATACAAGTTGACCGATCAGCTGACCCAAGTTTGTACATAAAGCAAAAAAATATATATACTTCGCTATATGATTTTTGGGGAAAGTTGTTCAGTATCATGGACTTAATTCACCATTCGTTTCAGTATGTTTTGTTAGACGTTATGTAAATAAATAAGAAACTATGCATGATGTGACATTGTCAGGTACACCATGTTTTCACGGCAGTGTGTAAGTAGGTCGCATCGCAGCCAGTGAGAAATGAACGGTGGCAAGGCTTTCTTGAATCGATATTGAATAGTTGATTACTTTTCCATCGTGACTGCAATTTTCTAGTGTTAAATTATATTCGATAAAGAGATTCCCATTCGACAGTAAGCCCAATATACAGTGTTTTACAAAATATACTAAAACTGTTTAAAGGGTTCAGTCATTGATACTGAACAACTTTTCCCAAGAAACATAATTTTGCGACGATAAAAGGAGCAGACTGTCGATGACGCGCTGGCTGTGACTATGGCTAGAGATGCCGTCACTGAGATGATGTTGTCACTTTTTTTGAATTTCCTAGATTTTGGGGAAATTAATGTAAAATGATAATTTAGAAATCAGATAACTTTTTAATTTTTATTACTATTATCGTTTTCTTATTTTTTTAACTTGTCATTTAGCTACTTATTATTATATATGCCATTTTCCGATTGGACAGGGTTTTCTTTACATATTGTATATACATCATTACATTTGTACATATTCATACAGGCTATGTTAATTGTTAATAAATACTTATTGAATTACCTGACTTCAATGGCAAATATTTATAGTTTACAATTGTATGTTAGAATATTTAATACCCGTAAAATAATAATAAAATTGAACTTGCATAATGCAGCAAAACACATTTTAAATACTACTACGCATTCGACTGTTATGTAACATCATAGATTCTTATTTCATTATTTAATTTGAGTATTTTAGTATTGCATCTTAAATGCCTAAAAACCCTATAAAAATATCACAGATCCTGTTGTCATTCCTCACTGCACTGATGTTGTGAGCTTTACAGTTCACAACCTGTAATTATTCAATCTGTAATATTTTGATACAACTTATAACATTTTTGAATCAACTAAACTACATTTTAATATTTATTTCATGAACTATTTTTTAAAATATAAATACTCAAAATTGAATCTGAAATATCATTGCTCCGCGAACAGTTGCCTATGTTCATAAAATTGTACACTACTTAATGTTACCATCAGTCCGGCATGATGAATTCCTTGAGGCTTGACCCTCAGCTCTTGTTCAGCTCTATTCTATTATAGACCCTCGTACGGACTAGCGGCTAGGCTAATAAATTGAGATTTCTATATATAATTAGCCTTATGATTATGAACCTAAAAAATGGTAAATTGAATTTAGCTTAGTTTTACAAAAAGTGTAGTTTGGTGAAAAGCACGGTCTAGTGGCGCCCGCCCGGTAAGATTTAACTATTTATCTCAACTCAAATGAGCTACTGGTCCATGTCAACTGCTTTAACTTAACTACTTACATACGTTTAAACTTTTTATGCTCGTCCCGTGGGTGAGAACGGCAAGATGAAAATAATGATTTAAAAAGGCGTAATAAAGACGCCAATTAATCTGTGCCCATAGTACGTACCAGGAGTCTCAGGCTTGAATCCGCGATGGGTTCAGGCCGTCTCTCTCACAAACTCTAAGTGCGACAGAGACGTGACCCGCGACGGTTACAGCTATCTCTATTGCACGTGGGGTTTGTGTCAGAGACGGACTGAACCCGCCGCGGGCGTCCGCTTGACGTACTTTTAAGCCTCAAACTACCAGTGTAAATGTACAGTCAGTGTATTCTTTATTGACTAAAATTACTTGCCAATACGTGCACTTGAGTCCATTACAAGCTTAAATATTAACCATACAAGACAAATAAAAAATATACATAGGTATTTATCAAACTAAAATTATCGGAGAAAATGTCTACATTTGGCCATCGACCAATCCAGGCGTTGAGTAATTGAAAGGGTGGCTCAACCCGTCAATAACACACATTTTCCTACGGGATTACTAATTTTATAGAACCGACCAAACAATTTTAATGGGCACGTAATTTCTTTCTCGAGATCGCACCATTGTCTTCTATGAAAGGTTTGTTTGTTTGTTTGTTAAAACTTTATTGTACACAAAGAACAAATACAAATTACACGTAACATCAAGACATCAATAGGTACAAAGGCGTACTTATCCCAGATTGGGATCTCTTCCAGTCAACCTTGAATTGAAGGGAACATTTAGAACACATGGTAGAGAGTGGGTACAATACACAACAGAAAACAGAAAGCCAAAAATAAAAATAACATCAAAATAACATCAATTTAAGGTTATTCATATTGATTCGCCTGTGCAAGTATGTGTTGGCCGTACATTTGCACCTGGTACACCCTGCCTGCTCCACAAGCTCTGAAATTGACCACATATATCTAATATCAGTATTTTTACATACAGATCAAAATCAAGGAGGCTACCCCCAGGGTGGGTACCCGCAGGGAGGTTACCCACAAGGTGGATATCCTCAGGGAGGTTACCCCCAGGGTGGATATCCGCAAGGGGGCTACCCACAGGGTGGATACCCTCCAGGAGGTCCGCCTCAGCCAGGATTCCAAGCGCCGGGGTATGGAGCTGGGGGATACCCGGCAGGATATGGAGAGGTAAGGAGACTATAACTATTAACATCTAGCTAGATAAAACCAAAGACGAAGAAATTCATGTAACTCTTCCATGCTGGTCTGGGAAAAAAGTAAAAGCTATCCTAAGCATACCTTCATGTATATATGTATCAGCTGCTTCTCTTCCCGCGCAGATCGTTAAAGTCAATCGAGGGAACGGGTAAGAATCCGAATAATATCAATATGCGATGCAACTCATATTTTGATTCCATCAACACACCCTCCTATTCGCTAAACATAACCTTTGGGATTTACGGCTCTGTGCTCTATTTATCCAGTAAGGAATAAAGACGTGAAAGCGTTACTGTGTCTGCCTTCATTTTTTTTTGTGAAATCTAATTTCTTTAGTGAAGGTCTTACTTACATAAGGATTATTGGTAGTACAAAAATAATTCAAAACGCCAAAAAGAAAAACTAGAAACATTAGAGACAGACTAGGTATAAATAAGTACTCCATTTGGTTAGGTATTTTATTTAAATTTTAAACAATCTTAACATGTCTTTTTATTGTAATATACACTTTACAAATTAATATCTTTACACATTACAAATTAATTATGTAATTTATAAAATAATCAATCTGTAATTTGCAAAGGTATTGAGTTTTAATGTATATTTTAATAAAAAGACATGTCAAGATTGTTATTTATTAAAATACCTAACCAAATGGAGTTTAGGTGAGTTGGAGAAAGACAATAGATGTAGGTACCTACGTATCGGTTTGTTTTGTTTGCCGGCGGCGGCGTGTGTGAATAAAATGCTCGCAGCAATCCACAAGGTCATCTTGCGTTTTGGCGGCGAACTTATCCGACACTCAACCGAAGAGTCAGACAGTCAGATCAATTCGAAGTTGTTGCGTCATAATATTATAATATTGCTTGTGCGAGTGAATAGAAATAAGTCCCGTCGACTCGAGTAATGAAACAAGTTTGGCCGAATTTAAAATAGTTGTCAATGCCGCCTCTGTGAGATCGCTTGTGCTGTGATTTAATTTTTATACGAAATATACTGAATATTTCTTTTTTTTTCTTCTCACCGTTTAAGCGGTTGTGTGATACAGTGTGCCATGGATATGGAGGAATCTAGTGTTCCGTATCAGAACATGAAGGTATGCTTAGGATAGAAGCGTTTTTAACGGCATTTAATGCTAATGACCCTATTTATCTTTAGTATTATACCTCAAAAAGAAAGTCACATATAGTCAAATATTCGATAAGATGACCTAGGCTTTTTAACCGACTTCATTTAGACACAATTGTACTTGTATCTATATTATTGTTTATATTTACTTCGTTTTCCCGCAATGTAATATCGCTGAGAAGGCCGCTAAACTTTTCCATATTTTATGAATACAACACATTCCCTTTGTTCAGGCAGCAAGAAAAGATCATTGTATTTTACATGCGAAATAAAAAATATCGTGCCTTAACTTGAAAAATATCCGTATTAAATAAATGACCGCTTTTAGGCGTTGTTTTTTTAACCGACTTTCAAAAAGGAGGAGAGTATCGATTTGACATGTATGTTTTGTTTTTCTATAAGTAAGTTATGCGATAATATCTTCGCCAATTGTAAACAGATTTTGATGATAATTTTTTTATTTGAAAGCCTTTACTACCAAGTTGGCCCCATATTATTTAGGTAAATACATAATGAAGAACTTAGAGATATGGAATGAACTCCTCAAAGAATATTGAGTCACTTGTTTCTTTGTTTGTAATAACTTTATTGTACTTAGAAAACACATAATTAAAGACAAAAACAACATAAAGAGTAAATTGACAACGGCGGACTTATCCATAATGGGACTTGCTTTTTGTTAAAAAAAATATTACGTCTATTTCACATCATTGAATATCAATAAGACCAAAAAACCTGCTAAAAGTTCAGTTGTTTAACCATTAACATTTATTATGCAATAACTAGTTTACTGAACTGTATCTGACTTCTTCATTAATTCGTCACATAAAAGTTAAGGTGAAGTTAATGAACCTAATTCATTCAAGAATTCAACCTACTGGTACCTATGTCACCACAACAAGGTAGAATGGTCTTGACGCGTTTCGGGCGTCGACGATTTTTTCAATCAAGTTAATTAGTCGCGATTAGTGCGTTTCCGAAAATTTCTGAAAAATTGCTTTTTCTAGTTTAGTTTCGTGCGGTCAAATAAAACGTAAGTCGCGAAAAGTCATGAAAATTGTATAAAAAATGCCTTCACGGAATAGTCGCGTTTCGGGCGTCCAATGAGGATCAATCAGTAAACAGAAAAATCCAATTTTGACTAGTATTTCGCATGCCTCGTGGTTTTCTAAGTACGGCACTTTTTGATTTTTTTAATCCGTTCAGAAATGCAGAAGTTATTCAACATTTCATTGACCGCAATTTTAAAACACGCGTCTGCCGACCGCATGACGTCTCTATATCCAAGCGACACGCCGTCCGCGCGCCATCGCATTCGTTTAGTACAGATATTCGTGGTTAGTGGTGGACACTGTTGGTTTTTGGCATTGTTTCTGGGACTGTAATAATAAGCAACAAATTTAAAGATTGAAAAATGATAAAACTTCTATGGGACTACCTGGAAAGTACCTATAAACTTTCAAACAAAAAAAAAATTTTCAAATCGGTCCAGTCGTCTTCGGATATACGGGGAACACACATTTAAAAAATCCGAAGTTAAAGACATTAGGCATACCTACATACCTACGAACAATAATTCCCTAGAATCGTAAGTAATCCCGAAAAATCATTCCACGCGATATGTACCGTAGCGGGCGGGGCATAAAATATGAACAGCGCGGCGCGACAGTTCGCCGTGACACTCGAGTCGTGCGAGAATATTGCTGTGTTTTTGCGATAATCGAGTCATTACAAATGCCGTAAAGTGGTGTAAAAGCCATACAGACATGATAAACACAGGACTCACATTACATATGTAAGTAAATAAACATTTTAATATTGTACCTCACCTCTCGTGGCGTTGACCGCGACCGTGTCAATCAAGCAGCAGGCTTTGGGGAGCCCGCTGTTTGACCGACACGACGCGTACGTGACCTTGTCGCAACCAATCGCATGCATCTTTGTCTATGTGTGTGTTTAAGTCATCATCATCATCCGAGCGTATTCCCGGTTGCATCGTCAGCGGTTACGCTTCAGGCCCGGGGTCCGCGCGCTACCTTACCTAGGTGATTTGACGAGGTTACTGGTTTTTACACCGAGCGACTGCCGTCTGACCTCCGCAACCCAAAGGGTAGATCAGAACCAATCCTAGGATAGGTACAAACGCTACATGGCGTTCGGGACCAACAGCTTTACCACGCTTACCTGCCTTCCGAAGCACGGAATCATCTTTATTTTCGGATAATCAGGTGATTCAAGCCTGCAATATCCTAACCAGACTGGAAACAACTTTTTACAAAGTATGCTTCCCAGTGGGATTTGAACCCATGACCTCCGGATCACAGGGCAAACGCCTTGACCACTGGACCGCGGAGACAGTCTATGTGTGTGTTTGAGTGTTTCGTTGTTATTACTGTTAGTTTGTTTGCGTAAATGGAATCAGAATCGATGCGGTGAATGTAGGAGCGTTAGATTTCTAGAGATTATATTTCGATGCTACATACCTACCTAACTAGAATGAATTTTTTTGCTGAAACGCGAACACAATCATCAAACCTCTATTTTTGGAATGTTAATACTGGGCTCAAGGTCAGACAAGTTTAGCAGCTGCCTAACGTATATTGTCTAATCTAGAAGATAGTAAAAAATACGATTATGTATAAAAATTTTATACGTGTTAAGTAAAGAACGCAAAACCTCTCAGATGGTACCTCAGCCCATGAAACTGAACAACTTTTGTTCTACAACTTTCACGAAACCGAAAAAAAATTTTCGGTTTCGTGAAAGTTGTACTGTTTCACGAACGTTTCACGAACTGATCCGCTGATCGAGTCAATTTGTATAAAAATCCTAATTTTATTTTTGACATTTTGGGAATGTTGTAGAACAAAAGTTTTTCAGTTTCATGGACTAAGGTACCATCTGAGAGGTTTCGCGTTAGTTCATTAACACGTATATGTATATACATATTCCATTTAAAAGAGACAATTTTTTTTATTTTGCACATAAGACATTAAAAGAAATGATAAGACCACTCCAACCCGTCTGGTCAGCGTGGAGAGTGTATGCCAAATCCTTTGACTACTCTGGCTAATAGATCTTGTTAAGTAAAGAACGCAAAACCTCTCAAATGGTACCTCAGCCCATGTAAGGGGGCGTCCATAAATTATGTGAGGTGTTTTTTTTAATTTTCTGTCCCTCCCTCCCCCCCTGGTGAGATGTCGTGAGATTTTATTCAACCCACTCCCCCATCCCCCAATGTCACGTGAGATTTTTCAAAATGTGGGTTCCTTACGTAAACGTGTTGGATTTTATTGTAAAAAGAAAAAAAAATAGCGTCGTACTTTTATTTACGACTAGTTAAGACTATATCAATATTGCTGAGAGTTTAATTATAAGTGTAATAAAAAATTAACAATAGAATACTTAAATCGTAACTACTGTGATTAAAAAAGAATATCTACTCTAATTCAGTCCATGGAGAATCATGCGCGGTCTCAAGAGAGACTATTGGAACCAACATGTCTATATGATTTTTGCTTTGCTGTATTCCATAATTTTATCACATCGTCCTGGCAGGACTTCTATATCTTTTGACATATGCGTATATTATAAAAATCTTGATAACTCATTTTAAATTAGTAAGAGCATGCACTGAGTCGAGTAAAACATTTACAAGAAAAAACAAAGCAGGTTGGAACCTGTCCGTGTCGCTGCCACTCAGCTCGTATGCTCTCGTTCCTCCAGTCGCGCGTTCGGCTGACAGTGGCGCGAAAACAAAGGACGAGCTACACTGTACCGTAAATTCAGATTAAATTGAGCTATTTGGTATAAAACAAATATGGTGGTTTGACAGTCAGTAGATGTATAACGTCGAAGTATGAATGAAATTATTTTCTTTCGAACGTATCAGTGAATGATCTTAATCGTATTACGATTACGCTTAAGATTATTAATCTTAAGCATGTGCACTCTGGATTAAATGGACCGAAAGAGTATATTTTTTTTGTTTCAATCAGAAATTAAATTGCGTGATATTTGCCGAGACCCCTCTCTCCAACGTAAGATTAGATGAGATTTGACTCGACCCCCTCCCCCCCTTAAACATCTCACGTAATTTATGGACGCCCCCTAACTGAACTTTCACGACATTAAAAAATAATTGAATTTTCATATAATCCGATTTTTTTTTTGGATTTCGTGAAAGTTGTCGAACAAAATTTGTTCAATTTCATGGGCTGAGGTACCATCTGAGAGGTTTTGCGTTCTTTAACCCTAGATAACTAAACTATCCTGGGAGTTACTCAATAACTAAACATTCGTCTAGCGGACTACGCATTAAAAAATCTTATATTATCAACATAATTTAACGTGAGGAAGAAATTGTTACATGATTCGTATAAAGTGCTCGTTGTGAATAGAGATAGGTAGAAATAATTTTATACTAATGATGCCACATACCTTTTATACACATCTACATTATGGGTGTCACAAATTGCATTTTTTACATCTAAGGCATCAATTTTTGGTCTTCCTTAGCAATTTCGACGGGCAAACGTATAATTTTTTTGTAATATTTCATACATAAGGAAATGGAGCAGATTCTTCATATGATTTCACCAAGGATATCTCCTATCATGACCTTGATGTCACGTCTTAAAGTTACCGTCCGAGCAAGTTGCCGCAACCAAGGCTCCATGAGGTGGTTTGTCAGTTTCAAAACAAAATCTCGCCGTGTTATTTGTTAATTATTTTTGATGTTATTCGCGACGTATAATAACATAAGTAGGAGTAGTCTTAGTGCAGATGACCATTTATGATGAGTTTTACTGGATAAAAATCGAAGAGTTGCTAAAGCACATGTCGAATGCTACGTTGTAGCATCTGACGTAGTATGTAGTACGTTTCTTTCCATGTTTGACAATATAAAATCATCCGGTTTAATAATTTGGGTTCTGTTGTCTTTTACTTGATACTAAAAAATCATCTTCAGAACCCAAAGATTGGCACGAGACATCAGTATTAATGCTGATATTGTATTGACTTTCAACCTTCCAATGATTTGTCATCACCACAGAAGTTAAATTATCTTGTTTCTTTTATCAAAGTAATCAATCTTAATAAACGTGAATTTCTACTTTCAGCCTAGGACATATGTTTCCATTTATAAATCCATCAATAATATTAGGTATATGAGAAAAAGTTGAAAGCAATTAGTAGTATGAATGACATCTTACTAATAAACCCTAGTCATTAAAAAATAACCGTTTTTATGAAATTCATATTATTTGTATATTATCTAATTATAATACAAACATTTATTAATTTTTTTTATTTGAAAATACTAATATAAAATAAAATGCAATTTAGATACCTTTGAAAATCTGCACCTGTTATAACTAAACTTTCGTCATCTAGGCGACGCGGTGGTTATAAATCACAAGTAAAGACAATTGTTTGCGCAAACGCCGCATTTGTGCAACTTTTTACTCTAATTATGAAGGTATACAAAGGCGTGCAAGCAGGGGGTACGCGAAAGTATGTGAACTAGACTTATGCAAGGGGTCGCGTAGTCTGCCAGACGAATGTTTAGTTATCTAGGGTTAATTAACACGATGTATATGGCTCTGGTAGTGTTGAGAGGGTCGTGCTCCTGCAATGGAGACTATAAAAGACCTAGTGATGGTAATGAAATAAATAAGGATTTATTCGGTAAAGAAATTATCTGTTAATTTATAGAAATTAAAGTATAGTAATTTCGTTATTTGGTATGGGGGTTCAGCCAGTCCATAGATACCGCCATGCATCCAGTATGACACAGTCACACTGCATGCACACAGTCCATGATAGTGTTGGGGTACTCCAAAAGCGGTATGCAAGACGTTCGTAACTGCGTATCCGCGTTTCAGTGTCAAGCAACATTGAGCGTTAATCCATTATGATAAGTCTAATTTCGTTTAACAAAGAAATAGGACGTAACTATCGGACGACTATCGTACCAACTATTTTGGAGTAACCCCCAAAAAATTGTTGAAAATAGATAAAATATTTTCGTCCTCCCATACAAAATCCGTTTGGTCAAGCGCTATGATTTGTATGGGTAGACGATTTTTTTTTTTTGGTTTTTCGTCCGCTTGGAAATCTCGACACCAACATTGGCCATCTTCACACGCAAAAATACATGACTCGAGTGAACTGACCCGATTTTCACACTGACACTAGTCATCACATCATGTATGCATACAGTGTCAATAATACAATTCACAATTCTATCCACTTTTTTTTTTTTTCTTTTTATTATCACATGAAAGATCTTACAAAACAATCAGTTGACTTAGCATAGAAAAACCACGAAGGTACGCTTACTGTACGCATTCAAAGGAAATGGTAATTGAAAGAAGCTACTTTATTATTTCACTTTAACAATAGTCTAAAAACCGACCTAATACAATTGCAGTATAGTTGGTATTATACAATGCACGTAGGACTGTGTGTGTCCCCGTGTACACTTACGTCAAACAAGATAATACCTAGCAAACGTACGTTCCCATATGAATCATTATTTATTTTGCAGAAAATATATCACTATTATTTTGAATCAGGTAAAGGGAAATTACATTAGTAATCGCTGTAGTTCTAACAGCCTTTTTAAAATTAAAAAAAAATCCAATGTACCTATTTGAAGAAAAACATGAAATTTCCGTTCATACTGGTCGGGAACAAACAGCGTTGATACAACCACCAATATTTGGTTTAGAGATTGGTATTAGAGAGGGTAACTTTCTTTAAAATACTGTGCAAGGCAAATACTATAGGTAAACCATAAATTGCAAAGAATGAATCTGTAAAATACAATAGGCATGATGACTGAAAAAATATTTTAGGCCCATCGGTTAGATTATTAAAAAATATTGTATACGTATTTTTTCTTTTCTCTGAGAAACAATAAATGACGAAAATACAGCGCATTTAAATTTTGCATGACGTCATGCTTTCCAAGCCGTCGTCAAGCCCCCACTCTGGAACTTAGATACTCTGTATCTTTGTGAATTTTTACTTTTTTGATTAACTGAAAAATATGGGTACATTATTTTTGAATAATCTAATTAACGGAGTAATTAGAATAATACTATTTTGACCCAGTCATCATCCCTATTATCCTTACTAATATACTAATACTAATATACTATATACTAATACTAATATACTAATATGTATATATATATATTATATATATATATATATAATATTATAAATGTGAAAGCGTGGATGTTTGTTACCTTTTCACGCAAAAACTACTTGACGAATCATCATGAAACTTTGTACACATATCCTGGGAGGTACTAGAAGTAACATAGGGTACCTTTCATCCCGGAAAAAAGTAATGTTCCCGTGGGATACGCGAGCGAAGCCGCGGGAAAAAGTGGTTGTATCAGCGCTGTGTTAGGTACCAGCGTGAAGTTGAGGTAAATATGCGCCCGATTATCCGACCACTACTAATTACCTACACCCGGTACTTGAATTTACCTAGTTTTGAAACTACGTTGGAGCGCTCCGCCACCTCATATGTTGTGTCACTTTCATTACTTTCACCGCTTTGTGTTTTTAGCCGACTTCAAAAAAGGAGGAGGTTATCAATTCGACTGTATGTTTTTTTTATATTTTTTTATGTATGTTTGTTACGCGATATCTTCGCCAATTGTGAACCGATTTTGATGATTCTTTTTTATTTGAAAACCTTTACTACCAAGTTGGTCGCATATTAACAACTTTGGAGATATGGATAAAACTCCTAAAAAAAAATTGAAGTTGGTTGTTTTCTTTATTAAAATTTTATTATCTAAAAAGAACGCGTACAGATATTTCTAGAATTTGCAGAAAAGCGTTTCGAAATACAATTTTTCAAATCAATGTTTACAAATCTCTCACTCAAGTATTTTTGTTTTTTATTAACATTAGATTTACTTACGTAGTATATTGAGGTGATATGATAGGATAAAGATATAAGCGGTATAACTACCTATTTTTAGTCCTTTAGTCCTCTATCTAACTCAGAATAGAGAATGATCTCTATTCTGAGGTCTCTAATGACGTCTACAAGATGAGATGGCCCTATTCTTAGCCGGAAATGACACATCTCAAATCCATAAAAAATCTTCCATGCTGGTCTGGAAGAAAAGAAAAAACTTAAAATGTAGGGTGGTTTAGTGCAAGTTTGATGTTTACAAAAATATTCTGCAATAAGTTATGGGTCAAAACTAGTATTTTTATTTTTAAACTGTAGGTTATTTAAGGCCGTACCTAAATTTTCCGGGGTCCAGTGCTGCCCCCATTTAAAATAAATCATTTCAAAGAAAACGGAGACATCATTTAAAATTTTGCAACTATGAAGTCCTAGATAACCCTTCAAAGTATTTTATGAACTACTGTTTACAGTTCAAAGTGAGAACGTTAAACTTTACCACGCACATTTGCGAAAAACGGCCACTTTTGGCAAATGTGCGTAGTAAAGCTTAACGTTCTCATAGGGTCATTTCGCTCTGAGTATGATCAGTCCTTATCCTTAACTTCTGGGAATCATTTTGTAGGTATATAAGTATTGTGTTTTTAGGGTCCCATGCAAAAAATGAAAAAAACTTCTTTTAAAATCAAGTCAACTGAGATCCAAACGTAACATTCAAACAAGTTTGTGACATCCCTAATTATTAAGACATGGCCGTAATTAAGTACTGATTTAAACCAAATACCATCCCCTGGGGCTGATATTAAATACTCCATACATTTCGTGTATCTAATTGCGGCCCTATCAATTTCTACTAGCAGAAAAGGCAAAACTTATATATTTACTCAGAAATTCGTGCCTTACAATATCATAATCCATAATCTTACAAATCGTGACATATAAAGCAGAAGAAATGTGAAATATACCTAGTTTTACCCACCTCCAAATCTATCGAAAAAAATGCAATATGGCCGATATCCGTCCTGTGCAAGTTTCGATTTGAAACTGACACTGACATGATCATGCCAGTGATGCCAAATTTGGTTTTAAATTTTCTACCGAATATATATATATATTTTTTAGATGATGATTGGTTTGTGATAACGAAAGGTAATTTTAATATCAAACAAATAAGTGAAAAAGGCTGGTATTAGGTACGGGGCCGGTATTCGGGGCATCCACCCTACCAGCTGCTTCATCGCAGATCGATAAAGCTGATCGAGGGAATGTGCATATGCGAATCATTTTTATTCCTTTTTCCACCTTCTCGCCCACAATCACGTTAAGAGTGGCCTTTGGTGCCCTGGGCTCTGTATGCTTAGGGCCGCAAAACCCAAAATGCTCTGTCTGCCCTATTAGGGATTAAGACGTGATAGTGTGCGTATTTATGTATTTATGTCACCCGTGTGGTTCCGGGTTAGAATAGGACCACTCCATCTATTCCTGTGGATGTCGTAAGAAGGGACTAAAGGACTTACACAAACATCTCGTACTGCGGCGGGCGGCGGCCGTTTATAAAACTTTTCGCACAAATACATTCCCAAAGTGTGTTGACGTCAGGCAGGCGGCTGGTAGTAACACTGTTGTCAAATCATTTATACTGTTCCGGCTATTTCTTCTCCATTTTGCAAGGTCTTTGGCATCCTTGGGTGACCATTGACATGCATGTTATAATTGAAGAAGAAAAAGCAGGAAAGCGCACCCCGGGCTCCGAAGCAGCACAGCTGAGGATGCAACCGGGAACGCGCTTAGACGAAGAATAGTGTGCGTATTTATGTATTAAAAAAAACACTCTTCCATAACGCGGATACGCTAATCTTATCGAAACCAAGATAATCGTGTGTTGCCCTGCTTCGAATCAGTTCACTCCTCGCTTTGTGCAAGTTAAGGGGTCGATATGTCGCAGGTACGTGTTTCGAGTTCGGAAAAACTGATTAGAAACTCTTCGTTGTTTTATCTGTGTAATTTACGAGTGTATGACGCGTAATAAATATTGTTGATGGAGTAGAGTGATAAGATAGTGTGATTTGGTTCTAACCTCACCGGCGTGATTCATCTGTGATATGATAACATCGGTACCTAGCGGGCACCAGTATGCGCTTATTTTAATTAGGTATTGAAATTTATGTCTCGTCGCATTTTGAAAAGCTGGCCAAGTTCAAATCGGACTCGCGCATGAAGGGCTTCGTCCATACGTAATATACAACTAAATGTTCTGTGAATATGTCAAGCGTCTACCTGTTGCCGTTATTAATATCAAGCAAAAATAAATCTAAAATCACGTTCAAAATGGATATAATCAATGACAAGTGACATTATTTTGTGACTTTATTCTTATCAATACAAAATAAGTTAATTTTGGACTAGGATAATGTACCCTATTAGTCCTATTACGACACCAGAGGAGAAAAGGAGTGAATTCAATCAACATCAAGTGAGCTGACTTTTGAGCTGATTACAAAATAATATACTTTTTAACTCTGAATATTACCCTATTAAGAGGTTCAGAACGCCAATCTTTATTTATTTAAACTTTTTTGCACATAAAAAGTGTAGAAATGGCGGACTTAACGCCGTTCTCTGCCAGTCAACCATTAGACCAATAGACAAATAATTTCGGTGGTGCGACAGAATGTGTAAACAAAATTGAAATGATATAACTAAATATAAATAACTACAATTCAATTCAATTCAATTCAATTCAAAATATCTTTATTATCATAGGATATTTATAATATCTCTTAATAATAGTCACTTTGTTTTGTTTTGCACAAATGTTGACGTCAAATCGTTACTTAAAGCTAAGTTTACGCCGCTTCCTAGGCGCAAGTGCAGAAGAAGCGGCAACAAACTGCACTGCACGTTTTCTCCAAAGACGTCAACTAACAAACTAAAAACTTAAAATTAGTTATATAGATGGACAGAGATTACATTGTTTATTATGTCATAATTAAATTGAATTATAAGAATTACGAAATTTAAAATAATGTCAATTTGTAAATTTAGTATGTACCAATGTACCTAAATTATGACATGTCTAAGTATACAAACCTTTAAGAGGGACCCGCGCCAAGCTCAAGCCAGACCTTTTTGTCTTTAAGATAGTCATCGGTCCTACAAGACCAAATATAAATAAGTACTATGTTTTCCTTATTTTTTATGTTGTATGTTTGTAACTTTCCAAGTGTACTTGAATAAATAAAATAAACAAATAATAATAGATCAAGAATAAAGATATTCATTTTAAAATAAATATAAGTACCTATACCAATACGATAACTGTAATATGTCCGGATTGTTATACATAAATATTCAACATCAATACGAGTATGACGCCGCGGTCACCTGGATTTGAACACGTCGATCAAGGGTTATCGGACAGCTTTATTACCTATGTCTGTGTTATAGTAAATTAGTTTCACTCTAAAATTCTGAAAATGCAGTTCTTTAAAAGCATGACGGGAAATGTAAATTCAAAGTAATTTTTCTGTCTTACATTGCAAAAAAAATGTTATTCATAAAGTAGATCAAACGGACTTTTATACTTTCGTGGGACACCATTGCAGGGCAATAGCTTTCCGTCATCTTATCCCGGTTGCATCCTGTACTGTTCCACTACTTCGGAGCCCGGGCTCCGCTTTAACCCTAGATAACTAAACATTCGTCTGGCAGACTACGCGACCCCTTGCATAAGTCTAGTTCACAAACTTTCGCGTACCCCCTGCTTGCACGCCTTTGTATACCTTCATAGTTAGAGTAAAAAGTGACACAAATGCGGCGTTTGCGCAAACAATTGTCTTTATTTGTGATTTATAACCACCGCGTCGTCTAGATGACGAAAATTTAGTTATAACAGGTGCAGATTTTCAAAGGTATCTAAATTGCATTTTATTTTATATTAGTATTTTTAAATAAATAAATCTAATAAATGTTTGTATTATAATTAGATAATATACATAAGCATACTAGGAAATAATATGAACTTCATAAAAACGGTTATTTTTTAATGACTAGAGTTTAATAGTAAGATGTCATTCATACTACTAATTGTTTTCAACTTTTTCTCATACACCTAATATTATTGATGGATTTATAAATGGAAACATATAACATGTCCTAGGCTGAAAGTAGAAATTCACGTTTATTAAGATTGATTACTCTGATAAAAGTAACAAGATAATTTAACTTCTGTGGTGATGACAAATAATTGGAAGGTTGAAAGTCAATACAATATCAGCATTGATACTAATGTCTCGTGCCAATCTTTGGGTTTTGAAGGTGATTTTTTAGTACCAAGTAAAATACAACAGAACCCAAATTATTGATTCGGATGATTTTATATTGTCAAACATGGAAAGAAACGTACTACATACTTCAGGTAGCATCCAACATGTGCTTTAGCAACTCTTCGATTTGTATCCAGTAAAGCTCATCATAAATGGTCATCTGCACCAAGATTATTCCTACTTATGTTATACGACGCGAATAACATCAAAAATAATAAAAAAATAGAAACACGGCGAGATTTTGTTTTGAAATTGACGAACAACCTCATGGAGCCTTGGTTGCGGCAACTTGTTCGGACGGTAACTTTGAGACGTGACATCAAGGTCATGATAGGAGATATCCTTGGTGAAATCATATGAATAATCTGCTCCATTTCCTTATGTATGAAATATTTCAAAAAAATTATACGTTTGCCTGTCGAAATTGCTAAGGAAGACCAAAAGTTGATGCCTTAGATGTAAAAATGCAATTTGTGGCACCCATAATGTAGATGTGTATAAAAGGTATGTGTCATCATTAGTATAAAATTATTTCGACTTGTCTCTATTCACAACGAGCACTTTATACGAATCACGTAACAATTTCTTCCTCACGTTAAATTATGTTGATAATATAAGATTTTTTAATGCGTAGTCCGCTAGACGAATGTTTAGTTATTGTGTAACTGCCAGAATAGTTTAGTTATCTAGGGTTAAGACGATACACGGTGTCCAGTGCTGCCCCCATTTGAAATAAGTGAGAACGTTAAGCTTTAGTGTTCATTTTTGCCAAAAGTGGCCGTTTTTCACAAAAATGCAAACTAAAGCTTAACGTTCTCACTTTAAACAGTAAACAGTGGTTCATAAAATAGTTTAAAGGGTTATCTAGGTTTTACTAGCTTAAAATTTTAAATAACATCTCTGTTTCCTTACAAATAATTTATTTCCAATGGGGGCAGCACTGGACACCGTGTTTCGTCTTAAGACTTTTCTTCTCCACTTTGCAATACTTCGCATGGTCTTTGGCATTCTTGCTGGTGAGATCATTCCCTATAGTCCGACAATATTGGCTGAAAATATAAATAGGGCAGGAAGTATAGGCTTTATAATAAAGTTATGTTTTTTTTTATTTCAGCCTACGGGGTATGCCGTTCCCGGTGGGAGTGTGGGGGAGGATGGCGAAGTCAAGGGATTCGATTTCACCGAGCAAACCATCAGAAAGGCTTTCGTCAGAAAAGTAAGTATTTCTTCTTTGACATTTAAAGGTTAACAAAAAAGTTTGTTAACTTGCCTTTGCGTATTGCGTAAAATATCGAAACTAAGTTTTTTTTTTATTTCACTCATAAGGGTTGGGCTACATCTGGCCGCACGGATCAGCACTTTCTACTATCCTTTTCTGTCGCTCAGAACCGTCATTTGCTAGAGCGAGAAAGATTAGTCTCCACTGCAGGAGCACGACCCCCTCTATACTACCAGAGCCATATATTAGCCAGAGCAGTCAGAGGATTTGGCCTACACTCTCCACGCTGGCCAGACGGTTGGAGAGGTCTCATTGATGTTTTTAAGCTTTGTTTAGCTTGTGTCTTGCGTGTAACTGGCCAAAATTGTTGCCCGATTTTCGGGCTACCTAAAGGCATTTGACACAGTTTGACGACTGCCATACAATTATGACAGCCGGGACCTGTGACCGCACAGACCTACCACTACTAGACCTGCATAGTGCGTGGCCACCTTAGTGCATCTCTTTCTATCTTTGATAAAATACCTCCACCCATATCTTGCACACGTCCCAGACCACACTATGGTTACTAACTTAAAATAAGCTCAAATAAAACCCTAAATCACCTTTTAAATGATAAAATCCCTAAAATTATTTACTTTCTTCGATCGTTTTGTGGTTTGTTTGGCCCAGATTTTGACCGTAGGCCAGCTTATAGCAGCCAAGCCAATAGAGACAAAAAAACATATCAGCGTTTCTTTCACACTCACTTTGTACTGTATTTGACAGTCTCTTTCTAGCAATATCGTTGCAAGTCTAGTAGTGGTAGGTCTGTGTGTGTCCGGGACCAACGGCTTTACGTGCCTCCTGAATAGGCCTGCCATCCGTCCGGGTTTTCCAGGATTTGTCCTAGTTTAAAGGGCGCCCGGGGAGCATCCAGGCGGGATGCTTAGTGTGCTTTTTTTTTAATAAAAAAATATTTATACCTGAAATGTCCAAGGTTTTTAAAAATGTTGTTGAGAGTTCGTAGTTTAGGCGATGGCAGTCCTACTCCTGAAGCACGGAGGAGCTAGAGAATTTTTTATGCCACTTGTGGTTTGTGGTCCCGGCCCCGCCCGGGGTTGCTTTACTTGCGAAAGCTAGCTAGGCGTACTTACACTGGCCCACCGAACTCCTCCGTTAAGTAAGTATATGTAAGCTAATAGGCTTTTACAATACTCACAATGTGACTGTCGTGTCGTAACACATTATCATTGTTGTGTACACAATACTGAGAATGCCTGAGTCGTGCGTGTCTTGTCAGACGGTAGCCACATGCCTTCATAATAATAATATAGTCCATAGATACAACTTCAAGAATAAAGGCGAAATTAGTGTCGGGAAAACTAGTACCAACGTAAAATTGGACTCGAGTCCAATTTTACTATTCTACTTTAGGTGGCCCTTCTACTTCTAAATCAACTGCTAATATACAACGTGGAAGGGACATACCCGTAATAAATCGAACCACAGGCTACACTGGACCACTAAAGTATAATTATATTAAAATAACAGTCAAGAAACAAAAAAAAATCGACATTCCCATACAAATCGCCCGGGCGGCTGCACACTTTAGTATGGAAATGCCGAAATTTGTTTTTGTTACTTTGGTGATCTAGTATAGCCTGTGGTTCGATTTATTACGGGGATGTTTCTTCCACTTTTTATAATCTTGTGAGTTTCGTGTTACTAATATGGTGAACTGAACCCTGCTGTTAAAAATGTTTACAAAATTAAGTAAACATTTTTCAAAATTCAAATTATGTTAACTTATTATACTTAGTAATATTTGATTATAATTATAATAACTAGTAGTTCGCCCCTAATTGTAAACTCGCGAACCCTCGCTCGCTTCGCTCGCTCGTTCAATTAATGTTAACAACAGAATTAAGCATTTTTATTTTGTTATAAAATGTTCAAAAACATTTTTAACACCAGTGTGCGAGCACCATTACGAGTCCTGTTTTAGGGATAGTTGTATAAATTAGAGACGATTCCAAACAAATTAGTCTCACAGGGTCTCCTCACAACACTTAAGATGCCCAGCTAGCAGTTAGTATGTGTTCTGATCGTGGATCTGTTAATGTCAAACTAATTTAATTATTTAGACGATGGACATTTCATATTATTTGAATTTGCGTGATGAAGTTACACAACAAGGATAATTAATGCTATGTAAGAATATTTATGTTTTTGTACTTCTAGATTTTAGTACTCAAATTAAATGATGAAATAAGCAATGGTGAAAAAATACCACGAGTGCGGGACTTGAACTCGAATCATGACCTTCGTCTAAATACGACCATACTCTAACCACTGAGCTATCACGTGTTCAACCCCGCACGCTTAATCTCTCCACCATTTGGTATTCCTATAAGATGCATTGGGCTTGCGTCCCCTAACACTAATACCCCTTTGGGAAACAGGCGTGATAGTATGTATCATCATCATTTCAGCTGCATAACGTCCACTGCTGGGCATAGGCCTTTCCCAAGGATTTCTAAAATGACCGATCTAGAGCGGCCTGCGTCCAGCGCTTTCCAGCGACCTTGGTGGGTGTCCAACGCTTCGCTTGCCAGTATGTGGTCGCCATTCGAGAACCTTTCTGCCCCATCGGCCATCGGTTCGTCGCGCTATGTGTCCCGCCCACTGCCACTTCAACGAGCTAATCCGCTGGGCTATATCAGTGACTTTTGTTCTCTTAAGAATTTTCTCATTTCTGATTCGATCACGTAAAGAAACACCGAGCATAGCCCTCTCCATAGCGCGTAGATAGTATGTATGTATGTATTTATTTATAAAAAGGAGGAGGTAATCAATTCGTCGAAATCTTTTTTTTTTTATGTATGTCCCCCGATTATTAGAAGACGCTTGGACCGATTTAGAGGATTCTTTTGTTGTTGTAAAGGGTATACTTTCCAGGTGTTCCCATAGATCGGTTGTGTGGATAGTTTTTTTAATGAAAATTATTATTATAAAATTGTTTGAATATTTAGCTTTTATAAACGTCGGTTTTTTGTTTTGAAAAAATATTATATTTATATAAAAATATATAATTATAACCACAGAACAAATACTGTACTCACGTACAGAAGTCGCGCTCAGCAAAGAAATTCAAAGAAATATCTACTCAATGTGGTTAGCGATATGGTTTAATTTAGCTCACGTCAGAACTCAGCACCTTTTCGTTTAGATACCTAGAAATCCATTGCAGGCCAATTTCATTCTTATTACTCTGGAGTTCTGGACAAACGATTCGTATAACTGAATTTACCACTCGGAGTGGTCGCCGCGCGCATAGTAATAATGTAGGTAGGTATATTTTCGATACCTAAACGGGGAGTGACACAGGCCTAATTATAACTGTATTGTATGATTCCAGGTGTACGCCATCTTGATGGTCCAGCTGCTGGTGACCATGAGCTTCATTGCGCTGTTCCTGTTCCACGCGCCGACCAAGCAGTGGGCGGCTAGGAACCCAGCTCTTTTGTAAGTCTTCTTCTTGTTTTAGTTAAAATATGTTTGTCCCTATCACTCTTTACAAAATTTGAAATTGCAAGAACAGGACAAAACATATTTTAACTAAAATAGGTTTAGCAAATGTTTGTTAATTTTTATGAATAAGGGGGTTATTTTGTATCTACTACTCTACTGTCACAGTCACTATCCTACCAAGACATTACAAAGATGGCAGAGAGAAGAGAGGAATGGAGGCATCTCCACTTAACTCCACCGACTAGAGACTGTCACACACATTGCAAATAAGCGACTTTAAATTCAGGCAGGTCTTCATAAGTTTCACTTCATAAAAACAAACTTTCTGAATGCAAATGCTTGATTTATTGACAAAAACATCAAATCAATATATGTGTGCACTGTGCATAGATTAAAATTTGAAGAGTTCCCACGATTCTATCATCAGATCTTCATTTGGTGTCGAATTTTCTAAATCGATAATAAAAACTAAGAAGTTAATAAGACACATGCGTAAAAAACATACCTATATATGTACTTTCAATACTTACATACGAATTTAAAAACTCCTTTTTTGAAGTCGCTAATAAAAATAACAATTTAAATCAATAACATTATTCATTCATAATTAGGTAAGTACTTATAGTATGTGTACCATAGAAGCACAAATTGGCTACAGCTTAACACAGCGTTGCTCACAAGGAGTACCCGCAGATTTTCTGCTGTCGCCTATTAGGGATCGTCCATTAATCACGTGAGGCTCGAATGGGGGGAGGGGGTTCGGAAAAAAATATCAGGAATTATCACGGGGGAGAGATAGGGATATATCGCGTGTATTAATTTTTTTGAGCTCGCGATTTCTTATCTGAAAAGCAGCGCGTGGCTTAATTTCCCAGAATTAAATTAGATTATCATCATCTCAGGTCTGTTTTAGTCTCCACTACAGGAGCACGACCCTCTCTGTACTACCCGAGTCATATATTAGCCAGAGCAGAGGTTTTGGCCTACACTTCAAGCTGGCCAGACGGGTTGGAGAGGGTACATTAATGTTTATAAGCTTTGTTTAGCTTGTATTTCCTAAGTCGCCTTCTACGACATCCACGGGAAGACTTGGAGTGGTCCTATTCTACTCTGCCAGGAACCACACGGCACAAATTAGATTATACCTGCATTTAAAGAGAATATTTTCATATTATTTAAAGGTGCTTTGTAAATACCTTTAAATACACCACATTATCACCAAGGGTGGGTAAAAAAACACTTAAAAAGTTGCTAAAAACATCACGTGATTAACGGACGACCCCTTACAAGATGACACGGACAAGCACAATAAAACAATACTGAAATTAGTAAGAAAGTGGATGTTGATTAAATGAAGTGTCAAATGTTTTCAGCTGGGTGGCTTTCGGGACCGTGTTCGTGGTGATGATCGTGATGGCGTGCTGCGGCGATGTGCGACGAAAGTCTCCCATGAACTTCATATTCCTGGGGATATTCACGGTGGCGCAGAGTTTCCTGCTCGGCGTGGTTTCCAGCGTGTACGACGTCGATGCCGTGAGTTCTTTGTTTGTTTTAACCCTACGGCACAAGTAGGAAACTTCATATAAATAATAAACGATTTTTCAAAAAAATTCAGAAATTATACAGTTTTTTAACCATTAGTGGAATTTCGACGTGGTTTTTTCGCTGCCCTCTTATATTCTGCTTCTGTAATATCTGGACAAACAGTCCAGCAATAAACATTGAAACGTTCTAATGGCCTTGATATCGTTTTTCCATGTTTGCGATATCCTGATAGAAGCGCTCCCCATGTTCATAGCTAAAAGCCCCACAATTATCCGGAAAGAACACCAAATAAGAATTAAAAAGTGGATTTTCAAGGACATGTTGCAACCCAGTTTTTGAAATGATGATAACATATCATCTATTGGTTATTTATGATTTATATTTTAATTTTAACTGCGCCACCTGTTATCTTACTCATATACTTCGCACTCCTTCTCTTTATGGTTGCCTGTAAGAGATTGCTTCGGCGATAAGAACGCCTCTTGTACCTTAGTAAGTTCCGTAAACTTTGTAATTTTTTATTGTTTTTATTTGGTGCAATAAAGATTTTTGTATTGTATTGTATTGTATTGTAACATATTTTCTATAAGTTCAACATAGTTGTCACTCCTCTTATTTCCTAAGAAGCTTTTTGCAACAAGGCGAAAATGATCCCGAGCTTTTTTTTCTGTGTTTTATGTTTACATTAAAATAGTAAGAATAGGTTTTTTTTATTGTAGGTGATATAGAACACTTTTGCTTACTGAATATCACTTCACCACAAATGTAACAAAAATTGTCGGGATCGTTTACACATTTTCGAGACATTTTGCTATAAAATATATTTATTTTTTCACTTTCAACACCAGCCTTATAAATATATAAACATATTACTTTTAACATTCGATGCCAACTAAGTAAATATAACATCATCAAGTTCAGTGAGGGTAGAATCATTAAATTCGAAAAATGTCACAAGTATCGCAAGAACTTAAACTAATAAGTCACTTTTAATTTGTATTCAGCATGGGTAGTTAATTAGAAATTTGTTAAAATTATTTCGTATACTTTTTCGTTGTAGACCAGTGTAATTCACACTTTCAGTAAGAATTTTCCCGTAGTCGTATTATTCTAATTAGTACGTTAGTTAGATCATCCAAAAATGATGTACCCATATTTTTCAGTTAATCAAAAAATTAAAAATTCATAAAGATACAGAGTTTGTAAGTTCCAGAGGGGGTTTGTGACGTCACCGCTGTGTAAAAATCGTACGAATCCGGGCCGTCATGCGAAATTTAAATGCGCTGTATTTTCGTCATTTATTGTTTCTCAGAGAAAAGAAAAAATACGTGTACAATATTTTTTAATAATCTAACCGATGGGCCATCGATGATTTTTCAGTCATCATGCGTATAGTATGTATTGATGATAAATTTATGTTTTGTAGGTGATGATGGCGGTCGGAATAACGGCGGCGGTGTGCCTGGCGCTGACGTTGTTCGCGCTGCAAACCAAGTACGACTTCACCACCATGGGCGGCGTGCTGCTGTGCGCCGTCGTCATCCTCATGATATTCGGTGAGAGTGCTCTTCATCATCTTCCGAGCGTATTCCCGGTTGCATCCTCAGCGGCTAAGGCACAAAAAAAAAAAAGTCGCTTGATCTTGGCGCTGGACCCTCTTAAAGATTTGTATACTTAGACATGTCATAATTTAGGTACATTGGTACATATTAAATAAAAAAATTGACATTATTTTAAATTTCGTAATTCTTATTATTCAATTTAATTATGACATAACATAACAAACAATGTAATCTCAGTCCATCCATATAACTAATTTTAAGTTTTTAGTTTGTTAGTTGACGTCTTTGGGGAAAACGTGCAGTGCAGTTTGCTGCCGCTTCTTCTGCACTTCCGCCTAGGAAGCGGCGTAAACTTAGCTGTAAGCATCGAAATATAATTCTCTAGAATTCTAACGCTCGTACATTCACCGCTTCGATTCTGATTCCATTTACGCAAACACACGAACAGTAATTATAACGAAACACTCAAACGCACACATAGACAAAGATGCATGCGATTGCGCGAAGTCGCGACAAGGTCACGCGTCGTCGTCGATCGAGTGGGGCAGTCAACGCAACGGGCGGTACAACGCGCGGATGTTATTTATTATGTAGTACGCTACGCTAAAATAAATAACCTTGTTTACGTGTTACTTTTTTTTAATAACTAATTTTCATGTCTGTATGGCTTCTACAGCACTTCACGACACATGTCGGCATTTTTAATGAATCGATTATCGCAAAAACAGCAATATTCTCAAAGGAAACTTCTTGCGACGCAACCGCACGACTTGAGTGTCACGGCGAACTGTCGCGCCACGCTGTTCATATTTTAAGCCCCGCCCGCCGCGGTACATATCGCGTGGAATGATTTTTCGGGATTAGTTACGATTCTAGAGAATTATTGTTCGTAGGCTGTAAGTAACGATTTGACGCCAACATTTGTGCAAAACAAAACAAAGTGACTATTATTAAGAGATATTATAAATATCCTTTGATAATAAGGATATTTTTGAAATTTGGTTAACGCTTCAGAGCCCGGGGTCCGCTACCTCATCATCAGGTACTACCAGAGCCATATATTTCAAAATTCAAAATTCAAAAATTCAAAATATCTTTATTATCATAGGATATTTATAATATCTCTTAATAATAGTCACTTTGTTTTGTTTTGCACAAATGTTGACGTCAAATCGTTACTTAAAGCTAAGTTTACGCCGCTTCCTAGGCGCAAGTGCAGAAGAAGCGGCAACAAACTGCACTGCACGTTTTCTCCAAAGACGTCAACTAACAAACTAAAAACTTAAAATTAGTTATATAGATGGACAGAGATTACATTGTTTATTATGTCATAATTGAATTGAATTATAAGAATTACGAAATTTAAAATAATGTCAATTTGTAAATTTAGTATGTACCTAAATTATGACATGTCTAAGTATACAAACCTTTAAGAGGGACCCGCGCCAAGCTCAAGCCAGACCTTTTTGTCTTTAAGATAGTCATCGGTCAATTGTTAATAATTTTTTTTTGTTGTCAATAATTTCAAACACGTAGGTATCAACAAACACAAGTCTTAAACTTACTTTGGGGCTTGCTCAATCTGTGTGATTTGTCCGTATATATTTATTTATCTTTTAACCAACTGGTGTTTCCAGGTCTGATCTGCATCTTCATTCCTTCCAACAAGATCGTGACCCTGGTGTACGCGTCGCTGGGCGCGCTCATCTTCTCTCTGTACCTGGTGTACGACACACAGCTCATGCTCGGCGGAAAACACAAGTACAGGTACGGACAAAGAGCTGTTATGTAAAAGTAGACGAGACACCACATATCAGTGTTTTGTCCCGTTCAATTGGGTTGATGATTGGGTCAAAAATAAATTATTTGCTACTGTTAACCCTTTAACCGCGAACGTCGGCACAGAATACAGTAAGAGTAAACAGAACGGAATCTCCTGAGGTACGCGCAATATGCGTCCCCGTTCCCCGTCCCCGCACTTCCCCGTTTTCGCCTTGACGACGGGCGAGAGCGGGCGGACACACTGCATGGCGCAAGTTGGCCCACAAGAACGGGGGAGAGGTGCGGGTGCGGGGAACGGGGACGCATATTGCGCGTACCTTAGGAGATTCTGTTCTGTTTACTCTTACTGTATTCTGTGACGTCGGATTAATCAGACAAACATTTTCGTGTTCATTTCGCGAGCGTCGGACTTATCCGACCAAAAACTATGGAAATTCACAATTCCTCGCGCTGGGAGCACGACAACTGATATAAAGTCTCGCGGTGAAAGGGTTAAGTAGTGATGTGTCGTTCCCGTTCCCCGGGAACGTTCCCAATAAATGGAAATGTCAGGGAAAGTTGTAATTTTATTTATCAGACAGGTATTTTTTATCACTGTAAATTTTACTAGCGTAAAAATCCAATTTTCCGTAATATTCCCTAGAAACACGGGAACGTTCCTAAATTCACCGGGAAGTTCCCAAATTCCCGGGAATTTAGGAACGTTCCCGGAAACGCCACATCACTACTGTTAGAGACTAAATCGTCACAGAAAAGTATCACTTGGCATTGATGATGCCCATTTTCAACATAATTTTGAAACGACTTCAAAAAAAGGAGGAGGTTATTAATTCGACGGTTTTTTTTTCGTATGTTTGTTACGCGATATCTTCGCCAGTTGTGAGCTGATTTTGATGATTCTTTTTTATTTGAAAGCCTTTACTACCAAGTTGGTCCCATATTAATTTGGTGAATATATGTTGAAGAACTTTGGAGATAAAGAAACTCTTATAAGAAAATTATGTTGGTTGTTTTTTTTTTAATTTTATTTATTTATTTCCTTTTGCAGCATCTCCCCCGAGGAGTACATCTTCGCAGCCCTGAACCTTTACTTGGACATCATCAACATCTTCCTGTACATCCTTACCATCATCGGCGCTTCCAGGAACTAGGATACGGAATAAGGGCCGCGGTCAAGATATGTTAGTGCGTGTTTTTTTTTTTAATTTATTAAATTTTTTTCAATGGACTGTGCATTCCTTTGGTATTTTGAACGCACTTGTTTGTTCGTAATGATTTGTGAATGCGTGAAATCGGGGCCTATGTGCGGTGATCGGAACAGGTATTGAAGTCGGAAAATTTAAATAAATAAGGACAAATCAACCTTTCAGAACACTGGTCAAACAAAAGGTTAACGATTCGACGTGTTAAAGTGCACATCCATATTTGGTAGATGACTGGGTAAAAATAAATTATTTGGTACTGTTATGAGAATAAAACGTCACAAAATAGTGACACTTTTCATTGATCTTTCAATATGATTTATTCATGCAGAAAAACTGATATTAAGAGCGCTGTTTGACTCAAAAAATCTATGACGTCACGGTTTTGTTGTTCATACAATAAACCACAAAAAAATTTAAGTTTTAACGTTTAGAAAAAAGTGTCTGATTTGACTTCTTGAAACATTTGATTGGTATCATTAGATAAGATGATTTCAGTGTACAAAAGTTAGCTTTAGAAACTGTAGCTGGAGCAAGGTGATATGCTCGAGCTCTACAAAGGGAAGATCTTCCCGCCGCAGCCCGCGTAGTGTCGGAGATTGTATATATGGCATCGACATATAATTTTCTAGATACCTAACACTCCTACATTCACCGCTTTGATTCTGATTCCATTTACGCAAACAAACGAACAGTAATTACAACGAAACACTCGAACGCACACATAGACAATGATGCATGTGATTGGTCGCGACAAGGTCACGTACGCGTCATGTCGGTCAAGCAGCTCCCCGAAGCCGGCTGCTCAACCGACACGGCCGCGGTCAACGCCACGAGCGGTGAGGTAAAATATTAAAATGTTTATTTACTTACATATGAAAGGTGAGTCCTGTGTTTTTCATGTCTGTATAGCTTTTACACCACTTCACGGCACATGACGGCATTTTTAATAAATCGATTATCGCAAACACACAGCAATATTCTCAAAGGAAACTTCTTACGACGCAACCGCACGACTCGAGTGTCACGCCCCGCCCGCCGCGGTACATATCGCGTGGAATGATTTATCGGGATTATTTACGATTCTAGATAATTATTGTTCGTAGATATATGGTCAGTTGCAACCAAAACTCTGAGATCGAGTTGTAGGATACTGCTAGCGCCATTTCGTAGTCTTCTTGTGAACTATGTTCTCGCTTCGTGGCAGGGCTTGTTAACGATACCATACTAAAAGTAACGTTAAATAACGTTATTTCATACAGGTATTAGTGGTATGGTAATGTTATAAGGGGTATCGATAATACAGTTACAAACGTTAATAATAACGTCATCAATTAACGATATAAGTAACGATACTTTTTGCAATACTTGTAAAATATTATATAAATATTATACAAGTGTATTGCATCGCGCTGGGAATCGAACCCAATGTAGCACCGACTATCACGACATCCCTGTAGCTCTAGTAGCCTACTAGACAAACTGTCATCAATGTATTCTGTCACATATCGAAAAGAAATACAGTGTTAACAATACCTTTTACCGTTAATATCATTGGTATAGTTATCTGATTTATCTGTAAATGGTTGAAAAATACCCAGCTGAACGTTATCTTTGCTAATAACGTGTACGCCGTTTGACAGAATTAACGTTACCAAATTTTTAACGGTATTCCAAGCCCTGCCTCGTGGTTGTGGTTGTAGTTCCTCGTAATAGCGTAGAGGTCGCCACATAACTATAAAATATTTTGGCGTGCACAAAGGCGCCAGAGCATTCACGTTACAACCCACGAACATGAGTTTCCCGCTTTTGTGACATATAATTACTGTAAAATGGTGGTTTAAACCTAGTATTAACATTAATCCACATTTTTAAACGAAATGAATTTTTTTTTCGCAATTTCTCTGTCTATTCCGATCACTGATAATGCTTTAAGTAGTCACCACAATGATGTACAAAAGTAATTTAAGTCATAGGATTACTAAGTTTTTTTTTATTGAAAAAAATAGAACAGTTCCATCTAGTCCCCGATTTCTGTAGTGTGGTAGGTGGCTCGAGTGTTTCGAAGATGGAACCTTTAGTTTTGTATTAAAATAATTGATATAATAATAATATTTATTCTGTGTACTAACGGCCGGTCCGCACTTGTATCGATGTGATAAATGTGCATGTGTGTCCTCGGCCTAAAGCAAAGTTTGACAATTTAGTTTGTGGACCCATCGCAACCTTCAGCATAACAAAACCCACTGTTGGATATAAGCCACCTTCTATCTCCGCCATCTCATATTGCAGTGAAAATATGAAACTAAATTGACGACGTGACCATAACACAGACTAAAAAAGCATTCGGTAAAGCCATCATTTCAGGTCCACTAACTTTTTTGCCGACGTTTAACATTCGTTCAGAGTTATTTTATTGTCTTCAGAAAGAAGAGGTAAAAGTGAATTTTTTACAATGTCATAGAATTTATATTACGCTGCGTTTATGTTAACTACAATTTTTTCATGTAATTTTTTTTGCAATCAATGAAATAAAGATACATTTATTTCAACATTATACAGGATACAGTTTACAGCTGCGGCTTGCCAGGTACAGGGTTTTTTCGCTCGCGTAGCAGGAGTAAAACCCCATTTTGGGCCCGTGGGACATTAAGCGTGAAACGTCGTTTAATTTATGTATTTGATGCTGTAGGAGGTAAAATAAGTCTGAACGAGGAATAGACTGTTATCGTGAAGATTAAATATAAACTTTTCTTTTTCTTTTTTGTTTTTTTTTTTTTCTTATTGATTTATTATTGCATTTATTTTACGACCGTGTTGCCCTTACTACGCTGGTGTCTATGGCTCAGTGTAGATGTAACAAAACCATAGACATTTAACCAAATATTTCATAAAATATTAACTTATTCCGTCTGTGTGTAATAATTAAAAAATATATATTATAATATTTACAAGTTGACTGGTAAAATATGGTAAGGTACTAATCGGACATTACGAGCAAAATTTTTGAAGAAATTATAATGTTTCGTATTAATTGACAATCGAATGTCACACACGGATATTTTATCTTAAGATCCTTAAGATAAAATATCTTTAGAGTTGGGATACATCTGTCAGCACGGAACAGCACTTTCCTATGCTGCTATCCTTTTCTGTCGCTCAGAAGCGTCATTTGCTAGAGTGAGGGAGAACGGAACGCTTCAGCACCGGCCATGCATAAGATATCACACTGGAGACCTAATGGCAGACAAGGACCTGGCTGCCCAAGAACGAGGTGGTGCAACGAGCTAAACTGTTATGACAGTGAGTGTAGGTCAAGCAAAGGACCGAAAGATATGGAAGCGAGAAAAAGTGGCCTTTGCTCAACATTGGGATAGAAATGGCTCGTTATTATAATAGTAAAGTATCACACACGGTTAGGTACGATGTTCATACATATTAAGCATCATGATCAAGGCTTGAAACTGGTACTAAAAGTACAGGTTCTGTACCAGTATTTAGAGGTATTTTCAGTACCTGGGTACCTGTTTCAGATAAGTACCAGTACTTCTATTTACACGTAGCGTTCAATACGACACGGGTGGACGTGGTCCGAGCTTGGTTTATGTTATGACTGATGTAGTTATTTTCCTTATCCTTTTCACTAAATTTGCTTTTTCACTGACGCAAATATTTGATTAGTAGTGGTACCGGTATAGTACCGATACTGATGGAAACGGTACAGGTCCCATGTATGGTACCGGTATCTCACCAAGGTCGATGATACCGGTTCCCATAAAACCGGTATTTCAAGCCTTGATCAAGATAAATTCTTAAGAACGCCTTACCATAGATTTTTTTCCTGCAAACGTAATTTATTTTGAACGAAACGACATGTCATATTTCGGAAAAATTTGGTAATTTTTAAGAAATTGCATACGCCATTTCTTATTTAGATATAGGTTTTTAACTGATTTTCCACAGTCAAAATAAATCCGATGCTGAAATCTGTATGTTTAAAAATAAAAGCTAGATTACGTTGCTAAAAGTTGGACAAACATATAGGTAATTACTAGCGTATTTGGTAAAGACTAAGTTAAGCATCCTAAAAAAATATATCTACTCTACATTGCTCGACATCCCAGGCATCTTTAGATAAAAATTAATATAATCTTCGCCAAGTGTAATGCTCCATTGAATTTTTATTGCCGCTCGCCATAAAATTCAATATTTAATCTTAAGATGCAAATATAAATCGTATCTTAATCGATTAAATTAATGCATACGGGAATTAACGCGAAACGTACCTTTTTTTATTTATTTTGCTGACGTTTCGTTCGGGTTTCACCGAACGTGGTCCCAGCTTGAAGGTACGTTTGGCGTTAATTCCCGTATGCATTAATTTAATAATAATGCAACGCGATAGTTTAAAAGTATTTGTATCTTAATCGTGTGTGATGTGCCCTTTATCCTCTTCGAAGTGAGTAAGTATATGAATAAATATAATTTACCAGTCAATCTGTAGAACCTAGCACGGATTCTAACAATAATTACCTAGTTATAATAACCAAAGATATATGATCGAAGGCGCATACTGTGTTTTGTGTTTAGAAGACATATAACGTACCTAACGTGTATTTTTAAACTCGATCGATTTGAAATCGTATGAAAAAAATCACATCCTGACACGAATTCGCGCGTACATTACTCGTATTTGTGTGAATTCGTGTACCTAGTTTTAGATAAGTATAGAGTGGTTAATTCCGCTCGGTCTTGCATCAGCCAAGTCCACCTTAGTTGGTCTTGGTTCAACGTAACTAATTCATCAATTGCAACCACAGATTGCAACTTTCAACAATGTAATTTTAACCCGACTGTGCCAGAAGTAGGGTTATGTTTTTCGAGTATGCATAATTGTCTTCTTTTTTTTTATTTATAACCTACAGAGTGGGGTATCAAAATCAAGGATTCCAAAAATGGATACAACTGATGTTTAAATGTAATTTGGAATGAGAAATGCTAAAAAACAACATATAATCTCGCTCTTCCGAGCGTATTTCCGGTGGCATCTGCTGGTATATCGCAGTCGGGTTTTTTTTTTAATAATTACTAGTTACCCTTTGGGGTCTTTCTGGCTTAGGGCGTTGAAAACAGAAAGGTAAGAAGGTAGTCTATATAATTATACTTTGCTCTTCGATTGATGTTTTGGCTTACCCATTGAATTTATATATGAAAATAAAATTAGGTGATGAAACCGGTCAAAAATTATTACAAAAATACAGTATAGTAGCCCAGAATCTAGAAAAGGGGGAGGATAGGGTTGGTGAAAAATTGTATTCTACTCTATCGTCACCACTAAGGGTTGAGACACATCTGTGGCAGCTCCGCCCTAACTGCGGCGTTTCGTCGTCGCTCTCTTCTGCTCTAGCAAATTACGGTTTTGAGCGACAGAAAAGGATAGCAACATAGGAAAACGCTATTCCGGGCTGACATGTGTCCCAACCCTTACGTGGTAAATTAGTCCTTTTAGTTATGGCGGGTTGACGTTGACATACCTACTTGCTGACTATGCCTGAGGCGTTTTCTTTTAAAAAAATATTATTACAGTAACTTAGGATATATGGCGTAGCAATAACTAAATCTAAATCGGTCTGTCTGTCAAATTCATTTAAAATTTTCATTGTGTGTTTGTTTTTGGAATGAGGCGTTTTCCAGGTCAATTCCAAAAACAAACGCACCACTAAAATTTTAAATGAATTTGACATTGACAGACCGATTTAAGTTATTGCTGCGCCATCTATCCTAAGTTACTATACTAATATTTTTTTTAAAGAAAACGCCTCATTGACAACGATTTCAATCTAATTGAGAACGTTTAACGCCATCTATTGAGAATGTTTTTAATCTATTTTTTTTTCACTAGAAAGTGCCATGACATTTCGGCTTACTGGCTCCCCGGATACCTGATTAGTGTATATAGCTAATAATTACAGCTTTATTCTCCTAAAAGAGACAATCCGGCGATCGCCTTTTTTTTTTTAAAGTGGCCTTTAATTTCCGAAACTTATAGCCTATACTTATGTCACTTAGGATGTTGTGAGGATTCAAACGATCAGGCTTTGATGTTAATACGAAATGAAGAAAGCATACATACATACATCTGACAATTTAGCACGTAATACTCCTTTTTGGGACATTGTGTAAAAATTAGCAACATTTCTGGTCATTGTTTATTTTATTTCTCCATGGTTAAATGAACCAAGTATGGTAATACACAGTAAAATAAATTGTACCTAGGTCTGGTTTACACTAACAGTAGGTATTACAGTTTGATCAGAAGTGGCTTTTTAACACTATTTCACTTTTAGGAGGAAAAGCCAACTGTAGGTTCTAGGTAAGGACCCAGGCACCCGAGCGTAATTTTTGAGTAGTGACTTGTAAGTCGCATAAAATTACTAGCACTTCGTATGAAATGAAACCGAATTTCTGCAGAAATTACGCGACTCATAAAATTACGCTCGTTTACATGGACACTAACTGTTCTGATTTAAGGTGAAGGTATAGGCAAATGGCCTTGAAGTGGCGCCCTCATTTGAAATAAATTGTCAACTCGTAAATATGGAGATAATTTCCATATTGCTCTTCGTCATGCACTAGATAGCCCTTTAAATTATTTTATGAACCACCAATTTATTTCACACTTCAAGGCCATTTGCCTATATATTCACCTTATTCTAAATGTAAGCGTTTTTGCTGTCTGTATTATTAAATTATAAAAAATCTACCAACTTTTATGTGTAAAGCGACGCGTAATAATCGTTAAATGGCTTTAAAATTCGCTGTTTTAGATTAAGAACACTTACTGAATAAACTTATAACTTTTAGATAATCTTTTATTTAAAAAACTTATTTTCGACGCTTAACGATTAAATACTTAAGAATTTACATTTCTTATTTCTCAATTGTTTTTCCATACTAGTTAACATCTAGGTACGCAGAGTACCTCGGATGGCAGGATGTAAGTATATCCTGCCATACGCATTCTACTCGTATGCAAGAAAAATAAAACAAAAATAATTACAAGCATACTTACATTTATTTAAAAAAATGGTATAAATTTACTTATACATAGGCACAAATTTAATTAAAAGCATTCTTAGAGGACGTGGGTACTTTTGTACAATATAGTTTACATTAAAACCATAGATGACTTTGCTTAAAACTACGTCACAGAAGACAGTAAGAGTACCTATACAGAACGGAATCTCCTAAGGTACGCGCAATATGCGTCCCCGTACCTTTCCCCCGTTCTTGTGCGGCCGCGTGCGCCGTGCAGTGTGTGTTCGCCCGCTCTCGCCCTGAGACAAGGCAAGAGCGGGGACGGGGAACGGGGACGCATATTGCACGGGACCTTAGGAGATTCCGTTCTGTATACTCTTACTGTCTTCTGTGACTACGTCAATCGGTCACCCCGGACGGGTTCAGTCACATGCAATGTTACCAACTTAGGGGTTTTCCCCCCAGATTTAGGGGGTAAATAAGTGAAATGGGATTTTTTTAGGGGTATTTTCAGGGATTTTTTGACTCTATTTAGTTTTTTTTTATCCATTTGTGTCCCATAGTTGGGCAAAAGCCTCCCCTTTTTGTTTCTGCCCCTTTGGTGACTGGCGGCAATACTGGCGCCACTGGCGGTCATATATTTTTTAGGGGGACAACTAAATAATTAAGGCGATTTTAGGGGTTTTGACACAAACTAGATAAATATTTTTGAGAGTTGGTAACACTGGTCACCTGTCACAAACTCTAAGTGCGACTGAGACACGTGACCCATGCCGTGACGGTTTCAGCTATCTCCATTGCACTTACGGTTTGTGACAGAGACGGACTAAACCCGTCCTGGGTGTCCGCTTGACGTAGTTTCAGGCGTTAAAACAGAAACGCACATTAGTAAATAAATGTTCACATAAGTAGTAATAGTAAAAAAATCTTAACCTAAAAACTAAGCCTTAAAAATGATTGTTCTTCCCAACAAAAATAATAAAAACCGGTACTTCGTCGTCGCCAAAACTGTTTAGCGAATATGAATTCAACTTCGAATTTATACTTCAAAAACAAATTCGTTATGGTATAAGGAAAATTAATTCTACTTCTATGTTTTTCTCAAGATTATGGAGTAAATTAAATAACATATTTAGAAATATAATAGGATAGAATTATTTTTTCTTTTTTCGACATTGTAGGTTCTTTGTAGGGGATTTGGAATCTCAAGGCCGTACCTGAATTTTCTGGGGTCCAGTGCTGCCCCCATTTAAAATAAATCATTTCAAAGAAAACGTAGACATCATTTAAAATTTTGCTACTACCAATTAGATAGATAACCTAGATAACACTTCAATATTTTATGAATTACTGTTTACAGTTTAAAGTGGGAACGTTAAGGGCCCAGTCCTTACTTTTAGTGATTTTGACTGCTTTTTCGGAGCTGATTGAAGCCAAACTATCTTAGTAACAATATGTTAAGATATGTTAAATTGAAGTTTATTTAAGTATTAAAAAAGTGAATAAGACAATTTATTGATTTTCATTGTAATAGTTTGTTTAATTCCAAATAACCTGAGACGTGTTTCAATTTTTTGCGGTGCGCGACGTTCATGTCATTGTTGTTTACACGTAATTTAAAACATGAAGTTGTGTATAAATTACAGAGAAATAAAGACAAAGAAAAATGCTAAAAAGTGAATGAGATTTTAATATACTTTTTTTTAAATCATTCAAAAACTTAGTTAAAAAGGTTAAACTTTGAAGAAAATATAAGCGAATACGTCGACGGATTTCTTGCGCATACGACTGAGTTAAAAAATACACATATATGAAGATTGATTCATGCTTAAACACGTACAATAAATAAATAAAAATAATTTGTCTTTTGTAAAAAGATAGAAAAATTTAAAGTTCTCCGAAATTCCCAAATAAATATGGGGACGATAACGCTAAGGCAGACTGCTCGCTGCGCTTCTGAATTCGTCTCCAGGGTGCATGTACAATACAGCGCAATGCGTATGTGTAGATAGAAAATATAGATTCTGGTGTTTAATCAAAAATTCCCACGGTCGAAGACTGCAGTCTTAAGCTTTACTACGCACATTTGCCAAAAGTGGCCGTTTTTCGCAAATGTGCGTAGTAAAGCTTAACGTTCTCACTTTAAACTGTAAACAGTGTTCATAAAATACTTTAAAGGGATAGCTAGGAATTGGTAGTAGCAAAATTTTTAATGGTGTCTCCGTTTTCTTTGAAATGATTTATTTTAAATGGGGGCAGCACTGGACCCCGGAAATTTAGGTACGGCCTTAAGATTTAAATTGTAGGTTATAAAAAAGTAAAATGCACCACCCGGTATTTTACTTTTTTAGTAATTATTAAAGCTAGTAGGTATGTACTTATTAACTAATAACTTACCAAATGATAATTATCAAAATTTAAGCCCTCAAAGTAAAAACAGTAAAAGACATCGCTAGCCCAATTTTAAAAATGAGATTATACAATTCAGTCCTTGATATTACCTATTTAGATCATTCCACCCAAAGAATGTAACATTAAAATATAAAAAAGATATAAACTGATTAAGTAGGTATAGCTAGTGCCCCAAGTAAGTGAGTACAAGTCAAAACATTTTTTTAATAACAATTCATTTTTAATTTTTTTGATTGTCGATGTCGTCTCGCCATATTTCTCTTTCTAGGTCGCCCTCTACTCCTGCGCCCTTCTGTCACTATAAGGGTTGGGACACATCTGTCAGCACGGAACAGTACTGTCCTATGCTGCTATTATTTTTTGTCGCTCGGAACAGTGATTTGCTCGAGCGAGATATCGACGGAACGCTTCAGCACGGCCGGTGCTGAAGCGTTCCGTCGCCTTCTCTCGCTCTAGCAAATGACGCTTCTGAGCGACAGAAAAGGGTAGCAATGATCAATGTAATGTCTGAAGGATAATTTAACCTCTATATTCTGGTAGGCATAGCCCTTAGGTATAGTATACTAAAACTAGTCTTTAAGTTCTGTTCTCTGATACTATCACTTAAAATGTAATAGTACTATGATCCCCAGGTAGTAGGTCGAAAACAAAAAAATATATATAGCTTAGGGTTGCCATTTGTCCGGCCTGCGTTGTTTAGTTTTTCGGGTCACGTCCGGCAAGATTTGTGTGTCCGGCCAGTCCGGCTTATGTTAGGCTTTTTGGCAAAGCTTAAAGTAATTTTTGAAGATGACAACCCTAGTTAGTTATTAATAAAATGCCTATGCATTTAATTAATAAACTAATATCTAAAAATCGACTGTACTCCACTAAATGATAATTCTTAGATACTTGCACACTACAATACGATAAAAACAGTTAACAAAAAGTAAATGTGAAGAGACCTTTATGAATGTCATTCTATTTACGACCCATTAAAGCTAAAATGTGCAGAAATAGGTTGATGACGTCTAAATACAGGTTCAGTGCTGCGAAGATGTATTCTTCAGGTGTGATGGTGTACTTGTGCTTGCCTCCGAGCATCAGCTGGGTGTCGTAGATAATGTAGATCGAGAAAATCATGGCACCAGCGGCTGAGTAGAGAACCTCCATTACTCTGTTTGGCATGAACGCGCTTATGAATCCTGTAAAAAAATAGTTGTGTAGTAGCACCCCTAAAATATTTTAAATTACGCCGTCGCCGTTTGATGACAAAAAGTCAATCAGACACTTTTTTCTAAACGTCAAAACGAACATTTTCTATGGGATTTGTATGAAGCCGGGTCCAGACGGGTGTAACGTGTAATGTAATCTAACGAGTAATGTAACGCGTATTCTGTGTGGACGGCACTACGAGCGTTACATGTAATGCTCGTAGTGCCTACATAACCGTGACGTCATAGACTTTTCGAGTCAAATAGCGCTCTCAATATCAGTTTTTCTGCATTAATAAATCTAAAATCATGTTGAAATTAGATATGGTTAATGACAAGTGACACTATTTTGTGACGTTTTATTCTCTTATCAGTACCAAATAATTTATTATTGACCCAGTCATCTACCCAATTAAAATTATTTAACAAAAAAAAACAGTCGACTTAATTTTCCTTGAGGAGTTTCTTCTATACCTCCAAAGTTTTTCAAATAAATATGGGAACCCACTTAGTACCTAGAAGAATTATCAAAATAGATATGTACAATACCTGGCACATAAGTTGACCCAAAATGGCGGCTCTGCGCAGGTATAATTAGAGGAAAAAGTGTGCGCAGTGACCGCCATTTTGGTTCAACTTATGTGCCGGGTATTGTACTTGATGTAATCCCGTATATTTAAAACAAATCTCGTATGTAAAAAAACATACGGAACGAATTGATAACCTCCTCCATTTTTGAAGTCGGTTGAAAACAATGCAAAGCGGAAGGACCGTTGGAAGATTCTGATGAGAACTCACAGACGTGGACTCGGCGTGCCCATCCCACCACATGGTGTAAAAGGGCATATTTTGGATCATGCCCCATCGCTCTTCACATAGCCCAGCGGATTAGCTTGTTGAAGTGGCAGTGGGCGGGACAAATAGCACAAGGAACCGATAGTTAATGGAGCAAAATGGTTCTCCAATGGTGACCACGCACTGGCAAGCAAAAAGACAAGGTGGTCAAACATCCTGACCAAGGTCGCTGGAAAGCTCAAGATGCAGGTCGCTCCAGATCGGTTATTTTGGAAATCCTGGGAGAGGCCTATGACGTTATGCGGCTGAAATGAAACATGATGATGATTTTTAGGGTTTAATACCCAAAGGATGCAAACGGGACCCTATAATTGAGACTCTGCTGTCTGTCCGTCTGTCACAGGTCCACCACTTGTACAATAGTTAAGTACAATAAAGATTTTAGCATTAAATAAATAATACTTGAAATTTTCACAGAATTTACCTATATATGTGTTAATAATGAATTAACGCAAAACCTCTCAGATGGTACCTCAACCCATGAAACTGAACAACTTTTGTTCTAGGCACAACATTCCAAAACGCCAAAAATAAAATTCGGATTTTCATACAAATTGAGAGCTGATCAGTTTGTATGAAAATTCAAATTTTTTTTGGGTTTCATGAAAGTTGTAGAACAAAAGTTGTTCAGTTTCATGGGCTGAGAGGTTTTGCGTAAGTTCATTAACACGTTGTATAGCCATTAATTGTACGGAGGTACAGAACCCTTCATGTACGAGTCCGACTCGCACTTGATGGATGACTTCACGGTTTTTTATAAATATGGGGGTATTAGTTACTTACCAAACAATATAAGAATGACAAGAGCACAGAGGAGCACGCTGCCCATCCCAGTAAAGTCGTATTTAGTTTGGAAGGCAAAAAGCGTAAGTGACAGGACTACAGCCGCTGTTATGCCCACTGCGATCATTACCTAGAACGTTACAAGAAAACAATAAAACAAGTAATTTTTATTTAAAAAAATTACCACAATAACAAAATCTAAAACATTTTAGCTATTTTTCGCAGATGTATCACAGGATTGTATAATCCGAATTGACTTGCTGGTTTGGGTTGGGTTGTAATCCGCTAATTGACTTGGTTGAAAAATATTTTTTTGCTATTCATACAAACTCGAATCAGCTGATCGGTCAACTTGTATGGGGGCCAACAAATATTTTTCATATTTCGATATATGTTCCTCAGGGAAAGTTATTCAGTATCATTGACTGAATCCACCCTTAAAATATTTTCGTCTTACAAAATATACTAAAATTATATAAAGGTTGAATTCAGTCCACGATAGTAAACAGTATCCCCAAGGAATATACTTATATGTATAGAAAGTTGTTCAGTATCATGGACTGCATCCGGCCTTAAGGCCGTACCTATGTTTTCCGGGGTCCAGTGCTGCCCCCATGTGATGCAATGAGAACGTTAAGCTTTATTACGCACATTTGCCAAAAGTTGCCGTTTTTCGCAAATGTGCGTAGTAAAGCTTAACGTTCTCACTTTAAATTGTAAACAGTAGTTCATAAAATAATTTGAAGGGTTATCTAGGACTTGGTAGTAGCAAAATTTTACATGATGTCTCCGTTTTCTTTGAAATGATTTATTTTAAATGGGGGCAGCACTTGACCCCGGAAAATTCAGGTACGGCCTTAAAATAGTTCTAGTACTTATACCTATTTTGTTAAACCATGTATAATAGGAAATTCGATGATGAGGAAATTCGTCGGGGCAATTCGAAGTCACGGTGCATTCACGTACAGAAGTGAAGGGTGTGAGCTTTCACTATATACAATATTAATCTCTGGTGTGAGCTCCAATCTCACTCGTTGCGATTTTTTTCATCACATTTAATTTAGACCTTGTTCCGATCATTGTTAGGTTTGGACCTCATCTATCAGCACGGAACAGCACTTTCCTATGCTGCTATCCTTTCCTGTCACTCAGAAGCATCATTTGCTAGTCTCTCTCGCTCTAACAAATGACTATTCTGAGCGATAAAAGAAGGATAGCAGCATAGGAAAGTGCTGTTCCGTGCTGAGAAATTGTCCCAACCCTAAATCAATAATTAAGAATATAGCTATTTAATATTCCACTCACAGTATCAACATCGAAGCAACTGGTAATGACGCCGAGCAAGTAACTCGTCGCAAACGTAAATATGCCGAGGAAAATGAAGTTCGCAGGTGCCTTCCTCCGCAGGTCACCACAGCAAATTAAAGAAAACGCCATGACGAAGTAAAGTACAAAAGCGACCACTCTGGAAACATGACGAGAAAATATAATTTAAAAGGTGAAACCATGCATATGTGGCTCCATCATTTGAAATAAATTGTTTAATCGTAAATAATGATGGCGATAATTAACATTTTGCTAAATGTTAGGCATTAGATAGCCCTTTTTTATGAACAACCGTTTAAAATATATCTGTTTAAAAAAATGTTTTCGCCAAAGTGGCCATGCAGTTTTAGCGAAAACATCTTTTTAAACTAGACGGACTAACGTAGGATACTTATAACGGTTGTTCATATAATAATTTAAAGAGTTATCTAATGCCTCACATTAAGCGAAATGTTAATTATTGCCATATTTACGATAAAACAATTTATTTCAAATGAGGGAGCCACTAATGCATGATATTCGCCATAAAAGGTCAAATAGCTTAGTGGACGCCCCCGTAGCATAATATGGCACCGGTGACAATGACAACGCAATGACGTGTGGTTCCCGGCAGAGTAGAATAGGACCACTCCAAGTCTTCCCGTGGATGTCATAGAAGGCGACTTAGGAAACAAAAGCTGTGTCAAAGCTTATAAACATTAATGAGACCTCTCCAACCCGTCTGGCCAGCGTGGAGAGTGTAGGCCAAATCCTTTGACTGCTACGGCCAAGTAGTTTTTGAAGTGAAAACTTCTTTAGCGGCGTTGTGCACTTTTTTTGTAATGGGTAAAAAATGTTAAACTCGCGTCAGGACACGTGACCTGATCAAAAATTCGTAAGACGAAATGACAGCCGGCGCGGCGTAGCAGAGGAAGTATTTATCAGCCGGCTCGTTGGTCTAGGGGTATGATTTTCGCTTAGGGTGCGAGAGGTCCCGGGTTCAAATCCCGGACAAGCCCAAACCTTTTTGAAGTGAAAACTTCTTTAGCGGCGTTGTGCACTTTTTTGTAATGGGTAAAAAATGTTAAACTCGCGTCAGGACACTTTTTAATGTAATATAAATTGTCATGTTTGTGTACGATAGCGCAATAAATAAATATTGTATTCTACCACATAAATGATAGTACTTTTATACTGATAATTAAAGCAATTCGTGCCAAATTATTCCCTAACCATTCCAAAATATCAAAAATGCACAACGTTAATATTCAAGTTTTTACTTCTGCCGGCACTCCCGGAGTGCAACCCGTCGTTTTTTTACCTCTGTACTACCAGAGCCATATATTAGCCAGAGCAGTAAGAGGATTTGGCCTACACTCTTCACGCTAGCCAGACGGGTTGGAGAGGACTCACTGATGTTTATAAGCTTTGTTCAGCTTGTGTTCCCTAAAGTCACCTTCTACGACAACGGCCACACTTGGAGTGGTCCTATTCTACTCTGCCGGGAAGGTGGCTGTGTAGCAATCTAATCAATGGTTGGCAGCGAGACGATGTTGACTTTTGTACAGTACACTTACAACATAAAATTATTCTGAGCCGCCCAATGTTTGACTGGCTCACAGAATAGGAAGAGTGCAATGAAAGCAAGCGAAATTAGCAGCTGACACATCAGGATGCCATACACCTGAAAACAAATAAGAAAACAATAAATAAGTAACCTTCGTCAAACCTTCGTGGCAAAATGTAAATACTATTTTTAGAAAAAAATACTATACTAAAGACAATACAAAGTGGAAGGGACGTACCCGTAATAAATCAAACCACGGGCTATGCTCGATCACTAAAGTATAATGAAATTAAAATAACAGCCAAATAACAAAAAAAACATTTGCCATTTCCATACAAAAGTGTGCGGCTGCTCGGGCGATTCGCATGGGAATGACGATTTTTGAAGTGAAAACTTCTTTAGCGGCGTTGTGCACTTTTTTGTAATGGGTAAAAAATGTTAAACTCGCGTCAAGATACGTGTCCTGATCGAAAATTCGTAAGACGAAATGACAGCCGGCGCGGCGTAGGAGAGGAAATACTATAATTTCAACTAAGCTGTCAGCCGGCTCGTTGGTCTAGGGGTATGTCTTTCGCTTAGTGGTGCGAGAGGTCCCGGGTTCAAACCCCGGAAGAGCCCAAGCCTTTTTGAAGTGAAAACTTCTTAAGCGGCGTTGTGCAGTTTTTTTTGTAATGGGTAAAAAATGATAAACTCTCGTCAGGACACTTTTTAAGGCCGTACCTAAATTTTCCGGGGTCCAGTGCTGCCCCCATTTTAAATAAATCAATTCAAAGAAAACGGAGACATCATATAAAATTTTGCAACTACCAAGTCCTAGATAACCCTTCAAAGTATTTTATGAACTACTGTTTACAGTTTATAATTAGAACGTCAAGCTTTACTACGCACATTTGCTAAAAGTGGCCGTTTTTCGCAAATGTGCGTAGTAAAGCTTGACGTTCTAATTATAAACTGTAAACAGTAGTTCATAAAATACTTTGAAGGGTTATCTAGGACTTGGTAGTTGCAAAATTTTAAATAATGTCTCCGTTTTCTTTGAAATGATTTATTTTAAATGGGGGCAGCACTGGACCCCGGAAAATTCAGGTACGGCCTTAAGGGCCTAGTCTTCTTGTGCAAAATAAAGAAATGGGAAAATTTTCGTAAGATAGAACCATGTCATACTAAATACTGCAGTCGTCGTCACAAAAAATGCTCTTCTTCCCATATATATTTTTTTCCATTAATTTAATACTGAGTCAAGAGCAACGGACCAAAAAAAAATTAAAGCGAGAGAAAGAGGCCTTTGCCCAGTATTGGAGCAGAAATGGCTCGTTTTAATAATATAATAATTTAAGAACTTACTGATCTAAAAACCGTGCAAACTAAATTTAGTGCATAGCATATTTGGGTATGTCGATGTTGCCATTAGTTTGATATCTAAAAATACTACTGCAAATATGTTTCTTATAAATAAGTAGTAAAATGTCTATAGCAATATAGTGTATGTGTCCAGTGAGTCCTACTCACAAAAAATTTAAACTTATTTTTTACTGTATGGATTCTGGGCTTCCAAAGACACATTAAGCTTTTTGTTTATTGCTTTAAACAGCTTAAAAAAATCTATCTCATAATTAAACTGGTATTTTTTTAATTGACCATATAATTAAACCTGAAATTCAGAAATACCTACACAAATTAGATTCGTATCTTGAATTTGATGATTGCAAATGTCAGATTTATATGAAATTTAAATCTACAGAATGATATCACTTTCATCAGCATTCCAAAGTAATCCTAAAGTGACAATCTCGCCAAATTGTTTGAAAATGTCAAATGTCTTGAGTCTGCAATTTGTGTACATTTTGTGATCTTTCAAATTTTTAATTTAAAGTAGGTACTTGAAACCAAACCAGGCCTGTGTCACTCTCCGTTTAGGTATCGAAAATGTACCTACATGTACATTCAGTTATACGAATCGTTTGTCCAGAGTAATAAGAATGAAATTGGCTTGCAATAGATGTCTAGGTATCTATACGAAAAGGTGCTGAGTTCTGACGTAAGCTAAATTAAACCATATCGCGAGCCACATTGAGTACATATTTCTTTGAATTTCTTTGCTGAAGGAGACTTCTGTACGTTAGTATTATTTATTCTGTGAGCATACCAGAGTTTCATAGAAAATCGGTATCAGCTGACAATCAGCTACAAAATATTCATCATTTCAGCCGCATAACGTCCTTTGCTGGACATAGGCCTCTCCCAGGGATTTCCAAAATGACCGATCTAGAGCGGCCTGCGTCCAGCGCTTTCCAGCGACCTTAGTCAGATCGTCGCGCTATGTGTCCCGCCCACTGCCACTTTAACGAGCTAATCCGCTGGGCTATATCAGTGCCTTTTGTTCTCCTACGAATTTCCTCATTTCTGATTCGATCACGTAGAGAAACACCGAGCATAGCCCTCTCCATAGCGCGTTAAGCGACCTTGAGCCTTCTTATGAGACCCATAGTAAGGGACCACGTTTCAGAGCCGTAAGTCATCACTGGTAACACACATTGATTATACACTTTAGTCTTGAGGCACTGAGGTATTTTGGACGAGAAGACGCTGCGTAACTTCCCGAACGCTGCCCAACCGAGTCGGATTCGTCGAAAGACCTCTTCCTCGAAGCTGGAACTTCCTGCCTGGATCAATTGACCCAGGTAGATATATTGGTCTACAACTTCGAGGGTGGAGCTCCCAACACAAATAGGTAGGGGCGCGACATGGACATTCAACATTACTTTCGTTTTGTCCATGTTCATTTTGAGGGCCACCTGTTGGGAAACTAGATTAAGAACTCCGAGCATGGTGCTCAAGTCCTCCATGGATTCTGCCATGACAAAGATATCGTCGGCAAATCGAAGGTGAGTGATATACTCGCCATTGATGTTAAAGCCAAGTCCTTCCCATTCCAGAAGCTTGAAGGCATCTTCCAGTGCAGCGGTGAACAGATTCGGAGATATAACGTCTCCCTGTCTCACACCTCTTTGCAGTGGAATAGCCATCGTGCACTGCTCCTGTACTCGGACTGACATAGTGGCTGTCATAGTTACTGTACAAACACTTCATCACTTCGCTATACCGATAGTCAATACGGCATCGCTGGAGAGACTGAAGCACGGCCCATGTTTCGATCGAATCGAAGGCTTTTTCATAGTCCACAAACCCCAAGCATAACGGCCGGTTATACTCCCTCATCTTCTCTATAACCTGCCGTAGCGTGTGGATGTGGTCCATGTTTCCGATTTTTACGGAAACCCGCTTGTTCGGGAGGCTGGAAGGTATCAAACCTGTTTGCGAGACGATTCGTGATGACCCTCGAAAATAACTTATATGTATGACTCAGAAGCGTGATAGGCCTATAGTTCTTCAATAGGGCGTTATCTCCCTTTTTGAAGAACAGGACCACCACGCCCCTGTGCCACGCTTCTGGCGTTACGCCCTCGAGCAGAACGGAATTAAAGAGCCTCTGAAGGACTTTCAGTACCGGCGTTCCGCCCGCTTCCAGAAGCTCTGCTGTGATTCCATCCTCGCCTGGCGCCTTGTTATTTTTGAGCTGTTTGAGGGCCATCCTAATCTCGTACAGGCTGATGTCGGGAATATCTTCAGTATAGTGTCGGGTCAGCTTGGCTCTTGGGTCTGTAGCCAATTGTCCGCTGGGTTGTGCAACTGAGTTGTATAACTGTCCATAAAACCTCTCGATCTCTGCTAGAACCCCTTCCTTTGTCGACACCACGCCACCGGCCTCCGTCTTCAGCTTCATCAATCGGCTTTGCCCAACCGACGTAGCTCTTGCGAACACTTTGGAGCCTTTGTTTTGCTCTATCGTCTTCTTAATACATTTGGTATTAAAGAAGCGGATGTCGTGTCGCAAGGACTTTTGTATACGTCTGTTGAGCTGCCGATATGATTTAGCGTTTTCAGAGAAGTCTAGGGTCTGTGCAGAATTTTTTTGAGGTTTGCGTTTTGGGTGGGACTTAAACACCTTCGATCCCACCGCTTGGACAGCTTCTACAAACCCTTGGTTTATCTCGTCCACTGTAACGCAATCCTGAAGGCTTTCAAAGCGATTGGATAATTCAAGCCGGGAGCTTTCTGAGTTTTCAATTTGGACCTGTGACGGTCGGAGCGTCGACTTCATCAGTCGCGACCTTTCGACTTTGAGACAAATATTTACGATGCCTCTTAATATTCGGTGATCACTCCCTGTTTTAATCCGATTGATCACTGAAACATCGTTGAATATTCGTCTCTTCGTCGTTAGGATAAAGTCAATTTCGTTTTTAATAGGGGGCTGGTTCTTCTTTCCTGGACCCATTCAGGTCCATTTTCTTTGCTTTTGGAATAAAGAGTTCATCGCAAAGAGTCCCGTACTTACTTTCCTTATAAAACCCCTCCTGATAGATTTCTCTGTAAAATCTAACTGCTTGAACACGCCATCCTCCCCAACGTCTTGTGTGGTATTGATCTGCGAAAAAATAATTACCTAGTATAAAAATAAAGAAATACCTAAGTAATTATTTAAAAAAAACCCGACTGCGTGATACAAGAGCAACGAGATTTTAAGTTGTTTTTTAGCATTTCTCATTCCAAACTACATTTAAATATATACAACGTGGAAGGGACGTAATAGTCCAAGATCCCAGAGCGAGCAGACATAACTTATTTTCACACGGACGAAACCTCAAGTTCTCGCAGTAGCGTCTCGTGTGTTTTGTAATACCTGCGTCACCTGCGTGTTTGTGAAGCTCGCATTGTGACACCTGGGTAGGTACCAGGTGAGAAAGGTAACTAAAAATAAGAGTAACTTAATTTACATTTGTATGCTGATTTTTATATGTATATTGTAAAATATTATTCTGAAGTACCTAGTATGTGTAAGTGGCAGACACCTACCATGGGCCAGAACTTTTGGCAGACGCTTTAAAGCTGCACAAAAAATAAATGAACATAACTAATTTTTACATGTCTGCCTTTTGTTATTAAAGTAATTATCACTAAGTTATATTTTATCAGGCAGACAAATTGGAGTGACCAAATTTCCGCAAAGAACACAAAAATTATTCAGCCGGGAGTACGAGCGCGAGTTTTCAGAGCGAGTGAGACGTCCATAATAACAAGGTTCCCCTTCTTAAACTCACAATCTATTTCAATTCACTCTACACAAACATTATCAATGTTAAAAAATCTCGTTGGTACGAAAATATTTGCTTTGTGAAAAATCCTAAGTATGACCGCGATAAAACCTATTAGTATATCTAGTGTGGGATAGATAATATACGTAATAATATTATTACGTAGTTTATCTATCCCACACTAGATGTCACTAAATGTAGGTTTTGCATGCATATTGCATACTCCCGGCTTTATAATTTTTGTGTTTACGGGATGTTTGGTCACTCCAATTTGTCTGCCTGATAGAATATAACTTTGTGATAGTTACTTTAATAACATATTTAAAAGGCAGACATGTAAAAATAAGTTAAGTTCATTTATTTTTTGTGCAGCTTTAAAGCGTCTGCCAAAGGTTCTGGCCCATGAATGTGTCTGCCACTTACACATACTACTTCAAAATAATATTTTACAATATATATATAAAAATCAGCCACACAAATGTAAGTTAAGTTACTCTTATTTTTAGTTACCTTTCTCACTTGGTACCTTTCCACAACCACGCAGGTGACGCAGGTATTACAAAGCACACGAGACGCTACTGCGAGAACTTGTGGTTTCGTCCGTGTGTTTCACGAAACCCAAAATAATATTCAATTTTCATACAAACTGATCAGCTGATTTTGTATGAAAATCCGAATATTATTTTTGGCATTTTGGGAATGTTGTAGAACAAAAGTTGTTCAGTTTCATGGACTGAGTTACAACCTGAGAGGTTTAGCGTTATTTTATTAACTCGTTGTATAAATAAACACCCAATATGATGAAAACCGAATTAATATCCAGTGAGTCAAACAGCTGGAATCGACTTTGACATAGCGTAGTAATAAACTATGCCTATATTGATAATATATCTTCTTAGATTGTCGATCTAGTACGGTAGCATAGCACGCTCTGAAATTAAGTGTTATATTATATTGCTGTATTGGACTAGGTCCTACAAGGTGCACGTCTAAACAAATAAATCCTACTGAGACTTCAGTCAGACCCTGATACTAAACCACTTTCCCCAAGAAACTCACCTCAAGGAAATCCATTTTTTCCTTCCTATAGAAAATCGGATCAGCTAATCGTGATGTTACATTTCATTACAATTTAACAAAATTTATGGCAATAATCAAAAAGCTTTATTTTACATACAATTTTTTTTGTTGTACTGATTATAATTACCTAATACTGAGTGAGACACAAAATCATCAAAAGGCCGGACACCCTACATTAGTAGGGTGTCCAGCCTTTTAACCCAAATGTCCGGCCAAACTGGCTGGTCTGTCCGGCTATTAGGTTTGGCTACTGGCAACCCTAAGCGGTGGTAGGTTAAGGCACTGCTTCTGCGTCTTTCAGGCACGAGTTCGATCTGTTCGACCTTCAATAGGCGCGACTTGTATTGTGCCTCTGAGTTTCTTTGTAGTTACCTACTTCTAAGCTTGTACCTTCATGTACGGTCATTTCTAAAAGACCGTACAACCACCAGTTGTTCACTTGTGTGTTATTAAAGTGTTGTCAGTAAATGACAGTCATTGAGCTAGGTCAGATGTCTTCAGGCAGCTTGAAAAATATGACACCATTAAATATATTAAGAAGATGTACTTACTACTTAATTCAGGGTGAATTAAATAGTTTCAGACAGCGGCGGCCTTAACTATTGCGAGGCCCTTCAGTAGGCTAATCATATTTCGCCGCCCCTGAATGTACCACCCCATGTTCACAGTTATTTCTGGCAACGCGGGGGGGGGGGGGGGGGTGTAGTGTAAATATAGGTGTTTTGAATAAAAGTGCTTTGTTAGGAGACTAGCGCCATCTGCGTGTGATCTCCACAAACACGGGCAAGATTATCGATTCATCGATTTCCCGTGCGCGGATTGTCTTTGCCCGACCAGAAAAATAATCATTGTCTTTATGTCAAGTTGCGGGCGAGGCCATTATAATAGACTTGCCTTTGTGAAACCTTGGGTGTGTGCCCCCTTCCGCGTGCGATGGCAGCATTAAGTTTGTAATTTTGATATATAAAATCGAAAGTTTCGTGGAGAATCGTCGGTAATTGTTTGGTGGCCAATTCATTTGGAACGGCGGGGAGCCGAAATTGTTTGTATTACGTAAAGAACATTGATTTGTGTAAAATTTGAAACTCGTGCCATGCGGCCATCGACATGAATATATAGACTCGGCGTCTTCCTACACGGCCATGTCCCAGATTCGATTATTCATTCATTCTTCATTGTCATAGACTAAACACGAGAGTAGTACAGAAAGGTCAATATATTTTTACCTACCTACGAGTACGTGGTTCAAATTAAATCCTACATATATTTTAACAAACGCGAATGTTGGTAAGTATGGCTGGATGTACGGATGGGTGTATGGATGGTTGTATGGTTATATAGATTTTTAGATGGTAGACCCACGACTAGCTTTTACGATCTTCACGGAAGGGGAGGCGGCTGCATTCTTAATGTGTTTTTTCTGTTTTTTTTCTTATCATATTTATAAAGGTAAAAGTTAAACTGCACATATCTGTTTCATTGGTAACCTTTTATTATTCTTACTTAAATTCTTTACATAATGTTTTGCACTAGAAGAAAGTGATTTCTTGTACTTGTATACCTATTAGTTTTTTTTTTCTTTGTTAGCTATCTATGTATTTAATGTATTATATAATCATACACGTATGCTGCGCAATTGGGCGCCAAAAATCCGCCATTATGCTTTCCAAAAATTTTAATATAGCCTATGACTACTACTGGTATTTATTCTGTGCTATGACACTCAAGTGATTAAGATGAATCTAACCACATATAATTTATCAAAATCTATTTAGCCGTGTAGTAGTTACGAGGAAACAGAATTATAGGGACAAACATAATAAAACATCAAAAATGTGTAAGTAGTTTCAAGTTGCGCGGGGCACCTCAAAGGGCTCAGAAATTTTGTAGGTTTTTGTAACAGAATGTAGGGGTATAGCCCCCACATACAAAACTTTTGAGCCCTCGGAGGTTCTAGTGAGACGTTACGAGATGTGACTTAATTTTATAAAGGATTTATAGGATTTTAGGAAACTTTTGTAAAGCATTTATAGCATATGTAGATAAAAATTATAAATATAAACATTTTTAAACGTTTTACAAACATTAATAACTGAGTAGCAAACAAATAGTTTTTCGATGCATCCATGAAGAAAGTGAAATGTAGGCATATTTATGATGTCTACATTTCACTTCTGTTTTGTTAGTCTATGACGAATTATTCAATTGGTTGACAGATCATTCACTCACTTCATACATTATGGCAGCCGAAATTTGGCAGTCCGTATTTAATTTTCAATCAATGAAATCTAGTTACTTACCGATGGAAAGTTATTCCTTTATATTTTGCTTTATTCTTTGAATTACTAGTGCAGTATCTCAACACACACCAAGGCATTTTTGACTAAGTTGACAGTGTTTTCTTTAATGAATCGTGGAGTGTATTATGCGCGTATTGCTAGCGAGTGACTAATGTGAGGTGAACAGTGATAGCCTATGATGAATAGAACACTACTGTTGTATGTGGCGTCTTCTCTAGTACGTAAGTACATAGATCTCGTTGCATGCGGCTTTGAAAATTATTAGTTTGTGATACTGTATGTGAATAATAGTGAAGTGTCCAAAGAAGAACAAGAAAATTATTGTGTTGGAGAAGTGGGATAATAAATACGACGTATTCATCTTGGGGCAAGTACATGAGCTCATGGGGTTAGGTTATTGTAGGGACCCAATTCTCCGCATCACTGACTCGGGATCTATGAAGAGACCTGAGGCCGTCGCCAGCCCTGAGGAAGACCTCAGACACGACGCGAAGGCCAGGCGAGGCTGCCTGAAGACTGCGTGGACGCGGTAAGTCTTATAATTAGTGTAACTACTTTTAATTAGAATTAAGTTCAACTCATAATTAGGTTAAATTAGATTAAAATAGGCCCCTGTACCTATATACAGGGTGGTAGCAGACTGCGTAGGTTGTTTGTGTGTTTGTTTGTTGCCGGTGAGATTGCCGGACTCGTACCAAGAGCGTAGTCACAAAATCTCTTGGTACAAAAACGTAATCTTAGCTATCTGCGCCCAAACAATAGGAGACGAATGAACATACCAAATTAATAAATAAATAAGGACAAATCACACTGATTAAGCTAGCCCCAAAGTAAATTATAACTTGTGTTATGGGATACTAACTCAACGATACTATATTTTATGATAAATACATATATAGATTAAACACCCAAGACCCAGGTCAATTTGAAAAAGGCCATTTTTCTAGCTGACCCCGGGCTCTAAAGCGTTACCGCTGGAGCAGTGGCGTAGCGTGGGCTTTCGCCGCCCGGGGCCGACCGGAAATTTGATAGGAGTCTCTAAATTTGCCACCTTTAACCAGCTGCCCCATTGTGACCTTTAATTTAATTTGAAATATTGCCGCCCTAATTTAATAATCATATTTTGTTGCCCAAATTGTGCCGTCACAAATTTCTGGCGACGGGGGACGGGGGACGGGGCTAATAGGAGTCTTTAACGGGGGAGTCTTCGGCCCGCCCGGGGCCATGGCCCCCCGGGCCCCCCCCGCCCTCGCTACGCCACTGCGCTGGAGGATACAACCGGGAATATGCTCGGATGTTGATGATAACGAGTATATTTTATTTTATAGACGGTATATTTATATCTAATGCAAGTTGTTTCCTCGTCCGTCATGCTTTCATGAGTTTATAAATATACTACGGATTGAGTTTGTTTGTCCGCGGAGGCTGGGAATTCCAACGATAAAATCGTCCGATGTGGGTAATCTCCATATCGAGGAGAATAATATAATATGGGTATTGGGTTTTTTCTTTCCTTTTTTGGGTTTTTCTATATAATTTTTCTGATATTTGTAAGACTAATGAAGTGATAGTGGTGGTGGCGCCACACCAACTGCTTACTCGACCATCCCAAAAAGGTAGTATATGTGTTAAGGGTTTATATTAGGTCCTTAAATATGAAATTGCCGTTCAGTATCAAAAAAGTGAAACAAGTTTTTTTTAATGAAATTATTATTTAATCAATCGAAGTATGCGCCGTTGTTATCGATACACTGCCGCCATTTTATAGGCAGATCATTGATACTGTTTGAAGGCGGTTTTGACTGCCTCATCAGATTTGAAATTTTTTCCTTGTAAAAAGTTATCCAAATTTTGAAAAAAGTGGTAATCGATTGGGGCAAGATCTGGAGAGTATGGTGAGTGACGCAGAGGTTCCAGTCGCAGCTCCTCTAACTTGGCGATCGTTTGATGTGCTGTGGTCTAGCGTTATCCTGAAGGAGCAGTGGGCTAGAGCAATTCATCAGTTTCGGTTGTTTAATGGCGAGCTTTTCCATCATTGTTTGCAATTGTTGGCAATACAAGTCTGCAGTAATCGTCTGGCCTGATCTCAAGAAGCTGTAGTGGATAACACCAGCACTGGTCCACCAAACACTAACCAGAATCTTCTTTTTGGTCAGTTTTCGCTTAGGGCAAGGTTTTGCCGGTTCTCCAGGGTCAAGCCATTGTGATGATCGCTTCCGATTGTCGTACAGGATCCATTTCTCATCACAAGTCACGATACGGTTCAAAATCCCCTCATTATTGTGGCGATTAAGCAAAGAAACGCAGCAAGCAACGCGTGTTTGTTGGTTTGCTTCAGTCAATTCGAGCTGTACTTACCCACTTTTCGAGTTTTTTAATTTTTCCGATTTGGCGCAAGCGTCCACGAGGCTCATTGTGTAAATCGAAATTTCCAGAACGGAAACGTTGAAACTAAAAACGCACCGTTCGTTCGTTAGCGGTGCCTGGTCCATTACACGTCGTTAATTCTTCGAGTCGTTTCTGCAGCACTGGTGCCACGGTGGAACTCGTATTCGTAAATACCGCGAATTTTCAATTTGTCCATAGTTGTTGTTATAGCAATGTTGAAACTCAAACAAATGATGTTAAAACAAATAAAATACGAATTTTAAAACAATATTTTTCTGGCTTTATTTCGAAATAAATTTGAATTTGGAATTCCTAATGAAACGCAAGATATTTGATTTTAAAGTTGCCAGTATTGAAAATCGGCAATTTCATATGTAAGGACCTTTATATTTAAGGCTTAGAATATTAAGGTATGTGAGTTTTTTTTTATTTTACGATAACTTAAATACCTGAACAGATTTGGATGTATGAGGTAGTAAGAATCCCAAAACATCACCCCGATTGGCATAGACGTAAAGTAAAGTTGTTTTTAGGGTTCCGTCCCTCAAAAGTTAAAAACGCGAAACCTATAAGGGTTATAAAACAAAACTTTAGATAAATAATAATATAGATAAATAGAAAATAATAAAACATAACTACGAGTATAATAGCCAGTTATGTTTTCCTTGTCTCATTTTGTTATAATTTATACAGGATCTAACAAAATATCTGAAACTATTTTATGCTTGGATTCAGTCCATGAAACTGAACAACTTTCCCCAAGGAACATATTATAGCGAAATACGAAAAAAAACACGATCAGCTGATCACAGTTTCTATAAGAAGCAAAGAAATATTTCTTATATTCAAGTATCATCTAAATACCCGTGACGTCCATCCATATCTTCCTGTCGATGTCGTAAGACGAACGACGACGACTAAAGGAAAAATAGCATTTAAAAAGCTTGTGCTACAATAGCATTTTCAAGGAGGACTGACGTCAGGCATGCGGCCGGTCGTAAAACTATAGCCAAATCGTTTAAATTGTTCCGGCTATTTCTTCTCGAAATCGCTAGATTTTCTGAATATATCCTTTCTCTGTCTCTCTCTCTCTCATCTCAGCATATTCCCAGTTGCATCCACAGCTGCAACTCTGCGAAGCCGCTTTCCGGCTTTTCCTTCTCCACTTCGCACGGTATGTATGTATGTAAATTCTTTATTGTACATAAGGCTTAGGGATACAGACATGTACAAAAAAAAACAACACAATCCAGTCAACCCAAAAGCAGAGGAGAGAATGCCATTAATTAAGTAGGGTAGGACAATGTACAACATTTATCTATCCATTATGTATCTTGAGCATCCTTGATTGTAAGACCGGCAAGCGTATCATCCCTGACGACATCAAGTCAACATTTCTTGGGTCTACCACGTCTGCCGGGGCCTGGCGGAGGCAGTGTGAATCTATCCTTTGTTACAGTATATGTTGTTAGACTTACGGAGGGCAGCTTTTTAGGGTTCCGTATCCAAAGGGTGCAAACGGGACCCTATTACTGAGACTCCGCTGTCTGTCCGTCTGTCCGTCTGTCACAGGGCTCTATCTCTTGAACCGTAATAGCTAGACACTTGAAATTTTCACCGATTATGTAATACTATAGCCGCTACAACAGCAAATAAAAAAAAGTTAAAAATTAAAGGGGGTCGTCATACAAAAAACGTGTTTTATTAGCGTTTTAAAACATTGTACGGAGGTACGGAACCCTTCATGTACGAGTCCAACTCGCACTTCCCCGTTTTTATGTATAAGAAGGTATGTAGGGTAGGTAAGAAAAGTAAAACCGGTCTTACGCTGTTATCGTCATATACAGGCTTGTACCCCGGCGGAGGGGGTACATAGACATTCTGTTGGGCCCCATCCGGCTGACCTTGCGGGTAAGCTTGCGGCACGTGGAACCCTGGTTGTAACCCTAGTTGTGGGGGTTGCTGGGTGTGGCCATCTTGAAAGTTTTGTGGGTTAGCTGGCGGAGCGGACGCGTGCGAGGAACCTCCCTGAGCGTTACCCGGCGGGACCAGCGGGTGGCTGGTACCCATTGAGCTAGTTTCCACAAAGATGTCGTGATCGTGATCTGTGAAAAGAGAATTATTTTTATTGTACGTTGAATTATTTTAATTTTTTTTTAGGGTTCCGTGCAAGAAATAAAAAAACGGAACCCTTATAGGATCACTCGTGCGTCTGTCTGTCCGTCCGTTTGTCACAGCCAATTTACTTCGAATCTACTGGACCAAATCAGGTGAAATTTGGTAAATGTTGTAATCCTATGACCCAAACACATATTCTAATATGTGCAAAGTAAATAAATATTTTTTTTTTAAATAAGGGTCATTTTTGAGGGACAAATTAGGAAATAAAAAAAAACTTTTGCAAACCTTACTGTTTCATATATCAAATGACTCGTTATGAGGATCTGATTTATTTATTTATTTAAAAACTTTATTGCACAAAAATGTTGTACAAGTGGTGGACCTAATGCCATATGGCATTCTCTACCGGTCAACCATAAGACCAAGCAGAAAATATGTGTGGCTGATTTTTTATTATTGTAAAATGAACAGTTTTGATTTTATTCATGAAAGAAGACGAAAATTGACCATTCCCCCCCCCCCCCCCCCCTGATGTCCGAAACTACTGAGCCTAAAATTTTGAAAAAAATACAAAATATAGTTCATTGCTTGTAGATTATAGGAAAATCTATAAGAATTCAATCAATTGTACGGAACGCTCTCCACGCGAGTTTCGCTCTCGCACTTGGCCGGTTTATTTTTGACCAATTACACTGATTGAGCTAGCCAAGTAAGTTTAAACTTGTTTTATAGGATGCTAACTCAACGATACAATATTTTATAATAATGTCGTGGGTTCAAATCCCACTGGGAAGCATACTTTGTAAATGTTGTTTCCAGTCTGGTTAGGATATTGCAGGCTTGAATTTGCTTCGGAAGGCACGTAAAGCTGTGGGTCCCGAACGCCCGAAAATCCCATCTTGCGTTTGTTTAAACCTATCCTAGGATTGGTTTTATCACCGTTCTGCTCGAGGGCGTAACGCCAGAAGCGTGGAACAGGGGCGTGGTAGTCTTGTTCTTCAAAAAGGGAGATAACACCCTACTGAAGAACTATAGGCCTACGCTTCTGAGTCATGTATATAAGTTGTTTTCGAGGGTCATCACGAATCGTCTCGCGAACAGGTTTGATGCCTTCCAGCCTCCCGAACAAGCCGGTTTCCGTAAAGGCTTTAGCACCATGGACCACATTCACACGCTGCGGCAGGCTATAGAGAAGACGAGGGAATATAACCGGCCGCTATGTTTGGGTTGTTTGGGTTTTGTGGACTATGAAAAAGCCTTCGATTCGATCGAAACATGGGCCGTGCTTCAGTCTCTCCAGCGATGCCGTATTGACTATCGGTATATCGAAGTGTTGAAGTGTTTATATAGTAACGCCACTATTTCAGTCCGAGTACAGGAGCAGTGCACGAAGGCTATTCCACTGCAAAGAGGTATGAGACAGGGAGACGTTATATCTCCGAAACTGTTCACCACTGAAGATGCCTTCAAGCTCCTGGAATGGAAAGGACTTGGCATCAACATCAATGGCGAGTATATCACTCACCTTCGATTCGCCGACGATATAGTTGTCATGGCAGAATCCATGGAGGACTTAAGTACTATGCTCGGAGACTTTAATAGAGTTTCCCAACAGGTGGGCCTTAAAATTAACATGGACAAAACGAAAGTAATGTCGAATGTCAATGTTGTGCCCATACCTGTTTCTGTTGGGAGCTCCACCCTCGAAGTTGTAGACCAGTATACCTACCTGGGTCAATCGATCCTGGCAGGAAGTTCCAGCTTCGAGGAAGAGGTCTTTCGACGAATCCGACTCGGCTGGGCAGCGTTCGGGAAGTTACGCAGTGTCTTCTCGTCCAAAATACCTCAGTGCCTCAAGACGAAAGTTTATAATCAATGTGTGTTACCAGTGATGACTTATGGCTCCGAAACGTGGTTCCTTACTATGGATCTCATAAGAAGGCTCAAGGTAGCTCAACGCGCTATGGAGAGGGCTATGCTTGGTGTTTCTCTACGTGATCGAATCAGAAATGAGGAAATTTGTAGGAGAACAAAAGTCACGGACATAGCCCAGCGGATTAGCTCGTTGAAGTGGCAGTGGGCGGGACACATAGCGCGACGAACCGATGGCCGATGGGGCAAAAAGGTTCTCGAATGGCGACCACCTACTGGCAAGCGAAGCGTAGGACACTCACCCACAAGGTGGTCAGACGACCTGACCAAGGTCGCTGGAAAGCGCTGGATGCAGGCCGCTCTAGATCGGTCATTTTGGAAAACCTTGGGAGAGGCCTATGTCCAGCAGTGGACGTTATGCGGCTGAAATGATGATGATGATGATAGGATTGGTTGTGTTGTGGTCTACCCTTTGGGTTGCGTAGGTCATACCTGAAGCGGCACCGCTGAGGATGCAACCGGGAATAAGTGAGGTGATAATGATGATGACTATACAGGGTCCAACAAATTATACTGAAACAATTTTAAGGGTGAATTTAGTCCATGATACTGAACAACTTGCCCCAAGGAACATATCAAAATATAAAAAATATATTTTGGCCTCCCATACAAATTCACCGATCAGCTGATCCGAGTTTGTATAAAAAGCAAAAAAAGTATTTTTCATGTTTCGATATAAGTATTTTTCTTGGGGAAAGTTGTTCAGTAGCATGGACTGACTGAACTCACTCGTAAAATAGTTTCAGACACGTTATATTTTATGATAAATAACAAGGTTGAACTGTTCCGGCCTATTCCTTCTCGATTTTGCATGGTATCCAGCATTCTTGGGTGACAATTGACATGCATATTATTTTTGGAGAAAAGCAAGTTTATTTGCTAGGCACATTAAAAAAAACCCTTGACTGTCAAGAACGCCATCTAGTAATGAGTAATGGAACTACGGACACGACTTGATACGGATATCAAGTCGCGCTACGAATAACGCCATCTATTATTTGCTAGAGAAAGTCCTGACTTTGAAGCGTTAACCCCCAATAACTTTTAAACGGCTGAACCGATTATCATCAAACCGCTAAAAACCACCGCAACTACCGCAAGAGAACAAACGCGCTAAGATGATGTTAATAAATACAAAATCGGTATCGTAAATTTCGCAGTGTTGCCATCTATCCATATGATAAATCTAAATAAACAATTTTAAAAATCTGTACTAAAACTGTATGAAAACATTAAATCATAATAATAATCCTCTTTGTACGTCTTGGCATCATTTCCCTACATATGATGATAATTTATTGAAAATAAATAATACTTAACTTATTATAAAATAATATAAAATATAAGAATAGGCTTTGTCAAATCTAATAAAAAATTGAAATATGTCCGTCTCTAAAAATCAGTATAAAATTGCAACCAAATCTGTGATCTGTATTCGTAGTCTCTGTATAGATACAAATAAATATGTATATATGGCAACACTGCGTCTTCGCGTGGCCTTGTTTCGTCTCAATGCCGAGCGTTACCTAACGGTCTGGGCGCGTTTCGTGCGTCGTTGACTTTTTGTAAACAAGTAAGTTAGTCGCGATTCGTGCGTTGTTCAAAACTTTAAAAAAATTGCCTCCACCGTCTGCTCGCGTTTCGTGCGCTCTAACATTTTGTAAACAAGTAAGTTAGTCGCAATTTGGGCGTTCATCAAAATTTTTAACATGATGCCTCCACCGTCTACTCGCGATTCGTGCCCTCTAATATTTTGAATAATTAAAAAAAAATGCCCGCACCTACCGTAGGGCACGAAACGCGTGAAGACGGTGCAGGCATTTTTTTTTCAAATTTTGATGAATGTCAAAAAGTCAACGACGCACGAAACGCGCCCAGACCTAACCAACCGGTTCCCCGAACCACGGTAAGCCGACTTCGCGAAAAAACGGCATCTAAATAAAGGGCGTTCACATTTTGTACGGAAAACATAAATAACCAATAGTGTCTGCACTATCACGTCTTCATCCTTAACGGGGCAGACGAACAGAGGCGTAGCTAATCACGAGGTCTATAGGGCCTCGCGCGTCAAGTGGATGAACTTTTTACGGTTCCGTACCCAAAGGGTGCCAACGGAACCCTACCTATTACTACGTGAGTACTGGTTCTAATTCTGTGCTATTACTGAGACTTCGCTGTATGTCCGTCCGTCTGTCACAGGGCTCTATCTCTTGAACCATAATAGCTAGGTACTTGAAATGTCACCGATTATAAGTAATAAAAAATAAATATATACGGACAAATCACGGGTACAGATTGCACTATCCCCAAAGTAAGTTCGAGACTTGTGTTATGGGATAAACTAACCTGTGAACTCAACGGTTCTATATTATACAAACAAATACATATACAAAATGGAAGGGACATATACCCGTAATAAAACGGTCTGTCCATACTAGATCATTATAGTATAATGAAATTAAAATAACAGTCAAAAAACCAAAAAAAAATTACATTTCTATACAAATTTCACACATGTATGGAAAAGCTGATTTTTTTAAAATTCTATGGCTGTTTCTGCTTATTTTAATTTTATTATACTTACTATAATGCTCTGGATAGACCGTGGTTCGATTTATTACGGGCGGGTAGGTATGTCCCTTCCACGTTGTATAGATAAACATCCATGATTATGTACTTATTAGGTATTAACTAGATAAGTACCACAATATATAATAGAATACATATTAGTTGTAAGTACATACTTGAAATATTCACAGAATATACAGGATTACTTATAAAACACCGGCAACGCGGCAACATTTTTAAAGCAAGTTCAGTCCGTGATACTGAACCACTTTCCATAAAAACATTTATCGAAAAACAAATTCGGCTTCCATACAAATCAGCAATCAGGCAAATGGATTTTGTATGGCAGAACGAATTTTTTTATCTGCACTGTTTCCTGCCCACAAGCGTTCAAAATTACATAAGTACCTACCTTATACTTGCTTATACTTAAATGCTGCCACCATGCAGTGAAACACACGAGAGTTGGTTAAACACTGATTTATTATTTAAGTAGGTACTCACATAAACTTACAAGTATACCGACCCAATATACTACACCTTATAAATGTCATTATCATTAAAACATATTTTAATTGCTTGTCGTTCAAAACTTGCTTTGGGGCTAGTTCAATCAGTGTAATTTGTCCATAAGTAAGTATATATTTATTTATTTACTGTTGACAGAAATCTCTGTTCTTTCGTTCATTACTTCTCGCCGCGTTAACTTTGATCTTAGAAACCACTGTTGGCGGATACCTGGGTTCGGGGAAAGGGCCCTCGGACGAAGAAACTATAAGTACATTTATATTATAAAATAATGTAGTAAGATTTATAAATAAATAAAAAAACGATGGGTTATTAACGTTATGGGAATATTAACGTTGTGCATTTTTGATATTTTGGAATGGTTAGGGAATAATTTTGCACGAATTGCTTTGAATTATCAGTATAAAAGTACTATAATTTACGTGGTAGAATACAATATTTATTTATTGCGCTATCGTACACAAACATGACAATTTATATTACATTAAAAAGTTTATCTCTTAGCTAAACGAAACAGCAGGCGCAGGCATACAATTTCGCCGCGCCGTAGAAAGAGAGGGGGCTGAGGTTTTTGAATTGTCAGATATTTTAATTTTTAAAATTAAAAAATAAATATTACGGAATAAATAATGTTTAAGTCTTATCAAAAGTCAAAAGTCGGTAAAACCAGAAACGTAAGCAGATACCTACCTACGATGGCAGATTAGTTTCGAAACACATTTTTATACAGGCTGACTTTTTAACCACCAGCCAAATTTAGGAGCAAGTTCAGTCCATGATAATGAACTACTTTCCATAAAAACAATTAATGAAAAACTATAAAAATATTTTGCCTTCCCATACAGAGCGCTCAGCCCAACTGATTTTGTATGGGAGGACGAAAAATTTTTATCTATTTTCTATACATTTTTTTATAGAAAGTAGTTCAGTATCATGGACTAAACTTGCTCCAAAAATTTGGCTGGTGGTTAAAAAGTCACCCCTGTACGAGTATACCTCTACCAGTATGATTGAATATTACATTGTCCGATGTAAGTATTCTATTTTTACATTTTGGATGATGCATAATCGAATCGCCGTTGGACGCTCTCAAAATCTGTTTAAAATGCACCAGACATTGCAAAATGCGCAACTCAAGTATCCAATGAATTGATAAGTACATACCTTTATGGTTATTCATCGTAAGAGTACACTTATCACAAAATATGCTTATATTGCTTATCTATCCCACACACACTGACTTTTAAACACTATTAAGTACAGTTTTAGTTGTTTTATGAGAAGCTTGACACTACGCTGCGCCGGCGCACGTTCGGCAACTTTAGCGAACCAATGCGTAATACTAATGAGTAAGTAAGTATATCTGTCTCTGTTTGTTTGTTATCATATGGATGTTGATACGCTTACCCGACTGGCGGATGGTTTTAGGCCCCGTCAGTTCAGAGCCAAGTGAACTTTGAGTGTTTTTGAAAAATCACTGTAAATAAACTATGTACTACAGTTTATTTCTCAAAAATTTTACATAGGAATCTTGAGGCTTTTCTACAGACACCCACAATATCCAAAACACGATTGAATATTTTTGGTTTAATAGAAAAAAATCACAAACATATCTCTAAATTTGCCTAAATTTACCTTTAAAAAACCGGCCAAGTGCGAGTCGGACTCGCCCATGAAGGGTTCCGTAGCAGCAAGTAACATTGTACGATTTAAGACGTATTAAAAAATCTATGATACCGAGACCGCTATAGTTTTAATTGAAAGTACATACTTTGAGGTATATACCACATTTTTTTCAGAATTATTTTAGTAATATTTCAAAAGTTACGGTGGGGGGACTCCTCAAATTTTAACTTTGTATTAGATTATCTCAAGACTGGGGGGTTTGATCTACATACCTTTTTACCTTTTCCACGATACCCCACACGTTGCGATTAGTCCAATTTAATTTTTTAAATTCACTTTTCGTTGTATGGGAGGGGGGCTGAAAAAAAAACATTTTTTCATAATTTTAAAAACCAACTTTTGGAACTTCAATATCTATCTCTCCACCAATTTTCGTGACAATCGGTACAGTAGCGGCGGAGTACGAGCCCGGATGGACAAACAGACGGACGGACAGACGGACGGACGGATGGACATGACGAAACTATAAGGGTTCCTTGTGGACTAGGGAACCCTAAAAAGATATTACTACTTTATAAAATCACCTTTTTATATGAAAATTATACCAAAAAATTTATAGTCTAAATTACTAAGTACTTAGTTAATTTCGCTACACAAAAAATTATATATATTTTACAAAAAAAAACCTGAAATATTCGTCGAGAGCGAATAAAGGCCCCGAGCTCGACGATATTTTGCTGTTTTATTTACGATTTAAGACATATTAAAAAATAACTATCTATGATACCGAGGAGACCGCTATAGTTTTAATTGAAAGTACATACTTTGAGGTATAAACCACATTTTTTTCAGAATTATTTTAGTAATATTTCAAAAGTTACGGTGGGAGGACACCTCAAATTTTAACTTTGTATTAGTTTATCTCAAGACTGGGGGGTTTGATCTACATACTTTTAAAGCAGTTTTTGTGGCATTTTAAAAGACCTTTTCAACGATACCCCACACGTTGGGGTTAGTCCAATTAAATTTTTTAAATTCACTTTTCGTTGTTGAGAGGAGGGCTGAAAAAAATCGTGTTTTGGATATTGTGAGTGTCTGTAAAAAAGCCTTAAGATTTCAATGTATTTTTTTTGAGAAATAAAGTGTAGTAGTTTATTTAAAGTGATTTTTCAAAAACTCACAGTATTATTGGCTCTGAACTGACGGGGCCTTAAGGTGAAGGTATAGGCAAATGGCCTTGAAGTGGCGCCCTCATTTGAAATAAATTGTTAACTCGTAAATATGGAGATAATTTCCATATTGCTCTTCGTCATGCACTATATAGCCCTTTAAATTATTTTATGAACCACCGTTAAAAGTATTTACATATCTCCGTCTAAAACTTAAAAGTCTTAAAACTTGCCTCCGCCAAAAGTGACCACGGCAAGTTTTAAAGCTAGACAGATCACCAATAATAGTTTCAATGGCAGTTCATAAAATAATTTAAAGGGCTATATAGTGCATGAAGAAGAGCAATATGTAAATTATGACCATATTTACGAGTTAACAATTTATTTCACACTTCAAGGCCATTTGCCTATATCTTCACCTTAACTCAGAGCTGTGATTTATCATACCATACCAGTCATACCACAGAACAGAAAAACCTAGTTTCTTCTGTTCTGAGTACTATACTATGATACACCATCTCGTCGCGTTGTATCAGATTCAATGACTGTAATGTACCTAATATTAACATTTAGATTGATTTAATAATTATCATTAGAGGCAGTGTAGAAACGGCATTTGGACTATAATGGAACTGACATATTTTCGTTGGTTACAGAGATTTTGGAGATTCCGCGATGAAATGTCAAAAGTGTAACCTGTTTTGAAACGTAATGAATGGCGTATCGCCAGGTCGAGGTTAAAGATATAACGATAAATAAATTGTTATTAATTAAACAATGTTATTTAAAAACAGGCAATAAGTACCTATGTATAAATTTTTACTCAAAATTAAAATTATTAGCTAAGTCTCATTTTCATAAGAGGGAAAGAGACAAAATATGAGTTTTAGGTTTTAACCAGATCTCTTTAACAAGGTTCCTTTTTTGCTCTTCGGGTGGTCATGGTAATATTTGGCGTGGTGACATATACCGGCGAAAATGTCACATTGATCATACTGCGACCGTCTAGGAGTCACTTGGTGTTGGTAAAGATCTAATAGACCTCGTGTTAAAAATAACCAGATACTTAATAGATCTAAGAATAAATATTTTCATGTATAAGTGTATGTTTCCTTTGCCTTTAATACATCCGAAACGATTCAAATAATAAATATATGTATATCAATTGATTTTTTTATCTGTAGACATTATAAAAACATAAAAATAAAATACTAATATCTATAATATATGTATATATAATAGGTACCTTTAATATAATATATAAAATATATATAAGTTTATATATAACGTCTAACAAAATATACTGAAACTATTTTATGGGTGAATTCAGTACATGATACTGAACAACTTTTCCCAAGAAACATATATCGAAATATAAAAAATATTTTTTGACTTTCCATTCAAATTCGGATCAGCTTACCAGTCAACTTGTATGGGGGGCCAAGAATTATTTTCAAATTTCGATATAAACGATGTTCCTTGGGGAAAGTTGTCCAGTACCTACCATGAACTGAATCCACCCTTAAAATAGCTAACTACAACTAAATAGAACGAACTACAACCTACAACTGAAAATACCTATTAAAAGGACAGAAAATCAACTATTCGTAGCCCCCTGATTTCTTCTCCAAAACTTAACCAATATAAGTACTTTTTTTATTACGAATTAACAAAGACTTGAACGGTGTTCCCCGTGTTCCTATATTATTATTTTTTTTATATAATCTAGTCAAATTTGTTTTCTGGATGTTTGAAGACAGCGGAAAATCTGGCCATTTTTTTAGGTTTTTAAACGCTCATGTCTCTTTTAATGCATAATTTATAAAAAAAAAGAAAACTTAGGGACATGCTAATAGCGGCTATAGATATTCAGGAAAAAATATGTAACTGTACCGGCATTATCCAGGGAGGAAACAGGGACTACTAACTACGTTTGTATGGAAAAACGGCCCCTCTGTTTCGTCTTAAAACGTCGAAATTCCTTGGCTCTGGTTGGTTTCCATACAATGATACACTCTATGTAGCGTCGCACCCACTCCAAATAACGTCCAAAAATACATCATCATTATATAAGCAATAAAGAGCACTTTCTTTGCAGATGCGGACCGTTTTTTGTAAATTTTTTTTGTTTGTTGCTCTTTTGTCTAGCATGGATTTACCACGACTGACCCCATCATACGTATCAGATTCTAAGAATTTTGTTCTTTTGTTTGTTGTGTGTGTGTAATTACTTGCACGTGTTTACGTCGGCCGTTAGACTGTTGTTAGGTTGTTTTGGGAAGCAACAAAAAACATCACGAAGATAACAGACTTTACCATGGATATGGGAAAAAGACTTTTTATACGACGATGGACTACAGCAATATGTATTGTTATTAATAGTAATATTAATGTTTGCAGCTTTTAAACTTTATACTTTATTAGTAAATACATATTATAATTATATTGATTTTTTTCTTCACTCCATATTACGACAAATCTCTATAGCGTCGTAAAATGTGCAGTCCCTACAGTAACGCTATATAGAGTTTACACTACTTGCTATAATTAAACTAGGTACTACAATTTATTTTACAAAAAAATCTTAAGGCTTCACTACAGATACACACTATCCAAAACACGGTTGAGCATTTTAGGCTCTATAGAAAACGCCAGAAAGCATGTGGTTCACGAAAGTAACAAGATCTACCAAGTGGAATCCACCAGCAGTACCGCAGTCGCTCCCTACAAGATCCTTTAGGTGTTGCGGGGAGAGGCCGTCGAGACTGTTAGCAGAACAGCTTCTGAAAGACATTCATCATCATCATGTCTTTTTTAGTCTCCACTGCACGACCCTTTCTGTACTACCAGAGTCATATATTAGCCAGAGCAGTCAGAGGATTCAGCCTACATTCTCCACGCTGGCCAGACGGGTTGGAGAGGTCTCATTGATATTTATATTAACTTTGTTTAGCTTGTGTTTCCTAAGTCGCCTTCTATGACATCCACGGGAAGACTGGTGCGAAGGCGATTTGGAGGAGGTAAAGCAGTAGTAGAAAAAACGTGTTTACTGTGGTGTACTCTGGAAGTATGGATATTTAGTCCCCTTTGTCCTTTGAAAAAACGGGAGCACTTAGAACATTAAATGTTAGGGGTGGGACACATCTGTGAGCACAGGAAAGTGCTGTCCCGTGCTCACAGCTGTGTCCCAACCCTTAATTTGCGATGAAGAATTTCGGGGCTGGACCGCACTCTATGACACATCCCCATCTGACGAGATAGAATTATTGTTCGTAGCATTTTTTCTTGGTTCCCCTATTTGAAATCTAATGCCGTTTAATCAAACATGATTTGCTCGAAAACTTTTACTCGATTGATGTGACCACTATAGTTCGACACATCAATGCATCAAAATCTCTAACGATTACAATAGGTAAACGCGTTTTCTCGAAATATCGTAAGATCAAATCGTTTTAAACACTAACCCTCATATTCTTAAAAATTAACAAAGGTTTGCTAAACTTTTTTAGTTAAAATATGTTTTGTCCCTATCACTTACAAAATTTGACATTGCAAGAACAAGACAATATATATTTTAACTAAAGTAGGTTTAGCAAACGTTCGTATTTTTTTATAAATAAGGGGGTAGGTATACTATTTTAATTATGATAATTTCTAAGCAAAACTTACTGCACAAATGATAGCAATTACTCGTACTTACGTCTTATTAATTTATTTATTTCCAATACAGCTCGTTTTTCGCAATATCGCAAGACGCAGCGCTCTTTTTAGGGTTCCGTAGCCAAATGGCAAATACCCTTATGGATTCGTCATATCTGTCTGTCTGTCTGTCCGTATGTCACAACCACTTTTTTCCGAAACTATAAGAACTATACTGTTAAAACTTGGTAAGTAGATGTATTCTATAAACCGCATTAAGATTTTTACACAAAAATAGAACAAAAAAATTTTTGGGGGTTCCCCATACTTAGAACTGAAATTCAAAAATTTGTACTCATACGTATGGGGTATCTATGGACAGGTCTTCAAAAATTATATTGAGGTTTTTAATATATTTTTTTCTAAACTGAATATTTTGCACGAGAGACACTTCCAAAGTGGTAAAATGTGTCCTCCCCCCCTGTACCTTCTAAAATAAAAGAATGATGAAAAAAAAAATATGATTTACATTACCATGCAAACTTCCACCGAAAATTGGCTTGAACGATATCTAGTAAGTAGTTTTTTTTTAATACGTCATAAATCGTAAACCGCAATTTACCTTTAGAACTTTTATATTATGTTACTTGCTGCTACGGAACCCTTCATGGGCGAGTCCGACTCGCACTTGGCCGTTTTTTTAAGAGAAATTTATTTTTGATCGGTCGTTTTGCTTGGATTTTTATCAAATCATTTAGTATAAAATAATAGTACTTAGTGAATAAAACGATTTGATCTGACGATATTTCAAGAATTCGCGTTTACCTCTTTTAACCGTTAGAGATTTTGATGCATTGATGTAGCAAACTATAGAGCGCACTGATTGTAGGTCTTATAGGCAGTTGAGTAAAAGTTTTTGAGCAAATCATGTTTGATCAAACGGCATTAGATTTCAAATAGGGGAACATTTTTCTTATATACAGCACAAGACTCGCGCCTGAATGGTACCGTACCATTATCTATACTTACAATATTAGACACCAAAAAAATCACGTTTGTTGTATGTAAGCCCCCCTTAAATATTTATTTTATTTTAATTTAATTTTTTTTTAAAGCCATTTCGTGGTGAGAGGATCAGCCAATCTGCGTTACCGACTAGACTGTGACCGTCAGATTGCCCAGGGTGCGCCGGACGTACAGGGGGGGCTCAGTACGTCACTCGGGGAGGCTCCTTTCATGCACCCCAGTATTTTCGACTAGAGAAAATTCAATTCAATTCAAAATATCTTTATTATCATAGGATATTTATAATATCTCTTAATAATAGTCACTTTGTTTTGTTTTGCACAAATGTTGACGTCAAATCGTTACTTAAAGCTAAGTTTACGCCGCTTCCTAGGCGCAAGTGCAGAAGAAGCGGCAACAAACTGCACTGCACGTTTTCTCCAAAGACGTCAACTAACAAACTAAAAACTTAAAATTAGTTATATAGATGGACAGAGATTACATTATTTATTATGTCATAATTAAATTGAATTATAAGAATTACGAAATTTAAAATAATGTCAATTTGCAAATTTAGTATGTACCAATGTACCTAAATTATGACATGTCTAAGTATACAAACCTTTAAGAGGGACCCGCGCCAAGCTCAAGCCAGACCTTTTTGTCTTTAAGATAGTCATCGGTCCTATAATAAGCCTTCTCACAAAGTACTTTCTTTACATAGGCTTTGAATTTTCTGTCTGGCATATCAAGGACCGATTCTGACAATTTATTATAAAAAAGTATACACTTCCCCATAAAAGACTTACTGACTGTATTCAGCCTGTAATACGGGCTAACTAAGTCATTCTTATTACGTAAATTTCTATCTGTAAAATCACTTACTTTATTGAACGTGGAAATATTTTTCCTTACATACATTATATTTTCAAATATGAATTGTGATGCTAAAGTAAGTATACCTATTTCCTTGAATAATTCCCTCAGTGAGTCTCTCGATCCTAAACCATAAATAGCACGAATTGCTCTTTTTTGTAAAAGAAAAATAGTCTGAATGTCGGCTGCACTCCCCCATAGAAGTATCCCGTAAGACTGACTGTGAAAGTAACTAAAGTAGAAGAATAAAAAAAAAGAAGAAGAATTTAATTATTTTTAGAAAGAATCATCAAAATCGGTTCACAATTGGTGAAGATATCGCGTAACAAACATACATTAAAAAAAATATATAAAAAAACATACAGTCGAATTGATAACCTCCTCCTTTTATGAAGTCGGTTAAAAATTATTTTTCAACACACTTGCTCGTAAAGTGGATCTAATTTCACCGGTTTTAGATTATAAAGCAGCTCATAAAACACGCGTGTTGTATGAGCTGCTTTATCTCTATTCTACATCTCTATCGGTTGTAGAATATAACGCAAATATTGAAGTTATATTCTACAACCGCACTATTTGCTACTTATGCTGCAAATTACTTTTTTTCAAATCCGTCCAAAAAATCCGTTTTTAGGTATTTTTCCTCGCAAGTGTTTTGAAAAACGCCGTACGATATACGTGCGTATGGGTAGGTATTGGTTAAACACACTCGGCTCTACTACGCCCTCGAATCGCCTTCGGCTCGGGCTGAAATTCCGCCTCGTGTGTTATAACTACCATAACCAGAATAAGAACCAGTACTCACGTACTTAAGTATATCGTAATGTACCTACTAATATATCGTCGTGACAGCTCGACATAAGTATCTTATAAAATTAGATCAATACGATAAAAAGCAAAATGGACGAAAATTTACCATTCCCCACCGTGTCCCCCTCTCTTCTCTTCTGTGGTGTGGTGTCTCCAATACAATCGGGCCAATTTAACAAAAACTACAGAAACTACTCGTAGTTCATATCAATAGATTACGAATCGAATCACTAAACGGCATACTTACCTACACAAGTAGTAAAGTTTAAACTAGATAATATAAACTTGACTGCAAATAGGTATGTATAAGTTTGTAGGTACTAAAATATTTTATGTAACAACGGATCCCCCAGTGCGACTCGCACTTGGCCGGTTTTTAAATTAAATTATTGAAATTATATAATATGAGTACTTACCTACTTTTTATTGCGCGTAAAAAGTTTTTATGTATGTATAGGTAGGTACTATAATTAAAAATAAATTAGATTTTTACGTTTTCCTTATATTCAAGACTTTTTTCAATAATAGTACAGACATAACTGTGTTTATAGAAAATATTTATTAATCCTTGCAATGAAAAATGATTTTTTTGAAATTATTATTTATTTTGACTTGTAAGTATTTTTTTTTTTATTATTTACTTACCTAGTATTTGGGGGTTGTGACCGTCGTCTGAGCTTGCTTGACAATATACATCATCATCATTTCAGCCCCATAACGTCCACTGCTGGACATAGGCCTCTACCAAGGATTTTCGAAATGATCTAGAGCGGCCTGTGTCCGCTTTCCAGCGACCTTGGTCAGATCGTCTGACTACCTTGTGGGTGGGTGTCCCGTGTCCTACGCTTCGTTTGCCAGTACGTAGTCACCATTCAAAGACCTCTTTGCTCCATTGGCCATTTCTGTTTCGATCACATAGAATAGAGACACCGAGCCTCTTCATTGCGCGTTGAGCTATGAGCCCCATTGTTAGCGACCACGTTTCAGAGCCATAAGTCATTGCTAATACACTATTATCTTGACTTGAGGCACTGAGGAATTTTGGTCGAGAAGACACGGCTACCCATCTGAGTCGGATTCATCGAAAGACCTCTTCCTCGAAGCTGGAACTTCCTGCCTGGATGAATTGACCCAGGTAGATATATTAGTCTACAACTTGGAGGGTGGAGCTCCCAACAGAAACATGTAAGGACTCGACATGGACATTCGACATTAGTTTCGTTTTGTTCATGTTCATTTTAAGGCCCACCTGTTGGGAAACTCGATTTAGGTCTCCGAACTTAATGGATTCTGCTTTGACAATGATATCGTTGGCAAATCAAAGGTGAGTGATATACTCGCTATTGATATTTATGCCAAGTCCTTTCCATTCCAAAAGCTTGAAGGCATCTTCCTCCTTCCGATTCAACTCCGTTGGTGCCGGTCCCAAGCCCGGATGAGAAAAGAGGAGGGTTGGCTGGAAGTGACCTATCCTACCAACCCGTAAAATGTATATACCGAATATCAGGCGGCAATATCCCGATCCAAATGGCCAAAACAAGCCATAGGGACTAAATCCCCCTAGAAAGTGCGGCCTCGCCAACTCGCAAAGGCCAGCGCAGCGTTTTTAAGGCCAACCTACACATGGTAAATTGTAAAAAACCCAGGCCCCCAGTCCCGAGCAGCCCCGCTATTTCAGACTCCGGTAGCAGTCATGGTAACGGCGAGGCAGGGGGTGCGAAGAATCTCTAGTAGAGATCTGGCTGCCATTCCCGTCAACGACTGGCCCTGGTAACACACAACGCCTGCACTCTGAGGACAGACGACAAACTAGCTGAGGTGGAAGAGGAAATGAGTAGGTTACGGTGGGACATAGTGGGGCTTCTGAAGTCCGTTGAGAAGGCGAAGGCATTACAACCCTAGAGTCTGGTAACCTACTCTATCACCCGGAAGGAGACACAAAGAAGTACTCAATACTCAATACAAATAGAAGTCCCAGCATGGTGTTGGGTTTCTCGTCCACAGGACCCTCATAAATAACGTCATAACCATGGAGAGTGTTTCTAGCAGGGTAATATACCTGATACTCAGAGTATCGATAAGTACTCGCTGAAGGTCATACAAGGTATATAATTGAGGATCACTCCGATGAAGAGGTGGATGAGGTGTATGAGGGCATTTGTAGGGTCATACATACTTCTGAAACCTATTTTACAGTTGTACTAGGGGATTTCAACGCAAAACTGGGCAAGCCAGGCAATGGTTAGTTTAGGCTGGGAAATTTCGGATACTTTAGGGCCCCCTTTAGAAGTCTCCAACTTCAATAGTGTCTAGCTAGAATAGCTAAAGTTCCTTTTTGTAAAAAAAAAATATTTTTAGTTTTACAGCGCTGTTTTACCAAGGCCCAAGATGACGACAGTGATTATCCTAAAATACAATCTCTATTCAAGATCCCGGAAGTCGAAAAGTCTGAAGGACCTGCCGATCAACGACCATTTGCGGGTCGAGAAGTGACAGTGGACATACAGAAAATAGACGTGGACAAGATGAGGAGAAAACTAGACCAAATGCCGCGGGATGAAAAAGCAAGGTAAGTATGATTTACTGGAGAGTCCGAAAAATGTGAAGATAGTGGAGCTGGTAAAAGAGTCGAATATAATCAGTGTTACTAAAGCGCTTCGCATGCAATGACTTAGGCATCTCGAAAGAACGAAAGAGATGCCAAAGACCAGTGGGTCACCCCATATATCGCTGGAGCAATACGGTGCAGGCTGATCAGCGGGAGATGGAAACTGTCAGATGGCAAGATATCGCCCGGAATAGAAAATTGTGGCGCTCTCTCGTTTCGGTGGACATAATCCATTTCGGGTCGCTTAGGGCGAGATGGGTTCACAGTTTGCAATACTGTGTGTGTTTTTGAAAAATCACTGTTATTCAACTACTACAGTTTATTCCTCAAAAACTTTAATAAAAATCTTAAGGATTTTTTAGAGACACCCACAATAGCCAAAACACGATTGAGTATTTTTGGCTCGATAGAAAAAAATCACAAACATACTTCTAATTTGCCTTTATAATACATATAACTATTTTATACAATCACCTTTTTATATGAAAATTATATCAAAAAATGTATTATCTAAATATAAACGGCCACTTTTGGCAAATGAGATATAATATTTCGTAGTTTATTTATCCCACACTAGATGTCACTAAATGTAGGTTTTATCGCGGTCGTACTCAGGACTTTTCACGAAGCAAGTATTTTCGTACCAAAGAGATGTTTTGACATTGATAATGTTTGTGTATAGTGAATTGAAATGGATTGTGAGTTTAAGAACCTTGAACCCTACCTTGTTATTAAGGACGTCTCACTCGCTCTGAAACGCATGCATATTGCTCTCGCGCTCGTACTTCCGGCTGAATAATTTTTGTGTTATTTGCGGATATTTGGTCACTCCAATTTGTCTGCCTGATAGAATATAACTTTGTGATAGTTACTTTAATAACATATTTAAAAGGCAGACATGTAAAAATAAGTTCAGTTCATTTATTTGTTGTGCAGCTTTAAAGCGTATGCCAAAAGTTCTGACCCATGAAAAGTGTCTGCCATTTACACATACTACTTCAGAATAATATTTTACAATACGAGTATATATATAAAAGTAAGTTAAGTTACTCTTATTTTTAGTTACCTTTCTCACCTGGTACCTGCCTAGGTGTCACAAGGCGAGCTTCACAACCACGCAGGTATTACAAAGCACACGAGACGCTACTGAGAACCTAAGGTTTCGTCCGTGTGAAAATAAGTTGTGTCTGCTGGCTCTGGGATCTTGGACTATTACTTATAACAGTTGCTGATTATAACAGGTCACTCCTTTTCCAGGCAGTGGGCATCATTATGGAAGAACAACAGAAATTTCAATATGACAGGCAACGAAACAATCCCACTAAATGACACCAGACGACTACAAATTGCGTGGATTCCTTTTTGGGGCTACGATATGCATTACAAAAAATATTCGACATTTGGCGCCAAAGCTAAAATAATGGACATAGGTTTGCAGACGATTTACATGGCGCGACACAAAATAGCACATGTAAGGCCGCTTTCTTTCTTTCACCATCTCATTCTAAATCACATACATACAATAGTAAATTGTTGCACCGAGCAGAAAGTAAGTTATTATTGCACCGAGTGCTTATTTTAAAAAGCACGAGTGCAATATAAATTATTAATTGCGAGGTGCATAATCTGCTTTTCTTTCAACTACTTAAGAAAAGCTTATTATTAGTTACACACTGTATAACCCCATGCGGCCGTCAGGTTGGCCAACTGAACGCATTTGAGGAGCTCGGTGGCCCGGTGGGTGTACGCATTGCTAGCAGTCTCAAAAGTTAAGCAACCCCGGGCGTGGTCCGTACTTGGATGGGTGACCACAAGTGGTACAAAAATTTCTCGAGCTCCTCCGTGCTTCGGAAGGCACGTCAAGTCATTGGTCCCAGGTCCCAGCTGTCATCAATGTATGGCAGTCGGACACCAGTGTTGGCCACTTACACACACGAAAAAACAAAAAACAAATTGATCGCATCGTATATAGCTAGGCTAGTTTTATGATAGAAAAGCAATTGTACCAGGATAGCATAAGTCTGCAGGAGTTAACTTCTGCAGACTTATGCTAACCTGGTACTTTTCCTTCTTCCTTATCGTTCACCTAGTTCTAAGAGCAGAGTATTCTAAGAGCTAAAGAGACAATATCACTTTTCTCTTTCACTCTATCTCTCCACCAATACATCGATTAAAAAAAAAAAAAAGTAAAGGATTTCCATACATTTTTTCTGCTCTAGAGCAGCAAAGTTCCGCTTTGTGCTGCTTATGTAGTGCAGTTATATGATAGAATTGCAGCGTAGTTGGAAGAAAAGTTAATTATCCACCGCTAAAAAAAATATTGTGGCTTACCACCCTTGCAAAGCTTAGAGAGGTCTTTCAACAAAATCCGACTCAGCTGGGCAGCGTTCGCGAAGTTATGCAGTGTCTTCTAGTCCAAAATACCTCAGTGCCTCAAGACGATAGCATAAATCAATGTGTGTTGTATGTGACGACTTATGGCTCTGAAACGTGGTCCCTTACATGGATCTCTTATAAAAGTTCAAGGTCCCTTAACGTGCTATGGAGGGGGCTATCTATGCTCGGTGTTTATCTACGTAATCGAATCAGAAATGAGAAAATTCGTAGGAGAACAAAAGTCACTGCCCAGCGGATTAGCTTGTTGAAGTGACGGTGGGCGGGACACATAGCGCGACGAACCGATGGCCGATGGGGCAGAAAGGTTCTCGAATGGCGACCACGTACTGGCAAACGAAGCATAGGACACCCGCCCGCAAGGTGGTCAGACGATCTGACTAAAGGTCGCTGGAAAGCGCTGAATGCAATTACCCTTGCAAACTCACCACCATTTCAATCAAATCGGAAGCTGTCGACACTCAGCTGCGGCCTTGCGGGGGAGCTCTTCTTAGTTACTTGGGTTAGTTAGTTAGTTACTTGCGAGTCGGGCTCGTACATGAAGGTTTCCGTACCTCCGTACAATGTTTTAAAACGCTGAAGAAACACGATTCTTGTATGACGACCCCCTTTCATTTTTAACTGTTTCTTATTTTTAGTATTTTTTGTGATAGCGTCTACAGTTAAACATAATTGGCGAAAATTTCAAGTGTCTAGCTATTACGGTTCAAGAGATAGAGCCCTGTGACAGAGGGACAGACAGCGGAGTCTCAGTAATAGGGCCCCGTTTGCACCCTTTGGGTACGGAACCCTATAAAGTTACTATAACAACAAACATTAAAATAAGATACTGTTAAAAATTTAAGGGGGTCGTCATACAACGTCGAATCGCACTTGTCCGTTTATTATAATTACTTACTTGTTTCCGTATTTATTTCATTAAGTATGTCTTACTTACTTACTTAATTACTTATTTTAGTTGGAGAAAGAGAAGCATTTCAATCGAAAGGACACAGGATATCGTATAGCTTTCATATATAGGCATCTCCGGAGACTATATCGCCGACTTGTAAACATATATATGACTACGAAAGCTAACATGGATAGACATTATTCGAGTAGCTGGCGCAACAGTGAACATATAACTTCCCTGCACCAAAGAGCTGTAAGGATCTACGTTGACTTCTTGTACTATTATTGGGTGATGATAGAAATTGACAAACGGTACCGGGAGGAATATAAGATTAAAGAACCGAAAGGGCCGGATCTTGAAATTATACGATCTACAACCGATGCTTTCCTGAACTATCGTGGATTCGAACAGTGGCGAGTTTGGTACAACAAGAAATAAACTCAAAAAATAAACTCAAAAAAATTTTATATGTGAGTTGCTGTAGATTTCCCTTCACTCGCAGTTAGTCGCTCGCTTTGTATTTTTGTGATCCAAAGTCATTAACAAAACATTAACTTACATAAATTAATTGGAGTTACCTGTACCGGCTGTACCTACTAATAATACAAAACGAGCAGCATTATAATATTTGAGCTACCTAATATTTGTTTGAGTGACAACCTTACGTCCTGCATATTATTCAGTTTTTGACAAATGATTTATACAAAGTGGAAAAATTTTTGGCATTTCCATAGAAAAGTGTGCGGCCGGCCGGACGATATGTGTGGAAACGCCAAATTTTTTTTTGGTTTTTTGGCTGTTATTTTATTTTCATTATACTATAGTGATCTAGTATAGCCCGTGGTTTGATTTATTACGGGTATGTCCCTTCCACTTCGTAACTATATATAAAAAGAGAAGCTGACTGACTGGCATATTAACGCAGGGCCTAAACTATAAGGGTTAGAAACTTGAAATTTTGCACAGGGGTTCCTTTTATAACGTAGGGGAGCACTAAGAAAGGATTTTTGGAAATTCATCCCCTAAGGGGTTGAAATGAGGGTTGAAAGTTTGTATGAAACTTGGTCATTTTTGAAGTTAGAAATGTAAAAATTTACATGAGATCTCACGGTTAAAAAAAAGTTTACTGTATCACTATTTTCAAAAAAATCGTTTTCTAAGGGGGTAAAATAGGGGGTGAAAGTTTGTATGAAAAGTAGTCAATTTTAAACAAACGCACGGTCTAGAAGCATGAAATTTTGCACAAACGTTCCTTGAATGCCTTAGGCCCTGGTATGACACTTCATAGATTCAGACTGGCATCAGTCAATTCCATCAGTCTGATCAGAATGATCGAAGAATGATCGTGTAACCCGCTGAATGACAGACTGATGGTTCCGACTGATGAAAATTAAAATTGTTTTGAATGATGAAAGACTGATCGCGTAACCCGCTCGTATCATTCTCGCGTCAGTCACCGTACTTTAGTTACTCCATCAATGTAAATAAGGTCCATTATAGCTGTTTGCCGTACACGTACTTTTTATCAGTCTGCTGTCATTCTGGATTGACCGTGTAACCGTGAAAAACGTCCATCATTCTGGCGTCAGTCACGGCATTCCAGACTAATGGACTTGTTTCATGCCAGAATGATAGTGTAATAACCTACCTCTTAGGAGACGCAAAAAATCGTGGCTGAGGAACATAAGAGAGTGGACCGGAATAACCCAAGTGGAGAAATTATTCCACTTGGCAATGGATAGAGAGGAGTTTAGGAAGCTGACGACTAACATCTAGTAATGGAGAGGCACTAAAAGAGGAAGATGTATTTTGCCCAGCCCTGGCCGTGGCGTGGGCAAAGTCGCATCATCGAGGCCCTTTTTCTTTCGTTCGCACGATAGTTTTGAGGCCCTTCTGGTTTAATTTTAGGCACAAGATTTTAAAAAAAAGGTAACCGCTTCACGCGCTAGGCCGCAAGACCGCGAGGCGGAAGGGGAGGCCCACGTCGTCGCCACGCCACTGTGGCGTGACGTAACATGCCACGTGGTAATTTTACATTTGGTACGTACTCGTAAGTACAAAAATCTCGTTGGGTAACCAAAAGCTGTCAATTACAGAAATAAAAAGGTTTTCAAAACAAGTAAACATCATGTGCAAGTTGTGCAACACACTTGGTGAAACACACATTGGCCAAGTTCATTTTTAGGGTTCCGTAGCCAAATGGCAAAAAACGTAACCCTTATGGATTCGTCATGTCTGTCTGCCGTATGTCACATTCACTTTTTTCCGAAACTATAAGAACTATACTGTTGAAACTTGGTAAGTAGATGTGTTGTATTGAAATCTAGTTGTTCGTTTAAGATATGTACCGTACGCAATAGGCCTATTTAAATTGTCATCCTTTAGTCAGTAAACCAGTCGCATTACACACTTGCTCATAACCACACTTGTCTCATTTAAAATATTCCCAGTCAGTGCCAAATCAACCTTAATATCAACAACATATGGTCCTTCGAGCCGGATACTACCGCTGCCTACGGTCAGCCGGCTGAGCTCCGAGAACGCATTCCAGAGATAAGCGAACAAAAGATGTTTACGCCAGAACAGTGATATTTACTTACCTATTTTGCACGAAGTTGTCTATCGAGTTATTGAAGATTATTACGAACAATTTATTCCCTGCGTATTTGGAAGTGAAATCAAGACAATTAAACATTATTTTGGACAATTTAGTGAGTGAAAATATGTACAAATATAGTGATACAAATAGTGAACGTAAAAAATGGCTGCTACTCAGGAACAAATGCAACTTCTCTCTGTGTTAGAAGATACGGCTAACTTATTTAGAAAAACACAAATTAACTTGAAGAAATGTCCGAAAACTCGTTTAACTAAAGGTTATATAGAAGCGCGTATATTAATTATAGACTAATACTGGAAAACTTTTAAGGAAGCTCATCAACAATTAGTCAAAATTACACCGAAAGAACAAAAGGGTACCATGCCTTATTTTTTAAACGAAGATTATTTTATATATGAAGATTTATATAACGTGCTTCAGGGTGATCTTAAGGACATGATTACACAGCCTACGTCACACTTAGCTACGGAGTCCAGTTCTGCGAATACAAACATGAATGTTACGCAAAGTGTTGTGCATTTACCCAAAATTCAGTTACCGACTTTTGGAGGCAATTATGAAGACTGGCCAGCGTTTCAAGACTTGTTTTTTTCGTTAGTACATAATAACACATCGCTGAGTGACGTACAAAAAATGCATTATTTGAAGTCTAGTATCAAGGGAGAAGCCGAATCACTTTTGAAACACATGCAAGTGACGTCTTGTAACTATTTACATGCATGGAATATTTTGAAAACAAGGTAAGGCAACAAACGTTTAATTTTGAATTGTACTATGAAAAGATTATTCAATCTTAAAAAAATTAATGCTCCATCCGCTGCTCAATTGAAACTATTAGTTGATACAACCACTGAATGTTTAAATAACCTAAAAAACTTGGAAGTCAACACTGGCTCATGGGATCCTATAATTATTTACCTTCTGGTGCAGAAGTTGGACCCAGAGACGCACAAAAGCTGGGAAGAACACGCATACAAAGATGATGCTGATAATTTACCTACTTGGTTGGACTTCAAGAAATTTCTAGAGTCAAGGTTTCGCACCTTGGAGTTAATTACAAACAATAGTACACGTGAAATTAAAGCTGTCAAGGAAATATCTTTTCACACTGCCGCTGCCGCACCAATTACAAAAAACAAGGTCTGTGTTATGTGCAAGGACAATCATACTCTATGTCACTGCAAGGAATTTATCAAGATGGAACCAACAGAGCGAAGTGAATTTGTCAAAACAAATAGTCTATGTTTCAACTGCTTAGTACCAGGTCATTCAGCGTTAAAATGCAAGTTACCTATGTCCTGTAGAATATGCCGAAGACGTCATCATTCTCTGCTACATGCCAACAAAGTGGAAGAACCTACGGCAAAACCGAGTACCTTACAACCGTCGGTTTCAACACATGTGGTAGAAGAGGAACAAGTAGAAGTTAACACAATGATAGCGTCACATCTCAGTGCTAAGCAGAATACAGCGCTACTAGCGACGGCAGTCGTACAAGCAATGAGCGAGCAAGGATACACTGTGCCTCTGCGCGCGTTAGTAGATCCAGGTTCCGAAGCAGCATTTATAAGCGAGAAAGCGGCTCAACTTCTAAAGCTCGAAAGACAACCTGTTAAAGGAAGTGCTACGGGGGTAGGTGGTACAAGAACGACGTTCAAACATGTGGTGCAGCTTAATATAAGATCACAATGGGACACCAAATTTAGTATGCCAATCAAAGCCTATGTGATGTCCAAGCAACTGACCACAAGAATACCCGCCGAAACAATAAATCCAAATACATGGTCTCACATCAAAGGACTCAACCTAGCTGATCCTGATTATCATACTCCTGGATCCATAGATCTGTTATTAGGTGTCAAGGAATATGTTCAAATAATTCAGGAAGGTCTTGTTAAAGGTCCCCTTGGCACACCTATTGCTCAGAATACAAGTCTAGGATGGATCTTGCTTGGAGACAGCGATACAAAACCTCAGAGAAACACATTCATTGTAACGCATCAACAGGTTGATGTCGAAGACATGTTGAAAACACTATGGGAAATAGACACAGAAACAAAGAGACACTTAACAAAAGACGAAAAAGTTTGTGAAGAAATTTATGAAAAGTCAACAACGAGAAACGAAGAAGGTAGATATATCGTTACATTACCCTTTAAAACTAACGATCCGAAATCTCCAGAAGGGAGAACAAGAGATATCGCAGCACAAAGATTTATGCACCTAGAAAGGAAATTTAAGAAGACACCAGACCTGAAAACAGAATATACGAAGGTTTTTAATGAATACATAGAAAAGGGATATATGGAAAAAAATACCTGAAAAAGAAAAAGAAAAGAAAAAATGTGTCTACTTACCACATCACGCCGTTGTCCGCAATGATAAAGAGTCTTCTAAAACTCGCATTGTATTTGATGCATCTTGTAAGGGAGTCAATAACGTTTCCTTGAACGATGAACTCTATGTTGGGCCTCAACTGCAAGAAGATTTGAGAAATCTTTTGATACGATGGCGAATGAAATCCGTTTGTTTTGTTGCTGACGTCCAAAAAATGTATTTCCAAGTGTTGGTCACCAAAGATGACTCTGACTACCAAAGAGTTCTCTGGAGATCAGGTAATGTTGAAGAACTAGAAGAATACCGACTTGTCAGGGTTAGTTTTGGTACAGCCTCAGCACCTTATCTGGCTGTTAAAACACTACAGAGGGTAGCCAATGATGAAGGTAATGATAAGGCACTTGCTATTAAAGCAATACACGAAGATTTCTTTATGGATGATATGCTCTCAGGCGCAGACACGGTTGAAGAGGCAATAACGCTGGCTAGAGATGTCACGGAGATATTGCAAAAAGGTGCTTTTGAATTAACAAAATGGTCTTCCAATAATATTCAGTTTATGAAGGTCATTGATGAAAAGAAACGATCAACAAATGCACATGTAGATCTCAATCTAAATGGAACAATAAAAACATTGGGTATCACATGGAATCTGGGCACTGATACATTCGAATACAAATTGACACTTCCTGAACTAACGGAATCTATTACAAAACGTGGCATCCTATCCGACCTACAAAAGCTATTCGATCCACTTGGTTGGGTTGCACCTAGCATTGTCAACGCAAAGATATTAGTACAAAAATTGTGGCTTGAAAGGGTGAATTGGGACGATGAAATTAGCAAACCTTTAGCTGATGAGTGGAAACAAATTAGATCCGACTTTTCTAATGTAAACAAAATTCGAATTGAGAGATGGTTTGGTACTTACAGTGCTGACAAAGATCACATCGAGATTCACGGCTTCTGTGATGCTTCTATGCGTGCTTATGCAGCCGTTGTGTATTCTAGAATTAAAACCAAAGACGGTAAAATCAAAATAAGACTTATAGCCGCTAGAACTAAAGTAGCACCTCTGAAAACAATATCATTGCCAAGATTAGAACTTTGCGGTGCCCTGCTTTTATCCCGACTTATGAAGCAAATTGGAGAAGCCATGAGGATTCCAACATCACAAATGTATGCCTGGACTGACGCTCAGATTGTCTTAGCATGGTTATGTGGGGAACCAAACCGTTGGAAGCCTTTTGTGGCAAATCGTGTAGTTGAAATCTTGGACAACCTCAACAACAGACACTGGCATCACGTACAATCACATGAAAATCCCTCCGACTTAGCTTCTAGAGGAGTTTTGCTCTCGGAACTGAAGGATTGTGAATTGTGGTGGTCAGGACCCAGTTGGTTATCTGAAACAGAAATAGTATTTAAGGAAGAGGTAATAGTTACAACAGAAATGGAAATGAAAAGCATGAAAGTGAATACTTACCTTAATGTCGAAAACCTGAAAGAAAATGAAAACAAAATCATTTTACAATTTGAACAATTTGATAGCATAACCGAGTTAGTTAAATGTATTACTTACTGTAGAAGATTTTTAAATTACAAGAAAGATTTGAATGATATAAAAGAAATAACAACACTAGAATTACAAAAATCTTTGAATATTTGCGTAAAAATAATACAAGAAGAAGAATATAAAGAAGTGATAGAAAGACTGAAGCTAAACAAACAAGTTAAAAAAGGAAGTTTGATACGAGCCCTTAATCCATATTTAGATGACCATCATATCCTCAGGGTGGGCGGTCGCCTCAGGCATGCAAACTTGTCGAATGATCAGAAACATCCAGTAATCCTAGGAAACAAAAATGCTTTAACAAAGTTAATAGTTGCTGATGCACATATCAAAACGCTGCATGGTGGCATAGAGCTAATGCTGGGTTACATTAGAAACAAGTATTGGATCATACGAGCAAAGTCAATAGTCAGAAAACATATTCACAAGTGCCTGCTGTGTATGAAACTAAGGGCAAAGACTAAAACGCAGATAATGGGAGACTTGATTGAGCAACGGGTGACTCCGTCTAGAGCGTTTCTTCATTGCGGTGTAGATTTTGCAGGACCTTTTTCAATTTTGATGTCAAAAGGTAGAGGAAACAGAACTATGAAAGCTTATGTAGCAATATTCATCTGCATGTCCACTAAGGCCATTCACATAGAACTCGTCAGTGACCTTACTTCGGAGGCATTCATTGGGGCTTTTCGACGTTTTGTTGCTCGCAGAGGAAAATGTAGTCATATTTGGAGCGACCAAGGTCGTAATTTTGTTGGTGCCAGTAAGGAGCTAAAGGATGCCTTGAACGAAGCAATCATACAGTCCACTCGAGAAAATGCAAAAAATTTAGTTACAGAAGGCACACAATGGCACTTCATACCGGTCTATAGCCCAAATTTCGGAGGTCTGTGGGAGGCTGGAGTAAAATCCATAAAATACCACCTGAAAAGAATCTTGACTTGCAACCTAACATATGAAGAAATGACCACAATCTTATGCCAAGTGGAAGCTTGCCTAAATTCACGTCCACTATGTCCCGTGGATAGTATTGACCCAGAAAATGTAGAACCACTTACTCCAGGCCATTTCTTAATTGGAGAATCCCCTACCGTTGTACCATCTCCTGATCTGAAAAACGTTAAAATACATACCTTGTCACGTTGGCATTACACACAAAAACTCACGAACGACTTTTGGCGACGTTGGCAAGATGAATATTTGAGTCGGCTTCAGCAACGTCCTAAATGGCAAAAAAGGGAAGATGAATTTAAGATTGGAGACATTGTACTCATCAAAACTGATAACTTACCCCCTGGAAAATGGTCATTATGAAGAATCATTGACAAACATCCCGGAGAAGATGGCTACACAAGGGTATACTCAGTGAAAAGTGGAAGCACTATTACTAAAAGAACTATTACGAAACTGTGTGCCTTACCAATTGATTCTTCTTAATTTTCTCATTCAGTATTAGTGTCATTAATTCTAGTACAAACGTAGTTTGTCTTACAAGTAGTTGTATTGCATGTTTTTAGTTTTCAAATACTTAGATAAATATAATTCAAAGTTGATTTGCATTGTATACTCTTAACATTTTTTAACATTAGTGAACTTTGTTGTTTGGAAAATGACTTGCAGTCCTTTTGGTGGGCGGTATGTTGTATGGAAATCTAGTTGTTCGTTTAAGATATGTACCGTACGCAATAGGCCTATTTAAATTGTCATCCTTTAGTCAGTAAACCAGTCGCATTACACACTTGCTCATAACCACACTTGTCTCATTTAAAATATTCCCAGTCAGTGCCAAATCAACCTTAATATCAACAACAAGATGTATTCTGTAAACCGCATAGAAAAAAAAACAATAAAATTTTGGGGGTTCCCCATACTTAGAACTGAAACTCAATTTTTTTTTGTCCAACCCATACATCTGGTGTATCTATGAATAGGTTTTCAAAAATGATATTGAGGTTTCTAATATAATTTTTTTCTAAGCTGAATAGTTTGCGCGTGAGACACTTCCAAAGTGGTAAAATGTTGGTCCCCTCCTGTAACTTCTAAAATAAGAGAATGATAAAACTAAAAAAAATATATGATGTACATTATTGGCAAACTTCCACCGGAAATTGGTTTGAACGAGATCTAGTAAGTAGTTTTTTAATAATAATCCTAATCCTAACTAATATTATAAATGCGAAAGTGTGTTTGTATATTTGGTTGTTACTTCTTCACGCTTTATCTACTGAACCAATCTTCTTGAAAATTCATACATATAGTTAGGATTACTGAGAAGGACATAGGGTTTTCATGTTTCATCCCGGAAAAATGTAATGTTCCCGTGGGATACGCGAGCGAAGCCGCGGGCAAAAGCTAGTACGTCATAAATTGTAAAATGTTACTTGCTGCTACGAAACCCTACATGTGCGAGTCCGACTCGCACTTGGCCGCTTTTTTAGTAACAAAATAGTTAGTCGCCCTTTAAGTTTTTAGACGCCATGAAAATAATTCGCCGAAACAAATTAGGTAGACTTACTTGATGAAAAAGCCGTGACCGTCGCCCTGTCACGCGCCTTATCATTCGTATACGATATAGGTACATACCTAAATACTTTTATATTTATATCACATCTTATCTATTTGCTGTCGGTGTCGGGGTCTCTCTGGATAATGTCGCTCATTTTGTGTCTCATCGGTGTTTTATTGGCTTTATTGATTTACGGATATAAGTGTAAAGAGCCGAAGCCTATTTTCGGTGTATATTCGCTGCCTGGAAAGTGGTATTACGTGAAATATGTCGCGTTTGCTTGCTTGTATTACTGTAGAAAGGTGAGTTCATGATTACAATACAATACAAAACAAATACAAATAATATTTATTACACCATAATAACTAAATAAAAAATTAAAATAACAAACACAAAGAAAATATTGTTATAAAGGCGGACTTATCGCTAGATGCGATCTCTTCCAGTCAACCTTTGGGTAGAGGAAAAATTAGTTGTATGAAACGAGGTGGGCGCAGTATCTATGCCTAATTATATACTTACATATTAATACATATATATATGTCGCAGTTAAATGGTATAATCCGCTAATTCACTAAATCTCTAGCTGTTTGGCAATACAGCTCGGTTTTGTAAAACAGCGTTAAATAACTGACACCGCATACGCAGAATGGCGTAAACGATTTTTATTCATCAATACCGCGGCGCAAGACGTAAGATTGTAGATTTAGTTCGGAATTCTTTACAGCATTCCGAGAGTAAGCTGTTTTCATCGAGAGATATCGGAGACATCGTTTATGATTTTGGGCTGCAAATGGTTAGAAAAATTAATACAGATCTTCAGCTTGGTTCTCATATAGTTATTTCGACGCCCGCCTTCCGGCAAGATGGAGAATTTACGTGAATCAAATGAAGGCCGAGAGAAACCGCTACGCCGCCATTGAGATTATGTCGCGTTAACAAACTTTTCTGTATTCACTTGTATCGAACTTTGTATCATTCCTTATTGGTATTCTATGATGTTGGAGACTAGGTTACATAGTTACTTTAGAAGTTGAATTGAGGTTTTATTTTAATGCCCCGTCCGTCATAAATTTGTTTGTTAATAAGATGCGAACATAACCTATTCTGCGGTCTAAACGTGGTTAGCTGGTTTGTTAAACGTTACACATTGACAATCCAGCTGAATGATATTCAGCCGTTTAACAAAACCGAGCTGTAATGCCAAACACCTAGAGGTTTAGTGAATTAGCGGTTTATACCATCCAACTGCGACATATATATTTACAGGGTCTAACAAAATATACTGAAACTATTTTAACGGTGGATTCAGTCAAAACTGACAATCTCGGACCAGCTCATCGGTCAACTCTATGGAAAGCACAAAATTGTTTTTCATATTTCGATATATGTTCCTTGGAGAAAGTTGTTCAGTATCGAGGACTGAATTCACCCTTAAAATAGTTTTATAGTACAATTTGTTAATCTGTATCTGCTATATATTTTTTTTTTAAAATACTTGTTACAGTACTCAAAAAAAAATTCTTCAGCTGGTAAGGATGGGCGTGCGGGGCAGGGTGTGAAGGCTATAGCAGACCCTGCAAGCATGGACAGAGCTCAACCTTTGAGCGAGCATGCTAAAGTAAGTAAAAGTCATTTTGAAAATTCGCTCTTAGACATAATACGGCTGGGGCCGAAAAGAAATATGTTTGGCTCATCAGCCTCAGGTAGATAAAACACGTATTTTGTTTCTTTTCTCTGATTAGCAAATAACAACGAAGATACAGCGCATTAACATTTCGCATGACGTCACTATCTAGCTAGTACGATATTCACTAGACTGTGACGTTAAGTTCGATGCTAGATATCTTTGTTTTAGTTTTGTTTTTCTGCTGATCCTCATCCTCAAAGATTCGGATCGAAAAATAGTGTTTTTTGTAGTGACCTCGAATGGATCAAGGATCGAAGTGAGGAGTTTTCCTTTGGACAAATCGAACTCATTAGGGATGTGACTGGGTCCGAAGAAAAATAAGTAGTACAAATTCACAGATTGGTGGCCCGGTGGAAGTTCGCATTGCTAGCGTTTTCACAAGTTAAGCAACCCTGGACGTGGTCCGTACTTGGATGGGTGACCACAAGTGGTATAAACATTTCTGTAGCTCCTCCGTGCTTCGGAAGGCATGTAAAAGCCGTTGGTCCCGGCTGTCATTGTATGGCAGTCGTCAAGCTATGTCAGATGCCTTTAGGCTTGAAAAATCTGACACTAGCGTTGGCCACTTACATACACGAAAAACAAAACAAACAATAGGTACTTAATTATTACACATTAGTGAACCTTCAGGTTTCCTCACGGCGTTTTACTTCACCGGAAGTAAGGTGGTGGTCACAAACTCTTAGGTACAATCACGCCCGGGTGAATCCGAGTGAATGGTAATGATTGCACGTCCTACAGTAATGATGTACGAGTAATATAGGATTATTAATATTAATATCATCACTATTACCTGTTATAGGTCGCGTCATGTAAAAAAAACGCTGGAAAAAAGTAGAAGGGGTCTGTTTGCGCATGGGTACACTCGCGCACGAAGGTACTAGGCCTATTGTATTATTTTCACTCGCGGCTTGATATAATTGGCTATTGGTAGGTACTTTGAAAAATATGTTAGGTATAATATTAATTAAGTAGATCGATAAATAGCCTAATGCGCAGCTTGACGCCAGCGTTATTTTTACGTGACGCGACCTATATCATTACCATTTTTACATCGTCATTACTATTCACGAAGAAATTCTCGGATTCACCCACCCACGGCTAGTGAGGATCGTGTGCCTCGATGCACATACAGCCAGTGCCTAAGGGTTGGATGAGTTGGATCTCAACTATCAGCACGGAACAGCACTTTCCTATGCTGCTATCCTTTTCTGTCGCTCAGAACAGTAATTTGCTAGAGCGAGAGAGAGGGACGGAACGCTACAGCACGGCCGGTGTTGAAACGTTCCGTTGCTCTCTTGTCGCTTGGATAGCAGCATAGGAAAGTGCTGTTCCGTGCTGATAGATGAGATCCAACCCCTAACCGCTTGGTCACAATCACAACCGCAATATTGAATTGGTTTAAAAACTTAATTTCCTTACCAGGCTTTCGATGCAGTATTCTTCATTTCCGCTTCAAGAAATGAGGAAGGACAAGGAATATACTTCATCTCGGGATGCGAGCGACGACCGATGGGGATGTGCAACGGATTGTTCTATATTGGAGTAAGAACTGCCCTAGTTCATCGCGTTGAACTATGAACACACGATATTTTTTTGAGCTTCATAGTGGTTCTTAACAAATATGGTTTCCGAATTCTTCTTGTCCAATAAGGCTCAATTCACATTAACGCAGAGTCGTAGCGACACAACGTGTCTAACTTTTCATCACAAACTACGAACAATAAATTCAACGATCACAAAATCGTTTTTCTAAAAGTTAACAAATTTAAAGTTAGATTCAATGTTCACAAAATCTTTTCCTAAAAGTTAACAATTTTAAAGTTAGATTTAATGTCCACAAAATCGTTTTTCTAAAAGTTAACAAATTTAAAGTTAGTTTCAATGTTCACAAGTTTGTTTTTCTAAAAGTTAACAAATTTAAAGGTAGATTCAATGTTCACAAAATCGTTTTTTCTAAAAGTTAACAATTTTAAAGTTAGATTAAATGTTCACAAAATCGTTTTTCTAAAAGTTAACAATTTTAAAGTTAGATTCAATGTTCACATAATCGTTTTTCTACAAGTTAACAATTTTAAAGTTAGATTCAATGTTCACAAAATCGTTTTTCTAAAAGTTTATAAATTTAAAGTTAGATTCAATGTTCACAAAATCGTTTTTCTAAAAGTTAACAAATTTAAAGTTAGATTCAATGTTCACAAAATCGTTTTTCTAAAAGTTAACTTTGAAGTTAGATTCAATGATAACAAAATCATTTTAAAAGTTAACAAATTTAAAGTTAGTCGACTTTACCATGAAAACATTTACTGGCGACTTTATTGCAGATCAACTTAGTTGATCTTGATTGTGGTGGTGGTGGTGATGACAATTATGATAATGACAAAGATGAACTTCTTTTAATCTTCTTTTAATGGCTTCACTAGTGGGTTGACTGGTAAATAAAGCCTATGGCTTTAAGTTCGCCTGCAACATTTGTAATAAAGTTAAATTGATTAATAAAAATAAAAGATAGTGAATATGGATATGAATAATGATGATGATGATCAGTTACCAGGTAAAGGCTTGCTATGCAGCAAGAAGATCCCAGATACCGTATTGTTTGGTGCAGGGGTCAGCGAGTTCGGCGCGGAGGGTATCAAAATGACACCAGTTGAACCTATGAAGAAATGGCGCGTCACCTACGAAGGGCAAATGTGGTGAGTGAAGACAATGGATACAGTATCTAAAACTTTTGGCAGCCAAAGAGCGTGCCTAAGATATATACATCTTAGAGCTTATACAGAGACGAACGGCACTTTGTCGACGGCACCTCGACTGCAGGTCAGCGGCAATCGGCGGCTGCCGTCGACCGAAATAACGATGTACGGAGTAGCTATGTAAGAGCTCATACAGACGAACGGCATGTTGTCAACAGCAGGTCGACAGCAACCGCCGACCATACATACATACACATAGCTACACCTTACATCATTTCAGCCGATGACATTCAAAGCTGGACATAATCCTCTCCCAAAGACTCCCAAAATGACCGATCTACAGTACATAGGTAGATGTAATATACGCTCGTTAGCTTTATCCAAGATTCGATTCTCGGTCCCTGCTCTTAAGCTCCGAATACCCTACGCATATACTCGTATATTAAATTTTCTAAAAAGTTATCGACAATCTGACTCAAACTCTTCATTTATTTCTGTCAACGCGAGTTCATATAAATACCTACGCTTCAATTTTGCAAAAAAACTGAAATGAACGCTAAACTTCTGACCCCTTAATCTTTACTCTTCATTTTGGGCTTCACTGCAGTTAGGGTTCGGATCAGAGTTAGGACCTTTTACGCCTTCCAAGGGCCCTAAACATAAGAGTACAACAACATTTGCAGTGCTCTTACCTTAACGAAATAAGAACCTTATGAAGCCCAGACACAGAAAGCACTCCACCGACAAAAGCGTAGCTTTTAAATTCAATAAGAAAAGACAAGAGTGTAGGTACTCGTAAGCTCCGTGACGTCTTGACTGCCGCCCCTTGGTGACGCTCTTGAGGTGTATCAAACATACATACGAAGCCCATCTAGGGCAAGCTATACCAGTGGGAAAAACATCTAACCGTCTCGACAGTGGTGTCCAAATTTAAAAATTTCTGTTCCAGGTACCAAAATGATCCCAGTAAGTTGGTGGACGTTGTGTTCGAAGGTGAATGGACAGCTACCACTGCCTACTTCGACTACGACACGGATCTGTACGCACCAGCTGTGATAAGGTCGATAGCGAGGGAAACCTGGAGCAGAGAGTATTTTGAAAGGCTCAAAACGTAAGTGCGATATCAAAAAGAAAGAATATTACTTTTTATAAACATTTATTGTACAAAATACAATTTTTAAATGTAAGGCACAATAAGCGAAATGCTAAATAAATAAAGCATTATCTGACACCCAAACTTTGGGTTGTCAGAAAACTTACTTACTTACTAGGCCTTCGCAGGCATTTTTGACGTCAATATACCTACCAACCTACATTAGTTACGATACGACTCTCTCTATTAGATTTACGGGTCTTTTCACACAGGTCTTTCGGGAGGCATGCGTAGTGTGCAATGATAAAGATCTAAATACTTTAAAGATGGTATTCTTATGCTCCCGCCAAGACCCGTTCTTGGAAATACAATTGAAAGATATCATCATCATCATCAGGTCTTTTCTATACCAGAGCCATACTTGGCCAGGGTAGTCAGAGGATTTGGCCTACACTTTCCAAGCTGGCCAGACGGGTTGGAGAGGTCTCATTGATGTTTATAAGCTTTGTTTAGCTTGTGTTTCCTAAGTCGCCTTCTACGACATCCACGGGAAGATTTGGAGTGTTGTGTGTTTCCGTGTATGTAAGTGGCCAACACTGGTGTCAGATTTTTCAAGCGGCCTAAATGCATCTGACATAGCTTGACGTCTGCCATACAATGAAACCCGGGACCAACGGCTTTTACGTGCCTTCCGAAGCACGGAGGAGCTCCAGAAATTTATGTATCACTTGTGGTCACCCATCCAAGCACGGGCCACGCCCGGGGTTGCTTGGAGTGATCTTATTCTACTCTGTTGGGACACACACGGCAAGATATAATCTAGAACAATTTTTAGCTTCTATTGAAACTGTCCAGCTGATCAGCCAAAATATCATCATCATCAGGTCTTTTTTGTTTCTCCACTGCAGGAGCTGGACCCTCTCTGTACTACCAGAGCCATGTGTTAGCCAAAGGAGTCAGAGGATTTGGCCTACACTCTCCACGCTGGCCAGACTGGTTGGAGAGGTCTCATCAATGAGACCTCTTATAAGCATAAGCTATGTTTGGCTTGTGTTTCCTAAGTCGCCTTCTACGACATCCACGGGAAGTTTTGTAATAGTCCTACGACACGGCTAACTAAACAAAAATGTATGAGCAGCCAACAATTTTTCATCGCATTTTATAACATGTTCCTTGGGAAAGTTGTTCATGTTTCATCTACATAATTTATCCTTTAGCACTAAAGAGTATGGCAGAGAACCGCGAAGTTTGGCGCATACTCCACCTACAAGAGCCACTAAGCTCTTAAATAAGAAGAAGAAAGAAGAAGAATTCATCCTTGAAATTGTTTGGCTCCGTATATTTTATTGATTTATGTTTCTATTCCATTTCCAGAGCTCACCAGTCCCACTACGAGCAGTTCGGAGTCATGAAATGTAAATTCGATATCGACAAGGAATCCTTCATGTACACTGTACCTTCCTTTAGAGACCATAGCTTTGGTAAGTCCACGTGTCGTGTGATACCCGCCTTACATTAGAACCATCTCTTTCAGTGGACGTCGAAAGAGCGACTTAAAAACTAATGTTTGTTTGTTTTTCGTGTGTGTAAGTAGCCAACACTGGTGTCAGATTTTTCAAGCTGCCTAAAGGCATCTGACATAACTTGACGACTGCCATACAACGATGATAGCAGGGACCAACGGCTACGTGCCTTTCAAAGCACGGAGAAGCTAGAAAAACTTTGATGCCATTTGTGGTCACCTATCCAAGTGCGGCCCACCCCTGGGTTGCTTAACTTGCAAAAGCGCTAGCAATGCGTACTCCCGCCGGCCAATGCTCCTCGGAATAATAATCTCGTGCAACAACATTCCCAAGGAAAGTAAACGTCAGGTAGGTGGCGGTAGTAAACCACAACCTAATCGTTGAATTGGTACCTATCGGGTTTTATTCTAAAGGTAAAGATTAATTTATTTTGGCAAACATGTGTTACAAGATATTCACGTCTTCTCATATTTACGAAGCTATTCATTCCACATCAATCCACGGCTGGGCAAGGCCTTCTTTTTTTCGCGCCATTTTCTGCGTTCCTGTGAAAGTCTGCAACGGTTTCCTGCCAACCGCACAATGCCATGTAACCAGCAGGCTGTGTTTTCCCTACTGGTCTACCCTCTTGTCTCGGCCACCACTTAGGGTCAGTTCACACCGAGACGCGACGCGACGTGACGTAGCGCGCACGTGAAAGAAATATAGAACTTGTTTACTAGACAAAAATAGTAAGAGCCCGCTGCGCCTCGCTATGTATCGCTACGCAGCGCGGCAAAGCGGACTGTCGCTGAAATTAGTACGAGTAAGTATCTTTTTGCCTAGTAAACAAGTTCTATATTTCTTCCAAAGTGCGCGCTACGTCGCGTCGCGACTCGTTGTGAACTGACCCTTAGAATTGGCCAAATAATAGGGATTCGTCGGGATTACACCGATATTTAATTCGATATCCGAGTGTCATACTGAACTCCGACTTTTAAAATAACGGTGTACTGTATATCCAGACATTTGTAAATTTTATCCAGATATGTCAGTTTTCCCATCTGGCAATCCTACTACCACTCCTGCTCGGCTCCATGGACTATCTTCTCTTCTAGCCAAGTGTCTCCCATTCTCATTTAACTGCGTTTAATTATTTCTACGATGAAGGATAATTTCAACTTTTTATATTTTAGGATAGAGTAGACTATGACCACTTCCTTTTTTCCGTAGATGTCTTAGGAAACACAAGTTAAACAAAGCTTATAAACATCAGTGAGGTCTCTCCAACCCGTCTGGCCAGCGTGGAGAGTGTAGGCCAAATCCTCTGACTGCTCTGGCTATTATTATGGCTCTGAAAGGGATCGTGCTCCTGCAGTAGAGACTAAAAAAGAGCTGATGATGATGATATTTTAGGGCAGAAACGCGACTGGAGCTTGATGCACAGGTACGCGTTCCACCACATCTTCTTGAAGAATGGCATCCGCATCAGCGTTGGGGTCATCAACCAGACCTCGACGGCATCAGTGTAAGTAAACACGAGATTTCATTTATTTAGTCCATTACTTAGTAGGTACTTATAAGAAGGTACAATATTGTCGCGAAGCTGGAAGTTTTGCTAGTAGTAGAACATACAAGAACGGCGCAAATTATTCTAGAACAATTTGTCACATGCCAGAATAATGTGGAATGTTTTAGAAGAATGTAGAGTAATATAAAGGAAGTGGAATGTTTGAGAAGGATCCGGAGTTCACACAAGTCATTCCTTCTGAAACATTCGGGGCCGAAGTCACTGAGGGTCAAGTACTTACATGAAATTTTTAGAAATCAATCAAGTTACAGCGTTTGAATCTGCTTTTTTGATAGGTAGATACGTATACTCTATGCCTATATAATATGCTTATATAATAACACACACACACAAACAATCAATGTAAAATTTTTCTAGTTACCAATATTTTTTTTAAATATTTATTTTATCTTTCCCCAGTTTCGAGGTTGGTGATGTAGCGCTGGCCGACGGCACGCTGGTGCCGGTGCAGTGGGTGGATCTCCAGCTGTGGCAGCACGGGGAAGGGGGACAGCCACCGAAGGACTACGCGTTCAGATTTCGCGCAGGAGACCACATTTACACCGTGCAGGTACTATCACACCCACATAAAACTCTCCAATCGACCCAAAGGTTTGACTGTTAGAGAATGCTTTTAGCATTAAGTCCGCCTGTTGTACTTTAAACATGTATATGTGTGTACAATAAAGTATAAATAAATAGATAAACACGTAGTATTTAGCGGCTACATGAATTTTCGTACTGTCCCCATTTGAAATAAATTATTTGAAAGGAAACAGAGATACCATTTAAAATTTTGTCTTTGTGAAGCCTGAGCCCTTAGCCTTGTGGTTCTTGGCAGAGTAGAATAGGACCACTCCAAAAAAAAGTCCTGATGATCATAAAGCCCTAAATAACCCTTCACACTATTTTATGATACTGTTTTCAGTTTAAAGTGAGAACGTGAAGCTTTTCTTCGCACATTTGCGAAAAACGGCCACTTTTGGCATATGTGTGGAGAAAAGCTTCACGTTCTCACTTTAATGCCGTACCTGAATTTTCCGAGGTCCATTGCTGCCCCCATTTAAAATAAATCATTTCAAAGAAAACGGAGACATCATTTAAAATTTTGCAACTATCAAGTCCTAGATAATCCTTCAAAGTATTTTATGAACTACTGTTTACAGTTTATAATGAGAACGTTAAGCTTTACTACGCACATTAGCCAAAAGTGGCCGTTTTTCGCAAATGTGCGTAGTAAAGCTTAACGTTCTTACTTTAAACTGTAAACAGTAGTTCATAAAATACTTTGAAGGATTATCTAGGACTTGGTTGTAGCAAAATTTCAAATGATGTCTCCGTTTCCTTTGAAATGATTTATTTTAAATGGGGGCAGCACTGCACCCCGGAAAATTCAGGTACGGCCTTAAACTGTAAACAGTAGTTCATACGAGTATATAGTTTAAAGTGCTATCTAGGGCTTCACAAAAACAAAATTTTAAATGATATCTCCGTTTCCTTTCAAATAATTTATTTCCAATGGGGGCAGCACTGGACCCCGAAATCATCATGTATCCCCAATTTTGCCGCCCGGCTGTGCCAAATAATGCCAGCACGATTATGTATAGCTACACTAGCAACCTTTAAGAGCGCGTATGACCCTGATAATACTTAGAGCGATCTAAAATATTATCAATATTAAAGAAATACTTACTTTGAAATAAAAACACAGCAAAGTTCAGGACTAACTCTAGTCATTGTATGTTTCAAAAACACGATAACATAAAATTTTCTCGTCAGAAAAAAGTTGCCTCCAAATCACTTTCGAATTATACTAAAACGGCTAGTATTCAAGAAATACCATAAATTAGCCCTTGTAACGTTGGATTATAATTGTATTAAACATAAGGCAGTTATCATGTCTTATTTTTTAAATAACTCTTAAATATTCTTTGTAAAACGAAAAAACCTCAAAAACCAGAAACGCTTAAACCAGCCTCATTATCCCGCCGCGTTTCTTCCCTCCCCGCATGGCTCGCTGTCTCGCTTTGGCTAGAATAAAATTTATGTGCGTGGAAGCGGGAGCAAAATTTAGATTATCAGCATCAGGCGCCCTCTTAATGAACAAATGTTTCCTACAGGTCCAAGTAGAATACGAGTCTACCCATTACGTGTCCGACGAATGGGAAGCCAGGATGGTGGAGCGGTTCTGCAAGTATACCGTCAACAACGTACCAGGGAACGGAATATCAGAGTTTCACTACCGGCACAAAGATGGCCGCCCCGAGAACGTGGCCAGGAGCGACCCTGACTGGTACAGGAGGATGTGCCATAAGATTTAAAATTTTTACTTAGTAGCTCGAAGAACAGGCATAATGGCTGGATAATTAATTTTTGTACACAAAAAAACCAACAATCTTTCTTTCTCGATATATGATCGAAGCCACTTTATTTTCATTGAGGAGTTTCTTCCATATCTCCAAAGTTCTTCATCATATCTTAACCAAATTATGTGGGACCAAGTAGGTAAAAAAAGCTTTTAAATAAAAAAAAGAATCGCCAAAATTGCGTAAGGTACAAAAAATAACTGTGTCTCACTGTGTTTTATTTATTATTTTTTTGGTATGTTTGTGATTTTTTCTATCAAGCCAAAAATGCTCAATCGTGTTTTGGCTATTGTGGGTGTCTGTAGAAAATCCTTAAAATTTTTATGTAATTTTTTTGAGAAATAAACTGTAGTAGTAAACTACTAACAGTGATTTTTCAAAAACACGCACATTTTTGCAAATTGTGAAGCCACGTCATCTTGCTCTTTGGGCATTTGTGTCTTGCGGTGTCTGCTTAGAGCCGCAAGACCCATGCTCAGTCTGCCCCGTTAGGGATGAAGACGTGATAGTGTATATGTATTTATAAAAATATATTGTACACGTTAGTATTTCTTTCTTTTCCCTGACTTACCAAAAGTATTTTAACGACGACCACTGAACTCACACAAGCCTCACTGATGATCAGTATCTAAAAAATAATTCTGCTTCTGTGAGAATGAGAAATAGTGAGTGACCACTTTTGGTATGGACTACAAATAATTTCAACGGTTGTTTACAAAATAATTTGAAATTTTATATAAGTACTTACGAAAGCAGGTGTTTTATTATCAACTTTACTTATGAAAAACTTTTCTTCGTCTAAGCGCATTCCCGGTTGCATCCTCAGCTGTGCTGCTTCGGAGCCCGGGGTGCGCTTTCCCGCTTTTTCTTCTCTAAATATAATATGCATGTCAATGGTCACCCAAGGATGCCAAAGACCTTGTAAATGGAGACGATATAGCCGGAACACTTTACTTATGTAAAACAATCCATACCTACTCTTTTCCGCTGAGGTTTCTTACAAAACTTAGGTACCTACTAACAGAATGAATCGGGGAATATCCACTCAGCATAAATATATGGAATTTTTATTTAAGGCCGTACTTAAATTTTCCGGGGTCCAGTGCTGCCCCCATTTAAAATAAATCATTTCAAAGAAAACGGAGACATCATTTAAAATTTTCCAACTATCAAGTCCTAGATAACCCTTCAAAGTATTTTATGAACTACTGTTTACAGTTTAAAGTGAGAACGTTAAGCTTTACTACCCACAATTGCGAAAAACGGCCACTTATGGAAAATATGCGTAGTAAAGCTTAACGTTCTCATTTAAAACTGTAAACAGTAGTTCATAAAATACTTTGAAGGGTTATCTAGGACTTGATAGTTGCAAAATTTTAAATGATGTCTCCGTTTTCTTTGAAATGATTTATTTTTAATGGGGGCAGCACTGGACCTCGGAAAATTCAGGTACGGCCTTAATGTATGTTCCCCGATTATGTAGGTACTCGAAGACGCCTGGATTGGTTGGGAAAATTATTTTTTTAGGGTTCCGTATGTATGTAATGAAAAAAACGGAACCCTTATAGGATCACTCGTGCGTCTGTCTGTCCGTCCGTCTGTCACAGCCAATTTGCTTCGAATCTACTGGACCGAATCAGGTGAAATTTGGTAGGATGGTGTAATCCTATGACCCAAACACATATGTGCAAAGTAAATAAATATTTTTTTAAAAAGGGTCATTTCGGGGGATAAATTAGGAAATTGAAAAAAGAAGTTTTGCAAACCTTACTGTGTCATATATCAAATGAAAGGACTTGTTATGAGGATCTCAAATATATTTTTGTTATAATTATAAAATAAATCATTTTGATTTTATTCATGAAAGAGGACGAAAATTGACCATCCCCCCCCCCCTGATCTCCGAAACTACTGAGCCTAAAATTTGGAAAAAAAATACGAAATATAGTTCATTGCTTTTAGATTACAGGAAAACTATAAGAATTCAATCAAATGTACGGAACCCCCTCCACGCGAGTTTAACTCGCACTTGGCAGTTACAGTTTGGTGTTGAAGTCGGTTTTTAGTTTTGAAAAAAACCGGCCAAGTGCGTCTCGGACCACGCATAAAGTAGGGTTCCGTAGTCATTTTCGCTGTTTTGCATTTCTTGCATTTCAAGCTTCATTCAGCCCTAACAGTAAAATATGGAAAAATACCTTTTAAGTTTATACTGTTCTTTTGGAAAAAAGTATATATTTTTATTTTATTTATAATTTCAAAATTATTCATTACAGGATACCGGAAATAATTTTAAATAAGAGTTTTCGCGCCTGTTTCTTTACGTGAGTGATTTGAAGTTTATAGGTCCAAGACTTTAGAAATTACAGGGGGGGGACACACCGTGTAAACGACTTTGGCGGGCTATATATATCTCGCAAATGGTTAAGCTGATAAAAAAGCTTTGTATGGAAACCCTACCTTATTTTCATAGTCCTTTTCAACGATACCCCACACAAGGGGGTGCAATTAAAAAAATTAATTCACCCCCCCCTTTACATGTATGGGGAGGTACCCTTAAAAATGGGTAATTTTAATTTTTTGTATTTTTAAAAATGAGATCTATATGTGAAGTATTCTCGAACCAAGTTACATGCAAATCAGTCCATAAACGTAGAAGATATTCTGCTGTGACAGACTAGAACGGACGGACGGACTGAACGATCTTATAAGGGTTCCTTGTCGGACTACGGAACCCTAAAAATTATATTTTATATATAAGATTATCCTTGCTTTCTGTATATCTGTATTAATTGATTCAGTATGTCATAAAAAGTACTGGTTTAAAGTTCTAAAACGTAAATAAAAAAATACTTTCCCATGAACTTGTTATTTATACTACTACACTACACTACACTACAATTTTAGCGTGATGGTGGGCGAGTAGATGAAAAAGAAATCAATAAAGTGATGGTTTGCTAGCATGATGCCTATTTCTCGATCGGCTTTTACGATCTGCGTGGGAAAAGAAGCAGCTGGTACATTGCATGTTATTTCAATCCTGTCAATTCATCCTGAGCCCATTACACCTCAATCAATCCATCAATATTAATAGTTTGATTGCCACAACAAATATCAACGGCCGTGACAGAGCTACGCTACGATCAAATTTTGTTACATAGGTACATGCCGTGTAACCACACAAATAAATGCTACAATACAATATCAGAATTATTTGATGAAAAAACATAATAAATAGGCTACCGTTGCTTCGTTTCTCTACTGTCTCTATCTCTGCTAAATATATAATTCATGATTAATTTTTTAGTCGTGTGGTTCCCGGCAGAGTAGAATAGGACCACTCCAAGTCTTCCTGTGGATGTCGTAGAACGCGACTTAGGAAACACAAGCTAAACAGGGCGCCACAATAGATTTACTATGATGTCACAGAGCCTATAACTATGGACAGGTGGACAGCCAAGACGATTCCGACGATAAGTACCTCACTTATCAAGATTTATCATGAATATCTTTGAAGATACGAGTTAAACAGATAAACATACATACATACATATATAGTGGCAAAACATATAACCCTCCTATTGGGTTCGCCGCAGACAGAGTAAAAAAAGCGGCCAAGTGCGAGTCGGACTCGCCCATGAAGGGTTCCGTAGCAGCAAGTAATATTTTACGATTTATGACGTATTAAAAAAATATACTTACTAGATCTCGTTCAAACCAATTTTCGGTGGAAGTTTGCATGGTAATGTACATCATATATTTTTTTAGTTTCATCATTCTCTTATTTTAGAAGTTACACCAACATTTTACCACTTTGGAAGTGTCTCTCGCGCAAACTCAGTTTAGAAAAAAATGTTATAAGAAACCTCAATATCATTTTTAAAGACCTATATATCCATAGATACCCCACACGTATGGGTTTGATAAAACTAAGTACTATGTTTTCCTTATTTTCTTATGTGTATGTTTGTAAATTTTCAAGTAAGTACACTTGAAAATTTACAAACATAAATAAAATAAATAAATTAAAAAAAAATTTGAGTTTCAGTTCTAAGTATGGGGAACCCCTAAAATTTATTGTTTTTTTTTTCTATTTTTGTATGTAAATCTTAATGCGGTTTCTTAATGTGAACCGCATCACAGAATACATCTACTTACCAAGTTTCAACAGTATAGTTCTTATAGTTTCGGAAAAAAGTGGCGTGACATACGGACGGACAGACAGACATGACGAATCCATAAGGTTTCCGTTTTTGCCATTTGGCTACGGAACCCTAAAAAGGGACATAAATAACTGAAAAAAAATTATTAAAATAAAGCCTTCAATGTATATGGAAGTGTAAGACTCCACTGAGTGACCTTCGTTTGGACTGTCCTTTCGCCGCTCCAATTAGAATACTAATCGAATTGACTGACTGCGCTCGACAAATGGAATAATTGGCGCACGCGCATCCTATCTGCTATACAGGATATTTTTTCTTTACTACGCCTTTATTATTTATTTATTCATAGGTAATATAGGTATACTTATTTATTTTTACACAAACCGTGGTTGAAAAAACCTATTTGATTTATTAACCGAGTAAGCGAAGCGTCTCAGTTTCAAGATTGGCCAAAAATGCTTTTGTCCGTCTGTTTATTGATTTATATAATTTTTTTAGTCAATCGCAAAAATTTTTGTTTTTTATTTTTTTATTAGAGATTTGAGTGCGTTTAACCTCTATCTAGCCTGATGGGAAGCTAAAATGAGGTCTAAGGTGTAACACGCAGACTCAAATAAACGGGCAAGTGCGAGCCGGACTCGTACATGAAGGGTTCCGTACCACCGTACAATGTTTCTAGTATGACGACCCCCTTTAATAATTATTAACTTTATCTTATTTTTAGTATTTGTTGTTATAGTGGTCATAGTAATACATAATCGGTGAAAATTTCAGGTGTCTACCTATTAAGGTTCAAGATATAGAGTCCTGTGACAGATCGAGTTAAAAACGCTGAAAAAAACACGTTTTTTGTATGACGACCCCCTTTAATTTTCAACTTTTTTTATTTTTAGTATTTGTTGTTATAGCGGCCACAGTAATACATAATCGGTGAAAATTTCAAGTGTCTAGCTATTACGGTTCAAGAGATAGAGCCCTGTGAACCCAGAACCCTAAAAATGGAGAAAAAATAGGAAGAAATGGACGGCGATATTGACGAATTTTAATTAAATTTGAGAGACACTAAGGATTTCACTCTACACAAGATGTTGCAAAAAAATTCCAAAAGCGTTTTATATGGACGGATTTCACTGAAATGGCTTTGCTAAGCCAGGGGAAAGGGGAAAGAGTCGGGTATTGCATGTTTATAAGAGCCCGCGAGATCTACTGTTCTTACAGAACAACGTACAGTTCGCGCCAAACTTCTAAATCGCTCTGAAGTTGAGGCGATTCGCATCGCAGTAGTAAAATACAGATACCCATAGCAGATAGAATTTGCTTTATTTTTGTTTATTGTGTATATATATCATATCTACATTCTTGCAATCATCTATACATATAATAAGACTGTAAAAGATCGATTTCTGTACATTGAAGATTTTTATGAAAAATTGTTACAGGGGGTCTTAATTACCGTAATAGAAGCCAAAACAACAATTTTTAAAATTTTTGTCTGTCTGTCTGTCTGTCTGTCTGTTTGTCCGGGCTAATCTCAGAATCTACTGGACCGATTTTGACGGGACTTTTTTTATTTGACTCAGTATCACCTGGAGAGTAAACTGGGATATAAATAATCACGCCGATGAACTTAGGGGGCAGGCAGGAAATTGAATCTCAGAATCTACTAAACCGATTTTAATGGGACTTTTTTTTATTTGACTCAACATTACTTGGAAGGTAAAGAAGGATAGAAATAATCACGCCAATAGACTAAGGGGGTAGGCAGAAAATTGAATCTCGGAAACTACTGGGCCGATTTTAATGGGACTTTTTTTATTTGACTCAGCATCACTTGCAATAATCACGCCAATAGACTAAGAGGGTAGGCAGGAAATTGAATATCAGAAACTACAGGACTGAATTTGATGGGATTTTTTCATTTGATTGAGTTTTACCTAGACAGTGAAATATATAATAACTCACGCCAAGTGACTAAGTGTTAACTGGCCTAAACTTGGGATGAATTAATCACCCTACCTAACTAAGGGAACTCATTGTGTGTACCTGTTATAGAGTCGCAGGTATGCCTGCATTTGGGTCATGTTAAACAGTAGCATAGGCTGGGAGTACCTCCACGCGGTGAAGGCGGTAACAGTTAAAGTACTGGCTAAAACTCCCATTATTATTGTGATGTAAAGATGCCTTCGGGCTTATGTTATTGTTGTCGTGTATTTTGGTCATTGTGTGGTTGTGTAGACGGTAACGCAGAGGAGCAACCACAGCGCTTTCTTTCAGATTTTGATTGTTTCTGGAAAAAAATACTTACCTACTTATAGAATTATTTGACTTGGTTACTAAAACGGACTTTTGTTATTGCTTCGCGATTTGGTTATTTGTTGCTTTGTTATTGTAGTTATTAAAACTATATTTGACTTGGTTAGTAAAACGGACTTTTGTTTTTGCTTTGCGATTAGGTTATTGGTTGCTTTTTATTGTCGTTAAGTGGCTAAGTTACTTTATTGTAGCAATGCCTCGAAAACGACCCAATCTCTCTAAAAATAGTAGAGAAGCCAAAAGAAAGAGATTAGCTAGATCACAGGAATCAAATGACGAACGGCAGGTCCGACTTGAGGCTGCTCGAGAACGTCAAGCTATGGCGCGCTCTTTGGAATCTCCTTCCGATCGTGATGAACGCCTTAGCTATGACCGTGAACGCCAATCGTCATCTCGAGCTTCAGAAACCCTTACCGAAAGGAACCTTAGGCTGACGGCTGACAGCGAGCGCCATGCATTGTCGCGCGCATCTGAAACCTTTACAGAGAGGTCTCTTAGGTTAACAGCAGATAGTGAGCGACATGCAACGTCTCGCGCCTCCGAAACTTCTCCAGAAAGGGACTCTAGATTGACAGCTGATCGTGAGCGTCACACATTATCTCGCGCATCTGAAACCTTTACACAGAGGTCTTTGAGGTTAACAGCAGATAGTGAGCGACATGCAACGTCTCGCGCCTCCGAAACTTCTCCAGAAAGGGACTCTAGATTGAGAGCTGATCGTGAGCGTCACACATTATCTCGCGCATCTGAAACCTTCACAGAGAGGTCCCTTAGGCTAACAGCGGATAGTGAGCGGCATGCAACGTCTCGCGCATCTGAAACCTTTACAGAGAGGTCCCTTAGGTTGACAGCGGATAGTGAGCGGCATGCAATGTCTCGCGCCTCCGAAACTTCTCCAGAAAGGGACTCCAGATTGACCACTGATCGTGAGCGGCATGCATTATCGCGCGCGTCTGAAACCTTATCTCAATACGAAGAACGCTTAAGAAATGATCGAGACCGGCATAACAGGGCGAGATCTCTAGAAAGCGATGACCAGCACCAACAGAGATTGGAAGAAGCGAGAGAAAATTATGAGCGTTTACGCAGAAATAATGAAATTTTCTTAGAAAATGAGCGGCTGAGGGTAGGTGTGACGCGTAGTGAAGAGACAGAAGAACAACTTCAAGCTCGCTTGGATGCTGATCGGCTGCGGCACTCTCTCAACAGAATTTCGATTTCCTCTGAAGACTCAGACGAAGCCCAACAAGTAGGGCATGACACCCTCTCATGGATTAATAAAGAAAGAAGTGCGTTTAATTATACACCTATGGTAAATTATTCTGAATGTAGTTCCATTGGAGGAATGATTATAATTTGTCCATTTTGTGATGCTCTCAAATGGCAAAAAGAAGCAAATGGGATGTGTTGCTCCGGTGGGAAAGTGCGTATTGATCTTTTTGAAAATCCACCTGAAGTTTTAAAATCATTGCTGAATGGTGACCACCCTCAATCCAAACATTTCTTGGACAATGTTCGAGCATATAACAATGCCTTTCAAATGACGTCTTTCGGTGCAAAACAAATATCTGAAGGGCCATTCATGCCAACATTTAAGATCCAGGGTCAGGTCTACCACCTAATTGGTTCCCTGTTGCCTGAAAATCAGCCCCAATTTCTTCAGATCTGAACAGTTGTTTGTTTTAGCCCCTACGGGAAAAACTACTAATGTAGTTTATAGAGACATTCTTTGATTTTTAAAAGTGTATTATTCAATACTTCAACGCGAACGAAGTCGCGGGCACCAGCTAGTCTAAAATAAGAGAATGATAAAACTAAAAAAAATATATGATGTACATTATTGGCAAACTTCCACCGGAAATTGGTTTGAACGAGATCTAGTAAGTAGTTTTTTAATAATAATCCTAATCCTAACTAATATTATAAATGCGAAAGTGTGTTTGTATATTTGGTTGTTACTTCTTCACGCTTTATCTACTGAACCAATCTTCTTGAAAATTCATACATATAGTTAGGATTACTGAGAAGGACATAGGGTTTTCATGTTTCATCCCGGAAAAATGTAATGTTCCCGTGGGATACGCGAGCGAAGCCGCGGGCAAAAGCTAGTTCTAAATAAAATATTATTGTGGTAAATATTCTGTCCCTGTTTGTAACCTGAGTGAGGCAACTTCAGAGCGATCTAGAAGTTTGGCGCGACCTGTACTTAGTTAGTTAGTTAAAATATTTATTGCACCAAAACATAATGATACAGAATTATAGATTATAGAAAACAGATGTCAAAAGGCGGCCTTATCGCAACTGCAATCTCTTCCAGGCAACCTAGGTAGGTACTTGGAGATGTTTAACGAAAACAGGTGAGGTGCGGAGTTATATGCAAGAAGAAAATTCATAAAGATACATACATACAAATATAAAATATATACATACATACCTACTACTTACTACTTTATTTATTTGAATGAATAAATTTATTTATTTTATTTAACTTTATTACAATACATGTAAATGGCGGACTTAGGGCCAGGGGCCTTTTCTACCAGTCAACCAACAGATGATGCTGAGAAAGCAATCTTTTGAGGTAAGTACAAACACCAAAACAAATATATATAATACTAGCAGTCCACCCCGGCTTCGCCCGTGGTACACACATAGCCTATGTCACTCGGGAATAGTGTAGCTTTCCAACGGTGAAAGAATTTTTTAAATCGGCCCAGTACTTTTTGAGCCTATTCATTACAAACATACAAACATACAAAAATAGGTACAAATCTTTCCTCTTTATAATATTAGTGTAGATAATTATGTTTTACAATGAAAGTATAGACATACATATATATATCACATATATAAACCTACACAAAAATATATAAAATATTCTTTAATAAACCGCATCCTAATCCTCTCTTTTGTTTTTACTGTAGTTTAAATAATAGCAAACGGGTGTGCTGCTAACTATTTAAATAAACGGACTGTGGCCATCCTGTAGATGAACCGGTAGTGTTTAGGGTCCCGCAGGAACGCGGGACGGTTGGGCAGTATCCCGATGACCATCGTGGTGTCGAGTGACAGCCTCTGACAACCCCGGCGGAGTGGCAGTTACTGATGAAGAGGACTAACTGAACTCAATTCAAACTAGTGCTTATTTATTTTGAGGTGAGAATTTATATTTAAATCCTCTTAAAATAAGTTTAAAACAAACAATTATTTAAAAACTATTTTTTTTTTAAATTTGCCGTGTAGTTCCCGGCAGGGTAGAATAGGACCACTCCAAGTGTTCCCGTGGATGTCGCAGAAGGCGACTGAGAAAACACAGAATGAACAACGCTTATAAACATCAATATGAGACCTCTCCATAACTAGCGTGGAGAGTGTAGGCCAAATCCTCTGCTGGTAGTACAGAGGGTCGTCGACTCCTGGAGTGAAACTAAAAATGACCTGATGATGATTTAAAATAAATAAACGGGCAAGTGCGAGTCGGACTCGTACGTGAAGGGTTCCGTACCTCCTTACAATGTTTTAAAACGCTAAAAAACACGATTTTTGTATGACGATCCCCTGTAATTTTTAACTTTTTTTTTATTTTTAGTATTTACTGTTATAGCGGCCAGAGTATCATAATCAGTAAAAATTTCAAGTGTCTACTATTACGGTTCAAGAGATAGAGCCCTGTGACAGACGGACAGACAGACGGACAGACAGCAGAGTCTCAGTAATAGGGTCCCGTTTGCACCCTTTGGGTACGGAACCCTAAAAAACAAGCTTTTATCTAAAACAATGAACTAAAAAGTTTAAAATGCTCCTTAAGACCACGGTCAAGACGAATCAATCGACCCCGAAATCGGTGGGGTTATATGTTTTATCACAGAGATGCCGTGGCCATGGCCACCTTCTGGCTTCATCATGAGATCTAGCATTGGTACCATAAATTGCATTGTCACCCAACTTACAGACCTAAATATGTCAAGTTTTGGGAAGTAGGTCTTACGAGTATTTCGCTTGCAAGATTTGATTACGGACACACAAACAACGGGACAGGTGAAACTAAAAATAAAAGCTTGTAGTAAGTACTTTTTAATTACACGACTACCCGAAAAAGGAGTAATGTTTTCAGTATAATAAAATAAACTTTATTTGTCGTGTCTTTTAAAATCTAGTAAATAACATACTGTATGTATGTCCGCCTTCGAAATGTCTGAAGTGATTTGGATGTACGGTATGGTTAAAATCCGTACGTCATCCCTAGCACAGTCCCAAGTGACATAGGCTATACATTTTTCTTAGAATCGTCTTTTTTAACCCCCCCAATGAAAAAGCGGGGTGTTATAAATTTGACGTGTCTGTCTATGGCATCGTAGCTCCTCAATGTATAGACCGATTTCGATGCGAATTTTTAAATTGAAAACCTGTTTGTCGAGATGGCTCTTAGCTATGTTTGATGAAAATCGGTTCAGCCGTTTAAAAGTTCAGACTCGACTGCAGTTCGGCGACAGTCGAAGGCTGCCCTCGACTTGCTGTCAGCTATCGCAGACCTGCAGTCGACATGCAGTGGAGCTGCCGTTGACAATGTCCCGTTCGTCTATATTCAATAACCTTCTGTAAATTAATGAAATTAGGCATGGACTTCGACGCCATCCTCGAAGACGTGGGTACCTTCGGGCGCTACCAGAAGCTAGTGATCTACTTCATTCTGCTTCCGGCGGTGATCCCGTGCGGGTTCCATGCGTACGCGCAGCTGTTTATGGCGGCGGACGTGCAGCATTGGTGCCGGGTGCCCGAGCTGGACCAGCTGGCTGATTCGCAGAGAGTAAAGAACCTCAGGTGAGAAACGGAAGGTCCCTTTAAATAATTTAAAAATATTGATCTAAAATACCTAATGTCGAAGAGTCGAGAGTTGGGATTGGGACAGTAATTTGCTAGAGCGAAAGTGAGCGACGGAACGCTTCAGCATGGCCGGTGCTGAAGCGTTCCGTCGCTCTCGCTCTAGCAAATGACGCTTCTCAGTGACAGACAAGGATAGCAACATAGGAAAGTGCTGTTCCGTGCTGACAGATGTGTCCCAACCCTGAACAATCAGTGGCCAGTTGCAACACTTATCGTGACGTAGTCTTGTTTTATTATACTGCTCTGTCTAACTGAGGGAAACCACGCCTGTTTCCCTCAAGGATAGTTGGAAGTTAGATGTTTCCCTCAAAAATAAGACAGATAGATTTATTTATATGCAGAGATACATAATTTATTTCCAGCATACCTCTGGAACTGAAAAATGGAGAGCTACACTTTTCCGAGTGCAGCATGTTCAACTTGAACTACAGTGAGGTGCTAAAGAACTACCAGAGCATCCAGGCAGATGGTGCCAGAGGAATGCCAGAAGAAGTGGTGCCGTGCCGCCACGGGTGGAGCTATGATCGCACTGTATATAGGAATACCATTGTTACTGAGGTAGGTACTATCTGCCTCCGTGGTCCAGTGGTCAAGGCGTTTGCCTTGTGATCCGAAGGTCATGGGTTCAAATCCCACTGGGAAGCATAACCTTGTGAAAAGTTGTTTCCAGTCTGGTTAGGATATTGCAGGCTTGAATCATCTGATTATCCAAAAAGAAAGATGATTCCGTGCTTCGTAAAGCTGTGGGTCCCGAATGCCATCTAGCGTTTGTTTAACTATCCTAGGAGTGGTTCTATTCTACCCTTTGGGTTGCGGAGGTCAGACGGCAGTCGCTCTGTATAAAAACCAGTAACCTCGTCAAATCACGTACCTAGGTTAGGTAGCGGACCCCGGGCTCTGCAACGTTACTGCTGAAGATGAAACCGGGAATACACTCGGATGATGATGATGACTGAGATAGGTACTGACTATCATAAGCCTGGCTCAAAGATGGAAATGACCGCCTTTTTAGAGTTCCGAAGGCCCTAAAAGGAATCCTCTAGTTTCGTATGTCCGTCTGTCCGTCGGCTTAGCTCATACGAGTAGAATGTAGTACCAACCAGAAAACTGTAATTTTGCATAGATATAATATATTATACAGGGTTACTGGTATCTAACGCATAACCTTTTTGGTGTTATGCGGTTATGAGTTGACACCTACTAACCCGGTATATTACTCCCCTCTCCAAAATGTTTAAAAATCTAAAAAGTCGATGATAGTAATTGTAGTTCTAATTTTTTATTTGCTTATTATATATTACAGTAGTAAGATAACTTTACCGTAGTTTAAGTAATTTAGATATAAGCGTTTGGAGCAGAAGTGTTAGTATTTGGCGAGTTTACAAAAATATCTTCCTTTTCGTAGTGGAACCTCGTCTGCAATAAAGACTTCTACCCGACCCTTGGCCTGGTCCTTCTAGCCGTGGGCGGCATCATCGGCAACTACATCTTCGGCTATCTCCAGGACACCATCGGAAGAAAGCCCTCATTCTTTATATACCTCCTTATCGAGTGCATCTTCGGAGTCGCCACAGCTTTCGCGCAGAATTACATCTTCTGGATCATATTCAGATTCGGCGTAGGATTCACCGTTCCAGCTATTATGGCTACTCCTTACGTTTTAGGTAAGCAATATACTTACAAGTTATAAATTGAAACTGCCCAAAGTCACCTAACATACGACTACGAGTAACTTTAGTCATTTCCGAAGCAAAGGAGTTAACTCTTTAGTTAACTCTGTGCAAAAATATATTTTACATCTTTGCCAATTATTGCCAAAGAGTTGAAAAATATTGTTCATCGTACCTACTATGTACTTTGTTTTACTCCGTATGCGATGCGTGTCCCCTTAGCTTTACAAGGGGATTATAAATATAATGATGTGTAGTAATATAAACCCCTTGAAAATTTACAGCCATAGAACTGGTTGGACCGCGCTGCCGAACCCTCTGTACCATCTTGTCAAACATCGCGTATTCCCTTGGCCTGATCCTTCTTGCCGGAGTGGTGTACTTGGTGCGAGACTGGCGCCACCTAGCGCTGGCCACAACGCTGCCGTTTGTCTGCTTCTTTCTGTACCTATGGCCGATGCCCGAGAGCCCGCGGTGGCTGCTGGCTAGGGGCAGGTTTGAAGAGGCCGAAGTTATCTTGAAGAATATGGCCAGGTAAAAGTATGAACGTTTATGTCTGTAGTGCCAAATAACGAGACTCGTAAGGGGCAGCATATATCAGTTAGGTAGAAAGTCAGGACTCAAGAGCTAGCAAGATGGATTTAGATCACTGCAATGGGTCTAATGAAGACTAGATGAGACATGCCTAACCATGGGACAGCAGATTTCTCTCTTCCAGAAAGTTAAACAAGTGTAAGAAATGTACCATCTTGTTTCCGGCCTAGAACAGGAAGGGGTAGAGTGGTCCTGCCAGTCTACCATCTCTACCTCTTTCTGTAGGTACGTGGATGTCGCAAGATGGATTCAGATCACTGCAATGGGTCTAATGAAGGCTGGATGAGACACACTTGCCTAAAAATTCGACAGAATCAACAAGTCAAGATCAGCAGATGATTCCTGTGGATGTAGGTACTAAGAGGCAACTAGCCAGATTACAACAGTATAGTAATAGTCTCTGAGTAAAACCGTGGACAAACAGACATACCTAGCCACAGACCGAGGATCAAGAGTAGAGATATACAGATCTGTGGACATAGCGAAACTATGAGGGTTCCTTGTTTACTACGGAACCCCAAAAATCAAAACTATTTTCCTTTTCAGAATAAACGGGAAATCCTTGCCAGCCAACTACATGGTGCATCTCCGTCGCAAATACGAGTCAGACAAACTGAAACAAGATTTAGAAAAAGAGAAGTCCCGTCAGTACGGGATCCTTGACCTTTTCCGGACTCCAAACCTTCGGAAGAAGACAATAATCATAACCTTCATCTGGTTTACTAATACAAGCGTTTATGTGGGGCTGTCGTATTACGCTCCCGTGCTAGGAGGCGATGAGTTTCTCAACTTCTTTCTGGCGGGAGTGGTGGAGTTGCCGACCTACTTGTTTCTGTGGCCATCGATGGAGAGACTGGGCAGAAGGTGGACGTTGTGCATGAGCATGGTGGTTGGTGGAGTGGCGTGCTTGACCACTTTCTTGGTGCAGCATGGTAAGCTTTTTTTTCTTATGGAAGAAGCCATGTACAAATCCAAAAAAGGCCAATACACCAACTTGTATCAGATTTTTTAATTGAAAAACCTGATGATCTTCATTGCCGTTTGTGGACACCATGACAAGTGTGAAACTTGTCAAGAACCTTGTTCAGAATTGCTTGACAAGTGATATAAATAAGCGCTAGTTATCTAAATTCGTATAAATTAACAATACCTACTAATGTGATAAAAATCACGAGTAGAATTCAAACCGACGACGTCTGAAGAACATAACTGACTGAACTGATCTCATGTCCGTATTTCTAGTTATTCATACGCCGCTAGGCCATATCGATTCCTTTCAGACTTTCACGTGTACTGATATCAGTCATCATCATCATAATCAGGTCTTTTTTTTAGTCTCCACTGCAGGAGCACGACCCTCTTTGTACTACCAGAGCCATATATTAGCCAAAACAGTCAGAGGATTTGGCTTATATATGTCGTAGTTGGATGGTATAAACCGCTAATTCACGAAACCTCTAGTTGTTTGGCATTACAGCTCTGTTTTGTTAAACAGCAGAATATCGTTCAGTTGGATTGTCTAAGATTGCGCAACGTGTTACGTTCATTCAAACCGCTAACCACGTTTCCAAACGGCTTGCGGTTTTGTGAAATAGTAGCGGTAATCCGCTGTTTGAAGAAACCCTTAAACAATCCAACTGTGACACATGCATGATAGGGATTTGGTGTAGGGTTACCATAATGAAATATAACTGGGTGTCTATTAGAATACAGTTTTTTCGACATCGAATTTCATTTCCCAGACAACTATTCCACGATTTTTATTGCTATAGGTTTGTATTTCTAGCATGTGTTGGTCGCAGTTCTAACCTAACCTATAGGTTTGTGCTAACCTAGTAAAATTAATAGAACATTCCTAGCACTCGCCGGCCGCTGCCGCGGCACGCTCGCTCGCCATTGCCACTTAGTAGGCATTCTACATTGTATATAATTTCTTTAGATAGAACTGTTCAACAACTTCTCTAGCCGCTTGAATGAATACAAGTCGATCATTCAATCCCGCGTATTAGGGTTCGCTGTTTTACAAAACCGAGCTGTAATGCCAAACAGCTAGAGGTTTCGTGAATTAGCGGATTATACAATTCAACTGCGACATATACACTCTCTACGCTGGCCAGACAAGTTGAAGAGGTCTCATTGATGTTTATAAGCTTTGTTTAGCTTGTGTTTCCTAAGTCGCCTTCTACGACAAGCACGGGAAGACTTGGAGTGGTTCTATTTTACTCTGCCAAGAACCACACGGCAATCTGATATCAGTATTCTGTTTTAAAAACACTCACTAAGTTCGGAAGACCCAAAGGCAAAAAAAAAACAAGGATTTGGGTCTTTCATTACAAGTGCCTTCTTAATAACGGATAACGATGTTATTTCCAGAGAGTAACGTGACATTGGCGCTGTACTGCGTTGGCAAGATGGGGATTTCTTCTTCGTTCGTGGTGCTGCCCCTGATGGCCTCAGAACTGTACCCGACTGTGGTGCGGGGCCTAGGGATGAGCTTGAGCTCCGTGCTTGGCATGCTGGGGCCCATCTTTATTCCCCTTGTCAATTATTTGGTAAGGAAACCTAAACATCGTAATATTTTTTTTCTTTTTAGATTTTATTTTTTTATTTTTTTCTATAAGCCGTTTATGTCCCATATTTGGGCAATAATAATGAATTAAATTACTTACATACTAAATTACATAAGTACTTGTACTAATATTGACAAAGAATCATTGAAATCTACCCAGTAGTTTTAGAGAAAATAATTTATGAAATTTCTGCTGCTTCTTTTAAACAATGAAAATCGATGATGAAGACTTTAGATACTTATTATAATTTTATAATAATTCAGTGGTCTAGTACAACCTGTGCTATAATTTATTACGCCGATGTATTTTCCATGTTGTAGGTATATCCGATTATACCTCCCGGCTGTGCCGATTAACACCGGCCCGCTTATATGTATATAGCAACCCTTAGTGTTCGGGTTCAGTCAGGCCTGTGTAACTCCCCGTTTAGGTATCGAAAATGCACCTACATTATTACTATGTGTGCAAGCAGCCTCCGGGTGGTAAATTCAGTTATACGAATCGTTTGTCCCAGAGTAATAAGAATGAGATTGGCTTGCAATGGATGTCTAGGTATTTATACGAAAAGGTGCTGAGCTCTGACGTGAGCTAAATTAAATCATATCGCTAGCCATATTGAGTAGATATTTCTTTGAATTTCTTTGCTAAGTGAGACTTCTGTACGTTAGTATTATTTATTCTGTGGTTCAGTTCGTCTCGGACTGAACCCTTCGCGGGCGTTCGTCTTCTCTGACTTCTCTTTACTTTAATATTAAAATTATTTTATGTTTAAAACATTTCAGGGCTCTGATATCTTAGTTCTGCCTCTCATCATCATGGGTGCATTGCTGGTGGCTGGTGGTATTGCCAGCTTACTACTACCAGAAACTCTAAACCAGCACCTACCACAAACCTTGGAAGACGGAGAGAAAATGGGCTTGGACACGGACTTCTGCTGCAACCCGCCTGTCAAGGAAAGTCAAAACAGATCAATGAAGAAGGAAAAAGAAGAGTGCAATACTTGTACTGCTTTATGCACTTGTCAAATGGTTAATGTGCCTTTAGTTGATAGCGTCGCCATTGAGAAAGAGGTTGAAAAAGTAGAATTTGTTATAGTTAAATAAAATAATTTAATACGTTTTTACCTGTGTTTGATTTTGTTTAGGTACTACGTGCCACCTACGTGCTTCCTAACTACCTCTATAATTTACTTAGTCTGGCCATAATACTGTTACAATCAAGAATAAACAAAATATTACATTTGAATTTGGAATCCGTTATTTTTATACCTAGGTATGATTTTTCATTGTCTTTTCCATCTTTTCTTATTTTGGCGCCAATGGCCAATACATTGTACAATATTTTGCGATATTAAAATGGAGTGGGGTGATAAAGAGAACCGAATCGCTGTGATTGCATTACACAAAGTAGGTATGGAGCCAAATGCAATTTTTAAAACTCTCCATACGCTTGGTATTAGTCAAATGTTTGTGTACCGGGCTATTAATAGGTACAATGAGACCTCCTCTAAAGACGTGGCCGTCCACGTAGTGTTAATAAAAATATTTTTTTCTTTTTTACAATATTTATGGCTGGACTAGGTCCCGGTTGCATCCTCAGCTGTGCTGCTTCGGAGTCCGGGGTGCGCTTTGCTGCTTTAGTTTTCAGCAATAAACCTAGGGCGGCCAACCGTCTATAAAACCGCTAAGCATTCTCCGGGACAGACACAAAATAGTTTGAAGTGTTATCTAGGACTTGGTACTTAGTAGCAAAATTTTAAATGATGTCTCCGTTTTCTTTGAAATGATTAATTTTAAATGGGGGCAGCATTGGTCCAAAAGTGACCGTTTTTCGCAAATGTGCGTAGTAAAGCTTAACGTTCTCACTTTAAACTGTAAACAGTAGTTCATAAAATACTTTGAAGGGTTATCTAGGTTTTGATAGTAGCAAAATTTTAAATAATGTCTTCGTTTTCTTTGAAATGATTTATTTTAAATGGGGGCAGCACTGGACCCCGGAAATTTCAGGTACGGCCTTAACTTTGGTGTACTCTACTTGTTCTCAGTGGCGGCTTTAGGGGGTGGCGAACAGGTTTACTATTACTTGATTTGATTTGATTTATTACGAAATTTTAAATGATATCTCTGTGTCCTTTCAAATATTTTTTTTCAAATGGGGGCAGCAATGGACTCCATGTATCATCTTAAACTGTAAACAGTAATTACTAAAATAGTTTGAAGGGTTAATGCTTCACAAACACAAAATTTTAAATGGTATATCTCCGTTTCCTTTCAAATAATTTATTTCAAATCGGGGCAGCACTGGACACCGAAAAATTCCCCCTATTATCTGAAATTTTACTCTATGATCCGTCCACTGTCGACCGACATCTGTCAATGTCAAATAAATAATGTCACTTGCCATCATCATATGTTCGATGAATATCGAATCGAAGAAGAAGCCGAATGGCTTGCGATTGATTATGAAATAAAATATTTTTCAAACGAAATACACTAAAGTGAATTATGGCGTTATCGTTCCTACGCAGCAATGTGATCGCTAGACAAGTGAAAAGACAGTTTTACCAAAACAAACGCAGTTCTGGCTATGTAGTCCTGTAAGTGGTATTGATTTTCATAGTTGAAGTGAAAATTTCTGTAAGCGCGTTGGGCATTTCTTGAGATGGGAAAAAACCATTTAACTCGCGACACCGTTACCGACACCACCTTGTTCAAGATTTCACTTCTGTCGGCACTCCCGGATTGCCACTGTTTTTTATTTACTTGAAAATGCAATAATATTTCGAGGTTCTGTTATATTATTGACGATATTGAATACTACGCTCATCCATCACCTGAGTTCGACTCCCTACGCAGAAAAATACTACTACGTACGAACTTTCACAGGTTCTGTAGAAAGGTTGCTTTCAGGAATCTGCGGTTCTGGCCTAGGTGCGTTGCATATGTTAATTTGTATTTGTTTCCACCGGAACCAAGATACTAACTTAACGTGGGTCATTCCGTATTGTTGCTTTATTATGTGTATATTAATTCAAGATTAAAATATCTAGTTCTTAAGAATATGCATTACTGAGATATTTCTCTATAGGGTGTGTAAATTAGAATTTTAAACGTTGTATAAGATCTACAACTACATATTCATAAATCTTCATTTTCACAAATAAATACGCATGCTTTAACACATTTGCATCCTTGTAAACTTCATATGTCATCCCACCATACATTTTACTGAGCCCACAATGTCAGTCCCTGTGCCCTTAAATGCGGCAAAAGTGAGCCCACATCGTGGGTTCAAGGCAGTGAATGTGTTAAAATGCATATGTGATGAGGAAATTCGTCATGGTGATTCAGTCTTGTTAGCACAATTGCACTCACAGTACAAAGGTGAGGGATGTGAGTTCAAATCTCACTCATGGTGAAATTTTTCATCACATATTTTTAATTTAGATGTTGTACCAGGCCAATAATTATAACTACTGGTGTTTCAGGATTCCAGAAATTGGTGAGGATGCAGATAAGAGTGTCCTGCTCTCAGAAAATGGTCTCCCCGAGTTCACGGATATTACAATAGAAAAGTGTATAGCGGCCATCAGCAAACAGAGCTTAGAGTACGAAAATGGTGTCAAACAGATTGAGCAGTCATCCCAAAACTGCAAAAATGCATTTACAGAAATATTTGTGCCGCTGGAAAAGTTTGATAGTCAATTAGAACTGACTTGGGGAATGGCAAAGGCCCTATACCTGGGCAACAGTTCCCTCATGCCCACAAAGTCTTACATACAAATCCACGAGAGAGCACACAAAGCTAGGTCCACTAAATTCAACAGTGTTCATATTTTCCAATCAGCTGTTGATGAAAAGAACCGCCTAAAAAAACTGACTGACGAAGAACAGAGACTCCTGGATAAATATATTTTAGAAGGAAAACTCAATGGCTTAGACATCAAAGGTGCGAAACGTGAACGCCTTTATAATATCCTAGGATCACTACAGAAAGAAAGGCAGACGTACCGGGATAAGGTTAATATTGCTAATAAACTGTTCACATCAACGACAGATGATGAATCCATTCTCAAAGAATGTCCTGAGAGTCTCGTCAAGGCTATGGCTGGCAACAACGACCCCAGCCGTGGCCCATGGAAGGTTACTCTAGAACCACACATTTACGAGCCATTCATGCAGTACTGTCCAGAAAGAAGGCTGCGATGGAATATGTGGCAAGCCTACGCACAGAGATGTTCCAACTATGTGAATAAAGAAATAGAAACCAGTACAAACTTGGAAAAAATACGTAGTCTTAGACATGAACAGGCGCAGATTCTAGGCTTTGATTCATTTGTTGATATGAGCATGGAAACCAAAATGGCAGGGTCTGTAGAAAATGTTTACAATACACTAGACAGTTTTCTAGAAGTTGCTTACCCCATGCAAGAAGTTGAGATTGAGATGTTGCAGAGGTTCGCCCAAGAAAGAGGCTTTGATGTAAAGCTAGAGCACTGGGACATTCCTTACTGGCAAAGGAAACAAAAATGGTCCCTTTATAATTTCGACGAGAACAAAATTCGGGAATTCTTTCCACTGCCCAGGGTTATTCATAGTCTCTTCAACCTATGTAGTACTCTGTTTAAAATCAAGATTGTTGAACAGCCGGGAGTGGAAACCTGGCACAAAGATGTCAAGTTTTATGATGTGTACGATGAATCTAATAATAACCCCATAGCCGGTTTCTATCTAGATCCATACGCGCGCCAAAACCAAAAAATCCGAGTGTACGATGACGCGGGATGGCATATTTCCGTACGCAATAAATGCACATCAACCGAAACAACTCCTCTGTCAGCGTTAATCTTTAATTTCCAGGCGCCATCTGATGATAAGCCTTCTCAACTGACTTTTTCTGAAGTCGGTGTTTTATTTAAACGGTTCGGTCACTCACTGCGACACTTGCTCACTAAAGCGAACTACTCTGAAGTAGCTGGTCTATCGAACGTGGAGTGGGATGCGGCTGAAGTGTGCGGCCATGTCATGGTTCACTGGTTGTACGATCCTCACACGATACGCGCGATCAGTGGACATTACAAAACAGACGAGCCGCTTCCAGAAGACATCATCAAGAATCTGCAAAGTGTCCGCAGGCACATGGCTGGGTATAATCTATGTCGAGAACTATACTTATCGCGACTCGACTTAGAACTTCACTCGAAGAAGACCTTCTGGCGTGATCTTGTCAAGGAGTTGTGGCCGAAGTATAATTGTTTGCGTCTAGACAAGTATGATTCGCACCCGCTATCGTTCACTGAAATCGTTTCCGAAGAGTGGGGGGCAGCGTACTACTGCCATCTGTGGTCGAAAATGATCGCAGCAGACATTTACAGTGCATTTGAAGAGGCTAGGCGAGCGGAGCAGGACGTTCTAACTGTCGGCAAGAGATACAGAGACACGTTCTTAGCATACGGAGGGGGCTGTCACCCTGCTGAGGTGTTTCGGAGGTTCCGAGGGCGGGATCCTTCGCCTCACGCCCTGTTAAACAATCTGGGCTTGTCGAAGAAGATGTTAGAAGAATAAAACAATGTTATTTTAGTTATGTATTGTAATTATATTCGAATTATAATATTTTTCGTTTACATAACTAGTTGTTTTTTTTGTTGTTTTTGTCCCTTTAGTCTCACGTGATACATTTCAATAGATTTTCTTAAAAACTAAACGTCAAGTTACGTAAGGTACATTTCAGACCAACCGGCTCGCACCGGCACGGGTCGGCCGGCATTTTATAATACGGAAAGGAAATTGAAACTTGTAAACAGAAATTCAAGTTTATATTTCTGTAAAATTTACATTCCGTGACGGCCGGCCGGCATATTAAGACAAAATCACCACGGTCGGCGCCGTACGGAGCCGACCGATATTGTCATAATGTTAATTCGCTGCCGGCTGCCGCTGCATTCATTCCGGCCCGGGCCGGTGCGAGCCGGTTGGTGTGAATCGTACCTAACACATACATACACTTAGGCCTTGTCTACGTTCACGCGACGCAGACCGCCACAAACCGTAGTTGCGGCGGCCGCCGCCGCTAAAACAAACTGGTAATTTTGCGCAGCCCGCGCCGCGTGTCCGTGGACAAGGCCTTAGAGCTCATACAGACGAACGGCATGTTGTCGACGGCGTTCTGGGTTGGCTGGATTCTGAACTGAAATGTCATAGTAGTTTACTGCTTTTCTAGACACTTTTCTTATAAATACTCGTACGAGAATAGTCAGCCCGTCATCGCTCGGTGACGATTTTTGTTTGTATGACACAAACAACTCTAAAAAAAACCCGTCTGCATGAAAAATGAACGAGGAAAACGCCTACCTAAGTATGTTTGGGTTTTTGAGATGAATCTAACGATACTTTGACTACAATCCATCCAGCCAAAGAGATACTAGGTAATAAAGAAATTTACAAAAATACACACGAAAAACATAACCCTTCTTTGGCAGTCTGGTAAAAATGCCGGCGTGCGAAGTGCAAGAGAAAGTGACGGGAAGGCTACGGATGCAACCGAGAACACCCTATGAGTGAAGAATCATTACAAGCCTAGTCAGAATCGGGGTTCTGCTCCCAAGCCCGCTCCATGTCGTAAAGGTCTTTCTTGATGTCCTCATCCTCAGGCAGTAGTTTGACAGCCGCCTTCATTTCATCGATGCCTTTGCTCAGGTAACCGACGCGCACCAGCGCGGCCGCGCGGCGTGCTATGCACTTCGCGCGGCTCCGTCGGTTGCCTTCGCAGTGGGGCTTCATCAGGTCCAGGGCCGTGGAACAGTCGTTTAGCTGGAAAAATATTTTCCACACATGTTTTGTTGCTTTTTTAGAGCATCGCTTAAACTATCCCTTTTAGAACTGGTTAAAACGATTATGCGGTCTACAAAATCGTTTTTAAGTACTTAGTTCTCTTTTAGGCCAGTTGGCCAAATCGATTCTGTTCAAACCTGAAAACTCTATGAGTCTCATCTACAAGTCTTCCTTTCATTACCTACATTAATCCGATCACAGATTAGATATCTACTAGAAGTCCAAGTAGACTCGGATACCTTCCCTCTTTTCGCTCACTCTTTTGACTATGCGAATGAGATTAAGTAGTCAGGTAATAAACGGGCAATTGCGAGTCGGACTCGTACATGAAGGGTTCCGTGCCTCCGTACAATGTTTTAAAACGCTAAAAAACACGTTTTTTGTATGACGACCCCTTTAAATTTTTAAATTTTTTTTATTTTCATTATTTGTTGTTATAGCGGCTATAGTAATACATAATCTGTGTAAATTTCAAGTATCTAGTTAATGCCATTATAAAGATCTAGTTAAAAACGCTGAAAAAACACGTTTTTTGTATAGCGACCCCCTTCAATTTTTAACTTTTTTTTATTTTCAGTATTTGTTGTTATAGCGGCCACAGTAATACATAATCGGTGAATTTCAAGTGTCTAGCTATTACGGTTCAAGAGATAGAGCCCTGTGACAGACGGACAGACAGCGGAGTCACAGTAATAGGGTCCCGTTTGCACCCTTCGGGTACGGAACCCTAAAAATAAGTATATTCACATGGACAACAACGTCTGTTTCTGCGGTGCATCTTCAAAGACAATGGAACACTTGTTGAGCTGCCCAGCGTTCCATTGTCTGGGTCTCCATCATGCAGGAATTGCAGGAGTCATTGACACCTGCAAGTTTCAGGACCTATACAATGCCACTAGCTCAGTACAAGTGGCTCGATACTGTTCAGATGAATATTTAGATTTGATAGAACATCGACGGTGCCATGTGGTTCCCGACTGAGTAGCACTACTCCAAGTCTTCCCGTGGATGTCGTAGAAGGCGACTTCGAAAACATAAGCTAAACAAAGCTTATAAACATCACTGTGACCTCTCCAACCCGTCTGACCAGCGTGGAGAGTGTATGCTAAATCCTCTAACTGCTCTGGCTAATTTATACCTAGTTCTGGTAGGACGGAGAGGGTAGTGCTCCTGCAGTAGAGACTAAAAAAGACCTGATGATGATGAACATCGACACGCAAAGAAGATATTGAGAACTTACACACTTATTAAAATTTCCAAGTGCAAAGTGCGTAGCGGCTCTGTTGGCAAACAAGCTCGGCAGCTTGTCTGAGAGCGCGATGCCGTGCGTGTATGCGCTGATCGCGCCCAGGAAGTTGTTGCTGCGGAAGAATTCGTCTCCTTTCTCCTTGCACCACTGGGGGTCTTGCTCTTCCGGACGGAGATCCTCGGACACAAACCCTAATGAAATTAATCACATATTTGAGAATAAATAGAAACATTCCCGCGTGGCTCCTAGAATAGAACCACTGCATCTCTTCCAGTGGATGTCGTAAGAGACAACTAAAGGACACTCATATCAAAGGCTAATAAACTGAGATTTTCATTTTCCAGCTGGTTAAAATTGAGAATTGAAGGAATTGTGCATTATTCCTACCAATAGGCGGATCGCAAAATTTTAATATTTCTCATATTTTTTTAAATATTTTTTCTTGAATTTTTATACAGCATTACAATGCTCGTAAATGCTAAATAAAAATTTTGTGATGAAATATTTCGCCACGAGTGAGATACGATCAAACCCACGCCCCTCACATATGTACTGTGAGTGCACTTTCAGTTGTGCTACCGTGACTTCAAATCGCCCTGACGAATTCCTCATCAAAAATTTTAAATTTGCATTTGCCCAGGGAACTGATCTTCTATTAGGCGAGAATGAATCACCCTCGTATTATTTTGTATCAATCTCACCTGTAGCTCTTCTCGCCAAAGTAATATTCTTCAGCCACGTTTCCTCTTCTTGAGCAGTCGACTCGCGGCTAGGAGTTGGGAAGGTCCGCGGCGTGTGAGTGATTATCACTTCTCCTGTCTGTCTCATCTTCGGCAGCACACGCTTTGCAACTTCTTTTTTCTTCTCTTCAACATATTCAGACTTCACTGGAGTCTTAACTGGTTTAGAATCTCGTCTGGCATTCACTTTTTTAGCAGAAGGTTTTACAGTTTCTCTTTTCTCTTCTTCGTCATCTGATGGAGGCAGTTCTACAATTTTAACTCCAGAGCTACTTTTATTGGAATCACCTGATGGATTACTGTTTTGATTTTTTATCCTCCAGTCTTCCAAAGCATCCATAGCCCTCTTCCTTTGCTCGTCGCGTCTGGAGTCCATCAAATCATGCTGCTTTGTTTCTAAAGCCATTGCCCTTTGCACTGTGAATCTATCCATTTCGCTTTTCTTAATCTGTTTATCTTCTGCTTCCTGTTTGGCCTTTGCCTGACTTCCTTCTAAGATTACTTGTCTGAATTTCATCTTCTCTGGCTTGGTAAGCTCTTTCTCTAATGATTCCCAGTCACAACTCTCTGTTTTTACTAAATCTAAAGTAATAAGATCATCTTTCACCAAACCTTTGCTCTTATTTTCATTGATGTCGTGTAATAAAAATACTTCGAATAGAAAAGGGCTAAAAGAAATCTTTACATATGACTCGAAGGTAAATATATCAACTGTTTCCTTAAAAACCGGGCTTATTGGTATTCTTATGTGAATTGTATCCATTGTTTGTGTCCAAGTGAAATCTTTCACCAAGATCGGCATATTGGTAGATAAATTGAATTTTCTGATACTTTACGTTTTTTGTGCCGTAAATATCATGACCATGTCAATATTTCCATGCTTTTCGATTTCCATAGTGATCACCATGGCAACCTAGACTGGTTTAGCAAAGAGATTCAAATACCTGCCTAACAGAGTTGATATTGAAGTAAAAATATTTCAAAGTAGATTTGTTTCGACTTGTTCTCTTCTACCAAAACTTATGGAGAACTTTGAGTTTTCCCACTGTACCAGTATCTACTGGTAATGTAATTCGAAGTGGAGTTTCCTACTGTAGGAAAACTTCAAAACAAAGTGTAATTATTCCTGGGGACTACCTATTCTGTACTTCTTGGGGAAGATATCACAACGATTAGCCTATAAGCCTACTAGTTTGGAGTTCCTTAGGCACTTTAGGTATACCAATACTTATTTGAAGGATTCAATACCTACGAGTATCGAACAAGCGAAACAAAATCGTTTGAAATACCTACCTATTTGAATGTGGCGCGTTATAATATGAATGAATCCGTCTATTTATAGTACCAGTAGGTAGGTGCTTGGTGAATGTAAATAAGATTCAATACAACTTTACAGCATGTGACTCTTTAGTATTTTCCTCCCATTTGAGAGCAGCGTACGTGTTATCATTATCAGTAAAGTGATAATAAACATAACTTACGAAACTGCGTAACTACATACCTAATATTACTTACCTACATTACAAAATTCAAAATGGTTGGGAAGGTACAGACGGGTGAGTTTTTATTTTTTCTTTTTACAGATTTTTTATTATTCGATACTTACCTATTTACTTGGACGTGCATAGAAACAAACTCGATGATAAAATAGGAAGGTGATAAAAGATACCTAATATCAGACAAGATCAATAGGTAAATTAAAGATATTCTTTATTCGCTACCGGTTGCCGGGAATTTTTTCAATTTTGGCTGCCTGTGATCCAGTGGTTGTGATCCGGAGGTCGTGGGTTCAAATCCCACTGGGAAGCATACTTTGTGAAAAGTTGTTTTCAGTCTGGTTAGGATATTACAGGCTTAAATCACCTAATTATCCGAAAAGATGATTCCGTGCTTTTGAAGGCACGTAAAATGTGTGAGTCCCGAACGCCATCTAGCGTTTGTTTAAATCTATCTTAAGATTGGTTCTAGTCTACCCTTTGGGTTGCGGAGGTCAGACAGCAGTCGCTCTGTGTAAAAACCAGTAACCTCGTCAAATCACCTAGGGTAGGTAGCGGACCCCGGGCTCTGTTTGAAGCGTTACTGCTGAGGTTTTTTTATAGTATAGGACGGCAAACGAACAAGCGGTCACCTGTTGGTAAGTGATCACCGCTGCCCATGGACAACTGCAACACCAGGGGTGTAACAAGAGCGTTACCGGCCTTTCAGGAAGATAGCCTCGTGTTTTTAAGGTTTCAATGTCGTATCGGTTCGGGAACACCGCTGCAGGAAGTTGATTCCACAGTTCCACATTGATTCCGCAACCGGTAATATGCTCGGATGTTCACCACTTTTGATTTGACTTCTAGTCCTCGGAGGTGTAACACCAGACCAGCTTGGCCACACGCTCACCCACGAGCACCTGGCAATGAACTTCAGCTACTTCTACACCCCGCCCCCCGCAAACATTGCCGACCAACTGCAGAGTTTACCACACGTCGGCAACGTGGGTTACATCAGGCAGTACCCGTACAGTTCGCAGTTCAACTTGGAGTTTGGAGACCAGGCCGCGAAGGATGCAGTGTTGCAGGATGTGCATATGTTCAAAAAGAGTGGTGGAGGTAGGATAGCTAGGTTCTTGTCTTAACAGGCAAGAAACACCCAATGGCAATTAATTGCTTACCGAAGCCATAAATATTTAAGCGATTCAACAAACGGGATTTTAGCCGTTTTTTGCTCGATCTTAAAATATGCAGTGATGCAGGATGTGCATATGTTCAAGAAGAGTGGTAGAGGTAGGGTGGCTTAGGTATTTTTAACAGGCAAGAAACACCCGATGGTAATTTAAGTGCTTACCGAAGCCTAATTTATAAAAGAAAATTAAAAATTATAGGGAACTTTTGCCTCTGAAATTTTCTTAACACTTTTGATCAAGTCACCTTTCAAATAAGAAAAAAATTTAATCAAAATTGGTACATTCGTTTGAGGTTTGGAAGCTTATAATGACACAGGTATAGATACATATAGACAGACAGTCAATAACGCTCCTCTTTTTCTGTAGAGATTTAAAAACAATTAGCAGTTCCGCAGGGAGCTGTTATGAACCCCATTTTTATAACACTAAAGAAAACTAATTTCAATATAGTTACCGTAAATTAGTAAATAAACCGCATTCTTATCGCAAGTACACACAGCGTAATAATTACACTAGATGTGTATAAATTCACTTCCATAGCATGACAGTAATCCTCGCATATTGTTTAACGTTTACTCACGTAGGTAATATAGTCAGAAATGCCGACCAGGTTTCGATCGATTCAGATCTTCATCAGGATGGGTGTTAGGAACGGCGAGACGGTTTCGCTGCACTCTCTGCACTCTTGAACTTCATGGAAATGTATTCAATGAACTTCTTGGGCGTATCCCCATTTATTTTTCATTACAGGGACAATCGTCGAAAATTCTACAGAAGGTTTGAAAAGAGATATCGCTTTCTACAAGAAAGTTGCTAAAGAGACCTCAGTGCACATCGTGGCCGGGGCTGGATACTACATAGCGGATATCCAGTCGCCTGAAGTCAGGAGTATTAAGGAGGAGGAAATGTATGACAGAATGATGAAGGACATGACTGAGGGCTTCGAAGAGGATAGCTCGGTGAAAGCAGGGTTTCTGGGTGAAATTGCTAGCACGTGGCCTTTGAGAGGTAAGGATTCAGCGGTATAGTTCGGTCAGTCCAGCACTGTACGATTTATGAATTTTCATATAAATGACAAGCGCGACTGACGTACGCACCGACGGTCGGTGAAGCACTTTAACCGGTTTAATGCCGGCGCCAGACATAGCTTCACTTGTTTGAACACTTGTTTGATTGCCATGTGTGGCACGAGACTAAATAAGTGTTCAAAGTTTAAACTTTGATTTGCACTTTGCTATGTGGTGTCGGTTTTTTAGCGCACATCAAAGCGTTCAAAGTCGAATGTGTTCAAATGTTTGCATAGCCTGCCACACTCACGCAGAGTCCAGTTGCGCGAGCGTTGTTGAGCGAAGCGAAACGGTTTTGCGAGATTCTTCTTCTTTCAATTCTTCTCCGACGTTTCATTATATTTTGTTGCACACGTAAAAAATAATTACATATAATATAGGCACACTGCGTCCACAAAATCGTCGTCCATCTTGTTTGTGTCTACCAGCGTACTGTGGAGAAAAGTCTTTGCGAAGCATATCTGGCAATATGTGTTCAAATATGTTTTCAAAGCTTTGCAAAGTCTTCAAAGAAGTGTGCAAATCTTTGAAGCTATATCTGGCGCCGGCATAGAATTCCGTTTTTACCTTACTTACCTTATAAAATAACCTAAATTGCAGATTTTGAACGAAAAGCCATCAAAGCCGCCGGGGAGGTGCAGCAGCAAATCGGATGTCCGGTCAGTTTCCACCCGCACCGGCTGCCGGACGCGCCGTTCGAGATCATCCGGCTTTACCTGGAGGCTGGCGGGCGGCCGGAGAAGGCGGTCATGTCGCATTTAGACCGTAAGTGCAGAAAACCGGATGCTCGCTCAGTTTGCACCCGTACCGGCTGCCGGAAGCGCCGTTCGAGATCATCCGACTTTACCGGCTTTTTCTGGCCGGCGGCCGGAGAAGGCGGTCATGTCGCATTTAGACCGTAAGTGCAGAAAACCGGATGTCCGGTCAGTTTCTATTCACACCGGCTGCCTGATGCGCCCTAGAATGCTGGGAAAACCGGCGCCGATGATTGTAACGCCTACAATATTTGCATTTAGTCTCTCCATCTTAAGATGACATATGGAGTCCAGTGCTGCCCCCATTTAAAAAAAAAATAACGGAAACGGAGATGTCATTTAAAATTTCGTTTGTTTGTATGTTTGTAATATCTTTATTGTACGCAATAAATTAAAGTACAAAAGACAACATAATACGAAAGAGCAAATATACAAAGGCGGACTTATCCCATGTAGGGATCTCTTCTAGTTCTTAAAATTTCGTATTAATAAACCCTAGATAACCCTTCAAACTATTTTATAAACTACTGTTTACAGTTTAAGGTGAGAACGTGAAGCTTTTCTTCGCACATTTGCGAAAAACGGCCACTTTTAGCACCTTATCTGGATAAATGTACTTTTTAGCACGAATTTTTCCGTAGTCGGGTTTTTGTTTGCATAACTATATCTTGTAAGTAATAGATATATAGATAAATAGTTTATTTGAACCATCAAAGACACATAATACAATTTATACATATAGAAAAAACAACATAAAAACGATGCATGCAAAATGAATTGTGCAATGTGTCGCAGTGGTATTAAAATTTGATGTAATAATTCAAATAGGCAGTACTGACTACCTCCGCGGTCCAGTGGTCAAGGCGTTTGCCTTGTGATCCGGAGGTCATGGGTTCAAATCCCACCGGGAAGCATACTTTGTGAAAAGTAGTTTTCAGTCTGTTTAGGATATTGCAGGCTTGAATCACCTGATTATCCGAAAAGAAAGATGATTCCGTGCTTCGGAAGGCACGTAAAGCCGTTGGTCCCGAACGCCATCTAGCGTTTGTACCTATCCTAGGATTGGTTCTGGTCTACCCTTTGGGTTGCGGTCGTTGCGGAGGTCAGACGGCAGTCGCTCTGTGTAAAAAACCAGTAACCTCGTCATATCGCCTAGGTTAGGTAGCGGACCCCGGGCTCTGAAGCGTAACCGCTGACGATGCAACCGGATGCTCGGAAAATGATGAATTCAAATAGGCAGTAATGCCACAGAATAAATAATACTAACGTACAGAAGTCTCACTCAGCAAAGAAATTTAAAGAAATATCTACTCAATGTGGTTAGCGATATGGTTTAATTTAGCTTACGTAAGAAGTCAGCACCTTTTCGTATAGATACCTAGACATCCATTGCAAACCAATTTCATTCTTATTACTCTGGACAAACGATTCGTATAACTGAATTTATCACCCGGAGGGGCCGCCTGCGCGCACAGTAATAATGTAGGTACATTTTCGATACCCGAACGGGGAGTGACACAGGCCTGGTAGTGCGTATATTACTCAGAGAGCAATGCACTGGTTTTTAGTTACTCCCTGAGCAGTCGCGAGTGCGCAGGCAGCAAAACAGCCGTAATAACAAAATCCGTGAAACTGTACTTCATTATAAGTTTACAATACTAATAAATACTATGATTAATAAATAAATCATTTAATAAATAATACTAACAAATACTTGTAATTACCTTTACAGGCACGTTGCAAGACGAGAGCAAACTCCTAGAGTTCTCTGACCTAAAGACCTACTGCCAATTCGACCTGTTCGGCGTGGAAGTGTCTTACTACCAACTGAACCCTGGTGTCGACATGCCATCGGACGCCCAGCGGCTCGACAGGATCGCAGCGTTGTTGCGAGAGGGACGGACAGATAGAGTGCTGATGTCTCACGATATCCATACGAAGCATAGACTGGTCAGTTATTCATAATCATCATTTCATCCACATAACGTCCACTGCTGGACATAGGCCTCTGACCTCTCCCAAGGATTTCTAAAATGACCGATCTAGAGCAGCCTGCATCCAGCGCTTTCCAGCGACCTTGTTCAGATCGTCTGACCACCTTGTGGGTGGGTGTCCAACGCTTTGCTTGCCAATACGTGGTCGCCATTCGAAAATCTTTCTGCCCCATCGGCCATCGGTTCGACGCGCTATATGTCCCGCCACCTGCCACTTCAACCAGCTAATCCGCTGGGCTATATCAGTGACTTTGGTTCTCCTACGAATTTCCTCATTTGATTCGATCACGTAGAGAAACACCAAGCATAGCCCTCTCCATAGCGTTGAGCGACCGGTCAGTTATTTGTTAATTTATTACTTTACTAGCCAATCAGGGTATATGCCCTGGGCGGCAAGTTTAAAGAGGCGGCAAAACCCAGTATTCCTATAAGTTAGCACTCTCCTCTCCTACTTCCACCACTATACTTTGAATTTCCATTGGCTTTGGAGCCTAAGGCCACTTCACAGGGATCGTTAGTAAAACCTTATTAGCTAGTCAAAATAAAAATTCAGAAACAAAAAATGTTCGACTAAAACTCGAAAGTAAAAAAATTAGATCAATTAGTAGCGTAACAAAGTTCGTCGATCGCCGCGAAAGTTCCTACGTACCTACTCGTTTTCGCGTATGATAAGACGGGCGTAACTGCGTGGTCTTGATCGAAAATCATTTTCGCAACTGTTTTAACTTATGTCATACACAAATTTGAATTACGTATATGGATATAGGAGTTTATTTACTGAACGACTTTTTTCTCCAAAGCCAAAGAAAAGTAAGCGTGTATTCAAGCGAACGCTAAAATCAATGGAACGTTTTCTGTTTGCAACCCCCTCATGCCTTCCCCATGTGGCCCTTACTACTACCAGTGGGTACCCACGTCATTCAAACTATTGCAAGGCACGTAAACAGCAAACTTGTAAACTAAATACATATTAGTACCAATAGGGATGATGACTGGGTCAGATAACTATTATTCTAAATGGTCCGTTAGTTTCATTATCCAAAAAGAATGTACTTACATATTTTTCAGTTTATCAAAAAAGTAAAAATTCACAAAGATTCAAGTATCAAAGTCCCAGAGTGGGGCTAGTGACGTCACCGCTGTGTAAAAATCGTACGAATCCGTGACGTCATGCGAAATTTAAATGTGCTGTATCTTAGTCATTTATTATTTCTCAGAGAAAAGACAATATTTTTAACAATCTAACCGATGGGCCAAAAACAATTTTTCAGTCATCATGCCTATTGCTTACATAGATGGCAGCACACAAAGTAGGATATAGATTTAAAATTATAACATAGACTTATATTTATTAAAGTAATGTTATTAATTTCGGTAGGCGGCGTTCGGCGGGCACGGCTACTCGCACATAGTAAACAACGTAGTCCCTCGCATGCCTGCCAAAGGATTCTCTGCTGATGACATCAACCAAATCACTGTCCAGAACCCAGCCACGTGGCTCACTATGAATTGAGCTTGGAACCTTAGGGTTGTTACACATTTGTATGCCTAGTTAAGATAGATTTTAAGGTTAGTACCAACTTGTTACAATGTAAATCTGTGACATTTCCAAAATCTGACAATTAAATGATTTTGATACAAGTGTATATCAAAAATGTTTCAAAAGTAATTATTAAAAAACCCGGCTGTGTGATACAACAGCAGTATGGCTAGATGCAAATCAGAACTCGCTTGGATGAGCAAGATACATCATGTGTCGTTTTTTAGCATTTTTAGGGTTCCGTACCTAAAAGGAAAAAACGGAACCCATATAGGATCACTTTGTTGTCCGTCTGTCTGTCTGTCAAGACTCTTTTTCTCAGGAACGCGTTGAGGTGTCAAGCTGAAATTCATATCAAATACTTAAGTCTACTGTCCCTTGTGAAAAAAAAGCGGCCAAGTGCGAGTCTGACTCGCCCATTAAGGATTCCGTAGCAGCAACATTTTACGATTTAAGACGTATTAAATAATAACTATCTCTAACTATCAGTTTTTGTTGCATTTTAAAAGACCTTATCAACGATACCCCACACGTTTGGGTTAGTCCAATTTAATTTTTTAAATTCACTTTTCGTTGAATGGGAGGGGGGCTGAAAAAAAATTTTTTTTCATTATTTTAAAAACCAACTTTTGGAACTTCAATATCTATCTCCACCAATTTTCGTAACAATCGGTGCAGTAGCGACGGAGTACGAGCCCGGACGGACGGACAGACGGACGGACGGACATGACGAAACTATAAAGGTTCCTTGTGGACTACGGAACCCTAAAAATCAAACTTCTAAGCCAACGCAATCAAAAGATACAGCCGTTTATGCCGCAAATTTTCAACACTCGCAAGGGAATCAAAACCTACAGGGTACTTCCCGTGAAATCAGAATCTTGAAATTTGGTACGAAGCAACGTCTTACACACAGATAAAGGAAAAATTGCGAAAAGCATACATTTTTAGTTACATCATATAATAAAAATATTTTAAATAATTTTAAACTTACTTATATACCTACAGGTTTGTACGGAACCCTCAGTGCGCGAGTCCCACTCGCACTTAGTCGCTTTTTTCTTATTTAAAATTACATTAAGTACATAACTTGTATATATATTCGTAACCTTTTCTTAAAATCATAAAAAAATAAGACATTTTGGATGTTTTGAATTTTTGACAATAACCCAACCCAGTCACTCTCAGAATTAAGACGAATCTTACCTCTCAAGCTTATGTCCATCAAGCGGTTCAGCTGCAGAGCATGCCAAGGAAATATGTATACCTACATACATATACTGTCGCGAAAACGTAATGTTCGCGACCAGAAGCCCAGAAAAATACGGCAAAATGATGCAAGCGAAACTAGGCCTTATTTCTTATCAGCATAAATTCTAGAGTTGTTTGGCCCGTATTTGACCAATGCTCTTACAAACATACGAGTACATATACTCGGCGCCTTGACGTTTCCCGTCATCGAATCGAAACACATTCGTCAACTATGTAGAATTTTTGAGAATCTAAACCGGTGCATATAAAAAAGGAACAGAGTCAATGCCACGCCTCCGCCCTATCATGTCGTACGCCAGGGTGTGCTTCGCACACGCTGCCGGCACGCATATTAAAAAACTACAAGTCATTCAAAATAGGTTCCTCAGGAAGGCTACCCAGGCGGCATGGGGTACCCGGCATGTGGACCTACATCGCGAACTGGAGCTCACCTCCATCCCCCGATTCTTCAAAGAGATCGCCTCACGGTCCTTTGAACGCGCTCCCAATCATCCCAACCAGTTAGTAGCGAAAGCTGCTGACTACAACCCCACAGATTTCCTTAGGTGTAGGAGACCAAGGCATGTACTCAACGATCCGGACGACCCCATTAGTCGTGCGATTCCCCCCACCGTAGAGTCACCTGCGCAACGCAGACACAGCACACACATTAGCTCGATTACGAATCCCACTCGCCGGCGAGTGCGGATCAGGAATAGGAACAGGACTGGCGCGTTCACGAGGTACCGCACGGTACCCGGTCGCTTCTAGCCAGTCAGCCCTTCAGGCGCTTGACACTTGGTCAAAGCCGATCGCCAGTGACGCCCAAAGCCGAGGTTCGTTTCCACCCGGAGGGGAGCCCTTTGTGCTGTCACTTAACGGTGTGGACAACATCTTGCCACTTTGGCAAATGTTGGTCCCGACTAACCCGTCGCGCCCGGTGAGCTGTAAAATGCCCTCAGCATACAGCGTAATACATCTTTCGAAAAAAAAAAAAAAAATGCCACGCCAGTTCCATACGAGCTACCAAAGCGATCACTAAAGCAAATCGAAGTGAAGGCAACCAACCTAAGTAAGACAAGTGGAAGTACTTGCGACAATCTTAGCGAAATACCTGGACATCAGTTGCTACGCGAATTTGACCTTGGACATCAGGAAGAGCAGCTTTACGTGTCAACCTTGGGTTCCATAGTGAATAAAAACCCTCATAGTTTGGCGATTTTCTCTAAATTCTCTAAATAAAAAGGCGAAATAAACCTTGAAGGGCTTGATTAAACCGTGATATTGAATAGTTAGCTGTTCAATATGGACGGACTCCACAAACGAAACTTTGAAAACGTTTTTATTTTCACTTTTTCTTAGAAATTCGATCGATAAAACATTTTATTTTTTTGGCGTCAATTCCGTTTGGCCGAATCTTCTTCATCTGAACGCGTTTCCGGTTACATCGTCAGCTATGCTGCTTCGGAGCCCGGAGTGCGATTTCCCGCTTTCTTTTCCAAATATATTATGCATATCAATGGTCACCCAAGGATGCCAAAAATCTAGCGAATTGAAGAAGAAATAACCGGAATAATTTCAACGATCTGGCTATGGTTTTACGACCGGCCGCCTGCCTGACCTCAACTCTCCTTGGGAATACCATTGTAGCACGATTTTTCCTTTGGTCGCCTCTTACGACATCCACAGGAAAAGATGGAGTGGTTCTATTCTGACCCGGATCTACACGGGAGGTATTCGTTTGCCCGGATATATAAATGAAAAGCGTGTGTAAATTAAATATAATATATTGATATCTTATAAAAGTACACTAACTAGTCCTCCAAGTCCAAGTTCTGCAGCTCCTCGTCCAGCTCGTCGTCCAGGAACAGGTTCTCGTTGATGGGCACGTCGGCCGCCGGGGCTTCGTCCTGACAAAATAATACATTTATAACACGAGGCGGAATTTCAGCCCGAGCCGAAGGCGAGGGCGTAATAGAGCCGAGTGTGTTTAACCAATGCACGTATATCGTACGACGTTTTTCAACACACTTGCTAGGAAAAATACCTAAACAATAACTTTTTTACTAGATATTTACGTGAATACCGTACACACGCATTGACGTGTGCACGGATGTATAGTTTCGTTTGTAGTAGTGTACGTAGGCATAAATGATACTCCGCTTCTATCAAGTTTCCTACCTGTGCCAATGGGTAAAAAATATTCTTCCAGTCGTCATGCCTATTATAATGATGGTGAGTACAACAGTACCTGTGGGCTGGCGTCGCCGTTGGTGAGGTCTTTCCCCAGCTGCTGCAGTCGGTCCGACGTCGCCTTGGTGCCGCTGTCGTCCGCCTTAAATCAATGGAAAAAACTATAAGAGACACCACATAGCACTGATTTGCCATAAATTTGCACTTAGACGCTTGCTAGCTCTTATACGCCTAGTACTTTAAACAGTTTATAAGCGAAGACATAGGAAACATAATTAAAAATGTCTAGATGTGTGTTAGGAAACCAGGAAGCCGAAGACAAGATGGGCTGATGAACTGCAATTAGTTAAGAAGGATTGGATGGAAAAGACCAAGGAGAGATAATACTGGAAAGAAAGAAGGGAGGCCTTTGCCCAGCAGTGGGACATACATGGCTATATAAAAAAAATAAAAAATAATAAAAGGTGTGTGTTTCAATACAGTAAGAATATTTTTTTTTATTAGGGATTTGAGTGCGTTTGACCTCTATCTAGCCTGATGGGAAGCTAAGATGAGGTCTATAATTCAAGGAACACGGCAAAGTGTAAAGTAGTAATTATAACACCCTTATTTGCACACAACGCCATCTAATTTAATTTTATTAGTTCAAATACACTTGAAAATTTACAAACTACATACTATGTAAAAAAATAAGGAAAACATTACTTAAGTGCTACTTATTTCTAAAGAAATTTCTTCCAGTAGACTCGCGAGAGTAAATGGGAAGAAAGAAGTAATTGGCGTGTACCTACAATACGAAATTAAATAAATAAATAGACAAGATACTTGTTGATACAGTTTTTTTTATCTGTACCTTGCTGGCCTCCATGGCCATCATCTAGAAGTCGACCTCCCGGTACATACACGTTTTTTTTTTTATTTAATATTTTTTAAGTCTGATAATGGTATCCGTACCTCGCTGGCCTCCATGGCCATCATCTGGAAGTCGACCTCCCGGTACTCGGTGTGGTCCTCCTCGTCGCCGCTGTCGTAGCGGCGCAGGTCCACGGCCTCGTCGCCGTCCTCGTCGGCGTCGGCCGCCAGCGCGGGGTCGAACGAGAACATCTCGCGGCCCGACAGCCCCACCGCGCGCCCCGCCTTGTAGTCCGTGCGGCGCTGCTCTTCGGCTTTCACCAGCGCGTCCTAATCATATAACAATAATAATATACTAATAAACACGACCTCCGTGGTGTAATGGTCAACACGCTAGTCCGCCAATCCGGAGGTTTTGGGTTCGATCCCCAGCCAAGACAAGTTGGAAAATGGCCTTTTTCAAATTGTCCTGGGTCTTGGGTGTTTATCTATTTAAGTATTTATTATAAAATATAGTATCGTTGAGTTAGTATCCCATACCACAAGTTTAAAAAACTTACTTTGGGGCTAGCTCAATAAGTGTGATTTGTCCTTATATATTTATTTAATATTTATTTATTTTATCTAATCTCATGTCGTAAGATTCAAATTATACACTTTAGTTTGTTTGATGATGATGATTATGACGATGATGACACGACGACGATGATGATGATAACGAGATTATTATCATCATCGTCACCGTCATCATCGACGCCGTCGTCATATCATCATCACCACCCATAGGACACTAGGTGGACCCCCCCCCCCCCCACCCATATCAAATCACTGTGCCGCATATCCATTATATGGTTCCATCATACTTAATATATTTCCGATTCGTATCGTGGTCCTTGTCAAATCGCTCAGAACGCGTTGTGGCACTTGTGGCCGTGTTGGTAAGAACCACGACACGAATTTCGCGTGGCCTATTATTTCGCTCAATGAGCGGATTCGGTCTTTGAGCGTGACATATACAATGCGAAAGTGTATGTGGATGTATGGAAGTTTGTTTCGCTTACACGCCAAAACGGCGACACGGATTGGAATGAAATTTGACAAGTAGATAGGTTTATACAAATTCTACAAAAAAAACTGGCTAAGTGCGAGTCGGACTCGCGCACGTAGGGTTCTGTACCATGATCTATACAACATTAGACACTTTATTTAATATCGAGCAAAAAACGGCAAAACATCACGTTTGTTGTATGGGAGCCCCGCTTAAATATTTGTTTTATTGTTTTATAGTTATAACGGCACTTTTTAATATTTGTTGTTATAGCGGCAACAGAAATACATCATCTGTGAAAATGTCAACTGTCTATCTATCACTGTTCATGAGATACAGCTTGGTGACAGACAGATGGACGGACGGACAGACGAACAGACGGACGGACGGACGGACGGACGAACAGTGATGTCTTAGTATTAGGGTCCCCTTTTTACCCTTTGGGTACGGAACCCTAAGAATAGAAAAGTGTGCAGCCGCCCAGGCGATTTGTATGGGAATGTAAAAATTATATTTGGTTCTTTGACTGTTACTTTAATTTCATTATACTTTAGTGATCTAGTACAGCCCGTGATTCGATTTATTACGGGTATGTCCCTTCCACATATACCAATTCTACTAAAAAAAATAGTAGGATGAAGTGTTAACAGACCTGTTTCTCCTTAATCTTCTTTTTCTTCCAAGCGAGGAAGGTCTCTAGCGTGATCTTGGTCTGGTTGGCCCCCAGCGCCGCCCTCTCCCGCTCGATAAGGTCCACCAGAGAGATCTCATTCTTCTTCTCCTCCATTTTCTTCTTGTCCCGTTTGAGCACGAAGCCCGCAGGTAAAGCATGCCTGTATATGCACTTGGAGCCCGACGGACACTCCCAGAACCAACCGTATTTGGACTTCTCTACTGCTTCTAAGAAATGTTTGCAAATCTGAAAAATAAAAGACCACAAATGTTAATTCATACAAGTTTATTTGCTAGGCAAATTACAAAAATCCCCGACTGTCAAGAACGCCATCCAGTGATGAGTAGCGGAACTACTGATACGACTTAATATCCGTAGCGCCATCTATATATTTGCTAGAGAAAGCCCTGACTTTCAAGTTAACTCCCAATAACTTGTAACTGTCTGAACCGATTTCATCTAACATAGCTAAGGACCACCGCAAAGGAACTTGCTTTCACGTAAAAAAACTGTATCAAAATCCGTCCATCTGTTCGAGAGCTACGATGCCACAGACAGACAGACATAAGCGTCAAAGTTATAACATCCCTTTTTTTTGTCGGGGGTTAAAAAGCAAGTGTAGCAAGACTTTTTAGGTATTGCTTCCATAGGCGAGCATATCGCGGCGAGTTGACGTAAATCACTCCTGATACCGCTGCGATGATGTCGCCATGTTCACATGGGGGGCTGCAAGGGACGCGCGCGAATATCACTAGCGCCAAATAATTGGCGCGTTCTCTATTCCGTGGCAGCGAAAGCTGGGCTTACTCCATCAAACAATACGATAGTCGTCCGTTAGTGACGTCCTATTTATATTATGTTGCTTGATGCTAAAACGCGGATACGCTTATGGCTATACCCTACTGGCATGCAAAAATATTTAATTAAGTCATTACACTTTTTTGTCCGAACAACTTTTCATCCAATAAACTTCAAGGGGTCAGTATGTGAAGCGATTTAAAGACAGACTCGCAAGGTCTAAAGCTCACAGAGCCACTATTCTGGTAATTATTGACAAGTCCTTTCTTTATTGGGAGAGGCCTGGGGCCTTACCATGACCTCTTATAGCAGTACTGTTTTAATATTACTTTGTCAATTTGTACCATATAGAAAACAATATTACTTTACGGTTACAATTTTGGTCACAGCAAGTCATTCACTTAGTTGCGTCAAAATGAGTACCATCATCGGCGACAGCGTTTATCGAGTAATGATCTACTCGCTTTACTCAATAATAACGAGCGGGATGGCGCTTGTCCATTGGGTGACATAACCACAGACATAACTTTGCCGATGCCATGCTATGACCCGCATTTGAGACTTGTTTTAACGTCAAACTAGCAATATTAAAAAAGGTGGTCAGTTGCTATGGAAACGAAATTTTTATCAAATGTGTATTAAATTCGCTCGATGGAAACACGGCAAACAGAATCGTTTTATTTAAATATATAGCTAGATTGATAGTTTACCCCGACAAAACCCATAAATACCAATTATTATCGAAATTGTTGAAGCCATTGACATTCTTGACATGAACTTGACATTCTTGACAACTCAAGACAATTCAAGCTTAAAACAATACTGTTTCAAATGGCACCATCAACATTTAAAACAAGACTGTTGTATTCCTGTTCCTGCTGAGTGATGTGATGTGACCGAATGATATGTCTATTCTCAAACAATTGTGAAAGTGAGATGACACCATATTATTTTGTATAGCTCCATCACTGTTGCGCTGCGTTCCTATTAATCCCGCTAGACGTCTTGTAAAATATTCATTTTTCAGCAGTGGACTAATATAATTAAGTATATGTACACAGAATTAATAACTACAGAAGTCGCGTTCTATCATAATTGCATGCAATGCGTTGTGTCCAAAAACATGGCGTACGTCCCGCACTTACCGCTCTTCACACCCTCATAATGTTGCTAGCTCAGGGGCGATATACAACTTTTTTGGGTAATCTCATAATTTAGTTCACATAATAAAGGGAATATTTATTTTCGAAAATTAAACTAATGAACTAGCTTTTCGTCCGTTGCGCAGGCTGCAAGCAGCCCGCGGTTTTTCGTGCAGCCTAATGTTTAGGTAAAATATTAGATTTTAACTATTGATAGTATAATTACAAACATATTTTTTTTATTCATAGGTACTGAATGAATGTTGTATAGTATATTTTCGCATAATTGTTTTACAAGTTGTGTTGATTATGCAAAAATATACTAACCTATTGATTAGCTGCTAAAAACCCCCAATAAATTTGAATCGTACAATGAAGCGTTCAAGGTTTAGGTAGATTTTTCTGCTTTTAAAAATTAAATACAATTGAAAATAAAAATTTTAATACGTACAAATAATTGTTAAACAAAAGTATTCAAACAGTATGTATGAATGTTTGATCCTCTTTCACCCCAAGACGACTGAAGGGATTACAATGAAATTCGATATGTAGATAGGATAAAACTTGGAATAACACAAGATAGTTTTTACTCCGGAATAATATGAGGTTCCCGTGGGATTGCCAAAAATTTTAATTCTATATTTAAATTTCAGAATGTCTCAAAAAAAGCTAAAATAAAAGAAGTATCTTAGATCATAACATCAACATAAAATATACAAACTAGCTATGTACTTTGAACATTGGCCCCTGTTATATTTAGGAAAATCCTATCACACTGCAGCGCTAAGTCGTTATCTGTAGCGCTAGATTTGCTAAGAGAACCGACGAATCGTTAAATATGGCGGCGAGAATTTCATCGTCCATATTTAATTTTCAAAGAATGAAATCTGATTACCATCCTTGAATAAAATTATTCGTACAGAATTTTAACACATAACAAGGCATTTTTAATTATGTTTACAGTGTTTTCTTATGGTTTTCGCTTATAAACTGTCGAATAGGCGTATAAGGGCTAGCAAGCGACTAAGTGAAGTTTATGGAGATAGCTACAATTTAACGGGACAAACAGTGATATGTGGTGTCTTTTCTTGTACTTTAGTACATAATAGCTCTTAGGGTGATAAAAAAGTGTGAAACAAATTAATTATTGTCTACTATCAAGAATTTCAATTAGCCTTTTTCCTCTAAAGGTTAAAAAAAATCCACCAGATGTTTCACTAGTAGGGGGGTACAAATGTATTAGTTTCCCATCTGATAATAACGTCAAATGTATGTTTTATCACTGAAATGAGTTACAAAAACAAACTTGCCATTTATAAAACTTTAAAGTTGACCAGAAAAGTATTAGGGAAATCAAAAATAAATTTACCCCCTACTAGTGGCATCTGGCAGATTTTTTTGGAATCTTTAGAGGAAAAAGGCTAATTTGTTGCAACATGTCTTACAATTACGAAGAATTAGAGTAACACAGTGAACAATTAAAAAAAAATAGTATGATTAAAATTAAGAATTATGGTAAAATACAAATGTGAAGGGACCAAAACTAAACATGTAATTTGAATTTAACTAGGTACCCTTTTGTTGAGTTAGCTTTTTATAATATTGTCGTTTAGACTCGGAACTAATTTGCTGTGACTTACGTTTAGAAATGTAATGTAATCTTGGATTTCCAAAAATGTAAAAAAAAAGCAAGCCTTGGTGTGGATAGCTCGGTCTCGCCCTTCCGGCTCCTCCTGTGGCCTCGTGAAAATTACTTGTGGGGGGGGGAGGGCTTCTCTCCACCAAGTGACTTTGGGGGCGCTTTTATCAAATTTGTAAGAGGGGGGGGGACTATTTTTCTAAAATTAAAAAAAATATGGGCTCTGGTAATTGATCAGGTACACCTTTCATTTTGTCTATGGGGCCAAATCTCCAAGTGCTACCGTTTAGCCAGGCTGTACCCCTTCCACGTCAGATTTCTTCAAATCTTCAACTTTCAGATTTTTCTGGTACTCGACTCCCCACCCCCTATACATTCCAATAAAAGTCGTTCCCACAGTCATCCGGGAACAGGTCAAACAACTATGTCAATGAGTGAGTCAAATTAGTCAGTGATAATTTAAGTTTAGCTTTATGTAAAAGTAGATATGAAAATAAAATAATAATATAAAAAAAATAATACATGGACCCTGAAATCTTTTCAGTGACAGTTGTGTAAAAAAATATTATCCTAAAAAATATTATTATAAAAAAGTACAATCCGGGAAAATATTTTGATTATACTGGCAACACTCACAAAATGGACTCGCCCTTTTGTATGACAAAATGGACTCGCCCTTTTGTATTTACATTAAATGAAAAAATTTAATAATTAAATAAATTGATTATTAGATTAGGTACTTACAGATGAAATGTAATCCCATGCTGCTTACTCTTCAGTCCAACAGCATTTTTGCACGTTTTGGACAGCACAACACGGCATAATAAAATTAAAATTTCTACGGTTTCCACACGTTCACACGGTTGTCGACCATAGACTAACTGCTCGCGTCAAAGTAGATCAACACTATATAAGAGTGGTTTTTGGCTCGTCAGTTTTGGGCATGATGATGGATTCTGTAGTTATTAATTCTGTGTATATGTATGTATAAGCTGGAAAAGAAACAGTCAACTTTCGTACTCACAATATCGGTGGTGGGTCTCTGCTTGTCTTCTGCATGCTTTTTCTCCACCACCTCTTTGAGTTTGTCCTCATCCCAGTTATCCATGTTGTCGTCATCATCCCGCATGTCCACGTAAAGTGATCGTTTTTCTGCCTGCAACCAGGAAAAGGATCATCATCATCAGGTCTTTTTTAGTCTCGACTGCAGGAGCACGACCCTCTCTGTACTACCAGAGCCATATATTAGCCAGAGCAGTTAGAGGATTTGGCGTACACTCTCCACACTGGCCAGATGGGTTGGAGAGGTCTCATTGATGTTGGTCTAAGTCGCCTTTTACGATATCCACGAGGAGACTTGGAGTGGTCCTGGATTCTACTCCGCCAGGAACTACACGGCTATTTCAATCAACGACACATCCTATTTAAATGTAAAACTAAATTAGACTTTTTCATCTTTTCGTAGTACTCAAGTTTGCTTGACACTGCTTTTATAAATGTCGAGGCCAGGGGTAGCCAAATTGTTGTAACAAAAGGGTTGTAATAGTGAACTACTCATACTTGTTTTGAATTAAGTGTAAATATGATAATATTAATATAATAACACACTATCATCAATCCATACTCACTTTTCTTTCAATGGTCAAATCGTGCGAGAACTTGCATTTGTCGCCTTTAGTACACTGCCCTTGCTTGAAGAAGGCACACACCACAGATTTTGGATCAGTACCTAAAAATTGGAAACAAATTGAAGAAAATATATTTTACTGTGCATATAATGTGGTGCCGGCGTAGGATGGACGGTTAAGCTGGGTTGAAAAAAATTACAAATGAGGAGGTCCTGAAAAGAGTACGAGAGAAAAGGTGCATTCTGGATATAATAGAAAAAAGACGAGGAAAGTTGTTGGGTCATCTGCTACGACACAGCGACTTTATATAAAGACTATGACTGAAGGAAAGATAGAAGGGAAAATAGGACTGGAAAGACTGAGGCATAGCTACATGAAACAGATAAAGGTGAAGGTGAACGTAGTGTCATACATCGAAGTAAAACAGCTGGCGGATGAGAGAAACAAATGGAAGAGATTCATACTCTACCGACAAGAGCATCTCTTAAATATAGATAGACAGATATTTCAACAGTTATTTAGTCAAGCATCCTGTCAATGGGCTCTGCATGTTTATAGAAGTAAAAGGCTCTATAGACAGAGCCTGTTGACAGAACTCTCGGTGAGTTGAGCTCTCCGCCATAATATTTAACGTCTAACAAAATATACTGAAACTATTTTAAAGGTGAATTCAGAATATGATACTGAACAACTTTCCCCAAGGAACATATTTTTATATGTAGAAATATGAAAAATATTTTTTTGGCTTTCCATTCAAATTTGGATAAGCTGAACTTGTGTAGGAGGCTAAAAATTATTTTTCATATTACAATATATGTTCCTTGGGGAAAGTTGTTCTGTATCATGGGCTGATTATATTCTTAAAATAGTTATACTTAATGCTAACCAACCTTTCTCAACTTTCTGCACCTGTACTGGCTTGAACAGCATGGCCAGCTCCTTCTGTTCTTTTAGTTTCTGCTCCTTATCTTTTTTCTTCTCCTCAACTGGCCGAGCGCCGGGGTGTACCCCGCCACTTTTAACCTGCTTTTCTACCTGCTGGATGAATTTTTGCTGCTTCGCACCCTTCTTGTTCTTGAGACCAAATGTTTTATCCTGCAAAAAAATGCGAGGTCGTTAGTTGGATTGTGAAGATATGAATGCGATTTTATCGACAGGAGTTGCTCTGCCAGGCAGCTGCTTTTAGATAAGTAAAATTTTTAAATACCGGGTCAGAAAATTATGTTTTAGGGCTACCTCCTGTATTCTGAGGGGCCAACCCTCAGGGCCAACCTAACAAATTAATACTTCCTGGACCTGCATGCATAGACCAGTTATACTATAGTGTAGATATCTTACCTCAATTACTTTCTCCTTTTTCTTCTGCTCTGTCTTTTTACTTGGCGCACCAGTAGGAGGTTTCTTCGGCGGCATGGTTAACTAGGTTTTAAATAATCAGTCACACAACCAAAATATGATTAGCGGTACTAGCACATAATATATAAATAATTAGATCAATTTATATTTGAAATGCAGCGGTGATTTTTAAGCTGCAAGCTGTAATTATGTCTTATTTTCAGAATAAAATCACAAAAAAATTAATGATTTTACATATAGGTGAGTTGACAGTTGACAGGACAGCTGGCGACCGTCAACGAGACGATATGTGACATCTGTCAGTGACAGTTCCGTTCATTTTTTTTTAATTTTTTATTAAATAATTTTACGGCTCTGGATACAAGTCCTTTATAGCCTATCTTCAATTTTGTTCTTTATTCCTAATCCTAACAAGTTACAATCAAAGAGTGGTGTAGGCCTTTGACTGCTTCAAGGGAGCTTCTAGCGACAAATCTGTACGAGTCCACTGGTTTTCATAGACGACTGAGTGGCGGACGACGCCCGAAGACGCCCACACAGTCCGCAAAACAAATATCACTACAGTCGTACTATGACTGTCCACTTCAACTATTTTACACATTGTTCATGAGCATGAGCATTTATAACACCAAACAACACCAATTTCATATTATAAAGTCCACTAAAATCAATTTGCAAAATAATTTAAAGCAAACCCCAACCGAACCCCTTGACTTCCCGCCAAAAACTTCACAGTTCCGTTCAGGAACCTGTAGGGATGGCTACACATGGAGAGAGTATAGTAGAGAATATTTTCTGAGTTTATTTTATTTATATCGCCCCCACCACACGTACATGGGTGAATTGCCCAAGCAAAAAAATACACGGCAATCCTGAGAAAGGTACTTAGTGCAATGTGCTAGTTTATGGCTTTGTAATTTTTTCTTAGTAAGGTAAGTACTTCTCTACCTTGGCAAAAAAAATCATTGAGAAAATGACTCTATTTCATTTTTTTTTTTTAAATTCAAAATGTCATTTTATCATCACGGTGACCTGTCCTGAACCTAACTCCGCTCACAAAATATCTTCCCCTGCAAATTTATTCATTATTTGAATTAAAATCGATTTTAGTATTATTAAATATAATATAGCCTATTCACAAAAACTATTATTGTTTGTTTATCTTCTTTCTAATACATTTGACAAGCAATCAACTTTTGTCCGGAAAAAAGTTGTCATTTCAGAGGACAGTAAGTTTTAGTAGAATAATCCTGTCAACATTGCGTTGTCGCACCCCCCTTGCCTTTCCTCACTTCGGATCAGTTCGCCTAGCTCGCGACGTGCACGCACCGGTCGCAACGTCATTGTGGATTCCAGCCAAAAAGTAAGTTTATCATTTCAGTGATATGGGGACAAAAATGGTTTCATTACGGTGGCCTTCATAACTCGTGCTAGATTCATTAAATTTATTTCAAAATTGTGTTATAAATTCGCCGTAAGTACTGTTTTGTTTGAGTAGTGTTGAGATTTTAATAATGATTTTAATTCGGAGTTAAATGTAAAACCTTTTTTTATCATCACGTTGTTATCATTTCAGTGAATTCGTTGGACTGTTATACCGATAATAGTCCACGGGAATGAAATGTACCACCGAAATGATAAATCCATAAAAGTTTTAGAGATCCTTGTGTCAAATATTGAATCATTTCATTCTTTATACAACGTGGAAGGGATATACCCGTAATAAATCGAACCATGGGCTATAATAGTTCACTAAAGTATAATGAAATTAAAATATACATGCATACAAATCGCACGGGCGGCTGCACACTTTTGTATGGAAATGCCGAAATTTCTTTTTATTTTTTGGCTGTTATTTTAATAACATTATACGAGTATTAAAATAATCTAGTATAGACAGTGGTTCGATTTATTACGGGTCCCTTCCACGTTGTATACTTAATATTTATTTTTAGGCACATCTTTTAAGTGCGTGTGCGTATGGTTGTTGTGAGGCCGGATAAGAAATTTCGATGATTTTGCTGATTTCACGTGTTTTTATATACTTGATTTTACAGTTAAAATACTGAATTTTAATAATGTTCAATATATATTAAAAAATACTATTTCAAAACACGTAAACCAGCAAAATCATGAAATTTCGTATACGGCCTCATAAGAAATATGTGATGAGTAAATGCGTCGAGGGTGTGTGTTTCCGTACACGCGAGAGAGCTAGTGTGTCTGTGCTCGTGGATATACTGAAGATATAGTATTTTAGAGAAACTATGTAAGTCCTGACAGGTAATTGAACCCGGGACCTCCTGAGTAGCGGACCGAAAATTTATTTAACAAATTAGTAAGTATTATAAAATAATAAACAAGAATATTTACAAGGAATCTGGTAATCGAACCTTAAAAGTAAGGAACCCTAACTACGCAGACGATTGTTCTTAGCTGTATCATTTCGGTGGACTAATTTCATTCCGGTACACAGTGTATCATTTCGGTGGACATTTTTATCATTTCGGCGGACATTTCATTTCAGTGGATACACAAAAATTCAACCTTAAATATTTAAGTAAGTTTAGATGATTTTTGATGTCCACTCCCGCACATGTTACATTACAGGGCTAAAGTTTTATTAGTTACTAAATATATATAGATAGCATGTTTATAAAATAATCCCACCGAAATGACACATAAAAATCTCTTGTTGAAAATCACCCACGTATACAAGAGCGTGACGATCACACGACACGTACCGTGAGCGACAGTACGACACGTAACGCGTAGGTACGAGGTGAACGGTTTTGCCAACTTTTGTGACGTCAGCATAAACAATCCTGCTCCAAATCTGCTATAAAGGGTGTCATGAATTAGCAGGTCTGTTCAATTTAGGTCCTGCTTTATTAAGGGGATATGGTAAGCCTCCAGGAGGATCAATATTTTTATCGATAAAATAGAGACCGAGACTGCGGCTTTCACTAGGTGTTTATGTGTAATTTTTTTCTGGCAGTTGGCAAACTGTTGGTAATGTCAGTCAGCTGTCAAGTCAAATCAAACAAGAACTACATACAAGAAGTCAGTCAAGCAGTCGCCTCTGTCGGTCGTTCAATTTTCGGTCGATTTTGTATTTTGATTGCTATTATTTGTGAAATAAAATTGTGTACAAAACACGTTTAAAATCCTGTCTAGATCATGGCGCAATTCTTGTTTAAAAGTTTACCAGAACCATTCAAATAAACTCATTTGTAGTAAAAAAAGAAATGGAAGTTGTAGACATCGAAGAATGTCGCGTGGAGCCCGCCGCGGTCCCCAGAAAGAAAACTTTATGGGCTAAAATTAACAACAGGACGACCTACAGTTATTTGTTCAACATAGTTGTTTCAATATTATTGCTAACATGTTTAGTTTTGGTGCTATATTTTTTCAATGAATATTTGCTGAAGATTTTATCTTGGGTGAACCATCAGGACGCTTGGATAGTGTTTTTGTTATGTTTGGGACTGTTCCTGATCGTGAGTTTCCCGATAGCGATCGGTTATCTTGTGTTGATTATAACAAGTGGATATTTATTTGGGATTTTGAAGGGTTTGGGTACAGTGATAGTGAGTGCAAATTTCGGTGTGGCGGTGGCTCATTACACGTTGCGAGCCATGCGTAGCTACCTGCCCCTGGAGCGATTCTTGGACAATGAGACAGCTCGGGCGCTCCTCAAAGTGATCTCAGGCCCACAAGCCTTCAAAATCGTGTTTTTTGCAAGACTGACCCCAATACCCTTTGGGCTGCAGAACACAATATTTGCAGTAAGTTAGTTTTTCTTATTTTAATTAATTTTAATTTTATTTTATTTTATTATCACACACACAATTACAACTATTACAAAACTACACAGAAAGAAACATACAAAAACATTAAAACAGGTTGCAATCCAAAACATGTGTGTACATGAAATAATTAAAGAGGTGTTCTTACAATCTAAGAGAAAACAAGTAAAATAAAAATATACAAACTCTTACCTATTAAATATGTATACACTTTTAATTGTTGTGACATCACCGTATTGTATCAAATTTTTAGTTTTTGAATAAGGAACTGTATGTCCTGATAGAAGATAGAAATGGGTAAATCAACTTTTCTTAGTTTTTCTTTTGAAAGATTATTTTTTATTATATCTTGCGATCCCCAATTAGAATCTGTATAACCCAAAGGTTGACAGGTAGAAAACCCTTTTAGCTTTTAGCTTAAGTTTGCCTTTTGTTCTTTACAATTTGTATCATTTAAATAAATGTATAAATATTATCCTTTTTCCACCTTCATGCCCACCATCTAGCTAGCAACCCATCACTATTTTGATTCTTTTTTCCACCTACTCGGACACAATTAGACTAGAAGTAGTCTTGCGGCCCTAGGCTCTGTCAGCCCAATTAGAGAAAAAGACATGATAGTATGTATGTATGTACATAAGTGGATTAACTTATTATTATTTTCAGTACTTAAAGAAACTTACTTAGCGTTAAGATTATACCTATTGTACATTAATTTAATAGTGCAATAAATTAAATAAATAAAAATAAATAAATTGGTCATCATGGCTTTATCCCAAAATACAATCTCTTTTGGTCAACCGAATTATAAAATACTAGCAGTCCACCCCGGCCTCGCCCGTGGTACACACATAGCCTATGTCACTCAGGGATAGTGTAGCTTTCCAAAGGTGAAAGAATTTTTTAAATCGGCCCAGTACTTTTTGAGCCTATTCATTACAAACACACAAACATACAAAAATAGGTACAAATCTTTCCTCTTTATAATATTAGTGTAGATAATTTTTTCTTATTATGGTACTTCTACCACTTATTATTAATTATTAGTGTCGTTGAGTTAGTATCCCATAATACAAGTTTAAAACTTACTTTGGGGCTCGCTTAATCAGTGTGATTTGTCCTTATATATATTTATTTATTTATTTATAATTAAGTTTAAAGGAATAACAATGCATACAAACATACACTATCATGTCTTTATCCATAATGGGGAAGACAGATTTTAGGCTGGTAAAGAACAGACTACTTTAGTGTGATGATTGGTGTGAAGGTGGAGAGAGGGAATCAAATAGTAATCTTTGTTTTGTGTGTGTAATTGGCCAAAACTGGTGTCAGATTTCTCAAACTGCCTAAAGACATGGCTTGACAACTACCATACAATGATTTATTGATTACAGCTGGGACCATGTCCGGTGTCGCCTTACTTGCGAAACTAGTTATGCTTACTCCCGCCAGACCATTGTGCTCCTAAGGGCTGGCGCACATATGGCGAAGCGCAACGCAGCGAAATTTTAACTGTTATAGCATTATCGTATTTGTTTACGTTGAAATAATAATAATTATAATTCTTTATTGCGGTCAACTAGGGGCCATACATGATTTAGATAATATTATTGTAACAAAAATGTCAAACAAAATTCAAAATTAAATTAAAAACAAATAAATCAATGAATAATAAATAAATAATACAACACAAACAATGGCGTTCAGTCACTTTCCAGCCAGTACATGAATCATATTGCAATGATTCATGTACTGACAGTCAAATCTGTCCGCGAATAGCTGCAGAAGTGTATTGCGGCTGGCCCTGACCCTGCGCACGAGAGATGTGCACCTCTTCCGCATGGTTGCGTAGAAACAATCCACACGTGCCTCAGCGAACATCCCCGACGCACTACAGTGTCGTGGCAGCCCCAATAGCACCCTAAAAGCATCATTAAACTGGACGCGAAGGGCACTGTACTGTTTCTGAGTATACGAGATCCAGAGGGCGCTCGTGTAGAGGGACGTACAAAAAGCCCTAAAAATAAATAAATTTTGACATCCCTAGAACACCGAGCGAACCGATGCGCAATCATATTCGCCCTCACAGACAACGCCCTTCGCTCCCGTTCTATGTCTGTATTGTCCCTCAGATCAGAGGTTAAAAAGTGACCAACATACTTAAATTCATCGACTACTTTAAGCTGAATTCCATTTAGCCTTATAGGTGGAATAGTATCAGGAGACCCAACTCTGGTCCGAAAGACCTTACATTTACTCTTGCTCGTGTTGTATAGCAAACCGTGACTTAGAGCATATCGTTCACAAATGTCAATCAACCGTGACAGCCCACAGACCGACGCACTAAGCAGTACCATGTCGTCCGCGTAACTGATATTGTTGAGACATACCCCATCAATATGGCAGCCGACACGAATGCTGCTCAGCTGCTCTATGAGTGCATTCATGTACAGGTTGAAGAGTTGAGGAGAGGTAAGCCCCCCCTGCCTCACCCCACACTCCAGCCTATACGGATCTGACAATTCGTTCGACCATCGCACGACGTTAACCTGTTTAAGGTACCAGTATTTAAAAATACATATAAGTTCGTTTGGCATACCAGTATCACTAAGTTCTTGCCATAAGATGTCATAACCCACTAAATCGAAAGCCGTTGACAGGTCTAGGAAGCACCCATATACAGGAGTGCGCTGGTCCGTGTAGTACTTAATAGTTTGCTTAACACATAAAATAGCTGAATCAGTTGAAAGTCCGGATTTAAAACCAAACTGATTTTCGTGAATTTTCAAGTATTTATTAAGCTGAGTGTTAAGCAAGCTATCAAGCACCTTGGCCAATATAGTAGCCAGTGAGATTGGCCTGTAATTGGTTTTGTCGCCTATATCCCCTGTTTTACTTTTGACAATTGGTACCACCACAGTTTTCATTATATCCGCGGGCAAATAAGAGTGCCCCACACAGAGCGTGAAAAGCATCGCAAGTACCCTAGGTAGATGTACATCAGCATGCTTAAGATGTTCAACACTTAGACTGTCGTGGCCTAGGGATTTTCCCTTTATCATGGACTTTATAGCATTTCTAACATCACTCGCCGTGAACCTGGTGCCAATTTTCTGCCCACACACTCCGCCCCCGCACTCGGACTGCGGTGGCCCCAACGGTACACTTTTGTGTAAAATGGTTTCTGAACATATTAGCTATACACTTAGGATCATTCAGGCCATCGACGCTCACTGGTAAGCCTGGCTTGCTGCCTAACTTTTAAAAGAATTTTCCGGCGGGAGTAAGCATAACTAGTTTTGCAAGTAAGGCGACACCGGACATGGTCCCAGCTGTAATCAATAAGATTGAAAATTAATTAACACAGTTCGGGCGGCATCCGCCATTTTGTCGTCGACACTTCTGTACGTTCAGTGAAAACTGAGTAAACTCGAGTAATATCGGTTTTAATATTCTTACATATTCTGAATCAGAAAAAAAAATGCAATTTTTCTGACTTATTTTCATAGCCGTAGGGCTTAAAATGCCAAAGTTAGGATTCGTGTAAAGTGATGTAAGTATCGGTTTTTTCAAGTTACCACAACATTTTTTGGGTTTTTCAATACAATTGCATTTAAAACTAGTTGAACTAAACTATATTTTTAATTTTGTTAGTGTAAATTGATATAAACAGAATCATAACACACTTAAAAAGTACGGACGGAAAGGACGGGTACTCAGATTTGTGTATAGTGATATCTCTTTTTTTTTCGACACTATCAAAATAAACCAGCATATTTCAAATGCTGTCATCAAAATTAACATGTTTAATTTTGTGACTTTTCGCTGTATTATTAGAGATCTCATTTGTCTATGAAAACAGTAAATTTATATCATTTAGCACTAAAGCAAAGCAGAATGTATAAAATGTTATAATGTGACTTATATTAATTGGCACAAATAAAATGTTGTTTTTTTAATGTCAAACGACATAACTCAATTTTTTTATTTTTTTATACTAAAAAAGAAGACATAACGTAATATTTGTTTCAGTAGTTTATTGAAATGGGTATTATCTATCAATAAATCAAAATAAATCAAAAATTATAAAACTTCCATAGAAAATGAGTTGAAATTTTTCGAAACTGTAAACTCGATTATCTCAAAACTATGATTTTTGACTTAACCCCGTTTTCACTGAACATACAGACTTTGCCGTACTGTAGTTCGTATTCGATCTTATTTCAACGCACACAAAGTCAATAATACTTTGCCAGTGAAAAATTCCCTGCGCTGCACTTCGCCATATGTGCGCCGACCCTAAGAGTGACAGGTTTCTTATTCTAGTTGCATTTTGTACGGAAAATGTGAGTTTTCCTTACATAAGACACATCAATACCTTATCTAGTTTTAAAAATAATCAGTAAAAAACACTTCCTCATTTTGTAATTAGTTAGGTACGAAATTACTTATGGTTATTGCAGAAACACATAAAGTTGATTGACGATTGATTACAATAATAATTAAGCACACATAACATCGTTCATATTTGATGAACACAATGGTTTTAGCTGGTATAGGCAGTAAAATTTCTCATATTACTGGCTGTGACCTTGACCCAGTGGTGTAGCTAAGGGGAGGGCGGACGGATCATTCTTACTAGTTCCATCGGCAAAAAGTTCCATGGAACTAGTGAGAACTTTTTCTTTTTTTGAAGAATGATCTGGGCGGACCGCCCTGGGTGGGGTTTGGGGGTGACACCTGTGTCTCCTGTTTGTGGCAGCATATTTTGATTTTGGCCTTCCTAAAAAGTGGTACTGTTCGATATTGTATCACCGCACCGGGTGCCACCCATGCCCTAGCTACGCCACTGCCTTGACCTTTCATGTTAACGTCACATTTAATACCTACTACTTTAGAATCAAGGACAACTCACACCTACCTTTCTTATAAAGGGCACATTGGTCAAGAACATGTGCCGTCTTATTATAAAAGCTACTGTTACGAAACTAGGGTTCGGTATTAATATTTGGAGGAAAACGCCAAGATTTTTATGAGGGTATTTATTTACTACGCAATCCAAGATTGACGTGAAGATGGTCTTTCTGATGTCCAAGGTCCAAGTCGCATAGCAGCTGAGGTATAAAACTGATAATATAATTAATTACTATAAAATATTTAGTCATTAAGAGTTATTATTAATTAAGAAAATGGCAGCATCATATTCCTTCTGAATGCTGAATCAAATGAAAAAGAAAGTTGCCCATCATGCCCCACTGGCTGCAATAAGCGCGACCTTTATCAGTCTTTGGACAGCGGTGTAAAAGTGGACCACCTAAATACAGGATATTTGGCTGATTATTCTGTTCAATTTGCATTCAACCATTCGTAAATAACTGAATCATAATTTATCGCTCAGTTTTATTTCATACAATTCATTGACTGATAACATCAACAATCCATTATTCTTTAAAACAATGGCTTTAGATAAATCAACCTGTACATGGACGCTGTAATCTTATGTAGATATTTAACTTCTTTACATGTTGAAGGTTTTCCGTAACTGTGTAAGTATATTAAGTAGCAACCCATCACTATTATGATTTCCCTTTCCACCTTTATGCCCACAATTACGCTAGAAGTGGCCTGGGCCTTATCGCCCTAGGCTTTGTCTGCCCAATTTTCGCACAAATTCATTCCCAAAGAGGGTGATGTCAGGCAGGCGGCCGGTCGTAAAAGTATAGCTAAATCGTTTAAACTGCCACACAATTTCAATCGCTATTAGCGAAAATCGTGTGTCCATACATTCTTGTCTTGTTCAATCGCCATAGCGGACAATCGTGTGTCCATAATCACTCTAGCTCAATCGCCATAGCGGACAATCGCGTGTCCATAATCACTCTAGCTCAATCGCCATAGCGGACAATCGCGTGTCCATAATCACTCTAGCTCAATCGCCATAGCGGACAATCGCGTGTCCATAATCACTCTAGCTCAATCGCCATAGCGGACAATCGTGTGTCCATAATCACTCTAGCTCAATCGCCATAGCGGACAATCGCGTGTCCATAATCACTCTAGCTCAATCGCCATAGCGGACAATCGCGTGTCCATAATCACTCTAGCTCAATCGCCATAGCGGACAATCGCGTGTCCATAATCACTCTAGCTCAATCGCCATAGCGGACAATCGCGTGTCCATAATCACTCTAGCTCAATCGCCATAGCGGACAATCGCGTGTCCATAATCACTCTAGCTCAATCGCCATAGCGGACAATCGTGTGTCCATAATCACTCTAGCTCAATCGCCATAGCGGACAATCGTGTGTCCATAATCACTCTAGCTCAATCGCCATAGCGGACAATCGCGTGTCCATAATCACTCTAGCTCAATCGCCATAGCGGACAATCGCGTGTCCATAATCACTCTAGCTCAATCGCCATAGCGGACAATCGTGTGTCCATAATCACTCTAGCTCAATCGCCATAGCGGACAATCGTGTGTCCATAATCACTCTAGCTCAATCGCCATAGCGGACAATCGCGTGTCCATAATCACTCTAGCTCAATCGCCATAGCGGACAATCGCGTGTCCATAATCACTCTAGCTCAATCGCCATAGCGGACAATCGCGTGTCCATAATCACTCTAGCTCAATCGCCATAGCGGACAATCGCGTGTCCATAATCACTCTAGCTCAATCGCCATAGCGGACAATCGTGTGTCCATAATCACTCTAGCTCAATCGCCATAGCGGACAATCGCGTGTCCATAATCACTCTAGCTCAATCGCCATAGCGGACAATCGCGTGTCCATAATCACTCTAGCTCAATCGCCATAGCGGACAATCGCGTGTCCATAATCACTCTAGCTCAATCGCCATAGCGGACAATCGCGTGTCCATAATCACTCTAGCTCAATCGCCATAGCGGACAATCGCGTGTCCATAATCACTCTAGCTCAATCGCCATAGCGGACAATCGCGTGTCCATAATCACTCTAGCTCAATCGCCATAGCGGACAATCGCGTGTCCATAATCACTCTAGCTCAATCGCCATAGCGGACAATCGCGTGTCCATAATCACTCTAGCTCAATCGCCATAGCGGACAATCGCGTGTCCATAATCACTCTAGCTCAATCGCCATAGCACAGTATATAGCGAACAATTGTGTGTCCAAAATCACTGCTTAATCGCAATAGCGAACAATTGTGTGTCCAAAATCACTGCTTAATCGCAATAGCGAACGCCAATCGCCATAGCAATCATGTGCCATTACTGCGATTGTGTCACGTTAATTGTGTGAGCAATTAACCTTATTAACTTTCAGAACGTAATTCATGACGCGCCAGCGCCGACCGCTCTGTGATATTTTTAACCCCGGAACTGCAAAAAAGGAATGGGGTGTTATTTCGTGTTTCACGTGTCCGTCGATGTATACTTATCTGTTTAAGCCGTCGTAACTCCCAAACGGATGAAGAAATAGGCATGATGACTGAAAAAATATTTTTGGCCAAACGGTTAGATTATTAAAAAATATTGTACACATACTTTTTAAACAATAAATGACGAAGATACAGCGCATTAAAATTTCGCATGACGTCACGTTTCCTTACGATTTTAACACATCGGTGACGTCACAACCCCCCACTCTGGAACTTAGATACTCTGTATCTTGGTGAATTTTTACTTTTTCAAATAAACCGAAAAATATGTTTACATTATTTTTGGATAATCTAACTAACGAACTAATTAGAATAATACTCTTCTGGCCCAGTCATCATCCCTATTCTGATATTTTTTTAAAAGCTGACTCAATCGAGCTCGTCTTAGCTCTATGTAGCCAAGGTTCTCCCCCGTACAGCAAGCAAAGCAGGTTCTATCAGTGTCTTACCTTATCTTTTCCTTCAGTGTCAATGGGAGCCGCTTATCGCAAGTTGTTCCAGCAGTAAATTGTTTTCACTTAAGCAATCCGGTATTAATCCTCTTGGTGTCATCTCGATCCACGTTTCCCGTTTCCGTACAAACTGACAGCAGGGTGTCACAGATGTTTATATTTATATGTCATACCCAGACACATTGTATATAAATAATATTATGCAATTTGTGTACCGCACGTGTAGCACAAATATATTTTTATCTCGCACGATACGTACGCCTATCGCGTCGTCTAAATTCCGACCTTGCTATTTTTATCTCCTCTTTATCATATATTGTCACTCAATGACGATTACGTGTGTGATTGGTTTGATATTGAACTCGTAAAATTATTTATTCATTGACTATCACAGAAGGGGAGAATAAATTTTTGGTGGAGTGGATATGTTCGTGTTTCTAGGTTTCGTTCGAATTCTAAGATATTTTATACTCTTACGTGTCTTCTGTGCCAATAGATCCGCATTGTTCAATAAAAATCTGCCTTAGATCAGTCATATAGTGAATTATCTACCAATTTAAGTGAGTGTGATTTTTTAATGAATTTAACATAAAACCACGCTCTTAAAATTCGGTATCATTGTATTTATAAAACTGATTTATGGAGTGTCGACTTTTTTTATGAATACGGCTGTGTTTATAAACCGCCGACAAAAAAGAGGGGTGTTATAAGTTTGACGCTAATGTCTGTGTATGTCTGTGGCATCGTAGCGCTCGAACGGAAGGACCGATTTCGATGCGGTTTTTTTTACGTGAAAGCAAGTTTATGTTTATGTTTGATGAAAACCGGTTCAGCCGTTTCAAAGTTATTGGGGGTTAACGCCTAAAATTCAGGGCTTTCCCTAGCAAATATTAGATGGCGCTACTGATATCAAGTCGTATCGGTAATTCCGCTACTCATCGCTAGAGGGCGTTCTTCTAATTTCCCTAGCAAATAAACTTGTATGTATCTCCGCAGTACTTGTGAACTGTTTACTGTGAACTGTTGTGAACTGTACTGATAAACAATACAACTAGATACCGGGTAGACGCAAAAAATACGGATCGTCAAATAAGAGCGCACTCCCGGCGGTGAGTGATAGTACTGATAGTAAACAAAATAAGAATTTTGTTTAGTTCAGTCAAGGAGAAAAACACTTAATACGTAGTACCTAATAAGGTTAATTTCACATTGGTTCCGAGTTAGAATAGAACCACTCCATCTGTTCCTGTGGATGTCGTAAGAGGCGACTAAAGGACTAAGCACAAACATCTTGTGCTACAATTGCATTGCCAAGGAGGGTTAAAGTCGGGCGGCGGCGGCCGGATGTAAAACTTTTCGCACAAATACATTCCCAAAGAGGGTTGACGTCAGGCAGGCGGCCGGTCGTAAAACTATAGCCAAATCATTTGAACTGTTCCGGCTATTTCTTCTCCATTTTGCAAGGTCTTTGGAATCCTTGGGCGACCATTGACATGCATGTTATATTAGGTATGCTAGTCAGAAAATTCAAAGCTTATTTAAAGAAAGTACTTTGTGAGAAGGCTTATTATAGGACGATGACTATCTTAAAGACAAAAAAGTCTGGCTTGAGCTTGGCGCAGGTCCCTCTTAAAGGTTTGTATACTTACCATGTCATAATTTAGGTACATTCCTACATACTTAACACTCTCACCGCCATCTATTATACAGAATTCTCCAGTACAGCAAGCCATACGGGCCGCCGGCGACCCGCGCAGTTACTTACCTCAGCAAGCCAAGGAGGAATATCTGTAACGAGTGCAGCAGGCCATACGGGCGGCCGGCGGGCACACTAGTTGTTTTTACTAGCAGGCCGTGCGGTCCGCTACGACCTCGCAAATTAAAACGATATTGCTAGGGTGTGGCCTGCTGTTAGAGGAAAATATAATTGTCAAATAAAGACTTTGGATCATTTTCTGCGATTTAAAAAAAAATTGACAATTCTATCATGAAATTTAACTGATTTATAGGGGATTAATTTGTGTAATAAAAATACCGTTTTAAATGAATGAAATTGTATTAAAGAGCTTAAAAAAACAAATTTATTGCCTAACAATGTCTTTATGGATATTGGCAAAGCATTCGGAGCACACACTGGGGTATGAGGGGCAAACTAAACACACAGTGTTGACTTTCTTAGTCACTTTACAAGCTTCCACACTTGACAAACCTTCTTCTCTTTTTTTCTCATAGCAGTGAATGCAACGTCTTCTGACTATCCTGTTGCGATGGTCGACCAAGGGAGACTTTCCGAAACGGTGTCTAGTCGTGCAACCCTGATTATTCTGACCTTGTCTGCTGTTTTTGTTTAGTCCCATCAGTTCTCGGCAAATGTTTTCTTTGAATGTTGTAATAGTATATTTTTTAGACGATAAGTTCTTGGTCTTTTTGTACAAAATATAGGCATTGATCATAGATGTGCTGAACAAAAGCTCAATAGCCAACTTTAGGAACCAACGCAAGCTCCTCCTCGCAGGGTTGGAATAACTGCCCATTTGGTCGGAATAGTCAATAGAACATTTATGACAGTTATAGTCAGCAATTACGGTTGGTTTCATTGTGACTTTATTCCGATTTCTTTTACTTCGCACGCTGACAAATCCAGGGGTATGGCGGGTCGACAGAGCCAGCACTTCTCGCTTGTCTTTCCATCTAAGAATTAATACTCCATCATTGTTTTCCATAGCACAGACCTCGCCTTTTTTCAATTTTTCTTTTAAAACTTCTTTTGGTATTCCCTTCCTGTTTTTTCTGAGCGTGCCTATCAAATGAGTGCCTTTTTGTAGTAGATTTTGAGCTAAAGTTACACTTGTGTAAAAGTTGTCAGTAATAATACTTCGTCCAGCATTCAAATACTTTTCACTAAGTTTCATGACAACTTCACATGATGCGTTTTGTCCTGTAGTGTTTGTCGTATTCTTTCCTTCATAAACAATCAAGTCATATGTATATCCATCGTCATCACAAATTTTAAATAATTTTATCCCATATTTATGACGTTTTCCAGGTATATACTGCATAAAACAAATCCGGCCACGAAAAGCCACCATCGTTTCGTCAATAGTAAGAAATTCTCCAGGTATTTTGAATTGGTCAAACTTTTTGGATATAGTCTCCACAAAGCGCCTTATTTTTATCAATCGATCCGTTCTTGCCGCGCCCATATAATAAGTGTCTTCAAAATGCCAACATCGGAGTAAAATTTCGAAACGGTTTCTGCTCATCACTCTACTGGCCACTTTGTTTTCGTACAGTACGTCTTTGCTCCAATAATCAGAGATTTTTGGCAACTTTTTCAGCCCCATCCAAATGAGTAAACCGAGAAATTTCTTTATTTCGGCAGCATCACAGTCTTTCCACTTAGACAACCGACTGTTTCGTGTCACAGGTTGGAGTATGCGTTTTTTGTTTGCGTATGAATTGGTCATAGCCACCATCAAATCGATAATTTCGTCATCCATAAACAAAGAAAGAAAATCTAATTCAGTTTGGCAATCTGGATTTATGTTTTTCATACCTGGAGCGACAGTAAATGGAAATTGCTTCTTTCTCGACTCGTCTATGGGCATACTCCAACTAGATTCCGGCACGTTTTGTGATCCTGAGTGTTCGGCTGGACGTTGATGCTGACGCCGGTTTAAGTCCGACAATTCGACGGTACTGGCGGATGAATTTTCATCAGAATCACTGCTTACACTGTTAAGTTGGTCTTCCGATGATGGCTGGTAGTCGGGGTCGTCATCAGAGTCCGACATGATGAACAAAAGTTAGTGAAAGTAATGAAATTCACGAAAAAATAAATGAAATCTGCAAAAAGCGCGCGAAAAACCGACCGTTGCAAGCCACGCGAGCGGCCGGCGGGCAAATGATTGATTACTAGACGTGGCGTCCTAGTGTCAGTAATTGTTTAAATGGTAACGACAAATTATAACTGATTTTGGCGCGAAAGTTACGGTACGCCGGCGACCCGTATGGCCTGACAAGCTTGCTCAGCGCTGCTTAAGGTGGCGTGTCATACTCGAAAAGTTACGACCTGCCGGCGGACCGCATGGCGGTGAGAGTGTTAATTTACAAATTAACATTATTTTAAATTTCGTAATTCATATAATTCAATTTCATTATGACATAACAAACAATGTAACCTCAGTCCATCCATATAACTAATTTTAAGTTTTAAGTTTGTTAGTTGACGTCTTTGGAGAAAACGTGCAGTGCACTTTGTTGCCGCTTCTTCTGCATTTGCGCCTAGGAAGCGGCGTAAACTTAGCTGTAAGTAACGATTTGCCGTCAACATTTGTGCAAAATAAAACAAAGTGACTATTATTAAGAGATATTATAAATATCCTATGATAATAAAGATATTTTGAATTGAATTAAATTGAATTGGAGAAGAAAAAGTGGGAAAGCGCACCCCGCGCTCCGAGGCAGCACAGCTGAGGATGCAACCGGGAACGCGCTTAGACGAAGAAGAGAATAAGGTTGATTTCACAGTTTGATATACAAGCGGACTGAATTTCGCTTGGATTTTGTATGTAATGCGATAACTAGTTGTATCATTTGTCCTTATATGTTTATTTATTATTATCATCAAATCGAAGTAACGGATCGATGACTTCATTTTGACAGACCTATCCATAACTCAGGAATCCTTAGGGCTAAACAGACGAGCGACAGTATGCTCGCGATACCTGTCGGCGACGTTTCCCGACAGTCGGCGAACTGTGTCGCGCGACAGTACGGACAGTCGTGGTTACGTAGCGGGCAATACTTAATACTTTATTACTCCTCAAATTACATGAAGACTACATATAAAGTGTTGTACATCGACATAGTACATAGATCTCGATGGTGTTGTATGATCAGTATGATCACACACTGTTGGGCGCTGCAAAGCAGAGAGGAATCTCGTCAATTTTATTTGTTAGATTTTTACGCATGTTATTAATTATTTTTTCAATTTTTATAGTAATAGCTTATGTCATGTACCTATATGTCGCAGTTGTGTTATATAATCCACTAATTGACAAAACCTCTAGGTGTTAGGCATTACTGCTCGGTTTTGTTAAACAGCTGAATATCGTTCAGCTGTACTATCAATGTGTTACGTTTAACAAACCAGCTAACCACATATACACTGCACATAAAGAAACAAATTTATGACTGTAAAATTCATTGTTATATATTTTGACTTATTCAATTTATATTTTTCCAATTTATAGTCGAGGTAATAACATTGTGAAAGTAGAAGTTGCTTTATTTGTTTAATAAAGGTTTTTTTTTTATATGTGGGATACTGTCGCTTTCTTTAAGAGGCCTTAGGGATGACGAACCAACCAGCTACAATGAGAAAACCAGCTTTAAAATTTGATGTATGAATACTAAAACCTGAGACTAAAACAAATGTTCATAAGAAGGAAGTGTATTTTAAAAGCAACCCTGTACTAATAACTGATAAGATTAGAGGGCAAAGATTGACATAGTTATAACGTTTGAGTTGAGTGAACAATTTGAACATGTTACTGATTCGTCTCACAGATCATCTGACTGCCTCCGTGGTCCAGTGGTCAAGGCGTTTGTCTTGTGATCCGGAGGTTGTGGGTTCAATTACCACTGGTAAGCATACTTTGTGAAAAGTGTTTAGCTGGTTAGGATATTGTAGGCTTGAATCACCTGAATATCCGAAAAGAAAGATGATTCCGTGCTTCGGAATCGGAAGGCACGCAAAGCTGTTGGTCCCGAACGCCATCTAGCTTTTGTTCCTATCCCTAAGATTGGTTCTGGTCTACCCTTTGGGTTCCGAGGGTCAGACGGCAGTCGCTCTGTGTAAAACACCGTTTGTAGCGTACAAATGTCAAAGAAACCTTCGTGCTGTTTCTCATAGAAAATCCGTTTCGTTTCACGCTGCTTTTTAGGGCTCCATAGCCAAAGGGCGACAATCAATATAAAAATTTCGTCCACCCATACAAAATCCATTTGGCTGAGCGCCGATTTGTAGCAGAAATTTTTTTCGTTTTTCGATAATTGTTTTTATCGAAAATGGTTCAATATCACGGACTGAACTTGCTTCAAAAATGTTGCCGGTGTTTTAAAAGTAACCCTGAATTAAAAATGAGAACTTCGCAGTCGGGCCTTCCTTACACATTACATTAACTATTTCATCAGACGTCTAAATTGGACGCGTCGTAAAATACCACCATAAAATTCCTACCTGCGTCATATAGTGACGTCTCTTTTAATAATATTTAGTTGCGATAGTTCGGCATTTCGATCGTGCCTGGCTGGCTCTGGAAATAGTTGTTCAGCACATGTATGCAAATAACTTAAAAAATCCGCGTCTTATTTTATATTACCTTTAAAACAACCTTTGTAACCTAGATGTTTACGTAGTCATAAAAAATACATTCCTGAATATTTACAACTTTTTTACCCGACTGCGCCAAAAGGAGGGTTATGTTTTTCGGGTGTATGTATGTTTGTAAGCTCTACAGCCTAAACGGCTTGATGGATTTTAGCTTGAGAGGTGTCGTTAGATTTGTCCTCACTCTGTGAGTGACAGTGTAGTGTATATCAAACATTTTAATACTTAATCCAAAATGGCGGAATTTCGTGCCAAATTATGTCTTTAAAAAAATTATTCGAGAGCTATTGAGTGGGGTATAAAATAAAGGATTTTATACAAGGATTACAAAAATATATACAACTTATATGTTGGCAGTCGGGTTTTTTTTTTTTTTAATAATATTTGTTTTAATTTTTTATGTAAGTACTTATATGTGGGTAGGTATTTTATAATTTTATTTATCATTTTCCAGGAAATAATTTATTAGAAGCTTTTATTTAGCTTGCCCTGTTTGTTGTTGTGTACTTTGTTTGGGTCATATTCGCAAGTTCATTAATCTTTATTGCACCTAAACATTGGGATACAGAACAATATAAAACAGATGTCAAAAGGATGATGTTTCCGATTGTATGCTTATATTAAGGCGAAGATATAGGCAAATGACCTTGAAGTGGCGCCCTCATTTGAAATAAATTGTTAACTCGTAAATATGGAGATAATTTCCATATTGCTCTTCGTCATGCACTAGATAGCCCTTTAAATTATTTTATAAACCACCGTTGAAAGTATTTACATTAATTAGTCCGTCTAGCTTTAAAACTTGCCTCCGCCAAAAGTGGCCACGGCAAGTTTTAAAGCTAGACGGATCACCAATAATAGTTTTAACGGCAGTTCATAAAATAATTTAAAGGGCTATCTAGTGCATGACGTAGAGCAATATGGAAATTATCACCATATTTACGAGTTAACAAGTTATTTCACATTTCAAGGCCATTTGCCTATATCTTCGCCTTAATAATAATTTTGTATAATATTGCATTGTCATATAAATCAGATGACAATGCAATATTATTATAACAAGAAGCTGATCTGATGATGGAGCCGCAAGGTGGCTACAGGAACAGGAACCCTGTAATAAAACGATGCAACCCCACCGAGTTTGGGCTTATTAGCTACATTTGTCTTGATTGTCTTTTATTGTAAGCTTAAGCTTTCGAAAAACTTATTTTGAATGATATGTAAGATGAGCTTTGTCAAATAATATCAATAGAGTCGAAAATTGATAGAGCCAAATGTATAAAATTAATATACATACACACAAAACTGGTAGTGATGATCACTTACCATCAGGTGACCCGCTTGTTCATTTGCCGCCCTATAACATAAAAAGAAATTACAGTATACACTCAAAACTGATAGTTACAGTCTTCGCAAGACTCATCATCTATTCCAAATAATGTAATGTCGCCATTGAAAACACTAAATGTGTTCAATTGATTGGTTTCGCAGCTGAGGACATTCGTCTTGGTTAATTTGTGTGAGACAGACTTGTTGTTCCGTACACTGTACAATTAACCATAGTGCCATATGAAGATTTTTCTTTTTGTAATAAGTTGTATGTCTGAAGGTAATACCTACATTTTAACCGACTTCAAAAAAAGGAGAGGTGATCAATTCATCGGAATCTTTTTTTTGTATGTATGTTCCTCGATTACTCGAGGATGCCTGGACTGACTTGGAAAATTCTTTTTTTGTTTGAAAGGGTATACTTTCCAGGTGGTCCCATAGAAATTTTATTAAAATCGGTTGTGTGGTTTGTTTTTGAACGAAAATAACTAGAATAAATATGTCGTATAAGTATTTAGCTTTTCTGGTAGGCATTGAAACGGCTTTTTGTTTTAAAAATATCAATAATTTCAAGGGACGAAAAGCAAATGCTTTTAAATAACAACGCAAAAAGTGATTTTTGGGGCTCACGGCCCTGGGTGAAACCAAAATGCTTTGTCTGCCCCATAGGGATAAAGACGTGCTAGTGTAAAGTATTAATAATAATGTAGTTAATTTATTTATTTACTAATTTATGTACACGGACAATGTATATGAAATGAAATTAATTTTTATTTTGCATAAATGTCATACAACAGATGGAATACATTAAACAGGATCGTACACTTAGCCGTTTCCAGCATGCAATAAATAGGTTACTAGGTGTATACCTACGAATACATGAAATAAAAGTTGTACAAAGGCACTGATCTCTTCCGCTAGGCCAGTGAGAGCTGTTTATACAAGAAAGACATACAGGCGTGTTCATAGAATAAAAGAAGAAAAATAAATTAACATAACATGACACTACACAAACTACAAATAAACATATGCACAGGTAGGTACATATGTTACATACATACTTAAATAAATACATATGTCTATTTAGAAATAACTTTAATATGTTAATTACAACTAAGATGATTCCGATAAATAATGATCTTTTACTCGTCTTTTAAACATAGATTTAGTTAGATTCACGTATCGAAGGTGGTAGGTAATGAGTTCCATAGTCTGACTGCATGTAGGTACCTACTTACCGAGAAGGATCTTAGTTTCTACTTAGACCGGTGGTTGTTATTATTGCATACCAACTCTACCATGTCAACATAATTTAATGTTCCACATTTTTCCATAAAAAACAAGTAAAAAAATTATTGAATTAAAAAAAAATTAAAGTTTATAGTGCTTTTCTAGACAAAGTAATTGAGCCCAAACTCGGTGAGGTTATGTTGTTTTATCACAGAGATGCCGTGGCCACAATCCGGCTTCATCTTGAGATCAGGTCATCGGTACCATAATATTGCATTGTCACTCAACTTACATAAGTATGTGAAGTTTCAACTCTATCGAATAATGAGAAGTGGGTCTAATTTAGCTTGCAAGATTTGATTACGGACATACAGACAACAGAATAGGTGAAACTAATTAAATGCTTGTAAATAACTAAAAAGTCTACTTTTCCACAGGATAGGCTATATAAAAATATGTTTAACGTTAATTTTTTTCAAAGACTCATTTTATTATAAATAGAAAACATAGAAATACAATATAATTAAAACTTAAGTAAACAGCAATAAATTAAATCTGAAACTAATACTAAAAACACTCATGTAAAACGTTCATTTAAAATTAATATAAAAGAGTGCATAAATAAATACATTATAGTGGTATTTGTAAAAGTACAACATGACAGCGTACCTATGTGGTTTAATATTTCGTAGACAATGTTATTTATACATAAAGGTCGAGGAAATTCACAAAGTTAAATATCAATTCATGGAATTTTATGGGGATATTATATTACCTCGTAAAATATTGACTATCTAATAAAATGACGATAATGAACGTTATTAAGGTGACGTGGGTTCACAATTTGCAAAACTGTGCTTTTGAAAAATCACTGTTATTAAACTACTACAGTTTATTCCTTAAAAAAATTACATAAAAATCTTAAGGATTTTCTACAGATACTCACAATAGCCAAAACACGATTTCGTCGAGCACGGCTCCGACCCTTCCTTCGCTCTCGACGAATATTTCACTGTGTTTTATTTATAATTTTTTTTGTATTATATTTATATTTTTTTCTGTAGCCAAAACGGATATATATTTAGATAATACATTTTTTAGTATAATTTTCATATAAAAAGGTGATTGTATAAAATAGTAATACGTATTTTAAAGGCAAATTAGGCAAAATTAGAGGTATGTTTGTGATTTTTTTTTATCGAGCCAAAAATGCTCAATCGTGTTTTGGCTATTGTGGGTGTCTGTAGAAAATCCTTAAGATTTTTATGTAAATTTTTTGAGGAATAAACTAGTAGTTTAATAACAGTGATTTTTCAAAAACACGCACAGTATTGCAAATTGTGAACCCACGTCGCCTTAAATGCCGTTGATTGATAATGTACTAACTGGGTATGTATTCAAATCCAATGGAATACATTAAAAATGTCAAATTAATATGTTCAGTGGACAATTGGACATGTCCATTTCGACATGAATGATTTTTTGCGCTTGTTCTTGAAATGTTAAAAGTTGAAGCTCTCAATTTAAATGTTAAACGTTATTCAAATAGTAATCGAGTCGACTTGACACTTCCTCCGATAAATTAATAAGTGTATAACCCTATACACATTAAGATAATATGTACTAAGTACTTCGTTAGTAACTATACAAAGTGGAAGGGACATACCCGTAATAAATTGAACCACGGTCTATATAGTAGATCACTTAAATATAATGAAATTAAAATAAAAGTAAAAAAAAAACAAAAAAAAATTCGACTTTCCCATACAAATCGCCCGGGCGGCCGCACACTTTTGTATGGAAATGCCGAAATTTTTTTTTGTTCTTTGGCTGTTATTTTAATTTCATTATAGTTGTCTAGCCGAATCGCCTATTGACATTCGCAGTCGCTCCAAGGAACTTCCCTGGCCTATTGAGACCAATTCAGAGAGAAATTAATGTAGTGCGTCTACAAAACTAGACAAATCTCTGGTGGAAAAGGACCATAACGGTTCTCGTTGAAATAAGTATAATTGGAGACAAATAGGTATTAGAAATGTCTCTATCACTGACTTTCATTTGACGAGTTATTGGTTTATTTGTATATAATATAAATGTATAATATCCAGTTTGTATGATGTGATGACCTTGATTACTGGAAACGTGGAGAAAAGATGGCACGGAAATGAGATAAGCTAATGGTAAAACTCATTAAACATTATTACATAGATCATTTATAAGCATAAAATATCTCATTTCCGCTTAGCTGCAAATAATACTCGTACATGTAATTTTGTGATTATACGTATTAACTGTATTTTTAACCCCCCGACATAAAAGAGCGGTGTTATAAGTTTGTCGCTAATGTCTGTCGGTCTGTCTGCCTGTATGTGGCATCGTAGCGCTCGAACGGATGAACCGATTTCGATGCAGTTTTTTTTTACGTAAAAACAAGATCCCTTGCCGTGGTTCGTGCTATGTTTGATAAAATCGGTTCAGCCTTTTAAAAGTTATTGGGGGTTAGAGCTTAAAGTCACGGCTTTCCATAGCAAATAATAGATGGCGCTACGGACATTAAGTCGTATCGGTAGTTCCGCTACTCATCACTAGATGGCTTTTTATTTTTAATTTAGATGAAATAATTTGTTGAAAATATGCTTTTGTATGTTTTACTGACATTAGTGCAGCCCCGTATACTAACAACATAAAAGGAATCAATCATCGAATCAAATATTTATTCAAGAACGTATGCCTTCGCAGGCACATTTCACGTCTGTATACTTTATGAATTATGATTAGGTAAGTGATCTTTGAATTGTTAAACAACTACAAACTACTAGCGTTTCGGAACGACTGCTGGGTAAATACTATGTAAGTTTATGGCGTTAACTGCACGTTCGTGGCGTGGGTACTAGTCGTACATGTCATTGTCTGTGCGTTTCTAGGGCGATAGTAAACATAGAGGTATATATATTGCCAGTCACTTTCACGGCGTCACGGTCGCATGCGTAAATGTATACCCATGGGGTTCATAGATAGTTCGCGTTCTAGACATGACCACGGCCGACGGCCAGTCGTGGCCGGAATCTTGGTCAATGAAGCTGTGCCTAACCACAGAATAAATAATACTAACGTACAAAAGTCTCACTCAGCAAAGAAATTCAAATAAATATCTACTCAATGTGGCTAGCGATATGGTTTAATTTAGCTCACGTCAGAACTCAGCACCTTTTCGTATAAATACCTAGACATCCATTGCAAGCCAATTTCATTCTTATTACTCTGGAGTTCTGGACAAACGATTCGTATAATTGAATTTACCACCCGGAGGTAGTTAGTAGTAATAATGTAGGTACATTTTCGATACCTAAACGGGGAGTGACACAGGCCTGGCCTAACTTGGCGACTTGGCGACAATATAGGTACATACAATTTTTTTTTTGTAGTATTCGTCATTCGTGCTTCGAAAGGCACGTAAAGCCGTTGGTCCCGGCTATCATCGTTGTATGGCAGTCGTCAAGCGATGTCAGATGCCTTTAAGCAGCTTAAAAAATCTGACACCAGCGTTGGCAACTTACAAACACGAAAAACAAACAAACATAGTACCTATATGTAGCAGTTCTGTGAGAACAGTAGACCTTGCGAGCGATGCAATAACGTTGAGTTAGTATCCCATAACACAAGTTTAAGACTTACTTTGGGGCTTAATCAGTGTGATTTGTCCTTATACAACGTGGAAGGGACATACCCGTAATAAATCAAACCACGGTCTATACTAGATCATTGTAGTATAATGAAATTAAAATAACAGCCAAAGAACATGGACATGGTCTATAAAGTTCACCTCCCTCTTTCCCTCAATTGTGTTAGTGGCCAAAATAGCTGAAAACCAACAGAAAAGCTCAAGAATTCCTTCTTTTTGAACTGACTATACATATTTGAATTGAACCGATGACTGGTGTCGACGGTACTGGGATATTAATTAAGTATGGGGTATAAAGCCTATGGCTTTAAGTCCGCCTATTACGTTTGTAATAAAGTTAAAAAAAAAAAAAAATATTTTAAACATTTTATGAAGCGTGAAGTCCGTCGGTATATTTCTGGTTGTTTGCATTCGAAATAGTTTACATTCGATCGTGAGCGATATATTACTCATAACATTATCGTGCTGAAGTTTACAAACGTCAGCGTGTTTGCGTGTTGTCGGGACGTTTGCTCTCAATGTTACTGCCTTATTATTGCAGTTAAGTACGAACCTAATGACATTCTCACTTATTATTAGCTTAAAAAAAAGAAGCAGCTGCTTTTTATCAAACCAGCAATTAATAAAGTATGGACGCAAATAGGTGGTCGTAAAACCAAGCAAGGTCTTTGGCATCATTGGGTGACCATTGACATGCATATTTGGTGAAGAAAAAGCGGGAAAGCGCACCCCGGGCTCCGAAGCACCACAGCTGAGGATGAACCGGGAACGCGCTTGGATGAAGAAGAATAGGACGCAAATAGGCGAAGCGGCTAACGAAAGCGATCAATCACTAGTTAATTAGATTCCTTGTTCTTAAAGAGAATTTCTGCAGGAAGGTAACAATTTTACATGAAATAACATAGGTACCCATTTGGGCGGGCGCACGCGACGAGTTTAGTCCAAAGAATTTATAATACTATCTAGAATAACTAGGTACGAATAAAATTCACACAAAAACAACATTGAAAATTAAACTTAATGCCACGCACATAAAGCTCATATTTTCATAATGCTTATATTTAAATACCTAACGTTCCCAAAAAAATTTAAGTATCTAAAGTTATAGGCGTCTCTTTCCCGTAAGCTGTCAGTGCAATAAAGTAGAAGGGGAAAGCTATAACTTTAGGTATAATTTTTGGGACCGGCTTTGCCATTTCGTAAGCGTTCTAGATTTGTATACAATTTCTTTGGTTTAGACTTTCTCTGTCACAAACTCTACGTGCGACAAAGACACTGCGTCACGCAATGGATTCTGCTATCTCCTTCGCAATCGCTTTTGGGTTAAAAAAAATAAAAATTTCAATTTTATTTACATAAATAGAAAAAATCTATTACTAAAAGGCATAATGATTAACAAAAATCTAATAAAGTAAGTAGTATTAGTCTGTATTTGGAACGTTATTCCATGTTATTCGTCATTACTACATATCTGTGAATACCTATACATATACCTATTTATGTATATTATCTATAGAATTAATATTTATATACTTATATAATTCTATAATATAGGTATGTATGTATGTTTCTTTTATACTTATAGGTATCTGTTATTATTTAATGTATTTAATCGTGTCTGCTAACGTTTCACTATGTTCTCTCCATCCATCGGTTGCCTGAAAGAAATCGTTTAAGCGATAAGACCGCCCATTGTAATTTTTAATGTCTTGGTGTACAATATAGTATATTTCATTACAAGTGCGGACAGGCTGTCATTGCAAAGAGTTCCGACAAATGTCTACCCGAGCCGAGGCGCAGCCGAAGGCGAGGATTGACAATCGGAACAAGTTGCAATGACGGTTCCGCACGTGTACTGAACGACTATTTTTAATACAGTTGCGAAAAAATGAAGCAATTTAATAAAATAATAAAAACACAATAAACTCAACTAATCATTTATTTCTTATAAAAGTTATAATTCACATATACATTGAAATTGCTACAGTTTTTTATACTAACTGGGGAAGTTTTAGGTTGCATATTTACTGTTCGAGACAAACTATTATTAATTTCGTATGATTGTTCATGTATATTTGTCATACAATGGCGTTTGCTAGTTGATGGAGTTGGATCTGATGAATTATCATTATCAACGAAGGTAGATGGACGAACGTTCTCTTTAACATGTGAATGAGACGGACTGGACCTTAAATTAATGGATTGTGTGATTTTTTTCCCAGTTTCTAGTTTGTTGTTTAATGAATCACCAATATAGCTTTCTGCAACTTTGTCTGATTTCCAACCTCCTAGTCGCTTTAAGGACGTCAAATTGGCTCGTGAATCTGCCAATAATGTAGCAGAGGTCCTCCTGAAGCTGTGCCCAGTATAATACTCAGCATCCGGCAGACCAAGAAACGTAGCTATTTCTTTTGGCATATTACTAAATTCATTTATCCCGATTGCTTGAGCTGTACACTTCCCTTTTTGGTAATTTTGAAAAAAACGGTCGGTTTTTCTTTTTGGGACCGCTGATTCATATATTTTTGCACTATTCTAAGAAAATCTACTTCAACAACAAAGCTTCTCGGTATCTTATTTTTTGTGTTCGGAGTCTTGATTAGTAGCATTTCTCCATGGGCTTCAATATCTTTTAAAGTAATATTGGCTAACTCCTCTCTGCGGCAAGCTCCAACAACCTCAAAAATCAGAGCAACCTACAAAAAAAATGGATTTGATTAATATTTTTTAAATAATGTATTGACTGTATTTTGCGATTTCGTAAACTGAATACCTCCTGAATAAAAATATAAGTACTTATTAATAAATTACCTTTGTGGCTAAATAACGATCATCGGGAGCTTCGTTCAAAAACCTTTCCACTTCATTCAATGTTAATATTTTCGACTTTTTAATTGTAAAACCGTCTGATTGTCGTTTTAAGAAAGCATTTAATTTTGGGTATTCACTTATATCCACGTTGTTCCTTATTTTCAGCATACTTTTTATCATCGAAAACCTCGACCATAACGTAGAAGGTTTTAATTTTGCTGAGAGTTCGGAGAAGTATGCCAACATAACATTTTCTGAAAAACTATTTGCTTTTTTCTCTTTTCTCCACGCAATAAATTCGTCGTATGTAGATATGTAGCGACTTTTTGATTTTTCCGGTAAAATGTTCTCCGAAGCATTTTGTGCAATTATACTGAGTTCCGGTGGAGTTAAGGCGACGTGGGTTCACAATTTGCAAAACTGTGCGTGTTTTTGAAAAATCACTGTTATTAAACTACTGCAGTTTATTTCTCAAAAAATTTACATAAAAATCTTAAGGATTTTTTACAGACACCCACAATAGCCAAAACACGATTGAGCATTTTTGGCTCGATAGAAAAAAATCACAAACATACCTCTAAATTTGCCTTTATAATACTGTTTTTATATATTATATATTATTTGCATGAATCATAAAAACTCCTATGAATTTTTTTAGTAATAATAATAAATAATAATAATAAATAAATCTTTATTGATCATAAAAGGAAACATGCAAAATGTAAACACTGCGATCCCACACTAGGCTCGCACGAGTTCGGGAAAGGTAAAAAAAAAGCACGAGTATGTAATAGCCCACATCTCGAACGCTATACGTCCCTGCAATACGCCACTTTTTGAGCAACTGTATTAAAAAAGTTTACACTTACTTACATACCGGCGCAAAGCCGAGCAGGGCTGCTGGTTACGAAATGGCTGAGGCAGGTCGCTGTTATATAATATATTCTAAACGTTTTAGCCTAGCTGTATCTTTTGTCTGTCATCCATATCAGTGACCTCATAAGGCGCAGTTTTAATAACGCCATTATCAGTATGATCATACAACCGAGACTTCATATGGTCCACTTTATTGTTTATACTTAGTCCAGACAAGGGCACTCGTAATAATATTTAATTAACTTATCTATTACCTCATCGTAAATATTTCCAATGGCGCATGGCAGATGGGAAATGGTTATTTTTTTGCGATTGATACAATTTTTAACCCCCGATAAAATGAAGGGTGTCTCCTAGCAGTTAGAGTATTTGGCCTACACTCTCCACGCTGACCAGATGGGTTTAAGAGGTCTCATTGATGTTTATGAGCTTTGATTAGCTTGTATTTCCTAAGTCTACGACATCTACGAAGACACTTGGAGTAGTCCTATTCTACTCTGCCGGGAACCACACGACTACTAATATATAACGTCTAATAAAATATACTGAAACTATTTTAAGGGTGAATTCAGTCCATGATACTGAACAACTTTCCCCAAGGAACATGTCTCGAAAAATTTAAAATATTTTTTCGCTTTCCATACAAACTCGGATCGGCTGATCGGTCAACTTGTAGGGAAGGTCAAAAATAATTTTTCATATTTTGATATATGTTCCTTGGGGAAAGTTGTTTAGTATCATGGACTGAATCCACCCTTAAAATAGTTTCAATATATTTTGTTAGACCCTGTATATATATTTGGTGTTATAAGTTGGACGCTTGACGTTGACGTTTTGTTTTTATTAAGTTTGGCATACATTGAGGAAGGCCTATTCCCAACAGTGGGATATAGAAGGCTGCCAATGATGATGATGATGAAGTTTGACGCTATGTCTGTCGGTCTGTGTCATCGTAGCGCTCGAACGGATAGACCGAATTCGATGCGGTTTTTTTAAGTAAAAGCAAGTTCGGTGATTCTTGATGTTTGATGAAAATCGGTTCAGCCGTTTAAAAGTTATTGGGGGTTAACGCTTGAAAATCAGAACTTTCTCTAGCAAATAATAGATGGCGCTACGGATATCAAGTCGTATCGGTAGTTCCGCTACTCAGCACTAGATGGCGTTCTTGACAGTTTGCCTAGCAAAATATACACTTGTATGTTTTAAACGCAGGTTTTAAAAGCTTTCTTGACATGGTATTGAATTCAGCCTATCCCTATTCGCATCCAGTGCGCAGAAGGCCTGAGTTTTTTTTATCAACATAATTATTTATTGTATGTACATTACTTATGACAGTTGTCCATGTCCAGTTCAGATAATTTATCAGTCATTCACCGTTATAATGTCTTAATCTTTGAATAACCTCCATCCATTCGTGATCGAGTTCAACAGTCTTGCTTCTTGAGCTTTCCTACGTTTATATGCTTCACGCATAAGTACCTTCCTAGTTTCGAAAAAGTCACGATAAAGTTTAATAATTGCCTTCATGATTATTATTGTCTATGTAGATTGGGTTCACAATTTGCAGTACTGTGCGTGTTTTTGAAAAATCACTGGTATTAAACTACTAAAGTTCATAAAATAATTTAAAGGGCTATCTAGTGCATGACGAAGAGCAATATGGAAATTATCACCATATTTACTAGTTAACAATTTATTTCACACTTCAAGGCCATTTGCCTATATCTTCACCTTAAAGCTAGACGGATCACCAATAAATAGTTTCAACGGCAATTCATAAAATAATTTACTTTTAATTTTATTGACGACCTCCGTGGTGTAATGGTCAACACGCTAGTCCGCCAATCCGGAGGTTCTGGGTTCGATCCCCAGCCAGGTCAAGTTGGAAAATGGCCTTTTTCAAATTGTCCTCGGTCTTGGGTGTTTATCTATATATGTATTTATTATAAAATATAATATTGTTGAGTTAGTATCCCATAACACAAGTTTAAAAACTTAATTTGGGGCTAGCTCAATCAGTGTGATTTGTCCTTATATATTTATTTAATTTAAAAAGATATCTAGTTCGTTAGTAGTTATTTCACACTTCAAGGCCATTTGCGTATTATATTCACCTTAAGATTCTTATGCAAAATTTTTGAGGAATAAACTGTGGTAGTTTAATTACAGTGATTTTTTAAAAACACCCACATCTTTCTTGGCTCTAAACTGGCGGGGCCTTAAATAAAAAAAAAATATGCAAACAAATCAATGTAACAAACATTGATTCTATATTTTTAGCCTTGGTTTCACTTGACAGGTGACCTTGTTGAGGCGTTTGAATAATTTTAATCAGGTATTTTCAAATAAAATACGCTAACCGTTGCCTGACGGAGGCACCCTTTTTAAGTCTCTAATATTGCGTGCAAATTAGCTACAAACTTTTAGATCTTTAGGAATCGTTCACATTGTCAGACACGACATTTTAATTTTGCCTTTTAATTTAAATTATGGAAATGGTAAAACATATATCACATTTAAATTTCGAGCCATCATGTGTCCCACCCACTACGTGAGAGTGTTTATTCTGTGGTCCCACTGCTGGGCAACGGCCTCCCTCCCCTTTTACCATTCCGTCCGGTTCTGTGTTATTTACTTCCATTATCATTATCTTAATGATATTTACTTCTGTATGGGCGACTTTTCTATTTAAATAGTAGCGTCATACACGTCCTGGCGTGCCGCGTTAAAAAAATACGATCTACTAGTTTCAAAACACGTTACACTTTTGACACTTCATTGCGGAATCTATGAACCAATATCTCTGAGGTTTTCGTCAATGTGTCGTTGACTCAGTTGACTATAACGGAACGTCACAAAATTATGTAGAATAAAGTAAAAGTACTCAGAACAAACAATATACATAGCAACAAAAATTCAAAACGACGAGGCACGATGTTTATCATCAGTCGTGAACGAAGCAGCGCTCTGGTAAATGGACTGATTTAGTTTTTAGCGCTCGACGGCTTACTGCTTTATGTCACGCACCAATTGTTTTGGTAAATGAGGCAGCTTTTCAAACTTACCTTTGCCATTTTTAAAGACCTCAGATCCCTGGTAAATGGTGGCCGATTTAGTTTTTAGCGTTCCCCGTCCTTACTGCTTAATGTCAGTTATGGTAAACGAGGCAGTTTTTAAATCTTCCATTCTATTCTAGGTCGGAAAACACACGGATTATTATGTACATAATAATCCGTGTGTTTTCCGACCTAGAATACAATAGAATGTCGTACGAGGCGACTGAAGGACTGAGCCGAATAAACTCTTGCAACAACTGCATTCCCAAGATAACGTCAAACAAATTAGGTACACTTTTTCTTGATCTAGAGTTAATACACTCATAATCATTTCAGCCGCTTAACGTCCACTGCTGGACATAGGCCTCTTCCAAGGATTTCCAAAATGACCAATCCAGAGCGGCCTGCATCGCTTTCCGGCGAACTTGGTGAGGTCGTCAGACCACCTTGTGGGTGTCCTACGCTTCGCTTGCCAGTACGTGGGCGGCATTCGAGAATTTTTTGCTTACCATAGATTTTTTTTATATTATATGTTCCCTGGGGAAAGTTGTTCAGTATCATGGACTGAATTCACCCTTCAAATAGTTTCAGCATATTTTGTTTAACCCTGTACAATCCTAAAAATATGTTATTTAAGGTGAAGATATAGGCAAATGACCTTGAAGTGGCGCCCTCATTTGAAATAAATTGTTAACTCGTAAATATGGAGATACTTTCCATATTACTCTTCGTCATGCACTAGATAGCCCTTTAAATTATTTTATAAACCACCGTTGAAAGTATTTACATTAGTCCGTCTAGCTTTAAAACTTGCCTCCGCCAAAAGTGGCCACGGCAAGTTTTAAAGCTAGACGGATCACCAATAATAGTTTTAACGGCAGTTCATAAAATAATTTAAAGGGCTATCTAGTGCATGACGTAGAGAAATATGGAAATTATCACCATATTTACGAGTTAACAATTTATTTCACACTTCAAGGCCATTTGCCTATATCTTCGCCTTAAAAAGATTTCTCTTTTTGCAGGTTAGTGACGTCCAAGGGTGCGGCTACCATATAGCGACGCTTCTTGGCCTGCTTCCCGCACAGGTCATCAACGTGTACCTGGGTTCTACACTCAGGTCCATCCACGAGGTGATGGACAACTCCCACGTCACTGGATACATTGTCTTTGCATTCCAAGTAAGATATACTCCTTATTGATCGAGCGAGCGAAGCGTCCAGTTTCGAGAATGGTCAAAAATGCTATTGTCCGTCTGTCTGTTTTTGCCTACAGGTCGCATTTTTCAACTGATTTTAACGAAAATTGGCGCACAAGTTCCTTGATTTATTTATATTAAAAATTTCAAAAGAAAAATCGTTCTATATAAAACTTTTTTTTTCTTGGTGCGTGCACAGGGCCCCTAGGCAGTTGCCTAATCCGCCTTATGGATAATCCGGATATGACGATAATCGTACGTCGTCTATCTATCGTACGTTCAACTGTAGGCAAATCGTCGATGTTAACTCTGGATTAGTCCGGATTATACAGGGGGCGAGGCCATTATTTTTTGCGTAAACTAATGAGGCATTTTCCAGTGCAAAAAGATAAATGGCGTTTAATAGTTTAAAATCGTTCTATCAAAACAAATACCTACTAGGAGTTTGGTTCAATCCTTTTGGCTTTCTGCCATGTCATGGGAAAAAAGTGTGAAAACAATCGCGTTCGTCACATCAATTTTATTTTTATTTTATTTATTTTTACAAACTATCCATCTTCACAGGGAAACCTTAATGCGATAGAAGCTGCTTAATCTAATAACATATGACAAAATATGCCACCCTTATCAATTCATTCAGAGAACAACCGAATAACCAAATGACTGGCAATTTGTCGAGGTTGGTCCGTCCGCGCGCCATACATTTGTGTTGAATCAGTAGGAAAAGAATGCACTCTTTTATTTTCTTACACGTGTTCTATAAAATTTTACTATAATTTAATTAGGTAAGTATATATATGTTACGCTCAAAGACCGAATTCGCTCATTGAGACAAATATAGGCCACAACGCGTTGTGGCTATTGTAAAACGGCCATGACGCGAAATTCGTGTCGTGGCCCGTACTTAAACGGCCACAACGCATTGTGACAATCACAGAACGCCCACAACGCGTTCTGAGCGTTTTGATAAGGGCCACGACGCGAATTGGAAATATATTAAGTATATGGAACCATTTGACGACCTCCGTGGCGTAATGGTTAACACGCTAGACCGCTAATCCAGAGGTTCTGGGTTCGATCCCCAGCCAGGGCAAGTTGGAAAATGGCCTTTTTCAAATTGTCCTGGGGCTTGCATCGACATGAATATATAGACTCGGCGTCTTCCTACACGGCCATGTCCCAGATTCGATTATTCATTCATTCTTCATTCTCATAGACTAAACACGAGAGTAGTACAGAAAGGTCAATATATTTTTACCTACCTACAAGTACGTAGTTCAAATTAAATCCTACATATATTTTGACAAACGCGAATGTTGGTAAGTATGGCTGGATGTACGGATGGGTGTATGGATGGTTGTATGGTTATATAGATTTTTAGATTGTAGACCCACGACTAGCTTTTACGATCTTCACGGAAGGGGAGGCGGCTGCATTCTTAATGTGTTTTTTCTTTGTTTTTTTTTCTTATCATATTTATAAAGGTAAAAGTTAAACTGCACATATCTGTTTCATTGGTAACCTTTTATTATTCTTACTTAAATTCTTTACATAATGTTTTGCACTAGAAGAAGGTGATTTCTTGTACTTGTATACCTATTAGTTTTTTTTTCTTTATTAGCTATCTATGTATTATATAATCATACACGTATGCTGCGCAATTGGGCGCCAAAAATCCGCCATTATGCTTTCCAAAAATTTTAATATAGCCTATGACTACTACTGGTATTTATTCTGTGCTATGACACTCAAGTGATTAAGATGAATCTAACCACATATAATTTATCAAAATCTATTTAGCCGTGTAGTAGTTACGAGGAAACAGAATTATAGGGACAAACATAATAAAACATCAAAAATGTGTAAGCAGCCATCTTGGATCCAAAATCTGATAGTAGTTTCAAGTTGCGCGGGGCACCTCAAAGGGCTCAGAAATTTTGTAGGTTTTTTTAACAGAATGTAGGCGTACAGCCCCCACATACAAAACTTTTGAGCCCTCGGAGGTTCTAGTGAGACGTTACGAGATTTGACTTAATTTTATAAAGGATTTATAGGATTTTAGGAAACTTTTGTAAAGCATTTGTAGCATATGTAGATAAAAATTATAAATATAAACATTTTTAAACGTTTTACAAACATTAATAACTGAGTAGCAAACAAATAGTTTTTCGATGCATCCATGAAGAAAGTGAAATGTAGGCATATTTATGATGTCTACATTTCACTTCTGTTTTGTTAGTCTATGACGAATTATTCAATCGGTTGACAGATCATTCACTCACTTCATACATTATGGCAGCCGAAATTTGGCAGTCCGTATTTAATTTTCAATCAATGAAATCTAGTTACTTACCGATGGAAAGTTATTCCTTTATATTTTGCTTTATTCTTTGAATTACTAGTGCAGTATCTCAACACAGACCAAGGCATTTTTGACTAAGTTGACAGTGTTTTCTTTAATGAATCGTGGAGTGTATTATGCGCGTATTGCTAGCGAGTGACTAATGTGAGGTGAACAGTGATAGCCTATGATGAATAGAACACTACTGTTGTATGTGGCGTCTTCTCTAGTACGTAAGTACATAGATCTCGTTGGGGGCTTGGGTGTTTATCTATATATGTAGTTATCATAAAATATAGTATCGTTAAGTTGGTATCCCATAACACAAGTTTAAAACTTACTTTGGGGCTAGCTTAGTCAGTGTGCTTTGCCCCTTATATATTTATTTATTTATATTATGGATATGCTGCATAGTGATTTGATATCACTGTGTAGATCGTTCCCGCGCTATAGCGGATATCCCGAGTCCTGTTCCCGACATGGCGGCTGACTGTAACTGAAGTTTGATTGGTCTGTAGCCGCGCTTTTATGGATTATACATTGACTTATATATTACTAGCGTAAGGACTAGGCCAACCGCGCGAAGAAATGGCACCAACTCGTTGACCCGATAAAGTCGGTTTGGGGACCAATGCGACTAAGTCGTCCTCAGTCCGCAGAAGAGTTCATTCGTTTTTGACAATTTATTATTCGTAGGTTTCATACTTGTAAATGCCATAAAAGTGCCTGGTTGCGCATTTAAAGGCTGCAAAAACTACGATATAGGCACAGAATACAGTAAGAGTAAACAGAAGGGACTCTTCTAAGGTACGCGCAATATACGTCCCCGTTCCCCGCACCCGCACCTCTCCCCCGGTTCTTGACGGCCAACGTGAGAAATCGAGGCGAAAACGGGGGAGAGGTGCGGGGACGGGGAACGGGGACGCCTGGGTGACGCATATTGCGCGTACCTTAGGAGTTTCCGGCCTGTGATATAGGTTAAATAAACGGGCAAGTGCGATTCGGACTCGTACATGAAGGGTTCCGTACCACCGTACAATGTTTTAAAACACTAAAAAAACACGTTTTTTGATGACGACCCCCTTTAATTTTGAACTTTTTTTTATTTTTAGTATTTGTTATTATAGCGGCCATAGTAATACATAATCTGTGAAAATTTCAAGTATCTAGTTAATGCCATTATAAAGATCTAATTAAAAAAGCTGAAAAAAACTTGTTTCTTGTATGAGGACCCACTTTAATTTTTAACTTTTTTTTATTTTTAGTACCTATTTGTTGTTATAGCGGCCACAGTAGTACATAATCGGTGAACATTTCAAGTGTCTAGCTATTACGGTTCAAGAGATAGAGCCCTGTGACAGACGGACACACAGCGGAGTCTCAGAAATAGGGTCCCGTTTGCACCCTTTGGGTACGGAACCCTAAAAAGTACATGTAATATCGTATCATCGGTAAGTAACATAACTGTTTGTTATAATTAAAATAAGTACTAAGGAATTTTACAGCGCTAATTTTACAACCGAATGGCAGCCATGTTCGCGTGTCGGTACCGGAGTGACAACAGCGCATGCGTATGCAGCATGCATGGGCGCGACGTTGAATTGTATGAAGATATTTTATGCAAAATGTTCCGATGGGCTTATCCTTAGTTGAAATCATTGGGATTATACCAATTTTATCCAATTGAAATCTTTCTTAGCCTATTCCATTTACCTACGCGCTCATCATCACACCAAACGTGGTCTTTAAGGCCACATTTGATTACTTGGCCGCTATAACAACAGGTCTTCTGAACCTCGGATGATCGTAGTGGGGATGGGGAGGGGGGGTCCGCTCCGGGCGGCAAAATTTTACGTCATTCTCCGCCTCTAGAGGCGGCAAGTTATGAATAGCCGACTGGCGGGAAATGGAAAATCCGCCACTAGGCTAAAATATGAATAGCATATAGGCGGCAAATGAGTATATACGCTACTGTATTAAATATGTATGCATAGTAAGTATGCAACCTGTGAAGAATGACTCGATTGGCCATTACATTCATTAACTTGACATTCCTCGTGTGACGTTGCCTTGTACATGTTCAGTACTTCCCCATGTTATGACGAGGAAAACCACTGAGAAGGAAAACTTACCTTTAACGCTGTAATCGCATTTATAACCTTCATAATACTTAATGCATCTTAGCATGGCATCGTGGATAAACGCAGATAACGTTTAAAAGAGGGATGCCGTCAGGCTGGCGGCCGGTTGTAAAGCTATAGTCAAATTAAACTATTCCGGCTATTTTTTCTCGATTTGGCATGGTCTTCGGCATGCTTGGATGACATGCACATTATATTTGGAGAAGAAAAAGCGGGAAAGCACACCCTTCGGAGTCCAAGCAGCACCGCCACAGCGGCGACACTCCCTGTACGTGATAGTTCGAACGCCGGTGACCTCGAGCTCGGAGCTCGTAACGCTAGGGTTGATACCGAACCGAAATGGAGTATCGTGCAGTGCGTGAGAGAGACGCGAACTAGGTACGAGCCCTCGGCCAAAGCAGTCAGCGATAGCTCGTTTCACGCCCCGCGCGCTTCTCAAGGCCCCCTCGCACATCCAGCCATACACATAGCCGCAAGCGATTTTACGAGCAGACATGCTTATGTGTCGTTTCTTTTCGCGTAGTGTATATATTATTTGGCACCGCTGAGGATGCAACCGGGAATACGCTGAGATGAGAAAGAGATATACAGGTTGACTTTTTAACCACCAGCCAAAGTTTTAGAGCAAGTTCAGCCCATGATACTGAACTACTTTCCATGAAAACAATTAACGAAAAACTATAAAAAAAAATTCGCCTTCCCGTACAGATTGGCGCTCAGGCCAACTTATTTTGTATGGGAGGACGACAAATTTTTATCAATTTTCAATACATTTTTTATAGAAAGTAGTTTAGTATCATGGACTGAAATTGCTCCAAAAATTTGGCTGGTGGATAAAAAGTTACCCTGTAGGCCTGTATATATAATTGCAAACTCCTAATTACCCAAGCAGGCTTGGAGACATGCGCCATTTTGCTCGCTCGTAAAAAAAAATAGAATTTTAGACAGACTTAAAAAAAAAAGGAGGTTATCAATTCGACTGTATGTTTTTTTTAAATGTATTTTTGTTACGCGATATCTTCGCCAATTGTGAACCGATTTTAATGATTCTTTTTTTATTTGAAAGCCTTTACTACCAAGTTGGTCCCATTTTAATTTGGTGAAGATATGATGAAGAATTTTGGAGATATGGAAAATCCTTAAAAAAATTGAAGTCGGTTTTTTTTTTGTTAAAAATTTAATTATTGAGTAGCAAGCACACAGAAATTTAGTTAAAAACTTAAAATAAACCGAAATAATAGACTTACATTAATACACTGACAAGCAGGGCTTGGAATACCGTTAAAAATCTGGTAACGTTAGTTCTGTCAGTTGGCGTTAACGTTACCAGCAAAGATAACGTTATGCTGGGTAACGGTATTTTTCCAACCATTTACCGATAATCAGATAACGTTACCAATGATATTAACGGTAAAAGGTATTGTTAACACTGTATTTCTTTTCGATATTTGACAATAAATTGATGAGAGTTTGTCTAGTAGGCTACTAGAGCTATTTATATAATATTTTATTTTAAGTATTGAAAAAAAGTATCCTTACTTATACCGTTAATCGATAACGTTATAGACTGTATTATCGATACCCCTTATAACGTTACCACTAAAATAACGTTATTTAACATTACTTTTAGCACTGGTATGACTCTCCATTGATTCAGAGTAACATATATACCTACTACTACTACAAACGAAACAATTTATCTGTACACACGTCGATGTGTGAGTTTTAGACTTAGGGTCGCACCGCAGAATTATTTTAATACTTACCTACTAACGAGTTCGACATATTTACGATTATATTTTTCCATACCGGAAGATTTGCGAACACTATGACGTAAAAAATTTTCTGTTTTATATGTATTATATGTTACAGAAAAGTCGGAAACAGCTACATAATATCACTTCACAAATATTTTTCATTATGTCCATTGTCCATTTGTCCCATTAGTTCACTTTACTGATTATTCATTTATAATGTAACGCACTAATTTCACTAATTCACTATTGTAATATAGTACGAGTAATTTGCATATTCGGCGCAAAACTATACGGTAATTATATGAATAAATTCAATAAAAATAAAAAAAATGTTTATCACGCTTACACTACAGCATGTCAAGTTGTCATTGTCAACAATGGCATTTAGCACTATAACCCGCGGAAATCTAGTTGGCATCTGCGTGTATGTGATTACCTGTGAGCGAGGAGCCTATGTAACATTACCGGATTGCTTATTAGCAATCCGGTGTTTTTGTGTGTAAAATGCGAGAGAGCGAGAAGGGTATATATATCAAAATGGTTGCTGGGTAATAACGTAAAATTATATTGTTGCTTTGCTTACCTGTTTTCATCATTTTGAAATGTATGAAATATACGTTCTTTAGAGTATTGGGTGGATAAACAATTATTATACGCGCACCTTCTCACCATGATGGTTACTATTGGTTGACAGTTCTCAAGACAACACACGTCGCGTATTGCGTGCGGCTAGTAATTAAACCCTGGTTTGGAGCTGTCAAAGCTCACAAAGTGCAGGGGAGAGGTGCGGGGACGCCAATTTGCGGGAGACGCTGTGAGATACCATTCTGTTTGACTCTTATGTATTCTGTGCTGTGTGTGTGAATTTGGTATCGTTAACAAGCCCTGCTGACAAGATTACACCTGGTTCCGGCTTATCAACTGTTTAGTTATGATTAGTTGTCTGACAGATAGTGCTTTGTTAGTATAATGATGAAGCGCTTAGGTAATATAGTCTAAGTTAGTATGTATATAGTATATTATATGTTTTATGAGGAGCTATGTGGCTTAGCGTTGCGCGTGTAAAATACCGCTGAGCACGGTCAGCACCTTGATGTACTTTATCTTGAGCTTCTCCGTTCGTTTTCAGCTATTTTGGCCACTAACACAATTGAGGAAGAGAGGTGCACTTTTAAGACCATGTTCTTAAATGTGGTTGATTCCATTGGCATAATTTTTATGGCATAATATCTTTGGCATAGTTACTATTAAATAACCGTGTGGTTCTGGGTTAGAATAGGACCACTTCATCTCTTCCTGTGGATGTCGTAAGAGGCGACTAAAGGACGTAGCACAAACATCTCGTGCTACAATTGCATTCCCAAGGTGGGTTAAAGTCGGGCAGCGGCCGGTTGTAAAACTTCGCACAAATACATTCCCAAAGTAGGTTGACGTTAAGCAGGCGACCGGTCGTAAAACTTTTGCCAAATCATTTAAACTGTTCCGGCTATTTCTTCTCCATTTTGCAAGGTCTTTAGCATCCTTTGGTGACCATTGACATGTATGTTATATTTGGAGAAGAAAAAGCAGGAAAGCGTACCCTGGGCTCCAAAGCAGCACAAGTGAGGATGCAACCGGGAACGCGCTTACACTTCGAAGAAGAAGAAGACAGTTACTATTAAATTGGCTTACGTTCGTACATAGTGTTATTATATAAAAATCACAATGTATACATATGTAAAATATACAATAGTCTGTAAAAATAGAAAATGTTATAATATATATACTTATTTATCAATGTAGTTAAAAAATGTATTAAACCTATAATTTTTTTATGTACTTATCTACCAAAAAATTTCACATTTTCTGCTGCTCAGTTATAACTATAACACTGAATTGCTAATTAAGATAAGCGGGTCACTCACGTAAAATATCAGCTACTGGCCGACATGTTCTGACCTCATCAGGAGGTCGTCATCAGGGCGAATGTGATGCGCGACGTCACACGATGACGTCCCGAACCAAAAAATAACACTGAATATCTAGCATGAATATGTTATAAGCAATATAATACTTTCGTACACAATACATATAAGTACATTACATTTATACAATGTGTACGAAAGTAAATTGATAGCTGTCCCCACGCTAGGTCATGTCTGTCTTGTGCCAATATACCTCATAAGTAAGAGCGAAGTAAGTATGAAGTGGTCGTTTATTGTCTGACCCTTGAACTCCTTTGAAACGGAACATAAAACTGTGACAAGGTTAATGCGGACGTACGGAAATTCGCACTTGTGTTCTCATTTTGTTTTCCTTACAATGCGACCAAATACCTTTACAGACTTACTTTTATTTAAGCCAATTTCTTTCATGCTGGTCTTGTAAGAAAATATTTTGAATGTTTAGTAATTAGGAACACCCTTGACATTTCAGATATTGATCGGCATAACGCTGATGGTGTGGGTGGTTCAGAAGGCGCGCAAGGAGCTGACGATCGCGATCATGGCGGCAGAGCTTGGCCGGGAGGCGATATCCAGCTCCAGCGACTCCTCCATCAGCTAGCCCACGGCCAGGTACGATGCGATGTCCTAACCAGACCAGACTGAAAACAACTTTTTACAAAGTATGCTTTCCAGTTGGATTTGAACCCACAATCACAAGGCAAACGCCTTGACCACTGGACTACGGAGACAGTCGTCGGTAGACTATTGAAGCGTGTAAATGCATAAAAATGGGTCACGTCTCGTATTTATTTAACTCTGCGACATATGTTGCTCGAGGTGTAAGGATATCTACATTTGTTTGGATAAATAAATTGGCAAAAGACCAAAAAATGGTGTTGGTATAAACTTTTCCAATGTTTACATTGTTTTTGTGGAGGAAAATGTTTTAATGAATAATAATAGTCTGTGTTACTTTTTTTAAATTTAATTCATTTATTGCATTTCATAATGTACATCATTTCTAACTAATAAAAGTCAATATCTTATAATAGGTAGACTATGAACCCTGTAGGGTATCGAAAAACATGAAGTGGAACGGCAAGCGAGTTTTTGACATGCAGTCAATTTATAAATAAATATATTAAACCTTTGGTGTTAATAAAAAATATAATTAAATAGTTTTTTTTTAAAGTTATTATCGGCGTAATCCTTATTATTTATAAATTAATGTCAAGTTATACTTTATAATCATTAAGTTAGTTTATGCATATGTACGCTTCAGCGGCGGTCCCTCATTACCGTTTTGAATAATTACAAGTTATTCTCTGTTTTCCAGGGCTTCCACTGACGTGGACAGCGTCTCCGAAGGCCGGTCCAGCTAGGGGTTGATCCCCGACGGGTGTCTCTCCGTGGACTCCCGTCACCACGAGACCTATGTGTGAAGTGAGGGTCACAACCCTGTGATATTACCATAATCGCCCCTGCACCTCCAAGAGGGCCACTCAGTGAAGGGTTATCCTTTGGAAAATTTAGGTAATGCAAACATGATTGTAAACCCCCTTCCCTCTTGAACAGAGAGACATGCTTGACCAAAGCGCTCTCAACATTTTATCCGCCACTGATAGCCGCCACATCTCCAAGAGGACAACAGTCAACGAAAGTCTAAAGTGCGTTTATCTTCCTTATAGATTTTAAAGACACGTCTGTGGTATTGTAGTCTTTATCGAGTGCATAATAACACTTATTTTTATATAACTCGTTTATAACAGAAACTTCCAAGAGCTATTCCAATGCACGGCGCATCGTAATGCCAAGGTTTATTCGTTTTAGCTTCGAATCTTCCTTGAAGGCTGAAAAACATTCGGGTTAATACGTTGGCACTAGGCCAATATGTATTTCTGTTCGTGCATACACTGCGTAGGATTTTTTATTACGAATGAGTTACCGTCACCCGATCTGTAGGTAAATGCAAATATTTTTGTCAATTTGTCAGTCAGTGATACGGGAATTTCGATTCGATTTTGGCAACGGTCCCTCGACCCACGCACGTATCCTAAATGCAACTGTGGTAATCAATGACACAGAAAGATAATCTCACAATGGTTTTCCCCGTAACTACGCAAATAAATAGGTTATACATTGTTATGTCAAATAAATAGAACTTGGCACTGATATTTTTTTCTGTTTATCTAGCCATAAGGATAACAGTCAGCTGAAGAACCTAATACGTGCAATATGTGTAAATATTTCTAATAGTATTTCAACTCAGGATTCAGATCAGTGAACTATGGGGTGAGAGGATTCGTCGGTTTAAATTGATTTAAAAATATTACCGTACACCGAGTAGCCGATTTTACTTTTCATTTCCAACTATGAGAATAATTTTCAAATTATAGCTATAAAAAAGTAGAACACCTACATATACCTAATCAGACTTTAACATGCAGTTGCTAACCTTTATTTGGTGTCGTTTTCACTAAAGAAATACTAAAAAGAATCATTTTTCGAGGACCGCCACTTCTCATCCATTTTCCAGTCATTAGAATCGTTTGATCACGTTATCTTTGTGCGTGATTCTGCATATTATTTTTATTCTACATTCGTGTTCAGTTTTATAATTTGTTTTAATGCCTTGACCTTTTCTTTTTTACTTTTTAGTCTCGAGAGAATTACTAGTGACTTAAGCCCTGCAAATTTTTAAGATGAATACAATTGTTTTTTAAATAGATGAGATACAAAAGTATTTTGCTCAAACCTGGCCAATCATTTGCGTAAGACGGCTTTTAAAAAGCAGTATTGCTAGTTCCAGAAACAAATACGAAAACTGTGGTTTAACCGGCCATGATATTTCTGACAAACGTTGAGAATTTCGGTGACTATGGGGTTAATTTACCTGAATTTCAAAAGAGTTGACACACTATTAGTACCTAAAACTTACATATATTTTAATATATTGGTTGCTGACTGAATAAGGTCCAATATTGTTTTGATATTTTGTAAAAACCAGTAGTTAGCTAGTGGAAGTTAAATACAGCGTGTACAATTGTACATAAATCAGTAGATTTTTCAGTGAAGCAGATATATCGAAGTACATATTTTTTAATTCATATATTCTTAATTCAAATTGATTGGCTTTCAAATTGATATCTAAGTAGTTGTAAAATGTTGCCAAAGGTCGCTAGCAGTTTATCACTTAAATTAAAGGTCAATTCAATTAATCAAAGGTCACAATCACAAACCAATTTATCGTTATCACTAAGAAACACAGTTCCCTTAAGTAGACGTTTTGCGTCCGACGGCGTATATCTCATTTGATAGAGTTATGCTGTTTTTTTTATATGTTGGCAATATGATCCAACATATTAAAAAAAAAGCATAGCTCTATCAAGTTATTCATATAGAAAACTATAACAACAATAATAACGTTGTTGTATCATTACAAAAGTGCATTTTGATGAATTTTGTAAATATTTATTTTACACCCATATATTATTTTTACTGAATGTAAAAATACTGCGACTAATGCAATAAATATATTGTAACATAATTAACCTGTAGGTTTTTTGCAGTCTTAATAGTAATCAATACACCTATTCACTTATTAATAAGAAATGGTAGACATTTTGGGAAGTATATACTTAGTTATGATTACATAAATTGTATTTAAATAATGTTTTTGAAGAGACCAAGAAAAGTTAGCAGTTTTTTTATTAATTTTCACGTAAATCGGACTGATTGTTTTTTAAATCACTACAACAGCAAAATAATATATCTACTTATTTTTTCGTACCTATTACAAACATTTTATGTAAAACAAGTTTATGTCAAACAATATAAGTAGAGGTTCTTCCTTTAATGAAATATAATTAATAATTACCAAAGACTGATTTCTTTTTCGTTTCCTGGTTGTATATTCTTAATTTGAAAATCTTATATCGCACTGATTGTTTACTCGTTTGCGGTATCGACAAGATGCCTATACCTAGAAAAATTTTCACCACTGTTTATGTCAAAACGGTATGTTTTAAGTTTGAAATTCAGCCCTGATATTTTCTCCTATATATTTTATATTTCATCTGTGTTATTTTATATTTATACGTGGACCTAAAATTCGTAGTTTTATGAAATATTAGATAGGATTTTTAATTTAATTTTCATCCCTGTTATTTTCTTCGACATATTATTTTCGTGTTATTTGATATTATGAAACGTGGACCTAAAATTTGTAGTTTTATGAAATATTAGAGATTTTCTTCTTATCTAACCATTACGTTAGTACTTATTGGTTAGTTTTATACGCCACAGCTATTAAACTAAGTGGAACTTATAATATGATTGTTTATTATTAATTTGATAATAATAACAACATGACATTACTTTAAAAAACTGTATGATACCCATGTTTTACTGCTGTGTTGAGCTTAAATTCTGAAATCTTGGATTGAATTTAATGCTTTATAGGACTCAAATTCGACCAGATAAAACGTAGTGATGTCTTAAAGACAGTGGCGCCCTCATTTGGACATATAATGATGAAAATGTATATTTGCTCTGTAAATGTATATGTCGCAGTTGGATGGTATAAACCGCTAATTCACGAAACCTCTAGTTGTTTGGCATTACAGCTCGGTTTTGTAAAACAGCCGAATATCAATCAGCTGGATTGTCTAAAATTGCGCAACGTGTTACGTTCCTTTAAACCGCTAACCACGTTTCCAAACGGCTAGCGGTTTTGTGAAACAGTAGCGGTAATTCGCTGTTTGACGAAATCGTTGAACAATCCAACTGCGCCACAAATGCATGATAAGGATTTGGTGTAGGGCTGCCATAATGAAATATAACTGGGTGTCTATTAGAACACAGGTTTTTTTGACACCGAATTTAATTTCCCAGAAAACTATTTCACGATTTTTATTGCTATAGGTTTGCCCTAACCTAGTAAAATGGATAGAACTTTTCAAGCACTCGCCGGCCGCTGCCGCGGCACGCTCGCTTCGCTCGCTCGCCATTGCCACTTCGTAGGCATTATAAATTGTATATAATTTCTTTCGATAGAATTGTTCAACAACTTCTCTAGCCGCATGGATGAATACAAGTCGTTCATTCCATTCCGCGTATTAGGGTTCGCTGTTTTACAAAACCGACCTGTAATGCCAAACAGCTAGAGGTTTAGTGAATTAGCGGATTATACCATTCAACTGCGACATATATACCGGGTCTAACAAAATTTACTAAAACTATTTTAAAGGTGGATTCAGTCCATGATATCGAACACATATGGAAATATGAAAAATAATTTTTGGCCTCCCATATAAGTTGACTGATTAGCTGATTCAAGTTCACATGGAAAGCCAAAAATATTTTTCATATTTCGATATTATGTTCCTTGGGGAAAGTTGTTCCGTGTAATTCACCCTTAAAATAGTTTCAGTATATTTGGTAAGACGTTATATAAATAACCCCTGAAATAATTGAATAAATACTGCTGGAATGTTTGTCATAAAGTCAATCATAGCTTTATGTAGATACACTACAAGTAGTTCACGTAATGAGGGAGGGCGCATGTTATTGAAACGCTTTAATTTGTTAGAAATCTTTGTATGAAGCTAAGTCTGAAATATTCGGTAATTTCAACAAATATATGACACAGTCACTCATTTAATTGGTTTGTTATGTATTTACTTAATTATAATATATATTACACTATATATATTATATATAATATATATTAATAAATATAATATACTTTAACTATTTGTGCCATATTTATGGAGAGATGAAATATATTGTAAAAATTGCCTCCAGGTTTTTTATCTGTTTACCGATCATCCTCATAAATGTATTATTAATATTTTCTACTATTTATTAATACAGGCTGACTAAAATTTTTGGAGCAAGTTCAGTCCATGATACTGAACTACTTTCTATAAAAAAAGTTATTAAAAATCGATAAAAATGTTTCGTCCTCCCATACAAATCACCGCTCAGACAGACGGATTTTGTATGGAAGGACGAAAAATTTTTATCGATTTTTAATAACTTGCTCCAAAAATTTGGAAACTGTTTAAAAAGTCACCCTGTATAATGAATAACAAAATATACTGAAACTATTTAAAGGTCAATTACTGTCAACTCATCAGTCCATGATACTGAACAACTTTCCTTCAGGAACATTTGCATAGAAAACCGGATCAGCTAATCGGCCAACTTTATAGGAAGCCAAAAATTAGTTTACATATACGTTCCTTGGGGAAAGTTGTTCAGTATCAAGGGCTGAATACAGCATTGAAATAGTTTCAGTAGATTTTGTTCGACCCTGTATAAAAACTTCATGAAATTCCTATACTTACTGTTTCATAAGACTTTTCAATTAGTCACTTTAAAATTTGTGTGTTAAAATACAGGCTGACCTTTTAACCAGCAGCCAAATTTTTTGAGCAAGTTCAGTCCATGACACTGAACTACTTTCCATTAAAACAATTACTGAAAAACTAAAATAAAATATAATAAAAGCTCTCAGCCAAACGGATTTTGTATGGGAGGACGAAAAGTTTTTGTCGATTTTTAATAACTTTTTTTATAGAAAATAGTTCAGTATCGTGGACTGAACTTGCTCCAAAAATTTGGCTGGTGTTTAAAAAGTCACCCTGTATATTAAGCTAGTAGCTAGGTACTAAATTACTTATAATGTGTATGGTTCTATTCGTAATTTTGTAACACCGTGCCAAAATTTAACATTTCATGTTAATTTTATGTAATCTGTGGTAATGTCGTTATAAATGTTGATTCTTATGACTTTTATCTTTTATTGTCTCGGTGAAAACAGTATTGTATATTTCAATAGGAAATGCCCTATTGTTGTCTTTTTTACGTGAGATATAGTACAACCGAACGAACGATCTTAATTAACTAAGAAAGTTTGAAATGTATAAATGGATTATAGAGAGGGCGATAGTAAGGCTGGTTTCACAGCTGCGGGAGGTCCGTATGGCTCAGCCGTGATACGGGTGACCCGTACGGGAAGCCGCGGTGCTCTGAAACGAGTGGACAGGTGGCGTTGTACGGGCTACCCGAAGCGTGTTCCGTACCCGCGTCCCTGTAAAACGATGTTCTAGAGCCGCAAGTTTGACCCGTACGGGCGATCCGTACGGATCTTCCGTACAATAAAACTAACATAAGGGCTACCATTTGCTGTATGATATGCAGTGCCGGTTTTAGCTCTACCAGCGCCCCGGGCGAGATTTTTCCGCCGCTGCAAATATACAGACTGCTTGCATGTTTTAAAAAGGCGGATAAATATTTTAGGGCATGCTCAGTCCGTAATAACTGGAGATAGTTAGGAATTAATTTAGAGTTACGATTTTTTTAAAGTTTTTCATGTAAAATGGATCGGCTGATTGCTCAATTTGTATAGGGTTAATTTGAAACTTTCCGCTGTAAGTATACCTATTCAGTATGATATAATAGACTGTGCATGCCCTTAAAATGTAATTGAAATTTTGCCTGCATCTTTTTAATGTAACCATAACCTTAAACCATAAACTTACTTAAATAAAGAGTAGGGGGCTATCAACAAAATAAGATACGAGTATAACTCCCTTGTTTCAATGCTTCTGATTGTGCTTTAACTTTGTTTTAAATTTCAATGTACATAAGTATCCATATTTAATTTCCAATCTAAAGTCAGTAGCCATATTTTTTTTTAATATATTACCTCTATTATTCGATATATCCATCACAGAGTCGACAACTTTGTGCAGATTTTTTTTCAAAATTAGTAATTAATATTACTGTTTTCACACCAAATATGACGACTGTATCTCACGCACGTTCATTTTAATGATAATAAAAGTAAACTTATTTTTATAGTCCATTAACTTAATTTAAATAATGAACAGAAAAAGTCTGTCATTGTATTTTTTTTTACCTGACTTATGTCGTCCCACTGCAAAACTTATATATAATTTATACTAAACATAAATATTTGTTGAGCTATTACTTTAGGTTATGCTTCGATCAGAGGTTATGAGTTGTTTTGGTTGTTATGTGGTCATAAAATGGTTCTCCAATGTTTTTAGTCACAATGTTTTTTTTACAAGCGGCAGACCAAAAATATTCGCATTTATAATCATTTGGTTTAGACGTAAATTTTATTTCTGATGTTGTTAAATTATTGTAAGTGAGTAAAAACGTTAATAAGGTTTTCAAAAAAAATGAATTAATGTTTATTCAATTATCAATCATATGATATACTCGTAAGTATATAAATATTTTAATAGTATCTATCAACTCAACTCTGGCGCCCTGTACCGAATAGTTGTATTCGTTACAGAGAGCTAAGGGGTATGTGCTCTCTGTAACGCGAAATCTATTAGAAATATTCATATATACAACGTGGAAGGGACATACCCGTAATAAATCGAACCACGGGCTATAGTAGATCCCTAAAGTATAATGAAATAAAAATAACAGTCAAAAAACAAAAAAAAAATTGATGTTCCCATACAAATCGCCCGGGCGGCCGCACACTTTTGTATGGAAATGCCGAATTTTATATTTTATTTTCGGCTGTTATTTTTATTTTATTAAATTATAATGATCTAGTATACACCGTAGTTCGATTTATTACGGGTATGTCCCTTCCACGTTGTATATGGTAAAAGGTGCGCTGCATCTCAACTCAACATCGTCGCGCGTATTTTTGATTCGGAATAGGTATGTGGACTGGTATGTACTGTAAATCGCTTCCAATAATGCTGCTCACATAATTTCGATCGAACTTCACTTTGTCGGTTCGTTTCTATCTACGATTCTATTTAGTCCGTCAGTTAGATTCTATCTATATTTAAGAGCTATGCTCTATGAAGAGCCAGTTCAGTTAGAATATTCAAAAATAATGGTTCAAAATAATAATATAAATAATAAAAATTCGGTTTAAAAAATTTGTAAAAAATTACAGATACAGAGCATTGAAGTTCTGGCTCTTGACGTCACCGGCCTGTAAAAATTTTACGAGTCGGTGTCAATATTTGTTAGTCAGAGAGAAGAAAAATATGTGGACAATACAATATTCGTGGTGATTTAATTGAGACGTTTATGATCCTGACCCTCAGCTACGACTTACTTGACTTGCATACTATCTGCAACATGCGAATGCGACAAGGCACCGAAGCTGTACATTATCACTTTTTCAGTAACAGAGTGGTTGTGACTGGAATAGACTACGAAAAGAAGTGGTCACTGCGCCTTTCATACTCGTAAATGCAATTAAATATAAACTCGACAAGTGGTTAAGAACGAACAAAGTGTTGTTAATAAAAATAATGAACTGTGAGAAGACTATGGACTATCTCAGCATTGTGTGAATAGACACATCAGCTCCTAGTTTATCGTCTATTATAAATTAAATAAATAATTATTTTTTAATAATCTACCTGATGGGCCAAAAATATTTTTGCAGTCAACATGCCTATTCAATTAAAAAAATGATATGTGGCTGACCTTAAAACGTTTTATTGCTCACACGCTGAGTGCGAGTTCAGGCAAATATAAATAGATAGTTAATTTTATACTCGTGCAGCGTGCTGTAATTGTACTTTGACCACAGAAGACAGTAAGACTATACAGAACGGAATCTCCTTGAAACGCGCAATATGCGTCTCCGTTCCCCGTCCCCGCACCTCTCTATCGTTTTTGTGCGGCCGCGTGAGCCATGCAGTGTGTGTTCGCCCGCTCTCCCCTGAGATAAGGCGAGAGCGGGGGAGAGGTGCGGGGACGAGGAACGGGGACATATTGCGCGGGAGTTTAGGAGGTTCCGTTCTGTATACTCATACTGTCTTCTGGGCTTTGACTTCAATATTCTGAGGGATGTATTACAAAATGTATTTTCTGCTATGAAGAAATAACTTACGTTAAACTCTCGTTAGCATAAAGATATTTGAATAAGTAAATGTTAAGAGTAAAGAATATACTGAAAGTCCCCAAATCGTGGTAGATAAAGCAAGGCATAAACATAAGTAAATAATGTAAAGAAATGCAACCCTTTTATGTGTGAATTACTATGGTATTTATTATTTTTAAAATTTGCTTCGAAGAATATTTCAAATGCTATTTTTTTACACATGCAATATTAATAGATTAAAATCTGCCTTTACCAACTTAATATGGGAATACGGCGCAACCATGATATAGATTAGATATTAATACTCTTACTGTCTTCTGCGCCATACAGAGAAAAACAAAAAAATTTTTTTTTTTTGTTTCGGCAGTTTTTATCAAAGAGCAATAATGTATGTACCTTATGTATGTACCTTTGGATTTTACTGTATGTTTATTTATTTGTTTATTGACACGATTTTGGGACAATCTATAATCAGTATTAACAGTTTTTGTACTCTTTACAAAGGTGTGGTTCTTCTAAAAATAGTTATCCCACACCAGTGCTCAGAATCATAAAATTATTTCACTATTTTTATATTACTTAATATTAGGATGTAAAAGTAATGCATTTATTGTTAACGAATTTATTTTGTGTTGATTTATATCTATAAAATATGTTATTATTTTTTAATTGTTAAAAGTATATTAAATCTCTGTCGATATTGTACAATATGAAATGAAACAGTGAAAGGAGCCTTATAACTACATAATAAATTTCTCTATTTATAAAGTGATTTAAATAGTTTCATTTTAAACTATGCGTCTTTATTAAATAGCATCACATATTTTTTCATATTTGCAGCATACAAGAATTTTTTGGGGACAAGTGCAAGTGCATTTGAATTAAATTATTTGAAAGGAAACGAGATAGAGAGATCAAATGGGGACAGCACTGGACCCCGAAAAATGCATCTCTCTCTCTCATCTTAGCGTATTCCCAGTTGCATTTTAGCTGTAATGCTGTGAAGCCCGGGGTCCGCTTATACCCCCCTGAACCCCAAAAAATGCATGTATCCCCATAACTGTGTGCCATTGCCACAAATAATGTCATTACCATGTAGTTGCTGAACTGTAATGTTTTGCAGCATCTTCACAAAATCACGTCTAAAGCCCGTACGAGGAGGTAGACGGAGTGTAAGCCATAAGACCCAAAGGCCACTCCTGCTGAATTGTGTGTGTTAGTGGAAAAATGTGGAAGAGGTAATTAAAATAGTGGGTTTGCTTGCCTACCTATTGCCGATTGACATGATTCAGAGGATGTGATCTGCTCTGCAGCTATTACGTACTCACGTACAAGTCGAATGACACCTCTTTCTTCAATATCGGTCAAGTAAGCCCTACTTACTTATTATAATAACTAGAATGAGTATTATTTCTGAATCTGAAAATCTGAATTCAGAAAGGAATACAACGGATGTGTGTGGATGGCCTCATATTCATTTAGATGCATTTCTGAACGTACCTAAGTGTCAAATTTAGTTGTCATTTTTCTATATCATGGCGGAGGACGAGGATGGAAGTTCGAATAGAAAATCGCCTCAAAATTCGAATAACGCTGGACCTTCTCAAGACAATGAACAAAATACTACGAAGCCTGATCTAGGAATCGAAGAAGCCAAGTATAATAGCAACGAAAATGGCGATACGTCGCCTACAGGACCTAAAAGTTCAAGCAGTGAGTGTTTTGCGAAGTTGTTTTTTGTAGGTACTCTAAATAAAGACATTCTTCGAGGTTGTATTCGTTTTTCTTTCAGAATCGACGGGAGCAACGCGCAAGGAAGAGAACCCATTCTCGTTTCGGCATTTCCTGAAGAGAGACTTGTCATTACCGGGCAACTCGACGTACGAAAACACTGGTGCGCGCCCGAAGGTGTACGCGAACACAGTGCACCACTCGCCGACCAAAGTGGACGTCCACGCTGAGGCGCGGCGCGAGAAGAGCCGCCCCGACACACAAGCCAAAGAAAAGATTAGCGATGTCAGCCATCGCTTAAGTGATAACGCATCTTCGAGTAGTTCTGTAGAAATACCTTTTAGTGTAGTGGACAATTCAGAGTCTAAGCATAATTTTTACGCGGAGAGCGCGGAGGTTCCGTTCTATCATCGACCAAACTTGGCTTCAGAGCCGCTAGGCATGCCGTCTTTACCTGACTTTGTGCAGGATCACATCCTGGTGGAGCAGGCATATTTGAACTCTAATGGACCCATATCAGTGGACTTGGATAATTTACCGGACTTTACATTCAATACAAGTTTTAATGCGGGTTCATCCTCATCATTGGGAAGAAGGAATAATAGCAATAGGAGTTACGACTATGAGGCGTATATGGGAGCTGCTTCTACGTCTAATGATTCGGGCCCATCTCGAGTGGTGCCCCTGGACCTACCAGCGGGGGCGGAGGCTGCTGGGCCGGCGCCATTGGACCTGCCGGCACACCTGAGCCTAGATCTGACAGAGTCGGTGAATCCAGCTGACCGCAGAAACATGTCACCGAGAAATACATTTCCCCTGGACCTGCCCCCAAATGCTGGTAAGATAACTTTCTTATTCTTATCTTATTTTATATAATTATCCTTACATTCTTCTTCCAACTCAAACAAGGGACATCGAACTGGCTGTGAGTCTATGAGACAGAAGTTCTCTGAATACAACAATTTATCTTTACACACAATACATATTTATCCTTCATGGATAAAAATTCAAGTATGCGATGATATTAAAAGGCAGGAAATAGTTGACCAAAATACTTGACAAGACAATTATACGGTACGCATTTTCTTCACACACATGTTATTTCATGGGTCTTTTCATCAGACATAAAAGTCACACTTGAGACTAGTATTATGAAATTTCAAAGGAAGACTTCACAGAGTTTAACCTTCTGAAATCGGACATCATCATATGATGTAAACGAATTTTGCAGTGAGTTCACATCATATGATGACATCCGATTTCAAAAGGTTAAATGCGAACTGAATTCAGGTTCAGACACTTAATTATAAAGGTACACATATTACGTCACAGTGAATAGGGGGCTGCTTAATTTCAGAAAGTGGCATTACAAAGTGTACATGTACATCTTCGTGTACAAAACATGTCGCAAGATTTTGTTCTTTTTAAATAGTCAATAAATACATATAATAAATAAATAATAAGGACAAATCACACTGATTAAGCTAGCCCCAAAGTAAGTTTTAAACTTGTGTTATGGGATACTAACTCAACAACACTATATTTTATGATAAATACATATATAGAGAAACACCCAAGACCCAGGAAAATTTGAAAAAGGCCATTTTCCAACTTGCCCTGGCTGGGGATCAAACCCAGAACCTTCGGATTAGCGGACTAGCGTGTTAACCATTACGCCACAGACGTCGTCAATATGTATAAGGGCTCTACCTGTAACCATTTTCATTATTTACCAGTACATGTGTAAGTAATGTCAAACCCAATGTAGAACCAGTAGCTACAAAGACAATTAAATAATTAGCACATAATGAGTTTGAATTAGGAAGTAGATGGGTTGACCTATGGGTTGAATGGCGTGATTTAATTATTATACTTTATTGGAAATGGGGGCGACGAACTTTGGTTGTTTTATCTATCTAGTGTATGTATTTGTAAATAAATAGATAAGGCAAATCACACTGGTTGAGCTAGCCCCAAAGTAAGTTTTAACTTGTGTGTATACTACTCAACGATACCATATTGTATGATAAGTCTTCTTCATTTAAGCGCGTTCCAGGTTGCATCCTCTGCTGTGCTGCTTCCCATTTTTTATTTGGGCCCCTACCCAATGCATAGCTGGAGGCCCCAAGGGCCTAATTAACCATGTACTTCTAGGCCCAACTCTGGTTCTATCGTTAAGGGTTGGAACACATCAGCACAGAACAGCACTTTCCTATGCTGCTATCCTTTTCTGTCGCTCATAGCGTCATTTGCTATAGCGAGATAGAGCGACGGAACGCTTCAGCATGGCCGGTGCTGAAGCACCTCTTTTTGGGTCTTGCGGCTTTAAGCAAACAGAGCCCAGGGCTGCAAGACCCTGAGGTGATGGTGGGCTAAAAGATAGAAAAAGGAATCAAAATAGTGATAGGATGTTAGCCGCATTGTCTATTTAACATAATAACGTCTATTTAATAACGTTTATTTTCCTCCACAAGATTAGGTACAAGAAAAAGGATTATTCAAAAATTCATACTCTTTTAAATAGTAAGACGAATGTTTCTGTCCCTTGTAAATCCTATCTTTGCGGAGGACTGGTGCCTGAAGTAGGTAAAAAATACCGGTTATACATGATTCGCATTTTCGCCCATTTCCTCGATCAGCTTTACGATCTGCGCGAGAAAAGAAGCAGCTGGTATATTCTAAATTTTCTTTTTTCTCCCAGACCAGCATGGAAGATTGCCCTGATATCAAAAAGTTCAAAAGACGCGTGTTCACGAGAGCTGTAAGGTGCAAAAAGAATTATTATTCGAGAAAGTCAAAAACGAAAAAAGTTATGGCCGAAATAGTAAAAAAAAAAACTGTTTTTTTTATTTTGGCGCTCGATATTTTGGAAACGAAGATGATATCAAAAATTTGAGAAAAACCCCTGGACAATTTAGCCAGCTACAATTTGAGCCTAAAACAAAGACGATCGGGTTAAGGGTTTGCCCCGTAGCCTAACCTTTTGAAAAAAGTCAAAAAGTTAAAACGACATTTTTTCGAATTCCGTAGATTCATTTCCAATATGCTCGATAGTGGTGTGAGGCACGAAATTTGTAATTTTTTTTGTGTGTATGTTACGCGATATCATCGCCAATTCTAAACCGATTTCTATGATTCTTTTTAGGGTTCAGTACAAAAAATGAAAAAACGGAACCCTTAGAGGATCACTTGTGCGTCTGTCTGTCCGTCCGTCTGTCACAGCCAATTTGCTCCGAATCTACTGGACCGAATCAGCTGAAATTTGGTGGGATGGTGTAATCCTATGACCCAAACACATATGTGCAAAGTATATAAATATTTTTTTTAAAATAAGGGTCATTTTTGGGGGACAAATTAGAAAATTTAAAAAAAAAATTTGTAAGCCTTACTGCCTTATATCAAATGAAAGGGCAGGTTATAAGGATCTCAATTATATTTTTGTTATTATTGTAAAATGAATAATTTTGATTTTATTCATGAAAGTAGACGAAAATTGACCATTCCCCCCCCCCCCTGATCTCCGAAAATACTGAGCCTAAAATGTTGAAAAAAAATACAAAATATAGTTCATTGCTTGTAGATTACAGGAAAACCTATAAGAATTCAATCAATTGTACGGAACCCTCTCCACGCGAGTTTAACTCGCACTTGGCCGGTTTATTAATTTGAAAGCCTTTACTATCTGGTTGGTCCCATATTAATCTGGTGACAATATTAGGAAGAACTTTTGAGATATGGAAGAAAATCGATGAAGTAGCAGTATAAGCATTACCTATGTAATCTATTTTCTTACTTTGTTTGTTCCTTTGTTTGTATTTTGTGTACATGAATTTTGTAATTAAGAAATAAAATAAGTAGATTATTTCTTTTAGTAAAAAAAATAGTTTTAAATAAATGGTGGCGGTTGCAGGAGCGGAGTCTATGCGTCTGCCGGACTTTCTGCCGGTGCACCCGGGGCGCACGTCGCCGGAGCCCGAGCACCAGGACGAACAGATGAGGCAGATCTGCGAGGAGTTGGAGAGGACCAGGTGAGTGGACACGCATCATGTACTTGTACCATACCATATTTTCTTTCAAGTTCATATATTTTAATCATTTGTTTATTTGTTTATTTGTTTATTACTTCTTACACTATCATTACAGGTTTCCCCAATACAATAGCATAGTCATTTACATTTTATCTATTATTACACAGAACATTTAATACTGCCTTTGTGAATTCCGTCAATGAGCAACCGAACATGTCGATATTTTCAGCAACCTGATTTAACGTGTGCAGGGTTTGGGTGAGTGGCGCCATTTTTAGGACATTTGTTCGCCCTTGTGGTATCGCGAATAGAGGAGGCTGTCGCCTTCGCCACACGTATCGGTTGGGCACGCGCAGTGCTACCCACTGCAACACAGCTTGGTTAGAGATCTGGCCCCTTAGTATTCTGAACACATACGTCGCTAAGCTCAGACTTCGTCTTACTTCTAGTGTATTGTACCCCACCATGCCGAGAACGAAGAGTGTTGGGTACATCAGTGGGTAAAACGGATAGACACCATATAGTTTCAAGTACAGAAATCTTATGAATTTGTTCTGTATTCGTTCCACCATAAACTTATATTTCGTCTCATGGGGTGACCAAATCATTGCATTGTATTCCAAGTGGCTCTTTACTAGCGCTTCGTACAATGCTCGTACTGCATTCAAATTCGTGAATTCTTTAGAGTGGCGCAACAGGAAGCCTAGATTTCGATATGCTTTCTTGCAAACTTTTATGACGTGTTCCCGAAAGTTAAGGTCTTTAGTGAAATGTACCCCTAAGTCTCTTGTCTCGGAAACACGCTGCATCGGGACACCTTCTATGCAGTATTGATGGTTGTATGGGTTCCTTGATCGTGTGAAAGACATCACCGAGCACTTAGAAACATTGAAGTGTAAATGATGTCTATTGCTCCACTCGACTACTCTATCTATATCTCTTTGTAGCTTTTCGCAGTCCGATTGGTCTCGTATTTCTCTGAATAATTTCAGGTCATCCGCGAACAGAAGGCAACTTGATTCGGTCACTACCGCTGGCAAGTTATTTATTACCAAATTGAATTCTAGTGGTCCTAAATTGCTGCCTTGGTTCACTCCTGATCTTGTGTAGTACTGCTTCGATTGTTGTCCGTCCCAATCAACGTATTGACATCTGTCTTTCAAGTAGCTAGCGAAGAAGGAGAGCGTTTTCGGTGTAAAACCCGCCTCTGCTAGGCTCATGAGTAGGACGTCATTGTCAACTGTATCGAACGCCTTTTGGTAATCGAAGTAGGCAACATCCACTTGAATCCCTGAGTCCACCGCTGGCGCCACATGCGTCATCAAATGCAACAGATTGCTTGCCGTGCTCCGCTCTGGACGAAAGCCATGCTGTTCATCAGCCAGATAAGCCTTTACTTGCGGATACACTGAGTGGTTTATCGCTGATTCAAAGACCTTAGCCGGGGTAGACAGTATTGCGGCCGGTCTAAAGTCACTTGCTTTTGTACCTCCTCTACCTTTAGGCACAGGCACCACCCTTGTCAGCTTCCACTCCTCAGGGAATATTTCTTTTTCGAGACATGTATTAAATATAAACAAAAGTGGCTCCGCTAATCTTTCACGGCAGTCTCTAAATATATACGGTGGAATTCCATCTGGTCCCGTGGAGTGTTTTGGTTTCAGCTTTGCCAACGCCTGCTTAACTTCTGCCAATTGCAGAGCGTGTACTTGCACCAGCGCTGATCCGGCTTGCGCTTGTGCGTTCACCGAGTCTACATCCAAATCCGCTGGCTCTTGGTGATACACAGAGCAGAAATAATCCGCAAATTCATTAACTGCTTCTACCCCAGTCAGAACGCGGTCGTCTTTTACTATTTTTGGTTTATTCACGTTCCCTCTCTTTGTTTTGACAAAATGCCAGAACGCTTTAGGATCCTTCGCTAGATTACTTTGTACCCAATCCCGATGACTATTATGAGCAATTTCTAGCGCCTTTTTTACTTTCGTTCTGCACCTGGAGAATTCGTCATAGTCGCTCCTTGCTTTGGTTTTTTTGTAGCGCTTATGGAGTTTATGTTTCCGTTGTATGTCAGCTATAATGTCTCTTGTGTACCATTGTGGGTATATACGCGTAGGTTTAGCGGTTTTGGGTCTTTTCTGTGGGGCACATTGTCCTATCACGCTATTTATCTGCTGATAGAAATGGTTCACTGCTTCGTTTGGATTTTCTATTTGATAAAGCTCACTCCAGTCTATATTAGCCATATAGCTGTACAACCTATGCATATTTGCTTTCCGAAAGTTCCATTGCCTACGGAGCGAAGGTTGTTGGTAGTTCTTTTTAACCCTCTCCTCTGTTATTTCGTCTGTCCGTACTGCGCGTTCTGATACCCATACCTCGAGTGGTGGATGTAGTTTGTCAACCGGTTGCAATCCCTCTGTTTCGCTAACCGATACTGTACCATTCAACCCGCCCCCTTTTAACACCAGATCTAATTGTCTATTATTACAATTTGGAATATCGTTACATTGACTGAACTCACAATAGGCTAACACATATTCATAATAGTTATTGACTTCTACACTTGCAGAATGCAAGTTAAAATCCCCCAATACAATTACATTGTTTTCGTATTTTGCACAAATATTTTCTATTAAGCTAAACATGATCATATATTCATCAGTACAAGAATTCGGTGGAATATAAACCACACAACAAACAAACAAGAATCTATTTCGATGATACACTGATACTGCTACCATTTCAAAGGAATGCTTGTCTATATTGACATTATTCGGTATAGGTAGCTGTCGCAGTTCATACTTTGGGGTGGCCACTATGCACGCACCACCTTGTTTACGCCCATCCGCTCGGTCACATCTTATTATTTGATATCCAGGTGGGACTAACTCGGCATCATTGATTGACTCACTACATCCAGTTTCTGTGACGGCAAACAAATTGTGTTCTGATGCTTGGATGAAGCACATCAGTCTCGTCGTCTTTGTCCGTAACCCTCGTACATTCTGATAGTGTATTAATGTGATTTTTTCTGATTTCTTCAGATTTCTATTTGTATCTCTCCAACCAACTTTTGCCTGTGCATTCGTTATTACGTCGCTACATTTGTTTTGTTCTCTCCTCTTTGCCTCTCCGAAAGTTCTGACGCCAAGGCTTGATGCATATATCTGCCGCCCAGTTTTCAGGTTCTAGAATCGCTTCTGCCAATCTTGATGGTGCTCCTATTTTGAATGAAGCATAATTGCCTCGCGATTTAAGTGCCTCGACCGTCCACTCTGCTTCCTTGCAGATAGTTTTGAGATGTCCTACTACCTGGTCAGTTGTTGTACCTTGTTTTACATAGAATAAATGTAGATATTTATATCTTTCTGATGCTTCTAGTGTCGTCACCCCTGCGGCTGCCGTACCTCGCAATATCGACGTATTGGACGCTCTTTGTCGTTTCCTGTCCACTGTCATCCATGCTCCTTTTCCCTCTGCATCCTGGTTTTCTTCTGTTATGTCAATGACGCTTAGGCTTGGACGCTTAGACAGGGAGTTTGTGTTTTTGACCTCTGGTACCACATGCATTTGCTTTGGTGGCGCGTCCTTTTGTGGAACTTGTTTTGGTGGTCCTTGTTTTGCTGACCTTGTTTTTGCCCCTGTCAAGATGACCTCACTATTATTGCCTTGATTCTCAGCCAATGTTATCTTGCTAGTTTTACTGCGGTCCTCTGCCGCATTGCAAGATCCTAGGCGTACCACAGTGTCTACTTTATTACCCAGCTCTTCAATTTTCTTCGTCAAGTCGCTGCATTTGTTACATCCTTTGCTGCCTATTTCGGATTTCAGCTCTATTACGCATTCTTTCACTATTCTACTAATTTTAGATGTTAGGCGACTTTCGAATTCGGCTTGTAAACTCTTGAATTCCTGCATCATGGATAGTCGCATCTTGTTAAGTGCCGTCTCAGTGACATCAGCCTGTGAACTTCCCTTTGCATACCGCATTCCAGTACGCACTGTTACGTTATCGATGCTGCTTATAGATATATCGGGCTCTTGACAATCACTTGTGATACTCGTGTCATGCGTTAATATCGCTTGCCTGACTGGCGTCCGCGTGTTATCGCCCTTGGGTATTTTACTGCGGCATTCGATGCATATCCATGAAGTTTTGTACTCTTTTGATAAAGTGGTGAAAGCTTCAGGTGTAAAATTCGCACACAAAATATCGAAAGTTTGCTTACATTTGTTGCAGCCCATAACTTCGTCGTCGTCGCCAATTGCTCCCCTGCAGCCCGCACAGCTAACCGCCCTTGTAGCAGCCATACTTTCGGTTCTGCCCGCCAACTCCAACGTCAAATCTGCTACGTTGTTCTTGGTACCGGCCGTGTATACTAAGCGATAGATAAGCGATACTTATCGCCCCGGATCCAGGTGTCGTAGTACGTAGGCTCGATGCCGCTGTGTTGCGCTCTGATGATTCACCAAGCGACGCCGTCGCGGGTTGTCGTAGGTCAGGGACGTCAACGGAATCTTGAATTTTTTGAACTGTTTTTGCTGTAATCTTCCAAAATCTATCACTTTTTGAAAATTTTATTTCACAAATTTGTCTACCAATGTCCACTACTCGCGAATTTCACTACTCCAATACTATATATCTGATTTTTCTAAGGTTTTACGAATAACAAAGCGCAGTAATTTAAAAAAGATGTTCTCCTTTAAACAACTCGGACGAAGTTTGTTCATACAGTTAAAAAACCCGTGTGTTTCCGGGTTAGAATAGACCACTCCATCTCTTCCTGTGGAAGTCGTAAGAGGCGACTAAAGGATTAGTCCTTTACACAAACATCTGGTGCTACAATTGCATTCCCAAGGAGGGTTAACGTCAGGCGCCGGCCGGTTGTAAAACTTTTCGCACAAATACATTCCCAAAGAGGGTTGACGTCAGGCAGGCGGCCGGTCGTAAAACTATAGCCAAATCATTTGAACTGCTCCGGCTATTTCCTCTCCATTTTACAAGGTCTGGCATCCTTGGGTGACCATTGACACGCATGTTATATTTAAAGAAGAAAAAGCGGGAAAGCGCACCGCGGGCTCCGAAGCAGCACAGCTGAGGATGCAACCGGGAACGCGCTTAGACGAAGAAGAATAGCCAATATGTAATTTCTTTATAATTACAAAATTTTGTTACAATTTTCACACGTCGTAATAATAATATACGATGAGGCATCACGCCGCGAATAACTTCGGAGAAAACGCAGCACACCTCTCATCACACCTGAGTCGCCCACACCGGTGTTGCCCCTTTCCTGACAACAATCGTCGGCTCGTTTGAGGGGCCCATCTAGTGGGCGGCAAGCCACCACCTGCCACAAAAATAGTCAGTAATCATGATTATGGCAGGTGCCGTTATTTCTATTGCAATAGCCCAGCATCAGTCCATCCCAACTTCATTCCATTACCCATAAACCTTTCCCTTTTCTTGCAATAGATTCTTCTGCCGAAACCTGTTCAAGGGTATATCTTCCATTGTTATATATATTCAAGAATGGGTTTTGGCGGGAGCGCCACATTACATCAACTTCTCTAGAGGGCCTCTACGTGTTGGATCTGTATCCCCACGCTTGCCTCCCAAAGGACCAGGGTGAAAAGACCCGTGAACCCAAAGGATATACAATGATACACTCTTCCTTATCCCTGACAGAGCCTGGCATTAGTCCCAAGTGATGTGCGTGAGGGTATGAAAGGGAATCAAATTAGTTATGAGTTGCCAGCTGCATCGCCTACTTATCATGGACATGATTCAGATTCTCGTCGGCTTCTACGATCTGTCATCTTCTTCTTCTTCTATATCTATGCGGGTTCCCGGTTGCATTCTCAGCTATGCTGCTTTGGAGCCTTGGGGGTGCGCTTTCCCACTTTTTCTTCTCCAAATATGCATGTCAATGTCACCCGAGGATGCCAAACACCTTGCGAAGTGGAGAAGAAGAAAAGAGTCTGTTGTTTCAAAGTTCCGCTTTGTGCTGTGCTGGATATGTAGTTCAGTTATGATAGAATTGAGTTTAAAATTGAATTAAAAAAATTTATTGAATTGCAGGGTAGTTGGAAGAAAGAAGAAAAGTATATTTCTCGCTAGTATCCGACATTTAAATATGGCTAGCACAGAGTAGGCAAAATCTATGTGTCTGTATGAAATGTACGCTACTGAGCGTTACCATTTTGTTGTAGGGCGGAGTTGTTTTCGGAGCGCAGTCGTCGGTCGCGGCTGGAGCGCGAGCTCAGCGCCGCGCAAGAGGAGGCCGCCGCCGCCAGACACCAGGTAACCTGATCCACAGGTGTGGTTGAGAGGAATGGAGGCATCACCCTCCACTTAACTTCACCGACAAGAGACAAGATCACGCTCTTAAGTTAAAGAAGAAGAGAGATACCCAGGCCAGTTTTTCAGGGTACAAATTTGGGGGGGGGTCATAATGGGACCTTCATAGCTAACAAAAAAAAATTGTACGTACTTGTTTTCGGAAGTGAGGTAAGCTTGAGCTAGAATTTAATTTTAACATATCGTAGGGCACTATGTCTATAGACGTAAATCAATTGATATTTCTATTGTGTCTGGCTAGTGTCCAGCAATGTGTAACGATGCTGCATGCCATCCGCATGCTGAATCTTGTTTTTATACATCATTTCTTCATCTCGTCCTGTCCGCTTTTCATAACTTCATTTCCTAATTCCATTTTCGAATCATTAATTTTTTTTTGACTCATTCCACTTCCATCTGACATGTATTTTGACTTATATTTTTTTTTTATTAAATAATTTTACGGCTCTGGATACAAGTCCTTTAGAGCCTATCTTTAATTTTGTTCTTTATTCCTAATCCTAACCTAACCCTAACAAGACAATCAAAGGGTGGTGTAGGCCTTTGACTGCTGCAAGGGAGCTTCTGGCGACAAATCTATACGAGTGCACTGGTTTACATAGACGATTGAGTGGCGGACGACGCCCGAAGACGCCCACACAGTCCGCAAAATAAATATCACTACAGCCGTACTATGACGGTCCACTTTAACTATTTCACACATTGTTCATGTCATGAGCATTTATAACACCAAACAACACCAATTTCATATTATAAAGCCTAATAAAATAAATTTGTAAAATAATTTAAAGCAAACCACAACCGAACCCCTTGACTTCCCGCCAAAAACTCCATTTTGACTTATATTAATTTTTTTTTTTTTTTTTTATATCGATTACTTTTTGTTTTTTCTTCCAAAGTATTCCATGGCCATTTATTTAACTTATTTCTGGCGACGGGGAAGGGGGGGGGGGGGGTGCAAATATCAAGGTGTCGCACAGGGCGCAGAAAAGGCTGGCACTGCGTATAAGGCGACTTAGGATACAGAAGCTAGACCCCGAGTGCAATTAACTGGTGACCCTGCCTTAGGAGATACCGTTATGTATGTAATGCTCTTATGAGTTTGTGTGGTGCTGTGCAGGCCGAGGCGCTGTCGGCGGAGGCGCGGCGGCCGGCGCGGCGCGCGCGCGAGCGCCAGTTCGCGCAGCAGCTCGACGCCGCCGCCGCCCGCGCTGAGGACACCCTGCACGACACCGCGGTCAGTATTAAGATGAAACAGAAGGGCCGTTTTCCCATACAAACGTAGTCCCCTGTTTTCTCCCTGGATAATGCCGGTAGAGTTATATTTGTTTTCCTGAATATCTATTATTTATCTATTATTTGATTTTGTGTTCTTTTAATAGGTATTTTCAGTCCAAGCTGAAGTATGTCTCTATCGCACTTGCTCAGTTGTAATTTCGGGCACAGCGCGACAGCAATTGATTTTACAAATACCTATTTTTCATTTCTCTAGCCCTTACGGTTTCCTCTTCACTATATACACCACAGTGTTCTCGAGGACTATAGTCTTTTAGCCCTCTTTTGAAGGCTAGACTGTTAATAAAGGGGCTTGCCAGGCTAAAATCCTAAAAAGGCTTTTCGTCTTTCTGGCTAGGCCTGTGGAAAAGGCCAAGCCTAAAGGACTAATTGTCTATAAAGGCTTTTGGTTCGATGTTGGTTTGGCGATACTTAAGGGGATACATTAATTTTTTGAGGTCCAGTGCTGCCCCAAACGCCAGCTGCCAAATAAATTATTTGACGGAGATATCATTTAAAATTTTATCTTCAGTATGCCCTAGATAACCCTTCTAACTATTTGATGAACTACTGTGTACAGTTTAAAGTGAGAATATTAAGCTTTTCTTAGCATTTTTGCGGTAAACGGCACTTTTGGCTAATTTGGCATAAAAGGGTTATCTAAAGCCGTACGGAACAAAATTTTAAATGATATCTCTGTTTCCTTTCAAATAATTTATTTCAAATGAGGGCAGCACTGGACCACGAAAAATTCATGTATCCGCTTAAAGGTACAATATAAATGGGTAACTCACTTAGCCAAGTATTTTCAGAGGATTTTTAGTCATTCAAGATGCTAACTAAATAATTAAACTAAACAATCTGATTCTGATATGCTTTTATTGATTACAGACTAGAGCCACCGACGCTGAAGCGACTGTCACCAAACTAAAGGATCAAATTAAAAAATTAAAGGTGAGTTTCAATAGGAACATACATACATACATACTTCATCATCCTCATCAGGTCTTTTTTAGTCTCCACTGCAGGAGCACGACCCTCTCTGTACTACCAGAGACATATTAGATGGAGCAGTCAGAGGATTTGGCCTACACTCCACGCTGGCCAGACGGATTGGAGAGGTCTCATTAATGTTTATAAGCTTTGTTCTATTCTACTCTGCCGGGAACCACGGCTATCGGGAACCACACATAAATCATGCCTACTTCCCACAGGGGTAGGCAGAAACTGAACCTCCACTTGCTACGATCCTGAGAGATCTCTTTTCGCAGGGGCGTAGCTACCGCCGTATCTGCCGTATCAATTATACGGGGCCTCCGGGCCAAGGGGGCACCCGACTGGCGAAAGCAAAAAATTTTTCAAAATTAAAACTGATAGAAAATTACCTAAGCACTTCGATGGGACATGAACGCTTGCCAGACCTGTCATTATTGTCCATAGAGGCAGAAACTTTATAAAAACTAAAGTCATCACCAGCTATAAATGATTTAATAAATCTGTTTGCCGAAAAAAAGGCAAGGAGAGTGTATATTTAATCTGAATTGTTTGTAAAAATTTTGAAAAAACTGTCAGATAGAAAATTATGATGAATAAATATTTCTTTTAATTTTATGCAAACATTTTCTTCTGTGAGAATTCTTTTCTTTTGTGAGAAATCTTTATTTTAAGAACCAATAATTAGGTATTATTCAACCACAGGTACTTTTAACTACGAACGATACAAATGCCACGTTTTTCGAACGCAACCATGACGCGTTTGTATCGCGTTATTTTCAATAATCGCAAATTTAACGCGCTTTTTAATAATCTTTACCCTTCATTAGGGCCCCCAAACAAAGTTTTATACGGGGCCCCCGCCAAGGCACGTTACGCCACTGTTTTTTTGCTTCATCTTCATTCATTACTTTAATGGGATCATGTTTGTAATACAACGTGTAAGAAGGGACATATGCGTAATAAATCGAATCACTGGCTAAACTAAATTGCTATTAGTTTAATGAAATTAAAATAATAGTTTAAAAAAAAATCTTAGCTAGACTGCTAATCTGGAGGTTCTGGGTCCGATCCCCAGCCAGGGCAAGTTGGAAAATGGCCTTTTTCAAATTGACCTGGGTCTTGGGTGTTCATCTACGAGTATATATGTATTTATCATAAAATATAGTATCGTTAAGTTAGTATTCCATAACACACGTTTAAAACTTACTTTGGGGCTAGCTTAATCAGTGTGATTTGTCCCTATATATTTATACATATTTATTTATTTTTTTAATGAATTGTTGGTGACAGGAGGAGCTAGCGGCGTCGCAGGAGGAGGTGCGGGGGCTGCGGGCGCGGCAGGCCGGCGCCGCGCGGGAGCTGCGCCGCGCGGGGGCGGCGGCCGAGGGCAGCCTGCGGTACGCACTCATTAGGCTTCAAACTACGTTATGCGGACGCCCGCGTGGTGCCGTGCAAAAGTGCCCCGCGCGGGGGAGCTGGCGTCCCCGCGACAGACTTGTTCAGCATAGACTATAAAGCAGATAATTATAATCAGACGACTGACTGCCGTACTATTTCTGCGTAATAATAATTAAATTCTCCATCGACGTGACTGTAAATTTATTTATTTAATATCTTACAAGCACTAATTATTAAAGGTCTCATAATATACCTAAAGCGATGGTGCTGACATTCAAAAATTTGACAATCAAAAATTTTATGAAAATACATACTTAATAAAATTATTATAACTATGAATAGAAAAAATTACATATTTATTTTATTTAATCTTTATTGTACATCAAATACAAATAAATGTACCCCGTTATAATTGAACTAGCTGACACTCCGTAGCTGACCGTCGCGGGCGTCCGCTTAACGTGGTTTCAAGCCTTAAGGCTATTTTCAGTTCGGAGAAATTCTATACCAGAAAAGCTAAATATTCAAACAATTGTATACTTAGACTATATATATTTTTTACTATTATTTACGTATAAAAAACAAACCATACAACCAATTTAAAAAAAAAAACGATATGACCACTTGGAAAATATACCCTTTCAAACAAGAAAAGAATTTTCCGAATCGGTTAAGGTTGTTCAAGTAATCGGGGAACATACTCGTACATACATAAAAAATAGATTCCGATGGGTTGATAACCTACTCCTTTTTTGAAGTCGGTTAAAAATGACGTTCAAAATGGTTATGATCAAAGACAAGGGGCATTATTTTGTGACGTTTTATTCTCATAACAGTATACTTACAATAATTTATTTTTCACCCATTTCATATAGTTACCTTATATTTATTACTAGAGTTCGGATAATCGAATGCATATTTACGTAAAGTTAATTTTTGACTAGCAAAATATGGAAACGGCTTCTTAAGATATTTTTATCAAAAATAAAATCCTGGGATTCCAGGCAATTAAGTATATTACGTTAGAACAAGGCAACTGTCATTTGTATTAAATTGGGATTCTTCTTCTAGAGTCGAAAGGCTATTTATTAATTTAATTATTCAAATTTGACCAGTATTTTGAGCAACCCCGGGCGTGGTCCGTACTTGGATGGGTGACCACAAGTGGTAAAAAATTTTCTCGAGCTCCTCCATGCTTCGGAAGGCACGTAAAAGCCGTTGGTCCCGGCTGTCATTGTATGGCAGTCGTCAAGCTATGTCAGATGCCTTTAGGCAGCTTGAAAAATCTGACGCCAGTGTTGACCACTTAGACACACGAAAAACAAACAAACAAGTATTTGGCCACGGCAATTCCCCGGTCATTTGCCTCACGGAGTATACACTTTTATATGAATTTTCCGGGATTGCGGGATTTCCTCGATAAATTAGCGCTTTCTGCATGCATCTAAATATCCGATCTCTACTTATTACTTACACTTTGTATTTTTTTCGTCAAAAAACTTATAATTTATTGTGTGTGTTCTTTGCCAGAGATCTCCTGGCCGGCCTAGAGCAGCTAAAGTCTCTGAGCAACAATCTGGAGTCCACATGACGTGCGAAGCCTCGACATGCAACGGACGTGTGAATGCCAGCACGACACTACTGGACCACTGCCGGCTTACGTCACTCATCATAGGGGCCATCCACAAATTACATACGTCACAGCTATGTGGCGAGGGGTCATGTCAAATGTGACAGTACGGGGTATACATGATTTTTTCGGGAAAAACGGTCACTTTTGGCAAATGTGCGAAGAAAATCTTTAAGTTCTCACTTTAAACTGTAAACAGTAGTTCATAAAGTAGTTTGAAGGGTTATCTAGGACATACTGGAGACAAAATTTTAAATGATATCTCCGCTTCCTTTCAAATAGTTTATTTCAAAAGGGCAGCACTGGACCCCGAAAAATGCATGTATCCTTAATAAAGGCGAATGCCGTGCAGAGGTGACGACCTCATTTAAAATAAATTGTGTTATAGTAAATATAGGGAATATTATCATTTTGTTAAGCTTCAGACATTAGATAAATATAAATTATAATTATATGAATAATCTGTTGAAAGTTTCATTGGTAGCCAGTCTGACTTTAAAACGGGTTTCTAAAAATAGCCACTTTTGGCAAAAACAAGATTTAAAACTACACGGACTAACGTTATTCTTTCAACGGTTCATAAAAAATGTTTAATATCACAGTATTTACGACTAAACAATTTATTTAAAATGAGGGCGCCACTACTTCACGGTGTTCACCTTAAATGGATCGGCAAAAATGTAAATTGGTTTCGAAAATTAAATGTTCTGCATGACGTAATATGTTGACGGCCCCTCGTCATCATTTCAGCTGCAGGGATTTCCAAAACAATCTGCCAGTTTTCAACAAGTCAAATCAGATACTTCTTTCTTAATGTCAAAACAATAATTCTGTATGGGATTTGTATGAAATACCGAACTGTGACGTCATAGTTTCTTGAAGTCAAATAGCGCTCTTCATATCAGTTTTTCAGCATTACCAAATCTAAAATCACATGCAAAATGGATATGATCAATAAATCAGTGTATTTTTTTGTGACCTTGAATTCTCTTATAAGTACAAATTGGAAGCGGTCTACATCCAGCGTGTTCCTTGCTCAGGTCTAGAGGAAAATCACTTTCATAAAAAAAAACAAATTATGAGCATGGCATTCGTGTAGCCTCTTAACTCATCCTCTTGTTTTGGGAGAGTAACTTACGACCACTTATTATTAACTAGCTAATGCCCGCGGCGTTGCCCGCGTGGTCAAAATTTTGACAACCCCACGGGAACACCACATGTTCTCGGGATAAAAAGTATCCTGTGTATTAATCCAGGTAATAAGCTATCTACATGCCAAATTTCATTCCAATGCGTTCAGCCGCTTAAGAGCCCCCTTACCCGAGACAGAATCAGAGTTTCCCATACAAACGTAGTCTACGTTTTATTTTGAAACGACATGTCGGATTTCGGTAAAAATTTGTAACTTTAAAAACATTGCACATATCTAGGGTTATAATTGGTTTTTACAGTCAACCATCTTGAAAAAGAATATAGCGCTTTAAATAATTTTTGACCATTAGTATGGAAAACTTTTATACCCTTATATTTTCTTTCAAGTTCATATTTTGACTGTGAAAACCAATTATAACCCTAGGTATTGCAATTTCTTTAAAGTTACAAATTTTTTCCGAAATCTGACATGTCATTTCGATATAAAACGTAGACTACGTTTGTATGGGAAAGTCTAGGGCAGGGGTTCCCAACCTTTTTTTGTCTATTGCCCACTTTAAGAATTAATTATTTTTTAACGCCCCCCTTTTTAAACATACTTAAAAACCGCTAAGTACTTATAACTGATTATAGAAACGCAACTTTATAGTATTCGGACAGTTTGTGGGATTTTCAATAAATCCGAATTTAATATATTCCGCAGAGTATTGCCGTCTCTTCTTTTTTACTTCCGACATTGTTTTGTTTTTAAGAAATACGTAAGTGTTGAAATCAAGTACTGCTTATCTGTTATGCGCGAAACCGCAAATGAAAATAAAATAAATTTACGTCGTTTATATAGGATTGCATAAGCAGCACGCACCAACAGGAATAAGACAAACGTGCATAAACTCGTTTATCTCATTCGACGCCCAATCGTACTCGACAAGCAAGAACAAGTATTATAGAACCAGCCGATTGATACAGGAATGTACAAATCGGATTATTTAACAAAAACTTGTTAAAACATGATTGCCCGCGGTCTATTATATCGAACCGAGTTTGAACTATATCTTAATTAATATTAGTTGATATTCACAAGATGTAGTCGAAAGCTCAGTCGGTGTCTAAGAGTCTTCCTAGCTAGGTAGATGAAATTATAAATCGACCCCAAAGCCCTACACAACGCCCCCTTTTTTTTCTGGGTCTCTTACCGCCCCCATTTAGGCCTGCAGCGCCCACAAGGGGGCGTTATCGCCCACGTTGGGAAAGACTGGTCTAGGGTAAGGAGACTCTTAAGGCTTGAAACTACGTCAAGCGGACGCCCGGGACGGGTTCAGTCCGCCTCTGTCACAAACTCTAAGTGCGATAGAGACAGCTGATACCGTTGCGGGTCACGTGTCTCTGTCACACATAGAGTTTGCTTGAAACTAAGCCCAATCGGAACAAACATCCATACAAACTTTCACATTTGTAATAATAATAATAGGATTACTCATCTAAATGAAGAGCTTCCCTTCATAATAACTATACAGGGTTACTGGTATCTAACGCATAACCTTGTTGGTGCAAGATCAGTCCATGATACTGAATAACTTTCCATAAAAATCATTATAGAAAAACAAAAAAAAAATTTCGTCTTCCCATACAAAATCCATTTGGCTGAGTGCTTATATGTATGGGAAGCTGAATTTTTTTTTTCGTTTTTCCATATTGATTTTTATGAAAAGTAGTTCAGTATCATGGACTGAACTTGCACCAAAAAGGTTATGCGTTAGATTGTAACCCTGTATAATGGCTGACAAAGTATACTGGAACTTTTGTAAGGGTGGATTCAGTCTATGATACTGAACAACTTTTCCCAAGGAACATGTATCGAAATATGAAAAAAAAATTTTTGCTTTCCGTAGAAACTCTACGTCATACTCTCAGGGTCGTTATACACTTGTTCATTGGACATTGTCGGTTCGGCTCATCGAAATATAATTCTCTAGAAATCTAACGCTCCTACATTCACCGCTTCGATTCTGATTTCATTTACGCTAACAAACGAATAGTAATTACAACGAAACCCTTGAACGCACACATAGACAAAGATGCATGCGATTGGTCGCGACAAGGTCACGCGTCGTCGTCGGTCAACGAGCGGTGAGGTACAACGCGTGGATGGTACATATTATGCAGTACACTACGCTAAAATAAATAACCTTGTCTACGTGTTACTTTTTTTGAATCACTAATTTTCATGTCTGTATGGCTTCTACACCACTTCACGGCACATGACGGCATTTTTAATGAATCGATTATCGCAAAAACACAGCAATATTCTCAAAGGAAACTTGCGACGCAACCGCACGACTCGAGTGTCACAGCGAACTGTCGCGCCGCGCTGTTTATATTTTAAGCCCCGCCCGCCGCGGTTCATATCGCGTGGAGTGATTTTTCGGGATTAGTTACGATTCTAGAGAATTATTGTTCGTAGGTTCGGCTGTATTTGTCAAACAACAAAGCCGACCCAAAGCAATCATATGTGACGTTCCACAGGTCAAGATACCTTGTGGACGCTGGCGTTTAGGACGTTTAGAAAAACAATTCGGACAATTAACTTAGCTTAAATAAACACAATGTCGTAAGTGCCAGCGTCCATAAGGTACCTTTGCCCGTGGAACGGAACGTCACATATCAGCTTATCCCCCGAATATTCATCTACATATATTCGATCTTACCGCCTGGCTGTGCTGATTAATGCCGGCCCGATTAAGTGTGTAACAACCCTTATATCAGCTGACCGGTTAACTTGTATAGGAGCATAAAAAATATTCTTCAAATTTCGATATACAGGGTGACTTTTTAAACACCAGCCAAATTTTTGGAGCAAGTTCAGTCCATGATATTGAACTACTTTCTATAAAAAAAGTTAGTAAAAATCGATAAAATTTTTTCGTCTTCCCATACAAAATTCGTTTGGCTGAGCGCTGATTTGTATGGGAAGGTGAATTTTTAGTTTAATCGTTAATTGTTTTTATGGAAAGTAGTTCTGTATCATGGACTGAACTTGTTCCATAAATTTGGCTCGTGGATAAAACGTCAGCCTGTTTGTTCTTTGGGGAAAGTTGTTCAGTATCAGAGACTGAATCCACCCTTAAAATAGTTTCAGTATATTTTGTAAGAACCTGTATACTACTATTATTTTGTATAAAATATGTACCAGACCAAATATCACAACTTTCCTATCATGTCTCCTCATTTTGATCCCAAATTGGATCAGCATGTGTAAATAATATGAATCCTATATTATCAGTTAGATATAAATGACATTTAATTGTATTATAATAAAAATTGTATCCCTTTAATGTTGCGCTTGTTTCATGTCATCCATTTGAATTTAGGGGTTGCTACACACATTCGGGCCGGCACTGTCGGTTGGGTAGTATTTCTCGAACAACAAAGCCAACGCGAATTTTGACATTAATTTAAATATATTAGATTTTTATAGGGTTTTTAGGCATTCAAGATGCAGTACTAAAATACTCAAATTAAATAATGAAATAAGAAATGGTGAAAAAATTCCACGTGAGCAGGACTTGAACCCACGACCTTGGTCTCAATACGACCATGCTCTAACCAACTGAGCCATCACGTGTCCAACCCCACACGCATTATTTCACCATTTATTATTTCTTTATTTAATATATTAGATTTTTCCGCTCGGCTGTACCGATAAATGCCGGCCCGAATAAGTGTGTAGCAACCCTTATGCATCGGTAAAAAGGTTCAAAATCGCTGTGTAATTATGCTTATATCATTGTATGGTATACATCTTAGCACATTTTCTTCTCTAAAGCAGAAAGTAAACCAGAATTAAAAAATAATGGTTTTACATTAGCCGTAAGCGCCGATCCCGACTGGAATGGCAGCGGCCGGCAGTACTTTCACTGTCAAGCCGTATTCGCCTTTATTTCTACTTTAGCACAGGCCGGAATCTCCTAAGGTACGCGCAATATGCGTCCCCGTTCCCCGTCCCTGCACCTCTCCTCCGTTTTCACCTCGATGACTCACGTTGGCTCACAAGAACCGGGGGAGAGGTGCGGGTGCGGGGAACGGGGACACATATTGCGCGAACCTTAGGAGATTCCGTTCTGTTTACTCTTACTGTATTCTGTGACTTTAGAGTGTTTACACACGTGCCGGAGCGGCCGCGGCACTGCCGCCGCTGCCACAAAAGACAGTAAAAGTATTACATACAAAACGGAATCTACTAAGGTCCCTTGCAATATGTGTGTGTAAGTGGGGACAAATATATTTATATTTTAGTTAAAATATACCACTGCTGGCCGCTGTTGTTCCAATATGAATCGGCGCTAAGTGTCTGGTATTGCAATTATAACATTAAATAATCCGCCATTGCGTTGCACCCTGCAACTCGGCTCTAACCTAGCTAATAAGTCTACAAATAAAACCTAGGTACCATGGTATAATAAATACTTCGCCTGGTATTCTCATCCCGTGGCAGCTGGGTCACGTGATTGACCCAAGAATACGTCATCAGTTGGGTTGGGAGGGTTGCCATGCCACTGTGTGATTGAAATGCAAATGCATTTTTAACTTAACAGACCAATTTATCAACAATATATAAATTTACTAAAAAATCGAAATAGATGAATCACACGATATACGAAAGAGTTAAGTTATATTTTTATATTGTATTTTATATTCATTAATGAATTGAAAAAGTACCGAAATTTACGTACTAATAATTAAATTTTTAACAAAAAAAACAACCGTCTTCGACTTTTTTTAGGAGTTTCTTTCATATCTCCAAAGTTCTTCATCATATCTTCACCAAATTAAAATGGGACCAACTTGGTAGTAAAGGGTTTTAAATAAAAAAAGAATCATCAAAATCGGTTCCCAATTGGCGAAAATATCGCGTAACAAACATACATAAAAAAACGTACAATCGAATTGATAACTTCCTCCTTTTTTGAAGTCGGTTAAAAAGAACAATCAGTCTTATCATGACATTCGTGACGTAGTCCTGGGTCATCGCGGGAAGAGAATTCTCTATATTCTTGTACCATGCTATACTACATACCTACCTATTTTTTATAAGAATTATTTTACGGCCCTGGATACGAGTCCTTTCGAGCCTATCTTTGATTCAACGTTTCTTTAGTTCTAACAAAATTCAATCAAAGGTTGGTGTAGGTCCTTTGATTGCTTCAAGCAAGCTTCAGGCTACAAATCTATACGAGAAGACTGGTTTTCAGCCGATTACCGATTTTTCATTATTTTTTTATGGAAAGTAGTTCAGTATCATGCACTGAGCTTGCTCCAAAAATTTGGCTGATGTTTAAAAAGTCACCCTGTACAAAGTTTTTTTCTCGACTTATTAGCCAGACTATTAGGGCTTCTACAGACAAGCGACAGTTTGCGACACTGGTTGACGACCGTCGCGAGTGGTCGATCGTGTGTCTGAACCGTTAGTTTGCATTTTCATTACATCCCGCTTCAATGTCCTTATATTTGCTGATCTTCCTTCGATGTATTCCAATGAAGCGCTTGTATGATTGTAATAAAGGCAGTGAAGTTGTCGATAGTAAGGGCCCAGGCAAACTAGCGTAATTTTGTGAGTTTAGAGTAGCGTAGAATGAGGCGTTCGGTTTCAAAGTACTGTTTGTGCTACACGGTGGCAGAAAATGATTTTTTTATAGAACGTAAATTGCGCGACTCACAACTCATACGCTCGTTTGCGGCTCCTAATGATATATTAAAAATGTAATTATGAATAATATTAAATGGTGAATGTTCATAGTGTCTGAATCTCGCTTACGTACGACTGTCCCGTCTAATAATGTGTAAGCATTTTGACCACCGACATGATTAAGAACGTAAAAATGATGGCTCCTGCTCCTCCATACATTTTGTAAATTATGTCATTGATGTTTTCGTTGCTTATAAAATCTCTTTAAAATGTGTACAAATTATTAAGTGACAGATTATTTTTGGCGTCACCTCGTGTAGACGCTAGATGCGTGAAAAATGTCATCTTCTGGTCAGAAGACGTAAAATGAGCGAACTATTGTCGCGCAAAATGGCCCCATGGAATCTATATAAAATAACTATTCATCATCATCTGGTTTTTTAGTCTCCACTGCAGGAGCACGACCATATATTAGCCAGATCAGTCAGACGTTTATAAGCTTGTGTTTCCTAAGTCGCCTTGTACGACATCCACGGGAAGACTTGGTGGTCCTATACTACTCTGCCGGGAACCACACGGCACAACGAAATGACTATTGCATGATGACAACACGCATGATGACTGAAAAATTATTTTTGGCCCATCGGTTAGATTATAAAAGAATATTGTACACATATTTTTTCTTTTCTTTGAGAAACAATAAATGGTGAAGATACAGCGCATTTAAACTTCGGATGACGTCACGCTTTCGTACGATTTTTACACATCGGTGACGTCACAAGCCCCCACTCTGGAACTTAGATATTTTGTATCTTTGTGAATTTTTACTTTTTTGATAAACTGAAAAATATGGGTACATTATTTTTGGATAATCTAATTAACGGACTAATTAGAATAATACTTTTCTGACCCAGTTAACATCCCTACTGTCGGCCTATGGCCGCTATGACGCAGCGTCATACAGCAGCCACTGATTGGCGTGAGGTAACTTCAGTACCGGTATTGGTGGAAAACGAGATGTAGTTTATAAGTACGACCTACTTGTGAATGTACTTTTGATGGGGTCATTTTTTGCGCTTGTTATGCTTGCATAGTGTTAGTGTCGCCGCATACGGACCACCGACCACAACTACAAAACGTCGTCACCGATCTTATTACACGCTTTTTTAGCTTCACTTGTGTATTTTTGTAACGGAATCTTCGAATGCAATTTTCACCCATTTAAAAACGTTAGATAAATTTGAAATTTGCACACGTTTCAAAGGCCGGTGACAATGTAATAGTTAATTTAATGTTTGTCCCATTATCTTGACTACAATCATCAGGAAAAATAATTATAGTTTGTATTGTAACACCAAGAATCTCACTAGATGTTTTCTAAAATGAAAACAGGCTTAAACTCGCTTTTTTACAAAGACATGAATTTTCTCGTTAATTTACTGAAATTTATTTTTTACTTTTTAGTTCGGTTTACTGTATACAAGGACGTTATTGTGTTCAAATACTGTTAGAATTATTCTGTTTTCTTATGGTTTTCGCTTATAACTGTCGAAAGTACTCGATGCATAAGAGCTAGCAAAGGACTAAGTTGATGGAGATAGCTACAACTCAACGGGACAAAACAGTGATATGTGGTTTCTTCTCTAGAACTTGTACCAGGCCTGTGTCACTCCCCGTTTAGGTACCGAAAATGTACCTACATTATTACTATGCGCGCAGACGGCCCCTCCGGGTGGTAAATTCAGTTATACGAATCGTTTGTCCAGAGTAATAAGAATGAAATTGGCTTGCAATGGATGTCTAGGTATCTTTACGAAAAGGTGCTGAGTTCTGACGTGAGCTAAATTAAACCATATCGCTAGCCACATTGAGTAGATATTTCTTTGAATTTCTTTGCTGAGTGAGACTTCTGTACGTTAGTATTATTTATTCTGTGCTTGTACATAATAGCTCTTTGGCCGCGATTTGTGGTTGTGGTCGGTGGTCCGTGTGCGGCGAACGTCTTACTTAGGTTTGAAACTACGTCAAGCGGACGCCCGCGACGGGTTCATTCCGTCTCTGTCACACAAACCCTACGTGCAAAATCAAAATCAATCAAATCAAAAACAAATATTTGTTCAGTAATTAGGCCTTTGCAGGCACTTTTACACGTCGATAATTTAGTTTTTTTTTACTCGTCAGTAATTGTGTACATTACTTTTAATGTTTATTTATATCTAAATTGTTTTTTTATTTGTTTAAAAGCTACCGATACTAGCGTTTCGCAACGACCACTGCTGAGACGAAACGCCGAAAAAAAACTCATTTACACAGTATTGGTCGCCTACGCGCCAGAAAGGCTTTGTCAGTTTACAAAGATATTATGTCTAATACAATGCTATCACAACATAATATAAAAGCTTGCGAACGAGTGCCAAATCCAATTTACAGATGCGATAGAGATAGCTGAAACTGTCGCGGGTCACGTGTCTCTGTCGCACGTATGTCTTATAGTTCGCTGCGTAAAATTGTATACCCATCGTGGACGGTAATAAATAAAGTGTTATGTCACATACTACATTTTATAAGTTGGTTATTCGTCATCTGATTCTTTATTATCCGTCCTCGGTGTACGACCTACTATTACTATATAGAATGTTACTTACAATTAATTGTAAAGAAGCTTAAAAAGCGACAATTTATTAAAAAAATGGTTGCTTGTTTGAAAAGGTGAGGGATCAATTTGAATTGAGAAATAGTGAAGGAATAACGATATATACGAAACGAAAAAATAACTTAGTGGATAAAAAGTCAAATTTGAATTATTTAGGTAAATCGGCTATATCAAGTGTGAAATGAAATGAACAAATAGGGGTAAGTAAAAAAAATCATAAAAAAACTGCACTCCTTAAATCAGTTATACAGGGTGACTTTCTATCCACTAGTCAAACTTTTGGAGCAAGTTCAGTCCATGATACTAAACTACTGTCTATAAAAAAAATAGTTAAAAAAATTCGTCCTCCCATACTAAATCAGTTGGCTTGAGCTCCAATCTGTATGGGAAAGCGAATTTTATTTATCTTTTTCGTTGTTTTTATGGAAAGTAGGTCAGTATCATGGACTGAACTTGCTCCAAAACTTTGGCTGGTGGTTAAAAAGTCAGCCTGTAGGTATAGGTAGTTATTACCATGAACGAACAAATATTAAGGGACTGACAACCCTATACAAAAAACATACTCTGCTAGAAAGAAAAATGGGTGCTGTACCCAGCACCCATTTTCTTAGGCTGATGGTATCCATGAAAAGTCAGAGATGATCAGATGACGCTTGTTTGTTCGTAGAAAATGAACGGCTTCCGAAATTAAGCGGCACCACTACGAAACAACCTTGTTTCGAACTAGTAGCTCCATCTAGCTACAACATTTAAACTAGAAATCGAATTACGAAGTATGGAGGTTGACAGTCGTATTTGTTCGTCCATAGCAAAGATAATATAATTATAATTACGATACTAACGTAACGAATACAAAGATAAAGAATACATATTAGGCCGTGCACGAGCGCGATTTTTTTCGGCGCGACAGCGCGCGCGTCTCGTAAGCATCGCTCCCTCTTTAGAAACATTGGAATTAAATGCTTATCTATTGTAATATAAAGTTAAAAATATCTCGATATAAAATACGCGCGCTTCCTCAGCGGACGCGTAGTAACAGCGTCGCGCACGCGTCGCGTCGCGATCGCACAGCTCACGAACAGAGCCCGCGTCGCCTCCACACACCCCGAGATATTTTTAACTTAATATTACAATAGATAAGTATTTAATTCCAATGTTTCACTCTGCGCGTTCGCGACGCGGACTCTTATTGAAAGCTGGCTCTACGCGATCGGCGCTCGTGCGCGCGTGTCGTCTGAACGCGCCCTTACGCTACTGATTTAAAAAGCATTTTTGGTTCTGTCAGTTGCATTGCATAAAACTGTCTACTGTACGATTGATTTAGGAGGGCCGACTTTTTATGAGCTAGACTTGTAGTTTTTTTTTTCAAGAGTTTTCTTAGGGAATGCAATCTGGAAATGAGATCTCGGCCATATTTACAGAGATTAATCTCGGCCAAAAATCAAACGAGATCTCGTGAGATTAACGAGAGACCCTCTATTAAGCAGGCCAAGTGATGCAAACCCATAGAGCGAGCTTCGGAGCGAGAACGAAGCCTGAAGAGCATCATCAACAAGCGCAGTTTTTTATTTTTTATGGAATCCAAAATGGCCGCCGAAAGTCAACTGCTTGCGATTTGGCTGAAAATCGATATCTAGGGGTGTTTTGGGTCGCGGAATCCGAATTGAAGGTGGCTTTTGGTTTTAAAAAACTTATTTTGATTATAACCTTAGATTATAACGTCTCACTGGGACTTCGTGGGGTCTCAAATTTTGTATGTTAAAGAAAAGCATCCTGCGGAACTCGAATCTGATTTAGGATCCAAGATATTATTATTATGTCCGTTACACGTTGTATATGTACATCTAATAATAATAAATATATAGGGACAAATCACACTGATTAAGCTAGCCCCAAAGTAAGTTTTAAACTTGTGTTATGGGATACCTACTAAGTCAATATATTTTTATGATAAATACATATATAGATAAACACCCAAGACACAGGACAAAAAGGCCATTTTCCAACTTGCCCTGGCTGGGGATCGAACCCAGAACCTCCGGATTAGCGGTCTAGCGTGTTAACTATTACGATGGCCGCCCATATTATTTTTTATTTTTTTCTTTACAAAGGCACTACCTGTTTTTGAACTGGAAACTGAATGCTCGATTTCAAGTCGACTGCGCGGCAAGCGCGAGTGATCTTTAGGATCTGGCGAGATCTTGGCTTCTCCAAAACTCGCGAGATTGCATTCCCTAGTTTCATTGGCGGTAGTTTAGCGATAAAATCGCGAAGAGTTGACATGAGTTTGTTGAGTGTGATCATTGTGGATAATTATATGTAGTGATGTGTGCAGAGGGGCTCGATCGTAAGTTTCACCCAGAACAGTGAAAAAATGGTGAATTTCCACAAATGAGAAGTTGAGGCCGTACCTGAATTTTCCGGGGTCCAGTGCTGCCCCCATTTAAAATAAATCATTTCAAAGAAAATGGAGACATCATTTAAAATTTTGCAACTACCAAGTCCTAGATAACCCTTCAAATTATTTTATGAACTACTGGTTACAGTTAAAAGTAAGAAAGTTAAGCTTTACTACGCACATTTGCGAAAAACGGCCACTTTTAGCAAATGTGCGTAGTAAAGCTTAACGTTCTAATTATAAACTGTAAACAGTAGTTCATAAAATACTTTGAAGGGTTATCTAGGACTTGGTAGTTGCAAAATTTTAAATGATGTCTCCGTTTTCTTTGAAATGATTTATTTAAAATGGGGGCAGCACTGGACTCCGGAAAATTTAGGTACGGTCTTAAGGCCGTACCTGAATTTTCCGGGGTCCAGTGCTGCCTCCATTTAAAATAAATCATTTCAAAGAAAACGGAGACATTATTTAAAATTTTATTACTATCAATTCCTAGATAACCCTTCAAAGTATTTTATGAACTACTGTTTACAGTTTATATTGGGAACGTTAAGCTTTACTACGCACATTTGCGAAAAACGGCCACTTTTGGCTAATGTGCGTAGTAAAGCTTAACGTTATCATTATAAACTGTAAACAGTAGTTCATAAAATACTTTGAAGGGTTATCTAGGACTTGGTAGTAGCAAAATTTTATGTCTCCGTTTTCTTTGAAATGATTTATCTAAAATGGGGGCAGCACTGGACCCCGGAAAATTTAGGTTCGGCCTCAACATTCTTCTCTTCTTATATTTAAGAGCTGGGCTCTTGTCGGTGGAAGAGCAGAAGTTAACGTTACAGAATTAAAATCTCTTTCTTGTTAAGTGGTCATTGACCATTCAGTTCTCTATCCGGTTTAGCTTTGCTAAATAAAAATGTTTAAAGCCCGTCACAGACGTAACAGTGGGCTTAATGCAACCCTTTTTGTCTAATATGAGGAGAATTGCGTTATTTCTGTATTTAAAATAGTTAAAATCGCATAGTACCTCCTATTTCTGGAATTAGGTCGAGCCGAGAAGGTGATAACGAGACATGGGGTGCCATTTTTGAAACGCTGAGTCACTAAACGAACTGTTTTGTTGTATGGGAAAACCACAGACCATGGATCAAGAGATCTGTGGGGAAAACCAATCGTTTAGTGACTCCGCGTTTCAAAAATGGGTCCACGGAGGCTTTCTTTATCATTTAGTACGTAGTGTATATACAATTTTACGTGTTCCCCTGGCGAAGTGAGCGTAAACTGCCACTTCCGGCCCAGGGGATGTTAAACCATTTTAAATTGTGCAAGTAAATGTCTGTTAAATAGGATAAGGGAAATAGAAGGAACAATCGTTGAGTTTGTGACGTTTTGAGGTTATGTTCATTACGATTATGTATGATAATAATATGAAAAAAATGTAACTTATGACGAAAGCATGAAATAAATAAATTGATTATACTCATATCTTTATTATTTAAAAAAAAATTCATAAATAATTGCGACTGTTTTAGTATGAGGTGCCACTTTGTAAAGGTTCACAACAAATAAGTTGGTGGACCACTCCATATAAAAAAAAAAAAAAAATATTGTACGCAGCACCCATGACGTTTTGTGGTCGTCATTTTTGGTCCACTAAGGGCGCTAACAGACGACAGTATACCCGCGACAATCGCCAACAGATGTCTGGTATATCCCATTCGTCCCGTGGGGACATCCCCACTGGGACAAATAGATCAATTTTTAGTTTTGTGTGTTTTGATTTTCACCACCGCTGGGACCACCGGAATAACTTATGTCACAGTTCCGAGACAGACTTCCATTAAATTCCCATTTGCCCCTAGTGGTGACGAATGAGAATTTTCGTTTTTTGATTCCTATTATCAGATCATTATCAGCTATTATATTTAACATAACTAGGGACGAAATAATACCCGTTCCATTTGCCATTACTAGGGTCAAATAGGAAATGGGATATACCCAAGTGTCGCGGGACAGTTAATATTTCGTGACAGGTGTCAGAACCCGAATGTCGCACGACCGACGCTGACAGGTGTCGCGGGCATACTGTCGCTCGCCTGATTGAGTGAGGCCTAATGATGCTATAGATAAATGATGACGGTATTTTTACGGCAAGTAACAAGTAAAAAATAGCCTTTGAGTTTGCCGGCCCTGGGCTCTGGTTAGAGCTGCAAGACCCAAAATGATCTGTCTACCCATGATAAAGACATATTAAGTGTATGAACGTAACAATTAAGTCAGGTTTTGTTAGTGGCAAAGTACCTACCCCAAAGAATTTATAATACAATCTAGAATAACTACGAGTAATAATCTCAAAAAAACAACATTAAAAATTAAACTTAATGCCATGCACATAAAGCTCATATGTACGTTCCCAAACAATGTACCTAAAGTTGTAGGCGTCCCTTTCCCATAAACTGTCAGTGCAATAAAGTAGAAAGGGAGAGCTATAACTTTAGTTATTAATTTTTGGGAACGGCTTTGCCATTTCGTAAGCATTCCAGATTTGTATACAATTTCTTTGACCTACCCTAACTTTATATCGACAAAGTGGTACTTTTTCTTGTGCACAGCCATATTCTACACTATATTTGGTAATATAAAAATTTTGATTTACAAATATCTTATTATGATACGAGTATAAAGGAATGTGTATGTACTTTATTCATATCAGCATGGACGAACAAATACAAGAGGACTGACAACCCCAAGCGTACTCTGCTAGAAAGCCAAAATCCTGTATTATTTCTAGATGTCACTACTATCTCGCCCGCTAGCCATACAAAGGATGCTGGGCACTTAGCCTGACGGTCCACGAAAAATCAGAGATGGCGCTTGTTTGTTCTTAGGAAATGAACGCTTATATCGTCAGCTTTCCTAAATTGAGCGGCGCAACTACGAACTTCCGAACTAGTAGCTCTATCTAGCTTCAACATTTAAACTAAAAATCGATCTTCAGAATATGAAGGTTGACAGTCCTCTTTTATTTGTTCGTCCATGATATTAGTATTGACGCTTTATTTTTAACTAACTCATCTTACAAAAACAAATCAGTTTTTAAATGTTTTAGTTTAAAATACTCAAAAGATAATTAACATTTTGCCTTTTTAATTTTTAGATGATTCAATGACAACCTGTGCTAAACAAAACGTAATACTTATGTAAACAATCACAAATCAAAATCATGTGTGCGTGTTCCTGTAAAAGTATAGTGGTCTTAATTTCAGTATACAACGCAACGTCTAACATAATATACTGAAACTACTTTAAGGCCTCGTGTCTTCGTCCGGTCGATCAGTCTGGTCGATGTATGAAGCCTCTATACTAGGTGTGTCCACGTCCCCGGAAAACGGCGCCGCGCCGTCACGGCGCAAACCGGATACGTGGACACGAGGCCTAAGGCCGAATTCTATTCAAGGAACTGAACAACTTTCCCTCAGGAACATATATCGAAAATAATTTTTAAGCTCCCATACAAATTGACCGATCAGGTGATCCTAGTTTTTATGGAAAGCAAAAAAAAATTACTGACTGAACTCACATTTAAAATAGTTTCAGTATATTTTGTTAGACCTTATACTGGGTGGCGCAAAAGTAAAGACCCTATTTGGTTCAGCTATAACATTTTTTCTAAATTAGAAAACTAGATTAAGGTTTTTTTAAATGTATATTTGTGCCATTAAATTTCGTACCATTAGGATTTAAAGATGATGTCTTTTAAATGGTGACCTCCAGAGTTGATACACATTTGAGCCCTATTTATGACATTTTGCATAACTTGCCGTAACACTTCCTGCGATATGTTCGTTATTTCTTGACGAATGTTTTCTTTTAGAGCTGCGAGAGTCTGTGGCTTGTTCACATACACCCGAGATTTCAAAAAACCCCAAAGAAAGAAGTCTGGACTGGTCAGATCGGGTGATCTTGCAGGCCAAGGCAAATCGCCAAAACGAGAGATAACTCGGCCTGGAAAAGCGTCCCTCACTAAGTCCATAGTGTCGCGCGCTGTGTGTGCCGTAGCGCCGTCTTGTTGAAACCAGATGTGCTCCAGCCCCAATTCGTCCAAACTGGGTATCAAAAACTCTCGTAACATGGTTCTGTAGCGTTCTCCAGTGACAGTTATCGCATTGCCTCCAGCGTCTTCGAAAAAATAGGGTCCGATCACTCTGTCAACACAGATGCCACACCATACAGTAACTTTTAGTGGGTGTAGAGGTGTTTCTTGAATAATGCGCGGATTATCAGTGCCCCAGAACCGAGTATTCTGCTTATTGACATGCCCTGAGAGATGGAAATGCGCTTCGTCACTCATAACCAATTTTGAAGGAAAATCATCCTCTTCAAGGTTGAGGTTTATGACGCGCTGGCAGTAATCTAGACGAGCTCGGTGGTCAGCAGGCAGCAGCTGATGAGTCATTTGAGTTTTATACGGGAACATCTTTAAGTCTTTCACCAAAATACGCTGCAGGGTCCGTCTGGAAATGCCCAATTGCGTGGCACGTCGCCTCGTTGATGTTTCTGGACACTCTTCCACATCTTCGCGCACAGCATCGATATTTTCAGCTGAACGGCCTGTTCTTGGTCTCCCAGACTTAGGTCTATCCAATGTTGAGCCAGTTGCTTCAAGGCGTGTGGCAAAGCGTCGAATTGTGCGACCAATCGGTGCCGGACGGTGGTGAAATCGTCGACGAAATTCACGTTGTGTCTTATCACTGATGAATTATTCCGTAAGAACATTGACACAATTATTCCACGTTCTTGGGGAGTAAAACGGTCCATGTTTATTTTCAGTGTATTTTACATTTGTTCACTACACAATTTTCAACAACAGAATGACAGAAAATGTCATATAAAAAAAATAAAAGTATTTTCTTTAGTGCCAGTACTTTTGCGCCACCCAGTACATGGTGATTTTTCATCAGTTTTGGAGCCGAAGGCCACTTCATAAGAATCGTTAGTAAGACCCGATTAGCTAGTCAAAATGAAAATTCAGAAACAAAAAATTTTGACTCGAAAGTAAAAACGTGAGATCAATTAGTAGCGTAACAGAGTCCGTCGTTCGCCGTGCCAGTACCTACGTATTCCTATTCGAGTTCATCGGGGTCACGCGGCAGTTTTGACACTACGTGGTCTCGATCGAGAATCATTTTCGCAACTTTTTTATCTTATGGCGTACACAAATATGGATAGAGGAATTTATTTACTATACTTACGATATTTTTATCCAAAACCAATGAAAATTCGGCGTGTATAATTTAGCTTTATTTTGCTCTTACAATTTTCCTAAAGAGGTGCGGTCTAGGGTTGTATGGTGTGGTAAAGGTGGTCCCAGTGGTCCGGGCACTGCAGGAAGTACTTGCGGCAGGCGGCGCTGAAGCGGCGCCGGTACTCGCTGGGGGACACCACCGTGGGCTGCCCTGAGCCCAGGTTCTTCTTCACCAGGTGCTCTAGCTTCTTGTCCCATGTGAATGTGCGGATGTAGTCTGAGGACAGGCATTGACATAGAAATCATAGATATAAAGGTTCTAACAAAATATAATGAAACTATTTTAAGGGGAGATTCAGTCCGTCATACTGAACAACTTTTCCCAAGGAACATACATTGAAACATGAAAAATAATATTTTATTTTGTTTAGATACAAAGTGTAACTACTGATATATACAGCATGACTTTTTATCCACCAGCCAAATTTTTGGAGCAAGTTCAGTCCATGATACTGGACTACTTTTTATAAAAAAATGTATTGAAATAGATTATAAAATTTTCGTCCACCCATACAAAATCAGTTGGGCTGAGCGCCAATCTGTATGAAAAGGCGAAGTTTTTTTATCGTTTTTCGTTAATTGTTTTTATGGAAAGTAGTTCAGTATCATGGACTGAACTTGCTCCAAAACTTTGGCGGGTGGTTAAAGTCAGCCCGTATAAAGTGCGGCCTACCTATGAGGCCGAGCACGAGCGTCTTCCCGTCAATGCCAAGCAGCAGCGAGTAGTCCATGACCGCGTGCTGCGCCAGGAAGCCGGTGTCGCGCTCGATGCCGGCCCACACCGCGTCGCCCACGCGGGACGCCACGTACAGCTGTGAGTCCCAGCGCACTGCGACAACACTTACGTTGTGTAACTCACTTACAACATATAAAACAAAAGGCTTTCTGGCAATGTGAAAATGAAAATCAAAAAACGAAAATTCTTATTCGTCACCACTGGGTAAATGGGAATTTGAATGACAGTCTGTTCCATTCGTTCCTACTGGGGACTGAAATAATAGTCAATCACATTTGCTCCAGTGGGGACGACTCGGTGGTGTTAGTTGAAACATACAAAAATTTGTCCCATTTGTCCCTAGTGGGGACGAATGGGATATACTCATCGCATTGTATTATTACACCGCCTGTTTCATCGGGAGCTCCGTATATATACTCACGGTGCAGCAGGTTCTCATCCATGAGCACTGATAGTGGGGTGTCGGCCGCCAGCCGATGTCTGCTCGAGCCCTTTTGAAATAAACAAAATATTTTTAAGTAGAAAGTAGGCAGACACTTTTTTACTACAGCCACAGAATTAATCATCATCATCATTATCCGAGCGTGCTTGCGGCGAGCACGAGTACCGGATGTTCTCCATGACGAGCACGCCGTTGTATATAGAAGTATTAAGTTGTTAAACGAGAAGCCTTGCCTTGAGGTCGAACCGCGTGGCTTGCGGCGAGCACGAGTACCAGATGTTCTCCATGACGAGCACGCCGTTGCCGGCGCCGCCCACGCTGTACACGCCCACGATGCGCGCTGCACATATACCACATACAACATTAGTAGCGCTCACTCACACAATTACATACAGCGTGATTTTGTACCTCCTAGCTACGAATCTATTACACATTGCCTAAGGGGGTGCGGGGTCATTTCAATAAAGTTCAAAAGATATAATGTTAACTTGACATAATCATTACTGATTATATTCTTAAAAGCTATAATATTCATAAAATTTTCAATTCGAAAAGCGCAAACCCATTTTTTATAACGTTTATGAACACTAAATATCACCTGTTATACAACGTGTGCAATATACTCGTACATGCCAAAATGTATACCATTCAAAAAGTATACTATTTAAAATAAATATCAATCAAAATCTAACTAACCTATTAAAAATATATAACTGAGAAAATATACCATCTAATTAGTATAGACCCATGTCTATTTTGCGAATTTGAATTATTTCAGTAATACCTACTAATTTCGAAGGAAAGCTAAAATATATCTTACTAGATAAGTGTTTTATAGTATCGAGGAGTTTCTGTAATGACACGAACGAAGTGACATCTTGTATAATTACATTGTTGTTAACATTGGTTTCTATACAGGGTGCATTTCGAATCATTGACATTAATTTTACTTGTTATCATACTCACTTAAAGGTTATTTTGTACGGTAACAATACTGCAATTAATGCAGTAATTAAAAAGTAAAAAAAAATAAACTATCAAAACATCACGCGTCGCGCTCGCGAGAGTGCTATGACCCCGGCGCTGGTAGGTACACTCAACAGCTGTGGCGCGGGCGGCCGGCATACAAAAACAGACTTTAAGTTGCATGGATAAGGTTTAAAGTCGAGTGGAGGAAGGCGATGTCATGGGACCGGTTGAGAATAGCAGGTAATTCTGTACTACGAAATCTACGACGACGCGATGAAATTGATACTATTATAATTAATTTGTTTTTCGTGAGTTTTATGACGCTTAGTTTCTTATTTATAATTGCAGTAATGGTGTCTATCAAGGAGTCTAACGCTATTTTAGAGGTTTTCTTAAATATGAAAATGACGACTTTTGATTGACGTTTTATTAGTTTCAAATTACTTTGTATCATGGGTATAGTGGATATTTAAAAGGATGCCAACGATTTCCACCCTGTATAGTGTAATCTCTAATATTATAATATCCTTTAGATTTATTAAAATTTGTATTAAAAGTATCAATAAATTAACCCTTTCACCGCGAGACTTTATATCAGTTGTCGTGCTCCCAGCGCGAGGATTGTGAATATCCATAGTTTTTGGTCGGATAAATCCGACGCTCGCGGAATGGGCACGAAAATCTTTGTCGGATTAATCCGACGTTCGCGGTTAAAGGGTTAATAAGTATTAGCTTTCATCTGAATCTCCAGGAACTGGTGCTCTGGAACATGCTCACCCAACAAGCTGGGCAGTTTGTTCTGGTGACAATTGATGACGTAGTTAAAGTAGTGCGGCGCAAAATCCAAGAACTGCTGCCACTCCGGCTTCGTCATCTCCTTTAACACGTATCGGTCATCTGTATGAATAAACAAGATATACATTATACAGGCTGACTTTTTATCCACCTGCAAAATTTTTGGAGCAAGTTCAGTCCATGATACTGAACTACTTTCTATAAAAAAAGTTATTAAAAATCGATAAAAATTTTTCGTCCTTCCATACAAATTAGCGCTCAGCCAAACGGATTTTGTATGGAAAGTAGAATTTTTTTTATGAAAATTTAAAAAAAAAAGGAATTTTCATACAAACTGATCAGCTGATCGAGTCAATTTGTATGAAAATCTGAATATTTTTTTTTGGATTTCATGAATGTTGTTGAACAAAAGTTCTTCAGTTTCATGGGCTGAGGTACCATCTGAGAGGTTCTGCGTTCTTTCATTAACACGATGTATATATATATATATATATATATATATGTTGTACGGCGCAGGCTTCGGTTTTCACCTAGGTCTACGCCATGCACGAAGAGATGTTGATGTTACTTGATAATGCTGGGTTGGATATGGTATGGAGACACAAGACCACGTCACGTTGAAACTGTTTTATTGTTGATAACTCACATGTTGTAGAGTTGGGTGTGACGGGTCCTTTCTCGATCGCTGCTCGATAGTGTCTCATTGATACTGTTATTCATTGATTTGAAATGTAAAGTAAAAACAGCTGACACGCGACCTACATAGTATGCAGCCGCGTGCAGCCGAAATGTGCGAGCATGGCTCGAACATACTCCCAACCCCAAAAGATGAGGGATAGATCGAGTAAGGAACCGCCACTTCACATGATAGTGATGAGTGAATTATTTAAATTGAATGTTATTGCACGCTTCTTCTTGATACAGCTGGCGACGTAAGGATCCCTGGAATCGTCACGGTGTTGCCTGTCCTCTGCTGCAGCCTCCTCCCGCCTTGATCCACTCAGATAGGAAAGCTTGAGATGGCATGTTGATGATGATGATACGATTTCTTGATATGCTCATCTCAAAACACATGATAGAAGTCAAAGGACATGATCTTGATAAATTGATAACGTCCGATGTGACGTAGATATTTTATTATTCCAGTATCCAGCCGGTGTCCAATGACGTAGGCATGCAGTTTGTGCAAGCTTGCAAATTGTTGTCACTGGCCTTGTTCAACGTCCATGTCGTTGAACTTCCGATATTGCATTAGACATGTGTAGGCATTTCTTGAAAGTGTCGTATGATATGATGTTTATCGTAATTTGGTTGAATGAATATCTTGATAAATTATTGTATGTTGGTTTGCCTGTACATTTCTTGTAAATATTCATGATTTGGGTAGGATGATGTCAAAATTACTCTTTCTGAGTATCCTTGCTAACTATGCTCGTTCCACCTTCAGTTAACCACAGCATTATTCGTTATCCTGTCCTTGTCGACAAGACGAAGTCTTCATTACCTTGCTCGCGGCATAACTTCAATGTTTGATTGATATGTCTATATGATGAATGATGATTGTTATTGACTCCACTACTGCTTGCAGCGAAGCTTACTTGATGAATGATATGTCCAGATGGACGAAGAAGACTTCCCACTGCCTTGTTGCTAGTGGCGAAGCTCCAATGCTTTATAAATGATATGTCCAGCTGGACGAAGAAGACTTCCCACTGCCTTGTTGCTAGTGGCGAAGCTCCAATGCTTTATAAATGATATGTCCAGCTGGACGAAGAAGACTTCCCACTGCCTTGTTGCTAGTGGCGAAGCTCCAATGCTTTATAAATGATATGTCCAGCTGGACGAAGAAGACTTCCCACTGCCTTGTTGCTAGTGGCGAAGCTCCAATGCTTTATAAATGATATGTCCAGCTGGACGAAGAAGACTTCCCACTGCCTTGTTGCTAGTGGCGAAGCTCCAATGCTTTATAAATGATATGTCCAGCTGGACGAAGAAGACTTCCCACTGCCTTGTTGCTAGTGGCGAAGCTCCAATGCTTTATAAATGATATGTCCAGCTGGACGAAGAAGACTTCCCACTGCCTTGTTGCTAGTGGCGAAGCTCCAATGCTTTATAAATGATATGTCCAGCTGGACGAAGAAGACTTCCCACTGCCTTGTTGCTAGTGGCGAAGCTCCAATGCTTTATAAATGATATGTCCAGCTGGACGAAGAAGACTTCCCACTGCCTTGTTGCTAGTGGCGAAGCTCCAATGCTTTATAAATGATATGTCCAGCTGGACGAAGAAGACTTCCCACTGCCTTGTTGCTAGTGGCGAAGCTCCAATGCTTTATAAATGATATGTCCAGCTGGACGAAGAAGACTTCCCACTGCCTTGTTGCTAGTGGCGAAGCTCCAATGCTTTATAAATGATATGTCCAGCTGGACGAAGAAGACTTCCCACTGCCTTGTTGCTAGTGGCGAAGCTCCAATGCTTTATAAATGATATGTCCAGCTGGACGAAGAAGACTTCCCACTGCCTTGTTGCTAGTGGCGAAGCTCCAATGCTTTATAAATGATATGTCCAGCTGGACGAAGAAGACTTCCCACTGCCTTGTTGCTAGTGGCGAAGCTCCAATGCTTTATAAATGATATGTCCAGCTGGACGAAGAAGACTTCCCACTGCCTTGTTGCTAGTGGCGAAGCTCCAATGCTTGATAAATGATATGTCCAGCTGGACGAAGAAGACTTCCCACTGCCTTGTTGCTAGTGGCGAAGCTCCAATGCTTGATAAATGATATGTCCAGCTGGACGAAGAAGACTTCCCACTGCCTTGTTGCTAGTGGCGAAGCTCCAATGCTTGATAAATGATATGTCCAGCTGGACGAAGAAGACTTCCCACTGCCTTGTTGCTAGTGGCGAAGCTCAAATGTTTGATTGATGATTGTTGATGTTCTAGCTAGACAACGAACGTAAGGTAGCGTTGAAACTTACTTGTTAAATTGATGATAGATGTTAATAACGCTGTGGTTTCTCTGATGGTGGTTGACACATGACACTTGTTCATGATTTTGATAGAGCAGCTTCGTGTGCCGCCATGTCTGCGCTGATTGGTGTTCGGGGTATTCGTTCCCCTGCGATATATGTGACTTCTCAATTCAACTGGTGAGACCCGCTTGTGGGAGGCCAGTGAACCGATGCACTAGGTATCGCAAAAGGGTCTGAAATCCATCCGGCTCGAAGGATTATTATGTACGGCGCAGGCTTCGATTTCACCTAGGCCTACGCCATACACGAAGAGATGATGTTGTTGAGGTTGGTTGATGATGATGGTATGGAGACACAAGACCACGTCACGTAGAAACTGGTTTATTGTTTATATAAATTACATGTTGTAGAGCTGGGTGTGACGGGTCCTTTCTCGATCGCTGCTCGATAGTGTCTCATTGATACTGTTATTCATTGATTTGAAATGTAAAGTAAAAACAGCTGACACGCGACCTACATAGTATGCAGCCGCGTGCAGCCGAAATGTGCGAGCATGGCTCGAACATATGTAGTTTTAAAAACTAAAACCCGTCTAAGATTCATGCTGAAAAGTACGTTCATCCGGTTAATGCGAGCACACCAGGGAGAAACAGCTAGTTATGTATATATTCTTGTAATTATGCCCTTTAATTTGATACTCTACACGGTATGATTCAATTTATTTTATTTTTACCTGACTGCGCCAGAAGGAGTGTTATGTTTTTCGAGTGTATGTTTGTATGTAAATTTGTGTGGCACGCTCTACAGCCTAAACGGCTTGATGGATTTTAGCTTGAGAGGTGTCGTTAGATTTGTCCTCAATCTGAGAGTGACACTGGGTATATCAAAAAACTAAATAATCCAAAAAAGAGGATGTTCGCGCCAAATTATGTTTCTTCAAAAAATTTTTTTATTTATAACCTATCAAGTTGGGTATCAAAATAAAGGATTTTGTACAAGGATTACAAAAATATATACAACTTATATGTTAGCAGTCGGGTTTTTTGTTTTTTTTTTTAAATTACTTGTTTTGTTCATTACTTTATGGCTTATAGAGAGCGCCATTGAAATAACTGTGATGTGATGTTATACAGCCTGCTAATACTCTGTCAGATACCTTATTTGTCAAGGTACCATTGATATCATAAAAGATACAAGGGGATAAATGAACTTACATACATAGCGGCGAAACACATAACCCTCTGTTTTGACTTAGCCGTAGTCGGGTAAAACAGATAGAAAAATAAGCGAACACTAAAATTCTAAAAAGAGCGAACTACGGAAGGGATTATTGATACTTACAGTGGGTAGTTATGCGTTTACAAGTTTGATTCTATAGTGCGAAATCATCGGAAAGTAGCGTTCGGACACCCTATCAGATCGTCCGATGGTTTCGTCCGGGTTGCACCGAACGTGGTCTCAGCCTGACTCCAAAAAAAGGTATGTTTCTCGTTATTTCCCGTATGCATTAATTTAGTAACGTGTGGCCAATCTGGCTATTATATGGCTCTGGTAGTACAGAGAGGGTCGTGCTCTTGCAGTGGAGACTTAAAAAGACCTGGAGTGCTATTTTTCATTTAGGGACTCAGCGAAACACATCGGACAGATGACAACAGAATCGGAACTGATTCTCCATGGAACGTTTCTTTGACATTTGTACACTACAAATGTCAAAATTATGAGTGGTCCAGACCACTCGTCGCAAATCCTTCGCATATCCTTCGCATACGATCAATTCAAAAATGCGCCCGTTTGGAAACACTCGCGCAAATCATTCGTAATGTGAGTACCTGAATGAAAAATAGCACTCCTGATGATGTTAGTTTAAAAGTAGTCAATGACCGTTGGTCTTGCAGAAGGTGGAGCCGGACTTCCCCCCGCGCGCGGCCCACGGCACGCACCGCGCCAGCGAGCGCACGAACCCCTCCTCCACGCTGCACATCCAGTCTGCAACACGCACACATCATTCATTAACACCATAGTAGATCTTTTTTATAGTTTTTAAAAATTTCTACTTAGAGCCAATATATTTTTCTTTCAACAACGCTGTTTTTTTTTAAATATTAGGTCCTTACATATGAAATTGCCGATTTTCAATACTGTAACAATAATTCAAAACTTTAAAATCAAATATCTTGCGTTTCATTAGGAATTCCAAATTCAAATTTATATCGAAGAAAGCCAGAAAAATATTGTTTTAAAATTCGTATTTCATTTGTTTTAACATCATTTGTTTGAGTTTCAACATTGCTATAACAACAACTATGGACAAATTGAAAATTCGCGGTATTTACGAATACGAGTTCCAAGAATTGAAGGCGATAGTGGAAGCGGATCCATCTCAAACCACTTCTGAATTAGCAGCAGCCTTCGGCGTAAGTGACAAAACGATACTTATCCACTTGCGCCAAATCGGAAAAATTAAAAAACTCGAAAAGTGGGTACCGCACGAATTGACTGAAGCAAACCAACAAACACGCGTTGCTTGCTGCGTTTCTTTGCTTAATCGCCACAATAATGGGGGATTTTGAACCGTATCGTGACTTGTGATGAGAAATGGATCCTGTACGACAATCGGAAGCGATCATCACAATGGCTTGACCCTGGAGAACCGGCAAAACCTTGCCCTAAGCGAAAACTGACCAAAAAGAAGATTCTGGTTAGTGTTTGGAGGACCAGTGCTGGTGTTATCCACTACAGCTTCTTGAGATCAGGCCAGACGATTACTGCAGACTTGTATTGCCAACAATTGCAAACAATGATGGAAAAGCTCGCCATTAAACAACCGAGACTGATGAATTGCTTTAGCCCACTGCTCCTTCAGGATAACGCTAGACCACACACTGCACATCAAACGATCGCCAAGTTAGAGGAGCTGCGACTGGAACCTCTGCGTCACCCACCATACTCTCCAGATCTTGCCCCAACCGATTACCACTTTTTTCAAAATTTGGATAACTTTTTACATGGAAAAAATTTCAAATCTGATGAGGCAGTCAAAATCGGCTGCAAACAGTTCATAGACTCTCGCTCCCTGGATTTTTTTTCCAAAGGTATCAATGATCTGCCTATAAAATGGCGGAAGTGTATCGATAACAACGGCGCATACTTCGATTGATTAAATAATAATTTCATTAAAAAAAACTTGTTTCACTTTTTTGATACTGAACGGCAATTTCATATGTAAGGACCTAATATTATATGTAAATGTTTATTTCTTTTCAAAAAAGAAATATAAAATAACTACGCTGCAATTCTATCATAACTGCACTACATATCCAGCACAAAGCGGAACTCTGTTGCTCTAGAGCAGCAAAAATGTATAAAAATCATTTACTGCACTGTTTAGTTTTTTTTATTTTTTTTTATTTACCGGTGGAGAGAGAGTGAAAGAGAAAAGTGATATTGTCTCTTTCGTTTACTCTAAAAACTAGGTGAACGAGAAGGAAGAAGGAAAAGTTCTAGGATAGCATAAGTCTGTAGAAGTAAAAAATAATAGTAGAGCATCGAAATATAATTCTCTAGAAATCTAACGCTCCTACATTGACCGCTTCGATTCTGATTCTATTTACGCAAACAAACGAACAGTAATTACAACGAAACACTCGAACGCACACATAGACAAAGATGGATGCGATTGGTCGCGACAAGGTCACGCGACGTCGTCGGTCGGGTGGGCCAGTCAACGCAACGAGGTGAGGTACAACGCGCGGATAGTATCTATTATGCAGTACGCTGCGCTAAAATAAATAACCTTGTTTACGTGTTTCTTTTTTTTTAAATAACTAATTTTCATGTCTGTATGGCTTCTACACCACTTCACGGCACATGACGGCATTTTTAATGAATCGACTATCGCAAAAACACAGCAATATTCTCAAAGGAAACTTCTTGCGACGCAACCCCGCACGACTCGAGTGTCACGGCGAACTTTGGCGCCGCACTGTACATATTTTAAGCCCCGCCCGCCGCGGTACATATCGCGTGGAATGATTTTTCGGGATTAGTTACGATTTTAGAGAATTATTGTTCGTAGTAGTAGAGTGAACCGACTGTCCCTGGCGGCGTCCTCGCAGCCGCAGCGCTCCCGGGCGGCGCGCTCGCGCTCGCGGCGGCCCGCGCCCTCCGCGCCGGGCGCGGCGCCGGCCAGCGGCGGCAGCAGCAGGTGGCGCAGCCTCTGGAACTGCTGCGCGTAGTACACGCGGCACAGCAAGCCGTCCTGGGGGACGCCACATTCATACATTCCCTTATTGCTATTGAGGAAATGTATACATTTCCTAGGAATTTTATAAAATCCGGTAGATGTCAAAAAATCAAACCAGACACTTTTTTCTAAACGTCAAAACAAACATTTTCTATGGGATTTGTATGAAATACAAAACCGTGACGTCATAGATTTTTCGAGTCAAATAGCGCTCTTTGAACGCCTCAAGAAAAAATTACAAGCGTGCCTACTACGTCACGACCAGTTTATGTGACACGAATGTTGGCGTTTCAGGACAGTTTCCGCTGGACGCTTAAAGGTGTCCACGGCGGTCAAAGGTTTAAGGTGAAGATATAGGCAAATGGCCTTGAAGTGTGAACTAAATTGTAAAATCGTAAATATGGTGATAATTTCCATATTGCTCTTCTTTATGCACTAGATAGCCCTTTAAATTATTTTATGAACTGCCGTTGAAACTATTATTGATGATTTGTCTAGCTTTAAAACTTCCCGTGGCCACTTTTGGCGGAAGCAAGTTTTAAAGCTAGACGGACTAATGTAAATACTTTCAACGGTGGTTCATAAAATAATTTCAAGGGCTATCTAGTGCATGACGAAGAGCAATATGGAAATTATCTCAATATTTACGAGTTAACAATTTATTTCAAATGAGGGCGCAACTTCAAGGCCATTTGCCTACACCTTCACCTTAATATCAGTTTTTCTGCATTAATAAATCTAAAATCATGTTGAAATTAGACATGATCAATGACACGCGACACTATTTTGTGACGTTTTATTCCCTTATCAGTACCAAATAATTTATTTTTGACCCAGTCATCTACCCAATTCCTTAATTAAACACATTTCCGATAACATATTTCCGGCAACCTAATTAAGACCTACAAAATTCAAACAGGATATTATGATGTACCCTATCGACAAGACATGTTCCAATTATCTTAAATTTTGAATTTTATTTTTTTTTAAATTTTATCTGAATATAAACGATAAAGGGGACAGCTGAAATTGTGTCGCATGCCAGCTAAAAGGAAACCATTTAAAAAATTCTCTCCAATCGAGCAGTATCAGACTGGAATAAGCTACCAGAGAATGTTGCTGCAATACTGCACCTTCAGTGAACAGCTTCAAGAATAGACTGGACAAAAGCAAAATCTCCAAACATTAAGACGCACACGCATCAGCATAATAAGCTGCTAGTGTGTCCAGTAATAATAAATAATAATATTCAATTACGTGTATTTTTTTATGTATATTTAAATTATTGATTATTTTAAGAAATGCTACCGTTTCACAACGACCACTGCTGAAAAGAAACTCATTTACACAGTATTGGTCGCCTACTCGCCAGAAGGGCTTTGTCATATTTCTATTTACAAATCATCATCATTCTTCGTCTTTTTAGTCTCCACTGCAGGAGCACGACCCTCTCTGTACTACCAGAGCCATATATTAGCCAGAGCAGTCAGAGGATTTAGCCTACACTCTCTACGCTGGCCAGACGGGTTGGAGAGGTCGTTTATAAGCTTTGTTTAGCTTGTGTTTCCTAAGTCGCCTTCTACGACATCCACGGGAAGGACTTGGAGTGGTCTGCCGGGAACCCCGCGGCTAACAGTTGAACACCCAACAGTTGAAAATAAGCTAAATAAAAGTTATATTACCTTAAGCAAGACTTCGAAATGGTCATTGGACTTGGCCTGCTTGTTAGACTTCTCTCCATCTGGCTTGTCCCTACTGGTGCTGCTTTCCACATCTTCAGACTCCGACTGCGTGCTAATAAATGTAAATATTCCTAAATTTTGCTATTTCCCTCTGATTGTATGTGAGACAAGAAATTATACACTATACAGGGTGACTTTTTATCCACTTGCAAACGAAGAAACGAAAGAGACGAAAATTTTTAATTGAATAAATAAAACACTGCGAAATATCGTCGAGCACGGCTCCGGCCTTCCTTCGCTCTCGACGAATATTTCACTGTGTTTTATTTATTATATTTTTTGTATTATATTTATAATTTTTTTTTGCAGCCAAACGGATAGATATTAAGATATTACATTTATTGGTATAATTTTCGTATAAAAAGGTGATTGTATAAAATAGTAATACGTATTATAAAGGCAAATTTAGTGGTATGTTTGTGATTTTTTTCTATCGAGGCAAAAATGCTCAATCGTGTTTTGGCCATTGTGGGTGTCTGTAAAAATCCTTAAGATTTTTATGTTAATTTTTTGAGGAATAAACTGTAGTAGTTTAATAACAGTGATTTTTTAAAAACACGCACAGTATTGCAAATTGTGAACCCACGACACCTTAAACCATATCGCTAGCCACATTGAGTACATATTTCTTTGAATTTTTTTGCTGAGTGAGACTTCTGATACTTAGAATATTATTTACTGTGCGTGCGTTACAATGTTGTATCCTATTTACGCGGGTTGTAACTGACGGTTCAGAGAATGCTACGCCATTACTGACATTAAATAATACATAATAATGTACAGAACATACAATTATAAGTAGGGTTGTTTCTCGTCAGTTAAGTGGCACGTTAGGGCTGTGTATGTAGTCGATATGACGATTCCATACAAATGTTATATATAAGTGTTCATGTGACAGTACAGGAGCTCAGTGGCCAGTTGGCCACTTACACACACGAAAAACAAACAAACAGTAGAGCGACCTGTGTCGCAGTGCTCGCTGGTACGCGACGGAGGCCAGCGTGGCGGCGATCACGGAGCCGATCTCGCCGACCGCGACCACCACGGGGAAGGCACCGCCTGAGATTATCATCCCTCCCTGGGAACCAAAAATGCAGGTATATGTTATAAATATATCAAATCACACTGATTTAGCTAGTAGCCCCAAAGTAATTTTTTAACTTGTGTTATGGGATACTAACTCAACGATACTATATTTTATGATAAATACATATATACGTAAACACCCAAGACCCAGGACAATTTGAAAAAGGCCATATTCCAACTTGCCCTGGCTGGGGATCGAACCCAGAACCTTCGGATTAGCGGTCTAGCGTGTAAACCATTACGCCACAGAAGACAGTAAGAGTACATACAGAACGGAATCTCCTAAGGTCCTGCGCAATATGCGTTTTCGTTCCGTTTCGCGAAAAGGTCCACATTAATCTCGAATATTCTACATAGCCGACGAATGTGTTTCGAAGCATCCAGGCGCCGGGTATGTATGTGAGTGTAACATGGTCAAGCATTTCTAGACTTTATGACACACAACATATGGGCCAATTTGGCTTGCACCATTCTATCGTAGTAGTTCGTAGTTCGCGAATATTGTTCGGGAAGATTCTATCTCGTTCGCGACAATATTCTTAAAGCATTAGAAATGGAGTATGACACTCCATCCCTCTTTTGCACTTTTAGTGTAATTTTTACAATTTTTCACTACGCACTTTGGTATCGTTGATGTAACGTCGCGCGCGCGGCTAACGAGTGAATGAGAGCAAAACAAGGCATAATACTGTTTTATGCCTCGTTTTGCCGGTGCCATTTTTTAAGTGGGAACAATGCATCTATAGAAATATATGATCGAAGATCTTCATCATCATCATGTCTTTTTTAAAAAGTCTCCACTGCAGGAGCACGACCCTCTCTGTACTACCAGAGCCATATATTAACCAGAGCAGTCAGAGGATTTGGCCTACACTCTCCACGCTGGCCAGACAGGTTGGAGAGGTCTCATTGATGTTTATAAACTTTGTTTAGCTTGTGTTTCCTAAGTCGCCTTCTACGACATCCACGGGAAGACTTGGAGTGGTCCTATTCTACTCTGCCGGGAACCACACGGCACGGATCTAAGATCTAGAACAATATTTTTAAGCCCCGACAAAAAAAGAGAGGTGTTATAAGTTTGACGGTAATGTCTGTTTGTGGCATCGTAGCGCTGGACCGATATCGATGTGGTTTTCTTACGTGAAAGCAAGTTCCTGTGCGGTGGTTCTTAGCTATGTTTGATGAAAATCGGTTCAGCCTTGTAAAGTATTGGGGGTTAAGACTTGAAAGTCAGGGCTTTCTGTAGCAAATAATAGATGGCGCTACGGATATCAAGTCATACGGTAGTTTCCGCTACTCATCATTAGATGGCATTCTTGACAGTCGGGGATTTTTTAATTTGCCCCACATATATATATATATATATATATGAATGAGTGAATGCACAATGAGTTAGAGGATGAATATATATATATATATATATATATATATATATATATATATATATACTAGCTTTTGCCCGCAGCTTCGCCCGCGTAGATTCGGGGTATGAAAAATAGATGTTGGCCGATTCTCAGACCTACTCAATATGCTCACAAAATTTCATGAGAATCGGTCAAGCCGTTTCGGAGGAGTACGGGAACAAACATTGTGACACGAGAATTTTATATATAAGATATATATAAAGTTATGTAAGTGTAATCTACATACCAGCTTCTACCTTAACCTATAATTGAGTAAATATCCTCTCAATCTATCGCAGGTTGACTGAAAGAGATCCCTACATGGGATAAGTCCGCCTTTGTATATTTGCTCTTTCGTATTACGTTGTCTTTTATACCTCTTTTTTGGTACAATAAAGTTATTACAAACAAACAAACAAAATAAACTTGTTTACCTGGTGCGAAGGCTGGTTGTTGGACAGCAACTGTGAGAGGATCTGCCTGACAGTCTTCTTGTCACCTTTCTCTTCATCTTCCTCACCACCTACACAAGGTTTTAACAATTTTGTATGGAATATGGATATGAAAGTCGTACAAATGGACACTTACAACACAGAAATATCAAGTAAATTTCGACTAAGGCTTGAAAATACGTCAAGCGGACGCCCCGGACGGGTTCAGTCTATCTCTGTCACAAACCCTACGTGCGATAGAGAGAGCTGAACCCGTCGCGGGTCACGTGTCTGTCGCACGTACAGTTTGTGACAGAGACATTATTGACATTGAGACAAAGCTGAATGACATTAAAATGGATTTTAATGTCATCCCGTTAATATTATCTATTTTAATGATGCATACTATTTTCAGCTTTCTCTGAATGGAGTTAGGTTGATATTTAATTACCAGTCAAAAAGTGCTCGACCGTTTTTTTGTTTACCAACTCATTTAAAAACATCGATTTACCTGTGGAGGCGTGCTCTTTCTCGACTTCCTTGGAACTATCTGTGAACACGTAAGTTGTTCCTACATTATTCACACTAGCAACACTAATTCAACAGGTACTACAAAACGTATAGTGTCAAAGTGGGTAAACTGAACGTTGAAATGTCAAAGAAATATGTTTCTCTTCTTAGTCTCAGCGCGTTCCCGGTTGCATCTTCAGCTGTGCTGCTTCGGAGCCCGGGGTGCGCTTTCCTGCTTTTTCTTCTCCAAATATTGCATGTTAATGCATAATATGTCAATGGTCACCCAAGGATGCTAGAGACCTTGCAAAATGGAGAAGAAATAGCCGGAACAGTTCAAATGATTTGGCTATAGTTTTACGCCCGGCCGCCTGCCTGACGTCAACCCTCTTTGGGAATGTATTTGTGCGAAAAGTTTTACAACCGGCCGCCGCCCGACGTTAACCCTCCTTGGGAATGCAATTGTAGCACGAGATGTTTGTGCTTCGTCCTTTAGTCGCCTTTTACGACACAGGAAGAGATGGAATGGTCTTATTCTAACCCGGAACCACACGTTTCTCGTTAAAACTTAAGTGATACACAGACATTACTATATGTTACATACGGGTAATTCACGAAAAAAATCTGCTAGTAATATGTAACATATATTAAATATGTTTCTATACGCTCTTATCTGACAGGACGACCACAAATTATGGATTATTTTGAATGTTATCCAAAAGCCTATTCTAAATGTTTAAAAGTTGTTAATGCGAGCGGGTGCTCATTTAAGCGAGCATGAACGTCGCCGCGTCTAGTACTCTGCATTCGCCCTGACGATGGTCTCTCAATAAAATCGAAACCTTCGTTGGCCCGAGCTGACTTTAGACATGAACATAACCCGTTTTAAGAGTATTTTTGTTTTGTTGGGGTTTTCTTTAAATTATTTTGCAAATTGATTTTAGTGGACTTTATAATATGAAATTAGTGTTGTTTGGTGTTATAAATGCTCATGCTCATGAACAATATGTGAAATAGTTAAAGTGGACAGTCATAGTACGGCTGTAGTGATATTTGTTTCGCGGACTGTGTGGGCGTCGTCCGCCACTCAATCGGCTATGAAAACCAGTGGACTCGTATAGATTTGTCACCAGAAGCTCCCCTAAAGCAATGAAAGGCCTACACCAACCTTTGATTGTAACTTGTTAGGAAAAAAGAATTTCCCACGTTTTATTAACTTGTTCCTGGCTAAATACGCAGTAGGGTCAAGCCATTAATAAAAATAAAAAAACTAAACCTTAGTTGGCCCGAGCTGACTTGAGACATGAACATAACCCGTTTTAAATAAAATTTATTTTATTCAACATTTATTTTACCCCTTTTGTCATTTACCCACTTTGACAATTGATTTAAAATGTAAATTACCTTCAGCGCCTTCGCCAGCCGAATCTTCCAGATCCGATTTTTCCTTGTCCTTTTCTTCTACTGAAAACAGAATAATACTTTTTAATCTCCTTTATCTTAACGCGTTCCCGTTTGTAGAATATTCTAAGCACACATACAGTGATTTTTATGTTTTTGTCAGTAAATTAACCCTTAAACGGGCATCGTAAGTATATTTTTTTTATTGGTTATGAACTTTATGTCAAAGGCATACATAAGGTTCAATGTGGTAACTATTCTACCCGTACCACTGCCCTACATAAGGGGCATTTGCAATCAGAAAGTGTGATTTGGTAAAGAAGAAAAAAACTGATGAAGATCAATAATTGAAGTCGCTTTTTTTTGTTAAAAATTATTTAAGCTCATATTTTGTTCTTCATCTGTGTTGCTCACCTGTGTTCGTAGTCTCGGCAGGTTTGGGAGTCTTACACGTGGGACTCGTATACTTCTCCTGAGCGTCGCGTAACATTTTCTCTCCGGTTATGATTCGATCAGACACGCTCCACAGACTGCGGACTACCCCTGAAAATGGAAACTTTTCAATAAAAAAATAAATGGGCATGTGACGTTCTACAAGGGAGGCGTTTTGAGAAAAGGACGTTTCGCAAAAGAGTCAGCAACATAAATATGTCACCTAATAAAAGCGTTTACACAAAAGTAAAAGTTACATATTTTTGTTGCTGAATTTACTTTCTACTTTTGCTATTTGATTTGCGTGCTTTGTCACTAAACTTGCTGCGGAGCACCCACATTATCACCCACGCGCCCATATATTTGAGATAATCTCGGATGTAGACTTGACCATGAAGCTAATATTTATACGAAGGTTTCATTCCAGGACTGTAGTTGTCAATATCGCCGTCAAGACGGCCAAAATTAAGTTAGACGAGGCATTTGTAGACGAAGAGATGAGGACGAATGTCCACCGAATGGCAGCTAACTGCAATGGAAAGTGATTTGTGCAAAAATAAAGAGAAGGCCGTTATGAAAAATGGTTTACCGGCGGTGGAGGTCTGTTCGTTAAGGCTGGCGGTGGTGAGGGCGAGGTGAATCTGCTCCATGTGCTGCTTGAACGACTGGTAGTCCGCGTCTGCTTCGCTGTCCGACATACCGCTGAAGGTCTCGTGCCCTGATTCAAACATTTAAACATTAACTTAAATTATTAATTATTTTTATTCATTCATCATATTCAGACAAGATATGGCGCGAGACACGTAATGCCCAACAGCATGCTGCGGGCACAGCAAAATGACTCGAGGCTTGTTATGTGTTTCCGTGCAACATGCAGTTGAGCATCAAATGTTGTCGAGTGGAGACGTAACAGGCAGAAATGACCGTAATGTGGTGTAACGAATAAGTGCTGAAACGTATCGTTTTGCGAAAGAGGCTTTCTGAGAGAGACGTTTTGCGCAAGACAGATTCTAAGAATGGGACGGTATGCAAATAAGTAATTCTGAGAAAGTGGCGTATTGCGAAAAGGGTCTTCTGGGAATAGGACATTTTGCTAATGAGACAATTTGATATTGGGAAGTTTTAAGTAGCATTGTAAGGGAGGTTTTGCGAATGAGCCCTTCTGAGAAAGGGACGTTTAGCAGGAGTCATCCCCAATGGATGCTATGTTGTTGCACGACTTCCCTCCACAATTCAAACAAAGAACTAAGCATTTCAGCCCAGCTTTTAAGCAACTGCATGCCCCTCTACATCCCTTTTGCATTTGCAGGCTATCATTTTTAGAAGCTGGGCTGGAGCTGGCTCTTTGTTTGTTGTGATCGGGATTAGTTTTAGCCAGCATTATACTGTTACCGCCTTCACCACGTGGAGGTACTCCCAGCTTATGTTATTGATATTCTGAATGGTATAATTGAGACAACCAATTATTAATTACGATGTTAAGCACAAATGTTAGCTTGAATGGTGAATTGGTGATCTACACATCAGAGTATGGGTGTTAACAAACGACAGAAACATTAATTCTAATTTTTGCCTCTAAAACCCATTTTACCTATTTCATTGTTTTGAGATTGTGAGTGACCTGTTAGTCTTACAGACTTCATTTTGGGCTCTTATAAATGCTTAATAAGTACTTAAAAATATTTTTGGTTATTGTTTTTTGTAAAACAAGCAGTTTTGCGAATATCTTACGAAATATGTCATAAAAATCGAGAAAAAGCTATTTTCGAGAAAAATTGGTCATCTTTCAAGTGCTCTAGCTCAGCTTCTATAGGGTCAAAGAGCCAAAATAGGATTCAAATTGTAGGTTATTGAATACAGTTTATACTTGTAGACAACATCGTACGCAAAAAATGCATAGTTTTGGCCATGCAGGGCGAATACCATAAAAACACCGCAAATTTCGAAAATTTTCTCGATTTTCTCATTTTCCACAAGGTTTTCGGAGTTGCATATTTTTATTTAAACTACCCTAACACACCCGTACAACATACCAAAAATGCAAAACTAAATCACGCTTTGCGAATTTAGAATGATTTTCTGTCTATTTCCGACGGGCTATAATTAGAATGGCACGTTTTGCGAAAGAGCTCGTCAAATCCCCTAGGTTAGGTAGCGGACCCCGGGCTCTAAAGCGTTACCGCTGAACATGCAACCGGGAATACGTGCGGATGACGATGATGACATAACAAAATATTACCTTTAAGCATTAGGTCGTTCAACTGGTGTATGAGTGCCTCGCGCATTTGCTTGGTGTCGTACCGCGTGGCTATCACCGGCGGGGGCAGCTCTACGTCGAACGTTGAGATCTTGCTGTAGCTATATTTCAAACAATTAGACATTTTTATAGGGTTTCTTAGGCATTCAAGATGCAGTACTATGTACTCAAATTAAATAATGAAATGAGAAATGGTGAAAAAATACCACGTGGGCAGGACTTGAACCCGCGACCTTAGTCTCAATACGACTATGCTCTTACCAACTGAGCCATCACGTGTTCAACTCAGCACGCCGAATTTCGCCACCATTTGATATTCCTACACGCACTCGGCTTGCGTCACCAACATTACTACCCACTATTACAAGTAAGGTATCTGATTTAACCCATGTTACAATTTCTTATTTAATTTGAATTAGATATTTGTCGAAGAGAAAGCGGAAAAAAGTAAAGCACACATTTTTTTTTTTTTTTTTTTCCTTTGAACAATAAAAAAAAGTCGAAGATTCAGCGATTACAAAGCGGTGACGTCAGAAGCTCCTACTCCGGAACATAGATGCTCTGTTTATCTATGTGATGAGTTTGATAAACCGAAATATAAAAGATCATTATTTATGGATAATCTAATTCATCTTCTTCTTCTTCTTCATCTAAGCACATTCCCGGGTGCATCCTCAGCTGTGCTGCTTCGGACCCCGGGGTGCGCTCTCCCGCTTTTTCTTCTCCGAATATACCATGCATGTCAATGGTCACCCAAGGATGCCAAAGACCTCGCAAAATGGAAAAGAAATAGCAGGAACAGTTCAAATGATTTGGCTATAGTTTTACGACCGGCCGCATGCCTGACGTCAACCCTCTTTGGGAATTAAATTGTAGCACGAGATGTTTGTGCTCAGTCCTTGAGTCGCCTCTTACGACATCCATAGGAAGAGATGGAGTGGGCCTATTCTAACCCGGAACCACACAGGTTCCGCTGCGTCCGGCGACCCGAACGCGCACTGCCAGTAACGCTCCGCGCTCGAAAAAATCAAAGTTTGTGTGAAATAACACTAAAAAATTCATATCTTCGGAACGGAGGCAGATACAGTCTCATAAAATATATCAAAAAGTGCGCGCTAATCAACACTATAGTGACAGTGAAGTGACAAGTACCTAGATTTTTTCTAGGTATTTTTAAAACCTAAAAAAGTGTCGAACTTTCGTGACCTGACGCGCGAAACAAATCAATAAAAATTCACGGGTTATCGTAGAACCATAAAATAAATATCAACGCGTGCTCCAGACTTTAGCGCATCTATACATGCAAAAATCTTTAAAATAAGCAAAAAATTGGAGTCCTGGTAGCTACGACAAGTTAAAAATTTTTTAAAAATAAACTTAATGCGTAAATATCTTTAAAACAAGATCGGTAACCCCCAAATTTTCAACTGCAGTTAGGTGTATTCTGGTCTCCTGCTTACCTGGACGTTTTTTGGTGATTTGATAAGGACGGATTGAGGCACCAGAGCCAAAAAACCGTCTCAGCCAATCGCCGAATTCTCTCGATTTGCGACAAAACCCGGGTGTGCGCACTAGTAGTGTTTACACTTCCTGGAGCGCCCCGGGAAGACGCGTCGGGAGACACCAAAATCAAGATCCTGGACTAAGGCGTTTGGGAGCTGTGGCCATTTTCCTCGAAGAAAACCAACATCGAGCGACTTCGAGCAAATTCGGACCCCCCCACGCCCGAAAATCCGAGGACCAGGAGGACCACATACAGATAACTACAAGGTACGTCTAATTCCGAGTGCTAGTGCCAAATTTGAGCCTCATAGCTTATATAGTTTTAGAGTAAAAGCAATTTTACCAAAATTCGTCAAAATTATCGGCCCGATTTACGTAATTTCAAACCCAAAAATTGCTTTTTAGTTAAGGGTTTTTTTGGCAAACAAACTCCTGACTATCAAAGCCAGGGCCTAAAAAATAGGTTCTGTGCAATTTTCAAAATTTTTGCATCGTTAGTTTTAAAGATATTAGGAGATCAAATTTGGCAAAACACTCGAAATTTGACGTACATATTTGACCCCTTTCCCGTACTGGAAACATTAGGGTTTTTATATTAGGTAGTGTTTTTAGGCTAATTTAAGAATATTTCAGTGAGAAAGTGAATTAAAATACATTAAAACCCCCAAAATCACCTGTAAACAAAATCGCGCCCTCTGTGGTCGTAAAAGGCACTACATATATGGTGATATTTTCAAAATTTAAAATTAATCCAAAAACCTCGCGGATATCCTAGAGGATATTCCCTGCCCCCCTTTTATTAAATTCAAGATCCCCCCAATATTAATCTCACTGAGATATTTAAGTTATAAGTGCATAAAATCAACTTCATATAAAAAATTGTTTTAAATTAGATAGTCATTAGAAACTGACTGTATATTATATAAATAATATAACCAAGGACCCCTGCTCCCTGATTATAACAGGGAGGGCCTGCCTACCTAATTAGTTTTTTAAGAAAATTAGGATATAGTGTTGACAAATCTGTATATTTTGTTAAGTTCATTTTAATTTTATTTTAATTCAAATTATTTAATTTTTAAATTCCTTTAATTTAATTCTAACTATATTTATACAAGTATACAATCTTCTATTCATTCTAATACTCTTTTAAGTAAACGACCTCCCTTGTCTCCTCTTTACAGGGACAAGGAAGCTACATTTTACACATATCCTAATTTATTTCAATTTAATCTAATCTATTTAATTACTATTTTAACTTTACTTTATATAATTTTATTTGACTGTTTTTACACATATTAACGACCTTGGCTCCCTTTTACAGGGCCAAGGGTACGGCATTTTAGTAATTTTAATTTAATATTATATTTAATTTTAACTATTGACGCAGACCTCTAATTTTAAGTATTCAAAATGCCTCTCGCGCACTCCCCGCATGATCCAAAACAGAGGACTTATTATTTAAAACCATTGACACCGAAGTCAGTGTCAACTGCTGACCCACAGAGGTCCCTAAATTACTCGAGTTGCAGTAACGAGTCCTATGCGGGCCACTGCATAAGAAATGAAGAGCCGTATGTCACGCCTTACATGCCGCCTAAATATAGAAACAAGCGGTTAAAGGATGTTGACCGCGATAACTTGCGTAAGGAGTGCGACGGATATATAAAAAACATAAAGGATGAGTTAGAGTCAGCCAAGAATTTGAAAACAACTATAAAATATGCGATAATCAATCTGACAGACGATTTAAGAAGGAAAATAAATATCTTGGCTTGGCAAACGGAGCCCAAAAACATCACCCCTGGGTACCACCCTTGTGTGCGTACGCAGACTTCCCCGATGGCCCAGTCTAGCCCTCACCAAGCTGAGCTTGCTCTTTCAAAACAGCTGGAGGAGCAGGCCCAGCTGATTAGGGACAATGCGAGGACTCTGGAGGAGATAAAGGGGATGATCGCGCAGCAGCCTGGCCCCTCGTCCTACGCAGACGTAGCGGCTCGCCCGGCCTTGGCGAAACCGACCGAGCGCGGGGCCCTGCTCTCCCTGGTCGTCACATCAAAAGATGTGTGCGACACGGGAGAGCAGGTGCTCGACAGGGTACGGGAAGCGGTTGACGCCAAGGATGGGTGGATACGCGTTGAGCGGGTGCGTAAGGCGAGGGACCAGAAAGTCGTCATGAGCTGCGCGACGGAGGCTGAAAGGGCTAAGTTGAGAGAGAGACTGGAGGGGGCAGGAAAAAACCTCACTGTCGAGGTCGTAAAAAATAGGGATCCACTCCTCATCCTCTGGGGCGTCAGCGTCAGACATACTGACGATGACGTCATCGGAGCGGTGAGGAGACAGAACCCCGAAGTTTTTTACGGCCTCGACGGAGAGGAAGGCCGCCTGCAAATAAAATATAAGCGCAAGGCGCGTAACCCGCAGGTTCACCACGTTGTCGTTAGCACATCGCCGGCCGTATGGAGGAGGGCAGTAAATGCCGGAACCCTCCGTGTGGACCTCCAGCAAGTAAGGGTGGCCGACCAGTCCCCCCTCGTGCAGTGCTCTCGCTGCCTGGCCTACGGCCACAGCAGGAGGTACTGTAACGAGGAGGTGGACTCGTGCAGCCACTGCGGAGGTCCGCACCTAAAGTCGGCGTGTGCTGACTTCAAGGCTGGCACCGCGGCATCCTGCCGCAATTGTTGTAAGGCGGGAATGGGTAGGGCGGACCACAACGCCTTCGACGGAGACTGCGCATTGAGGCAGAAATGGGACGCGATTGCAAGGTCAGCGACTGCGTATTCCTGACCTTGCAATCTGTGTAGACCCACTGACGCGCGGCCTGGTCGACGGTGCCCTGCATCCTTAGCACATACAACACCACTTTTATAATAAAAGTAAGGTTGATATGACTAACACAGGTAGTGAACAGAGCAGGGCCTCGCGACTTGGTCGCGTGCAGAATAATGTGCGCAGCCGCCGGTGAAGGCAATGTTCTTCCTAGATAGTGGGGCATCTCCCTCCCACACAGCTAAATCGAAATATAAGTGTATTATATTAAATAATCACTGTATTTAGGTAAATAAACAAAGACGAGGAAAATACAAGAGAGAGATGCCCCTCTGTGATGGGAAGTCGGCAGAAAAAGATTTTTCTGAAGTAGAAACTACTTACGAGTCTTTAAAACATACAAGTTATTATTTTAAAAAATTCGAAAAACGTAAGATATATTTATATATAAAATTGTAAATATAAATCTTGAAAGAAAATACTGTGTTATGATGTTAAAATACTATGATATAAAAAATAACAAGTAGGTATAGAAATTAAATAGACTTAAGTTGCTTTTTTCTTTTAAACTATGCAAAAATTGTCTTTTATATAAAATTGAATAAAAATTGTATTTAAAATGTTAATATTGAAATTGTAAATTAAAAATTTGAATAAAATTAAATATATACTACCGAAATGAAATGTTAAATGGTATTACAAAATTATTTTAAGAAATACATTTGTTATCTAGTATATTTGCAGTATTTATAAAAATACACAAATATAAATAGGCACAACAATTATTTAATGTTAATTGAAATATCCGCAGATAAATTCAACAGTATTTAAAAAGGATAGTTATTAGCATGGTAAGAATGAAAAGTGTAAATTATATATAGATGTTTAGAAATTGGAAACAAAAAATTAAATGTATACAATAGAGTTAAAATATTGAAACATTGTAAAAGAAAAGATAAGACCTGTAACATTCATTGCCCTACTCATCCCTGTTGAGAAATAATAAAGAAAAAAAAAAAAAAAAGAGGAAAATATAGAGATAGCCAGAGCGACTAATTAGTTAGATGGGAGTCCCACCCATATCGAGTACAAAAGATGATGCATGAACTTGGATGGAATGATGAATGAAAGTACGAGAGGCACGAAAGCGAGAACTTGTATGTAAGAGAAAAAGCAGAAATAGACTCTGATTAAGTTAGAGGTTGTAGAATTAAAAAAAAAAACCCGGAACCACACGGGTCAATATAATCTAATTCATCATCAGGTCTTTTTTAGTCTCCACTGCAGGAGTACTATCCTCTCTGTAATGCCAGAGCTATACATGGCCAGAACAGTCAGCTGGCCACGCTGGCTAGACGGGTTGGGGATGTCTTATTGACGTTTATAAGCTTTGTTTAGTTTTCTAAGTCGCCTTCTACAACATCCACGGGAAGACTTGGAGTGGTCCTATTCTACTCTGCCGGGAACCACACAGCTAGATGGAATGACATTTTTCTGACCCAGTCTTAACAATTGATCCAAACAAAAATTGCTAATGAAATAAAAGCATATATTATTCAGTTACAAGTTTTGACTCGAAGAAACATACATACAAACATTGCATGTTAAATAAAAGCGTGTAAAGAAGGCGTAGTATACCTGAAGCACGCAGTAGTGAGGCCCGACGTGAACGCGTGCGCCTGCGCGTGCAGCGCGTGCGGGCACGAGCGCGCGCGCGTGTAGCGCGGCGCCGCCACGCGCAGGCGCAGGTACGTGCCCAGCGACAGCGCCAGCGCGGGGCCCGACACCCGCCCCGCGCGCCCCGTGGACCCGCACACCCCGCAGCGCGACCAGAACATCACCTACGGTAATCGCTTTTTATCAAACAACCGGTCAAGTGCCAGTCGGACTCGTACATGAAGGGTTCCGTACCTAAATCTTGCGTTGAAATTTCCAATTTGTGCCTTAGGTTTAAAACTACGTCAAGCGAACGCCTGCGCGTATCCACGCACGTAGCCGCGGAGAGTTCAATTTTAACGGCAAAAAATTATAGTCGTATCGATAGAGAATTTTATATATTTCGTAGAAATATGTGTGGCAACCAGTCGGTCGTCTGATTATAATTATCTGCTCTATAGTCTATGTTGAACAAGCCGTCCCTGTGTATCCGCCGCGGGGAGGCGGGCCCCGCGACCGGGCGACGGATCACTTTTGTATGGAACCTCGCAAACGTCCACGTAACGCAGTTTCAAGCTTTTAAGAAAAATAAATAATATAGAGTTTATCCTACCTGTTTGCTGGGCTCCTTGAGTTTGTCGACGTTGCTGAGCCCGATGGTGGTGCACGTGATCGTGATACACACGTCGCCGTGCACGAATCTAGCACCAAAATAATATTTACTTTATTTTGGAAAACTTGCAGCTTTTTCTTATCTATGTAAACAATAACAAATAGTTACAAAACTTAGCCAATAATAAGTTTCCACTTATAGAAAAAAAAATCTCACATAAACCAATTAGATATTGGTGCAAAACGTAACATCTTCACATATTACGTATCCAGGGTTACTTTTAAAGCACCGGCAATATTTTTGGAGCAAGTTCAGTCCGTGATACTGAAATGATTTCCATAAAAACAATTATCGAAAAACAAAACCAATAATCAGCTTCCCACACAAACGGCGCTCAGCTAAATCCGCTAGTTTCCAACAAATCAAATCAGATACTTTTATCTAAACGTCAAAACAAACATTTTCTATGGGATTTGTATAGTATAGAAGTATATTTGTGCATAAGTAAATGTGTTTTTGATTATATATATATATATTGTATTTATATTAAGTTTGCTTATTTTTGTGAATTTTATTACGCCAGCCACACATATTTTCTGCTTGGTCTAATGGTTGACCGGGAGAGAATGCCATATGGCATTAGGTCCGCCACTTGTACGTTCTTTTGTTGTGCAATAAAGATTAAATAAATAAATAAAAAATTGTATGAAATATCGAACTGTGACGTCATAGTTTCTCGGAGTCAAATAGCGCTCTTAATATCCGTTTTTCTTCATTAATAAATACAAAATCACGTTAAAAGTGGATGTGATCAATGACAAGTGTCACTATTTTGTGACGTTTTATTCTGTTATCAGTACCAATTTATTTATTTTTGACCCAGGAAACTACCCAGTTGATTGAATGCGCTCTGATGGTCATCATCATCATTTCAGCCTCATAACGTCCACTGCTGGACATATAGGCCTCTCCCAAGGATTTCCAAAATGACCGACCTAGAGATCTACGCTCTGATGGTGATACTTGAAAAATATTAGTCTAAAGACGCGTACCTTCTAACGTGTTGGTTCATGGGCACTTGACAATTGGTGGAGGGGCATTTGTATTCCGGATTGAAGCAGTACTTCTCCAGAAAGGCGCCCAGTGATATGTCATGTCTTCCGTACATCTCCATTGTTACTATCCTACAAATAGACAAGTATTTTACACAAAGTTTTTAAGCCTTTTTTTTTAATAGCCATTTATGTCCTACTAGCTTTTGCCCGCACTTCGCTCGCGTATCCCAATTCCCACGGGAACATTACTTTTTTCCGGGATGAAAGGTATCCTATGTCCTTCTCAGTACTCCTAACTATGTGTATGCGAATTTTCAAGAAGATTGGTTCAGTAGATAAAGCGTAAAGAGGTAACAAACAAACAAATATACAAACTCACTTTTGCATTTATAATATTAGTTAGGATAGTTGGGCAAAATAAATTCTTTATCTAAAGCGGACAACTCGTCTCTCCATCTCATCCTAGGTCTTCCTCTCGACCTGTATCCGTCTATAGGTACCTATGCTGTTGTTGTGTGGGCCCATCTTTCGAGCACCATGCGGCAAACGTGATCCGCCCAGTTCCACTTCAATCTAGCAGACTTCTTTCCGACGTCAACCACTTGTGTAATAGAGCGCAGTGAAGTGTTTCTGACACGGTCTGTCCTTTTTATACCTAACATACTGCGCTCCATTGCTCTTTGACAAACCTGCAGTTTGAGCTTTTGCTTTTTGGTCAGCGACCAAGTTTGCGCACCATAGGTTATACGATAGGCAACATATACATGTCGAAGAGTCGTCCTTTAAGGCAAATTGGAAAATCACCTTTGAATAACCAATTTTTAGCCTAATAATTGTATTCATAAAAAAACAACGGCACTCTGGACGTGCCGACAGAAGGGAAAACTTGAACAAGGTGGTGTCGGTAACAGTGTCACGAGTGAAATGGTTTTTTCCCATCTCAGAAAGTGCCCAACGCGCCTAAAGAAGCTTTCAGTTTCAGAAGTTTTTAAAACTATGTATAAAAGCGAAAATCACTCACTCATCGCGAAATCTCGAAAACTACTTAGCCAATGAAAATAAAATTTGGCAGGAAGGTAGATTGTGACTAGGAAACGTCCGCTAAGAAAGGAATTTTGGAAATTCCATCCCTAAGGGGGTGAAATAGGGGTTGGCAGTTTGTATGAAATTTTTAAAAAGTAGTTAGTAGAAAATAATAATGCGTTTATTAGATTTTGAAAATTACATCCCTAAAGGGGTGAAATAGGGGTTGCAAGTTTGTATGAATATTAGTCATTTTTGAAGCGAGACACATGACATTTTTGAATTAGTGGTAATTAAAAAATAATAATACACTAATTGCATTTTAATAAATAGCAACCCCAGTTTAAAAAAAAACAATCTAATTTGTGTAGTCTACGCGGGTGAAGCCGCGGGCAAAAGCTAGTCAGTTATAAAGTACAAAGCTTTATTTGCCAGTGTGGTTTCTCTCCACAAACTATGGAGCACGTACTTACGTGTCCCAGGTGCCCAAACACCGGCACCTGGGATGACCTGATGACCACAAATGATACAGCTATCGAAGTGGTCCGATACCGGAGTGACCAAATACTTATAGTAAGTATAGTACCAACGACACGAAAATAAGAAGTACAAAGCTTGAATGATGTATTATTTATACAGGGAGCATTTGAAATCATTGGCATTAATTTAACTTGTTAACATACTTACTTAAAGGACATTTTTTAAGGTAAGAATACTGCAAATAATGCAGTAATTAAAAAGTATCAAGAAGTAAGAAACGTAAACAACTATTAAACATCACGCGTCGCGCTCGCGAGAGTTCTATGTCCCCGGCGCTGCTCGGTACACTCACCAGAGGTGGCGCGGGCGGCCGGCATAGATAAGCAGACTTTCAGTTGCGTGGATAAGGTTTAAAATAGAGATTACACCGGTCTCGCCCTGAGACAAGGCGATAACGGGGAATAGGTGCGGGGACGGGGAACGGGGACGCATATGCGCGTACCTTAGAAGATTCCGTTCAGTATGTAATACTCTTACTGTCTTCTGTGCCACTACCTTAAAAAGGCTTAAGGCCCCTCGCCCACGGCGACTTTTTGTGGCGATTCTGTCACGCGTTCGCATCGATTTAGTCGCAATGCACTCTCTCCCCGATGTCGTCCGACACGGCGTTTGCGTCGCTACAGTCGCTATGCTGTAGCGCCTTGCAAATGCGACTAACGCGCGTTAGTAGCGATACTGTAGCGCGTTTACGAAACGCGCGTCAAAACGTCGTCGTGGGCGAGGGGTCTAACACTTACCACGGATTAACACAGAAGTCGGGCACGTTCGCAGACTTCTTGCTGTAGCTGTAGATGAGCAAACTGATTTGCTGGTGGTTCTCCGGCGCGAGCGGGTCACGCGGCTCGTCGTCTGGCTTCTCCGGCGGCTCGGGCGCCGGCTCCAGCGGCTTGTGGCTCTTCTTCACCACGGACGGCTTGTACAGGGGACATTCCTCTGGAAAATAATAGGACAATTTTTCAATAAGCAGAGGCTGACTTACATTGATACAGTAAGTGGCGCCAGCATCACTGGATTCCGGCGCTGGATCAGTACTGTATCAATTTAAATATGTTTTACTGGATGCTGAACTGGATTAAAACATGTTTACATTGATACAGTGCTGATCCAGCGCCGGAATCCAGTGATGCTGGCGCCAACTACTGTATCAATGTAAATCAGCCTTAATTGTAGTTTGGAGGGGTATTAAATTACATAAAATAAATTTCTTCTTCCTTAACTTGAGAGCTTGCTCTTGTCAGTGGAGTTAAGTGGAGATGCCTCCATTCCTCTCTTCTCTCTGCCAACTTTTTAATGTCTTGGTAGGACCTTACTCCTAACCCTTCCCTAATTTATTGGGAAAACTTCATCCTTGGTTTTCCCCTTCCTCTTCTCATCTTTATTTTTCCTTCTAATATTATTCCTAAAGGCTGACTGGTAGAGAATGCATTAGCATTAAGTCCACCTTTTGTACCATTGTGGTCAATAAAGATTTAATAAATAAATTATTCTGAATATATTGTCATGTCTTGTTAGATGTCCAATCATCTTCCCTCTTCTATTTTCAATAGATTTTAAAATATTTCTTCTCTCTCCCACTCTTTCTAGCACCTCCCCATTGCTTATTCTATCCATCCAGATTATTTTCTCCATTCTCCTCCAGCACCACATCTCGAATGCTTCTTTTCTTTCTCTGTCCTTCTTCCTCATTGTCCACGTTTCACATCCATATAAAGCTATACTCCCAATAAATCTCTTTATAATTTTTTTTCTTACTTTTTTATAAAATAATAAAAACCATACATCGTGTTAATTAAAGAACGCAAAACCTCTCAGATGGTAGCTCAGCTCATGTAACTAAACAACTTTTGTTCAACAACTTTCACGAAACTATTTAAAAAAAAAGTGAATTTTCATAAAAACTGATCAGCTGATCGAATCAATTTGTATGAAAATCCAAATTATTATTTTTTGGAATCGTGAAAGTTGTTGAACAAAAGTTGTTTAGTTTCATGGGCTGAGGTACCATCTAAGAGGTTTTGCGTTCTTTAATTAAAACGATGTATATTAATTATTACATAATTAAAAATAAAAACCGGCCAAGTGCGAGTCGGACTCGCATACCGAGGGTTCCGTACAAACCACGTATATAAGTAAGTTTAAAATTAAAAATATTTTTATTATATGGTGGTAACTAAAAATTTGCTTTTCGCAATTTTTCCTTTATCTGTGCTATAAGACGCTTAAGGACGGTATGCACAAAGCCACGTGGTCGGATTTGGCTCTGAAATATGCAAAATTTTCCCGCTAGGGCGATAAAAATGTCAAGATGAAGTTACATAGAGTTAATAATGTGTAAACGGGACAATAGATGTAGGTAATCATAAATTGTAACGTTGAATTAGTATACAGCTTACTTTTTTCTTTTCGTCAAGACTTCCAGTCCGCGATACTTATTAAAATTTTCAAATCAATTAAATCAAATAATTATTTCGTTTGAATTATTATTTCTGAATTAAGGCCTTGGCAGACGTCATTATAATGTACTTAACACTTTAGTAGACAGGCTATCAGTAGAAAAAGTAAAGTCGAAAATACAGTAGTGTGCGTGAATGCAAGACGTTTATTAAAAAGCGAGTTTAAATATATGTGAAATTCAAATAGCACTTTCTAAAAAATCCAAGTTATAGTTATTCGAATCTTGCGTAAAATTTATTACTTTTTTAATTTATTAGTTGACCTCCGTAGCGATTCCTTAACACGCTAGTCCGTCACTCGGAGGTTCTGGGTTCGATTCCCAGCCAGGGCAAGTTGGTAAATGGCCTTTTTTAATTTGTCCTGGTTCTTGGGTGTTTATTTTATCCCATCAAAACATAAATGTAAAAATGCCAAGTTTAAATTCCGACAAAACAATTGAAATTTAAATAGTTGCCAAGTTATGTAGGTAGAGAAAACTGAAATTTATTCATAAGAATCTCAGCATTTGACTTGGACAACATTAAGATTGAAAGCACGGTCACCCATCCTAACTGTGACCAAGCTAGAAGTTGTTTAACCTGTAAAAGCACGGTTATTCATCCATAAATTTTTGAATTTATCGTATGCGCAGTGGAGCGAAATATTTGCACAAGTGGTTTTGATATCTCGTATTTTGAAATTTGTTAGAGCGCAAATGACAAAGAACCCTTAGAATAGAGAATCTGTTTCGTTTCACGCAGCTTTTTAGGGTTCCGTAGTAAACAAGAAAACCTTATAGTTTCGTCATGTCTGTCTGTCTATCTGTCCCCAGTTTTACTCATAGACTATTAATACTAGAAAGCTGTAATTGGGCATGGGCATGGATATGTGGTAATAAAAACTTGAAAAAAAAAATGTGTGGTGTGAGACGTCGTTGAATAGGTCTTTCAAAAATATTGTAAGATTATAAACACTCTTTTTCGTTTTAGCAATCCGTTTGTGAAATATTTGGTTTTTGATTGCAAATTTTTGTTAGAATCATGTGTCTCCCCTCTCTGTCAGTTAAACGGTTGTATATGGACACTTAAAAAAATTCACGGCAGTAGTATATAACGTCTCCCTGTACTAAAACTAATTTAAGGTGGATTCAGTTCATGATACTGAACAACTTTTCCTAAGGAACACATAATTAAATATGAAAAGAAAATGTTTGCTTTCCATTCGACCTCCGTGGCGTAATTGTTAACACGCTAGACCGCTAATCCAGAGGTTCTGGGTTCGAGCCCCAGCCAGGGTAAGTTAGTTAAGTTTAAAACTTACTTTGGGGCTAGCTTAATTAGTGTGATTTGTCCTTACATATTCCATACATATATTACACTAGCTGTGCCCGCGACTTCGTTCGCGTGGTTGTCGGAACGTAATGTTATATAGCCTAAAGCCTTCCTCTATAAATGGACTACGCAACAAAAAAAGAATTTTGTAAATCGGACCATTAGTTCCTCAGATTAGCGCGTTTAAACAAACAAACAAACTCTTTCGCTTTATAATCTATACTAATATTATAAAGCGGAAGAGTTTGTTTGTTTGTTTGTTTGTTTGTTTGAACGCGCTAATCTCAGGAACTAATGGTCCGATTTTAAAAATTCTTTTTTTGTTGGGTAGTCCATTTATAGAGGAAGGCTTTAGGCTATATAACATTACGTTCCGACAACCACGCGAACGAAGTCGCGGGCACAGCTAGTATAGTATATTAGTATATATAGTATAGACTAGCTGTGCCCGCTACTTCGTTCGCGTGGTTGTCGGAATGTTATATAGCCTAAAGCCTTCCTCTATAAATGGACTACCCAACAAAAAAAGAATTTTTCTAATTGGACCATTAGTTCCTAAGATTAGCGCGTTTAAACAAACAAACAAACAAACTCTTCCGCTTTATAATATTAGTATAGATTAGTATAGATAAATATTACATTTTGCCAAATCTTGTGTATAAGAGATCAAAAATAATTTTTGGTATTTCGTTTGTTCCTTGGTGAAAGTTGTTCAGTATCATGGACTGAATTCAGACCTAAAGTTAGGCAGTTGTTAGTTACATAAAACAAGTAGGTACTGACTACGGAACCCTACACTTGGTTGATTAATGAAGCAGTAATTAGCATTATTGCACCCTTTTATTTTTTATCTTCTAATAGGTTTTCCGGTAATCTATAGGTAAAGAACTATTAACTGTATATTTTTCAAAAGTTTGGGTTCAGTGGTTTTGGAGATAAGGGTATTTTTATTATTTATTTTCAAAAATAACTTCAAAAACACCAACTTAAAAAATATAGAAAAATATATTTAATATTATCATAAAATGCTCTTTCAATTGATATTTTACGCGATATAGTTCACAAAACCCTTTTTTTAATGTCTCATTTATCTTTACCTACATTTTACTTCCGTCTTTGGGTCACAAATTTACATTATGTGCACCACATTTCAACTGAATCGTTCCAGTAGTTTAGTAGGGGGGGTAAATTTTCGCCCATTTTCTTAAATAACTTAAAAATACCGATCTTAGAAATAATTAAAAATATATGTCGCATCCGGTTATGAGTACGGACACAAAACGGAACGCAAGCGCGCCCCTAGCGGCGAGATCGCCGCAACTAAGTTTCCGGTGCGCTTCGACAGAGTCGTGATGTTTCGTTCGAGCTCGGTGTGACGCAGTTTCGATCGAGCCTCCGACAAGTGAAGACGTTGTCACGGAACTGTCCCACGTTTCGTTATTGTGAATTCAGTGTTGATTTGTGGTTACTAATCAAGAATAAATCAAGTGATTATTTTGTTCGTACTCCTCTTATTGCGCGATACCTACGTCAGCCCACATTATGTCGGAGGAAACCGGCCGAAATCCTTCTGCTGCGACATATATATATTTAAAAAATGTCATTAAAAGTTCTTTCATTTGATATGTCACACGATTTTGTTATCAAAACTTTTTTTTAATGTCTAATTTACCCAGTATAAGTGGCCCCCTTTTTTAAATTTCATTTATTTACGTTATACGTCTATCTTTGGGTCACTAAGTTACATAAGTGTAGGTACTAAATCTCAACTAAATCATTCTAATAGTTTCGTAGCAAATTGGCTGTGATTTACGGACAGACAGACAAGCGAAACCCTAAAAACAGTAAAAACACCAAAAAAATCGGTTCCTATACAAATTTCCCGGGCGGCTGCACACTTTTGTATGAAAATGCAGTTTTTTTTTGTTTTTTGACTGTTATTTTAATATCATTATACTATACTAGCAGTCCACCCCGGCCTCGCCCTTGGTACACACAAAGCCTATGTCACTCGGGGATAGTGTACCTTTCCAACGGTGAAAGTTTTTTTTAAATCGGTCCAGTAGTTTCGGAGCCATGTAATCAAACAAACAACCAAATCTTTCTTCTTTATAATATTAGTATAGATAAATAGCCTACTATAGCCTGCCTGCCTAGCCAAGTATAGATCTAGTATAGCCTGTGGTTCGATATATTACGCATAATGTCAATTCGTATTATGATATACATTCATGGGGAAAAGTTGTTCAAAATTTCAGACTGAATCACCCCTCAAAATAATTGTAAAACCCTAATTAAACAGCACCATTTAATAAAATTTAAAAAAAAATGTGCGATGCCGTATCTGCGATAGCATTACATCTTTGCTTGAATGTCAACAAAATGTCAAAACTGTACCATAGTGTAGCAAAAGTATGACATAATTTGGCAATTAGTACATAGTTTTTAATTGAAATATTTTAGACTGTAATGCAATTTTACGTAATTCGAAAATGGATTTTTTTGAAAAATTCGACACAGCCTCCTTCCTGAACGCCCGGCGGGCAACTGAATTTGTATGGAAGAAACATGGACGCCATTTTAGAGAATTCTGTCAAAAACGATGCAAAACATCCAATTTTTAAAATTATTTTTTTATTATTGCGTGATTGCATTGTAAGCAAATATTAAGAATAATGTTTCAAAATAGCCTTTATTTTTATAAAATATATGCAATCCCTTGTTAGAATATTTCTTTACGCAGAAAAACAAGCCAGTTTGTAGCAAGATTTTCTAAAATATTTCTTTCAGGTTTATTTACAATTATCTTACTTTTTCTGAATGAAAATTAAAAAAATACGGTTTTCGTCTACTGGCTAGTCTATTCACCTATAACTAGGTATGTAATTCTCCTAGTGGTCTTTTCTACTTAAGCCATAACTATTGCCCGCGCAAAGTGCGTTTTGCATGTTTTTGGGTAAATTCAATGCTTGTTTTTAGGAAAACTACAAAATATTTTAAAAAATCCTTTTTTTCGTCTACTGTCCCAACTCTTCCTCTATCTATGTGTATACATTATTTGACTTAAATCAAACGCTTTCTGTACAAACTTGTTGCCCGCGCAAACCCAGTTTACATGGTGCCGACCCTTAATTTTAAGATTCTGAGTTCACGGGAAGTACCCTGTAGGCTTTGATTCCCTTGCGAGTGTCGAAAATTTGCGGCATAAACGGCTGTATTGCACGCCTCATAAGCGGAGCGTTGATGTAGTGCTCTACTCTCGCCTTACAAAAATCAAGTGATTTTTCGAACTAAAAATGTCGGTATTTATTTCTTATCGTACTTGTAGAATAATATTTACACACAAATGTCAAGAAAAAACACTAGTTTCAACAGTCATGATATTTTTAAAGGACATTTTGTTCTTTAAAATAATAAAACAAGTGTTTAAGAAAATTATTTCGTGGACGTCCGTATGTCTGTATGTATGGAAACTGGCGTGGTCATGATAACGTCCGAAAAACTTAACAAATCGAACCCTTCTTTTTTTCATACGCTTAAGTAGTATCTAAAACTAAGTCCTTTCGAAAATCACGGTCTAATTAAAAGTAGTTTAATTATAATTAGCAATAAACTGAAATCCACCTATCGTTGGTATATCTAAATCTATGTAAATAAGGTTCGTTGACATTGACAATACATGCGCAGTACCTTTCTTTTCTGTGTGGGCAAGGGCGCGAAGATTTAAAAGTATTTTTTTTATTATGTTCGTAATACACCGATAAATATGCAATATTCAAGTTCTGTTTTTTTTTTGTGAAAATTGAGTGACCGCTATGAGGCGTGCACTTTTGTATTTTCCAAACTTTTGATTTGACAGCTCCAAGGGACAGTAGATTTGAGTATTTGATATGAATTTCAGCTTGATATCTCCACGCGTTCCTGAGAAAAAGGGTCTTGACAGACAGACAGACGGACAACAAAGTGATCCTATAAGGTTTTTTTTTCCTTTTGAGGTACGCAACCCTAATAAGCTTGTATAATGAACTCACGTGTGTGTGTGTCTGGCACGAGCCGGCAGCCGCTGGCGCGGTAGTGCGCCAGCGCGGCCTTGTTGGCGGGGTCGTCGGCCGGGCTCGCGATGGGGTTCTTTATGAACGGGTGCACTTCCTGCAATGTTTGCCGGAATAAGGGAAACAAAAACTTTCATCATTTCCAAAGTATACTTAGCCCACCTACTTATAATAATTAACAAACATTTGCTAGACTTATTTCTTATTTCCCCGACAAAAGGTGTGTTATGAGTTTGACGCTAAAGTCTGTCTTTTTATGTGAAAGCAAGTTCCCTTGTTTATTTAGGTTTATTTTTTACAAGCGGCCCGCCCCGGCTTCGCACGGGTATGTATTATACATATAAACCTTTCTCATGAATCACTTTATCTATTAAAAAAAACCGCATCAAAATCCGTTGCGTAGTTTTAAAGATCTAAGCATACATAGGGAGAGACAGCGGGAAGCGACTTTGTTTTATACTATGTAGTGATGATTGTACTTTATGAGGCACACAAAACAGACATTTTACAAAGTTGCATTACAACTAACATTATCCAATAGATACAGGTCGCGCCAAACTTCTAGAACGCTCTGAAGTTGATTCGATTCGCGTCGCAGTAGGAAAATACAGATATCCATAGCAGATAGAATTTGCTTTATTTTTGTTTATTGTGAAAAAAATATCATTGTGGTAAATATTCTGCCCCTGTTTGTAACCTGAGTGAGGCAACTTCAGAGCGATCTAGAAGTTTGGCGCGACCTGTACGTCAATATATTTCGATCTAGTAAAATAGTCCAAAACTATGTGTACACAGCATGATCTACTGTGAGTCTAATTTACAATGAAAAAGAAGTACTCAAATTTCTAAGTTCTTAATTTAACAGAATATTATAATAATAGGGTTACAGTTAATATATATCACGCAAAACATGGCATTTAAAATAGTCCTATGGCCCGGTTTAGCCATTTAAAAGTTATTAACGCTTGAAAGTCAGGGCTTTCTCTAGCAAATAATAGATGGCGCTATCCGTAGCGCGACTTAATATCCGTATCAAGTCGTATCGGTAGTTCCGCTACTCATCACTAGATAGCGTTCTTGGCAGTCGGGGTTTTTTTTAATTTGCCTAGCAAATAAAGAAGTAGTTTAAATATTATATGTTTAGGCTGCGTACATTTCATTTATTGTCGAAAACAAATAATGTAATTTTCTAATAAAATGTCTAAAAAAACTGTTGTTCAAAAGACTCACTTTGAACAGCACAGTGGGCTGGCTAGGCCTGCTGAGCTTGCGCTGGTCGGCGCGCGGCGTGAGCGGCGCGGCGCGGGCGCCCTGGAACGGCTGGAACGCGCGCAGCGAGCCGCGCTTGCCGGCCTCGGGCTCCGCGAGCGGCGCGGGGATCACCACGTTAGGGGACATCGACAGCACCACGTCGTCTGTTGACCACCTAGTAAAGTCTACCTTAAGTCCGGCTTCTACCTTATATATAACAGATATATCCTCTCAATCTATCGCAGGTTGACTGGAAGAGATCCCTACATGGGATAAGTCCGCCTTCGTATATTTGCTCTGTCGTATTATGTTGTCTTTTAAACTTAAATTTTTGGTACAATAAAGTTATTACAAACAAACAAACAAAATCATTTCTTTTTTTGTGAAAACTTCTTTTAGCGCGTTGTGCATTTTTTGAGATAAGAAAAAAAACCATTGAACTCGCGACATTGTTACCGTTACCGATACCACCTTGTTCAAGTTTTCACTTCTGTCGGCATTCCCGGAGTTTGTTTTTTATTTATTTATTTAAGTTTATTACTTTTTTTTCTTACAAATTTCTAATAAATTGCTAACCTACTGACTTAACTATCCACGCGGCCGTTTGTTAAGAAATGATATCTAAAAATATTTTTCTTTTAAAACTAAGAATACTCGTATAAATTGAAGAAAAAATATTTTACCCAAAAATATTAGTATTGTGATTCCAAAATTTTGTGTACAGAAAATTTGTTATTAAAATAATTCATAAAAACCGAAAATATCTACATTCCGCGTCGTTCCGCGTCGTTCCGCGTTCATTCCCCGCCTCCCGCCTCACAGTCAAACGAAATATGTAAAAGCGTGCGGGGTGCTTTGCGGATCGCCCCGCACCTCATCCCCTCAGATTCAATAGTTGTTACGCGCAAAAAAGAAAGTGTGCGAGGCTATTAAAAAAATTGTATCAAAGAAGTTGACTTTGATTAAAGCACTGACCTATCAGTGTGCGTGTCGTCGGCCCTGAGCGCGACCTCCTCCTGCGGCAGGAACACGTCGTCGTCGGCCGCCAGCCGCGACTGCAGCGGGTCGCTGCAGTCGCGGACCGGGACGCCGCTCAGAGTCTTCTCGCTGTCCGTTTTACGCGAGTAGCTTCTTTGACGCAGCGGATCGTCGCACTTGACTTTAGTATCTTCGGTGCTTTCAGCCTTCCCATTTGCGTCAGGATCGTAAGCATCGTTTGTTATATTATCATTTTTTTCATCAATTTTGTCGTCGTTTTCGTCATCGAATGTGCAGCCTGGTTCGGGCAGCGTGGCCTCAATGTCCGCGAGAAAGGCCCGCTCGAGCTTCCAGTTGTAGAAGGCTAACAACATGAACCGCACCACCTTCTTGACCCGCGCGAGTTCCTGCAGAGACGCGCCACGTAATAAGATGCAGCAGCCGAGGTGTGGCTCCGCACAGTCTTCGAGTACCATTAGTGTTTTGCTGGAGTCTGAAAAACGTTGCATTGGTGAGTCTTCCCGCTTTGATTGAAACGCACAGTGCGTTTCAATTGAAGGAAAGCTGATTTGAATTTATAGAGTGAATCAAATCATAATACATAAAGCAGAGGCTTTTTAGGTTTTTTTATGTTATAGGACGGCAAATAAATAAGCGGGTCGCCTGATGGTAAGTGATCACCGCTGCCCATGGACAACTGCAACACCAGGGGTGTAACAAGAGCGTTTCAGAAAGATAAACACTCGTTTTTTAAGGGTTTCAATGTCGTATTGGAACACCGCTGCAGGAAGTTGATTTCACAGTTCGGTCGTACGTGGCAGAAAGTAATTCGTACGGTGGTTCCAAAGGATAGGGGAGTGTACACTTGAGGACTTACTTGGACAATCCGGCGTTTGTAGAATAATTCGATTCGACAATAATAGGGGATCGGACAGGTCTCACCAAAAAATCTTTGTTGTAATTAGAAATAATGTTAATTAAATAAACTGACCATTCATTGTATTATTAATAGGCAATAGTAACAAAGTAGGAAAGAAAGAAATAATCAGCTGTATGGATTATTTATCTGAACTAGAAGTAAGCAAAATAATATTATGTGCGTTCCCATATCTACATTGCCAGTCTCCAAAAACTAACAAAATCATTCACTATCTCAATACTTTGATACATAATATGACATGTCGTTATAGTGATAAATTAGTGTTTTTTGACACTAACAATTTTATAAGTGAATGTCATGTGACAAAAGATAATATTTATCTTTCAAAATATTTTAGACATAAGATTGCTACATTGATAGCAAATAATATTAATTTTTGGACGAGTTTACATTGTAAACAAGATTCTAGTTTTAAGACACCTACAGACTTACCAAGTTTATGTAACGGTAATTCTGTAGACTTGACGACAGATTTAAACTGACCATTCGGACAACGGGAAGGCCTCATGAATTAAGAATACTTCATCAAAATTTAGAAGGTCTTTCCGGCAAAGAATTATTAGTAGAATTAGTTTTAAAAGAAATGGATGTGGACATTTTATGTTTGACTGAACATTGGCTGCATGAGAGTCAGATGATGTTCAGCCTAAACAACTATATTATTGTTAGCTGCTTTAACAGAAAGTCTGCTCAACGAGGGGGTTCTTTAATTTTTATAAAAGATTCTTTCCGTAGCAAAGAGCGGAAGGATATTGTCAGACATACTGTTGAGCGCTGTTGTGAGGTGGCCTGTGCCGAGCTTGATCATCATATAATTGTTTGTGTATACAGTCCACCAGATAGTAATTTCAAAAGTTTTTTAAAAGCAATGGACCAGGTTCTTAAGTCCTGTTCAACTAGTAAAAAGAATTTAATTATTTGCGGTGATTTTAATGTTGATATTTTAGTACATAATCCAAAGAGCACACAATTCCTAAATCTTTTTAAGTGTTATGGATTAGAAAACTTATTTTTTGAGCCAACCAGAATTACAGCTACATCTGGCACATGTCTTGATAATTTTTTTAGTAATATTATATATTGTGATAAATCTGTTATTAATAAATTGCCTTCAGATCATTCTGGTGTATATGTAGCTTTTGTCAAAGAGTCCACCAGTAATTTGAGAAAAGATAAGATCTTGTGTAGACCGATTACTTCTAAAAACATAAAAAAACTTAAAAATAATTTAGATAACAAATTATTATCAGTGGTATATACAGGAAATAATCCTGACGACCATTATAATAAAATATTTAGTACTGTTTCCTCTGAGTATTCCAAAACATTAAAACAAAAAAGAGTAGTAGTTCATAGTAAATCACAGTTTAGTGAATGGGCTACTACCGGCATCTACATAAGTAGAAACAGGTTATATGATCTATATGCCCAAAAACAATATAACTTTAATCCTTCTTTTATAGAATATGTTAGAAATTATTCTAAAATATTTAAAAAGTTTGTAGACGAGCCAAGTCGAATAGTATTAGCAAAAAAATAAATAATGCTCCTAATAAAATTAAAGAAACATGGAGTGTCATAAATAAGGAAACAGGTAAAAATAAAACCAAAGAAAATATTTGCCGAATCAAATGTAATGGTAAAAATACTTCAAAAACTGAAGAAATAGTAAATATATTTGATGATTATTTTACTAACATTCCTTTGGAACTCACTTCTAATGTGAGTTCTAGCGCCCAGCGTGCTGAGGCTTTGCTTAAGAGTAATGTTAGCCCTTGTGATTCTAAATTTAATTTTAAGCATGTTAGCCCTAGCGATATAATAGATGGTTTAAAACAGTTAAATTTAAAAAAATCAGAAGATCACTGGGGCATGTCAGTAGCCGTAGTAAGTCATATAATACACAAATTTGCTGCCGATTTAGCTTTTATATTTAACGAATGTAACGTAGTAAACTAATCCCCTTATTCAAAAAAGGAGAAAAAACAGACCCTGGCAACTACAGACCTATCTCTATTCTGCCAGTTTTGAGTAAGGTGTTCGAAAAGATAATGCTCAATCAAATGCTACTTCACTTTAAGACCAATAATCTTTTCCATAGCCAACAATACGGCTTTACTGCTGGAAAATCGACCACCGATGCAGGAGTAGCACTTATTACTAATATCTACGACGCGTGGGAAAACAGAAATGATGCAATTGGATCATTTTGCGATCTTTCTAAAGCATTTGATTGCGTTGATCATCCAACACTTTTGCTCAAATTTCGTCAATACGGTTTTGATGATAAGTCAATTAAATTAATAGAATCTTACTTAACTGATAGGCTTCAAACTGTTGATATAAACGGCGTAAAATCGCACGGGTCTAATGTGAAAATGGGCGTACCCCAAGGTTCAATTCTAGGACCGTTCCTTTTCTTAGTTTACGTCAATGACTTGCCTTACATGGTTGAGAAAGAGGCTGACATGGTGCTGTTTGCTGATGACACCTCGCTAATATTTAAAATAGATCGACATAACAGTGATGTTAGCGCGGTGAACAGCACCTTATCTTTAATTTCTGATTGGTTTTCGGCCAATAACCTCATGTTAAATGCGAACAAGACCCAATGCATTCGATTCTCTCTTCCTAATGTGAATCAAGCCTGTGTTGACATACTAATTAATGGTCAGAAACTCGATCTGGTTGAAAGTACTACCTTTTTAGGAATCACAATTGATTCGAAACTTCAATGGGGCGCTCATATAACTAAACTTTCTAATAGGCTTAGCTCTGCGGCTTACGCTGTTAGGAGAATAAGACATTTGCCAGATGTAGCAACCGCTAGACAAGTGTACTTTAGTTACTTTCACAGTCTAATGTCTTACGGGATACTTCTATGGGGGAGTGCAGCGGACTTTCAGACTATTTTTCTTTTACAAAAAAGAGCAATTCGTGCTATTTACGGTTTAGGATCGAGAGACTCACTGAGGGAATTATTCAAGGAAATAGGTATACTTACTTTTGCATCACAATTCATATTTGAAAATATAATGAATGTAAGGAAAAATATTTCCATGTTCAATAAAGTAAGTGATTTTACAGATAGAAATTTACGTAATAAGAATGACTTAGTTAGCCCTTATTACAGGCTGAATACAGTCAGTAAGTCTTTTATGGGGAAGTGTATACTTTTTTATAATAAATTGTCAGAATCGGTCCTTGATATGCCAGACAGAAAATTCAAAGCTTATGTAAAGAAAGTACTTTGTGAGAAGGCTTATTATAGGACCGATGACTATCTTAAAGACAAAAAGGTCTGGCTTGAGCTTGGCGCGGGTCCCTCTTAAAGGTTTGTATACTTAGACATGTCATAATTTAGGTACATTGGTACATACTAAATTTACAAATTGACATTATTTTAAATTTCGTAATTCTTATAATTCAATTTAATTATGACATAATAAACAATGTAATGTCTGTCCATCTATATAACTAATTTTAAGTTTTTAGTTTGTTAGTTGACGTCTTTGGAGAAAACGTGCAGTGCAGTTTGTTGCCGCTTCTTCTGCACTTGCGCCTAGGAAGCGGCGTAAACTTAGCTTTAAGTAACGATTTGACGTCAACATTTGTGCAAAACAAAACAAAGTGACTATTATTAAGAGATATTATAAATATCCTATGATAATAAAGATATTTTGAATTTGAATTTGAAATTGAATGACTACTTTCGTGAAATAATAATGATTTATATTTTTAAATCAAGAAATAAAATGCGTTAATTGCAATATTATTATTATTAAATTTGTTTGCCACCTTGAACGAAACAACAATCACAGCGCGTCATTCGTTTGTAATTGTCATTTTTGACAGCTGGGGTAACCTCAAAATGTCAATCATAGATGTCAACACTATTATGTGAATTTGTGGCCTCCACTACTGCCATCCTTTTCAGCACTTGATTGTTTGATGTTTACTTACACACAGATGACGTCACGCGGCCAAGATGGGAGCGTTTACGCGGCATTTTTATGCATTCAAATTTTAAATGTAATTTATGTATATTTACAGCCTTATTTCAATCAAATATTATTTTTTATGGTAATAAATAACCATTCTAATTAATTTCAAACACTTTGTGAAAAGTTGTCCGATCCCCTATTCGAGTATTAATCTCGATTGGAACTTCATTATTGCAATTTCGAATATAAGCTGAAAAGGGGTTCTCGAGGTATATTTCTATAATGTATGTATGTAATGCATTATGCCGCTAAAAATAAAGAAACTGGGTTAATTTAATCTACTCACAGTTCTTGACGTAGAACTTCCTAGCGGTGCCAAGCCTGGGCGTGCCGATCCGGGCGTCGATGGAGGTGACGAGGTCGGCCCGCGTGCAGCGCGCGGCGCGGCGCAGCGCGCGCACGGGCACGCGCGTGGCCAGCGCGACGCCGGCGCCGCGCAGCGCGTCGTGCACGCCGCGCGCCGCCGTGCCGCCCACCAGCACCACGCCGGCCTGCAGCGCGCAGATGCGCGCCGCGCACCGCACGAGGTACTGTTGCTCCTGATTTGTACATATTGCCATTTTTATAAAACCTTCGTCACTTTTTTATACTTTTCTTCCAGCTACTGCAATTCTATCATAACTGCACTACACATCCACAAAAAAAATGTATGGCAATCCTTTACTGCCCTGTTTAGTTCTTTTTTTTAATCGATGTATCGGTGGAGAGAAAGTGAAAGAGAAAAGATATATTTTCTCTTTCGCTTACTGTAAGAACTAGGCGAACGAGCAGGAAAAAGGAAAGTACCTACCAGGACAGCATAAGTATGCATGAGTTTACTTCTTACGACTGACTTATGCTGTCCTGGTACAATTGCTTTTCGTACCGCTGGAAGTCAAGCTCATCTATCATAAAACTAGACTAGATATACGATGCGTTCAGTTGGCCAACCTGACGGCCGTATGGATACAGTTTGCGTGTGAAGTGATGTCTGCAATTGCTTACATAATAATTTTACAATAATAAGCTTTTCTTGTAGTAGTTGAAAGAAAAGCAGATTATGCACCTCGCATTAAGAACCCCCTTACCCTAGACTTTCCCATACAAACGTAGTCTACGTTTTATTTCGAAACGACAGATTTCGGTAAAAATTTGCAACTTTAAAGAAATTGCATATACCTAGGGTTTTAATTGGTTTTCACAGTCAAAATATAAACTTGAAAGAAAATATAAGGGTGTAAAAGTTTTCCATACTGATGGTCAAAAATGATATATTCCACTATATTCTTTTTTAGGGTTCCGTACCCGAAGGGTGCAAACGGGACCCTATTACTGAGACTCCGCTGTCTGTCCGTCTGTCACAGGGCTCTATCTCTTGAACCGTAATAGCTAGACACTTGAAATTTTCACCGATTATGTTTTACTGTGGCCCCTATAACAACAAATACTAAAAATAAAAAAAAGTTGAAAATTAAAGGGGGTCGTCATACAAAAAATGTGTTTTTTAAGCGTTTTTAACTAGATCTTTATAATGACAATAACTAGATACTTGAAATTTTTACAGATTATGTATAACTATGACTGATATAACAAAAATACTAAAAATAAAGAAAAGCAAAAAAATTAAAGGGGGTCGTCATACAAGGAACGTGTTTCTTTAGCGTTTTTAAAAAAAATTACGGTGGTACGGATAACGGAACCCTTAATGTACGAGTCCGACTCGCACTTGTCCGTTTATTTAAGTTCATATTTTGACTGTGAAAACGAATTATAACCCTAGACATTTGCAATATCTTTAAAGTTACAATTTTTTACTAATCTGACATGTCGTTTTAATATAAAACCAAAACGTAGACAACGTTTGTATGGGAAACTCTGATTCTGTCTCGGGTAACGGCACTCTTAAGTAATTTATATTGCACTCGTGCTTTTAAGAGCTCTCGCTGCCGCTCGGGTTCCATTACAATACAATAAGCACTCGGTACAATAATAACTTACTTTCTCCACGGTACACCAATCTACTATTGTTATCATTTAAAAACGTATGTTAACGTAAACGTACGTTTAAAAGGCACATACCTGCAGTAACACAGGCTCCAAGGAAGTCAACTTGCCCTCGACGCGCTCGTAGGCGATGGAACAGTCCAGCAACAGTATGGTGGGGTTGGCTATCTCTTGGGGCATGCCTCTGCGAAATTCAACACCTAAGTATATTACTGTTACAAATTACATTTAAACATATAAGTTATACATATGTATATTTGTAATCCTTTATAAAATCATTTCTTTTCATACCGCACACAATAGATTTTGAATTAAAAAAACATTAAGTCATCATTTGGCGCCAAATATCCGCAATTTTTTTTAAATTTTTGATATACCCAGTTACACTCTTACAATTAAGACGAATCTAACGACACCTCTTAAGTTAAAATCCACCAAGCCGTTTAGGCTGCGGAGCGTGCCAAAGAAATTTACATATGTACATACATACATAGACTCGAAAAACATAACCCTCCTTCTGGCGCAGTCGGGTAAAAGTGAAATGAAGTATTAAAAAGCGAACAGGGTGGGGTCGGCGAGCGTGTTTAAAAGCGACGTAATGCGGTAGCATCGCCGATTCCAGAAATCAGGAAGAATTACTTGGTATGTATTGTAATAAAGTTAAATAAATAAATAAATATGTCAACTATCTCTTTCCGAATGTTCTAAACCTCTATACTTTTGGGAAAGAAGACAGTAAGAGTATTACATACAGAACGGAATCTCCTAAGGTCCCTTGCAAAATGCGTCCCCGTTCTCCGTCCCCGCCCCTCTCCCCCGTCCTCCCTTGTCTCAGGGCGAGAGCGGGCGAACACACACGCATTGACGTGTGCACGGCCGCACAAGAACGGGGGAGAGGTGCGGGGACGGGGAACAGGGACGCATATTGCGCGTACCTTAGTTAGGAGATTCTGTTCTGCATGTAATATTCTTACTGTCTTCTGTGCTTTTGTTTGGTATATTATACCATTGGTGGTATACCTATACTTTTGTATGTGGCCCACTGTACGCACGCATACCTGTGCGCGACGTTCTTGGTGAGCACGAGCCCGCGCACGAGCGCGCAGTCGGCGGGCGCGCCGTCCGACACCTTCTTCACCTGCACGTAGTGGCGCACGTCCATGTCGCTGCTGTGCACTTCTGTACAACGACAGCTACGTTACTATATATACCAAACATCATCATCCGAGCATATTCCAAATTAAACAACTATGGCGATGAAAGTATAAACTGGTCAAGGGAGAGTTAAACCCGCGTGACTCTTCACGCGAGCGATAGGGGGTTCCGTACTTCTCATAGGTTTTTATGAATTTGTAGGTAAATAACTGTTTACTGTACATATATTATTTTTCAAAATTTTAGACCTATAGTGATAAGAAGGGGGTGGTCAAATTTCGCCTATATTCTTAAATAACTTCAATGATACTTATCGTTAAATTATAAAAACCTTCTTACAAAAAGGCCTTCCATTTGATATAGATTTGAAGTCCCACGACATAGTTTGAAGATTATTTTTAATTTTTTATATTTACTCCCCATAAGTGGCCCAAATATAATTTAGACCTTCCAATAATAGGTTTTCCGGGCGGGCAGCGGGTACAAGATGGGCAGCCAGGAGGCCGGCAGCCCCCGCGCGATGCACTGCCGTCCTACGTACCCGGCATGATGAGGTCAGCAGCCTGCTGACACAGCGGGTACAGGATGGGCAGCCAGGAGGCCGGCAGCCCCCGCGCGATGCACTGCCGTCCTACGTACCCGGCATGATGAGGTCAGCAGCCTGCTGACATAGCGGGTACAGGATGGCAGCCAGGAGGCCGGCAGCCCCCGCGCGATGCACTGCCGTCCTACGTACCCGGCATGATGAGGTCAGCAGCCTGCTGACATAGCGGGTACAGGATGGCAGCCAGGAGGCCGGCAGCCCCCGCGCGATGCACTGCCGTCCTACGTACCCGGCATGATGAGGTCAGCAGCCTGCTGACACAGCGGGTACAGGATGGGCAGCCAGGAGGCCGGCAGCCCCCGCGCGATGCACTGCCGTCCTACGTACCCGGCATGATGAGGTCAGCAGCCTGCTGACATAGCGGGTACAGGATGGCAGCCAGGAGGCCGGCAGCCCCCGCGCGATGCACTGCCGTCCTACGTACCCGGCATGATGAGGTCAGCAGCCTGCTGACATAGCGGGTACAGGATGGCAGCCAGGAGGCCGGCAGCCCCCGCGCGATGCACTGCCGTCCTACGTACCCGGCATGATGAGGTCAGCAGCCTGCTGACACAGCGGGTACAGGATGGGCAGCCAGGAGGCCGGCAGCCCCCGCGCGATGCACTGCCGTCCTACGTACCCGGCATGATGAGGTCAGCAGCCTGCTGACATAGCGGGTACAGGATGGCAGCCAGGAGGCCGGCAGCCCCCGCGCGATGCACTGCCGTCCTACGTACCCGGCATGATGAGGTCAGCAGCCTGCTGACATAGCGGGTACAGGATGGCAGCCAGGAGGCCGGCAGCCCCCGCGCGATGCACTGCCGTCCTACGTACCCGGCATGATGAGGTCAGCAGCCTGCTGACACAGCGGGTACAGGATGGGCAGCCAGGAGGCCGGCAGCCCCCGCGCGATGCACTGCCGTCCTACGTACCCGGCATGATGAGGTCAGCAGCCTGCTGACATAGCGGGTACAGGATGGCAGCCAGGAGGCCGGCAGCCCCCGCGCGATGCACTGCCGTCCTACGTACCCGGCATGATGAGGTCAGCAGCCTGCTGACACAGCGGGTACAGGATGGGCAGCCAGGAGGCCGGCAGCCCCCGCGCGATGCACTGCCGTCCTACGTACCCGGCATGATGAGGTCAGCAGCCTGCTGACATAGCGGGTACAGGATGGCAGCCAGGAGGCCGGCAGCCCCCGCGCGATGCACTGCCGTCCTACGTACCCGGCATGATGAGGTCAGCAGCCTGCTGACATAGCGGGTACAGGATGGCAGCCAGGAGGCCGGCAGCCCCCGCGCGATGCACTGCCGTCCTACGTACCCGGCATGATGAGGTCAGCAGCCTGCTGACATAGCGGGTACAGGATGGCAGCCAGGAGGCCGGCAGCCCCCGCGCGATGCACTGCCGTCCTACGTACCCGGCATGATGAGGTCAGCAGCCTGCTGACACAGCGGGTACAGGATGGGCAGCCAGGAGGCCGGCAGCCCCCGCCGCGCGATGCACTGCCGCATCAGCAGCTTGAGGTGTTCCGACCCGCATTCTGCGATCGCATCGCAGATCTTTGTGGTTTCGTTGTACCCTGCAGGAAGTTTTGAAAACTATACTATACAAGTTTACACTATGACGTCTTTATCCCGAATGAGTCAGACTATTTTGGATCATGCGGCTAAGCAGACAGAGCCCAGGGCCACAAGACTCAAAGGCCACTTTTAGGGTCCAGACACATTTGTCAGCACGGAATAGCACTTTCCTATGCTGCCGTCCTTTTCTGTCGCTCAGAACAGTCATTTGCTAGAGCGAGAGACAGCGACGGAACGCTTCAGCATAGCCGGTGCTGAAGCGTTTCGTCACTCTCTCTCGCTCTAGCAAATGACGCTTCAGAGCGACAGATTTATTTAGATTTATGAAAAAATCCTACTTAATATTTTTTGCCATTTAGTTTAGGTCCCACTGTTAGGCAAATGCCTCCCCTTTTAGTTTCCAACCACTTCTATCTAGAGCTGATTCCTTCCACTCCTTGTCGAATCGTCTCATCCCTCCATATCCGATTCTTTTTCTTTTTTAGGGTTCCGTACCCAAAGGGTGCAAACAGGACCCTATTACTGAGACTCCGCTGTCTGTTCGTCTGATCGTCTGTCACAGGGCTCTATCTCTTGAACGGTAATAGTTGAAATTTACCGATTCACCGATTATGTATCATTGTGGCCGCTATAACAACAAATACTAAAAATAAAAAATAGTTAAAAATTAAAGGGGGTCGTCATACAAGAAATGTGTTTTTTTCAGCGTTTTTAACTTGATGTTTATAATGGCAATAACTAGATACTTGAAATTTTCACCAATAAGGAATATGCATGTAATACCAATCAGGAATATGCATGTAATACCAATCCGGCTCATATTTATATTATACAATTTCTATTAATACGTTACCACGCCTAGTTAATTATTTTTCTTACTGACTCTTATTTGGATTAGAAATAAATTATTGAAAATATGCAAATATTGCGCGGGAACTTTTGACAAACAAAAGGGAAATGACGACAAAGTTCACAAAAAGGAAATGACAAGTTCGGGTGCGTTCGGTAGAACTGTCCGTCCATGTAGTTTGACTATCGATAACATTCGAAATGTATGTACTTTTATATGGAGGTTTTACAAACATCACTGGCTGACAACATCGAAAGTACCCAAAAAAGAAAAACATGCGTTGACAGCTTCTGTCTCTAGCGGATATTGCAGACGTTGACGTCATATTTTAAAATGGCGTGTTTTAGTTGTTATAATCTACTTGCTATTTTTAATATTTATTTTCTACACCATATACATGTTTTTCGGCACTGATTTATTTTTTGCGGCTATTTCTCGACGAGGACTATCGATTAAAAATATAAAAAAAAATCATGCATACTCTCTATTATGTATTACTATGACCACATACATACATACATACATACTATCACGCCTGTTTCCCACAGGGGTAGGCAGAGACTATGGACCTCCACTTGCTACGATCCTGACAGACCTCTTTCGCTTCATCTACACTCATCAACCTCTTCATACATGCCCTTCGGTTACGGGTACTTCTTACCTCTCCCTTTTTCAGAACGTCTGCAATCTGATCGCAGAACGTTCGCCGAGGTCGACCCTGTACCGCTCTTCCTTTCACACTTACCTTATAAATATTTTTTATTAATCTATTTTCATCCATCCTTTCTAAATGCCCAAACCATCTTAACATCCCTTGTTCTACTTTTGTCACTACGTCCTCTTTCACTCCACACCGATCTCTTATAACATCATTTCTTATTCGGTCTTTCAAGGTAACACCACACATACTCCTCATACCATATGACCACAATAACAACAAATACTAAAAATAAGATAAAGTTAAAAATTAAAGGGGGCGCCATACAAGGAACGTGTTTCTTCAGCGTTTTAAAACATTGTACAGAGGTAACCCTTCATGTACGAGTTCGACTCGCACTTGCCCGTTTATTTTATCATATTATTCGATTTTGTTTTTTTAAAGAACACTAGCGTTCGAGCTCAGGCTTAACTTTTTAAACCTTTATTTAAATTTTATTTCATACCTTCACTGTTTTCAAGAATCGGATTATCTTCCTCACTGGACGGTGACGATTTAACATCTGAAAACATAATTACTATATTTACTTTATTTTTATTTATTTACATATTACATATCTCAGTTTAGAGATTGGCCAAAAATCTGTCTGTCTGTAGTCTGTAGATGAAGTAAATGCACGCGTGTGCTTTTTTTTAATAATTTTACGGCTTTGGATACAAGTCCTTTAGAGCCTATCTATAATTTTTTGCTTCTTTATTCCTAATCCTTACCTAACCTAATCCTAACAAGTTACAATTAAAGGGTGGGTGGTGTAGGCGTTTTACTGCTTCAAGGGAGCTTCTGGCGACAAATCTATACGAGTCTACTGGTTTTCATAGACGATTGAGTGGCGGACGACGCCCGAAGACGCCTACACAGTCCTCCAAACAAATATCACTACAGCCGTACTATGACTGTCCACTTTAACTATTTCACACATTGTTTATAAGCATGAGCATTTATAACACCAAACAACACCAATTTCATATTATAAAGTCCACCAAAATCAATTTGCAAAATAATTTAAAGCAAACCCCAACTAAAACCCTTGACTTCCCGCCAAAAACTCCATTTCGCGTGTCCGAACCCCGATTAACCGTCAAGGTTGGTCGGTAGCCGGATAGCTACTAAAACTAAAATACGTTGCGCGATAGCTGCAATAGCCAAAAATTGCAAGCACCCAAAGCCAAGGACATATTCCTATCATACGTAAGTTATTTTAAAATAATATTATGCGTTACTTCATTGTTAATAATTAAATATTTTACAAAAAAAAAAAACAACCGACTTAATTTTTTTACGAGTTTCTTCCATATCTCCAAAGTTCTTCATCATATCTTCACCAAATTAAAATGGGACCAACTTGGTAGTAAAGGCTTTCGAATAAAAAAAGAATCATCAAAATCGGTTCACAATTGGCGAAGTAACAAAAATACATTAAAAAAAAAAAGAGTTGAATTAGTTTCCTTACAAATCGTGGAACTTGCGTGGTCTATGTGCATCTATATCTGTGATCTCTGACCATGCTCTAAAAATGTTTGTTACAGATAAAAATTTATACCTACATAATTCGATATACATACGACCTCCGTGGCGTAATGGTTAACACGCTAGACCGCTAATCCGAAGGTTCTGGGTTCGATTCCCAGCCAGGGCAAGTTGGAAAATGGCCTTTTTCAAATTTTCCTGGGTCTTGGGTGTTTATCTATATATGTATGTATCATAAAATATAGTGTCGTTGAGTTAGTAGTCCCATAACACAAGTTTAAAAAAAAAACTTACTTTGGGGCTAGCTTAATCAGTGTGATTTGTCCTTATATATTTATTTATTTATTTATTATCACGTCTTAATCCATAACGGGGCAGACGGAGCATTTAGTGTCTTGCGGCTCTAAGCTGACCGAACCCAAGGTCACAAGACCCAAAGGCCACTTTCAACGTGATGCTGGGCGAGAAATCAAAATAGTGTTGGGTTGCTAGCCGCATCGCGTATTAACATGATTTGCATTTTCGCTCATGCCCTTGATCGGCTTTTACGCTTACAGATACAGATACATTATTACGTCTTTATCACTAACGGGGTAGACAGAGCCCAGGGCTGTAAGACCCAAAGGCCACTTTTAGCGTGTAGCGTTTTAGCATCTTCATCATTTAGTTAAAATGGAAAGACGGAATCAAAATAGTGATGGGTTGCTAGACGCATCATTGCCTATTAAATTAACATGATTCAGATTCTCGTTCATTTCCTCGATCGGCTTCTACGATTTGCGCAAGAAGAAAAGCATCTGGTACATTCCATACTGGTCTGGGAGAAAAGAAAAAACTTTTACGCTTACGGCTTTCACTTACCCTCTTTCGGCGCCTTGATAAGTCTAGCAGACCGGTTGTCCAGGTTCAAATCCAGGCAATACGAGGACACGCTCTCCACCAATCTACACTCTTCCGCTGAAACAATAGATTACCTAGGTCAATAATTATTGTTATTTTTAAACGACTTCAAAAAAGGAGGGTTATCAATTCGACTGTTTTTTTAATGTATGTTACGCCATATCTTCGCCAATTGTGGACCGATTTTGATGATTCTTTTTTTATTTGAAAGCCCTTACTACCAAGTTGGTCCCATTTTAATTTGGTGAAGACATGATGAAGAACTTTGGAGATACGGAAGAAACTCCTTAAAAATGAAGTCGGTTGTTTTTTGTTAAAAATTTAATTATTTTAAAACAATACCACTTCAATGCCAGAAGAGCTAAATCTTAAAACGATTGTATACATACACGACATATTTTTTCTAGTTATTTTCGTTTAAATAACAAAGCAAACAACAGATTTCATAAAAAATTCTATGGGACCACCTGGAAAGTATAACCCTTTCAAACATAAAAAAGAATCCACCCAGGCAGTGGAGACTAAAAATGTTTGGAAAATCCAAAAGTGCACGCCTCATAGCGGTCACTTAATTTTCACAAAAAAAAAAACAGAACTTGAATATTGCATATTTATCGGTGTATTATGAACAAAATAAAAAATTTACTTTTTAAATCTTTGCGCCATTGCCAACACAGAAAAGAAAGGTACTGCGCATGTATTGTCAATGTCAACGAACCTTATTTACATAGATTTAGATATACCAATGATAGGTGGATTTCAGTTTATTGCTAATTATAATTAAACTACTTTTAATTAGACCGTGATTTTCGAAAGGACTTAGTTTTAGATAATACTTAAGAGTATGAAAAAAAGAAAGGTTCGATTTGTTAAGTTTTTCGGGCGTTATCGTGACCACGCCAGTTTCCATACATACAGACACACGGACGTCCACGAAATAATTTTCTTAAACACTTGTTTTATTATTTTAAAGAACAAAATGTCCTTTAAAAATATCATGACTGTTGAAACTAGTGTTTTTTCATAAAAGCAATATTTGGACGATTAGTACATTTAAATTATTTATTTGACCATTATTAAACATTTACCTAAGACATAATAAGGGCGGTTTATTCTATTGACGACCTCTGTTATATTAGAGGTAGTTTCCCGTAACACAAGTCTCGAACTTACGAGTACTTTGGGGCTAGCTCAATCCGTGTGATTTGTCCATATCATCATCATCATCATCAGGTCTTTTGTAGTCTCCACTGCAGAACACGACCCTTTCTGTACTACCACAGTCATATATTAGTCAGAGCAGTCAGATATTTTGGACTACACTCTCCACGCTGTTAGACGGGTTGGAGAGGTTTAATTGACGCTATAAGCTTTGTTCAGCTTCTGTTTCCTAAGTCGCCTACGACATCCACGGGAAGACTTGGAGTGGTCCTATACTACTCTGCCGGGAACCGCACGGCTCATATGTGACATTTAAGGGCGGTTTATTCTCACGTGAGTCCTGTTGCTGGGCAGCGTCGGCAGCCAGCGCCACGGGCCGGTACAGCGCGTAGTCCGCGAAGGCCGGCAGCTCCGACACGCACTCTATGTAGCCCGCGCTGACCAGGTTCTGGCACACTTGCGTCGCTTGGGCTCTGCGTCACGGAAAAAGGTAAAAAATGTAATGCGACGGACAACACGTGGTTAAAAAAGTTCTGTGCCTCCTGAACGTAAGAGAATACGTAAATTTGTATGGATATTCAAAACCCTTCGACATACAGTTCCTCAATCACTTCTTAACAATATTTACGTCTCCCTAGTTCAGTCCGTCATAACATATTGTGTCCCGGTATGGGGTGGAGCCCTGAGAACTAGATTGCTAGAAGTTGAAAGAGCACAAAGATACCGCCTGAAAGTAATGTACTTTAAACAAAGAACATTCTCAACAAGTTATCTCTATCAAATATGTAACTTATTATCATATGTATATCAATAAGAAAGCTATATGTACTACAAATGCTACTAACACAAAACCTTACCTACGTTGCTACCTAGCTGCGCACACACACACACACACACAAACACACGCACGCACGCACGCACTAGCGTTATGGAGGAGCGTAGCTTACTGGCACAAGTATTTTCATACTTAAAAATAGGCTCGCCTTCGCCGTGACGACGGGCGAGAGCGGGCGAACACACTGCATGGCGCAAGATGGCGCACAAGAACGGGGGAGGTGCGGGGACGGGGACGCATATTGCGCGTACCTTAGGAGATTCCGTTCTGTACACTCTTACTGTATTCTGTGCTACCACGGCAAGTTAAGTAGAAGCTAGCAAAACTAGTGTTGTACCGTAGCTTGCTGCTAGTGTTGTCCATGACCCACTGCAGCACGTCGCAGCCCCGCCACACGCCGCTGTACCGCACCAGACGATATCTGACAACAAGAACAATACATCAATACAGATAAATACGCTGTCACGTCTTTACCCCTAACGGGGTAGACAGAGCCCAGGGCTCATTATTTGTTCAGTAATTAGGCCTACCCAGGCACTTTTACACGTCAATAATTTTAGTGTACATTACGTGTAATCAAATTAAATAATGAAATAAGAAATAGTGAAAAAATACCACGTGAGCAGGACTTGAACCCGCGACCTTAGTCTCAATACGACTATGCTCTTACCATCTGAGCCATCACGTAACCCCGCACGGCTAATTTCGCCACCATTTGATATGCCTACACACATTAGGCTTGCGTCACCATATCTTATTTCATTTGAGTACTTTAGTACTGCATGATGAATGCTTAAAAAACCCTATAAACATATTACGTGTAATGTTTATTTATAATATTAAAATTACAATTTTCTTTTTAAAAGCTACCGATACTTTTCGCAACGACCACTGCTGAGTAGAAACGCCGAAAGAAACTCATATGCACAGTATTGGTCGCCTACGCGCCAGAAGGGCTTTGTCAGTTTACAAGGATATTACTCGTATATGCCTAATACAATGTTATCACAATATAACATGTAAGCTTGCGATCGAGTGCCAAATTCAATTTACAGAAATAAGTAACGAGTAGTCTTAAGAAAACGGAGCCAAGTTAACCAGTCCCTACTGGCGGCATCCGACAGATGGTGATGATGATGATGAATTAAAATGTTGTGCACTCGCCTGTGCTGCTGCGCGGGCAGCGAGCCGGCGAGCTGGCGCGCCAGCAGCTGCAGCGCCTGCGGCGGCGCGGCGCGCGGCTCGCAGCGCTCCTCCTGCTCGCGCGCGAACATGAACTTCTGCCGGCCCTTGCCGGAGCTGCCCTGCGACTTGTTGTCCGGAAACTTCACCTGGAAGCATTCACATTACATTAGGGAGGTTCGTACAGTACACAACTGAGATGAAGATGCTTACATGGGCAGCGGGAGTCACAAGACTTAAGACCATATATGACCCTGATAGTACCTCGAGCGATCTTAAATATCATCAATATTAAACAAAAAATCACTTTAAAATAAAAACAGCAAAGTTCAGGACTAACTCTAGTCATTATATGTGTCAAAAACACGATTTCTTAAAAAAAAATTGATAGAAAAAAATTGCGAAGTTGCCTCCAAAATGACCGCCGAATTATATTAAAACTGCTAGTATTCAAGAAATACAATAAATTAGCCCTTGTAACTTTGGCATAAGGTAGTCATCATATGTCTTACTTTTTAAATAACTCTTAAATATTCTTTGTAAAACGTAAAAAACCTCAAAAACCAGAAACGCGTAAACCAGCCTCATTGACCCGCCGCGATTCTTCCGCCCGCATGGCTCGCTGTCTCGCTTCGCTAGAGTAAATTTGTGTGCGTGGAAACGGGAGCAAAATTTAGATTATCAACATCAGGCGCCGTCTTAACAAAGTCAAAAAGTAGTCAAAAAACTATAGCAGAATAGATGACAGAGAGTAGTATGAGGTGGTTTGGGCATGTGATGAGGCGAGACAAGGAGCATTGTGTCCAAAGGGCTTTGGCCATTCCCAGCATGAATAAAGGCAAGGGGAGACCACTCTCTACGTGGACGGCAACCGTCAATAGAGATATCAAATCTAGACCGGGACCGAGCGTCCTCGCGCCATGTTACGAGGAGGGCCGACCCCAAATAACGGGACAAGGCACGGCAAAAGAAGAAGGAAGGTTCGTACAGTTGCAATCCCAAGGAGGTTTCACATCAGCCATTTGACGACCTCCGTGGTATAATGGTAAACACGCCAATCCCGCAATCCGGAGGTTCGATCCCCAGCCAGTGCAAGTTGTAAAACGGCCTTTTTCAAATTGACATGGGTCTTCGGTGTTTATCTATTATAAAATATAGTATCGCTGAGTTAGTATCCCATTTTCTTGGTTTATTCCACAATTACAGTCATCTCTTTAAAATTAGACTTGTTGAGAGCCCAAAATGTCGGGCATGTGAAGAATCAGAGACAATGAGACTTATTATGTGTAGCTGCGACTCAATGGCTGGTAAGCACATGGACCTCTTCGGATCGGCATATCCTGAGCTAGAGGACTACAGGCACTACGCACCAGGTGATATCCTGAAGCTTATGCAGTCCTTCAGAAATCCCGAGGCGGGTGAGTAAGGCAACGGGGTAGGTACAATATAACCCAAAGGTTCGACGTGCTTCCCAAAGTTGACCCCAAATGCAAGTTAAGATAGTATCCCATAATACAAGTTTAAAAACTTACTTTGAGGCTAGCTCAATCAGTGTGATTTGTCTCTATCTATTTAATACGGCCAGTTGTAAAACCGCAGCCGTAGGTTTCACCTATCCTTCTCTACTTTAAACAGTCTCTGGCATCCTTGGGTGACCGTTGACACGCATATTATTTTTGAACAAGAAAATACCGGCTATGACACCCTAGGACCCAAAGCAGCACAGTTAAGAATGCAACCGGGAACGCGGCAAGATAAAGAAAAGTATATTGTTATTCGCGTTCCCGGTTGCATTAAGGTGAAGATATAGGCAAATGACCTTGAAGTGTGAAATAAATTGTTAACTCGTAAATATGGTGATAATTTCCATATTGCTCTTCGTCATGCACTAGATAGCCCTTTAAATTATTTTATGAACTGCCTTTGAAACTATTATTGGTGATCCGTCTAGATTTAAAACTTGCTGTGGCTACTTTTGGCGTAGGCAAGTTTTAAAGCTAGACGGACTAATGTAAATACTTTCAACGGTGGTTCATAAAATAATTTAAAGGGCTATCTAGTGCATGACGAAGAGCAATATGGAAATTATCTCCATATTTACGAGTTAACAATTTATTTCAAATGAGGGCGCCACTTCAAGGCCATTTGCCTATATCTTCACCTTAAGAATATACTCTTATTTAACTAGCTCATAACAATGTTACCTGCAAATTTTCCTGTAACACCCTCAAGTCGGGAGAAATCTCGCCAGTCATGTCATTTTCCCTTAAATAGCTGAGGACTACGTTACAGCAGTAGTTGCACACCCGTAAACCGTCCGCACAACCGAAAATCTGACCTGAAAACAGTAAATTTTCATTTTATTAGACTAATATTTTTTTAATAAATAACTATCTTAAGACGTTACAGCCGTAATTGCACACCCGTAAACGTCTGCATAACCGAAAATCTGACCTGAAAACAGTAAACTTTCATTTTATTAGACTAATATTTTTTAATAAATAACTATCTCAAGGATCAACTGAAAGCGCGGGTTCAAATCCCACTGGGAAGCATACATTAGGATTTTGCAGTATGATTATCCGAATAGAAAGATGATTCCGTACTTGGTAGGCATGTAAAGCATCTCGAACGCCATCTAGTGTTTGTTAAACCTATTGAATTGGTTCTGGTCTACCCTTTAGGTTGCGGAAGAAGTGTAAAAACCAGTAACCTTGTTAAATCACCTAGGGTTAGGTAGCGGATCTCCGGCTTTGAAGCGTTACCGCTGAAAATGTAACCGGGAATATAAATAAATAAATATATACGGACAAATCACACAGATTGAGCTACCCCCAAAGTAAGTTCGAGACTTGTGTTATGAGATACTAACTCAACGATGCAATATTTTGATGTTCACAGTAACATTCAATGTATGACTCATTGCCGAAATTGCTTATAGATGATGGGCGAAGTCTCTTATCTTGAACACAATGTGACAGTGCGTTTATTGGCATAAATCAGCGAGAATGTAAGCGTTTGCATTGGAGAACTGGGGTATAAGTAGTTATTATGGTTGTACTCCAACCACAAGTGATTTTTTCTATTTATTGTGAAGGTTGACTGGTAGAGAATGCTATTAGCATTAAGTCCACCTTTTGTAGCATTTTGTTTTGGTAAATAAAGTTTTGAATAAATAAACAAGTTTGTTGCCAAGCCAGATCATAACTGCAAAAACTACAAAAAAATAATTATATTTATTTTCGTACATACCCGGCACCCTTTGACTGCAACACCGCGAGCAGAATATCTGTCCGCACACCCGGCAGTGGTGGCGGCGTCGCAACGTGCTGAACCGAGCTGCACACTCATAGCATTCACGGGATATGTCATCTGGCATCCAGTAACGGGCTAACTCTGTGTCTGCATATCTTGTGCCACCCTGACAATTTATTAATTTAAAGTGTGGTTACAACACAGTAGAATTTGTATTCTATAGTGCTGTCACCACAATTTAATTTGTATTGTAAATTTCTTCAAACGATACTGCTCACATAATTTCCATCAAACTCGGTATGTTTAGTTTAATTTTCAATTGTCACCACCTATTCAGTGACATTTTACATTTATACTAATTATGTCTATATTAATTACAGGGATGGGCCTAGGCTCTGCTCCAGGGACATGAGACCCCAAATGCCACATTCAGAATGATAGTAGAAAAGAAATATAATGACAGGTTGCTAGTTACCTACACTCATAAACCTCTTCATAAATGCCTGTGGGAAACAGGCGTGATAGTATGTATATGCTAGCTACAATATGAACTCTATACTGATACTGGACAAAACATATACAAACTATCATGTTTCTATCCTGTGATATTGACATGTACTAGCTGGGAAGATCTGCAGGGTGTTTGGTTCTATAATAAAGTTTAGCACACATACGTAACATATCCCTTACTGTCACAGCTAAGTTGCAGATACAAAAGAGGGCCTAATATCGTAAACAGGAATCAAAAATAGTAACAGTCCCAGGCTTACGCCCATTTCCTTGATCGACCTCAACGATCTACGCGGCAAAACAGGTTCTCTTAAATAATAAACTCTTTGTAGTATTTACCCCAGAGCCTAGGGCCACAAGGCTACTGATCCTCTTCAAAACATTCGCTAAACTACGGCCTTCGAACTCCACAGCATAGCTCCCAGTTTCAGTCTTGGAATCATCGTAACTCTGCCTACTTTGGTCTTCACTTTCCACGGTATCTTGCTTGCTGTTAGTAGCCACTGTATCCTCCAAATTTTCCGAAGTTTCGTTTGGGGAGAAAATGGGAAACTTCCACAATTTCGTGAAGAACGTGGACACACCACTTTGAGACGACTCAGGCTCAAATCGTGGAAATTCAGTTAGCTGGGATGTATCGTATTTATCCATTATTCTAATATAAGGATATTTACACTTGTATCCGCATTTCAAATAAAAATATATAGGTATTTTGTAAATAAATATACACAATTTACATTCCAGATGTTTTTATTTTTAATGTGTCAATGTCATATCACCCCGTCCGTTGTTTGTGTGCTCAGAACAGGGCTTGAATACCGTTAAAAATCTGTTAACGTTAATTCTGTCAAACGGCGTTAACGATATCAGCATAGGTAACGTTATGCTGGGTAACGGTATTTTTCCCACTATTTACCGATAATCAGATAACGTTACCAATGATATTAACGGTAATGTATTGTTAACACTGTATTTCTTTTCGATATTTGACAGAATAAATTGATGAGAGTTTGTCTAGTAGGCTACTAGAGCTATTTATTATCTGGGGGCACAGAAGCAAACACTGCTATACCATCTTTTACTGGAACCATTTCACCGCATTTTCAGGCCCCTATTTGAGAACCTCTGGATAAGACCAGAACGCAGAAATTTTCGTCATCCAGTAAACTATAATCACATACCTAAAATCCAAAATTTCAAATCTGTAGGTCATTTAGTTCCGAAGTTAAGCGAAAGCAAAGTTTCGCATTTATGACACTCACTAACTCACTCATGATCATCAGAATAGAACTAGTATTTCCCACAAACTCAGACAGCTGAAATTTGATACAGAGTTAGGGTTTTATGGCCACATAAAGGGAAAACTATAAAAACTAGGATAATCGAAGATCTGGAGTAAGACAAGAGCAGAGCCCAACCAAACAGACAACCAAGACAACAAGAGCCCAACCAAACTATTTATTAGAGATCGACATACCGCCTTTACAAAAAATATTCAACTTAGTGGGCGCTTCATTTGATGTCAAAAATCGAAGGTTTGAAGTATCTGATGAAGAACCCTCAGCTGGTCTCAGCTGTATTAGAGATATGGTAATGACCCCTTCTACTATTGGTACATAAAAAAATCGAGTGTCATTGTAAAAATCCAACGTAGTGTGACACATCTTCTAATTTAATCTAGCCTATAGCGTCCCACTGCTGGGCGAATGCCTTCCTTTCTGCTTTTAATACGCATATAAATAAAATTAAAGGAAAACTCTGGATAAGACTAGACTGGCTTTTATACGTATACTTACAAGTTTACAAGAAGAAATAGTCGAACGATTAACTTTATTCTACTCGAACATTACACAAATTAAATAAATGAATTACACTAAAGTATTAATTTCGCTCAAAATTTGGTCAAAATATTGGACTAAAAGTGGCGGAAAAAACTGTGTCAAATAAGAAAATATAATGAAATAAATTAATATGCCCACGTTTCTACAAAAAGAAGTGAAATCCCACCAAAAACATTCTGTAAAAAACTAGCCAAGTCTCGATGGAGCTGCTTGATTATATCTAAAAAGTAATGAAATCTAGACAAAGTCGGGCCAATTCTAAGGTTCCTTACTGTGATTTCTTTATTTTTATAGTTAATGTTGTGTGACTTGGCCGTTGAAGGGTACACAAGGGTACAAAACCAGGTGCTCCATGACACCATTGCACCAATCTGATTTGACGCTCCAAAAAGAAGAGAACAGATGTCAGCATTGTCAATGCTGAATGCATGCACAATCAACAACAGCCTAAAATGAGACACTAGCGTCCAATTACCAATACCAGTATGGGCTATTATCTCGCTTAACAAACATAGGCAGTTACAACAGATATAACATTACGTGTAAACAAAATTGACTTGTACTGTACCCACTAACGTATAAAGAATGTTCAACGGCCAAGTCACACAACATAAACTATAATAATAAAGAAATCGCAGTAAGGAACCTTAGACTTGGCACAACTTTGTCTAGATTTCATTACTTTCTAGAGATAATCAAGCAGCTTCATCGAGACTTGGCTAGTTTTTTACAGAATGTTTTTGGTGGGATAATATTTTACAAGTATTGAAAAAAAGTATCGTTACTTATATCATTAATTAAAAACGTTATAAACTGTATTATACGAGATACCCCTTCTGCTTTACCACTAAAATACCGTTATTTAAAGTTACTTTTAGTGTGAATTTGGTATCGTTAACAAGCCCTGGCTCAGAACGTCAGGCAGAACAATAAATCCATAACTCAGGTTGTGTTGTTGTGTATGACCCTATAAACTATAACTTCATGGTGTGACCGTTGTCTGATTTGTCATCTGATTTTGGCATTGGCAGTGTTGCTAGTTGTGCACGTCCCTGCAGATTTCAGAAATCCGAATACAAAAATCATGTGTATAGCTCTGAGTACTGAAACATATGGAGCCGCTATTGTTCTATACTAACAATCAATTATACAAATATGATAGAACTCATAAACATGTAGCGATCTCACATCTCAGTTTAACTTACCTACCATCCTCCATGTAAAAACAGACAACAATATATTTATCTGAACTATTTCCAGATAAATTCAAAAGTGACGTCACAGAAATGCCTACAATAGTTGAGGCCGTTTTGCCATTTTAGTTTCTCGCTTTAACAAGTACATTGGTTGCCAGTGCCAGTTGATTTGCAGTGTTTTGTTTATTTTGTGCTTTTATTTGTGACTTAATCTTGTTTATAGTGCTATACAAAGAGAAATATAACAACAAGGAATTTCTTTATGGATTATTCATACTAAATTTAGCTTGTACTACGTTTTTGTAGGATTTATTAGTGTATTTTTCTAAAGTTTACAAAATAAAAATAAACAGTTATTTTGTCGATAGAGTTGCCCCTCAAGCCATTTTTTCATATCGACCTATCGATGTTTTCAAGTATGATTTAATACCTTTCTTTTGTTCTAGGTTACCTAAAAATGATCAAAAAAAGAAAATGTGGCTAGATGCGATGAATAGGTGTGGAAAATTTAAAGTCATATACGAAGACCATTTTCGTTTGCTCCCTGCATTTTGAGGAATCTTGTTTTAATTTTCTCATTCCAAATTTCATTTAAACATATTTTGTATATATTTTTGTAATCCTTGAATAAAATCCTTTAATTTGATACCCCACTCAACAGGTTTTGAAGAAAAAAGATTTTACATGCCGCGCAATTTGGCGCCAAAAATCCTCCATTTTGATTTCCAATAATTTTAATAAAGCCTATGACTTCGTCTTAACAATTAGTGAGTGGTTAAGAGTTAAGACGAATCTAACTACGTTTAATTTATTAAAATTGGTTAGTAGTTACGTTGAGGGATCATAGGTCCACTCCACCGGACATACATTTCGATTTTTTTTCAAATTTGTCAAAACTTTTTTGCTACTGTTATTAAGACGCAACTTTTTTATCCGATAAACTTCAACGGATGAGGGTGAGTCGCGAGGTTTACAGCTCACAGATACACTGGTAAGTATTAGGCTAAGCATAGACATTTTAACACAATAATCTTTTGTTATGAAATAAATGAAAATGAAAGGTCAATCAAATACATAACCCTCCTTTTGGGTAAAAAAATAATCAGTTTCCTTAAAATTCTCGCATATTTATCGACAGTATATCGACATCTTAACACAAAACAGTGGAGCAGCACTACGTATAGGCGCCATCTTTGTTTCTCAGCAAGTTTAGGTAGAGTTTGGCCAGGGAAAGAAGTCCAAAAGAAAAGGCAACAAATTTAAAAAATCTGCATCTTGCAACACTGACTATATACAGAATAAACAGAGTTGATACTATGCTATTTTTATTTTAACCTTTTCACCGCGAGACGTTATGTCAGTTGTCGTGCCCCCAGCGCGAAGCGTAGTGAATCGAAAATAAGTACCTACAAAAAATAGGGATGTGCAATACTTACGTATTAAGATATCGATAATGATTACAATAGGTATAAGTATAGCATAAACTTAAGTCTCCGCGCGGATTGGATATACCATTTATCTGGCTGTCTATATAGGCTTAGAAATGACTGGGGCGATCTTGATGACGTTTTTACTATTAAGAACATTTATCCGGATACGTTTTATTTAAGTACTTATAATACATAATAATCCGCGGTCGCAGCTCCCAGGTATAGCTGCGATATTATAGGTTGTAAATTACAATATATAAGTATGTGCGAGTGTTTCCATCCCAACGATACTACCTAAACATATGACAAACAATCAATGTAGGCAACTTTCAACTGGCAAAAATGGAAATCAAGGCGTGAATGGAAAACGATGATAATATATCGTCATAGCGCACTCCCGATTCGCACTCCGGAGGTCGGGGTCGGCTACCTAACTTTTTGATGAACGTAGGTACGAACGAGCTGCTATAACAGCGAAAAAAAAAAACGATGTATAAAAAAACTTACCTCATTATCAATATCAAATTCATCATCTGTATTGAATTCTTCATTATCGTCGCCTTCAAGAATTCTTATAAATTCCTCCGCAGTAGTCATCACCACCAAAGAGAATTTAACCACACGAACGCAAGCCCAACACTAAAGAAGACGGCGCTCGCCTGTGACGTCACAAGCTGTCGCGTATATGAGACGTTCGCGCTGGGGAACTACCAACATTATGTTCTAAACATCTAGGCTTAGGGATGGGAAAATCAAATCCATTGCTGACATTTCGATAGTTCATTTACTAAGTTTCAAGGAAATTAAATAAAATATACACAAATATTAGTATCAAAATTATTTATTAATAATATGTGTGTCAACGTCACAACACTGACAGGCAAAAAGTGTTGCCATTTCAAAGTTTTGCAAAAAAGCCGTGGACTTCTTTCCCTGGCCAAACTCTATACACGCAATTTTTATAGGTATGCCGCCTCAATATGTTTCAGTTCAGCATTCAGAGGTGTATAGCAGCGGGTAGTGCCCATAACTAAAACGCTAGTTTTATTACATTCTCTTTGCCCATAACGCCCATAATACCCAGCAGAGCAAAAAAGACTGACTGACAGTGACATTTTATTTAGCGTTTGCTGTCAAATTACAAATATATAGATTTAGTAGTTAGGTGCATTTTAACCTAGTTTCAATAGTTTTCGCTTTAAAATTAAAATAAAACAATGGGAGAAGTTTCAATGGAAACTGCTGCGTATGCCAAGATAATTTTACATGCAGCCAAGTACCCACAATCGGCTGTGACAGGTGTGCTACTAGCAGATGCAACTAAACTCAAGGATGGGGCCAAGAATCAGGATTTGGACATTGTGGACACCATCCCCTTGTTTCATCATAGCCATTACCTATCACCTATGGGAGAAGTAGCCTTGACACAGGTAGTAAAGTTTTTGGGATGAATATTTTTCTATAAAATAGTTCGTTCGCAAACTAGCGGAAAGAGAGCCTGATCTCCGAAGCAGCACAGCTAAAGATGCAGCCGGGAACACGGTAAGACGAGATAGAGAATAATTTGTTTCATAAGATGGAGATAAGATGTAATAGTGTCTATATCTAGTGTCTATAGCAGAGTAGACAGAGCCAGTAAACCAGCCTCGCGCGTGAAGCGAATTTTTTATTTTTGCTTCACCACTTATTCACTTTTTAATTTTAACTGGGAAATGAAAGATGCCTCGCATATTTAGTCTAGCGCCGCCACTGGACAGATCCTTAGGCCATAATTGAAGTGATTTTTGTACCATTCTTACAATATATATTTTTTTAATTTCAAGATTATAAATTTTATTGAATTCACATAAAATGCACCAAGCCTAATATTCATCGAATTAAATTGTAATTTCAAAATTCTTGGAGCACTATATAAATTGTTTTACCGCCACACTTAGTATTAAGGTAAAATATGATAATTGGAATAACGATGGGTTGCTAGCTGCCTTGCCTCAATAGGTGATGTTAACAACATGTGTTTAAGATTCTCACCCATTCCTTCGCTTGATCTATCTGGGCTGGAAGTGAAGCAGTTGGTATATTCAATTTTTTTTCTTTCCTCCCAGACATGAAAGGAATTATGTCATAAAAATTTATAAATTTCAGATTGAAGTAATGGCTGCCGCTGCCAACCGTGTCATTGCTGGGTATTATGCAGCATGTGAGAACTACAAAGACAACACTGTGGACAAGTGCCCCGGGCAGAAGATAGCTGAGAAAATTGTGGAACATGTGCCATCTGCTGTCTTTGTGGTGGTGAGTGGCCTTTATGTAACCTTAAGACAAAAGAAGTATAAAGAATCTAGGATGCTGAAGACAAAAATCCTTAATTTATTTCAACAATGAACCTTCATTCTATTATCATTGGGTTCTTACCTAAACCACAGGCCGGTATCAGGTGCGGGGACGGGGAACGGGGATGCATATTGCGCGTACCTTAGGAGATTCCGTTCTGTTTACTTTTACTGTATTCTGTGCCTAAACTGCAGTGTGCTGGGCTTGATTAAGTGCCCGGCAAACAAGCGCAATTTTTTCGAGTGTCGCATAATTTATGTAGAATTCTGTTTTAAACAAAAGCCCTGCTTGTGCCACAGATTCCAAATAAGTTTTTTATAAACGTAAATTACGTGGCTTATTTTATGCTCATCTTGCAACTTGCAGACCAGGATTCATAAAATAAGTTGTTGACTAATGAATTAAATAAACTTTGAATCAACCATTTTATAACATTGATAAAAAAATATACTTGTAATGTCTTTTATTCAAGGTGGACAACATGAAACTGTCAAAGGCTTTGGAACAACCAGCCATCAATTTATACAAGTACACTGAGGGAAAGTGGAGGCCTCGAGACTCCAAAGTTTTATTGCGTAAGTTTTTTACACTGTCACATCTTTATTGCTAACTTGGCAAATAGAACCCAGGCCAAACCAATGCAAAATAGTGGTGAGGTGCTTGCAGCATCGCGTTTTGATACAATTCGTTTTAGATTAGATAGATCTCGCCCATTCTGTTGATCGACTTTTACAACCTGCGCGGTGAGAGAAGCAAGTGTACATTCTAAGTTTTTACTCGACTGCGCCAGAAAGAGGGTTATGTTTTTGAAAGTGTATGTATGTATGTAAATTGCTTTAGCACGCTCTGCAGTGCAGCCTAAACAACTTGATGGATTTTAGCGTTAGATTCGTCATAATATGCATAACTGAAAAATTATTTTTGGCCTATCGGTTAGATTACTAAAAAATATTGTACATATATTTTTACTTTTCTCTGAGAAACAATGACGAAGATACAGCCCATTCAAATTTCGCATGACGTCACGCTTTCGTACGATTTTTACACATCGGTGACGTCACAAGCCCCCACTCTGGAACTTAGATATCTGTATCTGTCAATTTTTACTTTTTTGATAAACTGAAAAATATGGGTACTTTATTTTTGGATAATCTAACTAACGGACTAATTAGAATAATACTTTTCTGACTTTTCAGTCATCATCCCTATTGTGAGAGTGACACTGGGTATACCAGTCATCATCCCTATTGTGAGAGTGACACTGGGTATATCAAAAATTCATCATCATCATTAGGTCTTTTTTTAGTCTCCACTGCAGGAGCACGACCCTCGATGTACCACCGGAGCCATATGTTAGCCAGAGCAGCTAGAAGATTTGGCCTACACTCCACGCTGGCCAGATGGGTTGGAGGACTCATTAATGTTTATAAACTTTGTTTAGCTTTTTTCATTAGTCGCCTTTAACAATATCCATAGGAAGACTGAGTGGTCCTATTCTACTCTGCCGTGAACCACACGGATCCTTTGAAAATATTTTTTTACTATAAGATTAAATCAAAAATGGTTGATAAAAATTTAAACAATCTTACAGAATCGTCATACGTGTTGGAGACGGTCTCCCATCTGCTGCAGCACGGTGTACAGAAGGACCTGGTGGACTTTGACAACTACCTAGACGACCTGACACAAGACTTCACCAACCTGGGCATAGAGAAGCTCATCGCCAGCATCAACGCGTCCAACATGATAGATAAGGATAATTGACGGTGGTATGAATTATATACTACCTGCTAGATATATGAATGAATCCTAAATTTAATTTAATGAAGAAAGATACTATTGAATTTAGATACTGTCGATAGTATTGATATATATCTAGACGACTTGACGCAAGACTTCACCAACCTAGGCATAAGCTAGAAGCTCATCATCGCCAGCATCAACGCGTCCAACATGAGGATAATTGATGGTGGTACCCGAATATAACATCTAACAAAATATACTGAGACTATTTTAAAGGTAGATTCAGTTCATAATACTGAACAACTGTCTCCAAGGAACATATACCGAAATGTGAAAAATATTTTTCTGCTTTCGATAGAAGCTCAGCTGATCGGTCAACCTGTATGGGAGGCCAAAAAATATTTTTCATATTTCGATATAAGTTCCTTGGGGAAAGTTGTTCAGTATTATGGACTGAAGTCGTATAGTATATATAGTTTCAGTATATTTTTTTAGATCCTGTATGCTAGCTGCTAGATATACAGGCTGACTTTTAAACCACCAGCCAAATTTCTGGAGCAAGTTCAGTCCATGACACTAAACTACTTTCCATAAAAAAAATAAACGAAAAACTAAAACAAAAATTCGCCTTTTCATACAAATCAGCGCTCAGTCAAACGGATTTTCTATGGGAAAACGAAAAATTTTTTTTAATAACTTTTTTTATAGAAAGTAGTTCAGTATCATGGACTGAACTTGCTCCAAAAATTTGGATGGTGGTTTAAAAGTCAGCCTTTATGAATTAAAAAAAAAATCTAAATATCTTTATTGCATAGGTTATATATAATATCTCTTCATAATAGTCACTTTGTTTTGCACAAATGTTGAAGTCAAATCGTTACTTACAGCTTACCCCTACCCCTTCCTAGGCGCTAGTTCAGAAGAAGCGGCAACAAATAAAAGCGGAATAAATCCTAAATTTAATTTAATGAAGAAAGATACTATTGAATTTAGATACTGTCGATAATATCGATACTATAGGTAGTAGGTATTTGTATGAAAAAACATCGATAGTTTAAATTGCTATCGATAGTATTATAGTATCGATATTCCATGTTCTATTTTAAAAAATACTATTGCTTCTTAGCCGAATATCGATATTATAATACTATCATTATATTAGTATTACATGAAATCATAGTTATCAAAATTTTATTTATTTGTTTAAAACAATTCACTGTATTCTCAGATATTTTTAACCTGTATTGTCCCACTGCTGGGCAAAGGTCTCCCTCATCTCTTTCTTTATACTGGGTGGCGCAAAAGTAAAGACCCTATTTGGTTCAGCTATAACATTTTTTCTAAATTAGAAAACTAGATTTAGGTTTTTTTAAATGTATATTTGTGCCATTAAATTTCGTACCATTAGGATTTAAAGATGATGTCTTTTAAATGGTGACCTCCAGAGTTGATACACATTTGAGCCCTATTTATGACATTTTGCATAACTTGCCGTAACACTTCCTGCGATATGTTCGTTATTTCTTGACGAATGTTTTCTTTTAGAGCTGCGAGAGTCTGTGGCTTGTTCACATACACCCGAGATTTCAAAAAACCCCAAAGAAAGAAGTCTGGACTGGTCAGATCGGGTGATCTTGCAGGCCAAGGCAAATCGCCAAAACGAGAGATAACTCGGCCTGGAAAAGCGTCCCTCACTAAGTCCATAGTGTCGCGCGCTGTGTGTGCCGTAGCGCCGTCTTGTTGAAACCAGATGTGCTCCAGCCCCAATTCGTCCAAACTGGGTATCAAAAACTCTCGTAACATGGTTCTGTAGCGTTCTCCAGTGACAGTTATCGCATTGCCTCCAGCGTCTTCGAAAAAATAGGGTCCGATCACTCTGTCAACACAGATGCCACACCATACAGTAACTTTTAGTGGGTGTAGAGGTGTTTCTTGAATAATGCGCGGATTATCAGTGCCCCAGAACCGAGTATTCTGCTTATTGACATGCCCTGAGAGATGGAAATGCGCTTCGTCACTCATAACCAATTTTGAAGGAAAATCATCCTCTTCAAGGTTGAGGTTTATGACGCGCTGGCAGTAATCTAGACGAGCTCGGTGGTCAGCAGGCAGCAGCTGATGAGTCATTTGAGTTTTATACGGGAACATCTTTAAGTCTTTCACCAAAATACGCTGCAGGGTCCGTCTGGAAATGCCCAATTGCGTGGCACGTCGCCTCGTTGATGTTTCTGGACACTCTTCCACATCTTCGCGCACAGCATCGATATTTTCAGCTGAACGGCCTGTTCTTGGTCTCCCAGACTTAGGTCTATCCAATGTTGAGCCAGTTGCTTCAAGGCGTGTGGCAAAGCGTCGAATTGTGCGACCAATCGGTGCCGGACGGTGGTGAAATCGTCGACGAAATTCACGTTGTGTTCTTATCACTGATGAATTATTCCGTAAGAACATTGACACAATTATTCCACGTTCTTGGGGAGTAAAACGGTCCATGTTTATTTTCAGTGTATTTTACATTTGTTCACTACACAATTTTCAACAACAGAATGACAGAAAATGTCATATAAAAAAAATAAAAGTATTTTCTTTAGTGCCAGTACTTTTGCGCCACCCAGTAAAAAATAAATGATTGATAAAATTTATCTAGACTTATGTCACCATTCCATATGATCGCATAAGAATCCCCATAATTTAAACTTGTTATAATTTATCGTTATATTTTTTGATTGCATTTAAACACCAGTACCAAAGTTATTTTACATGTGACATGTAGAAATCTTTAGTCGTTAGTCATAAACTTCACAATACGTTTGTATACATACATAGGTACCTCATTGTAAACGCACAATGAAGTTACATATTGTAGTACCTATATGAGCTTTAAATTCATAGCAATAAAGTCGGTTTTTATTTAATTTGTCACAAGTAAAATAGTTCTGGATTGTACATAAAATCTTGCGCGGGCACCGACCTCTTTTCCTTCCATTCGATTTTCGTACAAAAAACATTTGAAATAAATTCGCTGGATGACAGTCAAATAATTTATAGTATTATTAAGGGGATACATAAATTGTTCTTCCTTTGGCCACTTTTGGCAAATGTGCGAAGAAAAGTTTCACTTTTTCACTGTAAACTGTAAACTAGTTCATAAATTCGTTTGAAGAGTTATCTAGGGCTTACTAGAACAACATTTTAAATCATATCTCTGTTTCCTTTCAAATAATTAATTTAAAATGCGGACAGCACTGGACCCCGAATAATTCATGAAAGGAAATTAAGAAAAGAATAGTGCCCGCGCCAGATACAATGTGGCGTACGCCAGAGAAGTGTGAGGTGACCAGAATCAGGTGTTTGTGACTAGGTGTAAATGTCTAAGGTGATGTTATTAAAGTAATCTTCAATTAACTTCTTGCACTTATTGATGCCTCCCAAATCGCCGGCCTTTCCTTGGAATTTTCCATTTTTGAAAGCGCCTTTGCCTTTCAACAGTTCTGTTATTCTGAAACAAGTAATTAATTAAAAAATAGTTTTAAAAAGATAATCTGTTTGTTTTTGTATTTTTTTTTTATATGAAACAACAAATAATCGCCGTCGTCGCTCGCCGTAGAATAGGACCACTCCATCTCTTCCTCTGGATGTCGTAAGAGGCGACTAAAGGACTAAGCACAAACATCTCGTGCTACAATTGCATTCCCAAGGAAGGTTAACGTCGGGCGGCAGCCGGTTGTAAAACTTTTCGCACAAATACATTCCCAAAGTGGTTTGACTGTGAATGGGTATTATACGTAAGTAAAACGTTATATTTGAAGAAGAAAAAGCAGGAAAGCGCACTCCGGGCTTCGAAGCAGCACAGCTGAGGATGCAACCGGGAACGAAGAAGAACAAATAATCCTAAAACAATATTTTTCTGAAAACATCGTAGCAGCAACAGTAACATAATATAAATAGATCTAAATGTAAATTGCGGTTCACGATTTATGACGTACTAGCTGTGCCCGCGACTTCGTTCGCGTGGTTGTCGAAATGTTATATAGCCTAAAGCCTTCCTCTATAAATGGACTACCCAACAAAAAAAGAATTTTTCAAATTGGACCATTAGTTCCTGAGATTAGCGCGTTTAAACAAACAAACAAACTCTTCCGCTTTATAATATTAGTATAGATTAAAAAAAAACTACTAACTAGATCTCGTTCAAACCAATTTTCAGTGGAAGTTTGCATGGTAATGTACATCATATATTTTTTTAGTATTATCATTCTCTTATTTAAGAAGTTACAGGGGGGGGGGGGGGGCGACGACACACATTTTACCACTTTGGAAGTGTCTCTCGCGCAAACTATTCAATTTAGAAAAAAAAATATTAGAAACCTCAATATCATTTTGAAGACCTATCCATACACCCACGAGTATGGGTTTGATGATGAAAAAATAATTTTGAAATTCAGTTCTAAGTATAGGGAACCCCCAAAATTTATTGGTTTTTTTTTCTATTTTTGTATGAAAATCCTAATGCGGTTCACAGACTAACAAGTTTTAACAGTATAGTTCTTATAATTTCGGAAAAAAGTGGCTGTGACATACGGACGGACAGAGAGACATGACGAATCCATAAGGGTTCTGTTTTATGTCATTTGGCTACGGAACCCTAAAAATGAGTCAAATACCGTATTTAAGTTCCTTGACTTACAAAAATTTCCCTGGCAAAGTAATATAAGGGTTGGGACACATCTGTGCACCGGCCGTGCGGGTGAAATACTGTATTAACTTACTGTTGTCCTAAAGCACTGCAATGCTCCTCCGGCCCCTGGATGAGGATCTGTCCCTCTTTAGGCCTATCCGGGTCTTCCGAGGCCAGGAATACGAACATCCCCTCTCCTTCCAAGCCTTTACACACCACTCTGTTGAAATCCGGTGTGGCTTCCTTTTTAAACATGAACACGTATTTTGGCTTAGGTTCTACGCCCTTTATTCTGTCAATCTCGTATTGGGCCAGTTCGGATAGAACGTTCTGTAAGTTCTTGTTAGATATTTTGAGGTTCTTTTGAAGTTTTAAAACTAAATCCTCGTGTTTGCTTGGTTCGTTCCTGGAAATGACAAACTGTATTTGTGGGCGTCCAAGCAAAAAGGGTCTAATAGTGAGGAATTGAGAAGACTAGGTATCTAATAAGAATTTAATAAATATTTAAAAAGCCGGTCGAGTGCGAGTCGGACTCGTACATAAGGGATTCCGTACATTTTTTTAAAACGCTGAAAAAGCACGTAAATTTTTAACTTTGTCTTATTTTTATGTTTGACGCTTATGTCTGTCTGTCTGTCTGTGGCATCGTAGCGCTTGAACAGATGGACCGATTTCGATGCGGTTTCTTTTTACGTAAAAGCAAGTTCCCTTGCGGTGAACTTCTTCTTAGCAATATTGAATGAAAATCGGTTCAGCCGTTTAAAAGTTATTGGGGGTTTAAGCTTGAAAGTCAGGATTTTCGTTAGCAAATAATAGATGGCGCTACGGATATCAAGTCGTGTCGGTAGTTCCGCTACTCATCACGAGATGGCGTTCGTGACAGTCGGGTTTTTTTTAATTTGCCTAGCAAATAAACTTGTTTGTATTTTTGTTGTTATAGCGGCCACAATAATACATAATAGGTGAGCATTTCAAGTGTCTCGTTATTACGGTTCAAGAGATACAGCCCTGTGACAGATGGGCAGACAACGGAGTATCAGTAATAGGGTCCCGTTGGCACCCTTTGGATACGTAACCCTAAAAACTGTCATATTTTTTTATTTGACACACGTAAAAGAAAACAAACAAACTTGAGAAGTCCAGTGAGCGCTTTCTCCCGATCCAGCATCCTCTGACATAGCCGGGCCACTCGGTTGCCGACCACGAACTTTAGGTTGGTCTTGCCCTTCTTGCCAGCTTCTGTACCGAGCAGCTTTATCATTTGCAGTTGGCTGAAATCAAATGGAGTTTTAGGACTGCTACTAGGTACGTACTTAGTAGTAGAGTACAATAGGACCAATCAGAGTCTTCCCGTGGATGTCGTAGAAGACGGTTGTAGACCAAATCTTCTGACTGCTCTGGCTATAATATATGGCTCTGGTAGTACAGAGGGTCGTGCTCCTGCAGTGGAGACTAAAAAGGACCTGTTGATGATGATGGATGACTACGTTCGTATTAGTAACAGGAAATAGTGGGAAGTGATTTAAGACGATACACAGAGTCCAGTGCTGCCCCCATTTGAAATAAATTATTGCATTTTTTGCAAAAATGCAAACTAAAGCTTAACGTTCTCACTTTAAACTGTAAACAGTGGTTCATAAAATAGTTTGAAGGGTTATCTAGGTTTTACTAGCTCAAAATTTTAAATGATATCTCAGTTTCCTTACAAATAATTTATTTCAAATAGGGGCAGCACTGGACTACGTGTATCGTCTTAACGAGCGCGTAGCGATCGCGTTCCCCCCTCCCTCACTCAACCCTTACCAAACAGAATACTTCGTTTTGGGCCCTTAACAAGCTGAGTTGGCCCCTGAAAAAGAACTGAGGTACAATGGCTCGCTAAAAAAATTATAATTTACTAAAATTATACTCCCATAAATTCAAACATACGCCGCCGGCCGGATTGTTCAAGTAGGTAGAGGTTGCTTCGTGTGCTCATTAAAAAAAATTAAGCTGTTAAAAACTTTACCCACCTAAGGTTGGAGACATGAGTACCGCAGCACATGTTAACGTCAATATCCCCAATACAAATGATCCTTATTGTAGCCATGCAGTCTTTTGGCAGCCCTCTAGTGTGTGCCTAAAATTAAATGGTTCGTGAGCAAAGAAGTTATTTAATTACAGATTGTAGACAATATATTCTGTTACATAAGATATAAATTCACTATCGTAGGATTGGTTCTGGGTAGACCTTTGGGTTGCGGTCAGTCGCTCTGAAAAACCAGTTACCTCGTCAAATCACCTAGGTTAGGTAGCGGACGGGCTCTGTAGCGTTACCGCTGAGGATGCAACCGGGAATACGTGAGGATAACGATGTTATAATTTCACTATCGGACGACTATCGTATTATTTTATTGAGTAACCACCATGGTACCATGGACCAACAAAAACAAGAGGACTGACAACCCCATACAGAAAAGGGTACTCTGCTTGAAAACCAAAATCCTGTATTATTTCTAGATGTCACTAACTACTGTCTCGCCCGTTAGCCATACAAAGGATGCAGGGTACTTATACTTAGGCTGACGGCACAGAAGACAGTAAGCGTATATAGAACGGAATCTCCTATACACTGTTAAAAATTATGTAATTTTACTAAAAATTATGTAATTTTACATGCAAAAAATGTAAATATGACAAAAATTATGTAAAATTTCATATTTTTCCGTAAATTTCCCAATTTTTCGGAAATTTTACAGGTTTATGTAATTTTTTTGCATGTAAAATTACATAATTTTCAACTGTGTAAGGTCCCGCGCAATATGCGACCCCGCACCTCTCCCCCGCTCTCGCCATGTCTAATTACGCTTCAACGTTGTCAGTCCTCTTGTATGGTTCATCCATGCTGGTACGTTCTAGGTTTTTTCTTTTTCATACTGTATAACACTAATAACATCATCGCATATTACAAGTTATTTAATTTGCCATGTAAGTTAAGTATGTAATCTAGGATATGTCTATGGGATTCCACCCGAACAAACATAGGTTTGTTCACGTGGAATCTTGGGACTCAATTTTGAAGCAGATATCTTAAACTGAGCTGACTGAGCTGTAATTTTGCGCGCATATGTATATCGCGTCACAATGCAATATTATGATGACTGATAATCTGATGATGGAGCTGGAAGGTGGCCATAGGAACTTAGTAATAAAACGACGCAACCCCGTTGAATTTGGGCTTATTTGTTTTGTGTTGACAAGACATTTGGTCTCACAATAAAAGTTTGTACATAAAATGTATTTTTTTATAAAAACTTATTAGGTACACTTAACAAAATTATAGTTCGACCACTTCGTGCGCGACCCTCCTGTGGGGTGAAAGACGGTGGCGGGGGTGAGGTAGCACGTTACAATTTACAAAGGATTTGAAATTAGGTTGCACGTGTTGCCCTTCCCCGCTCCACCACTCGCTACCCGCCGACATGTTGATATCTCGTCCCCGCCACCGTCTGTCACTCCGCAGGAAGGTCGCGCAAGAAGTGGTCGGACTATACAACATGGAAAGGACATTCTTTCTTCTTCTTATTTAAGAGCTTAGTGGCTCTTGTCGGTGGAGTATGCGCCAAACTTCTCGGTTCTCTGCCTTACTTTTTAGTGCTTGATACGACATGACCCCTGCTTTTTCTTTCAGTTGGTCTACATAGCTCTTTCTTGGTCGTCCTGGACCTCTTCTACCTTTTATCTTTCCTTCTAGTATGTTTTTAAATAAGGAGTCATGTCGTATTAAGTGACCAATCATTTTCCCTCTCCTATTTTCTATTTCGCCCAGCAGTCTTCTTTTCTCTCCTACTATTTCTAATACTTCCTCATTGGTTTTCCTTTCCATCCAACTGATCTTTTCCATTCTCCTCCAGCACCACATCTCGAAAGCTGCCAGCCTGTCACTATCTTTTTTATTCAGTATCCACGTTTCGCATCCATAAAGTGCTATGCTCCAGATATACGTTTTTATAAGGCGTTTGCGTATTTTTCTGGATATATTTGCTGTGAAAAGTTTCTGCATAAAGGACATACCCGTAATAAATCAAACCACGGTCTATACTAGACCATTATAGTATTACTCGTATAATCAAATTAAAATAACAGCCAAAAAGCAAAAACAATTTTCGGCATTTTCATACAAAAGTATGCGGCTGCCTGCATGAGCGATTTGTATGGGCATGTCGAATTTTTTTGTTGGTTTTTTGACTGTTATTTTAATTTCATTATACTTTAGTCATCTAGTATAGCCCGTGGTTCGATTTATTACTGGTATGTCCCTTCCACTTTGTATTGTAATTCATTCCAATACCTCATCCAAATCCGGATCATCAGCTCTACAAAACTTAACATTAACAGGTAAAGCCTGCCGTATTAACTCGTTGCACCGTCCCTCGACCGCTGCCACCGTTGCGTCACTGACATCCGTTGAAGCCAGCTCTATGTGACACTCATCAGCTCCGAGCCACCAGCTGGTTGTTGGTAGACTGTGCTCTTTCTCGAGTATTGCAGAGAGCAGGTGTTGGCCTAAAAAAATATATCTTGTGACACCATTGTAATAGTAGATTACTGTCGCGAAAACGAAAGACAGAATGTTCACGAAGAGAAGCCCAGAGAAATGTCGAAATAATGAAACTAGGCCTTATGTCCTTTATGCATAAAGTCTAGAGTTGTTTGGCCGATATTTGATCGTTGTATCACACACAAAAACCCGGCGACTCGACGTTTCCCGTCATATCTAAACAAATAGGTATGTAGAAGTGGTAACTAATACAGTCCTCTTAATTCTATTCAAGATATCGTCTTTTCTATTATATAGCCATAGGGCTTTCCTATTTCCCAAATACTACCTGATCAACCTCGCGTAAATAAGAAACTTAGTTCCTCTGAATTGATGTATTTAATGACAATGTATCATATATTATGAAATTTTTAAATTGATACTTTTTTCTGTCATATCTTTGAAAAGAATATTGCCAACAAAAAATATTTCAACAAAGAATGTGGTTTAATTTACTAATAAAAACTAAATTACCGCGTAACGAATGGAACCACAGAATAAGTACTTGTACTCACTTACAGAAGTCTCACTCAGCAAAGAAATTCAAAGAAATATCTACTCAATATGGTTAGCGATATTGTTAAATTTAGCTCATGTCAGAACTCAGCACCTTTTCGTTTAGATACCTATACATCCGTTGCAGCCATTGCAGCCAATTTCATTCTTATTACTCTGGACAAACGATTCGAATAACTGAATTTACAACTCAAACAAAAACATAGGTATATTTTCGATACCTAAACAGGGAGTGACACAGGCCTGATGGACCTTTGCGAGCTTTCTTCGACGAAATGTCGTTGAAAATTTCGCCGATATCTAACTCCCGGAGTAAATCACCGAAGAATGCCTACCAAGTAGCTTTGATAGCCGGTTTTGTCCCATCGTCGTTAGGAGCCTATTCTTTATTATTTTAATTTTTGAAAACGAGCGAGAAGGCTAGGAAGATTATAATGATGAGCAGATACACTATTGTTTCTCTATCTAGGGAAGAATAATCGCTTAATGGGCGAGAATCTGAATCATGTTATAAGGCGATGTGGTTAGCAATCCATCACTGTTTTGATTATCTTTTTCCACCTTCCCTTCACACTCACTAATCAAATCGTGGCCTTTGAGTTTTATGGCCCTAGGTTAGGTTATATTATATCTACTCCGGGTAATAAGTATACCTATGTGTTTTTGATTATATATATTTTATTTATATTAAGTTTGCTTATTTTAGTGAATTTTATTACGCCAGCCACACATATTTTCTGCTTGGTCTAATGGTTGACCGGGAGAGAATGCCATATGGCATTAGGTCCGCCACTTGTACTTTTATTTTATTGTGCAATAAAGATTAAATAAATAAAGGTGTGATCGTGTTTCTGTATATTATTTCAATTCAAAAAGGTTTATTGTATTATTGGACAATGGGGCGAAATAAACAAATAGTATCATATCTAAATTTAAAATATGTGATGCTGATGTATAATTTTATCACATATTTTTAACTAGCTGTGCCCGCGACTTCGTTCGCGTGGTTGTCGGAACGTAATGTTATATAGCCTAAAGCCTTCCTCTATAAATGGACTACCCAACAAAAAAATAATTTTTCAAATCGGACCATTAGTTCCTGAGATTAGCGCGTTTAAACAAACAAATTCTTCCGCTTTATAATATTAGTATAGATTTAGATATTGTTCTGAGCATTGTAATGATAAGTACCTAAATCAATAATTTAATAGTATAATTTTCTGACTCTGATCCTCTGACTCTCTGACTGCTCTGGCTTATATGTATATGGCTCTGGTAGTACAGAGAGGGTCGTGCTCCTATGGTGGACACTAAAAAAGACCTGATGATAATGATTATCCGACTACGGAAAAGCCAAAAGGAAGGGTAATGATATTAGCACTTGTTTTATTTCTTTCTCCACCAACAAGAGAAGACGAAGAAGATGTATGTAAGTATCGTTTGATAATAACTTGATATGTTATTCTTACACAAATATGTTTTTTTTATTACCTGAATGTTGTTGCATATGGTCCAATCTTCGGTCCCAATTGACTTTGATTGTAACATTTGCTCCTACTTCTAACGGCTCCTTTGTGAAATGTACAGCTTCATCTCCTTTACGTAGCACTTGCAGCACTTGTATGTCATTGAGCCAGCCAACATCGTGCGGCTAACAACAATATGTATTTATTTTATTTATTTATTTAAGTATAGACCTATTAAAAATAACATAACCATAATACTAACCTCTGCCTCTGGAAAAAAAAAGATTAAAAAAAACATGAAAAGAAATATAATTTACCATTGTCATTGTTTATTACGGCCATATTATATTTGGCTTTGCAGCCATATCATATTTGGCCTTACTTTTTCACTTATCACTTGAGTAGGGTCTAGCACCTCTTGGTTCTAGGTCTATTAAGCTTACCTGACCTCCACCAGCAGGGAATAAAATAGTATTTTCTAACGTTATTTGATATCCTTCAAACTTGGATGTTTTCCCATATTCAAGTATTGGCTCCTGCGTCTCCTCACATTTAATGACTTTGGAGGTAAACTGAAATAAGAAATTATTACTTTATGGTAAATCTGGAATATTTGTTTCTTATGTAAGTTGTGTCCAACACTGGTGTCAGATTTTTTACTGCCTTCGTGGTGCAGTGGTCAAGGCGATTGCCTTGTGATCCACGTGTCGTGGGTTCAAATCCCACTGGATAGCATACCTTGTGAAAAGTTGTTTCCAGTCTGATTAGAATATTGCAGGCTTGAATAAAATAAATAAGTACCTCGTTAAGGACAAAACTGATTGAGCTAACCACTTGTAGGTACTATGGGATTATGGGGTCAATTCAACTATAACTATATTTTATAATAAATTAAATAGGTACATAAATGCTTATTATACCATGCAGATATGTATGGATAAACACCCAAGACTCGAAATTTGAAAAAGGCCATTTTCCAACCAACTTGCCCAGGCTGGGGATCGAACCTAGAATCTCCGGAGTGGGGTCTGAGTATACTTACTACTTTAAGGAAACTGTCTTCCTGGCACTTAAAAACCATCTTTCTCACACAGGTTTAAAAAGCCTAGATAGGAATATTAAAATGCTTGATGCATGATTTGTTTTGTTTTGTTTGTTGACTCTTTATTTTATTAATTAGTCCTTCCTTACATAATAACTTTTTAAAGTATTTTTTATTTACACTTTTTGTCACAAATTAGAAAGCACTAACACTATAAACAAACTATACTAATATCTAAAACAAACCGCAATATTTTTCAATCTATTTTGTATTTTTATTTTTTTAGGAATTTTAGGTTAAACTCCGATGCTATAGGTTAGCTACGGCGGGGAGCATGCCTATGAAACTTAGAACATTGCAGAATTTTGATTAAAAAAATCAATAAAACGCCATCTAGTCACGAATCAGCTGACCTAACTCCTAATGCGTGTTATAGAATAGGAATATCAAATAATAAATAAATAAATATTATATAGGGACAAATCACACTGATTAAGCTAGCCCCAAAGTAAGTTTTAAACTTGTGTTATAGGATACTAACTCAACGATACTATATTTTATGATAAATACATATATAGATAAACACCCAAGACCCTGGACAATTTGAAAAAGGTCATTTTCCAACTTGCCCTGGCAGGGGATCGAACCCAGGACCTCCAGATTAGCGATCTAGCGTGTTAACCATTACACCATTGAGGTCGTCAATGGAGAAATTCGCCATACGACGTAGAACACGTGATAGCTCAGTTGATTAGAGCATGGTTATAATAAGACCAACTTTGCGAATTCAAGTCCCACTCACGCAGTATATTTTTTACACCATTTTTTTATTTGATAGGAATATTAAATGATGGATAAATTCGACCTGCGTGGTTAATCACTTAATAGCTCAGTTGTTTAGGCTATAGAAAATAGTCGTATTTAAACCGAGATCGCGAGTTTAAGTCGGTAAAACGGTAAAACGGTGAAAAAATTACTCCGTGAGCACAGGCTCACGGAGTAATTTTTTCACCGTTTTATTTCATCTTTTAGTCATTCGGTGTTGCGAAAGCATGCTACCAGATGGCGCCACTGATTTGATCTAATGTTAAAGGTACAGTTTCTTATCTATTCGGTATATACAATATTAATCTATGGATTATATTCTCTTTGCCATAGATTAATATTGTATATACCTCTTTGCTTTGGTGTTGCTTTGGTGATTTGTTTGTTGTTGTGTGGATTTGTTTAGTTGTATTTTATTTATTTCCTGTTTACATTTTCCTTGAATAAATAAAAAAATAACCTCTAATGGATGATTTGATTATTGACATTGTTTTACTATTTAATGTACTTAACATTTTCAATATACTTTTTAAAGTAATATTGTCATCGTGTAAAATATTTCAAAATTTTCATATTTGATTATTGACATTGTTTTACTATTTAATGTAACATTTTTCAATATACCTACTTTTTAAAGTAATATTGTCATCGTGTAAAATATTTCATGATTTTCATGAAAGCACACCACACATCTTCCTTGGATGCTAGCTCGATGTGCCGCGTCTGCTTCGCGTGAACATTGATCTGGAATTCGTATTTTATAAACTCCCAGATCACTAAGGTGTGTTTTCCGTCCGGTTTTTGTTCTCCTGCAACCTGCAAGGATGTTAAAGACCGTGCGAAGTAAAGAAAAAGCCCGCGTAACAATGTAGAATGTAGATTCTAGAAGGCGTTGGATTTGTGTTTTCCGGCGCCTAAATCTGATCATCCTCATGCATACATATTGTGCACTAGCTTATTTTGTTTTAGATCAGCACTAGTTTCATATCAGTGATCGACCAGCTGGCTGTGTGCCTGCGTACGTCCCTCGTTCTCTCCTTCAAACTGAGTGTGTGGACATCCCGTCGCCTGACAAGCGGAAATGCAGCATCAAGATACTGACGTAGTCGAGACAGGAAATTTAAGGGGTGAAGACATAGACATTGTAGATATAATCAAAATGGAAAGTGACACAGAAGAAGGTATAGAAATTGTTGAAGTAGAGGAATGTAGAGACGCTGTAGTTGAAACAGAGATACTGAAGTGGAGAGGAGACATAGTGAAGATAGAACAGTTTGGAGAGGAAGATATAGACATTGTAGACATAGTCAAAACGGAGATAGAGGCACAGGAAGCAGCCATAATCAAGACAGAAATAAAGGTAGAGGAAGATATACACATTGTAGAAGTAGGTGAAACAGAAATAGTGGCAGTGGCACCAGCCATAGTAACAACAGAGACAGCGCTTTTCCGCTTTTTCCACTCCAAATATAACATGCATGTCAGTGGTCACCCAAGGATGCCAAAGACCTTGCAAAATGGAGAAGAAATAGCCGGAACAGTTTAAATGATTTGGCTATAGTTATAATATACTTAGTCTGGCCATAAATACTGTTACAATTAAAAATAATCAAAATATTACATTTGAATTTGGAATCTGTTATTTTTATATGATTGTTCATTGTCTTTTCTTATTTTGGCGCCAATACTTTGCGATATTAAAATGGAGTGGGGTGATAAAGAGAACCGAATCGCTGTGATTGCATTACACAAAGTAGGTATGGAGCCAAATGCAATTTTTAAAACTCTCCATACGCTTGGTATTAGTCAAATGCTTGTGTACCGGGCTATTTATAGGTACCATGAGACCTCTTCTGTTTGTGACACAAAAAGATCAGGCCGTCTACGTAGCGTTCGTACGAAAAAGGTGGTCAAAGCAGTAAGGGAAAGAATTCGAAGAAATCCTGTCCGAAAGCAAAAGATTTTATCACGGGAAATGAAGATAGCACCTAGAAACATGTCGTGTAAAAGATGACTTAGGACTTGCAGCCTATAAGAGACGTACTGGTCATTTCTTAACTGATAATTTAAAAAAGAATAGGGTGGTAAAATCGAAACAACACGCAAAGGGAGGTCACAGAAAAATTTTGTTTACGGATGAGAAAATTTTTACAATTGAGCAACATTTTAACAAACAAAATGACCGTATTTATGCTTAAAGCCCTGAAAGCTTCCCAATTAGTCGACAGAGTGCAACGTGGGTATTATCCGACTTCAGTGATGGTTTGGTGGTGTGTTAGCTAGGAAGGAGTGACTGAGCCATACTTTTGTGAAAAAGGTATCAAAACATCGGCACAAGTGTATGGTTAACACCATGTTCAATAACTAAGAATGGTCCTTCCAGCAAGACTCGGCACCGGGTCACAAAGCTCGGTCCACACCAGGGCCGTCTTTAACCTATTGGAGGCTCTGGGCATATTAGGATAATGGGGCCCCTATGACTTTGACAGAACACTATTTTGTTAGAATAGATAAAGAAAGTAGATAAACAAGGTTAAATATATTTTTTTAATAATTTACCTATCAATATCATTACGAGTAGTTTTTAATATGTTAGAGAAGTTTTACTCCAAAATACTTCGTAAAATACGTATTTTCCGAGTACCTACGAAAAGAATCGTCATGTTGCGAATGCCTTCTCTGTTTATGTTGCGAATGGATATTTGACAAATTATTGTTTTTATGTAAAATATACGGAAGTAATAATAAAAAAGTCATCATTTATAATAAAATAAACCTCAATGTGAACCGAAGTTCTCAAAAAAAATATCTAACACAAATTCCATTGTTTTATAAAAACTAATTGTAAATAAATGCTCAATCGTGTTTTGGCTATTGTGGATGTCTGTAGAAAATCCTTAAGATTTCTATGGAATTTTTTTGAGGAATAAACTAGTAGTTTAATAACAGTGATTTTTCAAAAACACGCACAGTATTGCAAATTGTGAACCCACGTCACCTTAAGAAAGTTTTTTCAAAAACTAGGGTTATAAAAATAACTAGGGTAATAAACCTTTAGGGTTATAGTCGGCAAAATTCGAAAAAACTATTTTTTCGGCTTTTTCTATTTTTGATCCTCAGCTGTGATGCTTTGGAGCCCGCGTTGCGCTTTCCCGCTTTTTCTTCTCCAAATATAGCATGCATGTCAATGGTCACCCAAGGATGCCAAAGACCTTGCAAAATGGAGAAGAAATAGCCGGAACAGTTTAAATGATATGGCTATAGTTTTACGACCAGCCTTCTGCCTGACGTCAACCCTCCTTGGGAATGCAATTGTACGAGCACGATATTTTTGTCCTTAGTCTTTTAGTCGCCTCTTACGACATCCACATGAAGAGATGGAGTGGTCGGAACCACACGGGATTGTATTAGTTATAAAATATAGTATATGTGTGTATGACTACAACGATCAAATACCAGCCAGACAACTCTAGTCTTAATAATGTTTAGGACATAAGGCCTAGTTTCGCTTGCACCATTTTGATTTATTTAGATTGACCTGGCAGGTAGAAAGCCCCATCAAAATGACCTGTCTTTATGAGAATCTTATTTTTTTGTTATAAGTAATACCCTATTAAAATTTCAAGTTGCCTCAAATACCTTTTTTATATTTTTTTGAAAAATATTTTGTCCACACGCCTGGCAATATCAAAGCCGCGACAATCGTATGGCTTATTGATTTTTTTATTCTTTAAACATTAAACTCCAACATATAAAAAATGCATATTGCCTCAAATACCTTTTTTTTAAAAAGAAAAAAAAAACTTAAAAATTTATAGGTTGCTTTAGCCCCGCTACTCACCAGCCAGTTCTGCAGTTCCGTGTTGGGTTATAATAGGAGAGGTATGTGACAAGTTTTCAACTTGCCTCAAATACCTACCCAAAAATTTGTGCCAGCTCTCGGACCAGTATCATTCTCGCGTCAGTCACCGTACTTTAGTTACTTTACTACACACCGTACACCAATGTAAATAAGGTTCATTATAGCTCTTTGCCGTGGCAGAGTAAAATAGAACCACTCTCCAAGTCTACCTGTGGATGTGGTAGAAGGCGACTTAGGAAACAAGCTGAACAAAGCCTATAAACATCATGAGACCTCTACAACCCGTCTGGCCAGCGTGGAGAGTGTAGGCCAAATCCTTTGACTGCTTTGGCCAAGTATGGCTCTGGCAGTACAGAGAGGGTCGTGCTCCTGCAGTGGAGACTAAAAAAGACCCGATGACGAATGTATGTGCCGAATTAAAATAAAAACCTCGGACTGTAATTACACACTAAGTGCCTAAATTTTTCAATTTGCACAATAAAACTGAATTTCACGCGGACGAAGTCGCGGGCACCAGATAGTCTATAATATATATATACCTATACTAGGGGCCAATGAAACCGGGGCGAGCTGCCATATAGTAATATTTACACTTCTGATAAGAGTTCTCTTCCATGCTGGTCTGGGAGAAAAAAAAAAAATATTCTCTGGAAAATTGCGGGAGCAGTCTTTAAACCAAACGGTAAACAAGTCCACTGAAAATGTCCTTCTTGGGTAACAAATCCTGTTTTTTTTCTATCTTCAATTTTTAGGGGAATAGCCCAAAAAGCTGAATTTATGTCCAGGTTAGAAAAATACTTACATTTTCTAGTCTTGACCATCAAATCTTCTATTAGTGGAAAAGGTTGTGACTGCGGAACTACAATTTTATTTAATTCACGAAAATCTATACAGTCTTGATTTTTTTCCTTCTTCTTTTTTATAGGCTAGTGTTACAGGAGCGGCAAATGGGCTATAAGACTCTTCTATTAAATTTTCCTGTAATAATTTTGATATTTGTTGTTCTATTTCCTTTTTATCTTCAATAGTGCATCTATATGGTCTTTTGCTACAATATTTATCTACCAACAAATCAATATGTGCTTCATAGCCTTTTACAGTACCTATATCATATTTATCTTTAGCAAAAAGAGATTTATATTTGCAAATTAGTTTCTCTATTTGTGTCTGTTTTTGAATGTCTAGATGATTTAGTAACACATTGAAGTTTTTTTCTTCTATGTGTTCATTAAAATTAATTTTATATTCGATACTTTTATTATTACACACACCATATTGTTCTTCATCTTTATTACTTGAGATATCTTTTATTTTTAGATGATCGGTATTTTGTATAACTTTTAATTCATCATTTTGCATTAGATGAAATTTTTCTATACAATCTAAGCCAATCAAAAAGTCATAATCAAAATTTTCTTTATCTATCACAAAGACATTCATACTTTTTTCAATATCAAAAATCTTTATCTTTAATATAACCATTCCTATTGTTTTTTTAACACCATTAATCGTTTTTAAGTTAGCATTGTTTAAGTAATTATTATTACCATCAGAATAATTCTTCAAGGATAACAATCTAGAATTTATAAGAGATACATTTGATCCCGAATCATAAATGCCCGTAATTTCTAAGGTATCGTTTAATAATAATTTAATTTTGATTAATGGTGGAATTACAAGTTTTTTGGATTCATTTCATTTAACTCTATTTCTAATTCTGAATTATTAACATTCCTTATTTGATCCCTTTTTGGTCGCTCACTCTTATTCTTAAACCAACATAAAGATTCAGGATGATAACGTATTCCTTTTTTCTCTTGTTCACAAATTCTGCATGGTTTGACATTAACATCTTTTTCCTTAATTTTATTCTCAAAACCTTTTATTTTCTTATCAATATTCTTTTTATTTACCAAATGTTCTAAGCCTCTGATGTTATTAAATAAATCTTTAGTTTCTTTTAAGCTATTTCGATCAATCTTATCAATAATAAAATTAGGCAGTCCGGTAGCTATTAGATCAATTAAAGTTGGTGCATCCATAGATTTATTTATCTCTAATAATAATCTCTCTTTTTTTAAAGCGTAGTCTAATAATGATCCCTGTCTTTACTTGAATAAAATGGCATACCTGACTGGTGACCACCCTTTATCCGCATACGTTTCACAGAAGTTTTCCTTCCAAATAGTCCATTCTGAATTCACTGAATATTTAATGAGCATAGAACTATACAAATCCAAACAAGTATCCTCTAAAAATAAACGGAGGGCTTCAATTTTCTTAATGTCTTCTTCTATTCCTAAACGACTGCATTCTGTTTCAAAATATTTATCCATTGGGATACATTTGAGGTTTTTGTAGTGAATTTATCTAGTACAAATTTCTCTGTTAATTTTCTAATATTATTGCACTTCGACTTATCTTTCATCACCTCTGTGAAATTTTCTAAAATTTTAGTTAATAATGAACCTACCTGCTGCTTCTCATCCCGCGCAGATCGTAAAAGCCGATTAACAGATCGTAAAATCTAAATCATGGTAATAGGCGATGCGGCTAGCAACCCATTACATCTATAATTTGTGATTCCCTTTTTAGGGATCCGTACCCAAAGAGTGCCAACGGGATCCAGTGTTGGGCAAATATACTAATTGTTTCAATCAATTGATCAATCATGACTAAATTTAATCATGACTTATATAATAATTATTGAAGAGCTCATAATAAGCATGACTATTTAAATCAATTAGTCACTAATCATTCAATCGTTAGTTTCAATGATGTCGTCATGACATTATGATTGAGACATTTTTCTATGGGAGGTTCAAATATTTTTTCCTATTCGTCCTATGTTCCTTGGGAAGAATTGTCCATAATAATGGGTGTACTGTACACACCCTAGCGCATCGGTCGCTAATCTAGTAGCTCGGTGAGCTGTAAACCTCGCGACTCGCCCCCATCCGTTTATCGGATAGAAAAGTTGATCATATTTGGAACAAAGTCATATTTTATGTTCCTATTGTAGCTTTTGGCTCAATAAAATTTAAATAAAATAAATAAATATTTGGAAGTTAAATTAGAATATTTGATACACTTTTGTCCGTGAGATAGGACGCCGCGTAGGTACACACACAAGTGGCGTCCCACAACAAACTGCGTCCTCTGCCGCTGGAATTATGATTTACATTAGTATATTATGTAAATCAAAATTATGATTTGTTGACTAAGATCATCTAAGATTGAAAGTAATCAATCATAAGTCATCACTCATGATGTGTATTTCCCTTTCCGTGTTCAACTAGCGACACCGGTGTGCACGCTTTTGTATGTATTACTACACAATTCAACCAACCCGTGCTCAGCTCGCGTCAACTGCGCACTATTTTGCGATCAAGCAATGCTAAAATAGGTTTTACAAAACAGCGTGCAGTTGAACTAAACACTTTTATAACGACGCTTGTTTAACTGTTTTGAGTCTTCAAAAGCGTGTTGAATCAGTGACGGAGGCACCTACCGCTTTCATTTCTGTTACCGCTGCTGCTTCTCACTTCTGCCACCGCCAACCACCGCCGCTCTTATGATTGTGAAGATGCCAAGTGTCACTTGAATTAATATGTCTCATGGGTGCATATCCTCGCGCTGGGAGCACGACAACTGATATAGTCTCGCTGTGAAAGGGTTAATTAACATTTATATAGCAACTATTTTGCGGGACGTTTCGACTTCATAATGTTATAAGCACTGGACTTGCTTGACACTTATACACCTGATAGGTTCCCATACAAATTGAAAGATTTTATTTATCTAGTACCTATATACAGATATGTGAACGACTTAAAAACCGACTGCACGTTTTTTGTAAAACCTATTTTAGCATTGCTTGATCGCAAAATCGTGCGCAGTTGACGCGAGCTGCGCACGGGTTGGTTGAATTATGTAGTAATACAAAAGCGTGCAGACCGGTGTCGCCAGTTGAACACGGAAAAGGAAATACGCAACTCATGATTGACTTATTCAATCATTAGTCAAACTAAATTTTGCCCAACACTGATTGGGATCCTATTAGTGAGACTCCGCTGTCTGTCACAGGGCTCAATCCCTAGAACTGTAATAGCGAGACACTTGTCACTTTTTTAAAGTTAAAAATTAAAGGGGGTCCTCATAAAAGAAACATGTTTTTCCAGTGTTTTAAAACATTGTACAGAGGTACAGAACCCGAACCATTCATGTATGAGTGACTCGCACTTGACCAGTTTTTCCCCTTTCCCCACCATCACCAAGAGCCTTTGGATTTTACAGTCCTGGCTCGTATGTCCTATTGGGGCCATAAAGACATGATGATGTATCAGTATGACTAGAATATGAATAAAACAAGTGAGAGCTTGTAATTTTTTATTTAGATGGTAAGAGTTGTTCTCAGACGGTCATCTTTGACGGTTTCTTTATGCAATAATATTAAAAATATAATAATAGGGTTACATAGTGCGTCTTATCCTAGGGTAGATGATGAAGCAAACCTGGAACAAACATAAATAACTTGATTTTAGATTCGCAGTCACAATGAACCAATTAAATGGTTTGATGTGGATAGAAATGATATGAACTAGCGACAATTAATATGTTGCATTGCTAGCATGATACGGTTCACAATTTATAATCTTGCGGGATAGTTTATAAACTATTGGTACCTATTCACAATCATATGTATCCTTTTTTTGAGGTAGGCACAAATAAATATAATGTGGCAACCCAAATTCAAAAGCACAAATAATTGAGTTATTGCTCAAGTTCCAAATAAACCGTCCGGCAAGTAAACTATGCTGTCATGAACATAACCTAAAACAGACTTACTTTGTTTACTAATAACTGTTAAATAAAGGATTCCGAAAGACAACAATACCTAGTGCTTATCTTAGTCTTCTAGCTTCACGCTCAGACTCCAAAAGGGTGAGGATGTCGCCGTCGCGAACGGGTCCTTTTACGTTCCTGATGATTTGACGGCTAGTCTCTCCGATGAACTCGACCTTCACCTGGGTACACTGTCCCTGGGAGCCAGTGCGACCCAGGACCTTGACCACGCGAGCGAGGACGTTAGGTTTGTCCATTTTAGATAATTATCGAGCAAAAACCCAAAAAATGCACGTGCACTTGCGCTAGCGTGTACGTAAAAGGAATTGTTTAATTTTGACATTGACAGATTAGTGACTATGGAACAATTCAGTGATGGGATATGGGATTCGGTTTATAGTTCATAGACTATGAAACGAACTACAATAGAACCATAGACTATCCATAAATATACGCGACTGCGACGGCGGCGACTGCGTGTGCCTTTTTTTTTTTATTAAATAATTTTACGGCTCTGGATACAAGTCCTTTAGAGCCTATCTTAAACTTTGTTCTTTATTCCTAATCCTAACCTAACCAGTTACAATCAAAGGGTGGTGCAGGCCTTTGACTGCTTTAAGGGAGCTTCTGGCGACAAATCTGTACGAGTCCACTAGTTTTCATAGACGACTGAGTGGCGGACGGCGACGCCCTAAGACGCCCACACAGTCCGCAAAACAAATATCACTACAGCCGTACTATGACTGTTCACTTTAATTATTTTACACATTGTTCATGAGCATGAGCATTTATAACACCAAACAACACCAATTTCATATTATAAAGTCCACTAAAATCAATTTGCAAAATAATTTAAAGCAAACCCCAACCGAACCCCTTGACTTCCCGCCAAAAAACTCCTGCGTGTGCCTGTGCCAGGTAGATATGGGCAAATGCTGGGCATTTATGTTTTTATGTCGATATTATTTTTTTATTCTATTTTGACATTGAAAATAAACAATATTGTTAATAGAGCTAATAGTTATAGGTAGTTAATTAATTTTCACGAAGTAAAGTAAGTTTAAGACCCCTCATTTTTAAAAAACTTTGCAAATTATATGCATTACCCGTCAGTGTGGTAAAATTACCGTACAGATTTCATTATATTTAATGTCTGATTGCTTAATTTATCATATACATTTTCCAGTATAAAATGTGATATACCTGTCAATTTGTTTGTTGCCATTGACGGGCGTAAATACCCGGCATGCTATTTTAGGGGAAATGTTATAACAAGTTGATGGGGTATCGAAGAACTTGTCAAAACGAATATATTTTGTTCCGTTGATATAATAGCGGTTCTATCTCTCAATCAGTCTAAATGATGCTTGTAGCGTCAAAATCTGTCTGTGTTAAGTCCATACGAAATCTAAAATGAATGAAACTGCCAAAAAAATTTACTACATATATCGAGGGTGCTCATTTGTTGATATCGCATTTGATGTCCGATTGCTTATTTATACATATAATTACGTCTTTTCACACCTCCCAGCAAAGAAAAAGACAATAATCAACGAAGCCTACTTTCAATGTATGATGAGTGCAACGTTAAAGTTTATAAAAAAACATAATTGTTTTCATAAACTTTAACGTTTCACTTGTCGTATACCTGCATTTTAAGCACATCATAGCGTTTGCACACACTTTGTGACAAGTAATACTGGTAATACCAAGTCATTATTCATATAATTTTTAATTGAATAAAATATACCTCATAGAATATATACATAAGACTATCTTTAATACCCTAAATACATATAACAAATAAATATATACAAACATGCAATATATATAAATAATGAATGATGATGGTGAAAAATAAAGAATGTAATAACATCAATCAAAAAGATAAGAGTGCACTCTTCTCTTAAAAGAAAAAAATGTAGAAGGAGACCTATAGCTTGTAAGGTAAACGAAATTGTCATAAAATTGTGCGATGAGGAGGAACAGAAAGGAAAAGATTATCAGTAGAACGAAGTTGCATGAGTGTCAGAAATAAATTAAAATTTACATTTAGGTACTCAAAAGAATTGAAAAGAGAGTGCGAAGAATTCGCATTTGTCTGCGTTTACGGATAGGTGCCATGATGATCATATTTGTGAAGGCAAATAATGAAACGTATACAATTATTAAAGAGACAGTCAAGCTTCCCAGTGGGATTTGAACCCACGACCTCTGGATCACAAGGCAAACGCCTTTGAACCACTAAGGCAGTTAATTCTCTATAAGTATAAATAACCTTTCTACAAATTATTTAATAAGGAGAAAATAAATAAATACAATTGAAATTAAACTACATTCCTACAAACTAAACCTAATCTGATCTAGTGCGGTATGATCTACATCTACACTTCTACACTATCTACATCTACACTTCTACACTAATATTATAAAGAGGAAAGATTTGTACCTATTTTTGTATGTTTGTATGTTTGTAATGAATAGGCTCAAAAAGTACTGGGCCGATTTAAAAAATTCTTTCACCATTGGAAAGCTACACTATCCCCGAGTGACATAGGCTATGTGTGTACCACGGGCGAAGCCGGGGTGGACTGCTAGTGCTTTATATAGTAGAAACGTTCTTGAGAACGTTTCTACTATATTTTAAAGCATAGATGCCCTTCAGAATACTAAAAAACGCCTTTTAGCTTTTATTTTTTTTCTACCCTGTGATTTATTTATTATTTGGGCATTTGTGGATTTATGCCCAAAATTCCGGAAATATTACCAATATGCCCGTTTGGGCATAAACACTTTGCCCATCTCTAGTGCCAGGCCAGGGCCCAGGCGCATCCGCGCATGTTTAAGGGCGTTCGTTACGTTAAGCGGGCGCACGCGACGACGGGTTCAGTCTATCTCTGTCACAAACTGTACGTGTGGAAGAGATAGCAGAATCTGTCGCGTGATGCCGTGTCTCTGTCTCACGTAGAGTTTATGATCGGAACGCAGCGGGGCGGGGCGGGCCGCATCACACGCAAACAAAATCCGCGGCGGATTTAGGGTTGGATTTCATCTATCACCACGGAACAGCACATGCTGCTATCTTTTTCTGTCGCTCAGAAGCGTCATTTGCTGTTCCAGGCAACAGAAAAGGATAGCAGCATAGGAAAGTGTTGTTCCGTGCTGCAGAGATAGACTGAACCCATCGCGCGTGCGCCCGCTTAACGTAGCAGGTAGCAAACGCCCTAAGTCCGAAACCGAAAATTCGGTCGGACACTAATAATATCACAATTTATAGTATATAATATCAATCAATAAACATAAACTTTATGCTATGGAAGTTTAACTATAAATATTGTTTCAGAAAATTAATCTAGAAAATAGAATCGATAACATTACAATCGTAAGATTTACGCCGCACTGATGGTGCATCACTAGTGACAAAATATTCCACGTCAATCGAGTTGGAAAAATTGGCATTTTGCCTCGAGTTTTGTGTGGCGGTGATTAGAATTCGTGAAAGAAGTGAATGGCCTACAAACCACTTTGATAGTTAGCCGCATATGAAGTTAAAGCTATAAGTTTAATTTATAATTCAATATGAAGATGTTATATCTGACATTTCTGGTGCTCCCAGCTGCCTTACTTTGCCTCCAGAACGGTGAGTATATTTTTATATCTCAAAGATAGCACTGTCGGACGTGGCATCTATGTTAAGTTTGATTTTTTGAGAGAAAGTTGTGATAGAAATTGTTTCAGTCACTTCTGCTTGCCCTAGAAATATTTTTTTAAGTTGTAACCTAATTTTCTTTTATTATAGTTCACAAATCAATTTATATTTGAAGGATCGTCCACTGCACTTGATCATTCTTTTACATAGTACCAGTTGTAGGTATTCTGTCCACTTACCCAAGTTTTATAGATTTATTACCGTGCATAAGGCATTACCATTAATTTCTACATTAGCAATAAGTATACATACCTATATAGCAAGCATTGAGTGGTGACTAGGTTGCTTTGATTTACTAGTAAACCAGAATACATTATGAAACTATCGTCATCATCATCTTTACACATGTAGTACATTTACATTTAGTACAGTCTCACTAAATAATTGTGCAGAAAAAGTGATATGTATATCTATATAGTCAGTCTCGCTAAATAATTGTGCAGAAAAATTTGATATGTATATCTATATAGTCAGTCTCGCTAAATAATTGTGCAGAAAAAGTGATATGTATATCTATATAGTCAGTCTCACTAAATAATTGTGCAGAAAAAGTGATATGTATATCGCTATACATATATGCCAAAACTGATAAAAGCAATCTTATTTTGACTTTCCTTGGAGATGTTTTTGTTTAGTCTATGTGATCAACAATCCAAGTGACTGGACTGGACTGGAATTTATTATAAAATATTTAGAGTTGGTATCCTATAAAATAAGTTTAAAGGGATAGTGCAATCTCATGAAATAAATAATCGAATAATAAATTTGTAGCTAACACAATCTTAGCGAGAGCTGAGGAGGACGAGCTTGATGATGTGGTGGACATTGAGGGGGAAGACAACCAGGTGGTGGGGGATGATGTCAGCGATGACGACTCAGTAGTGAAGTCCTCTCAGGATGTAGACACCACCATACTGTTCACCAAACCAGTGCCTAACTATGGAGACAATGCTTTCGGTAAGTTTTACAGTACATGGCAGATCAGATTCATTATTGTAGAAAAGTTTTTAGGGGCGCCGACAGTCTTCAAACCATTTGGATGAACAAGCTTTACAATACCCTGATAAAGAGCAGATCATACTACTTGGACAGTGTAATAAAGACATGTGTTAAATCATGGGAGTTGGCTATCCAAGTTGATAGTGAGGATGAAACATGATATGAAATATAAAAGGGTTGCTACACATTTATTCGAGCCTGCATAAATCAGCACAGCCGGGCAGTAAAATCGATTATATTTAGATGAATGTTCGAGGAAAAACTTGTTTGACACATAATACCAGCCCGAATATGTGTGTAACCCTTAGTTTTTTTATCATTGTATGAGGTGCATACCCAATTATTCATTTGCCTCTGGCCATAAAGTAGCTTTAACGCACATATGGTGGGATCAAACTTAATTTAATATAAAACCCAGGTCACAATTTCATTCTTGCCATTTTGCCTTCATGACTAGCAGGCCCTTATCAAAACGCTCAGAACGCATTGTGGTCGTTCTGTGCATACCACAACGCGTCGTGGCTGTTTTACATTAGATACAATGCATTGTGGCCTATTATTTCGCTCAATGAGTGATTTCGGTCTTAGAGCGTAACATATTATAATTAGAAGAAGGTAATGAATTGTAACATGAAGTATATGGCATCACAAAAAATATGATTTGTATTTGATTTTTAGATCTACAAGCTGGCTTCCCTGTGGAATTCCTTGTTGGCTTTATCAACAAGGGCGCTGAAGACTACATAGTAGAATCCATGGAAGCCTCATTTAGATACCCAATGGACTACACATACTACATCCAAAACTTCACTGCTCTGCCGTACAACCGTGAAGTCAAGCCTAAGCAAGAAGCTACTTTCGCATACTCTTTTATTCCGAATGAAGCATTCGCGGGCAGACCATTTGGATTAAATGTGCAATTAAACTACAGGGACGCTAGTGGCAACTTCTACCAGGTTAGTTTCGATTTTAATCAGAGTAATACATTTTGATAGGGTTTTTAGGCATTCTAGATGCAGTACTAAAGTACTCAAATTAAATAGTAGTATAAAGTATTAGTATTAGGGGACGCAAGCCCAATGCGTCTTATAGGAATATCAAATGGTGGAGAGATTAAGCGTGTTAACTCGTGATAGCTCAGTTGGTTAGAGCATGGTCGTATTTAAAATCCCCAGTGTGGGGATTTTGGGCAAGACCTCCCTTTATTGGGAGTGGTCTTCAGTCAAGCAGTAGACTGATATATTCTGTGAAGAATGCATTCTGTCCTTCTCTCTCGCTCTAGCAAATGACTGTTCTGAGCAACAGAAAAGGATAGCAGCATGGAAAAGTGCTGTTCTGTGCTGATAAATGAGTCTGAACCCTAAGTAAAGTTTATGGAGATAGCTACAATCGAACGGGACAGTGATATGTGGTGTCTTCTCTAGTTTTACATAATAGCTCTTTGCCCAAGGCACAGGTATGGCACTTCATAGAAGCGGAGTATCATTTATGCTTACTACTACTACAAACGAAACTAAGCGAAGGCGAGGATGGGGGAGAGGTGCGGGGACGCGTACTGCAAGGGACCTTATAGTCCGACCACTTCGTGCGCGACCTTCCTGCGGGGTGACAGACAGTGGCGGGAACGAGGTATGAAGATGTCGGCGGGTAGCGGGTGGTGTAGCGGGGAAAGCAACACATGCAACCTAATGTCAAATCCTTTGTAAATGACGTGCTACCTCGCCCCCGCCACGTCTGTCACCTCGCAGGAGGGTCGTGGTCACTGGTCAGACTATAGGAGATTTCGTTCTGTATGAAATACTCTTATTAATTCTGCGTACGGTGTGGTCTGCAGGAGGCAGTCTACAACCAGACGGTGAACATCGTCGAGGTGTCGGAGGGTTTGGACGGGGAGACGTTCTTCCTGTACGTGTTCCTGGGTGCGGCCGGCGTGCTGGCGCTGGTGCTTGGCCAGCAGGCACTGTCGTCGCTGGCCCGCAAGCGCGCACCGCGCGCCGCGCCCCGCGCCGAGAGCGGCACTGTCGGCGACGTTGACTACGACTGGCTGCCCAGGGAGGTGCTCAACCAGCTCAGTGAGTGTCCCGTCTCAACCATATTCAGAGTAGTGATGTACTGTCTTTGGAAACTTTGAAAATAATCCCGGCAATATTTGACACTGCCACCAGTTAACTCGTACAGCGACTAAAACCAAAGCTCCACATTTTCACTTTCTCAGTAACAGAGTGGTCAATAACAGGTCACTGTGCCTTCCATAAATGCATTTAAAAATAGATTCGACAAGAGGTTAAGGACAAACAAAGTGTTGTTAATAAATCTATGAACTGTGAAAAGACTATGGACTCTCAGCACTCGGTGTGAAATAGACATATCAGCTCTTAGCTGCTCGTCTATAATAAATAAAATAAAATATTCCTAAAAATGGAAATTTACGGGAATATATACGGAAACATTGGGAATATTTCCGTAAATTTTCAAGGAGAAAGTTTCCGTAATGGAATATTTCCAGCAACACATCACCAATTCAGAGCATGGCCATAAGTCATATAGATAAACAGGGTTACTTTTAAAAGGCACTGATTTAAAGAAGCAGTTGTAAATAGCAGTTTTGGTAAGTTAAAAATTATAAATGGCATGTTTAATAACTAGTTCAGCAGTTAAAACTAAGCAGTAAAGTAAACAAAAATGAGTAATAAAAAATAATGAACTGGATTATTGAATATACAGGCTGACTTTTTATCCACCTGCAAAATTTTTGGAGCAAGTTCAGTCCATGATACTGAACAACTTTCTATAAAAAAAGTTATTAAAAGTATATAAAAATCAAACTCTCAGCCAAACGGATTTAGCATGGGAGGACGAAAAATTTTTATCGATTTTTAATAACTTTTTTTATAGAAAGTAGTTCAGTATCATGGACTGAACTTGCTCCAGAAATTTAGCAGGTGGATAAAAAGTCAGCCTGTATAATTGAACAGTAAAATAATTAAATGGGCAGTAAAAAAAAATTAACGAGCGGTTCTATAGGTTTTCCCTAACCTAGTAAAATGGATAGAACTAGTAATATGATAAAATAACCGACTAATTGAATTTTATTACTGTTCATGTTTTACTGTCGCAATATTTAATCAACCGCCATTAAAATAAAAATAACTGCCTAATATGTTTTCCAACGGGATATTATTAATTGCACATCTAATAAATAATCACCCATCAATTTAATCTCATCATTTATATACTTTTTTACATCAAATAAATCAACAATCTTATCATAAGTACTGATTGCACAGCAAATAAATACTGACTGCACATCAAATTTATTAGGTTAGGGCAAACCTATAGGTTAGGTTATGTTAGAACTGCGACCAACACACGCACGAGCCGAGCGAGCGAAGCGAGCGTGCCGCGGCAGCGGCCGGCGAGTGCTAGGAAAGTTCTATCCATTTTACTGCGCCACAAATATAAATTGCAGTTTGTTTAGTAATATTTTCAGTTGAGTATTTTGCTGTGCAATCAGTAATTTTGATTTGCGTTTAAATACTACCCTTTTCCAACTGATCATAATAACATCTCGAATATTTAAAATTTTAAATAACAGCTCAAAAAATTAGTTCCCCTTTTAAAACACCGGCAACTTATTATTATTATATTATTAGGAGCTCGGTGGTACATACTGCTTCTGACCTATTGCATTTTGAAATTAATTCACAGATTACAAGGAAGAAAATAAATAACCTTGTTTACGTGTTAATTTTTTTTTGAATAACTAGTTTCTAAAAAACTTCATGTCTGTACGGCTTCTACACCACTTCACGGCATTTTTAATGAATCGAATATCGCAAAAACACGGCAATATGCTCAAAGGAAACTTCTTGCGACGCAACCGCACGACTCGAGTGTCACGGCGAACTGTCGCGCCGCGCAGTTCATATTTTAAGCCCCGCCCGCCGCGGTACATATCGCGTGGAATTATTAACGATTCTAGAGAATTATTGTTCGTAGAAATAGTGTAATAACCGCTTTAGCTCAATCTGTGCCATTTGTCCCTATACAGGGTCTAACAAAATATACTGAAACTATTTTATGGGTGAATTCAGTCTATGATACTGAACAACTTTCTCCAAGAAACATGTATTGAAATATGAAAAATATTTTTGACCTCCCATAGCTGATAAGTTGACCGATCAGCTGATCCGAGTTTGTAAGGAAAGCAAAAATTTTTTTTAAAAATATTTCTATACAGGGTGACTTTTTATCCACCTGCTAAATTTTTGGAGCAAGTTCAGACCATGATACTGAACTACTTTCTATAAAAAAAGTTATTAAAAATCGATAAAATTTTTCGTCCTCCCATACAAAATCCGTTTGGCTGAGCGTTGATTCGTATGGGAGGTCGAAATTTTTTTATCAATTTTTAATAACTTTATAGAAAGTTGTTCAGTATCATGGACTGAACAACTTTATAGAAAGTTGTTCAGTATCATGGACTTAACTGGCTCCAAAAATTTAGCAGGTGGATAAACAGTCAGCCTGTATATGTATGTCCCTTGGGGAAAGTTGTTCGGTATCATGGACTGAATTCACACTTAAAATAGTTTCCGTATATTTTGTTAGACGGTATACATATATGTATTTATTATTTTTTTCTCTTTGCTGTATTGTCGAATGCAAGCAATAGGGTTACTCCAAAAGCGTTTCGCAAGACGTATGTAACTGCGTATCCGCGTTTCAGTGTCAAGCAACATTGAGCATTAACACATGATGATATAGTCTTATTTGGTTTGACATAGAAATAGGACGTCACTATCGGACGACTATCGTATTATTCTATGGAGTAACCCCCCTGTACCTTTGTTGAGTTTCTCCTATTTTAGTTTTAGCCTTTTCACAAAAACTTTCCTTTTGCAGAAAAATCTCCCAAGACGCCGAAACAGTCGCCACGCGCGAGAAAGGCAAAGAGATCCGCCGGGGACGACTAAAACAGTGCTTTATTAGACGTACTGTGACCACTAAGGCGGGCTACACACACGACGATAAGTCGTAGCGAATCATGACGATTTATCGTCGCATATGTATACCGAAGGAGTGTATGTGACATGGCCAAAATAAGAATAGATCTTTTGAAAAAACCAGTGGCACTTCGGAAGTGCCGACAGAAGTGAATACTTGAATAAGGTGGTGTAACAGTGTCGCGAGTTCAGGGGTTTTTTCCCATCTCAAGAAATGCCCAACGCGCCATATAGATCTCGTTGCAATGCGCCTAAAGTCTTCACTTAAAAAAAAATGCTTAAATGCTCATTTATTCGTAACGTAATAAACTTCCACATCAATTGGTTTAAAATATATACTATATATACATATATATATAACAACAAGTACTAAAAATAAAAAATAGTTAAAAATTAAAGAGGGTCGTCATACAAGTAACTTGTTTTTTTCAGCTTGATCTTTATAATGGCATTATCTAGATACTTGAAATTTTCACCAATTATGTCTTACTATGACCACAATAACAACAAATACTAAAAATAAAATAAAGTTAAAAATTAATGGTGGTCGTCATACAAGAAACGTGTTTCTTCAGCGTTTTAAAACATTGTATGGTGGTACGGAACCCTTCATGTACGAGTCCGACTCGCACTTGCCCGTTTATTATACTCTGTGCATGGACAGTGAAGTGATCTATTCTTATTTTGGTGAACAATGAACAAACTGTTTCATAGTGTGTGGTGAGTAAATTAAGGAAGCTGTGGTGCGAGCTTCGTAACGTGCGAAAGACATTAATTTAATAAAATGTTAAATTTTTTGTATTTGTTTTATTAACAGAGCGAGGGAAGCGTCTGTTTAGAGATTGGCCAAAAGTGCTTGTCCGTCAGTTTGTCTGTCAGTGGGTTTGTTCTCGCCTACAGGTCGCATTTATGAACCGATTTTCTTAAGATTTTTTTCGTCGATTCAGTTTTTGGATATTTTTTCTAAATGGCGGAGATATGGGGTTTTAAAATTAAGGAAATCATATTTCAGCCATTTTGAAAAATTTTCAAATGTGTTGTAAAACTTTTTTGTTACCCTTATTATTAAAGTTGAGATGAGTTCGCAGCCTTATCAGATATTCTATTTAAGGCCGTTCCTGAATAATCCGCGGCCAGTGCCCCCATTTAAAATAAATCATTTCAAAGAAAACTACCAAATCCTAGATAACCCTTCAAAGTATTTTATGAACTTTAAGCTTTACTACGCACATTTGCGAAAAACGTCCACTTTTGGCAAATGTGCGTAGTAAAGCTTAACGTTCTCATTATAAACTGTAAACAGTAGTTCATAAAATACTTTGAAGGGTTATCTAGGATTTGGTAGTAGCAAAATTTTAAATTATGTCTCAGTTTTCTTTGAAATGATTTATTTGAAATGGGGGCAGCACTGGACCCCGGAAAATTTAGGTAGGAGCTTAACATAACTGGGTAAACTGGGGACGAAATAATATCCGTTCCATTTGCCACCACTGGGGTCAAATCGGCTCAGGCTCATGTCATGTCCGTTTTCCTAAAATGTATCTTTTTCAAATTGTGCACGTCTTTTGTGCATAATCTCAGCTGCTCAAAATCCAACGTCCTTCCCAGGGTCATAAACATAAACCATCACTAAACCAAAATTCATTTAATTACATTTAAAACATTGATTTGAATAGCTTTATTCATCAGACATTATGGGAAAACAAACATAATAAGACGATAGCCTATATAGAATAGTGAACATCGGAAAAGCAGAACTTATGATAATGCTAATATTACAGGAATGTATGTAAACATTATGAATAGACGACTTCCTGAGATTGTACACATTTTAAATAGCGGACAAAATAGAAGTGTTAACATTGTGAAAAAGCAGACGTTTTCATAATTGTACATTTTAGGAAAACGGATATTTCAGGCCTGAGCCGTCAAATGGGAATCAAAAATAGAAAATTCTCATTCGTCTTCACTGGGGAGGGGACAAATGGGAATTTTAATGGAAGTCTGTTGGAAATAATTGGCATTCCCATTTGTCCCCAATGGGGACGACGCAGTGGTGACAATCTAAGGCGCAAGCCAGACAGAAAAGGCAGGCGCGGCGCGCACGATGCACGCCACGCCGCTTCTGTCTGGCTTGCGCCTAAGGCAAAACTAAAAAATGCCCATCTGTCCCTAGTGGGGACGAATGGGATATACCCCTCTCCAGCGACTTAAATGGAACTGGGCGGGAAAATGAAGTTTCAACTTGATCACACAGGTTTGTATATAATTTATTTTAATTTTTTTAGTAACTGTACAACGCCATCTAGTGATATTTGTACTTATGGCAAAGCTAGTTTTAGAGCCTGAGTTTTAGCTTTAGGCAACGCCATATAGTAAGATTCTTGTTGTTGCAAACTATAATTTATTTTTCCTAATGATACTGGTCAAGTCAAGATAATGGGACTAATTTATTAAACTATTGTATTATATATTATTGTCATTGGCTCTTGGAATATTCTTTATTAGGGTCAGTTCAGACAGAGAGGAAAAATGCTCGCGGAATTTACTAAAATCGGCGGAGACTTCAAGCGTCGTCTGGCGCGTCCTCGCGCCCGCCCGGGAGGCCTCGAGCACGCTCGAGACCGCGCGAGCAAGTTCTGACGGGCTCGCGGATCGCCACCTGCGCTTTCAATGTAGTTTGCGTCGGCTCGTATTGGCGCGCGCATTCTCGCGCGGTCTCGAGCATTCTTTCGATGATGCACCGTCTCGAAGCGCATTTTTGCTCTCGGTGTGAATTGCGGCTAGAGGAAGCTCGAGCCCGCGCGAGAATTTTTCCTCTCTGTCTGAACTGACCCTTAGACGGAGAAATCAAACAGATTGAGCTAGCCCCAAAATCAGAATAGATGAATGATCAGATTCATATGAATTCTGTGGCCCCTAAGTTCTAGATTTGTGCTATGGGATACCAACTCAATGATACTATATTTTATAACAAATACATATATAGATGAACATCATATATACATAAACATCTGATCATATAATATACTAGCAGTGCCCGCGACTTCGTTCGCGTGGTTGTCGGAATGTTATATAGCCTAAAGCCTTCCTCTATAAATGAACTACCCAACAAAAAAAGATTTTTTTTAATCGGACCATTATTTCCTGAGATTAGCGCGTTTAAACAAACAAACTCTTCCGCTTTATAATATTAGTATAGATATAGAAGGTTGTAGATTTTATATTTAATTTTTTTACTTACTCACTTTTATCATTTATTAATAATGTAACAACCAGTTTGCAAACCAAATAAAAAAAACCGGAATTTCAAATTTATCTGACGTTTTCATTTCATGTGGGTAAAATTTTTCAATTGAAGATTCCCAATTGTTACAAAAAATAGGTACATACTTACAAGTGAAGGTAATACAAGGCGCGAAAAAATGTGTGCCTAGGTCAGAGATATTTGCAGGAGAAAGTACATTCCAAGCTCTTTGGCATGTGAAAAAGAGGCTATCTACGTATTACGTTACGTACGAGTACATCACTGCCATGGGACATCATTGCCACAGAGTACTTTTATTCATTGCCAAATGTGACAGTTCGTGTTAAAGGGATAGGAAAAAGCGTGACAAGAGGGAGGGGCTCTTAGCCTTATTAGACATTTTGAATTTTATTGAAAAAAAGGAAGTAGTCAATCCCATAATGTAATTCACATATTTATTTATAAATCAGTAACAATAACTGTACATAAATTATCAATTCATATGATCAATAGAACAATGAGATATAAGTACAAGTTGATGCATTCATATTTTGACAATGTCACATGACGGGCTACAATTTAGTACCACATATAAGGAACTTCACACCTGGCAGTTTATAATTCAAATTTGTAAAATTCCTATGTGATTTTTGTTGGAATGTTTGAACAAGATACAGTTTTAAAAACTAAAACCTGACTATGGAATAATTTTAAGGTCATACCTGAATTTTCCGGGGTCCAGTGCTGCCCCCATTTATTTTAAATAATGTCTCCGTTTTCTTTGAAATTATTTATTTTAAATGGGGGCTGAACTGAACCCCGAAAAATTCAGGTACGGCCTTAATATAGCCTATGACGATTGTTGACCTCCGTGGTGTAATGGTCAACACAATAGTCCGCTAATCCGGAGGTTCTGGGTTGGAACTCCAGCCAGGACAAGTTGGAAAATGGCCTTTTTCAAATAGTCTTGGACTCTTGGGTGTTTATCTTGTATATGTATTTATTATAAAATATAGTATCGTTGAGTTAGTATCTCATAATACAAGATTCAACTTACTTTCTTTATTTATGTCTTTATTTATTTATGACACTGTAATGGTTAAGACGAATCTAACCACGTAGGTATAATTTAAAAAAATCGGTTAAATGCTTAACCGATTTTTTTTAAAGTTACTAAGTAGTAAGTAACTTTAGTAGTTATGAGGGAACATAGAGTCGGATATGCAGTCAGGTAAACATAACCCTCCATTTGGATTTATCACAGTTGGGTACAAATTAGCTATAATCAGGCTCATATGTCTATAAAAAGTAGTACACCAGTAATCACTATACCATGCGTAAGATTGGAAATATAAATATTTACCTAAAGTAATTTTTGGTTAACAAATTATGGAAGTGGCTTCTTAGGATATTTTTATTAAAAATAAAATATTGGGATTCTAGGATTGCATAACTAATGGGATGATGTTTACTTAACTCTCACAGAGTATTTGAATTTCCCGGGATCACAGAAATTTTACAATAAAAAGTGCTTTCCATAATAGCTAACATTTCAACTTTAGGTAAATATGCATAATGAACATGAATGAATATCCAATCCTTGTATCCCTAATGAGGCAGACAAACCATTTTAGGTCTTGCAGTTGTGGCTCTAAGCAGACAGAGTCAAGGCCTAGGGGTTATCCTAGGAGATAAAGTAATCTGAGGTTTACCTGGGTTCATTTAGTATTTATTTCGCAAGCTTTTTGGTAGTCTGAATATTACATGAAAATTAATTTGTGTTAGATGTTTACTCATTTACACTATAATTTTTTAATCAGTTTTGGAGCCGACGGCCACTTCATAATTATTGTAAGTAAGACCTAATTAGTAGTAAAACTCGAAATTAAAAATGTGAGATCAATTAGTAGCGTAACACAGAGTCCGTCAGTCGACGTATTCATATTCGAGTTCATCGGGGTCACGCGGCAGTTTTGAGAGATGGGCTTAACTATGTGGTCTTGATTGAAAATAATTTTCGCTACTTTTTTACAAATTTGGAATTGTTTGTTCATATGTCTACCAAAAAGCTTACTTGAAAATAGTGCACCTGGCTGGGGATCAAATAAGAGACCCTGTAATTCAGAGGCAAGAGCATTAACCACTGCGCCACAGCAACTTTCAGATACAATTTAATTAGTTGACACATATCAAAACCCAAGACCCACAACAATTTGCAAAAGGCCCTTTTCCAACTTGTACTGACTGCTTTCCAGCCAGCCCAGCAGCAGGCAAGTATACAATGTGAAAGGGACATACCCGTAATAAATCAAACCACGGGCTATACTAGACCATTATAGTATAATAAAATTAAATTAACAGCCAAAAAACAAAAATAATTTTCGGCATTTCCATACAAAAGTGTGCGGCTGCCCGGGTGATTTGTATGGGAATGTTGAATTGTTTTTTTGGTTTTTGACAGTTATTTTTATTTCATTATACTTTAGTCATCTAGTATATCCCGTGGTTCAATTTATTACGGGTATGTCCCTTCCACTTTGTAAACCCAATATAGACTGGATCATTTAGTTTATTGTGTGAAGTACCCTAATTGCCCATCAGAAATAAAATTATATATGCAGCAGAGAGAAGAGAGGCATGGAGGCATCTCCACTTAACTCCACCGACAAGAGCAATCTCTTAAATTAAATGAAAATGCAGCAGTGAAGACATGGTCTAAAAAAACTTAGTAACCGGCCGTTACTATACAACAAATAACATAAACGGAAGGACTGTACAATATGTGACAGAGCCAATTTTGCCAATAAATTTTTTAGGGAGGGGGGAGGGTATATCTATTGTATTTCTGAAATCGGCAAAGTGCGGAAAAACAGGAAAAAAGTTGTAACAACTTACACATTTTGGTAAAAATCTTAAAACAAGTCCCCTCGATAGGGGTTTTTTAGTGGGAGGTGTGCCGGAGTTGCATAGTTTTCGAGTTATGAGTAATAGAAGTTTAGTATGAATATTGCTGCCGCGTATTAAAATATCATATATATAATATCATATCATATTAGGCTAGAGCATAGTAATGATGATGTATGAGTTAGAAAAGTCCAGTATTTCTTATTTAATGCCAAATTTTTTCTACAGATATTTCGAACCATAACATCTCCGGTGCTGCAGGAAGTGCAGCCCCTCCACCCTTGTGTAAGAAAACGCAGGCACACATTCTTACAGCCCTATGGGGGAAGCCCTCCTTCCGCGCCAGTTCAGATTTGCCCATAACTTTCTTGTGATTAATATCAAGTTAAAATGCATTATAAAAATGAACAAAAGTATTAACTCATTACCGGGAGCTAAAGTTGCTTTAAAACATTTTTTTTTTAAAAACCTTTTTATCTGGCGCTCTGGGCGGTTGCCCTACCGCGCCCTACCCTAACACCCTACTGATTAGGGGGTTTCTATCAATGAGTTCTATCTATAAAAGAATATGAACTCCTAAATCGATGTCACACATTGTACAGTTGAGCCACATAAACAAATAACGTAACTATACTGTAAATTAGTTTACATTATTTACAATACATAAAAATTGGCGGCATGAGCAGTGTCTTTTCGCAGTTTCCCGCCATTTCGAACGCAGCACTTGGTTTATTTTGACTTCTGAGCACTGTGGTTGGTAACTCCGTCGACACAACACAGCTATCACTGTCGTTGGAAATTCCGTCGGCACAGCTATGTCTCATACTTATCGCCTTCACATTGAGTCGCCCAAAACAAACAGTTTCCAATGCCGCTATAACAAATTAGTATCACTGCGGCTAGGAAGACTACACTGCACACTGTACACGGCTTCCGTTCTAGGAAGAATCCTATCAGGTACAACACCATAAACATTACATGCGTGTTCACTAAAGCCGGGTTCACGGGCTTCGGAATAAGCAGCACGGGGATCAGCCATTGCAAACAGTACATCTCGCCGGTCAGCCGGTTTCGCACACAGGTGAACACTATCGCGATACGATAGGGCTAATCAGCAACTGCGTCGCAAACGACATGATTCGAATGATATCTTTAATAATTATAAAGACATGAGCAAAAATTACAACTTAGCTCAGTCAGCAACACACAGTAAAATTTCCGTGTTTTGACACTTGTTTGACGTTTTGTTTGATCTGACATTGACAACCCCATTTAGTGTTGCCTAGTTTTTGAAATATTTGTGATGTCAGCGCTCGGCCTCAAATATATGCGACGGCGTGTTGCGAATTGTGTTGAGTTGCGATTGTGACACTTGCGACTGAAACAAATACAAGAAATGTATGATCCATGGTCTGTGGTATGAAGCATGACACGATCAACGACAACAGCGACTTTTCAGGCGTATTTTGGTGCGTTTAGACGCGCTTATTCCAGTTGCCAGGTCAGGTTTTGACTGTAGGCTTGATCTCATTTTAACCGACTTTAAAAAAGGAGGAGGTTATCAAGTCGACTGTAACTACCTGTTTTTAGGGTGCCGTACCCAAAGGGTGAAAACCATTACTAAGACTTCACTGTCCGTCTGTCTGTCACCCACCAGGCTGTAATCTTATGAACCGTGATAGCTAGACAGTTGAAATTTTCACAGATGATGTACCTATTTCTGTTGCCGCTATAACAACAAATACTAAAAGCAATAAAATAAACATTTAAATGGGGTCCTATACAATAAACGTGATTTCTTATAGGTAACCTAGGTAATTACGAAACACAATATAAGATTGTGTGCAATAAAATTAAATAAATAAAACCCTTCATGTGCGAGTGTTCGACTGGCACTTGGCCCGTTTTTTTTTGGTTTTGGCCAGAAGAAGCAAACCTAATAATAACTATCTAATAATAACTGTTACCGCTGTTCCCTATTTTGGCAAAGGCTAAGTTTAAGATAATGTTTAAGAGTCCCCTTACCCTAGAAAAAATCAGAGTTTCCTATACATTAGTTTACGTTTTATTTTGAAACGACATGACGTCAGCTTTCGGTAAAAAAATTAACTTTAAACAAAATTGCATACATCTAGGGTTAGGTATAATTAGTTTTCACAGTCAAAATATGAACTTGAAAGAGAATATAGTGTATTATATCATTTTTGACCATCAGTATGGAAAACTTTTACACCTATTTTCTTTCAAGTTCATACTTGGACTGTTAAAACCAATTATAACCCTAGATATAGGTATGCAATTTCTTTATATGTAGTTACTTTTATCGAAATCTGACATGTCGTTTCAAAATAAAACGTAGACTACGTTTGTATGACAAAGTCTCTAGGGTAAGGGGATTCTTAACTCTAGAACCCTTAACTATCTGGCGTATACAGTGTTCCTACACAGGGGTGATGGGGCACCAAAACTAAATATCCCATAAATTATTTAAATGAAAGCCATTTTAGAAAATACATATTTATTAATAATAATTACATAACACAATGATCTCAAATCAGCCTTATAATTTGAAAACTAAAATGTTAATTTGATAATGTTTTCCATACTTTGACTTGGTGTGCCAAGTTTGAATTTTGCACTTATTGCATCGGGTCTTGCTTTTACGATCCCAGTTTCTTGGGGAGCTCATTCACAGGGGCAATGTGGTTAACATTGCCCCTGTGAATGACGTTCAGACCCAGGAGGATCGACAGACTTAGTTTTTTTGAGGATTGCAGAAATATTTTCTTTTATTATATTTATATCCTTTGACTGGGTGTTCTAAGCAAATAAGAATTTTGCATGTAGTGCACCGGGTCCTGCTTATACGATCTCGGTTACTTGCGGAGTACCACATCGCCCCTAGGGGCGCCCCACTCATAGCTATGAGTGACGTTCAGACCCAGGAGGTTTGACAGGCGAAAATTTCTTTTATAGCCGTCCTCAAAGTTGACTTTTATAGGCGTCCCTCTAAATTTTGATGAATGAGATTCGGATTAAAACCGGGAGCGATCACCAACTATTAAGAGGCATGGTGAATATTAATTTCAAAGTCAAAAGGTCGCGACAGATGAAGTTGACGCTCCGACCGTTGCAGGACCAAATTAAAAACTCCGAATGCTTCCCGCTTGAACTATCCAATCGCTTCGAAGGCCTTCAGGATTGCGTACAGTGGACGAGAGGGTTTGTAGAAGCTGTCCAAGCGGTGGGATCGAAAATGTTTAAGTCCCATCCCACGCAAACCTCATAAAATCTCTGCTCAGACCCTAGACTTAGCCGCTGCAGAGCTCCGAAGATGCTGAATCATATCGGCAGCTCAACTACGTATACAAAAGTCCTTATGACACGACATCCGCCCCTTTAATACCAAATGTATTAAGGAGACGATCGAGCAGAACAAAGGATCCAAAGTGTTCACAAGAGCTTTGTCGATTGGGCAAAGCCGATTGGTAAAGCTGAAGACGGAGGACGGTGGCGTGGTGTCGACAAAGGAAGGGGTTCTGGCAGAGATCGAGAGGTTTTATGGAAAGTTATAACACCTCAATTGCACAACTCAGCGGACCATTTGCTAAAGACCCAAGAGCCAAGCTGACCCGACACTATACTGAAGATATCCCGGGGATCAGCCTGTACGAGGTTAGGATGGCCCTCAAACAACTTAAGAACAACAAGGCGCCGGGTGAGGACGGAATCACAGCAGAGCTTCTGAAAGCGGGCGAGACGCTAGTACCTACTGAGTCCTTCAGAAGCTCTTTAATTCCGTTCTGCTCGAGGGCGTAGCACAGAAGCGTGGCACAGGGGCGTGCTGGTCCTGTTCTTCAAAAAGGAAAATAACGCCCTATTGAAGAACTATAGGCTTATCACGCTTCTGAGTCACATAGGGTCTGAGGATTAGCTCGTTGAAGTGGCAGTGGGCGGAACACATAGCGCGACGAACCGATAGCCGATGGGGCAGAAAGGTTCTCGAATAGCGACCACGTACTGGCAAGCGAAGCGTAGGACACCCGGGTGTGTCCTACGCTTTAATTATCTTGTGGTGTTTCATTATGGTGGTCAGATGATCTGACCAAGGTCGTTGGAAAGCGCTGGACGCAGGCCGTTCTAGATCGGTCATTTTGGAAATCCTTGGGAGAGCCGTATGTCCAGCAGTGGACGTTATGTGGCTGAAATCATGGTGACGATGTCATTAGGTATATCAAAAATACAAAATGACTGACTTTTGCCGGAAAAATATAATAATAATACGAGCCACTGTCCCACTGCTGGGCAAAGGCCTTCCTACACGGACAGACGGACAGACAGCGGAGTCTCAGTAATAGAGCCGTTGGCACCCTTTGAGTACGGAACGCTAAAAATGCGCCTTTTTGGAAACGTTGGAAACGCTCGAACAAATAATTGTGACAGTCAAAGTAGGTACGAGTATTATTAATTATTCAACCATACCATACCTACTACTTTTAAAATTAAAAGTTGATTGGGTTGAAAGCATAAAATATTTCAATTATAACTTGATAATGAAGAATCAAAAGCAAGATAATTCAACTGCAAGCTTACAGTAAGTGAACTGTAAGCTAGCAGTTGTTAAATCTTTCAGTTGATATAATTATCGTTCAAGCAGTAAAATACAAAGATTATGAAGATCATATACCTTTTTGTTTCCCACTTAATTTTCTTTGGTAAGTAAAATACACATATACATACACTGTTTACCGCTTGCAAAATAACAATCGATGCCTGGAATACACTCTTTCCCATTGAAAATATCCGCGAAAAACCAATCTATCAACCGCGTAAGGTTTCTCGCCATTTCAGAATATTTACGAAGGCAATGGCTACACGCGCTCCCCCAGCCAACCAGTAAACTCTTTTCGACGATTGTTCTATAGAAATGTATGGAAAGAAGTGCGTTTTCACATTATCAATCTGAAATCAGAACGCTCCTTACATCGTGGACGGAGAGTAGCCAATTTGTATGGGATTCCGTGCATCCGGATTTTATAATTATTCCGAAATCAGGATGAGATTGTTCGTGCTCTCAGATAGATTTGAAAAGAATCTGCATCTGAATATTCCCGTCATGTCATGTCACCCGTGGACCCATTTTTGAAACACCGAGTCACTAAACGATCGGTTTTTAGGATTCTGTGGTAAATTCGCCATGTCTGTCTGTATGTACTCAGAGACTATTAGTACTAGAACGCTGTAATTTGTCATGGGTTTAGTTAGATGTATATTAATCACGCTGACAGTAAAATATATTTTGTTTATTTCAGTCTATCTTTATCCTTTAAAAGTGGACTATGCTACAAATGTTATTGAATCCATTAAGCCTTATTATTTTAAATTTAAAACAATTTGGGAACGAAGAGGGAGGAAGAGAAACACTAAAATACAGTAAGATTTTTTATTATGTGGCATTACTTATTTGTTATGTAGGTGTAAACCACAGGTATTAACCGTATGGCTTCCGGCTTGGTCAGTACAAAATGTAAATATGTCGCCCTACCATGTCCAGTTGTTTCTGGGGGGGGAGGGTGCAAATAGGAGTCCTTAAATTTGCCGCCGCATGAATTGTGAACCATTATAAAAAATGTTTTTGGTAGCGGGGGTGAGAAGGTGGTGGTGGGAGAGGTGCATCTCTTCCTGTGGATGTCGTTTATTGTTTTTTCAATCCATGGCGTAAGAGGCGATTAAAGGAATAAGCACAAACATATATTGTACTAAAACTTATTTCTACTTCTTTTGTTAAGTCTGCCCGCCATGTTCTCATTCCTATCCTAACTCATATACTAAACTTGTGTTTCTCTCAGGGTGTCTTCCCGAAGGTATTTAAAAAGGCACTCGATCATCCTTCACAAGAGTGGAGCCACAGTGTCAAAAACTATAGACCAGTTTCAGTTCTGACAGTCTTTTAAAAAATTATGGAGAAAATTCTTAATGATAGACTAGTTAAACAAACAATATTTTTGCGGCCAATCAGTACGGTTTCCAAAAAGGAAAAAGCACAGAGGATGCTATCCTAGAATTTACCGAAACAATTATAAAAGAGCTAGACAAAAAACGTAAGTCATTAAGAATCTTTTTGGATTTACCTAAGGCATTTGACACTGTCTCTGTCGCCAAACTGTTAAAAAAACTTGAACATATTGGGATTAGAGATATTGTTCTCGAATTTTTTTCTAGCTACTTGAGTTGCCGGACCCAGTGTGTGAAAATTGGTGATTACGTCAGCCAGGAATTAGCTCTTACTTATGGGGTACCTCAGGGTAGTGTTCTTGGACCTACTCTGTTCTTCATTTATGTAAATGATCTCTGCAATCTAAATATACCTCATTGCAAAATAGTCACTTATGCCGATGACACGGCATTGGTTATTGACGGCAGGACTTGGGGTGAGGTGCAGCTTAATGCTGAAACTGCATTGCATACTGCCATGGCTACTGGCTTTCAAGTAACTTACTAACATTAAATTTGGATAAGACCAAGTATATGCCATTTTCACCATGTAAGACAGCGTTACCTCCGCCAACATTTTCTATTCACGTTCATTATTGTAGTGACACTACGTCTGTTTGTAATTGTTATCCCTTAAAACGTGAGGAGAAAATAAAATACATTCTTATTGATAATGTGTTGTGTTGGAAACCACAATTTGAATGTCTCTTTGGTCGTTCGCGTAAGCTAACATATTGCTTTAAGACTCTTTGCTCAGTTGCTGACATACCATTGTTAAAAACTGTTTATTATACTCTTGCCCAATCTGTCTTACCCTATTGCGTTTCTGTATGGGGTGGTGCCGCCAAAACAACACTGTTGGGGTTGGAGAGAGCACAAAGATTCATCCTCAAAGTAATGTGTTCACAGCCCTTACGGTTTCCTACCTCAGACCTATTATACTCCTTATGTGGAGTACTGTCTGTAAGAAAATTTTTCATTTCGAGTATTATTCTCCGAAAACACTCTCAATTACAATACAATCCCAATTTTCGGGACATTGATATGATATGTAGGAGACTCTCATGCAGACTCGACGTCATTGGGCGTCACTTCAATTACCTTAGCCCAAAAGTCTAAAATGAAATAAACAGGACTCTTGTCATTTATCCACTTACCCGCCAGGAATGCAAACGAAAACTGTATAATTATCTACTCCAAATATCTTATGAAGAGACTGAAAAATGAGAGATGACTTAATTTTATAAAGGATTTATAAGATTTTAGGAAACTTTTGTAAAGCAGTTATAGCATATGTAGATAAAAATTATAAAACTTAAACATTTTTAAACGTTTTACAATCATTAATAACTGAGTAGAAAACAAATAGTTTTTCGATGCTTCCATGAAGAAAGTGAAATGTAGGCATATTTATGATGTCTACATTTCACTTCTGTTTTGTTAGTCTATGACGAATCATTCCATCGGTTGACAGATCATTCACTCATTTCATTCATTATGGCAGCCGAAATTTTGCAATCCGTATTTAATTTTCAATCAATGAAATCTAGTTACTTACTGATGGAAAGTTATTCCTTCATATTTTGCTTTGTTCTTCGAATTACTAGTGCAGTATCTCAACACACACCAAGGCATTTTTGACTAAGTTGACAGTGTTTTCTTTAATGAATTGTGGAGTGTTTTATGCGCGTATTGCTAGCGAGTGACTAATGTGAGGTTAACAGTGATAGCATATGATGAACAGAACACAACTGTAGCATGTGGCGTCTTCTCTAGTACGTAAGTACATAGATCTCGTTGCATAGCATTTACTCGTATTTAGTTGCATATTGTTACTATTACACCAATTCAAGAGCGAGTCGAGTCCTTTTGCTGCACTAAAGCATCTCTATCGTCACAAACTGTAGTAAATATTTTTAAATCATCCGCATAAAGAAGGCATGGACATGATAGTGCATTGATAAGATCGTTTATAAATATTATAAACAATAAAGGACCTAAATGACTACCCTGAGGCACCTCAGAAGTGACAGTCCTCGGTTGGGAGAGATGACCCTTAACTGCCCTTAACAGTTGGCTCCTATTGCTCAAATACGATTTCAACCAACGAAGCAAATTGCCATGCATCCCGAAGCTTACTAATTTGTTGTTGTTTACTATGTTTATTACTATAGCGGTTGTTTACGATCTTATATGTTAATTGTACGAATGTTTTCAAGGAATAAATCATTAATTCATTCAACTGCATTCCCAAGGAGTGTTGACGTCAGGCAGGCCGCCGGTCGTAAAACTTATAGCTAAATTGTTTAAACTGTTACAACTATTTCTTCCCCATTTCGCAAGGTCTTTGCCATCCTTGGGTGACCATTGACATACATATTATATTTGGAGAAAAAAAAGTGGGAAAGCGCACCCCGGGCTACGAAGCAGAGTAGCTGAGGATGCAACCGGGAACGCGCTAAGACAAAGAAGATATTTAGTATGTTTAAAAAAAATTGTAAGGGATGATGACAGCTCATAAACCAAAAATAACACTAGTTTACAAGGCTTTTGTCCTACGCTATAGAATTCTTTACAAAACACACAAATCCGGTTATAAAAAAAAATTAAGATGTCTAACTTTTAAAATATCTCATGCCAAAATTTAAATTACTCGTATCGTAAATTCTGCCAATTAAAAAAAAATACTATAAATTAAATTCCTTTTTTTATTATAGTGCAAGCAACTCATACAGTCAAGTATCCAATTTAATTCAGTGACTAGGTACACAATGTTATTATACTCCACCGACAAGAGCCACTAAATAAGAAGCTCTTAAATAAAAAGAAGAAGATTACACAACGTTCATGGCTAATTTAACCAGGTGGCTGCGACATAAATAATAATTAAATATTGTATTACAAGAACTGTTCGTTTAAAGTTTAAAGTAATAGTGAATAAGAACTGGTACGAGTATGTACAATATTCGTACTATATTTTCAGATCACGGAGGTTTGACCCTGATAAGTATTCAGATGAAACGTTGAGGAAGTTGGCAATAGAGTATCAGAAAAAGGGGGGTTATGTTCCACCGGATGCTATTGATCAGTATCAGCGTGAAAGAAAGGCAAAACGCAAGGAACAATTTGTGGATCAGGAGTGGGTACCATACATGCCGGGTGGGGAGTATGTCTTTTATAGGTATTGTATCCTCGTTTGTAATGTATTATTAAAGTATTGTAAAAATAAAATTAATCGTATTATAAACATTATCTGGATAAACAGACATTTAGTAAGAATTTTCCCGTCTCGTCGAGTTTAACTTATTTTAAACTAATACTTACAGGCTGGCTTTTTAAGCACCTGCCAAATTTTTGGAGTACCTAAGTTTAGTCCATGATACTGAACTACTTCCTATAAAAAAACCGGCCAAGTGCGAGTTAAACTCGCGTGGAGAAGGTTCCAAACAACGATAAAGGAACTTAACCAATAAAATAGTACTCTAACCCCCAATAATAATGAATTATTCATATACAACGTGGAAGGGACATAGGTACCCGTAATAAATCAAACCACGGTCTATACTACTTAGATCATTATAATATAATGAAAATAAAATAACAGCCAAAGAACAAAAAATATTTGGCATTTCCATACAAAAGTGCGCAGCCGCCCTGGCGATTTGTATCGGAATGTCGAATTTTTTTTTAGTTTTTTGACTCTTATTTTAATTTCATTATAGGTACTTTAGTGATCTAGTATAGCCCGTGGTTCAATTTATTACGGGTATGTACCTTCCACTTTGTATATATATATAAAATATGTTTATTGCTAAACCTATTTTATACTTAAGGTGAAGATATAGGCAAATGGCCTTGAAGTGTGAAATAAATTGTTAACTCGTAAATATGGTGATAATTTCCATATTGTTCTACGTCATGCACTAGATAGCCCTTTAAATTATTTTATGAACTGCCGTTGAAACTATTATTGGTGATCCGTCTAGCTTCAAAACTTGCCGTGGCCACTTTTGGCGGAGGCAAGTTTTAAAGCTAGACGGACTAATGTAAATACTTTCAACGGTGGTTCATAAAATAATTTAAAGGGCTATCTAGTGCATGACGAAGAGCAATATGGAAATTATCTGCATATTTACGAGTTAACAATTTATTTCAAATGAGGGCGCCACTTCAAGGTCATTTGCCTATACCTTCACCATAAAAATATATGTGTTTTGCAATGACAAAAATAATTGAACAAGACAAAACATATTTTAACTAAAATAGGTTTAGCAAACGTTTGTTAATTTTTATGAATATGAGGGTAAGTGACTGACTAATTTTTAGGACCGTTAAACCCAGACATATAGAATCAACTCCAACGAAGTTTCCGACGGAAAGGTGGGAAAAAGAAATGTCCACGGCGGACTGTAAGTTTCAGTCAAATCTATACTAATATTATAAAGCGGAAGAGTTTGTTTGTTTGTTTGTTTGTTTGTTTAAACGCGCTAATCTCAGGAACTAATGGTCCGATTTGAAAAATTCTTTTTTTGTTGGGTAGTCCATTTATAGAGGAAGGCTTTAGGCTATATAACATTACGTTCCGACAACCACGCGAACGAAGTCGCGGGCACAGCTAGTATAATATAAATACTAACGTACCAGATACCCAACGTCATACTAATACAACTACTGGAGGGCTCGTAAAAAGCAGAAAGCAGACAAATAACTAGTAGGTTTGATAGGTTTGGTTTTTGTGCTGCACACAGAGCTGGCAGCACAAAAACTACTACCAAACCTGCGAAAGGTAGGTAATATAGGTTCAAATACACCTACTTTGGTTTCACTTGTTTCTGCAACAGCACTTCCTTTCGGTTTGCGGTTTACAATTTTAGTAATAAAGTTGAAAAAATAAATAAATAAAATACCTACGCCATCTAAAAACATGTAGAGATGAGATTTGACCTGGCTTTCGCAGGTTTGCTAGTAATTTGTGTGCTGCCATCTCTGTGATAAGCTGGTACTAATATTTTGTCTATAAGTTTCTGCCACTTACGGGCTTTCCAATATTAGTAAGTCGTTGGATGCCACACACACACACATATTAAATAACCAAGTACAATCATAGAGACTAACTAAGCCATATTTTGGTAAGGGTTGCATCGATCTCATCAGCACGGACACTTTCCTATGCTGCTATCCTTTTCTGTCGCTCAGAAAGGTCGTTTGCTAGAGCGACAGAAAAGACAAAGACAGAAAGAAAGAGCTGTTCCATGCTGATAGATGAGATCCAACCCCGAATTATTTTTGCGAGTGCGCGGTCTTATTAGAAGGATTCGTAACCTGCGGTTTCCATTCCACTACTTGTCAAAGAAACCATCGTCTTTGATATCATGAAAATTACGTTCCGTTTTGCGCAGATTTTCTTAATAAAGGTGAAAGTTAAAAATCATTTCTACTTTTCGTTTTGCGTAAGTAGGTACTTTTTTTTTCTGGCTCAGTGTCGGTTGCACTACATCTCAAACGACGATTTTAATATAAGTTACGAGAGGATAGGGTAAGGTAGCCGGTTAGCGACCAGTTAGCTGAGTTACTAACTTCAGATGGGTAATAGAAAAAATGTCGCGCCGGTACTTTACACATTAAATAATATAAAAAGCTGAAAAAGTGAAAAAAATTGTTGGCGTTGGCGACCACTTTTTTTAGTTTACGACCACCAGTGAGCTGGTTTGCGACCATTATTTTAATATTAAAAATATGCAAATAAAACATTTATAATTATTTTAAAATATTTATTTAATTTTGCCTTTAATTTAATAAAATACCTCCTGCGGACCAAACAGGCCGGAGAATCAACTCCGTTAACAAACCCAAGTAAGGAGCGACATATTCGAAGCCAAGGTCCTCCTAATATGTCGAAGACCTAATCTCAAACATCTCAAACATCCCTGTTTGAGATGGGCTTTTAGGTCTGAAAGTTCATTAGAGAAGGCGGCGGATGAACCTTAGTGGTCAACGGCGGCTCTCAAGTCTTCCAAGAAGATCAAGACCTTGGTAAACCAATAGCCATTTTTAAATAATAATCATGAGGCCATACAAGAAAGGAAACAGGATAAATGCTAGGGCGTCCCCCATAAGCGACGGCGATGCATATGCGATGAATGTTAGGGCGTCCCCCCAAAGCGACGTACAACATACTGGACTTAACACTGCTCCAATGTCCCAATTTCGTATATGCACTTGGAACATTGGAACAATGACTGGACGCAGTGCTGAACTAAGTAACATTTTGCATCGACGTCGCATTAACATATGTTGTGTTCAGGAGGCAAAATGGAAGGGCGCAAAATCACGTCAAATGGGAAACGGATTCAAATTTTTCTACAATGGAACAACCAATACCAGGAATGGCATTGGTATTATCCTGGACCAACATCTTAGTGAGAAAGTAATTGAAATCAACAGAATTAGTGATCGCATTATGTCTGTGAAGCTGGCCCTCGAAAACCAATCATGCCTCAATATTGTCTCAGTTTACGTACCTCAAATTAATTGCCCAAAACAAGAAAAACAAGAATTCTGGGAATACCTGCAAAGTTATGTTAAAACCATTCCAAGCAGCGAACAAAAAGTTATATGTGGAGACCTAAATGGACACGTGGGAAAAGACAGAGATCGATTTGAAGGCTATCGAGGTGGTTTCAGATATGGAGAGTCAAACGATGAAGATATATCAATCCTGGAGTTTACAGCATCCCAAAATCTTGCAGTAGTGAATACCTTCTTTTAAAAGAAAGATGAACACCTAATTACTTATAAAAGTAGTAATGTAAAGACACAGATTGACTACTTTCTTATTGATAAAAGAGACCTGAAACGAATTAAAGACTGCAAGGTAATTCCTGGGAAGCCCCTTACCTCTCAGCATCGGTTACTTTTAACGACCATAAAACTTGAAAACCCCATTAAATTTAAAAGACCTAAAATAGAGAAAATTAAATGGCATGTACTCGATACAGAAAAAGGGAAAATCCTGATAAAGGATATAGCGGATTACTAGACTACGCACCCACCCATGGATTTTACTCCTACAGAAGCATGGAATAAATTCGAAGAATTTTGTGTTACTGCTGTTAAACTAGGAGTTAGCAAAGGGCCCTTACATAATGCCAAAGACACCAAATGGTGGAATAAAAACACCAAAACTAGAGTGGCTGAAAATCAGAAGTAATCTATGGATGATATTTATAGATCTTGAAAAGGCTTTCGACCGAGTACCTAGAAGTATAATCTGGCAAGCCCTACGAGCTCAGCTTGTCCCTGAGAGCTATATAATAATAATTATGGATATGTATTGTAAAATAAAAACCAATGTCAGAAGTCCAGCAGGTATATCGAATAGCTTTGATATCAAAGTGGGTGTTCATCAGGGCAGCGGACTTAGTCCTCTATTATTTAATATTACAATGAACTACCTATCAGAGGCAATCGAAAAACCCACACCATGGAATCTTTTGTACGCGGACGATGTGGCTCTGATCTCAGATAGTAAAGATGTACTGTTGGAAAATCTAAATGAATGGAGTCGAATGGACTACGCATCAGCAGAATCAAAACAGAATATATGGTATGCAACTTTGATCCAAATGAGCCTATTCCATCAAATACAGACATTGAACTAGATGGTGAGGCCATACCGAGAGTAACATCATTTAAGTACCTTGGTTTAATGATTGCAGAAGATGGAACCATAACAGCTGATATTACACACAGAACAACGGCTGGGTGGAACAAGTGGCGTTCGTTGTCAGGAGTGCTCTGCGATCCAATGATGCCAATTAAAACTAAGGGCAAGGTCTACAAAACAGCCGTGAGACCGGCTTTACTTTATGGCAGTGCAACGTGGCCTTCAAATGCAAACCACGAGCAAAAACTTCACACTACTGAGATGCGTATGCTCCGCTGGTCGGGTGGAGTAACCCGAATGGACAAAGTGCGTAACGAGCACATACGGGGGAGATTTAAAGTGGCGCCTATTGTCGAAAAACTCACTGAATCGAGGTTGAGATGGTACGGGCATGTAATGCGATGACGCGATGACCCGATGACCATGTAGTGAAGAAGTGTCTTTCCATGGCAACAAAAAAGAGAGAGGCAGGGGCAGACCGCCGACGACGATGGCAAAAGTCCGAAAAGATATGAAGCAGCTAGGCCTAAACAGCGACAGTGTCGGTGATCGTAGCAAGTGGCGCTGCATGATTAAAAAAGCCGACCTCGTATAACGGGAAAGAGCGAGGACAAAGAAGAAGAAGTTTAATTTTGCCTTTTAATAAAAAATATTTTTAAAATTCAATTTAATTCAATTCAAAATATCTTTATTATCATAGGATATTTATAATATCTCTTAATAAGGGTCACTTTGTTTTGTTTTGCACAAATGTTGACGTCAAATCGTTACTTACAGCTAAGTTTATGCCACTTCCTAGGCGTAAGTGCAGAAGAAGCGGTAACAAACTGCACTGCATGTTTTCTCCAAAGACGTCAACTAACAAACTTAATACTTAAATACTTACCTAGTAATTGTTCAAAAAATATTGTCTATTTTTTATAAATTTTGAGCTATGAAAATAATGATATTACAGTTACAGGTATCTAAAATCATTCGTAGTCGCATACAAAATAACTTAAAGAGGTACTTATTTCGGTGTGCGGCCGTTGTTCTTTCATACTAAATTACGGTGGCCGTAAAACAACGTCTTTATTTCTATTGTATTGGTTAACGGCCACCTATTTGCCCCCAATATTTGTACGTAAATTAAACAAAGTTCCTTCAAACTGGTGGTCGCTTACTAAAGAATTGTATCTTTACACTACGAGTATAACAATGCTACACCCTAAATTGTTACAGTTCTATATGAAACATTAGGATCAGAATGAGCAAAACAAAATAATGTCTTATTCGTTGGATTGCGACCATGTGGCCGCAATCAAACATTTTTGCAAATGTGTACTTCGGTTTTTCGACCGCTGGATTTTATTTTAAAACTAAGTATAAAAATAGCAAAATACCACTAAATTAGTATGAAAACTTAACGATTGTACTAATCTTACTTGTGTATACAACATGAAATAACGAATGATACTTACCATTAAGCATCATCACGCAAATTGAGTAGGTAATTTTTCTTCGGTGCTAGGGTATACCATTCGTTTTAAAGTGTGTAAATTCATATTTGAAAAACGCGTAAGATTTATTTTTTATTTGTGTTATCTCTAGAAATAGTATTATCTTGGTTTTAAGAAACTAAGTCCGTCAAGTAGTCGCCAACCAAAGGTTGGTCGCTAACCGGCAAGCGACCCTATGTCAAAGAAACCAACATTTTTAAAATTATTGAACGCTGAATTCCAAAATGGGTCAAATTACCCCGGCCCGTCTTTCTAGTGTTAAAATTAAATTTTTAACATCAAACAATTATATCAACATCATAAACTAGAATAGACTTTAACCTTTTAATTATTTCAGATCCGACGACAAACAACCCAGACTGCAATCAAGATTGCTTGCGAATCTTTGAACAGTAAGTGTGCCACCCGATCGACCAAATTAATACGACTCATCAATAGCAAAAAGCAAAAAAAAAATTCCTTCTACAGATAATCTGGTCAAAAACTCAAAACCCATCTTTTGGCTCTTTCCCTCTTATCGTCATTTACTGTAGCTAGAATGAGACTTCGCTAAAGTAAAAATGTAGTCTGCCTGCTTCATACGACAAAATTTAAATGACATTGTCTATTGACGTTGACGACGACTTTGCTATTTAGGTACTAGTGTCATACACGTCCTGGCGTATTGCCTTATATTTTTATAACTGTTATAAGAATTCGCCACTACGTTTGATAACCGGTTAGGCCGTATCTACGGACACGCAGTGCGGGCTGCGGCGCGTCACGCGATTCGGTGCGACACTCGACGCGGTACGCGTTATAGTAAAGCGGTTCCCGACGAGGCAGGCGCGGCTGCACACGCGGCGGCACGTGCGGCGCAGTCCTCCGCAGCGCCCTCGGCGGCTACCATAGCTTTCTTGCAGGATGCAGTCTTGTTCGAATAAAAGCATCACATCAAAAGGCACGCGGATGTAAGCGTTCCCTCCTACCATTCTGCACCCACGAGCTCTTTCTGAAAATTTATCTGATTTTGGTAAAATACAAGCCCACGCTTTTGCACCAAATGCATGAAGTTTGCTCAAATCTCTTCTCCAATAGAGCATTTCACATGGAGTTTTAAAGATAATAGCTGCAGTTTTACATCGATTTAACTGATAAGCTGCACAGAAAAACGTGAAAAAAAACGTAAACCAGCACAGCCAAAATCGATTTTCTGTTTGGACAATGGTCAAATGTTTACACAATTTTCAAACAATAGATGATTTTAATGTCAAGGCCCAGCAATTTAAAAGCTTAAAGATTTTTTTTATTTTTTTATTATTGAAATATTTTGGAGCAGGGCAGAGCCCTGCTCCAAAATTGCAAACGAAATAAAAATTAACAAGCCTATTTTTTGTAGCGATCCAAAAGACAAGTTCACGGCACAGATAGACACAGACACACAAACACGAGATCCACTCGTCCTTCACCTCACCAGGAACCTCCAGCACCCGCTGCACCATTGCCGGCCCCAACCCGGCCGAAACACGCAGTGGCCAGCCGCTTGGCACACTCTGGCTCACCCATCAGCACTTTGGCACCTTGCCTCGATAAAGATTGTGTGGGCATTCCGAACAGATCCATATTCCATATCCCATCTGTGATGCGAGTCCCAGGCCGAAATCCCAATACCGACCCGGCGCCATTAATTCATCATTGGAACAGCAACCGCTTAAGAAAATTCAAATCGGACTCTCAAGTGGGCAAAAATAATTCAGATCCAAGTTTTGATGTCGGAGAAAGAGATAAGATAGATTGCCGATCATTAAAAATGAGACGGTAAGGTCAGCGCCCCACCTCGCGCTGACTTATGAGAAGCTTCCTTGTGAAACCACATCACAGATTAAACTAACTCTCTAGCCCGCACAGTTATCCTGTGCCCACAGGGCTTACCGTCCAGGTGAAGTAGTATAACGAATCACCAGAGTAGCTATGTAAATGGCTAAGTACTTATTAATAGATTAAGAATAAAAATAATACGTATACTCAAATTTAAAAATAAAAAATTGTAAAAATTATACATAAGAAGACATAGTCTCCGATTATGTTGGAGGTTGAAGAAAGTGGTCTTACCAAAAGCCGCTATTATAAAAATAAAAAAGGCGAATATGCCTTAACCAACTGCTGGACCATAGATGCAAAATCCGGGTCTAAAACTATATCCATACCAAATTTCAATCGGTTCATTGGTTCGTGAAGAGGTAACAGACAGACAGGCAGAGTTACTTTCTCATTTATAATATTAGTATGGATTTTGTCCGTAATATAAACGTCCGTCAAAGTGTAAAATTTGTCGCCCCGTAATTTTTGAGTTATTGTTGTAGGCAATCATAGTGTGTAACCCTAGAAGCCCAATCATATTTATGTAGCTATAAAGCCAGTGCCGGTTTTAGCCCTACCAGCGCCACGGGTAAATTTTTTCCCGGCTCACCCCCAATTGCAGTTGTGGGAGGGGCCCCCGAATGCAATTCACTCTAACCTAGGCTGGCTTCAATGTTATACGATTAATTTCTGCCGACGGGGGAGAGGTACGCAAGTACGATAGGATTCTTCAAATTTGCCACCTTTAAACAGCCGCCCCATTGTCACAGATTAATAAATACCTAATGTCACAGATATAATAATACCTGCTGCTCAGAAAGTGAAGAAATGTACCTTAAGTAGGCGCACAAAGAGTCGAGACTGTGTTGCACGCCGTGCGAGTCACGTGCCAACGCGTCATTGTAAGAATGCGCTAGGGTTATAACCTGTTCTGGGTTTGATCCCCAGCCAGGGCAAGTAGGAAAATGGACTTTTTCAAATTGTCCTGAGTCTTGGGTGTTTATATATGTATTTATTATAGTATCGTTGAGTTAGTATCCCATAACACAAGTTTAAAAAACTTACTTTGGGGCTAGCATAATCAGTGTAATTTGCCAAAAACAATAATATTTGAAAATATCCTAAATCGCGTAAATAATTTTAATAAATAATCATAAGGAAAAAGCGACGGAAAATCAACGGTTTTTAACAGTTGTAATATGGCAATGAATAAAACGAATTTTCCTTTTTTTTGACTTTTATACCCATCTACTGCACAATAATTACGTGATTTCGTCATTTCGAAGCGTAAGCGCGGTGTAACGGTAACGTGCGGTGCAGTGCGGTGCGAGCGCCAAGGCGGGCGTTTGGCGGCCCTTTCTCGGTTGTATCTTCGGCGATACGCCGATCGGTAGGTATATAGCGCGTGGCCTTGAGCGAGTGATGTGGGCCTGCCATTGTGAACGACGACGACTCGCAAATAGGAGTCTAGGAGTTGCCGCTAGCAAAAAATTTCCTGTGAACCCCCGGCTTGTCGAAAAATTTCAAAACTTAAGGAATTCACAAGTCTCCCCTCCATTAATGAGTGGCAGTAAAAAAGGGGTGCCCCCTAGCGCCCCTTTGTATCTCGCGCCCTGGGCGGTCGCCCAACCACACCCTACCCTAACGCCGCTTCTGTATAAAGCCCAATCCCACGTAAAGATGACGTGTGAAAATTAAAATTGCTACAAATCATTATTTTATGTTGTAAATATTTTAAATTATATTATTTATTTTAACTGATTATGCTGTTAGCTAAGTACTAGATCTATTCGGTACTGCCAGGGGATCGTATACGACGCGGAGCGGAGATGGCTGATACTGCTACATTATATGTCGCGATACCCGCGGCTGCGACCGCCGCGAAAACTGCCGCGTCGTCCATCGCTTACATCGCGGCAGCGCCCGTCGCTGTTTGTTTTTGAGGCGGCCCGCCTGGAGGACCGCCGTAAAATTTCCATAGTTTGTTTTGAGCGGCCGCCGAAACTATAAACTGCCGCGCTACATAATATATGTATATGTCGCAGTTGGCTGGTATAACCCGTTAATTCACTAAACCTCTACCTAGCTGTTTGACATTACAGCTCGGTTTTGTTAAACACCTGAATATCGTTTAGCTGGATTGTCAATGTGTCACTAACCACGTTTAGACCGCAGAATAGTTTATTTGCAGGATGTTATAAACAAACAAATTTATGACCTGGGCATTAAAATAAAACCTCAATTTAACTTCTTACTATGTAATCTAGTCTCCAACATCCTCGGCTTTCATTTGATTCACGTAAATTCTCCATCTTGCCGGAAGGCGGGCGTCGAAATAACTATATGGGAACGAAGCTGAAGATCTGCTTTATTTTTTCTAACCATTTGCAGTCCAAAATCATAAACGATGTCTCCGACATCTCTCAATGAAAACAGCTTACCCTCGGAACGCTGTGAAGAATTCCGAACTAAATCTACAATCTTACGTCTTGCGCCGTGGCATTGATGAATACAAATCGTTTATGCCATTCTGCGTATGAGATGTCAGTTATTTAACGCTGTTTTACGAAACCGAGCTGTAATGCCAAACAGCTAGAGGTTTAGAGAATTAGCGGTTTATACCATTCAACTGCGACATATACACATAATATTGTACGTTATTGCTTTTTTTTATTTCTTTTTATTTTGTAAGCAGTTATATGTATACATATATTATTTTATATTTATTAATAAGTATCTTGTTTCTTTGTTCCTTCTAAAATGTGTGTTTCAGACAAGGGCACATATGCGCTCAAAGATGGGTAGAGAAACGCAAGAATATCGCAGAATGGTGCCTTTTATGGGGTCTTTTCTGTTTCTGGTGGCAGTTCTCAGACTGGGATGATCATGATCACTGGGAATTCCGAAATTTCAACAGTATGTGCGATATGGAGTACGAGAACTGTCGAAATATAACGAACAGTAAGAACTTGTTGTTTCTGGCGTAGGATAAGACCACACTAGTAACTTAACTAGCATGGGTGGCACCCGGTACGTTGATACAATAAGACCACACTAGTGACTTAGTTAGCATGGTGGCACCCGTTGTGGTGATATCCGCACCGGGTGGCATCCCAACAGTATGTAGCCTTTTTTTAGGAGGGACAAAATCTAAATACTCCTAAGGACTACGGAATAAGGAAGAAGGAACCCTTAACGCCTTTTATAAAAACCTGACTTATTTTAGTTCCTACTTGACTTATATTATAATAAATAATATATTTAATAATAAATTTTTACATTTACTTGACTCGCCCAAAACATAGCGACCTCCCGCAATGTCTTTTGTCATTAACTTCATTTGGGTGAATATGGATTTTTTGGTAACTTTGTACCAGACTGCGGCAAAGCTCAAAAGGAGGGTTATGTGTTTGACCTGTATGTATGTCCGACTCTATGTTCCCTCGTAACTACTAAACAGCTAAACCGTTTTTATAAAATTATACGTGGTTAGATTCGTCTTAACCACTAGAGTGTCATAGGTTATATTAAAATGATTGAAAATCAAAAAGGCGGATTTTTGGCGCCAAATTGTGCGGCATGAAAAACCTTTTTAAAATTCTTTTACGCAGTCGGGTTTTTTGTATTTTCAATGATTACTTGTTGATTAAATTTTATAGTGCTACGTAATTTTTGTTAGAGTCAGTCTGCTCTTGTTTAATACACAGCTGGCTTGAAAAATCTGAAAAAAAAACAAGGTTAGGAGTTACCTACATACCTACTTATAAAGAATTTAAAAGAAAACTATTACGGCTAAGTTAACTCTGTTAGTTTAAGAGTAAATCACAGTCGACAGACGTTTAACAAAGTACCTACCTACCTACCTACTGCGCTGAATTGGCTACTTTCAGGAAAAAGCGGGATTTTCGGCGTCCCGCTCAGGGTTCCGACGGCACGCGTCCTGAGAGGGTTAAAAATGGGACGTCCCGTCAAAAGCGGGACATGGCAACGCTAGTAACAAACAACCAACGACACATTGACATATAGAAAGGAATAGAGGCATCGACCGACAGTCGCGGGGCGTGATATTTTGTCTCATTACAGCCGGCTATCAGACGAACTCTAACTCTGTTTCTAAACAATAATCATACCTGGGTACACAGCCTGGGTACCTACCCAGGTATGATTATTGTTTACCTGCTGCCGCTGAGGCAGGTACCTACCTGCCTCAGCGGGCGCCCAAATAATAACTTGTCTATTATCTTTACAGGCGGAGGTAAGTGCTTAATTTACTTTTAAAAACTTACTACAAAAATAAGGTACTGTATTTTAATTCGATCTTTTGAGTTCAAGAGATGAAGAGTTAGTTAGATATATCTATCAATAGGTACATCAATATCAATATGTCAGTCAGTTTCATCATCAATCAATACAAAGTAGAAAACAAAGTCGCTTCCCGCCGTCCATATGTTGTAGTGGGAGCGAGGTGATATGCTCGTGGGATATGCAAAGGGAAGATCTGGGCCAGGCATAGTGTTGCGCATGGGGAACCGCATACCACCTCGCTCCTGCTACAGTGGCGACCCCGCTATAATTGGAAGCAAAATTCTCACTCACTCCCTCCTCGCTCTCACCTCGCTCCCGCTACAGTGGCGACCCCGCTATAATTGGAAGCAAAATTCTCACTCACTCCCTCCTCGCTCTCACCTCGCTCCCGCTACAGTGGCGACCCCGCTGTAATTGGAAGCAAATTTCTCCCTCACTCCCTCCTCGCTCTCACTTCGCTCCCGCTACAGTGCAGACCCCGCTATAATTGGAAGCAACATTTTCTCTCACTCCCTCCTCGGTCCCGCTACAGTGGCGACCCCGCTATAATTGGAAGCAACATTCTCCCAGTTGTTGTCGAGTCTCTATTCTTCGCTCCTTCTATCTTCTATGTGGAAACTCGCCTAGAGCGCCGGGACAGGTCGAGGTCCCACATGTCCCACGGGCCGCTAGTTCTATATAAATACTTTTTTTAGTTTTTAATAAGTACTTAGATATATAATGTTACGTTTCGTCTCTCTTGGCCTTTTTCGCATGCGTAGGTATAACTTATTTATGGCTGCTGGTACCTCCCTGTAAGAAAAGAAAATACATGAAAAATTAAATTTTTAGGGTTCCGTACCTCAAAAGGTAAAAACGGAACCCTTATAGTTATAGGATCACTCACTTTTGTCTGTCCGTCCGTCTGTCACAGTCACAGCCAATTTGCTACGAGCCTAAGCTATTGAAAAAAATAGAGATGGGTTATTTACTTACAGATTATTGGAAAATCTATAAGAAGTTTATCCTACAAGTATTATTTAAAATTAACAATTCTTATAAATATATCGGTGTAAAATAGATATGCAAACTATATAACAAAGGGTTTGTTGTAAGAATCTCAAATATTTTTTTTAATTTATGAAAGGAAATAGGCGAATTTTACCACTCCTTATATCCGGAAATACAAGGCTTAAAATTTTGAAAAAATAAAAAAATACAGAGAATAGTTTTTTACGTATAGATTTCAGGAAAACCTTTGAGAAGTACGGAACTCAATTCGCGCGAGTTTACCTGGCACTTGACACCAGTTTATTTTTTTAATTAAAACTGAAGGCGTCTAGGTTGCCGTACAAATTTCTCCACATCGCGCGGCATTACTATTAAAATCAATTGTACAATGTGTAGAGATGCAGATGCACCTCCCTGCAAGTAATCCTGGCGCATATGATCTTATTCTATGTCATTTCTGATTACAGGATGGTTTCCCACTCATTTCGGTAAATGTGTAATGGTATCGTCTCAGTCCTCCACTTCCGAGAAACCATTTTTCCAGGAATTCCCAGCAACTAGTCCGAAAGTCCCTGTAGATAGAAAAATGAAATGGGACACATTTGGCCTGCCAAACTACACTACTCAAATATGGATGTTGTACCAAAAAAAATAAAAAATGTGATCGATTTGTGTATAGTTACGGCCGGCCACTTGCCTGACGTCAACCCTCTTTGGGAATAGGCTGGTAAAGGTGGATCAACAATTAATGCGGATTTCAGCCTAATCAACTACGGCCGAAAGGAGCACAATATACCTACAACGTGGAAGGGACATACCCGTAATAAATCGAACCACGGTCTATACTAGATCATTATAGCATAATGAAATTAAAATAACAGCCAAAGAACAAAAAAAAATTCGGCATTCTCATACAAAAGTGTGCGGCCGCCCGGGCGATTTGTATGAAAATGTCGATTTTTTTTTGGTTTGTTGACTGTTATTTTGATTTAATTATACTTAAGGTGGAGGTATAGGCAAATGACCTTGAAGTGGCGCCCTCACTTGAAATAAATTATTAACTCGTAAATATGGAGATAATTTCCATATTGCTCTTCGTCATGCACTAGATAGCCCTTTAAATTATTTTATGAACCACCGTTGAAAGTATTTACATTAGTCCGTCTAGCTTTAAAACTTGCTTACGCCAAAAGTGGCCACGGCAAGTTTTAAAGCTAGACGGATCACCAATAATAGTTTCAACGGCAGTTCATAAAATAATTTAAAGGGCTATCTAGTGCATGACGAAGAGCAATATGGAAATTATTACCGTATTTACGAGTTAACAATTTATTTCACACTTCAAGGCCATTTGCCTATATCTTCGCCTTAAGGCTTTTCTACAGATACACACAATATCCAAAACACGATTGATAATTTTTGGCTCGATAGAAAAAAATCACAAATATTAATAATTATTATTATCAATAATTTAGTATTTTATACCTTTTTATATGAAAATTATACCAAAAAATACATAGTCTAAAATAATTACGAGTAAAATTCACTACAAAAAATTATTAATACTACTCTGTCAAAAAAGTACCGGGAAAAGATCAATATTACACAAAATGTTAATTATTCATCCAAATTTATTTTATCACCTTCAAACAAGGTCATTGCCTTCAAAGTATGCTCCTTCAGAAGCGATACACTTACGTCAACGAATAATCCAATCATAAATTTTTTTAAACGCTTTTTCTGGCATTGAGTACAGTTCTCGCCGCGCATACTCCTTTATGTTTTCTACCGAATGGAAACGGGTGCCACGAAGTGGTAATTTGAATTTAGGAAAAAGAAAAAAAAAGATTGTTGTTCCTCCTTGTGTGTACGCGAATAGTTGTCAGGGTCGTGGTCACTCACCTCCCTCTAAGAAGACTCCCTGTTAACTAGAATATTGTAGCCTAAGTCTAGATTAAGATAAAGATTGTGGAACCGTGTAATAAACACTTGTTGTTATATTTTCTCCGAAGTGGTTTGAAATTCTATTTCCCATAGGTTACCCTAGAAGCTTTTACGACCAAGGCCATATCCTTAAGATAGCCTCTCTCGAGGTCTCTTAATTTATGATAACCATAGTTTCAGGGTTGGACTCCTTGAAATATTACGTTACAAACTTTTGCCGTCTTATTAAAAAAACAGGACTAACTTTGTTACTAGGTTTAAAACATTACCCGCCCAAATCAAGTTGACATCTAGTCTAATATCATACTATCTCACCTGTTAATGTCAATTTGATTTGGGCGGATAATGGTTACCTACGTACAGACAGAAGTCTCACTCAGCAAAGAAAATCAAAGAAATATCTATTCAATGTGGTTTGCGAAGTGATTGCACAGTCGATTGTGCGATATTAGTCCGGCTCCGGTCAAATTAGACCAAAAAGTGGGAGTGAGGTTACAATAAGTCGCAGCCCAGCTCAAAGCTGGTAGGATTGTTCAAAACATCAACAGAAATGAAATCTAAAAAGTCCTCATCGATCCGATACCTGAAAAAAAAATTACTCGGGGTCAAAGGTCACAAAAACGGGTTTTCATGATTTTTAGCAAAACGGTACATTTTATCATAAAATTAGAAAAGACAAAACTTGTAGATAAGATAATTATCTATAAAAAATATCAACATACTTTTTTTCTTAAGAGTCACCGTTTCTGAGATATAACGATTCAAAAAGCTGGAAGAGATTTTTTGCCGTTTTTTGCTCGATATTAGGTAATAACGGCAACAAGTAGACGCTTGAAATATTTACAGAATATTTAGTTGTATATTCACTTCAAAAATAAATAATTTAATTACAATAAAATAAATATTTAAGAGGGGCTAGCCGTGTGGTTCCCGGCAGAGTAGAATAGGACCACTCCATCTCTTCCTGTAAATGTCGTAAAAGGCGACTAAAGCATTAAGCACAAACATCTCATGCTACAAAGATATAACGATTCAAAAAGTTGGAAGAAGTACTTTTTTAAGCGCATTTACTTTTAGAAGCGCATTTTTTAGGGTTCCGTACCCAAAGGGTAAATAGGGGACCCTATTACTAAGACTCCGCTGTCCAGCTGTCCGTTCGTCTGATTATCTGTCTGTCTGTCATCAGACTGTATCTCATGAACCGTGATAGCTAGACAATTGTAATTTTCACAGATGATGTATTTCTGTTGCCGCTATAATAACAAATACTAAAAACAGAATAAAATAAATATTAAAGGGGGTCTCCCATACAACAAACGTGATTTTTGAGATTTGGCGTGATGTATTGGAACCCCCCCATAAATAATTGACATATTGTAATTAAATTATTAATTTTCAAAGTGAACATACAACTAAATATTCTGTTAATATTTCAAGCGTCTACCTGTTGCCGTTATTAATATCGAGCAAGAAAACTGCAATAAATCTCTTCCAAATTTTTGAATCGTTATATCTCAGAAACGGTTACTCTTAGGAAAAAAAGTATTCAAACTGTTTTTATAGATAATTATCTGATGTACATGTTTTGTGTGAACTAATATTATGATAAAATTTACCGTTTCGCTGAAAATTGCAGAAAACCCGTTTTGTGTTTTATGTGACCTTTGACCCCGAGTAATTTTTTTTCCAGGAATCGGATCGATGAGGACTTTTTAGATTTAATTTCTAATGGTGTTTTGAACAATCCTACCAACTTTGAGCTGGGTGCGAATTATTGTAACCTCGGATGTCTAAATTGACCGGGCTATATCTGACGGGATAAAAATGCAGTTTCCTCCTCATTGCGCCTTTATGAAAACGCTCGGGCAAATAATTCGTTGTATGACTGTCAAAGTAGGTATTATTCTATTAATTATACCTAGTCTAGCCATAAATATTGTAAAAAAGAAAAAAAAATCTATGGCAAATAACATTTATTACTTTTACAATGCGTTAGTTTAATACATAAATATAAAACAATTTAAAATATAAAAAGCTTATTCGATGTAGTCTCCCTTGGCTGCAATACAGGCCTTTAAACGTTGAGGCCAGTTATCAATAGAAGCACGCACTCTTTCCATGGGAAAATTCTTCACTGCCAATCGTATGGATTGTTTTAGGGACTCCAAATTACCATGACGTTTATAGCAAGCCGTACTCTCTAAAACTGACCATAAATCATAATCCAGCGGATTAAGATCAGGACTAGATGACGGCCAGTCTTCAGCTCTGATGAAGTCGGGTTTCCGACTCCAACCAAGACTGCGTGGACCGAGCTTTGTAACCCGGTGCCGAGTCTTGCTGGAAGGACCATTCTTGGTTATTGAACATGGTGTTGTTAAGGGGCTTAACTACCTTCCCAAGAATGGTATCTTGATACACTTGTTCTGATGTTTTGATACCTTTTTCACAAAAGTATCGCTTAGTCACTCCTTCACTAACACCCCACCAAACTATCACTGAAGTCGGATAATGCCCACGTTGCACTCTGTCGACTAATTGGGAAGCTTTCTTAGAGCTTTGAGATAAAAACGGTCATTTTGTTTGTTAAAATGTTCCTCTATTGTAAAAATTTTCTCATCCGTAAACAAAATTTTTCTGTGACCTCCCTTTGCGTACCGCTTCAGTAGTTGTTCGGATTTTACCACCCTATTCTTTTTTTAAATTATCAGTTTAGAAATGACCAGTACGTCTCTTATAGACTGCAAGTCCAAAGTAATCTTTTAAAATACGCGACATGGTTAGGTGCTATCTTCATCTCCCGTGATTAAATCTTTTGCTTTCGGACAGGATTTCTTCGAATTCTTTCCTTTACTGCTTTGACCACCGTTTTTCGTACGAACACTACGTGGACGGCAGATCTTTTTCTGTCACAAACAGAGGAGGTCTCATTGTACCTATTAATAGCCCGGTACACAAACATTTGACTAATACCAAGCGTATGGAGAGTTTTAAAAATTGCATTTGGCTCCATACCTACTTTGTGTAATGCAATCACAGCGATTCGGTTTTCTTTATCACCCCACTCCATGTTAATATCGCAAAATATTGTACTATGTATTGGCGCCAAAATAAGAAAAGACAATGAAAAATTATATAAAAATAACGGATTTCAAATTCTAATGTAATATTTTGTTTATTGTAACAGTATTTATGGCCAGACTAAGTATATAACGTCTTACAAAACATACTGAAACTATTTTAAGGGTGACTTCAGTCCATGATACTGAACAACTTTCCCTAAGGAACTTATATCGAAATATGAAATATAATTTTTGGCCTCCCATACAAATTGACCAATCAGCTGATCTGAGTTTGTATGAAAAGTCAAAAATTAAAACCTTACCCTAACCACCCTTAAAATAGTTTCAGTATATTTTGTTAGACCCTGTATATGGGATATTTTTTACCAGTGCCACAGAAGACAGTAAGAGTTCTGTATACTCTTACTGTCACTGTGCCAGTGAGCAAATTTTTACAGAAGGTTCAGGCCTCATATACTGATGAAATTCGACAAAAAATATTAGGCAAAATACGTTAAAAAAATTCTGGGTGGTCCTTGTAGTAGTATGAATAAGTGGGAAGTTTATTACGTATTTCGTAAAATGTTTCGGGACATAATTAGTATCAAAGACTAAACTTTTTATAGATAAACACTGGGAAAGTATTTCTTTAAATCAAACTAGTCTTTACATAGATAGATTCCTATACTTTATATGATACAAATTACAAATATTGATATAGAAAAGGTAGGTATACCCTATACCTAAAAATAATCAAGAATAAGGTGTGCTTAATTGCTTAAATTTCGGTTCATGATGCGTAAAAGTACCAGTGCATACCGACAGGATAATTGAAAAAAATATATACTTCAACGGAAAAGTAGCCATATTTTCGAGACGTGCCGAAAATTGGGTCAAGCAGCAGAACCCTTATTAACCTATAAATGTTAATCTGTAAGCCTCGCACCCTTTTGGTAGGCTAAGGAACCACAGAAAGTAGGTTTTACAAGGTTTCTTTTAAAGAGGCAAGCATAAACGGGCAAAAGAGAAGATAAAAAAAATAACATGGTTTTTTTAAGAAGAAAGCAGTATCGGGAAAAAAGAAGGGTGGCTCGGGGGTCGGAGCGCCTCGCCATTTAAAAAAATAAGGTTTTTTTGAGAAAAGCAGAAACATGCAAAAAGGAAGGGGGGGGGGGGGGCTCGGAGGGCAGAAACCCCTCTATTTAAAAAAAAATAACAAGGTTTTATTTAGAGGAAAGCAGAAACAGGCAAAAAATAAGGGAGGTCGGGGGGTGGAGCCCCCCGCCATTAAAAAATAAAAGGTCTTTTTAAGAGAATGGTTACAACGCCTAAAAGATAGGGAGGAACAATATTTTTTGTACATATAAAGTCGCCCAGCTACTATAGATAAACACCCAAGACCCAGGATAATTTAAAAAAGGCCATTTCTCAACTTGGCTGGGGATCAAACCAAAATCAAAAGGGTCTGGATCATGAGGTCGCGATTTTACAGTTCGGGGCGAACTACTCGTACAATTCTAAGATACACTATCACGTCTTTATCCCTAAAGGGGCAAACAGAGCCTAGGGCAGCAAGGCCCAGGCTACTTTTACGCGTGTTGGTGGGCATGAAGGTGGAAATCGTAAATCATAATACAATTCTAATGCAAAGGTTTTTAGGGTTCCGTACCCAAAGGGTGCAAACGGGACCTTATTACTGAGACTCCGCTGTCTGTCCGTCTGTCTGTCTGTCCGTCTATCACAGGGCTTTATCTCTTTAACCATAATAGCTAGACACTTGAAATTTTCACCGATTATGTATTACTGTAGCCGCTATAACAACAAATTTATACTAAAAATAAAAAAAAGTTAAAAATTAAAGGGGGTCGTCATACAAAAACGTGTTTTTCAGCGTTTTTAACTAGATCTTTCATCATCATCCGAGCGTATTCCCGGTTGCATCGTCAGCGGTTACGCTTCAGAGCGCGGGGTCCGCTACCTTACCTAGGTGATTTGACGAGGTTACTGGTTTTTACACAGAGCGACTGCCTTCTGACCTTCGCAACCCAAAGGGTAGACCAGAACCAATCCTAAGGATAGGTACAAACACTAGATGGCGTTCGGGACCAACAGCTTTACGTGCCTTCCGAAGCACGGAATCATCTTTCTTTTCGGATAATCAGGTGATTCAAGCCTGCAATATCCTAACCAGACTGGAAAGCATGACCTCCGGATCACAAGGCAATCGCCTTGACCACTGGACCGCGGAGGCAATAATTTTTTAACTAGATCTTTATAATGGCATTAACAAGATACTTGAAATTTTCACCGATTATGTATTACTATGACCACTATAACAACAAATAGTAAAAATAATATAAAAGATAAAGTTAAAAATTAAAGGGGGTCTTCATACAAGAAACGTGTTTTTTCAGCGCTTTTAACTATTGTACGGAGGTACGGAAGGAACCCTTAATGTACGAGTCCGACTCGCACTTGCCCGTTTATTTAACTATTCCTTAATACCTACTATCCTTTTCCAGACAGATGATTACGTAAGTTTGGTACCTTATATATTTTTATAGAAATGGTGACTTTGCAATCGTAAGTAAATTGTAAAAGTCAGATTCACATCCCGATAAGTAAAATATGCTACCTACGAATAATTACTTACTGACTCATTACCAATCTTCGGAGGATTTAATCGGTTTAATCCTGTCTGAAAAGCCATCGTTTTGTACATTGTATACAGATTTTGGGAAAGGGCCATTTCGTTTTTCACGCATGCGCTCTCGGCCTACCTCACCCCGATCCGCCATCCCGCTAGTAAAGGCCAACCTTCGCGAAGGCCTCCGTTCGGCCTCGCGTTAAAAAAAACTAAAAATGTAATAAAAACCTGCCAGCATTTAAAACATCACACTAAACCTATCATTCATGTGATAGTTATCGACAAATCTTAAATCAAAATGCCCGGTCTCAAATCGATAGTGCTGTTGACATCCAAATTATTAAAGGTGTCCATAAATTTCACGTGCTATTTACTGCTATCCATTATGTGCCATGACAGTGAAAAAGATTCATTCTAAGCAAGGTATAAATAAAATGACAGTAAAACTTGACAATAATTAAAGTTAATACACCTAGTAGATTTATTGAATGAGAAAATGGCGAACACGGCACATTTAATGAGGAGGCAAAGTTCTCGGGACCTATATGCTCAACGACCCATAGACCGAATGGAAATGAAAGAGCTGCGAGGGCGGCTGGTCACAATGGAGAACGGACACCCTTCTCACCGTGGCCACGTCATGTACGGAGCCACAAACGAAGCCTTCGAGGACACCAGCCCAAACAGACGGTCTTCAGAAACACCCACAAGCAAAGCGAGCTCTGTCGAAGAAAGAGGCATAAAGCCAGAAGGTGGCGAAGGAGAAAGAGAATCTTGGGACAGTAAGCTCACGTTTCTTCTTGCGACGGTCGGATACGCTGTAGGTCTTGGCAACGTCTGGAGATTCCCATATTTAGCACAGAAGAACGGAGGAGGAGCGTTTCTGATACCTTACTTTGTGATGTTGGCCATAGAAGGGATTCCTATCTTTTATTTGGAATTGGCGATCGGGCAACGCTTGAGGAAAGGTGCGATAGGTGTGTGGCACCAAGTGTCTCCGTATCTTGGAGGGATCGGCATCAGTTCCGCTGTTGTTTCATTCAACGTCGCGCTATACTACAACTCGATAATCGCGTGGTGCCTCTTTTACTTCGCGCAGAGCTTCCAAGCTGAGCTGCCGTGGGCAGAGTGTCCCAAGAAGTACTTCGCCAATGGATCTTACACTACGGACCCGGAATGTGCCGTAAGTCTTACTCTTGCCACATTTTAATATAGGTAAATTAATACCAGCCTAGTTAGGGTTCCGTACCTCAAGAGGTAAAAAGGGAACCCTTGTAATAACTCACTTGTTGGTCCGTCTGTCTGTTACAGCCAATTTGCTACGAAGCTACTTGAACGACACATATGTATCAGTGACTGAAAGACGGACGTATAAAGAAATAAATGAATTTCAAATATGGGGGCTACTTGTGGGAGTAAATTAGACATTAAAACAAGTCATCATCCGAGCGTATTCCCGGTTGCATCGTCAGCGGTTACACTTCAGAGCCCGGGGTCCGCTACCTAACCTAGGCGATTTGACGAGGTTACTGGTTTTTAAACAGAGCGACTGCCGTCTGACCTCCGCAACCCAAAGGGTAGACCAGAACCAATCCTAGGATAGGTACAAACGCTAGATGGCGTTCGGGACCAACGGCTTTACGTGCCTTCCGAAGCACGGAATCATATTTCTTTTCGGATAATCAGGTGATTCAAGCCTGCAATTATTATCCAGCGCGTGCAAAATGTCTGTGCCAGGTACTGCTTTAAAATTCCACCACGGACTAGTATTACACCATTTTTATACTCGTCTAAACTTTTAAAAATGCAAGATAGACAAAAATTATACATGGCTACTCTTTTGTTTCGTGTAATCAATTCAAAATCTCCTTCCTATCTTTACAATAAATTAAAATGGAGGAATCCAAGAGGAAGTGGTAGACTGCGGGCGTGCGTGCCTCCCCTTAACGTGCCTAGACATAGAACTGCTGCATTTCGTAGCAGCTTTAAGTATAATGCTACCAAAATTTGGAATAATATTCCACCTCCAATACGCAATCTTAAATCAACCTATTCATTTAAACATAAATATAAAGAATACCTTTATTCCAACGCAGTTTTGGTAGCAAACATCTGACCCTTAGTTGCATTAAACATATATCTCACTTATAACTTTATGTATTTTTATTCTTACTTATCACATACTTAATTAATTATCATTCTATCTATCCATATATCTATCTATCTGTATCATGTCATATTATATCAATAAAAACTCATAGTCCATCATCTCATATGAAGTAGTAAGCAAAAGTATAAACATAATTATATACTGTTCATATAAAATGTATATCATACTACATACTATTTTTGGTAGAGAAGAGGTATTGAAATAAGTACCTAATACTTACAATTTGTACACTGTACAGAAATATAATTAACTCATCTTCGTATCGCTTTACCGACCTCACCCTTGGTTCTGGCAGAATTATCAGCGTTGCAGCTCGACCAGTTCGTCTGTGAAATCATGCTCAGTCAGGACCTTTTCACTATCTAGGTCACTTCTCACGGTGCAATCACAATTGCATTACTACATTCCTACTAATACTTCTATACTAGATGTTTGATAAACATTATGTGACTTATTCATGTACCTGTGGCCTTTTAGTGAATAAAGATTTTATCTATCTATCAATATCCTAAACAGACTGGAAACAACTTTTCACAAAGTATGCTTCCCAGTGGGATTTGAACCCATGACCTCCGGATCACAAGGCAAATGCCTTGACCACTGGACCGCGGAGGCAGTCAACTAGACATGAAAACAAGTAATTATTAAAAAAAACCCAAAAACCTGACTTCGTGATACAACAACAGTACTTACCTATGCCTAGGTAGGACGCAACCGAAAATACGCTTGGCGAGGCGATGTTAAATGTTGTTTTTTAACATTTCTCATTTCAAATGTCATTTAAACATATAAGTTGTATATATTTTTGTAATCCTTGAATAAAATCTTTTAATTTGATACCCCATTCGATAGGATTTGAAAAGAAAATAATTTTAAGGCGCGCAATTTGGCGTCAAAAATCCGCCATTTTGATTTCCAATAATTTTAATACAGCCTAACTATGACACTCCACTGGTTAAGAAGAATCTAACCATGTATACCTTATTTATTAAAATCGTGGTCCCTTACTATGGGTCTCATAAGAAGGCTCAAGATTGCTCAACGCGCTATGGAGGGCCTATGCTAAGTGTTTCTCTACGTGATTGAATCAGAAATGGGGAGATTCGTAGAAGAACTAAGGTCACAGACATAGACCAGCGAGTTAGCTCATTGAAATGGCAGTGGGCGGGGCACATAGCGCGAAGAACCGATGGCTGATAGGGCAGAAATGTTCTCGAATGGCGGCTATGTACTGGCAAGCGCAGAGTAGGACACCCAACTGGTAGGTGGTTGGACGACCTGACCAAATGAAGTTGCAGGAAAACGCTGGCTACAGGCCGCTTCCGATTGGTCATTTTGGAAATCCTGGGGGAGTCCTATGTCCAGCAGTCGTCATATAAGAAACGTGTTTCTCCAGCGTTTTTAAACATTGTACGGAGGCACGGAACCCTTCATGTACGAGTCCGACTAGCACTTGCCTGTTTATTTAACGTGTATAAGGTTAGGTTAGGTTAGATTTTAGGGTGTATATTCTGTGATACAATAAGTTTTACTTTTGCAGGTTAGCAGTCCAACCCAATACTTCTGGTACAGAACCACTCTTCAGATCGCCGAAGATATCAACCACCCGCAGACGTTCAACTACAAGATCGCACTAGCCCTCGTCATAGCCTGGATCCTCGTCTACATGTGCATGATCAAAGGCATCGCTTCATCAGGCAAAGTCGTCTATGTCACCGCGACATTCCCATACATTGTTCTAGTCATATTCTTCTTTAGAGGAATCACATTAAAGGGAATGAGCGATGGCCTCATTCATCTGTTCACTCCAAAGTGGCACACGATTCTCGACCCTGTCGTCTGGCTCGAAGCGGGCACGCAAATATTCTTTTCGCTTGGCCTAGCTTTTGGCGGCCTAATTGCCTTCTCGTCGTACAACCCCGTCGATAATAACTGCTACAGAGACGCGATAATGGTCTCTATGACGAATTGCCTAACGTCTATGTTCGCTGGCATTGTCGTGTTTTCTATTATAGGCTTCAAAGCCACAATGGTGTATGAAAAATGTTTGGAAGATCGCAACGCGACTTTACTGGAAGTTTTTGGACCGGCCTATAAGGCTTTGGTTTTGCCCGAAGCGGGCCAGCTGGTGCCCGTGGATAGAAATGGGAATTTAACGAACCTGATCATGCCTCATCTGCCGGAGTGCGATTTGCAGAAGGAATTAGACAATGTAAGTAATTAATTTAAAACGTTAGGCTTTAAATACTTTTAAACTATCGCGTTGCATCATTATTAAATTAATGCAAATCATTCAATCAACGCGAAACATATCTTTTTAGGGTTCCGTAGCCAAATGGAAAAAAACGGAACCCTTATAGATTCGTCATGTCTGTCTGTCCGTCCGTATGTCACAGCCACTTTTTTCCGAAACTATAAGAACTATACTGTTGAAACTTGGTAAGTAGATGTATTCTGTGAACCGCACACAAAAATAGAAAAAAAAACAATAAATTTTGGGGGTTCCCCATACTTAGAACTGAAACTCAAAAATATTTTTTTTTGTCAAACCCATACTTGTGGTATATCTATGGATAGCTCTTCAAAAATGATATTGAGGTTTCTAATATATTTTTTTTCTAAACTGAATAGTTTGCGCGAGAGACACTTCCAAAGTGGAAAATGTTGGTCCCTACCCCTGTAACTTCTAAAATAATAGAATGATAAAACTAAAAAAAATATATAATGTACATTACCATGCAAACTTCCACGGAAAAATTTGAACGAGACCTAGTAAGTAGTTTTTTTTTAATACGTCGTAAGTTGTAAAATGTTACTTGCTGCTACGGAACCCTTCATGGGCGAGTCCGATTCGCACTTGGCCGCTATTTATATTAATTTTGCTGACGTTCCGTACGTTTTATTGAACGTGGTCCCAGCCTGACTAGTTAGGCTCTAGACAGACGGACCGCATCGCATATCAAATGCATTTAGACAGCCAAATTGCAGTCAGTTTGTCTAGGGCCTTCTCTGCTCCAGGGAAACGAGCAGAGGGGTAGCTAGGCGTGAGCACAATTACCCGTGATCATGATGATGAACTGTCTTAACATGATTATTATCTGCGTTCAGCCTTAGGTTGTCTCCGATAGAAAAGTGCCTTTAATTCACCTCTCCAACCCGTCAGGTCAGCGTGGAGAGTGTAGGCCAAATCCTTTGGCTACTCTGGCAAAGTGGCTCTGTAGTACAGAGAAGGTTGTGCTCCTGCAGTGGAGACTAATAAAGACCTGGATGATGATAACGATGAGGTGCTTCCGCTCTCTTTCAGACTGCATCGGGCACCGGCCTCGCCTTCATAATATTCACAGAAGCCATCAATCAGTTCCCCGGGGCCCAGTTCTGGTCCGTGCTCTTCTTTCTAATGCTTTTTACCCTCGGGATCGACTCCCAGTTCGGGACGCTGGAAGGAGTCGTCACTTCCATCGTGGATATGAAGTTGTTCCCCAATTTGAGGAAGGAATACCTCACAGGTAGGCGCTATTTTTTTTACAAGTAATTTTAATATACTGCAAACATCGTGAGGAAACCTACATACACTACTTGTAATTCTCTATTGTGAAAAATTACTTAATTGTGTATCTATATATTTATATGTTATAAAATATAGCATCGTTTAGTTAGTATCCGTAACACAAGACCCTAACTTATGTATGTAGACAAATAGATGCATATTAAGAATCCCCTTACCCTAGACTTTCCCATACAAACGTAGTCTACGATTTATTTTGAAACGACATGTCAGATTTCGGTAAAAATTTGTAACTTTAAAGAAATTACATATATCTTGGGTTGTAATTGGTTTTCAAAGACAAAATATGAATTTGAAAGAAAATATAGTGTACTCGTATTATATCATTTTTGACCATCAGTATGGAAAAGTTTTACATCCTTATATTTTCTTTCAAGTGTATATTTTGACTGTGAAAACCAATTACAACCCTAGATATATGTAATTTCTTTAAAGTTACAATTATTTACCGAATTCTGACATGTCGTTTCAAAATAAAACGTAGACTACGTTTGTATTAAGTTTATTTGCTCTCTTGTCCTTTATTGTTATCAGGAGGGCTGTGCCTGGTGTGTTGCCTACTGTCCATGGGTTTCGCTCACGGCTCCGGCAGCTACATTTTTCTGCTGTTTGACATGTACAGCGGCAACTTTCCGCTGCTTATCATCGCCTTCTTCGAGTGCATCGGGATCGCATACGTTTATGGCGTAAAAAGGTGGGTCGAATGCATTTTAAGCGTCTTAAAAAAGAAGTAGCTTCTGTATACTCGGAATGTTTTATTTTGTTTCTTATGTATGTTATATGCAAGAAGATAGGTGGGCTAGGATGGCTACTAAGTGGATCCTAACTGGTCGCCGAAAGCGAGGCAGACCTCGAAAAGATGGCGTGATGACTTGGACAAGTACATGGGCGAGTGGCAAACTACTGCCCTCGACAGAAATGATTGGAAACGGAAAGGGGAGGCCTTTGCCCAGCAGTGGGACAATGAAATAGGCTAGTAAAAAAAAATATATATGTTCCCCCATAACTTTTCCATTTTTGAACGGATTTAGAAAATTATTTTTTCCTTTGAAAGGGTATCTAGGCAAGTTGGTCCCACTACCTTAATTTATGTGCCATTACTGTCACCAGCTAAAGATTTGATGACGGGATCCTCGAGAAATCTAGGGAATTCTTCTAATAATAATCTATGCACACATAGGCATAGTGATTTTGATGTTTTTGTCAGGAAATAAAGCATTTGCATTCACCAGAAATCGAAGTAGCTTTTTATAGGGATCCGTAAAAAGAATGAAAAAACGGAACCCTTATAGGATCACTTATGCGTCTGTCTGTCCGTCCGTCTGTCACAGCCAATTTGCTCCGAATCTACTGGACCGAATCAGGTGAAATTTGGTAGGATGGTGTAATCCTATGACCCAAATACATATGTGCAAAGTAAATAATTATTTTTTAAAATAAGGGTCATAAATTAGGAAATTGAAAAAAAAAGTTTTGCAAACCTTACTATGAGGATCTCAAATATATTTTTGTTATAATTATAAAATAAATAGTTTTGATTTTATTCATGAAAGAAGACGAAAATTGACCATTCCCCCCCCCCCGATCTCCAAAACTACTGAGTCTAAAATTTTGAAAAAAATGCGAAATATAGTTTGTTGCTTGTAGATTACAGGAAAACCTATAAAAATTCAATAAATTGTACGGAACCCTCTCCACGCGAGTTTAACTCGCACTTGGCCGGTTGTTTTTTGTTTAAAATGATCTTATCATAACTTTAAAAATACCGATCTAAGAAATAATAAGTACATTTCCTAGGAAATAGGAAGGCCTAATTTAAAATAATTAAATTTTTTAACTTCTTTTCGTTCTTCATCATATCTTCACCAAATTAATATGGGACCAAGGTGGTAGTGAAGGCTTTCAAATAAAAAACGAATTATCAAAATCCATTCACAATTGGCGCAGATATCGCGTAACAAACATACATAAAAAAAACATAAATACAGTCGAATTAATAAACCTCCTCCTTTTTAGAAGTCGGTTAAACATATTGTTTAATTTTTGCTTTAGATTTGCAGACGACATAGAATTGATGACAGGCACACGGCCCGGCATCTACTGGCTGATCTGCTGGAAGTACCTCTCCCCCATGGCTATGCTTGCCATTCTTGTCTCCTCGTTCGTAGAGCTAGCCACCGACGGCTCGGGGTACGACGCCTGGATTCCGTCCGAAGGTATGTTTCTTCTCAGCAGTTGTCGTTCGGAAACGCTCTAGTTGTGGTACCTAGCTATTTTGTTAATTTCTTTTCTTTCTTTACGCCTAATAAAAATAAGTTTACCGTGTCGTTCTTGGCAGAGTATAGTAGGACCACTCTAAGTCCCGTGGATGTCGTAGAAGGCTATTTAGGAAATACAAGCTAAACAACGCTTAGGTATAAAAAAAAACATCAATGAGATCTTCAACCCGTTTGGCCAGCGTGGATAGTGTAGGCCATATCCTACGGCTACTCTGTCTCTGGTAGTACAGAGAGGGTCGTGCTCCTGCAGTGGAGACTAAAAAAGACCTGATGATGAATAAAGATAAGCCTAAGTACAATACAACTGTTGCAGTGGCGGTTTCACACATTTGCCGCCAGTAGGCTATTCATATTTTGCCGCCCCCAGAGGCGGTTTTACACATATGGGTCTTGCGGCCCTGGGCTCTGTCTGCTTGGAGCCCCGAAACCCAAAATGCTCTGTGTAGAGATAAAGACGCGATAGTGGCGATAGTGTGTGTGTGTGTATTGCTATTTGATTCTACGCGTATGATCACATTTTTTATTTTAGTAGATCTAATTTTCAACTTAATTGTAACTTGTAATACGAGTAAGTAGTGGGTATTAGTGTTAATGACGCAAGCCTAATACGTGTTATAGGAATATCAAATGGTGGAGAGATTCCGCGTGCGGGGTTGAAAACGTGATAGCTCAGTGGTTAGAGCATGGTCGTATTTACACTTAGGTCGCGAGTTCACGTCCCGCTCACGTTGTATTTTTTCACCATTTCTTATTTCATTATTTAATTTGAGTAAGTACCTACTTTAGTACAGCATTTTGAATGCCTTCAAAACTCTCTAAAAAAATTGTAGATCTGTTCATTTATGCTGATCTGGGAGAAAAGAAAAACGTGAACGTAGATTGTAAAGACTGATCGAGGGAATGGACGAAAATCTGAATCTCTACCAGGTGCGGCTAGCAACAACCCACCACTATCTTTTTACCCATCAATACGCTAAACATTTGGGTCTTGCAGCCCTGATGGGTTGTATCTGCCCCGTCGTGACTCTGTATCATTATTGATTATTTGCAGGCGACACGGTGAAGAAGCCCTGGCCGATTTGGGCTGTTCTATTGGTGGTCGTGCTGGTCTTGGCTTCTGTCCTGTGGATCCCAGGATTGGCCATTGCTAGGTAAGATTGGCTCCAGCAACGTTCTTCTGGCGGAAAATTTATTGGCCCATAACTCAACAACTACGGTACTTGGTACACTTTGATGGCCACAGGACACAGGACGTTTTGCACAGAAATGATCTAATTTGCTGACTTTATGCTTAGACTATTAAATTAGGCATTTTTCTGCCAGGGGACACATACTTACAGCTCAATCAGTGTGATTTGTCCCTAATTTTTAGTGTTATGTACAGAGGGTGCCAACGGGACTTTATTACTGAGACTCCGCTGTCTGTCCATCCGTCTGTCACAGTGCTCTATCTCTTGAACCGCAATAGCGAGACACTTGAAATTTGCACCGAATACCTATGTATAAGTTACGTTATTTTTTCAGCGTTTTTAACTCGCTGCATGAAATTTTCACCGATTATGTATTACTGTGGCCGCTATAACAACAGATACAAAAAATAAGATAAAGAGGTCATTATAGGTTAGGTGGCAGACCCCGAGCTCTGAAGCATTACCGCTGAGGAGGCAACCGGGAATACGGCTCGCAGGATGATGATGATGATTTATGTTCCAGATACTTCGGTATACCGATCATAGACGACGAGGAGCGCGCGTGGTTCCCAGCTGAAGAGCTCCGTGACTTCCACGGCATCGAGCCCAGGCCGGTCTCGGCCACAGAGACCCTGCTGTTCTGCACACGACCCGACGGCAGCGAGCGCTGCTGCTGGCCTGGCTGCTGCGATACCGACGATGAAGAATAAGACCCTACTTATTCACAAAAATCCTATTTTCAACTTATGGCAGATGGTAATGAATGACGATGGCTCTCTCTCTAGGTACCTCATCTTAGTGCGTTCAGGATAGGACATAGATAAATCCATTTAGTCCCATCTCGTAGCCGGATCTGGTAGCTGGCTTCTAAACGGGAGAAAAAGTAGATGAAACAAGAAAGATGTTAAAACATATCCATGGTACATATATCCAAACATTTCAATAAAACATATCCTGTTTTTGAGATTTTACTATCATTGATACAAGATACCAATAGATTAGATACTATTGGTACTTTCTTGCCTAATTTATGTACAAGTTAGGAACACCTAGATATTACGTATATGCTTCATTCATGGCCTGATCTATAGGCATAGAGGTGATTTAGTTAATGTAAGTATAAATATTATTCAACTATTATATCGGCCTCTTGATTAGTGAAATTGAGGACGAACTTGATTTGCCCCAATTCAGATTTTGATATTGTTTTAATTGAAATATACCTACAAGGTTATGTATTTATAAAAAAAAACATGCTATGGTTGGTATTGTAAAGTACCTATTTGAAGAAAAGTTAGTCATTGTAATAAATAACTAGTCCAACGGGCTAGCATATGGCAGTGCCGGTTTTAGCTCTACCAGCGCCCCGGGCGAGATATTCCAGCCCCCCCTTCCACCCCTTAGGCTTCAATCTTATAGGACGACTGCTTGGGGGTACGGGGTAAAGTACGGAGGGAGGGGGGGGGGGTATATAAGGATATGAGAATAAGAGTCTAGGAGTTGCCGCCATTAAACAGCCGCTATTTATATATTTATTATTACTTGTGACCCCCTTTGCCCAGAAAGCGCCCTGTCGCCCCTTTGTATCTGGCGCCCTGGGCGGTCGCCCAACCGCGCCCTACCCTAACGCCGCTACTGCATATGAGGTCCTGCCGTTTTTTAATACTTATCATAAATACCTAATGTGATTTTCAAAAAATCTACTTTGAAGAAATGAATTTTGTCTAACTATATTTAACGTCTAACAAAATATCGTGAAACTATTTTAAGGGTTGTTCAGTCCATGATACTGAAGACCTTTCCTCATGGAACATATTATATCGTCATACAAAGAAAACAATCCCCCTCCCCCCTGAAAGGCCGGTAACGCTTTTGTTATACCCTTGGTGTTGCAGTTGTCCATGGGCGGCGGTGATCACTTATCATCAAATGACCCGCTTGTTCGTTTGCCGTCCTATGACATAAAAAAAATTAAACGAAAATGATTCAGTAATTTTATTTCATGTAAATGCTCAATATCTCGTTGTAATACATTACTATAAAAAGTGATTTGCCTAAAAAAGTTAATTGTTAAAGTACTTATTTAAAACCTGTAAAATTAAATACAACTGGCAGCTATACCTATATATTTATTGATTGTTGTGGTTATATTAATACTTAGTAGGTAGAAATAGTTAGTACCTACTTAGTTGGTAAACTTACCTATTACATCCATCCTACATAAATATGACAATATTTTAAATTTAATGAAATGGCTGTATCAGGCCAAGCCTAATTTATGGGCAATGCAGAAACAATAACAAATAGTAATCTAATGACAATAAAATGAAGGATTTTATAAGTATTTGATGTTTTGTAGTGTTCATATTACCTAATTTAGAAAAAGTAAAATATTATGATCGATAAGTATAATATTTTTGTTTTTAGAATACTTAAAGGTTCGACAAAAGACAATAATCAACTTTTTGGAAAACGATGTAGGTACGTTATGTATACCTACAGTTAATTTTTGATAAATATATTTAATTTACTTTACGGTTGCTGTAAGAAACTCAAAATATTATACGAATATCATTAAAGATTTTTTAAATAAATATTTCTAATTTATATTATGATGTAGAAATATTAGTATTATTTACCTAAGTATATGTAAAAATATATATTCAATATTGTATCTACCTAGTGGTTTTTAGACAGTAGAGTAATATTTGTTTATTTGTTTGTTTGTATAAATAAATAACTACTTACTACTAACACAAATTTTGTAACGGAAAAGAAATTTGTGTCTTGAAAAAAACTTTGACAAACACTGATAAATAATAATAAAATATTTAATAATCATATAAGATTCGATGTGATAACGAGTGTTACCTTTTTGAATAATATTGCCAGATGTATGTATGTTATTATTCTTCATTGTACTGTACACTGTTTTTATATAATATAGCTTCTATATCTACTTGTTATTATAGGCACTGATTATGTAGTATCTAGAACATATCTAAGTAAATATATATACGCTTTTAGAAAAGTTATGTAATAAATAAGTATAATGTACCTATATTTATTTACTTCTTTCTGATTTTTATTACGAGTACTTATGTACCTACCTATTTGAAGAACATGTGAAGTTATTGGCTTTTCAACGATATCATAAGTCAATAACATTATACAACGTGGAAGGAAAATACCCGTTATAAATCGAACCACGGTCTATACTAAAATAACAACCAAATAACAAAAAAATATTCCGCATTTCCATACAAAAGTGTGCAGCCGTCCCAGCGATTTGTATGGGAATGTCGATTTTTTTTTTGTTTTTTGACTGTTATTATAATTTCATTATACTTTAGTGATCTTGTATCTATAGCCCGTGGTTCGATTAATTACGGGTACATGTCCCTTCCACGTTGTATATTTATATGCTCAGGTAAGTTATTCTAGAAACATAATTCCCGGTAACTTAGGTAGATACTCTTTCATTAGAGACAGATTATATTAGACAGATTTTTTAGAGACAGACAAATGTTAATTAAATTTATAACCTTCTACAAAATATACTGAAATTATTAAAAGGCTAGAACCGTTCAATGGTATTGGAACTACTTTCCCCAAGGAACAATATCGAAATATGGTTTTTTTTGCTTTCCATAGAAACTTGGATCAGCTGGTCAACTTTTTATGGAAGGCCAAAAATTTAATTTTTCATATTTTTAATAACATGTTCCTTGGGGAACGTTGTTTAGTACTATAGACTAAATTTAGGTTAAAATAATTATACAACGTGGAAGGGACATACCCGTAGTAAATCGATCCACGGGCTATACTAGATCACTAAAGTATAATGAAATTAAAATAACAGTCAATAAACCAAAAAAAATTTTGACTTTCCCATACAAATCGCCTAGGCGGCTCCACACTCTTGTATGGAAATGCCAATAGGGTATATTCATGTTATTTTTTTATTTTTTTAAACGATTCTATAAGTTATTATATAACCGGAAAAAAATATAACACTTACAGAATATTATTAAATAAGCTTAAAAAAATAATTAAAATTACTATTATTTTTGGACGACTTTAAACGCTGCCATTTTGCGCTTTTTTCTGTGACGTCACCGTGCATTGTCAATGTCATAGAAACACTTATATGTCAGTGTCAGTCAAGTGCAAATTACAAATTCAAAATATTATCAACAAAACAACGAAGTTTTGGATTCACAGTTTTATTTTATAAGTAATACTATCTAATTTGTGATTATAAGTGAGTGATTAAAGCTTTTAATATCAATTCATTACAAATGGAAGGGCGCACAAAATCTTATTATAAATATTGTATGGTTCCTATGTGCAAAAATAACATCGTAACTGCACCTGACAAAATATATTTTCATATGCCCAAATATGCAAATGTAAGGAATCATTCCGCGTATTAGGGTTCGCTGTTTTACAAAACCGAGCTGTAATGCCAAATAGCTAGAGGTTTAGTAAATTAGCTGATTATACCATTCAACTGCAACTGTACATACCTAATGTGAACAAAAAATACATATTGTGAGCAAAATGAGTAGTGTCATCCTTTGCAAAACTACACAGTAGTATTGTAAGTACCTACTTCAATTATTTATAATTTAATAGGTAGTAGACTAGCTGCCTGCTACTATAAGCTATAAGATAATGTACTACCTACCGTAATTAATTAAACAAATTTATATTATTTAAGAAAAAAAATACCCAAAATTCTCCAAAAGATTTATTTTTTTTCTCTAAAATTTCCCATTTTTCCCAGAATTGCGAAAAAAATACCCAATCTGGTAACACTGCAAATTACAAATGACTTATTGACAGTGACAGATAGTCTTCTTCTTTTTAATTTGTGATTGACAGCACAGACTATTTAGAAAATTAAGTTTGACAGTGTTTCGTGACGTCACGTGGCGTTTCGGAAATTTGCGAGGGAATTTTAAAAATACAGCTTTTAAATAATTAATTTCTCAATGGAAACACGTTAAATTGAAAAGATATATATATGGGTATTTTTCTTTAGCAATGAAGTATACACATCATTTTTTTTGTTCGTTTCTGAATCACATGCATATTGTCTATTAGGGTATATTCATGTTATTTTTTTATTTTTTTAAACGATTCTATAAGTTATTATATAACCGGAAAAAAATATAACACTTACAGAATATTATTAAATAAGCTTAAAAAAATAATTAAAATTACTATTATTTTTGGACGACTTTAAACGCTGCCATTTTGCGCTTTTTTCTGTGACGTCACCGTGCATTGTCAATGTCATAGAAACACTTATATGTCAGTGTCAGTCAAGTGCAAATTACAAATTCAAAATATTATCAACAAAACAACGAAGTTTTGGATTCACAGTTTTATTTTATAAGTAATACTATCTAATTTGTGATTATAAGTGAGTGATTAAAGCTTTTAATATCAATTCATTACAAATGGAAGGGCGCACAAAATCTTATTATAAATATTGTATGGTTCCTATGTGCAAAAATAACATCGTAACTGCACCTGACAAAATATATTTTCATATGCCCAAATATGCAAATGTAAGGAATCATTCCGCGTATTAGGGTTCGCTGTTTTACAAAACCGAGCTGTAATGCCAAATAGCTAGAGGTTTAGTAAATTAGCTGATTATACCATTCAACTGCAACTGTACATACCTAATGTGAACAAAAAATACATATTGTGAGCAAAATGAGTAGTGTCATCCTTTGCAAAACTACACAGTAGTATTGTAAGTACCTACTTCAATTATTTATAATTTAATAGGTAGTAGACTAGCTGCCTGCTACTATAAGCTATAAGATAATGTACTACCTACCGTAATTAATTAAACAAATTTATATTATTTAAGAAAAAAAATACCCAAAATTCTCCAAAAGATTTATTTTTTTTCTCTAAAATTTCCCATTTTTCCCAGAATTGCGAAAAAAATACCCAATCTGGTAACACTGCAAATTACAAATGACTTATTGACAGTGACAGATAGTCTTCTTCTTTTTAATTTGTGATTGACAGCACAGACTATTTAGAAAATTAAGTTTGACAGTGTTTCGTGACGTCACGTGGCGTTTCGGAAAATTGCGAGGGAATTTTAAAAATACAGCTTTTAAATAATTAATTTCTCAATGGAAACACGTTAAATTGAAAAGATATATATATGGGTATTTTTCTTTAGCAATGAAGTATACACATCATTTTTTTTGTTCGTTTCTGAATCACATGCATATTGTCTATTCTTTTTGTTGTTTTTGGCTGTTATTTTAATTTTATTTTACTATATTGATCTAGTATAGACCGTGGTTCGATTTATTACGGGTATGTCCCTTCCACGTTGTATATTATATATATTCGTATATTTTGTTAAGACTGTTTATGTACGTAAAAGTACATACTTATATGAAAAAAACTGTCTTTAACGAAATAGGATCTATGTAATTGACAGCAACTATTACTGAAAAATCGATATAAAGGGAAATAATCAGTCACGAGAAAAAATATCGGAGTTTTAAAAAAAATATGTCTCTCGATAAACAGTCAAATTAATTGCGTTCCTTTCAAAAAGTGATTTGTTTTCGCACTTTGAAATTAGATGGTCTTGTTTACATCATTGACTGATCATCTCCCTTAATACTGTGACACACCGTATATGGCAACAGTCTGTACTGAAATATATAATTATAATATAGGTTGACTTTTGTGTTGTTGTTTGTATTGTACGATTCGAGTCAATTAAGGTACTTACCTATTAACTATGTACGAAATTGATATCATAAAGAAACTGCTTATAAACGTGTCCTAAGAAAATGTGCTTACTTAGGTACCTATATCTCACAAAAGTATTCGTGTTGAATGATGACATAATGTAGGTAGATTAATACTGACTCAGTCATTATGTTACATTAGATGCTTTTAGGCAGTTCAAGAATCTAGTAGGATTGAATCATGTTAAATCAAATGTCCAGGGCTTCGATTGGCCACCCCAGGCCCGGACTTGAGGAATCCTCCGCTGTTTGTCAACCATTTTTCATCTCCTTGTTGATGCAGTTAAAATTTGGTGTAATTTTGTTGAAGCAATAAATATTATGTGATTCTGATGCCGTCGAGTTGATATGATGATGGAGCCGCAATGTAGGGACTGAATCAACTGAGTCTATGAAAGAAAATAGAGTTTGTACTAATAATAAAAAGCTTGTAAGTACTTAATGATATTAATATATATATATATATATATATATATATATATATATATATATATATATATATATATATATATAACAAAAAAACTTAATACTAGTTATATGTTAAATCATACCTATGTTACTTTATTCAAAGTTTATTATACTTATATGTTGAATCTTATGTTGCGTTATTTTTATTATGAGGTGGATTACGCAATACTTTAAATATAGTAGAAGGAAGCACAAAATTTGGTGTAAAAAAGTTTGGTTAAAAATAAAAAAATAAAACTGTGTCTTGAATAGTACAGAAGGAAAATTTTGAAAAAGATTAAATATTTTTCTGCACATTAAAATCCGTTCGGAGTATATATAAGATCTAAGTATAAATCTCAGGTATAAATACTTACAAAAGAGGGATATACGGAGGGAAGCGACTTTATTTTATAGGTACTTAAAATATATTGATTGAGACAAAAATCCGTTTTCATTTTTATAACAAAAAGGAATGTCATATCATACCTAAGTATATTTCAGCGTTTTCAAAATTTTCACATCTGCTATTCACTTGTGTGATGAAAATTACGTTTATCATCGAAGTTGCGTCCATGTGTAATATAATATAACGCACAACGAGATCGAAGAAAAGATATAAGTACTTGTGCTAAATAGTAGCGGCACAGAATAAAATTTCCGTGTGTAATGAAATAAAGTAATTTTTTGAAAAAATAAGTTGTTATAAAATAAAATTTTTCATTGGTAATTTTGCACTTGAGTAATTTTTTTTCGCCGCAGTTTACTACATTGCCGCGGAATTGAAGCTAATTTTAAATAAGCCACAAATCATTTTGGACCATTGACTTAATATATTACTAGTTTCCGACTCTATGTCAATGTACTTAGTAATGTATAAAATTGTGTCAACAAAAACAACTTCCGCAAAACATCGCGGGAATTCCCGCGATATTTCTTTCAAGCTAATTTGTACTGTATTCTCTTATATTAGATTATAGAAGTTATTATCCTCTGTGAATTTCTTAAAATTCGCCTTGATTCCGCGTCTATGTAAATTGAGCCTTAGGTGCATTATGTACCTAATATATTTATATTAGTATAGTATATTCATTGAGAAACTATGCCATATCGTAAAATGTTTAAGCTAGTAAGTATAACAATCTGGAAGTTTTGTTAACAGGAGCGCGTAATATACCTATTGGTCTGAAAGAAAAAATATGGTCCGGTGATCTGACAGCATAGTATTTTGTCGCTCAGAACTGTCATTTGCTAGAGCGACAGGAAAGGATAGCATAGGAAAATGCTGTTCCGTGCTGACAGATGTGTCCCAACTATAATTTATCTTAGGTAGGTAGTCTCAGACCAAGGATAGGTAGTAGGGTAGTAAGTTTACAGTGCCGGATCTAGACATTTGTTTAGGAGGGATAAAATGGCTGCAAATAGCAAATAGGAGTGTTTCTAAAAGTTTGCAAATATTTGACGATTTTGGTGCCCCCTGAAAATGCTGCCCAGGGCAGGTGGCCCGGTTTGCCCACCCCCCTTCCTAGATCCGGGTTGGCAGCATAGTGTTTATCTACATAAGTATGTTATTCCCCTGTGATGCCAGTTGAAATGATGAGAATAAGTACCCATTTACATTTCGTGATTTCATTTTTATTTATTTATATTAATGATTCACTCTTGTTAGCAAATTAACCAGATTGAAGATGCCGACTGAGATTGTATGTTAGTAGGTAGTTGCATAATCTCGACCGGGATAACACGGCGCATTGAGCCCTGAGACTAGTTTAGGAGGCGGGGTATGTATGTGATGCGAGGTGGTGTAATCAGGATTGATCACAGACCATGGGATTGATTCATTTTAGCACCCGTTTTCATTTTATGTAATGTCACAGAAGACAGTAAGTGTATTTCATACAGAACGGAATCTTCTAAGGTACGCGCAATATGCGTCCCCGTTCCCCGCACCTTTCCCCCATTCTTGTGCCGCCGTGCACACTAGGGTGGGTCACTAATGTATGGGAAAAAATAAGTGTTATTATGTTGCCTTACGCCCAAATAATAATCGTATATAAAAAGTTAAATTAGATCATATCTTTAGCCCGCGCATGTGACATTAAGTTTTAGGAATTTTCAAAAACAAGCGTTTTTCAATCCTTTATACTTTATTACATAAACGGGCAAGTGCGAGTCGGACTCGTACATGAAGGGTTCCGTACCACCGTACAATGTTTTAAAACGCTGAAGAAACACGTTTCTTGTATGACGACCCCCTTTTATTTTTAACTTTTTCTTATTTTTAGTATTTGTTGTTATAGCGGTCATAGTTATACATAATCTGTAAAAAATTTCAAGTATCTAGTTAATGCCATTATAAAGATCGAGTTAAAAACGCTGAGAAAAACACGTATTTTTGTATGACGACCCCTTAAATTTTCAACTTTTTTTCCTTTTTAGTATTTGTTGTTATAGCGGCCACAGTAATAGATAATTGGTAAAAATTTGAAGTATCTAGCTATTACGGTTCAAGAGATAGAGCCCTGTGACAGACGGACAGACAGCGGAGTCTCAGTAATAGGGTCCCGTTTGCACCCTTGGGGTACGGAACCCTAAAAACAGCTATATATTAATAAAAAAAATAAAACATATTACATAAAATGCATAAACACACATAAACAAACGTTTTGTATGTAATACTCTTACTGTCTTCTGTGGCCTGGGGAAGGCCTCCACTTGCCACCCACCCTCCTACACCCGGGTATGTCAATGCGCCATGTTTGCCCGAACGAGTAGTGAAAGCTGTCTTTTAAACATAATCGTAACTTCTCTGTTAGGCATCGATTTGTTGTTTCTATATAAGAATACATAATCTAAAGTGTTGATGGTAAATAAACGTTCTGAAAATACAGCCTGTGTTTCAGTCATTAGGTACCTATATAACCCTTACCCTCAGCCAATCTACACCAAGAGCAATTTTTTTCTTTGATGTAGACGTCACATTTTTTCTTTGAATTTAGACGTACGAGTAACATTTAACCATGTCCAAAATGTTATATAGGTAGTTGTGGAATGAGCTGTTCCGAGACAAACGCGGCGGTTCAGCCGCGGCATTTTGCTTGAAGCGTTTTTACAATTAATGTGCCTCTAAGGCTCGTTAAATCAATAGGTGGGCGTCCTCTTCCGCCGCAGGGCATCCGCATACGCGCTGGGAGTGGATCCCGGGCTGTGTCCGCCCTGCTGGGAAGGAGGATGAAAATTGAAAAAACTAGTATTTCACCCGTGGAAACATACCGTCTAGATATAGACTATATGTTTTACGGATTCTTATTTTTAGTAAGTTTGACTTCTTTTTCGGAGCTGATTGGAGCCAAACTAAAACATGAAGTTGTGTATAAAATACAGAGAAATAAAGACAAAGGAAAATCCTAAAAAGTGAATGAGAAGATTTTAGTACTTTTTTTTAATTCATAGAAAAACTGATTGTTAAAAAGGTTAAACTTTGAAGAAAATATAAGCGAATACGTCGTCGGATTTCTTGCGCATACGACCGAGTTAAAAAATAAAAAATACACATATATGAAGAATGATTCATGCTTAACCACGTACAATAAATAAATAAAAATAATAAAAAGATAGAAAAAATTAAAGTTCTCCGAAATTTTCAAATAAATATGGGAACGAAAACGCTAACAAGGCAGACCTCTCGCTGCGCTTCTGAATTCGTCTCCAGGGTGCATGTACAATACAGCGCAATGCGTATGTGTAGATAGAAAATATAGATTCGGGTGTTCGATCAAAAATTCCCACGGTCGAAGACCGCAGTCTTTGTCAGTCTTTTACGCCATAGCTGTGGCCATAGTTTGAAATCGTTCTGTCAAAACAAATGCTAGGCCGTTTGGTTCCAAGAACAATAACCATAAGAGTTTGGTTCAATCCTTGTGATTTTCTGTCATGTCATGTCATGGAAAAGAAATTGGTTGTCTGTAAAGTCGGTTTACGTCTGAGGCAGACATATGGGATATAATGTTCTGAGGTCTGAGGGTTTACCTCGGGTTTACGCAGAGGGTTTACGGACGGTATTTTGACGTGACAACGTCAAACATCCTCTCTCTCGTTCGTGCCGCGCTCTCGCTTGCGGAACGCGACAATGACGTCATCTTTTTCGTGCATGCAGCCCGTAGTATCGAGTTACCTGAGAGTTATTAGACGTTGTCACGTCAAAAGTATGAAAACATCGCGTTCGTCACATCAGTTTTATGTTGAACTCATGTTGAATCAGTAGGAAAAGTATTTCTCCTTTGTTTTTGCACGTCACGACGGCGGATAGAATATGGCAAAAAGGCACAAGGATTGAACCAAACTCTATGGTTATTGCTTTTTGAACCAAACGGCCTATTTGTTTTGACAGAAGGATTTCAACTACATATTAAACACCATCTATTGAGTATATTTTTGAACTCGTTTATTTTTCACTGAAAACGCCTCAATCTTTACTATTGAAGGATTTTTTAAAATAATAGTCACATGTTTTTAATTCGTTTAGGCGCATAATGTCAAAAGCGCAAAATGGTTAACGCTCGCAAAATGGTAAAAGAGCAAAATGGTAAAGGAGCAAAATGGTAATAGCGCAAAATGACAAAGCAGCAAAATGGTAAAAGCGCACAATGGTAAAAGAGCAAAATGGTAAGAGCGCAGAATGGTAGACTTGATGCAATATGGATGTGGACTAAAAAAATATTTTTAGCTCATCAAGTACATAACGTACTTACATTATTAAAAATATTGTATACTTACGTATTTTTTCTTTTTCTGATTAGCAAATAAATAGGCGTATTCCAGTTAAAAAATAAAATAGAGGTTTAAAACATTCTCAATAGATGGCGTTAAACGTTCTCAATAAGATTGAAATCGTTGTCAATTCCAAAAAACAAACACAGCAGCACAGAATACAGTAAGAGTAAACAGAAGGGACTCTTCTAAGGTACGCGCAATATACGTCCCCGTTCCCCGCACCCGCACCTCTCCCCCGGTTCTTGACGGCCAACGTGAGAATCGAGGCGAAAACGGGGGAGAGGTGCGGGGACGGGGAACGGGGACGCCTGGGTGACGCATATTGCGCGTATCTTAGGAGTTTCCGGCCTGTGACAGCAGGTCCCTTTTTGTTTGGACGCTCACAAGAGTAAATTTTTATTACACATAGACCAAGCGAAAAAGGAATTGAACGAAGGCAAATCTGTCAACGAAGAATAAAAAAAAATAAACAAAGCCTCAATTGAAATCATTTATTGCTTATAATTCGCGAAATACTAATACAATCAAATTAATCCAGTCTTATTTGAACTGTAGGTACAAAAATAAACTCTTCGTTTTCTAACAAATAATCGTCCTTAAGGCCCTACTCTCTCCTGTGGTGTCCTCATTAGAAATAACTGTCGAAATTAATAATATGTGAAGAAAGATTTTCGCCTCGAGTGAGATTGAAATTCACACCCCTCAAGCACAGAAGACAGTAAGAGTATACAGAACGGAATCTTCTAAAATACGCGCAATATGCCTCGGACGGAACGGGGGAGAGGTGCGGGGGCGGGGAACGGGGATGCATATTGCGCGTACATTTTATTATTGTATATTATTCCAATTGGGTATTTCACTGGATCAAAAATAAATTATTTGGTACTGTTAATAGAATAAAACGTCACAAAATAATGCCACTTGTCTTCATCACATCATTCACATCCACTTTGAACGTGATTTTCGATTTATCAATGCAGAAAAACAGATATTAACAGCGCTATTTGACTCCAAGGAACTATGACGTCATAAATCGATATTTCATACAAATCCCATAGAAAATGTTGTTTTTGACGTTAAGAAATAAACGGGCAAGTGCGAGTCGGACTCGTACATGAAGGGTTCCGTACCACCGTACAATGTTTTAAAACGCTCTGAAGAAACACGTTTCTTGTATGACGACCCCCTTTAATTATTAACTTTATCCTATTTTTATTTGTATTTGTTGTTATAGTGGTCATAGTAATACATAATCGGTGAAAATTTCAGGTGTCTAGCTATTACGGTTCAAGAGATAGAGCCTAAAAACGTTGAAAAAAAAACACGTTTTTTTTAGGACGATTCCCTTTAATTTTCAACTTTTTTTTATTTTTCGTATTTGTTGTTATAGCGGCTACAGTAATACATAATTGGTGAAAATTTCAGGTGTCTAGCTATTACGGTTCAAGGGAAAGAGCCCTGTGACAGACGGACAGACGGACAGACGGCGGAGTCTCAGTAATAGGGTCCCGTTTGCACCCTTCGGGTATGGAACCCTAAAAAGTATCTGATTTGACTTGTTGCAAAATAGCGTATTGTGCTACTGTGACTTCGAATCACCCTGACGAATTCCCTCATCACATATTACCTACTCACACATTTGAAAATCATGTATAAATGTGTATGGACTTGAGACCTACCTTGAAGTGGCGCCCTCATTTAAAATAAATTGTTAACTCGCATTGTAAATGTGGTGAAAATTTCCATATTTCTCTATGTAACGCACTAGATAGCCCTTTAAATTATTTTATGAACCACCATCGCAAGTATTTACAAAGTAGCCACTTTTGGCGGAGGCAAGTTTTAAAAGTAGACAGATCACCAATAATAGCTTCAACAGGAATTCATAAAATAATTTAAAGGGCTATCTAGTGCCTAACATTGAGAAATATGGACATTTTTACCATATTTACGAGTTGAAAATTTATTTCAAATGAGGGCGCCACTTCTGCTTGGTATTCACCTTAACATCAGCAATAAGTAAAATATCATTTACCATATTGCTTAAAACTGATTGAAAACCTACTATTATAACTAGAAATAACACATAGTTTTATGCTAGTTTGAATTCAACCTATATCACGATGAATAGCATTATTCATTAGGCACCTAAATTAACCCTAGATACAACAAACACTAGGTTTGCTCCCTGCTCTCAGCAATTGCTTTGTCAGTTTCAGCCTTCTTCATCTTCTTGGCTTTTATATCTGCCATAGTCTGCTCTATAGACCGCTGGTCCTTTTTATTTTCACTCGGCACTTCTCCGTAACTTTTGTTTACATTAGTTTTCTGGGCAGCATCAATAGCAGCGTCCTGGCCTATAAGGTGTGCATATTTCTGCTTGTAGAAGGTCCCACTCAATTCCTCAGGACCCCGTTTACGTTTCCTATTTTTCTCTTCCTCGGATTCTAAAGCAGCTTGCCTCTGCATTTCTAAATGCTTTTGAGCCATCTCTACTGCTTTCTCGTCGTCCCAAATACCACCAGCTCTACGGACTGTTAATTCATCTTCAGATGGACCCTTTTCTTTTTTGTACACAACAGCATATCGGTCGATACCTTCTTGGCCGAACGAAAATACTTGAACCCCAGCCGTTTCCGCAACATCTCTGATGATCGAACGGTACATTTGATCCAACGGTTCAAACTGCAAGTATGGTTTACTGGAGTCTTTAATGAAATTACTTATTTTCTCTTCAACACGCTTCCTAAATCTATTCAACATGTTTTTATCTTCCTTCTGTTTTCTTTCCATTGCTTCTTTCTGTTTCTTCATGGCATTTTTTTGTGCCTCACTTGTGGATGGCGGGCCTTGCATCGAATTAAGGATGTTATCGAGGAAATCCATTTTGTTAAACTTTATTCTCCGCACAAAATGATGTGTAAGCGATAATCTCTGGTATTCTGCGTTGCCAATCAGAGAAAATTGTGAAGTTTTCTACTAACGACTCTGTGTATAAGCCTTTATATGAAAGAGCATTCAATGAAGTTTCTATTTGAGCACAAACCTGGCCTCCGAAGGTGATAGTGTCCCCTGCAAACTTTAACAGTTGTTCTAAAGGAGGTTGGTAAGCCGTGCCTTTTATTAGTATTGAGTTTGGTTCCAGGTCCACTTGCCTGCAGCTGTCCAACAGAGTTGTATGCTTGTTGACAAGCTTTTCAAATAGACTTTCAAGAGTTGATCTGTAATATAAAAGAACATATTTATTTTATTTATTAATGGCAACAAACAGTCATGCATGATCATGATCATAACATTATGTAAAAGAAAAGTTTATATTATAGACCTAAACAGTGCCAGTAAAGTAAATATTTTAACAATAACATACTTTCAAAAAAATCTACTGTAACAGATGCGAATAAACAGATGCGATTTACTAACAAAAAAGAAAACATAACAAAGGCCAAGTGCAAGTTAAATTCGCATGGAGAGGGTTCCGTACAATTGATTGAATTCTTATAGGTTTTCCTGTAATCTACAACTGCAAGCAATGAAATATATTTTGTATGTTTTTAAAAATTTATGGCTCAATAGTTTCGGAGATCAGGGGGAATAGTAAATTTTCGTCTTCTTTCATAAATAAAATCAAAACAATTAATTTTACAATAATAACAAAAATATATTTGAGATCCTCATAACGAGCCCTTTCATTTGATATATGACACAGTAAGGTATGCAAAAGTTTTTTTTTTAATTTCCTAATTTGTCCCCCGAAAATGACCCTTATTTTAAAAAAATATTTATTTACTTTGCACATATGAGTTTGGGTTACAACATTATACCAAATTTTACCTGATTCGGTCCAGTAGATTCGGAGCAAATTGGCTGTGACAGACGGACGGACAGACAGACGCACAAGCGATCCTATAAGGGTTCAGTTTTTTCATTTTTTGTACGGAACACTAAAAAACATAATTGAGCTAATAAATATTTGGATAAGTACAGTTTGTAACAATAAAAAACTCTGATACAATTTGAAGGTAAGTTACTCAGGAGAGAGAAGAAAAACAAAATGTTTAAATCTGTTATCTTTCATAAAATTAAACAAGAAATATTCTAAAAAGAAATCTTATTTCGATAACAGCTAGAAAATGAGTTGATAAATGAAGTAGTAGTTAGCATTTCAAATATTGGTATGAAGAAAAGTGGGAGCATGGTGGGAACATCTCGTCATCTCTTTTGTACCCGCAAAACCTATTGGCAGTGACGTCACAGCAGTACGTGCATCCTTTTTCTGTTACTTGACAGTTTAACTTACTTATTTTTGAGCAGATTAAAAAAAATCTTGTTGTTTTCGGTTTCGGATTATGTAACAATGCAGTATAAAAAATTAGTCAAATGCCGTATATATAACATGCAATAGAAAAAAAGAACTACCTATTAACAGTTTTTTTTAGTATAATTAAAGCAGTAAAATCAAGAATGATAATGCAGTTTTTTTTTAAATAATGCTGTCATAATACTTACAATTTTCCTTTGATATCCTGAATTTCCCCTGAGATTTGGTTGTGAATGGAAGCAGACAGTCTGTTCTGAAGGTCACTAAATTCTTCTAGAGGTGTGCCAAGAAGCTCAGCTCTGAAAATATTAAGTAATTTAGTTAAAAATTGTGACCTCAGGTTCTGAAGCAGCTATTTACTTAGAACGTAGGGTTTGTAGACTTCGTAGCTAAAATGTTCCTGCCATTTCTGCAAAAGTTATGTTATTCCTAAAGGTTGATTGGCAAAGGATGCATTAGCGTTTAGTCCACCTTTTGTATTGTTGTGTTCAATAAGGATTGATTGAATCATTGAGATTAAATAAATAAAAATTTCTACACTTCTCTTTTCCTACAGACTACTGCCTGAGGTTCTTTTTTATAAATTTTTTAACCGATTTTTACTATATACACATGTAATTTTGCAGTGGTCAAACGAGATATTAGATTTGATGATATATTTGTATTTGAGGGCTGTCACTTTTAGATCTCGCACCGTCTAATATTTTTAAAGATTGCGTGGGAGACGCTTATGATAATAACATTCAGGAAAAATATAACCGGTATTGTCGCTGTGGTACAAAATATAGGCGGACAATGTCAATACGGTGTTATCGTTGACGTCGCCGTAATTATATTGAATTTGGTAGACCAGACTTACAAGTTCACTTGTACAGGTTAGATCAAGAAGCGTAAGTAGATTCTAGCATCGTAAAATAGAGAGCAATAAAAATGTACTCACTCTTTGATGTTTTTGCAGCGTTTTATCAATTTATTTATAGAAATTGCGCAGTCCTGGCAGTCTTTCAAACACGCTCTGGAGCAGTTGTAGAATTCCTCGAAGAACGAAAAGTAGTCAATTATCTGCTTTTGTATTTTTTCTGCCATTATACAACTGATAATCCATTACAAGTTAGGTACATTTTACGATGAAAATGCAAGCTATTTTTGTTTATCTTTCTCAATGAATGAAAGCGAAACCTCGAAAAAATTCTTAACTCAAGCTTTTTTTCATTCGGTATTTCGGTATGGTATATTTATTTTGACAGTAGCGGTACATGACATGACATTGACAGTTCTGAAGTAACACGTAAGTTTACAAAGATATTTGTGTTTTAAAGTAATTATTTTGTACGATTTGATTTATGAAACGGCAAACGTAATTTATGTCTAGATACATACCTAAAACAATATAACCATGAATATAACAACTGAAATTTATAGAAAATAAAACATATGTACCTGTCAGCCAATAATTATTTAAAAATGCAAAAGAATGACAACCATTAATATAGGTACTATCTTTGTAAATGCTCAATAAGAGAGAGTCATTAAAAAAAAACGGTATTTCGGTAATATAATATATTACCGTATTTTTATACATTACTCACCTATTTAATATTTTGTATTATTATATTAGATTTATTTTGCAATTTGATAATATTAAATTCTCCAACCAATTCGGAAGAGTTCGGAGTTTTTCGGTGCCTGCTGGTCGATTGCAATCGGCTGTCAAAATCAAGTCAACATACACCAGACCAGCCAATGGCCAATCTCCTTGGGGTTCCTCGAGAAATGCTTGCTCGCTCGACTCAAAAGAGAACATCAGTTTCGACTTTCATTCGATGTGGCTACACGTCTGGTTCCGTCGCGTTTTATTTATTTCGATATAAACACGTCACTGTTTCAAATACAAGAGTGTTTACAGTATTCCGTTTTTACGCTTGATAAAATGTGTGTAAACAGAGTTCGGTTTAATGATCGTGTAGCATAGATGCGTTTGTAGTGAAAATGAATGTTAAAATGCACAGTGAAACCGGCGCTTTCTCATCTGACGACATGCGCGCCGAAATATTAAATCCATTCGTCCACAAATTGGAACTAGATAATACGTATGACAAAATAAAGGTACGGATGAGTTTATATTACGTGATTGTACAACACGTAAAGCAATAACATGTCGCGCTAATTTGTACAAAGAATATACGAATCACGAAGAGTCCTTTGCGCAGGCTTGAAAACTGGTCTTCAGGGAATCAGCAAGATTTTCCTAATAAAATATTATGATAATGTTTTGCCAATAAATATTTAAAAACAAATCCTTATATTGATTATTTTGGTCATAGATATGAGTTACGCACATTTTGAAACGATCATAATTTTTAATAGTATTAAGGTTTAAAATTTAATATCGGTACTGCATGCATATAGGTACCAATACCTTTTATATGATTTAGAAATCTGATCATTTGTATTCATGGAAGTGTCTGTGAAGATTAAATAATTACGAAATAAAACGTATGACTACTCTCAATTTGGAGAGTCCACTGTTTCTAATCGTAAACCTTGAAATGCCGACGAACTGAATACCAATACTCAGAGGGCACCTTGCTATTTTCATGGAGCATTAAAGACTTTGCTGAAAAGAAGTACCTAAGTACTTATCTACCTAGGTATGATTTATAAAAACCAAGGACTTGAGAACTAAGCAACCTGGCAAAAATTTACCCCAAGTGCCAAAAAATTAAAGATAAATCTTTATAGTAGTAAATAGATAGAGAACTCAAAATATGAATATTCATACTTTGTGACATTGACTGAATAATTATTACATTTAGGTACAATACAACGATTTATTATGATTACGAAGAGCTCAATGGCTCCGTGGAAGTATGCATTACTTCTTCTAGCAGAAACCCCAAACGTAGGTAGTAATATTAAAAATTGTTTCGAGATTCTCCGTGCTTTGAAAGGCACGTTAAGTTGATGATCTTGGCTGTAATCTTAAGATGGCAGTCATCAAGGTATGGCAGAAGCTTTGAGATAGCTTAAAAAAGTTGACACTAGTGTTGATCACACACACGACAAACGCTTAGTTATTGGTTTATACCCAGCTACAGCATTACAATTGAACAATATCTAAACTAAAAATATGTGTATCTATGTGATGAAAATTATTGCCACGAGTTACATTCGAACTCACGGCCCTCACATTTGTACTGTTAGTGCACTTCCATTTGTGTATCGTGCGTGACTTCAAATCAACCTGATGAATTTCCTCATCACATATTACTTACGCATATAAAGCATGCGTAAAAAAGTCTCATCACATTTTTTAAATTTAGAACACGTTTTTTTAAGAAGAAGGCTATGGCCAGGTGCTGTTTGTACACAGCGTAAGGCCATTTTGGTATTCTCAGCAGGTATTCTCAGCAGGAAACAGAGCATGAAGGGCATCATTTCTGAAGGTGTGGCATTGTCTACCTTGGCAGAAAAAACTGAAAATTGCAAGTTATTATTCGTGTTTTGCCTTTGCTGAATTCTCACTTTTACTAATATTTGATCGATGACTTTACATATTATTACTACATTCTTCTCCAGTCCTCATATCGAGGGACTTCCAGACTGGCTAACGCTGATTGTGCCTTTGGAACAGTAAATCCTATATACATGTACATGAATAACCAAGATAAACTGTGCGAAGGGAACCTAAGTATACCACGCTAGTATATAGTACTCTATGGTATACCTATACAGGTGTCGGCCTACTTAACGCTTACAAAATGCGGTAATGGCCTCCAATATTCCTATTTACAGCGTTATGGAGAGAGTCAAATGTTAAGTTCTTACTTGATACGTCGCCGTCGGTTGATGATAACCGACGTACCAGAAATACACTTTAAAACGTTGAGCTTGAGTCCGTTTTACAATATAATGTTATTTACACCGTTGCCCACCGTTACAACAAAGGTGAGAAAGCACGAAGAAATATTGAAATCCGTGTATTTTGCTTTGTTAAAGCCGTGTGGTTCCCGGCAGAGAAGAATAGGACCTAAGGACGATATAGGACCACTCAAGCCTTCCCGTGGATGTCGTAAAAGGCGACTTACAATACAATACAATACAATACCCTTTATTGCACAAAAGTAAAAAACAGAACATAATTATCTTAAAAATTAGGAAATGCGCAAAAGGCGGCCTTATCGCTAAGCAATTTCTTCCAGGCAACCTCGTTTATATAGAAAAAAAAATGATGGGAAATTAGGTAGTGCGGGGTGGTCAATATAATAAACATACTTATATACAATAATTATAATAAACATACATACATCTAATACTTAAATACATACATACAACTTACACAAAGAAAACATAACAAGACAAAATGAAGAAACTAAGTGGAAACAAGGGAAGGAAATTACCTTTCATAAGGATAGAAAATGCGATTTTACTTGGGATTTAAAGCTGGCTAGCGTTTGGGCGCGTCGGATAGTAAGTGGTAGTGAGTTCCATAGACGTACGGCTCGACCAGACAAAGACCGCGAGTAAAAGTCGGTGGAGTGAGCAGGAATACTTAAAAGAAGGTTTTCAGCGCTGCGTAGTGGACGCCCATGAGACTCACTAAATAGAATAAATAATTCTCGTAGATAGTTAGGAGAGTTAGGATGGAAAAGAGTTGTGTATAACATTGATAGGGTATGCCAGTCACGGCGACGTCGGATCGGAAGCCACTTGAGTTCATTGCGAAAATGAGAAATATGGTCATATTTACGAAGGCCATATATGTATCGAATAAACATGTTCTGGAGACGCTCAAGCTTATCAAGTTGCTCCTCAGTAGGCCCGGGATAACAAGTATCAGCGTAATCTAGGATAGGGAAAAGTAGGGTGTGCGCGAGCGTAACTTTGGTATCCATTGGAAGGAACTTACCAAGTCTTCGCAGTGCTGCAAAAGAGGCAAATATCTTTCTACTAACTTCAGCAACTTGTGGTGACCAAGAGAGATTTTTATCCAGTTGTATACCTAGATTTTTGACACAATCATTAAAATTAATAACAGTCCCGTTAAATAGTACTGGCGGAAGCTGACCAAAATCAATCCCATTTAGTAACCCACCCACAATGATACACTGAGTTTTTGCAGGGTTGACAATCAAGCCATGATTTCTACTCCAAAGAGAGATACGTTCTAAGTCTTTATTAGTATTACAGATGGCTGTGGAAATAGAATCAACGCTGGCTTGAGTGTATATTTGCAGATAATCTGCGTAAAGGTGGTAGGAAGACTGAAGCTGTGCAGTAATAGAGTTAATAAATATAGAAAAAAGAAGGGGAGATAGGACGCCACCCTGCGGAACACCAGCAGATGTAGTACACCAGGACGAATAAACATCCTCAAAGCGTACACGCTGATGCCTTCCAGACAGGTAAGAATGAAACCAATCGATAACCGTTGGATATATATTGAGAGATCGCAGTACACCCAGCAGAATATCAACGTCAACTGTATTAAAGGCATTGCTAAAATCCAGAAGCGTTAGGACAGTCAGCTGTTTGTTATCCATCCCCCTTCGAATGTCATCGGTAACTTTAATGGGAGCAGTAGTCGTACTGTGACCTGGATGAAAACCGGATTGGAAAGGATTGAGAAGTTTATGAACAGAAAGGAAATGGCTGAGCTGTTGTTGAACCACTCGTTCCAGGACTTTGGAAAGGAAAGGCAGTATGGATATAGGGCGATAATCAGACAGAGATGACGGGTTAGGTTTTTTTGGAAGAGGAGTTATGTTGGCATTTTTCCAATCGCTTGGGAAAACACCAGTTATCAAGGAATTGTTGAGGATTATGGTTAAAATAGGTAGTAAGATGTCAAGGATAGGTAGAATCATTTTCCGACTAATGTTGTCACTACCAACAGCATTCGATGTTATGGAACGCACCTCTCTCTCAATATCACAATCAGAAATCGGACTGAAGACGAAAGAAGGAATATCAGGAGTGGGATTAGAAGAAAGCAAGTTTAAGGTTTTTAATTTTATGTTGTTGTCCATAGCAACAGAATCTGAAAAATGCCTATTAAGGGTATCAACATTTAAACTACTAGGACTGTTACCCTGGGGCTTCCCAACTCCTAGCGTTTTAAGAAACTTCCAGACCTTCGCGGAATCTCCGCTTTGGACAGATTGATGTATATGGCGTCGTTGCGCCTCCCTAACCACCTTATTACAATGATTTCGGGCTTGGACATATGCGTCACGGTAAGTGTCAGGGTTTGATTTATATTTGGCCTTCGCTTTGATTTTCTCGACTTAGGAAACACAAGCTAAAAAAAGCTTATAAACATTATAATGAGACCTCTCCAACCCAGCCAAGCTAGGCCAGCGTGAAGAGTGTAGGCCAAATCCTCTGACTGCTCTGGCTAATATATGGCTCTGTTAGTACAAAGAGGGTCGTGCTCCTGCAGTGGAGCCTAAAAAAGACCTGAAGATGATGATGATCAATACTTTAAGATTGGCAGCTGCATAATGACACCCCATAAGGACGAGGTTATCGCCTCTAAGCGTACCTTTTCAATAAGTATGGTCTTCAATTTCATGTCCATCATGAATTGAAAGTCAAAAAGTTCTGTGTATTATGAATTTTAATAGTTTCATTGTAGTTATAACAATGAATAATTTATATTCTATAAAGAATATTACAGAGTATGCTTATGAACTATCTATGACCTCACTAAGCTGAGCTTGTGTCGTAGAAGCCTCGTTCCTAAATTATTTAACTAATACAAATAATTACTTGATGGAGTACATTTGAATTTGAATAAGCGGATATAAGTTTTATAATAAAAAAAAACTGTCTTTATTTTATAGCATTGCAGGTAAGTATATAAAGTTTTAGCTCTACACTGCTGCATATACAAATGCAATGCAAATAAAAACTTGCAATGCAAAAAAAATATGTACGGGATTGAATAAATTGGTGAACCTATATAAGAAGTAAAATCCCCAAAGACAAATGTTTCAATATTTATAATAGGTAACTCGTTACGCGTTTAAAGAGGCAGTTAAATACAAAGATTACTCTTATACGCTTACGAGTAGTACCTAATTTCGACAGTTTATAAGCGTAAACCATACGAAACGATGGGAAACAAAATTAAATACTTATGTCTTGGTGTGTGTTAAAAAAATGTAAATATAATTTAAGGATCACGGTAAAATGTAAATAAATAACTTCCATCGGTTAGTAAGTAACTAGATTTCATTGTTTGAAAATGAAATACGTATGATAAAATTAAAACCCCAAAAGATTCCTTTCCAGCATAATCTGTTGGTTGACTGATAAAAAAGGCCCCCGGCCTTATTTCCGCCATTTACATGTATTGTAATAAAGTTAAATAAATAAAAGTGATGTATCAACTTGATTTATAAATGAAGACAAAGAGTAAGAAAAGAAAATGTCTTACTCTACAAAGAATATTGTCATTTTCTATGTAATAAAGTCTGTTAAATGTCCTCTGTCGACTCTTAACATGATGATATATTAATTTACTTTATAATATTACTTACACAAACTTGTATAAAAGCGTGTCCGAATGGACCTAAACAACCATAAAGCTCTATCAGCCTTATAAATCTAACATTGAATGTGAAACGATATTTTTATGTTCTAAAACGACTTTATCAAGTAATTACAACAAGAAGTTTCTCTATTAACAAAAACTAAGTAGCTAGTTGTCCTTTTTTAACTATTTGAACAAAATTTAACAATTACTAAATCGGTTCGTTTGAAATCCATACTTATCAAGATGCAGCTTAGCTAATGTAATGATGTAAATGCGTTAAATAAACGCATTTGTATTTGTAAAAAATCAATCAATGTTTGTACCTATGCCTAAAATAATGGTGCAGTTTGGAGTGACCAGAATATTTGTCGTCTTAAACGTATACGAGTATATGAAAAAAGTACCTAAAGATAACGGGACTTATACCAAACCAACACATGATAAAAATGTGTTAAACATTAAGTTTATCTATATAAATATGTTTTTTTTTATTAATTGACCGAAGTATTCAGGACCTTCTTGTTTGAAGTACAGAAATTAGTCAGTTGTTTCTGAATAATCATAACATTGTTAACACACACATGTATAAAAAAATGAATGTGAGATGAATGTTCCGTACCTTTGATATTACCGTGCCTTCGACCATAGCCCGCGCCAATATTATGCCAATATCAAGCAGAGTATTTTTGTACTAGATGCTTACACTTTTGGAGTCAATACTGCAACTAAGAGAAGTTTTGAAGAATTAAATTAGATAATTAATACTTAAAAGTATCTTCACATATAAAACTAAGAATAGTCGGAGGTAAATAAGGACTAATACTTAGACAGGAGTATGTTTTATTTATTTTCTTAAATGATGACTAAGACTTACTATAAGATTAGCTTGATATTTATTTTCCCTCCTTCTCTTTCTAGTACCTCCTCATTACTTACTATATCCATCCAGCTTATATAATAATTATCGTGTCTTGATCAGTCATATTAACTTTTAGGGAACGTTACATACCCATATCCATAAGAGCGGCATTTCTGATAGTTGAAGACAACAGAAAATACGTTATTTTTACCATAGTATTTTACGTATAGATTTATCTAATTACATTATGAAATTCCAAAGTACCTTTTAGTTTTCATGATTTTCACAGTTAGTTTTAATTATGAGCAGATATTTTAACAAAAAATAAATAAAATCAATTGAATCAAAAATCTTAAAACTTTCCTAAAGACCAGTTACAAATAAATAATATATCGCATTTTGACATCAATTGATGCCATCGGGTCTTGAGATGATCCTTCAAAACCCGGAATACCAGACACACACAACAGTTAAACAATGTACTTTGACATCAATTGATGCCGTTGGGTCTTGAAAGCTCCCAAGACCCGATGGCATCAATTAATTACATTTAAAAAACCAAAAAATACCCTTGATACCTCAGTACTATTTCCAACAATTTTATACAAACAAACTTTATTTGTTTCAGACGGCGATATTCACAGTAATACTGCTTCCATTTAGAGTAATAGTGATATGTTACCTAATAGTAACTGCCTGGTTCCTAGCTTGTATAGGTCTATATGGACTAAGTGAAGAAGATCTCAGAAGAAAACCTATGACGGGATGGAGAAGGTACCTATGCTTTGTTACTACTAAAATTATTTGATAATTTGGCCATCGATAATTCTGTCCCCTGTGCGTAAATTGAAGTACTGATAGTAGCATAAGTATAAGAAGAGAGTCTATAATCTGTATGCCCTACATGATTATGTAAAATATATATTTGGGAGATTACTACTAAGTTTAAGAAAAAAAGTGTGTTTGGATTATTATCACATCCGTCCACTTTGCGCTTATTTGACAGTTATGAGACCTGAAAAGGTACTTTACCTATTCAGTTTTATTTATTTATTTAATCTTTATTGCACAAAAAAATAAACGTACAAGTGGCAGACCTAATGCCATATTTTATTGAGGTTACATAAGTACCTATTCTAACTGTCATTTGATTAAATTCAGTAAGACCTTATAAGATAAAATTACAAGTAACAATATTTTCATGTATACTTTAATCTGCATTGAAAATATTTTTTGGAAATTTACGAATACATTATATCCATTAAAATTTTTAATTTGTTGCATTCAGTGCCACTGGAAATAACGAAATATCTTTTCATTATATTACTTAAAGTAAGTGTCGAATAATTAATTAAAATTAGTTCAAGTTGCTTCATAAATCATAATTACTAATGATTAAACATGCCCCGAAGCATGGCTACAAAGGTTTGAGTTTAAAAAAAATTGATTTATTGTCAAAATATTCTTATACTTACATTGTGCTATAGGAAGAAGTTTAGCTTAAAAAGTCTTACAGTATATTTTCAAGTAAAATCTCATTTCCAGTAGCTTTTTTATTTACGTAGGTGTATTGAGTATAAAAATAATATTTGCCGAATAAAGCCAAAACTGATCTTAGAGCCCTAGTTTTGATTATTAGATTATAAGTAAAAAACATTGTAATGTAAAACTGCTTATTTTATATGTTTAACGTTATACGTTCTTATTTGTCATTAACATTCTAACGTACGTACACTAGTGTTGTATTCATCGTCAGCATATTAAGAGTATACCTACTGCGTTGACATAAATTTGTTCCAATTTATTCTAAATGTATGTCAGATACTTGAAGATCTGGAACAGCAGCTAGATTTCTTGTAACCTTGATGACATGACTGCTCTCGAGGTCGACTGTATTGTGAAGCCGGATAAAGTGACATCGATTGGAAGACAATTCTAACAGCTAGCGTAGGATGTTCGGTACTTAAATTATTGGCATTGACAACAATGCAAAAAAAGACCTTGGTCGAAAATAAGAAAGTGCTTGACAAGGGTATTGTAGTTAGTATCGGTAATTATGGTAATTATCGATTTAGTTGTATAGCATCCCTACGTCAAAATTCGAACCAATATAATAATAAAAATATATGTTTATAGGACTTAAAAGAGAGATTAACGGATTGAGTTATTTGAAATTATTGCCGTGAAGTTTTATAGGAAATAATTAATTAAAGACTTTTATTTTATAGTTCAAACACGTAGGTAAATAAAACTTTACGGTAGGTAGTATAATAATAATATTACACAGAATTATTAAAAAATATCCTCCTGACAGAAGCCTAGTTTTACCCGCGTGTTACGAATATATATAAGTATATAATTGTAACAACGCGGGTAGCTACCTATAGGTATACCTAATACCTATAGGTAGCTACCCGCGTTGTTACGATTATATACTTATATATATTCGTATTCGTATATGCTATAAACTCTAGCTAGGTACCTACCTAGCTAGAGTTTATAGCAGCTACATACAACTTGTACTGTACCTATCAAACACGTTTTAACTTAGGTAGGTACCTACATATTCAAGAAATCAAAACAGCGTCAACGTAAACTATAGAATACCGCACTACCGCATTATGTTGACGGCAGTAGAAAGTAGTAAAGCAGTGAGAGTGCTCGCGTCTTGTAGTTACCTGTTAGCGTTTGACCCACATAACCATCACTTATTGCGGCTTATCAAAATTTAAAACCATAATTACTGTTACACACGTTAAAGTTATAAAGGTCACGCCCTGGAAAATACCTCTAAATTTAACCATTGGTCATGCATCCCAATTATATACATCATGTAGGTACATCTATATCTGTGCATCAAGTATTTGTGTCTATCAAAAACTTAACTCCTAAACTCTAGTATAATAGGTGTACTATAGACTTGCATATAAAATTAACCACCTTAAGATAAAATCTAAATCATAACCAGGAATTAATAAATGTCTGAATGTGAGGCCATTGACATTATACAGGGTTTAACAAAATAAAGTGAAACTATTTTAAGGGTAGATTCAATCAATGATACTGAACAACTTTCCCCAAAGAACATATTATATTGAAATATGAAAAATAATTTTTGACCTCTCGTAAAAGTTGACCGATCAGCTGATCCGAGTTTGTATGGAAAGTCAAAATATATTTTTCATATTTCGATATTATGTTCTTTGGAGGAAGTTATTTAGTACCTATCATGTACTGAATTCACCCTTAAAACAGTTTCAGTATATTTTTTTAGACTAATATATATAATTATAAGTAGGTAAAATTATGTTGAATTTGACCGCGTCTCACTCAGTAATTAGTGGTAAACATATACCTTAATAATGTAAAACACTCTTTTTTTAAGATATTCAGTTTACAGAACGTCAAAACTCAAACGTAAGACCACAGTGTGAGGCTGAGTAATATTGTTTTTTTCATTATACTATTACTTACGTACATATGTACTTCCGCAATGGCTGGCATTATGAAGCGGCGTATTGTGCAGCGAAAAGGCATCCATTCACACTTGATAGACTTGGCACTACGTGTGTGGAACCGGTTATCATTGTCACAGTCAGAGCCGTAGCCAGAAATTGTTTCGTAGGGTCTAATTCTGGATTAGAGATAATATGTACTAATCATACTAGCATAGACAATTAGACATACACTTTGAGTAGTAAGTGTAAAAAAATAGGCGCGTTGATGTTTGTGATTGTGTAGGGACTAACGAAATATACTGAAAGTATTTAATGGTATATTCAGTTCATGATACTGAACAACTTTTACCAAGAAACATATATCGAAATACGAAAAAAATAATATTTTGGCTGTCCATATAAGTTGACCGATCAGCTAAGACTACGAGTAGTGTGTATGAAAAGCAAAAATTTATTTTTCATATTTTCATATACGTTCGTTAATGGCTAAGTCGGAGTTATTTGCAAGCTGTTAGCTAACATATATAAGTGTTAGTAAAATCAGCTTTTGTAGCCAACAAATCTTAAATAAAGAAATGCTTAAATCATGGTGTTGGTCGGCAGTAAACTCCGCTTCTCCATACTGTCGCTGACGCGGCTGGTGGTGGCAGCGGCAAGCTTCCACCGCGTCAAGATTCTGGGCCGGGAGCACCTCCCTCCAAGTCCCCGCGACGCCCCTGTCGTCGTCATGGCACCACATTCCAGTTTCTTCGATGCCATCGCCATCGTCGTCTTGGATGCTCCAAGCGTAGTGGCCAAAGCAGATACAGCGCGTCTTCCGTTTATTGGACGTAGGTTTTGTTATCGAGTACTTCAAAGCGACAAGACAATACAATACAAGACAATATAGAAACCAGTATATTTATTCAGTTTTCAAATTCAAACAAATTCAAATAGGTACATGTAATTTAATAGAATATAATTCTCATGTGCTTTTTTATGTTGCAATCCTTTTTTTTTATTATGTCTCTACCATAAGTAGGAGAGAACATGCTTTTTGTAGCTAGACTTTATCAAGATAGAGTTACACAAGTTATGTCAACCGCATTATGTCCTCTTTAGCCTTTGAAAATAAAGTTTTGTGTTGTCTTGTTGCTTTTTGTAATACATACGCATTTGGTGAGGTTAGAATATGATTAAAAATAAAGTTAGAAAATCTCGATTAATCAAAGCAATGTTTACATTTTATTTGCTCCTTCATATTGTTAACAAAATCTTGAACAAAATGTGCATTCATATCTAAATTTAAGTAGGTATCGAACCTTCATTTGGTGTTCTTGGTTTAAAAAAAGCTAAAAACCGGTATTTTGAAAAAACCGATTTTTGAAATTATTGTACATTGCAAGCCCTATTTATTCCCAGCACAGGTTATATTATAACACAAAATTGTTGAATATTTTTGTTTGTTTAAAACGAATGCCAAATTGTTCTTTTTAATGCTGTCGTAGGTAATTATATTGAAAATTAGTTTATGAGTAGGTACTTTAGTCCTTTAGTCTTACTCATAAAAACGAAAAACTTATACTTTGATTCACGTGAATCCGGTTATCCACTTTGGCGGGAAAGGTGCTTCGGGATTTGGAACTTTCTAGATTTGTCCAGCCAGCCGATTGCATTTTATGTCGCAGTTGTCAAGCTATTTCAGATGCCTCAGAAATTCTCAGATTTTCTTTGTTTGATAATAAATATTCGACTGTCCGAAAAAACAAAATGTTTGTAACAGATGCGTATGTATTAATCAAATGCTTTTTCAAAGTTTTCGATGTCGTTTTGTGTTAGAGTGTGGCTAGTCGTTTTGTTGGTTTTGCTACCATTTGCGTTTTTTTCTTTGGCTTTATGGCTAGAATTATAGTATAGGAAAGCTTGCATTTTGTGTTGGGGATTTATGGAGTTAGGATATTTACTACTTACTGCAAGACTGGCAAAACAACGATGCACAGTCCAAAATCAATCAACTTTTTTCTAATAGCCATTTTAGTTTGTAAAATTTTTTGAAGGGCATGAATGTCAGTTAGGAAATTAAAAAACTTCCACAAGTAACAAAGTTTGATTTGCTAATTTATTTTTAATTCTTCACATCGCTAATTCGGTAGATACCTACCTACTTGACTCAATTTTTAGGGTTCCGTACCCGAAGGGTGCAAACGAGACCCTATTACTGAGACTCCGCTGTCTGTCCGTCTGTCTGTCTGTCTGTCCGTCAGTCATAGGGCTCTATCTCTTGAACCGTAATAGCTAGACACTTGAAATTTTCACCGATTATGTATTACTGTGGCGGGTATAACAGCAAATACTAAAAATAAAAAAAAAAATTAAAGGGGGTCGTCATACAAGAAACGTGTTTTTTTCAGCGTTTTTAACTTGATCTTCATAATGGCATTAACTAGATACTTGAAATTTTCACCAATTATGTATTACTATGACCACAATAACAACAAATACTAAAAATAAAATAAAGTTAAAAATTAAAGGGGTCGTCATACAAGAAACGTGTTTCTTCAGCGTTTTAAAACATTGTACGGTGGTACGGAACCCTTCATGGACGAGTTCGACTCGCACTTGCCCGTTTATTTATTATTATTAATATCAAAAAGTAACAATCTATAAAATCTTTAAAAAAAATAATAATAACCGACTTCAAATCGAAATGCACTAAAAAGCAAAAAGTAATTATTTTTTATATCACTTGGGGGACACACACACTAACATTTTACCACTTTGGAAGTGTCTCTCACGCAGACTATTCAGTTTAGAAAAAAATTATATTAAGAACCTCAATATCATTTTTGAAGATCTATCCATAGATACCCCACACGTGTGGGTTTGATGAAAAAAAAAATTTGAATTTCAGTTCTAAGTATGGGGAACCCCCAAAATTTATTGTTTTTTTTTTCTATTTTTGTGTGAAAATCTTAATGCGGTTCAAAGAATACATCTACTTAAGTACCAAGTTTCAACAGTAAGTTCTTATAGTTTACCGGAAAAAAGTGGCTGTGACATACGGACGGACAGACAGACAGACATGACGAATCTATAAGGGTTCCGTTTTTTGCCATTTGGCTACGGAACCCTAAAAAGGATGCACATTTAGAAATATAACATCACTTTGCGTTCGCGCGTATGAAAGAGATAGCGACTATAGGAAGATATCCCCACTATGCTCCCACTTAGTGTTATTTGTTGTTTCGATAAAATATTGTACAAAATCACACAGTCACCCATTGACTTATCTATTTACTTGCAAGTACCCAATTTGCAAATATTTTAAGGGCTAGTTCAGCTAATGATACAGAACCACTTTTCTCAGTAAAGATATACCTACCGAAATACAATTGACACAGCACATAGACACCTCAAACTTATAACACCCACTTTTTCTTCGAGGGTTAAAAAGGGGTGACAAATGTTCTGCCGTTACCACACGACACTATAAATACCTACACGGCCTTTAAAATATTAGTTCTAAGTACCTATAGACTTCAGAACCTACATTGTCGTTGTGTTGTGCTTGTATTTTATGTGCCTTTGTTCATGTCGTCGTGTTCTCGTTTTTTTAAAGCTATCTGCACGTTTTAGCTTCAAAGACATTCCATATTTACATAGATTGCATCATGGTATAAATAAGGTATAATACTACAGGTACCTATTATTCTTTTCTCGTGACAGCTGGGTCACGTGATTGGCCCAAGAATACGTCATCAGTTGGGGGTGCTGCCACTGTGTGAGATTGAATTTCCCAGGCAAAATGCATTTTTTAACATAACAAACCAATTATGGACCAATAATTTAAAATACTTAAAATTTCAATTAGATGAGTAACACGATATAGGTACCTACGAAATAGTTAATTTATGTAGCATTTTATCTCAAAAGAGTTTCAGTGGTAAGTGGTGGTGGTAAATACTTATCGTTATATTTGTGGCGTAGTCTTGGGCCATTGCGGAAAAAGAATACCATATATGTACCTAATTTTTGTACCATGATTTGCACTAGAATTTTAATAGATTTTTGCACCAAAATGTTTCAAATATATTGTCTACGTTGAAGGTTAAATTTTTCATCAGTGAGTTTATACAACGAGTTATTGACATAACGCAAAACCTCACAGGTTCCCAAAATGCCAAAAATAAAATTTGGATTTTCAAACAAATTGACCCGATCAGCTGATCAGTTTGTATGAAAATTCAAATAGGTATATATTTTTTGGGTTTTGTGAAAGTTGTAGAACAAAAGTTGTTCAGTTTCATGGGCTAAGGTACCTACCTATTTACCATCTGAGAGGTTTTGCGTTATATAGGGTCTAACAAAATATACTGAAACTGTTTTAAAGGTGAATTCAGTCCATGATACTGAATGATAGTATGCCTGCGAGGACATGTTTATCCTCGTAGTCATACTGGTATGATAAACTACTTAGTATGACCACGAGAAAACAGCGTGAATAACTTTCCCCAAGGAATATACATATTAGTGTGGAGCGCGGATGTACGGAGATTTTTTTTTCTTTCTATTTCTAATAGTGAGGGATTGGTGCCATGTACTAAAATAACATCAAATATAAATTTTCATTACATTAAAAATCATCTTCTGCCTCCGAATTGACTTCAAAGTTTCGAAATTCTTGAAAAAACTGACTTACTATAAATGACCGAAATACTATAAATAAAATAAAGTTAAAAATTAAAGGGGGTCGTGATACAAGAAACGTGTTTCTTCAGCGTTTTAAAACATTGTACGGTGGTACGGAACCCTTCATGTACGAGTCCGACTCGCACTTGCCCGTTTATTTAAAAAGTTGGTAGACGTTCTGTTCGTTGAAATCTCTACTTTCTGATGGTGTAAAAAAAACTTTACAGTACTATGGTAAATGTTCTCACAAAATGCAAAGATAAAAATAAAAACCAAAAATTGTTTTTTTTTTTATTTTCACATAAAATTTGAGGTTATATGAAAAAAGTGTAAATGCAAAAGTTGTAGATATTTTTATTACCTACAACTTTGCTTTTTAACTTTTTTCCATAGGACTTTTAGTTTTGCCGGAAATCGAGATAAACCGTTTTTTACCCTTCAAAGCCCACCCCCTCCTACTCCCGACCTCAGATCGACCGTAATTTATTTTTTCCCTCATTTTTGTTATATTCTCTTCCTTTTGCAATGAGTTTCATCCTACTATTATTTTTTTTCATTTTTTACCATTTTCAAAGTCTCGGCACTGGTCTATAATACATATATCGAAATATCAATAATAATTTAGGCCTCCCATACAAATTGACCGTATCAGCTGCTGAAAAAAACTAAACTCAGAAAACTCAATTTGAATGAAAAAAAAATTTTTTTTTCATATTTCCTTATTATCCATATTCATATTGGCGTCGACGAAGAGAGGCCTATGCTCAGCAGTGGGCGGAAGAAGGGCTGGAATGATGATGATGAATGATATTTCCTTATACCTATGTTCCTTGAGGAAAGTTGTTTAGTAGCATGGACTGAATTTACCCTTAAAATAGTTTCAGTATATTTATAAATACTGATGAAAAATTAAACCCTTGGTCAGGCAACGAAGGTATACCTAATAACATATTTAATAACTGGTTTTGAACTTTATTTCCAAGCTATTAGGTTTAACTTAAAAACTTAAAGCGGTAGTAGGTACTTACAAAATATATTTACCTATTAAATGTGTGAAAATGTAAGAAGTGTTTGAGGAAATCAATTATTTTCCAAACGACTTTTTTATTGCTTTAGACCTTGCGCTAAAATAGTTATTTATGCAACTGTGACAAAAAGTGCAAAAGACAAATAAGGGATATCAAAACCCGAATGTGGGATAGTATCACATGAGTGTTTTAATACCTAATTATGATCAGTTGCATACAATACTTTATCTTCACCCATGATATGAATCCTCTATAAAAGGTATAACCTTCTGCTTTACGTTTAAGCAAGGCAATACATTCTGAATATTTTGAGATATCCACGTTGTGATTGATACTCAGCGTACTTTTGAGCATTGAATAGAAGGTCCATAGGGATGAAGATTTGAATTTTTCGGATAATTATTGAAAATATACTATTATCACATCTTGAGAAAATGATGTAAGTACTACTTCTTTGATATTGTCCAATTAAGGCCTTACCTAAATTTCTCGGGGTCCAGTGCTGCCCCCATTTAAAATAAATAATTTCAAAGAAAACGGAGACATTTAAAATTTTGCAACTATCAAGTCCTAGATAACCCTTCAAAGTATTTTATGAACTACTGTTTACAGTTTAAAGTGAGAACGTTAAGCTTTACTACGCACATTTGCGAAAAACGGCCACTTTTGGCAAATGTGCGTAGTAAAGCTTAACGTTCTCATTATAAACTGTAAACAGTAGTTCATGAAATACTTTGAAGAATTATCTAGGACTTGATAGTTTCAAAATTTTAAATGATGTCTCCGTTTTCTTTGAAATTATTTATTTTAAATGGGGGCAGCACTGGACCTCGGAAAATTCAGGTACGGCCTTAATGAAATCTTGGTACACCTTTTCATATTGTTTTCTCGACTTTTCTGGTAATAATTGGTTAGAAATGTCCTTTGCTGCATTAGAAATATCTGGTGGTGTAGGTATTATGGTACCTATTATCAAAGCTTGTATCACTCATTTTTGTAAACAACAAGTAATAATTTTTTGAAATGACATTTACGAACAAAAAAGGCAGGATGCGACGTAAATTCAAATAACATGTTTTTAAATTTCGAATCTGTGGTAGTGAAACGCGCGTGCAAGACAATTGTGCCATTTTTCAAACGTGGAGTGACTAATCGAACGTTTTTTTGTAAGGAAAAAATCATTCGTTTACGTGAATCTGCGTTTCAAAAATGGCGCTTATGGTTCTTTTTTTTAAATTCATAAAGATCCCTCTATCTTAACGAATTAAAAAAAAAAAGATTTGCGTTGCATAATGAAATTTAGTACAACATTATATCACGCGTTTGGATGATATTATGGTTACTATGACACTGGTTGTTATAATGTTGGCTATAAGCTAACTGTTTTAGAAACTTTTATAGAGGATTTATAGCATGGGTGTAGATAAAGTAATTTAAGTAGTACTCATTTTAATTCGTCACATTGTGGTGTTATAAAACAAGTCAATGGTGTTTTAAAAAACTTATTTATTCAGTGTAAGCAGACTAAGGACCTACCGTACTTGTGAAGCTTTAACCCTTTAACCGCGAACGTCGGATTAATCCGACAAACATTTTCGTGCTCATTATTACGCGAGCGTCGGATTTATCCGACCAAAAACTATGGATATTCACAATTCCTCGCGCTGGGAGCACGACAACTGATATAAAGTATCGCGGTGAAAGGGTTAAATACAAATCAAAGTTTCCCATGCTCTTACTAGTAGGAAAACAGGGTAGAATTTCTACTAGAAACCGAAACTAATTAAGATTTTTTTAGACAAGTATGTCAGAATTTGCGACACAAAAATTATTAATTACCTAGTACAAACATTACACACCGTCACAGGCCGGAAACTCCAAAGGTACGCGCAATATGCGTCACCCAGGCGTCCCCGTTCCCCGTCCCCGCACCTCTCCCCCGTTTTCGCCTCGATTTCTCACGTTGGCCGTCAAGAACCGGGTGAGAGGTGCGGGTGCGGGGAACGGGGACGTATATTGCGCGTACCTTAGAAGAGTCCCTTCTGTTTACTCTTACTGTATTCTGTGACACCGTCAATCACATCTACTCAGAACGCTGATCTTTATGAATTTTCACTTCTTTGATAAATTGAAATATAATGTTGGGTCCATTATTTTTGGATAATCATTATTCATGAAATCATTATTATTGGACGGACTAAATAAAAAACAATTTTTCGGACCCCGGAAAAGGTTGTTCATACGATAGAATCCTTGTCATAGACTTCATAATACGAGTATGTACCTACATTATACATACTTAAATATTTTATAAAAAGGAGTGTGTATTATGGTTTGGACTTTTCCTTTAAACTAAAGTAATTTTTCAGTCAATCTGTATGTATGTACATTATAAAGTTATAATATTTTTTTTTTTTTTTCTAAATCCATACCTACATTTATTTATAAAATTAAACAATTTATTTAACTAAAACCAAACTAAAATCTAAATAAAAAAACTAAATTAAATTAAATTAGTGTGTATTACATAGTTTATTGTTTACTCGTACGCAAGTCAAAGTAAAACCAAAGAAAATAATTATCTTTGATTTTTCCGCTGTTTCCTCGTGGTCATACTAGTTTTTCATACCGGTATGACTACGAGGATATACATGTCCTCTTAGTCATACTATAATTTTTGCACCACCTGTAGAAAAAGTAAGAGAAAATGGTTCCTTGCGAGGTCCTTTAGATCTTCAACCAAGATGTATTAACTACTCCGACTTGTTCGCTCTTTGCTAGTGACAAAGTGACTTTCGCGGCTGTTGAAACCAAAGATATGGCTCTATGGGTTATTGTTTCTAGAACGATTGAGAAGACGATACAATGCGTCGGAACGCAAGTAGAGACTTGGAAAACTACACTTTTGTGTTTCGCTGACTGACTCCCTCATTTAAAAATGGCACTCCAGTACCTAAATCACTTGGCCTACAACGCTAGTAACCATTAGGGAGCTCCATTTTTTTTAATACCCAATATTCCTTTCTTTATTTGTATTTTTTTTATTTTAGGGCCCTGAAACCCCTAATATGTTTCATCGGCAAAATGTCATACTTGGCTGGAGGCATGGCGATCACCGTCAGGGGGCGCCAGGCGACGCGCCAAGAAGCACCCATCTTGGTCGTGGCCCCCCACTCCTCATTCCTCGACAGTTGTATAGTCTATGCCACCAAGATGTCATCAGTCATCGTCAGGAAAGAAAGCATGGACAATTATGTTGGAAGTACGTGAGTGAATGGTGGAGGGCATTTTCTTTATTAACTGGGCTGGTGGAGGGTATAGATATTAATGCTGATAGGATTGAATGTTGTGGTGTTTGGAAGAATTAATTATGGGACTTTTATCTATACTAATATTATAAAGCGGAAGACTTTGTTTGTTTGTTTGTTTGTTTGTTTGTTTAAACGCGCTAATCTCAGGAACTAATGGTCCGATTTGAAAAATTCTTTTTTTGTTGGGTAGTCCATTTATAGAGGAAGGCTTTAGGCTATATAACATTCCGACAACCACGCGAACGAAGTCGCGGGCAAAGCTAGTGTTTTTAATAAAATCTTAATATCTAACTGGTTGAATTTCAACAGGTGCAACAGGTCCATTAAAATCTTCATTTCCGTGGAATATTTTATATTTAACCTAAAAAAAAAAAATCGCTTAAATTAAAGGTTTTGATAATGTATGTATTCCTGCTTAATATATATCTGATAACTTAAAAAAAATAACGAGATATACACGAGTAAAAATTTCGTGCCACGTCGATGAAACACGCGTCCACGGCAATGAAAGAACTGTGCCACGGGAATGAAATAAACATATAAAACATAATATTTTATGTACCTACCAGCTCTCGGACCATTAGGCCCGGACTCCTCCAAAGCGGAGATGTCCGTAGATGTTCGAAGCGGAGACGAGAAGATATGTTTTTAAAAAAAGGTGTCTCCACCAAAGCTGAGCGGAGATGCGTACTGACTAGACTATAGCGGTGATGTGCCCGCGCAAAACTGATTTGCGTGTTGGCGTACAATCACGGCTTTTTTTTTCTGGCGGCCCTGTAGCGGCGCCGCTCACTACACACCGCTCACATCTCTTTCTTCTCCGCTACGTCCAGCCGGCTGTCGCCAGCTTGCGAGGCACAGCTCACATCTCCGCTAGCTCGATCGCGCCATACAAATATGATACATCTCAGCTCGGTGGTATCCACTGAAGCTGAGCGGAGACGAGATGTGTGAATAACGAATTTCTATTGGTTGTTTAAAACACAGCTCCTCTCCTCTCGTCTCGTCTCCGCTTTGGTGGAGTCCCGGACAGCCCAGCCACGAAGTTGAGCGTGGGCCAAGACAACGTTCGGGGCTGATTGCGGGGCTAAGTGCGGCGCAATGACCATGCTACGAAGTAGGTAGGTAGCGTCCGCGGCATACCGCGCAATGATGCTAACTTAGGCTTGAAACTGCGGAGACCCGCGATGGGATCAGTCCGTCTCTGTCACAAACTCTATGTCATGTAAGGTCAGGGCTTGTTAACGATACCAAATTCACACTAAAAGTAACGGCGTTAAATAACGTTATTTTAGTGGTAATGTTATAAGGGGTATCGATAATACAGTTTATAACGTTATCAATTAACGATATAAGTAACGATACTTTTTAGGGTTCCGTACCCGAAGGGTGCAAACGGGACCCTATTACTGAGACTCCGCTGTCTGTCCGTCTGTCTGTCTGTCTGTCTGTCCGTCTTTCTGTCCGTCAGTCACAGGGCTCTATCTCTTGAACCGTAATAGACACTAGAAATTTTTACTGATTATGTATTACTGTGGCGAATATAACAACAAATACTAAAAATAAAAAATAGTTAAAAATTAAAGGGGTTCGTCGTCGTCGTCGTAATCAAGAAACGTGTTTTTTTCAGCGTTTTAACTTGATCTTCATAATGGCATTAACTAGATACTTGAAATTTTCACCAATTATGTATTACTATGACCACAATAACAACAAATACTAAAAATAAAATAAAGTTAAAAATTAAAGGGGGTCGTCATACAAGAAACGTGTTTATTCAGTGTTTTAACACATTGTACGATGGTACGGAACCCTTCATGTACGAGTCCGACTCTCACTTGCCCGTTTATTTTCAATACTTGTAAAATATTATTTAAATAGCTCTAGTAGCCTACTAGACAAACTCTCATCAATTTATTCTGTCAAATATCGAAAATAAATACAGTGTTAACAACCTTTTACCGTTAATATCATTATAATAATTATAATATATAATAATATAATATATTTATTTGCTGTAAAAGTGGTCACAATAGTTGTTAATTAAAATTTTTAGATCACACTTCTAACCTGTCTAGGCATGCAAATGTTTATTTGCAAATGCTTATTTTTTTACATTAGTAACGTTATCTGATTATCGGTAAATAGTGGGAACAATACCGTTACCCAGCATAACGTTATCTTTGATGATAACGTTACCGCCGTTTGACAGAATTAACGTTACCAGATTTTTAACGGTATTCCAAGCCCTGTGTGAGATGACCCGCGACGGTTTCAGCTAATAGGGTATATTCATGTCTTTTTTTTATTTTTTAAAATGATTCTATAAGTTATTATATAAACGGAAAAAATATCACACTCACAGAATATTATTAAATAAGCTTAAAAAAATAATTAAAACTACTATCATTTTCGGACGACTTAAACGCGGTGCCATTTTGCGCTTTTATTCTGTGACGTCGCCGCTCACTGTCAATGTCAGAGTCAATGGAAATAAAAAATCAAAAAATAGTCGTACCATATTTTAGGTTATATTTAATTGATTGACTTGTCTCATAAGTACAAAACTGAGAAAAATGGAAATTTATCAAATATCTATAAATTACTAGCTTTTGCCCGCGGCTTCGCCCGCGTAGATTCGGGGTATGAAAAATAGATGTTGGCCGATTCTCAGACCTACTCAATATGCTCACAAAATTTCATGAGAATCGGTCAAGCCGTTTCGGAGGAGTACGGGAACGAACATTGTGACACGAGAATTTTATATATAAGATTTACCTCGCGGCTTTTACTCCTCTGAGTTGAGATGTAAAATTGAAATAACTTGCGAAGTACGTAGTCATCATAAACACATGAATTTTAAGTAGATTATCTGACTGTATCTGCCACAATAAAACCGCTTTCAATCATTGTAGCAAGTCTTCTTTCACCAGGAGTCAGACTTTCAGCTAATAATTCTCAAAGAACACTAATAATTTAGCAAAACAATGAAAATAACCTCCAACAATCATACAAATTACAAATAACTTATTGGCAGTGACAGATTCTCCTTCTTTCTAATTTGTGGTTGACAGTACAGACTATTTAGAAAATTAAGTTTGACAGTGTTTGGTGTCGTCACGTTTCATTCCGCCAATAACGTTGCGTTTCGGAAATTTGCGCGGGAATTTGAAAAAGACAACTTTTAAATCATTAATTTCTCAATGGAAACATGTTAAATTGAAAAAAAATATATATGGGTATTTTTCTTTAGCAATAAAGTTTACACATATTTTTTTTTGTTCGTTTCTGAATCACATGCATATTGTCTATTGTATCGCACGTAGGGTTTGTGATAGAGAAACCGTCGCGGGCGTCCGCTCGACATAGTTTAAGCCTTAGGGTTTTTTTTTATCTTAGATTTAGAGTATAATTTATCCCGTTTGTAATTCTCGTACGCACAAAGTTGATTGTCGTGCAGTGATGTTACGATTTACATGTGGTCCACCGTCCGGTCCGGACTTACCTATGAATAAGTTGAATAGCCCTGTTTTGTATAAGCAGAAAAGCGCCATTTGAATGCGCACGAAAAGCCTATCCGTCTTTGTAGCCTTTTGAAGCTAACAAATGGGGCTAATCCGGAACTAAAGAATACTGCAGTTTGTATTATACAATGTGACCTCCTACAATAAATACTACAATAGTACAAAGAGAAACGTGTGTTGCTAGAATTCAAAGAGATTCGTTTGTGTTTAAAATAACTCTTAAGTAACTATAAAAAGTATAAAGAGTTCTTAGCCTTGATGGATAACGTTACAGTTTCTTTGTCCATTATTTACGTTAATTATGATTTACGTAAGATGATTATGGCGATTTTTTTAACCCCCTCTATGGTGAGATATCGTGAAACTTGGCTTGACCCTCTCCCGCTCCCCCATAAAATACGTTAATCTGTATTGGATGGCTCGTAGTAAAGTATTTAAAAATCCTTATTTTTTTTATTTTAAACTAGACACAATCTAGAATCACAGTGAAAATAGAATCTAATAAAACATTTAAAATAAAACAACAATTCATAAAATAGTAATTTTAATTTAGTTTTGTCAAATCATGAGGTTTCGTCAGTCATCTACTCCATTGACGCTTGCATACAGAATTTTAGTAGTACGCAAACTGGCTATAATCCATTTCAGTCGTACAAAAATGCGGCCAAGCGCGAATTGTACTCGTCCATGAAGGGTTCCGTAGCAGCAAGTAACATAATATAAAAGGTCTTGTAGTTCGTTGTTGATTGAATAAAAGGTGAATTGAGGTTTACGATTTATGACTTATTAAAAAAAAACTACTTACTCGTTCAAACCAATTTTCGGTGGACGTTCCCATGGCATTTTTTTTAGTTTTATCATTCTCTTATTTGAGAAGTTTTACCACTTTGGAAGTGTCTCTCGCGCAAACTATTCAGTTTAGAAAAAAAATTGTACTTATTAGAAACCTCAATATCATTTTTGAAGACCTATTAATAGATACCCCGCAGGTAAGGGGTTGATGAAAAAAATTTTTGAGTTTCAGTTCTAAGTATTGGGAACCCCTAAAATTTATTGTTTTTTTTTCTATTTTTGTGTAAAAATCTTAATGCGAATCACAGAATACATCTACTTACCAAGTTTCAACACATAGTTCTTATAGTTTCGGAAAAAAGTGGCTGTGACATACGGACGGACAGACCGACAGACAGACATGATGAATCCATAAGGGTTCCGTTTTTGCCATTTGGCTACGGAACCCTAAAAATGCAGCAGATAGGTACATCGTTGACCACACTGAAATTACGTGATATTTTCCGGGAGCCCCCCTCTCCCTTACGTAAGATTGGGTAAGATTTGCTCTGACTGAACTACTTTCCATAAAAACAATTAAAGAAAAACGAAAAACAAAATTCGGCTTCCCATACAATAGACAATATGCATGTGATTCAGAAACGAACAAAAAAAATGATGTGTATACTTCATTGCTAAAGAAAAATACCCATATATATATCTTTTCAATTTAACGTGTTTCCATTGAGAAATTAATTATTTAAAAGCTGTATTTTTAAAATTCCCTCGCAAATTTCCGAAACGCCACGTGACGTCACGAAACACTGTCAAACTTAATTTTCTAAATAGTCTGTGCTGTCAATCACAAATTAAAAAGAAGAAGACTATCTGTCACTGTCAATAAGTCATTTGTAATTTGCAGTGTTACCAGATTGGGTATTTTTTTCGCAATTCTGGGTAAAAATGGGAAATTTTAGAGAAAAAAAATAAATCTTTTGGAGAATTTTGGGTATTTTTTTTCTTAAATAATATAAATTTGTTTAATTAATTACGGTAGGTAGTACATTATCTTATAGCTTATAGTAGCAGGCAGCTAGTCTACTACCTATTAAATTATAAATAATTGAAGTAGGTACTTACAATACTACTGTGTAGTTTTGCAAAGGATGACACTACTCATTTTGCTCACAATATGTATTTTTTGTTCACAATAGATATGTACAGTTGCAGTTGAATGGTATAATCCGCTAATTTACTAAACCTCTAGCTGTTTGGCATTACAGCTCGGTTTTGTAAAACAGCGAACCCTAATACGCGGAATGATTCCTTACATTTGCATCTTTGGGCATATGAAAATATATTTTGTCAGGTGCAGTTACGATGTTATTTTTGCACATAGGAACCATACAATATTTATAATAAGATTTTGTGCGCCCTTCCATTTGTAATGAATTGATATTAAAAGCTTTAATCACTCACTTATAATCACAAATTAGATAGTATTACTTATAAAATAAAACTGTGAATCCAAAACTTCGTTCTTTCTTTCTTTTTTTGGGTTATGGCTCCATCGTTTAGCCAAAACGATGATTTTGCCAAGTTTTGTTGATAATATTTTGAATTTGTAATTTTCACTTGACTGACACTGACATATAAGTGTATCTATGACATTGACAATGCACGGTGACGTCACAGAAAAAAGCGCAAAATGGCACCGCGTTTATAGTCGTCCGAAAATAATAGTAATTTTAATTATTTTTTTAAGCTTATTTAATAATATTCTGTAAGTGTTATATTTTTTTCCGGTTATATAATAACTTATAGAATCGTTTAAAAAAATAAAAAAATAACATGAATATACCCTATTCGGCTTTATCAAGCACTAAAACGTAAGGCAGAGAATCGAGAAGTTTGGCGCATACTCCACCGAAAAGAGCCACTAAGCTCTTAAATATGAAGAAGAAGAATACAAATCGGAGCTAAATTGATTTTGTATGAGAGGACATTTATTAGGGTTCCGTACAAAAAATGAAAAAACGGAACCCTTATAGGATCACTCGTGCGTCTGTCTGTCCGTCCGTCTGTCACAGCCAATTTGCTCCGAATCTACTGGACCGAAGCAGTTGAAATTTGGTAGGATGGTGTAATCCTATGACCCAAACACATATGTGCAAAGTAAATAAATATTTTTTTAAATGTTGCGGATATTTTTCTGTTTTCCTTTTGACGAAGCTTGTTGCGGATATTTTTCTGTTTACCTTTTGACGAAGCATGTTGCGGATATTTTTCTGTTTACTTTTTGACGAAGCATGTTGCGGATATTTTTCTGTTTACCTTTTAACGAAGCATGTTGCGGATATTTCATTACATTTACATATAATAAGATTAATAAATGTTTAACTTAAATTTTTGGTACAATTAAGTTTTTTTAAAGTAAGGGTCATTTTCGGGTGATAAATTAGGAAATTGAAAAAAAAAAGTTTTGTAAACCTTACTGTGGCATATTTCAAATGAAAGGGCTCGTAATGAGGATCTCAAATATATTTTTGGTATAATTTTGGAATAAATAGTTTTGATTTTATTCATGAAAGAAGACGAAAATTGACCTTTCCCCCCCCTGATCTCCGAAACTACAGAGCCTAAAATTTTTAAAAAAATACGAAATATAGTTCATTGCTTGTAGATTACAGGAAAACCTATAAGAATTCAATCAATTGTACGGAACCGTCTCCACGCGAGTTTAAATCGCAATTGATTTTTAAATTTTCAATAATTGTTTGTATGGAAAGTAGTTCAGTATCACGGACTGAACTTGCTCCAAAAATGTTGCCGGTGTTTAAAAAGTAACCCTGTTTATGAGAGAAAGAAAGATTGTAAGTAAACCCAGAGCCAAGGTTTGCAAGACGCAACGCAAGCCAGCAAGATGACGGGCTCTCGACCTTTAATATATCGATATCTGTAAATATAGTTTGAGCTCGACGTAGGGTTTCGCATCGTGTCCTAAGTAAGTCTAGACAAGGTCACTTACGAAAGGTTATTTCTTAGTACTATCGCACATTGGTTACTTTTTCGCCTCTATTTTGCTTTTTCTTCTACTACTACTACAACTACCTTGGGTCTTGGGTGTTTATCTATAGGTACGAGTATTATCTATTTATTATAAAATATAGTACGTTGAGTTAGTATCCCATAACACAAGTTTAAACTTATTTTAGGGCTAGGGTTGCCATCCGTCCGGGATTCCCCGTATTTGTCCTAGTTTGTAGGGCGTCCGGGGAGCGTCCAGGCGGGGTTATTAAATAGTCTATGGGTAAAACCCGGACACTATTTAAGGCCCCTTCCCGAATCCCTCTGCCCCAATCCTCCCGGCCCCTGCGCCCCTCGTAATATTTTTTAAAGCACCCGGGTATAATTTTTGATTTCCCTGAAATGTCCGGGGTTTTTTGCCCCGATTGATTTTACTTTAGTACCTTTTTTCTCTATTTCGGAGTTTGTCCCTTCGACATTTGGAATTAATAAATAACTAACCGATGACAACCCTCGAAGAGAAGAGCGGGGGCTTGGTTGGACTACGCATTGCAAGTTAAGCAACTACGGGCGTGGTTTACATTTGGGTGGGTGACCACTAGTGCCACAATACCTTAAGGCAGCTTAAAAATCTAACACCGAATTGACCACTTACACGAAAAGCAAACAACATGTGGGTTTAAGGTAAATATAGAAGCAAATGGCCTTGAAGTATGAAATAAATTGTTAACTCGTAAATATGGTGATAATTTCCATATTGCTAATCGTCAGGCACTAGATAGCCCTTAAATTATTTTATGAACTGTAGCGTGTAGCGGTTGCCTGCTCAATGTGCGGTGGAACTAAATTCAACTGCTTTGCGGAAACTTACGTAACATACAACAAACATTCGATCGATATCGGTAGCTTAAGTAAATATTTCCTAAATAGTTGCGTGGGTAAAGAACAAGTCTACAAAACCATCATAAGACCTGTCCTTTTATATGGCAGTGAAGCGTGGCTTTTGCTTGAGCGACACAAGCAGGAACTGCGTGTCACGGAGACGCAAATGTTACGCTGGATATGCGGACTATCACGAAGAGATCGCGTGAGAAACACCTGCATCCGTGGCGGCCTTCATGTCCGTGACATAGCAGACAAACTGCAAGAAAGTCACCTACGCTGGTACGGTCATGTCTTGCGGAAACCGGCAAGTTACTTGGGAAAAATGTATAGCCATACCGCGTCCGCCGGGCCCCGGCAGGCGTGGTAGACCCAAGAAATGCTGGTTTGAAGTCGTCCAGGGATTACCTGCGTACCAATGGTTTTACAATGCTCGAGACCGTGCAAAGTGGAGAAGAGGAAACCGGGCAAGTGCGAGTCGGACTCGCGCGCGAACGTTTCCCTACCATTATCTATACAAAATTAGATACTTTATTTAATACAAGCATTTGCACGCGGCTTCGCATGCGTGTCCCAAATCCCACGGGAACATTACTTTTTGGGATGAAAGATACCCTGTATCCTTCTCAGTAATCCTAACTATGTGTATGCGATTTTTCAAGAAGATTGGTTTAATATATAAAGCGTGAAGAGGTAAAAAACAAACAAAGCAACAAACAAACAAATAAACAAACTCACTTTCGCATTTATAATATTAGTTGGGACTGCCCGTGTGGTTCCCGATTAGAATAAGACCACTCCATCTTTTCCTGTGGATGTCGTAAGAGCCGACTATAGGAGTAAGCACAAACATCTCGTGCTACAATTGCATTCCCAAGGAGGGTTAACGTCGGGCGTCGGCCGGTTGTAAAACATTTCGCACAAATACATTTTCAAAGAGGGTTGACGTCAGGCAGGCGGCTGGTTGTAAAACTATAGCCAAATCATTTAAAGTGTTCCGGCTATTTCTTCTCCATTTTGCATGATCTTTGGCATCTTTGAGTGACCATTGACATGCATGTTATATTTGAAGAAGAAAAAGTGGGAAAGCGCACCCCGGGCTCCGAAGCAGTACAGCTGAGGATGCAACCGGGAATGCGCATAGACGAAGAAGAATATTAGTTGGGATTGGGATGGGATAGAGAAAAAAACAGCAAAAAAATCACGTTTGTTGTTTAGGAAGCCTCCCTTAAATATTTATTTTAATTTCATTATTTATTTTATTAAATAAGAGAATATACAACTATATATTCTACGCGCTAGTAACACAAAGTTTGTTCATGTGCGGTCTTTATCAACTACCAACACTTACTTCCGCTGTAGGAAAACATTGTTAGGTAGCCATTACACTAGACTACTTAACGCATGCGATTTGATGTACATTGCCTGTATTGTAATAAACAATCTGAACGTAATCTTTTAAAACACGCAATGTATATCAAACCGCATCCGATAATTAGACTGGTGTAATAGCTACCTTAGGAAACCTGCACACGAGTGATTATTATAGATTACACTAATGTGTAAAATGACTAACTTCTCCATTATCGCGAATAGGATTCTAGACTTTTTAACACCATTTCTACAGCAAAATATTTTATTTGTGTTTTTATAACATTTTTCCATGCTGGTCTGGGTGAAAAGAAAAAACTTAGAATGTACCAGCTGCTTCTCTTCCCACGCAAAATTTAAAGAAATTAGAAATAAAACTTTAAAGAAATTGCATATATCTAGGCACAGACCTACCAGTACTAGACTTGCAACGATATTGCTAGAAAGAGACTGACAAATACAGTACAACGTGTGTGTGAAAGAAACGCTGATATGTTTTTTGTCTCTATCGGCGTGGCTGCTATAAGCTGGCCTACTGTCAAAATCTGGGCCAAACAAACCACAAAACGATCGAAGAAAGTTATTAGTTTTAGGGATTTTATCATTTAAAAGGTGATTTAGCGTTTAATTTGAGCTTATTATAAGTTAGTTACCATAGTGTGTTCTGTGACGTGTGCAAAATATGGGTGGAGGCGACAATCAAAGATAGAAAAAGATGCACTAAAGTGGCCACGCACTATGCAGGTCTAGTTGTGGTAGGTCTGTGTATCTAAGGTTACAATTGGTTTTTACAGTTAAAATATGAACTTGAAAGAAAATATAATGTGTGAAAGTTTTCCATACTGATGGTCAAAATGGTATACCTAATACTCGTACACTATATTCTCTTTCAAATTCGTATTGTGACCGTGATGTCGTCAAAATAAAACGTAGACTACGTTTGTATGGAAAATTCTGATTCTGTCTGTCTTGTCTGTCTCTTCTGTCGTGTTTTTGCATTACATGTCCTCTTCGCGTAAAGTGAATCCATAAAAAAGTATTTACAAAAATATCAGATTTACCTACACCAAAACAAGCATTTGCGTGAAGTTGTGATTGTAGCCTACACATATTCAAACTGTTGTTAGCAAAGGCGTTACAATCACTTAGTAATCAGTTATTACTTACCTTGCCTATTTAGTTTTGGTATGATTTTGAACCTTATTTCAATGACGATAGAAATGATTTTATTCGCTGATAAAATGCCATGTGATGCAATGATTTGTGAATTTACTTTTCATGGCAACGGAGTTATTGTTAGTGGACCTTTTCTTTGAGTATTATTTGTACTTCGTTGATTGGGTCTGTCATCATTAAATTACTTAAAGCCTCATATTCATATTTATTTATTTCGATACAAAATAATTGTATTGAAATGTAGTTTACCATACAATAATGAATTTACATAAAAATAATTTAATTACAATAAAAAAAACTAAGGACAATCACTACATAGTATAAAACAAAGTCGCTTCCCACTGTCTGTCCCTATGTATGCTTAGATCTTTAAAACTACGCAACGGATTTTGATGCGGTTTTTTTTAATAGATAAAGTGATTCATGAGAAAGGTTTATATGTATAATACATACCCGTGCGAAGCCGGGGCGGACCGCTAGTTAATCATAAATCATAAAGTCGAATAAATCAAAATGTGATATTAAAAGTTAGTCCAATAAAATAAAGTCACACTAACAAACTAAATTAAGAAATTAATTAAATTAAGAATAATAAAATAACACTTGTCCAGCAGAAATGCCTTTGGATTGCTCTTGAATTCAGCTTTGTATAATAATGCCTTAATTTCTACAGGAAGTCTATTAAAAAAAGTACAGATTTATAGTATGGACATTGTTGTCCTATGTTCAAGCACGGTACTCCAACCGTTTATCCTCTTCTTATCTACTGGTATCAGACTCTTCAGAATCCTATCGCCAGTGTTGTTTATACTGGGTGAGAAATGAGAATGCAGCTGCTTTTCTTCCCGCGCTGATATTTTTAACCCCTGACAAAAAGAGGAGTGTGATAAGTCTGTCGGTCTGTCTGTTTGTGGCATCGTAGCGCTCGAACGGATGTACCGATTTCGATGCATTTTTTTACGTGAAAGCAAGTGATCTGCGGTGGTTCGTAGATATGTTTGATGAAAATCAGTTTAGCCATTTAGAAGTAATTGGGGGTTAACGCTTGAGTCAGGCTTTTCTCTAGCAAATAATAGATGGCGCTACATATAAAGTCGTATCGGTAGTTCCGTTACTCATCACTAGGTGGCGTTCTTGAAAATCGGGGTCTTTTTAGGGTTCCGTAGTCCACAAGGAACCCTTATAGTTTTGTCATGTCCCTCCGTCCGTCCGTCTGTCCGTCTGTCTGTCCGTCCGGGCTCGTACTCCGCCGCTACTGCACCGATTGTCACGAAAATTGGTGGAGAGATAGATACTTAAGTTCCAAAAGTAGATTTTTAAAATTATGAAAAAATGTTTTTATATACAAGCCGTTATATACAAAGAAAAATAAATTTAAAAAATTAAATTGGACTAACCCGAATGTGTAGGGTATCGTTGAAATTTTCTTTTACAATGCAATATAAACAGCTTTGAAACTATGTAGATCAAACCCCCCAGTCTTGAGATAATTTAATACAAAGTTAAAATTTGAGGTGTCCCCCCACCGTAACTTTTGAAATATTACTAAAATAATTCTGAAAAAAATGTGGTATATACCTCAAAGTATGTACTTTCAATTAAAACTATAGCGGTCTCGGTATCAAAGATAGTTATTTTTAATACGTCATAAATCGTAAACCGCAATTTACCTTTAGAACTTTTATATTATGTTACTTGCTGCTACGGAACCCTTTATGGGCGAGTCCGACCCGCACTTTGCCGCTTTTTTTTAATTTGCCTTGCAAATAAACTTGTGATTCCTTTTCTATCTTCACGCCCACCATCATGATAAGAGTGGCCTTGGATCTTGCTGCCCTGGCCCTCTGTCTGCTTAGAGCAGTAAGATCAAAGATGCTCTAGAGGCCCCTAGGTAATCTGGCCCTGGGTATATAGGAGCAAGGCAAGGACTAAACATCCTGAAACCATTGTATAGATCTGCGTATACAACGTGCTTTTAAATTAAGCACAAGTATTTTAAGGGGTGATTCAGTCTATCATTTTGAACAACTTTTCCCAATTATTGTATATCGAAATACAAATCGAAGTAGTCACATGCTTTACTAGTTACTATTTCTATATTTTTTTCCATATTTTGATTTAAAACTTTTCTTTTAAAACTTTTCTTTATAAGTAAAGTACCGGTACTTTTCTTATTATAAAGAAAAGTTTTAGTTATATTTTCTTTAAATTATTTTTAATATCTTCTTGCTGAAATCAATAAATAAACTGGTCAAGTGCGAGTTAAACTCGCGTGAAGAGGGTTTTGTACTTCTCATAGGTTTTCCTGTAATCTACAAGCAATAAACGAAATTTTGTATTTTTTTCAAAATTTTTGGCTCAGTAGTTTCGGAGATCAGGGCGGGAATGGTCAATTTTCGTCTTCTTTCATGAATAAAATCAAAACTATTTATTTTACAATAATATATTTGAGATCCTCATAACGAGCCCTTTAATTTGATATATGACACAGTAAGGTTAGCAAAACTTTTTTTAAAATTTCCTAATTTGTCCCCCGAAAATGACCCTTTAAAAGAATATTTATTTACTTTGCTTATCTGTGTTTGGGTCATCTTACCAAATTTCACCTCATTTGGTCCTGTAGATTCAGAGCAAATTGGCTGTGACAGACGGACGGACAGACAGACAGACGCACGAGTGATCCTATAAGGGTTCCGTTTTTTATTTTTTTGTACGGAACCCTAAAAAAGACAAAAAAAGGAAATGTTGTTTAAAATGATGGACTGCATTACCCCTTAAGAGTCCCCTACCGGAAGAGACAGAATAAGACTTTCCCATACAAACGTAGTCTACGTTTTATTTTGAAACTTTAAAGAGAATATAGTGTATTATATCATTTTTGACCATTAGTATGGAAAAGATTTACACCCTTATATTTTCTTTCAAGTTCATATTTTGACTGTGAAAATCAATTATACCACAAATTAATGCTATTTCTTTAAGTTACAAATTTTTACCGACACCTAACATGTCGTTTCAAAATAAAATGTAGACTACGTTTTTATGGGAAAGTCTAGGGTAAGGGGATTCTTAAATGTACCTAATTAATAAAAACATTATATAATATCGTACGAAAGCGTATAACACCACCACACTTGTGGCCTTTTATTATATAACGTCAATGTGGCCATAATATGGCCAGGTTATGTCACAGTGACAGCCACACACATCAGTAAACACTCCATCAATCGCCCTTCCGCTTTCTTTGTCGAAGCCAGTGAAATCTGTTCGTCCATTATCACCGAAATGGTCAGTCATATTCAACAACACTTTACGTTCACTTACTTACATCCACTTCTGTGATCCACTCTCATACACACATATTCACCATGCCTCTCCCCCTTCCCAATCTATCCCCCTAATTTGAGTTGTTATTTTGTAGCTGATTTTTAGGGTTCCGTACCCAAAGGGTGCAAATGAGACCCTATTACTCAGACTCCGCTGTCTGTCCGTCTCTCTGTCTGTCCGGCTATCCGTCTGTCACAGGGCTCTATCTCTAGAACCGTAATAGCTACACACCTGAAATTTTCACCGATTATGTATTACTGTAGCCGCTATAACAAAAAATACTAAAAATAAAAAAAAATTAAAATTTAAAGGGGGTCGTCATACAAAAAACGTGTTTTTTTCAGCGTTTTTAACTCGATCTGTCATAAGGCTCTATCTTTTGAACCGTAATTGCTAGACACCTGAAATTTTCACCGATTATGTATTAATATGACCACTATAAGATTAAATACGCAGTATTTTGATAATTTTTGATAAGCTATTTTTAGAGTACCTGCATTGATATATTATAGATTTTTACTTAAATTAAATTTAACTTCAATTTTTCCCGCCGCTCGTTCTAAACTGTAAAATTACAGCCACTGTAAAAATACAGGCTTTTACCTAGTGCATAGTCTTTTGTAAAACATATTAAAATTATTTAAAAAATAATCTTAAGAACAAGCTTTTATGTTAAACAATGTGCTTCTCAAGACTAATCAATTGAGCCCAAACTCCATGGGGTTATGTTGATTTATCACAGAGATCCCTTGGCCACTTTCCGGCTTCATAATGAGATCAAGTCATGATACCTTGATATTGCATTGTCACCCAACTTACATAAGTATGTGAAGTTTTAACTCAATCGAATAATGGGAAGTGGGTCTTATTTATCTTGCCAGATTTTGATTGACAACCTCCGTGGCGTAATGGTTAACACGCTAGGCCGCTAATCCGGAGGTTCTGGGTTCGATTCCCAGCCAGGGCAAGTTGGAAAATGGCCTTTTATAAATTTTCCTGGGTCTTGGGTGTTTATCTATTTATATATGTATTTATCATAAAATATAGTGTCGTTGAGTTAGTATCCCATAACACAAGTTTAAAAAAACTTACTTTGGGGCTAGCTTAATCAGTGTGATTTGTCCTTATATATTTATATATATTTGATTACGGACACAGACAACGGGACAGGTGAAACTACATACATGTATAATAATAATGAATAATTTGATAAAACAAACTGACGGATCAAATTAAAACCTTTTTCTCATCTTATGTATTCTCGGGTGTCAGCCCCCCATCGGGTAACACCCGTTCCGCCCCTAATAATATATACCTTACTCTACGTGAAATTACAGGCCACGTTTAGCGATATCGCGGGCGCCCGGGCATGAAGATGGAAAATGGAAATCAAAAGAATGATGGGTTGCTACTCGTAGTGGCATCGCTATGATTCATACTTTCGCCCATTCCTTAGATTAGATTTTACGGGAAAAGAAGTAGCTGGCAGCGTGGAGAATATCATAAATTCTAGGTCGTTTCTAATAAATATGCTAGATTTGAAAAAACGCTAATTGCGATAAACAGCATTTTTCACGTCAATTGCAACATTAAGGTGAAGAGGTAAGCAAATGGCCTTGACGTGTGAAATAAATTGTTAACTCGTAAATATGGTGATAATTTCCATATTGCTCTTCGTCATGCACTAGATATCCTTTTAAGTTATTTTATGAACTGCCGTTGAAACTATTATTGGTGATCCGTCTAGCTTTAAAACTTGCCGTGGCCACTTTTGGCGGAGGCAAGTTTTAAAGCTAGACGGACTAATGTAAATACTTTCGACGGTGGTTCATAAAATAAGTTAAAGGGCTATCTAGTGCATGACGAAGAGCAATACGGAAATATGTACATATATATCACCATATTTACAAGTTAACAATTTTTTTCACACTTCAAGGTCATTTGCTTACCTCTTCACCTTAAGTAAATGTTTATTGCATACAGTATTGCCACCGGCACACTCGAGGTCGTCACTGTATTCAGTATAATTTGCTTGTTTATTTTATGGCTGTCATTTTAGACGGCATAATAAATATTTTTTTCGGGATTTCACGAGATGTTGGGTACTGTTATGGACCGAGCTTGCGAAGCGTCTCAGTTTCGAGGTTGACCTAACATGATTTTGACCGTCAGATTTTTTTTATTTTTATAGGGAGCTTCTGGCGACAAATCTATACGAGTCCACTGGTTTTCATAGCCGGTTGAGTGGCGGACGACGCCCGAAGACGCGTACACAGTCCGCGAAACAAATATCACTACGTACTATGACTGTCCACTTTAAGTTTTATTAGAAATAAAAATATATATTTATTATAAACTGTAAACAGAAGTTCATAAAATACTTTGAAGGGTTATCTAGGACTTGGTAGTAGCAAAATTTTAAATAATGTCTCCGTTTTCTTTGAAATGATTTATTTTAAATGGGGGCAGCACTGGACCCCGGAAAATTCAGGTACGGCCTTAACTATTTCACATAGGTATTGTTCATGAGCATGAACATTTATGAGCCAAACAACATTAATTTCTTATTATAAAGTCCACTGAAATCAATTTGCAAAATAATTTTAAGAAAACCTCAACCGAACCCCTTGACTTCCCGCCAAAAAACTCGACCGTCAGTTTGTCTGTCGGTTTATTCTCGCCTGCAGATCGCGTTTTTCAACCGATTCTCGTGAAATTTTATAAGCAGGTTCGATAATTGTGTAGAACTTTTTGTCGATTTAGTTTTTGGAATTTGTTAAACATGGCAGAGATATAGTTTAAAACTTTAAAATATTATTTAGCCATTTCGAAAAATTTTCAAATGTCATAAAAACTTTTTTTATTAAGTACCCTTATGCAGACGCAACGCAACTTTTTTATCCGATAAACTTCAACGGATGGGGGTGAGTCGCGAGGTATACAGCTCACAGAGCCATTAGTTTTTATAGTTTCTGACATTTTTTTTTATTATATGCGTCCAGCCTACAGCCAGTCAGTACCTAAGCGACTGAGCTATGCAAAGAAACGAATAATATCAAAGAATAGGTCCACAACGAATATAACACATGTGATTTTATAACATAACAGCAAATATAATATTTTATTAAGCTAGCATTGTTAATGTCTTGGTAGGACCTTACTCCTAACCCTTCCTTGATTTGTTGGAAAAACTTCATCCTTGGTTTTCCCCTTTCTCGTCTCCCTTTTATTTTTCCTTCTACTATTATTTTGAATAGATTGTCCTGTCTTATTAGATGTCCAATCATCTACCCTTTTCTATTTTCAATAGATTTTAAAATATTTATTCTCTCTCCCACACTTTATGTTGATGAGTGTAGATGAAGCGAAAGAGGTCTGTCAAGATAGTAGCAAGTGGAGGTCCATAGTCTCTGCCTACCCCTGTGGGAAACAGGCGTGATAGTATGTATGTATGTATGTCTCCCACTCTTTCTAGCACCTTCTCATTGCTTATTCTATCCATCCAGCGTATTTTCTCCATTCTCCTCCAGTACCACATCTTGAATGCTTCTATTCTTTCTGTGTCCTTCTTCCTCTTTGTCCACGTTTCACATCCATATAAAGCTATACTCCAAATAAATGTCTTTATAAATTGTATTCTTACTTTTTTTACTAACTAATATTGGAGCAAAATATATCTTTTGTAGTTTTTAAAGTATTCTTAGCTATACTAATTCTTTGTTTTATATCCTGTGAACATTTTGCGTTTTCATGAATTATACTTCCTAGGTATTTAAATTGATCTACTTGCTCTACTATTTTATTATTTAGTTTTATATTCCCCTTTACGGTCCAGTTTTTGATACTATTAAAGTTTTTAGGGTTAGGAGTAAGGTCCTACCACGACATTAAAAAGATGGCAGAGAGAAGAGAGGAATGGAGGCATCTCTACTCTAAACGATATAATTTGTGTTTGCTGCTATTTCACTTTATGTAAGATAAACTTTCTATAGGTACTTTAGGTACATATATCACTCAATGTTTTAGCATGGCTACCATATTATTTTGCTTTTAGATTAATTGACACTGCTAAATGTAGCTCTTACCCTATCCATCCACGACTTTCAATACTTATAATTTTTTTTAATTTCGTTCATTCCAAGTTACATACAAGTTACCTAGCTTTACAGTTCCACCTATTTTTCGCGCCGTATGGAACGCGCCTCATTACATTTTTGTAATGTAATTTGTAATTTGAGTATTTGAAAAAAAATATATCGCAAGATAATTAAGGTAAAACTGTTTTTTCCTAAAGTTTTACTGAAAGAGTATTGTTTTACAAATAAACAAAAAGTCAAAATGAGATGCGGCGCGGCACAGCGCGTGCTTTCAATGTGGAATGGAATGGTAGATACCTACTAGGTAGATGGAATAGTACCGTACTGACATCTGTTGTTTTGCGTTCCAGAGTTGATCAACTACACGCAGCCCGTGTATGTGTGGCGAGATGACCCGAATTCCAGGCAGAATACCATCAAGGAGATCATTGAGCGAGCTACTTCCAAAGAAGACTGGCCCCAGGTAAGAGTCGTCCAATGTAACATTTCTTTTTGATGACCTCCGTGGAGATATTAGTCCGGTCAATTTAGACATCCGAGGTTACAATAATTCGCATCCACCTCAAAGTTGGTAGGATTGTTCAAAACACCATCATAAATGGTACATGGTAATGGCGCCAATAGATGGAGCCTAAACAGGTACACTATCACGTCTTTATCCCTAACGGGGAAGATAGAGCCTAGGGCGGTAAGGCCCAGGCCACTTTTAGCGTGATGGTGGGTATGAAGGAAATAAACCATCATAAATGAAATCTAAAAAGTCCTCATCGATCCGATACCCAAAAAAAAAGTAAAGGGGGCTCCCATACATTACGCCAAATCTCAAAAATCATGTATGTTGTATGGGAGCCCATTTAATATTTATTTTATTCTATTTTTAGTATTTGTTGTTATAACGGCAACAGAAATACATCATCTGTGAAAATACTGTCTAGCTATCACGGTTCATGAGATACAGCCTGGTGACAGACAGACAGAACGGACAGACGGACGGTTGAACGGACAGCCGGCCGGATACGATTCAAAAAGTTGGAAAAGGTGGTGTACTTAGCGCGTTTTTAGGGTTCCGTACCCCAAGGGTAAATATGGGACCCTATTACTAGGACTCAGCTATACAGGCTGTCCGTTTGTCTGATTATTTGTCCGTCCGATATCTTCGGCAATTGTGAACCGATTTTAATGATTTTTTTATAGGGTTTTTTATGCATTCAAGATGCAGTACTTAAGTACTAAAGTACTCAAATTAAATAAGAAATGGTGAAAAAATACCACGTGAGCAGGACTTGAACCCGCGACCTTAGTCTTAGTCACGTGGTATTTTTTCACCATCTCTTATTATCATTATTTAATTTGAGTTTTTTTATTTATTTGATAGCCTTTACTACCAAGTTGGTCCCATTTTAATTTGGTGAAGATATGATGAAGAACTTTGGAGATATGGAAGAAACTCCTGAAAAAAATAAAGTCGGTTGTGTTTTTTGTTAACTAGTAGTTCGCCGCGAACTTAGACCTCGCGATTTTTTATTAATATTTCAAAAACTACTGAACCGATTTTGATGCCCAACGAACTTGAAAATTCGATTAATATTTCCTACATGTCTACCAAATTTCATCAAAATCGGACCATTGGTTCGGCAGTTATCGCGGAACAAACATACATACATACATATATACATACAATGTATTTTCGCCCCAACTTGAATTATAGCCCTCGCTCGCTTTGCTCGCTAGGTCAAAAATTTAATTATTGTCTGAACAACTTTTTTATACGATAAACTTCAACGGGTAGTGGGTGAGTCGCGAGGTTTACAGCTCACAGGGCCACTAGTTTTTTTTTCACATATCTGTTCCAGGTCCTCATATTTCCAGAAGGAACATGCACGAACCGCTCCTGCCTGATCACCTTCAAGCCAGGAGGGTTCTACCCAGGGGTGCCGGTGCAGCCGGTCATCATAAGGTACCCCAATGCGAGGGACACCGTCACCTGGACCTGGGAGGGACCTGGAGCGTAAGTCATCATCATCAGGTCTTTTTTAGTCTCCACTGCAGGAGCACGACCCTCTCTGTACTACCAGAGCCATACTTAGCCAGAGCAGCCAGAGGATTTGGCCTACACTCTCTACGCTGGCCAGACGGATTGGAGAGGTCTTATTGATGTTAAAAGCTTGGTTTAGCTTGTATTCCCTAAGTCGCCTTTTACGACATCCTCGGAAAGACTTGAAGTGGTTCTTTTCTACTCTGCCGGGAACCACACGACAAGGAGGAGCGTAAGTAATTAAAATTAAACCGGCAAAGTGCGTGTCGGGCCACGCGTAATGAAGAGTGTTGTAGTTGCGAATGCCAACTTAAGAGTTCACGCCTCGGTTTCACGACCAAAATTGACTAATAAGTAGGTCGATTATAACTCTTAAAGGCGTCGTTGCACAAATTTATGGGGAGCCGGCTAGGTCACTGAACACCTGCCTGAAATTTTTGGGTCGGTATCAATGCCTAATAAGTAAATCCGACAAATTCGTTGCCTTTATATGGTACATTTCGATCGAAATATCATATTTAAGGTTAGGTGAGTTCCGCCAAAATGGCCGACACCTAACTGACCTGACATTGACAGTAACTGCGAGTGACGTTTAAATCAGGTTGCGTACGTAAAGGCGCCATGTCAGTATCGCCATTATACGATAATAAGCGATTTTAAATGTATTTTGTAAACTATCCAGATCACGAAAAAACAAATAGTTATATGACGGTCTTAATCGGTTTTTGTTACTTTTCTGATTTTGGGAAAGTGTTCATGACCTAGCCTGTTGTGCAACATCCCCTTTGTAAACTGTACCTACTTAGCTCTGATATTTTTCCTTTTAACTTCCATATATTACAGAATAGGTACTAGTACTCACGTACAGAAGTCTTACTACGCAAAGAAATTCAAAGAAATATCTACTCAATGTGGTTAGAGATATGGTTTATTAGAACGTCAGAACTCAGCACCTTTTCGTTTAGATACCTAGACATCCATTGCAGGCCAATTTCATTCTTATTACTCTGGACAAATGATTCGTATAACTGAATTTACCACTTCGAGTGGTCGCCGCGCTCTTAGTAATAATGTAGCTAGGTATATTTTCGACACCTAAACGGAAAGTGACATAATAGGCCTGGTTATATATACTATGCCGTGTGATTTTGGCTTTTTATCAGAGTACGCTTTTTTGTCATCATCATAATCATCGGATAATCAGGTGAATCGAGCCTGCAATATCCTAACCAGACTGGAATCAACTTTTTACAAAGTATGCTTCCCAGTGGGATTTGAACCCACGACCTCCAGATCACAAGGCAAACGCCTTGACCACTGGACCATGGAGGCAGTCAGAGTACGTTTTTAGGGTTCCGTACCTCAAAAGGAAAAAACGGAACCCTTATAGGATCACTTTGTTGTCCGTCTGTCCGTCCGTCCGTCCGTCTGTCAAGACCCTTTTTCTCAGGAACGCGTGGAGGTATGAAGCTGAAATTTATATCAATTACTCAGGTCTACTGTCCCTTGAAGCTGTGAAAAAATCAAACTTTTAAGCCAATGCAATCAAAAGATACAGCCGTTTATGCCGCAAATTTTCGACACTTGCAAGGGAATCAAAACCTACAGGGTGCTTCCCGTGAACTTAGAATCTTGAAATTTGGTACGAAGCAACGTCTTATAGCATAGATAAAGGAAAAATTACGAAAACCATAAATTTTTAGTTACATCACATAATATATTTTTTTTTAATAATTTTAAACTTACTTGTCGTAATGAACGAACTTTGTAAACCTTGCAGGTTTGTACGGAACCCTCGGTGCGCGAGTCCGACTCGCACTTGGCCGGTTTTTTTTGTATGGGGTTGTTTGTCCCTTGTATTTGTTCGTCCAGGCATAATAAAAAAACCCCTTTCATACTCCAACTCTTTGTTTTTTTTTCAGTTTGAAGCTGCTTTGGCTGACGCTGACCCAAGTGCACAGCTCCTGTGAAATCGAGTTCCTCCCCGTGTACTACCCCAGCGAGGAAGAGAGGCGAGACCCGAAATTATATGCCAGCAATGTCAGGAATGTAATGGCCAAGTAAGCATTTTATATTGGCGAGAAAATTATTACTCCAGTGGTGATTGTAAGCGTGTATTCTTCGAAGTGGTTGGTACAGGAGACAAGAGAAAAAGGGGCTTTGACAAAGCCGACATCAGCATAAATAGAAAAAGGAAAGCACCATCTGTTCGTATCGTACGTGGTAGAACTGTCAAATGACATAGCAGACATTGTGTTATGCTGATGTTATGCTATAGGGGTGCTAACCGGATAAGGTACATTACGAGTATAACTCTTTAGTGCTAATCGGGTGCAAAAGGATTATTAATTAATAGTGTCACGAGTAACTAACTGATGTCGCTTTTTACAATTCAATTAATTTAACCTAGAAACTACGCACAAAACGAATGTTATCTCTTACGGCCCTCACAATAAGACTCAAGGTCGATCAGCATGTGTTAATTAGGTACATCATTCTTTCAAATTACAGGGCTCTGGGTGTTCCGGTTCTGGACTACACATACGATGACTGCAAACTGCAAGCGCGGGCCAAGCAGCTGGGTATCCCCGGGGCAGTCTCTGTGAGGGAAATCAGCGAACTGAGGGGTCACCTTGGGTAAGAGTTATAATGTAGTTAACAGTACTGTAGGATTGCCGGCTGGCTTACAGAATGGGCCCTACATAAATATTTGTAGAGTATTAGGTATGTAGTGGAATTATAATGCCCAGTAGAAAAAACAATGAGAAGTGTTTATAATTTGATTTTAGTTCACTGGTATAAAAATTAAAATTTATAGTATTTTATGCAACAGTTGTATAAGAGTGTTCAATATAGGGAAGTGGCGCAGGTTATGATGTGAGCCGGTAGGCGAACATCATAAATAAACGTGCAAGTGCGAGTCAGACTCGTACATGAAGGGTTCCGTACCACCGCTGATGAAACACGTTTCTTGTATGACGACCCCCTTTAATTATTAACTTTATCTTAGACGGACAGACGGACAGACGGACAGACGGACAGACGGACAGACGGACAGACGGACAGACGGACAGACGGACAGACGGACAGACGGACAGACGGACAGACGGACAGACGGACAGACGGACAGACGGACAGACGGACAGACGGACAGACGGACAGACGGACAGACGGACAGACGGACAGACGGACAGACGGACAGACGGACAGACGGACAGACGGACAGACGGACAGACGGACAGACGGACAGACGGACATACGGACATACGGACAGACGGACAGACGGACAGACGGACAGACGGACATACGGACATACGGACAGACGGACAGACGGACAGACGGACAGACGGACAGACGGACAGACGGACAGACGGACAGACGGACAGACGGACAGACGGACAGACGGACAGACGGACAGACGGACAGACGGACAGACGGACAGACGGACAGACGGACAGACGGACAGACGGACAGACGGACAGACGGACAGACGGACAGACGGACAGACGGACAGACGGACAGACGGACAGACGGACAGACGGACAGACGGACAGACGGACAGACGGACAGACGGACAGACGGACAGACGGACAGATAGCGGAGTCTCAGTAACGAAAACGAAATACATTTTTTCGTAATTAACTTGCAAATAATAAAGTAGATTAATAAAATAAAACAATTGTTTGATGATTAAATAAAGGGCGGTTTATAACTTTAATAAATACTATGGCAAAAGCAGTTTTCCTCATGTAGGCAGTAAATAATTTGTAATGGAATGTTTTATTTTTAACTTGTTTGTTAAGTTGGTACTGTTGCTACCAACAGAACTAAAAAAACACAGAAATAAAACACACCTAAGTACCTACGTACTTAGTTGTGTTTTTTTGATGTTGATCGAGTAAAACCTTAACATATTCAGACAGTACCTAATCTGTGGCAGCTAGCTATATCCAAAGAGTAAAGTAATATAGAGCCGTATCGTTTTGGCGACATTACGACACTAGTGCTGTAATGAGGAATACAGTATAGACTTGTATGAAGTCACATTATATGTGTTCTTAAGTTATATTATTGTTTGTGACCATGTTAAAGATAAAAAGTACAGGAAAACAGTACAGACAAGATAAGTACAGGTGTAGAAAAAAAAATAGCTTTTAAAAAAGTAGTAAATTTAACTTTTATTATAGGTAGTAAGTATTTCTCCTAGGATAAATGTATGTCCAGGAGGAAGAATGGAAGTGGAGTGAGTCAAATGAAACCCCTTTCAAATTTTCGGATCATTAACAAATCATTCATGTGTAAATGATTCGAAAATTTTTTAAATGAAGTTTGAAATGTAGTGTAAAAAGTAAAGTGGATTGGTATGTGTCTTAATTAAAATTGTATAATTTTCTAAAAGAGAGTTCTAAAAGAAAGAAAAAAAAAATATAAATTACATTTATAATTTCCAGCCTGGAACGTTCTCAGTTGGAACTGCACCTAGCTGCGCAAGGTCTGTACGACCGCAACCGCTGGGTCAGCCGCGAGGAGTTTGCGCAGCGACTGGGGGTGCCGCTGGACACCCACGCACACAGGCTCTTCGACATTTTCGTGCAGGTATAAAACGAGGCGCGATATCCCCTTGTTTCCGAAGCTTTTAAACCTTATTCCCGCACTTTAGAGTCTACTGTTGTATGGCCGCCTGTCACTTCTTATACATTTAGATGATGTAGAAGTTACAGGCCTCTCTCTATACAGGCTGACTTTTTATCATATATATTTTTATTTTATATTTCTATAAAAAAAGTTATTAAAAATCGATAAAAATTTTTCGTCCACCCATACAAAATCGGTTTGGCTGAACGTTGATTCGTATGGGAGGTCGAAAAATTTTAATCGAATTTTAATAACTTTTTTTATAGAAAGTTGTTCAGTATCGGGGACTGAACTTGCTCCAAAAATTTTGCAGGTGGATAAAAAGTCAGCCTGTATATTAGATCTGCCTTTTTATTACTTATCATCATCTAAGACACTGGCCTTTTTACCTGAATGCGGCAAATTCGAAAAGGAGGGTATATGTGTTTGACCTGTATGCTTGTCCCTATAATTCTATGTTCCCTAGTAACTACTAAACGGCTAAACCGATTTTAATATATTATACATGGTTAGATTTGTCTTAACGACTAAAGTAACATAAGATATATTAAAATTATTGAAAATCAAAATGGCTGATTTTAAGCGGCAAATAGCGCGGCATAATTTTTTTTTCTTTTCAAAGCCTTTCGAGTGGGGTATCAAATTAAAGGATTTTATTCAAGGATTACAGAAATATATGCAACTTATGTTTAAATGAAATTTGGAATGAGAAATGCTAAAAAGCAACGATTTTTATGCCCAGTTCTATGTTCCCTAGTAACTACTAAATGGCTTAATTGATTTAATAAATTATACATGGTTAGATTTGTCTTAACCACTAAAGTAACAAAGGATATATTCAAATTATTGGAAATCAAAATGGCGGATTTATGGCGCCAAATTGCACGGCATTAAAAATCTTTTCAAGCCTATCGAGTGGGGTTTCAAATTAAAGGATTCTATTCAAGGATTACAAAAATATATAAAACTTATATGTTTAAATGAAATTTGAAATGAGAAATGCTAAAAAACAACATATAAAATCGCTGCGCCAAGCGCATTTCAGATTGCGTCTTACCTTACAACAGAAGACAGTAAGTGCTTTAGGCGTATGTAAGTAGCGCTGTAGTATAATATTAGGTCCTTACATATGAAATTGCCGTTCAGTATCAAAAAAGTGAAACAAGTTTTTTTTAATGAAATTATTATTTAATCCATCGAAGTATGCGCCGTTGTTATCGATACACTTCCGCCATTTTATAGGCAGATCATTGATACCTTTGGAAAAAAAATCCAGGGAGCGAGAGTCTATGAACTGTTTGAAGGCGGTTTTGACTGCCTCATCAGATTTGAAATTTTTTCCTTGAAAAAGTTATCCAAATTTTGAAAAAAGTGGTAATCGGTTGGGGCAAGATCTGGAGAGTATGGTGGGTGACGCAGAGGTTCCAGTCGCAGCTCCTCTAACTTGGCGATCGTTTGATGTGCAGTGTGTGGTCTAGCGTTATCCTGAAGGAGCAGTGGGCTAGAGCAATTCATCAGTCTCGGTTGTTTAATGGCGAGCTTTTCCATCATTGTTTGCAATTGTTGGCAATACAAGTCTGCAGTAATCGTCTGGCCTGATCTCAGGAAGCTGTAGTGGATAAAACCAGCACTGGTCCACCAAACACTAACCAGAATCTTCTTTTTGGTCAGTTTTCGCTTAGGGCAAGGTTTTGCCGGTTCTCCAGGGTCAAGCCATTGTGATGATCGCTTCCGATTGTCGTACAGGATCCATTTCTCATCACAAGTCACGATACGGTTCAAAATCCCCTCATTATTGTGGCGATTAAGCAAAGAAACGCAGCAAGCAACGCGTGTTTGTTGGTTTGCTTCAGTCAATTCGTGCGGTACCCACTTTTCGAGTTTTTTAATTTTTCCGATTTGGCGCAAGTGGATAAGTATCGTTTTGTCACTTACGCCGAAGGCTGCTGCTAATTCGGAAGTGGTGTGAGATGGATCCGCTTCCACTATCGCCTTCAATTCTTCGTTATTCACTTGAGTATCAGGTCGTCCACGAGGCTCATTGTGTAAATCGAAATTTCCAGAACGGAAACGTTGAAACCAAAAACGCACCGTTCGTTCGTTAGCGGTGCCTGGTCCATACACGTCGTTAATTCTTCGAGTCGTTTTTGCAGCACTGGTGCCACGGTGGAACTCGTATTCGTAAATACCGCGAATTTTCAATTTGTCCGTAGTTGTTGTTATAGCAATGTTGAAACTCAAACAAATGATGTTAAAACAAATAAAATACGAATTTTAAAACAATATTTTTCTGGCTTTATTTCGAAATAAATTTGAATTTGGAATTCTTAATGAAACGCAAGATATTTGATTTTAAAGTTGCCAGTATTGAAAATCGGCAATTTCATATGTAAGGACCGAATATTATATCACACAGTCGGGTTTTTTGATTTTTAATAATAATTACTTGTTGCATTATTACCTACTTAATAAGTCGTAAAATAAACGGGTAAGTGCAAGTCGGACTCGTACATGAAGGGTTCCGTGCCTCCGTGCAATGTTTTAAAACGCTAAAAAAACACGTTTTTTGTATGACGACCCCCTTTAATTTTTAACTTTTTTTATTTTTAGTATTTGTTGTTATAGCGGCCATAGTAATACATAATCTGTGAAAATTTCAAGTATCTAGTTAATGCCATTATAAAGATCTAGTTAAAAATGCTGAAAAATACACGTTTTTTGTATGGCGAAATATTTTTTTTTTTAGTATTTTTTGTTATAGCGGCCACAGTAATCGGTGAAAATTACAAGTATCTAGCTATTACGGTTCAAGAGATAGAGCCCTGGGACAGACGGACCGACAGCGGAGTCTCAGTAATAGGGTCCCGTTTGCACCCTTTGGGTATGGAACCCTAAAAATCATCATCATCATCAGGTCTTTTTTAGTCTGCACTTCAAAAGCACGACCCTCTCTGTGCTACCAGAACCATATTAGCCAGAGCAGTCAGAGGATTTGGCCTACACACTCTACGCTGGCCAGACGGGTTGGAGAGGTCTCATTGATGTTTAAAAGCTTTGTTTAGCTGGTGTTTCCTAAGTCACCTTCTACGATATCCACGGGAAGACTTGGAGTGGGTGGTCCTATTCTAATCTGCCGGGAACTACACGGCAACTACGAGTACACTAAAACATAATAATACTTTATTACAACATTTATTAGTACATCAACACAAATCGGAAGACGACTGCCTCCGTGGTCCAGTACAGAGAGGGTCGTGCTCCTGCAGTGGAGACACAAAAATACCTGATGATGATATTACCTAGTGGATGCATAATAAGTATGTAGGTGAGTAAATAGGTTATTTCATATCATGAAATAAATGAATAAAACTTGGATACAATTTCAGCGGTCGAGCGGCATGGCGTACCTACCAGACTACCTTCTGTGCGCCAGTTTCCTGTCGCTGCAGCAGGCTTCCATCGCGCAGTTGCTCTCGTACGCCTTTAAGGTACAGAGGAAAGTTAAGAGTCCAGTGCTGCCCCTATTTGAAATAAATTATTTGTAAGCTAGTAAAACCTAAATAACCCTTCAAACTATTTTATGAACCACTGTTTACAGTATAAAGTGAGAACGTGAAGCTTTAGTTTGCGTTTTTGCCAAAAGAAGCCGTTTTTCGCAAAAATGCAAACTAAAGCTTCACGTTCTCACTCTAAACTGTAAACAGTGGTTCAAAAATAGTTTGAAGGGTTATCTAGGTTTTACTAGCTTAAAATTTTAAATGATATCCCCGTTTCCTTACGAATAATTTATTTCAAATGGGGGCAGCACTGGACTCCGTGTATTGTCTTAAGATACCCTGTGCCAGCCACCTCACGTAGTGCGCGACAACGCGCGCGGTGGCACAGGTATCTGATTAACCGGTCTGTACGTCTGGAGTCTATAAGAACTTGGAAAATTATACTTTTAAATAATAATTTTCCAAATTAAATAATGAAATAAGAAATGTGATAAAAGTCCATGTGAGCAGGACTTAAACCCGCGACCTTAGTCTCAATACGACTATGCTCTTACCAACTGAGCCACCACGTGTTCAAACCCATACACCGAATTTTGCCACCATTTGATATTCCTACACGCATTAGGCTTGCGTCACCTTGCTCAGTTGGTAAGAGCCAGTAGCGGCGTTAGGGTAGGGCGAGGTTGGGCGACCGCCCAGGGCGCCAGATACAAAGAGGCGACAGGGGGCGTTTTTGGGCAAGGGGGGGGTCACAGGTAATAATAAATATATAAATAGCGGCTGGTTAATAGCGGCAACTCCTAGACTCTTATTTGTATGCACCCCCCTCCCTCCCTTTGTTTTCAATTCGTATTAATTTTTTAAACGTATATAATATCTTGTGATGATTTCCTTTTAGTTATACGACACATCTCGCGCTGGCCGCTTGGGCCTCAGCTCGTTCGAAGAGTTGGCCACCAGGTGCCTTGGGCTCTGCCAGGAAGACGCTCTGCACACCTTCCGGCAGGCAGACCTGGATGAGAAAGGATACATCACTTATGGTATTTATTTTAAAACTGGTATCAATTGGAAGAATCATACAATAAAAATACAATCGGGTATCAAGAAGAAGAAGAAGTTCTTATGTTAATTTTTAATATTTTTTAGATGAGAATTTTTGAAGTTGTTTTTTTAGAAAATAAATAATAAAAATACCATTCCCCCCTCTTATCTCCGAAACTACTGAGCCCAAACTTTTGAAAAAATTATTTTAGATTGCAGGAAAACTTATTAGAAGATAAAAAATATATGGGGGCCACTTATGGGGGTAAATATGAAAAAAAAAAAAACTGCAAACTATGTCGTGTGATAAATCAAATGAAAGGCCTTATTATAATAATCTAAAATATGTATTTTTTATAATTGTACGACAAGTAGTTTTGAAGTTATTTACGAAAATAGGTGAAATTCGACCACCCCTCCTTATCTCCGAAACTACAGAGCCTAAAATTAAAAAAAAGAAATACAGTTAATAGTTCTTTACTTATTTTCAGATAAACCTATGAGTACATCTCACAGGTTTTTGTGGAACTCTCTTAACGCGAGTTTCACGTACTTAACCAGTTTATTTATACTACTTTGCTAGCTTTTGTTATTACTTATTATGTAGCTACCTTGATTGATGGGAAAATTCCCAAAACATGTGAGGTTCTCTTGGGTTGTCAATTTAAAACACCTTTTGACCACTCGGCAAATGCGAAAATTTGTATGGATGTTTTTTTTCGCTTCTCGCCAAAACAGCCGAACGGATTAGAGTGAAATTTCGCATGTAGATAGCTTACTTCCTGGATTACCTCATAAGATACTTTTCATCCCGGAAAATTTGAGGTTTCCGTGAGATTATCAAAAATTTGACCACGCGGGAAATGCCATGGGTAATAGCTAAACTATAATAATTATATCTGATAGTCCTCCATCTTTTCAGACGAATTCATTGCCTACGCGCAGAAGAAATCGGAGCTGGCGTTCATTTTTGCGAGTGACTCGACGCATCACAAGCCGAAGGTCCAGTGAGGGTCACAGGTTCACATCTCGACCATCTCCAGTCAGGTGCCGTGAGATGTGTGTCCAAAGGATTTTAAGGACTTTATTAATTGCTGTTTGGACTGATAAATTTGGAACGAACCCGATTCGCAGCACCGCATTTAAAACTGCGGCTTGAAACTGCGTCACATGTGTCCACGCGCGTGGTCCCGTGCGCTCGTTTTTAACGGCGTACATTTACAGTCGTGGCGTGGAGAATTTAATACATTACTACGTAGAAATATGTATGGTAGTCGCGGTCGTCTGATTATTTATAGTCTATGCTGAACAAGCTAGGGGAAACCGCGCGTGCGTCCGTGGCGGGGAAGCGGGCCCTGTCGCGCGGACGCGGGGCCCGCCACCCCCCTCTGCAGATGCACGCGCGGGGCACTTTTGTAATGGAATATAGAACCGCGCGTGCGTCCGTGGCGGGGAAGCGGGCCCTGTCGCGCGGACGCGGGGCCCGCCACCCCCCTCTGCAGATGCACGCGCAGGGCACTTTTGTAATGGAATATAGAACCGCGCGTGCGTCCGTGGCGGGGAAGCGGGCCCTGTCGCGCGGACGCGGGGCCCGCCACCCCCCTCTGCAGATGCACGCGCGGGGCACTTTTGTAATGGAATATAGAACCGCGCGTGCGTCCGTGGCGGGGAAGCGGGCCCTGTCGCGCGGACGCGGGGCCCGCCACCCCCCTCTGCAGATGCACGCGCGGGGCACTTTTGTAATGGAATATAGAACCGCGCGTGCGTCCGTGGCGGGGAAGCGGGCCCTGTCGCGCGGACGCGGGGCCCGCCACCCCCCTCTGCAGATGCACGCGCGGGGCACTTTTGTAATGGAATATAGAACCGCGCGTGCGTCCGTGGCGGGGAAGCGGGCCCTGTCGCGCGGACGCGGGGCCCGCCACCCCCCTCTGCAGATGCACGCGCGGGGCACTTTTGTAATGGAATATAGAACCGCGCGTGCGTCCGTGGCGGGGAAGCGGGCCCTGTCGCGCGGACGCGGGGCCCGCCACCCCCCTCTGCAGATGCACGCGCGGGGCACTTTTGTAATGGAATATAGAACCGCGCGGGCGTCCGCGTACCGCAGTTTCAAGAAAGTGGCGTGGCGAGACGAGTTTTTGGATATTTGGATTAGATTCATTAGCTTCATTAGCACGGGTTGCCGTGCCTTCTCGCCCACCATCACGGTAAAAGTGGTCTTTGGGTGTTATGACCCTGGGCTGTATCTGCTTAGAGCCGCAAAAACCAAAATGCTCTGTCTGCCTTTATTGCTATTAGGCATACAGACGTGTATCTGTATGTATGTAAAAATAGTATTAGTAGTAGGTATTTTACGATAATTCACACTCATTGGCCCAAACTCCATTGGAGATGAGTACGTGTGCTGTGTTTTCACACTAATTAGGATTCCGATGTCACAGATATATTTCGTCTTTATCAATATTGTAAACGGTTTGCTGACGTAATTTAGTCGGAAAGGCCGACCAGGTGCATAGAGTGCAGCGAAACAGTCTGGTCGCCGCCGCGCGCCAACACTCGCCCAGGCGATGATCGTCTAAATAGACAGTATTATGTAAGTAAACCGTTTAAAATATTGATAATAAATTATCTGACGTAAAAAAAAATATAATTTTATTAAAACCTACGTTTATTATAAAACACGCATTCCCTCTCTGTTTCTTGCTCTAGCAAATGACGGTTCTGAGCAACAGAAAAGGATAGCAGCATAGGAAAGTGCTGTTCCGTCAGAGATATGGTGTTCGGTGCTGACAGATGTACTTACCCATAACCGCCTACATCAAGTTGACATTGACAGATGAGATGGTGACATTTTACTAGACGTCAACTTGATTTGGACGGGTGACAGTTTAAATCTAATAATAAAGTTAGCGTTTTATAATAAGATATGATGGAGATAAATATATTTGGTCTAACAAAATATACTAAAACTATTCAGTCCATGACACTGAACAACTTTTCCCGAGGAATATAGGTATATCGAAATATGAAAAAATGTTTTCTTTAATTTAATTATCGAGTTTGTATGGAAAGCAAAAGAAGAAATATTTTTCATATTTCGACATATGTAGGTTTTAATTCACTCTTAAAATAGTTTCAGTATATTTTGTTAGACGTTACCCCTCATATTCATTAAAAAATTAGGAACGGTTGCTAAACTTATTTTAGTTAAAATATGTTTTGTCTCTATCACTCTTTCCTATATTTGCCAAAGTAAGAACGAGACAAAATATATTTTAACAAAAATAGGTTTGGCAAACGTTTGTATTTTTTTATGAATAAGGGGTACATATTTAACGCAGACATATACTTACTACCTTAACAGTGAATTTTAGCTTTAAGGACTTATTTATTATATTTTAGTTATAAGAACTTATTTATTACTAGATTTAGTCGGTGTCTCGCCTTTGATAATAGTTTTTAACTGCTTTTAGTGATATGCCATGTTAAATGTGATAATTTTAAGCAAAAGTCGATATACTTAATAGAGTTTTAGTACAATTTATTATGTGAAATGTTATTCGAGATTATTTTTGTTATTTTTTTAGTACATACCTATTGTCATTAGTACTTATTAGAAATGGGCCGAATACTCTTTTGATCTTTTCATACTCGGTACTAAGGAATTTATATACAATCTAGAATGCCTACGAAGTTGCAAAGCCGTTCCTAATAAAGATACCTAAATTTATAGGTGTCCCTTTCTACTTTATTGCACTGGCATTTTGCAGGAATGGGATGCCTATTATTTTAGGTATATTTTTTGGGAATGTTAGGTATTTAATATAAACCTTAAGAACATGGCATTAGGATTAATTTTCAATGTTATTTGTTTTTGAGATTATTACCCGTCGTGATTCTAGATTGTATTATAGTTTCTTGAGTCGGTTCTCATCATACTCGGCGTGGTTTTGATTATTTGTACTCAGCCGAATAATTCTGTTCAAATACCGAGTATATTCAGTGTAAATAAGATAAATAGTGGTTGTAACTGTGGTTCCCGGGTGCCGTGTAGTTCCCGGCAGGGTAGAATAGGACCACTCCAAATCTTCCCGTGGATATCGTAGAAGGCGACTTAGGAAACACAAGCTAAACAAAGCTTATGCATCAAAGAGACCTCTCTAACCAGTCTGGCCAGCATGGAGAGTGTAGGCCAATTCATCTGGCTACTCTGGCCAAGTATGGGTCTGGTAGTACAGAGAGGATCGTGTTCCTGCAGTGGAGACTGAAAAAAAGACCTGATGATATAGATAGATAGATAACCTCATTTATTTGCTCCTTTAACAACCATACAAAATGAGTAAAAGCAGACACTATAAAAATAAACGGGCAAGTGCGAGTCGCACTCGTACATGAAGGGTTCCGTACCACCGTACAATGTTTTAAAACGCTGAAGAAACACGTTTTTTGTACGACGATCCCCTTTAATTATTAACTTTATCTTATTTTTAGTATTTGTTGTTATAGTGGTCATAGTAATACATAATCGGTGAAAATTTCAGGTGTCCAGCTATTACGGTTCAAGAGATAGAGCCCTGTGACAGATCGAGTTAAAAACGGTGAAAAAAACACGTTTTTTGTATGACGACCCCCTTTAATTTTCAACTTTTTTTATTTTTAGTATTTGTTGTTATAGCGGCCACAGTAATACATAATCGGTGAAAATTTCAGGTGTCTAGCTATTACGGTTCAAGAGAGCCCTGTGACAGACGGACAGACGGACAGCAGAAATAGAGTCGTTTGCACCCTTTGGGTACGGAACCCTTAAAAGACTATCGTATTGTTTCTCGCACTCTGCTATGGTGGTCTTTTTACACCGTAAAAATAATCTAGGTCTACGGCATCTCTCCAGTATTAACAAATTTATTTTATGATCTAGATAATAAATCAGTAAGGAAATCCTATGAGTGTTAAAAGCCCATACATTTCCATTCAGCTTCGGTGGAGCTTTGCCCTTAGGCACAGTACGTGCGTGCCTATAGAAAAGACGGAAAAGTTTCCTTTAAAAAAACAGTGGCACTTTGGAAGTGCCGACTTCTGTCGGCACTTCCAAAGTGCCACTGTTTCACTTCTGTGAAAACTTAAACAAGGTGATGTTAGTTACGGTAACAGTGTTGCGAGTTCAATGATTTTTCCCATCTCAAAAAATGCCCAACGCGCCAAAGGAAGTTTTCACTGCAAAAACATACTTTGTCTTAAGGTGCAGTTATGTGTTATTTAAGGCTGGGCCTGATGTGGATAATCTAAGTTTTGTTCCCGCTTCCACGCACACAGGTTTACTCTAGCCGAAGCGAGACAGCGAGACCATGCGGGGTGAAAAGATCATGGTAGGTCAATGAGGCTTGTTTTTGTTTTGAAGTTTTTTTAGTTTTACAAAGTACATTTATTAGTTATTTAAAAAGTAAGACATATTATGACTGTCTTATGTTTAATACAATTATAATCCAAAGTTACAAGGGCAAATTTATTGTATTTCTTGAATACTTTCCGTTTTAGTATAAATCTGAGGTGATTTAGAGGCAACATCGCAATTTTTTTCTATCGAGAAAATTTCAAGCAATCGTTTTCGAAACATGTTATTTTTTTTTAACTTTGCTGTGTTTTTATTTCAAAGTGAGTATTTCGTTAATATTGATAATATTTAAAATCGCTTCGCATCAGCATTGCTTATTTAAGTAGTGTCATCCTGTTTAAAATCATTAGGCGCTAAACCCAAATCATTGGCTCCATCGTACTTAATATTCTGTTATAAGAACCTAGTTTCTTAATTAAAACTAAAAAAGGGGTGTTTCGCGTTTATTCCCGTATGTATTAGTTAAGTAAACTAAATATATCATATCAAAAAAATCTAGTTGAATAACATTCTGGTCCTACCTTTTTATGTTTTTAATTTCATTTTATACTTTTGCGTCTGCATATTTTTGCATAAGTACATTCCTTTGTTATTTATGTTAGGTTATGGTACTTATAATAATATATGGTATTCTCTTCCTGCGATTGCCCAAGACTACGTCACGAATGTCACGAAAAGTGTTACTACTGATTGTTCTTTTCAGTAAATTCACAACTCTCTCACAACAACTAAACACTCCAACTGATGACAAGGTCATATCCCACTTACAGGACTATGCTCCCACCCAATAAATAAAATATTTTTGAAATATGGGCTTCAGGTATATAGATATATTTTACATTGGCAACATAAATTAGTTGACAGCTCACTGTCAGCGAGCTTACCGTCATCAGACTGCTCGGTGGTTGACGCCTCGCTGGCTGCGCGTTTGAAACAAGCCTACGCGCTGTCCGCACGCTGACTGCTAACAGTCGCCGCGGCGACTAGATGAGCCTCCCTCCCCTAGATTAGCTGTCGGAACGAAGACCCCTCGGTGCCTGATAGCTGACGGGCGCTTGCAAGCTGTCGGTGCGTGGACCGTAAGCAGTCGTATTAGTTTAGGGCGGTGTTTGGTGGGAGCGGTGTTGGAGCCGAGTCGTGTAAGTGTGCTATGACCTAAATCTTGTTTTTTTTAACTAATGATACAGATTGAGCTAGCCCCAAAGTAAGTTCGAGACTTGTGTTATAGAATACTAACTCAACGATACTATATTTCATAACATATACATGCTTATATATATAAACTTCCAAGACCCAGACCAATCTGAAAGAGATCATTTTTCATCTTGACCTGACCGGGGATCGAACCCGCGACCTCCAGTGTGGTGTTACTATCTGGCATGATGTCTACTAGGCCATAGAGTTTGTCATGGTTTTAATCACGTGACCAGCCGTCACGGGATGAGAGTATACCATATCTTATTATACCATGTGTTAGGCCAGCGATGTATAATACTATGTAAGCAATAGTGGGGCCCTTTTACGCAATGATAATGTATGAAGTTACTCTTCTGATATTGTAGTTCGCTGTATTAAGTACAATAATAATAATACTTCCTACGTAACTGTTTGAAATAAAAAATGATGTAAACAAATTGAGCTGTATTTGTTTTATTGTCACAATCGCTTCTCTCTCTCCTACCTCTGTCTTAAGAGGAAACACTAAGGTCGAGAGAATTGAAAAAAAGTGGCCAAGTGCGAGTCAGATTAGCCCATGAAGGGTTCTGTAGCAGCAAGTAACATAATATAAAAGTTCCAAAGGTAAATTACGGCACTTTTTTCCGAAACTATAAGAACTATAGGTACTGTTGAACTGGTAAGTAGATTTAGTCTGTAAACCGCATTAAGGTTTTCACACAAAAATAGAAAAAAAAAAACAATAAATTTTGGGGGTTCCCCATACTTGGAACTGATCCATACGTGATCTAGCCCATACGTGTGGGGTATCTATGGATAGGTCTTCAAAAATGATATTGAGTTTTCTAAGTTTGCGCGAGAGACACTTCCAAAGTGGTAAAATGTGCCCCCCCCCCTGTAACTTCTAAAATACGAGAATGATAAAACTAAAAAAAATATATGATGTACATTACTATGCAAACTTCCACCGAAAATTGGTTTAAACGAGATATAGTAAGTTGTTTTCTTATAATACGTCATAAATCGTAAACCGCGTCAAAATTCATGGGCGAGTCCGACTCGCATTTGGCCGCTTTTTGTATAATTAATTTATATAAAAAAACAAAACATAGGGACATGGCAATATATCCATAGATTTTTTTAAATAAATCATAGCTCTTTTGGTATCCTTATGGTTCTGCTATCCAGCGAAGAATCGGGGGACTACGCTTGTATGGAAATAAGGCCCATTTATATCCTCTTAAGAAACAACTAAAGGAGGTATATTATTATAGCTGACGTATAAGTTACCTACTAGGTAACAGAATCGTATATTTTTGATATTAAGTAATAGACAATATTTGTAATTTGCGCAATGGTACAGTGTACCTGCGAAATAAATTTAAGACTACAATTGCTAAGGTGTTAGCATATCACATATTTAGACCCTTTATAAGTAGTATAACGCAGTACCCGATAGACTCAAATAGAATTAGTACAAATACATTTAGATTTAAGGTGACGTGGGTTCACAATTTGCAAAACTGTGCTTGTTTTTAAAAAATCACTGTTATTAAACTACCTACTACAGTTTATTCTTCAAAAAATTGACATAAAAATTTTAAGGATTTTCTACAGACAACCACAATAGCCAAAACACGATTGAGCATTTTTAGCTCGATAAAAAAAACCACAAACATGGCGTGGCCAAAAGGCTGGCAGCATTGCCACGTTGTATGGCAATGCTGATTCTTTGTGCCAGATAATTTTCAGCACTTTACGGTCACGGGATACTTCGGATAATCTTGTTTTAATATTAACTTATTTCAATCTTTTAATTTAAAGTATACATTCTTTGAGCCTACGAGGATAACTAAAGTTACTGCCAAGTGTATTGAGAATATTTTCTGTGATTGCTTGGTGACTAATAAAAATATTTTTGACTGTCTTGTCTCCGACCACCTCGGCCAACAAGTATCACTTAACTACCTCAAGCCTCACACCCCTCGACCTATCACTTGCAGGCCTATCACTAACAAACGTAGAGTCCGTTTTCGAGAGTGTGTACAAAATAGGTTACCCGCACTAGATCCTACTGAAGACCCAAATGACCACTACAAAAGAATTTTTGACACAGTGGAAGGTAGGTTTAGCAAAAATTTTCCTCTTAAACCTTTTGAAGTTAAAAAAAACTTAAATTTTGTGATTGGGCTACAAAAGGTATTTATATAAGTAGGAAAAAATTATATGAACTATATGGTGAAAAGAGATATAATTGCTAAAACTTTTCTAATATTCTAAAATTTTGAAAAAAGTGTGTGCAGCTGTAAAAGCCTTACATTTAACCAACAAAATTAAAAATCAGAAAGACAAAGTTAAGACAACATGGTCAATAAAGAGTTAGGGAAAACCAACTCAAGAGATTCTACTTTTACTTTAAAACTTGGAGATAAAACTGTTGACTCTGATATGGCAGTAGCCTCTTTCAGTAAGCCCGAGCCTGGCATGCTCACTAAAATGTCCAGACTGGTGGTGGCGTCGTGGGATGGGTCGCTGGATTATCTAATATGGTTGAGTTCAGCGATGGCTAATTCATGCGTCAACTCGTGAACGGGTGCCGCCAGTAGGGACTGGTCAGCTCGGCTCCGTTTTATTTTTAAATTTATTCTCCAAACTTATTCTATTTTTACAGGTTTATACCTAATACAATAGAACAGCAATTATTACATATCAATATCAACAATAACACCATAACTTATAATATAAATGGCAACCTTTGTAAATTCACACAGAGTACACTGGAAGATGTCTATCTTGTCCGTGATCAAATTCAGTGTGGATCGCGCGTGCCAGCGAAGACTTGTTCACCAAGTTGGTTCGCCCGTGAGGTACTACCAAAAGGCATGGCCACCTTCGGCGCTCCACGTACCCATTTTGGACGTAGAACTCCACAATTATAAGTATTTCTATGTTATTTATATCACCTCGAATTACTTTATAAATATAGGACACCATACTAAGCTCCCTTCTTACCCGTAGCTCATTATAACTCACCATACCCAACACGAACAAAGTGGGATACATCCGAGGATAAAGGATATACTCCGTATTGTCTCCAATATAAATACCTAACGATTTTTTTTTGTATCTTTTCCAACATAAGGCTGTATTTCAACTCGTGCGGATTCCGAACTTGTGCGTTGCATTCGAGATGACTTCTTACTAATGCATTACGAGTATATAATGTATTAATTACATGCATTTTTGTGAAACCAGCCGCCCTGCGTAGGATGAAACCAGATTTCTGAACGCTATTTTGCAAATATGTAGTATGTGCTCCTGGAACTCTATCTGTGACGTCATGCGAACTCCTAAGTCTTTTACTTCTGTGACCCTTCCTAATGATGTATCACCGATCTTACTCGTATAGCTGTACTCGATCGGGTTATGCGCTTTTGTAAATGAAATGGTCTGACATTTCGAGACATTGAACTCCAACTCGTTTCCTTTGCTCCATGCTACCACTCTGTCAATATCATCTTGCAAGCGCTTACAGTCTGCGGCTGTTCTGATAGAATAAACAGTTTGAGATCATCCGCAAATAGCAATAATAGCATGATGCATCGACCACCACATCAAGTAGGTCATTGATCATTACCAGGAACTCAAGGGGACCTAAATTACTGCCCTGACTTACACCGGAATATACAAAATATAAGTCGGAGCGGTGACCGCCATAATCCACATATTGTTGCCTATCTCTCATATAGTCCGCGAAGAAGTTAAGCAAGTGCGGAGTGCAGCCTACGGCAGCTAGCTTCCCGAGCAAGATGTCGTTATCGACCACATCAAATGCTTTGGAAAAAGTTCAGTCCATGATACTGAACTACTTTCTATAGTAGTTCAGTATCATGGACTGACCTTGCTTCAAAAATTTGGACACTGTTTAAAAAGTCATCCTGTATAATACCTAAAATTATAATAGGTACCCATGAATGAACACACAATGAATAAAATTATAATACCCATGGTATACCGCTAATCCGGAGGTTCTGGGTTCGATTCCCAGCCAGGGCAAATTGTCCTGGGTCTTGGAAAATAGTCATTTTCAAATTGTTGGGCTAGCTTAATCAGTGTGATTTGTCCTTATATATTTATATTTATTTATGTTTACCATAATTTAATCAACAAACTTCCATCTCATCTTCCTGCCACTAGTGTAGTTGACCATGATCTGTCTAGCGTTTTCATCGTTCTCCACGATTAAGTCGGTATACAAATCTATTTGAAACCATTTGAAGAGCAGCCGTTCCTGTGTATGTAGAATGTTTAAGAACGTGTGCCTTTGATGTTCATAGATAGGCCAACCTTGCCATCTTGCCCTGAAAATGCAAGCCCTGTAACTTCGGTATGCAAATCGAATGAAATTTTTCACAGCCTCATCAGTCTTGCTCATCAAATACCCCATTTTGTACAGCGATGTTTCCCTATATGCGTCTCTCAAGATTTGCATTCCCACCATTTTATTTCTTGTCAAATATATGAGCTGTTTCATGAGCTCATTAAGTCTATATCGGACGTAGTTTGGATCCCAGGCATCGTTAGACTTTTCGAGAGTAGCGTTCAAGGGAAAATTATTTCTATCGGGAGGTCTGAAAACTTTGTACTCTTTGAACCCGGGATGAACTTGTCTTCGGCCATCCGGATTGAGTAATATCTTGGGGTCACCTTTATTAACTTTAAGAGATAAAAGTTCATCTGCTTCGTCAATTTTGCTTAATATATTATTAAATTCTTGCTTCACTGAAAATTTTTCCCCGGATTTCTTTTTATTTTTTTCTATTGTGCTCCATACTCTGCTTATTTCGTATTTTTTCATGAAATCCTTGAACAACCATTTTTTTGGGGATGCCCCTGTGTTGCTGGTACTTTTCCCCATAAGGTCTTCACTTCCAGCATTTGTGTGTAAAATTATGAACACGCAGAGAAGTGAAACTAAAAGATAAGAAAGGAATTATTAAAATGAAGTATACTCGTTCAACTAACAAGTAGTACTTATTAAAAATATTTTTAACCCCCGACAAAAAAGAGGGGTGTTATAAATTTGACGCTAATGTCTGTTTTTTTTCGTGAAAGCAAGTTCTCTTGCGGTGGTTGTTTGATAAAAATTGGTTCAGCCATTTGAAAGTAATTGGGGGTTGACGCTTAAAAGTCTTTCTCTAGCAAATAACAGATGACGCTACGGGTATCAAGTCGTATCGGTAGTTCCGCTACTCATTACTAGATGGCTTTCTTGACAGTCGGGGGTTTTTCTTAGTTTGCCAAGCAAATAAACTTGTTTAAAACAAACTTTTATCTAAATCAATGAGGAACTTTTCAAGCCTCGTTCCTTACGAATCACATAGATGGCGCTGTGCAACGCTGGCAGTAGTGGCAGCATGATTATGAACCTTAGCCTGGACAAAGGGTAACAAAGTAATAAACGGGCAAGTGCGAGTCGGACTCGTACATGAAGGGTTCCGTACCTCCGTATAATGTTTTAAACCGCTGAAAAAACACGTTTTTTGTATGACGACCCCATTTAATTTTTTATTTTTAGTATTTGTTGTTAAAGTGGCCATAGAAATATATCATCTGTGAAAATTTTAAGTATCTAGTTAATGCAATTATTAAGATCTAGTTAAAAACGCTGAAAATACACGTTTTTTGTAAGGCGACCCCCTTTAATTTTTAACTTTTTTTTATTTTCAGTGTTTGTTATTATAGCGGCCACAGTAATACATAATCGGTGAAAATTTCAAGTGTCTAGCAGCTAGACCGTAATAGATAGACTCTAGCTATTACGGTTTAAGAGATAGAGCCCTGTGACAGCGGACAGACGGACAGACGGACAGACAGCGGAGTCTCAGTAATAGGGTCCCGTTTGCACCTTTTGGGTACGGAACCCTAAAAACTATCTATGGTTTTCATTGTTTTGCTGTTCTTTCAATAGTTTCTGTTGTTGTATTGTGCGTAATAATCTTTTATTTCTATTGGCTTTAGACCTCCTTCTTTAGACTCTGATTACCGCTTTATATGAAGACCTGGCTACTATATTTGGATTCCGATTCTACTGCACTCTGACGACTTGGCTGCATCACAGAGATGCCGTGGACCGTGCCGCGGTTCCGGATTTATCATGAGATCAGGTCATTGGTACCATAATATTGCATGGGAAGTGGATCTAATTTAGCTGTCCCTTTTCGTTGTCTGTGTGTCCGTAAATCTTGCAGATTTGATTACGGACACACGGACAACGTGACAAGTGTAACCAAATAAAAGGTTGTAAGAAAGAGAAAAAGCCGATTCTAGTTACTAGAAAGAGAGAGATTTTGAGGAGCCAGGTGAGAGTTAGTACGCATTACAAGCGCTATTGCTAGTTAAGCAAGCCTGGGCGTGGTCCACACTTGATGCTCAGATGCAGGACCACAATATGTGGCAAATAAATGTTTTGTGCTCCTCTTTTAGAGCGCTTCAGAACGCTCATTAAGCCAGCTGTTATTTTTAGGGATCCGTACCTAAAGCGTGGAAACCGGACCCTATTACTGACGCTGTCTGTCCGTCTGTCCGTTTGTCCAAACCTCAGAACATAAAATAAGGGTCCAAACCCAAAACAAATGAACCCAAACTCAACGGGGTTGCGTCATTTATTACGGAGTTCTTATGGCCACCTTTCAGCTCCATCAGATCATCTCCAAGTCATCATATTATTGCATTGTGACGCGATATACATATATATGCGCGCAAAATTCGGCTCAATCAGTTGAAGATTGAAGATATCTGCTTCAAAATTGAGTGGCAAGATTCCGACCAAACAATCATAATAGTTACATACATACATTACATAATTGCCAGTTAAATAAAAGCTTGTATGAAAACGGGACATGTGGCTCCGGAAACGTTAGCAAAGGCCGGAATCTCCTAAGGTACGCGCAATATGCGTCCCCGTTCCCCGTCCCCGCACCTCTCCTCCGTTTTCGCCTCGATGACTCACGTTGGCTCACAAGAACCGGGGGAGAGGTGCGGGTGCGGGGAACGGGGACGCATATTGCGCGTACCTTAGGAGATTCCGTTCTGTTTACTCTTACTGTATTCTGTGACGTTAGTAATAAGTAACAACACACGAAGATCGTCTTAAAATTTAAATGCTTACTTGGATACATATCGGATGCTTTTGGAAATAAAAAGTAGAAGTTACAAAAAAGCTTAAAATGCAACCGTTGTGTTTTTGAAATAATACAACGGTTGCACACAATAAACCAATAAGTATTAAGTAAAAAAATCATAAGTTATGAATAGGCAGTGACGGATTAGTAAGCACGTTAAGCAATTGCTTAGGGAAGCACGCCTCGGGGGGCACCTAAGACAGCACAAAAAATATTGGGAGCACGTGAACGGTAAGGCCTCATCATCATTAACAGGTCTTTTTTTAGTTTCCACTGCAAGGGCAAGTTGGAAAATGGCCTTTTTCAAATTGTCCTGGGTCTTGGGTGTTTATCTATATATGTATTTATCATAAAATATAGTATCGTTGAGTTAGTATCCCATAACACAAGTTTAAAACTTACTTTGGGGCTAGCTTAAGGTGAAGTTATAGGCAAATGGCCTTGAAGTGGCTAGCTTAATCAGTGTGGTTTCTCTATATATATATATATATATATATTTATTTATTTATTTACTGCAGGAGCACAACCCTCTCTGTACTACTAGAGCTATAAAAAAGAGGATTTGGCTACGATCTCCCTGGGCAGACGGGTTGGGGAGGTTTTATTGGCCCAGATAGATATACTCCTCAACGTACTCCAATGCCTGCCCATCCACCTCGATCTTATCTTTAGTGCTGTTCGTCATAACTTTAGTCTTTGACCGATTCATCGTAAGTCCAACCTCAAGGCTTAGTATTTAATCTCAGCCTCAAGGCTTGCCGCGCTTAAATCTTGGAGCCTTTTTTTCGAGATCAGATGCTGAATGCGAGAACAGGAAAATGTCATCAGCATATCGAAGGTTAGCTAATCTTTGACCGCCGACGACAATGCCCATGTTCTTCCAGGGAATTGCCAATTTCTGAAAAACTTTCTCAAGGCAACTTGTGAAAAGTTGAGGTGATATCGGGTCGCCGGTCGCCCTGTTCACCCCACGTTCTACACCAAACGCAAGTCCTGGTTTTTGAGTTTAAATGGAGGCTGTGATTATAATAGCACAGCCTCCATTTAAACTCAAAAACCAAGACTAACTTTGTTACTAGGTTTAAACCATTACCCGCCCAAATCAAGTTGACATCTAGTAGTTACCTACTATATACTATCACACTACCTCACCTGTCAATGTCAATTTGATTTGGACAGATAATGGTTTAAACCTGTGGTTTAAACCTAGTAACAAAGTTAGTCCTGTTTTTATAATAAGACGGATTGTTTTTAAAGACCGATAGTTTAAGTAATTTAATTATGGAATAGAGAGTATGCATGCATTGTTTTTATATTTTAGCTTCTTGTCGAGAAATAGCTGCAAAAATACTTAAAATCAGTGCTGAAAAACATGCATAAGGTGTAGGAAATAAATATTAAAAATACCAAGTAGATTATAACAACTAAAACGCGCCATTTTAAAATATGACGTGAAAGTCCGCAATAACATAAATAAAGTGAGGCGTAGCATTTATGGTGTAACCGAAGTAGACCTTGGGAAGTTGACAATTGGCAGGTTCGTTGACATTTCAATCTTCGCGACCAATATTTTAGATTAATATTAGGTCCTTACATATGAAATTGCCGATTTTCAATACTGGCAACTTTAAAATCAAATATCTTGCGTTTCATTAGGAATTCCAAATTCAAATTTATTTCGAAATAAAGCCAGAAAAATATTGTTTTAAAATTCGTATTTCATTTGTTTAAACATCATTTGTTTGAGTTTCAACATTGCTATAACAACAACTATGGACAAATTGAAAATTCGCGGTATTTACGAATACGAGTTCCACCATGGCACCAGTGCTGCAGAAACGACTCGAAGAATTAACGACGTGTATGGACCAGGCACCGCTAACGAACGAATGGTGCGTTTTTGGTTTCAACGTTTCCGTTCTGAAAATTTCGATTTACACAATGAGCCTCGTGGACGACCTGATACTCAAGTGAATAACGAAGAATTAAAGGCGATAGTGGAAGCGGATCCATCTCAAACCACTTCTGAATTAGCAACAGCCTTCGGCGTAAGTGACAAAACGATACTTATCCACTTGCGCCAAATCGGAAAAATTAAAAAACTCGAAAAGTGGGTACCGCACGAATTGACTGAAGCAAACCAACAAACACGCGTTGCTTGCTGCGTTTCTTTGCTTAATCGCCACAATAATGAGGGGATTTTGAACCGTATCGTGACTTGTGATGAGAAATGGATCCTGTACGACAATCCAATCAATCAACAATCCAATGTTTCAACCTCGCTCGCTCGCTCGATGAGACAACATCGTAATCTTTCACTCGCAGTAATTTATTGTTTATCAAGTGGAGTGAATAAGTTTTTAGTAGTGTATTTATAATCAAATGAAGTGAATTTGCTCCTCTTTCTAACAAAGAAATCCGTTTTCCTGTAAGTTTTTTTGTTGTGCTGGAATGACAATAAACATTTTGGTGATAATCGTAACCCTGACCTACCTCAAATAAGTTAACTAATTTCACAGAAACAGCACGGCTTCGTCAAACACAAATCTACCATCAGTAATTTGTTAGAATATAAACAATATCTTTGCAAAGTTTTTGATAGAGGTGGGCAAGTGGATAGCATATATACGGACTTCAGTAAAGCATTTGATAAGGTTGACCATAATCTGCTCTGCCGAAAGATTGCAAAGTTTGGAATCCATGGCTCGGTGCTAAGGTGGGTAAAATCCTATCTGGCTAACAGAAGCCAACTTGTGGCACTTAAAGGATTTGTCTCAAGCCCCATTAAGATCATTTCTGGAGTCCCTCAAGGCTCGCACTTGGGTCCATTGTTCTTTCTGCTCTTCATCAACGATCTTGTTGAAAAGCTCTCGTGTGAGTGTTTGTTGTTTGCTGACGACCTAAAAATTTTCTATGAAGTCAGTAATATCCGCGACTGCCTGCGTCTACAGGGAGATCTTAATAAAATTGTAAGTTGGTGTAGAGTAAACAAAATGTTCTTAAATATCGATAAATGTTGTGTAATCTCTTTCACCAACAAATACAATAAAATTGATTTTTGTTACTGTTGTAAGAGTATGGTAAGAGACCTTGGAGTCTTCTTTGATGACAGATTGACTTTTAGAGGTCACTATGATCACATGGTTAAAAAATCCATGAAAACCTTAGGCTTCCTTGGCAGGATCACTAAGGAGTTTAAGAACGTTAAAAGCCTTATTCTTCTTTATAACTCACTTGTGCGCAGTAATTTGGAGTATGCGTCAGTTATTTGGTCGCCTTTTTATGCAAACCATACCGAACATATTGAAAGCGTCCAGAAAAAAATCCTTCGTTTACTTTGTTATAGACTCAAACCCGGCAGTAATCGATCGTCTTATCATGACAAACTGAAATCTTTCCATATTTCTGATCTTAGTACTCGCCGTCACCAACAAGATCTAATAATCTTATTTAAATTGCTTTACTCCATTATTGATTCGCCAGCATTGCTTTCTCAATTGAGTATTAACATTAAATACAATCCCCGTCGTACGTTACCCACTTTTATACTGTCCGTTTACAGAATTAATATCTCGTTCTCAAACCCATTAGCTAGAATGTGCCGGAAATACAATGAGATTTCTTATAACGACGAAATTGATATTTTTAATAATAGGTTGAACTTTTTAAAAATAAATATCTATGACATCCTCAGCACTACATCCAGTACATAGGAAATGACTTTTTTTGTTTTTGTTAAGTGTTATACCTACATAAATTGTAATAGGAATATTGTACCTTTTGTATCTAAATCAAAATTGTAAATTGTATAACTTTGTCTGTCTTATTTAGCTTAAGCAATTGTGCATACACGTTTAGGACGCTAAGTTGGTGTACTATTAGTAATTTAAGAAACCTTGTAATATTATTACTAAGTGTCTGTTGTGATGCCTTATTAAATAAAAAAAAAAAAAAAAAAAAAAAAAAAATCGGAAGCGATCATCACAATGGCTTGACCCTGGAGAACCGGCAAAACCTTGCCCTAAGCGAAAACTGACCAAAAAGAAGATTCTGGTTAGTGTTTGGTGGACCAGTGCTGGTGTTATCCACTACAGCTTCTTGAGATCAAGCCAGACGATTACTGCAGACTTGTATTGCCAACAATTGCAAACAATGATGGAAAAGCTCACCATTAAACAACCGAGACTGATGAATTGCTCTAGCCCACTGCTCCTTCAGGATAACGCTAGACCACACACTGCACATCAAACGATCGCCAAGTTAGAGGAGCTGCGACTGGAACCTCTGCGTCACCCACCATACTCTCCAGATCTTGCCCCAACCGATTACCACTTTTTTCAAAATTTGGATAACTTTTTACAAGAAAAAATTTAAAATCTGATGAGGCAGTCAAAACCGCCTTCAAACAGTTTATAGACACTCGCTCCCAGGATTTTTTTTCCAAAGGTATCAATGATCTGCCTATAAAATGGCGCAAGTGTATCGATAACAACGGCGCATACTCTGATTGATTAAATAATAATTTCATTAAAAAAAATCTTGTTTCACTTTTTTGATACTGAACGGCAATTTCATATGTAAGGACCTAATATTCCTTATTGTGGAGGGGCACACAGGTTGGGATTGTTTAGGGCACTTTAGGGCATCAAGTAGTCTTAATACGGCACTGCGAACAGGTACTTATTGTAATAAAAATACCAGATTTCAATTACTGTGAAATTATGCAATTATCACATTAACGAGATATTTAATCGTTAGAAACATTTAATATTAATTAATACATATTATGTAAGAACTCGCCACGAGTAAGATTTGAACTCACGCCCCTCTAGTCTTTACCATGGTTGGTTAAATTTAGATATTATTCCGAGCATGATAATCAATGACCTTCCATACACAATTATAATGCTATTTAAATCAATAATTATTTAAGAGGGGGGGGGGGGGGGGGGGGGGCTCCGGCCCTCTCACTCGCCGAACGAAGCATAAAAGCGGTGAAGCTACTACTCAGACGTCGATTTTCTGTGAGAGTGTGGTACTTCCCTGGACGAGCCGGCCCATTCATGCTACTAGAAAAACTGACCTACCAGTTGCCTCTAAATTACTACACTACACTGCCTGTGGGCACTCTAACTAGTCACGAAGATGCGGTCAGGGCGCAACATAATGTGAGCAGCTGAGGGTGTCGAGAGGTCAGGCTCCGGTTTTACCATCACGGGGCTTACCCCCGAGAGCGGGTTTCCCCGTTATTACATCACTAGCTTTTGCCCGCGGTTTCGCTCATGTATCCCACGGGAACATTAAATTTTTCCGGGATGAAAGTTACCATATGTCCTTCTCTGTACTTCTAACAAAGTGTATGCGAATTTTCAAGAAGATTGGTTTAGTAAATAAAGCGTGAAGAGGTAACAAACAAACAAACAAATATACAAACTCACTTGCGCATTTATACGAGTAATATTAGTTAGGATTAGGATTACGTGTATTGCACGTAATGACGTAATTTCTTCTACTTACTTAATAACTTCTACTTTGAAGCGTATGTTCTGATCTTGCGACTCCACTCTGGCCAACCGGATAAGGCAAGACAGAGGCGAGGGTATGTAACTGTGTGTATGTGTGTGTGTGTAAGCGCATGTGTGTATGGTTCCCCTGGAGGTAGGGTCCGTGGTGTCGCCACTCACCACCAGCTCGCCACAAGCTGCTCTGCGTTGACTGACTGCACTAGGAATCCAGTGGGCGATGGGGTCGTCACGTCCTGACGCCTTCATTCGTCTATATTATTATCATTCGTCGTTTGACCGTCTAACGAACAACAGCTGGTTTTATGCCTGAAGATGCCTCGTGTAAAGGTGAAACACGTGTCGCGAGTACGACAGCCGATAATGCTGCAGCCACTACGGATGCAGCATCATCGGCAGGGGCATGCATGAACTATTGGTTAACTATTGGCGACCTCCGTGGCGTAATGGTTAACACGCTAGACCGCTAATCCGGAGGTTCTGGGTTCGATCCCCAGCCAAGGTAAGTTGTAAAATGGCCTTTATCAAATTGTCCTGGGTCTTGGGTGTTTATCTTTATATGTATTTATCATAAAATATGGTATCATTAAGTTAGTATCCCATAACACAAGTTTAGAACTTACTTTGGGGCTAGCTTAAGGTGAAGTTATAGGCAAATGGCCTTGAAGTGGCGCCCTCATTTAAATAAATTGTTAACTCGTAAATATGGAGATAATTTCCATATTGCTCTTCGTCATGCACTAGATAGCCCTTTAAATTATTTTATGAACCACCGTTGAAAGTATTTACATTAGTCCGTCTAGCTTTAAAACTTGCCTCCGCCAAAAGTGGCCACGGCAAGTTTTAAAGCTAGATGGATCACCAATAATAGTTTCAACGGCAGTTTATAAAATAATTTAAAGGGCTATCTAGTGCATGACGAAGAGCAATATGGAAATTATCTCCATATTTACGAGTTAACAATTTATTTCAAATGAGGGCGCCACTTCAAGGCCATTTGCCTATATCTTCACCTTAAATAACTGGTAGTGGAAACACACAAACTAGTGAACTGGGTTTCTCGCAGCGTAACTTCCCAGCAGGTCATTCCGAAACGTATCTTGTAGCTTTTGCTAAGAATAATTTGAAAACGTAAATATTTACATGTATTTTTATTATTCAATAAAGATCATTAGGGATTTAAAAATAATAAGTTTTAATAGGTGATATATTTAGCCTACATATAAGAATCAAAGCTAAAATAATAAACACTTGCTTCAGTATTTTGTTGTAATTGTTTATAATTTAGCAATTTAACTTACCAAGTAATACACATGTTTTATATGAATTTAAGAAACTTGGTCAATCAGCTACCACCCGTCAATATGCTTTCTCCCTTTCTCGCAATTTTCTCTGCTATCTATCTTCTCTTTCTAGCGCACCCTGAAATGAACCAAAGATTATTTACATAATTATAGACTTTTTTACCTATACTGTGTAATCTCTTAAAAGAAATTTTCTTACTGTAATATAATTATATCCAGAAGTTATTTGTTTGTAGATAAAAGCTTATTTTTAATAAAGTACAAATATTTTTGGGAGTGATTCACTCCATTATTTTGAACAATTTTTTTCAATATTTTATTTATATTGAAATACGAAAAAAAATATCATTTCCCATACAAGTCGACGTAGCATGTAATGTAGTTAGTATAAGGAAGTGAGATTTTTTTTCGTATCTCGATATACATTTTTTTGGGAAAAGTTGTTCAAAATGATAGAGTGAATCATCCCTTAAAATATTTGTACTTAATTAAAAATAAGCTTGTATTTATTCAAATATTATAATTTGAAAATCAATTAAAATCAAATATTTATTCAGTATTATTCCTGAATAAATATTTGATTTTCATTGATTTTAAAGTACACTATGTAAAAAAAGTGCATGCAAAGGCATACGCCTTTTTTACATAGTGTACATTACGTGTAATGTTTATTTATATCAAAATATTTTTTTTCTTTGTTCAAAAGCTACCGATACTAGCGTTTCGTAACGACCATTGCTGAGAAAAATCGCCGAAAGAAACTCATTTACACAGTAAAGACCAGGCACAAACATCTATCTCTCTCTTATCTCAGCGTATTCCCAGTTGCATCCTCAGCTGTATTGCTGTGAAGCCTGGAGTCCGCTTTCCGGCTTTTTTCTCCACTAAACACGGTCTTTAGCATCCTTATTATAACTATTGGCACGCATAATCGTCCTTAACGACCTTAAGCCTGCATTATTATGTACAATACTAGCTTCTCTAGTATTGTACACAATCTCTACACATCACTACACTACATATCAGTATTTTGTCCCGTTCAATTGTAGCTATCCCCATTAACTTTATTGCTTGTTAGCTCCTTTTGTTAGCATCACCATATATTACTTAACTTTTCATCAGGGTACTTTTAAATAAAACTGGGGATGCTTTAAATCTTGTATATTTCTTATTTCACTGGGTAAAAACACTTTACAAAAGATCTTACTTTTTCTATATAAGAACGCGGCATTTCATACAATATCAAAATTGACAGTTGACAGTCCACAGCTTGGCCGGTGTTACACTTTAGCAAATTATCTTACAATTTAGGGTTGCCAGTATAAATAAAATATGGCAGATTTTGGAAATGCTAACACTATGCACCTATTACTGTCGACAGTTTATAAGCGAAAACCATAAGAAAACATAATCAAAAATGTGTTAGTGTGTTTAGTGTGTTCTCAGATACTGTTAGAATAAGTCAAGGAACACGGCGAAGTGTAAAGAAATAACTTAAAAAATTAAATACGTATGATCAAAATTTACGCCGCTATATTAATTCAAAAATAGAACAGGGGCCAATGTTTGAGATATTATAGTTGGTTTCGGAACGGCCACTGTTGGGAAGGAATCTGTCTAGTCTATTCTGAATAACTGGATATTCTTTGACCTCTAGTATCGCAGGGGTTTTCAGCCCCGTGACGGCAGTCTACCAAGGCGCGTTCGGGCGACGCGACGCGCGCCCCTTCGGAAATAAACACGAAAAAATGTAGTAATACGCAAACAATCACGCGGTTTAAGCACGCAATGAAATTCCAATTTTAAATTCCGATTGGGTGTTTTGTGGTGACTGATTTTGAGTTGTTTTTAGTGACGTGCTGTGACATGTGACTGTGTAAATAAGTAGGTGTCACTTGGCGCTTTGTGCAGCTTCGAAGTGTTTCTGGTGAGTTACCTTTATTTTTACAACTTAGGAAATAAAATTGTGAACTTGGGTTCTTCAAAATGGGTGTTAAAATAATTCTTAAGAAATGGCACCTTTTGTTGCTCTCCAAAGAATCAAGAATCAAATATTCATTCAGTAATTTAGGCCTTTGCAGGCACTTTTACACGTCAAGATTAGTCAATTAGTTTATTACGTGTCATGTTTATTTAAGTTATTAATGTACCTATCTGCTTTGGATTCACGGGTCTTTTTACCCCGGAACTTTGGGAGGCTTACGTGGGGATACAGTCCAACACGTAGAGGCTCTTTGGAGAAGTCGATGTAATGTGGCGCTCCCGCCAAAACCCATTCTTGGATATACCAATGAAAGGTATACCTTTGAATAGGTTTCGGCAGAAGGATGTATTGCAAGAATAGGAAGAGGTTTATGGGTCATGGAGGGAAGTTGGGATGAAGATGGGGATGTGTGGCAAGTGGTGGCTTGCCGCCTACTAGATGGGCCCCTCAAATGAGCCGACGATTGTTGTCAGCAAAGGGGGCAACACCGGTGTGGGCGACTCAGGGGTGTCGAGAGGTGTGTTGCGCTTTCTCCGAAGTTACTGGCGGCGTGATGCCCTTTAACACTTCCACCCCTGGAGCAACACCTCTAACGACTCCTCTCTGCAAAGCCAATTAAGGCAATGCAGAGTTGAGTTGAGAGTCCTGCGAGCCCTCTGTGGTCTCCACCCCGACCGATGAAGGCACGTCGATGATGAGGGCTCTGATCGACTCTATGGAGCACTCGCGTGCGTGGCGTCGTTACTTACCAACTGCCACAAGCTGCCCTGCGGGTTATTAATTATTTTTAATTAGGCATAGGTAGAAAGGTACAAGATACACATAGCATAATGTAAAATGTGACCAAAAATTAATTGTTTACATGTACCTACGTGTATTAGCTAATAGGGATGATGACTGGGTCAGAAAAGTATTATTCTAATTAGTCCGTTGGTTAGATCATCCAAAAATAATGTACCCATATTTTTGAGTTTATCAAAAAAGTAAAAAATTACAAAGATACAGAGTATCAAAGTTCCAGAGTGGGGGCTTGTGACGTCACCGATGTGTAAAAATCGTACGAAAGCGTGACGTCATGCGAAATTTAAATGCGCTGTATCTTCGTTATTTATTGTTTCTCAGAGAAAAGAAAAAATATGTGTACAGTACTTTTTAATAATCTAACCAATGGGCCAAAAATATTTTTTCAGTCATCATGCGTATTGGGATTATTTCCTTTTGTTGTATAACAACTGGTATTGCAGAACGATAACATATTTCCAGTTAAGATACTTTTTAATTAACACACTATATTTTGAAAATGATTTTCTTGTGTCACAGAATATGAGCCCGGTTATTAGCGGCTGACTCTTTTACTACAAGGCTTGCCACATGTCACTTTGATCGCTATCTCTTTTGCTCTTGTGAGGTAACCGTTTATTATATTATTTCTTGTACTCGGCTCAGTGTTCTTTTGACGTGACAACGTGTAATAACTCGATACTTCGGGCTGCATGCACGAAAAAGATGACGTCATTGTCCCGTTACGCTCATTGTCGCATTCCGCAAGCGAGAGCGCGGCACGAACGAGAGAGAGGCATGATCGGCTCGAGCGATCGGCTCAGTTCGGAATGTTTGACGTTGTCACGTCAAACTACCGTCCGTAAACCGACTTTACAGACAACCAATTTTTACACAGTAAAAAAATTCTAGGGCTACAGTAATCTCTTACCATCATGTGTGCCGTATGTCTGATTGTAAGTTAGTAAGTAAAAACAAAATAATACAGTTATATCTTGAATATATCTTGAATTTTCTTTGTACCCGTTTTGATATTCATTTATTTTATTAGTATATTAGCATGAACACTTCGCACGGTCTTGAGCATCCTTGGTTGTAAGACTATTGGCACGCATATCATCCTTGACGACATCAAGCCAGCATTTCTTGGGTCTACCACGTCGTCTGCCGGGCCCCGGCGGAGGCGGCATGGCTATACATTTGTTTCACACGTATCTTGCCGGTTTCCGCAAGACATGACATGACAAGTATTTAAACTGGTCCGTAAGCTTGACCAAGTCTTCGCCTATGCGTACTCCACCCTATAGTATGTCTGTATGTCTAATGAACAAACATATACCGCTGATGGTTGGCTTATTTAACGCGCCTCAAAATAAAAAGGAACGCATAAAGCGTTATGTCAAATCATGCCGTGTCATCTCCATACTTAAATATAAGGTCGCCTCAAGCTGCGGTTTCACTGACGCGGGAGAACATGAAACAAAACAATCCCTAAATTAAAACACAGAAAACGTCCTCATCTCCTCATCTTAGCGCCTTGCCAGTTTTTTTTAATTTATTTTTTATTAGTGATTTGAGTGCGTTAGACCTCTATCTAGCCTGATGGGAAGCTAAGATGAGGTCTAAGGTGTAACACGCAGACTCAAAAAATGCCTATTCACTCTTGCCTTGAAAATCCCTGTTAAAAGAAACCAGCAGATCTCCGAAGATGCTGAATCATATCGGCAGCTCAACAGACAAATTCAAAAGTGCTTGCGACACGATATCCGCTCCTTTAATACTAAATGTATTACGGAGAAGATCGAGCAAAACAAAGGTTCCAAAGTGTTCACATAATATAATATAAACATTTTGTCTCAACACACTACAAAGTTCAACCAAAATCGTCTCCGCTCAGTATATTTCACGGTGTGAGACACTACGCTGGTATTCCTTGGACGCCATTTGAATAAAAATAAAATAAAAAGTAGTTACCAGCTTCTTCTCTTCCCACGCAGATCGTAAAAGTCGATCGAGGAAACGGGCAAAAATAAAATTCATGTTAATAGGAAAAGCGGCTATCAACCCATCACTGTTTCGATTCCATTTTGCACCTTCTCGCCCACTATCATACTAGAAGTGCCTATGCCTGTGGCCTATGAGTAGTCTTAGGGCCCTGGGCATCTGCATTGTCTGCTCAGAGCCGCAAGACCCAAATAGCATTAGGGATAAAGACGTGATAGTGTATATATATATATGTTTATATGTACATATACTCAAAAGGTGATCATGTTTCATTTTTCACTATGGTACTTTAGAGCCCGTGGTACGCTTCCCGGCTTTTACTTCTTCAAAATATGCCCGTCAATGGTCACCAAAGATGTCGAAGACGAAAAGCCCACTTAAACAATTTGGCTGTGGTGTAACCACCGGCCGCGCCGCCTGCCTGACGTCGCTCATAAAATTCGTTGTCAGTAAAACCAGTGCTCAAAATGGCGTCCATTAACTTTTTGCGAGCGTTACGCCGGCTGAATGTTTTCCGCCCTGCATTAGTATTAATGTCCGTACCTGCATTATAGCTCAATATACACGTATTTAGTGACATTATCACGTCTTTATCCCTAACGGGGCAGACAGAGCCTAAGGCCAAAAGACCCAAATGCCACGTTAAGCGTGATGGCGAGCCTTAAGAATCGCCTTACCCTAAACTTTCCCATACAAACGTAGTCTACGTTTTATTTCGAAACGACATGTCAGATTTCGGTAAAAATTTGTTACTTTAAAGAAATTGCATATATCTAGGGTTATAATTGGTTTTCACAGTCAAAGTATGAACTTGAAAGAAAATACAAGGGTAAAAAAGTTTTCCATACTAATGGTCAAAAATGATATAATGCACTATATCATTATATCAAGAGAATATAGTGCATTATATCATTTTTGACCATTAGTATGGAAAACTTTTTTACCCTTGTATTTTCTTTCAAGTTCATACTTTGACTGTGAAAACCAATTATAACCCTAGATATGTGCAATTGCTTTAAAGTTATAAATTTTTACCGAAATCTGAAATGTCGTTTCAAAATAAAACGTAGACTACGTTTGTATGGGAATCTCTGTTTTTGTTTTGGGTAAGGGGACTCTTAAGATATAAATATGGAATTTAAATAGTGAAGGGTAAAAATTAAAAAAAAAATCAAAATATCTTTATTACCATAGGATATTTATAATATCTCTTAATAAAAGTCACTTTGTTTTGTTTTGCACAAATGTTGACGTCAAATCGTTACTTACAGCTAAGTTTACGCCGCTTCCTAGGCGCAAGTGCAGAAGAAGCGGCAACAAACTGCACTGCACGTTTTCTCCAAAGACGTCAACTAACAAACTTAAAATTTGAAATAAGTTATATGGATGGACTGAGATTACATTGTTTGTTATGTCATAATTAAATTGAATTATACGAAATTTAAAATAATTTCAATTTGTAAAATTAGTATGTACCAATGTACCTAAATTATGACATGTCTAAGTATACAAACCTTTAAGAGGGACCCGCGCCAAGCTCAAGCCAGACCTTTTTGTCTTTAAGATAGTCATCGGTCCTATAATAAGCCTTCTCACAAAGTACTTTCTTTACTTAAGCTTTGAATTTTCTGTCTGGCATATCAAGGACCGATTCTGGCAATAAATCTGGTTGATAGCCACATACACTTCACTCATCACACACAAGCTGCGGGAGACAGCTACGTAAAGGAGAGTAAAAAGCTTCTTCTTCTTCATTTATTTATTTATTTTACTCTTTATTGCACACAATTTAACAAATGAGAAATTCATTCGAGTCGATTGGCTATATAAAAAGTTATCATTTTTAAAAATATATGATAGTGCCGTGCTTGGCTACCGCTGGTGTAAAGCTACGAAAAGTATTTGCGTAGAGAGTCTACGATTTCGTAGCACTGGTGTGTAAGGCGGTGATCCCACTGCACCGCGTCACCGCGCGGGAGCGTCAGTATGTAGAAACCGCACTCCGCGACTGTGCGCGTTGCAGTGGGATAACCGCCTAAAACTACGAGAGTTAGTTGCGTAGAGAGTCTACGATGACGTTCGGGCTTGAGGGGTTAGTTGCGTAGAGAGTCTACGATGTCGTAGCACTGGTGGGTAAAGCTACGAGTAATATTTTCATGGAGTGGCTACGATGTAGCGCTGGTGTTTTGCTACGAGAGACAGTTGCGTACACTACTAATATCGTAGCACTGTTTTATGAAGCTTCAAAAAGCATTTGCGTAGAGAGTCTACGATGTCGTAGCACTAGTGGGTAAAACTACGAGTAATATTTCTATGGAGTGGCTACGATGTAGCGCTGGTGTCTTGCTACGAGAGACACTGTTGCGTTGCGTACACTACTATGTCGTAGCACTGTTTTATAAAGCTACAAAAAGCATTTGCGTAGAAAGTCTACGATGTCGTGACTGCACTGGTGTGTAAAGCTACGACTACCAGTACCTTAATTTAGATATACTAGTAGTTCGCCGCGAACTTAGACCTCGCGATTTTTCATTAATATTTCAAAAACTACTGAACCGATTTTGATGCCCAACGAACTTGAAAATTCTATTGATATTTCCTACATACCTACCAAATTTTATCAAAATCGGACCATCGGTTCGACAGTTATTGCGGAACAAACATACATACATACATACAAACAATGTGTTTTCGCCCCTACTTGAATATAATTTAAAATTACTAACAAATAAACTATGTATGTATGGTAGCTAGGCGTGGGTTCCCGGCAGAGTAGAATAGGACCACTCCAAGTCTTCCCGTGGATGAAAACCAAAAAATGTTACTAACTAAGCTCTGCTACCAAAAATGTTGGGCGCAGAGTAGCTAAGATTCCGTTCTCTCAGCGGCAACGAACAAACACACATACAATCTACGCAGTCTGCTACCACTCTGTATATACATACTGTATATAAATACTGTACATACAATAGGTACAGGGACCTATTTTAATCTAATTTAACTAATTATGAGTTGAACTTAATTCTTATTAAAAGTAGTTATACTAATTATAAAACTCACCGCCTCCCCGCGGTCCTCAGGCAGCCTCGCCTGGCCTTCGCGTCGGTCTCCTGGTCCTCCTCAGGGATGGCGACGGCCTCAGGTCTCTTCATGACCCGAGATCAGTGATGGAGAAGAATTGGGTCCCTAACTAACCCTACATGAGCTCATGGAATTGTTGCCCCAACTAATACGTCGCACTTATAACACCAATTCAAGACCGCACAATAGGTTTTTGTTCTTCTTTATTATTCACTATTGTTCACTTACACTATCTTATAAGGACGCATGACACGCGGTTCACATTGTCATACAAGTCAATGTTCCTTACGCAATACAAACAATTTCGGCGCCCCGCCGTTCAAATGAATTGGTCACAATAACAATCAACGACAATTCTCACGAAACCTTCGATTTTATATCTCAAATTACAAACTTGTGCTTCTAAAACACGCGGCTGCCACACCCAGTTACATTTTTTCTTCACAAAAGCAAGTACATTATTCCTTTTTTTGGAATGACAAGTTGAGACTTTGACATAAACGACAATGAATATTTTTCTGGTCGGGCAAAGACAATCCCCGCACGGGAAATCGATAAATCGATAATTTTGCCCGTGTTTGTGGAGATCACACGCAGATGGCGCTAGTCTCCTTACAAAGCACTTTTATTCAAAACATTGTGGCGTATCGGACCTGCCGGACGCCAACCTTCTTTGTAAATAATCTCATAGAGATGACGACATCGTCGAGCGCACGTCTAACAGTGCGCACGCATGGATGGCCCCCTTCATATCCAACCTGTCAAATCGGCCGTCACGGAAAATTCCCTTGCATATATTTTATTAATTATTTTATATCAAAACAGTGCAATAACTCATTGTTAATATATAAATAAATACATAGCAGCATACCAAATACTTTCACTGCTATATTGGTGACCCCGACGTGATACCGCAACCGTACTTCGCGAAGATGGAAAAGGATGAAAATTTTGGAATCCCAACGGCCGAACCAACTCAAGGTACATTTCAACAAACATTTAAAGTCGGCGTCAAAATTCCGCCATTCTGGCCTGACCGCCCAAACCTATGGTTCGCACAATTAGAAGGTCAATTCATATTAGCCGGTATAACAGCCGATACTACCAAATTTTATACTGCGTGTAGTTACTTAGAACATCAGTATGCCGTTGAAGTCGCAGATGTCATTGAGAACCCGCCCAAAGAGAATAAATACGAAACGCTCAAGAGAGAGTTGGTGAAGCGTATGTCAGCCCCAAGAGAGGAAAAAATCTTACAGTTCCTGAATAAAGAAGAAATGGGCAATCGTAAACCTTCGCAGTTCTTAAGGCACTTAAGACATCTGGCGGGCCCTCAAATCTCAGACGAATTTATACGCACGGTATGGTGTAATGGCTTACCTTCGCAAATACAGCCAATTATTGCGTCGCAGACCGACTCACCACTAGAGAAATTAGCTGATTTGGCTGATAAAGTAATCGCTATCGCCTCGCCCGCTTCCCAGGTATGTGACGTCAGACCAACAACTTCTTCAGCTGACCCGTATTTAGGTATAATGGAGAGTATGGCCAAGCAAATAGAGGAGCTGCGCAGTCAAGTACAGCAGCTAGCCACGCGAGAGAGTCGGCCCAACTTCAGACGATATCGGTCTAGTTCGCGATCCCGGTCACGTGGTAATGGCCTATGTTTTTACCACCGCAAGTTTGGTGCTGCGGCCTTCAAATGCACAACGCCCTGCGCATATAAAAAGCCGGAAAACTCCAGCGGCAGCCACTAGTGGCGGCAAATGACTGCCCGCAAGAAAACGGCCGCCTCTTCGTCGTCGACAGGAAGACCCGGGTAGAGTACCTCATTGATACAGGATCTGACCTCTGCGTATTCCCCAAATCGATGGCCAAAGGGTTCCGTCCTCGTACTACGTATGAGCTGTATGCAGCGAACAACACCCGTATTAATACGTACGGATTTCTGGATTTGTGTCTTGATCTTGGCCTGCGTAGAGACTTCCGCTGGCGCTTCATCGTGGCTGAGGTATCCAGGCCCATCATAGGAGTTGACTTCTTACAGCACTACAATCTTCTGGTAGACTGCCGACAACATCGACTGGTTGACGGACTCACAACGTTTTGGATCACAGTCCCATGTCGTCACAGCACTTCGCCAGAGACCGAAGCAGTCAAGACCATCAGCGGTGACTCCAAATACCTGGACTTGCTGAAGCAGTACCCAACCCTCACCACGCCAGCAGGTAGGCCCACAGAACCCAAGCACAATACTAAACATCACATCCGCACGACTCCAGGACCTCCAGTGGCAGCTCGTCCTCGCAGATTGGCCCCTGATCGCCTAAAAATCGCAAAGCAGGAGTTTGATGCTATGTTGCAGAATGGAACAGCACGAGGTTCGGAAAGCTCATGGTCGTCCCCACTCCATCTCGCTCGTAAGAAAGACGATGGCTGGCGCCCATGCGGTGATTACCGTGCTCTCAATGCGAGAACAATTGCAGACCGCTACCCAATTAGGCACATCAACGACTTCACTTACCAGCTGTCAGGTGCCAAGATCTTCTCGAAAATTGACATGATCAAGGCGTATAATCAGATCCCAGTCGAAGAAGCTGATATTTCGAAAAATGCTATCACAACACCGTTCGGGCTCTTCGAATTTCCGTACATGACATTTGGTCTACGAAACGCAGCTCAAACCTTTCAAAGGTTCATCGATGAAGTACTGCAAGGCTTGGATTTCGCGTACGGATATTTGGACGACACCTTGATCTTTAGCAGGTCTGAAGAGGAACACCTCCATCACCTGGAAATCTTGTTCGAGCGTTTCAAGGACTACGGCTTACTGATTAACGTGTCCAAGTGCGTTTTTGGCGTTGAGGAAATACAGTTCCTAGGATATTCTGTTTCCACAGATGGTATCAAGCCCTTAACAGAAAAGGTAGAAAGTATACAAGCCTATCCTCCTCCGTCAACAGCTAAACAACTTCGACGTTTCTTGGGCATGTTCAATTACTATCGCAGATTCGTACCAAAAGCTGCTGAACTTCAAGCACCGCTCGACAAAGCCCTCACTGGCAATATCAAAGGAGCTACTCCCATTAACATGACGGAAGTAATGTTATTAGCTTTCAACGCTTGCAAAAACTGCCTATCTCAAGCTGCACTTCTTGCACATCCAGATGTCAACAAAGAACTGGCATTGTTCACTGATGCATCCGACGGAGCCATTGGTGCAGTTTTGCAGCAGAACAACAACGGCAGCTGGGAGCCTCTCGGTTTCTTTTCCCGCAAACTTTCGTCATCACAAAAGAAGTATAGCCCATATGATCGAGAGTTGTTGGCTATTTACGAAGGCATCCGATACTTCAAGTACATGCTGGAAGCTAGAGTGTTCACGGTTTACACAGATCATAAACCCATCACATTCGCTTTCACCACCAAAAGAGACGGATGCTCACCCAGACAGTTCAGATACCTCGATTACATTTCACAATTCACCACTGACATCAAATTCATATCCGGTTCTGACAATGTCGTCGCTGACGCTATGTCCCGCATTGAACAAATTTCATCTTTCATCAACTTCGCAGATCTTGCAAGAGATCAGGAGCAAGACCCTGAACTGCAAAACCTGTTAAGGCAGAAATCATCCCTCATCCTCAAGAAACTGCCTGAGAACAATTTATACTGCGACATCTCATTAAATCACCCACGTCCATACCTAACCCCTTCCTACCGCAGGAAAGTCTTCGAGAAGATGCACGGTTTGAGCCACCCCGGAACCAAGGCAACCGCTCAACTCATCGCCGAACGCTTCATTTGGCCTGGGTTGCGCAAGGACTGCACCCGCTGGACTCAGCAATGCACAGATTGCCAACGAAGCAAGATCTCCCGTCATCTCTCTTCCCCTTTTCAAACTTTTCCTGTACCTTCAGAACGTTTTTCCCACGTTCATCTTGATCTCATTGGTCCTTTATCCTTTTCCAAAGGGTATAAATATTGCCTCACCGTCGTCGACCGTTTTTCCCGCTGGCCTGACGCCTATCCCCTGGCGGACATCACTGCAGAAACTTGTGCCAGTGCCTTTTTATCCAACTGGATATCGCGCCATGGTTGTCCTTCCACCATCATTACCGACAGAGGACAGCAGTTTCAGTCACACCTATTTCAAGCCATTTCGCGACTGATTGGTGCAGAACATCGCCCCACCACTGCCTACCATGCGCAGTGCAATGGACTGGTGGAGCGTCTCCATCGCCAGCTGAAGGCAGCCATCATGTGCCACAACAACCCGCAGTGGACAGAAACCCTCCCTCTTGTGCTGTTGGGCATACGAGCAGCTTGGAAGGAGGACCTCGGCGCGTCGGCTGCTGAGATGGTCTACGGCGAGCCTCTGAGACTACCTGGACAATTCTTTACTCCATCTTCAGCCAGTCATCTGGATCCTGTGGACTACGTGTCACGCCTAAGGAAACACATGGCTGGATTGTCTCCTGTGCCTACATCAAATCACGGCAACGAAACTTTCTACGTGCCAAAGGACATACATACGTCGGATTACGTATTTCTACGCCGGGGCCCTGAAAGACGAGCCCTTGAATCGCCATACGTCGGCCCATATAAGGTACTGCACAGAGGAGCCAAAGCCTACACAATTGAAGTCCAGGGCAAAACTTCAGCACCTGAAGAAAAGGATCCTCCACGGACAAGGAGCGGACGTGTAGTCAGATTCCCGCTCATCTTCAGCACTATCGACCGTGAACCGGTCTCAGCGGGGGAGTAATGTGGCGTATCGGACCTGCCGTACGCCAACCTTCTTTGTAAATAATCTCATGGAGATGACGACATCGTCGAGCGCACGTCTAACAGTGCGCGCGCATGGATGGCCCCCTTCATATCGAACCTGTCAAATCGGCCGTCACGGAAAATTCCCTTGCATATATTTTATTAATTATTTTATATCAAAACAGTGCAATAACTCATTGTTAATATATAAATAAATACATAGCAGCATACCAAATACTTTCACTGCTATAACATCGTAGATGGCGACTTAGAAAACATAAGCTAAACAAAGCTTATACAACGTGTTAATGAACTAATAAAAGCTCTCAGATAGTACCTCAGCCCATGGAACTGAACAACTTTTGTACCAAAACTAAAAAAAAAAATTCATACAAACTGATCAGCTGATCGAGTCAATTTGTATGAAAATCCGCATTATTTTTTTGGCATTTTGGGAATGTTGTAGAACGAAAGTTTTTCTGTCTCGTGGGCTGAGGTACCATCTGAGAGGTTTTGCGTTAGTTCATTAACCCATTGTATACATCAAATCCTCTGACTGCTCTGGCTAATATATATTAGCCAGACCCATATGGCTCAGCTAGTACAGAGAGGATCATGCTCCTGCAGAGAAAAATAAAAAAAAATACTTGATGATGTATGGAAGCTATCGAACTCCTTGAACTCCCTAACCAAATCTATTTGTTTCGGAAACGAAATAAAATGAGACCTTTCACTCGTTTCACGGCCGTACGTGACTCATGTCAGCATGGCCGCGAGTCATGTCACTCTTGTGTCACGTTGAGACAATTAACTGTGTAATGACGCGACCAACATTTGGTAGGTATTTTTTTTCTTTAAGGCTGCGCCTGATGCGGATAATAAATTTTGCTCCCGCTTCCACGCACCTAAATTTACTCTTGCCGAAGCGAGACAGTGAGCCATGCGGGGTAAGAAGATCGCGGTGGGTCAATAAGGCTGATTTACGTTTCTGGTTTTTGAGGTTTTTTTCGTTTTACAAAGAATATTTAAGAGTTATTTAAAAAATAAAACATGATGGCTGCCTTATGCTTAATACAATTATAATCCAAAGTTACAAGTGCTAACTTATTGTATTTCTTGAATACTTTCCGTTTTAGTATAATTCTTAAGTGATTTGAAGGCAACTTCGCAATTTATTTCTATCGAGAAAATTTTAACTAATCATGTTTTGTAAACATATTCGGTCTTATTATAAAAAGGCCTTAAATATGGTTTAGTCCCGTATTAACTTAATCTAGATTTAGTACGGTAACAAACGTTAAACCTACGATAAACTGTGTTTCATTATAAAACCTCCAACAAAGACGGATCAAGATAGTTCCACGATAGTCTGAGCCTAAGTTGAAAAACGTTCCGTTTTTCATAATAATATAATTACTTCGAAAAGATTTTATTTGAAAAGGAATTAATCTATAAAGTAATTTAATTAAAATTATTATACATATCGAATCTTACCAAAGACCTCTTGTTTATTGATCTAATTAATAAAAATCATATAATTGTCAGTAAAAAAAGTTATTGCAATATCAATAAATGAAACGCAACAATGTTAACAACTTTGACAACGTAATTCTATATTTAGTCTGTGGTCTATCGTCATCTCCGCTAGGAGTAATATTGTAATGTGAGTGATCGTCATATTCCCGCCCGCAGTACCTAACAAGTTTGTTTACGTTTGTTATATTGTAATTTGTGAATAATCTTGATAAATATTGTTTTTATATGTGTTGTGTAGTGTTAGAAATATCAAATCGTGTTTTTAATGTTTTGAAATAAAATAAACGAACAAAAGTGTTGAAATTGTGCTTAAAAAGAATTTTCTCATGAAAACTTGTAAAACAAAAATACGTTTAAATCATCTTCATGGCAGTTTCAACACATTTCCTGGATATAATAAGCATTTATTATATCCAGGAAACATAATAAATAGCCATCAGAACTCCACCGACAAGAGCAAGCTCTTAAATTAAAGAAGAAGAAAGAAGAATAGCCATCAGGTATGTTTTCAGTTTTATTACGATTTCGATGTTTTATTTTGATTTACGTGATGATTTTGAAGATAAGGCAAAGTTTAATACGAACCTAAACTAGGGCCCGATGTGGTTTTTATCAAAAAAAACAACAGAATTCAAATATTAATATCATGTCAATATGAATATGACGTTTGTTTGTACAATTTGTAGGATATAAATAAGTTAGTTCTAGCTTAAACTACCCCTGTAGGTGGTTTAGCTTTGGTCTAAATTTAATCCATGGTATGTCCTAAACCCCGTTTTGTTATAAGATTTTCCTTGTTACTTAGTTTAGATCGACTTTAAAACTCGATTTATCTTTAGACCTTGTGTTATAATAAGACTGATAATGTTAAAAGTGGCCTTTGTATAGACCCAACACGCTCTGTCTGCCCCATTACAGATAAAAACGTGATAGGGTCGGGGTGTACGAAAGAGGGTCCCGGACGTTGAAATTTTTTTCTAACCTAACCTAACCTATAAGTTTGCACTATTGTAGTGAAATAGATAAAACTTTCCCGTGTGTTGGTCACAGTTCTAACCTAACCTAACCTATAAGAATTTTATCTCGAGAACGGTGCGTCGGTGATATCATCCTATAGGACATTTATTGCTCGTTAGGGGGGTAAAAAAAATTGAATTTTTTTTCTAAGTCCGGGACCCTCTTTCGTACACTTCGACCCGTGATAGTGTATCAGTATCAAAATCCTTGTACACGAACCCACGTACTTTCACGTGAGTTCCCGAACAAACTTATGTTCCGACTGCCATACGATAACTAGGGTTGTCAAAACACTACAACAACATTATCCAAAACAATAATATTTTGACTCTGAAGCTAAAAGCGTTCAATGAACATAATTACGGTCTTCGTATTCTTGCAAGGTGACTCAATCTATCAAATAACTTTTTTAGATAGACCCAAAATTGGTTTCTCAGAAAAAAAAAATCCTTGCAAAGGTTTTGATCAGCGATACCACAGATTAATATATAGTTACTACGTAACAGATACATCACTCCCATACAAAAGCAAAAATACATACGCTATAATAGCCTACAAGATCTTAATAATAATAATACCTGCTGCTCAGAATGAGAAGAAATGTACCTTAAGTACGCGGACAAAGAGTCGAGACTGTGTTGCCCGCCGTGCGAGTCACGTGCCAACGCGTCATCGTAAGAATGCGCTAGGGTTGTACCTATGATATTATTGTAATAAAATGAATGTCAAAGGTCAAAGGTCAAAGCTTTGTCAAAGGTTTATTAATAAATTACATTAACTAATACAAAAAATGAAGGATAAGGTACCCAAGAAGCTGGCCGCATTTCCTCATTAAATGGCTAAGCTCAACCTTGACTGAAATGCACGCCAGCTCTTGCATCCGCTGAGACGTCGATAAGACGTGTAAGTGTATTATGAAATTGAGTATTTGAAGAAGAAAATTAAAAATTGAGGCGTGCATTTCGTCCAGAGGCTGAGCTTAGCCATTTAATGAGGAAGGCATTTCCTTTTTCCTTTTTCCAGCCTCTTGGGAAACTTACCCTCCATTTTTTGTATTATTTAATGTAATTTTTATCCTTTGACAAAAAGAGGGGTGTTATGTCAATGTCTGTCTGTGGCATCGTAGCGCTCGAAAGGTTGGAACGATTTCGATGCGGTTTTTTACGTATAGGCAATTCCCTTGCGGTGCGGTGGTTCTTACTATGTTTGATGAAAAGGGCTTTCTCTACCAAAAAAGTCAGAGCTTTCTCTAGAAAATAATAGATGGCGCTACGGTGTATGTCGTATCGGTAGTTCCGCTACTCATAACTAGATGGCGTTCTTGACACAGTCTTGATGAATTTAATTGAAGTGTCGTCACTTTTTTATCAATTCAGATAATATTCCGACGACGAGAAGTTGATTTCGTGGCACTGGAGACTGCACAGGTGACAGCCCTACGTTCAGTTCACCAGTTCACCACGCAAGTTGGGCATAACGCCACCCAAAGCCCTCTGAGTATGGCAACATTTCACGTAACGTAATTAACAACTTTGGTGGTGTATTGTTCGGCACTGTAAGAGTTAATGTAACTTAACAGATTTGTGTTGAAAATGACATATTTACCGACTACGAACGAGAGGTTAATAGTTTTGTATATACAGATATAGTTAGTATATACAGGTATAGTTTTGTATATATTGTGTGGTTCTGGGCAGATTAGAATAGGACCATTCCAAGTCTTCCCGTGGATGTCGTAGAAGGCAACTTAGAAAACACAAGCTAAACAAAGCTTCTAAACATCAATTAGACCTCTCCAACCCATCTGGCCAGCGTGGGAATGTAGGCCAAATCCTCTGACTATATAATAATATATTACTTCTATATCAAATAGACCAACTATTTGATCTTTGTAAGAAGTATCCGGGGTGCTGTTGAAACTCATGGAATAATATTTAGCCTTGCCGTCTGTTTCGTACGGCCATGGCCCCGGCACCCCCCACGCTACGTTACTGGTCAATGCTGCTAGCCTCCTGGGCACTCTTTCGCAGGGGAAGGATTTGTAAAATGTTTTTTTTATTAAAATAGTTTACATATTAAGTTATTTATTTTTAATACAACAACAACGTTGCCAGTCTTTAAATAGAGAATCAAGGCCCAGAGTTTCAGATGTGTATAATACACGATGCAGTATTATAGATCAGATAAACGCAGATACTAAGATTTTAATTATTACCGCGCCCGATTTGGATAATCTAAATTTTGCTTCCGCTTCACACACAAATTTATTCTAGCCGAAGCGAGACTGCGAGCCATGCGGGATGAAACGGTCACGGCGGGTCAATGAGGCTGGTTTACGCGTTTCTGGTTTTTGAGGTTTTTTCGGTTTACATAGAATATTTAAGATTTATTTAAAAATACGACATATGATTCCTGCCTTAAGTTTATTACAATTATAATCCAAAGTCACAAGGGCTAATTTACCGTTTTTCTTGAATACTTTCCGTTTTAGTATAATTCTGAGGTGATTGAGAGGCAACTTCGCAATTCTTTTCTATACGGAAAATTTTAATAATCATGTTTTCGAAACATATTATGTATAAAGTTAGTCCTGAACTTTGCTGTGTTTTTATTTCAAAGTGAGTATTTCGTTTATATTGATAATTTATTAAAGATACTCTTAGAACTATCAGGGTCATACAGGCTCTTAAACTAGGTAGTATAGTTGGTTAAAACTAACGTGGGACACAGATATTATTAATATGCGATATTTGGGTAACTAGCGTAAACAGTAAGTGCGGCTCGGGACTTCTTCGTGTACGCGTTGCGAGTCACATTTGTCCCAAGGAAGGCCTCCAGATGGAGTCGAAACATGACGGTCAGTAGCTGAATTTTTAGGTGAATTGACCGTGTGTCTGAAGTTAAGAGCCAAGCTCTTGTCGGTGTCATTGTGTGGAAAAAGACGCCAATAATGACTATTTTTTGGCAGAGAGAGTGGTTTGCCATTCAGTTACACGTGTATTGCAATTAATAGTAATAGTTGTATAAGTATCAATTAGACACACTAGCAGCACCTCTCCAACCCGTCTGGCCAGTGTGCAGAGTGTAGGTTCGGCTACTCTGGCTAATATATGGCTCTGGTAGTACAGAGAGGGTCGTGCTCGCAGTGGAGACTAAAAAAGACCTGATGATGATGAGACACACTGGATCCGACGCTTGCAATGACATGACGCAGGCGTACTACCAGTACATTAAAATGTTGTATAAAATGTATGAAGATAAATTTAAAATTTTAACAACAGACGTCATACTTTATTTTCATGCGCTTGTTCAAAATTTTATGGCCAATTCTCCTCTGGTATGGCTTTCCATTCTTTTCTTCTTCTTTTAACTTAGCAGCTTGCTCTTGTCGGTGGAGTTAAGTGGAGATGCCTCCATTCCTCTCTTTTTTCTGTCATCTTTTAATGTCTTGGTAGGAACTTACTCTTAACCGTATCTTAAATTGTTTAAAAAAACTTCATCCGTAGTCATTATTTCTCGTCGCCTTTTATTTTTCCTTCTACTAAAATTCCAATAGAATTTTGAAAAAAAAAAGTCCGTTTTATGTCATTGTCCGCACCACATTGTGTGGCTTGCGCCTTAGTCTCTGCATGCGTCTCCTCTGACGCAGCACTAACACACTTCATCAAGTGATCCTCCGGGAAATCTCTCTCCGTATTGGCATTTTCCTCAAATTTAATCAACAGAATAAAGAACTTGCGATATTTCTTAAATTAGTATTTAGGGTTCCGTACGCCAAAGGTGCCATCAGGGCCTTAGCAAGTGTACAAATTAACGTTAAAAGAATCTGTTGCTCGACCTGTTAATTGTTTTTTAGGGTTTCGTACCTCAAAAGGTAAAAAACGGAAACTTTATATCAGTAGTCAGTAAGTTATCGTCTGATTACTTACTGATTACTGATATAAAGTCTATTTACCACAATTTAATATGAGTGTAATAAAATACCTAATGTTTCCTATCATATTTTGGCGACAACTTAGTGTGTGAATATTAAATTTCATTATCCTATTTATCTTTATCCATGATTACCTAAAAATAAATGGTGAAAACAGATGACTTAATCTGAGTACTTTAATACTGCATCCAGGGCATTCATGGATGAAGTAAAGGAAAAGGCAGAAGTCGTGTCGTATAGGGAAGTTAAGATCGGGAGACATGGAAAATACTCCACCGACAAGAACATAGTTCTTAAATATATTGATGACGAGTACGGCATCCTGAATGCCAAAAAAAAACCCTATACTTATAAATAATATATGTAGTATATGATAAGTTCAAGCTGTGCGTCTGTGGAATGAATTGCCGGTCTCAATACGGCGTGCAGAGTCTCTCTCTATTTTTAAGAAAATGGTAGTAGATTACTACCTTTCAAAAGTCATTTAAATTGTCCATAGAAATTAAGATTTTTTATAGGTATCAGTAAGTTTATTATTTGTATGTTAGTATAGTTGGTTTTATGTATTTTATAAAAGTTTGTAAAATGTGTGTAGTTATGTGTAGAAATGTGTAAGTTTATGCTAAATTTTTAAGTCTAACTTTACTACAGTTTTTTTTCTCTTTTCCCTTCTTGTTTAGTTACACCACCGTCATTGTCTTTCTCATAGTCCTCTCCATCCACTGGTTGTCTGGAAGAGATCGCTTTAAGCGATAAGACCGCCCATTGTACTAATGTTATTTTAAGTTATTTGTTTATATTGTTTTTTCTTTTGGTGTACAATAAAGAGTTTTTCTATTCTATTCTATTTCTATTCTATATGACGGCGCCTCAAAGAAGGACTTAGCGATTCCGAGGAAAGTGGAATGGATCGAGCATTATTGCATTTTCACGAGCTTTTTGCATGCAAAGTGGTGATTTCAAATAACGAAAATAGTTTCTGGAAAATGGGTAATGAATGCGTTATTACGGTTTTTATTATATATAATAGAGTATTGAAATGGAAATAGAGTACCTTTAATCCCGGGAAAAAGTACTGTTCCCATGGGATTTGCGATAAACGACTCGGCAAAAACTACTACTCTCATAATTATATGTATACGAGCGAAGCCGCAGGTAAAAGCTAGTTATTACCAATCGATTTTATTGCACTGGATTCGTGATAGAGAAAATAATAAAAAACTTTTAATACTTTACTTTCCAAACAGCTATGACACAAAAACAAAAATAATTTAAAATACAATAAAAAAGAGTAATAAAAAGGAGTTCGAAACACAAGTTATCCATATTCCTTACACCACCACTGTCCATCCAACTCTTCGGGTTTTTGGCGGGAAGTCAAGGTGTTTGGTTGGGGTTTTCTTTAAATTATTTTGCAAATTGTTTTTAGTGGACCTTATAATATGAAATTGGTGTTGTTTGATGTTATAAATGCTCATGCTCGTGAACAATATGTGAAATAGTTAAAGTGGACAGTCATAGTACGGCTGTAGTGATATTTGTTTCGCGGACTGTGTGGGCGTCTTCGGGCGTCGTCCGCCACTCAATCGGCTATGAAAACCAGTGGACTCGTATAGATTTGTCGCCAAAAGCTCCCTTAAAGCAATCAAAGGCCTACACCAACCTTTGATTGTAACTTGTTAGGAAAAAAGAATTTCCCACGTTTTATTAACTTGTTCCTGGCTAAATACGCAGTAGCGTCAAGCCATAAATTAAAAAAAAAAAATTAAAAAAAAAATCCAACTCTTCTCCTTTCCCTTGACATTTAAAATGTGCTTCAGGAATATAAACTCCTGAATATAATTCAAATAAGTACTCAAACTGTTTCGAATATCAAAGTTCCGGTCCTTTGAGCCCACTCGGCGTTCCGTTACAGCCTATTAACAAAGTAAATTGCGAAAAGCGCAAAAATGTTAATTATTTACAACTGTTGAGACTGTCTTAATGTTTTCTTGGAAGACTTGCAAACTTCGTGTAAGTAGCGTATTGTATTTAGAAGTTTTATTTTAATCGGTCGAGGGAACTAATGTAAATTCGAGTCTTTATTAGAATCTTTATACATACATACATACGCCTGGACTGCCTCCGTGGTCCAGTGGTCAAGGCGTTTGCCTTGTGATCTGGAGGTCGTGGGTTCAAATCCCACTGGGAAGCATACTTTGTGAAAAGTTGTTTCCAGTCTGGTTAGGATATTGCAGGCTTGAATATAATAAATATTTTTTGTTTATCTCTTTTCATCCATACTTTTTACATGCTCAAACCATCCTAACACCCCTTTATCTACTTTATGACTCAAAAAAGTTAAAAGGTATAAAGATAAGGGATATATAAAATTTAATTTGTTATAACACACATAACGTTGTTTTAGCAGGCAACACCCATAACGTTGTTTACAATTAAGAGCCCGTACTACCCTAAAGTTCTTAAAGCGATCTTAAATATTATCAATATTAACGAAATACTCACTTTGAAATAAAAACACAGCAAAGTTCAGGACTAACTCTAAACATAATAAGTTTCGAAAACACGATTGCCTAAAATTTTCTCGATAGAAAAACATTGCAAAGTTCGAAATCACTTCAGAATTATACTAAAACAGAAAGTATTTAAGAAATACAATAAATTAGCACTTGTAACTTTGGATTATAATTGTATTAAACATAAGGCAGTCATTATATGTCTTACTTTTTATATAACTCTTAGATATTCTTTGTAAAACGAAAAAAACCACAAAACCAGAACCAGCCTCATTGACCCACCGCGATTCCCGACGCCCCGCATGGCTCATTGTCTCGCTTCGGCTAGAGTAAATTTGTGTGCGTGGAAGCGGAAGCAAAATTTAGATTATTGACATCAGGTGCTCTCTTAACGAATAAGTTTAAACTGCAATTAAAGACGAAACAATTTAGCTTCAACTCGGTGGGGTTTGTTTTATCCCAGAGATGCCATGGCCATCTTCCGGCTTCATCATGAGATTATTTTATTGGTACCAACTTGAAAAATCTGACACCAGTGTTGGCCGCTTACACACACGAAAAACAAAAAAAAAAATTGGTACCATAATATTGCATTATCACCCAACTTACCAAAGTATGTGAAGTTTCAGCTTCATCGAATAATGGGAAGTGGGTCTAATTTAGCTTGCAAGTTTTGATTATAGACACAGACAGGTGAAACTAAATAAAAGCTTGTAAAAAGGTATCATTTTATTCATAACATAACTAAAAACAACATTATTAAACTAAAATTAAACTGACTATGACTATAACTACATATAAAACGAAACTAGATATAAATACTTAAATAACATTAATATATATCCGGTAAAAACTAAACTAAGTTGAAATTAAGTAAAGTTTTGTTTCATTTCGTGAAAAAAAATACACTGCGATACTCTGTGAGTGTACCTTAAATCAAAGTGGCTATTTCAATTAAACTGAAATCGTCCGGGTCCAATTGATACCTTTTAGGGCGCTCGTGGACAGGTAATCGATAGCGAGGGTCCGAGCCGAATGGAACGATAGGTAATGATAAAAAATATGTTTTTACCTTGTTAAATTGAAGCTTAATTGAGAAGAATATAAAGGTGTCAGATAAAGACTGAAGTAAGGCTAAATTCGCAAATATTCGCAGTTAGGTTATAGAGCAAAAAAATAACTGTTTCATCGTGAAATACTTAATTTAATCTAAAACCAGATGTTAAGTTTCTCCTACCAACAACCAGATGTAAATTATCAATACATACAGTACAATACCCTTTATTGCACAAAAAAAAATACAGGATATAATTATCTTAAAAACTAGGAAATGCGCAAAGGCGGCATTATCACTAAGCAATTTCTTCCAGGCAACCTCACTCAAATAGAAAAAGTGATAGTCATTAAGCTACGTTGGCGATACCAGTGTTGGCCACTCACACACACGAAAAACGAAACGAATTGATCTTCCATCTCAAATTACTCAACTTCCCGCCAATACCGCCCTAAATGCCTAAGGGTCTAAACATCTACTTTCCGGTCCTGTAATTAAATCTTTCAGCTACTCGAGTGTATAATTTCGAACAATGTACTTAGTGAAGGTTGTATAATAATTTATTAATACAAATTATTTTCCGACAAAGTGTCGTAATTAGGTCCCAACGCCCTCAGGTGACATGTCGTGGAAATATTAGCCGTTGGCCTAAGTGAAGTGCGAAATATATTTCCTATCCGGGCATAAAAGAGGCGATTTGCGCCCTTTATTGTACTCAACACCTCGGCGGTAATACTGATAACCTAGCTATTCATTATTTTTATTAATAATTTTTCCTTTTTGAATCATGGATCCTTGCACCCCGGCCTTTGTAGGCTTGCGTGGGGATCCAACACTTAGAGGCCCTATGGAGAAGTTGATGTAATGTGGCGCTCCCGCCAAAACCTATTCCTGGATATACCTATGAAAGGTGTACCCTTGAATAGGTTTCGGCTGGAGAAAGATCTATTGCAAGAAAAAGGAAAGGTTTATGGGTTATGGAATGAGGTTGGGATGGACTGATGCTGGGCTATTGTAATAGAAACAACAGCATCTGCTATAATCATGCTTATTGATTATTGTAGGCTTGTAATGGCTTGCCGCCCACTATTAATTATTATTTCTAATCGCAATTTATCACCTTCGCCTTCAGCTCGTGTGATTTCCAGTGATCTGTCATTGGCTTCAGTGACTCTACTACTTTTTTATTTTATATCATTTCGCTAGGTCTATCCTGATTTTTATAGGCTAAACCTACTCCCGAATTTTTAAATACGTTACGCTTGGTTTATACGATGGCAGTCACTGGACCCAGTGACTCTGAATTTCGGACCCAGTGACTGGGTAGGCAGGATTGACAGTAGGTCAGTACAAACCACTACAAACAAATTGGCAGCCGCTGCCCAAACGCGTCCAGTCAATGCCAGTCGCACTGGACTGACTTACTGGGCCCGAAAATAGAACTGGTGGCAAGTCAGCTAGACTGACTTGTGAGCGAAAGTCAGCACTGGACTGGGTGTCTACACGAGCCCGGTAGCAAGCAAGTCAGCGCTGGACTGGGTTACTCTACTGCCATATTACTGACCCTGTATTAAACCAAGCATAAAGCAGATATGATTTTCTTAACGTCAGCGATGAGCTGACGTTAAGAAATCAGCTGATTTACTTGTGAAAGACACGTCAGTTTCATGCAAATGTTTTTACTCACGTGGTATTTTTGCACCATTTCTTATTTAATTATTTATTTAATTGGTGTGATTTAGTACTGCAACTTGAATGCCTCTAAAAATGTTTTTTATTTTAATGACTGCTTATCCTGTGTATTGTTTCAAAGGTTAGGGTTAGCAGGGTTAATCTCGATTGCCGTATGTTATCCGGCAGAGTAGAATAGGATCACTCTAAGTCTTTTCGTGGATGTCGTAGAAGGCGACACAAGCTAAACAAAGCTTTTAAACATCAATCAAACCTCTTCAACTCGTCTGGTCAGCGTGGAGAGTGTAGGCCAAATCCTTCGGCTACTCTGGCTTAGTATGGCTCTGGTAGTACAGAGAGGGACAGTGCGCAGTGGGGACTAAAAACGATCTGATGATGAACCTAGGTTTGGATTACAATTTTTAAATCGGAATTTTTACAGCAAATTATGTAACGTACGGAATACCATGTAATAAGGTGTAGTTCTACAGTTGCTGCTAGGTGATATAAAATTATTTCAATGCGAAATAAGTATTTATTTTAACTATCTTAAAAATGTTTGAGGTTTTACCTTCTGCCTCCGCTTATCGCTTGCCACCATCCATACCCTATTTCATTTACAACCTTGAAGTAATTTTATCCATCGATGTGGATTCACGACTGTCCCTAGAGAAGCCCCTGGTCGGAATATTAATAACTATTTCGTTAAATAAAATAAAAGTCGGTAGGTACCTAAACAGTAAATAATATTGGTTCCGTACTGGCTGTGCGCGCGCGGTACTAGTTTGTCATATTTATTTTATAATTAGATTCCTCTGGAATAAAGTCGTGCCAACGATCGTACAACCGTTTTTCGAACAGTTTTACAAGTGGCCGTCGCCAAACGTCAAGCCTCCTTGGGAATGCAGATGTAGCATGAGATGTTTTGAGGCAGTCCTTTAGTTGGCTCTTACGAGATCGCAGGTAGAGAAGGAGTGGTAATATTCTAGGTTGGAACTGGAACTTCATGGCAAGTATATATCAATAATTAATATTCCTAACACCAACTAATAACTAGGTACCTACTTTATTTTGAAAGTTTCCAAGGGCGATTCAGTAGACTCAGAACCAGCCTAAAATAGAGTACAAGCTAGCAATATATACTTACTGTATTTTATGTGCAAACAAACCGACAAGCCTTGCTGTCAATGACGATATGTACGGTCTGCGGCCTTGCGAGAATCGACCCGCCGTGTGGCCACTAAATACGCGTTAGGGTTGGATCTCATCTATCAGCACGGAACAGCACTTTACTATGCTGCTATCCTTTTCTGTCACTCAGAAGCGTTATTTGCTAGAGCGAGAGAGAGCGACGGAACGTGTAAAGTAAGTTACAACTAGATTAGTGGGATCCCTCATAGTTTTTGAAATTTTTTTGTCGCCCCTTGGTGTCTATAGTACCTAGTCTCATCCAACACCACATCTCGAATACTTCTTTTGTCTTTCGGAGCCATATATAAATATCTAGAAAAATAGTATTACCTCTACCAAAGCACTGAGACTAAGCTCTAAAACAATGCAACATCCGCTGAAACGGTATGCTCTGATACCTCTGTTCCACAATACCGAAACTAAAAGCCGATTTGTACAGTGCAAGTTTCTTGCATACAATTAAATTGAAGCAATAGATGACTTGCATGGCCTATACAGCCATACTCAACTCAAATCAATTAATAATAATTGATTTGAGTTGAATTAATAATAAATAATTTGTTAAACACGAAAAAAAAAGGCAGAGGAAAAATTATGAAAACTTAATAGTAATGTAGTCACATTTCTATATATAAAATGGTGACAACCACCACTCGTAGATGCCCATCAGTGTAGTTTATGGCGAGAAGTCAAATGGTTTAGTTGGGGTTTGCTTTAATTTATTTTACAAATTGATTCTAGTGAACTTTATAATGTGAAATGCTCATGAACAATATGTGAAATAGTTCAAATGAACAGTCCCCGTGTGGTTCCGGGTTAGAATAGGACCACTCCATCTCTTCCTGTGGATGTCGTAAGAGGCGACTAAAGGGCTAAGCACAAACATCTTGTGCTACAATTGTATTTGAACCAACCCAAGAAGCCGGTTGCAAAACTTTTCGCACAAATACATTCCCAAAGAGGGTTGACGTCAGGCAGGCCGCCGGTCCTAAAACTATAGCCAAATTATTTAAACTGTTCCGGCTATTTCTTCTCCATTTCGCAAGGTCTTTGGCATCCTTGGGTGACCATTGACATGCATGTTATATTTGGAGAAGAAAAAGCGGGAAAGCGCACCCCGGGCTTCGAAGCAGCACAGCTGAGAATGCAACCGGGACCGCGCTAAGACGAAGAAGAAGTTCAAATGAACAGTCATAGTACGGCTGTATTGATATTTGTCAAGCGGTATAGTGGGCATGTTTGGCGCCGTCCGCCACTCAATCCAGTAGACCCGTATAGATTTATTGCCAGAAGCTCCTTTGAAGCAATCAAAGGACTTCTTAAAGTAACCTTTGATTAATGCCTGTTAGGAATCAAGAAATGAAAAATTAAAGATAGGCTCAGGACTCGTATCCAGGGCCGTAAAAAGATTCTTAAAAAAGTGCACAGCAGCGATGTGCTTTCCATACTTAATCACTGAAAGAAAGCCGGTACCCTAACTGTTTCGTTCGCCGCAAACACGGTATTTGCCGAAAGGTAACATTATTTAGAGGTTTGACCTTGCTTCGGCGGTCGATCGCACAAAGTCACTCGCGTCGGCGTGGCTACGAAAAAAGCGGTTTTAATGCGGCAATCGATATCTTTCAACCAAAAAAGGTTTGGTATGTCCTAAATTTTTTTTTCCGTTGTTGGATATCCTGCTTAGCGATTGATTATGGGGAAATAAGTACTCCCTACATTGGGAGAGGCTTCCAATCGGAAGGGCCTATACAGTCCATTGTTGAACTAAGGAGTCCAACAGTAGAGTGGACTCTATAGGCTGTTTATAAAATCATCATTGCATCATCATGTGATTAAAATGTATTTAATATGCAATAGTTCAAATCTAATTCGATAACAGTTGAGCAGATGTATGAAATGGGATGTCCTGACATAAGAAGAACATAGATTATATATTAGAAGTTTTCTTGCAGCTCAAATAATGATGACGTGGTAAAAAAAATTTGTTTCGAAATGCACGCTTATAGTTTGTTTATATTTATTCCAAATTACAATAACAAAAAATTTTATACTTAGGTACTGAATAATTTATTTTTTCATAGCAGTGCAATAAAGAGCGTCTTCACCAAATAAGGGTTAAACTTGGTAGTAAAGGCTTTCATATAAAAAATAATTATCAAAATCGGTTCATGATTGACAAGGACATTGCTAACATGCATACTAAAAAAAATGAAAACAAACAACATACGGGCAAATTAATAACCTCCTATTTTGAAGTGGGTTAAAAAAGGATCTCTCAACCTTAAGCCCTTTTTACGGATGTAAACGGCCATCGACAGATCAGGTTTAAACTAGATCAATCCGGATTAAGGCGGAATCAATTGGTTTTCGGGGGTTCGCTAAGCTTGTTGTGGACGTTGAGTGGACGCTGAGACACAGTTTGAGTATCAAGATCTCTTGATGCGACGAGAAATAAAAGTAAAATAAGGGTCACAATAATGTATCTGCAACATGCTTCATCAAAATTTTTATAGCAAGGAATCCGCAACATGCTTAGTCAAATTTATTAATCTAAGAGACCACCCCGTATGTATCGTACCCGGCTCAAATGTTCCCATGATATTGGTGGTATGGCCGCGCTGTATAGCAATGGAAATTCTTTGAGCCAGATAAGATAAGGAGCGTCTATTATTTGCCCGCTCTGATATTCTATGTCCAAGCTCTTTGATAATCTAAATATGTATAACTCAAAGGTGACTGACTGACATAGTGATCTATCAACGCACAGTCCAAACCACTGGACGGATCGGGCTGAAATTTAGCATGCGGGTAGATGTTATGACGTAGGTATCCGCTAAGAAAGGACGTGAGTCTCCCCTGTTCCCCAAACACCCACATTAGGTCCGCCACTTGTACGTTGTTTTTAACTGTGCAATAAAGTTTCAATAAAACAGTTATAAAATAGGGAAAAATGAAATAAATGCCTGTTTTCCTACTAAACATTTAAAACAAAATTATTTAACACATTAAATTACTAAATAAAAACTAACACAAACTATAGAAAAATAATTTATAAATATACGAGAACTTAGTATTGCATTATTTTGACGCAGTAATTATGTTTTATATGAAATGCTGATCACATAGAAAAATACGATCGTATTGTCGGACCAAAAATATCCGTTTATACAGTAAAAAACATCTAGGTCTATGATAGATCGTCTAACCGCGTGCCCGGTTGCATCCTCAGCTGTGTTGCTTCGGAGCTCAAGGTGCGATTTCCCGCTTTTTCTGCTCAATGCTGCAATGGGTGACCATTGACATGCATGTTATATTACCAAGGATGCCAAAGACCTTGCAAAATGGAGAAGAAATAGCCGGAACAGTTTAAATGATAGATATGAAAGTAAAGATAAGTTTTTTAAATAAATTATCTTTCTTCGTACAAGCTTTTATTTTGAGGTCATAGTACTTATCAGGACCAATGTAATAAGCCAAAATTCGATGGGGTTGCATCGTTTTATTACAGTGTTCCTATAGCTACCTTATGGATCCATCATCAGATTAGCTTCTTGTTGTAATAAGAATAATAATGCATTCTCATCTGATTTACATTAGCCTACAACATTTTTGATCTTAATCAGAAACCGAGATTTGGCTAAAATTTAACTTACTCGACCCAAACAAATAAACAATAACAAGCTAATAAAAGCTTGTAATAAAAAAAAATAAGTGAAAACAGTAATAGAATAAGGAAAATGCAAGAAATGTTTGTTTTCTTTATAATAAACATTTAAAACAAAATACATATTTTTTTACTTACACAAATATACTTGCATATAAATATTGCATTATTTTGACGCAGTGGTTATGTAATTTTACATGAACTGCTGATCATATCGTATTGTTGGACCAAACATGTCGTTTGTATCTGTATACTTGTGCTGGTCATCATTATCATCTTCACCATGAGCACGACCCTCTCTGTACTGCCAGAGCCATATATTAGCCCAAACAGTCACAGGATTTGGCCTTCACTCTCCACGCTGGCCAGACGGGTTTGAGAGGTCTCATTGATGTTTATTGGCCTCAAATTTGCCGCCCCCTAAAATCTACCGCCTTAGGATCTATACAAACTTTTGCATTTATAACATTAATAAGAATAAGATTAACACGTTGTCTTCTAAGTCTTTCTAAACTACATCCATTACTAATATCTACACAAGTATAAACTTACAAATAACCCCATTGTGTGAAATCATCTATGATTCCCTCCAGTCTCTCTTTAATACTTTTATCAGCTTTGAAACTGATATCACAAGCAGACTGTTGAGTGAAATCAGGTATATCGTCATTATCAGCTAAAACTACGGGCAGAAACCATACAGCTGTCAACAACCCGAAGTCTAGCCTTTCTTTGTACAATTCCTCGAAGGTTTTCCTCGAGAAAACCTCATCGACATTTATGTTGAAGTACTTTAAGAAGCTCCCAAGTGTGTCGTGGTAGATGTTCTTGATATCTTCTAAGTGGTCTCTTCTGAATTGTTGGTCTGTGGCTCCGAAGATGAAGTAGAGGATGTCGTTGATGGGAGAGCCGTATTGGATGATTTGGTAGTCAATAACCATAACTTCTTCTATCTTTTCATCCTTGAAATTATTAAAAATATTAAATAGAATAATACATGAGATGGGCTGATGCACTGAAATTATTTGAGAAGGATTAGATACAAAAGACTAAAGCTAGCCACCGCTGGCGCGATGAACAGCACCTTATCTTCAATTTTTGATTGGTTTTCAGCCAATAACCTCATGTTAAATGCGAACAAGACCCATTGCATTCGATTCTCTCTTCCTAATGTGAATCAAGCCTGCGTTGACATACTAATTAATGGTCAGAAACTCGATCTGGTTGAAAGTACTACCTTTTTAGGAATCACAATTGAACTTCAATGGGGCGCTCATATAACTAAACTTTCTAATAGGCTTAGCTCTGCGGCTTACGCTGTTAGGAGAATAAGACAATTGACAGACGTAGCAACTGCTAGATAAGTGTACTTTAGTTACTTTTACAGTCTAATGTCTTACGGGATACTTTTATGGGGGAGTGCAGCCGACATTCAGACTGTTTTTCTTTTACAAAAAAGAGCAATTCGTGCCATTTACGGTTTAGGATCGAGAGACTCACTGAAATAATTATTCAAGGAAATAGGTATACTTACTTTTGCATCATATTTGAAAATATAATGTATGTCAGGAAAAATATTTCCATGTTCAATAAAGTAAGTGATTTTACAGATAGAATTTTACGTAAGAATAAGAATGACTTAGTTAGCCTGTATTACAGGCTGAATACAGTCAGTAAGTCTTTTATGGGGAAGTGTATACTTTTTTATAATAAATTGCCATAATCGGTCCTTGATATGCCAGACAGAAAATTCAAAGCTTACGTAAAGAAAGTACTTTGTGAGAAGGCTTATTATAGGACCGATGACTATCTTAAAGACAAAAAAGTCTGGCTTGAGCTTGGCACGGGTCCCTCTTAAAGGTTTGTATACTTAGACATGTCATAATTTCGGTACATTGGTACATACTAAATTTACAAATTGACATTATTTTAAATTTCGTAAAACTTATAATTCAATTTAATTATGACATAACAAACAATGTAATCTCAGACCATCCATATAACTAATTTTTAGTTTGTTAGCTGACGTCTTTGGAGAAAACGTCCAGTGCAGTTTGTTGCCGCTTCTTCTGCTTTATCGGGTAATTTTTATTATTATACAAAAGAACTATTCTTTACATTTATTATTTTAACAAGTTAACATAGTCCATTGTAATATTTTGATAATAATTTGGTGAACAGTTGATTTCGCGCTTCGGACCGGTGAGTTGGCCGCCTAGATCCTGTGATATCACACCCCTATACCTTTTCCTTTGGGGCTATGTAAAGTCCAAAGTCTATATTGATAAGCCGGGTATGATTGAGCAACTGGAAGCCAACATTACTTGCGTTATTCACCAAATAATCGAAATGCTCGGATGCGTCTTCGAAAATTGGAACGGCAGAATGGACTATGTTAACCGGAGTAACGGCCAACATTTGAAAGAAATAATCTTTATATAATAAATGTAAAGAATAGTTCTTTTGTATAATAATAAAAGTTACACGATAAATTAGTTTTTTTTTAGTTTTGAAAAAAGTACCTTCAAATGAATCACCCGTTACAAGTGCCTATTAAAATTATGAAATGTGCTCAGTGCGGCTCAATACGCCTTTGTGTATGCGTCGCGAGTCACATTCGTCCTGAGGAAGACCTCAGGAGCCAAAACAACTCGGCCAGTAACTGGATTTTTGAGTAAGTTAACTGTTTATCGCATATTAATAAAAGCTCATGTCATGATACACTATCACGTCTTTATCCCTAACGGGGTAGACAGAGCCAAGGGCGGTAAAGCCCAGGAAACTTTTGGCGTAATGGTGGGCATGAAGGTGGAAAAGGGAAATCATTATAGTGATGGGTTCCTAACCGCATCGCCTATTCATATGATTCAGATTATCGCCCATTCCCTCGATCGGCTTTTAAGATCTGCACGGGAAGAGAAGCAGCTGGTACATTCTATGTTTTTTTTTCTCCCAGACCAGCAAAGAAGAATGTCATGGTTTTCCCAAAAGACTTCGTCCTATTTTAAGGTACTTTAAAAATATTGACTAGAGATTCCATTATGGAATAAGTCCGCCGTTGTCAATTTACTCTATATGTTGTTTTTGTCTTTAATTATGTGTTTTTTATTTAATTTCAAAGAACAATTAAATTATTAAAAACAAACAAACAAGATGGTGAAAGATCTTCAGGTTTGTCTATAACTTGCCGGGGATTGAAACCTTAAAAGAAAATTAATAGTACAGGCAATCTAATGTCGATATTTGTTTGAGTCTGCATGTAATAAATATATTTAAAAAAAACGACGGGTTGCACTCTGGGAGTGCCGGCAGAAGTGAAAACTTGAATATTAACGTTGTGCATTTTTGATATTTTGGAATGGTTAGGGAATAATTTTGCACGAATTGCTTTAATTCATCATCCGAGCGTATTCCCAGTTGCATCCTAAGCGGTAACGCTTCAGAGCCCGGGGTCTGCTACCTTACCTAGGTGATTTGACAAGGTAACTGGTTTTTACACAGAGCGACTGCCGTCTGACCTCCGCAACCCAGAGGTTAGACCAGAAGCAATCATTGGATTAGGACAAACGCTAGATGGCGTTCGGGACCAACGGCTGTACGTGCCTTCCGAAGCACGGAATCATCCTTCTTTTCAGATAATCAGGTGATTCAAGCCTGCAATATCCTAACCAGACTGAAAACAACTTTTCACAAAGTATGCTTCCTAGTGGGATTTGAACCCATGACCTCCGGATCACAAGGCAGACGCCTTGACCACTGGACTACGGAGGCAGTCAGCACGAATTGCTTTAATTATCAGTATAAAAGTACTATCATTTATGTGGTAGAATACAATATTTATTTATTGCGCTATCGTACATTAACATGACAATTAATATTACATTAAAAAGTTTATCTGTCAGCTAAACGAAACAGCAGGTGCAGGCATACATTTTCGCCGCGCCGTAGAAAGAGAGGGGGATACTTCCTCTCCTACGCCGCGCCGGCTGTCTACTCTCCATCCGTCTTACGAATTTTCGATCAGAACACGTGTCCTGACGCGAGTTTAACATTTTTTACTCATTACAAAAAAAGTGCACAACGCCGCTACAGAAGTTTTCACTTCAAAAACTGTACTTACGTTCATTTTTATCATGATGTTATTAGCTCTGAAATCTCCGTGACACAAACAACATAAAGTGTTTGTATTGAACTGATAGTAATTGGGTATTTTTTCCAAGACCATTGGAATAATTTTCTCCACTCTTTTCTTTATACCATCATCCAGATTTTCCATTGAAATTTTGGCAAAGTTTTCAATAAACTTATTCCATTCCTCGTTAAATATAAAACCAGGTTTATGACATTTAACTTTCCTGTTAAAATAATCAGGCTGTTTCTTCTCTAAAACAAACGACAGGGCATGAAATTTTGCGAGTTGTTCAATAGAAAGTTTTGCGAACTCAAAAGATATAGTTTCCAGACGATTCAGTGTCGTGAACCCCTTTTTGGCTATGTTTTCTAGAATAATAAATTCTCTGTCACTTTCTTCGTAGCTTTTCACGACTTTGAGCCGTTCTTGAATGGGAACTTTTGCGTCAATTTGTAGTTTATTATAAATTTTGAGCAGTTCAGTGTAAGCGTAAACTTCTTTACGGTAAGCCTCAGCTACAGAAAACATCGGAAAACATTCATCAGGCACTATGTTTTTTACGAAGATATCTGTTTCTTTTCTTCCATCTTTAGTGGAACCACTGACATGTACTTCAAACAATCTTGCCAAATAATTGCCGCCGTCAGCAGGGATAGCCTTTACATTAATATTGTAGTTCGTATAGCCTTCTCTCTTGACAATATCTTGAATACTTTGTGTAAGTTTTGGAGGTATATCTTCGTCCTTGTTTTCAGTGTAATCTTTTTCGTAATTGAAGATATAGTCACACTTTTCTTCAAACTGCATGATTGTGGCGTCCTTTCCAGCCATGTGTTTGAAATATACAGAATGATACTTAGAATTTAGTTCACTTTATATGTATGGTTTGCTTTGTTGATATTAGTTGGAGTCTGTTATTAACTTCATCCTCGTCATGTTGAACTGTTTGCGTCTCAAGTAGCTGTGTCACCGTGCTAAGTGCTACTGCTCTGTCAGATAAGTAGATCTTTAACAATGGAATGTATTGGCTTGTACTCACCGACCAAAAAGCAAATTAATAATTTAACAATTTAAGCTAATTAAGCTTATTAGGTATAAGTACTTATGTATATGACCTCCGACGTAATGGTAAACAAAAAAAAACTTTTTGATGATACACGCGCAATCAAATTAGTAACTACGTTTTAATTTTTATTCAGAAAGAAGATTAACAAATGAATTTAAAAAAATAAGATAAAACTAACTAAAACTATTTAATTAAAACTACTTAACTTATAAATAATAAAGACCAGGCAAATCGCTGCCCCGTGGTAATGTGCCCAGAAGGCTGGCAGCATTGCCACGTTGTATGGCAATGCTAATCTTTTGAGCCAGATAGAGGCCAGCCCTCTGGTCATGTGTGACGTCTGTCAATTTCCGGGCGACAGTATTATATATTTTGTGTGCTGATGGTCCCCACGGCCCTAAAGTTTCAACCCCAAACGGGTCAAATAAGTAATTATTGCCGAGGCTACTATATTTGCGCCGTTTGAGGGTTTCTGCAGCAGCTGCGGCTGTCCCTGCTTTAGACCCTGTGACTGAGAGATGAGACGGTGCCAGAGTGTCGACACAGGTAGCGTCCCACATAAGGGACTGTCCCAACCTCCAAGGCACAAGGGCCATCCCATCCGGTCTCTTGCCATCATCCCTAACCAGGCCGCTAGGTTCTAAAACGGCTGGCATGTGGATGCTAGCAAGAGCCCTGTGGATCAAATTGTTTAGGGCAGCATGGCGCCCTAAACGCCCAGCGCTTTTACGACAAGAGAGGCCGTGGTGGCCTTAGCCATCAACACTGTCGTAGACGACGGAAATCTGAAGTAACAACCATAAGAAATAAAATGAGGCGTTTTCTTTAAAAAAATATTAGTACAGTAACTTATGATAGATGGCGCAGCAATAACTTAAATCGGTCTATCAATGTCAAATTCATTTAAAATTTTAATGGTGTGTTTGCACAGACCTACCACTACTAGACTTGCAACGATATTGCTAGAAAGAGACTGTCAAATACAGTACAACGTGAGTGTGAAAGAAACGCTGATATGTTTTTTTGTCTCTATCGGCGTGGCTGCTATAAGCTGGCCTACTGTCAAAATCTGGGCCAAACAAACCACAAAACGATTTAAGAAAGTTATAAATTTCAGGGATTTTATCATTTAAAAGGTGATTTAGGGTTTAGTTAGTAACCATAGTGTGTTCTGTGACGTGTGCAAAATATGGGTGGACGCAACAATCGAAAAATAGAAAGAGATGCACAAAAGTGGCCACGCACTATGCAGGTCTAGTAGTGGTAGGTCTGTGTGTGTTTGTTTTTGGAATTGACAGAATGATTTTAATCTTATTGAGAACATTTTAACGCCATCTGTTGAGAATGTTTTTAACCTCTATTTTTTTTTAACTGAAAAACGCTTCATTGAATCTATACTAATATTATAAAGCGGAAGAGTTTGTTTGTTTGTTTAAACGCGCTAATCTCAGGAACTAATGATCCGATTTGAAAAAATCTTTTTTTGTTGGGTAGTTCATTTATAGAGGAAGGCTTTAGGCTATATAACATTCCGACAACCACGCGAACGAAGTCGCGGGCACAGCTAGTAGGACATATTTCGCAAAACTCGGTGCAGATCGCGGCACTAGCATATACAGTAAATAATCTGCTGTCATTCTACATGTCATATTTTTTCGCAATAAATAATAGGTAACTATAAAAGTATTTATATATTATTTTATTATTCACTAATTCAAAACCTGTGCTGTGGTATGGCTTCCTAAGACCATTTAAATACCTAATACTTATATAACGCCTAACAAAATATACTAAAACTATTTTAGGGATAGGTTCATGTTCATGATATTGAACAACTTTCCCCAAGGAACATACAGTGAAAAAAAATCGGACTGCCATACAAGTCGATCGATCAGCTGAGTTTCTATGCAAGCAATAAAATATTTATAGATTTCGATATATGTTCCTTTGGGAAAGTTGTTGGTATCATGGAATAAATCAACCCTTAAAATAGTTTCAGCATATTTTGTTAGACACTGTACAATTTGACTTTATTTCGACTTTGATGTACTTGTCCTCGTCAAACATTGGTTTACGGTCTGCGCTAATGTACCACATGGCGGCAGAACATTGCAGTAATATCTCCTATTGATTACTAGCTCCTTTTTTTAGTCGGTTAAAAAATGTTTATGCTAACGTAATAATACTAGATATTTATGTAAACTGTACCGAGTTGGCCTTTGACAAATAGATAGTGAGATAAAGAGAGAGTGTTATTTGTTCTCAGAGAAAATTCCTTTGAAGGCATAAACTAATGATTGTTTGTACTACCGAAGTAGAAATTACGTCTGAAGATATAAATAAAAAGATAAGGGCAAGGTCCACAGACTGAGTTAGCCCCGAGGTAAGTTAAAACTTGTGTTATGTATGGGATACGTTACTCTACGATATTATACAGGGTTATTAATAAAAAACTTCTTCCTACGATACAAAATCCGTTTGGCTGACTGCTGATTTGTACAGAAAGGCGATATTTTTTTTGTTATCCGCAAGTTGTAATTAGAAAGGTTCAGTACCACGGACTGAACTTGCTCCAAATATTTTCCTGGTGGTTAAGACGTCACTCTGTATTATAATTAATTGTTGCTAACTCAGCAGATTAAATATAATGACAAGCTCTTACCAGTACTAATTCCTACAATAAAGTGCCATTATAGCTCATTGTTGAGTCTGAGTGTTTAACTGTAATTTACCTAAATGTAGCAAATTATATTTGACGACCTCCGTGGTGTAATGGTCGATTCGCTAGTCCGCCAATCAGGTGGTTCTGGGTTAGATTCCAGCCAGTGCAAGTTGGAAAATGGCCTTTTTCAAATGTTCTGGGCCTTGGGTCATCATCATCATCCGAGCGTATACCCGGTTGCATCCTCAGCGGTAACGCTTCAGAGCCCAGGGTACCTGCCTTACTTTTCAAATAAATAACCAATCCTTTACTTTTGGGCAAAGGCACTCTCTAGACATTAAATAGGGATGTGACTGGGTCCGAAAAATTGAATTTTATTTAGTCCATCAGTTAGACAAAATCCGTTTGGCTGAGCGCTGATTAATATGGGAGGACGAATTTTTTTTATCGATTTTTAATAACTTTTTTTATAGAAAGTAGTTTAGTATCATGGACTGAACTTGCTCCAAAAGTTTAGCAGGTGGATAAAAAGTCAGCCTGTATAAAACAATTGGACGGATATTTTTCTTTTTATGAAAATTTACAAAGATACAGTGCGTCGTAGTTGTGGTGATTGACGTCACCGTCAAGTGAAAATGATACTTGATCGTGACGTCATGCGGAATTCAATTGCGCTGTATCTTTGTAATAAATTTGCTAATCAGAAAAAAAAATACGTACCTACACAATATTTCAATAATTTACCGGAGCAGTTAAATAATTTTTTTTAGTCTACATCCATGTGTTTCCCGCGTCATAGTATGAAGATGTCTTAGAAGGCGACTTAGGAAACACAAGCTAAACAAAGCTTATAAACATCAATGAGACCTCTCCAAATCGTCTGACCAGCGTGGAGAGTGTAGGCCAAATCCTCTGACTGCTCTGGCTATATGTAAAAATAATGTAGTAGTATATGGCTCTAGTGGTACAGAGATGGCCGTGATCCTGCAGTGGAGAGTTGGAGACTGAAAAAGACCTGATGAGAAGTCTACATCCGTATTAAAATATCGACTATAACCAAGTGTCTCGTGGAAATCAATTCATTAACTTTGTTCAAAAGCACGTAGAGCAAACAAGATTTCGGCTGCTTTCCAAGTCTTTCGTCCAATCTTTCGCTGCAACAAAGGGGTTACTGGGCCGGGGAGCATGCCAAAAGTAATCTATTAGTCGACTTGGAAAACATTTTTTAGGGGAACTCCTGAAAACATGTTTGTGAACACCCTGATTGATGTTATTGCCTAAAGATTCGGAAGGGCAAGGCCTTTTTCACGCTTAACGGATCGGACGGCTGCACGGGGCGCTAAATTCCGTACCGGTTGTATTACATTCAACGGGGGTTTGTGTCAAATTCTAAAGACACATTGTTTACGCAATGGCAACCCCACCGCAGTGAAGCCCCCTGATGGAAGGAAGAGTAGGAACCTCGCAACCATCCGCCCATCTTCATCACGTGACGGGCGGTTATTGACGTTCAACCAATAAGCTCGGTTTACCACGATTTTTGTACATATACCATTGGTCGAAATTGTTCCCACCACCTCTATCCCTGATATATGTAAAATTCAAAATCAAAAAATATACTCGTCATCAAACTTCCCATCAGACAACTGCATTTTTATTTCTCTCAAAATTCACCACCATTAACAGCAGATCAATAAATATCAAAAAGTATCTACACGCGCCGATACACACATAATGTTTTATAATACCCGCTTGCAGTCGGATAAATATACGAGGAATGAGTACTTATTTACCAAACAAGCATTACAAAAGATTTCTACAAAACTATTTTTAGTTTTCGAGATACGCGTAGGTAGGTAACGATTTTGAAATAACAAGTAACGCCTTATCATATAGCCAGTTATACATTTTTTTTTATCAAACACTGTAGGGCATAATACGCCTATAGACGTAAATCAATTGTTTCTATTGTCTGGCTTAGTGTCGAACAATGAATGTCCATCGTTACAAATTAGTGATACTTAAGTACAATTTTTTACTCTGGCTGTTTTTTTTTTATGTCATAGGACTGCAAACAAACAAGCGGGTAACCTGATCGTAGTAATCACCGCTGCCCATGGACAACTGCAACACCAGGGGTGTAACAAAAGCGTTACTGGCCTTTCGGGGTGGAGGGGGGGGGGGGGGGAGGGGGTCCGGCTCTTTAACTCACCGAACGAAGCATAGAAGCGGTGAAGCTACTACTCAGACGTGATTTTCTGTGAGAGTGTGGTACTTCCCCGGACGAGCCGGCCCATTCATGCTACTAGCAAAACTGAGTTTTGCCGGTAGCGTGGCTCTACCACAACTAAAACTATGGCTCAGGCAGTACAGTGAGGCTCGTGTTCCTGCAGTGGAGACTGATGACGATGTCACGTGATTTACCAGTCATTCTGTATAAAACACGACAACAGTCAATTGCATATAATCCTTAGTGACCCGTTAATTACTTAATACGAAATAGGGATGCCCCTTAGGGATGTTTTTCTGATTACGCCGGATTAAGTCGAGTTGATTCAATTATTATAATTAATTTTCGTTCTTTTGATGTTATTATCACTCATTAGCGATGATTTTCCGTTAATTAGGTAATAATCAAAGGCGTACATTAAAAGCTGAACCAGAGAATGTTGTTACTGCCCCTTCAGTGAACAGTTTCAAGAATAGACTAGGCAAAAACAAAATCTTTCATGCTGGTCTGGGAAAGAAACTTAGAATGTACCAGCTGCTTCTCTTCTCGCGGAGATCGTACAAGCCGTTCAAGGGAATCAGCGAAAATTCGAATCATATCAAAAGGCTACACGTACTCGTATGCTATAATTTTTCAATTTTATTTATTTATCTATTAAAACTTTATTGCACATAAAAAAGTGTACAAATGGCGGACTTAACGCCTTATGGCGTTCTCTGCCAGTCAACCATTGGACCAAGTAGAGAAATAATTTGGGTGGTGCGACAGAGTATGTAAACAAAATTGTAAAATTAAATTAATTAACTAAATTTTCCCGCCCACCATCACACTGAAAGTGGTCTTTGGTTCTTGCGACCCTGGGCTCTGTCTGCTTAGAACCGCAAAATTCAAAATGCTCTGTCTGCGTTAGGGATAAAAGACGTGATAATGTATCTTATCTGTACAAGTTTATTTGCTAGGCAAATTCTAAAAACCCCTGACTGACGCCATCTAGTGATGAGTAGCAGAACTACCGATACGACTTGATAACTGTAGTGCCATCTATATATTTGCTAGAGAAAGCTCTGACTTTCAAGAGTTAACCCCATTAACTTTTAAGCGGCTGAACCTATTTTCATCAAACATAGTTAAGAAACACCGTAAGGGAACTTGCTTTCACGTGAAAAAAACCACATTAAAATCGGTACATTCGTTTTAGCACTACGACGCCACAGACAGACAGACATTAGCGTCAAACTTATAACACACCTTTTTTTGTCAGGGGTTAAAAACACAAAATCGCCAAACATAAGACGCACAATTATCAGCTTGCAGCGGCTAGTGTGTTCTATAATAAATAATAATAATAATTCTAAACATTACTGAAATATATTCTCTTTCTCATCTATAATAAAGCTTTTTTATATTATACTCAATAAAATATATAAATAACGTCTAACTAATATTGAAGTAACTAAATGTATGAAGCTATTTCAAACAAGTATTCAGCCCATTACATGATAAAGTTGTTCAGTATCATGGACTGAATCTGCCTTAAATATTTGAGGATTTATGTAACACTATAGAAGGGGGAACTGGAGGCCTGTATGTTCGCATAATAAGAACCATCATCACGCTTAACGTGGCCTTTGGGTCTAAGAGCAAGGTTACACGATCATTCGGATCACCACCATCAGTCAATTCCATCAGTCTGATCAGAATGATCGGAGAATGATCGTGTAACTCGCTGAATGACAGACTGATGGTTCTGACTGATGAAAATTAAACTTGTTTTGAATGATGAAAGACTGATGGGAGACTGATCGCGTAACCCACCGCACACCAATGTAAATAAGGTTCTTTATAGCTCTTTGGTGTACACGTACTTTTTAACATGCATCATTCTGGCGTCAGTCACGTAATTCCTGACTGATGGACTTGACTGATGCCAGAATGATAGTGTAACCTACCTCTAACGGACCCAAGCTCTGTCTAACTCATTAGGGATAAAGACGTGATATATATCTCTATGTTTTTATGAAAGTCCATTAGTTACTCTTTGCTAACACCAATCTCTTTTTCTTTCACAGATCTGCACTGGACACCATAATGAACAACCGAATACAAACCACTATAAAAGAAAACAGAAAAAACTGATCATGACTCTAAACTTGCTGTACCACATGAAACCAATTAGAAAATGGCAACCACTGACGAAGAGAAATCAAAAACCCAAAATGCCACTCATCATCACAGTGATCATACTAGCATCGTTGCCTTATAGTTCTACATTGAGTTTACCAAACGGTGACCCTGCTCCTGGTAGATCACCAGGACCACCTGAACAACCATACGTAGAAGAGGCAGAAGTAAAAATAGACGATGGAATTGAGAAAGTGACCAGTTTAGCAGAATATGACGAAACGACGACTGTAGATGATGTGGAAGTGACTACAGTAAGTGAGGTAGTGGAAGCGGGTGATGCGTGTGCCTTTGCAAGGATTCCTAGTGACAGTGGTGAAGTGGTGACCCTCACTGCTGAGGATAGTGACGTCAATTTGACTGTGACTCATCCAGTGTTTGATGCGGAGGAGCTGGTTCGAGGAGTTCTCTATGATGGTAAGTCTTAGATTTTATGATTCAGCAGTAAGCATTATTGAACGAGAGCTTGAAGCGAGCAAAGTTCCACTTAAGTACTCAGATAAATTAATGTTTGTCGAACTGCCTCCGTGGTCCAGTGGTCAAGGCGTTTGCCTTGTGATCCGGTGGTCGTGGGTTCGTTCCCACTGCGAAACATATTTTGTGAAAAGTTGTTTCCAGTCCTGAATCACCTGATTATTCGAAAATAAGGATAATTTCGTGCTTCGGAAGGCCCGTTGTGGGTCCCGAACGCCATCTAGTTTTGTTTAAACCTATCCTAGGATTGGTTCTGGCCTTTCCTTTGGGTTGAGGAGGTCAGACCGCAGTCGCTCTGTGTAAAACCAGAAACCTCGTCAAATCACCTAGGTAAGGTAGTATGCAACCGGTAACACGCTAGGATGATGATGAATCAGTGCTTGTATGTGTGTATCTTTGTTCGACTATAACTCAAATCTAGCTGCACTTCAGTACAGTACAGTTGCTTTCTGCAACCGCCGACAAAGGCGGCACCGGCTCCTCCAAAGACGCGGCCTTTCTTATCGCGCCTACAGTCTACAAATCATTTAAACGTACGAACATCAAGTTAAAGGTTGTTGTTTACGGAGCATGTTTCTTAAGTCACGGCGCGTTGAAGCAATCTATTTGTTTTTGATCACAAGGCGATAAAGTTAAAGGATTATTTAAATTTATCTTTGAATAATTTGAATAATCCACTAAAATCCCGTATTGAATATTAAAGAGGTGGATACATTAGTGAATACCATATTTATCGGTGTTTTTGGGCATGTTTCTGTATGTTGTGTTTATCAGACCCACCACTCCGTATGAATCATGTATCAACTTTCATCACCACATTATTGGAGGTGTCTTGTCAAACAACATTTAAGTATCATCACTCTTTTTTCAACATCCTTATTTTTATAGAGTTTTTTGGCATTCAAGTTGCAGTACTAAAGTACTAAAATTATTCAAAGTACGTATTCAGACCAAGGTCGCGGGTTCAAGTCCTGCTCACTTGGAATTTTTCACTATTTCTTATTTCATTATTTAATCCTTTTTATTTGTTTATTATATACTTATTGAGAATTCGATCTCAATATAATGGTGAATTTAAAACCTTTTTAGGTATGTATTGCTTTGAATTATTACTAAATTTATACACACGGAAATAAAAGCGAACCGCAAAATAAATTAAAAACAGTACGTTATGCGTAAATTCATGTGTATACGAATTTAGTAAATTAATCAAATAATTAATACGTGAATTTAATTACCAACCTACCTGTTCGTTTAAAATTCCATTTTCTACACTCAATAATTTATGGTAGATAAATGGAAATCTATAGGTCAAACCCTAATAAAGTTTGCTTAGGGATGTCTTATCACTTTATTGGATCATTTTGTAATTAACCAAATTTGTTGACCATACATACAGCCAATTAATTATAAGTTCGGCTATCGTATAAACCGAACAAAGGAATAAAAAAACGCTGAGTCCTCCCCGTGGATGTTGTGAGTCGCCGCCGTCTTTCTCCTTCAAGCCACCGGAGTGTTGTTCTCTTCTTAGCGTATCACGTCGGGATCACTGTAGACACTATGTGCTATCTTTCTATAGTTCTGACTCCAAAGTTATTACCGAATTTACTGTATCTATTTCCTAGCTATGTGTATGTATTCATAGAGTGTACGGGTGCCTAAGCTATGTGATTCAGAAGGTAAAGTTAAACACTCGGTAAATAAGTTCTGGTATATTTCTCACAAGTACACACAAGTTACAGTTCTCGATATATGCACAAACAAACGGATCGACACGGGGAGCTATCTACGGACACACGCGAGACTCTGAACAAAGCTGGCAAACGACTGGCGATCTATGGTAACGCGTCGTGGAACGAAATAATAAACGCTTACTTAGCGTATTGTGTCCCTACAATGTTTTCATACAACTCTATAAAATAAATAAAACAGATGGGCAGAATATTTTCTCTTAAAATGTTGAAATAATTGTTTTTTGTATTCCACTATATGCTTCGTAACTTGAAAGTTGAAAATACAGAGAAAATCCCTATACAGGGTCTAACAAAATATACTGAAAATATTTTAAGGGTGAATTCAGTCCATCATACTAAACAACTTTCCCCAAGGAACATACCTATATCGAAATATGAAAAATAATGTTTCGCCTCTCATACAAGCTGATCCGAGTTTGTGTGGAAAGCCAAACATTATTTTTCATATTTCGATTAGATGTTCTTTGGGGAAAGTTGTTCAGTCAAAATCATGGACTGATTTCAATTATAAATAATTTTAGTATATTTTTTTATTATTATTTTATATGTTTAGTCTATTTACAATGCCATCATAATCTCTTTTGAGATTTTAGTTTACTTAGATTTTAGATTTATTTATGTTGTTAGACGTTATACATAGCAGCTTTCGTATCTCTTCTTTATTCGTTGGCTGAATAAAACATCTTCCCTACTCTTTCACAAAACCTTTAACGTTTATTCATGAAAATAAGTCAAGTCACTCCACTCCATTATCGTTAAGTTTCATCGTAAGTGTAAACTATAGAAAATACACAAAGGTACCGTACCCATACTTATCGCCACATCTTTCGACGACAGGGATATATATGGCGTCCGCGCATTTAAATTTTATGAGTCGACGTCAGGTAACACCAATCTAAGACTGGACCACGACCAATTGATCAAGTTGGTCCATTACCGTCTATAGGCCAGGAGTGGCGACGGGATAATGAATAATTTATTATCACAACAACGGGTTTTTATATTAAAATATTGACAGAATTAACCTTACATCTACACAGCCGTTTAAATTAAAGAAATATAATTTGCTTATTAATTAAATATATATAATAGTGCACATCACGTACGATTATAAGGATTATATTCATATCCAGCGTTGCTTAATTTGCGAAAGCCCTAGATAATGCATATCCCACCGGGCTACTGAGCGCATCAGTATAGTAATGTGATTAAATAAGGTTATCTTATTAAATTAAAGCGTACAGGAATTAACGCGAAACGTACCTTTTTTATTTATTTTGGTGACGTATGCATTAATTTAATAATAATGCAACGCCGATAGTTTAAAAGTATTTAAAGGTTATCTTTCTGTAATATTGTTAATTTTTGTTTGAGTTACTTCCCAGGCGTATAATTACCATATTTTACCGCATTATCAATTGTAATCTGGCCAACATTGCGAGTTTAATAGATTAATGCATAATTTAATATTAAAGTATTTATTTTGTGGATTCATTGCGGAACCGTCATCCATCACTGTAATGCCGGAAGCACAAGGAAAATGTATACTACTTCGGAAGTATTATTTTCGGCATCACGAATTATTGTTTATTATATACAAGTAGGTAAGCACCTAAGGCTTCATCAGTTCAGAGCCAAGAAAACTGTGAGCGTTTTTGAAAAATCACTGTTATTAAACTACTACAGTGTATTCCGTAAAAAAATTACATAAGAATCTTAAGGCTTTTCTACAGACACCCACAATATCCAAAACACGATTGGGCATTTTTATCTCTGTATAAAATAGTAATATGTCTTATAAGGTAAATTTAGGCAAATTTAGAGGTATGTTTGTGATTTTTTTCTATCAAGCCAAAAATGCTCAATCGTGTTTTGGATATTGTGGGTGTCTGTAGAAAATCCTTAATATTCTTATTTAATTTTTTTGAGGAATAAACTGTAGTAGTTTAATAACAGTGATTTTTAAAAAAAACACGCATAGTATTGCAAGCTGTGAACCCATCTCACCTTAAGTGTAAGCACAAAAATATAATTTAAAAAAACAAAAATATTTATTTCGGTAAGAAGCACATACAATAGATAGTAGTTGAAGCCTACTTTTAAGTGTTAAGAAAATACTTATACCTGTAGCACTGGTATGACACTTCATAGATTCAGAGTAACATATATACCTACTACTACTACAAACGAAACAATTTATCTGTACACACGTCGATGTGTGAGTTTTATACTTAGGGTCGCACCGCAGAATTAATTTCATACTTACCTAATAACGAGTTCGACATATTTACGATTATATCCTGTTTTAAATGTATTAAATGTTACAGAAAAGTCAGAAACAGCTACATAATATCACTTCAAAAATATTTTTTATTATGTCCATTGTCAATATCCATTTCACCATTAGTTCACTTTACTGATTATTATTGAGTCATTTATAATGTAACGCACTAAATACACTATTGTAATATAGTAATTTGCGTATTCGGCGCAAAACTATACGGTAATTATATGAATAAATTTAATAAAAATAAACATACACATAACACAACAGGGTATATATATCAAGATGGTTGCTGGGTAATAACGTAAATTATTTGTTGCTTTGCTTACCTGTTTCCATCATTTGGAAATCTATGAAATATACGTTCTTTTTAGTATTGGGTGGATAAACAATTATTCTATGCGCATTTTCTCAACATGATGGTTACTATTGGTTGACAGTTCTCAAGTCGAGACAGCGGCTAGTAACTAAACCTTGATTTAGAGCGCAAATAGGCTCACAAAGTGCGGGGGAGAGGTGCGGGGACGCCAATTTGCGGGAGACGCTGTGAGATTCCATCCTGTTTGTACTCTTATGTATTCTGTGCCAGTAGGCTCCTCTCCTTTATAACGGTAAATATTGTAAGTACCTACCAAGTAAAAAATCTTATTAAAAAAAAACTAATCAAGACCAGTTACAAATATATCAGTTGTGTATGTGTGTGTTTGTGTATCACATACCCTTTATTGATCTATTATACAGGGTGTAACAAAATATACTGAAACTATTTTAAGAGCGGATTCAGTCCATGATACTAAACATCTTTCTCCAAGGAACATCAGCTGATCCGAGTTTGTTTGCAAAGCAGTGACAGTGCAGTCCGATGCGCGCTCGGGAACGCACGCGTTGCACAATACTGCACAGTTTAGAATTTTTATTCGCGAATCGCGCGGCATAATTCCGCTGCACGACGCTACCGCTATGAGTATTAAACCACTCATAGCCAACGAATTGTTGGCTTTCGTCGACTACGTGAAAGACACCATGGACGAGATCAGCATCATGCAGATCTGCAAGTCAAACTTTAATGAAGAGGAGATTTGCAGCGGCAAAGTGCTGCTCTATGACCTGCTCGGGAAGTCCGCGCAGATGCCGACCCGGCGGAGGGATGAAAAAAGGCGAGAGGAGTCTTCAGGACATTATCTCGCTCTTGAAGACGACTGATCCGGACGATGTGCCCGCTTTCTGTGCAAGACGACTTCGGAGATTGCCACCTGTGTCGTTTGACCACGTCGATGTTACCAGGCTGCTGAAGGATATAACAGCCCTTAAGTCCAGCCTGGCTGAGATGAAGTTTAGGGTAGAGGCGTCAGAAACTACCATTTCCGAGCTACGTGTAGAATTATTATCTTTAAAAAGTAATAATTCTGTAAGTAGGTCACCCGCCTCTAAAGAAAACACATTCCGAGGAGCGGCGCAAAATGCGTCGTTCAGCAGTTTGGAGTCGATGAAATTCGAGTCTCCATCGGCTGGAGTTGTAACGTATAACACCCCGCGCCCTGCTGTCTGATCCATCGCCCCTGTGGAGATGTCATCGACCTTGACACGTGCTTATGCTACAGCCGCCGCTACAGTTACCACTTCTTCTGTTGCCACTGTCGCTGCCGAAAAAATACCCTCGGCCGCACCACCATGTCAACAAAAGTCTCGGCGACGGAGAAAACAAAAAACTGGAGGAGGACTCAAGAGCAATAACAAGGTTCTTGTGACGGTGCCTCCAGGTCCTAAAATAGGACTGGTAGACAATGCTTAGCATTAAGTTTTACCTTTTGTATTATAATCGTTAGATTATTGTGTAAATATTAAATAAATAATAAGGCTTTACTAAAGTAGAACGTAGGAAAAAGAAGCCTTCTTCCCGAAATCAGTGCGGCTCTGCACTGACAGGACAGAACCATCTGCTGCGACCTGCCATCCCTACGACGCAGCTGTAAGTGTCCCGTCTCTGCCATTCCACAAAGGCTGAGGAAGTGGAGGAGTATGTCCGCGTGAAGACCAACATCACGCTGAGGGTCGTGAAGCTGGAGTCGCGCCACAACGTGAACTTCACGTCTTTCATGGTGCGAGTCCCGACGAAGAAGCTGACGACCTTCATGGACCCGAAGTTTTGGCCGAAGGGTGTGGTATATCGTCGTTTTCGCGGAACGATACCCGACACCCCGATACCGCGCAACACGTCGTAGCAACCTTAACGTGTGCCGTCCGTAGTATTAAGTTATATTATATCTATTTTAGGTTAAGGTATATATATACCTTAACCTTATCAATATTGATATGGGCCTCTGAATGTTTATTCTATGTAAACCTTTATTGCCTGAAATAAAATGGATTGATTGATTAAAGGAAACTTTATTCTTCATATTTAATAGATGTTCCTTAGGGAGAGTTGTTCAGTATCATGGACTGAATCTACCTTTCAAATTGTTTCAGTATATTTGGTTCTATTTATATACAAATCTATATAAAATAAGCTTTGAAGCAGGTCTGGGAGAAAAGAAAAAACTTAGAATAAACCAGCTGCAGCTGCTTCTCTTCCCGTGTAGATCGCAAAAGCCGATCAAATATATTTTTTTGGGTTTCGTAAAAGTTGTAGAACAAATGTTGTTCAGTTTCATGGGCTGAAGAATCATCTGAGAGGTTTTGCGTTAGTTCATTAACACTTTGTATATGTCACAGTTGGATAGTATAATCCGCTAAGTAATTGATAAAACCTTTAGCTGTTTGGCATTACAGCTCGGTTTTGTTAAACAGCGAACCCTAATACGCGGAAGGGAATGTACGACTTGTCATGCGGCAAGAGAAGTTGTTGAACAATTCTGTCTAAAGACATTGAAGAATTATACACAATTTAGAATGCCTACGAAGTGGCAATGTGGCGAGCGAGCGAAGCGAGCGTGCCTGCGTGCCGCGGCAGCGGCCGTCGAGTGCTAGTGCTAGGAATGTTCTATCAATTTTACTAGGTTAGGGCAACAAACCTATAGCAAAAAAATTGTGGAATAGTTTTCTGGGAAATGAAATTCAATGTCAAAATGATTTGTATTCTAAACCTAGTTATATTTCATTATGGTAACACTACACCAAATCCTTACATGCATGTGTCGCAGTTGGATTGTTTAACGTTTTCGTCAAACAGCGGATTACCGCTACTGTTTGACAAAACTTTGTAATAAGAAAGGTTAATCAACGAATTTTTAAACAAAATGTTACGTTCCACGGGTAAAGGTACCTTATGGACGCTGGCACTTACGACATTGTGTTTATTTAAGCTAAGTTAATTGTCAAGCGAATTGTTTTTCTAAACGTCTTAAGCGCCAGCGTCCACAAGGTACCTAGAAGGTTACCCGTAGAACGTCACAAATATTTCCTCGCTTTTTACTATGTTCGCAGCTGAAATTTCAAAATTGATTTCTCGAAAAATGCTGGGTGGATTAAATTTTTCGAGATTATTTGCATTCCCTCATTTAATTTATTACACTAATGTCTTTTACACGCTGTATATGAATATCAAATAATATCAATAATTTCTCTTGAATTATTAAACTAGAATCGATTTTGAAATCATTCGAATATAACTCGTTAAACTTTATTTAACTTTCAGTTAAAGCGAAATTAATATCAGAGCAAAGTACAGTTGAATAAGTATAAAATAATCGGCAGTTTAATGTTTTGACACATAATTCACAGCTAAGTGAAGCTGTATGAATGTATCACATTTTGTGCAAACAGAACCCTCAGAGTTGGATCACATCTATCAGCACGGAACAGCACGTTCCTATGCTGCTATCCTTTTCTGTCGCTCAGAACAGTAATTTGCGAGCGAGAGCGACGGAACGGTGCAGCACGGCCGGTGCTGAAGCGTTCTGTCGCAATCTCTCGCTCTAGCAAATGACGGTTCTGAGCGACAGAAAAGGATAGCAGCATAGGAACGTGCTGATAGATGAGATCCAACCCTTAGATGCTCACTAGGCGCGACTTAAAGCTCAATGTTTATACTTACGTACGGTCATTTTCAACTACCACTACTATCTTTCAGTAAACGAAAACAAAAAAAAATATTGTAATGAATGTCTAAGGTACCTTCTTCTCTAAGGAATCATGGCAGTAACATTACTTCATCAGGCCAGTAGAAAGAAATATACGTTTTTTTAAGCTGACTGTAGTGTCGGCGAAGAGTATCGAAAACGTTGCAAGAGCAATTTCGTCAAACTCGAAATGTTTGTTCAATGATTGATCGAGCCTTTAATAACTTCTTTCGCTGTTGAGAGAAAGAGCAAATAAGTCTGAAAGAGAAGGACTAGATGTTTGTTATAGAGTTGTCTTCTTCAAAGTGTTTCGGATATTACTTGTTATATTGTTATACTAGCTGTGCCCGCGACTTCGTTCGCGTGGTTGTCGGAACGTAATGTTATATAGCCTAAAGCCTTCCTCTATAAATGGAATACCCAACAAAAAAAGAATTTTTCAAATCGGACCATTAGTTCCTGAGATTAGCGCGTTTAAACAAACAAACAAACAAACAAACTCTTCCGCTTTATAATATTAGTATAGATTAGTTTGTTATAGTCCCTACTTATTTCTTCCATGTCTGATCAAAATGATGGTACAAGAATATAGGGAATGTCACGAAAAGTGTTACCTCTATTCTTTTCAGTAAATTTAAAGCCTTTTTTATTATTGAATATAAAGTAAAATAGGTACTAACTTAAAAATTTCGTACCTATATCGTGTGATTCATCTGTTTAATTTGTATTAAATTTTATATTGAATTATTAGTTCATAGTTTATTAAGTTAAAAAAAGCGACAAAGTGCGAGTTGGACTCGCCCATAAAGGGTTCCGTAGCAGCAAGTAACATTGCACGATTTATGACGTATTAAAAAAAAGCCTACTACTAAACATTTCGCTACGGAACCCTAAAAATGTAATTTGAAAATGGGACATTTTTGGTATGCATTTATCGGCTGATATCTTAGGTTTTTATTATAAAACAAGATACATATTATTTTTATATGTAATATGTAGGTATATAGAATATGTATTTTTTATTTCGCTTAAATAGTACTTTCCTTGAATATACATCTTCTTCTTCTTCTTCTTCTTATTTAAGAGCTTAGTGGCTCTTGTCGGTGGAGTATGCGCCAAACTTCTCGGTTCTCTGCCTTACTTTTTAGTGCTTGATACGACATGACCCCTGCTTTTTCTTTCAGTTGGTCTACATAGCTCTTTCTTGGTCGTCCTGGACCTCTTCTTCCTTTTATCTTTCCTTCTAGTATGTTTTTAAATAAGGAGTCATGTCGTATTAAGTATGGAGTATGGAAATGTCATTTAATACATAGTCACAGATTAATAAATAGTTTGACATAGTTACGAGGTTCAAAATCATTCTGTATAAGAGTCCGACTCACTCATAGGCGCCGGGCGGTCGATCGTGATTTTCGTGGCCAATTGACACTCGTGACAAAAGCTCTCAAGTAGAGCTTCGTTGAAGCACGGTCCTCGGCTTAGGAGTACTTACTTCAACTTACAATGTAATAAGTAATATATAATAAACTTCATTTAATGAGAACGAACAAATAAATTAATAGAACTGCCCCAAAAAAGAGAGGATTCTAATAAGTTAAGTATGGCTATTATTAGAATCCTCATCATTACGAGAAACACATTTTTTTAAAAACTGGGTTTTTGTTTTATTTTTTAAGAGACTTCAAGTCAGGCAGGATCGTAGCAAGTAGCTTCCCATCAGGCTAGATAGAGGTCAAACGCACCCAAATCTCTAATAAAAAATAATAAAAAAGTGGAGGTCCATAGCACATAAATTATTAAGACTATTTCATACAGAATGGAATCTCCTAAGGTCCCGCGCTATATGCGTCCCCGTTCTCCGTCTCCGCACCTCTCCCTCGTTCTCGCCTTGTCGATGGGTGAGAGCGGGCGCATACACACTCATTGACGTGTGCACGGATTTTGTTTCGTTTGTAGTAGTGTAGGTATAAATGATACTCCGCTTCTATGAAGTGCTATACCTGTGTCCATAGTCTCTGTCTGCCGCTGTGGAAAACAGGCGTGATAATATGCATGCATGTATTTAGATGGGAATCAATTCTTTAGGCAGTAATTAGACATTTGTAGGCAATTTAGACGTCAATATTTTTTGCGTACATAAAACTGCACGTAAATAAATTAGTTTTTTCAATTTTTTCTGGAGTGGTTTCTCAGTGAAACTTATATAATTGAACTCTATCGTACGTAAATAGAATTTGCTATTGTAAAGTATAATTATTTATCCATTCACGATAAATTTCAAAAATTATGGAATTTCTGCTCCAAATACTGAATTTCGACGCAAAACGGAGAATGACTAATGGTTCTCCATTAGTAACATTTTATTTAGGTATACAAAGAGAATAACAGCAGCATTAAGTAAACAGAGGACGGCCATTTGTTTGGAGTCTCTTGGAGATATTTTTAAGGCGACTGTATTATTGGATAATCTTATGAAAGATTTTCTTTATTATATTCCAATAGCTGATGCCCAACTGCCCAAGTCCGACGTTGTGGGTGGTCAAATTGTTGACAATCCCACGAGAATAGCAATAGGGATGATGACTAGGTCAGAAAAGTATTATTCTAATTAGAATTAGTTAGATTATCCAAAAATATTATTTCTCAGAAAAAAGAAAAAATACGTGTAAGTGCAATATTTTTTAATAATCTAACCGATGGGCCAAAAATATTATATCAGTCATCATGCGTATTTATTTTCCCAGGAAATTAAATTTATGCATAAATTATGATTACTTTTAGTATATCATCATCATCATCGTCAGGTCATTTTAGGGTTCCGTGCCCAAAGGGTGCAAACGGGACCCTATTATTGATTTAGTCTCCACTGCAAGAGCACGTCCCTCTCTAGTCTGTACTACCAGACAGAGCCATATATTAGCCAGAGCAGTCAGAGGATTTGGTCTACACTCTCCACGCTTATACGAGTACTTTAGTAGGTATAATGGTACAGTCAAACTCGTCAAGTCGACTGGTCAAGGCATTTGTCTTGTGATCCGATAGTTGCCTCCTGTGGCGGATAGTTGTCAAACGTTAAAAATGCTTTATATCCCATAAATTATTTTTAACGTTTGACAACTGACTTCGGGGGAAACTGCCGTAAACTATCGATTTTAACACGTTTCAAGTGCATTAAATATGTCTACGAAAGTTTAATAGTTTGTATAAAGTGATTTTTATCAAAACATATAAAGTCTTGCCTGATGTGGATAATCTAAATTTTGCTCCCGCTTCCACGCACACAAATTTATTGTAGCCGAAGCGAGACAGAGAGCCATGCGGGGTGAAAAGATCACGGGAGGTCAATGAGGCTGGTCTACGCGTTTCTGGTTTTTGAGGTTTTTTTTCGTTTTACAAAGAATATTTAAGAGTTATTTAAAAAATAAGACATATGATCCCTGCCTTTTGTTTAATACAATTATAATCCAATGATATAATGTTTAATACAATTATAATCAAAAGCTAATTTATTGTATTTCTTGAATAATTTCCGTTTTAGTATAATTCTGAGGTGATTTAGAGGCAACTTCGCATTTTTTCTTTATCGAGAAAATTTTTAAGCAATCGTGTTTTCGAAACATATTATGTAAGAGTTATGTACTCCTGAAATTTGCCGTGTTTTTATTTCAAATTAAATATTTTGTTAATATTGATAATCATTTTTTTCTATTTAAACGAGGTTGCCTGGAAGAACTTGCTTAGCGATAAGGCCGCCTTTTGCGCATGTCCTAGTTTTTAAGATAATTTTGTCCTGTTTTTTACTTTTGTGCAATAAAGGATATTGTATTGTATTGTATAATATTTAAGATCTCTTAACTCTAAGTACTATCAGGGTCATACGGGCTCTTAATACATCATCTGAGCTACATTGACGACTTACAATGATGACAGCCGGGACCAGCGTGCTTTAAAGTGCCTTTCGTGCACTTTGTGGTCACCCATCCAAGTGAGGACCACGCCCAGTACCGCATAACTTACAAAAGCGTTAGTAAAGCGTAACCACAGAAGACAGTAAGAGTATACAGAACGGAATCTCCTAAGGTACGCACAATGTGCGTCCCCGTCCCCCGTCCCCGCACCTCTCCCCAGTTCTTGTGCGGCCGCGTGCGCCGTGCAGTGTGTGTTCGCCCGCTCTCGCCCCTCGACAAGGCGAGAACGGGAAGAGCGACGCATATTGCGCGGGACCTTAGCAGATACCATTCTGTATACTCTTACTGTCTTCTGTGGCGTAACATTACCATCTAAACGCCCAGCATCTCAGTATTTTATGTCGCTTCATCATCATCAGGTCTTTTTTAGTCTCCACTGCAGGAGCACGACTACCAGAGCCATATATTAGCCAGAGCAGTCAAAGGATTTAGCCTACACTCTCCACGCTAGCCAGACACGTTGAAGAGGTCTCACTGATGTTTATAAGCTTTGTTTAGCTTGTGTTTCCTAAGTCGCCATCTACGACATCCATGGGAGAGTTTATGCCGCTTGCTCTATCTAATCCGAAAATTGAGGTATTTCTCAGCATAAATCCCCAATTTTATCATTGTTTCTTTATTGTATACCTGTAAGATAATGTCTACTATAATAAAATAAATCCCCCATCTTCTATTCATTAATCAGCTACCTATTCATTTCAGGGTATTGTGCCCACTTGTTACGCGGTACAATGGAACAGAGGCCTCTCATCACTCAAGTTTATTTTTCCTAAGGAAATATCTTAATAGAAATAATTTACTTACATAAAATATAAGCGAATTTTTTTTTATTGGAGATTTCAGTGCGTTTGTCCTCTATCTAGCCTGATGGGAAGCTAAGATGAGGTCTAAGGTGTAACACGCAGACTCCAAAAATGCCTATTCACTCTTGCCTTAAAAATCTCTAAATCATTGCGTTACTCAGGTTGAAATGTATGAATCCATGTTTGTCTGGATTGAAGCTTGTAAGTTAAATTAAAAATAGTTATTTCTAGTTATGTTTAGTTAATTTAGATTATATTTTAAATTACGTACCTAATCCAAGGGCACTGGAGAACTGTAACACAGGTTCAGCCTTCATCAGTCTCCAGTCTCCTTCAATCGGTGCTGGTAACTCAAACGGTTATGAAACTGTTTACTGTTTTTCTACATATTGTAAGATTTTTGGAGAAATAAACGATTTTTTTTTCACTATATGCATGGGGAAACATCGACGCAGGGAGGGAATTCCACACCTTAGCGGTTCGCACAATGAAGTAGGAGAAATCGAGAAAAAAATTGAATCATTATGTAGGCTATGCGGTTAGCTATCACTATTTAGATTCCTTACTCTACATTCTCACCCACCAAAACTTTAAAAGTGGCCTTTGCGTCTTTTGGCCCTGGGCTCTATCTGCTTAGAGCTGCAAGACCCAAGAATCAGGTGATTCAAGCCTCTTATATCTTATATCAACTTTTCACAAAGTACCTATGCTTCCCAGTGGGATTTGAACCCACGACCTCTGGATCACGAAGGCAGTCCAAGACCCAAGATGCTCTGTCTGCCCCATTAGGGAAAAAAACTTTTTTCGAAATTTAATAACGACATGACATATTATTAATCTTTCGTAACATTGTAATGCTTTTCAAATCAATAATTAAATTGATTACCTTGCCAACGATTTAAGAATTAATTTATAATTATAGATATTTTATGGAAACAAAAAACCGTCTTCAATACCAGAACAAACCGCACAACCGATTTTAATAAAAATGGGACTACCTGTAAAAGTATACTCTTTCAAATCAACCCGGTGGCTTTGAGTAATCGGGGCACATACATAAAAAAATTAAAAGATTCCGACGAATTGATAACCTCCTCCTTTTTTGAAGTCGGTTAAAAATGGACCATTGGACCCAAACCACTTTAAGGTACTTATTTCAAAGTTACAAATTGCTTAAAAATAACATAGATTAACACAACCCATGCTGTAATAACGAAGTAACCAGCAATCACGAACACGTTTCGGAGCACGCAACGATTTGTCACGAGAGCGGCCAATTCCGAACTTTCACACTTACACGTAATTTACCCAACATTTGGATATCAGGGTGGATTTGTGGGGCAAGGCCGACGGTAACTCGGCCGAAGTTTCCTACATTTACATTTTTTTGTAGCCGTGAGCCCGTGACTCAGAATAAGTTAAAGCATTTCTACGTAGTATTGACGTAGGCGGCGGCCAGTTGTTATAATATACTATCACGTTTCACGTCTTTATCCCTAACAGGGCAGGCAGAGCCGCATCGTCTATTGACATGATTCAGATGATCTACGCGGGAAGAGAAGCAGCTGGTACGCTAAGTTTGCTACGTTTTTGCTTTTCTCTCGCAACAGCTTGAATTATTTGACCAACATGGAAAAGAAAGGCTGGACCCCGTGTGGTTCCGGGTTAGAAAAGGACCACTCTATCTCTACCTGTGGATGTCGTAAGAGGCGACTAAAGGATAATCCTTTGCACAAACATCTCGTGCTACAATTGCATTTCCAAGGAGGGTTGACGTCGGGCAGCGGCCGGTTGTAAAACTTTTCGCACAAATACATTCCCAAATAGGGTTGACGTCAGGCTGGCAGCCGGTTGTAAAACTATGGCCATACCGTTTTAACTGTTCCGGTTATTTCTTTTCCACTTTGGGTCTTTGGCATCCTTGGGTGACCATTGACATGTATGTTATATTTGGAGAAGAAAAACCGGGAAAGCACACCCTAGGCTCAGAAGCAGGACAACTGAGGATGCTACTGGGAACGCGCTTAGATGAAGAAGAATAAGAAAGGCTGGTTGCAAAACTTCGTATAATTGAATTTCCAGGGTGGGTTGACGCGCCTGGGTGTAAAAGTTGTTAAACTGCAGTCAAGTCGTTGCAATGATGCCGTTTCTATCTTCACTTTGCACAATCTATGATGTCCTTGTATAATTTTTGGCATGCAGCAGGATTAAAATGGGAACTAAAAGGAGGAATTTAATGACTAAAATCTTTCAGGTTGTATCTTCAGCTGTGCTGCTTCAGAGCCCAAGGTGCGCTTTCCCGCTTTTTAGGGTTTCGTACAAAAAATTAAAAAACGGAACCCTTATAGGATCACTCGTGCGTCTGTCTGTCCGTCCGTCTGTCACAGCCGTTTTGCTCCGAATCTACCGGACCGAATCAGGTGAAATTTTGTAAGATGGTGTAATCCTATAATCCAAAAACACATGTGCAAAGAAAATAATATATTTTTTTAAATAAGGGTAATTTTTGGGGGACAACTTAGAAAATTAAAAAAAAAGTTTTGCAAACCTTACTGTGTCATATATCAAATAAAAGGGCTTGTTATGAGGACCTCAAATATATTTTTGTTATTATGTTAAAATTAATAGTTTTGATTTTATTCAAGAAAGAATAGGAAATTTGACCATTCCACCCTTGATCTCCGAAACTACTGGGCAAAAATAAAAAATACAAAATATAGTTTATTGCTTGTAGATTACAGGAAAACCTATATGAATTTAATCAATTGTACGGAACCCTCTCCACGCGAGTTTTACTCGCACTTGGCCGGTTTATTCTTCTCTAAATATAATATGCAAGGATGCCAAGGAACTTGCGAAGTGGAGAAGAAATAGCCAAAACAGTTTAAACGATTTGGCTAAAGATTTACGTCAACTCTTCTTGGAAATGCAGTTGTAGCACAAGATGTTTGTGCTTAGTGATTTAGTCGCCTCTTACGCCATCCACAGGAAGAGATGGAGTGGTCCTATTCTATGCCGGAAACTACACGGCAGGAATTAGATCAGATACACTATCACGTGTTTATCCCTAAAGGGGCAGACAGAGCCTAGGGCGGTAAGGCCCAGGCCACTTTTAGCGTAATGGTGGGCATGAAGGTGGAAAAGGGAAATCATAATAGTGATGGGTTGCTAACCGCATCGCCTATTTATATGATTTAGATTCTCGCCCATTCTGTCAATCGGCTTTCACGATGTGCACGGGAAGAGAAGTAACATTCAAGTAACAAGTACATTCTATTATTTATTTATTTATTAAATCTTTATTGAACACAAAGGTAGAAAAAGTGGACTTAACGCTAATGCAGAGTGCATTAGCGTTAAGTCTTCCTTTTGTACCTATGATACCTCTGCCTATTTATAAGCATTAAATAGGCAGGATTATTAGGTATTAAATTAGGCAGGAATTAAGTGATAAAAATATCCTATCATGATATTAGATAGATGTTTATTATAATACAGTTTAAATTAAATTAAAGCTAAATAATATATTTCTTTTTATAAATTAAAACTTATAGGTACCTCTAAGAACTAAAACTAAAAAAAATACAAATTATGTAATCCCACTAAAGTATTATCCCTCGGCAGCGTGGCCAAAAGGCTGGCAGCATTGCCATACAACGTGGCAATGCTGATTCTTTGTGCCAGATAATTTTCAGCCCTTTGGTCACGGGATACTTCGGATAATCTTGTGGACAAGTATTTAAATAAATTATGGGCTGAAGGACCCCACGGACCAAAAGTTTCAAATATGTAGTTTACTCCGATGTCTACATATTTGCGCCTTTTGAGGCTCTCTGCTGTGGCAGCTGCTGCGCCGGCCTTTGACTTGGTGACCTGAAGATGGGACGGTGCGAGGGTATCCACACAAGTGGCATCCCATACTAAGGGCCGCCCCAATCAAAGGCACCAAGGTCATCGGTCCTATCATAAATAAAAAAATAAAATAAAATAGAAATGCCCTTCAGCAGTAACACTAACGCCCCTTTAAGATATCTCCATAATCAAAAGCAGTAACATTAAAATAAATTGTGATCTTCTCACCCCTGATTACACGGCTCCCTTTGGTATTCAACATAAATCAGTGTAATTCTGGTGGACTTACGCCTACGACTAGACAGTCGAGTCGTGACCGTAAAGGTGGATTTCCACGGAGCTACCTGTAGTGTAATGTACCTTCACAAATAGTAAATAAATACAATACACTTTATTGCACAAAATAAAAATACAGGACATAATGAGCAATGTTCATAGGTATGTAAAATCACTTGAAACTTCGTTACAGTAAAGCTTTTATATATACAAATATACTAGTTTATTTAAAAATACTAGGTAGTTTTGATTTTACAAGCATTTAAAGTTCGCGTAAATTTGTTGCCCCGCTAAAAGTCACTAAACCCCGGATGACGTCATTTTCCAACGCTTTCTTCTTCTTGATAGTAGTACTTGCACATTTTGGCACAACACAGGATTTCCGAGAACTAGGATTGGGCATATCCAATGATTTTTAGGGAAAAGTAAGGCAGCGGTACGGAAGAGCGCGAACGGACTGAGCGATTGTTGGAAAGTGACGTCACGCGGCGCGAGCGCGGACCAACGGTCGCGCGCTCTCTTTAAATTCTATAACTTGGGAATTAATTAACGTATCAAAATAATTATTTTACACGTATTTTTTGTTTTGACAGAGAATACATTTAGCTAAAATTCAAAATTAGTGAACATTCTCCATTATCTTAAAAACTAGGAAATGTGCAAAAGGCGGGCCTTATCGCTAAGCAATTTCTTCCAGGCAACCTCGTATCGTAAATAAATAAATGCAAAAAATAAATCATATTCATCAGGTCTTTTTAAGTCCCCACTACAGGAGCAGAACCTCTCTGTACTACCAGAGCCATACTACATACAGAGCCAGAGCAGTCAAAGAATTTGGCCTAAACTCTCCACGCTGGCCAGATGGGTTGGAGAGGTCTCACTGATGTTTATAAGCTTTGTTTAGCTTGTGATTCCTAAGTTATTATTTAGCGTCACACATCAGCCACTGATTGGTCCAGCGATTGGCGTGAAGTAGTACTTAGGAAAGACAAGCTTAACAAAGCTTATAAACATCAATGAGACCTGTCCAATCCGTTTGGCCAGCGTGGAGAGTGTAGGCTGTCTGCTGCTCTGGCTAATATATGGCTCTGGCAGTACAGAGGGGGTCGTAATCCTACAGTGGAGACTAAAAAAGACCTAATCATGATGAACGCCAGAACTGTATTGGCGGAAAACGTGCTATAAGGGTAGGAGTAGATTTATATTGGACACGGTCGTAGGCTAGTGAGAACAGGGCTTAAGTTGACCTGCTTTGTGCAGTACAAAGGGGAGCGGCTAAAATGGTCGTCTTCAAAGGTCTTTAGAAAATGGACAGCCTTTGACCTTTGAGACGGCATATGTTCCCAAACTTTTCTTCTCACCTCCAATAATCTAATTTCAGGAGCGTGACGGTTCAGCGGTGCGTGCGTCTTAGTTGCTTATAAGTATTTGAGGAATATCTGGGTGTGGCCTGAACTTAATGTCCCTTTGGTTATTTTTTCTGAGCTCTTTACTAATTAACCCTCAAGCACCAAGCGGCCAATTTCAAGTTAACTTTCGGCTTTCGGCCGGATCCGCCGCTGTGGTATCTGAGGGGTTAAAACCAAATAAAATCTTTTCACGCACTTTTTGTAGAACTTTAGTAATCCCGGAGAAAACAGTAAGAAAAGAGTAACATAGATCTCATTTCATTACTAAGTAGGTAGCGTTCGTGAGAGGATTTTTTTGCTGTCATAACAATTTGTAAGTACTGTATGGAAAAGTCGACATTTTTATAAATCCCAACAGTGGTCCTTTAGGAAGACTTGACGCGGTATATATACATCCATTGAGAGATACTTACTATCACGTCTTTATCCCTAACGGCAGACAGAGGCTAGGGCGGCAAGGCCCAGGCCACTTTTAGCGTAATGGTGGGCATGAAGGTGGATAAAGGTAATCAACGTTTTCATAACAATCATGGGTTGCTTATACTATTGATATGATTAAGATTCTCGCCCATTCCCTTGATCGGCTTTTACGATCTGCGCGGGAAGAGAAGCAGCTGGTACATTCTGTGTTTTTTCGTTTGTCCCAGACCAGCATGGAAAAAATAATCCATTATAAGTAGTAGCTTATACAGGGTCTAACAAAATGTACTGAAGCTATTTTATGGGTGGATTCAGCCCATGATACTGAACAATTTCCCCAAGGAACATATATCGAAATTTAAAAAATAATTTTTGGCCTCCCATATAAGTTGGCCAATCAGCTGAGCCGAGTTTGTATGGAAAGCCAAAAAAATATTTTTCATATTTGTTCGATATGTGTTCCTTGGGGAAAGTTGTTCAGTATCATGGACTGAATTCACCCTTATAATAGTTTCAGTATATTTTCTTAGACGTTATATAAAGTTTGAGGAACGCTGACCTCAATTTAGTAGCATAAAATAGGTGATAAACGACGGCTGGAGGAAACCGTAGGCGTCTGAGCGCCACTTTACTCTCTTACTTACACGGCGAATTTACTCTCTCAAACAGAGAACTTACAGCAAACAACAATACTTATTTATGTGTAAGTGCTTGTAAAGGTCTTTTGATAGGGTATTACACCCATTTTTAAAATTGTCTCATTTATTTATTTATTTCAACATAGCACAGATCTATCATTAGGTACATTAGATTTCATGGTGCTTATAAACCTCAAATAAACGGGCAAGTGAGAGTCGGACTCGTACATGAAGGGTTCCGTACCTCCGTACAATGTTTTAAAACGCTTAAGAAACAAGTTTCTTGTATGACAAATACTAAAACTCAAAAAAAAGTTAAAAACTAAAGGGGGTCGTTTAGTTTTTAACTTTTTTTTGAGTTTTAGTATTTGTTGTTATAGCGGCTACAGTAATACATAATCGGTAAAAATTTCAAGTGTCTAGCTATTACGGTTTAAGAGATAGAGCACTGTGACAGACGGACAGACAGACGGACAAACAGCGGAGTCTCAGCAATAGGGTCCCGTTTGTACCCTTTGGGTACGGAACCTTAAAAACAACATTTTTATTCAATCAATAGTGCCATAAAAATGCATTTAAAATGTTTAAATTTTGCGCGTGATTTGCCGAAAACGTTGGCGCAGGTAGACGCCATATTGCTCTGTAATCATGACGTCAGATAATCATGTAAACAAATGCGCTGGGTAATGTATTTTGAAAGTTGACACTCTAGTTAACACGGGCGTATGATGTAATAGAATGGCGGCTACTATTTGTTGTTTGAAAATAGTTTATAATAAACTGGCCAAGCACAGAATACATAAGAGTCAAACAGAATGGTAACTCACAGCGTCTCCCGCAAATTGGCGTCTCCGCACCTCTCCCCCGCACTTTGTGAGCTTTGACAGCTCCAAACCAGGGTTTAAATACTAGCCGAACGCAATACGCGACGTGTGTTGTCTTGAGAACTGTCAACCAATAGTAACCATCATGGTGAGAAGGTGCGCGTATAATAATTGTTTATCCACCCAATACTCTAAAGAACGTATATTTCATACATTTCCAAATGATGAAAACAGGTAAGCAAAGCAACAATATAATTTCACGTTTTTACCCAGCAACCATCTTGATATATATACCCTTCTCGCTCTCTCGCATTGGCGGGAGATACACAAGAGCGAGAGGGGTATTAGCAATCCGGTAATGGCTCCTCGCTCACAGGTAATCACATACACGCAGATGCCAAATAGATTTCCGCGGGTATAATGTAAATGCCATTGTTGACAATGACAACTTGACATGCTGTGCGTGAAAATGTGATAAACATTTGTTTATTTTTGTTGAATTTATTCATATAATTACCGTATAGTTTTGCGCCGAATATGCAAATTACTATATTACAATAGTGAATTAGTGCGTTACATTATAAATGACTCAATAATAATCAGTAAAGTGAACTAATGGTGAAATGGACAATGGACATAATGAAAAATATTTGTGAAGTGATATTATGTAGCTGTTTCCGACTTTTCTGTAACATTTGATACATATAAAACAGAATATTTTTTACGTCATAGTGTTCGCAAATCTTCAGGTATGGAAAAATATAATCGTAAATATGTCGAACTCGTTAGTAGGTAAGTATTAATTCTGCGGTGCGACCCTTAGTACTTATAAAACTCACACATCGACGTGTGTACAGATAAATTGTTTCGTTTGTAGTACTAGTAGGTATATATGTTACTCTGAATCAATGGAGAGTCATACCAGTGGGCCAAGTACGAGTTATACTCGCGTGGAGAGGGTTCCGTACAATTGATTGGACTTTTATAGGTTTTCCTGTAATCTACAAGCAATCAACTATATTTTGTATTTTTTTCAAAAGTTTAGGCTCAGTAGTTTCGGAGATCAGGGGGGGGGATGGTCAATTTTCGTCTTCTTTCATGAATAAAATCAAAACTATTCATTTTACAATAATAACAAAAATATATTTGAGATCCTCAGAACGAGCCCTTTCATTTGATATATGACACAGTAAGGTTTGCTAAACCTTTTTTTTATATTCCTTATTTAAATAAAAAAAAAAATTATTTACTTTGCACATATGTGTTTGGGTCATCGGATTACACCATCCTACCAAATTTCACCTGATTCGGTCCAGTTAATTCGGAGCAAATTGGCTGTGACAGACGGACGGTCAGACAGACGCACGAGTGATCCTATAAGGGTTCCGTTTTTTTATTTTTTGTACGGAACCCTAAAAACTGAAAACTTTGAATTGAATTTTAAAATTTATTTTATGAAATAAAACTAACATTTTACGACTGTTTTTAGCCTAAGCTATCTCAAGAAGACATATAACATATACCTATTTAGATTTTTCTCATATAGACTAAAAAATACCGTACTCCTTTGTTCGAATCCTATTGGTTTTCTAAACACAGCATCTCGCGAATCTTTAATGGAGCCTCGACGTTAGCTACTGAAGTACAGGACAATGTTCCCAACGTGTGTAACATGTGTATGTAATGAGTATTCCCACCAACGGGCTCTGCGAAATAAAAGCCTCCGGTTGTGTACTGATCCAAACTGAAAATAAACACTGGCCCACCGACCGCAAAGTTTTCACGGTCACATTTGCCCGCAAAACGTGCCTCCAATTTAAGCGTCGTTATGTGGAAAATAAAATTCAAAATAAATAATATATTATCTATTCAATTATCGTGGTGCACAGATCCTAGGTTTGGTTCTGGTCTACCCTTTGAGTAATCAGACGATCCACACCACTATCCTTTACCAAATTGTACTGATCGAAATACGACCGAAATTGTTGAGAGGAGGTGTCAATTAAATCATTGGTTTTGTGATATAAATGATGTAAGAGATTTTCTCATCGTAGCAAATTACTTTTATCTAGGGATGGTTCTAGATTACTTTTTCTTTCTAAGTTTAGTTTTAATTTAATTTGTAGTTTATTTAATTAATGAAGTTTAGATTTAAATTTAAATTTAGTTGTAATTTATTTATTATTATTGTAACGAATACGTTACAACGTTACAAAAACTAGTAACCTCGTCAAATCACCAAGGTTAGGTAGCGGACCCCGGGCTCTGAACAGCTACCGCTGAGTAGCAACCGGGAATACGCTCGGATGATGATGATTGTAGTGTACAGATGTAGATGCACTATCACTTTTTTATTCCGAACGGGCTAGACAGAGGCCGCACCAGACCCAAAGTCCTTGTTTAGCGAGAAGGGCCTAAAAATGGATAAAGGACATTGTTGTTGTTGTTTTTCGTGTATGTAAGTGGCCAACACTGGTGTCAGATTTTTCAAGCTGCCTAAAGGCATCTGACATAGCTTGACGACTGCCATACAATGACAGCCGGGACCAACGGCTTTTACGTGTCTTCCGAGGAGCTCGAGAAAAGATTTTTGTACCACTTGTGGTCACCCATCCAAGTACGGACCACGCCCGGGGTTGCTTAACTTGTGAAAACGCTAGCAATGCGTACTCCCACCGGGCCACCGAGCTCCTCAAAAAGGACATTAAAATCGTGATAGTTCGCCAACCGCATCTCCTATTAACAGGATTCAAGTTCTCGCCCATTCCTTCGATCGGCTATTACGATCTGTGACGCAGCTGGTACATTTTTCTTTTCTCTCAGACCAGCATGGAAGGACACATTTTAGCTCTTTATAATTGACTAGCTTTTACCCGCTGCTTCGTTCGCGTATCCCAAATCTTACGGGAACAATACATTTTTCCGGGATGAATGGTACCCTATGTCCTTCTTAAGACTCCTAACTATGTGTAGGCGAAATTCCAAGAAGATTAGTTCAGTAGATAAAGCGTGAAGAGGTAACAAACAAAGAAATATACAAACTCACGTGCACATTTATAATATTAGTTAGGAAGGATAAACAAGCGTCTCATTGTGGAATAATATCACGTTTCACCCTTTGATGTCACTTCCATGTCTTTTTAATGCTAAATTATTTGTTTTTATTTTTCCGAGTTCAAAGTGAGCATATTTTTCCGTTTTTCCGTTATTTTTAATTGCGGCACGCCCCGGCTTTGCACGGGTTTGTATTACCTACACATAAACCTTCCCCTTGAGTCACTCCACTTATTGACGAAAATCTCATTAAAATCCATTCCGTAGTTTAAAAGATCTTAACATACATATACCTATGCCTACTTTTCCATCATCTCGCCCACCATTACACTAAAAGTAGCTTTTAGGTCTTGCGGCATTGGGCTCTGTAGCGAGCCAAAAAAAAAAATTGTGTACCAACTACTATTAAATACTACTTACATGAATGCAAATAAATAATTTGACTCTGTATGCTTAGAGCCGCAAGACATCTGCCCAACTAGCAAAATTGCTGTATAAACATGCCTTTATAAGAACTAAGACATTATAAGAGTAACGTGAGATAAATCCATAATTGATTAATTTAAAACGGTTGACTTACGTAATATAGTCGGTAAACATCACGACTATCACGTGAATCAACCGTTTTAAATTAATCAATTACATTATATAAGATACAGATACACTATCACGTCTTTATCCCTAACGGGGTAGACAGAGCCTAGGGCGGTTAAGCCCAGGCCACTTTTAGCGTAATGGTGGGCATGAAGGTGGGAAAGGGAAATCATAATAGTGATGGGTTGCTAACCGCATCGCCTATTCATATGATTCAGATTCTCGCCCATTCCCTCGATCGGCTTTTACGATCTGCACGGGAAGAGAAGCAGCTGGTACATTCTATGTTTTTTCTTTACTCCCAGACCAGCAAAGAAGAATTATAGTATATTAATAGTAATGGTAATAGTAATAATATTAGTAATAGTATATAATTATTACATTATATAAGGTTTATAGGTATACTAGCTTTTGCCCACGGCTTCGCTCGCGTATCCCACGGGAACATTACTTTTTTCCGGGATAAAAGGTACCCTATGTCCTTCTCAGTACTCCTATGTGTATGCGAATTTTCAAGAAGATTGGTTCAGTAGATAAAGCGTGAAGAGGTAACAAACAAACAAATATACAAACTCACTTTCGCATTTATAATATTAAGTTGGGATATCCTGACTAAGAAGGTACATCTTATAAAGGCATTTTATAGGACTAATTGGTTTTGAGAACATTTAAACTTATTAAGTACTCTTGAAGACGATACTCTTTCAAACTAAAAAAGGAATTTTCTAAATTGGTTCATAAACTGAGAAGTTATGGAGAACACACGTAATATAGTCGGAAAAGGCCGACCAGGTATCGATCGACTTAGACGATCATCTTCAGGGCGAGTGTTCGACTATATCACTTTCAAGTCAACCGGTTTCAATTAATTAATTATATGGATTTATCTTACGCTAGTTTTGACAAAATAACATACATCAAAAATATACATTTGAATTGAGAAGCTCCTCCTTTTTTGAAGTCTCTTAAGGGGCTACATGAATTTTCCGGGGTCCAGTGCTGCCCCCATTTGAATTTTGCCAAAAGTGGCCGTTTTTCGCAAATGTGCAAAGAAAATGTTCACGTTCTCACTTTAAACTGTTAACAGTAGTTCATAAAATAGTTTGAAGGGTTGTCTACGGCTTACTAGAGACAAAATTTTAAATGATACCTCCGTTTTCTTTCAAATAATTTATTTCAAATGATGGCAGCATTGGACTCTCGAAAATTCATGTAGCCCCTTAATGCCGTTCCTGAATTTTCAGGGGTCCAGTGCTGCCCCCATTTAAAACTGGACACTGGACCCTGGAAAATTCATGTAGCCCCTTAATGCCGTTCCTGAATTTTTAGGGGTCCAGTGCTGCCCCCATTTAAAACTGGACACTGAACCCCGGAAAATTCAGGTACGGCCTTAAAAAAGGGTTAAAGTCAGGCAGGTAAAATTATAGCCAAATTGTGTAAACTGTTCCAGCTAAGTATTTCTTCTCGTTCTAGTTTTACATAAAAGCTCTTTGGTTACAACAGAGAAAACTCCACCACGCACGACGTTGACGCACGGTTCTCAATCTGTGAACAGACATTAATCTGGTGATTGCAGAAGTTGCCAACTCCAAGCATCAACATTCATTTTGTAAATTGAACTTACTATAAGTTGACGAGGGCTAAAGATGTGGAGCTTTTTAACCGACTACAATTTGGCAGTATTTTTTGTTGTTTATTACCTTTGTTGTGATTGTTTTTAGGGTTCCGTAATCCACAAGGAACCCTTATAGTTTCGTCATGTCCGTCCGTCCGTCTGACCGTCCAGGCTCGTACTCCGCCGCTACTGCACCGATTGTCACGAAAATTGGTAGAGATAGATATTGAAGTTTCAAAAGTTGGTTTTTAAAATTATGAGAAAAAGGTTTTTTTTCAGCCCTCCCATACAACGAAAAGTGAATTTAAAGAATTAAATTGGACTAACCCCAACGTGTGGAGTATCGTTGAAAAGGTCTTCTAAAATGCAACAAAAACTACTTTGAATATAGATCAAACCCCCCAGTCTTGAGATACACTAATACAAAGTTAAAATTTGAGGTGTCCCCCCACCGTAACTTTTGAAATATTACTAAAATAATTCTGAAAAAAATGTGGTATATACCTCAAAGTATGTACTTTCAATTAAAACTATAGCGGTGTCGGTATCATAGATAGTTATATTTTAACACGTCATAAATCGTAAAATGTTACTTGCTGCTACGGAACCCTTCATGGGCAAGACCGACTCGCACTTGGCCGCTTTAAAAAAAAAATCGGTTTAGGAGTGTTCTTAAACCAAATTATCTGGAAAAAATATGTCATCTTAGTTAACAATATGTATAACGATTTGGCTTTTCTGTGACTGTAACTGGTGTGGAAATCGGTTTTTGGTTTTAAAGTTGAAAATTGTTAGAGTCAAGTACCCTTCCATCAAGTCAGCTAAACGGTTGTATATGGACACGTGGAAAAAAAAATCACATCACGGCAGTATGTATAACATAGTTGAAAGGAAAACTATGGGTTTACAATTTAATTAAGGCCGTACCTGAATTTTCCGGGGTCCAGTGCTGCCCCCATTTAAAATAAATCATTTCAAAGAAAACGGAGACATTATTTAAAATTTTGCAACCACCAAGTCCTAGATAACGCTTCAAAGTATTTTATGAACTACTGTTCACAGTTTAAAGTGAGAACGTTAAGCTTTACTACGCACATTTGCGAAAAATGGCCACTTTTAGCAAATGTGCGTAGTAAAGCTTAACGTTCTAATTGTAAACTGTAAACAGTAGTTCATAAAATACTTTGAAGGGTTATCTAGAACTTGGTAGTAGCAAAATTTTAAATGATGTCTCCGTTTTCTTTGAAATGATTTATTTTAAATGGGGGCAGCACTGGATCCCAGAAAATTTAGGTGCGGCCTTAAAGAGTTATAGTCGACCAACTTTAACGTTTTTAGTCGTAAAACCATGAGGCGTGAACTCATACAGACGTGAAGTCGGCATACAAAATTACAGAAATGCGCGTGACCCGACCCGACACGCACTTGGTCGGTTTTGTTTTGTTATTTAGGCGTTTTATGTGACATAAAGAAATATAGAAATAAAATAGCTCCTTCTAGTACCCCTTTTTAATTTGTGAATGATATTACTTACGTATATTCCGTAGCTTGTTGATCAATGTCACTTGTTAAGAGGAGTAACTTTGTTACTTGTGACTTTGGAGCTAAACTTCATATTTCATTGCATTAAGCTGGTCGTCAAGTGGATGTGTTTAGTATACGGTTTTAATTTTATATTAGCGGCCCGACCCGACCCATTTACACGGTGTAAGCTTCTTGTCTGCTGCATGCAATTTACTTGAAGCAATAAATAATTTAGGTATATTTTTTAGGGTTTTTTTAGGCATTCAAGATGCAGTACTAAAGTACTCAAATTAAATAATGAAATAAGAAATGGTGAAAAAATACTACGTGAGCAGGACTTGAAACGTGATGTCTCAGATGGTAAGAGCATAGTCGTATTGAGACTAAGGTAGCAGGTTCAAGTCCTGCTCACGTGTTATTTTTTCACCATTTCTTATTTCATTATTTAATTTGAGTAATTTAGGTATAGGGTTAAAAGAAATACTTTTGGGCTAGCTTAATCAGTGTGATTAGTCCCTATATATTTATTTGTTTATTTAGGGTTGAAATTTTGTTTAGAGCATACATGTTATCTGTTGCTTCATTTAACGTACCGAGCAAGCAAAACGAGCGAAGCGTCTCAGGTTTTGACGAAAAATGGCACACAACTTCCTTCATTTACCTCAATAGAGATACACTTCTTTCCAGCAATCCGTTTGATATCATCGACCCACCTAGCCGCCGGACGCCCAGCACTCCGTCACAGAATACAGTAAGAGTAAACTCCGAGAGTGACTCCGTTTTCCATTCCGGGGTACCACTCGGTGACAGTCTTACTTCACCTTGCATCGTTCCTTCTAGCCAGGTGTCTCGCCCATGACCATTTAAGGTTCGCAACCCTAGAGAGCACGTCGTAAAATTTGGTTCGACGCCGGATCTCCTCATTGCGGACTTGGTCCTGTTATTTGATACCGAGCATGGTTCGCTTCATTGGCACTTTGCGCAACCGCGATTATATACATGTTTTATAAATTATCGTAGGCAGGACACACTGGTTGAAGAGCCGTCTGCATTATGGTATTTCCCTATTTTTAAATATATATGCGTCAGCTTACCGAATACCACCCATCCCAGTTGGATTCGCCGATCAATCTTAAATCTGAATCTTAGCTCGAAGATCTTGGTCGAAGGATAAACAATGTCCTAGATATGAACCTATTTGTCGACTACATCTAACCTCCTGCCTCCTGCTAGATGTATCCGCTAAAACTTGTGTTTTGGACATGTTCATCATAAGACCCACTTTAAGAGAAGCTTCATGGAGGTGGTTTAACATTATTTTAGCAAAACCGCAAACAAAATTACGAACTTACAGGACCACTACTTAATAAATACGGATTACATGCAGGGAGCGACTTATATTAAGAGATATTATAAATATCCTATGATAATAAAGATATTTTGAATTGAATTGAATTGCAGCCGTGTGGTTCCCGGCAGAGTAGAATAGGACCACTCCAAGTCTTCCCGTGGATGTCGTAGGCGACTTAGGAAACACAAGCTAAAAAAAGCTTATACACATCAATGAGACTTCTCCAACCCAGACGTGCGTCGCCAGCGTGGAGAGTGTAGGCCAAAATCTATGGCTGCTCTGGCCAATTATGGCTCTGGTAGTACAGAGAGGGTCGTGCCCCTGCAGTGGAGATTAAAAAAGACCTGATTATGACATGCAGGTACATCGAATCATAAAGAAAGGAAGGGTCGAAAACAAACTTAAGATGCCCCTAAAATATATTTCCCACATCAGTAGAAAATAATTCGCAAACAAACGGTTTTTATAATTCTCTTTAAACCACCGCTATTTTGTAACAAGTCAAATAAGATACTTTTTTCTTAACGTCGAAAACAAACATTTTCTATAAGTATGGGATTTGTATAAAATATTAATTTATGACGTCATAGTTCCTTGGAGTCAAATAGCGCTCTTAATATCCGTTTTTCTGCATTAATAAATATAAAATCACGTGCCAACTGGATGTGATCAATGACAAGTGGCATTATTTTGTGACGTTTTATTCTATTAATAGTGCCAAATAATTTATTTTTGACCCATCAAAATACCCAATTAAGAACTTACAGAACCACTAATTAATTAATACGGATTACATGCAGGTACATCAAATTATAAAGAAAGTATTATAAGAAGGGTCAAAAACAAACTTAAGATAAACTAAAATATATTTCCCTTATCAGCAGAAAGGAATTCGCAAACAAAGGGTTTTTATAATTCTCTTTAAACCACCCCATGATTCGGCCTAAGATATTATCTAATTAATTATCAGACATTACCCTTTATTTAGTGACCCATTACGTGCCTTTGGAGGCTCTTGATAACACCCTTTAGATAATAATTATCATTCAGCATATAATTATTATACTTATATGATAATGGTGCGCAAATCCGAACGTGTGCTGAAAAGAGACAGAAATATTAGTTAGTAGGAAGTTAGAAAGGGATGGATGGTAATGACGAAAAAGTCTTACTGTAAGCACCAATTTTATCTGTACATACAAACTCATGGCAGAGCTTTTTGTAGAGATATACTTTTTGTATAATATACGTTCAATAACAATACTTTAATGATTTTTAATTGACTTCAAAATAGGAGGAGGATTTTTGTATACAACGTGGAAGGGACATACCCGTAATAAATCAAACCACGGTCAACACTAGATCAATATAGTATAATGAAATTAAAATAACAGCCAAAGAACAAAAAAAAATTCGGCATTTCCATACAAAAGTGTGCAGCCGCCCGCCCTGGCGATTTGTATGGTGTGTGATCTAGTGGTAGTATAGCCCGTGGTTCGATTTATTACGGGTATGTCCCTTCCACGTTATATAATGTATGTTACTCGATCTTCGCCAATTATTAACTGATGATTCTTTTTTTATTTGAATGCCTATATTATCTTGCTTTGCTTAATTTGTTACATATTTTTTAGAGATTACAATATTAACTACCTAGTCCTTAATTATACAAAATATATTAAAACCATTTTAATGGTGAATTCAGTCCATGATACTGAACAACTTTCACCAAGGAACTTATATCGAAATGCACAGATCTGTATATATTACTAGATAAAGAAAGTCCTTCAATTTGTATGAAAACTTGGCGTGCCAATTTTCAATACAATATTTAATAAGAAATTAACTTACAAACGGAAGGAATCTTTTTTATTACTACCTTTAACGTTTTTCGACGAGTTTCTACCGCTCAAAAGGGCAGGTATTTTACAGTAGAGAGCTCGATGTCCAATCTAATGAGTTGACATACACTGATTAAAAGTGACAATCCTAAATGATGACTTCATTTAGGATTGTCACTTTTAATCAATTTGACGTCAGAGACCAAAAATAATTTTTATATGTTCCTTGCTAAAAGTTTTTCAGTATCATGGACTGAATTCACCATTATAATAGTGTAAGTATTATTAGACGTTATAAAGGAAGGAAAACTTATTTTATTTGAGTAGACTTCAGCCATTTTATCTTTGGGTAGTATTTGAAGGGAAATTAAATCATAATTTATTGAAAAAATAAAAAAAAACCGCTAAAATAAATATTGATAGATATAATTCACCGCAATGTCATGACAGTATGTTCAAGACAAGATTACACAAGCAGGACTTACATAAGCAATCGATAGAGTTTGGATGGCAGCCAATACGGGTAAGGTCGCGAAAAAATGGTCCTTCGAGCCTATAGAGATTTCGACTGCTGAGCCGTTTGTTGTCATATTTTGACGACTGAACAAATTGGAATGAAAGGCATTTATACTTAAGACTTTAACGGACGAGCGACAGTATGGCTTATGATCAAGATTAGCTTATAACAAAGACGATCTCCATGGCGTAGTGGTTACAAACGCCAGTCTGCCACTCCGGAGGTTCTGGGATTCCTGCCAGGGCAAGTTGGAAAATAAACTTTTGCAAATTGCCCCGGGTGTTTATCTTAATATGTATTCATTAGTATCGTTGAGTGAGTATCCTAACTATAATACAAGTTTAAACTTAGTTTAGAGCACAGAATAGAGACTAATACTGACGTACAGAAGTCCCACTTAACCAAGAAATTCAAAGAAATATCTACTCAATGTGGTTAGCCATATGGTTTAATTTAGATCACGTTAGAACTCAGCACCTTTTCGTTTACATACCTAGACATCCATTGCAGGCCAATTTCATTCTTATTACTCTGAACATACGATTCCTATAACTGAATTTACCACCCCGAGGGGCCGGCAGCGCGCATAGTAATAATGTAGGTACATTTTCGATACCTAAACGGGGAGTGACACAGGCCTGTTTAGGGCTAGCTCAATCAGTGTAAAAAAAAATTATAAGGTACTTTTTTCCCAAACATATGATGTGTAACACAAAATTCAGGGCAAGCCGCGGGTAACAACTCATCAACGTCTGAATTAAGGCATCTCCCCATAAAGGAAAGATTTGGCTATAGTCCCCATGCTAGCACATAATTAATATAAGTACTAACGTTGTAACGTATAAGTACATAAACTTATAAGTACCCCTTACCCTAGACAGAATCAGATTTTTCTGTACTAGTAATTCGCCGCGAACTTAGACCTCGCGATTATTATTCGCATTTATATTGATATTTCAAAAACTACTGAACCGATTTTGATGCCCAACGAACTTGAAAATTCTATTGATATTTCCTACATGCCTACCAAATTTCATCAAAATCGGTTCGGCAGTTATCGCGGTACAAACATGCATACATACATACAAACTATGTGTTTTCGCCCCCAACTCGATATAGAGACCTCGCTCACTTCGCTCGCGCGGTCAACAAACGTAGTCTACTTTTATTTTGAAATGACAAAAAATATTAGGGTGTAGAAGGTTTCCATACTGACGTTCAAATATGATATGATACAATACATTCTCTTTCAGGTTAATAAATCTGCCTGTAAAAATTGTATTGTGTAAAATTACAAAATTTTGCTAAAATCTGATATGTCATTTCAAAATAAAAGCTGTAGTACTTTCGTATGGGAAAGACTTAGGTAATTATTTACGACTAGTATGTTTATTCTTTAATTTTGTTGTAAATAAACGATGCTAAAAAGATTATTTGCCTGAATTAACTCAAAGCAAACCCTTTGATCTAGAGAAGTCAATGGGATCGAAAATTAGGTAAAAGATTTCCCTAAATAAAATTGTCCGTGGCTAACGTGGGACCTTTTCGGTCATGTTTAGCATAATCGACTTTCCTTGTCGGCGATTTCAGGTCGAAAATAAATGTGTTAATGTCGCCGCAGAAATAGGATGATGACTGGGCCAGAAAAGTATTAGGTATTTATACTATTAGTCCGTCTTTTAGTTAGATTATCCAAAAATAATGGACCCATATTTTTCAGTTTATCAAAAAAGTCAAAATTCAGATACGGAGCATCTAAGTTCTAGAGTGGGGCTTGTGACGTCACGGCTATGTAAAAATCGTACGTGACGTCATGCGAAATGTAAATGCGTCGTATTTTCGTAATTTTTTGTTTCTCAGAGAAAAGAAGAAGAAAAATACGTGTACAATATTTTTTCTTTCAACTATGCTGCAATTACATCATAACTGCACTACACCAGCACAAAGCGGAACTTTGTTGCTTAAGAGCAGGCAAAATGTATGGAAATCCTTTACTGCACTGTTTTAGTTTTTTTTTAAATCGCGTGGCAAAGTTGGCACATTTCCTAAAACTAGCCTTGATTTACGATGCGTTCAGTTGGCCAACCTGACAGCCGTATATAATTATACAGTTTGCGTGTGAAGTCATGTGTGTATTGATTGGCTTAAAAAAATTCTGGCCATAAAGAAAAAAAACGCGGGAATGTTAAGACTGCAGTCATCGACCGTGGAAATTTTTGATTGAACACCCGAATCTATATTTTCTATCTACACATACGCATTGCGCTGTATTGTACATGCACCCTGGAGACGAATTTAGACGAATTCAGAAGCGCAGTGAGCGGTCTGCCTTATCAGCGTTTTCGTCCCCATATTTATTTGAGAATTTCGGAAAACTTTAAAGTTTTCTATCTATTTACAAAAGAATTTTTTTTTGTATTTATTGTACGTGTGCATGAATCAATCTTCATATATGTGTATTGCACGCCTCATAAGCGGAGCGTTGAGGGTGCTCTACTCTCGACATGTCAAAAAACCCAGTCTTTCGAAACTTAAATGACGTTTTTTTTTTAATATAACACTTACAGGATAATATGAGTGCACTAATATGAAGTTAAATAATCTGTCTAGCACATATGGTACATTTTATAAACAATTAATTTGTTTAATATAATAAATAATAACATTAAAACTAATCATTCTTGGACGTCCGTGAGTCTGTGTTTATGTGACCATGTATGTGGCAGAGAAATTTGTCGAAAAATTCATCTTACCGGAATACTTTTGTTTTTAATATATAAAGTATTACACTGTGCTGATTCCTAGTTAATATTAGCGTTCTAAGTACTGTCGTTTAATTATAATTTATTAAAAATCAATTTAATTGTGAAAAATTAGATTATGAGGCGTGCACTTTTGGATTTTCCAAACTATTTTTTAATTTTTTAACTTAGTCGTATGCGCAAGAAATCCGACGACGTATTCGCTTATATTTTTTTCAAATTTTAACCTTTTTAACTAAGTTTTTGAATGAACTAAAAGAAAAAATTACTAAAATCTTTTCATTCACTTTTTAGGATTTTCCTTTGTCTTTATTTCTCTGTAATTTATACACAACTTCATGTTTTAAATTCCGTGTAAACAACAAAGACATGAACGTCGTGCACCGAAAAAAATTGAAACACGTCTCAGGTTATTTGGAATTAAACAAACTATTACAATGAAAATCAATAAATTATCTAATTCACTTTTTTAATACTTAAATAAACTTCAATTTAACATATCGTAACATATTATTGCTAAGTTAGTTTGGCTCCAATCAGCTCCGAAAAAGCAGTCAAAATCACTAAAAATAAGGACTGGGCCTTTAACAGCAGCAACAAAATTAATATTTTTCAGTGAAAATGTTCACTAAAAAATATTAACTTTAATTATAATAACGGAAAAATATTTTACAGTGAAAATTTTCACTGACAAATATTAACTTTACCTAAATAAGCTTTTCTTGCAGTAGTTGAAAGAAAATAAGATGCAATTGCACTCGTGCTTTGCCTTCGCTAGAAAGCAATCGGTGCAATAATAACTTACTTTAATTAATAATCTAACCGATAAAATATTTTTGCCTATTCTGTTCGATTGCCAACACTGTAACTTTAGTCACCTCTTAGGGCATAATCAGAAGCTTAGTGATCCTATTATATAGTGGAAATCACACGGCAAACGTATCTCTGAACTGAAATCCAAAATGGAACCTCCATTTATTAACTGATTTATGACAAATCTTGGCTTTTGGAGGCTTTGAAAGATGATCATTAATCTAGGTGAAGTCCTATCAATGCTCTTACACGTTGTATGAAAGGAGGCCATTTGTCAAAGTAAAAGACTCTTTTGTCAGTTTTGAAGTTGCAGAAGCAAATAAACTTGAAGTGGCGCCCTCATTTAAAATAAATTGTTGAAAAACTCGTAAATGTGGTGAAACTTTCTATATTTCTCAATGTTAGGCACTAGATAGCTCTTTAAATTATTTTATGAACCACCGTTATATATAATAACCATTATAATAATAAGCCTATTCTATAGAATATTTATCTATACTGAATTCTCCTTGCATCATCCAATCTTTTTTTCTAGTGTCCAAATAATCCGCTCCATATAAATGATATAACCCCTACGACCTATCTCATATGCCACATAAGCTTATATATAAGTAGTCATAACACAACACAGGGCTCATAATGATGATTGATAGACTAAGTAAAAATATGAAAAGGGTATATTCTCAGGGCAGCGTTCTATCGTGAAATATTTGCGGCGGAAATAAATTGGTGGAATGATGGAGAGGAAAGATATTCGAAAAAACTTTTTACGTTACCTGGGCACTGTTTATAGACAACAATTTTATTCAAAGCATACATATTTTATTGAAATTTAATTTGAAATCAACCCCAACCCTAAGGTTTTCTTGAATATAATTTTTTTATGAAAGTGTCAAGATATTAAAGGCGGAAATAAACGATAAAAGGTTTGTTTATTGTCATTAGATATTAAAGGCGGAAATAAACGATAAAAGGTTTGTTTATTGTCATTGATAACATTATTTACATTCAACGATTGTTTGTAAAATAATTTAAAGCAGCAAGAGATAGCAGAATTTTAAGTATCATGTTTTACAATTAAACGTTATCATCACCATCTACAGGTCTTTTTTAGTCTCCACTGCAGGAGCACAACCCTCTCTGTACTACCCGAGCCATACTTGGCCAGAGCAGCCACAGGATTTGGCCTAGTGTGGCCTATCCTGTAGTAATATATTTTACTTACGTAAATGCATCACTTGATATGGTTATAACAAAAATACATATATCCAATATTCCGTAACATTCCCTAGAAATACGGGAATGATTGGTGGTAGTTGAAAATGACCAATCATGAGCAAAAACTCAGATGTACAAGTCGCGTCTAGTGAGGGTCAAACTCGTGCCTCATAAAAGCACAGCTAGTTCCAAACTGCTATGGCTTTAGGTAATTTGAAACTGACATTGTAAATTGAAATTCTCTTTTCCAACGTCTCGCCCACCATCACGCTGAAAAAAGCATTTGGGCTTTGCGACTTCACTCTGCCTACCTCATTAGGAATGGAGACGTGATGGTGTATGTATTGAATCTAACATCAGTGTTGGCCACTGACAAAGTTAAAAAAAGCGGCCAAGTGTGAGTTGGACTTGCCCATGAATAATAAATAATATAAAAGTTATAAAGGTAAATTGCGGTTTACGATTTATGACGTATTAAAAAAAACTACTTACTAGATCTCGTTTAAACCAATTTTCGATGAAAGTTTGCATGGTAATAGTAGGGGAGCCCAAGAGGGGATTTTTAGATTTACTCGAGCGCGTCGGATAAACATGCAGTCGTGTCATCTCAGGATCACAGTGTACAATATAACGATATCATATCGAGTAAATCCAAAAATCCCCTCATGGGCGCCCCTACTATAATGTACATCATATATTTTTTTTAGTTTTATCAATATTGTATTTTAGAAGTTACAGGGGGGGGGGGGGGGGCACACATTTTACCACTTTGGAAGTGTCTCTCGCGCAAACTATTCAGTTTAGAAAAATATGATATTAGAAACCTCAATATAATTTTTGATGACCTATCCATAGAAAAAAAAATGAGTTTCAGTTCTAAGTATGGGGAACCCAAAATTTATTGCTTTTTTTTCTATTTTTGTGTGAAAATCTTAATGCGGTTCACAGAATATATCTACTTACCAAGTTTCAGCAGTATAGTTCTTATAGTTTCGGAAAAAAGTGGCTGTGACATACGGATGGGTAGACAGACAGACATGACAAATCCATAAGGGTTCCGTTTTTTCCATTTGGCTACGGTACTAAATTCAATTCAATTCAATTCAAAATATCTTTATTATCATAGGATATTTATAATATATCTTAATAATAGTCACTTTGTTTTGAACACTAAAAACTCAACTATTTATAAACTTCTGCCTGTTAATGTGCCGTAGCTGTAATAGCCTTAAAACTTACGGTATATTTGCGAAACTACCCCGTTCTAGCCAGGTCGTCGCCCCCGTATCGATGGCAGGTCGTTGCCTCGCTCGCGGAAGTGACATAAGTAGGAACTTATCTGTTCTAGATTCAGACTTCACCTAGGTTATGTTTAAGTTAGGTGGTTACAGTTTTGTTAACTTCGTAGGTTATTATACCTACCCGTATTTACAGATGCACTATCACATCTGCCCCCAACGGGATAGACAGAGCTTAAGACCAAAAAACCACTTTTATCTTGATAGTGGGCGCGACTGGAGAATATTTGATTATTCGGCTTTTACGAACTACACGGGAAGAGAATCTTTTCTCCCAGACCAGGATGGAATTTACAAGATAAAAATAATGCAGAGCATGTAAATATAGAGTCTTTTTCCGAGAAATTTACACCTACTCTGAAAACTGTGTTAAATATGAAATATAACTTCATTGCATAAATTAAAATTTTAAAATCAACGTATGACAACATTATTTACATTACATTATTAATTTATTTCATTATTAACATTGGATGCAGTTAAAATTAAAATGCTTTTCATTTCAGTGCAGTGCGTTTTTATCAGACGAGTAGATACGATAAAATTGGTTAATAAAAAAAGATTTTCTTAATCATGTTCCTTTTACTCAATCTAAAGTGCCAAGAAGTTCCTTCAGATGTCTTTCCAGTCCGAAACAAATAAACTAATTAATTAAGAATTTCAATGAATTAATTAACTAATTAATGCGATGAAATTATTATCATATTAATCCTGGTCACGGCACCAAAATGTAACACTAAGACTTAAATAAAGATTATAGTAATTTTTATTTAGGTAGGGTTTGGATAGTCGATGAACCAGGGCAGTAACTGAGTAGTGGCCTAGACAAGGGAATAGTCCAGTAGATAGTAACGGTAGTTTTTTTTTATATAGTTAATAATTTAAGTATTGTTTACAAAACTTATTGACGTGTACGTGCCTGCAAAACGTTATTACTGAGTAAACATTTGAATTTTAAATTTTTGTAGGGAAACCACCAGTCCATTGGTCAGATGACATTGTGAGGTTGACGGAAAAGCAGTGGCTGAAACTGGCAAAGAACCGTAGAAAATGACACCAAATGCCCAACAGTAGGATGATGTAGGCTGAAAATGATAATTATATTTTATTTTTGTAAATACTAATTAATTACAATTTATTGAATAAATATTGAGAACATTAAATGATGCCGAAGTGTATATTAAACACAATGAACTACATGTTGAGTACACTAGCATAGTGCGAGGAGACAGATGTAACTTAAAATAAGATATGGGCCACTGTAGCTTGAAATAAAAGAATTTTTTTTTTTTTTTTTTTTTTAATTTTTATTTATTAAAAGAAAAAATATCCTGTATAATGTATTTTTCTACTTTATTTTCTTTCTCTACTAATCTATATCTACTGCTGGACTAAAAGCCTTTCCCAATAAAGGCATGATATGCCTATAATTACCACGCAAGGTTAGTATTAACAGTAGATAATATTATAAAGTTTTTACACAGATGACACTACAGTCCATTCTGTTACCTTTGCCTACTTTAGACGCCTCTTACTACGCCCATGGGAGAAAAAAAGGGTCATGAGAAATATAATTTAAGTATTCTACTCTGCTATCACCACGCGGTGTACTTTACTTTTAGCATAAGATTTATGACTCAACCTAATTTAAAACAATTCGTTAAAACTGCTGACAACTTTTCCGTTACTATTAATCTTACTTGCTAACTATTTAATTGAATTAAGTTTTTAGCTTTCCCGTAGCACAATAAGGGAGAACTTATTGTAAGTTGAACAATTCACCAACTTGAACAACCGTTGTTAGCTAGTAGGAAATTAATTTTGTTCGCTAAGATGTTGAGCTGGTCGAGTTTTCTCATTTCCTTTTAAGAACAACATTTGGTGTAACCTGCTATCAAAGAGTTAGTTCTTTACAGATTGACTGTAAGTAAAAATTATGTATGTATGTATCTGAGGTATGTATATAAAAAAATTGCAAGTAACTTTCAAAATAATTTGTTAAAAGAGCAAAAGAAGTATAAAATTAAAAAAGATTTTCGAAATTAATTAAATTCCAAATTTTTAAAACGACGACGCTAATCAAGACGAATGTAATAAGCCCAAACTCGATGTGTGCAACTTCTTGTTATAATAATCTTGCACTGTCATTGATTTACATAAGCATACAAAATTTCATCTCAACCGGAAACCGGAATGTTGCTCAAAACCTTGCAAGATTTGATCCAAACGAAGAAACAACAAACAGGGCAGGCTTAATAAAAGCTTGTTAAAAAAATAAACAAAGCTTTTTATTTTATTAGAAATTTGAGTGCGTTTGACTTCTATCTAGCCTGATGGGAAGCTAAGATGAGGTCTAAAGCTTACGAGTATTAACATCAATGAGACCTCCCCAACCCGTCAGGCCAGCGTGGAGAGTGTAGGCCAAATCCTCTGGCTGCTCTGGCCACTATATGTCTCTGGTAGTACAGAGAGGGGCGTGCTCCTGCAGTGGAGACTAAAAAAGATCTGATGATGATGCAAAAATTAAAACCTTCATCTTTATACGGCTGTATCTTATAAACGAATATACTGATTCCAATTAAAAATATCTAAAAACAGTCATTTCATGACGCTCCGATCAATGATTCTAGAATTAAGAAGCAGCTCAGTTAAGGATGCAACCGGAAATGCGCTTAGATAAAAAAAAAAACACTATTATTATGCGATTCACGAGACGTGAAAATTCAGATTCTGGGCGACTTGTTTCGACCTCATCTGGAAGCCTTCCTCAGGGCGAATGTGACTCGCGTCGCGTCTCAAGACGAAACACATACATATACACACCCACATAACTACATACGTCCGTATGTTTGAGTAGGCTGATATATCTATCGCTCCTATTGGGTTTAAAGAATTTATTTCTCAAAAGAATACGAGTACAAAGATATTGACTTACAGATGAACATGCAAAATAAAAAGTAAAATCATTTTCGACGAGCGTAGAAAGTATTTAACATATAATATGTACAGTAGCGGCGTTAGGGTAGGGCGCGGTTGGGCGACCGCCCAGGGCGCCAGATACAAAGGGGAGACAGGGGGCGTTTTTGGGCAAGGGGGGTCACAGGTAATAATAAATAAAAAAAAAGCAACTGGTTAATGGCGGCAACTCGCAACGAAGGGAGGAGGGGGTGCATACAAATAAGAGTCCAGCTCTTATTTGTATGCACCCCCTCCTCCCTTCGTTAACAATGGGGCGGCAAATTTGAAGACTCCCCGCCCCCCCCGTCGGCAGAAATAAATCCGTCAGAAAAAAAAGTCAGTGAATTGCAGTTTGGGGGGTGGGGGGGTAAATTTTGCCCAGGGCACTGGTAGAGCTAAAACCGGCACTGAATATGTAGATAACAAGTTTTGCAAGGTCTTTAGCATCCTTGGATGACCATTGACATGCATGTTATATTTAGAGAAGAAAAAGCGGGAAAACGCACCCCGGGCTCCGAAGCAGCACAGCTGAGGATGCAACCGGGAATGCGCTTAGATGAAGATGTAGATAACAAATAAATTGTAGTTAGGTAGACATGTACTTATAATGTATGTTCACAATTTAATTTATTTTTAACTGATTTCAAAAAGGAGGAGGTACTTAGGGGGCGTCCATAAACTACGTGAGGTGTTTTTATTTTATTTTCTGTCCCTCCCTCCCCCCCTGGTGAGATATCGTGAGATTTTATTCAACCCCCTCCCCCATCCCGCAATCTCACGTGAGATTTTTAAAAATGTGGGTTTCTTACGTAAACGCGTTGGATTGTTATTGTAAAAAGAAAAAACTTTGTGCTTTTATTTACGTCTAGTTAAGACTACTAATCAATATTGCTGAGAGTTTAATAAGTATAATAAAAATGTAACAATAGAATACTTAAATCGTAGCTACTGTAATTAAAAAAAGAATGTCTACTTTAATTCAGTCCATGGAGAATCATGCGCGGTCTCAAGAGAGGCTATTGGAACCAACATGTCCATATGATTTTCAGTAAAATCATCTGCTCGTTCAACTTCGTTCTGATCTAGCCACTCTAAACCATTGGCGCTTGCGCACAGTAACTCATTAGCTCGTCTTGTGACAATCCGTGAGGGTCGCACTTTGCGGAACATACGCGCTTGCTTAACTGGTGCAATGTGGGCTGATTGCCTGTGCTCTGCAGCTCTTGTGATAGATGCAAAGTAAATACCGCATGTATTGCAGCATCTTTTCTCTAAATCATCACGTACACTTGGGCAATAGAGATCATAAGGCGTGCTGATAATGAATCTTGATAACTCATTTTAAATTAGTAAGAGCATGCATTGAGTCGAGTAAAAAATTTACAAGAATAAACAAAGCAGGTTGGAACCTGTCCGTGTGTCGCTGCCACTCAGCTCGTACGCTCTCGTTCATCGAGTCGCGCGTTCGGCTGAAAGTGGCGCGAAAACAAAGGACGGGCTACACTGTACCGTAAATTCACATTAAATTGAGCTAGTATAAAAGTTTTAGTATAAAACAAATATAGTGGTTTGACAGTCAGTAGATGTATAACGTCGAAGTATGAATGAAATTATTTTCTTTCGAACGAATTAGTGAATGATCTTAATCGTATTACGATAACGCTTAAGATTAAATCTTAAGCATGTACTATGTGGATTAAATTGATCAAAATAGTATATTTTTTTGTTTCAATCAGAAAAAAAATTGCGTGATATTAGCCGAGACCCCCCGTCTCTCCAACGTAAGATTAGATGAGATTTGACTCGACCCCCTCCCCCCCTTAAACATCTCACGTAATTTATGGACGCCCCCTTACTCAATTCGTCGGAATATTTGCCTTCTATATTTGCTAATGACGAGTCCTGGTGACGTAATATAGGTTCTTCGGAAACCTAGCTCGGGCACCAACACCCCACTTTTACAAATTTTCTGTTAAAAGGTATTTTTAACCTACTTCAAAAAAGGAGGAGGTTATCAATTCACCTGTTTTTTTTTTGTGTATGTTTGTTACGCGATATCTTCGCCAATTATAGACCGATTTTGATGATTCTTTTTTTATTTGAAAGCCTTTACTATCAAGTTGGTCTTATTTTATTTTGGTGAAGATATTATGAAGAACTTTGGAGATATGGAAGAAACTCCTAAAAGAAAGAAGTCGGTTGTGTTTCTTGTTAAAATTTTTATTATAACGTATGATTTTTTAACTTAGTTCTTAACTTAGTTTTAAGTTATATTGTGAAGAAATAAATATTTTTTTTGTTATCTCTTTATTTATTATATTTATCTTTTATTTTTATATTAGATTAGCCAGGCGTACGAGCTATTGCGTAACATAATCAACGTAGTCGTTTCCAACTGAAGCCGTAATTACGTGAGTTACGTTTGACGTCACGAGGAGTTCAGTTGAGAGGTCATCGTCCTGCAATGCGGCTTACTCAGCATGTATTCCAAGCAGTTTTGTAATTGAAACGTTATGTAACTACATATATTTTCTACCTTTTCATCCAATATCACGCTTTTGGCAAATGTGCGTAGTAAAGCTTAACGTTCTCATTATGAACTGTAAACAGTAGTTTAAAACTTGAATGGTGTGAACATGGCCACATTTAGTTCATGGGATGGCCATGAACATGGCCATCCCATGAACTAAATGTTATTATAATAACGCGACCGGTGATGAAATACTTTGTCTGCAAAGCAACTGGCTAAAACATTACGAAATTAGTGGCATAGAACTAGTTTTTACGACCCTAGTTTCATTAATAATTTTACGTGTAAACGTCAACAACGCATGCATCGATTTCAAGACACTGAAACAGTTTCGTGTCTCGCGCGATTTTTGGATAAAACTAGTGTCATGCAACTAATGTCATCGTGTAAACGCGGCGCAAAACTAGTGTCGCGAAAGCAATACAATAACATATCTGTATGATAACATTTTGCAATGCAGAATAAAGCTTCGATGTTGTCGGAGTCATGACCACAGACATATTGTGGATTTCGCGACACTATTATTTTTAATAAACTAGTTACACAGGTACTGAAAGTAGTGTCATGAAATAAATTTCATCATGCATAAAAATTGTTTCGTAATGTAAATTCAGCTTTCTGTAATAATTAAATCTATCGCTTTCGGATAGCTAAAACTATCAAGTAAGTATAGTTTCAAATCACATTATAATAACCAACAGGTGTACCGCAAGGAGGTCGTCTAAGATGTTCATTTTGCAAGCAAATTCCGACCGCGTGCCTTTAAAATATGAATACCATTTCTGTGATAGCAATAAAACGCTTGCAGCCTCCCGATGTCTTGTTTCTTTTGATTACTTTATGAGGTAAAATACCTGAATAAGAATTTTTAAAATAAATAGGCTTTTTTCAAAAAATTGTGATTTGTTTTTTTTTCTTTCCTTCGATCGGCTTTTACAAACTGCGCGAGAACAGAAGCAGCTGGAACATTCCAAGTTTTTTCTTTTCTCCCAGACCAATATAGAAGAAAATACATTGATGTAATGTACTTAATTACAAAAGGCTTTCCGTTATTCTTGCTATGCTTCAATTTGCAAGTTCCAGTAATATGCTAGACACATTATTCAACAGAATCCCTAGGTACCTAGATATCCAAGTCATCCTAGTGCCCCAAAAAGACTAAAAGCGACCTCGATGCACGACCAATCTCGAGAGGATCATAAATCAGCCCGTATGTACAATCGACCGTACATAAAGCGTTACTTGCAGTTCTGAAAACACCTTTACTCCAAGGAAATATGGTCTAAATAAAGTCACAGTGATTGGTGGCTCATGGTTGCAGTCACTTCGTAAGATATTACGTTTTATTGTTTTGTTTTTCGTATGTGTAAGTGACTAACACTGCCTCCGTGGTCCAGTGGTCTAGGCATCTGCCTTGTGATCCGGAGGACGTGGGTTCAAATCCCACTGGGAAGCACACTTTGTGAAAAGTTATTTCCAGTCTGATTAGGATATTGTAGGCTTGAATTACCTGATTATCCGAAAAGAAAGATGATCCCGTGCTTCCGAAGGCACGTAAAGCCGTTGGTCCCAAACGCCATCTAGCGTTTGTACCTATCCCAGGATTGGTTCTGGTCTACCCTTTGGGTTGCGGAGGTCAGACAGCAGTCGCTCTGTGTAAAAACCAGTAACCACGTCAAATCACCTAGGTTAAGTAGCGGACCTCGGGCTCTGAAGCGTAACCGCTGAAGACGCAACCCGGAATACGTGAGGATGATGATGTGTAAGTGGCTAACACTGGTGTCAGATATTTAAGCTGCCTAAAAGCATCTGACATAGCTTGACGACTTGTGTAAGTAGCGAACACTGGTGACAAATTTTAAACGGCATCTAACATAGCTTTTTGATTTTGGGCTTTTGCCCAAATCAAGAAAGATAAGAAAGAAATGTCTTTCCGCTCTTAATCGTAAAAGCCAATCGAGGAAATGGGCAATCATCCGAATCAGCATCTAGCAACCATCATCATCATATCAGCCACAGGAAGTCCACTGCTGGACATAGGCCTCCCCCAAGGATTTCCAAAACGACCGATCGGAAGCGGCCTGCATCCATCTAGCAACCAATCACATTTTAATTTCCTTTTCCCACCATCACGCTGAAAGAGTCTTTGGGTTTTACGGCCCTAGTCTCTACCTTGTTAACGATAAAGACGTGATAGTGTATTTCTATAAAACTTGACTGCCTCCGTGGTCCAGTGGTCAAGGCGTTTGCCTTGTGATCTGGAGGTCGTGGGTTCAAATCACACTGTGAAGCATACTCTGTGAAAAGTTCATTCCAGGCTCGTTAGGTTAGGTAAGTTTCCCGTCTGGTTAGGTTATTGCATGCTTGGATTACCTGATTATCCGAAAAGAAAGATAATTCCGTGCTTCGGAAGGCACGTAAAGCTGTGGGTTCCGAACGCCATCTATCTATCTATAATTTAAGAACTACGTTCTTGTCGGTGGAGTAGTTACCATGTCTCCCTCTCTTGAGCCATCCTTTTGACCTCCCTATACGACACGGCGTCAACTTTCTCCTTTACTTGATCTATAAATGCTCAGGACTAAGACCAACGCCATCTAGCGTTTGTTTAAACCTTTCCTAAGATTGGTTCTGGTTTTTGGTCTACCTTTTGGGTTGCGAAGGTAAGACGGCAGACGCTCAATGTAAAAACCAGTAACGTCGTCAAATCACCTATGTCAGGTAGCGGACCCCGGACTCAAGCGTTACCCCTGAGGAAGCAACCGGGAATACGCTCGGATAATGATGTATGTATTTGTATAAAAGATACATTTACGCGGACGGAGTCGTGGTCCTCTATATATATTACGGCTAAAAGCCGAAATGCGGCTACGCCTAATTTTAGCCGGCTAGAACTAGGTTAGGTTAGTGTAGCCGGCTAATCCTAGCTTTATGTTCACACTTTAGCGGCGAATCCTAGGTTTATGTTCACACCTATCTTTAGCCGTAACATATACACTAAAAGCTACTTCCGTGCAGTCTCGAGAGGGCTATAAATCTACCACAAGCTCCAGCAAGCCGTAACCGTTACCTGCAAGTGTGAACTGAACTTTATCATGCGGGATTGCTCATGCAAAATGCATTATCCATTCATTAAAACTCCACATCAGCCAATTATAATACTATGAAAGAGTAAATAAATAAATTTAAAAAAAAACTTACTTTGGGGAGTAAGTTTTTTTTTTTAAACTTGTGTTATGGGATACTAACTCAACGATACTATATTTTATGACAAAATCATATATAGATAAACACCCAAGACCCAGGACAATTTGAAAAAGGCCATTTTCCAACTTGCCCTGGCTGGGGATCGAACCCAGAACCTCCGGATTAGCGGTCTAGCGTGTTAACCATTACGCCACGGAGGTCGTCAATAAATAATAAGAATAATCAACAAGAATCAAGAATCAAATAAGGATTTCGCAGGCACTTTTACACGTCAATAATTTAAGTGTACATTACGTGTAATATTTGTTGGTACGCTTTTCAGCCGCGGGTCCATGGGGACCCGATCCTTTGAGGCGTTCATGGGGCCGAAGCCTTTTAGTACCTTTATTATTATTCATTCACAAAATATAAACACATTTAAAACCTTACCTAGCTGCCTGCTGGCAGCGGGCAAGGCCCAAGCTACCGGCGGTTAGGGCAGAGAGAGAAACCTCCTGATAATGCGTGCCGTGTCCAGAAGTACTGCCTTCTAAATTATTATTATATTTAAAAAAAGCTATCGATACTAGCGTTTCGTAACGACCACTGCTGAGAAGAGCAAATCTCACTGATTGAACTAGCCCCAAAGTAAGTTTAAACGTGTGTTATAGGATATTGACTCAACGATATTACTTATATTTTAAAATAAATACATACATAGATAGATAATCAACCAAGACACTAGGATAATTTTAAAAAGGCCATTTTCCAACTTGCCCTGGCTGGGGATCGAAACCAGAAACGTCGTTCAGGCGTGTGGAGATTGCTTTGTACTATAAACGCCTCTGCACTCGAAAGCCACTATGACGTCTCCCTCTACGGCGAAAGCCGCCAAAATATACGGCTCTCCTACGAGTAGTACGAGTATATCTGAATACTATTGTCAACATGTTATTTCGGTTTATAAATCAACTAGTGGCCGGCCCCGGTTTCGCACGGATATGTATTATACATATAAACCTTTCTGATGAATCACTTTATCTATTAAAAAAAAAATTGGTTGCCTGTAAAGTCGGTATACGGGCGAAAGTTTTACGTGACAACGACTTTGAGTGGTAAAATAATTTTAATGTGAATATTCATTCGTATAGTAGGAAGAAGGATGAAAACTCGGGCATGGTTAGCCCGCCTAAGAGCGAGAGAGACAGACATAAAAAGTGAAAGGCACGTGTGCCTCTCACTCGCTCTCATTGTGAGCGCATAACGTGAGCGGAGCGTAACGCAGTTTCTTGAAGTGTCACCCGGCTAACCAATTTGTCACGTTGACGACGTTGTCACGTCAAAAACCGCATCAAAATCCGTTGCGTAGTTTTAAAGATCTAAGCATACATAGGGACAGACAGTGGGAAGCGACTTTGTTTTATACTATGTAGTGACAATTCAATCACACACTATATATTTTTTCTACTTTACAAATAACGGGCGAAATTTAAAGCAAATAAAACGTCCTGCAAACTTAGTATCTACTGGAACAGAGCTATTGTAGAAACGTTTGTGTACAGAATTTTAATTTCGACGAAACAATAGTCTGTGTAAAGGTCTGTTCAAATGCTTACCGGGAGTTTCTTTCAAGCCATAAAATCATCATTCTGTACTTACTGTCTTACTGCTACTAACTTCTTTCTTTCTAATTTAACCATAAAATGCCCTTAGGTAATAAACTCCCTCGAACGAGCCTTATATAATATGCGGCCGCCCTAAATTGGAGCGAAAGAGCCTAATCCAAATAAAAAAAAATGCCAATTATTTATTGATTTAAAACTAAATTCTTCAATTTGCTGAACTGCCAATATTATTTTTGATACTTTACTATGGATTACATTCGTGTTCAGTTTTCAAACTGTTTTTAATCCCAAGACATTTTTTTTTCTCTTTGAAGTCCCGCGAGAATTGTTGATGTGACTTTCACATTAGGGAAACTTTGACTTTAGTCCAAAATACTTTGTGACAAAACATCGTTTTTCGAATTTTCCCTGAAGTGGTCCGCTTTCCGGCGGTTTCTTCTCCACTCCACGCACGGTCTTGAGCATCCTTGATTGTAAGACCATTGGCACGCAAAGGTGTCATCCTTGACGATGTCAAGCCAGCATTTAAACTTATTTGAAATGATCTGTATGAATGTACCCTAATATCCTATACAAAAGCGATCATGGTAACCAAATCTGACTGGAAGGAACAATAGGAAATTTTCGCACAAGAATTTCGTTTGGATCACTCCGCGTAATTGAAATGTCGAAAACAGGGACTTGTTCGGCAAATAGGCCTTTTATTGAGGTATAGTTATTTGTATTATACTTTTGAGGTTTGAAGGGAAGTGCCAACAATTTTAACGAAAACAAAGTGCCTAGATGTTCCGTGTGGTTTCCAATAAAGAATAGACTCCACCTCTTCCTGTGGATGTCGTAAGAAGCGACTAAAAGACTAAGCTCAAACATCTCGTGCAACTGCACTTCCAAAGATGAGGGGCGGCGATCGGTTGTAATACTTTTTACACAAATGCATTAGCAATAATTAAAAGAAATAGAAATTTTACCATACTGGTCTGCGGCCTAGAGCTCTGTCTGCCCCGTTAAGGATTAAGAGGTGATAATATATCTGTAGAATCAAGTATCAAATCAAAAATCAATCAAAGGCGTATGATGAAGAACATGATTGCCAAATTAAATCGAATTGAACATAATACGACTAATTGATATGCCATTTACTAATTGATATCGAAAGCACGAAAGCTTGAAATATCATCAGTAGGTTATTATGTATAATGTGTATAGTGTATATAATATTACATGTAGAATGTTGCATTATGAACTTCCTCTACCCTCCATAATGACCGTAAATAGTAATGCAAATATTAATTAGTCACGTAAAGCTGTGTGACGTGTGTCTCAAACGCCATCTAGCGTTTGTAAACCTATCCTAGGATTGGTTTAGGTCTACCATGGGTTGCGAAGGTCGGACGGCAGTCGCTCTGTGTAATCACCTAGGTTAGGAAACGGACCCCAGGCTCTGAAACGTTACCGCTGAGGATGCAACCGGGAATACGCACACAAACTAGAATAAACTATTTCATGAAAAACGTTGATATTTTTAGCTTGGTCTCCAAAGTTTTAGTTTTTACTTTAAGTTTTCCGGGCCCTGTCGTAGACTAAGTACTTTGTAACCTACTAGGTTGATACTTAATATTTTTAATAGAAAAAAAAAATATACTTATTTGTATTTTGTTCTAATTATTGTATTTCTATTTTCAGGTAAGACACAATATCAACCTACGCTACGTCGTATGCTTCAGGTTTGGTATGTCTACTTTCGATTCATTTATCGAAGAATCGCTTGCACTAGTTGCTCTTCTACTCTTTCTAGAATCTCTTTTTCTTCAATTTTTACAACCTATATAGTCTTAAGCTTGTCCCACTAAAAGGGCCATAATCACCACCCTAGGCAGAAGGGTTGGTGATTGCAGATAATAGTAGGTATAAACTCTTTGCAAAAAGAACCAGCTACCCGTTCTCTGTTACATAAAATATAATACTATAAATAAGAAGATAAAAAATAATAATAGTAATTAATACCTGTGCAATAGAGTGCAAATCTATTTTTACTTATTTATTTATTAAACTATATTTAAAAAAAAAAAATTGGGGACTTAACCTAAGGCCCAGGGCCTTTTCTACTCTCTACTCGTACTCTAGTGAACCTACAGGTGGTGCTGATAAAAGCAAATTTTAGACGATTAGCACATTCAAATTAACTATATAAATGTATTAAAACATATATTTCAAGGATATTTTTATATACTTATACATTCATAGACCTACATATAAAAATACACAAATATTTTATGAACTTATACAGCCTACATAAATATTTATAATGCTCTATGACAATTTGTAAAGATAATAAGCGCGCACAGCACTCTTAAACGCTTGGCGACTATTCTATTTCGTATCTTTCTCAATATAAAATTTTTCCGCAGTCACGTAAGAGCTCAGACAGACGAGCGATAGTGTTTCTGCTACAGCAAGAAGTAAAAGAAGTAGAAGAAGAAGAGAAAGCAGAAAATTATAATAATAATAAGAAACCGACCAGTGCCTGGCGACCGTCGGCGACAGTTGTTAGCTGTAGTAAATCGCTGACCGTCACGCCGACTGTCGCCAACCATCTCCGACCAGTGTCGGAAACTGTCGCTCGTCTGTCTGCCCTAAGGGAACAGTTTCCACATTCTCCGTCGACAGTTCTGATCATATCACGTCACGTCGCCGGAACAAATTGGCAGTTACGTCTCAGGAGCCGCCGCTTTCATGGCTTTGAAGCTGTTTAAAGTTCGTACACGTGTTTATCCATAAATTGATAACAAAATCCTATCTAGTCTAGTATTTGTGTATTGGTTTTAAGGGTTCCGTACCCAAAGGGTGCAAACTCTCACCTCAGTCCTCACTCTCGTCTCAGTAATAGGGTCCGCTATTACTGAGACTCCACTGTCTGTCCGTCTGTCACAGGGCTCTATCTCTTGAACCGTAATAGCTAGACACTTGAAATTTTCACCGATTATGTATTACTATAGCCGCTATAACAACAAATACTAAAAATAAGATAATGTTAAAAATTAAGGGGGGTCGTCATACAAGAAACGTGTTATTTTCAGCGTTTTAAACTCTATTTTTATAATGGCATTAACTAGATACTTGTAATTTTTACCGATTATGTATTACTATGACTACTATAACAACAAATATTAAAAATGAGATAATGTTAAAAATTAAAGGGGGTCGTCATACAAGAAACGTGTTTCTTCAGCGTTTTAAAACATTGTACTGTATTCGGACTCGTCTGTACGTACGAGTCTGACTCGCACTTGCCACATTATCGCGCTTTGGACACAGGTCGCAGCGACTAATGTAACTCTTATTCGAAACGTTAGGCAAAATAATAATAATTACTGGCGGAGGGAAGCGTGTGTTCGTCAAGCGACTGACGTTTGGTTTCTTTTAGAGAGACCAAGCGTTAGTCGAGCGACTAACGTTTGGAACTTTTCGCGCCGGTAGGTCGTCGAGGTGGGAGAACGGTAGACGGTAGAATCAGGGCTGATCGGGGGGTGCACCGCGGAATCCAATGCTGGCATTGGATTCCGGGATGCACACCCCGAAAAGTTTTTGTCTCTTAAAATAGTAATATATATATTTTTGGTTTATATTTTATATATTTATTTTATTATACATATATTATATATTTAAAAATTTATACGTAAAAACCGAAAAGGCAAACATAGTCCCTGATTACGTTAGGGCGTTCGATTAAAAAAAAAAAAACACCCTCATTTTATCGGGGGTTAAAAAGGTTCGTTCTAAGTCCCGTTATATATAAATCATGTAGGGTATATCTAGCTTAACTTCTTCCATTTTTAATTTAATTTATTTTAATTTTATTTATTCAAGTACACTTGGAAATTTACAAACATACACATAAAAAAAAAGGAAAACATAGTACTTAGGTGCTACTTATTTCTAAAGAAATTTCTTCCAGTAGACCCGCGAGAGGAAATGGGAAAAAAGAGGTAATTGGCGTGTACCTACAACACAAAACTACTTAAATAAATAATTAGACAAGATACACACCTACATAAACATACATAAATATACTTACATAAATACATTAATAAATATATATTCATAAAGCATATATTATATAATAAATACAATATGTTAATATTTCTAAATATATTAGGATGATAAATACAGATAGTGGTCTTTTACTCATTTCTTGAACGTCGTTATGGTTTTAGACTCTCGAATGTTCGGTGGTAGCTGATTCCATAGCCTAACTGCCTGCACGAAAAAGGAGTGAGTATAGGTAGTGGTGGTGCTATGTGTTGGGAAATGAAGGATGGATTTACGGGCAGATCTACAAGGAGCTCGAGCGTCGACAGAACGTGCGAAAGAAAACCGTTCACGCAAATAAGAAGGATATGAGGGATTGTTCAGGACGTAATTGTTTAAGTAACACAATATTGCATAAATAGTAGAAAATTTGGCTGAGTACGTACCTACTCAAACATTTATTGATTTATCGAAACCCGATTACGCATATTCAAAGATATCGATAAACCTGAGTACGTATTCAAAGATCGAAAGACACAGTGAACTAGATATATAGTTTCTTCTTCTTATATTTCAGAGCTGGGCTCTTGTCGGTGGAGTGCTTTCCATGTCTCTCTTTCATCCGCCGAGAACTTGGCGGAAGAAGAAGAAGAAAGTAAATATCTAGATACGAGTAATAGCATGGAAGAAAAATATAAGAGGTCTTAGGGTAGAGATGAAAATTTTGTAAACGCTTTAATTATTTTCTGTGGTTAGGAATAACATTCCTCGTTACCATAAAAAATATCAGAGATTTTTTTATCCAGTCAATTAATTATAAAAAATAAAAATATTTTAAATCCCAATTTTACACCCATAGTCATTCTAACGCTGCCATTTCTTTAGCCCGGACCGTCTGACGTATTAAAAAAAATAATGTCATATGATACTTGACACTATTCTGACAACTATGACAGTTATATGTCATCTGTCATATGACAGTATCTCTATTTTCCCACAGTGGCAGTTAATTAGTCAAGTGTCATATAACATTCATTTTTTTTAAATGTCAGACGGTCCGGGCCAAAGTAATGGCGGCGTAAGTCTGACTATGGGTTTAAAATTAGGATTTAAAATATTTTTATTTTTTATAATTAATTAACTGGACAGAAAAATCGGATATATTTTTAGGGTAACGAGGAATGGTATTCCTAACCACAGAAAAAAATTCAAGCATTTACAAAATTTTCATCCCTTCCCTATTCCATTTTTAGTTTAAATGTTGTAGCTAAAAGGAGCTAATAGTTTGGAAATTAGTTTCCTAGTGGTGCCGCTTAATTTCGGAAAGATGGCGGTATATGGGTTCATTTTCTACAAACAAATAAGCGCCATCTCTGATTTTTTGTGGTAAATCTTGACTGATGGTATCATCAGTCAAGTACCTACCCAGTATCCTTTGTATGGCTAGCGGGAGAGATAATAGCGACATCTAGAAATAATACAGGATTTTGGCTTTCTAGCAGAGTACGCTTTTTTGTATTCGTCCATGATAGTAGCTATGAAGCTGACCCATCCGTTATCTTTCTGGAACATCTCCGCATTTTCTTCATTTTTCGTCGAAAGTTCCCATCTGATCATATCGTTTCGTCACGCCACCGGGACAAATTGGCACTTACATCGGAAGCCGTCAGCTTTTCAACTTCTAAAGCGTGTTATCTTTAATACAGCTGTCTTGGCTTCAGAATCCGATAACTATAGAGCGTTCGTACAAGCCTTTTTGGGGTGTTTAACCTAAAAAGAAAAAAGAAGGTTAGAGTTAGCATTGAGGTGGAGCTAGAAATTTTACTTTCTTTTTTACTTGATAAGTTTTTATTTAGCTGTTGTTGTTTTTTGGGTCAAATTTTGCAAGTTAAGGTGACGTGGGTTCACAATTTGCAAAACTGTACGTGTTTTTGAAAAATCACTGTTATTAAACAACTACAGTTTATTCCTCAAAAAATTTACATAATAATCTTAAGCATTTTCTACAGACACCCACAATTGCCATAACACGATTGAGCATTTTTGGCTCGATAGAAAAAAATCACAAACATACCTCTAAATTGGGTAGTATTTAAACGCAAATCAAAATTACTGATTGCACAGCAAAATACTCAACTGAAAATATTACTAAACAAACTGCAATTTATATTTGTGGCGCAGTAAAATGGATAGAACTTTCCTAGCACTCGCCGGCCGCTGCCGCGGCACGCTCGCTTCGCTCGCTCGGCTCGTGCGTGTGTTGGTCGCAGTTCTAACATAACCTAACCTATAGGTTTGCCCTAACCTAATAAATTTGATGTGCAGTCAGTATTTATTTGCTGTGCAATCAGTACTTATGATAAGATTGTTGATTTATTTGATGTAAAAAAGTATATAAATGATGAGATTAAATTGATGGGTGATTATTTATTAGATGTGCAATTAATAATATCCCTTATAATACGTATTATTATTTTATACAATCACCTTTTTATACGAAAATTATACCAAAAAATGTATTATCTAAATATTTATCCGTTTTGGCTACAGAAAAAAATATAAATATAATACGAAAAAAATAATAAATAAAACACTGCGAAATATCGTCGAGCTCGGCTCCGGCCCTTCCTTCGCTCTCGACGAATATTTCACTGTGTTTTATTTATTATTTTTTTTGTATTATATTTATATTTTTTTCTGTAAGGTCGTACGTTATCTGAATCCTCGAATTTATTTCAACAAAACGCACGACCACGGCAGGCAAACTAGTACTTGGCATGCGCCTTATAAATTTGTTTTCCTATTATTTTCATTTTAGTACTACTAACCCTTTAGTCCTAGAAAAATAAAACACATACGATACCTATCAACTAGCTTCTGTAAGAGCAAAAAATATGGCGAGTCACCAAAGCCTGATTATATCCCCCCCCCCCCTCCCCACTACAAGCGGCACTAAATTTTCAAAGAGTTGCAGCGATGCGGCATACGAAATGCATGCAGTAATGAGGCGCCTTTTAAAATATTTCTCCCGGAATCTCAGAAAGGATTAACCTTTATAACCTTCATACAGTTCAGCCCGGATCTGTTTTTAACTATTTTGGGAAAGGTTTCGTATATAATATTTCGTCTTTGCACCGTGTGATTTCTGGTCTATGAGCATTTCATCTTTTCTTGTGGACGCCGAATTAGGCGACTAAATTACAAAGACAACCTCAGACAAATAGAAGGAATATAGATTCCGCGATTTTGTGTCAAAAGTGTAACCTGTTTTGAAACGTAGTGGCTACACCAGGACATGTAAACAAACAAACATGTATGACGCTAGTCTATAGAAAAGACACATAAACAGAAATCAATGTCGTTTGAAAGTTTAGCGAAGTCTAGATAAATGCCGATAAGAGGGAACAAGACAAAATATAGGTTAACGGAAAACTAGAGGGGCCTTTTTTGGTCTTTGGACAAACATCTCATGCGATAAATGCGATTGACGTCAGACAGGCGGTTGGTCGTTAAACCACAGCAAAATAGTTTTAAGAGCCCGTACTACCCTAAAGTTCTTAGAGCGATCTTAAATATTATCAATATTAACAAAATACTCACTTTGAAATAAAAACACAGCAAAGTTCAAAGTTCAGTTCACATAATAAGTTTCGAAAACACGATTGCTTAAAATTTTCTCGATAGAAAAACGTTGCGAAGTTGCCTCCAAATCACCCCAGAATTTTACTAAAACAGAAAGTATTTAAGAAATACAATAAATTAGCACTTGTAACTTTTGATTATAATTGTATTAAATACAAGGCAGTGATCATATGTCTTACTTTTTAAATAACTCTTAAATATTCTTTGTAAAACGAAAAAAACGTCAAAACCAGAACCAGCCTCATTGACCCACTGCGATTCCCGACGCCCCCCATGGCTCGCTGTCTCGCTTTGGCTAGAGTAAATTTGTGTGCGTGGAAGCGGGAGCAAAATTTAGATTATTGACATCAGGCGCCCTCTTAATGTTTCCGGCTTTTTGTTCTCCACGTCACAAGATCTTTTGTATCTATCCGGATGTGAGACCATTGACAGGCACAGTATCCTTGGTTACATAATAAAGTATACTGATTACGCGTACTCCTAAATATCATTACCCGACTGCGCCAGAAGGAGGGTTATGTTCTTCGAGTGTATGTGTAAGTACTTAAATTTTTTTGGCACGCTCTGCAGCCTCTTAAGAAGTGTTTTGATTTGACTTGATTATCAAAGTGACACTGGGTAAATCAAAAAAAGTAAAGTAAAAAAAATGCCGTATTTTTTATTTTTTTAAGGTGAAGGTATAGGCAAATGGCCTTGAAGTGGCGCCCTCATTTGAAATAAATTGTTAACTAGTAAATATGGTGATAATTTCCATATTGCTCTTCGTCATGCACTAGATAGCCCTTTAAATTATTTTATGAACCACCGTTGAAAGTATTTACATTAGTCCGTCTAGCTTTAAAACTTGCCTCCGCCGAAAGTGGCCACGGCAAGTTTTAAAGCTAGACGGATCACCAATAATAGTTTCAACGGCAGTTCATAAAATAATTTAAAGGGCTATCTAGTGCATGACGAAGAGCAATATGGAAATGATCACCATATTTACGAGTTAACAATTTATTTCACACTTCAAGGCCATTTGCCTATATCTTCACCTTAATGTTGTTTACAACGTGCACGCTTCTTCATATTAGACAGTTTGCTATAAATTTAACCTACTTTTGATTTTTTACTTCCTAATTTCTTTCAGGATTAGGCATGTCTTTCAAAGATTACCTATTTATTCTTTACGTACTTAACACTTTTCAATAAATACAAGCTGTATCTGTTTATATTGAAGGAAATACTTTTATTCATAACTTAATTACAAATAGTAACCAAAAAATAAAACTATGTTTATACTTCAATTTCATTACATTGAGCGCTCGCGCATACTTCGATATTGCGAATTTGACTTCAATCAAACTTGAGCGGCGGGATTTCAAGCGTTGCCTTCATATTGAATAGGAGCCAATGTATATGTTTTCACAGAGTTCCAGGAAGCTTTGACTAATGAGAGTTCGCTGCAAATGTATTTAGTGGCGTGACGTGACGTGAATCCTGTGGGTGATTAGTTAGCAACAGCTTTGAGATGGCAGTAGCCATTTATTTAAACTACCTTATGAGGAAATCGAATGGCCATATTTCCATAAAAGCGTCCCTTGATTCCTCGACGGATAGAGTCAGAGGGCAATGACTTTTTCCAAAAAAAATCTATGACTACATTGGCTTGTCTCTATGTTTTTATAATTTAATTTTCAAAAGAGATAAGAACCTTCATAAATAAACCTGAAAATTTGGTAAGATTATCCACCCTATTAAAAAAATTAGTAAATTTTGACGAGATTGATAAATAAAAACAGTCATAGCTTTTCTTCAATTTTTGACAAAAAAAGAAATCCTTCAAGATCCCAAATACCAGACACAATAGATAAACAATGTATTTTTGCATCAATTGATGCCATCGACTCTTGAGAGGATCAGTTAAGTTTTGGTGGGGAAATCAGGGGAGTACGAAACGTTGCTTTTGTGTACGTTGTCTATAGTAATCATTGCTCTCGCTCGGTTGTTGTACTGGCACATCAAGACAGCAATCTGGGGGCACGGCAGTGCCCCCGCCAAGTCGAGCGCGAAGCAAACACATTTTCAGGCCCCTATTTGAGAACCTCTGGATAAGACCAGAACGCAGAAATTTTTGTGATCCAGTAAGCTATAATAACATACTTAAAATCCAAAATTTCAAATCTGTAGGTCATTTAGTTCCGAAGTTAAGCGAAAGCAAAGTTTCGCATTTATGACACTCACTCACTCACTCATGATCATCAAAATAGAACTAGTACTTCCGATAAACTCAGAGAGCTGAAATTTGGTACAGAGTTAGGGTTTAATAGCCACATAAAGGGAAAACTATAAAAACTAGGATAATCGAAGATCTGGATCAGGGTCACCAGGACCCTGATTAGAAAACACAAGAGCCCAACCAGTTTGGTTGGGCTCGATCTCTTCTTTTTGGAGCGTCAAATCAGATTGGTGCAATGGTGTCATGAAGCACCTAGTTTTGTACCCTTGTGTACCCTTCAACGGCCAAGTCACACAACATTAACTATAATAATAAAGAAATCGCAGTAAGGAACCTTAGACTTGGCACGACTTTGTATAGATTTCATTACTTTTTAGAGATAAACAAGCAGCTCCATCGAGACTTGGCTAATTTTTTTACAGAATGTTTTTGGTGGGATAGTTTTACAAATACCTATTTTTCAATTCTCTCCAATAGGGTTGTGTTGTGGACAGGGTCCGAAAAATATTAATTTATTTAGTCCGTCAGATAAATTATACACGGACACGTATTTTTCGGTTTATCAAAGTAATAAAGTTTAAATTTTTAATAAAAAAAACAATAGACTTCAATTTTTTTTAGGAGTTTCTTCCATATCTCCAAAGTTCTTCATCATATCTTCACCAAATTAAAATAGGACCAACTTGAAAGTAAAGGCTTTCAAATAAAAAAAGAATCATCAAAATCGGTTCGCAATTGGCGAAGATATCGCGTAACAAACATACATAAAAAAAAACACAGTCGAATTGATAACCTCCGGTTAAAAATCGAAGTCGGTTAAAAATTACAGCTCATCGAAGATTCGGAGTGGGGGCGATCAACTTCACCGTCTAGTGATACTAGATCGTGACAGCAATATTTTTTAGGGTTCCGTACAATAAATGAAAAAACGGAACCCTTATAGGATCACTCGTACGTCTGTCTGTCCGTCCGTCTGTCACACTACTCGACCGAATCAGGTGAAATTTGGTAGGATGGTGTAATCCTATGACCCAAATACATATGTGCAAAGTAAATAATTTAATAATAATTTTAAAATAAGGGTCATTTTCGGGGGAAAAATTAGGAAATAAAAAAAAAGTTTTGCGAAGCTTACTATGTTATTTATCAAATGAAAGGGCTTGTTATAAGGATCTCAAATATATTTTTGTTGTTATTGTAAAATAAATACTTTTGATTTTATTCAAGAAAGAAGACGAAAATTTACCATTCCCTACCCCTGATCTCCGAAAGTACTGAGCCTAAAATTTTGAAAAAATACAAATTATAGTTCATTGCTTGTAGATTACAGGAAAAAAACCTATAAGAATTCAATTAATTGTACGGAACCCTCTCCACACGAGTTTAACTCGCACTTGACCGGTTTATTTAGTCCACATCCGTATTGACGAAAACATATTATAGTACCTAGTAGACTTAATTACCGAACTATATCTATATAGGTAGCAATATATTTGTAAACAAATGAATTGGGTATTTTGGCGGGTCAAAAATAAATTATTTGGTACTGTTAATAGAATAAAGCGTCACAAATAATGCTACTTGTCATTGATCACATCCACTTTGAACGTGATTTTACATTTATTATTGCAGAAAAACGAATATTAAGAGCGCTATTTGACTCCAAGGAAGTATGACGTCATAAATCGATATTTCATACAAATCACATAAAAAATGTTTGTTTTTGACGTTAAGAAAAAAGTATCAGATTTGACTTGTTGCAAAATAGCGTATTGTGGTATTGTCCAAGACTGGGAATTAGACGTGGCGCCAACTCGCAAGCAGACTGCAAGAGAGTCGCCTAGTCACGTCTCAAACCGGCAAGTTACATAGGAAGGAAATGTCATGAAATAATAAACCCTTTTCCCTCCCATGGTTGTTTAAACTTAAGGGAGTAGAGGATGGAAGATAGGTTACAGAAAACAGACAGCAGCATCCTCTGAGCTGTCTTTATATTATACTATCTATTGCGATCACTATAGAGGGCGTCATTATAAAGACTTTGGTAACGCCACTAGTAGCGCCATCTATTGGGAAATAATCAATGTTCTTTTCCCTTATCTCAGAAGTAAGCAAACAAACTCACTATTGAGAAAATAATCAGTAAATGCAGTTGATTTGTTCAATGCGCAGTTTTTATTAGTCATACTAATGCCTAACACGATTTTACGCCGGTTTAGGAATTCGCTGCGCCTGCGCATTCATTAATTATTTTTTATTCAGTTTCAAATTCCATCGCTATGTGTCGACTCGCTTATGTTTTCATATTTATTTTTCTTGACGAAGGACTTGTGGCTAAAGATATTGGAATAAAAGTGGGATACCTTGGTAATGGATCTTTAAGACCGAAATCTAATAATAATTTTAATAAAAATGATATTCGAGATATAGAAGTACCGAAAAGTAGTGATAATGACATACAAGTACCATTTAAAAGTAGTGATAAACCCGAAGATAATGGTATAGAAAATACAACAGAAACAGTTACAGATAGTCCTTTCAGTAATGAAGATATAAAAGTGACTAATGAAAGTAACCCCAAAATACTAAGAAGAAATAATGAAAAAGATAAATTTCAAAATGAAACAGAAATAATATCAAGCACAGACTTCCCTTTTATAGTAAATAAAAATATAGAATTGCCTATTCTCCGTAGTAAAGCAATGAGAAGATTATTCCGAATGAGTACCAATATATTAAGAAGATTTGATGACGTGTTGAAAGATCAAGAAAAGAGTATTGATGTGCCTCCACAACAGCATAGCAGTTATGTACCATTTGTTGATGACTTTGTAGGCTATAGAATTGTGTGAGTAGTACATTAGGGTATACTTATATAAATATTGCATAGTAATTCAACTCTGTTTTTCCTTTTTTATAATCTTTAAGAATTATATTTGTAATGTGAATAGAAATAAAAGTTTTGTTGTGTTAGTTGTAAAACTAAATTAAATTATTTGATTAGGGTTTGAACTTCTACAAACCCGTTAATGTGATGACTTATTACTGGCTAAATATTTTAGAGTTATTACATATGTCTAATGAATGAATCAGAAAATTCGGGTTTTGGGTCAAATTTAAATACAATGGTTACAGATGCTTTAGAAGTTAAATAAACTTATTTTAAATGCAAAGATACAACCTGATAGCTTTTCGAATTTACTCGTATTAATTCGTGACAAAACAGAAATAAGATATAAGGCATAGTTTTAAGAGAATTAGGTTCTTATTTTATCCCTTCCAACATGCAAATATAAATTGTTGGGAGTATATTTCCTTGCTTAGTTATATGCTAATAGTAAGTATAATAACTAATAAATATTTATCCACTCATATTGTTCAAGAGGTAGAATCTGACCCTAGAGTCCGAAGCAGCACAGCTAATGATGCAACCGGTAAGGTAAGAACAACCGTTTGGAAGAGAGAAATGACTCTGAAGACTGAATATGACAATTTTCTTTCATATCAAGTAATTTTTAATCTCGCAGTCTTCATACGGATAGCGCGGAAAAAGACATTTATCACCGCAATTCAAAATGAAACTCCAAATTAATGCATGAAAGCCCCAAAATGTTTAATTCCATCCAACCAGGCATGTTTAATAACAATGCTACCTGCAGCGAGTTTCATACAAATATTTCAAACACCACACACACTGAAACCACAGTTTAACGATACATACAGTTGTGAAACGGTATTTGATGTGTGGCGAACTGCCGCTCTTACGTTACGTAGCTAATACGAAAGATGAAATGACGCAGTTTTGTAATACGATAAGAGGGTTCAAATAAGTCAAACAAATACGTATCTTTAGGTACTTAAAACATAAGTGCGTAGCTGAACTTTAAAATGCAAACGTGCGCTGGTCGATAGATTGCTTCTATTTAACAACTTTGTTATGTGTGTATTAGACGTAAAGAGTTGCAAAACAAACAAACAATAAGAAGGGATGAAAAATTTAAAAACGCTTGAATTTTTTTCTGCTGTTAGGAATAACATTTTTCCTTACCATAAAAAATATCAGATGTTTCTGTTCAGTCAATTCAATGCAAAAAATAATTCATTTTAAATCACGTACCTAAAATATATTCCATTAAAGCACCATTCACAACTGTGTATTATAAAACTGTGACACATTGTTCGTAACAGCTTGACAAAAGTCCCTTAAATTTTGGGTCATTTTATATCGCGACTCTGTCTCCATTTGTCTCCGCCTGACAACATCCATTTAGAGTGGAGTTACATACAAATGTCGGCCAATCCAGACATTTTGGATGCATTCCAATTTCGGAGCAGCCCCGTATCCGATGTTTTGTTAAAACACTGCCAATTTTAGTAGCTTTGTCGGGGCACAGACTTGGAAAAAATGAATTAGCTGCCCTGCTCCCATTTATGAAAAAATGATTTCTCGTAATAGTTTAAATAAGAATTTTTGACTGCCTCCGTGGTCCAGTGCCTTGTGATCCGGAGGTTGTGGGTTCGAATCCCACTGGGAAGCATACTTTGTGAAAAGTTGTTTCCAGTTTGGTTAGGATATTGCAGGCTTTAATCACCTGATTATCCGAAAAGAAAGATGATTCCGTGCTTTGGAAGGCACGTAAAGCTGTTGTTCTCGAACGCCATCTAGCGTTTGTACCATCCTAGGATTGGTTCTGGTCTACCCTTTGGGTTGCGGAGGTCAGACGGCAGTCGCTCTATGTAAAAACCAGTAACCTCGTCACATCACTGTGTGTTTCCTAAGTCGCCTTCTACGACATTCACGCGATGACTTGGACTGGTCCTATTCTACTCTGCCGGGAACCACACGGCGAACTAGCATTCATGTTGCCCCATAAAGAACTGTTTACAAGGTCTAAAATATTTTATACTTATCACGAAAATAGAAGAATAACGTCATAAAAACACAAACACAGAGAAACGAAAATACATATTAGATAATAAATGAACATTTAATTTTAATGTTAATAAATTGATTTTGGATTCTGCTTACCAAAATAAATAACTTATCTAACCAAAATCTTAGAAGTCTAAGTACAAAAGTCACGTGCTTTGCGGCCATTTTTCAATAAATGAACCGCAAAATTTTATTTTTACAGACAAATTAACGTTTTACAAACTTTTTATACAACTTTGTTTTCCAATTTTTAATTGTCAGTTAGTAATTGCGAGTTCATTGCCTTGTTTGCCTTTTCATGAATCTAATAAGTTGAAAACTGTTTTCTTGACGAGTTTAAATTTAATTTATGAAAGTTTATTATTGCTATTTACATAAAAAGTTGACGTGAATGTCTTTTAAATAAAATTTTTATTTTAATTTGTTTGATTTTCTCTGTTCTTCAAACCTAAGTAATCTGGGTAGTAAAAATCAGTTAAATATGTTTAGGATTTGCACATTAAGGGTTCTTTTTTAGAACACAGGTATAAAAAAAATATTCAAGCCTCTTTTATTTTAAAATTAGAAAAACTGAAATTTAGAAAAAATTACAAAATTTGTTGAAGGTATGTTGGTTTTTATTGCCGACCTCCACGGCGTTGGTTAACACGCTTGTTAATTCCGAAAGTTCTGGGTTCTGGATCCCCAGCCAGAGATCTTGGGCGTTTATCTATTATACGAGTATACAGTATTATTAATTATATTTTATCGTTGAGTTAGTATTCCATAACGCAAGTTTAAACTTACTTAGTGGCTAACTCAATCAGTGTGATTTTTCCTTGAATACCTATTTATTTATTTAAAAAAATCTAAAGTGAGTAAGAGTATGCTACCAAAACAGGTTGTGCAGACTTTTCGACAGAAAATATCAGCACTTATTTAAATGGGTAGCTTTGTACGCAGTGTTATGAAAAATTAGACATTCAAATTACCAAACATTTCAAAAAATGTTCTAAATGTAATATCAAGCTTTAATTTGATTATTTTTATAGGTACTTCATTTACTTATTAATCCATTTGCATGCAGACTAATATCAGATAGCTATAACAGTACAAAGAACACTGGCACTTTTCTAATAAACTTTATAGTGCTATAAAAGCGGCAAGGCTTGCCGTGTAACGAGCCTAGCCTCAATTAGTACTTAGTGCTGGTCTGAGCACTAGACTTCAGCTAAATTGAAATCAAAATCAAAATCAAATATTTATTCAGTAACTAGGCCTTTGCAGGCACTTTTACACGTCAATAATTATAGTGTACATTACGTGTAATGTTTATTTATATAAATTTTTTTTTTCTTTGTTCAAAAGCTTGAAATAAACACATCTATACTAAGAGTAAGTTTGAACCAACACCTGTAGGTATATAGATTTAGTTTCTTAATGCCGTACCTGAATTTTCCGGGGTCCAGTGCTGCCCCCATTTAAAATAACTCATTTTAAAAAAAACGGAGACATAATTTAAAATTTTGCTGGTAGTAGCATTTAAAATAGGGGCAGCACTGGACCCCGGAAAATTTAGGTACGGTCTTAAGTGAAGTGTCCACTGGAAAGTAACTTCCACAATTTCTTGCAGAAGTCAATTGACAGCTGTTTCCACTGACTACAACTTCTTAGTATACAAGTCGCTTGTATTTCTGATTCCTGTTCAACATTTCATAAGTAGGTAGGCTTATCATTTTACTTTCAATTCAAATTAAAAATATAAATATAAATAAATAAATATGTATAAATATATATATAAGGACAAATCACACTAATTGAGCTAGCCCCAAAGTAAGTTTTAAACTTGTGTTATGGGATACTAACTCAACGATACTATATTTTATGATAAATACATACATAGATAAACACCCAATATTCATTCATTCATTCATTTAATCACAAACAATTTTTACATTGTGTCTGATATATGTCATAATATAAATTTAAGTCCATACGATAATATTAGAAAAATTTCACTAGTCAATATATTAAAATTTACGTTAAATCATCAATTAATTAATAAATACATGTCAACAATAATAATAATTTTTCAAAAAAATGTATAAAATGAGGATCACATAAAATATTCCTTAACAGAGTAATAGTTTTTTTTCAACAAGAACGCCTTCAATTTCTGTTTAAAGAGCTTAAGACTTTCTACCTTTTTGATCTCGTTGGGCAATTTGTTATAAGCTTTGAAAGCCAAATATTGCACACTGTGTTCCATTATTTTTAAATTCGGCATTAAGTTGTGTTTAAGAGCCTTCCTGCGAGTCTCTTCGCGTGCTTGCCTTATTTCACTTGTCTCTATTGCCGGTAATCGTTTTTTCAGATCCGTTAAAAGAACAAATAAGTACAGATTTGGAACAGTTAGTATGCCCAGAGTGGTAAAATATTTTTTACAAGACTCCCACGGTGGGATTCCTACCATTGCACGTATGGCGCTCTTCTGTATCACAAAAGCTCGGTCTTGATTGTAAAGATAGCTGTTTCCCCATAGTTTAATGCTATATCGTAGCTTTGACTCCACTAGGGCATGGTAGACTTTTTTTAGATGTATCAACGATATTTCGTTCCTTAATGTCCTGATAGCATAGCAAGCCGACGAGATAGACTTCTCTAGTGATCCCAGTTCTTTCTTCCAATTCAAAAATTCATCAATATGTAATCCTAGAAATTGAGTGTCTCGAACAATGTTGACTTTATCTCCATTTAGATTGATGTCCAGTGTATCTGAATTTTTAGCCGTCGTTTTAAAAAGTATGACCTTAGTTTTGTTGTGATTTAGTTTAAGTTTATTGGCAACAAACCAGTCATTAAATGCACTTAATAATGTATTAATTTTATGTTCTAAATTTTCTATGTTATTATCAGAAACTACGGCATTCGTATCATCCGCGTATAATATTAATTTTGTGTCATTGTGTACGTTTAAGATATGTTTAACCAGGTCATTAGTAAATATAAGAAACAGTATAGGTCCTAAAATAGATCCCTGCGGTACTCCCTTTTTAATTGAAAGTAGTTTGGATTTGACCACGTGTTCAGTATCGTTTTCTACCGTATTTAGTTCAACAAACTGTTTTCTACCTTCTAAATAGGATTTAAATAATAAAAGTATATTACCACGTACCCCATAGTACTCTAGCTTTTGTAATAAGATGTTGTGGTCAACTAAATCGAATGCAGAGCTAAGGTCAAGAAAGAGACAAGCCACTTTCTTTTTTTCATTTATCTTTTTTACGATTTCATCTATTAAAGCATCTATAGCCTCCCTTGTTCCAATATTTTTACGGTATCCATACTGTTGATCTTCTAAAACACCGTTATCTTCTAGATGTTTCACAAGCCGCGTTTTATCTTATATTTTTTACGTTATATCTTTATTATCATAGGATATTTATAATATCTCTCAATAATAGTCACTTTCTTTTGTTTAACACAAATGTTGACGTCAAATCGTTACTGACAGCAAAGTTTATGCCGCCGCCTAGGCGCTAGTGCAGAAGAAGCGGCAACAAACTGCACTGCAGCATTTTCTCCAAAGACGTCAATTAACAAACTTATAACATAACTTAAATTAGATACTGTGGATTGACTGAGAATACATTGTTTGTTATGTCATAATTGAAATTAAATTATAAGAAATACAAAATTTTAAATTATGACAATTTGTAAACGTAGTATGTACCTACCAATGTACCTAAATTATAATATTATATAAATATGCAAACCTTTAAGAGGGACCCGCGCCTTTGCATAAGAAATATACTACTGTAGTGATAGTAGGTCTAGGTAGGTATAAATATTATTGATTAAGAGGCAGAAGTAAATAGGTTTGAATTGGTAATAGATACATTTAACATTAGCCTAGCAAATGGATCAACATCAACCCACGCCGACCCTTGACATTAGTCCACGATGTAGATTTAAGGATACGTACACGATTATCTAGATCAGTCTATAAAAAAATTACATTTGATTAGAAATAAAAATAAAGTATATAAATAAACAAATATAGCTTTTTTATTTGTTTTTTTTTTATTCAAGAAACGTTATTTTATATAAAACAATTTTCCATTAGTAATAAAAATAAAAGCTAGTATTTTAATAAGCAAATAAAACACTGACTTTATATAATAAACGGGCAAGTGCGAGTCGTACATAAAGGGTTCCGTACAATGTTATAGTGGCCATAATAATACATAATCGGGAAAATTTCAAGTATCTTGTTAATGCCATTATAAAGATCGAGTTAATAACGCTGAAAAAACACGTTTCTTGTATGACAACCTCCTTTAATTTTTAATTTTATCTTATTTTTAGTATATGTTGTTCTCTGTGAAAATATCAACTATCTAGCTATTGTCGCGAACGAGATAGAAACTTCTTGAACAATGTTCGCGAGCCAAAAGAAAAAGGATAGAACGAAATAATATGCAAGCGAAACTAGGTCCTATGTCTCTTAACATAAAGTCTAGAGTTGTTTGACTGTCCGTTATAATTACACATACGAACTGTATGTGTGATTATAGCGCCAATTCAGTTCGATACGAGCTATCAAAGCGATCACTTCGAAGCGAAGGAAACCTACCTTAGTGCGACAAGTGGCAGTACCTGCGACTACCTTGGCGAGATACCTGGACCTCAGCTGCTACGCGACTTGGACCTTAGACGTTTGGAAGACCGTCTTCACGTGTCAATCTAGGGTTCCGTAGTGAATAAAATACGAAGTTTGGCGTTTCTCTCCAAATTCGAACCCCAGTTTCGTAACACTATTATGGTTCAAGAAATAGAGCACTGTGACAGACAGACAGATGGACAGACAGTGGAGTCTCAGTAATAGGGTCCCGTTTGAACCCTTTGGGTACGGAACCCTAAAAATGAATTGACATTATCTATAGAACTTTGAATTCCATGGACACCAGACATATTGATCTTTATTTGGTAAAATTGAATCGAATCAGATATGTATGACTCTCGCAAAGTAAAATACAAAACTGAATTCGCCACACATTTACGTTTGCAGGATTTTCACATATATTTTTATTTAAGAATATCCAACAACACTTAAATTCTGATTTCCAATTCTGTGTTTCGCAAATTATGGTATCCGATGTCATTATTATCGGATCTCGATTTATGCGGATCCTCAGCAGATAGGATGATATCTAAAACGGGCAAGGGATAAAGAAAAACAATATCGTAAATGGTATTGGAAATAAGGATTTATTTGTCTGGCTAAATCAAGAATACTAAAAATATTAAAGAGAAGATAAGCCTTTGTCTGATTCGAACTCATAATTCAAGGTAAGCTAGATAAAGGATCTAGCGTTCAAAATATTTTTACATTTTTATCATGGACAAAGAAATAGTGCCGTGTGGTAACGGCAGAGTAGAATACAATTTGTCAAAATCAAAATCAAAAATCAAAAATGTTTATTTTGGTAAGTAGCACAGTTAGGTACAATATATAGCAGTTGGAGTCTACTTTTAAGTATGAAAATACTTGTGCCAGTAGGCTTCGCTCCTCCATAACGCTAAATATTGTGGGTAGGTACCTACCAGTAAAAAGCTGAAAAGTAAAGTTTTTGACCAATGTGTCCTGCCAGTATTCACCTATGGAATGGAAACGACTAACTTGACAATGAAATCTGAAGAAAAACTCAGTGTTGCTTAGTGGGCAATGGACAGAGCAATGTTAGGAATAACATTGCTCGATCACATACGAAACGAGGTGATTCGAAGGAGGACCAAAGTCAGGGACGTTGTTGATACTATAAAAAGACAGAAATGGAAGTGGGCAGGACACATAGCGAGAATGGACGCAGATCGATGGACCAGAAGGGTAATGGAGTGGCGACCATGGGCCAATAAGCGAGGTAGAGGACACCCAGCAATGCGTTGGGTAGACGATATTAAGCGTCACGCAGGCCGCAAATGGATGCAGGTGGCAAGGGAGAGACAAAAATGGAATGATATGGAGGAGGCCTATGTCCTGAAAAGGATAACATAAAGGCTGCTATGGATGAATGGATGGACCTACCAGTAAAAAAAATCTTAATAAACAATTCAAATTCGAATCACGCGACGAACATGCCTCATCATTATGTATTTATTCCTTACTTATTTGGAAGAGTAGTATTCAACTTATTAGATGAATAAGGAATATGCATGTAATACCAAATCGGCTCATATTTTTATTTTACAATTTCTATTTATACGTTAACACGCCTAGTTAATTATTTTTCTTATTGACTCTTATTTGAATTAGAAATAAATTATTAAAAATATGCAAATATTGCGCGGGAACTTTTGACAAATAAAAGGGAAATGACGACAAAGTTCACAAAAGGGAAACGACAAGTTCGGGTGCGTTCAGTAGGACTGTCCGTCCATGTAGTTTGACTACCGATGACATTCGAAATGTATGTACTTTTATATAGAGGTTTAACAAACATCACTGGCTGATAATATCGAAAGTACCCAAAAAAGAAAAACATGCGTTGACAGCTTCTGTCTCTAGCGGATATTGCAGACTTTGACGTCATATTTTAAAGTGGCGTGTTTTAGTTGTTATAATCTACTTGCTATTTTTAATATTTATTTTCTACACAATATACATGTTTATCGGCAGTGATTTATTTTTTGCGGCTATTTCTCGACGAGAACTATCGATTAAAAATATAAAAAAAATGTATGCATACTCTCTATTGAAAGTTGATAGACAAGAGTAAAGAAGCTTTGTTCCAAATGTCACAGACAAGATACTGGCTCTGAAATGTAGATATTCAGGGTGTAACAAAATATACTGAATCTATTTTAAGGGAACAACTTTCCCCAACATAGGTATATCAAAATATAAAAAAAATTGCCTCCCATACAAATGTTGACAGATCAGCTGATCAGTTTCTATGGAAAGGTTTTTTTTGAGATTTCTAAATGTGTTCCTTGGGGAAAGTTGTTCAGTTCCATGATGATTTTAGCCGTGTGGTTCCCGGCAGAATATAATAGGACCACTCCAAGTCTTCCTGTGGATGTCGAACTCGAATCAGCTGATCAGTCAAGTTGTATGGGAGGCAAAAAATTTTTTTTAATATTTCGATATACGTTCCTTGGGGAAAGTTTTTCAGTATCATGGACCGAAGTCAACTTTAAAATACTTTCAGTATATTTTGTTGACGTTATATATTTTTCAACAGCCCAGAGTTAATTTGAACCACTTTCGCTGCCATTCCAGCTAACTAGTTTTGCAGGGCATGCCGTTAACTGCAAATGCCATTTAGCTTCGGGGTTATCTGGAACAACTTTAAAGAACAGCTGACTGGACTATCATCGCATAAAGCTTCCAAAGTGGCAATTAGGAGTGTACTCTATAACATCTTTATCCGTAAGAGGGTAGACAGAGCATTTTAATTTTTTTTAACATGCTCCGATAGCCTGTTTTGGCTTTTTTATGTTCGGTCATATGGCTGTAAGCAGATAGACCCCAAGGCCGCAAGATCCAAAGGCCTGTATATTTTATTTAAAACTTTATTGAGCAAAAAGCTACAATAGGTAGACTTAATGCTAAAACATTCTCTCCCTGTCAACCTTTACGAAAAGAGAAACAGATAGATAGCTAGATAGTTAAGTGTAATGGTGGGCGAGAGGGTTCTTTTTGTATTTATTTCATAGGACGGCAAACGAACAAGCGGGTCACCTGGTGGTAAGTGATCACCGCTGCCCATGGATAACTGCAACACCAGATGTGTAACAAAAGCGTTACCGGCCTTTCAGGATGAGGGGGAGGGGGAAGGGAAGTGGAAGGAAGGGGGAAGCTAGGGTGAAGGGAGGGGGGGGGGGGAGGGAAGGGAAGGGGGACAGGAGGGGGACAGGAGGGGGCGGGAGGGGGAAGGGAGGGGGAGGGGGTGGGAGAAGGAGGGGGAAGGGAGGAAGGGGGGCTCCGGGTCTCTCACTCACCGAACGAAGCATAGAAGCAGTGAAGCTACTACTGCTGAAGGTGAAAAAAAAGAATCAAAATAGTGATAGGTTGCTAGCCGCATCGCATATGAACATGATTAGTATTTTCGGCCATTCCTTCGACTGGCTTCACTTCGAGCTGGTACATTCTACGTATTTTCTTTTATCCCAGAATATAATTCAAATAAATGTTAATGGTGCTGGTGAATTATATTAATGATACATCGTTGGCATCTCATTGTCCAGTTGAATAGCTATTCAAAGAGTATCAATCAGCGCTATTGTTCGCGGCACTTTGTTGAATAACTGCTTTTATTTTGAGTTTTCACGTTTCATTGCGTTTAAATATATCTTCATTCAAAGTCTTACTTATTATTAATAAATGATATGTATTTGTACCTATATACCCGTGTGGTTCCGGGTTAGAATAGGACCACTCCATCACTTCCTGTGGATGTCGTAAGAGGCGGCTAAAGGACTAAGCACAAATATCTCGTGCTACAATTGCATTCCCAAGGAGGGTTCACGTCGGGAGGCGGCCGGTTGTAAAACTTTTCGCACAAATACATTCCCAAAGAGGGTTGACGTCAGGCAGGCGGCCGCTTGTAAAACTATAGCCATATCATGAAAGTGTTCCGGCTATTTCTTCTCCATTGACATGCATATTATATTTGGAGAAGAACAAGCGGGAAAGCGCACCCCGGGCTCCGAAGCAGCACAGCTGAGGATGCAACCGGGAATGCGCTTAGACGAAGATGTATTTGTACCTATATATACAACGTGGAAGGGATATATATTATACCCGTAATAAATCGAACCACGGTCTATACTCTAGCACAGAATACAGTAAGAGTAAACAGAAGGGACTCTTCTAAGGTACGCGCAATATACGTCCCCGTTCCCCGCACCCGCACCTCTCCCCCGGTTCTTGACGGCCAACGTGAGAAATCGAGGCGAAAACGGGGGAGAGGTGCGGGGACGGGGAACGGGGACGCCTGGGTGACGCATATTGCGCGTACCTTAGGAGTTTCCGGCCTGTGACTCTAGTATAATATAATAGACCGTGGTTCGATTTATTATACCACCTCTATAATGACCTATCATTATAGAGGTAGTATAATTGTTGCAATATGTAGAATAGAAGCAGTACAATGACTTTATCTAAATTAGATATTGTTTCGATTGTAATGCTGTATAAATCAATAATTAAAATAAAGCCTCTTCACTTTAATCTACTTTCAATCCATCATTAATATCTACGAATTAAGTTGAATACTACGCTTCTAAATAGAGGGTAGAAATGAAGAAATAGGCATGCTTTAAATGCGTAAGTAATATGTGACGAGGACATTCGGCGGGGTGATTCAATGTCACAGTAAACCTGCAAGGGACTAATAAAAAAATCTTGCAAATCGTTTCCGTCCCAAAAGATTTAAAAGCTGAATAAATTAATTAATGAATTATTAATATTAAACTGAAAACTGAAGATTTAGTGGAGTACATGAGGGTTAAGTCAAAACTATTGTTAAGAGTACTCAAATTAGAATCGCGCCACAATGTGAATTTTAATTCATATGTGGTGCGAGTTCCAACCGCGCAGCTGGACATCTTCACGCAAGAAGATTACTGGCCGAGAGGTGTCGTCTTCCGGCGTTATCGCGGAAGGCTACCTGACACCGCGATACCGTGCAGTGCGTCACAGACATCACGTACAAAATAGTGTTAGTTTTTATGGTGACGTGGGATCACAATTTGCAAAACTGAGCGTGTTTTTGAAAAATCACTGTTATTAAACTACTACACTTTTATTTCTTAAAAAAATTTACATAAAAATCTTAAGGATTTTATACAGACACCCACAATAGCTAAAACACGATTAAGCATTTTTGGCTCGATAGAAATAAAACACTGCGAAATATCGTCGAGCTCGGCTCCGGCCCTTCCTTCACTCTCGACGAATATTTCACTGTGTTTTATTTATTATTTTTTTTGTATTATATTTATATTTTTTTCTGTAGCCAAAGCGGATAGATATTTAGATAATACATTTTTTGGTATAATTATATATATATATATAAGGCAAATTTAGGCAAATTTAGAGGTATGTGATTTTTTTCTATCGAGCCAAAAATGCTCAATCGTGTTTTGGCTATTGTGCGTGTCTGTTATAGTTTGGAAAATCCAAAAATGCACGCTTCATAGCGGTCATTCAATATTCACAAAAAAAAAACAGAACTTGAATATTGCATATTTATCGGTGTATTATGAACAAAATAAAAAATTTACTTTTAAATCTTCGCGCCATTGCCCACACAGAAAAGAAAGGTACTGCGCATGTATTGTCAATGTCAACGAACCTTATTTACATAGATTTTGATATACCAACGATAGGTGGATTTCAGTTTATTGCTAATTATAATTAAACTACTTTTAATTAGACCGTGATTTTCGAAAGGACTTAGTTTTAGATAATACATAATACTTAAGCGTTTTTTTCTGTAGCCAAAGCGGATAGATATTTAGATAATACATTTTTTGGTATAATTATATATATATATAATATAAGGCAAATTTAGGCAAATTTAGAGGTATGTGATTTTTTTCTATCGAGCCAAAAATGCTCAATCGTGTTTTGGCTATTGTGCGTGTCTGTTATAGTTTGGAAAATCCAAAAGTGCACGCTTCATAGCGGTCATTCAATATTCACAAAAAAAAAACAGAACTTGAATATTGCATATTTATCGGTGTATTATGAACAAAATAAAAAATTTACTTTTAAATCTTCGCGCCATTGCCCACACAGAAAAGAAAGGTACTGCGCATGTATTGTCAATGTCAACGAACCTTATTTACATAGATTTTGATATACCAACGATAGGTGGATTTCAGTTTATTGCTAATTATAATTAAACTACTTTTAATTAGACCGTGATTTTCGAAAGGACTTAGTTTTAGATAATACATAATACTTAAGCGTTTTTTTCTGTAGCCAAAACGGATAGATATTTAGATAATACATTTTTTGGTATAATTATATATATATATATATAGTATAAGGCAAATTTAGGCAAATTTAGAGGTATGTGATTTTTTTCTATCGAGCCAAAAATGCTCAATCGTGTTTTGGCTATTGTGCGTGTCTGTAAAAAATCCTTAAGATTTTTATGTAAATTTTTTGAGGAATAAACTGTAGTAGTTTAATAACAGTGATTTTTCAAAAACACGCACAGTATTGCAAATTGTGAACCCACGTTGCCTTAAGTTATTATATTATATGTATGTTAGTCTGTAAGGTATTTATAAATAAGGGCCAATAATATACTTGCATGTTTTGTTGCCTGAAATAAACGAATTTATTTATTATTATTTAAATTTATTTACTTTTCTTATTATTTAATTTTCTTGAAATTAATTTACTTAGGTATTTTAATTAACTAACAGTCTAATTAAGCAATATCGAAATGGGCTCCAGGTATTTCAATTTGCAGATTCAAAGTACAGCTCGGCTACGCTCTTAATCCCTTGGGAGCAATACCTTGAATTTAAGCTAATGGAGTTTCATTCTGGCTTAGTCTTTACCATCTGCTTAACTGTTACTGGCTAAGTTACAAGTTTGAGGTTTGTATTGTACATATGCAAAGGCTCAGGTTATACTGAAGCAAAGATAATATAATTACTAACGTAAACAGAAGTTACTCCGTGTAAACTTCAGCTAAGTTAGATTGCCTACGAAATGCCAAAAGTCATTAGACACTTTTTCCTCAATAATTTGATACTGGCAAGTTGTACACCATCGTAAACACATTTAGTGATAAATTAAAAAAAAAACATTCAACCAAACACGGAACATAGAGGTATTTGAATTCAAATGTATTTTTTTATAGATACATATTTTTGTGACAATCTGCTGGGAATAAGTTGCAAAAATGGACGCAGTTGACATGATTTTTGCGCTATGATTTATTACTATTAAAAAAAAGGTTTAAAACCCCTACAATGTGTTGATCTTTTTACTTCTTTTGGTGAGTCTACTTGTTAACGAGCAACAGTTCAAAAGAGGATGGGGAAGCGTTGAAGATGAAACGGGGACAGGTTAGCCGCCAACTTCTTTCTTCTACGACAGGCAAATATGACATTTAAATTGTATTGGCCACATCTATAGCCCTTTGATTGGCCTTCATATCGACCCTAGTGCAAGATGCGGTAGACGTGGGCATGACAGCAGATGTTCCATGGACTGGACGGACACATTCACTGGAACGTCTTTCCTCGTCAAAGAATCAAGAATCAAATATTTATTCAGTTTAATAAGGCCTTAGAAGGCACTTTTACAAGTCAATATTTTTAGTGTAATAACGTGTAATATGTTTTAATATTAAAATTATTAATTTTAAAAAAAGGTATTGACGTATCGCAACGACCACTGCTGAGATGAAATGCCGAAAGAAATTAATTTACACAGTATTGGTCGCCTACGCGCCAGAAGGGCTTTGTCAGTTTTTAAAGATATTATGTCTAATAGAATGCTTTCACAATATAACATGTAGCTTGCGAACGACTCGAGTGTCAAATCCAATTTACCTAAAATAAGTTATTTCTTAAAATAAGTAATTAGATCAAAATATCAGACACAGATACATTATCACGTTTTTATTCCTTAAAGGGTAGATAGAGCCCAGGGTTGTAGGACCAAAAGGCCACTTTTAGGGTAATGCTGGGCGAGAATGGCACAAATAAATGATACGAAAAAATTCGTGTAAGTTTCTCAAATGGGGTTAATTACAAGCAATCGTCGAGCAAGTGTCGGAGGAATCGTTGGCACGCCTCCAGTAATGTCACTTATACATATGTAAATAGCTGAGTGGCTCTTTGCTAAGTTGAGAGAGGAATAAACTGTGTGTAAATGTAGATATATAGCCGTGTGGTTCCCGGCAGAGTAGAATAGGTCCACTCCAAGTCTTCCCGTGGATGTCGTAGAAGGCGACCTAGGAAACACAAGCTAAACAAAGCTTACAAACATCAATGAGACCTCTGCAACCCGTCTGGCCAACGTGGAGAGTGTAGGTTAAATCCTCTGGCTACTCTGGCTAATATACAAAAGTTAATGATATAACGCAAAACCTCACAGGCACTACTTTTGTTCTACAACATTCCCAAAATGCCTAAAATAAAATTCGGATTCTCATACAAATTGACTCGATCAGCTGATCAGTTTGTATGAAAATTCAAATATTTTTTTTGGTATTCGTGAAAGTTGTAGAACAAAAGTTGTTCAGTTTCATAGGCTGAGGTACCATCTGAGAGGTTTTGCGTTATTTCATTAACACGTTGTATAGCTCTATTAGTACAGAGAGGGCCGTGCTCCTGCAGTGGAGACTAAAAAAGACCTGCTGATGATTTCTTTATTTTAACTCTTTATTGCAAACAATTAAACAAATGAGACACTTTTGACAATGAGACAATTTTAGCATACAGAAGGCGGACTTATCGCACAGCAATCTCTTCCAGGCAATGACGATATGATATTTTTAAATAAAAAAACATGTCAAGATTGTTTACATTCATTTAAATACCTAACCAAATGGAGTATTTTCTCATCGGCATAAAATAAGATGTCAAACGACGTTAAATTTTCGTGGAAAACCCGGGATTTGTTCAAGTTGTCTGTACGCGTCTTTACAAGTTAATATCTTCTTATATAAATGCCGGAGGCATTCCCTGGCGTTGGAAGAATTCCAAGAGGTGCCGCGAGACTCGTGACGTATGTACTTGAGATACCCAAGTATATGACGGTTTTCTATTGATTTTCATAAAATAATTTAATATACTATAGTTTTACATAATGTATTTTAACTTAAGTTTTATTTCTCATAAACAAAAGTTTTAAAAAATATTCTTATACTTACATAATTTTATTTAACATAATTTTGTTAATCATTACTATTAATACACCAGGCGCAGCGTATGACACCCACCTGCTAGGTGGTCAGACGACCTGAGCAAGGTTGCAGGAAAACGCTTTATGCAGGCCGCTTCCGATCGGTCGTTTTGGAAATCCTTGGGGGAGGCCTATGTCCAGCAGTGGACTTCCTGTGGCTAATATGATGAATTATACATCAGAAGGAATGTTAAGTCAAACTATGGTTATGACAAAAAAACCGGCCAAGTGCGAGTCGGACTCGCGCACCGAGGGTTCCGTACAAACCTGCAAGGTTTAGTATTTGGTATGAATTTCAATTTAATACCTCTACGCGTTTATGAGGAAATGGGTAGTAAGTTTAAAATTATTAAAAAAAAATATATTATGTGATGTAACTAAAAATTTATGGTTTTCGTAATTTTTCCTTTATCTATGCTATAAGACGTTGCTTCGTACCAAATTTCAAGATTCTGAGTTCACGGGAAGCACCCTGTAGGTTTTGATTCCCTTGCAAGTGTCGAAAATTTGCGGCATAAACGGCTGTATCTTTTGATTGCGTTGGCTTAGAAGTTTTATTTTTTCACAGCTTCAAGGGACAGTAGACCTGAGTAATTGATATAAATTTCAGCTTCATACCTCCACGCGTTCCTGAGAAAAAGGGTCTTGACAGACGGACGGATGGACGGACAGACGGACAACAAAGTGATCCTATAAGGGTTCCGTTTTTTCCTTTTGAGGTACGGAACCCTAAAAATAGAACAAATTTATTACGACAAACAATATCAAGATGGGAAAATTCCATATATGAAATGTCTAAAGTGATTAAGAGGCCGATTGTAATAAAAAAGGAAAAAAAGTAAAGTAATTCATCGATTTGAGCAGTTGATATATCAAAATTGATTTTCTCGAAAACTACTGGATGGTATTAATTAAGGCGAAGATATAGGCAAATATGGCCTTGAAGTGTGAAATAAATTGTTAACTCGTAAACATGGTGATAATTTCCATATTGCTCTACGTCATGCACTAGATAGCCCTTTAAATTATTTTATGAACTGCCGTTAAAACTATTATTGGTGATCCGTCTAGCTTTAAAACTTGCCGTGGCCACTTTTGGCGGAGGCAAGTTTTAAAGCTAGACGGATTAATGTAAATACTTTCAACGGTGGTTTATAAAATAATTTAAAGGGCTATCTAGTGCATGACGTAGAGCAATATGGAAATTATCTCCATATTTAAGAGTTAACAATTTATTTCAAATGAGGGCGCCACTTCAAGGTCATTTGCCTATATCTTCACCTTAAGGTAGATGTGGATTATTGGGTGGATCACACTCAGTGGCAGCACTCCCAACTGATGACGTATTCTTGGGCAAATCAAGTAACCAGCTGTCACGGGAAGAGAATCTTAATCCTAATCCTATCCTAATCCTATCCTAATCCTAACTATGCTATCCTAATCCTAACTATCCTATCCTAATCCTAACTAATATTATAAATGCAAAAGTGAGTTTGTATATTTGTTTGTTTGTTACCTCTTCACGCTTTATCTACTGAACCAATCTTCTTGAAAATTCGCATAGGTACCCATAGTTAGGAGTACTGATAAGGACATAGGGTACCTTTTATCCCGGAAAAATCTAATGTTCCCGTTAATACTAATAATAATACTTTATAAATAGACAATTTGGTCGCCTGCTTAAATATTACAAGTCAATATCTCTCCCGATAAAATGGCGGAAGCATTCCTCGCACGCTGGAAGAATTTCAAGAGTTGCCGCTTGTTAACCCTATATATTTAAGGTGAATATATAAGCAAATGTCCTTGAAGTGTGAAATAAATTGTTAACTCGTAAATATGGTGATATATTTATATATATTTCCATATTGCTCTTCGTCATGCACTAGATAGCCCTTTAAATTATTTTATGAACCACCGTTGAAAGTATTTACATTAGTCCGTCTAGCTTTAAAACTTGCCTCCGTCAAAAGTGGCCACGGCAAGTTTTAAAGCTAGACGGATCACCAATAATAGTTTCAACGGCAGTTCATAAAATAATTTAAAAGGATATCTAGTGCATGACGAAGAGCAATATGGAAATTATCACCATATTTACGAGTTAACAATTTATTTCACACTTCAAGGCCATTTGCTTATATATTCCTTACCTTAAGATACGCATATTTACGTCATATCTTACATATGTATTTTATGTCTATGGTAGTAATTTCTTTAATTTATATCATAAGAATAAGTGTAAATCTGTAATGCAATAAGCCCATCAGGTTGGGTTGGGTAGTTTACTTTGGGCCTGGGTCAATCTGTGTAATTCATCTTATTGCTCCTCTACACGATAGGCCATCATTGCACAGATTTTTTGTCCATTGCTGCATTGGATGGAAAATCACAAATGAAGTGCTTTAAAAAATATCAATGTACAGTGAGTTGGCGCAATGATGCCTTAACGTGTGGAGGAGCCATTAAAACAAGTTTATTTGCCAGACAAGTTAAAAAGTCACTTTCAAGCGTTCACCCCCATAACTTTTGAAAAGCTAAACCGATTTTCATTAAACATAGCTAAGAACCATCTCGACAGACTAGACTTTCGATTAAAACTAACCGCATCGAAATTAGGCTATTCGATAAGGAGCTACGATGCCACAGACAGACACACGAACGCCATATACACAGATACATCAAACTGATAACACACTTCTTTTTCGTTGGGGGTTAAAAAACAAAAACAAAATAAATGACAGAAGCCTCTCCGCGAACAATCAAGTAAGTCAATGAACCGAAATTTGTTCCTTTAAATTTTTACGTCCCTTCCAATCGTCCCAAGACAGCTTAGAGCTGTTATATTGCCGCCATTTTAATTAAGACATACTTCCCGCTTGTTAAGTCTTCAAAAGGCCTATAAGTCCGTAGCTTAGTTTCTGGGAAATTCCTCCTTGTATGTTCTCTGTAGTATAGTAAGTACTTACTCATACGAGTAAACAGTGCAAAATTGAGTTACATACTGGCTAGAGCCAGTGGCGTATCTATACCGTTTCAGGCCCGTGGCAAATTCATCGGATGCACCCCCCCCCCTCCCATTATAAAGAAGCTGAACCTTCCCCCCCCTATCTAAAGAAGATGAACAAAAAAAATTGTATTGTTTTATTTTATAATACTTATTTATACGCTTTTACTTGCAAGAGTTTAATAATAAATCACTAAGTGTAGTAGGTTAGGTACATACAAACTTTATTATTATAATAACTTGACTGTCTAATAATTTACTCTACTAAAGGTAAGTACATAGTACATATTGAACTGAGGCACATTTTTAGTTAAGAATTATTTTACGGGTCTGGATACGGTTCCGGTTGGGGGCCTGTGGCATCAAAAAAACAAAATACTCGAGATTAGCCTATCTCGAGTATTTTGTTTTTTTATTCTGGTCGGCCCCCGAAATAAAGGAACGAAACGACCCCCGGCCCGGGGGCCCCTTCCGTTACGCCACTGGCTAGAGCATGGTATTATATGTTCATGGTATTCTCTTCCAGCGATTGCCCAATAGTATCTTTTTAATAATCTGTGCCAAGACTAAATACGTCACGTCACGAATGTCATGAAGTCAGTAAATTTAAGGACTTATTTCGTATACATAAGTAGTGTGATTTATCTGATTTATTTTTATAAATTTATTTATTACATTAGGTATTAGGTTATGATTGGTTTGTTAAGTTAAAAACGCACTTTGCTCAGGTAATTAAATTACATATAGTGGCAACACTCCCAACTGATGACGTATTCTTGTTCTAATCACGTGACCAGTTGTCACCGGAAGAGAGTACCGTATCTTATTATACCATTTCGAGAACGAATTAAGACATAAAACTTGAACAATATTTCTACGGGGCAACAAAAATGTTTATTTACGGAGGCTATTTTTCAAAACGACCTCTCATTTATTTCCGGCATGATCCGTTCACAAAGTCACGAATATCGCCCGCGTGGTTTAAATTTTTTGTGGCGCACGCATTTTGAATTACCGCGGAAATAGGGCAGTGTTAGGTACTAAAAGCTGGTGGTGCAACTTACAAACAAGTAATTATTTAAAAAAATATACATACAAGTTTATTTGCATGCATATTAAAAATACCCTGATTGTCAAGAACGCCATCTAGTGATGACTAGCGGAACTACCCATAAAATTTGATACGGATATCAAGTCGTATCGGTAGTTCGCTACGGATAGCGCCATCTAATATTTATAACTTTTAAACGGCTCAACCGATTTTCATCAAACATAGCTAAGAACCACCACAAGAGAATTTGCTTTCACGTAAAAAACCGCATCAAAATCGGTCCATCTGTTCGAGCGCTACGATGCCACAGACAGACAGACATTAGCGTCAAACTTCAAATTCTTTTTTTAGGGGGTAATAAACAAGCTTTTATCTAAAACAATAAACTAAAAAGTTTGAAGTACTCATCAAGACGAATCGTTTTATAACAGAGATGCCATGGCCACCTTCCGGCTTCATCATGAGATCAAGTCATGGTACCATAATATTGCATTGTCTCCCAACTTACATAAGTATGTGAAGATTCAACCCGATCGAATAATGGAAAATGGGTCTAAGTTAGCTTGCAAGATTTGATTACGGACACACAGACAACGGGACAGTTAAAACTAAAAATAACAAGTTTTAAATCGGTTATTAACGTTAAGCGGCTGAAAATGATGATGATAATATTTTAAACCTGAAAGTTGAAACGAGTTACTTAAAAAAAAATGCTTTAATAAAGATTTGGTTTTATATTCGCTACCTCTTATAACATAAAGTTTCTAAGGTGCCATCAAGCATGAACTCACGTAGGCAATTTCGAACGAAAAATATATTATTGAGTGATAAATATCGTACACTTTATGTGGTCGGGGAAATGGGGTGCATAGTTAGCGAACGATCGATATTGTCACATTTAATGGGGCATAATTATATCACTGGTTTTTAATTTATAGGTAGGTTAATAGCCAGTAGATGCCAACGTCTTACATAAACGTTATACAGTTTATAGTGAGAACGTGAAGATTTTTGATCGCTCATTTGCGAAAAACGGCCACTCTTGGCAAATGTGCATAAAATAGTTTGAAGGGTTAGGTATCTAAGGGGGTGTCTTATACAGACAAAAGTTTAACAGATTTTCGTTATTTAGAAATTTTAAAAGATTATCATGTCATAGAATAATCAATATGTTAGTTTACTCAGTATAAAGAATTTTTAATAATAGATTTTCGTTGCACAGAAAATCAATAATTAGAATGTTTGTTATGAATAATTTGAAATCATAGAATTTTATTACAAACTAGCAGTCCACCCCGGCTTCGCCCGTGGTACACACATAGCCTATGTCACTCGGGGATAGTGTAGCTTTCCAACGGTGAAAGAATTTTTAAATCGGCCCAGTACTTTTTGAGCCTATTCATTACAAACATACAAACATACAAAAATAGGTACAAATCTTTCCTCTTTATAATATTAGTGTAGATAACATTTACTTTTGCGATGTTTCTAATATCAGAATATCAAATTAAATATTATTATTTTTAATAAGTTTAGTTAATATAATATTTATAACCAAGTTTGCCCTATTCTAGTAAAATGGATAAAACTTTCCCAACAGTGTGTTGGTCACAGTTCTAACCTAACCTAACCTATAAGTTTGCCCTAACCTATATTCTTTCTTCTTCTTTCGAGTCGATTGGCTATAATAATACTATTATGTTAAACTATTATATTATACCTATATTGTGGTAGCGATTTATAATGTATTCTAACTTATTATATGGTATTTAATTTGATTAAACAATGTTTTCACTTAATACTTCCTAACATAATAATTTTCAGTAAAATAAAATTCCATGAAAGATTATACCGAACAAACAATATTCTTTAAAGAAATATTCTACTGTTTGATTAGTTTGTAAAATGAAAATATGAGATTCTAAAATTCATTGAACTGAGTTTCTATAAATTGTTTTTCATTCAAGTAAATAGTCTTCGAAACAATAATATTTGAAATAAAAATATAAGAATTAAATATTCTATGAAAAAAATTCTGTGAATCGAAATTCTTTGAAATTTCAGTCTGTGAAACAAGGGGCACCCTATCTAAGGGTTTGGTAGAGACAAAATTTTGAATGGTATCTCCGCGTCCTTTTAAACAATTTATTTCAAATGGAGGCAGCACTGGACCCCGGAAAATTCAAGTATAAGTATTCATATAATCTGCGTTGGTTTTTGGTAAAACTCACACTGAAGATAAAACGAATACTCTAGTCTCACTTAATAACACTAAACATCCACGAACATATACGTATCTTAGAAATTTCCGAAACACTGAACACTTAAAGCCATTAAAACTTGAAAGTGCGCATAACACTTTAATAAACCACAGTGTTGCCAACTAAAAATTAGGAAAATTACGCAAAAAGTTCGCAAACGAAGATAGTGGTATTTAAATTTAGAATATTGCACATTCAGCCTGTGTTGCCAGCCATTTGGCGGGATGCCAGGGCTCTGAATAAATGAACATGGATGAAAAACATTTGTTTGCTATTGTTCCGAATGTTTTTTTCATTCTTCTTTTCCTTTTTTTATCTTTTCGTTTTTAACAGTTCTATGCTTTGTCGCCAAAATATGAACATATAACTTTATTGATTGGACATTTTTATATTTCTTTCATGTAACGGTCAATAACGGAATTAAAATAGTGATGGGTTGTTAGTCACATCGCCTATTAACACTAGCACTTTCACCTATTCCCTTGATCAGCTTTTACGACCTGTGCAGGAAGAGAAGCTGCTGGTACATTCTATGTTCTTTTCTTCTCCCGGACTAACATGGAAAGAATGGCAGATGAGATAGTGTAATTTTACTAGATGTCAACTTGATTCGGACGGTTATTGGTTTAAAGCTTTCACCCAGCCCACCATCAGTGTCTCCACACCAGAGCTCTCTCCTTGTGACGGTAGTTTGTGTGGTAATGTGTCTGATTGTGTTGACTTTATTGACCCTCCATGTAATACAATAGTATTTTCTGACAGTATAGGTCGCAATATGGGTTGCATGTTAAACAAAATTCTAGATAAAAATTGTATAAATTACTGCTTCCCGGATGCAACCTATACTCAAATTTTAGATAAAATTAAATCAACCAAACTGAATTGTAAATCTACTGTTGTATTATTAATAGGCAATAGTAACAAAGTAGGAAAGAAAGAAATAATCAGCTGTATGGATTATTTATCTGAACTAGAAGTAAGCAAAATAATATTATGTGCGTTCCCATATCTACATTGCCAGTCTCGAAAAACTAACAAAATCATTCACTATTTCAATACTTTGATACATAATATGACATGTCGTTATAGTGATAAATTAGTGTTTTTTGACACTAACAATTTTATAAGTGAATGTCATGTGACAAAAGATAATATTTATCTTTCAAAATATTTTAGACATAAGATTGCTACATTGATAGCAAATAATATTAATTTTTGGACGAGTTTACATTGTAAACAAGATTCTAGTTTTAAGACACCTACAGACTTACCAAGTTTATGTAACGGTAATTCTGTAGACTTGACGACAGATTTAAACTGACCATTCAGACAACGGGAAGGCCTCATGAATTAAGAATACTTCATCAAAATTTAGAAGGTCTTTCCGGCAAAGAATTATTAGTAGAATTAGTTTTAAAAGAAATGGATGTGGACATTTTATGTTTGACTGAACATTGGCTGCATGAGAGTCAGATGATGTTCAGCCTAAACAACTATAAGATTGTTAGCTGCTTTAACAGAAAGTCTGCTCAACGAGGGGGTTCTATAATTTTTATAAAAGATTCTTTCCGTAGCAAAGAGCGGAAGGATATTGTCAGACATTCTGTTGAGCGCTGTTGTGAGGTGGCCTGTGCCGAGCTTGATCATCATATAATTGTTTGTGTATACAGTCCACCAGATAGTAATTTCAAAAGTTTTTTAAAAGCAATTGACCAGGTTCTTAAGTCCTGTTCAACTAGTAAAAAGAATTTAATTATTTGCGGTGATTTTAATGTTGATATTTTAGTACATAATCCAAAGAGCACACAATTCCTAAATCTTTTTAAGTGTTATGGATTAGAAAACTTATTTTTTGAGCCAACCAGAATTACAGCTACATCTGGCACATGTCTTGATAATTTTTTTAGTAATATTCAATATTGTGATAAATCTGTTATTAATAAATTGCCTTCAGATCATTATGGTGTATATGTAGCTTTTGTCAAAGAGTCCACCAGTAATTTGAGAAAAGATAAGATCTTGTGTAGACCGATTACTTCTAAAAACATAAAAAAACTTAAAAATAATTTAGATAACAAATTATTATCAGTGGTATATACAGGAAATAATCCTGACGACCATTATAATAAACTATTTAGTACTGTTTCCTCTGAGTATTCTAAAACATTGAAACAAAAAAGAATAGTAGTTCATAGTAAATCACAGTTTAGTGAATGGGCCACTACCGGCATCTACATAAGTAAAAACAGGTTATATGATCTATATGCCCAAAAACAATATAACTTTAATCCTTCTTTTATAGAATATGTTAGAAATTATTCTAAAATATTTAAAAAAGTTTGTAGACGAGCCAAGTCGAATAGTATTAGCAAAAAAATAAATAATGCTCCTAATAAAATTAAAGAAACATGGAGTGTCATAAATAAGGAAACAGGTAAAAATAAAACCAAAGAAAATATTTGCCGAATCAAATGTAGTGGTAAAAACACTTCAAAACCTGAAGAAATAGTAAATATATTTGATGATTATTTTACTAACATTCCTTTGGAACTCACTTCTAATGTGAGTTCTAGCGCCCAGCGTGCTGAGGCTTTGCTTAAGAGTAATGTTAGCCCTTGTGATTCTAAATTTAATTTTAAGCATGTTAGCCCTAGCGATATAATAGATGCTTCTAAACAGTTAAATTTTAAAAAATCAGAAGATCACTGGGGCATGTCAGTAGCCGTAGTAAGTCATATTATACACATAATTGCTGCCGATTTAGCTTTTATATTTAACGAATGTATTGATGAAGGCATATTCCCTAACTTAATAAAATGTAGTAAACTAATCCCCTTATTCAAAAAAGAAGAAAAATAGACCCTGGCAACTACAGACCTATCTCTATTCTGCCAGTTTTGAGTAAGGTGTTCGAAAAGATAATGCTCAATCAAATGCTACTTCACTTTAAGACCAATAATCTTTTCCATAGCCAACAATACGGCTTTACTGCTGGAAAATCGACCACCGATGCACGAGTAGCACTTATTACTAATATCTACGACGCGTGGGAAAACAGAAATGATGCAATTGGATCATTTTGCGATCTTTCTAAAGCATTTGATCATCCAACACTTTTGCTCAAATTTCGTCAATACGGTTTTGATGATAAGTCAATTAAATTAATAGAATCTTACTTAACAGATAGGCTTCAAACTGTTGATATAAACGGCGTAAAATCACACGGGTCTAATGTGAAAATGGGCGTACCCCAAGGTTCAATTCTAGGACAGTTCCTTTTCTTAGTTTATGTCAATGACTTGCCTTACATGGTTGAGAAAGAGGCTGACATGGTGCTGTTTGCTGATGACACCTCGCTAATATTTAAAATAGATCGACATAACAGTGATGCTAGCGCGGTGAACAGCACCTTATCTTTAATTTCTGATTGGTTTTCGGCCAATAACCTCATGTTAAATGCGAACAAGACCCAATGCATTCAAGCCTGCGTTGACATACTAATTAATGGTCAGAAACTCGATCTGGTTGAAAGTACTACCTTTTTAGGAATCACAATTGATTCGAAACTTCAATGGGGTGCTCATATAATTCAACTTTCTAATAGGCTTAGCTCTGCGGCTTACGCTGTTAGAAGAATAAGATAATTGACAGATGTAGCAACTGCTAGACAAGTGTACTTTAGTTACTTTCACAGTCTAATGTCTTACGGGATACTTCTATGGGGGAGTGCAGCCGACATTCAGACTATTTTTCTTTTACAAAAAAGAGCAATCCGTGCTATTTACGGTTGAGGATCGAGAGACTCACTGAGGGAATTATTCAAGGAAATAGGTATACTTACTTTTGCATCACAATTCATATTTGAAAATATAATGTATGTAAGGAAAAATATTTCCATGTTCAATAAAGTAAGTGATTTTACAGATAGAAATTTACGTAATAAGAATGACTTAGTTAGCCCGTATTACAGGCTGAATACAGTCAGTAAGTCTTTTATGGGGAAGTGTATACTTTTTTATAATAAATTGTCAGAATCGGTCCTTGATATGCCAGACAGAAAATTCAAAGCTTATGTAAAGAAAGTACTTTGTGAGAAGGCTTATTATAGGACCGATGACTATCTTAAAGACAAAAAGGTCTGGCTTGAGCTTGACGCGGGTCCCTCTTAAAGGTATATACTTAGACATGTCATAATTTAGGTACATTGGTACATACTAAATTTACAAATTGACATTATTTTAAATTTCGTAATTCTTATAATTCAATTTAATTATGACATAATAAACAATGTAATCTCTGTCCATCTATATAACTAATTTTAAGTTTTTAGTTTGTTAGTTGACGTCTTTGGAGAAAACGTGCAGTGCAGTTTGTTGCCGCTTCTTCTGCACTTGCGCCTAGGAAGCGGCGTAAACTTAGCTTTAAGTAACGATTTGACGTCAACATTTGTGCAAAACAAAACAAAGTGACTATTATTAAGAGATATTATAAATATCCTATGATAATAAAGATATTTTGAATTTTTGAATTTTGAATTTAAAAAAAAAAAGATTTTTTTTAAAAAAAAGCTAACAATATAGTCTAATTATTGACTTACTTTGGCTGATATGATGATGACGATGACTTAATGTTTCTACAACGTGGAAGGGTTATATCCGTAATAAATCGAACCACGGGCTATACTAGATCACTAAAGTATAATGAAATTAAAATAATAGCCAAAAAACCAAAAAAAAATTCGACATTTCCATACAAATCGCCCGGGCACACACTTTTGTATAAAAATGGCGATATTTTTTTTGGTTTTTGGCTGTTATTTTAATTTTATTATACTAGGTAAAATTATCTAGTATAGACCGGGGTTCGATTTATTACAGGTGGATCAGCGGGAGAGCGTTTAGTGGACTGTATCGATTGCGTAGCAGAGAGCGAAAAATAGAGTGAGCCTTAGCGGAGTGGAGCGGGGCGGAGCGGATGCGTAAGAGGCGATTAGAAAGAAAAGAAGATGTGAAGGATGAAATGAATCAGAATGACAGGTCACAGCACAATCTTTATTGCAGCCTTACACACACTAGGCCTTAGAGTTGAGCGATGCGTAGCGTTGAGCGGAAAGTCACACACACACTTTATTTATTTACAGCGATATTATAATTTATTTGCGATGCGTAGCGTTGAGCGTTTTTGGTAGATTGACATACAATGATTTTCTTTTTCTTCATGACAGCGAGCAGGCCCATAGATGAGATGATCATGAAAGAAGGATGTATTAAAAGGTAAGAAATTCGCGAAATGGCACGAACAACGGGTATGTCCCTTCCACATTGTATATCTCTATCTTATCTCATCATTTCAGCCGCAAGTCCACTGCTGGATTTATGCCTCTCCCAAGGACTTTCAAACTGACAGATCTAGAGCGGCCTGCGTCCAGCGCTTTCCAGCTACCTTGGTCAGATAGTCTTACCACCTTGTGGGTGGGGGTCCAACGCTTCGCTTGCCAGTACGTGGGCGCCATTCGAGAACCTTTATCTTACCTTACCTTACTTTATCTTTACCTTATCGGCTATCGGTTTGTCGCGCTATTCTCTATCTCTTCTGTCAATAGTTTAAATATAGTAATGAAATTAGTCCATGTTTTATAAAATTACGGAAAGTCCGCCGTTTTGACTATTATTGTAACATCAAAGTCTGTATTTACTCGTATATCTGACCCTGCAACCCCACGTCAAGAGGCACTATCAGACCAAAAATATGCGTAAGTTTCCATAGCACACTTTGATCTTACAAATAAGAGCATGTACTTCCCGAATTTTCGTTTGATCCCATTTATGTTTACAATCTCACTAATGTAAACATCCCGATATAAAATAGCTTGAATGCAGAAAAGAGTTATGACAAATCTCCTTACATCGCTTATGCAGTAAAAAAGTTGAAAAGAAGTGTGGTGATTAATGGAAGGTAGGTAAAAAATAATTATTTGGTACTGTTAACAGAATAAAACGTCACAAAATAATGCCACTTGTCATTGATCACATCCACTTTGAACGTGATTTTAAATTTATTAATGCAGAAAAATGGATATTAAGAGCGCTATTTGACTCCAAGGAACTATGACGTCATAAATCGATATTTGTTTGTTTGTTTGTAATAACTTTATTGTACCAAAAATTTAAGTATAAAAGACAACATAATACGAAAGAGCAAATATACAAAGGCGGATTTATCCCATGTAGGGATCTCTTCCAGTCAACCTGCGATAGATTGAGAGGATATGTCATACAAATCCCATAAAAAATGTTTGTTTTTGACGTTAAGAAAAAAGTATCTGATTTGACTTAATGCAAAATAGCGAATTATTGAGACCAAATAACTTATGCGTTGACTCAGCGACTCTAAGTGGATCTTGGCCTCCGACACCAGAAGACGCCACTGTTCCCTATTCTGCGCCATCTGCAGATCTTCTTGGAGCGCTTTGACGTCTTTGCAGGTAAATATATAATCATATTAATTACCTTGTGTGAAATTGTTTGAGTAATGAACTGGAATAGTCAATACTAACGTGAGTCAATGACATTATTAATATGTTAACAAGAGTAACTCACGTAAAAAGCAGCTACTGGCCGCCATGTTTCGACCACCCCCGAGGCCTTCCTCAGTGCGAATGTGAATAGTTGACTTTATGAAATCGAATACAGAAAAAGACGGTGCCACACACATCTACAGGCTTGATCGTCTTTCATACTTTTCACGCGACTGAGCTAGCTAGCTAGAGCTCTCTCCATTGCATCTCTCTTATATTTGACAAAGCGCCACATTTATAGTCTACTTAATTTGTATCGATAGTAAGCCTACGCGAACTGTTTGTTCAGATAAATCACTTTTCGACAGTTTTCGGCGCGGAAAATAAATGTATCATGTAGTTTGTTATGATCATGAATAACAAATTGCCTATTTTGAATAACCGAATAGTTATTTTGCAATTTCAGTTTTAATATCGTAATAATATAACACCATGTTTAATTAGAAATTTAAAACGTTTATATTGTAGGGTCCCAACTGTCCCAGTTTGTTAGGTGAGCCCTTCATAATTCTTTATGTACATAGTATAAGTAGGAAGGAGAAGGAAGATGTATAGGATCAGTGCCTCAGTAGAATAAACACGAACTCTTCGTAATAATTATTATATTTTAATTTACTTTTTTTATTTTTACACATATTAGGGCCCAATAAACAAAATTAAGAACTATGAGTCAGAAAAAAAAACTTTCATAAATAAGGGACACCCTAATATACCTACACTCATGAAAAACAAAAAAAAAACATAATTTGATACGAAATAAAATGAAAAAGAAAATTCCCTTTGTAAAAGTTTAGATAACTATCATCTATTAGTATTTATTATAAAATATAGCATTGTTGAATTAATATCCCATAACACAAGTTTAAACTTACTTTGGGTCGAGCTCAATCAGTGTCATGTGTAGGGGGACACAGAAATCAAAGTGAATTTGAATTTGCAGTAGATTTATCATCGAAAAACTCAGATATTTTGTAATAACATGTTTTTATGAGGATTTTTTTAAAATTTTTAACGAATACTGTATATTTTTCTATATTTTTTAAATAATTGGGAATATGGTTATATATTTTTATAGCCATATGATGGGGGCTGGATGAGACTAGTTCCATTTTGGTGAATGGTCTTTCTAATATGTTTAAGTCTCTATTATTTCTTTTGTTTCTATTTTTCTTTTGTATGTATTCTATCTATTTACTAAAATTTATTTTATGAACTATGAGTTTAGTCTTTATTTATTATTTATTAAAATCTTTATTGACCAAAATGGTACAAAAGGTGAACTTAACGCTAATGCATTCCCTACCAGTCAACCTTTAGGAAAAACAGAAATTATTTAATTGCGATAGGCGCTTTAAAGATGTACTTAATAATTTACTATTTACAAGTATATTAATATACATTCATATAATACACTTAATACATATAAATACTTATATAAATATACATACACATATATATATACTACAAATGTTAAAGATAATGACTAATTCTGCTGCGAAAATTTTAAAGAAAGGTGCGTGTGAACTTTCTTCTTAAATAAGTATCTGTTTGAGATACTTTTTATGTCTTCAGGTAAGGCATTCCAGAGTCGCGTAACTTGAAGAGGAAAAGAGTTAGACATAAATTCAGACCGAAATAACGGAAGATAAATTTGAAGAGTATGACTGGAGCGAAGCTCACGGTCATGGCTTTCAGACTGATATTTAAATTTGGTTTTTATATATTGGGGAGAAAGAGGGTTCTTAAGTAAAGAGAAAAGAGTACAGAGCATTCTCTGTTGTCGGCGTTGACGAACAGGAAGCCAGTTAAGCTTAGATCGGAAAGAAGATATGTGGTCATATTTACGAAGGCAGAAGATAAAGCGAATGCAATTATTAATGAGACGATCTAGCTTATCAAGAAGATCTGCATTTTGATCAGGATAACACACATCAGCATAATCAATAATAGGAAGAACAAGAGATTGTATTAAAGTAATTTTAGTTTTGATTGGAAGAAAATTTCTATAGCGATTCAGGTATTGTAAGGAATAGGTGACTTTTCTGCTGATCTCAGTGACCTGATTTCTCCAGCTAAACGTAGAGTCCATCAGAAGATTAAGATTTTTGACGGATTGAGTGAGTGAGATGTTAGTATTATTTAGAGAAATTGAGGGAACAGAGCTCATATCGATCTTTGCTAGCTGTCTTTAAAATAATTTAACGATTATAAATTTAATGTAACGGCTAAACAATTAAACATTTACATGTATAAAAAATTATAATTTGATTTGATTTTAACATGTCCCGCTTTGAGAAAATAATTATTTCATTCCAAAATAACCGACGGTCATGTGTGTAGAAGGTGGTGGCTTAGTAACTAAGAAAATATGTAACAAATACTATACATTTTATCATAACATTCCAACCCTTCATTTGACTGTTAATTGGCTTCACTCAAATAACACAAGACTAATATTTAACAACGAAAATTTCTCAGGAACAATGACGCCATATTTCAGCTTGTCACCGTAATTTTAATTAACTAAGATTTATTAACAAGATGCGATCGATAAACAAAATGGCGGCTAATTAGGACATCTATTTATCTTTTCGTTTCTTAAAAATGTTTGTTTTTAATTAGCTGTTAACTTGAATGCTCTTGTGGTTGGGTGCGTGAGGTGCATCATCCGAGCGTATTCCCGGTTGCATCCTCAGCGGTAACGCTTCAGAGCCCGGGGTGCGCTACCTAACCTAGGTAATTTGACAAGGTTACTGGTTTTTATACAGAGCGACTGCCATCTGAACTCCGCAACCCAAAGGGTAGACCAGAACCAATCCTAGGATAGGTACAAACGCTAGATGGCGTTCGGGACCAACAGCTTTACGTGCCTTCCGAAGCACGGAATCATCTTTCTTTTCGGATAATCAGGTGCGTGAGATGCGTCTAATTTTTAACCAACTCGAAAAAGGGGAGGGTGTCTTCGCCAATTGTGAATCGATTTTTTTTTTATTTGAAAGTCTTTTCTATCTAGTTAATGTCCCATATACATTTGGAGAAGATATGATAAATAACTTTGAAGGTTTAGAAGAAACTCCCGTCCTATAGCATTTCGATAATTTTTACGTGAAATCTTCACCAAATGTAAATGAAATCTCATTCTTCACCATATGTTTGGTCGATGTGAATTTCATACCCAATGCCATTTACATAGAATATATAGACTAGCAATCTCAAACTCAAACATTGGCTCCTGTTTTTTTTTTAAATATATGGCGGCGTGAATTTTGTCTGACGTATTTAATTTTTAAACAATGAAATCTGGTTGCTTACTAATGAAAAGACATTTATTTACACTTTGCCGTGATCCTTGAATTATTGTTACAGTATTTTAACACACACCAAGACATTTTTAGTTATGTTTAAGTACCATGTTTTCTCTGTCGAAATTAGTAGGCATTTTAGAGGTAGCATAAGTCTAAGTGAAGAGCTACATTTGAACGGGACAAATCAGTGAAATTTAGTATTGCTATCTTCCCTAGTTTTACATAACAGATCTTTGCATAATACAAGTGAAGTTTATAAAACGCTTTTGCAATATATGCTACTAATATACGAAAGCTTGAGTAATATCTCATTAGGCCACCGGGCTCCTCCATCACCCAATTTAAATTTAAAATGGTTAAAGAACCAGTCACATCTCAGAAACGTAGTGAAGTGGAAAACGTGAAGGCGTTATAACTCAGTCGCCATTTGTTCCGCTGACGTTCCCGCCAATTTGTCAGTGTTGCCAACGTTTCACTTTCTACAGTTTAAGACATTAATCACTTTTGTGTGGGGCTTGATTACTTTACTTGACACTTTTTGGAGCAAAATTTTTTTTTTACAAACGCTCATGTCACCTATTTTTCTTCTTCCTCACTTTACATGGGGTCACAAATTGAATTATAATATTTATTTCAATGGGGTCAGGACAGCATGTGAGTTTTTTCTAAGTTCCTCTATTGTTTGCTTGACACTTATTTCAAAATTAGAACAGGCACTTCTGTTCTAATATTGTAATAGGTCACAAGCAAACAATAGAAAATTTATGAGTTGCGTTGCGCTGCCGTGTGTTTCCTGGCAGAGATAGGACCACTCTGAATCCTGTGGATGTCGTAGAAGGCGACTAAGGAAACATAAGCTAAACAAAGCTTATAAACATCAATGAGACCCTCTCCAATCCGTCTGGCCAGCGTGGAGAATGTAGGCCAAATCTTCTGACTGCTCTGGCTAATAATATGGCTCTGGTAGCGTACAGAGAGGGCCTACGTGCTCCTGCAGTGGAAAATAAAAACCTGATGTAGTAGTGATGTAGTAATAAATAACTATTTATTAATGGGACAGGGAACTTGTAAAGGCCGTACCTGAATTTTCAGTGCTGCCCCTATTTAAAATAAATCATTTCGAAGAAAACCGAGACTATTTAAAATTTTACTACTACCAAGACCTACCTTCAAAGTATTTTATGAAATACTGTTTACAGTTTAAAGTGAAAACGTTAAGCTTTACTACGCACATTTACGAAAAACGGCCACTTTTGGCAAATGTGCGTAGTAAAGCTTAACGTTCTCATTATAAACTGTAAACAGTAGTTCATAAAATACTTTGAAGGGATATCTAGGACTTGGTAGTAGCAAAATTTTAAACAATGTCTCCGTTTTCTTTGAAATGATTTATTGTAAATGGGGGCAGCACTGGACCTGGAAAAATTCAGGTACGGCCTAAAAGGAGCTAATTCTTTTCACCTAATAACATCCGAGGCACTCAACGTTATTCCTAACCTCATTGCGCGCCGGATAAAGCAAACAATAGCACATTGGTGGTACAAAAGTAACCAGCGATCGATTGACCTAAAAACCGGCTCCGGCCGCGATCTCGAAAGTGCTCGTTACACTACCACTATCTTTGGAGGGATGAACGTATCAAACTTACTTTACATTGACTTAGTAGTGAATAGTTCGATGGCCCGGCGCGGGCTTTTGCTATATTTTCGTACTAATATCACTTTTATCACTCAAAATACTTTTAAAGATTTTTTAACATCTTTAGTAATATTTGATCGATGTCAACATTCATACTTAAGGCGAGATGGATTCAGAGCCTGCAATACTGTATGTGTTTTTGAAAAATCACTGTAATTAAACTACTACAGTTTATTTCTCAAAAAAACAAAAATTTAACATTAGAATTTAAAGGCTTTTCTACAGACACCCACAATATCCAAAACACGATTGAGCATTCTTGGCTTGATAGAAAAAAATCACGAACATATCTAACAGTGCCTAAATTTACCTTTAAAAAAGATATTACTACTTTATACAATCATCTTTTTGTATAGGAAAATTATAGCAAAAAAATAGATAATCTAAACTACAAGTTAATTTCGCTATACAAAAAATTATAAATATAATACAAAAAAAATAATAAATAGAACAGCGAAATATCGTCGAGCACGAGTCCGGGCATTCCTTCGCTCTCGACGAATATTTCAATGCGTTTTATTTATTATTATTTTTTGTGTAGCGAAATTAACTAATAATTTAGATTATCCATTTTTAGGGTTCCGTAGTCCACAAGGAACCCTTATAGTTTCGTCATGTCCGTCCGTCCGTCCGTCCGTCCGTCCGTCTGTCCGTCCGTCCGGGCTCGTACTCCGCCGCTACTGCACCGATTGTCACGAAAAGTGATGGAGCTATACGAGTATATTGAAGTTCCAAAAGTTGGTTTTTAAAATTATGGAAAAATGTTTTTTTTTCAACCGTCATTGTATGGGAGGGGCCCATACAAAGAAAAGTGAATTTAAAAAATTCAATTGGACTAACCCCAACGTGTGGGGTATCGTTGAAAAGGTTTTTTTTAAATGCAACAAAAAATGCTTTGTAACTATGTAGATCAAACCCCCCGGTCTTAAGATAATCTAATACAAAGTTAAAATTTGAGGTGTCCCCCCACCGTAATTTATTAAATATTACTAAAATAATTCTGAAAAAAATGTGGTATATACCTCAAAGTATGTACTTTCAATTAAAAGTGATATAGCGGTCTCGGTATCATATATATTTATTTTTTAATACGTCATAAATCGTAAACCGCTATTTACCTTTATATTATGTTACTTGCTGCTACGGAACCCTTCATGGGCGAATCCGACTCGCACTTGGCCGCTTTTATTTGGTATAGTTTTCATATAAATAACTTTATATTTCATTAAAACATATAACTAAGTTGCATATATTTTTGTAATCCTTAAATAAAAACCTTTGATTTGATACACCCATTTGATAAGTTTTGATCAGAAAATATTTTTTATGCCGCGCAATTTGGCGCCAAAAATCGGCTACTTTGATTTCCAATATTCCTATGTCACTCTAGTCAGTCTAATCACTAGAGTGACATAGGCTATTATACGTGGTTAGATTTGTCTTAACCCCTAGAGTCTAGTGGTTAAGACAAATCTAACCACGTATAATTTATTAAAATCGGTTTAGTCGTTTAGTAGTTACTAGGGAACATAGAATCGGACATCAAAATCGTTGTTTTTTAGCATTTCTCATTCCAAATTTCATTTGAACATATAAGTTGCATATATTTTTGTAATCCTTGAATAAAATCCTTTAATTTGATACCCCACTCGATAAAGGTTTTGAACAGAAAATATTTTTTAAGCCGCGCAATTTGGCGCCAAAAAACCGTCATTTTGGTTTTCAATAATTTTAATATAGCCTATGTCACTCTAGTAATTAAGACGAATCTAACCATGTATAATTTACTAAAATCGGTTTAGCCGTTTAGACTACATATAATTATAGGGACAAACATACAGGTCCAACACATGTACCCTCCTTTTCGGCCTTGCCGCATTCGGGTAAAAAACGATAAATCGAATTATACCGTCTTGGGTATAATTCGATATATCGTTATATAAATATATCGTTGTATAAATGAAAGGGCTTAGCACATTTCAAAAATATATACGTACGTACGATAGGTATATTATTAGTTGTACCGTTGATCTTGCATTAAACTGGATAATCATACTTTTCAGTAAGATATTAGTGGTTGGGGTCTTTCTAACTTATATCTTAGCTTACGCAACGTTCGTTTCATTCCGGAAATTATGGGTGTTATCGGTTCGGGTATTATCGTCGTATTCGTGTTACATTGGTTACGTTTTTCTTGTGTTATACAACGTGTAGTTGGCATATAAGTACGTAATTAATCGAACCACAGGCTATACTAGATCACTATAAGTAGTATAATGATATTAAAATAACGTAAAAAAATTAAATTCGACATCCTTATAAAATTTCCTAGGCAGCTTGGCACCCTTTTGTATGAAAATGCCGATTTTGTTTTTGTTTTTTGACTGTTATTTTAATTTCTGTATACTATAGTGATCTAGTATATAGCCCGTGGTTCGATTTATTACGCATATGTCAATTATACGTAATAGGTTCGCAAAGGAATTTTGTTCCAAAAAATATTGGATACTTAGAACAACACAATGTAAGACAGATCAAAAACTAAACAGGGAATTAACGTAAACGCTCCTATTACCGCCAGTTTAAGCTTTGTTCAGATTCGCACCCAAATATTAGGGGTTAGCTACAAAGTTAATATAAGATTTTTAATTTATTCATTATCTTAATTTAGTTTTCTACGAAGTTCAGAGGTTAATTTAAATATTAAATTAATTGTTATTTAATAAATAAAACTTTAATCTGAAATGGCAATTGTTTCTATTACCGCTCCAAGAAAGGGGTTTGTTTCTATTACCGTGTTTTCTGTTTCTAATACCGACCACTGCAAATATTCATACAATGACATAAATCTTTATTCATGCAGATTTTGCTTATTATTGATAGGTATTTAACTTAGAACTTAGCTCTTACAATAAAATAAAATATTTACAAGTGTTAACCTATACCTAAGTATTGTTTTCATTTATTGTATCAAATACCAATACATCATCATAGTCAAAACAAAATAATAAATAAAACAAATAAAATAATATTAAAAAAAGAATAATAGTAACAATAAAAATGACATAAATAATAATATTTATATACCTATTTAAATTTTGCTGTTTGAAAATTATAAATAAATAGTCCGTCTCAAAAACAGTCTTGAAATTATACTTCTACTTTTTGTCATCAATAAAAGATAAAGTAAAAGTTAAAATTAAAAAAAATACAATAAGTTAAAATTTGCACTTGAAAATGACTGAAACAAAATATTTTTCAATCATATATTTATTGTCTCTCTAATCGCGTAGGGCAGTTCTAGGAATACCATAGATTTTGAATACTTCATATATACTTTTTCCTTCATTTATAACTATGAGAGCAGCTTCCATTTGAATGGCACTATATTTATCTTTACGGTGCTCCATGTTTGTATAAAAAATCACAAAATATAATTAAGAAAAAATACAAAATCCGGCTAATATTGTGAGAGCATAATGCCCAAGTGTTTTACAGTTCTTGTACCTACTAGTCAAATGTTTATAGGCTGTTGATGATGATTATTCATAGCTAACAGACGGACTTTTTTAAATATCAGCCACAATGATAAAATCCGTCATAAATCAGTTCCTAGTCAAACTAGCGTATTTAAGTATTTAAATTTAAAAGAGAATAAATATTGAACTCCTTACGAAAAATATATGGATCCCTAAAATAGGAAATGGTAAAACTGAAAAATACTGGCCATATAGCATGGGTCGGTAATAGAACTCTGTATGCAAATTGATATATTCTATTAGCGACTAATAAAATGAATAATGTCTTGAAATACTATTTATCAATATTTATATATATATATATATATATATATATATATATATATATATATATATATATATATATATATATATTAAATGAAGATTGATTAAAATATATAGCCATACAATACATAATAACATTGCAAACGTTTAATTGTGTCTTAAAAAAAAATCTTAAGGCAAAAAATATGGCGTTATTTGGTCAAATTACGCGGAATATATTTAGGAACAAAATTGTTCAAAGAAACTAACTAAAATAACATATATAATTATATATAAACGAAAATTCTAACTACTGTCTAAAGTCTAACACCGCCATGTGTCGTTTTTAGAAACAATTTGTAAAAATATGATTGTAATGCCGCTCTAATTTAAAAATTCGGTTTAAATATGAAGAAAAAGTGGAAACAGTAAAACTAGATGTTAATATGGAAAACAAATGTATAAGTTGTAATCTTTATATATTCACATGTGCGTACATTGGTTTAAACTGAAGTTATTTCCTTAAGAAAAATCAAGAATACCTTCGTGGCTCGGAGCGCATCACTATGGAAAGTGCATCCGATCAGAGGTAGTCCCGCTGATTGTTTTATTATTCTGTTCACTGATAATTTACACCCTTAAACTTTATTCTGAACGTTGCATAATAAACATATCTAAAATGTTTTTCAGTAATAATGGTCTGAAATGTATAATTAATATCTTTTAAGAAAGATTGAAAATAACGAGCGGTAATAGAGTTAAATTTTTGTAGGGCGGTAATAGGCACCTTTACGTTATCCAATCATATTGTAATTTCACTACTTATAACCAAATATATCATTCACACCTTTGTTCATATTAATAACATATACTTATAAGGTGGAAGCCAAATATGTAATAGTTCTAAGAAAATTGATTAGTTGTGGCCTTATTGCTTCCAAGAATTTATATGTAACGTAACATAGCAAATATTAAGAACAAAAGGTAAACTTACCGACTGCTAAGTCAGTATCAATTTGGTTTGGTCTTTCAAGATCCTATAAATTATTTTGCTGTTTCTTAATTCGACTTATATACTGTGTGTGATGGCTGCAATGAAACAACATAAGTTAGTTTCTCTTTTCCTATGCAGTCCTAGATAAAGATAAAGTTCTAAAATGTTAGTTAATAGCTTACGCAAAAATCGGAGTGAGGTATAAGAAAATATCATGGTGTAGTTAGCTCAGAAAAATGGAAGAGTCTTGAGAAAAGCAAGACCCAAAAAGGTTGTAGCGTGACAGGTAGTAAGTGAGTTATCGTCGTAAACTGGTGAGATATGCTTGCTATAAGATATGCTTTTTTGGCAAATATATCGACGACGTCCGTGGTTTAATGGTCAACACGCTAGTCCGCCAATCGGGAGGTTTTGGGTTCGATCGCCAGCCAGGGCAAGTTGGAAAGTGGCCTTTTTCAAATGTCCTGGGACTTGGGTGTTTATACCTATAATATAAGTATTTGTCATAAAATATAGTATTGTTGAGTTAGTATCCCATAATACAAGTTTAAACTTACTTTAGGGCTAGCACAATCAGTGTGATTTGTCTTTATATATAAAAAAAAAAAAAATACCATTTACTGAACATATTTTAAGACCTTCCATATCTACTCGTATCGCTTACAAACGAACGGCCAAAGTCTAAACACATACATTTAAAGGCCACTTTTAGCATGATAATGGGCGAGAAGATAGAGTAAAAATATAACTAGTGATGGGTTGCTAGCCGCATCGCCTGTTAACATGATTTACACTAATTCACCATTCCCTCGGAAGAGAATCAGCTGCAAATGCTACTTAATTATTTTCTTTTCTCCTAGACCAGCATGGAAGACAAACCTCTCTCTCTCTCATTTCAGCGTTTTCCCAGTGGCATTCTCAGCTGTGCTGCAAAGCCCGGGGTCCGCTTTCCGGCTTTTTCTTATCAACTTCTCACGGTCCGAGCATTCCTGATTGTAAGACCTTTACGACTGTAAGCCATGGAAGTCTAATGCAGATAATATTCTGTTACTTGTTCTGTTGTTGTTTATTCCAACTTACGTAACATAAAGAAAACAATATTTCATACTGTGACAACTCAAGGGAGCCGTATATTTCGATGTGCGTTTATTCTGGCACAAGCTCGTATTTTTTGCGATTATATTGATGACTAGCTGTTGCCCGAGACTTTGTCCGCGTATACTATATAGCATTTATCGAAAAAATGTTCTACGTGATTCTTTAAATTCATATAAGATTTGTGTTTCCTAAGTCGCCTTCTACGACATCAACGGAAAGACTTGGAGTGGTTCTATTCTACTCTGTCGGGAACCACACCGCTATGTATGTATTTATTATAAAATATCCCATAACACAAGTTTAAATTTATTTTGAGGCTATCTCAATCAGTGTGATTTGTCTTTATTTATTTAAAAAGGCTAGCAGCTCACACAATTTCTGATTCCTGTATTTTATCTTAGGTACTTTAGGCTTTTGGTTTTTGACCTACCTGTCCTAGGTTCTTTGGTTCTGGTCTACCTTTTGGGTTGCGGAGATCTGACGGCAGACGCTCTGTGTAAAAACCAGTAGCGTCGTCAAATCCCCTAGGTTAGGTAACTGAAGCGTTACCGCTGAGGATGCAACCGGGAATACGCTCGGATGATGATGAGGCTTTTGGTTTTTGCTACCTTATTTTTATAAGACTTTGCAGGTATTATCTTTAATCCTCATTAAAGTCAATATTATAGCATATACACGGTTACCAAGAAATATATCACCTCCTACATCTTAGAAAAAAAAAATATATATCGAGAGATGGAAATAAAATACCGACAGTATTGCGCCTTATTTGCGCCTCGCTGAAGAAGCAGTCATATTGCAGCAGAAACAACATAGAAATATCGCAAGCTAGAAATATTGCAAGTAAATGGAAATCTAGGAATATCGCTATGGATCTTTATCTAGAATATTTCATATTTCTATTGTAATATAATCCAAATACTAGTGGCGCTGTGAGCTGTAGACCTCACAAGTTTCTTTGTTTAGCCGGTTTAGCTCCATCAAATCCGTGACCCATTGAAGTTTGTCGGATGAAAAAGTTGTTCGGGCAAATAAGGTTTGCGAAATTTTTCAAATGTGCTGAAATATTCACTTACAGCAATAAAAAGATGTATAAAATTTGTATATAATTGTAGTTAGGCTCAATTAGAAAAAAAATGTATAAATATCTTTAATTTCGTGAATATTAAATCAAATTGCAAACGCTGGAGGGCATACTCACTAGCGGACCCATCAAGATAATTCCATTACAGTGTGTATACCAATTTATGATCACTTTAAAATTTCCTTCAGGAATATTAGAAAAGCGTTACTTATTTATTTATTTACTCTTTAAATGTTTTATTTCAAAGTTCAAAAATTTTGAAAGACTTAATCGGTAATGGAATTATCTTGACGGACTTGCTAGTGAGTAATGCTCTCCAGAGGACCCACTTAAATTTAAATTTTACAATGAAACTATAGATATACTCGTATATTTTTTTCTAATTGGGGCTATAATGATATACACATTTTATACATCTATTTATTGCTAATTAATCTCATCAAGGTTAAAGTGGTCTCGCCCTGGAGCAGGGCGCCCTAATGTTGCATGTAACCTTATCGGTCTCAAAAAGGTTCGTTAATGGATTTTCCTGTCTCTATTCAGGTATATTTGTCGATATTTATATCGGTCTTTCCACCTAACCTTGTAAACAAAATTACACAAAAGACCGCATCAGCGGTGTCGAGTCTCAGACACCATTTCCACACATTTCCCTCGCCATAAATCAAATTTCTACTTCTTCTATTTCTGTCCGCGATATCTGACGGGTCATCAGCGAAGATGCGACCGGAGTGTAGGATTTGTCATGAAGTGCCATAGATGGAATCAGCTACCACCGAGCATTCGAGAGTCTAAAACCATAACGACGTTCAAGAAACGAGTAAAAGATCACTATCTGTATTTATCATCCTAATATATTTAGAAATATTAACATATGTATTTATTGTATATATGCTTTATGAATATATATTTGTTTATGTATTTATGTAAGTATATTTATGTATGTTTATGTAGGTATATATCTTGTCTATTTATTTATTTAGTTTTGTATTGTAGGTACACGCCAATTACCTCTTTTTTCCCATTTCCTCTCGCGGGTCTACTGGAAGAAATTTCTTTAGAAATAAGTAGCACCTAAGTACTATGTTTTCCTTATTTTTTTTAAGTGTATTTTTGTAAATTTCCAAGTGTACTTGAATAAATAAAATAAAAAAAAAAAATATTTTAAAACTTAGATACGTCATGCTCTTTGGTCTAGACTACTTTGTCAAAGTCAAAGTCAAAACAATTTATTCAATGAAGGATAAATATAATCACTTTGAAGGTCATTATTTTTTAGCAAAAGCTACAAGATAAATACTTTTAAACTATCGCGTTGCATTATTATTAAATTAATGCATACGGGAATTAACGCGAAACGTACCTTTTTCTATTTATTTTGCTGACGTTTCGTTCGGGCTTCACCGAACGTGGTCCCAGCTTGATACAAGATACAGCTACAAGATACGTTTCGGAACGTCTGCTGGGATTTGGGAAATAACGGAAAAATACAGGTTCAGTAGTTTGTGTGTTTCTACAACAATAGTTAGTTCTGCAAACTACTACTGGTCGGCGCTCATCAACTACAGTTAGCCCTGGCATAACTACCCCCAACGGTCCCAGCATACCTGCCCCCAACAGTCCTAGCGCACCCGCCACCAATAGTTGATGCATTAGGAGCATGCATGATGTGGCATCCGTCGTGGCTGCAACATCATCGGCTTTTGTACTCGCGACACGTCTTTCACCTTTACATGCGGAAAAACAGAAAGTGGTTTGGAATAAAGAGCATGTAACTTTGTCTTGCGCAAAATGACACATGAATCCATTAATTTTCTATCTTTCGTAGATCTTTTTTAAGTTTTCATCTCAGAGCGTTCTAGTTATGAGTTAACTGACTAAAAACATCTAGGAATGTGGTGATAACATTTTGAATGTGTCTCGTGTCTACATTTAAGAGCCAATCTCTTGTCGGTGTGGTGTGGAAAGACACGTACACAATGACTATTTTCGGCAGAGATAATGGAGTGGTTTGACATTGCATTCTCCATGATCCATTGTGAATGTACTCGTCCGCAATATGACTGGGTCTACACGTATAAAAGCCAACTTATTGACTCAGAATGAAACATGCTTTGCGCGCTTGACACATCTACAACTTATACATCTCTGCCATCATTCGTCACAGGAAATTGTCGTCGGCGGACGTTTTTGGGGCTCCGTTACCATCGTATTTTCCCTCGCTTCCGATACCTCGGAAGGTTTCGATTCTACTTATATTAGGGTCATAGCGCCGTAGTAGCCATATGACAGTTGGAAGTGGCCTTGTTAGATAAAAGGGTGCAGCAATATTAAGGCGAGATGGGTTCACAATTTGCAATACTGTGTGTTTTTGAAAAATCACTGTAATGAAACTACTACAGCTTATTCCTGAAAAAAATTACATAAAAATCTTAAGGGGTTTTCTACAGAAACCCACAATATCCAAAACACGATTGAGCATTTTTGGCTCGATAGAAAAAAATCACAAACATACCTCTAAATTTGCCTAAATTTACCTTTATAAGACAGGTTTTACTAAGGACTTTACTATTTTATACAATCACCTTTTTATATAAAAATTATACCAAAAAATTATTATCTAAATATCTAGTCGATTTCGCTTATACAAAAAATAATGAATTCTAAATAAAATATAATAATTAATAAATAGATAAGGACAAACAATTAAATTTCTCGAGCTCTTCCGTGCTTCGGAAGGCACATAAAGTTGCTGCTCCTGGCTTTCAACATGGTATGGCAGTCGTCAAGCTATGTCAGATGCCTTTAAGCAGCTTGAAAAATCTGACACAAAAAAACTAACCTTTATTTTCTCGTCTTTCCAGTTCACCTGCAATTCGACGACGTCACGCTGCAGGACTATGTTCTCTACTCCATCGTCGGCACCTTCATCCGAGGCAACTTTACCCCCACCACCTTCGCTGAACGGCCGTGCCGGGACGAACAACCCCTCCCCTACTTCGTGCCGAAGCATTCGCGCCCCGAACGTTCCAAATACAAAAAGTGGTTGAAAGATTCCAAATTCGAAAGTGACAGAACGTTAAAGCCTGTGTTGCCAGATTTCAGGACAGGAAAGTATAGTGAAAGTGAAATTGATGGTTATTATTTTCGGCCGAGATTTTATAGGGGGGAGCGTTCGGTGGTAGGGTTCCGGCGTGGGAGGGGGAGGTTCCGGAAGAGGTTCCTACCGGCACGGGTTGTGAGTGGGCCGCTAGAAGGCAGAAGTGGTGTCGTCCTGCAATGGTCGCTGACTGACGCGGTGCATATAGGATCTGATGAAACTAGTGTTGTTTTTAGGTAAGTCAACTTCTTATTCAATATTTTTAATAATTTATCCTCATCATCATCAGGTCTTTTTTAGTCTCCACTGCAGGAGCACAACCCTCTCTGTACTACCAAATGCCATATATTAGCCAGAGCAGTCAGAAAATTAGCCTACACTTTCCACGCTGGCCAGACGGGTTGGAGTTGGATCTCATTGATGTTTATAAGCTTTGTTTAGCTTGTGTTTTCTACGTTATCCTACTCACTGTAAATAAAAGGAACCTAAAGCTGTAGGTCCCGAACGCCATCTAGCGTTTATTTTATCACCTAGGATTGGTTCTGGTCTACCCTTTGGGTTGCGGCGGTCAGACGGCAGTCGCTCTGTGTAAAAACCAGTAACCTCGTCAAATCAACTATTAGCTAGCGGACCCCGGGCTCTGATGCGTAACCACTGAGGATGCAACCGGGAATACGCTCGGATGATGATGACGGTAAGGCAGTTATCCCACTGCACCGCGCACCGTCGCGGACCGCGGTTTCTACATACTGACGCTCCCGCGCGGTGACGCGTTGTCAGTGAAAGAGATGGAATGGTCCTATTCTAACCCGGAATCACACGGGTATTTAACATTATGTTTTATTTAAAATAACAAACATAACTTATAAGATTCTTATGAAGAAATTACTCTTAACAAGAGAAACAATATTTTGATCATGTTTCTCCTAGCATTACAGTAAAGTGCAATGTATTTTTGTCCACAATGTTTGTGAAACCTATCCTCTTCTCTGTTTGGCCAATATATTATTTGTCTCCACTTTCGCAACTCAAACAATGCTGACTAAGGGTCAGTTCACACCGAGACGCGACGCGACTAGACGTAGCGCGCACTTTGGAAGAAATATAGAACTTGTTTACTAGGCAAAAAGATACTACTTTCAGCAACAGCCCGCTTTGCCGCGCTGCGTAGCGATTCATAGTGAGGCGCAGCGGGCTGTCACTCTTTTTGTCTAGTAAACAAGTTCTATATTTCTTTCACGTGCTCGTTACTTTGCGTCCTGACCCTAAACTGAACTGACCCTTACGAGTTACCAGTAGCTGAAAACAATGAGCTGACAGAAATATAGCCCAGGGCCGTAAGACCCAAAGGCGTCTTTTAGCATTCATCATCATCATCATCATCATCATCAGGTATTTGTTAGTCTCCACTGCAGGAGCACGACCCTCTCTGTACGAGCGCTATTTGAAAAATACCATGACGTCACAGTCCGATATTTCATACAAATCTCATTGAAAATGTTTGTTTTGACTTGTTGAAAAGTCAAGAAAAAAGTGTGTTTAGAAAAAAATGTCTAAATTGACTTGTTGGAAATTAGCGGATTGCAAGACAGTTTGTTTTCCGGACAATAAAGTAAAAAAAGATGGAAAAAGGAATTAAAACAGTGAAGAAAAGCAGCTGATACATTCTAAGTAGGTATTTTCTATTCTCCCAGACCAGCATGCAAGAAATACACGCAGTTTCTTTTATTTATTAAGAATACTTAGAACTTTCTAAGATACTTTAAGTGTTTGGGCTTCAGATTTAGTCCAAAACAAAAATTGTACGGATTGATTACATACTCGTACATTTATTACTTAAACGTTACCCGTGTGGTTCCGCGTTAGAATAGGACCACTCCATCTCTTCCTGTGGATGTCGTAAGAGGCGACTGAAAGACTAAGCACAAACATCTCGTTAGAGGGTTAACGTCGGGCGCCGGCCGGTTTTCGCAAAAATGCATTTCCAAAGAGGGTTGACGTCAGGCAAGCGGCTGGTTGTAAAACTATAGCCAAATCATTTCAACTGTTCCGGCTATTTCTTCTCCATTTTGCAAGGTCTTTGGTATCCTTGGGTGACCATTGACATGCATGTTATATTTGGAGAAGAAAAAGCGGAAAAGCGCACCCCGGGCTCTGAAGCAGCACAGCTGAGGATGTAACCGGGAACGCGCTTAGACGAAGAAGATTGATTGCATAAACGCATTTTATCTTTGCTTTCAGACCATCATCATCTGTTTTCTTTTTAATTGGAGGAAGAGTCAAGCACTCAGATAAAATAGGTCTACGGGCTAGAACAATCAAAGTACTTAAAACTAAATCTAATCTAAAGTTTCGTATAATCTTAGACTTCAGAGAGGTGTTGTTTACTTTAACTTCTCTGTAGATACTATTATGAATTCCGTTGGTCCCGGCTGTCATTGTGTTGTATGGCAGTCGTCAAGCTATGTCAGATGAATTTAGGCTGCATAAAAAATCTAACACCAGTGTTGGCTACTTACATACACAAAAAACAAACAACATTATGAATTTTAAGTTTAGTAATCTACGACATCACCATCCGAGCGTATTCCCGGTTGCATCGTCAGCGGTAACGCTTCAGAGCCCGGGGTCCGCTACCTAACCTAGGTGATTTGACGAGGTTACTGGTTTATACACAGAGCGACTGCCGTCTGAACTCCGCAACCCAAAAGGTAGACCACAACCAATCCTAGGATAGGTAAAAACGCTAGAAACGAATCATCTTTCTTTTCGGATAATCAGGTGATTCAAGCCTGCAATATCCTAACCAGATTGGAAACAACTTATTCACAAAGTATGCTTCCCAGTGGAATTTGAATCCATGACCTCCGGATCACAAGGCAAACGCCTTGACCACTGGACCACGGAGGCAGTCATACTAAAGTATCTTTCATCATCATCATCAGGTCTTTTTAGTCTCCACTGCAAGAACACGACCCTCTCTGTACTACCAGAGCCGGAGCAGCCAGAGGATTTGGCCGACACTCTCCACGCTGGCCAGACAGGTTGGAGAGGTCTCACTGATGTCGAAGCTTTGTTTATTTAGCTAATTTTTCCTAAGTCGCCTTGTACGACATCCACAAGATAACTTGGAGAGGTCCTATTCTACTTTGCCGGTACTCCAGAAAGCATACGGCAAAAAGTATTATGACCCTATTGTCAAAGCCAATGGCACCTAAATTTAAAATAAACATGTTTTTCAATTAAAAATCAAATAGGTAGTAAAATAGGATACAGATACACTATCACGTCGTTATCTCTAACAGGGTAGATAGAGCCTAGGACCATGCCCCAAAGCCTACTTATGCTTAGGTGTAGTTGTGGGCGCGAAGGTGGAAAAAGGATGACGCAATGGTGAACACGCTAGTCTGTCAACTTGGAGGTTCTAGATTCAATCCCCAGCCAGGGCAAGATAGAAAATGGGCTTATCCAAATCGTCTTTGGTACTGGGTGTTTATCTCTTTATAATGTCCTCTATTATAAAATATGTTTATTCATTCATTAAAATCTTTATTGACCACAATGGTACAAAAGGTGAACTTAACGCTAATGCATTCTCTACCAGTCAACCTAAAATATTAGTATTCCATAATACAATTTTAAACTTACAATACAATACAATACCCTTTATTGCACAAAAGAAAAATACAGGACATAATTATCTTAAAAACTAGGAAATGCGCAAAAGGCGGCCTTATCGCTAAGCAATTTCTACCAGGCAACCTCGTTTAAATAGAAAAGATGATGGGAAATTAGGTAGTGCGGGGTGGTCAATATAATAAACATACTTATATACAATAATTATAATAAACATACATACAATACATACAATTTACACAAAGAAAACATAACAGGACAAAATGGAAACTAAGAGTGGAAACAAGGGAAGGAGATTACCTTTCATAAGGATAGAAAATGCGATTTTACTTGGAATTTAAAGCTGGCTAGCGTTTGGGCGCGTCGGATAAAGCTACAATATAGTCGCATATAATTACTGCGATGATATCGGGGAGCTGCTCATTAGCATGTTAATTGCCCAATGAGCCTCGACGTGCGCCCGCGCAACGCATGCAATACTAAGCTTCTCTATAAAACCTTAAAAATAAAAACAAACAAAATAGGTATTAGTGGTAGTAAGTTCCATAGACGTACGGCTCGAACAGAGAAAGACCGCGAGTAAAAGTCGGTGGAGTGAGCAGGAATTCTTAAAAGAAGGTTTTTAGCGCTTCGTAGTAGACGCCCTTGAGACTTACTAAATAATATAAATAATATATAATAATAATAAATTTACTTAGGGGCTAGCTCAGTCAGTGTGATTTGTCCCTTTCTATTTATTTATTTACACATTACGATGAAGATCAACACTAGAGGTTTTTGGCGGGGAGTCAAGGGGTTCGGTTGGGGTTTTCTTTAAATTATTTTGCAAATTGATTTTAGTGGACTTTATAATATGAAATTGGTGTTGTTTGGTGTTATAAATGCTCATGCTCATAAACAATATGTCAAATAGTTAAAGTGGACAGTCATAGTACGGATGTAGTGATATTTGTTTTGCGGACTGTGTGGGCGTCTCCGGGCGTTGTCCGCCACTCAATCGGAAAACCAGTGGACTCGTATAGATTTGTCGCCAGAAGCTCTCTTAAAGCAATCAAAGGCCTACACCAACCTTTAATTGTAACTTGTTAGGAAATAATTAAATTTTTTACAAAAAAAACAACCGACTTCAATTTTTTTTAGGACTTTCTTCTTTTTCTCCAAAGTTCAAATGGGACCAACTTGGTAGTAAAGGCTTTCAAATAAAAAAAGAATCATCAAAATCGGTTCAGAATTGGCGAAGATATCGCGTAACAAACATACATAAAAAAAAAACATACAGTCTAATTGATAACCTCCTCCTTTTTTGAAGTCGGTTAAAAAGAATTTCCAACGTTTTACTAACTTGTTCCTGGCTAAATACGCAGTAGCGTCAAGCCATTAATAAAAAAAAAGATCAACACTAAATGAGTACAATAAAATCTTGTCCTAAAAATTTTTGAATAAAAAATATATTTAATCACAAACAGTTATGAAACGCGTCATACTGATTTGCATCCTCACAATTTTTTTTGCAAAACTAGATCCACCTTAAACGCAATACAATAACCATGCAGTTACCGCGTTCTTTTTTTGAAGGGTTGACGGCCATTTTGTAGATTTTGTGTGCGCGTTTTAAAACAATTGGGTATTACGGCGGATCAAAAATAAATAATTTGGTACTGTTAATAGAATAAAACGTCACAAAATAATGCCCCTTGTCATTGATCACATCCACTTTGAACGTGATTTTAGATTTATTAAGGTGGAGGTATAGGCAAATGACCTTGAAGTGGCGCCCTCATTTGAAATAAATTATTAACTCGTAAATATGGAGATAATTTCCATATTGCTCTTCGTCATCCACTAGATAGCCCTTTCAATTATTTTATGAACCACCGTTGAAAGTATTTACATTAGTCCTTCTAGCTTTAAAACTTGCTTCCGCCAAAAGTGGCCACGGCAAGTTTTAAAGCTAGACGGATCACTAATTATAGTTTCAACGGCAGTTCATAAAATAATTTAAAGGGCTATCTAGTGCATGACGAAGAGCAATATGGAAATTATTACCATATTTACGAGTTAACAATTTATTTCACACTTCAAGGCCATTTGCCTATATCTTCGCCTTAATGCAGAAAAACGGATATTAAAAGCGCTATTTGACTTCAAGGAACTATGACGTCATAAATCGATATTTCATACAAATCCCATAGAAAATGTTTGGTTTTCACGTTAAGAAAAAGTATCTGATTTGACTTGATGCAAAATAGCGTATTCCTGAATTTAACATATTTCCAGCGACATACATAGATACATGTACCATAGAGGACCTGGAGAATGAAGCTAACGGCAGAGGGATCGCCGCGGCCACATACTGGTCGAAGATGATCTGAAATTGAAGCTACAGTGAAACCGTTTCGACTCGATAAGAAGAAGGTGACATACATACATTTAACCCGTATGGTTCCGGGTAACCCGTGTGGTTCCGGGTTAGAATAGGACCACTGCGTCTCTTCCTGTGGATGTCTTAAAAGGCGACTAAAGGATTAAACACAAACATCTCGTGCTACAATTCCATTCCCAAGGATGTCGGGATATCGTCGGGCGGCGGCCGGTTGTAAAACTTTATGCGCAAATACATTCCCAAAGAGGGTTGACGTCAGGCAGGCGGCCGGTTGTAAAACTGTAGTTAAATCATTTAAAATGTTCCGGATATTTCTTCTCCATTTTACAAAATCTTTGGCATCCTTGGGTGACCATTGACATGCATATCATATTTGGAGAATAAAAAGCGGGAAAGCGCACCCAGGGCTCTGAAGCAGCACAGCTGAGGATGCAACCGGGAATGCGCTTAGACGAAGAAGAAGAAGAAGAAGGTGACATACAAGAAAATCATGTACTCGTACTTATAGGTATGTACAATGTACATATAGGTGTAAAGTTTCGCCTCGTGTATGTAAATTGATACATGTCGACACAGACCTACCACTACCTAGACTTGCAACGATATTGCTAGAAAGAGACTATCAAATACAGTACAACGTGAGTGTGAAAGAAACGCTGATTTTTTTGTCTCTAACGGCGTGGCTGCTATAAGCTGGCCTACTGTCAAAATCTGGGCTAAACAAACCACAAAACGATCGAAGAAAGTTATTAATTTTAGGATTTTTTTCATTTAAAAGGTGATTTAGTTAGTAACCATAGTGTGTTCTGTGACGTGTGCAAAATATGGGTGGAGGCAACAATCAAAGATAGAAAGAGATGCACTAAAGTGGCCACGCACTATGCAGGTCTAGTAGTGGTAGGTCTGTGCATGTCGATAATACAAAATAGTTAACCTATCGGCTAACGTGAATTATTCCCAAGAGTCGAAAACTTATCGAATATTGATGATGCTAGAGTACAGTCAACTAAACAAGTGGTTTCAAATAGTGATTTCTTTATAGATGTACGTAACTGTGTAGTTAATAAAATACCAGGCAAATTGCAACAAGTTCAGTCCATGATACTTAACTACTTTCCTTAAGATCCACGAAAAACTATTTTTAACCGACTTGAAAAAGGGAGGAGGTTATCAATTCCACTGTATGTTTTTTTAAAATTTATGTTTGTTACGCGATATCTTTGCCAATTGTGAACCGATTTTGATAAATTTTTATATATTTCAAAGCCTTTACTACCAAGTTGGTCCCATTTTAATTTGGTGAAGATATGATAAAGAACTTTAGAGATATGGGAGAAACTCCTAAAAAAACTTGGAGTCGGTTGTTTTTTTTGTTAAAAATTTAATTATTTAGAACAAAATTCTGTTACGCACGCGACGCACACGAACTAAAATTTCGTGAAATGGTGATTGAGAAAACATTAAAACTGAAAGGTAATTCCGCTTCGCCTCTTAGCTAAGCGTTGGTCCAGTGGCCCAAATAGATAAACGATAGACTGTGAAACTAAAAGTTCAAGATTCGACTCCGGTAGGTCCTATAATTTTTTTTATCTTACTATACTTTTTCTTTTTTGTCACTATTTTTAATTTTGCTTATTTATTGTTTTTTTTTTAGCTTTTATTGTTGCTTATATTATTAAAGTTGCCCTTCGAGGCCAATTTTTTACCGAGTGTGTACCACGAAGACCGAGCTATGTGGCGAAGGTTGAAGCCCGAGCTCTTTCCAACTCCCCCCACTCCGCAAGACACCTAAGTGAGTATAGTTACGTTAGTTTATAATTAGTTAGTTAAGTTAGTCGGCCTTCGACGTCAGGCTTAGCTACGAAGCTAAGCAACTGCATGCGATCTGACTGAAACTCAATATCCAGGGTTTTTTGGGTCGCGAAATGCGAATCTGAACTTTTTTGGAATCCAAGATGGCGTCTGGAAATTATTTTTTAACAAAACATCATTGAATAACATTTAAAGTTATGTGTTCAAAAGCCTTTCGATTTTGCAGTAAGGAACTTTATTCTTACCGGGTGTACCCCGTGTACCACTACACCTTTTCCCTTATTTCTTATACAAAGTAGTTCAGCTAGTCCCTTGACTCTAAACAGAATTAGAGTTTCCTGTGTTCATATTTTGACTGTGAAAACCACTTATAACCCTAGATATATGCAAATTCTTTAAAGTTACAAACCTTTACGTTTGTAAACTTGAATGGTGATTAAAAGACACAAAAGGGGCGACTCGGTCTAAAGTAAAAGATTTTCATGTTCAATTGTTCAATTATCTTTTTATTTATTTATTTACCAATTTATGTACATGGACAATATATACAGAGAATACATAAACAAAAAGTTGTACAAAGGCACTACTTATCTCAAAAGAGATCTCTTCCAGTAGGCCCGTGAGAGGAGATGTTCATATATGAAAGGCATACAGGCGTGTTCGTTAAATAAAGGAAGAAGAAATTAACATACTATGAAACTACATATAAATAAACATACATATACATATGTTAGATACATACTTAAATAAATACATATGTCTATTTAGAAATGAATATTCTTAATATATAAAATATAAACTACAACTATGATGATTCCGATAAATAATAATCTTTTACTCGTCTTTTAAACACAGAGATCGATTTAGATTCGCATATAGAAGGTGGTAATGAGTTCCATAGTCTGACCGTCTGATCTTTTCCTATAGAAATATGCTTCTGGGTTTAATCCCGGGCAAGTTAAATTGGAAAATGGTCTTTTTCAAATTGTCCTGGGTCTTAGGTGTTTATCTATGTATATGTATTTATCATAAAATATAGTATCGTTGAGTTAATATCCCATAACACAAGTTCAAAACTTACTTTGGGTTTACTCTTACTGTATTCTGTGCTTTGGGGCTAGCTTAATCAGTGTGATTTGTCTTTATATATTTATTTATTATTATTTATTTATTATTTATGCTAGGATGTCTAAACAATTTTTGACTATTTTAAAAGTTCTAAAGACCCGATGGCCCGGCGGGCGTTCGCTAGCACTGGAGGAAATATTAGCGGCTATTTTTAGGGTTCCGTAGTCAACAAGGAACCCTTATAGTTTCGTCATGTCCGTCCGTCCGGGCTCGTACTCCGCCGCTACTGCACCGATTGTCACAAAAATTGGTGGAGAGATAGATATCGAAGTTCTAAAAGTTGGTTTTTAAAATTATGAAAAAATGTTTTTTTTTTCAGTCTCATACAACGAAAAGTGAATTTAAAAAATTAAATTGGAGTAACCCTAACATGTGGGGTATCGTTGAAAATGTCTTTTAAAATGCAACAAAAACTGCTTTAAAACAATGAATGAATGAATGAATGAATAACTCTTTATTGCACCTAAAAAATAAATAAAAAAAATTAACAAAACACAAATTGTAAATATATATACATAGGTACAATGGGCGGTCTTATCGCTGACAGCGATCTCTTCCAGACAACCAGTGGATGGAGAGAAATGTAGGCACGTGAAAAAGAAACGGTGGCGCAAAGAAAACGATAAAATGAGATAAATAGTTACATAAATAAGGCTACTTTTAAATTAGCATATATCAATACACTACACGTATAGGTATTCTATAATATACTTACACATAAAAACTACATATTTATAATAAAATATATCTACTTATATAGGTATAATTAATATAGTATACATATATATATATATATAAATACATATGTAGATCAAACCCCCCAGTCTCGAGATAATCTAATACAAAGTTAAAATTTGAGGTGTACCACCGTAACTTTTGAAATATTACTAAAATAATTCTGAAAAAAATGTGGTATATACCTCAAAGTATGTACTTTCAATTAAAACTATAGCGGTCTCGGTATCATAGATAGTTATTTTTTAATACGTCTTAAATCGTAAAATGTTACTTGTTGCTACGTTTATTGTAATAAGATAAATATCACGATTGTCTGTGTATGCTCGTTCTGCTTTTTTAATATTTTTGCTTTCATAAATGCTAGGTTCAAGAGAATCAAGAGATATTAATCCTAAGCTATGTCCTTGAGGCAGCTTGAAACGTCACAGTACAAGTGCAGTCCACGAAACCCAATACACGAAATCCAATGAAATATACGCTAAACAAATATCTTTATAAAGATGTCACCATTTTTGCGACATTATACTTTGAAATCAGCGCATTCTTTGTTTCATTCCAGCACGATAGCATTATTTCCCTTGAGGGTTGAGGATTTTACATGCAAAAGAATTTCCGTCATCCAAACAGAGGAATTGTGATTATAATTTTCTCGAATTTGTTAGAGCAGTCGCACAAATAAATTTACACAAGTGTTGGCAATGGCCCACATTTGTGTAAATTTATTTATTGGCGCACATTCGTTCGAATGAGGATCAATCAGTAAACAGAAAAATCCAATTTTGATTAGTATTTCGCATGCCTCGTGATTTTCTAAGTACGGCACTTTTTGAATTTTTAAAATCCGTTCAGAAATGCAGAAGTTATTCAACATTTCATTGACCGCGATTTTAAAACACGCGTCTGCCGACCGAAAGTAGCGATGACGTCACTATCTCCAAGCGACACGCCGTCGGTGCGCCATCGCATAGTACAGATATTCGTGGTTAGTGGTGGACACTGTTGGTTTTTTGCATTGTTTCTGGGACTGTAATAATGAGCAACAAATTGAAAGATGGGTTTGAAAAATGATTACCTAAAATCGGTATTTTATATAATTTTCCACATATAAAATAGTTTACATTATGTTGATTGATACTAGAGCTACATAACTAAAATTTAATAATATTATCTAATCTTTTAGCAAATTTCTAACTCTATGCTTAAATTAGGATACGGAATACGTGTAAAATAAAACCGGCCAAGTGTGAGTCGGACTTTTACATGAAGGGTTTCGTACTTTGGTTACGTAGGTTAGGTAGGTTGTAGGTACGTACAATGTTTTAAATCCATGAAAAATAGACGTCTCTTGTATGATGACCCCTTTTTATTTTTAACTTCGTTTTATTTTTACCCGACTGCGGCAAAGTCCAAAGGAGGATTATGTGTTTGACCTGTATGTATGTCTGACTCTATGTTCCTCTGTTACTACTTACTAAACGCCTGAACCGATTTTAATTAATTATACGTGGTAAGATTCGTCTTAACAACTAGTTTCATAGGTCATAGGCTATATTAAAATTATTGGAAATCAAAATGGCGGATTTCAGGCGCCAAATTGCGCAGCATGAAAAATCTTTTCTTTTCAAAACCTATCGAGTGGGATATCAAATTAAAGAATTTTATTCAAGTATTACAAAAATATACATACTATCACGCCTGTTTCCCACAGGGGTAGGCAGATACTATGGACCTCAACTTGCTACGATCCTGACAGACCTCTTTATAAAAATATATACAACTTAATTTGGAATGAGAAATGCTAAAAACAACATGCATAACCATGCATTTGCATGGTAATGTACATCATATATATTTTTTAGTTTTATTATTCTCTTATTTTAGAAGTTACAGGGGGGCACACACATTTTACCATTTTGGAAGTGTCTCTCGCGCAAACTTTTTAGTTTAGAAAAAAAATATATATTAGAAACCTCAATATCATTTTTAAAGGCTTATCCATAGATACCCCACACGTATGGGTTTGATAAAAAAAAAATTTTTTAGTTTCAGTTCTAAGTATGGGGAGCCCCCAAAATTTATTGTTTTTTTTTTCTATTTTTGTGTGAAAATCTTAATGCGGTTCACAGAATACATCTACTAACCAAGTTTCAATAGTATAGTTTCAGAAAAAAGTGCCTGTTACATACGGACAGACAGATAGACATGACGAATCTATAAGGGTTCCGTTTTTTGCCATTTGGCTACGGAACCCTAAAAAATACCTACTCTTGCTTGCTAGCGGATGTCTCTTCATAACACTGATCCACTTTTTTATAGTTTTTTGGTCCTTCGGAACACGACAAAATTAGTTTGGAGTACCTACTATTAGTTGTAGGTATACTCTTGCTGTTGCTCTATGGCACGATTACGATACAATATTTATTGGAAACATTTTACGCTATTGTTGACACCACAACTCAATAATAAAGCCACAACAAAACAAAAGAGGCCAAATACGACCGAAATGTGGGTAAGTACGGAATATTACCCACAAAACAGGTGAGCGCGCGCGGTGGGCAGTACGGGATGGGTTTAATGACGTCACAGCGATCGAGACTCGTACTCTCAGGCGTTTTTTGAACTGCTGCAGTATAATCGCTGTACTCGTATCTTCGTCATTTTTGGTTGGATTTAGATATTTTTTTCACTGTATGTTATGGTTTTCTTCATTTTATCAATCTACATACTTAAAAAAAACGTGATTGATCCTCATTGACTTGCCACGACCGCAGTACCACACCTGAGGTATGCGAGCGGCGAGACGGGGGCTGTCTATGACATACGCACATGAGATAGAATATCCAAAGATGGTCGTGCTTTATCTCGAGATGTCAAGGCTGTCGCTTTCAAAGTGGCCGAATATTTTAGGAAAAGAAAAGCAGACAAAATAGTTTCGATTATAAAAGTGATTTTCGAAACGTTTTATTTTTCCAATAATTTACACATTAATTACACTTATATTGTTTTTTTATTTGTGCTTAAAAAATCGTATTGAACCATAATAAGAATTGGATATAATATGTATACAGCCTCAAAATATTGTACTTCGATATCGTAAGATGTATCCGACAGTATGAATTTCATTGTGAGTCCATGATCTTCCCCCCGCCCCCCCACCCACACCGTTTTCTGCAAGAAATGAGTGGAAAAGCTTAACGTTCTCACTTTAAAAAAACTGTAAACATATAGTTCATAAAATAGTTTGAAGAGTTATGTAGGGCTTCACAGAGACAAAGTTTTAAATGATATCTTCCTTTCCTTTGAAATGATTTATTTCAAATGCTGGTAGCACTGGACCCCGGAAAATTCATGTATGGCCTTAAGAGCCCATACTACCCTAAAGTTCTTAGAGCGATCTTAAAGTTCAGGACTAACTCTATACATAATATGTTTCGAAAACACGATTGCTTGAAATTTTCTCGATAGAAAAACATTGCGAAGTTGCCTCCAAATCACCTCAGAATTATACTAAAACAGAAAGTATTTAAGAAATACAATAAATTAGCACTTGTAACTTTGGATTATAATTGTATTAAACATAAGGCAGTCATCATATGTCTTACTTTTTAAATAACTCTTAAATATTCTTTGTAAAACGAAAAAAACCTCAATACCAGAACCAGCCTCATTGACCCACCGCGATTCCCGACGCCCTGCATGGCTCGCTGTCTCGCTTCGGCTAGAGTAAATTTGTGGGCGTGGAAGCGGGAGCAAAATTTAGATTATTTACATCAGGCGCCCTCTTAAGAAAAGTTGATTTCATTTGAAGAAAAAGTCACCACTTAAAATACCTACATGCATGCCTACTGAACATTTGAACTAGAATTACCTGGTCTTATATAAAAGTAAACATGTTACTTCTTTCATTTCTTGTTTGTTTGTTTGTAATAACTTTATTGTACTTAGAAAACACATATTTATATAAATACGTATACGGATTGATGGAATTTATATATGAAGATATGTATAGTGTATATATCTTATGTAATTATACGAATTATATATGTTTCATTATTTGTATATAACACTCTTCCCCATTTACTACGTTTTCTGCTACTTCCCCGTGAACTGGTAGACAATGCTTGTGAATGCTAAGCATTGTCTACCAGTTTACGGGTTTACCTTTTGTATTATAATCGTTAGATTATTGTGCAATGAATATTAAATAAATAAAAAATAAATAAAATTAAAGACAAAAAAAACATAAAGAGTAAATTAAAAAAGGGCAGACTTATCCTATGATGGAATCTCTTCTAGTCAACCGGCGAATCAGTAGATAGGACAATTACTCACAAGTTCTTAGTTTCTGTCCTTTATGTACTTGAATTTTTTGTTGGTACAAGTGTGCAATTGATATTTACCTAGCACCTACTCATATGTTTCGCACACTTATCTAATAATACACAACAGTCATAACTTATGCTTAGTGAATACTCGTAGTGCACTGTGTAATAAAATAACAAGAAAGAAAGTAAAATAATAGTAATGAATACAAATAAAAAATGGATAACGCCAACTATTAGGCAAGTAAGTAAATGAAGCTTACGGAGTGAGGTTTAACTAACAAGATTTTCATTCAAATTGAGCATCAGGAATCGATTTTCTATAATAAAGTTAAATATAAATTTTGCAAACAAAAAAAAAGTCACTGAAAAGCAAAATTCTTAAGGCGAGATGAGTTCACAGCTCGCAATAATGTGCGTGTTTTTAAAAAATCACTATAATTAAACTACTACAGTTTATTTCTTAAACATTTTACATAGGAATCTTAAGGCTTTTCTACAGACACCCACAATATCTAAAACACGATTGAGCATTTTTGGCTCTATAGAAAAAAATTACAAACATACCTCTAAATTTGCCTAAATTTACCTATAAGTACTTATAATTATTTTATACAATCACTTTTTATATGATTTATTTATTTTATTTATTCAAGTACACTTAGAAATTTACAAACATACACATAAAAAAATAAGGAAAACATAGAACTTAGGTGCTACCTATTTCTAAAGAAATTTCTTCCAGTAGACCCGCGAGATGATTATTCTGCTCTCAGAATTCTCCCACTGCTCAATGCTCTGAGGGCCACTCTCTAGTGGCCCTCAGAGTTCTTTCTTTCTTGTTATTTTATTACACAATGCACACACGCACATAATTCTGAGCATGTTTTCAAAGAATTCTGAGAGAGTGGCCCTCACAATATCATGTGCGTGTGCTCACACGCACATGATATTGTGGGTGTCTGTAGGATTTCTATGTATTTTTTTTAAGAAATAAGCAGTAGTAGTTTAATTACAGCAATTTTTCAAAAGGCCACAAATTCACATAGTAATGTTGACATATGGTTGACATTTTGAGGTTACCCCAGCCGTCAAAAATGACAATTACAAACGAATGACGTAACGCGCTGTGATTGTTGTTTGGTTCAAGGTGGCGAATAGATTAAAAATATTGCAATTAACGCATTTTATTTTTTGATTTAAAAATATAAATCATTATTATTTCACAAAAATACTCATTGAATGGTCAGTTTATTTAATTAACATTATTTCTAATTTGAATAAAAATATTTTGGTGATCCCCTATTGTAATTTTTCCATATGATGTATTTATGTTGCTGCTATAACAACGAGCAACGACGAAGAGCAATATGGAAATTATCACCATATTTACGAGTTAACAATTTATTTCACACTTCAAGGCGATTTGCCTATATCTTCACCTTAAGATGAAAGACAAAAATAAATTATTACACTATCCCTAACGGGGCAGACAGAGCCTTGGGCGGTAAGGCCCAGGCCAGTTTTAGCGTAATGGTGGGATGAAGGTGGAAAAAGGAAAATCATAATAGTGATGGGTTGCTAACCGCATCGCCTCGCCCATTCTGTCAATTGGCTTTTACGATCTGCACGGGAAGAGCAGCAGCTGATACATTCTATGTTTGTTTCTTTTCTCCCAGACCAGCAAAGAAGATACCAAAAATAAAGAGAGAAAAAAAAAGTTTTAATGAAAAAGTTAAAAATAAATACAATTTCAAAATTTTAAAACTACGCTGGCCAGTATCACGGCTCATGGGTCCTGGATTATTCACCTTTCTGAAACACTCTATCTACATCTATATTTTTCAGACTTGGGCAGTATCTGGAGTATGTTTCTGTGCCTTCGGCCAGGGTTTTATGATGGGGTTCCCAGCGTGTCTGCTACCCGCGCTTATGGCTCCGGATTCTCCCATCAAAACAGACTTGGCTGCAGCCTCCTGGATTGGTATCTAACTACTTTCTTTCTTATTTAAGAGCCAGGCTCTATAAAGCTATTGGCACGGCGACAGTGCCTACGCATCGTCGTTTTATACTTACTATTCATTCGTTTTGGAGCAGTGAACTTGCAATAGTAATTCCCTATATCTCAACAACCATTTCACTGTAATGGAACATGTTCAAATTTAAAAAATTCAATGGTTTCATTTCCTTGCTCCCAAATTTAATAAAATTCACGTAAAAGTTACTCAGGCTATTTTTAAACACAAATGCCGGGTTGTTCTAAAAACAGACTTGGATAACTTCTCTCGATCGTTCAAGTATTTAATTCTTCGTGTATTATTTCAGCATCCGTTGCTGGTATTGCCAATTTAGTTGGTGGTCTGTCAGCATCGCTACTAGTAGACAATTTTGGAAGAAAAAAGCCATACTGTACTTTCGTAATTCCTGAAATAATCGGCTGGATCATTATATACTACGCTACAAACATTCCTATGCTGATGATTGGAAGAATATTAGGAACTTTGACCGGTGGTGCACTAAGCTGTATGGGACCTATAGTTGTTGGTGAATTCACAAGTCCAAAACTCCGAGGAATGTTCCTGAATCTAAAAACAGTTGCATTCTTCTGTGGAATCACTACAGTGCATATACTTGGAAGCCATTTCAATTGGAGAACTATCGCACTTATGAGTATTGTGCCCCAAGTCATAGCATTTCTTATAATTTTAACATGGCACGAGAGCCCCTCGTGGTTAGCCAAGAAGAAAAGGTTTGAAGAATGTGAAAAATCCTTCACATGGTTAAGAGGAGAGGAGGAAGAAGCTAAAAGAGAATTAGAAGAATTAATCCGTTCTAGAGTAGAAAAGTTTTCAGTACCTCTAAAACATTCAAGCTTCAACAGCAAAATAAAGCACTCTCTTGTAAAATTCACGAAAAAAGACTTTGTTAAACCCATATTTATTATATTTGTTTGCTCATTTGTCATCGAAAGTTGTGGAAGGCATGTTTTCCCAACTTTTGCCATTAAAATCGTCGCTGATATAACAGGCAATACACAGAATGTTTTCTACTACACGTTAGGAATAGACCTTCTTATAACATTAAGCATAACTTTGTCTTCGATTCTTATAAGATTATTTGATAGACGAACATTGTTACTATCGACGGGACTAACAGCAGCTTTTGTTTTATTAATTCCATGTACATATGTATTTCTGGTATCAAGAGAAATTATACCAAAAGATTATCCTTGGATACCAATTTCGATGTTTGTAGTTTATTTTATAATAGTAAATTTAGCGTGTTCCACTATTCCTTTAGGTTTTTTAGGAGAAATTATTCCTTTAGCGCACAGAGGCTTGGGAGTAGGTATATCAGGAATCATACTGTCTTTGATGTTGACAGTGAATTTGAAAATTACTCCCTATATGTTAGAAAATTTTAAGATTCATGGCACTTTTACTATATTTGCTGGTGTGCTAATTACATCTTTGTTTGTTCTTTATTTCATCCTTCCGGAAACCAAAGATCGTACGTTACAAGAAATTGAGGATTACTTTGTATACGGTCGTTTTAGATGTGAAAAAAGCAATGGTGACGAAGGTGTTCGATTAAACATTATAGAATAAAAGACAGTTGTTTTTATCTTATTTATTAATCATCATCATCATTAATAATACAACAGTAAAAAAACCTAAAAGTACCTATTTTGCAGGTGTATATATTTAATTATCTTAAGTTATGGAGATGATGTGGTGCTGCTCAGCCTCTCAATTAAAGGATAACAGGAACTAATATCTATTTGTAAAGAATACGCTTAAAACCACGACTTAATTTATAATGTGAAGACGACAGAGATGGTGGTGTTTAGGCTGTGGTTTAGGTCTGGAGAAACTTAGGACAGTCTATACCCAGTCTGACTCTTAATGGGCAGCCTGTAAGAATTACGAATTCGTTCAAGTTCCTTGGTCACATAGTAACCATCTCTTATCTTAAAGGCAAAAAAGCGGTCAAGTGCGAGTCGGACTCGCCCATGAAGGGTTCCCATAGCAGCAAGTAACATAATATAAAAAAATTTAAAGGTAAATTGCGGTTTACGATTTATGACGTATTAAAAAATAACTATCTATGATACCGAGACCGCTATAGTTTTAATTGAAAGTACATACTTTGAGGTATTTACCACATTTTTTTCAGAATTATTTTAGTAAGATTTTAAAAGTTACGGTGGGGGGACACCTCAAATTTTAACTTTGTATTAGATTATCTCAAGATTGGGGGTTTGATCTACATATTTTTAAAGCAGTTTTTGTTGCATTTTAAAAGAACTTTTCAACGATACCCCACACGTTTGGGTTAGTCCAATTTAATTTTTTAAATTCACTTTTCTTTGTATGGGAGGCTGAAAAAAAATTTTTTTTCATAATTTTAAAAACTAACTTTTGGAACTTCAATATCTATCTCTCCACCAATTTTCGTGACAATCGGTGCAGTAGCGGCGGAGTACGAGCCCGGACAGACAGACAGACGGACGGACATGACGAAACTATAAGTACTCGTGTCCGTTTATTTTGCGGGGAGTAACCGCACAACTTTTGTACCGAAGCACACAGGCCCCTCATACAGTTTAGCCCACGAGCGGAAGTGGTTTACCGGGTCGTGGCCGCTGCAGCATGCAGCTTCTTGGAACCACTGACGAGAGTTTGTAGGGCGCTAACGAGTTTATTAACAGTTTTGCGGTGGCAAAACTTTTAATAAACTTTCTTTTCTGTAAATGCCGGCTGGCAAAACCTCCGCAAGTATCCTACTACACCCCAAATGAGGTGAGTGTGTGTACTACACCCCAAAGTGTTATGGGATATTAACTCAACGATACTATATTTTATGATAAATACATATATATATAAATACCCAAGACCCAGGACAATTTGAAAAAGGCCATTTTCCAACTTGCCCTGACTGAGGATCGAACCCAGAACCTCAGGATTAGCGGTCTAGCGCGTTAAACATTACACCACGAAGGGCGTCAAAGCAAGAGATGATAGTTGAAAATGATTACTGTACAAACCTGAGGTTCAAGTCGTAGTAAGGATCGAACTCTTGCCTCATAGACGCAGAGCCAGTACCTATCTAAATCGATTGGCTACCACCGCTTCAAGTTTGATTTATTGTTGGTTTGCTAACCCCAAAGGATCCTCCACCTACACATCCATTAGTTAATTACTGTTACAGTACAGTGTAACAGGTAGCGGGTGGGTGCATTTAGCATCGGCTCATTTACTCCTTTCAATCTACTAAATATAGTTTAGAACGGCTGACGAAGACAAACGATGTTTTTCCGGAGCGAACGAAACACACGTGGCGTAAGTTTGGCGAACATTTGTAGTTGTAGTATTGAAAAATGGGACGATAAGATTTGAATATATTGCGATCCTACGTATTAAAATGCTAAAAGGCAGCGTTAACTGTCTGCTCTGCTCTTCAGTTGTGGAATAAAAAGTTCTCACTTTCAAAGCTCAAATATCATAAACTTCGATAGAACTAAAAATAAGTTGACGGTTTTTGAGTTTTTTCACAGCGGACTGGATTTACGAAAGTGTACATATTTAGTAATTAGAAAAAAATCTTCCACGGGTGTATGATGGGTAACAAAGAACGAGTAGCGGCGTCCTCTTCTTTTTACAGCCCACATCGACCCACTGTTGGGCATAGGCCTCTCTTTTTTCGCATCATTTTCTACGGTCTTTTGCCAGTCTCATCCATTGCTTTACCGTCAATCTCACAATGTTATCTGACCACCGGGTCGGTGGTTTTCTTACTTGTCTGTTCCCTTGTCTCGGCCACCACTCTGTTACTGCACTGGTCCATCGACCATCTTCTCTTCAAGCCAAGTGTTCCCGGCGTCCTCTATGTGCGACGAATTTATACTCGTACAAGCTGCCTCACCTGCGCCTGAGATGTAAATTTTATTGGGAGCGGACTTTATTCCAGCAGGAATTGACTGATAAAGAAAAGAAGAAAAGATACATCGAGTCACGAGAAAAAATAATCCAAAAATACAAACCAAATCCAAAGACGGGATTTGCGTATAAGCCACTCTTATTGTTCGTCCTTTATGACCGTATGTATCCAGCCCGTATAATAACGCGGCTTAATTACTGAAACAATATTCAATATTGGCAAATCCCTCTTTTGTATCTCGATTTGTACCATTTTTCAATTCACATTGAGCGAGCCGAGCGTGCGATGTGAACAGGAGCCGCGGCTATTCAAACCATTTGGTTGTGGTTTATCGGCCGCCAACCAGGTCAACCTGCCTTTTGAATGCAGTTGTAGTACGAGATGATTAAGCTAATTTCTTTAAGCCCCTTTTACAAGATTCACACGAGCAGATAGCATAGGATATTTCCGGAATTCAGGCTATATAATCGTTTCGCTCCACCAGCTATTCTTCTGGTTTTCCTTGGTCTGTATCGTACCAAAACCCTTTTTGCACTGGCAATTTCACAACATTGGACGAATTAGAATACTTCTAAAAAAATACTTACATAGGCCAATAATTATAGAACAGATTACATAAGTACTTGGCCAATAAATAAGGAACGAAATTATATCGATGATTTACCTACTCATATCGAGTTTGAGCCACTTTCTGCTTCACTCGATCATTTAAACCACCCAATTGAAACTACTTTGATCGATCGCTTTGATAAGCCTGCGGTTTTTATTCCAAACAAGTGAAACTCATTAATATGTACTTTTATTCATGAAATTATGATATAATGTATATAATATTCTACGTTGTTTTATTATGTGATTGTTTGTGGGTTTGTTTCATTAGCGACCGAAACTTTGATACTTAGGTAGTTTCATACATATTTTAGGTTCATGTTGTACGATTGCTTTCTATTCTCAACTTGGATATAGGTTGCAATACAATACAATACTCTTTCTTCTTCATTTTGGCGAGTTCCCGGTCGCATCTTCAGCTGTGCTGCTTAGGGGCGCGGGGTGCGTTGTCCTGCTTTTTTTCCTGCTTTTTAAATATAATATGTATGTCAATGGTCACCCTAGCATGCCGATGATCATACAAAGTCGAGAAGTAATAGCCGGAACAGTTTAAACGATTTGGCTACCTATAGTTTTACAACCGGTCTCTTGCCTGACGTCAACCATTTGGGAATAAATGAAATAATACAGCTGTAAAGCCTAATAAAGAAAAGATTTGACCATAATTACCACACGAGTACATAGTAAATGGTATATATTCGTGCGCTAACTACTGTCCGTTATCTAGGCTGTTATCTATCGCCATTAGGACACGCGTGGGAAGGAAAAGGGGTGGTGATAAGTTGTATACAGAGTTAGTAGAGTTATTTTTAATTACTCGGCAACCTTTTTGGAGCAAGGTTAGTCCGTGATACTAAACCACTTTCCATAAAAACAATTATTAAAAAACGAAAAAAAAATTCGACTTTCCATACAAATCGGCGCTCAACCAAATGAATTTTGTATGGAAGGACGAAATTTTGTTTTCGTTTTTCGATGATTGTTTTTATGTAAAGTGGTTCAGTATCACGGACTGAACTTGCTCCAAAAAGGTTGCCGGTTAATTTAAAATAACCCTGTATAACTCGGTCGTCACCAGACGTCACGACACGACTGCCTACTTAAATATTTTTATTACTAGCTTTTTATTAGCTTGCCTTTGTTTTTTGGGTCAAATCTTGCAAGTTAAAGAGTCTCCGCCCGAAATTGAGTTGAAATTTTTATATATAATCTAGTCAAATTTGTTCTCTGGATGTTTGAACACAGCGGAAAATCTGGCCATTTTTTAGGTTTTTTAACGTTGATATCTCTTTTAATAAATAATTTATGAAAAAAGGAAGACATAGGGACATGCTAATATTAGTTATAGATATTCAGGAACAAAAAATAGATTATATAAAAAAAATTAAAACATAGGAACACTGCTCAAGTCTTTGTTAATTCGTAATGAAATAAAAAACGGCCATGTGCGTGTCGGACTCGCCCATGAAGGGTTCCGTAGCAGCAAGTAACATAATATAAAAGTTCTAAAGGTAAATTGCGGTTTACGATTTATGACGTATTAAAAAATAACTATCTATGATACCGAGACCGCTATAGTTTTAATTGAAAGTACATACTTTAAGGTATATTCCACATTTTTTTCAGAATTATTTTAGTCATATTTCAAAAGTTACGGTGGGGGGACACCTCAAATTTTAACTTTGTATTAGATTATCTCAAGACTGGGGGGTTTGATCTATATAGTTTTAAAGCAGTTTTTGTTGCATTTTAAAAGACCTTTTCAACGATACCCCACACGTTGGGTTTAGTCCAATTTCATTTTTGAAATTCACTTTTCGTTGTGTGGGACGGCTGAAAAAAAAACATTTTTTCACAATTTTAAAAAACAACTTTTGGAACTTCAATATCTATCTCTCCACCAATTTTCATGACAGTCGGTGCAGTAGCGGCGGAGTACGAGCCCGGACGGACAGACGGACGGACGAACGGACGGATGGACATGACGTGATGACGAAACTATAAGCGTTCCTTGTTGACTACGGAACCCTAAAAAGTACTTATATTGGTTAAGTATTGGAGAAGAAATCAGGGGACTACGAATCGTTGATTTTCTGTTCTTTTAATAGGTATTTTCAGTCCAAGCTACATTATGTCTCTATCGCACTTGCTCGGTTGTAGTTCGGGCACAGCGCGACAGCAATAGATTTTAAAAATAGGTACCTATTTTTCATTTCTCTAGCCCTTGAGATTTCCTCTTAAGTACTTGGTATAAGAACCAGTACGTATAAGCCGAAAATCAGCTGTGGGTTTTCCTATGCTTTACCTTAGCACATTCCTGGTTCTGTCCCACAATACAGTAAGAATAATTCAAGGAAGGGCAAAGTGTAAAAAAAATAACTTTCATTCGGTAAGTTATTACCTACCTTCATTGTTTTCACACGCGTAAATTCACGCTGCCATATATTCAACAACAGAACAGGGGGCAATGTTAGAGATATGTCTATATATTCGTTGTTAATGAATGTAAACTGACTTACTACAGAAATAAATAATAAAATCAGAATTGTCATTTTAAGATTTCTGTAGTACGCCTTATGAAATGTTATTACTTGATTCCGTCGAACGAAACCTAAATAATTTTGACTCCTATCTTTAATTCAAATCATGTACTCCTTATAAAATCTAATTCGCACAAGAAAAATATCATAACAATAAAAATAAAACCAGTCAATAAAGGCCGGTAAAAAACGCATTACCCGTCTCTTTCCCTCACGTAAGAAAGGGCAGATCTTAAAGCACCCGGACAATGACGTAATATATTTTTAAGATGTTGCATTAGCAATAGTCTGTTGGACAATATTTAAAATAAACCGTAATTTGTTGTCAACCTATTAGATTAGGTTTAGTTCTTATTATACAGGCTGACTCTTTATTCACCGGCAAAATTATTGGAGCAAGTTCAGTCCATGATATTGAACTACTTTCTATATAAAAGGTATTAAAAATCGATAAAAATTTTCATCCTCCCATACAAAATTCGTTTGGCTGAGCGTTGATTTGCATGGGACTCACGAAACATTTTTATCGATTTTCAATAACCTTTTTTTATAGAAAGTAGTCCATGGACTGAACTTGCTCAAAAATTTTCGCCAGTGGATCCTGTATAATATTTTCAGCATCTTATATAATATTTTTAATAGTCAGCCTGTATAATAATTGAGTGAAGTATAGAAACATATTTAACTTAATTATTATATAAATGATACATGGTTTTTGCGAAATATACGAATAAAATTAAAATATTTTTTATTTTTAATCTATGACGAAAACGCCCTGTGTATGGCGTCTTCTCCGATGGCGTCACACGATAGTAAACGTGGTGTTTTGACGGTATTACGGTTCTGTGTCTATGTTAGCCAGAGCAACCAGAGGAATTGGCCTACACTCTCCACGCTGTCCAGACGGGTTGGAGAGGTCTCATTGTTGTTTATAAGCTTTTTCTTGCTTGCATTTCCTAAGTCACCTTCTATGACATCCACGAGAAGTTTTGGAGTGATCCTATTCTACTCTGCGAACCACACGGCTAAAACTATAAAGGTACAAAATTGAGTGCTTTTCTATACTGAATGTACTAATTTGCCGCAACACTAGCAAATTTTTATAAGTACTGATGCCACATCTACATATTTTTTTTTATCAACGCCCCCGCAGTGTTTCGACAACCCCTGAATAAAAGATTGGCTTTGCTCATTCCGTATTCACTGAAAGGTCAGCATTGTAAGGGCGCAACGACACTGGCCTGCGAGCACGGTGGCATAATAGTGTACGTACCTTAATAGATGTACACCTCTACAAGATTTTATCAGTTTATTTTTATTGTAAGTTGCCTTTTTAAAATAGTTCTGGTCTTGGATGTATGCTATATATTTATCCAAATTGAAAATATGTGATGAAAAAATCCGCCACGGTTAAACGTTAAAGTTAACGTGAGGGTCGTGGGTTCGAATCCCACTCGTGGCGAATTTTTTCATCACATATTTTCAATTTGGATTACTATCCGAGCATTGTAATGCTATTAAAAATAATAACTATATATTTATTTTTTATAAAATATGGTATCGTTGAGTTAGTAGCTATATACAATACAAGTTTAAACTTACTTTGGGGCTAGTTCAATCAGTGTGATTTGTCCAAAAAAGAAACAACCGCTGTTGGAGCTCGCCTATGTAATCTGGGATTCATACATCTTCAAGAAAGATAACGCAAAACCTCTCAGGTTGTAACTCAGTCCATGAAACTGAACAACTTTTGTTCTACAACATTCCCAAAATGCCAAAAATAAAATTCGGATTTTCATACAAATTGACTCGATCAGCTGATCAGTTTGTATGAAAATTCAAATTATTATTATTTTTGGGTTTGGTGAAAGTTGTAGAACAAAAGTTGTTCAGTTTCATGGGCTGAGGTACCACCATCTGAGAGGTTTTGCGTTAGTTCATTAACACGTAAGTATATTAATGTGATGAAAAATTTCATGGATGAAGGGCGTTCATGGATGAAGTAAAAGAAAAGGCAGAAGTCGTGTCGTATAGGAAATTCAAGCATTTGGCTGAAGGTCGGGAGACATGGAAAATACTCCACCGATAAGAACATAGTTGATCATGACTATGATGATACACTCACGCTCAAATAAATACCCTTGCTTCAAATGCGTAAGTTATATGCAGTGGTCGGATAATCGGATGCATATTTACCTAAAGTTAATTTTTGGCTAGGAAATTATGGAAGCGGCTTCTTAAAACATATTTATTAAATTCAAAAAAATTCGGGAATGCCAAACTAATCGGAAGCATATTTACCTAAAGTTAATTTTTGTCTGGGAAATTATGGAACCGGCTTCTTAAAGCGTAATTTTCGTCAGGAGGATTCGAAGTCACGCTAGCACAATTGGAATGGAAGTGCACTCACAGTACAAATGTGAGGGGCGTGAGTCCGAATCTTACTCGAAATTTCGCATCACATATTTTTAATGTAGATTTTTAGTTAATTCTTTTAGATATAAGCGTGTTTAAAAAAAGATTAAATAATTACTCGATTTAAAATCACTTATTTTAACATAAAACCTATATTACTCGTACTAATTCATAGACGTTAAGGTTCAACCATGGACTACATTTGAATATCGTGTAATGTGGGTATCGCATGTCTAATACCTATTGAAGTGTTGTGAATCATATACTTATAAAACACCTTAATGACACAGTATCGGTTATCTATTTCACTGACACCAAAGAATAACAATATAACTTGAGCCTCGCTTTATTTCAATGATTATTGAACGAGCGAGCGAAGCGAGCGAGGGCTATAATTCAAGTTGGGACGAAAACACATTGTTTGTGATGATGGTCCGATTTGGAATTAAAACCAAACAAATTAATTAAATGCGGTTTTTATTCGTTCCACACAAGCGCAATACAATATCTTAAACAGAGACAAATTAATATGATGTGACATTGACATCTGTCACAATGACACAAGCAGGTGTGAGTAAGTGGCACAGAAATAACTTAGCACACATACTATAGTAGGTATACCACAGTAGGCATGTAGGAAATATCAAAATAATTTTTAAGTTTGTTGGGCATCAAAATCGGTTCAGTAGTTTTTGAAATATTAATAAAAAATCGCGAGGTCTAAGTTCGCGGCGGACTACTAGTTATATACCTAGAATTTTATTGTAAATTCAGTTTTTGGAAATTTTTCAAAAGCGGAGATATGGGGGTTTAAAACTTTAAGAAAATCATATTTAAGCCATTTAAAACAATTTTCAATTATGTCATAAAACTTTTCTGTAACCCCTTATTAAAGACGCAACTTGCTACTGCAGATTGTATGCCATGTTGTCGTGTGTAGCCAGACACCTTAACAAAATCAAAGCTCGCGGTACTCCTGGGGCGAAAATCACTAATGCTGCGACGTTATGTGTAAACACTCTTAGAAAAGCAGCTTTCCTGCTTACAGAAATGCGCTAACAGAAATTTTATATGAAAGATTGCAATATATTGCCGAGTCAAACGGCGTTAGAGCTTACCTACAATCAAAACTCAGCACAATATGTATAAACACCTTACACTTACTTCACCTTACCTTACAGTAACTTTTAGACGTAGCGTAATGGCTCAGGTATGACACTTCCTATAGTCAGAGTAACATATATGTATATACCTACTACTACTACAAACGAAACAATATATCTGTACACACGTCAATGTGTGAAATTTATACTCAGGGTCACACTGCAGAATTAATTTAATACTTACCTACTAACGAGTTCGACATATTTACGATTATATCTTTATATACCGGGAGATTTGCAAACACTATGATGTAAAAAATATTCTTTTTATTTGTAATAACGTGAAATTATATTTTTGCTTTGCTTTAGTACCGGTTTTCATCACTCGGAAATCTATGAAATATACGTTCTTTATTGTATTCGGTGGATAAACAATTATTATATGCGCATCTTCTCACCATGATGGTTACTATTGGTTGACAATTCTCAAGACACGTCGCGAATTGCGTGCGGCTAGCAACTAACCCTGTTTAAGAGCGCATTAAGGGGCATATAGAACGGGGGAGAGGTGCGGGGACGCCATATTGCGGGAGACGCTGTGAGATTCCATTCTGTTTGTACTCTTTTGTATTCTGTGGTAATGGTATGGTTAACACACTAGTCCGTCAATCCGGAGGTTCTACAATTATTTTCCACAATCTGACATGGTATTTCAAAATAAAAGACTACGTGTTACACGTAGTCTTTTCGTCTTTAATCTGTCGTCTGTCGTGGTTAATCTGATTCTGACTATAGACAGTGCTATTAAAAATGACGCTGCTCATCACGCCGGCCATATCCGCACTTTATGAATGTTTGATCACTTAATGACATACGCTAAGTGATCACCGATCAATAGTCGTTATGCTTCGTTTGTATAATCCACTTTACTTGCATAATATAGTCTTCTATTCTTGCTTGGTTCTCGAAATGGCTCTAAACATACTTATGATGTCAACACTGGCAAAAGTATACCTATGCCAATACTTTCTTGGGGAACGGATTTTGTTATATTAATTCTTATACCTTGTAATCTGGAGGTCGTGGATTCAAATCCCACTGGAAAGCAAATTTTGTAAAATATTGCAGGCTTGAACCTGATAATCTGAGAAGAAAGATGATTGCGTGCTTCGGAAGGCACGTAAAGCTGTGGGTACCGAACTCCATCTGTCGGTTGTTCCAAAACTTTGCACACCGGAAAAGTCTTACCCCCTTATTCATAAAAAATACGATCGTTTGCTAAACCTATTTTAGTTAAAATATGTTTTGTCTTGTTCATCATCATCATCATCATCATTTCAGCCGCATAACGTCCACTGCTGGACATAGGCCTCTCCCAAGGTTTTCCAAAATGACCGATCTAGAGCGGCCTGCATCCAGCGCCTTCCAGCGACCTTGGTCAGGTCGTCTGACCACCTTGTGGGTGGGTGTCCTACGCTTCGCTTGCCAGTACGTGGTCGCCATTCGAGAACCTTTTTGCCCCATCGGCCATCGGTTCGTCGCGCTATGTGTCCCGCCCACTGCCACTTCAACGAGCTAATCCGCTGGGCTATGTCCGTGACTTTTGTTCTCCTACGAATTTCCTCATTTCTGATTCGATCACGTAGAGAAACACCAAGCATAGCCCTCTCCATAGCGCGTTGAGCTACCTTGAGCCTTCTTATGAGGGACCACGTTTCGGAGCCATAAGTCATCACTGGTAACACACATTGATTATAAACTTTCGTCTTAAGGCACTGAGGTATTTTGGACGAGAAGACACTGCGTAACTTCCCGAACGCTGCCCAGCCGAGTCTTGTTCTTGCAATGACAGAATTTTGTAAAGAGTGATAGGGAGAAAACATATTTTAGCTAAAATAGGTTTAGCAAACGTTTGTTAATTTTTATGAGTATGAGGGTTAATGTGTACTGTAACTCTACCAAATATTCGCAAATGTTGTGTAAACACTAAACAAGGCTTGACACGCAAGGTTGTCACTCAGCAGTATTAGTTTGAAACCACACGCGTGAATTAATTAACTTCTATCTGACAGCCCTGACAGCTGTGGTATATGGTTAAATAGTACATGCATTCGCATTCTATATACTAGACAGAAAGGTAAAAAAATATACTATACAGGCCCATTTAGACAATACCATTTTCTTGCACATTTAAGTTTAATAATTGAATGCAATAATTGAAACGCAGTAATTGCTCATAAATAATTTTAAAGCTGTGACATATGAATAGAACTCCATCCCTTCCTGTGGATGTAGTGAGAGGTGACTCAGGGACTAAGCACAAACATTGTGCTATATCTACATTCTTAAGAGCCCGTACTACTCTAAAGTTTTTAGAGCGATCTTAAATATTATCAATATTAACGAAATACTAATTTTGAAATAAAAACACATTAAAGTTCAGGACTAACTCTAAACATAATAAGTTTCGAAAACACGATTGCTTAAAATTTTCTCGATAGAAAAACATTGCGAAGTTGCCTCCAAATCACCTCAGAATTATACTAAAACAGAAAGTATTTAAGAAATACAATAAATTAGCACTTGTAACTTTGGATTATAATTGTATTAAACATAAGGCAGTTATCATATGTCTTACTTTTTAAATAACTCTTAAATATTCTTTGTAAAATGAAAAAAACCTCAAAATCAAAACCAGCCTCATTTACCCACCGCGATTCCCGACGCCCCGCATGGCTCGCTGTCTCGTTTCGGCTAGAGTAAATTTGTTATCTCGCCTTGTCTAGGGGTGAAAGCGGGCGAACACACACTGCACGGCGCACTTGGCCGCACAATAACGGGGGAGAGGTGCGGGGACGGGGAACGGGGACGCATATTGCGCGTACCTTAGGAGATTCCGTTCTGTATACCCTTACTGTCTTCTGTGCTTCCGCGCCCGCCTAGCGTTTTGGAAAACGGGACAATTTTGCGTCCCGAAGCTTTTTTCGGGGGAATCGAAAACCGCAAAAAGGGACGGTCCCGTTTAAAACAGGACGTATGGTCACGTTCATAGCCCTTCAATCTTAAGAGCCCGTATGACTCTAATAGTACTTAGAGCGATCTTAAAGATTATCAATAGTAATGAAATACTCACTTTTAAATAAAAACACAGCAAACTTCAGGACTAACTATGTACATTATATATTTCGAAAACACGATTGCTTAAAATTCACCTCAGAATTAAACTAAAACGGAAAGTATTCAAGAAATACAATAAATTTGCACTTGTAACTTTGGAACATAATTATTGTATTAAACATAAGGCAGTCATTATATGACTTACTTTTTAAATAACTCTTAAATATTCTTTGTAAAACGAAAAAACCTGAAAACCAAAACCAGCCTCATTGACCTACCGCGATCGTTTCACCGAACATGGCTCGCTGTCTCGCTTGGAATAGAGTAAATTTGTGTGCGTGGAAGCGGGAGCAAAACATAGATTATCCACATAAGGCCCAGCCTTAACTTCAAAGCCTATATACTTACTAGACATAGATCGTAGAAGCCACTCAGTCAATCACAGCCAACAGACTTGATTAGCTTCATTTGATTTACAGCCCACGCTAGTACGCTGTCTTTCGACCCTGACCTTAGGAATAATCTTGTACAGTCGACTATAAGCACAGAACACAGTAAGAGTGCTATAAGTCAAGCGTGATAATGCCACGCAATTACGATCTTTGTTCCAACGATAAAAGAACCACATATGTTTAAATTGGAGAGCAGCATCTATAGGCCGACTGTAATTACCTAGTCAAGAAGTTAGTATACTTATGTAAAGATATAAAAAATCTTTTTCATAATTTCATGTATTTATTTAATTTTATTGAGCCAAAAGCTACAATAGGTTCCTGAACATTTACAAACAGACTGGTAAATATTGTCATGTTCGGTCCATCAGTACCTACGAATAGCCTTAACATTGGGTCTAACTATGAATTAGCAAGAAAGAAAAAAAGCTGCTATAGTCTACATCACAGCTACATCTTTGTTGTTTAGTTTCAGGGCCCTATAACTGAACGCACATATTTTCGAGCCTTTTCTAAAATTGATAACTAGAAATCGCGCAGTTAAGTATGTACTCGTATATGTCGTAGGATGATTTGATAAATCGAATTTACGCAAAACCCCTATGGATATTGTGAAATTACTGATAAACTAGACAATGGTTAAATCATTTCTCAATCTTACTGGAAAAAGATAGTTTCTGCAAAAATACGAGTCGCTCTATAGCCCGGTCAATTTAAACATGTAAACATACCTATATAACTAAATATTCTGTGAATATTTCAAGCGTCTCCCTGTTGCCGTTTTTATTATATAGCAAAAAAACGAAAAAAATCTCTTCCAACTTTTTTAAATCGTTATATCTCAGCAACAGTGACTCTCAGGAAAAAAAGAAGTCAGTCATTTTTTTATAGATAATTATCTGATCTACAAACTTTTTCTAAACTAATTTTATGATAAAATTTACCGTTTTGCTGAAAATTGCGAAAAACCCTTTTTTGTGACCTTTGGCCCCCAGTTTTTTTTTCCAGGTATCGGATCTATGAGGACTTTTTATATTTAATTTCTGATGGTGTTTTAAACAATCCTACCAACTTTCAGCTGGGTGCGAATTATTGTAACCTCACACCCATTCTTTCGTCTAATTTGACCGGGCTACTAGTAACATTGAATATCCTTAACTTTAGTTTGCTAATGTTTTGCTTACTGACCAAATCTTATTCTAATTGGTTCCTAGTTTTACCCTGTGACCTTTGAAGTAATAAATCATAGAGGAAGTATCATCGGAAGCGTCTTGGCTGTCCGCTGGAGGCTATGTGACGTCACACGAAGTTGACCTTTTGGCACTATTTTTTTTTAACTAACCAGTTTCGTCCCACTGCTGGGCAAAGGTCTCTCCCATTTCTCTCCATGCGTCCCTGTCCACTGCAATTGGTACTTAAGGCCATAAAAATAAAATAAACCGTGTGGGGTATCAAATTAAAGGGCTTTAAAATCACATTTCAAAAATATTTACATTAATAGCTGTTGATCCCTGTTGTGCTTGCATTAACTAGAGAAACGTACTTTTCAGTGAGAATTTTTCCGTAGTCGGGATTTAGTTTTTAGGGTTCCGTACCCGAAGGGTGCAAACGGGACCCTATTACTGAGACTCCGCTGTCTGTCCGTCTGTCACAGGGCTCTATCTCTTGAACCGTAATAGCTAGACACCTGAAATTTTCACCGATTATGTATTACTGTGGCCGCTATAACAACAAAACTAAAAATAAAAAAAAAGTTGAAAATTTAAGGGGGTCGTCATACAAAAAACGTGATTTTTCAGCGTTTTTAACTCGATCTGTCACAGGGCTCTATCTCTTTGAACCGCAATAGCTAGACACCTAAAATTTTCACCGATTATGTATTACTATAACCACTATAACAACAAATACTAAAAATAAGATAAAGTTAATAATTAAAGGGGGTCGTCATACAAGAAACGTGTTTCTTCTGCGTTTTAAAACATTGTACGGTGGTACGGAACCCTTCATGTACGAGTCCGACTCGCACTTGCCCGTTTATTAAAACTATTCAACTTGTAACGAAAAGGGGGTATCAACCCGTGAGGGAGTTAACGTACTAACCAATATGAACAACTTTTACTATGGGACCATCCCTAAAATTGCAAAAAAAAAACTGCAGCTCCATACATTTTGGCACGGTAGGTATTTAATTTCGTATGGAGCTGCAATTTTTGTTTTGCTATATCAGTGATAGTCCCATAGTAAAAGTTGTTCATATTTGTTAGTACGGTAACTCCCTTTTGGGTTGATACCCCATTTTTGTACACGTTTTATATTGCCGACACGTGTCAAAAAAGCATCAAATTATCCCAACTTCCCAAATCTATACTAATATTTTAAAGCGGAAGAGTTTGTTTGTTTAAACGCGCTAATCTCAGGAACTAATGGTCCGATTTGAAAAATTCTTTTTTTGTTGGGTAGTCCATTTATAGAGGAAGGCTTTAGGCTATATAACATTACGTTCCGACAACCACGCGAACGAAGTCGCGTGCACAGCTAGTAATATTATAATTGCGAAAGTGAGTTTGTATATTTGTTTGTTTGTTTGTTACCTCTTCACGCTTTAGCTACTGAACCAATCTTCTTGAAAATTTCCATACACATACTTAGGAGTACTGAGAAGGATATATGATATCTTTTATCCCAAAAAAAGTAATGTTCTTGTGGGATACGTGAGCGAAGCCGCGGGCAAAAGCTAGTATTATAAATGCGTAAGTGAGTTTGTATATTTGTTTGTTTGTTACCTCTTCATGATTTATCTACTGAACCAATCTTCTTGAAAAATTTGCATACACATAGGAGTACTGAGACGGATATAGGGTACCTTTCATCCCGGAAAAAAGTCATTTTCCCGTGGAATACGCGAGCAAAGCCGCGGGCAAAAGCTAGTATTATAAATGCGAAATTGAGTTTGTATACTTGTTTGTTTGTCACCTCTTCACGCTTTATCTACTGAACCAATTTTTTTGAAAAATTTGCATACACATAGTTAGGAGTACTGAGAAGGATATAGGGTACCTTTCATCGTGGAATTTGGGATACGCGAGCAAATCCGCGGGCAAAAGCTAGTTTATTATAAATGAATTCTTGTATTATATATTTCTTTCAATAATAATTTGAATAAGTTATTAAATATGTAATTTTCTTTGTTTCAGATTACGTTATAGGAAGATAACGAGTGCCACCATATACCAAGTGTTCTTTACTAAAATTTTAAGGCTAGGTAAGTTGGTTCATACTTTGTATTTACATAGTATTTTATACGAGTAGTTAGGTGTTTTTAATGGCTCCTCCACACGTAAAATAGAGTTAATGTGGAATAAAGATATTGTTCCATGAGAGCTGACGACTTAACTGTCAAAGTTGTCAAATAGTATCCCTATCCAAAGAAAAATAACCCATATCCCATATCTCTGTCCCTATCAGAGATATTGGATTAAAAAAACAATAATTACGAGTACTAGCTCTTTGGTACCTATTTTACCTAAGTGGCAGTTAGATTTTAACTGTAATGCTAACGTGACATATTTTTTTTAATACGTCAGACAGTCTGGGCGAAAGAAGTGGCGACGAAATGTTGTACCTAATGGAGTATATTTGACGTGATTTAAAACGATTTCTTTTTTACATTTAATTGACTGAGCAGAAAAATCTGATATTTTATGGTAAAGAGGATTTTTTTTAACAGCAGATGAGCAGCAGAATGTTATTAAAGCCTAACAGCAGAAAAATGTAAGCGTTTCAAATTTTTCATCTTTTTCCTATAGGTATATCATAAAAACTAAGAAACGCGCAAAAGCCGGCCACCACACCACTATTGACATTATGTAGGTCTTTATCAAGCGGACCACTGTGTACGTTTATGGACTGATTTTCACATTTTATATATTCTTCAAGGACTCAATATGTTTACCAATAAAGATAAAGGCATATATAAAAATTATCTACCCTCTACGAAAACAGCGCATCAATCAAAACACTAAAACATCAACCATCACAAAATGAACTCTAAACAATGGTGCTGAAAGCCTCTTTTTCGTTAACCGAAAAATTTTTCGAGATACCGGCCGTAACAAAATCAAAAGTAACGAATATGGAGCCATAAACATTGATATATTTCACGAAGAGTCTTTTATTTTACGCGATAGTTTGCCTCAATCGGTTTTCTTATGGCGTTATGTTGGTATACGTGTAAATGTATGGGCGAGACGACATAAAGGTACTTGAAAAGGAAATAGCCGATCCAATATGAATAACTTTTTCTATTAAACATGTAGGAGGATGACGTGATGTAAATGATATTTACGATGTCCTCATTATAATGTTTATCCATCATCATCAGGTCTTTTTTAGTCTCCACTGCAGGAGTACAACCTTCTCTGTACTTCCAGAGCCATATAAGCTAGAGCAATCAGAGGATTAAATAATTTGGCCTACAATCTCCACCTGGCCAGAAGGGTTGAAGAGGCCTCATTAATGTTTATAAGCTTTGTTTAGCTTGTGTTTCCTAAGTCGCCTTCTACGACATCCACGGGAAGATTTGGAGTGGTCCTATTCTACTCTGCCGGGAACCACTCGGCTTTTTATAATCCGATCTAGTATATCGTATGTATATTATTACTCTGTGCTTGAACTCATTATTAGGTCAAACCATAAAGTTGATTATTAACTTTATGGGTCTAACTCAATTTGGTCTCTGAATTTCCAGCTTCACTGTACATTGAGCTTCATAGACTCGGCTTCATCGGCCAGGCCCCTCCCGGAAAATAGACCTAGATTCGCCAAGTGTTCACTCATACATCTCTTCTCTCTTCTTCATGCTTTTTCTACCTACTGTTGAGTGTAGGTCTCCACTTCGGTCTTGAGTCTTTCTTATCCAGGTCTTTCTCATTATATGGGTTATGTTATCGACCCTGTCTTAATGCCAGTCTTCCTATGAAACTCTGTCTCGGTATCCATTCCACTACCCTCCCACTCCACCTTCCATCTTCTATCCGGCTTAAGTGGCCCGCACAAATCCACTTTCTCTGAGTAAAGCAAATACATACAAACGTTGAACTGCGGGCATCCTACCCGAACACAGTATACAAGATGATAATTGAAAGGAAAGTATTCAGAATGATAGTGCGAGAAGCTTATAAGTGAGAACTGGCATGAAAGAGATAGTGTAGATAAGGACTCCGATAATGCTGGAGGTAGCAGTATAAAAGAAGGTGAACTGCCAAGTTACCTCTAAGATCTTCGAACCTTGCTCGATTGACTCGCTCATTTATTCTGTTTTAACATTTCCTTTATAACTAAAGGCACTGAAGCCTCAGCAAACCCGGATCTAAGCTACCGGCTTAGCACACATCTGTTTATCCTGTCTCCACGCAAGTACCTCCCAGTTTGTATACGATATCCTTTGGTTTATCTTAGGCTATGTTTTGTTTTGCTGACGCTCCATCTGGGTCGTTCACGTAGAGGCTTGAAGATTGAAGAGCTTTATTATGTTTATTTTGTTATGGAATTAATTGAAGCCTGTAATGAGAAGGGATATTAAAAGGTCTGTTATTCGTCGGCATTAGGATTTTTTTGGATAATCAGGATACAGTTTGGAAGATAACGATGATGATGATTATGATGAGAGCTCGGTGGTGACGGTATACGCTTTCGCGTGATAAGAAAACCTAGGGTCGCCAAGTACATCGGTAACCACATGTCATATAGCATAAAATATCTAGAGTTTCGGAGAACACGTTAAACTCCGGCTGTAATAATTAGATAGCATTCCTCAAACAATACCAGATTTAGCTATCAAAATTTTACCAGTGTTAGCCACTAATATACGCGAAAAACAAAACAAACTAACAGTCACTGTTATTTGAAAAAAAATCGTAAGGTGTAAAGTAGACATACAACATACATCGTTTACCGGCCGGAATGCGGATTGACATGGAGCGACATATTAACGAACACAGCGTCAAAGTGACATTCACTTCATGTCCTTTTTCCGGCCGGTAAATGGTGTTTGCGCGCTTAGGCTGCTTTTCTACCAGAAATGTGAGAGGATACGATGCCGAATATCTGGTTAGTAAAAAGGTGGATGGTCACAGAGATAGAGGACAACCTAGAAAGGCATGGAGGGTATGTGTGAAGCAAAACATGAAGGAGATGGGGGTTAGGACAAATATGGTAAATGATAGAAAACGACGGAGGGAGTTGACATACAGAGCCGACTCCGAGGAAGATGATAATGTGGGAGGATACGTAGCGAGGAATAAGTTTGTTAAGAACCAATAGATAGATCGTTTCATTTACCTCGCTTAGGGCAGCTTCTGTTAAAACGGCTTAGCGGAGTAAGGTTTTTGTATACGTACAACACAAACGAGAACTGTGTGCTAGGGATGTGTGCAAGGGACTTGTGCTAGGGAAGAAAGAAAAGAGAAAAAAAGCCCTCTACATATCCTCGCTCTGCTCATCTGCGCACAATTTCACATCGTCTCTACGCGTCCTCGCACCGCACAGCGGCCTAGCACATATATGGTTGAAATTGAAACACTCACATCGCTTCACAGCTTTTTTCTTCACGCATCTTCGCACCGCTCAGCTACCTCGCACATGTCTGGTGGAAATGCAGCCTTAGACATAAACGATTCTTCTATTTGTCACTGTGCTATAGCTATCGTATTTAGAAATAGTGAAATAACAAGTGACACTAGAGTTATAGCTACAATACTCGTATTTGGAAATAGTGAAATAACAAATCATGCTTATAAAACGCCTCAATATTTTATCTACATTTTTCATTTTAACGCTTAGGTAGTTTTTTGCATCTTAGCAGCTCTGCTTCAGAGCCCGGGTTGAGCATACCGGTTTTTGGTTAATTTTTAGGGTTCCGTACAAAAAATGAAAAAACGGAACCCTTATAGGATCACTCGTGCGTCTGTCTGTCCGTCCGTCTGTAAATTTTTTCCAAATCTACTGAACCGAATCAGGTAAAATTTGGTAGGATGGTGTAATCCTATGACCCAAACACACAAGTAAATAAATATTTTTTTAAAATAAGCGTCATTTTCGGGGGATCAATTAGGAAATTGAAATAAAAAGTTTTGCGAACCTTACTGTGTCACGTATCAAATGAAAGGGCTCGTTATGAGGATCTCAAATATATTATATTACTAGCTTTTTCCCGCGGCTTCGCTCGCGTTAAGAAGTATAGTTTTTGCGGCTTTACTTTTTACATCCTCCATCATCCCTTATTTTATCCCCATGGGGGTTGAATTTATCAAAATCCTATTAAAGCGAACGTCTTCATCATAGTAGCTCCAATCTTTAATTTCAGTTCAATCAGTTGAAAATCTAAGAAGATTTATACAAACTTTCATCACCTATTTGATCCCCTTAGGGGTGGAATTGATCAAAATCCTTTCTAAGGGTATGACTACCTTATAGTAGCTTTATGCATGCAAAGTCTCAGCCCGATCGGTTTAAAATTGACAAAGTTTCATAGAAACTTTCAGCCCCTATTTTAACCCCTTGGGGGTAGAATTGATCAAAGTCCTTTCTTAGCGGATGCCTACGTCATAACATCTACCTGCAACATTTAGCCCGATCCGTCCAGTGGTTTGGGCTGTGCGTTAATAGATCACTATGTCAGTTAGTCAGTCAGTCACCTTTGAGTTATATATATTTAGATATTTTGTTATAATTATAAAATAAATATTTTGACGTGACAACGTCTTAAATTAGGTTGCGGCTGGGAGTCACTTATGAAAAAGTGTAACGCTCGGTAACGTTACGATGAGTCACCGAACGAGAGAGAGGCCCGCCGAATGCCTTGCGTCTCTCTCCCACTCAACTATGATCGGTCTGCCGCCGTTGTCACGTAAAATCTTCGCCCGTAAAACCGACTTTACAGGCAACCATTTTTTTATTTTATTTAAGAAAGAAGACGAAAATTGACCATTCCCCTGATCTCCGAAAGGACTAAGCAAATACAAATAGTTCATTCCTTGTAAATTACAGGAAAACCTAAAAGAATTCAATCAATAGTACGGAACCCTCTCCACGCGAGTTCAACTCGGACTTGGCCGGTTTATTAAGTGTGAATTTTTACTAATTAACCGTGCGTGCGAAACGTCTCAGTCTGGAGACTGGCCATAAATGCTTTTGTACGTCTGTTTGTTATATTATTGGGGGTCCATACAAAAAACGTGTTTTTTTCAGCGTTTCACGATTCACTTACAAACAAACACTTACACACACACACGCATACACCCACACACACACACACCCACCCACCCTCACGCACACACATACACACACATTCACCATGCCTCCCTCCTCTCTCCCTAACTTAAGTAGCAGTTATTATGTGGCTGATGTTCCCATTTTATACTCGTATTAATTAGCTTTTTATAGCTTTTTATTTAAATGTAGATTTTACTGTTTCATTATAGTTTTTAAACTTAAATTTTCCCCGCCGCTCGTCCTAAACTGTAAAAGTATTGTGCTAATTCGTTCTGATTGCCCGCGATACAGGCTTTTGCCTAGTGCGGGAGTCGTTTGTTAAGCTCATTGTCAATTTCTTTTCGGTAAATAAATGATTTTGTATTTTGTATTTGTAGTTATAAGAGCTCGAGTGGTCTATTGTTGTCACAGAACCACTGGTATTATAAGCCGTAAGTAATGCCATGTGGCTTTCGGCCTAAAATAGGACCCTTTCTGTGGATGTTGTAAGAGGCGACTAAAGGACTACGCACAACATCTCGTGCTACAATTGCATTCCCAAGGAGGGTTGAGCTCGGACGGCGGCCGAATGTAAAACTTTGGTTTAAACTGTTCCGGCTATTTCTTCTCCATTTTACAAAGTCTTTGATGGCATCCTTGGGTGACCATTGACATGCATATTATATTTGGAGAAGATAAAGTGGAAAAGCGCACCCTGGGCTCCAAAGCAGCTGAAAATGCAACCGGGGACACGATATGTTGAAGGAATCTAGAATCTTCTTCTTCATCTTAAACGCAATATGAATAAACATTGTATACTTCCGCAAATAAGGCGATTATCACACTGCCACGCATCACGCTGCATGTTGCGTTTTCTGGATGCATTTTCTATGTGTTGGACTGTGCGTGTTTTCTATACAAATGGCGATACTTACAAGCAACGTTAGAACACGCATTCATGCGCTACGCTGCGTAGTGCGGGGCAATGTGAGAATCACCTAATGTTTATTCAGTTGATCCTGTTTCGGAACAAATACCTTCAGTTTGTCTTCACGGCTTATCCTCTTTTGTTTTGCTAACGCTCCATATGTCACGCACGTGTCGCGGAGATGAGGAAAGATTTATTGTTGGTGGTTTATCTTTAGTCCCCGACGAAAGAGTGTGAGTGTGTGTCAGGGTGTGTCTGTATGTGTGTCTGGGTGTCTGTGTGTCTGTCTGTCATCATCATAATCATCATCATCATCATTATAGCGGATACCCGGTTGCATCGTCAGCGGTTACCCTTCAGAGCCCGGGGTCCGCTACCTAACCTAGGTGGTTCGACGAGGTTACTGGTTTTTACACAATTTGTCTGGTAAATAAACGTGTTAATAGATTGAGGTGTTACTTTGCAGAAGTCAAAGTTACATGCTATTTGATCTAGATTACTTTGTGTACTTCTGCCATCAGTAGTTCATGAAAACTATTGCCGACCGGCGCCCACCCACTTGTTACTCCCAGCATACCTGCCACCCGAACAGTCCGAGCGCACCCGCCGCTGGTAGCTGGAACACACAAAGTCATCATCATCTGATCATTGGTTCTGGCAGAATTATCAGCATTGCAGCTCGACCAGTTCGTTTGTGACATCATGCTGAGTCAGAACTTATAGAGCCTCTTGTACCTTATATTATAGACATTTCCCTGAATTTTAAATCTTATTTGGTGCAATAAAGACTTTTGTATTGTATTGTATTGTAATTTTTTTACTATCTAGGTCACTTCTCACGGTACAATCAAATTGCATTACTATTACTACAGACTATTACTTCTATATTAGATCTTTGTTAATCATTGCGTTACTTATTCATGTACCTGTGGCCTCTTAATGAATATGTTTTATTTATCTATAGCTATTATTATCTTATTTGACGATCTCCGTGGTGTAATTGTGAACATGCTAGTCCGCCAATCCGGAGGTTCTGGGTTCGATCCCCAGCCAGGGCAAGTTGGAAAATGGCCTTTTTTAAATTGTCCTGGGACTTGGGTGTTTATGTCTATATATGTATTTATTATAAAATATAGTATCGTTTACGTTAGTAATTATATTATCTTTGGTATCGTTGAGTTAGTATTCTATAACCCGAATTTAAAAAACTTACTTTGGGGTTAGCTCAACCAGTGTGATTTGTTCTTATATACTTATTTATTATCAGGTCTTTTCTAGTCTCCACTGCAGGAGCACGACCAGTATATACTGTCAGTATATATAATGTAGTCTGTGAGCCCGACCCTCTCTGTACTACCAGAGCCTATTATTAGCCAGCGCAGTCAGAGGATTTGGCCTACACTCTCCACGTTGGCCAGACGGGTTGGAAATGTTTATAAGCATTGGTTAGCTTGTGTTTCCTAACTCACCTTTTACGGCATCCACGGGAAGACTTGGAGCTTTTAACTTATCCCTGTGGTTCCCAGCAAAGTAAAATAGGACCACTCCAAGCACACAAAGTAATTTAGATTAAATAAATAAACTTGTGTATATGCAAATAGGAATACGAATAAGGATTCGTCAATCCTGAAATAGTAAATGTGGAATATATTTCCGCTATAACGAAATGTTTGTTATCCATTTTCTTTGAAGTATTGTTATTGAGCATAATGGCAAGATTAAATGGAACAAAGGAAAGAGCAGGAATGTGGCTCATTCTATGTCGGGAGGAGTGTCGGGCCTAAATGTCAGATGACGTAATAAGTGTAATGGTTTTTTCCTTCTGTGTTGCCAGAAATAGCAAAAAGTAATTTAAGGCCGTACCTAAATTTTCCGGGGTCCAGCCCGGAAAATGCTGCCCCCATTTAAAATAAATCATTTCAAAGAAAACGGAGACATTTAAAATTTTGCAACTATCAAGTCCTAGATAACCCTTCAAAGTGTTTTATGAACTACTGTTTACAGTTTAAAGTGAGAACGTTAAGCTTTACTACGCACATTTGCGAAAAACGGCCACTTTTGGCAAATTGGAAATGATTTATTTTAAATGGGGGCAGCACTGGACCCCGGAAAATTCAGGTACGGCCTTAAGATAAAATATGTTTGAGGAAAACAACTTTTCAAGTTCAATATCAGACATTTCTTGAATAAGATTAGTAAATAGAAATGTTTTTGATAATTATTTGCTTACTCGTGGACTGTTTTCGCATAAATTGAATAAAATAAAAAACTTTTTGATGTTTGGACTGTAACGACAGTATTCTTTACTCTCTACGAGTACATCACAATAATCACCATCAAGAGTTCTATACATGTTAATTTTGATACCCTAGCTATAGGTACTGGTGAAGTTAGAAGCAAATGACCTTGAAAGTATTTACATTAGTCCGTCTAGACGGATTACCAACAATAGTTTCAACGGCAGTTCATAAAATAATTTAAAGTCTAGTGCCTAACATTGAGAAATATGGGAATTTTCACCCTATTTTAGAGTTGACAATTTATTTTAAATGAGGCTACTCTGCTTGGTATTCACCTAGAACACAAACCCGTAAGAAAAAAGACTAATTTTTAGGGTTCCGTAGCTAAATGGCAAAAAACGAACCCTTATAGATTCGTCATGTCTGTCTGTCTGTCCGTCCGTATGTCACAGCCACTTTTTTCCGAAACTATAAGAACTATACTGTTGAAACTTGGTAAGTAGATGTATTCTGTGAACCGCATTAAGATTTTCACACAAAAATAGAAAAAAAAAAACAAAAAATTTTGGGGGTTCCCTATACTTAGAACTGAAACTCAAAATTTTTTTTTATCTAACTCATACATTTAGGGTATCTATGGATAGGTCTTCAAAAATGATATTGACTTGTCAAATTTTTTTTTTCCAAACTGAATAGTTTGCGCGAGAGACACTTCCAAAGTGATAAAATATTGGTCCCTGTAACTTCTAAAATAAGAGAATGATAAAACTAAAAAAAATATATGTTGTACATTACCATGCAAACTTCCACCGAAAATTAGTTTGAACGAGATCTAGTAAGTAGTTTTCAGGGTTCCGTAGCCAAATGACAAAAATCGGAACCCTTATAGATTCGTCATGTCTGTCTGTCCGTCCGTATGTCACAGCCACTTTTTTCCGAAACTATAAAAGCTATACTGTTGAAACTTGGTAAGTAGATGTATTCTGTAAACCGCATAAAGATTTTTACACAAAAATAGAAAAAAAATAATAAATTTTGGGGGTTCCCCATACTAAGAACTGAAACTTAATTTTTTTTTATCAAACCCATAGGTGTGCGGTATCTATGGATAGGTCTTCAAAAATGATATTGAGGTGTCTAATATTATTTTTTTCTAAACTGAATAGTTTGTGCGAGAGACACTTCTAAAGTGGTAAAATGTTGGTTCCCCCCCCCCCCCCCTGTAACTTCTAAAATAAGAGAATGATAAAACAAAAAAAATATAAATGATGTACATCACCATGCAAACTTCCATCGAAAATTGGTTGGAACGAGATCTAGTTAGTAGATTTTTTTAATACGTCATAAATCGTAAAATGTTACTTGCTGCTACGGAACCGTTCATGGGCGAGTCCGACTCGCACTTGGCCGCTTTTTTGTAATTCTTTTTCTCCTAAATTTCTAATGAATGGCTATCCTGCTGACCTTACTATAAGCGCGGCTGTTGCCTCACGTACCTACACTGGCCGCCGCCCGCCACGAGCCCGGTGGCAGTCGGGTCATTTATTTATTTATACTTTATTGTACACACATACAATACAATACAATTACTCTTTATTGCACCATGAAGAAAGGACATACAACAATTCAGAGAAAAAAAACAAAAATGATACAAAGGCGGACTTATCGCTTATGTAGCAATCTCTTCCAGTCAACCTTTGGGTAGAGAGAGAAGTGAATTATGAGAGAGGCGATGCAGTATGTCGGATTTACTGATAGATATACACACATATACATGTTTAAAGTACAACAGGCGGACTTAATGCTAAAAACGGACTAAATACTCTAACAGTCAAACCTTTGATATTATATATTTATATATATTATATATGTTTGGTTTTTATTATGAAACAAGATACATTTGACAGAATACGTATTTTTTATTTTACTTTCCTTTATTGGTTTTTAAACTATCGCGCTTTGATCATATGATTTATATATATATATATATATATATATATATATATATATATATATATATATATATAATTCGTCCTAAGTCATATATATATATATATATATATATGACTTAGGACGAACCTTTTTTATTGTTTTGTCTAACGTTTCAAAAAGGAGTTACATCATTCGTGGTCGCAGACTGACCGGCTGGAGAGCAGCGGTGTCTTCTTGTTGATGGTGAACGCAGATTTTTAATGACATTATAAAACGTGGGTAGATTATTATAAAAAAAAAACGACGGGTTGCTCTCCGGGAGTGCCGGCAGAAGTGAAAACTTGAATATTAACGTTGTGCATTTTTGATATTTTGGAATGGTTAGGGAATAATTTTGCACGAATTGCTTTAATTATCAGTATAAAAGTACTATCATTTATGTGGTAGAATACAATATTTATTTATTGCGCTATCGTACAAAAACATGACAATTTATATTACATTAAAAAGTTTATCTCTCAGCTAAACGAAACAGCAGGCGCAGGCATACATTTTCGCCGCGCCGTAGAAAGAGAGGGGGATACTTCCTCTCCTACGCCGCGCCGGCTGTCTACTCTCCATCCGTCTTACGAATTTTTGATCAGGACACGTGTCCTGACGCGAGTTTAACATTTTTTACCCATTACAAAAAAAGTGCACAACGCCGCTAAAGAAATTTTCACTTCAGAAATCTGCGTTCACAATCAACAAGAAGACACCGCTGCTCTCCAGCCTGCGACCACGAAATATGTAACTCTTTTTCGAAACGTTAGACAAATCAATAAAAAACCTCACCCAAGGATGCCAAAGACCTTTTAAACTGCTCTGGCTAATATATGGCTCTAGTAGTACAGAGAGGGTTGTGCTCCAGCAGTGGAGACTAGAAATTCCTACTGATGATGAAGTAGATAACTTTCTCGCTCAGTCAATGTAAAAGAACCAAAAACTAACGTGGTGAAACCATCGCCTACTTACACAAAAAGTATCTTTACCTATGTAAAACAATGTTAAAAAATCTACTCTGTTTTCTTAGAAGATACCTTTGTCTTTAGTAAATGTAAAATAACAAAAAACTAACGCTGAGAAAATGTCAGCTCGACTGAAAGAAAGTTCAGAGGTTAGGTTAACCCTATATATACTTCTGAGAAAGGTAAGTCGTTCAAATATTAACGTTAGCGAATCATATTGTAAGAAATAATATTTTTACTAGTAAAAGCTTCCTAGCAAATGTACTACGCATTCTATTAATAAACGGGCAAGTCGGACTCGTACGTGAAGGGTTCCGTACCTCCGTACAATGTTTTAAAACGCTGAAGAAACGTTAAATTTTGTATAACGGCCCCCCTATTAATTTTTAACTGAATCTTATTTTTAGTATTTGTTGTTATAGCGGCCAAAGTAATACATAATCTGTGAAAATTTCAAGTATCTAGTTAATGCCATTACAAAGATCTAGTTCAAAACGCTGAAAAAGCACGTTTTTTTGTATGACGAGCCCCTTTAATTTTTAACTTTTTTTAATTTTAGTGTTTTTTTGTTACAGCGGCCACAGTAATACATAATCCGTGAAAATTTCAAGTGATAGCTATTACGGTTTAAGAGATAGAGCCCTGTGACACCCTTTGGATACGGAACCCTAAAACATGCATTTTGTATAGAACCAAAGGGCTTATGTATCTTGGATTATTGGTATTCTTGTGATGCAGCCAAAAAAGTCATGTCAAGTCATTTATTTAATTTTTTTTACTGAAAGTCTTAACATAAACATCATTGGATAGACCAGTTGTCTCAAACATTGGCTCCTGTTCTATTTTTAGGGTTCCGTACCTCAAAAGGAAAAACGGAACCCTTATAGGATCACTTTGTTGTCCGTCTGTCCGTCCGTCCGTCCGTCTGTCAAGACCCTTTTTCTCAGGAACGCGTGGAGGTATGAAGCTGAAATTTATATCAATTACTCAGGTCTACTGTCCCTTGAAGCTGTGAAAAAATCAAACTTCTAAGCCAACGCAATCAAAAGATACAGCCGTTTATGCCGCAAATTTTCGACACTTGCAAGGGAATCAAAACCTACAGGGTGCTTCCCGTGAACTCAGAATCTTGAAATTTGGTACGAAGCAACGTCTTATAGCATAGATAAAGGAAAAATTACGAAAACCATATATTTTTAGTTACATCACATAATATATTTTTTTTTAATAATTTTAAACTTACTACCCATTTCCTCATAAACGCGTAGAGGTATTAAATTGAAATTCATACCAAATACTAAACCTTGCAGGTTTGTACGGAACCCTCGGTGCGTGAGTCCGACTCGCACTTGGCCGGTTTTTTTTTATGGCGGCGGGCGTGAATTTTATCATACATATTTAATTTTCAAACAATGAAATCTGGTTACTTACCGATGGAAAGTTATTTCTTTACACTTTGCCGTGTTGTTTAAATAATTCTTACTGTATTTTAACATACACCTAGGCTTTGTTTGCCATGTTTTCGTATGATTTTATAGGTATTTGCTTATAAACTGTCGAAAGTACTAGGCGTATAAGAGTTAGCAAGCGACTAAGTGACGGTTATAGAAATAGCTACAATTAAGCGGGACAAAACAGCGAATGTGATGTGTCCATTTTTACATAAGCTCTTTGAGGCGTCATTTTGTGATCCTCGATAATTTATGATTCCAAAACAACACACTGAAAGAACAGCCGGAATCCTCTAAATTAAAATTTGGCGCGAACAAAATGCGTTGCGGTGACTGCCGTCCGACAACGAAGCGTGACCTTGTCGCGACCAATCGCATGCATATTTGTCTATGTGTGTGTTTGAGTGTTTCGTTGTCATTACTGTTAGTTTGTTTGCGTAAATGGAATCAGACAGAATCGAAGCGGTAAATGTAGGAAGGACCCTTACATTTCTAGAGAATTTATTATTCGTAGACTGTACCCCATGTAGGGTTCTAAGGTTAAAGGCAATATTTACTTTTCAGAAAGGTAATTTTCAAATATTGACGTTAGCGAATCATAATGTGAGAAATAATATTATTCGTAGTAAAAGCTTTATGGTGTCGCGTTGAGAAAATGAAATATAAGCAGGGATGGAAATCTACTTTCTAAAACAACATTATATGTTGTTCTTTTGTTATCAGTTAGATTTGTCTTTGTGTTTCTTGCAAAGTGAAAACGTACTCGTTGAATGTATACCTACTAGCTGATTCTTTGCACGTGCCTGGATATATATTGTACTTAACAGTGTTGCTTCAGAGGTGTGCTTTCTCCTTTAAGACTGCAGTCTTCGACCGTGGGAATTTTTGATTGAACACCTGAATCTATATTTTCTATCTACACATACGCATTGCGCTGTATTGTACATGCACCCTGGAGACGAATTTAGACGAATTCAGAAGCGCAGCGAGCGTCTGCCTTATCAGCGTTTTCGTCCCCATATTTATTTGAGAATTTCGGAGAACCTAAAATTTTTCTATCTTTTTACAAAAGACAAATTATTTTTATTTATTTATTATACGTGTTTAAGCATAAATCAATCTTCATAAATGTGTATTTTTTATTTTTTTACTCAGTCGTATGCGCATGAAATCCGACGACTTATTCGCTTATATTTTCTTCAAAGTTTAACCTTTTTTGAGTGAATTAAAAAAAAATATATTAAAATCTTCTCATTCACTTTTAAGGATTTTCCTTTGTCTTTATTTTTCTGTAATTTATACACAACTTCATGTTTTAATTCTGTGTAAACAACAATGACATGAACGTCGCGCACCGCAAAAAAATCGAAACACGTCTCTGGTTATTTGGAATTAAACAAACTATTACAATGCAAATATTAAAGTGTTCAGGCAAATCTTTACAATAATAGAATAGAAACATTTAATCACCTGATTTATGTAGATAATTATAGATATCAATATTGTTACATATTAGATACAAACAGAAATCTTGAATATTCATATAAAATGTATAATAGGCAAACTGGAAAAATAAACAATTTAGGCATTAGAAATATTGCTCGTGACATAAACCAGCTTCTGCGAACAATATGTAATGAATACGATGGGTTTACGAATGATAGCCAATTAATAGGTGACGAAACAGACCCCCAGTTGGATCCCCGGGTGGAAAGTGTTAACATTCCAAAAAAATCTTCCTTTCGTCCCTAAACGATGCACCATCATGTGTCAAAATATACAAAGCCTTACAAACAAAACTGATGAACTAGAAATCCTTTTACATGACTTGGACGTAGATATATTAATTATTAATGAACATTGGTTAAAGCTAGATAATTATGAACTTTACACTTTAGAAGGTTTCGAATTAAGAGCGAAATACTTGAGGATAAATCGCGAACATGGTGGAGTAGCCATATTTACAAAAAAGAATATTAAAACAATAGAGCGTTTGGATATTCAGGCTTACACAGCAGAATTCTATATTGAATTGTGTGCTGTTGAAATTATAGACCATAATTTACTAATAATATCAATATATCAGCCAGGAAATAACATAGAAACATTCTTCACTCAATTTGAAGCTCTATTAAATTATATCTCCAAGAAATCGGCTCTAAAAAGAATTATCATAGCGGGTGATATAAATATTGACATCAGAAAAGACAAGAAAGATCCAACGAGGTTCCTCAATTTGATTAATTCATTTGGTTTAAAATGTCTTATAAAAGAAGTAACTCGAAAATCAACTCAATCTTGTATAGACCAGTTTATAGTCAATAAAAGTGTCAACATGACAACAGAAGTGCGTGACTATGAAATATCGGATCATAATACACTAATTGGATATATACCCCTACAAGATAACTTTAAAAAATATTTGACATCATATACAATGACTAAACGAATCTTTAACAATAAAAACATGGAAGCCTTTCGAAGAGACATAAGCACTATAAATTGGCATGCTATTATATCACCTAAACACAATATAAATGAAAATTTTTATGTATTTGAAACAAAAATTAAGAATTTGTTAGATTTACATATACCACCAAAAAAAATCACTATAAAAAACAACAACAAATTGAAATGGATAACAAAGGGAATTAAAAAATGTTGCTATCACAAACGTATTTTACGCTATCTCACAACTCACTTTAATAGCGTAACTCTTAAAACATATGCAAAATCATACACCAAAGTATTGAAGAAAGTTATTGCAAATTACAAAAGATGGCAAAATATCAAAAGAATTAATAATTCAAATAATAAATACAAAACTATGTGGCAAATGATTAACGAAAAATTTAAATCATCAAAGAATAAATTACATGACAATATAATATTAAAGGAAAAAAATAAAACCATACAACCATAAAACCAACCAACCAACCAACAAAAATAGCTGACATGTTCAATAAATCTTTTTTAAGTATAAATGATAACAAAAATGATAATAATAATGTGACTTACCAGCGCAATACGTCTTCGCTGACTAACTCGTTCTTTTTAGGTTGTGTGACAGAAATGGAAATTAGAAAAATAATTTTAGGACTGAAAAGAAAAAAAACAAGTGGTTACGATGAAATACCTACTACTTTGATAGTCCACTGCATCAATGAATTAGTAGAACCATTGACTTTGTTAATAAACCAATCGTATGACGAAGGAGAGTTTCCAGAAACACTAAAGACAGTTATTATAAAACCAATTTTTAAAAAGGGCGATAAGTCCTTGATTTCAAATTTTCGGCCAATCGCACTATCTACAATATTTTCTAAAATTTTTGAAAAACCGATATGCGAAAGAATATGTAAATTTCTCGAGAAATAAAATTCCTTAAGCAAAAATCAACATGGTTTTAGAAAAAATCACTCCACTACATCCGCGGTCTTTGATTGTTGTTTAGAAATCTATGACGCTATAAACAACAATAAGTGTGCTGTAGTATTTTTCATGGACATGTCCAGAGCGTATAATAGAGTCATACATAGCATTTTGATTGACAGATTAGACATATTGGGAATACGAGGGCCAGCAAAGCAGTGGCTATCTTCTTTTTTGACAAATAGACAACAATGCGTACAAATATCACATCTTTCTGAAATCACTAAAGAGTTGATAGAATGCAGATCATCGAACGCTGCTGTAAAGGGTTCTATTCCTCAGGGAAGTGTACTGGGCTGTTTGTTATTTTTGGCATATATTAACGACCTGCCTTCTGTGGTGGAATCTCATAGAATTGTTTTGTTTGCTGATGATGCTACTCTTATAATAACTTGTGAATTGGATAAACTATCCGAGTTACAACACATAATAACTGATTCACTAAGCAAAGTAACTGCTCACTGCAAAGAGATAGGACTCGAATTAAATTTTGACAAAACAAAGGTTATGCAATTCCGACCATATCAAAGAAAGGAAATAGATTTAAATGTCACCCATGAAGGCAAAACCATTGACGAAGTAAGGTCGTTTTCGTTACTTGGTATCATAATAGACTCAAATCTTACTTGGAAAAACCACGTAAAATCTGTTGTTAGTAAACTTAACAAATTCTCTTATGCACTGCGTGAACTCCGGAAAAGTACAAACGAGGAATGTGCTCTCACTGCATATCATAGCCATGCCGCAGCCTGGATAAGGTATGGAATTATCTTCTGGGGAAACTCGACTGATGTCCAAGCGGTATTTATTTTACAGAAACGCCTTGTAAGAATTATAACATTCACGCGACCTCGAGAAACATGTCGAGAACTCTTTGGTAAATTAAATGTGTTAACGGTTACGGGAATGTATATTTTTGAATTATGCGGCCTCGTTCGTAAACATGCGCACTACTTCGAACGATACGATGACAGGACTAGGCGCTACGCATCACGCAGAGGAAACGATTTAGTTCAACCCGCACCACACTTGATTTTTATAAAAACGGTCCCTATTATATGGCTATCTCGGTCTACAACCACCTTCCAAAGCATTTAAAAGAATTCAAGGGACCTAAATTTGACAAAGAATTAAAGACTCTTTTGACCAATAAAAAGTATTATAAATTAGCTGAATACTGGAATGATAAATTATAGGACTGACATTTTACTTTATTATTACATAATTTAATTTTATTTTATTGATTGACATGTAAATAGCTATAAACAATTTAAATTTTTTTTTTTTTTGACTTCGAATTGTGTTTAGAAGAATAATATTTTTTTTTTGTGTTTCCTTTTGATTAATTTATTAGAATTCACAATGCCTTATAAAGGTAAAATTTGTAAAATAATAAGACCTTTTATGACAATGTTATTCGTACCTGTTACAAATTTTAGTGAATAAATGAATATGAAATGAAAATCAATAAATTGTCTCATTCACTTTTTTTAATACTTAAATAAAATTCAATTTAACATATCTTAACATATTGTTACTAAGATAGTTTGGCTCCAATCAGCTCCGAAAAAGCAGTCGAAATCATTAAAAAAAAGGACTGGGCCCATAATTAATTTCTTTTTCGAAGTAAATAAATAACAGACTTCATTTTGTAATAGTTAGAAAAATATTAAATCGCACATAACAGCAATAGATTTTACAAATATGTTAACCGTACATATGTTTACTCATAATGACGTTGAACTATCGATTGCGGTCGACTAATTGAAATTAATTGCTCGCAGCAAAAAAGTATGTCGTGGCAAACATATTCCTCATTTTGACATGGTATCCGGTTCCTGACACCGTGTCCCGCACTGCGTTCAGAAATCATGTTGCAATTTTTGGCAAAAGATTTTCAATTTAAGAACTTAGCAAGTATTTCAATTCTACTTGAAATTATTTGATAAATTGCTTTCTGGATATTGCGCAATATAACTTTTTCGATTTGTATTAATATATTTTTAAGCGAAAAAAATTGTCGTTTTGTAGGTATTTTGTTTAGTGCCTCCTTAAATTTAAGGTAATTCTTTTTAACAGCTACCTATAATTTTATTTTGGCTAAGTATAATTGAAAAACTTTTTTTTATATTTTGGCAATAATATCTACAAATCGTCCGCTCCAACCTCAGCAACCTCGTAATTTATGATTATTATTTGTATCTGTGTTTTTGGTGTAATAAATAAATAAATATATAAGGACAAATTACGAGTGTATTATTTATTTGCAATAAAGTGTTACTTGCTTTTATTAAATCATAACCGATTTGGATCATGTTTCAACCTAATTTAATAAGCTTTTGCAAGTTTACAGAATACTTTTGACTATCAAAAGCTGACTGGCATGCCCGTATGTCAGATTGAAAATGCTCAAAGGTAGACCACCTTTGAGCATTTTCAATCCGTCACATGAGCAGCAGATTTAAATAAGTAAACGTAGACTGAAAACAATGCTCAAAAGACTTCAGTTCCACGTAAAACGTACAAAGGCTAGCATTTTTACATTTATATCAAAAATGGAACAATATTTATTGAACAGAACGGTCTGGTGCAATAAAGAAAAATAAAATAATGAAAATACAAAGGGCATTTCGTGCAGTCGCAGCGGAATAGCGGCTAGAGACTGCAGACGGGCGGGTCTAACGACGCGTTTGCACAATAATTGAGAATGTGCATGCATTTTTTTAACCAACTCCAAAAAAGGAGGAGGTTATCAATTCGACTGTATGTTTTTTTTTATATATGTATCTTAGCCTTTATATATGTATCTTAGCCAATTTTTAACCGATTTTGACGATTATTTTTATTTGAAAGCCTTTACTACCAAGTTGGTCCCATATTGATTTCGTGAAGATATGATAAAGAACTTTGGAGGTATGGAAGAAATTCCTAAAAAAAGGAGTCAGTTTTTATTTTTTTGTCAAAAAATTTTATTTTTATATTTTTAATCAATCGTTCTCATCGAGAAATAGCCGCAAAAAATAAATCAGTGTTAATCTCATATAACGTAAACAACAAATCAAATTTTTTTGTCCGGCTCACATTTTTCATTTTACAATTTCTATTATTACGTATTATCATCAGATCTTTTTTAGTCTCTCTCTTTGTTTATTTCTGTGATAGAAAATACAGTACTTCATCGGTGTCAGTCTTTAGTGGTATAATATTATCATCATCAGGTCATTTTTAGTCTCCACTGTAGGCGCACGACCCTCTCTGTACTACTCTTCTACTCTAAAGTCTTATATTAGCCAGAGCTGTCAGATGATTTGGCCTACACTCTCCACGGTGGCCAGACGGGTTGGAGAGGTCTCTTTGATGACCACATGGCATACCGTGTGGTTCCCGGTAGAGTAGAATAGGACCATTCCAACTCTTTCCGTGGATGTCATAGAAAGCAACGAAACACAATGTAAACAAAGCATAAACAGGGTGGAATTGAAATCGTTGGCATCCTTTTAAATATCCGCTATACCCATGATACAAAGTAATGTCAGCCTATTAAAACGTCAATCAGAAGTCGTCATTTTCATATTAAAGAAAACCTCTAAGCATGCGTTAGACTCCTTGAAAGACACCATTACTGCAATTATAAATAGAAAAACTTATCGTCAAAAAACTCATGAAAAGTAAATTAATTATAAAAGTATTAATTTCATTGCGTCGTCGTAGATTCCGTAGTACCTAACATTCGTTCCCTCAATCGGTCGGGTGACATCGCCTTTCCCCACTTGACTTTGAAGCTTATCCACGCAACTTAAAGTCTGTTTTTGTATGCCGGCCGCCCGCACCACAGCTGGTGAGTGTACTTACCAGCGCTGGGGTCATAACCCTCTCGAAAGCGCGACGCGCGATGTTTTGATACTTTGTTTATTTTTCTTACTTTTCGATACTTTGTAATTACTGCACTAATTGCAGTATTGTTACCGTAAAAAATATCCTTTAAGTGAGTATGTTAACAAGTTAAATGATGATGATTTCAAATGCTTTCAAATGCTCCCTGTATAAACATCAATGAGACCTGTCCAACCGTTCTTGCCACCGTGAAGAGTGTAGGCCAAATCATCTGACAGCTCTGGCTAATATAAGACTCTAGTAGTACAGAGAGGGTCGTGCTCCTGCAGTGGAGACTAAAAAAGACCTGATGATGATAATATTATACCACTTTAGACTGACACCGATGACGTACTGTATATTCTATCACAGAAATAAACAAATACTTATAGGTAACCATAACCATAAATCGCAAAGAATGAATCTGTGAAATACAATATAATTTTGTTACCGCTACGCTCCATTATATCTATTTTAGTGAGAGCGCTATGTAAAAGTGGTTTTCAGTCCAAAACCCGCACATAATTCTTGTTTATAGCTGTAAATACAGCTCGTATGTATCACAGCACAACTTGTAGCACTTATAAAACATGTTAATTAGTAGTTTTAGTCATTTAGTGCATTTAACTATATTAAAATGCGAATCATGTCTATGCGGCTAGCAACCCATTACTATTTTAAGTCCTTTTTAGGGTTCCGTAGCCAAATGGAATCCTATAACTTAGACTCCATTGTCTGTCCGTCTATCTGTCACAGAGCTCTCTCTCTTGAACGTAGACACTTGAAATTTTCACCGATTATGCATATCATATAAAGGAACCATTATTATACTTATATAACTTATTATACTTATAACTACTCAACTTATTTTATGTTCTAAGTGTATTACTGTGACCGCTATAACAACAAATACTAAAAATACGATAAAGTAAAAAAATTAAGGAGGTCGTCATACAGGAACATGTACGGAACGGAACGGTACCCTTAATGTACGAATCCGACTCGCACTTGACCTTCGCACCTTCTTGCCCACCATCATGCTAAAAGTGGCCTTTGATTACCTACTGCGGCCCTGGACTCTGTTTGCTTAGAGCCACTAAACTCAAAATGTCTGCACCATGGATAAATACTATACAGCTGACTTTTTATCCACCTGCAAAATTTTTGGAGTAAGTTCAATCCATGATACTGGAGCAGATCTCATGGACTCATAGTCAATCCTGCTAAAACGCAAGCTATTATAATAGGAAGTCCATGGTATATTTCCCGTATAGATTGGCAGTCCTTACCACCCATTGTTTTTGATGGTGTCAAAGTAGACTATAGCGAAAAGGTGAAAAATCTAGGGGTACTTTTTGACAGAAATTTATCGTGGTCTCCGCAAATTGCAGAAGTAAGTCGGAAAGTATTTGCGTCTGCTGCATCTTTTAGAAGGCTCAAGAATTTCCTACCTATTGCAACTAAAGCTTCGCTTGCACAGTCATTGCTTCTTCCTATTCTTGATTACGCCGACTCTTGCTATCTCAATATCACAGAGGAGCAATTGAATAAGCTTGAGCGCCTTCAAAACTTCTGTATCAGATTCATATTTGGATTACGCAAATATGATCATGTTTCCATTTTCCGTGCGCAACTCAAGTGGCTCCCTATCCGACTTCGACGTAATTATCACGTTATTTCACTTCTATACTCTGTACTGTTCATGCCATCTTCTCCTTCCTATTTAAAGGAGCGTTTTACTTTTCTTCACCAGGACAATGATCGACCCACGCGCAGCATTAATGCCCTACGTCTTAAAACCCCAACTCATTCGACCAAATTCTACTCGAAATCCTTTACAGTCCAAGCTGTCTACCTCTGGAATGCTCTTCCTCGTAGAGTTCGTACTGCTCAGACTAAAACAAGCTTTAAAAATCGTCTCCATAAATATTATCTGTCGTTATGCCAGTAAGTCTAAGTTCTGTTAAGTGTCACTAAATACATTTAAATATTTTAGCATCGTATATGTATTATATATATGTATATATTATGAAATAAGTTTATGTATGTATATATACAAGTATTAATATGTAAGTATATAATTAGGTATAGATACTGCACCCACCTTATTCCGTACTATTAATTTTTCCTCTACCCAAAGGTTGACTGGAAGAGATCGCATCTAGCGATAAGTCCGCCTTTGTACCAATATTTTCTTTGTGTTTGTTATTTTATATTTTATTAATTATTATGGTGCAATAAAGATAATTTGTATTGTATTGTATTGATACTGAACTACTTTTTATAAAAAAGTTATTAAAAATCGATAAAAAATTTTAGTCCACCCATACAAATCATTGACAGTCAAACGGATTTTGTATGGGAGGACAATTTTTTATGGACATGGACTGAACTTGCTCCAAAAATTTTGCTGGTGGATAAAAAGTCAGCCTGTGTACAAGGAAAGTACGCTTTAAGCGAAATAAAAAAATAATAATTTCTGTCACATGTACCTTGTTTCATAATAAAAACCAAAGATATTAGTCGACAAATGCATACCAAAAATGTCCTATTTGAATGTCACCGCTCGTTATCAGGCTCATATAGTAAGTTAGTAGGTTAGCCATTTGTTAGAAATTTTGGAGACAAAAATTGTACAATAAGTCTTTTTTTATTGCGGTCTTGTGTTCTATTAATGGTTCTATTAAATATTTCAAAATAAATAGTGTGTGTAAAATCAGCCAGCATAAATGGGACCCGTAAGCTAGCAAACAAAACAAGGTTTAAATCTATGTAAATTGAACATGCACTGCTTGACATATCAGGTCCAGATTGAATACGTAATATGCGCTGCGGGCAACGTTACATATTCAGTGTTATTCGAGGCTATGACATGTTTATCATAATATTAATATTTGATATCGGCTGCCGAAGACGTCTCATATATAACTTACGTTGAAAAGTTATTTACATATTTCGAAAACGTAAATGCCTGATATTTCTTCTTTACTTCAACGTTTCAAATACATTTAATAATAATAAATAAATAAATTCTTTATTGACTTAAAGATTTGTACAGTTGGTTAGTACACAAAAAGGTTGTAATGGGTGGTACAAATTAGTTTTTTAAACCCTGAATTCCAAACTAGGCTGGCGCCTGTATTTTGGAATCCAGTGTTCGACCGTATTTTTAAATAAATGTACAAATTTAGGTGCTTAGGCTAAAAAGACTAGAAAAACAAAAATAATCAAAATAAAAGATAAATAAAAAAAATACATCGGTGCATGACCATTGTACAAGCATGAGGCATGTGTGTGTAGAAGTGGGTGTGATTGTGATTGTGACTGTGGCTATGAAGTGCGTCTGTATTTTACATTTGACTTGCCAGTAGGGACTGGTCAGCTCTGCTCTGACTACTCAGTATTATATTACTTATCGCTGCAAATTGGATTTGGCACTCGTTCGCAAGCTTTACATGTTATATTGTGATAACATTAGGCACATATAGGCATAATATCTTTGTAAACTGACAAAGCCCTTCTGGCGTGTAGGCGAGTAAATGCGTTTCTTTCGGTATTTCTTCTCGACACTGGTCGTTGCGAAACGCTAGTATCGGTAGCTTAAATTACATCATCGTTCACACTTCTCACTTTTTTTTTAACATCTTATCCTAAAAGTACAGGGCTTCGATAGTATAATCAGGGTCAAAATTCATTCAGAACGAAGGAATTGCAAAAAATTGCGATTTTCGGGAAATTCGAAAAAATATTATAAACATTGAAAGGCTTAATCTCGAAAACTTTTGAGTCTACAGAGACAATTCTAGTATTATATTGTAGAAAATTTAGTCTACTTCATTAAAAACTATTGACGTTTGACGTTGTTAAACGTTTTTTCAAAATAGTTTTTTGATGAAAGATTTATTTCAAGAAAATTAATAAAATAACTAAATTAACAGTTACCTACCTAATTATTTTCAGCTATAAAATTTCAAAGAAAACGGACTTATTTTATAAAGAATCTACATATTCCCAACTTACCTATTTATGATACTGATTCAGAAATTCAGCCTAATAATTTGAACAAGACGATTACAAGGCCCGGTTATTTTCAACAAGAGAACTTCCATAAAATCTAGCAAGCGTTACTCTCAGACTCTGACTTTTGCTTGCCACCACCAAAAAAGTACGACGCCACCAAGAACACAAGGGGCCTACACGGGCCTACATGACGTTAGGCCTGCAACCGTGGAGAGACCGTTGTGCAATTCTTTTTATTATGCTTAGTGTATAATTTTTTTTCTTATTTTTATATTTTCATTTGTAAGTACACGTTTATTTCTAATAACTTTTGTCTAAATTATTTATGTCCCAGCCGGTTTTTGTTCGTTGCTAGCAATGTAACGATGGGAAGGTCTACAAAGGGCAAAGAGGACTAAATATCCATGTATCCCGCTGCCATAAGTCAAATTCACATACTTCTCATAGTCTATCACAACCATCTACATCTTCTAATCCAGGTAATCAACAACAAACTCCATCTTTGAATCCTTTGCCCTTTGAAGAACTTATCACCCACCTCCATAAAAACACTCCAGTAGTTAAAAGAATCCCCAGGGGTGCTAGGGTAGCCTTAGCTAGGTCTCTATGCCTGACCTTACAAAAATGCTCATCAAACTCTCCGACTGGCACAATTTATTTACTTTCAGCTATAGATATCTTCACGTCGAAAATTCAACGAAATCTCTCACACAGTCCCAAAAAAAAAATGCTTCCATTACTTCTAATATACAAATTTGTTCTTCCAGCCGTTTTCATTCTACTAATCATGACACTTTCAATTTGAAACGAACCGTCGAAAATAAGGTCATGGATGGAGACCTGAGAAATGCAGCGCGGATTTTATTCTCTGATGATACCCTGGCTCTTCCAACTAACGAGACTTTGGAGTGCTTACTTGAAAAGCATCCTTCACCCAACTCAGCCGCCTGTCCATCTTCATATATCTGGTCTAATCCACTCCTTATTGAAAATGAAGGTACTCTCTCGGCCTTAATGTCATTTCCTAATGGCTCCTCGGGTGGCATCGACGGACTCACTCCTCAACATCTTAAAGATTTGGTCAGTGTTTCCGCTGGTGACGCCGGAACCGAGCTATTGGGAGAAATCACAAAATTTAGTAGTTTATTACTTTCCGGCAAAATTTTAGATTCTTTCACTGAACTTATTTATGGTGCGAGGGTGTGTGCTTTTAAAGAAAAGACGTGGGAATTCGGCCAATAGCAATTGGGTGCACACTCCGTCGCTTAGCTGCAAAGTTAGCTTGCAAGCACATAGCCTCCACTTTGAGTAACAAATTACAACCAATTCAATTAGGGTTTGGCAGTAGAGGCGGCTGCAAAGCAGCAGTACACTCCGTACGCACTTTTTTGAAAAACAGTTGTGGAGAGGTACTGCTGAAAGTTGATGTGAAGAATGCTTTTAATACTATAAACAGGAGCGTCTTGTTGCATGAAGTTTCCTCACACATTCCAGATATCCTCCCTTACGTATCTCAATGCTATTCTTCTCCTTCCAAGTTATTATATGAAGGTAACACAATATTGTCTTCAATAGGAGTGCAACAAGGCGATCCTCTGGGGCCAGCACTTTTCAGTCTTCCCAATCATCTCATCCCTAAATTCAAAATTAAATGTGTGGTACCTTGATGACGGGACCATCTCGGGAAGCGAAGATTCTGTTTACGCTGATTTCTTGGAAGTTATTGCAAAATTCAAAAATATCGGACTAGAGCTAAATTTTAAAAAATGTGAACTCTTTATTCCTGAACATATTTCGGAGCCTATCAAACAAGACATCATGGAAAAATTCTTGGAAATATCCCCAGACATTAAATTAATATCTAAGGATTCTTTACATCTCCTCGGTTCGCCTCTATAAGATGACAGCATTGGACCTCTTTTAGAAAATAAATTAGAAAACTTCATTTTTACAACCTCAAGATTGGAAATTCTAAACTCGCACGTAGCTTACACCATCCTTAAATACTGTCTTTTCGTTCCTAAATTCACTAACTTCCTGCGCTCATGTCCATTCAGGAGACATTTGGAATTCATAAATAAATTAGATACCAGTCTTCATGCCGCCTTAGAAAAAAATCTAAATTTACGTTTAGATGCTTGTGCTTGGACCCAACTAACATTACCAATTAAAGATGGCGGCACAGGCATACGCAAAATTTCCAGTGTTGCCCTTCCCGCTTTTCTTTCCTCTGCTCACAGCGTCTCGGCCTTGTGTAAAAAATACTTAAAGATGACGCTTTGGCCATTCACCTGTTAGCGGAGGCAAGAGATGCCTGGACAGCTCTCTGCCCCGAAAATGATATCCTAGTGGAATCAAACCTTCAAAAACTCTGGGATACTCCCTAGGTGCAGGGAAATGTTAAAAATCTGGCTCAAAATCTTATCAGTGATATTGACCGCGCTTGACTCCTCGCAGTCTCTTCCAAGGAGTCCAGCCACTGGCTTCATGCTATTCCATCTTACAACATTGGTACATTGCTGGATAACAATAGTTTCCGTACCGCTATCGGACTTCGGCTGGGAGCATCTGTGTGCTCTCCACACCATTGCCCGTGCGGCAGCGATGTTGATCAGTTCGGGCGCCATGACCTATTCTGTCAACTCAGCGCTGGTAGAGTTTCGCGACACGGCTCTCTGAATGACATCATCAGAAGGGCTCTTGCCCATCAATGGCCCTAACACCCTCGAACCTCGAGGTGTTGCGCGTGATGGTGGCAAGAGGCCTGATGGTATGTCTTTGATCCCCTGGGAACGTGGGAGACTGCTGGTGTGGGACGCTACATGCGTTGACACACTAGCGCCTTCCCACCTCAGGGGATCACTTTCGAGAGCCGGATCGGCTGCCGAAGGTGCTGAGCTTGCCAAGCGACGCAAATATGTGTCCCTCAGTAAAGATTACATATTTGTGCCGTTTGGTGTGGAAACGTTTGGACCATGGGGCCCCAGCGCGAGGGCTTTCCTGAAACAGATAACTCCGCGCCTGATTACCGCCGCTGGTGACAAGAGAGCTGGCTGCTTCTTTTCTCAACGAATTAGCATAGCTATCCAGAGAGGAAACGCAGCCAGCGTTCTTGGCCATGCCGCACGGTCATAATCTTTCAGATTTTTAAATCAATAATTTAAATTATGTAGCAGTTGACCCTAACGTATCAGAGACTCGCTGCTACGTGAAATGTTTATTTGGTGTAAGATGGAGCAGGAATAAAATGGTTTTAGAATGGTTAAAACTTAATGGTTTATTAAAAATGGTAAGGAATGGTAGGTACACGCCGAACGGCTGGTTATTGCGTACTAAAAATACTTATTGCCAAACTATCGTCATAATGTAAAATGCTGACATGCTGACTGGATAAAATCGCTGTTCGATAACCTCGAACAAATTAGGTTTTGTTTTTAGGTTTAGTTTGTAGTTTAATCTCAATTGTATGTCTACTTTATAAACGTCCTAAGAAAGTTTTTTCAAAAATTAGTCCTTTAGAGTTATAATCGCCAAAATTTGAAAAAAAAAACTTTTTCGCGGTTTTTGATAAGGTTGCGTTCGGCGCTCGAGGTCACAAACTTGGATTATTCATAAGGCTAACGTCATGAACAAGTCTGCAAAAAATCAGAACTACCGGATTTGACGCATACTACCCCATACTTTCAGGCGACAAAGTTACTGGACTAAATAATAATCAGCACAACTAAATTTTTTAACCACAATTAAAAAATATTTATATTAATTAACTCTTAATGAATAACCTTGCATAGTACTTTGTAGGCTCCAGTCAATGCCAAATACCACTCCCTACAACCTTTTGAGAGGATAGCAATACGCACTAAGGTTACAATAGTTCTCCGAAATAATGATCGTAACCATCGTATAAAGACTTTTAAACTCACTATTTCGTAAGTAAAATCATTAATTTCTAATAAAATAGTTAGTTCTTAGGATATTGTAGGTACAAAGAATGAAAACCATATTCAAGCAATTAACGGCGGTTATATAGAGACAATTGCCTGTAAAATAACGTAGCCTGTACAATGGTATGTAGCTTCTTCATGAATTATTCACCAGCTTGCGAACGAAAGGCAATCTCGACGTGTTGCATTGTAGTACAATGGGGGATGATTTTTAATTGGCTTATTAAATATTAATAATAAAACAGAAACTTCTTTGTTGTGGAAATAAAACGGCGTTTTGGTAGAAATGCTCGAATTTGCTCGTCATACCTTCAGCAGTAAAACAAAATATCATCATAATATAAGAATATTTTTTTTAAATGGATAAATAGCCAACCCACACCAATCACCCACGGAGACGGGGAGTGGTTTTGTGGGGCTCGAACTCACTAAAAGTTCATGGTGCCTTTAGTCGTCTTAGCCCGGTATCTAGACATATAACTGATTTACAAATACTGCCGAAATCTGACATGTAATTTCAAAATAAAAGTGAGACTACGTTTGTATAGAAAAGTCTAGTATATGGAGACTCTTAACTGTAGACAGACTGAAGCCTAAGACAAATGTAATAAACCCATACTCTTTGGGTTGCGTCGTTTTATTACAGTTTCCTTTATCCGCCTTCCGGCTCCATCATCAGATCAGCGTCATGTTATAATAATATTGCATTGTCATCTGATTAAAATTGGCATACCAAATTTCATCTCAAGGAAACCGGGAAATGGCTCAGATTTTACTTGCAATAAAAAATAACTAAATAGAATAAATAAATAAATAAATAAATAAATAAATAAATAAATATATAGGGACAAATCACACTGATTAAGCTAGCCCCAAAGTAAGTTTTAAACTTGTGTTATGGGATACTAACTCAACGCTACTATATTTTATGTTAATACATATATATATAAACACCCAAGACCCAGGACAATTTGAAAAAGGCCATTTTCCAACTTGCCCTGGCTGGGGATCGAACCCAGAACCTCCGGATTAGCGGTCTAGCGTGTTAACCATTACGCCACGGAGGTCGTCAACCTTGGATAAAACGACTAGTCAAGTGTATTGGAAAACTAGGATCTCACGGTTTTGAAAAGCAAATTGGTTGTGCAATAATAAGCCCAAGTTTCCTTTGCCTACAGACAGCTTGAATACATTTACCTGAACGGGAATCCAACAGATGTTTTATAGACTATTGATCTAGACGTGTGCTCCGTGGTCGGTTGTTCAATGTTCACAATCCATATTCAATCCGTTTCAAGGAACGTTGGCTTTTGGAAAGAGAAGCTATCGATGTGTGCTGACAAAGTGATGATAATACTGGAAATTTTTTATCTAGACCAATATTATAAAGAGAAAAGATTTGTGTGTTTGTAATGAACTGACTTAACACACTTAAATGACTTAACACTGTCCAAATGGGCCTTTAATGTGTGTTTTGATTGTACATTTACACTCTGGAAGACTTGACTTTAATTCATTTATAATTAAGAGCTATGCTCTTGTCGGTGGAGTATGAATTCTCTTCCATTTGTCTCTCTCGTCCGCCAGCTGTTTAACTTCGCTGTACGATACGAGACGACGTTTACCTTCTCCTTTATCTGTATTATGTAACTTAACTCGACGTGTTATTGAATGATCCCCTTATTCAAATGTACTCCACTCCATATTTGAATAATTCAATTTTTATGATAGAGTCCATATTGAAGCGAGACTTTAGGATAATCTGCAAAGCTTGCGTTGGCTGGACAGCTGGTACCACGAGCAATATGTATATTTGTAGTGACGTGAATTTATCTTGTAGTAAAAACAAGTAGCGAGTAACTCGTAGGTGTAATATACCATCTTTTTTTAACAGCCCATAACAGTCCACTGCTGGAATTAAGAGTCCCCTTACCCTAGAGTGCCCTAGACTTTTCCAAATAAACGCAGTCTAGCTTTTATTATGTTTTAATGACATCTGATTTCGTCAAAATTTTGTAATTTTAAAAGAAAATGCACTTATCTAGAGGCATATGTCCCAGGCCTATGTCACTCCCCGTTTAAGTATCGAAAATGTACCTACATTATTACTATGCGCGCAGGCGGCCCCTCCGGGTGGTAAATTCAGTTATACGAATCATTTGTCCAGAGTAATAAGACTGAAATTGGCTTCCAATAGATTTCTAGGTATTTATACGAAAATGTGCTGAGTTCTGACGTGAGCTAAATTAAACCATATCGCTAGCCATATTGAGTAGATATTTCTTTGAATTTCTTTGCTGAGTGAGACTTCTGTACGTTTCCACAGTCAAAATATGAACTTGAAAAAGATCAAAGTGTATGAAAACTTCTACATCTAGTACTTATATTTTCTTACAAGTTCATATTTTGACGGTCAAAAAACAAAAAGATAGATGCAATTTTCGTTAAATTACAAAATTTTGCCAAAATCTGACATGTTTCGAAATAATACGTTTGTGTAAAAATATTTTTGGGTAAACTCATAAGGCCTCTCCCAACCAAGGAAGGATTTTCCCATGATCACCATACTGGGCAGACGGGTTGGTGATTGCAGTAGAACCCTCTACTGCAATCACCAACCCGTCGATAATCTCCCTCGCAGAGACAGTCATATATCGACATAAAGTCGATATATGACTGTCTCCGCGGTCCAGTGGTCAAGGCGTATGCCTTGTGATCCGGAGGTTATGGGTTCAAATCTCACTGGGAAGCATACTTTGTGAAAAGTTATTTCCAGTCTGGTTAGGATATTGCAGGCTTGGATCACCTGATTATCCAAAAAGAAAGATGTTTCCGTGCTTCAGAAGGAAAACTTTCCTAGGATTGGTTCTGGTCTACCCTTTGGGTTGCGGAGGTCAGACGGCAGACGCTGTGTAAAAACCAGTAGCCTCGTCAAATCACCTAGGTAAGATAGCGGACCCCAGGCTCTGAAGTGTAACCGCTGACGATGCGATGATGGTATAAAGTCGATATCTATTATTTCCTTTAGTTTAAACAGACTATATCAGTTCACTGATGGACTAAATGCTTTTCCTAATAAAGGAAGAATTTGTCCATAATCGCACCACGCTGAGCAGGCGGGTTAGTGATCACAGCAGAGTCTATAGATAGATAGTATAAATTCATTGTACAGAAAAAGCTAAACCTCTATTTTAACCCCCACTCAAAAAGAGAGGGGTGGGGGTTATAAGTTTGTTGTGTCGGTGTGTCTGTCTGTGGCATTGTAGAAAATTGGTTTAGTCTTTCAAAAGTTATAGGGGGTGAATTTAACGCTTCAATGTCGGTTTTTCTAAACGTCAAATCAAACATTTTCTATGGGATTTGTATGAAATACAAAACCGTGACGTCATAAATTTTACTAGCCAAATAGCGCTCTTAATATCAGTTTTTCTGCATTAATAAGTCTAAAATCATGTTGAAAATGAATATGATTAATGACAAGTGACACTGTTTTGTGACGTTTTATTCTCTTAACAGTATCAAATTATTTATTTATTACCCAGTTTCAGTAGATGACTGCTTTTCACATTATACACATATTAAACTACACTACATAGTCACTTCTTAATTTAGTAGGTACAACATGAACCCTGATAGGGCATTGCTTGTTTTTATCTATGCTTACCTCCAGTTGCCTATTTACCTAACTTGGTACTATAGGTAAAAAATTCACAATATTCCATTGTATCCATACATATAATATACCATTTTGGCATGCAATCGATACCGGCTATCCGATTTAGCTCTCCAGAAATAGCCTGATTCTAGAATAGGCGACAGACGTGCTCTGCATTAAGGCATTATACGAGTAGAGTGACGAAGATATTTTCGTCAGGCAGGATTCTACGGTAGAATCATCAAAACAGTTGAACTTTTCTTTTGAAATTTTTACTCCCGCGGGATTTATACGTGACTTGAGTCCTACTTGGTATTTAGGGATAAAGATATTGTTTTTTTGAATAGATCAGATGAAGAATAAGAAGGAAGACACCTACGTAAAATTATTATTATTGACGAATATATCTACATTATATAATCCATGAAACCTTGATGTTGAAGTTTTCAGCATTAAAAAGACGTTACATTACGTAATGGCTGTTGTTTTAGTTTATAGCACCGCGGGAATTCTTTTGACCATAGATGAAAGCAAAATAGCAGATATGATTCGCTCAATTTTAGTAGAGACGTTAAATTTTTTTAAATGAAATACCTACTTATGCAAATTATGATATTTATATAAATAATCGCTGTTGCTGTTACGGTGGCTTAAGGCGACGTGGGTTCACAATTTGCAATACTGTGCGTGTTTTTTTAAAATCACTGTTATTAAACTACTACAGTTTATTCCTCAAAAAATTTACATAAAAATTTTAAGGATTTTCTACAGACACCCACAATAGCCAAAATACAACTGAACATTTTTGGCTCGATATAAAAAATCACCAACATACCTCTAAAATTGCCGAAATTTGCCTTTATAATACGTGTTACTATTTTATACAATCACTTTTTTATATGAAAATTATACTTAAAAATGTATTATCTATATATCTATCCGTTTTGGCTACAAAAAAAACATAAATATAATACAATAAAAATAATAAATAAAACACAGTGAAATATTCGTTGAGAGCGAAGGAAGGGCCGGAGCCGGGCTCGACCATTTTTCGCAATGTTTTATTTATTATTTTTTTTGTATAATATTTATGTTTTTTTTGTAGCCAAAACGTAGTTTTACCTTTTGTATTATAATCGTTAGATTATTGTGCAATAAATATTAAATAAAATAAAATAAAAACGGATGGATATTTAGATATTACATTTTTTGGTATAATTTTCATGGAGCTTTTACCACAAACTGTGGCCCGACTCGGAGAGGAGGCAGGACGGCCACACTTTGTATCCTATATAATTTTCCAGTCTCCACAAGACACCTGGCCATACAAGCCGATAAAAAATCACGCATTGGATAATTAAAAATGTTGGCGTCAACCGTCAAGTTACTGAGCACAACGCCCCGTTGCGTTTTTTTTTATTATTTTTTTTAAATATATAAGGACAAATCACACTGATTAAGCTAGCCCCAAAGTAAGTTTTTGAACTTGTGTTATGGAATACTAACTCAACGATACTATATTTTATGATAAATACATATATAGATAAACACCCAAAACCCAGGACAATTTGAAAAAGGCCATTTTCCAACTTGCCCTGGCTGGGGATTGAACTCAGAACCTTCGGATTAGCGGTCTAGCGTAAAATTAATAACCTTCTACTTTGAAGTAGGTTCATTCAAGATGTATCGTTGGCACTGAAAGTGAAAGAAAAATACTGGCCCCAGGACTAGCTTTGTTGACGATGTCCGTTCGTTGTGATGTACATAACGTATCATCATTATCCGAACATATTTCTGGTCGCATCCTCAGCGGTAACACTTCCGAGCTCAGGGTCCGCTACCTAACTTAGGTGATTTGACGAGGTTAGTGTTTTTTTACACAAAGCGACTGCCGTCTGACCTCCGCAACCCAATGAGTAGACCAGAACCAATCCTAGGATAGATTTAAACAAACGCTAGATGGCGTTCAGGACCCACAACTTTACGTGCCTCCCGAAACATGGAATTATCTTTTCGGATAATCAGGTGATATAACCTAACCAGCGTGTAAACAACTTTTTACAAAGTATGCTTGTATTTGAACCCACGACCTCCAGATCACAAGGCAAACGCCTTGACCACGGACGCAGTGTTGATGTATAACACAACGTATCTTTCCAATAATTTCCATCAATGGTTATATCCATTTCACATTGTTGCGTTGCCTTGACCTTTCCTGAAACACATTAAATTTTAGAGCAGTCCTCGTGACGAAACATAATTCTCGTAAGAACACCCGACCGAGATAATTTGTTACTGCGTTGTTGAGCGATTGTGACATTTATTTGATTTATTTATGTACATAAGTATTGCGAATCGTCGTACCTATATACATACAAATTTTTCAAACAGGTTTTGTACAGGTTGGCCCAATTAAGGCCGTACCTGAACTTTCCGGGGTCCAGTGCTGACCCTATTTAAAATAAATCATTTCAAAGAAAACGGAGACATCATTTAAAATTTTGCTACTACCAAATCCTAGATAACCCTTCAAACTATTTTATGAACTACTGTTTACAGTTTAAAGTGAGAACGTTAAGCTTTACTACGCACATTTGCGAAAAACGGCCACTTTTGGCAAATGTGCGTAGTAAAGCTTAACGTTCTCATTATAACTGGGTTGGGTTGTTACATATGGGTTGCTAACCGCATCGCCTATTGATATGATTCAGATTCTTGCCCATTCCCTCGATCGGCTTTTACGATTTGCGCGGGAAGAGAAGCAGCTGGTACATTCTATGTTTTTTCTTTTCTCCCAGACCAGCATGGAAGAATAGTATAGAAGAAATAGTATACTTAGAGTAGTAGTAATTGTAATATACGCGGTCGATGGGGGAAATAACAACAAATTGTAAATAAATGCTGCAAAATTTCACCACTACAACACCCGCCTAAAATTAAAATTTCATCACACCACCACCACTTAGATAGTTGGCAATCAACCACCGTACGTTTTAAAAGGAACTTTCTGCCACGTACGATACGACCGAACTGTGGAATCAACTTCCTGCAGCGGTTCCCGAACCGATACGACATTGAAACCTTCAAAAACGAGTCTATATCTTCCTGAAAGGCCGGTAACGCTCTTGTTACACTCCTGGTGTTGCAGTTGTCCATGGACAGTGGTGATCACTTACCATCAGGTGACCCGCTTGTTCGTTTGCCGCCCTAAAAAATAAATATGAAATTAGATTCTTTTTACGAGGACAGGTACATGAATTGACTACTGCCCGCTTTTAAGTCTATTCAAATACGAGTCTAATGTTACAAAAACCTAACAGAATAGGGAAGTGGACTGGATAAAAACATATTTTATTTAGTCCGTCAGATTTTATCCAAAAATAATGGACCCATATTTTTCGGTTTATCAGAGCAGTGAAAATTCACAAAGATACAGCCAGGCCTGTGTCACTCCCCGTTTAGGTATCAAAAATGTACCTACATTAGTACTATGCGCGTTATACGAATCGTTTGTCCAGAGTAATAAGAATGAAATTGGCTTGCAATGGATGTCTAGGTATCTATACGAAAAAGTGCTGAGTTCTGACGTGAGCTAAATTAAACCTTATCGCTAGCCACACTGAGTAGATATTTCTTTGAATTTCTTTGCTGAGTGAGACTTTTGTACGTTATTATTATTTATTATGTGATACAGCGCATCGAAGTTTCAGAGTGGAGGTGATTGACGTCACCGTCAAGTGAAAATCGTTCTTGATCTTGACGTCATGCGGAATTTAAATGCGCTGTGTCTTCGTCATTATTTGCTATGAGAAAAAAGGAAAAATACGTATACAGCTACAATATTTTTTAATTTAATAATCTCTAAACCTGATAAGCTAAATATATATTTTTGTCCACATCCGTATTACCTACATCCTGTGCAAGAAACATTATTTGTAGTTGTTTGACATGTTGATTAAAGCTACCTCATCTTTCTTCCAGAATGTGCGATACAACTGCGTGCCGCGCGGGCCGGCCGCGTCCACTCGGGACACCTGCCCCACACGCACGGCTGCCGCCTGCTCGTCTTCCCACCACCACCAAAAAACGCCTTACTCTTCGAGCTCCACAAACTCAACGTCCCGTGCTCCTCGGGTTTCATCCGCTTCGCACCTAACACCCAAACCCTATGCGGCAAACTGGAACAAATCCCCTTTCAAAACCGAAGATTTTTATACTCGTCCCACGCCAAAAATCCTGCAGTAGAACTTCATGGTCGACCCACGTTCGCCGCAACTTACCGTTTGGTAGACCACTGCCACGATGTCTTGATAACGGGAAGGAACGGCTCGTTCGAAGTCGGCCCAGCTGTAAAACTACTATGCTCTTATAAAATCCACTTGCCTTATGGAAACCGAGTCGCTCTGAGACTGCAAATGGGAACTGGACCAATGACGACTAGAGAGAATGATGTATCTAATATTATTCATGAGGATGCTTTAGCGTTATGTAGAGGAATGGAGTTGACTTTAGAAGACGGAACTTCGAGGTGGAATCACTGTTCGCAGCCAGGGGATCCTTTGAGGAGTGTTCAGATAGTTTCGGAAGGGAATTCTGTGAGGTTGAATATTAGTATTTTAGCGAAGAAGAATTCTTCGGCGATGTGGTTAAAAGTCTGGTGGATGGACAAAGCTGTGGAGGAAATCGTGGGGCATTGTGACTATGGGTGGGTGCTGTCGGGGGATTTTTGCATATCAGTGGCTCGGGAGGCAAAGAAGGCGTGGAGGCAGGCCGAGACGGAGTGCGTGAGGCTGGGCGGACATCTGGCGAGCATACTGAATGAAAGGCAGCAGCAAATCGTGGATCAGCTACTGCTGCATGCGTAAGTGTAACATTATAACTTTGAAACTTTTTATTAATTAAATAGATTAATTTAATAGTCAATGCGGTTCGGCTCTGGAATGCACTACCACTCCGTCGTGCTGAAACGCTAGCCAGCTTCAAATCTCAAGTGAAGTCACAATTTCTATCCCTATTATAATTTGACTTTCTTTATTTCCTCACTTATCTTGTTCGGATTATCTTTTTGTGTACATATTGATATATGTACTCGTATGTATTATATTTGACGGCGAATACACAGACTGGTTTAACATCGAAAAAGGTGTTAGACAGGGATGTGTAGCGTCGCCTTGGCTGTTCAACTTATTCATGGACAGTTGTTTGACAGATTTGAAAGAAGATGAATGTGGTGTTAGAATGGATGAGTTATTTATCAAATGCCTTCTCTATGCCGATGACCAAGTGATACTTGCGGACTCAGAGGAGGAATTACAGAAGATGATAACTGTTATGAATAATGCATTAGAAAAAAAGGGTATGAAAGTTAATGTAAGTAAGACTAAAGTTATGGTTTTTGAAAGGGATGATAGTTCAACAGAATGCAATATTTTAATAAATGGGGTGAGAGTGGAGCAAGTGAAAGAGTTTGTATATTTAGGATGTAAGTTTACAAAAGATAGCAAGCACGAGGGTGATGTGGAAAGAAGAGTGAATGCGGGTAACCAAGTGAATGGAGCGTTGCATTCCTTTATGACCAGCAGGAAGGTATCAGATTAGGCACGTCTTGCTGTTCATAAAGGAGTACTAATACCTACTTTAATGTACGGTAGTGAGAGTTGGGTATGGCAGAGAAAGCATGAAAGCAAAATAAATGCAGTTGAAATGCGAGCGCTGAGGAGTATGTGTGGTGTTACCTTGAAAGACCGAATAAGAAATGATGTTATAAGAAATCGGTGTGGAGTGAAAGAGGACGTAGTGACAAAAGTAGAACAAGGGATGTTAAGATGGTTTGGGCATTTAGAAAGGATGGATGAAAATAGATTAATAAAAAATATTTATAAGGTAAGTGTGAAAGGAAGAGCGGTACAGGGTCGACCTCGGCGAACGTTCTGCGATCAGATTGCAGACGTTCTAAAAAAGGGAGAGGTAAGAAGTACACGTAACCGAAGGGCATGTATGAAGAGGTTGATGAGTGTAGATGAAGCGAAAGAGGTCTGTCAAGATCGTAGCAAGTGGAGGTCCATAGTCTCTGCCTACCCCTGTGGGAAACAGGCGTGATAGTATGTATGTATGTATGTATGTATTATATATTATATTTGTATGTATGTATTTATTGATGTATCTTTATTAATTACATTTTTTCTTATCTCTTGCTTATAACTTCGCGCCTCACCTGTTTTCGTTAAACATCTCCAAGTACCTCGGTTGCCTGGAAGAGATTGCATTTGCGATAAGGCCGCCTTTTGTCATCTGTTTTCTATAATCTAATAACCTGTATTACTATGTTTTGGTGCAAAAAAGATAACTAACTAACTAGATTTGTACTTACACTGCTCTTCCTCTCGAACATATTTGTTATCAAACTTAAATAGTTGCGTATTTATTAGAAGCCGATTTTACTATATCTGTTATTATAAGAATGTGTTTTAATTATTTTCATAATTATTTTAAGTTGTTTTGATCAAAACGTCACTGCCAGTTCTAACCGGCAGTGACTAATACGCTTCATTCGTTCATTCTTACTTCACGAGGACGAGGACGATTTAAACACACGCTCCAATATTCGTTATTCGATTTAAAAAGAGCACGGTCGTATCACTACATATGAGTATTATAAAACAAAGTCACTTCCCGATGTCTGGTCTGTCCCTACGTAACTTAGCGTCTTCAAAACTACGCAATGGATTTTGATGCGTTTTTTTTTTAATAGATAGAGTGATTCATGACAAAGGTTTATAGGTATGTATAATAAATATCGGTGCAAAGTCGGGGCAGACCGCTAGTATTGTATAAATGCCAAAGTTAAAACACAGTAATGCGCGATAAATAAATAAGTAGATAAAACAAGGACATTATTTATTGATCTATTCGCTGCTTAATTGTAATCCCGAGCTTCGATATTTAAAAACTGACATATTGGAGAAGTCAATCAAAGAATTAGGCATGCTTGACCTGAGAATTATTATAAACTAGCTGTTGCCCGCGGCTTTGCTCGCGTAGATTACACAAATTAGATTGTTTCTTTTTTAAACTGGGGTTGCAATTTATTAAAATCCAATTAATGGATTATTATTTTTTACTAACCACTATTTAAAAAAATTTCATGTGTCTCGCTTCAAAAATAACGAAGATACATACAAACTTGCAACCCCTATTTCACCCCTATAGGGATGTAATTTTCTAAATCTAATAAATGCATTATTATGTTCTACTAACTACTAAAATACATTAAACATTTCATGTGTCTCACTTTAAAAATAACGAAGTTTCATACAAACTGCCAACCCCTATTTCACCCCCTTAGAGATGGAATTTCCAAAAATCCTTTCTTAGCGGACGTCTCCTAGTCACAATTTACCTTCCTTCCAAATTTCATCTTCATTGGCTAAGTAGTTTTCCAGATTTCGGGATGAGTGAGTGATTTTCGCTTTTATGTATACTCGTATAGATTATGAATAGGCTAGCACGTTACTCTTTCCTATTCCCTTTTCCCCTCTTAAGCCTAGTGTGGAGTTTGAATTTCACGACCGTTGGGTCTGTCTACCCCTACTGGTCTACTGGCATAAAGAAATATAATACTACTATCGTTTCCAGGCCTGGTGCTGGAGTAGACGACGTGTACTGGATTGGTGCGACTGATGCGGTGCATGAAGGAGAGTTCCGATGGTCTGATGGTTTACCGTTCTCCTATGCACGTAAGTAACTTTAGGTTATAGTATCATCATCATCATCCAAGCGTATTCCCGGTTGCATCGTCAGCGGTTACGCTTCAGAGCCCGGGGTCCGCTACCTAACCTAAGTGATATGACAGTTACTGGTTTTTACACAGAGCGACTGCCATCTAACCTCCGCAACCCAAAGGGTAGACCAGAACCAATCCTAGGATAGGTACAAACGCTAGATGACATTCGGGACCAACAGCTTGACGTGCCTTCCGAAGCACAGAACCATCTTTCTTTTCGGATAATCAGGTGATTCAAGCCTGCAATATCCTAACTAGACTGAAAACAAATTTTCACAAAGTATGCTTCCCAGTGGGATTTGAACCCACAACCTCCGGATCACAAGGCAAACGCCTTGACCGCGGAGGCAGTCAGGACTTTAGGTTATAGTATATTATAGGGTAAAAAAGCAAAACTAAGAAGAAACTAAGCTGCACAAAGAGTACTTATTTAAAAAATGAATCTAATATCTAATAGCTTATTCAAAGTTCTTCTCTACAGTCTCGCATTATAAACTTTCGTGCAACTATCTCACCAACTTTCACCTTCGCAAACTTATAATAACTTTCTTGTCTCGACCAACATTTGTTGGTTTTTCAGGGTTCTGTAACAAAATTAAACAAACCCTAAGTATTACATTCGGTATTGGTGATTTAAAAGTGAAGTGAGTGAAGTGCATCTCTGGTATTTCTGGTATGGTATGTCTATGGAACTCATTACCACTTACTATCCGACGCGCCTTTTTGTAATATATTTATATTTTTTTCTGTAGCCAAAACGGATAGATATTTAGATAATACATTTTTTGGTATAATTTTTATATAAAAAGGTATAAAATAGTAAGACGTATTATAAAGGCAACTTTGGGCAAATTTAGAGGTATGTTTGTGATTTTTTTCTATCGAGTCAAAAATACTACATCGTGTTTTAGCTATTGTGGTCGTCTGTAGAAAATCCTTAAAATTTTTATGTAAATTTTTTGAGGAATAAACTGTAGTAGTTTAATAACAGTGATTTTTCAAAAACACGCACAGTATTGCAATTGTGAACCCACGTCGCCTAAAGCTGTAATTTTTAGTTCGTTTTAATTATATATATATTATCTAGTTATGATTTAGATTCAATAATTATTAGTTGGTATTGTTACTTATGTTCTGAATTATCTTGTTTCATAATAAAAACTAACTTTGTTTTACGAGCACAATGTGAATTCGTCACCTGTCTACGATCAAAAGACGTTATAAAACCTGCATTTGTTAAAGTTTAATTAAAATTAGTTATAAATAATTTATTTTTCTTTTCTCGCGAGATTTTTCTTGTCTCAAGTTTGTTACGAATTCGGTGTTAATTTAAAAGTGCTTTTATAATTATTTTTTGTTTGCGTTTTAGGGGTTTGCACCATAAGTAAACCGGTCACGTGTGATTTAAACTAAGGTGAAGATGGTTCCGCACTTGTCATAAGCTTTCCTGAAATTTTTCGTGAACAACTACCAAACGAGTTATTATTAGCAGCGAAAGTATGTGATTTCTACCAAAAATTGGCTGAAATTTCCTAAGAAATTCTGCATTAAGCTGTGTAAAATGTTTTTATAATTAAAACAGTCAGTAAAACGCTCCATAACAAAATTGCCGTATCTACACAAAATAATTTTCATGAAACAACTGTCATATTTGCCGCCAAAATAAAATGTCGGGTAAAAATGTTGTGTACCTCCAAATTGCTCAATTAAAAATACTTTATATTATCTTATCTCAACATGGTATGACTAAGGCTTACTCATCCATATTGTATAACTATAGTCTAACATATTGAAGTATACATGTTGATGGCGTTGTAAGGACATTTTTATTACTGTAATCTGCAAAGACGCAAAATAATTTCAATCCCTATAATAAAACATTTCGGTGAGAAAGCTCTTTCTATTCATAGTTAGCACAAAAGAATGTATTCGCCATGCAGCCGCCGCCCAGTCTAGACTTTTGTCCGATGTGGCTAGAATAGTGCATTTTTCGGGGTAACTGTACGTTAGATTCTTTAATTCGGTATTTCAACCTCCATCATCATCAGGTCTTTATTCGTCTCCACTGCAGGAGCATGACCCTCTCTGTACTACCAGAGCCATATATTAGCCAGAGCAGTAAGAGGATTTGGCGTACACTCTTCACGCTGGCCAGACGGGTAGGAGAGGTTTCATTGATGTTTATAAACTTGGTTCAGCTTGTGTTTTCTAAGTCGCCTTCTACGATATCCACGGGAAGACTTGGAGTGGTCCTATTCTACTCTACCGGGAACCACACGGCTTACCATTTCTTACCTCAAACAAATATATTTGAGAATATCTACTGCAGGAAACGGTTCCTTAGAGCAACTTAATCTTGAATTAATGTACTCTCAAGATATATTGGGTCGTTTTGGTAATTTATATCGGAACGTTTTATGGGACATCTGGTAGCCTTCGTAAATTGAGGGTCAAACGGTGATAAACATGAGATAAACAAGGGTTACGTTAATTTGATTTGTATTTTAATTAATTATGTTATTTTATAGAGACACATGGAAGGAAATGGGGGAAAGCTTTGCCCAGCAGTGGGACGGTATAAGTTAAATAAAATAATAAAAAAACATGTTAAAAAAACTTTATTTACAACGTTTTACAAAGATTTATTTTTATCAAAACTAACTAAGGTCCATCTGAAATTCTGGACAGACAAGGCTTTTGATTTTAAAAACGCATTGAAATCGGTCTATTCGTTTAGGAGCTACGATGCCACAGACGGACTCACAGACAAACTTCTCATTTTAGTCGGGCGTTATTGAAAACCGTTCTGTGGTTTTCCGTCCTGACGTCAATCTTCCATGCGGAGTTTCTTATTTATTTATTTACACTTTTACATATTGTACACACATTTAAGTTCAAAGTTTGTACTTATGTTTACTTCGTCTAAGCGCGTTCCCGGTTGCATCCTCACCTGTGCTGCTCCAGAGCCCGAGGTGTGCTTTCCCGCTTTTTCTTCTCCAAATATAACATGCATGTCAATAGCTACCCAAGGATGCCAAAGACCTTGCAAAATGGAGAAGAAATTGCTGGAATAGTTAAGTTTGTATGCTCATGTATGCTCTTTTAATTACACCTCTTGTAGAGGAAAACATCATAAGGAATGGCACTGATTTAAAGAGGCAGTTGTAAATAGCAGTTTTGGTAAGTTAAACATTATAAATGGCATGTTTAATAACTAGTGCAGCAGTTAAAACTAAGCAGTAAAGTAAACAAATATAAGTAATAAAAAATAATGAACTGGATCAGTGAATATATAATTGAGCAGGAAAATAATTATATGGGTGGTGAAAAAAATTGAATGAGTTCCCTAACCTAGCAAAATGGATAAAACCGACCTAGCCGTGTGTTGGTCGTAGTTCTCACCTAACCTAACCTATAGGTTTTCCCTGACCTAGTAAAATGAATAGAACTAGTAATATGATAAAATAACCGACTAATTGATTTTTTATTACTGTTTATGTTTTACTGTCGCAATAATTAATCAACCGCCATTAAATTAAATAACTGCTTAATATGTTTTCCAACTGATCATAATAACATCTCGAATATTTAAATAACAGCTCAAGAAATTAGTTTCCATAAGGAATTTCACTAGTGTGTAATAATGACTTTTGTCACTAGACGCGGCTTAATTGACTAGTTCAAATGCCTTTAGGCAGCTCGAAAATCTGACACCAGCTCCCATTGCATGGGACCGTTGATAAAGCCAGATATAGTTTATATCGCTAGTGCCATCCCGCTTGTTATTATTACGTAGAGCGAGATAGTTATATACGATAGCGCACGATAACGATAGATAAACGCGGTCACCGGTGCCATTTATTTTGTTTAAGAAGTTTCTTCCATATCTCCAAAGTCAAAGTCACAGTCAAAAATTTTTATTCAATGTAGGATAAATATATCACTTATTGAAGGTCATTATTTTTAGTGCAAAACAACCAATACTAGCATAAAGTTCTTCATCATATCTTCACCAAATTAATATGGGACCAACTAGGTAGTAAAAGCTGTTAAATAAAAAATAAACATCAAAATCGGTTCACAATTTGCGAAGATAACGCGTAACGCACATACAAAAAAGAAGAAACAGGTCGAATTGTAGTCCTCCTCCTTTTTTGAAGTCGGTTAAAAAGAGAAAAACCAAGATATGTTTTTTACACAACAGCGCCTTATTTTACTGCCTGTTTTTAGGTGTGTACGTGTATATTCCAACAGAATATATTTCATGCTTCGAACGATAAATAAGGCAAAGGAAAAAGGGAAAAAATATATTACCTGCGTAGGCCATTTACGACCTGATAAATACAATGAAATAATGAAATTAATTCATTCGACAAACATAACTGAGGCCTGAGTCGGCTAAGCTTATAAAACAATTGCCACACAATTTAAATCTGTACACGCTGAATTTTCATCTATTTTGGAGCCGAAGTCCACTTCATAAGGATCGTAAGTAAGACCCAATTAGCTAGTCAAAATAAAAATTCAGAAACAAAAAATGTTAACTAAAACTCGAAAGCCAAAACGTAAGATCAATAAGTAACTTAACAGTGTCCGTTGTTCCCCGCGCCAGTGCCTACGTATTCGTATTCAAGTTCATCGGGGTCACGCGGCAGTCAGCGAAAATCATTTTCGCAACTTTTTTATTTTATGTCCTACATAAATTACGTTTGATAACGTATATAATATGGATAAAGGAATTTATTTAATATATATTTCTTTTTTCCAAAACCAATGAAAATTCAGCGTGTATGTATGTATATGTCGCAGTTGGATAGTATATTCCGCTAATTGATAAAATCTCTAGATGTTTGGCATTACAGCTCGGTTTTGTTAAACAACTGAAAATGGTTCAGCTGGATTGTCTAAGATTGCGCAACGTGTTACGTTCATTTAAACCGCTAACCACGTTTCCAAACGGCTAGCGATTTTGTCAAACAGTAGCGGTAATCCGCTGTTTGACGAAACCGTTAAACAATCCAACTGCGATACATGCATGATAAGGATTTGTTGTAGGGTTACCATAATGAAATATATTGGGCGCAATCCCGTGTGCGTGTGCGTGTTTAAAAATCACTCCGTATAAAAATTAATTGCTGCTCGTTAATCTTACCAAAACGCGAGAACGGCTAGACTGATTTAGCTAATTTTGGTTTTAAAATATTTGTGGAAGTCCAGGGTAGGTTTATACGGTGAGATAACATGGAAAAAGTAACGAGAACGGGTGAAACGAAGTTCGTGCGCTCAGCTAGTCTTGCATAAATTTCGTTTTGTTTAAGTGGCAAAACCTGGTGTCAGATTTTTCAAGCTGCCTAAATGCATCTGACATAGCTTGACGACTGTCAAACACCAGGCGTGGTCTGTGCTTGGTTGGTGGCCGCAAGTGGCATATAAAATTCTTTCAAGCTCTTCATGTAGGTACGTTAAGCCGTTGGTCTCGAATGCCTTTATTGTGTGGCAGCCGTCAAGCTATATCGGATGCGTTTAGACAGCTTAAAAAATCTGACACCAGTATGGGCTACTTACACATGAAAAAAAAAATAACTTGAATAACACAACTTTTTTGTCCTTTCTTTTTATTGTTTTTTTTTTTTAATTAATTTTGAATAGTTTATAAAGTGTTTGTTTGTTTATAAAGGTTTATTGTACACAAAAAAGAATCAGATACAAAAATAGAAAAGTAAACATACAACGGCGGACTTTTGCCGTATAGGGATCTCTTCCAGTCAACCGGCCAGTAATTGAGAGGAATGTTACAGTGCGGATCTGGTAAAGGTAATAAAACATTGTAAATACCATTGCTATGCCGATGATGTCCAGGTATACATATCTGAAACACCCGAAAATATATGTGAGGCGGTCCGAAAAATGAACGAAGATTTGGAAAATATTGCAAATTGGTCCACCAAAAACTCTCTTGTACTCAATCCAGCGAAATCTAAGTTCATGATTTTTGGTTCCAACGCGCAAATTGCCAAAATAGCCGACCAAAATCCAATTTTTACTACGAGTATGTTAGGTACGGTAATACAAAGAGTGATGAGGCAAAAAATCTAGGCATTATAATGGACGGTGGGCTTAGGTTCGAAAAACATGTCGGCAATATTGTTAGGAACTGTTTCTACCGATTGAAAATATTATATAAGATAAGAAACTTGTTAACTGAGCAGGTACGAATTAGGCTATGCGAATCATTAATCCTGTCGCGACTTAACTACGGTGATATAGTCTATGGGCCTCGACTTTTAGAGCGCACTCAGCGTCTAATACAACGTGTTCAAAACGTGTGCTGTAGATTTTGCTACAATGTCCCGCCGCAAAGCCATATCACGCCATATCTCAACGATGGTTCGATGCTGAATATGGTCTCCCGTAGACAGCTTCATTTGGCAACCCTGTTGTTTGCAGTGATAAAATATAGGACTCCATAATATCTTTATTCAAGGATTAAGTATTCTAATCGTAATGCAAGATCTTGTCGTCCACCACTTCAAGTACATCGTCACAAAACAGCTTCTTTCAGGGGCAGCTTCCGGTATCAGGCGACAAAATGTTGGAACAACATACCTCCTCCTATTAGACTTCACACATCTGTTTCATCTTTTAAAAAAAGGTTTCGAACCCATCTATTAGATTTTCAAAAACCTATTAGCGGCACCACTACGAAACTACCTTCATCGATCTTTCGATCTAGTAGCTCCATCTAGGTACAACATTTCAACTTAAATTACGCTTCAAAGTATGAAAGTTGTTAATGATAAAAGAAATCAAAATAAATATAATCATTTAAAGCAGACGCTATAAAATGGTAGTATAAATTTATTTTTTGTTAATCTAGCAATTTAAATTTAGATTTAAAAGTTAATATTACCTAATAAAATTGCTGTTGAAAGCCACAACGACCCTGAACTTCCTTATGGTAATAAAAACATATTTTTAGCTTATTCCATTTATCATAATTCGTTTCTACTTTATTCAACTGGTTATTATTTTAATTATTTCTGTTAAAATAATGTAAATTTGAGCATGTTATTTACATAGCTGATATTTACTCCATTTTATTCATGAAAACTTGAATTACAAATTGACATTAAAATAATAAACATAATTGAACTAAAATTAAATTGACTATCAATATGCATATTTGCACTGCACTGCACTATCCAAAACTAATCTAGATATAAATACTTAAATAACAGTAAATAATATCAAAAATGGACCCTGAATGGATGGAAATGGACCGTCATTCAGATCCCATTATTGAGTAAAGGCCTCTCTTTTCTGTTTCCAGCTACTTCGATCTTTAGCTACTGCTCTCCAATCCATGTCAAAAGCAGACAGACCGATAACGGTCTGTCTGCTTTTAATTATAAATGCTGCTGCTTAAGGCGAGGAGGGTTCACAGCCCGCAATACTGTGCGTGTTTACAAATAAAACACAGCGAAAATCGTCGAGCACGAGTCCCGGCCTTTGTTCGCTCTCAACGATATTTCGCTGTGTTTTATTTATTACTGTTATTGCGACCAAAATCTATTTCCATCCTCATGATTCTAAGTAGAATGCCAAATTTTAGTCCAGCTGTTTCGGCTTGAAAAGGTAACAGATAGAGACAGAGTTGACTTTCGAATTTACCTGTATAAAATAAAAAATTGATGCAGATTTTGATAAAAATTAAGATTTATGCTCTTAAAACTACCTACACTTTTTGTATGGGGTTGTCAGGCCACTTATATTTGTTCATCTATGATTATATTTAGATTAAAGCTTGGAAATAATTGTTTGTGAATAACATCAATATTATATTCATTCAATTATGGACAATATATATACTTTGTTTAATTGTAACCTTGTTAGTAACGTCACAATTATATTTAGATAAAATGTTTATATACAGGAACAGCCTTATGCGCTTAAGTCGGATTTGGGCGTTGATGGCTGCGACACAGTTTCTTGTAAACTACTGCAGGTATCATCGTACATGATGTTTTTAAATGTCCTTGTATATTGTTCCTAATAAAGATATTTATTTATTTGTATGAATAACTTTGAATTAAAAAGTACAAAGTTACCCATATTCCATGACGAGTTTGTTCAGAATGTGATCCAAATAGAACCTATTTTCTGATACACTAAAGTTTTTTACAGAGGCCATCAACCACCCCAAAGTCATTAAACAAACTTCAAAGTATATTATTACTAGTTTCAATATCAAATGAAAAAGTTAATGTACCTACTTGTAACAGAGATAATAAACAAGTTTTAACTATTATGGCAAAGACACTTCGTTGGAATGAAAAATAAATGTCACCTCAAAATTGGAAGGTCATTGCATTGTAGTGGAAAACATATATAATATATTATATTGTAATATTTGTAATATTGTTTTGAATCTTCATGTCAACAGCACAATAAAAGTGACCTTTGGCCATTAGGCTCTGTCTACCTTATTGATAAAGATGTAGTGTAGTTTATACACGAATGCAAGCGTGTGCAACGTTTTGAGCAAGTAGTGGATTTTTTCCTTGGGGGAGGCCTATGTCCAGCAGTGGACTTCCTGTGTCTGACATGATGATGATGAGAAGATTTTTTAATTATTTAATGTCTATATGTATGTTTGTACACGCTTATCTCCGAAACTGCTGAACGTATTTAATAAATTAAGCTCAGCTTGCAGCAACATGTAGGCTTGTGTCATTAAAATCTGATGACAGGGAAAAAAGTTACTGTAATTTATTCACCCCTCGCCTGTTTAAAAAAATGTGTAGAAAAATATTACTAGAAATTTCCCGCAGATGAAGTCGCGGACATCGGGAAGTAATGTAATGTAAGCAGTTGGATTGTGTAATCCGCTAATTGACAAAACCTCTAGCTGTTTGGCATTACAACTTGGTTTTGTTAAACAGTTCAGAGCCAAGAATACTGTGAGTGTTTTTGAAAAATCACTGTAAATAAACTATTACAGTTTATTTCTCAAAAAAATTACACAGGAATTTTAAGGCTTTTCTACAGACACCCACAATATCGAAAATACGATTGAGCATTTTTGACATGATAGAAAAAAATCACAGACATACCTCCTAATTTGCCTAAATTTACGTTTAAAAAAGATATGATTACTTTATACAATCACCTATTTATATAAAACCTAAACCAAAAAATGTAAAATCTAAATTACTAGTTAATTTCGCTACACAAAAAATTATAAATATTATATAAAAAAAAACACAGCGTAATATCGTCGAGCTCGGTTCCGGACCTTTGTTCGCGGTGTTTTATTTATTATTTTTTGTCAATTAGCGGATTATACAATCCAACTACGACAGAGCATCATTTAAGACTCAAACGTTTAGCATACTCTCGATAACATATAGCCTAAGTAGAAACAACAACGGATAGCGTGATCGGAAACCATCGGATAAAAGGTAAAAGTAAAAAGCGACTGGAGAAGCCTTTTAAAAGATAATGACGTTCGTGCTTTGAGCTTTTGCTTGAATTTTAATGACCTGTTTCAGTGAGAAGCTTGCATTAACTTGCAACGGCATGTCTTTCTTTGATTTAGCCAACTTCTGATAAAGCTGTGTATGTTACTTTGCACTGTTATAGTTTTAAAAGGTATAAACTTTTTAATTTCTATTTTTTGTTAAGAGCACGCACTGCGTCGAGCGGGACAACGAGACGTGTTAAGTATATCTCTATCACAAACTTTCCGTGTGAAAGAGATAGCAGAATATGTCGCGTGATGCCGTGTCTCTTTCTAGTAGAGTTTGTGACAGAGATAGACCATCCATATATTAGCCAGAGCAGTCAGAGGATTTTGAATACACTCTCCACGCTGGCCAGACGGGTTGGAGAGGTCTCATTGATATTTAAAAGCTTTGTTTAGCTTGTGTTTCCTAAGTTGTCTTCTATGACATCCACGGGAAGACGAAGAAGAGAGTAGTCCTCTTCTACTCTGCCGGGAACCACACGGCCGATACTACTATACCGATACATATACGCTACTACAATTTTTATAATTTGTGTATCAAAGAAAAAAGAGTACAGCTAAACTGTCTAGTCACCGCTCCTAACACTCGCCCTGACGATGACCATCAAATTAATCGAAGCTTGGTCGACCTTTCCGACTATATTAGGTGAGAAACGTTTGTTTAACAATATTTATAATGATAAATAATAAGCTTTGACAAAGCGAGAAAGTTTTACAAATCGACAGTACTGTAAACAGCGGTTCTTAGTAATAGCGCAATTAGACGATGTGAGCCTGAATGTTTGATGTCGGATAATTAATCAAAAGCCTAATGAATTCACAAGTGAATACATCGCGCTGTCTCGCTTGACGCAGTGCACGCCCTAATCTCTCTCACACGCATCTTTGGCTGTGTTGGTTTCAAATTTCTGGTCGTTTTTTTTTTATTGAATATATCTACAAGCTGTTACCCACGGCGTGGTTACCCTATCATGGTTTTTGGTTTTCAAATAACGAACCACTCTTATTGTCAAGAGTCGACTAAGGGTGTTATAGGTGGAAAAGGCAGCAGCGTCCTCTGTGCAAAGACTTTATGTTATCTTTCTGCGGTCACCAACCAGTCCCTCCAGTGTGATGATTATGGGCAAGTGCTCTTTTTAACCCCCTACCGAAAAGAGGGGTGTTATAAGTTTGACGTGCCTGTATGTCTCTCTGTGGTATCGTAACGTAAACCGATTTCAATGCGGTTAAATTGAAAGCCTTGTTTGTCGGGATGGTTCTCAGGTATGTTTGATGAAAAACGGTCCAGCCGTTCAAAAGTTATTAGAGGTGGTTGTTGTTGTTTTTCGTGTGTGTAAGTGGCCAACACTGGTGTCAGATTTTTCAAGCTGCCTAAAGGCATCTGACAGATGTGAACGTTAAGTCATTAGAGGTGAACGTTTGAAAGACGGGATTCTTTTAATTTGTCTGACATGTAAACGTGTTATTGAGAGAGGCCTTAAGTCCAGCAGTAGACTGATTTACACTGTAAAGAGAAGAAAAGAGAGAAGATTTTATTAAAAATGTAAACGTGACTCCGTAAGTTATGAATAAAATTACTAAAGCATTTATTATTCCTTTACAATTGTTGAGGTATAAAGCATTGCACACATAGTTACCGACATGTTTGTAAGCTATGTTGTGCGCTTGGGGTTAGATCGCAGAGCACATTATATGTAGAGATTAACCTTGGTATTCATAAATAAGCTTTTTGTTTTTTTTTATTTTGTGTACAAGTTCCTATTGCGAGACAAAAATACTAGTGAAGACAAATCAAAAGCCTAAAAACGTCAGATCTTTGTCGGTCCATTAATTAATTCGTATGAGTATCTCCCGACTCCATCATCAGACCAACCCAATAACATTATTATATTCTTTTAACATCCTATTTACATATATGCCGCGGACAGCCAAGAAAAGGCCTGAGCAAGTAAATGAGACACTTGGTTACATAAAATACGAAAATAGACTGATGACAGGATGCAAACTTACTTACAGTTACGTCACTTTATATGACAGTAAGTCAGCGCCGCATCTCGCACATAACCATGAGTAGCTGCCTTGGGAAACCACAAGCTACGCCGTTGTGCCATGTGGTTTAGAGCTTAGAATAGGGCCACCCTATCTCTTTCTTTGGATTTCGTAAGAGGCGACTAAAGGACTAAGCACTAACATCTGCTAAAACTGTTTTCCCAAGGACGATTGACGTCGGGCAACCGGTTGTAAAGATTTTTGCAGCAATGCATTCCCAAGGAGTGTTGACGTCAGACAGGCTACCGAAACTAAAACCACAGCCTTATCATTGTATTGGTTGTGGATGTTTATAATGGATGTGGATTTACGAGTACTTATTTTCATTGTTAAGGCTTGGTCTCTCTGTCTCTTTCCTCTGTGCATAAAGGGTGGGTGGGTGGTTGCGGTCACCTGCGGTCTACACTTGTTGAACGCACACGTAAGCTTGCTTGCGATGATAGGCCTATAATTGAGTACACAAATTCAAAGGGATGTTGTCTTACAATTTAGGTTATGATAATAGAACAATATTGTTGTGAAGCATCGGTTTTAGGTCTAATCGTTTTTGTCATATTTGCCATAACTTTTTTCTTCCTTGAGTGAGTTAAATAATATTTTTATAGAGCTGTTGCTCCAGGGGTGGAAGTGTTAAAGGGCATCACGCTGCGAGTAACTTCCGGGATTGCTCCTTTGCCGCCCATCTGTGGGCGGCAAGCCCCCAACTTACAGTAGTCAGTAATCATAATTATGGCTAGTGCACTTGTTTCTATTGCAATAGCCCAGCATTAGTGCATCCCAATCTCATTCCATAAACCTTTCCTTTTTCTTGATTTCCCCTGCCGAAACCAATTCAAGAACCTTTTATATATTCCTTTTATTTGTATAACCAAGAATGAGTTTTAGCGGGATTGCCACATTACATAAACTTCTCCAAAGGGCCTCTACGTAGGATCTTTATCCCTACGTAAGCCTCCCAAAGGGTGAAGAGACCCGTGATTGTAAAAATAAGACACAAATAAGTTTATTAATAATTTTAATCGTTATGTTATAATTTTAACTGTGCCCTGACACGTTCATATATAGAGCTGAAAAATTATATACCATCTATTTATACTACTTACATAAATGTTATTATATATTTTGACCTTAACTTTGAATTTAAACCCAAAAGACTAAAAGATATGCATCACGATTCCTCAATTTAAACGGATATCATTCCGAGTACAATATATAAGCAGAAATAATTTAAGGAGAGCGATGAGTTTCATCAAGGGATATTTGTTCAGGAAATTACGTTTCTTCTGCCAGGGATTAATTGAGGTTTCGTAATTAAAATCAGAAAGCTGGCGTTCGGGCTTGGTTCGCATTTTCCTTGAGTATGCGACTATTGGTTATGGATCTTGGTGGATATTACGTTTCTAATTAATACTTAATACATTGCAAGCCATCCAAGATTTATGATTGTTCGGGGGTCAACGGTGACCCCCGTGGCATTCAATGTGTTAAAGATACAAATATTTTAGATATACTGTTCTTCGTTGCTGCTCTGGGAGAAAAGAAAATAATAGTTAAGCACCAGCTGCTTCTCTTTCCGTGCAGATTGTAAAAGACGATCGAGGGTATTGGCAAAAATCCGAATCATGTTGATAGACGCAACTATATATGTCTATATATAACTGTATACAATCGTCTTACAACCAAGGATGCTCAAGATCGTGCAAAGTGGAGAAGGAAAAGCGGGAAAGCGGACCCCGGGCTTCGCAGCGTTGCAGCTGTGGATGCAACTGGGAATACGCTGAGATGAGAGAGAGGCGCAACTGTATATGTATTTAACTATTACCACAGGCCGGAATCTCCTAAGGTACGCGCAATATGCGTCCCCATTCCCCATCCCCGCACCTCTCCCCCGTTTTCGCCTCGATGACTCACGTTGGCCGTCAAGAACCGGGGGAGAGGTGCGGGTGCGGGGAACGGGGACGCATATTGCGCGTACCTTAGAAGATTCCGTTCTGTTTACTCTTACTGTATTCTGTGCTATCACTAGTAGTTCGCCGCGAACTTAGACCTCGAGATTTTTTATTGATATTTCAAAACCTACTAAACCGATTTTGATGCCCAATGAACTTGAAAATTCTATTGATATTTCCTACATGCCTACCATTTCATCAAAATCGGACCATTGTTTCGGCAGTTATCGCGGAACAAACATACAAACATACACACAAACAATGTGTTTTCGCCCCAACTTGAATTATAGCCCTCGCTCGGTAAATAAGATACTAGTTGTCAAAGAATAGGTATTTGACAACCCCATAGGAATATCAAAATAAAGGATTTTACAAAAGGATTACAAAAATATACATAAATATAGAAATCTAGAATTAGAAATGATAAAAAAACAACAACACTTCTCTAATCTGAGCGTGTCCCCACTTTGATCCTAGGTATACTATATATATGACGACCTCCATGGCGTAATGGTTAACACTCTAGACCGCTAATCCGGGTTCGATCCCCAGCCAGGGCAAGTTGGAAAATGGCCTTTTTCAAATTGCCCTGGGTCTTGGGTGTTTATCTATATATTTATTTATCATAAAATATAGTATCGTTAAGTTAGTATCCCATAACACAAGTTTAAAACTTACTTTGGGGCTAGCTTGATCAGTGTGATTTGTCCCTATATATTTATTATTTATTTATACTTACAGCTAACAGCAGCCAAGTTTTTTGTTTTTTTTTTAATAAATACTGGTTTTAATATACCTTTTGTCCACAGATTGGTTTCCCGGTTGGCGCAAGCACAGCAGCCAACCTAACGACGATGGCACATCCGGCCAAGACTGCGTAGAAGCCCGCCGGGAGTTTCCGCCCCGCCCCCCTCCAGCCTCTCCCACTTTCATGTGGAATGACAGAGGCTGCAGAGAACACAACTACTTTGTGTGTGAAAGACCTGGCCTTGAAGGTAAGACCACAGATATTAATAAGAATTCATACAGAATGAAATCTTCTAAGGTCTCGCGCAATATGCGGCACCGTTCCCGCCCCTCTCCCCCGCTCTGTCGCATTGTCGAGGGCCGAGAGCGGGCGAACACACACGCATTGACGTGTGCACGGATGTATAGTTTCCTTTGTAGTAGTGTAGGCATAAATGATACTCCGCTTCTATGAAGTGCCATACCTGTGGTAAGATAACCGACAAAATTAAATGTGGAAGACTTTATACCGGAAACCATCCTGCAAACACATAACTGAGTTCATTCTTTTTTTTTAATTCAAATTCTTTATTTCCTTAACAAGAATACAATATTGTCTTATAATTAACTTTTCTTTCTGTGGATTCCGTAAGACGCGACTAGAGGACAAAGCACCTACATCTGGTGCAACAACTGCATTCAAGTTGGTGTCAGACTGGCGGCCGGCCGTAAAATTTTCGGTGCAAGATAGCAACACATCACCTAATAATTCTCTTTTCCTTTTCCACCTTCTTGCTCATCATCACCTGAAAAGTGGCTTTTGGGGCTCTTGGGCTCTGACTACTTGGTTAGGGATAAATAAAATAAATATATAGGGACAAATCACACTGATTAAGCTAGCCCCCAAGTAAGTTATAAACTTGTGTTATGGGATACTAACTCAACGATACTATATTTTATGATAAATACATATGTATATAGATAAACACCCAAGACCCAGGTCAATTTAAAAAGGCCGTTTTTCGAACTTGCCCTGGTTGGGGATCGAACCCAGAACCTCCGGATTAGCGGTCTAGCGTGTTAACCATTACGCCACGGAGGTCGTCAAGGGATAGAGAAGTAATAATTTATCTCTATTTTCGACTTTAAGCTAACTTCAGGCTTTAAAATGGGTTGAAATCACCAAGGATGATTGCTACCAATGGTGAACACCCAAGAATTGCGAAGATCGTTGGAAATATATTTCCTAAAAAAACTCGGATGGAACAATGGATGAAAGCTAGTAAAGTATAAAACTAGTTACATTTTAACTTTATACTTACATGAAGTATTTTCTCCAAGCTCAGAACTTGTATGTTGTTGAACTTGTGTGATAGACAAAGTTGGTTAAATTCAGACTTAAAGACTTTGATATTTAATCTGTAGATGTATCAACGGCTAAGAAACGAGTTTAGAAATTTCTTTGTCTCCTTACTTACGTAAAGATCATCTAGCCCAAAAATGAACGCCCCCTCCACTAATTATAATTGTTTCAAAGTGTTGGGAGTAAATGTACTCATTGTGACATTTAGATATAAGTGCTTATATAATATAATATAAGGTGGATGGCCACAGAGATAGAGGACTACCTAGAAAGACGTGGGGGAATGTGTTAAGCGGGACATGATGGAGAGGGGGGTTATTACAGATATAATAAATGATAGAAAACGATGGAGAGAGTTGACATTCAGAGCCGACCCCAAATAGGGAGAAGGCAGGGAAGATGATGATGATATTGTCAGATGAATACTAACCTAATTTTGAGATTGAAAGTAGACAATATGCTCCCGAACAAACCTTCGTGGTTTATGGGTGCATAGATTTGCAATTCATGTTATTTTTGGATAAAAATAAATTAAAAAAATATTGGGTGAGTGTGGCAATTTCACTGTGGATTGGACTCGTCCGCGCTTTAACCCATCAACTAATTGGGTAGTTTCCTGGGTCAAAACTAAATTATTTGGTTCTGTTAAGAGAATAAAACATTACAAAACAATGTCACTTGTCATTGATCACATCTACTTTGAACGTGATTTTAGATTTATTAATGCAAAAAAACGGTAAGAGCGCTATTTGACTCCAAAAAAATATGACGTCACAGTCATTCATATTCTGTTTTCTTGTATTTTCAATGATATCCATGATTATATGACAAATAAAGCGTCTTGGTCATGGCTACCCGCTGGTTATAGGCTGTAATGTCACAGATTCTAAATAACACCCTCTATTAGGCCATAAAGTAATGAACAAAAATAAAATAAATCCTAATAAATAATAAGTTTAATTAGTATGATTTATTCTTATCTATTTATATATATTTATATGTATTTATCATAAAATATAGTATCGTTGAGTTAGTATCTCATAACACAAGTTTAAAACTTACTTTGGGGCTATCTTAATCAGTGTGATTTGTCCGTATATATTTATTTATTTATTTATTTACTTATTATTTATATAATTTCCTTTGTGCTGGTTTTGAAGAAAAGAATGTACTATCTGACTCTCTTCCCGCGCAGATCGTAACCGCCGATAGAGGGATTGGGCGAAAATGCGAATCATAATTAAACTATTGATATTTCCTACATGCCTACCAAATTTCATCAAAATCGGACCATTAGTTTGGCAGTTATCGCGGACCAAACATACATACATACATACAAACAATGTGTTTTCGCCCCAACTTAAATTATAGCCTATATATATGTATAATATATAATATATATAGATTCCTCAAAAAATTTACATAAAAATTTTGAGGGTTTGCTACAGACACCCACAATAGCTAAAACACGATTGAGCATTTTTGGCTCGATAGAAATAAAACACAAACATACCTCTAAATTTGCCTTTATAATACGTTTTACTATTTTATACAATCACCAATTTATACAAAAATTATACCAAAAAATTATTATCTAAATATCTATCCGTTTTGACTACAGAAAAAATTATAAATATAATACAAATAAAAATAAATAATAAAACACAGTGAAATATTCGTCGGCAAATTTAGAGGTATGTTTGTGATTTTTTTCTATCGAGCCAAAAATGCTCAATCGTGTTTTGGCTATTGTAAAAAATCCTCAAGATTTTTATGTAAATTTTTTGAGGAATAAACTGTAGTAGTTTAATAACAGTGATTTTTCAAAAACACGCACAGTATTGCAAATTGTGAACCCACGTCGCCTTGAGATTTTTTAAAATATAATATACACTTCTTCTTTATCAGACCGGCCGGCTGCCTGACGTCAACCCTCTTTGGGAATGTATTTGGGTGAAAAGTTTTATAACCGGCTGCCACCTGACGTTAGGAATGCGTAGCACGAGATGTTTATGCTTAATCCTTTAGTCGCCTCTTACGACATCCACAGGAAGAGATGGTGTAGTCCTATTATAACCCGAAACCACACGGGGTTTTTTTTAAATATACACTATCACGTAGTTATGCCTAATAGGACAGACAGGGCATTTTGGCGATGTAATATGTTGGCCCGCAGGTTTTCAAAATGTACAAAAGAGGTAAAAATTACTCTTTTTAAGGCATATTGCCAGTCTTTTTATACCTGCAGCCTGTGGGTTAGATATACGCAGAGGGCCTACAACGTACTCCGTATACAATATATTGATGCTTTTAGGATGCTGATGGGGCTCCCGCGATTCTGTAGCGCGTCAGGAATGTTTGCTGAGGCGCGTACCGACGATTTTTTTGCCATATTACGGACAAGAACTGCTTCCTTGAGGCGCAGAATGCGCGGGAGCCATAATAGCATTCTGAAAGTCATCACTGATAAGCCGGAGTGTCCAATCCAATGGCATTGGACGCGTCTGCATTGTGACGTAGTTGGGATCCCCGGGGGTGTGCACACCAGATATTTAAATTAGAAAATTAAATATTAATATAAGTATTAATTAATGTGAATTATTTGCGAGCGAGGGCTATAATTTAAGTTGGGGCGAAAACACATTGTTTGTATGTATGTATGTATGTTTGGTCCGCGATAACTGCCAAACTAATGGTCCGATTTTGATGAAATTTGGTAGGCATGTAGGAAATATCAATAGAATTTTCAAGTTCGTTGGGAATCAAAATAGGTTCACGGTTTTTGAAATATTAATAAAAAATCGCGAAATATAAGTTTTAACGCGGCGAACTACTAGTTTAATTATGATTCGCATTTTCGCCCAATCCCTCTATCGGCGGTTACGATCTGCGCGGGAAGAGAGTCAGATAGTACATTCTTTTCTTCAAAACCAGCACAAAGGAAATTATATAAATAATAAGTAAATAGATAAGAATAAATCATACTAATTAAAATTATTATTTATTAGGATTTATTTCATTTTTGCTTATTACTTTATGGCCTAATAGAGGGTGTTATTTAGAATCTGTGACATTACAGCCTATAACCAGCGGAAAACTGTAGTAGTTTAATAACAGATTTTTCAAAAACACGCAAAGTTTTGCAAATTGTGAACCCATGTCACCTTAAATAGTTTATCAAAGTTTGTTTTGTTTTCTTTAATACCCTGCGATATCTTAAGAATATATTACATCATTTCCCATAGAACACTTATATGGACAACATTGACTTAGGTAAGAGCACCCCGCTGAGCAAAGATAAACATAACGTTAGTCTGCTTTAATAGGTTTGTATGTCACAAGTGCAGTCCCTTAACTTAAACTGAGAAATACAAACAGTTCACAGTTGTCTGCTTTATTTATTAATTATTTAATGCTTTATTGACCAAAATCAAAATCAAATATTTATTCAGTAATGAGGCCTTTGCAGGCACTTTTACACGTCAATAATTATAGTACATTACGTGTAAGTAATGTTTAATTATATCTAAATTATTTTTTGTTTGTTTAAAAGCTACCGATACAAGCTACCGACCACAATGGTTCAAAAGGTGAACTTAACGCTCATGCATTCTGTACCAGTCAACCTTTAGGAAAAACAGAAATTAATTTAAGGCCGTTCCTGAATTTTCCGGGGTCCAGTGCTGCCCCCATTTAAAATAAATCATTTCAAAGAAATCGGAGACAATATTTAAAATTTTGCTACTATCAAGTCCTAGATAACCCTTTAAAGTATTTTATGAACTACTGTTTACAGTTTAAAGTGAGATCGTTAAGCTTTACTACGCACATTTGCGAAAAACGGCCACTTTTAGCAAATGTGCGTAGTAAAGCTTAACGTTCTCACTTTAAACTGTAAACAGTAGTTCATAAAATACTTTGAAAGGTTATCTAGGATTTGGTAGTAGCAAAATTTTAAATAATGTCTCCGTTTTCTTTGAAATGATTTATTTTAAATGGGGGCAGCACTGGACCCCGGAAAATTTAGGTACGGCCTTAATTGCGATAGGCGCTTTAGCTCCTGCTCGACCTTAAAAAATATTTTGACGACATTTACACGATATATATTCTGGTGAAGGAAAACAAAGTGAGGAAACCTGCACACTAGTGACTATTAAGTTGACAAGTGTCACAGAAGACAGTAAGAGTATACAGAACGGAATCTCCTAAGGTACGCGCAATATGCGTCCCCGTTCCCCGGCCCCGCACCTCTCCCCCGTTCTTGTGCGACCGCGTGCGCCGTGCAGTGTGTGTTCGCCTGCTCTCGCCCCTCGATAAGGTGAGAACGGGGGAGAGGTGCGGGGAAGGGGACGCATATTGCGCGGGACTATAGGAGATTCCGTTCTGTATACTCTTACTGTCTTCTGTGCTAGTGTGTGAAATGGAAGGCAATAGCATACCACTACATTACCTCTGCCAAAAATAGTCATTATGTGCGTATCTTTCTATATAAATGACACCGACAAGAAATTTGCTCTTAAATGTAAACAGACTACACGCCTACTAAATTATATGCAGCTCCTCTTTGAACAAACAAACAAACATACAAACGCCGAGTTATTCAAGTAGACTGAGAATTTTGTTCGCCGTTTAAAAAAGCAGTAAGTATTCATAAATCAAAAAGCAAAAAATGTTTTCTTGTCCAAAATAGTTTTAAATTATTCTTTGTTACAAAATGATACAAAGGAGTTTTATAAAAGATTTTATCGTCCCGTCCGTAGGGGATAAGAACTGTCCTACTTTGTAAAGAAAAGTTTGACAACCATGGCGTAATACTTTTTTTGAAATGTCTTCATTTTTATTACGGATGTATTACTTTGTAGACCTTCGTCATACCAAATGGAAAGTCTACAAAAAAGTGGTAGGTCTGGCCACCGAATCGTGATATTGGCCTTGAAACAGAATTCTTTATATGGCAATACACAACACTTGTCAAACCATAGTACGTCGGCTGTCACATTGTGTAAATTTTTGGAATAATAAACGGTTATCTTCTGTTATAATGTCGAAACCTATCAAAAGTTCAGCGAGGAAGTTAATATTTAGGATTTTGTAACTATCTTTGATAAACTGTAATATAAAACTAGGATATAAGATGTCATGAGATGATTATTCTTTTAAAAAACTATTTAGTTACTGATGCTCTTGGGGTATTATGTTAATTGTAAAAGTTATAGCAACGTTACAAATTGGACTTCGGTTTGGCCTTTGGGGGCCTGGTGATCTGTCGTACAGGCTCACGCCTAGTACAGACACCAGACTCCTCACAAGGATCTCTCTTATGTATTTATTTCAAGTCCTCTGTACAATATGTCACCTTGTGAAAAGTAAATAAATAAACCTATTATTATATTATTATTATTACAATGGTGTGTAAATTTAAAACGAAACAGGAAGAACAAGCCTCTGCAATCTCGAGAAAGAACGATATGTCCTTGAAATAACGGCTGTGACAGGTTAGTGCACTGCAATGATTTTGATATTTGGTGAATAGTTTGTACATACAGTTTGTGTTAAATACACATTCTACATATATATATATATATATATATATATATATATCACTTATCTCAGATATATTCAATAAATATTTTAAAATATTGACAAGTTACAATATCAAAAAACAGTCGTCAAGGCAACACGCAACGAGGTTCGGTCATAGAGTAGTCTTGAATACAAACTCATTAGAAGTACATATATATAACACATTCTATAGTTATTTATTTACAGAAGACATATTTCATTGGATTAAAAATATTATTTGTTAAATTGCGGTTTTATTATTGGCGTAACTTTGAAACATTGTTTTTTTTACGTTTGAGGTTATGTTCCGATTGTATTGGGAAATATATAACTATTATATTTGTTTTTCGTGTGTTTTTAATTTCAGAGAGAATGAGAGATAAAGCCGATGACAATGGCAGCATGGGTGACATTACTAACACTGTGAGGAGTTTACAACTAGAGGAACATAGTCAGCAGCTCAGAACAGAATAGTGACTGTAATCCTCATTCAACATTGTGAGAGATAGCCGTCAAACTTTCTGTATCTCACGAATCGATCGTATCTCCGTACCGTTTTAAATAATTACTTGGGTATGAAACATGTTGTCGCTCGGCTAGTCCCAAAACTCCCAAAAGACCTGAATTTTCTCCGAAGACTCAATCGGATAAGAGTAGCTAAGAGCAATTCGCGGCGAGAACTCAATTCCGAAAAAAGCGTTTAAAAAATGTTCTGATGATTGGATTATTCGTTCGCGTAAGTGTATCGCCTCTAAAGGAGCATACTTTGAAGGTGATAAATAAATTTGGATAAATAACTAGCATTTTGTGTATTATTGATCTTTTCCCGGTTCTTTCTTGACAGATTAGTATGATGGGTAATAAACAAACTGAACTGTTGTTTTTTTGTGTTAATAAGTAGATTAGTATTCGACTGGGTCCGAAAATTGTATTTTAATTAGTCCGTCAGATTATCAAAAAATATTTTTTGGTTTATCAAAGTAGTGTAAATTCACAAAGATACAACGCGTCGAAGTTTCGGGGTGGGGGTGATTAACGTCACCGTCAAGTAAAAATCGTACTCGATCGTGACGTAACGTCATACGGAATTTAATGCGATGTATCGTTGTAATTATTTGCTAATCAGAAAAAAGAATAAATACGAATACTTACAATATTTTTAATAATCTACCTGATGAGCTTAAAAGATTTTTTTAGTCCACATACGTACTATCAAGATTGCTTATTCCTAATTTACAAAGGATTGCCATGTCTACATATTTCAAATTTAAAAATAACAACTCAGTATCACGATTCGGTGTCTACGCTTTTATTCGGAAAGATAATTAACAAATGAATTTAAAAAACAAAGAAAAAACTAACTAAAACTATTTAATTAAAACTACTTATAAATAAAAAAGACCAGGCAAATCGCTGCCCCGTGGTAATGTTCCCAGAAGGCTGGCAGCAATGCCACGTTGTATGGCAATGCTAATGTTTTAAACCAGAACCAGCCCTCTGGTCATGTGTCAAAAAAGTTATATAAATATGCCAAATTACAGCATAATCAGAGCAGCAAGTGGGTGAATGATTAAACTGACCACCACCTACTTACGTGCATATATATACATACTTACATTAATATATACATAGGAGGTTATCAGATAAGAGCTTTAAAAAGAAGCAAATATGTAGTTAAAGAAAATAGCGAGTGGCTCTGGGAACTGTAAACCTCGCGACTCACCTTCAACTCGTTGAAGTTTACCGGATAAAATGTTGTTCAGACAAAAAAGTTGCGTCTTAATAAGGGTAACAAAAAAGTTTAACGACATATTTGAAAATTTTCGAAACGACTGTACTCCATAAACCCCCATATCTCCACCACTTAAATTTTTTTTCCAAAAACTGAATCAACAAAAAAAACTATGTAATAAAATTGAGGGTTTCCCCTTTATAATAAAACTTTTTATGTAATAATATTATTATGCATAACAGCAGTTTACAGAAACGTCATTTCGTAGAAAATAATTTGGCATATACTCATTTATCATAGATTCAAAACCAATAATGTTAAAAATCAGAATTATCTTATATACACGTGGACTAAAAAACCACTTACGCTCCGCGATTTTGTGAAAAGAAGTGTTAAGATACAACTCATGAGTTCTTAAACGGGTAAGTACTTGGTATAGTAAGCAGCAATTTAGCCTCGTATGTCCCTCGAACGTCGCTAAACGGTGTACAAGTTGCAGTGGACAATTTGGCGGAGTGGTCTGTTATCACGTGATTGGAGTGCATTAGAGAGGACGAGAGTGCCATCTCGAGTCCAGTGCTTATAAAGTGGAAGTGGAAATACTTGGGAGGTTACAATTTTTTCAACACACTTGCTCGTATTGTGGATCTAATTTTACCGGTTTCAGATCTATAAAACATAAAACACGCGTGTGTTTTTAACGCAAATAGTGAAGTAATATCCTATAACCGCACTATTTGCTATTTATATGCTTCAATTTTTTTTTGCAAAACAACAGTGTACATCACATGTTTTATGGTTGACATTATGGAAAATTAAAAAATCTGTTTATTAGGTATTTTTCCTTGCAAGTGTGGTCAAAAACAACGTACGATATACTTGCGTATATTGGTTAATCACACTCGGCTCTATTACGCCCTCGCCTTCTACTCGGGTTGAAACTCCGCCTCATGTGTTATAACCACCATAAAGCATTTAAATATATCGTAATGTACTATTAAATACAAGCTTTTATTTAGTTTCACCTGCCCCGTTATCTGTGTGTCCGTAATCAAATCTTGTTGAGTTGAAACTTCACATTTACTCAACAATATGTGTTTGACGACCTGCGTGGCGTAATGGTTAACACGCTAGACCGCTAATCCGGAGGTTCTGGGTTCGATCCCCAGCCAGGGCAAGTTGTAAAATGACCTTTTTCAAATTGTTTAAGGTCTTGGGTGTTTATCTATATATGTATTTATCATAAAATATAGTATCGTTGAGTTAGTATACCATAACACAAGTTTCAAACTTACTTTGGGGCTAGTTTAATCAGTGTGATTTGTCTCTATATATTTATTTATATTTATAATATATTTCTTGACAAGGCGACCTTATCACAAAGCTTTCACAATTTTACAATTTCGTCACTTTATTTTACAACAAATACATATTATATTAGATAAACTAATTTCTAGGACAATTTGAAAAATTCTCAAATTTGGATGTGACTCTCCGGTGGATCAGCATATTAGCCATTACACCATGATTAGTGATGTTCCATCCTTAAAACTTTGGAAATATTCCCATAAACATTTCCAGAAATATTCCAAAAAATGTAAATTAAGAACCCTGAAAATAAATACTCGTAAATCTGTATTATTAAGAGCCCGTACTACCCTAAAGTTCTTAGAGCGATCTTAAATATTATCAATATTAACGAAATACTCACTTTGAAATAAAAACACAGCAAAGTTCAGGACTAACTCTATACATAATATGTTACTATACATAATATACACGATTTCTTAAAATTTTCTCGATAGAAAAAAATTGCGACGTAGCCTCTAAATCACGTCAGAATTATACTAAAACGGAAAGTATTCAAGAAATACAATAAATTTTAATATTCTTTGTAAAATGAAAAATACCTCAAAAACAAAACCAGCCTTATTGACCTATCATGATCTTTGCACCCCGCATAGTCTCGCTGTCTCGCTTCGGCTAAAGTAAATTTTTGTGCGTGGAAGCGGGAGGAAAACTTAGATTATCCACATCAGGCCCAGCTTTAAGAGGAATATCGAATGTAACGAGTATATTATATTCCTGTATTCTTTATTATATTTTATATTTATATACTATTTATGTTCCTTTATAATTTTCCTGTAAAACAAAAGGAAAATTCCGTAAGTAAATTTGAAATATTTCCTGCAGCACATCACTAACCACGATAAATTTAACACCATACTGATACACTATCACGTCTTTTCCCCTAACGGGGTAGACATACCCTCGGGCCTTATGACCCTAACACAAACTATACGCGCTATAATTAAAATAAACAAAAGACCTATCATCACAAAGTAAACTCTTAGCAACTTTGCGCTTTCTTGGTTCCATTCTTACAATGCTTCGGGGTACGGACCAAAGTCGCAAAGTAAACAGGATCATGAATAGCGTTTGCTACATTTCACCAGAATAGGTAGGCAACTCTATTTCCTTATTTCCACGTACAAAACATTATCACCATTTTCCCGTAGAATTTCCCGCTCAATCTCTCCTCCCTACAGATCCAAGTACACAAATGCGCAATAAAAGCAATATGAGTGACATACTCGTCACTCTTGTACTACCACTAATGCTTAGCTCATTTGGCAGCGGCAGCATTTGAAAATACAATCAATAGACACCTAAATACCATTGCGTAAAGTCTATTTTCGGTTGCGCGTAAGTATTGTAATATCTTAGTGAATACGTGTAGTGCGTTCCGTTGTACGAAATAGGTCACTGGGTGTCATAGGCGTCGAAGCAAACGCAGGTAAAAAGACCATTGTAAGTTGGTCTCTCATGCGCCCCTCGGGTTGGGAAAATAGACTGGAATACAAGAGAATAATGGACGGCGGAGGGTCTTGGGTAATGGTTAGTGTAGCGGTTTTCCGACAAGAATTAGACGTTGGAATGTGTTGCGAGTTGTTTGGTGGAGCATGATTGAGGTTTTTATTTATTTACAAAATTTATGTACACAACATACAAACAAAGGAACTTACAAAGTAAGAAAATAGAGTACATAGGTACTGCTTATTTCATAAGAAATCTCTTCCAGCAGACCCAGGAGAGGAAAATTGAAGAAAACAGGTAGTAGGCCTGTACAAAAGACTATAGTTACAAATACATATAAGTACTTATCTAAAATGTTAAACATACATATACATATACAATACATCAATAAACATACACACATATTATACATAAATACATATACATATAAATACCTAACTATAAACAAATACATATATAGTATATAGGTATACTATTCATTACGTTAAGGAAAGATAATACTCTTTTACTCTCTTCCTAAAAACAGGGAAAGATTTGGAGTCTCGTATAATGCGTGGTAGTGAATTCCATAATTTTACCGCTTGAACAGAAAAAGAGTGGGAATAGCAAGCAGAAGTATGGGCAGGGATTCTAAGTAGGGTTCTAAGGTGGGATCTACAGGGCACATTTGAAGGACGGGCAAAAGAAAATCGATCACGTAGATAAGCAGGATAGGTAGGGTTATACAAAATTTTCCTCCTTATCCTTTTCAAAATTTTGTATAACCCTACCTGGGTTATACAAAATTTTGAAAAGGAGACCTAGGTTTCTTTGGTTTCTACGCAAACGGATAGGGAGCCACTCAAGTTGTTTGCGGTATTCTGACACGTGATCAAACTTTTTCAGCCCAAATATAAACCTAATGCAAAGATTTTGCAATCGTTCCAGTTTATTCAGTAGCTCCTCTGTAGCATCTAAATAGCAGGAATCTGCGTAATCGAGGAGTGGCAATATAAGGGACTGGCATAAAGATACCTTGGTATCAAAAGGCAGAAAATACTGAAGTGTTTTGAGACTATGGAAGAAGAAATATATTTTACGACTAACTTCAGTTATATATATATGTACAGAATGACTTACTTTGTACGACTTACATGACGGGGTCAAATAGTCACACAATAATTATTTGACTTATACTCATACTAGCTTTTGCCCGCGGCTTCGCTCGCGTTAATAAGTATAGTTTTTGCGGCTTTACTTTTTATCCCTTCATCATCCCTTATTTTATCCCCATGGGGGTTGAATTTATCAAAATCAGAACGTCTTCATCATAGTAGCTCCAATCTTTAATTTCAGTTCAATCAGTTGAAAATCTAAGAAGATTTATATAAACTTTCATCACCTATTGTATCCCCTTGGGGGTAGAATTGATCAAAATCCTTTCTTAGCGGATGCCCACGTCATAACATCTACCTGCATGCCAAATTTCAGCCCGATCCGTCCAGTGGTTTGGGCTGTGCGTTGATAGATCACTATGTCAGTCAGTCAGTAACCTTTGAGTTATATATATTTAGATAGAAGATAGATTAGATAGATTTTAGCTATTTTACTACGGAAAAGCCAAAAAGAGGGTTGTGTTTTGTCGCTGTGTATGTGTGTATGTCCGCTGGTTACAGGCTTTATGACGTCACAGTAAATTTAACCCTTTCACCGCGAGACTTGATATCAGTTGTCGTGCTCCCAGCGCGAGGAATTGTGATAGGTTCTGGTTGGATAAATCGGACGCTCGCGAAATGGGCACGAAAATGTTTGTCGGATTTATCCGACGTTCGCGGTTAAAGGGTTAAGGTAATATGGCGCCCTCTATAGGCCAAAATTTAAGGAACTAAAAATTTAACCGTATCAAATTAATTTATTAGCACATTTCAAAAATATAAAAATGACTAGCTGTTATTTTATTAAAATTAACGTGAGATAAATCCATAATTGATTAATTTAAAACGTGATATAGTCGGAAAAGGCCGACCAGGAGGAGACCAAGACCAGGTTTCGATCGATTTAGACGATCATCTTCAGGGCGAGTGTCAGCGAGGCAGCCCTCAGTGCTGAGCGGACAACGTCATCATCGGGTCGCCGCTGACACTCGCCCTGAAGATGATCGTCTAAATCGATCGAAACCTGGTCGGCCTTTTCCGACTATATCACGTCAGTCAACCGTTTTTAAATTAATGAATTATGACTAGCTGTTTTTTTCCTGCTGTTTCTGCATTCTCTGGATAAACGTACTTTCCAGCAAGAATCTTCCCGTAGTCAGGTTTTAGTTTGTAAAACAAACAGAACACATTTGTAGTATTTTTTGTGCACTGAAGTTACCACAAATTGAATTAAAGGGAAAAAATGCACCAAATCGTAAAAAGTATAAACGAAGTTACACAAAAGTTACCAAACTTACAAATTGCCTGTAAATTTATCTAACTACCTGTAACACTCGATAAAAGAAATCTGCGACCGACTCGCGCTTAGCCAGTTTATCGCGAAGTTCCCAACTGCGATAAAACTGTAAGTGCCGAGTTTTATTGACGCTAGTTGGATCCACAAACAATAGGAAGTTTACCCAACTAGACAAGAAAGGGTCGTGTTGTCAAAGTTATTCTTTGTTAGTTGCCCTTAAACAATAGACAGACATTGAAAAGGAAGCGTGAAAAAGGGCAGGGAGAAATTAGACTGGCTGCTAGGTAGTAATTTTGCCTTGCAAATGCAAATAGTGATATCATCATTATAGTGTGAATTATTTGGCAAGAGTGAATGTAAAAAAAAAGTTTCCCAAGGAGGTTTGAAGCCGGGCAGGTGGACTGTTCCGGCTATTTCTTCTCGTTTACTCATTGTCTTTGGCATCCTTTGGTGACCATTAATATGCATGCGTATAGGTATTTGGAGAAAAAAAGCTTTTTTTTTATAGATCAGATATAAGCTTAATAAAATCTAAATATATATAACTCAAAGGTGACTGACTGACTGACATAGTGATCTATCAACGCACAGCCCAAACCACTGGACGGATCGGGCTGAAATTTGGCATGCAGGTAGATGTTATGACGTAGGCATCCGCTAAGAAAGGACGCGAGCGAAGCCGCGGGAAAAAGCTAGTAAATAAATATGAAGGGACAAATCACACAGATTGGGCTATTCCCAAAGTAAGTTTTAAACTTCATGGGATACTTACTCAATGATACCTATATTTTATGATAAATATATAGATTCGTGTCGCATAGTCGGCCTCCATTGCTTTTTATTTATTTATTATATTATAAACATAAACCTCCTTAATAATGTGTAATTTAAACAAATAGTATTGCAATATATGGACTTCAAACTTAAACCATTCCCCTTCTGATCAGAATTTAAAACACTGACATGAACCCAGATTTGAAGTTCGTACATAAAACTTGCCTCCCGGGCTTACGAGCGCCTCGCCATATAAAATTCAAATGGATTTTATGTTGCAGCTCTATACAACCTTACAAAGAACCACCTACCTACTGGTACTATTGCTGGGTGCTTTAAAATAAGAGCGGCAAGAAGTCACTGAGTTATTAACTAAGTAAATGGCAGTCAATTGTAGAAAAAAAAATTACTTGAAAATCCCGGCCTTACCATAAACTAGTACCAATCTATACAGGGTTACTTTTAAAACATCGGTAACATTTTTGGAGCAAGTTCAGTCCGTGATACTGAACTACTTTCCATAAAAACAATACGGTAGTTTCCTGGGTCGAAAATGAATTATTTGGCACTGTTATGAGAATAAAACGTCACAAAATAATGTCACTTGTCGTTGATCACATCCACTTTGAACGTGATTTTAGATTTATTTATGCAGAAAAACGAATATTAAGAGCGCTATTTGACTCCAAGAAACTATGACGTCACATTCCGATATTTTATACGTTAAAAAAAGTATCTGATTTGACTTGTTGTAAACTAACGGATTATCGAAAGTTGAAAAAGATATTGACTTTACATACAAATCGGTGCTCAGCCAAATAGATTTTGTATGGGAGGACGATATTTTTTCATCGATTTCGAAAGTAGTTTACTATCACGGACTGAACTTGCTCCAAAAACGTTGGCGGTGTTTAAAAAGTAACCCTGTATATTAGTCACGGAAGGTAGGTTAGGTTGTGCGGTGTCCATCACAGGAGCGAGAGAGCGAAGTGAGCGAGCGTCGACCAAGTGATGCAAGCGATCACAAACTTTACGTTCGTCTTTAAAAACGGACTTTACGTAGAAAATGTAAAGTCGCCTAAAATTTATTAGTTTTGCCTTTCGGCCTATAAAGGAGAGGTCCTCATACAAAATTCAGAGCACAATGTTGTGTTGTAGCGCCATGCAAACGTCTAGGCAGTAGGCACTCACTATTGCGGCTTCTCTCGTAAACTCCGTAGTAACTGACCTATAAAGATGGCGTAAACTCGCGCCCGATTCATGAAATATTTATTTTATTGTATTTGTGAAAATAAAATCACATTTTTATTGTCATTTCAAAATTATTTAGTAGTAATATTTTTTTATTTATACCATCTTTGGTTGTATGTTAAATAATACTTAACATAGTGGTGGAGGCGACGATTTCGATCCTCACTAGACGCGACTTGTACCTCTCATGGTGGCACTTCACTTGGCTATTTGTATTCACTATTGGGTGTTTGACGTTATTTGGCAAAAATTAGCAAATGCAGATATAGGCAAATACGACCATCCGCGGGACCAGGCGTGTTTTCTATACAAATTGAGATACTTGCGTACAAAGTTAAAATCTGCCGCACCGCGCTCTGCGACGTTGCGCGGTGCAGTGGGATCACCGCCTTAGTTTTTACTCCTGTATCATCATCAACATCAGGTCTGTTTTTGTCTCCACTGCAGGAGCACGACCCTCTCTATAGGTACTACCAGAGCCATATATTAGCAAGAGCAGTCAGAGGATTTGGCCTACACTCTCCACGCTGGCCAGACGGGTTGTACTTCTGTATAGTCATTTTTAACTACCACCACTTGCTTCCACTAAAGGAAAACATCGTAAGAAAACCTGCACCCTAGTGAATATTAAAGATTATTTCACGACATCTCACACGTCATAAAATGTGTAAAAACGCCTTACGAAGGTAATTTATTGACTCCCCGTTAAATGTATTGACCAAACCATGTGACATAATACCCATCGTGCCCCACTGCTATAAACTTGTCCTGGCTTTCCTTATTCACATACTGTAAAATCAAAATCAAATATTTATTCAGTGATTAGGCCTTTGCAGCCACTTTTACACGTCAATAATTTTAGTGTACATTACGTGTAATGTTTATTTATATCTAAATTATTTTTTTCTTTGTTTAAAAGCTACCGATATTAGCGTTTCGCAACATCCACTGCTGAGAAGAAACGCCGAAAGAAACTCATTTACACATTATTGGTCGCCTACTTACAAAAACATTATGCCTAAAGGTTATCTAGGGCTTACTAGAGACAAAATTTTAAATGATATCTCCGTTTCCTTTCAAATAATTTATTTCAAATGAATGCAGCACTGGACCACGGAAAATTCATGTAGCCCCTTAAGTCCTCTCCCTCAATCTTGTTACAGCAACGTGATTAGCGAGGGTAGTAATTTGAGAGTTGGCAGCACTTGCTGGCGGCACCCAAGCAGTCGGGAAGGAAGGCGTGCCAACTTTGCGATACTAATTCGCTTTGAGTACAAAATTACAAATTAATGAACTATAAATATTACCTCATGTTACAATGAAATAAGAGAGTGCGGATCAAAACGCATGTCCATTATTTGTTTAAAAAAAACAGTGGAACTCCGGGAGTGCCGACAGAAGTGAAAACTTGAACAAGGTGGTGTCGGTAACGGTAACGGTAACAGCGTCGCTTTCAACGGTTTTTCGATTTTTCCCATCTTAAAAAATTCCCAACGCGCCATAAGTTTTCACTTCAAAAATCATAATCATAGCTTGAGAGGTGTCGTTGCAAAATGTCAGTGTCACATTAAAAAAATATGAAATGGCGAATTTTTAGTAGGTACTTTTAATTATGTCCTCAATTTTTATTTTTATTCATGACTTAATGAGTGGGATATGAAAATAAATTGTATAAAAGATGGGTAGAGAGATGAGAATGTTAAGCTTTACTACGCACATTTGCGAAAAACGGCCACTTTTGGCAAATGTGTGTAGTAAAGCTTACTATTCTTATTATAAACTGTAAACAGTAGTTCATAAAATACTTTGAAGGGTTATCAAAGGGTTATCTAGGACTTGGTAGTAGCAAATTTTTAAAGAATGTCTCCGTTTTGTTTGAAATGATTTATTTTAAATGGGGGCAGCACTGGACTCCGGTAAATTTAGGTACGGCCTTAACATGATGCGCATTTTTCCCCATTCCTCGATATTTTAAGCTTTTCCTGTATGGAAAGAGCATCTCTCATGCAGGGCAAAGACCTATTTCTGTAATAATTTTTATTTTGTGCTTACTTGACTTGCAAGTAGAATAATAACCTAGAATGGGTTTATACGTTGTTAACATAGTAATCAAAGTTACTGTTTGGAACTCGATGTAAACTAAATCTTGTGCTTACAAACTTGCCAACACGAATTTGTTACTTCAAATCACACATTTTGCTTATTTACATTCAAAAGAGAAATGGTAATGGTCATGACTTTAAATCCGACGATTTACATAAAAAATAAGTTGAAGCCGTTGACCCTTCAGCGTGGCCCTTTAAAAAAATAAAGACGCCAAACAATGCACTGTAATAACTTTGCGTAGTACGTGTTTCGAAATACAGATGGCATAAACTAAATTATGCCGTGTGGTTCCCGGCAGAGTAGAATAGGATCAATCTAAGTCCGTGGATTATGTAGAAGGCGCCTTAGGAAACACAAGCTAAACAAAGCTTATAAACATCAATGAGACCTCTCCAACTCGTCTGGCCAGCATGGAGAGTGTAGGCTAAATTCTCTGACTGCTCTGGTCTACTATGGCTCTGGTAGCACAGAGATGGTCCTGCAGTAGAGACTTAAAAAGACCTAATCATGTTGAATATAATATAATATATAACCCCGGACACCGAATTTCTCCATTTGATATTCCTATAACACGCATTAAGCTTGCGTCACCTACCCGTGTGATTCCAGGTTAGAATAAGACCACTTCATCTCTTCCGGTGGATGTCGTAAGAGGCGACTAAGCACAAACATCTCGTGCTACAATTGCGCTCCCAAGGAGGGTTGTCCTCGGGCCGTGACCGGTTGTAAAACTTTTCGCACAAAACATACTCAAAGAGGGTTGACGTCAGATAAGGCGGCCGGTTGTAAAATTATAGCCAAATCATTGAAAGTGTTCCGGGTATTTCTTCTCCATTTTACACGGTCTTTGGCATCCATGCATATCATATTTGGAGAAGAAAAAGCGAGAAAGAGCACCCCGGGCTCCGAAGCAGCACAGCTGAGGATGCAACCGGGAATGCTTAGACGAAGAAGAAGGCTTGCGTCACATAACACTTAATACCCACTATTACAAGTGAGGTAATCATTACGTCTTTCTTGCCGCGCTCAGTCTTAAATTTTTTACTTGGCCTGCGTTAGAGAGCATAAAAATAAATGTCCCGGCGCCGATGCGAGAAAACGAATATTTTCAGCGTTGTTGTTAAAGGCTTGCCATGCTGCCAATGTTTATAGCCTACAAATAAAGAAATGTGAAATTTTAATATTTTTGACTTAGGAGATTTTGAGTTTGTTTATATTTAGCTTGATTCGATCTATTCTTGTAGTCGTTAAAACTAGTCAGTTACCCAAAAATTTATGAAGTGTCTAAGGCGTTGAAAAACTGCCACATTTGGCAAATGTGCGAAGAAAAGCTTCACGTTCTCACTTTAAACTGTAAACAGCAGTTCATAAAATAGTTTTAAGGGTTATCTAGGGCTTACTAGACGACATTTTAAATGATTTCTGTTTCCTTTTAAATAATTTATTTCAAGTGGGAGCAGCACTGGACCACGAAAAAATCATGATTAGCCTTAAACTAAAACAAGCAATTTATAATTCACAAAGAAAACCGACTAAAAAACTCGACTTTCAAAGTCAAATTAAGCATTGAATATTGTAATTTGCGAAGAATAATATACAAAAACGTTCCAAGAACATTTTATCGTTATCTAATATTTTATTATTCAAGCATTCCATACAAAAAAGCAATTAGTCTCTCTCAGTAAGAGTATTTAAGTAGTAACTCGTATATATTAGATACAGTGAAAGGTCATATAGGTACAAACGTGAAATTGACATGTATGCTTAATAAATCAAACTACGGGCTATACTAGATCACTAGTAGGTATATCAAATTAAAATAACAGTGAAAACACAAAAAAAAAGTCGGCATTTCCATACATAAGTGTGCAGCCACCAGGGCAATTTGTACACTGCTGATTTTGAGGTTTCCGTACCCAAAGAGTGCAAACAGGACCCTATTACTGAGACTCCGCTGTCTGTCCGTCTGTCTGTCCGTCTGTCTGTCTGTCTGTCCGTCTGTCACAGGGCTCTATCTCTTGAACCGTAATAGCTAGACACTTGAAATTTTCACCGATTATGTATTACTATGGCCGCTATAACAACAAATACTAAAATTAAAAAAAGTTAAAAACTAAAGGGGGTCGTCATACAAGAAACTTGGACCCAAAAACCAATAACAAGGCAAGCTCAATCCCGTTTATTATTTATCCAAAAATTATGCAATAAAAATGGTTGCCTGTAAAGTCGGTTTTACGGGCGAAGATTTTACGTGACAACGGCGGCAGACCGATCATAGTTGAGTGGGAGAGAGACGCAAGGCATTCGGCGGGCCTCTCTCTCGTTCGGTGACTCATCGTAACGTTACCGAGCGTTACACTTTTTCATAAGTGACTCCCAGCCGCAACCTAATTTAAGACGTTGTCACGTCAAAAATCACAAAAATATGACGTCACATTTACATCTCAAATCCAGCAATCAATAATACATTTCCATACACATTTAGCAGGTCAACGAATCGTCTGTTGACTCGGATTGAAAATATTCAAAGCGAAATAAATTCATTATGCATGCGGAACAGACGGTTTTGGTTCTAGTACACCTGTTTGTCTATAGGTACAATATCTGCATGTATATGTAAGATTCGGTTTAAAAATAAGAAGAAATTTACGAAATGTATTTATTAGTTTATGATTTAAATTTATTTACCAACATATAAAATATCTTCTTCGTCTAAGTGCGTTCCCGTTTGCATCCTCAGCTGTGCTACTTCGGAGCCCAGGGTGCGCTTTCCCGTTTTTTCTTCTCCAAATATAACATGCATGTCAAGTCACCCAAGGATGCCAAAGACCTTGCAAAATGGATAAGAAATAGCCGGAACAGTTTAAATGATTTGGGTATAGTTTTACGACCGGCCGCCTGCCTGTCGTCAACCCTCGTTGGGAATGCAATTGTAGCACGAGATGTTTGGGCTTTTTCTTTTAGTCGCATCTTACGACATCTACATGAAGAGATGGAGTGGTCCTAATTCTAACCCGGAACCACACGGGTAGTAACCACCAACATATAAAATATAAACAAAATAAAACGGCCAAGTACATGTCGGGCCACGCTCAGAGTACAGTTCTTCTAAAGTTACACATTACAACTTGGAAACTTTATTTTCTAAGTCTTTATTGTCCAGACAATGCTGTGAAAGTGGCAACCTTCTGGAGGGAAAAAAAATAATTACATTTTGAGCTTTCGACACGAGAAGAAGAAGTACTAACAGTCTCTGAGTTAAGCCGCGTACAGACAGACGGACATGCCAAAACTATAAAACTTCCGTCTAGGGACTTCGAAACTCTAATAAACGGGCAAGTGCGAGTCGGGCTCGTAAATGAAGGGTTCCGTACCTCCGTGCAATGTTTTAAAGCGGTGAAGAAACACGTTTCTTGTATGACGACCCCCTTTAATTTTTTACTTTATCTTATTTTTAGTATTTGTTGTTATAGTGGTCATAGTAATACATAATCGGTGAAAATTTAAAGTATCTAGGTAATGCCATTATAAAGATCTAGTTAAAAACGCTGATAAATCACGTTTTTTGTATGAAGACCCCCTTTAATTTGTAACTTTTTTTTATTTTTAGTATTTTTGTTATAGCGGCCACAGTAATACATAATCGGTGAAAATGTAAAGTGTCTAGCTATTACGATTCAAGAGATAGAGTCCTGTGACAGACGGACAGACAGACAGACGGACATACGGACAGACAGCGGAGTCTCAGTAATAGTACGGAAACTAAAAAGGATAGAATTAGAACAATAAAAGCTTGAAAATGTTTAAAGTAAGTGTTCTAGTTCTCAATACCAATTTTCGTAGACACTTCGTAGACACTTCGTAGCACTTACGTAGCATTTACGTAGCAGCCTTCCTAGGCTGCTACGCTAGAACTACTTATTTATGAGTGGCGTAGTATCCTTACTATGCCACTCATAAATAAGTAGTTCTACGATAAATGTAAACATGTATGTTCTTTCGTAGATGTTGCATTCTTAGCTTAGCTGTGCTGCTTCGGACCCCGTATACTTTCCGAATTTTCTTCACCTAACTTGATGACAAAGATCGTGTAAAATGGAGAAAAGTAATTCGGTAACATTAAACTGATTTAGTTGTAGTTTTACAACCGGCCTGACGTCACGTCCTTGGAAATGCAGTGGTTGCTGTTATTGTTTTATTCGCCTCTTATGACATGCACAAGAAGAGATGAAGTGATCCTATTTTAAACAGGGTCCTATATTATAACGAAACTATTTTAAGGGTCAATTCAGTCAATGATACTGAACAACTTTCCCCAACGATCAAATATCGAAATACGAAAATATGTTTTTGCTTTCCATAAAAACTTGGATTAACTTGTATGGGAGATCAAAAATTATTTGTATCATTTTAATATATACTCCTTAGGGAAAGTTGTTTAGTATCATTGACTGAATTCACTCTTAAAATAGTTTCAGTATATTTTTTAGACTCTGTATAACTATACAGACCACCAATACCAATCCATAGACAACTGTCTATGGATTGGTAGTCCACTAAAATAAGCCATAACTCTGTGCTCTGATAACAAAAATAGAGATCCCGACTGTTCCCGACATATTCCATGAAAACAATAAAACAATCTGGGAAACTATTCCTAACAAAGTTACGGGAATTCCATCTTCACTGGAGCCACAAAAAGAGAGGTACCAGAAGTTGCACTCTCTATAAATTCAACAAATAAATATTCTGATTCTGATATTCAAAGTGGAAGGGACATAACCGTAATAAATTAAACCACGAGCTATACTAGATCATTAAAGTATAATAAAATTAAAACAACATTAAAAAAACCAAAAAATATTCGACATTCCCATACAAATCGCCCGGGCAGCCGCTCACTTTTGTATGGAAATACCGAAATTTATTTTTGTTTTTTGACTGTTATTTTAATTTCATTCTACTTTAGTGATCTAGTATATAGCCCGTGATTTGGTTTATTATGGGTACCCTTCCACGTTGTATAAATACAAAGATTGCTTTTGGTTAACTGGTAGAAAAGGCCTAAAATGCGCCATTTACATGTATTGTAATAAAGGAAAATAAATAAAAAATATATTGTGATCCTACTTGCAATCGAGATGCCTTGAAGAATTAATATACTGTACTGTAGGAGCACTACCCCTTCCGTGCCAGAGCCATACTTGGCAGAGCAGGCAGAAGATTATACAGGGTTATTTTTAATTAACTTGCAACCTTTTTGGAGCAAATTCAGTCCGTGATACTGAACCACTTTCCATAAAAACAATTATCGAAAAACGAAAACAAAATTTTGTCCTTCCATACAAAATCCATTTGGTTGAGCGCCGATTTGTATGGTTTTTTTTTTTTTGTTGTTTATTAATTATTTTTATGGATATATCACGGACTGAACATGCTCCAAAAAGGTTGCAAGTTAATTAAAAATAACCCTGTATATAGGTAAATTTTTTTTTTTGCGAAAGATAATTATAATTTTACTCTAAAATTTTGTAAAAAATAAAACTTTTCAAACCTTTTTTACGTATGATTATATTATGGAAGGTGACCAATGTAAAAAGGTATTTTATATGCACAAGTTACCCTAACGTACTCACATTATTTTGTTCTAGAGCATATTCAGTGCACGACCATCAACGTATTGTCTGAAATTGTATGGACATAGATAACCTAATATTTAGAGAAGAAATCTGGTCCTTTACTCTAAAAGCGTACGTAGCTACGTGTCCGCGTTATGCGTTATACGTTATGCCGTGTGGTTCCCGGCAGAGTAGAATAGGAGCACTCCATCTCTTCCTGTGGATGTCGTAAGAGGCGACCAAAGGTACACATACATCTCGTGCTACAATTGCATTCCCAAGGAGGTTTAACGTCGGGCGGCGGCCAGTTGTAAATCTTTTCGCACAAATACATCCCCAAAGAGGGTTGACGTCAGGCAGGCGACCGGTCGTAAAACTATAGCCAAATTATTTAAACTGTTCCGGCTAGTTCTTCTCCATTTTGCAAGGTCTTTGGCATCTTTGGGTGACCATTGACATGCATGTTATATTTGGAGAAGAAAAAGCAGGAAAGCGCACCCCGGGCTCCGAAGCAGCACAGCTGAGGATGCAACCGGGAACGCGCTTAGACGAAGAAGAAGCTACTTTGAGTGCTACTACTTAGTAGTCATATACATATTTATTTAATCTAGTGATAGCGTAAAAATTAATTGTATGTATAATGTACAATCTTTGAAAATTTAAATGTACATTCGAGATTGTGTAACAATGTTAGAAAAATATGTAAAATGTAGGTACCAAAATTAATACTAAGTTGGGCCTTATTTTTGCGACGTTGCTAGCGTCATATTTGCCTGAGATCATCGCGTCTGTAAATATGTTACTAAAACACCAGGCCCAACTCGAAATTATTGTGGTGAGTCCCACGTCAATAACAGTCACTATTCAGCGTGGAGTCATCGCCTCAACTATATAACTCATCATCATGCGAGCGTATTCCCGGTTGAGTCCTCAGCGGTAACACTTCAGAGCCCGGGGTCCGCTACCTAACCTAAGTGATTTGATTGATTGACAAGGGTTTTCACACAGAGCGACTGCCGACTGACCTCCGCAATCCAATGTGTAGACCAGAACCAATCTTAGAATAAGTGTAAACAAATGCTACATGACGTTCGGGACCCACAGCTTCACGTGCCTTACGAAGTACGGATTCAAGCCTGCAGTATCCTAACCAGACTGTAAACAACATTTTACAAAGTATGCTTCCCAGTGGGATTTAAACCTACGACCTCCGGATCACAAGGCAAACACTGGACCACGGAGGCAGACTTCAACTATATAACTAACACAAACGAACACAAAGTGAGCCACCAACAAAACAACCTGCGACTTGTTCCGCAACTATTTTTCAACTCCCTCTAGAACTGGACCTATTCAATGCACGGGCTTCGACTATTGTTTGTCTATATTTGTTTCTCTCTGCGCGTTTGCAAGACATTGATAGTTTATGATTTAGACTATTCAACATTCATCATCGTCATCCGAGCGTATTGCCGGTTGCATCCTCAGCGGTAACGCTTCAGAGCCCGGGTCCGCTATCAAACCTAGGTTATTTGACGAGGTTACTCGTTTTTACGCAGAGCGACTACCGTCTGACCTTCGCAACACAAAGGTAGAACCAGCCTAGGATAGGTTTAAACAAACGGTAGATGGCGTTAGACCCCACAGCTTTACGTGCTTTCCGAAGCACGGAATCATCTTTCTTTTCGGATAATCAGGTGATTCAAAGCCTGCAATATCTTAACCAGACTGGAAACAACTTTTCACAAAGTATGCTTCCCAGTGGGATTTGAATCCACGACCTCTAGATCACAAAGCAAATGCCTTGACCACTGGACCACGGAGGCAGTATAATTTGAAAGCAACAAAAGTTGTACAAGTACCCAATAACAAATATTTATTAGTTTAGTTTATTTCGTTCTATCTATATATTAAGAGACTGATGAGTGTAGATGAAGTAGCAAGTGGAGGTCCATAGTCTCTGCCTACCTCTGTGGGAAACAGATATCTATTTCCCTCTCTGTTAGGTATAATCCCACAATCTCATAACAACAACTTATGAGTAACAAACTTGTGTCGGTGCCAAGACTAGTAATATTTATTACCACACGTCTCACAAATCAAGTTTAAAGTTTAATCCAGTAATATATTCCCAACTCAATTTCCCGTCCCGTCACGTTATTGTGTTGTCTACTAACTAAGTTACCGGCGACAGATATTCAAATCTTTTGTTCGCAAGTTATGCATAGCGTCCGCATACGTATCAACGGACAACAAAGTTTGTGATAACTTACGTTTTGAGGACACTGCTCGGTAAATGTCTCTCGATCAAGTTTTATGAGATACATAGCTTTCAAATAGAGTTCTTTAAAAGTTAGTTTTGACGTGACAACGTCTTATAAATTGGTTAGCCGGGTGACACTTCAAGAAACTGCGTTACGCTCCACTCACGTTATGCGCTCACAATGAGAGCGAGTGAGAGGCACGCGTGCCTTTCACTTTTTATGTCTGTCTCTCTCGCTCTTAGGCGGGCTAACCATGCCCGAGTGGAAGTCAAGTTTGGAGTGAAGTGGAGTGAAGTCGTTGTCACGTAAAACTTTCGCCCGTATACCGACTTTACAGGCAACCAATTTTTTATCAAACTGATCAATTCAAGGATTGATAAATTAACCTCACTCCATAAACATGTCTTTTTTCTTGCAATAGATCCTTTTCCTGCCGAAACCGGTTCAAAGGTACACCTTTCATTGGTATCTCCAAAAATGGATTTTGGCAGGAGCCATATTACGGCGTGTCGAATCTGTATCCCCACGCAAGCCTCCCAAAGGACCGGGGTGAAAAGAGGAATCTATACTCATATTATAAAGAGGAAAGATTTGATTATTTGTTTGTTTGCATTGAATAGGCTCCGAAACTACTGAACCGATTTGAAAAATTCTTTTACCGTTGGAAAGCTGCAATATCCCCGAGTGACATAGGTTATGTGTGTACCACAGGCAAAGCCAGGGTGGACAGTTAGTAAGTTAATAAAGTAATCTTTATTTGCCAAAAAACAAACCAAAAGTTATAAATTTATAATGATGGTAGATACATCTATACTAATATTATAAAGCGGAAGAGTTTGTTTGTTTGTTTGTTTGTTTAAACGCGCTAATCTCAGGAACTAATGGTCCGATTTGAAAAATTCTTCTTTTGTTGGGTAGTCCATTTATAGAGGAAGGCTTTAGGCTATATAACATAACGTTCCGACAACCACGCGAACGAAGTCGCGGGCACAGCTAGTATTTAGATATAGGATACATAATTTTAAAAAAAAAAGAGTTTATTTTGTCTATTATGTAAGGTTCTACGGCGTCTACGTATCGAGGTCTTAAAATATCCTTAAAACACATGTTTGTTTCAGATCCATACATAACATCGAAGATTCAATGCAACGAAACGATACTGCTATCGCACGCGCACCCTCACGCCATAGTGACGAGTCCAGGGTTCCCTCGCCCCTACCCAGACGACGTGGACTGCGTGACGGAGCTGAGGGCGCCACCAGCGCACACGCTGACACTGCATTTTGAGGAGCTGCTGACAGAGCACGAGATGCAGTAAGTAGCCTTTTCTTCTTGTGACATCCCGCTGACTATCTAGTGTAATAAAGACAAGCTTAATTTTAGGATATCATAGTAGGAGAAGATTAAGGCAAATTTTCAGCTTGCCTCAAATACCTACTCAAAAATATGTACCAGCTCTCGGACCATACAGACATTGCGTTTATTATGAACATATATGCCAATACGTCAAACACGGTTCTTTTTAGGGTTTCGTACCCAAAGGGTGCAAACCGGACCCTATTAGGTACTGAGACTCCGCTGTCTGTCCGTCTGTCACAGGGGTCTATCTCTTGAACCGTAATAGCTACCCACTTGAAATTTTCACCGATTATGTATTACTGTGACCGCTATGACAACAAATACTAAAAATAAAAAAAAGTTAAAAATTAAACGGGGTCGTGATACAAAAAACGTGTTTTTTAGCGTTTTTAACTAGAACTTTATAATGGCATTAACTAGATACTTGAATTTTTCACAGATTATGTACACTATAGCCACTATAACAACAAATACCAAAAATAAGATAAAGTCAAAAAGTAAAGGGGGTTGTCATACAAGAAACGTATTTTTTTTCAGCGTTTTTAAATCGATCTTTATTGTGGCATTAACTAGATACTTGAAATTTTCACCGATTATGTATTACTATGACCACCATAACAACAAATACTAAAGATAAGATAAAGTTAAAAATTAAAGGGGGTCGTCATACAAGAAACGTGTTTCTTCAGCATTTTAAAACATTCTACGGAAGTACGGAACCCTTCATGTACGAGTCCGACTCGCACTTGCCCGTTTATTTTTCCTAACTATACCTTTTAACCTAAAAAAAACATTATTGATCAAATAAATTTTATATTCTATATATCTATCTATCAAAAAGAAATATTTTTTATTTAGGTACTGTTGAGTATAAAATGGCAGAACTGAACCGAATACTCTTAAAAAAAATTATCTTCAAACTAGAAGAATCAGAATAGATTTTATTGTTTGTAAAGATTACCACATACATATAACAAGAAACACATAGGTACTAACTTTTAGTGTACAAATGTCATATAATATTCTTTGTGTTTAATAAAAATAAAAGAAAGTTCTGAACCTTTAAAGAAGTATTATGAAGTCATAGACCTTTAAACATCTGAGAATAATAACATCAGTTTGATACTTCTAAACTCAAACAGTTTACTTTAAAAAATAATCAACATTTCAGCCAACTTAGTGTAACTGTGGTATAAAACGTTTCGCTAAAGGAGTATGAAATTACGAAGTTTGTTGTTATTTTGTGTTTGTCATGTCATTAAATAATTTACTAATAATAAAACACTATAAGTATTTAATTTAAACTTTATCTTATATATAAAGTTTTATTTTTAATAAAACTTTATCCGTCTAATAATATAATCCGTCATAATAATATTAAACGCAGGCTAACTTTAGAAGTTGGTTTGATCCATTATTCACCTAAATTAAATTGACAGTGACGAAAGAGAAGCTGACATTGTAAATTTGCAGGAGGCCTTCTGGTCTTGGGCGGATTATGCTTTACCTAACTCAAGTTATAAAGTTAGTAAAAAAAATGTTTAACTCGTCCAAGTTATAAAGTTAGTGAAAGGAAAAATAAAAAATGTAGAATTTACCAGTGGTTTTTTTTTCTGCGCAGATCGTAAGAGCCGATCAAAGGAATTGGGAGAAAATCTCGAGGAATCGTGTCAATCGGCGATGTCTAGCAACACGTCACTATTATGATTATGACGCCAAGGAAACCTTTCATGGAAAATCCTTTCCGTTTCACGCTGCTTTTTAGGATTCCGTACCTGTAACGGGACCCTATTACTGAGACTCCGCTGTCTGTCCGTCTGTCCGTCTGTCCGTCTGTCACAGGGCTCTATCTCTTGAAACGTAATAGCTAGACACTTGAAATTTTCACAGACTATGTATTACTATTACCGCTATAACAACAAATACTAAAAATAAGAAAATGTTAAAAATTTAAGGGGGTCGTCATATAAAAAACGTGTTTTATTTAGCGTTTTTAACTCGATCTTTATAATGGCAATAACTAGATACTTGAAATGTTCACCGATTATGTATTACTATGACCACTATAACAAAAAATACTTAAAATAAGATAAAATAAAAAGAAAAGGGGGTCGTCATACAAGAAACGTATTTCTTCAGCGTTTTAAAACATTGTATGGTGGTACGAAACCCTTGATGTACTTGTCCGACTCGCACTTGCCCGTTTATTTTATTTACGTTGAAATGTTTAGGACACCATTGACAAATTTATGATATTTTCTGCGTAAATCAATATTACTCGTACTTATCGCTGACTCGGCGGTTTCAAAAATACAATGCAATGCATCTTAACCTTTTTATTTGTCGTTGTAGTGAACATAATAATAAATCATCAAGGTACAAAACTTCTCATGGCCTCAAAACCCTCACAATATGTAATTTACATTGCATGAATAGTTTATTATACAACATAATGGTATTTGCAACAACACTGTAATGCATATAAAGTGCAATACATATTAATTAGAGCGTGTTTCCGATGGTGCAAGTAATACACACTTTACTCGTATATAAACATATACACTATCACTTCTTCATCCCAACGGTGTAGTCCAAGTCACAATTTTGAGAATTTGACTACATTTCTTCCTTTTATTTTTACTTACATGCTGATTTGGGCTAAAAAAATAATAGTAGAATGTATAAGTGGCTTTTCTTGCGCAGATCGTAAGAGCTTATCAAAGGAATAAGAAAAAAATCTGAAATAATAATATAAAATATAAATATATATATATATATATATAAGGAAAAATCACACTGATTAAGCTAGCCCCAAAAGTAAGTTTTTTTAAACTTGTGTTGTGGGATATTAACTCAACGATACTATATTTTATGATAAATAAATATATAGATAAAACACCCAAGACCCAGGAAAATTTGAAAAAGGCCATTTTCCAACTTAGCCTGGCTGGGTATCGAACCCAGAACCTCCGAATTAGCGGTCTAGCGTGTTTACCATTACGCCACGGAGGTCGTCTAATTTAATTTAAGAGGCCTATAGTCCAGCAGTGGACTGTTACAGGCTGATAAAGAAAGAAGAAGAAGAAATATATAAAGACTAACTTATGTAGGGATGTCTTCCAGTGAACCTGCAAGATATCAATTGAGGGGTGCTTTCCTTATTACATTACAAGTAGTACAAGTAAGTTACAACTTAGTACATTTCGTTACATTTTTTCCTTTGAAAAGATAAGAAAAATCGTAAAATATACCAGCTGCTTCTCTTTACTCGCGGATCGTAAAAGCCGATCGAGGTTTAGGCGAGAATAATAATCATGTCTATAGGCAATGATAGATAGATAAATTATTTATTTGTTTTCTGTAACACACAATATACATAATTTAAGGTACACGATTACAAATTTTAATCCTTAAAAGTAAGCATGCATGCATTTGTGGGCACAGTGCCCAAAAAGGCTACAGCTCAGCTAAACGCTAGCCACTAGGGGTAACAGCTGATTTCCAGCTGGCGCCCTTAAGAATACGAGAACGAGATTCAAATAAAGATTGTACTGGGTGGCGCAAAAGTAAAGACCCTATTTGGTTCAGCTATAACATTTTTTCTAAATTAGAAAACTAGATTTAGGTTTTTTTAAATGTATATTTGTGCCATTAAATTTCGTACCATTAGGATTTAAAGATGATGTCTTTTAAATGGTGACCTCCAGAGTTGATACACATTTGAGCCCTATTTATGACATTTTGCATAACTTGCCGTAACACTTCCTGCGATATGTTCGTTATTTCTTGACGAATGTTTTCTTTTAGAGCTGCGAGAGTCTGTGGCTTGTTCACATACACCCGAGATTTCAAAAAACCCCAAAGAAAGAAGTCTGGACTGGTCAGATCGGGTGATCTTGCAGGCCAAGGCAAATCGCCAAAACGAGAGATAACTCGGCCTGGAAAAGCGTCCCTCACTAAGTCCATAGTGTCGCGCGCTGTGTGTGCCGTAGCGCCGTCTTGTTGAAACCAGATGTGCTCCAGCCCCAATTCGTCCAAACTGGGTATCAAAAACTCTCGTAACATGGTTCTGTAGCGTTCTCCAGTGACAGTTATCGCATTGCCTCCAGCGTCTTCGAAAAAATGGGGTCCGATCACTCTGTCAACACAGATGCCACACCATACAGTAACTTTTAGTGGGTGTAGAGGTGTTTCTTGAATAATGCGCGGATTATCAGTGCCCCAGAACCGAGTATTCTGCTTATTGACATGCCCTGAGAGATGGAAATGCGCTTCGTCACTCATAACCAATTTTGAAGGAAAATCATCCTCTTCAAGGTTGAGGTTTATGACGCGCTGGCAGTAATCTAGACGAGCTCGGTGGTCAGCAGGCAGCAGCTGATGAGTCATTTGAGTTTTATATGGGAACATCTTTAAGTCTTTCACCAAAATACGCTGCAGGGTCCGTCTGGAAATGCCCAATTGCGTGGCACGTCGCCTCGTTGATGTTTCTGGACACTCTTCCACATCTTCGCGCACAGCATCGATATTTTCAGCTGAACGGCCTGTTCTTGGTCTCCCAGACTTAGGTCTATCCAATGTTGAGCCAGTTGCTTCAAGGCGTGTGGCAAAGCGTCGAATTGTGCGACCAATCGGTGCCGGACGGTGGTGAAATCGTCGACGAAATTCACGTTGTGTTCTTATCACTGATGAATTATTCCGTAAGAACATTGACACAATTATTCCACGTTCTTGGGGAGTAAAACGGCCCATGTTTATTTTCAGTGTATTTTACATTTGTTCACTACACAATTTTCAACAACAGAATGACAGAAAATGTCATATAAAAAAAATAAAAGTATTTTCTTTAGTGCCAGTACTTTTGCGCCACCCAGTATTATAATTATTAATATATTTTTTTTTTGACAAATCACACTGATTGAACTAGCCCCAAAGTAAGTTTTTTTTTAAACTTGTGTTATGCGATACTAACTCAACGATACTATATTTTATAATAAATACATATATACCATAAACACCCAAGACCCAGGACAATTTGAAAAAGGCCATTTTCCAACTTGCCCTGGCTGGGGATCGAACCCAGTACCTCCGGATTGGCGGACTAGCGTGTTGACCATTACACCGCGGAGGTCGTCTATAATCATTATAATGCAATGCGGCAAATACCACAAATTCAGAGATCAAGTCGGGCCAAGATCGAACCTGGGACCGTTTACAAATAACAATAAACGAACCCCAACCCGCTGCCTTCTGTAACTCGCGAAAAATCAAATTATAGGGAGATAATACTACTAATTGGCGGGAGCTCGTTAGCGAAGTCACAGTTAAAGTTAACTGTTGACTACATGCGGCTATAAAGACTCCGCACATCATGCCAGTAGTCGCGACTGGTAGCGACGACTAAGCGTTTTTTTTTTGTTACCCGACTGCGCTAGAAGGAGGATTATGTTTCTCGAGTGTATATATGTATATTTCTTGTGAACCCTCTGCAGCCTAACTACTTGTTTACAAAATGAAATAAAAATAAAAATAAAAACAAAATGAAGTTTAAATGTAATTTGAAATAAGAATTGTTGAATAACAACATATAGCCTCGCTCATTTTACACGCAGTCGGTTTTTTTTAATTACTTTTTTATTATCATACTTGTACATACGAGTAAACTATCAGCATTTTGGGTCTTGCGGCTCTAATCTACACTAATATTATAAAGAGGAAAACTTTGTTTGTATGTTTGTTTGTAATGAACAGGCTCAAAAAATACTGGACCGATTTCAAAAACTCTTTCACCATTCGAAAGCTACATTATCCACGAGTAACATAGGCTTAATTTTATTTTGGAAATAAATAGGGTTCCGTAAGATATTTGGGTTTTTTGGACACAAGGTGTAAAAAATCAACCAGAAAAATTACTTATTTTGCGTACGCTGCCTAAACTATAAAAGATAGAACCATAAAATGTTCTAATTAATTGTAGATCTTATAAATATCTACAAAAAAGTCCGCGACACACTATACCTATCTATGTCGAGTGAGGCACAACAACCATTTTTTTATTTAGAAATCTTGAATTTTTTTTGGACTACATTTAAACGCGTTTATTTTACTTATGCTATTAATCCTTATCAAAATAAATTATTTGATCACTAAGTACAGTTTATGTAGATAATATTTGGTCTTTGAATGATTAAAATTGGACGTTTGGTTTTGAAGTTATGGCAAAATTAAAATACGTATTACTATTTCTGCTGCACGACCGCTGCGTTTGTTGTATTTATAATGGATACTTGAATACCTATTTATGTTGTATTGTTAGTACTTTTTTGAAATTGGTCCAGTACTTTTTGAGCCTATTCATTACAAACAAACATACAAACAAAGTTTTCCTTTTTATAATATTAGTGTAGATATATAAATCACAAGCTAAAGTGATGCTAGACGTGCAAGATGTGGTATGATGTGCGAAGGTTCTATTCTGACACAGACTATAACTGAATCCCAAGCTCCCAAGTCGCGTAAACTTTTGTGGAGCAAACTGGTTAGCGAAGTCGTGTCGTAGAATACTGTCGGGCTGCATTTAAAATACATATCTAGACGTAAAATAGGATTATTATAAGGTTAGACAAATAGATATTTACATATTCATAAGATAACTAAAAATAACAACATTAAACTAAAATTAATCTATAACTACATACGTATATAAAAACTAAATAAAAATACTTAAATAACATTAAATAATATAAAAAATGGAACCCAAATCGCTGCGCTCGCAGGGTAGGGTACCCAAGAGGATGGCGGCGTTCCCACGTTGAATGGCCAGGCTTAGCCTTTGGCCAAAATGCGCGCCAGCCTTTGGATCCCCTCCAATTTCCCCCTGAAATTTCCTTATATAACTGACAGGCATCCGCACCCCAAGGCCCCAAGATCTCCACGGCAAAAGGCAGACTGTAGTTAGATTATAAATAAGTTTTTATTTTGAGGCATAAAAACTTATGAATACAAAATGTAATAAGCCCGGACTCGATGGGGTTGCTTCGTTGTATTACAGGGTGCCTATAGCCACCTTCCGGCTCCAACATCAGATCAGCTTCTCGTCATAATAATATTGCATTGTCATCAGATTTAATTTCATCTCAATCAGGAAGTGGCTCAAATTTAACTTGCAAGATTTGACCCAAAAAAACAAAAAATAAACGGGCAAGTGCGAGTCGGACTCGTACATGAAAGGTTTCGTACCATCGTACAATGTTTTAAAACGCTGACGACCCCCTTTAATTTTTAACTTTATCTTATTTTAAGTATTTGTTGTTCTAGTGGTCATAGTATTTTATTTATTTATTTATTTATTTAACTTTATACACAAATACAAGTGTAATGGCGGACTTAAAGCCTAAGGCCTTATCTACCAGTCAACCAAACGGGTGATGTCACAGTAATACATAATCTGTGAAAATTTCAAGTATCTAGTTAATGCCATTATAAAGATCAGAAAAAACACGTTTTTTGTATGACGACCCCTTTAATTTTCAACTATTTTTTATTTTGAGTATTTATTGTTATAGCGGCCATACTAATACATAATCGGTGAAAATTTCTAGTATCTAGCTTTTACGGTTCAAGAGACGGACAGACAGACGAACAGACGGACAGACAGCGGAGTCTCAGTAATAGGGTCCCGTTTGCACCCTTTGGGTACGGAACCCTAAAAACGACAAACAGTAAATAAAAGCTTGCAATAAATATTATGTTAGCCAAATATTTGACTGCTCTATACGACTTCTGCGTTTTCCTTTACTTCGTCGATAAACATTGAACACCATTCTTGCCTGCATTCCTTGAATTACAATCTAATATTTATACTCTGACATATCTTTATTAGACATGGGTAGCTCCGGATTCGAATATTTAAATGAGCCGATTCATCAACAGGAGCCGATACCCATACTGAATCCCGGTAATCGTTATCGGCTCCCGCGAGTTATTGAGTTCGCACCGATCATGATCCCGCCGGCGCTTGTCGAGTCGCGAGCCGCGAGCCGCGTTTCGGTTTCACCGCGTCTCGGGAGGAATCGGGAGTCAGAGGTCAATATTATTCTGAATTGAAACCAGTACCAGAAAGGACGTATGCATTCTGTAGATTCAATAGCGAAACTTAGCGGACCGCTGAGCTGGAGCCGATAAGGGAGTAGGAATCATTAAGATGAGTCGGTACCGGATGTGTCAGTGATCAGTGAGTCGAAACACTCCTCGAAGTCGAGATTACCCATATCTAATATTTATCCCTAAGGGGTTAGACAAAGCACTTTGGGACTTGCGGCTCCAGCTGGCAGAATCCAGGGCCGCAAGACCCAAAGGCCACTTGTAGCGTGACGGTGGATGAGCAAATTAAAAATTAATTAAAGTAGTGATGGGTCATCATTATTTTGATTATTTTTTCCATCTGCTAGAACATGATTCGCATTTTAGCCTTGCCTTTTTCTTTTCCCTTCAATACTAAAAATTAAAAAAGTCGAAAATTAAAGGGGGTCGTCATACAAAAAACGTGTTTTTCAGCGTTTTTAACTAGATCTTTTAATGGCATTAACTAGATACTTGAAATTTTTACCGATTATGTATTACTATGGCCACTTTAATAACAAATACTAAAAATAAGATAAAGTTAAAAATTAAAGGGGGTCCTCATACAAGAAACTTGTTTCTTCAACGTTTTAAATCATTGTACGGAGGTACGAAACCCTTCATGTACGAGTCCGACTCGCACTTGCCCGTTTATTTATGATCTACGCGGGTAGAAAAGCAGCTGGAACATTCTAAAGTTTTTCTTTTCTTCCAGACCAGCGTGGAAGAGACTTTAAATTACCAGTGGTAGGGATAGAAGTATTTGCTTATCTCTCCAGCTAGCTATCCTTTATCTACACGCTGAAGATATCTCAGAACATTAGTCGTGTCTTGCAAACTAGCGACTTTTTGTTCGTCGTTTAGTTTGAATAAATTTTTATCGCAGCAAAAACTTAGCTTTAAGTAACGATTTGACGTCAACATTTGTGCAAACCAAAACAGTGACTATTATTAAGATATATTATAAATTTCCTATGATAATAAAGATATTTTGAATTGAATTGAATAACTATAAACGTTAATATAGGTACTTATTAATAATCACTAATTCTTGTGCAATATAGATATAAAACAAACAAACAAACAATAACGTGTGCGGATGCTACGCGTTGAAAATAGGTAGGTAAATTTTAAATAGATGATTCTTCGTCTAAGCGCGTTCCCGGTTGCATCCTCAGCTGTGCTGCTTCGGAGCCCGGGGTGCGATTTTCTGCTTTTTCTTCTCCAAATATAACATGCATGTCAATGGTCACCCGCAAGGATGCCAAAGACCTTGCAAAATGGATAAGAAATAGCCGGAACAGTTAAATGATTTGGCTATAGTTTTACGACCGGCCGCCTGCCTGACGTCAACCCACTTTGAGAATGTATTTGTGTGATATTTTTTACAACCGGCCGCCGCCCGACGTTAACCCTCCTTGGAAATGCAATAGTAACAAGAGATGTTTGTGCTAAGTCCTCTAGTCGCCTCTTACGACATCCACAGCAAGAGATGGAGTGGTCTTATTCTGACCCGGAACCACATGGGGTAAATTCTAAATAGATTGTTGTTTCGTATTTGATTGTGTCACAACAATCTGAGGACACAAGCGCATTCTGTTTTTCGTAAAATTGTTGTTTTGGGTGGTAACTGTTTTCCACCAATAAAACTTTATCCATTTATCCAACACTGGGTCCCGGCAGACGTGGCAGACCCAAGGAATGCTGACTTGATGTCGTCTAGAATGATAAGCGTGCCAATGGTCTTATAACCAAGGATGCTCAAGACAGTGTATTAAGTATTTGTGTATGTTTATGATGATGAAGCGATGTAAGTATAATCTTTTATTATTATTTATTTTGTACGTATTTGCTTCTACCTGTTAATTGAGTAAATGTCCTTTTAATATATCGCAGGTTGACTGGAAGAGATCCCTATATGGGATAAGTCCGCCATTGTATATTTGCTCTTTCGAATTTTGTATTTTATATGCATGTTTTTAGTACAATAAAGTTATTACAAACAAACAAACAGTGCGAATTGAAGAAGAAAAAGCCGAAAAGCGGTCCACAGGCATCACACATCACAGTTGCAACCTAACTGGCAAAATAAGCTGGGATGGAAGAGATATTATTTCTTTATCACTGGAGTCATGCTAAAAACCTTTGTGTAATAAATTTTTGTGCTGTTCTAGTCTGTCGCTCGTCTACCACGTCACAATAAGACTGCGACAAACTCAAGCTCATTTGTCTGACTGTCAGCATAAAATAGGGATCACAGAAGGATATCTCATACCTATGTCGTCGTAAGTGTAGTTACACTTAACTTTTTTACGTGGAAAATAGGTCATTATTAATGCACTCGTTAGCCGTGTCGTTCCCGGCAGAGTAGAATAGGACGTGGATGTCGTAGAAGGTGACTGAGAGCAAGGTTAAACGTCAGTTTGGCATCAGTTCAGTCTATCAGTCTGGATTGACTTGACTGACGCCAGAATGATGGATGATTACACGTTTACAGGGTCAATCTAGACTGACAGCAGACTGATAAAAAATACGTCAGTCGCCGTTTAGTCTGCGGAGCCGACAGTCAGTTTTCAATTTATCATTGCTTAGCTATGGATATTACAAGAAAAAAGAAAGGGATAATTATTGCTCTGATGTTAAAGAAACGCATAAAAAGAGAGTGATGGATGAGTATCTGGCTACAAAGAAGAGATTATTCATCATTCTTCCATTGCGTCACGGACAGTGACTGACGCCAGAATGATATGAGCGCGTTACGCGATCTGTCTTTCATCATTCAAAACAGACTGTCAAAATTATATAAAATATTTAATTTTCATCCGTCCGAACCATCAGTCTGTCAATCCGAGGGTTACACGATCATTCTCCGATCATTCTGACCAGACTGATAGACTGAAGTGATGCCAAACTGAGCGTGTAACCTTGCTCTTAGGAAACACAAGCTAAACATAGCTTATGCTTATAAACATCAATGAGACCTTTTCAACTCGTCTGGCCAGCGTGGAGAGTGTAGAGCAAATCCTCTGACTACTTTGGCTAATACATGGCTCTAGTAGTACAGAGAAGGTCGTGCTCCTGGAGTGGAGACAAAAAAACCTGATGAAGATGACACTCGTTAAGAAGATTATGAATTAATAGAGAGTATGCATGAATTTTTTTTATATTTTTAATCGATAGTCCTCGTCGAGAAATAGCCGCAAAAAATAAATCAGTGCCGAAAAACATGTATATGGTGTAGAAAATAAATATTAAAAATAGCAAGTAGATTATAACAACTAAAACACGCCATTTTAAAATATGACGTCAACGTCTGCAATATCCGCTAGAGACAGAAGCTGTCAACGCATGTTTTTCTTTTTTGGATACTTTCGATGTTATCAGCCAGTGATGTTTGTTAAACTTCTATATAAAAGTACATACATTTCGAATGTCATCGATAGTCAAACTACTGGGTGGCGCAAAAGTACTGGCACTAAAGAAAATACTTTAATTTTTTTTATATGACATTTTCTGTCATTCTGTTGTTGAAAATTGTGTAGTGAACAAATGTAAAATACACTGAAAATAAACATGGACCGTTTTACTCCCCAAGAACGTGGAATAATTGTGTCAATGTTCTTACGGAATAATTCATCAGTGATAAGAACACAACGTGAATTTCGTCGACGATTTCACCACCGTCCGGCACCGATTGGTCGCACAATTCGACGCTTTGCCACACGCCTTGAAGCAACTGGTTCAACATTGGATAGACCTAAGTCTGGGAGACCAAGAACAGGCCGTTCAGCTGAAAATATCGATGCTGTGCGCGAAGATGTGGAAGAGTGTCCAGAAACATCAACGAGGCGACGTGCCACGCAATTGGGCATTTCCAGACGGACCCTGCAGCGTATTTTGGTGAAAGACTTAAAGATGTTCCCGTATAAAACTCAAATGACTCATCAGCTGCTGCCTGCTGACCACCGAGCTCGTCTAGATTACTGCCAGCGCGTCATAAACCTCAACCTTGAAGAGGATGATTTTCCTTCAAAATTGGTTATGAGTGACGAAGCGCATTTCCATCTCTCAGGGCATGTCAATAAGCAGAATACTCGGTTCTGGGGCACTGATAATCCGCGCATTATTCAAGAAACACCTCTACACCCACTAAAAGTTACTGTATGGTGTGGCATCTGTGTTGACAGAGTGATCGGACCCTATTTTTTCGAAGACGCTGGAGGCAATGCGATAACTGTCACTGGAGAACGCTACAGAACCATGTTACGAGAGTTTTTGATACCCAGTTTGGACGAATTGGGGCTGGAGCACATCTGGTTTCAACAAGACGGCGCTACGGCACACACAGCGCGCGACACTATGGACTTAGTGAGGGACGCTTTTCCAGGCCGAGTCATCTCTCGTTTTGGCGATTTGCCTTGGCCTGCAAGATCACCCGATCTGACCAGTCCAGACTTCTTTCTTTGGGGTTTTTTGAAATCTCGGGTGTATGTGAACAAGCCACAGACTCTCGCAGCTCTAAAAGAAAACATTCGTCAAGAAATAACGAACATATCGCAGGAAGTGTTACGGCAAGTTATGCAAAATGTCATAAATAGGGCTCAAATGTGTATCAACTCTGGAGGTCACCATTTAAAAGACATCATCTTTAAATCCTAATGGTACGAAATTTAATGGCACAAATATACATTTAAAAAAACCTAAATCTAGTTTTCTAATTTAGAAAAAATGTTATAGCTGAACCAAATAGGGTCTTTACTTTTGCGCCACCCAGTACATGGACGGACAGTTCTACCGAACGCACCCAAACTTGTCATTTCCTTTTTATGAACTTTGTCGTCATTTCCCTTTTATTTGTCAAAAGTTCCCGCGCAATATTTGCATATTTTCAATAATTTATTTCTAATCCAAATAAGAGTCAGTAAGAAAAATAATTAACTAGGCGTGGTAACGTATTAAAAGAAATTGTAAAATAAAAATATGAGCCGGATTGGTATTACATGCATATTCCTTATTGTGAGAATGAGCCAGAAAATGTTTTTTTTAAGTGCTAACTTCTTTAGGTGCGTTGGGCATTTTTTTGTTGAGAAAAAACCATTGAACTCGCGACACTGATACCGACAACACCTTGTGGTGTCAGCTCGGCTCCGTTTTTTAAGATTACTCACTGTTACTTATTTCTGTAAATTGGATTTGGCACTCGTTCGCAAGCTTTACATATTCTTCTTCTTCTTAGCGAGTCGGAATGGCTAAAATCATTAAATGAGTGTGGACCAATGTGTGTCCACACTCCATATTATGTTGTGATAACATTGTATTAGGCATAATATCTTTGTAAACTGACAACTGGCGCGTAGGCGACCAATACTGTGTAAATGAGTTTCTTTCGGCGTTTCTTCTCAGCAGTGGTCGTTGTGAAACGCTAATATAACATTACACGTAATGTACACTATAATTATTGACGTGTAAAAGTGCCTGCAAAGGCCTAATTTATGAATAATTATTTGATTTGATTTGATTTGTTCAAGTTTTCACTTCTGTCGGCACTCCGGGAGTGCCACTGTTTTTTTTGTGGTGTTACTTCTGTGACTCTAAATAGGTTATTCTATCAGCATGAGGACTGAAACTAGGCAACGCCGACGTCCTGGATTCCTATTCCTTCTTCGCTACTATTTTGATAAACGGTCTTTTTGCGCACGTTAACTAGCTCTGTATTGTGAGGAGCTTTTGTGGGATAAAACAGAATGTTTTTCTATGCTAATTTTGATTCGCCATTACGGAAGTGAATTTACGTGCATAATAATTATTTAATGGCTTTTTCTGTAGTAAAAAGGACAAGGTTTAAATTATAGATTTAATATATTAATAATTATATACTTAAGGCCATACTTTTTATAAGTATTTTATGAACTGCTGTTTACAATTTAAGGCCGTTCCTAAATTTTCCGGGGTCCAGTGCTGCCCCCATTTTAAATAAATCATTTTAAAGAAAACGGACACATCCATTAAAACTTTGCAACTACCAAGTCCTAGATAACCCTTTAAAGTATTTTATGAACTACTTTTTACAGTTTATAATGAGAACGTTAAGCTTTACTACGCACATTAGCCAAAAGTGGCCGTTTTTCGCAAATGTGCGTAGTAAAGCTTAACGTTCTCACTTCAAACTGTAAACAGTAGTTCATAAAATACTTTGAAGGGTTATCTAGGACTTGGTAGTAGCAAAATTTTTCTTTGAAATGATTTATTTTAAATGGGGGCAGCACTGGACCCCGAAAAATTCAGGTACGGCCTTAAAGTGAGAACGTGAAGCTTTTCTTCGTAAATTTGCCAAAAGTGACAGTTTTTCGCAAATGTGCGAAGAAAAGCTTCACGATCTTACTAAATGTTCTCATCACGCAATAATTGTTTCTTCTCCCTTCCTCCGGCCTTATCCCATTTCTACTTGGGGTCGGCTCTCCTAATCGTTCTACTCCAAAGAGATACCGTATGGGTCATCGCTGATTCTGTGTTCGCTTTCTTTAGGTCCTTATTTACAACAGACATCCATGTTAATTGAGGCCTGTCGGGCGTCTGGGGAACGGAGTTGAAGTCCATCACTTCCTGGTCATGTGATCGTTAGGCCCCCTAATAACATGGCCGTACCATTGAAGGCGTGCCTCTTCTAACGTTTTAGGCAGTGATTTGAATAAATGTTTCCTTTTTCTTTATAGACCCATATTGTCTCACTGCTGCTGGGCAAAGGTCTCCCCCATCTTTTTTCTTTTTGGGCGATTTACCCACTGGCAACGCGCCCTGCCGCGGTACACGGAATCTGCCATGTTTTTACGGAATCTGCCGCGTTTTTTGTGGGTGGGACTATAGGCGTGTTTTCTATACATACTGAGATACTTGCATACAATCTTAAAATCTGCTGCCCCGCGCTCCGCGACGGGATGCGTACAGTGGGATCACCGCCTTATTTAACGCCAGTTCCATCCACTATTTCTCGTATTTTCTTATGTCGTCACTGCATCGTGTCTTTGGTCTGCCTCATTTGCGTTTTGAGCCTTCGGGTAACCACTTAACTTCGTAGTAATAACAATAAAATTTATGAATATCCTAAACTTTATTCAAAATAATAATATATGAAGTAACAATACTTGTAGGTACATAAAGAAGTCTAAAATTGTTTAACAAGTCACTATGCTTTTGAAGGCAATGTTTCTAAATATTTGATTCTTTGGAAAATCCATATTTTCGTGTAAAGTAAATTTTAACTTGACACATAATATGAGTGTCCTTTGATTTCTTGTCGCAGTTATCGCTCTGATACACATCCGTATATTTGACCCTCCTTAGCTTGTGACAAACTAGTATCTTTGTCAAACTTCATTGTCCACTTATCGAATGATCTCGATACGCCATAATAAATCACTCGTGTCTTTCGCTTCCGTTGTGAGCGGCAATCTCTAGACGTCGATAAGTATAAGTTTTCTTTTTTGTTCTTCTTTGCTGGTCTGGGATAAAAGGAAAAACATAGAATGTACCAGCTGCTTCTCTTCCCGTGCAGATCGTAAAAGCCGATCGAGGGAATGGGCGCGAATCTGAATCATATGAATAGGCGATGCGGTTAGCAACCCATCACTATTATGATTTCCCTTTTCCACCTTCATGCCCACCATTACGCTAAAGTGGCCTGGGCTTTACCGCCCTAGGCTCTGTCTACCCCGTTAGGGATAAAGACGTGATAGTGTATCTGTATCTGTTTCTTTTTTTTTTATTGTTTATGGTATTTTGTTTGTTTGTAATAACTTTATTGTACTAAAAACATGCATATAAAATACAAAATTCGAAAGAGCAAATATACAATGCCGGACTTATCCCATATAGGGATCTCTTCCAGTCAACCTGCGATATATTGAGAGGACATTTATTCAATTAACAAGTAGAAGCAAATACGTACAAAATAAAGAATAATAAAAGATTATACTTACAAAGCTACTCCTACATCATCATAAACATACACAAATACTTAATAAATATGTTATGTATTATATGTAGTCTGTGTTAGCCGTGTGGTTCCTGGCAGAGTAGAATAGGCCCACTCCAAGTCTTCCCGTGGATGTCGTAGAAGGCGACTTAGGAAACATAAGCTAAACAAAGCTTGTAAACATCAATGAGAGCTCTCCAATCCGTCTGGCCAGCGTGGAGAGTATAGGCCAAATCCTTTGACTGCTCTGGCTAATATATGGCTCTGGTAGTACGGAGAAGGTCGTGTTCTTGCATTGGAGACTAAAAGACCAGATTCCAGAGCTAAAATACCAGCTGTTTCGTTGTTTTGCCAAAGAATTCTGAATTGAGGAATCTATAGGGACTGTCCACACTTCGAACGATCCCGATCCGCCGTAATAAATCAAATAGTACTTCGCTTTATAAAATGGGAACACATTTCCTTTGTTCGTTCTTTATCATGATTCAGCATTTGATACACATTTATATATTTGACACTCTAACTTGTAAGAAAGGAGCGTCTGTGTCAAACACTACATTATTCTCTCATAGAATATCGTTCATAATTTTTTGTTTTATTTTATTTTATTATCACACAAAATAAATAACAACTATTACAAAACTACACAAAAAGAAACAAACAAAAACATTAAAACTGGTTGCAATCCAAAACATGTGTGTGTGTACATGAAATAATAAAAGAGGTGTTCTTACAATCTAAGAGAAAATAAGTAAAATAAAAATATACAAACTCTTACCTATTAAATATGTATACACTTCAAATTTTAATCATACAAGATCCCCTTTAAAGTTTTAGTGTATGAGGCAAGTTTGGGATCAAAAACAACAAATTTAGGGTTAGTATTCGCAATCTCATTACACTGACGTCCATCCTCATAATAAATCATATCCGTTCATTTCCTTTGTAAGAGGCGAAGTTTCGAAGTATAAGATATTACAGGTTTTACACAAAGGCGTGCAATCCTCAATCTATCATTTGTATAGCTCATTATTCGGACTCTGCTTAGAGCCGCAAAACACAAAATGTTTTGTCTGTCGTAATAAGGATAAAGACGTGAAAGTGTTGTATATTGTCGACCTCTTTGACGTTGTATGTAATGGTCAACACGGTGGTCCGCTAATCCGGAGGTTATGGGTTTGATCCCCAGCCAGGGCAAGTTGGAAAATGGCCTTTTTCAAATTGCCCTAGGAATTGGATTTATTATTATAAAAAAAATTATCGTTGAGTTAGCACCTATATACTCGTACAAAGTGGAAGGGACATACCCGTAATAGATCAAACCACGGGCAATAATACTAGATGGCTAAAGTATGATGAAATAAAATAACAGTCGAAAAACAAAAAAAAATTGACATTCCCATACAAATTGCCCGAGCGGCTGCACAGTTTTCTATGGAAATGCTAAAATTTTAATTTGTTTTTCGGCTGTTATTTTAATTTCATTATACTATAATGATCTAGTATAGACCGTGGTTCGATTTTTTACGGGTATGTCCCTTCCACGTTGTATAATACAAGTTTTAAAGTTACTTCGGGCGGGTTAATTAGTATGATTTTCTTTTATCTATTTATTTATATATAACACATGGAAATAACAAGAGTATTTTTTATCAGAATTTCATGAAATGACACAAAACAAATATCACGTTTCTAAAAGAATTTCTAAATTCAAATATGAGTCGAAAGTTGTACAAAGTTGTACATACATTCTCTATTCAAATTGCGTCTTACTTCTTTTCTTACGTGCCAGATACACATTCGTACTCATCTTATAAACTCTTTCTTCAAACCTCACATCCTACATATATCAAAGGAGTATTCATCTGTTACAAGGTAGACAGACCTTTTTTGTACATGGAAAAATGGTCAACTCCCACCACTCACCCACGGGGATGGGGAGCGGTAGAGTGGGGCTCAAACTCACTAAAGCTCCATGACGCCTCTATACGTCTTGCTAGAACAAAACCATACAAGATTATCAAGACAAAACAAAGGGATTCCTACACAAGGGCTACGGAATACCCGTCAATAACTTGGATTCTAATAGTTTGTGAGCGGGATCAGCCACTTAGACCGTGAGTTATCAATTTATCAAATGGTTATTACATGTGTAAACTGGTAGAGTTGATTGGGAGAGACAAATGACGAGTATTTTATGAGTACCAATGGGTAGGTATCGCCAAGTCACATGCGGTAACGTGTAAATGTGTTTTTCTGATCTACCTACAGCATATACATCGTGTTAATGAAAGAACGCAAAACCTCTCAGATGGGCCCATGAAATTGAACAACTTTTGTTCAACAACTTTCACGAAATCAAAAATAAATTGAATTTTCATACAAACTGATCGGCTGATCGAGTCAATTAGTATGAAAATTCGAATTTTTTTTTTTGGATTTCGTAAAAGTTGTTGAACAAAAGTTGTTCAGTTTCATGGGCTGAGGTACCATCTGAGAGGATTTGCGTTCTTTCATTAACACGATGTATAGAGTGCGCTCATGGTTCTTGAGTAGGCTCTAATTTGCAGAATATGGACGCTTACGTATTTCTGTTTGTTTGAAATGTATGTTTCTCTGCTGGGCTCCTCTACCAATTTACCCAAACAATTTACCCAAAGGTTGGATAGAAGAAATCGCTTAAGTGCCGCTTAAGCCCGCCTTTATACCTTCTTTATATTAAATTTACTTTTAATTATTGTTATACTCAGTTGGTGCAATAAAGAAGTTTTATCTTATCCTATCTCTCCTTCCTTCCACATTATCTATTAGGTCTCATTCCAATCGAAACGGCAGCAGCGGCGGAAATCGCTGCCGCGCCGCCGGCGTGTAAACTAAAGTAATCCAGTGAAACTTTTAACTTACACTTTTTTGCTCTATCAAATGACCAGTCTGAACTCGTATGAGGGTTTGATAGGAAACTATCGATAATGTCCAATATATCACGATTGATTTCGACCTCCGTTTGGGTCAGCAAGGGACATTAATCTAAATTGCTCTACGCCGATTAATCCAGTATTGAAATGGTGATACTAGCTTGTGTACTAAATAAGCTTTATATTGCACGCCTCTTAAGCGAAGCGCATGAGGTAGTGCTCTACTCTCGCCTTACAAAAATCAAGTGATTTTTTTTAACTAAATGTGTCTCTATTTATTTTCTATCGCACTTGTACAATAATATTTACACATAAATGTCAAGGAAAAACACTAGTTTTAACACTTATGACATTTTTAAAAGACATATTGCTTTTTAAATAAATAAAAACAATGTTTAATATAATCATTTGTGGAAAAACATTGTGGACGTCCGTGTGTCAGTATGTATGGAAACTGGCGTGGTCACGATAGCTCCCGAAAAACTTATCTGATCAAGTCCATTTTTTTTTATACGCTTCAATATTATCCAAAACTAAGTCCTTTCGAAGATCACGGTCTAATTCAATGTAGTTTAATCGTAATTTCAATTTAAATGTGAAATTTTAGTTTTTTGCCTCAATCAAAGCGCGGCAAGCGGCATTCTCCACAATGTCAAAATTGACAGTTGACATTTCACAGTTTGGCCGGTGTTGCACTTGCAAATTATCTTACATTAAAACACATTTTGGGACTGCCAGTATAAATAAAAATGAGATTATGAGGCGTGCACTTTTGGATTTTCCAAACTATTGGTATTTATTTTGAATTAAAAACTTCTTTAGGCATGTTGAGCATTTTTTAGGCACGTTGAGCATTTTTAGGCACATTGAGCTTTTTGAGATGGGAAAAACCACTGAACTCGCGACACTTACCGTAACCGGCACCTCACGTAATTGTTCAAGTTTTCAATTCTGTCGGTACTTACTCACCGAGTGCCACTGTTTTTTTTTTATTTTTTTTTGCACGTGACGTAATCTTTTTACGGTTTATGAGAGAACAGTCGATTCGATTTTATATTTTTAAGAGAAGTGAGTTTAGGCCCCTGTACCAGTAAATCGGCCGTTTTCAAACTAGCGGGTATACGTAAACTGAAAGTACTTACTTAATCGCACACAAATTATTAGTGATAAAACAAGTAAGGCACCTTTGCGGTTCTTGGTCCATAGGTACTCTTTCCATTTTTGTAACAAATTCATATTATTATTCGATCGACATTCAAACCCTAGCTAAAAAATCAGGTCTACGCCATTGACAATGAATCCATAGACCAGCTATCAAACAGTAGGGTTGATTTTGAAACACTGAGCTATATTGAAATCTTGGAATCACTAATAGAACACAAAATAGCAACATAAAGTATGCTTTTTTTACTACTTTTCATTATGAAAAATCCCCACATTTGCAATACATGGCTAACGTATTATTATTAGTGTCAATGACCTTGCGGTCGCTCGATTCCTCCGTATGACCACTACGTATACACTCCGCATCCTGCAGCGGCGCGCGGAGCGAGCGATCATATGGCGTTCGGTATCAGTATCACTGCGATTGAGAATTTGAAAAACCGAGCGAGTGAAGCGAGAGAGGGCTATAATTCAAGTTGGGGCGTAAAAACATTAAAACATTGTTTGTATGTATGTATGTATGATTTTGATGAAATTTGGTAAGCATGTAGGAAATATCAATAGAATTTTCAAGTTGGTTGGGCATCAAAATCGGTTCAGTAGTTTTTGAAATATTAATAAAAAATCGCGAGGTCTAAGTTCGTAGCGAACTACTAGTTACGAGTATTATGAAACAACGTAATTGTAAGAGAACATGTATATTTTACTAAGTGCATAGAGTATTTTCGGTGAATATAGCTCAGAGGGTCAAAATCATCCTGCATTTGAATATGGCGGCTTGAATTTAATCATACATATTTTACATTCAAACAATTAAATCTGATTATATACCGATGGAAAGTTATTTCTTTACACTTCGTCGTGTTCGGTAACCCGGTGGGAGAACGCATTACTAGCAGTACTTTTACAAGTTAAGCAACATCGGGTGTGCAAGCAATACATGGACGGATTTCACTGAAATGGCTTTGCTAAGCCAGGGAAACGAAAAAGTATCAGTTATTGCATGGTTATCTATCAGAGCTCGCGTTGAACTAGTGGTTCCACTAGTGAACCACTAGTTCAACCTATTAACGAGGTAGAATTAAAAAGACGTGATGGTGTAATTAGGATACACAAGCTAAACAAAGCTTATAAACATCAGTGAGACCTCTCCAACCCGTCTGGCCAGCGTGGAGAGTGTACGCCAAATTCTCTGGCTGCTCTGCCTTATACAACCTGGAAGGGACATACCCGCAATAAATCGAACCACAGGCTATAATAGATCAGATCAGATCAGGCTATAATGAAATCAAAGTAAATGTCAAAAGTCCAAAAACAATTTCGACATCTCCATATAAATCGCCCGGGCGGCCGCACACTTTTGGCTTCTTTGGCTGTTATTTTAACTACATGATACTATATAGATCTAGTATATACCGTGGTTAGATTTATTACGGGTATGTCCCTTCCACGTTGTATATGGATTTGGTAGTACAGAGAGGGTCGTGCTCCTGCAGTGGAGATTTAAAAAATTATGATGATGATGGTGTAATTAATTAATTTCTGCTTTTTTCTGAAAGCTGGTAGAGAACACATTAGCATTAAGTCCACTTTTTGTACCATTGTGGTCAATAAAGATTTAATAAATAAAATAAAATGATGTAATAGTTAGTTTATCCATTTTATACAACGTTTAACAGTACCATATCAATATCCTCTTCTCGTCGCTTTCACCAAAATAAATTTAATTTTCCTCATGGCCTTAATTGGCTCCCCAAGATGTCAATGAAGGTGACCGACAGATTGCGGGCCGTTAGATACTCACCGATAATCCAATCACTCCAATAAATCACGTCTTGAAAACGAGGGAGTTTTATTGACCATGACATCCTCGATGGGACGGGTGGATCGAGATATTTCACGGAAACGCAATACTTGGAATTTTGGGAATACAATTGTGGATTCCTTTTTGGGATCAAACTCAAAGTCGAAATAATTTATTTATCCTTGGATATTTTTGAAGCGAAGACTTCTTTAGGCGCGTTGGGTATTTTTTGAGATGGGAAAAAAACCATTGAACTCGCGACAACTTTACTGTAACCGACACCACCTTGTTCGAGTAAAAATAGTGGCACTTCAGGAGTGTTTGTCGTCACTCCTGAAGTGCCACTATTTTTTTATCACTTGATAATTTCCGCAATATTGTTTATCATCATAACGTTACTTACAGCTAAGTTTAGTGCCGCTTTCGAAGCGCAAGTGCAGAAGAAGCGGTTACAAACATTTTCTTCAAAGACTTTAGTTAATAATCCCGTGTGGCTTCAATTTTACCCGTGTGGTTCCGGGTTAGAATAGGACCACTCTTTCCTTTCCTTTGGATGTCGTAAGAGGTGACTAAAGGACTAAGCACAAACATCTCGTGCTACATTTGCATTCCCAAGGAGGGTTATCGTCGGGCGGTGGCTGGTCGTAAAACTATAGCCAAATCATTTAAACTGTTCCGGCTATTGCTTCCCTATTCTGCAAGGTCTTTGGCATCCTTGGGTGACCATATTTGGAGAAGAAAAAGCGGGAAAGCGCACTCCGGGCTCCGAAGCAGCACAGCTAAGGACGCAACCGGGAACGCACTTAGACGAAGCAGACTTCAATTAATAATTGAACTAATATTAAAATTAGACATGTGGACTGAGCAAATAGTAAGTAGTCATTCGCAACCCTCAACTTGCTTCGTCAAACTTCTTCATATGCAGGGCATATTCTGTAGCATGAAATTCACATTGCAATAAATAAGAATAAAACGTGAAGCAGCATAGCTTGCGATTTCATTGCCAGCAATATTTTGTTATTCCGAAGGCGATAAAAGGAATCTATTTCTTTTATTTTACTGCCATGAGTATCGAACATTTTATTGTTTTAGTCTTATCGTTTCATTTAACAAATAACTTCACAATATTACCAATACTTTTGGCTTTATCAAAGCAAAAGTTATGATTTTAGTGGTATATGTCTATATAAATACGTATGATCATGGGTGTCGCAAAGAGATTAAAATATATAATTTATTTAAAAGTTTTATATACATTGAAACATCTAACATGCTTCGACAAAATGGTCACAAAACTGTATCCGCAACATGCATCGGCAAAATGGTCAAAAAACTGTATCCGCAACATGCTTCGGCCAAATGGTCACAAATTTGTATCCGCAACATGCTTCGGCAAAATGGTCACAAAACTATCCGCAACATGCTTCGGCCAAATGGTCACAAAACTGTATTCGCAACATGCTTCGGCCAAATGGTCACAAAACTGTATCCGCAACATGCTTCATAAAAATGGTCACATATTTGTATCCGCAACATGCTTCGGCAAAATTGTCACAAAACTGTATCCGCAACATGCTTCATAAAGATGGTCACAAAACTGTATCCGCAATATTATGCTACGTCAATGTTGATAGCAATATTATCGTACCGATCTTTATTTATACAATATGTAATTGACATATGCGTAAGCCACGGGCTTGACTAGATCACTATAGTATAATGAAATTAAAATAACAGTAAGAAAACAAAAATAAGGCTGCAGACGAAAAAAAATCACATCCCATAGTAACTAGATTACGCGACTACTTCGATTTGTGTGGAAAGTGTTTTTTATTTTATATTTCAATATACATTTATTGGGAAATTTAATGGGAATAAGTTGTTCAAAATGATGGACTGAATCACCTCTTAAATATAAAATACCTGTACTTAACTAAAACTAAGCTTGTAATATCAATTCTAACAAATTATTATTTTTCTTTCTTCATTTTGGCACACTTGGAAAACGCTGGATGTAGTCGCTAACTATCGGTCATTTTAAAAATCCTGTGGTAGACATCATGTCCAGCAGTGGACTTCCTATGGCTATTACAATCTAGGTACACATGTCCTGTAATTTACCAATAAAATAATTTATCATACAATTTTTCATTTCATAAAAGCTTTTCCTTGTTCCGATCGCGTATAAAAATCCATTAATTACCCACTTCGGCCATTTCGGTTCTGGCAGAGATTAAACCATTAAAGCCCAGCCAGACAATTTAACAAGACTTATCACTGCCGTAATCTTTGTACTCTAATCAATAGGTGATGCGGCTAGCAACCCTGCACTATTCTGATTCCCTTTTTAACCGACTTCAAAAAGGGAGGAAAGAGGTTATCAATTCGACTGTATGTGTTATTATGTACTTATGGCGCTTTTGACCGTGCTCTAGAAAATAAATTAATTGATCATCACGACCGAAATTCAAATTCTTTTCCGTGTCCACCAAAAGAGGGCGCTACTGGTAAAAATAATACTAAAACCATTCATATTGTTGGTGATGAACATTTACGAGGATTGTCAGCAAAACTACTTAAAACAAGACATGGGAAATGGAATGATTACTACAAGCCTTCCTCGTTTATAATGTCCGGTGCTACTAGTACCGAACTTCTAGCGTACTGCGATAGTCTCGCAAAGCGAGTTTCAAGGGATGACGTAATAGTTTTAGGGATTGGAAATAACGATAACGATATACACAAGCTTCACTCTAACATATGTATTGCCTTAAATAAATTAAATAAAGCTTGCATTTTGATTGTTCCTATTGTTCAAAATAATTATCTTAATGAAAAGATGTTAAATTATAATTTAAAATTGTGGACCAAACATTTTGATAACTGTACCAATATTGACAATACAAATAACTATATTGACATTGAATACATATGTAACAAAATAAATCTATGCATCGACTATTTTGATTAGGTACAAGTCTGAATTTCTAGCAGTTGATAAAATTAAAACCGTATTAGGGATTCTTGTCGGATGGATTCCTGCCAGATTAAATCTAAACACAAAAATAAACCTAAAAAAGGTACAATCCCTTTCTATTTTTCTAGTATACCCAACAAAACACAGCCAATCTGCCTTACAAAACCATCGGATAATATGAAGACATACCTATCAGTTCCATCATGCACTGAAACCTCTGAGAAAACACCTGAAATCAATAAATTCTTTTTTATTCGATCCTAAAAACATTTTCACTATTTTCCATCAGAACATACAAGGACTTATGTCAAAAAAATATTTGATTGAGATAACCCTTTCTGATCTGAGCAAGAATGTGAAACCAGACGTCCTATGTTTTACAGAAACATTTGTAAAAAATGGACATCAAGAAAATATAAATATTAATAACTTCGAAGCTAGTACAAGTTTTTGTCGGCACAATAAAACTAGCTTCAGTTCAACTATATTAATTAGAAAAGGGTTAAAGCATAAGAAAATAACGGATTTTGACGACCTCCAAATGATATTTCACTTTGAATGCTGTGCTGTTAATCTAATCTCAAATAATATAATTATTATATGCATTAATAGAAACACATCTAAGTTAAAAAGACATATAGATTATTTCTTAAAAACTTTGACTTATTATTATTTAAATGTCTAAAAAAATATTTGAATAAAAATATAATAATCTGTGGTGATTTTAACATAAATATTTTAAAAAATAACAATAATGTATCTCATTAATGTACAATAATGTACTCAAATTCTAAAAAAATATAATTTGTTTTTACATATTAAGCAGCCTACGAGACTAAATTCATGCCTTGACTTAATAGTAAGTAATATAAACAGTGCCCGAGTATATGTGCTCCCTTTATGGCTGTCTGATTATGATACAGGGCAGATACTAACTTTTCCCGTAAAGGTTAAAAAAATAATACCTAAAACTGTGTTTGTGTTTAGAAGATGTTATTCCCAGGAAAACATTGACAAATTTAACATGTATCTAAATAGCCTATCATTTTCTGATGTCTTTAAAGAGAAGGATTTAAATGTGGCTTTCAATAAGTTTTACGACATGTTTTGTCTTCTTTATAACCTCTGTTTTCCTGTAGTAAAAGTAAAGCTTAACAATACAAATAAACCTCGATGGATATCCAAAGGTTTAAAATAAAGTTGTTTGACTAAGCGGACACTTTGATATAAATACTACAAAAATAAAACTAAAATTGACCGAAATAATTATCTAAGGTATTACAAGATACTCAAAAAATGTACATTTTTCTCTAAAAAGATAACTAATAGGAAATATATTATAAATAGCAAAAACATGTGCAAAGCAACATGGACCGTTATAAAAAAAGAGACAACCAGTAACAAATCAAAAAAGTATATTGATAAAATTATTGCGAATGGAAAAGAAACTGTTGATCCGTTACAAATTGCATCAATATTCAATTAACATTTTCTTGAGATTGGTAATAAAAAAATTAGTAGTGGAAGTAGCACAATCAGGTCTGCCGGTTCAAACATTACAAATAGTATTTTCCTGAAACCAATTGATGAAAATGATGTAGAAAAAATTATCATGTCTTTAAAAAATACACCATCTGTAGGGCATGATGGGGTATCTACTAAGATAATAAAAAGCTGCAAGGATAAATTGAGTCGTGTTTTATCATTTCTGATAAACTTATCTTTGGACGCCGGTACTTTTCCGGAAAAACTGAAAGTAACAGTTGTAAAACCAATTCATAACAAAGGTGACACTACTGAAATTAATAATTTTCGACCTCTAGCGCTGGGATCAATGTTTTCAAAGATCTTCGAGAAGGCTATGACTATGCAACTGGATAAATTTCTAGATAAATACAAAATTATTAAAAAAAATTAACATGGATTTCGCAAAAATAATTCGACAACGTTAGCGGCTTATGACCTAGTTGATGATGTCTTGAAAAACGTAAATCAGAAAAACTATACAACTGTTTTATTTCTCGATATGTCAACTGCGTTTGATTTAGTCAAACATGAGATTTTGATGCCTAAATTAGACAATTATGGTATAAGAGGAACGGCGAATGATTGGATTAAATCTTATCTCGAACGTAGAACTCAATGCGTTGAAATTGACAAATTAGATAATAAAGCCACTGAACAGACATACAGGTCTAGTTTCGAGCAAAACAATTGTGGCGTCCCACAGGGTAGTATACTTGGACCACTACTGTTTCTCTTATATATAAATGATATACCTGACATAGAAAATTGTAAAACCATATTGTTTGCAGACGACATTTCAGTCATTGTTTCAACAAATAAAAAATACTTTAGAACAACATGAATTTGACATAATAAATGCAATGACAATACTATCTAATTGGATGAAAAAAAATAATCTAATAATAAATATAACGAAGACTCATTACATTAATTTTAATAGTTTCAAAGATAAAGAAGTTAAAATTAAATTTAATGGACTTTCATTGCACAATGCGAGTAGCGTAAAGTTTCTGGGGATCATCGTTGATCAGAAGCTTAACTGAAAGGAACACAGTGAGATGGTTAGTAATAAACTAGATCAATTCGCGTATGCTCTGCATAGATTGTCAACTGTAGCATGTAAAAACACAGCTCAAACAGCCTACAATACAATACAATACAATACAATACAATACAATACCTACCATGCTTATGTTGAGTCCGGTTTGAGATACGGCATAATTATATGGGGTAATGGTACAGATAACAAAAATATACTACTGGCCCAGAAACAATGTGTGCGTGCTATATGTAATGTTGCACCATACGTATCTTGCCGACCATACTTCAAGTCCCTAAATATACTTACATTTCCTTGCCTATATAATATATATATTAGAAATTAGCTTATTCGTACATAAAAATATTAATAAATTTACAAAAGCAAAGGAAGTATACGCTAGAAGCCTTAGGTTACCAAATAAATTAATAACACAAACAATACCTAAATCAGAGAGGTTTAAAAAGAATTGTTACTCAATGTGTATAAAAATGTACAACCACATACCTGAGCAAATAAAAGCGTTACCTTTGAATAGATTTAGAAGTACTTAAAAGGCTTGGCTGCTGAGTAAAGTATTTTATTCAGTTAATGAATTCCTGACTTGTAAATGGTAATAATACGCGATGCATGGATTTGTTTATTTAATTAAAAATGACATGAAAATTTATATGAAATAGCTTAGTAAATATAATGTAATTAAAATTCTGCATGCTATATGATTAGCTAAATAGGACTAAGGACATACTGTATTTGACCATCTATTTAAAAAAAACCCTATTTACTGCAAATAAATGAATTGAATTGAATTGAATATGTTTGTTACGCAATATCTTCGCCAATTGTGAACCGATTTTGATGATTATTTTTTTTGTTTAAAAGCCTTTACTACCAAGTTAGTCCCATTTTAATTTGGTAAAGATATGATAAAGAGCTTTGAAGATATGGAAGAAACTCCTAAAAAAAAAGTCGGTTGTTTTTTTTTTTAATTTAATTATTCCAATTCACGCCCACCATTGCTAAACGAGGCCATTGGGTCTTACAGCCCAAGTCTATGTCTATTTCGTTAGGGATAAAGACGTAATAAGTAAATGGATAGCGTGCCCATCTACTAACTACTGCTTCAACGTTTAATCATAAACCTCTTAACCCTCAAAAGAAATCAGACATAAAAGGGTCGTGCTAAATAGTAGATTGTGCTACAAGGCGTAAAGGTAATATTTTTAAGACGAGGGCGCTACTTTGAATCCCGAGCAAAACGAAGGATTCTACGGTTGAATCCTGAGTTACCAGAGGGTTACCAGTGACTTAAGTCATAAATATTTTGGGACAAAAATATCGTTTTTCGAATAGATTCTACCTACCAAACTCTCTATCCCTTACGAGGCAGACAGGACCGAGGTTGTCTACTTATAATGACGATAAAGACATGATAATGTACGCAACTTTTTGGACGTTTACGATGCTAAAGTGTTGTCTTATATCATCATGTTCATCATCATCATCATCAGGTCTTTTTAGTCTCCATTGCAGGAGCCATCGACCCGCTCTGTACTACCAGAGCCTTAAATTAGCTAGAGCAGTCAGAGGATTTGGCCTACACTTGCCACGCTGCCCAGACGGGTTGGAGGTCTCACTGATGTCTATTCTTCTTCTTATCGAGTCGAAATGGTTACACTGTAGCTTCAATTTCAAATCACCTGTGACCAGTATGTGGCCACGGCGATCCCTCTGTCGTTAGCTTTATTAAGGTCCTCTATGGTACATGACGTAGGGCAGCTCGGACATGACAAAAGGTGGTCCATCGACTGAATGGCACCGCAGTCGCAAAGGTTTTTATCAGCGTTACGCCACCTAACTCGGTTTTCCCGACACCTCCCAACACCAGCCCGGAGTCTATTGAGAGACTTTCAGACTGACCAGGGCAGGTCTCTACCCGGTGGGAGTTTTTCAGCAGGAGGGATATTTGACTCGTAAGGTGGATACTTATTTATCCACCTCACAACTTTTGCATTAGAAGCCTCTATTGCTGGTATGCTTGGCTGCCTGAGAAAGCTGTTACGACTCTTGAGACGTACTATGATGTCTATAAGCTTTGTTTAGCTTGTGTTTCCTAAATCACCTTCTATAACATCTTCGGGAAGACTTGGAGTGATCCTATTCTACAACTCTATTCTACTCTAAAACTACACGGCACGGTCCTAAATTAATGTCAAACCAAATTAGACTTAAGCAACATTACTTAGTCAGTATTGCTTGACACTACAAAGTGGTCACGTAGCTACATACGTAATCGACACTTTAAGAGTAAATGTCCTGCTTCAACGTTTAATCGTAAGCCCTCAGGGGCGTGACCTGGCCTTTAAAAAGAAATCAGACATAAAAGGGTTGTAAAGACGTAGTAAAAATATTTTATCTCCGACTAAAACACGCGTACGTTCAACCTTTATATTCACGAGGCATAAACTGAAGAGTCAACGGAAGCAACTCTCGCGAAGGAGTATTTCATCATCATCATCATTTCAAACGCATAACGTCCACTGCTGGACATATGCCTCTCCCAAGGATTTCCAAAATGACCCACTGCTACTTCAACGCGCTAATCCGCTGAGCTATCTATGTCAGTAACTTTTGTTCTACGAATTTCCTCATTTCTGATTCGATCACGTAGAGAAACACCAACAATAGCCCTCTCCATAGCGCGTTGAGCTACCTTGAACCTTCTTAAGAGACCTATAGTAAAGAGAATAAATAAAAAAAACTGTTTATTTCAGTGATTAAATAATCAATTTTTGATCAGAATTATGTGATTACATGCAAATTATTTTTAAAACTCTAACTTTAACTGTACATTTTAAAATGATTTACAGCAGATGACGACGAGACGAATGGAATGCTCTGGAGGAGGCTTTTACCCGTCGAGTAATTAATAGTATTGGGAAAATGTACTCCAAACACTCAATATTAAAATAGTGGCTCTGTGAGCCGTAGACCTCGTGACTCTCTTTGCCTAGCGGAAAGCGCCATTTTGAAAATTTTCCAAATCTAAGTAATTTCCGAAAAACGGCTCCTTTTGGCAAAAACGCAAACTAAAGCTTAACGTTCTCACTTTAAACTGTAAACAGTGGTTCATAAAATAGTTTGAAGGGTTATCTGGGTTTTAGTAGCTTAAATTTTTAAATTATATCTCCGTTTCCTTACAAATAATTTATTTCAAATGGGGGCAGCACTGGACACCGTGTATCATCTTAAGAGATGATGGTAGAATAAGTGAAAAGGGATCAGTCAATGATTTGAAAATGGAATGAAAGGTAATTTGAAATGAAATGAAGAATAAAAAACGGACAGGATGAGATGAAGAAAGGAGGTTTGAACAGGATGCATCGTTACAGCCATACTTGGCCAAAGCAGCCAGAGGATTTGGCCTACACTCTCCACGCTGGCCAGACGAGTTAGAGAGGTCTTATTGATGTTTATTAGCTTTGTGTCGCTTTTATGACATCCACGGGAACACTGGAGTGGTCCTATTTTACTCTGCCGTGAACCACACGGCTTAAATAACGTAATAAGAAATTCTCTTCTTTTTCTTCTTCGTCTAAGCGCGTTCCCGGTTGCATCCAAAGCTGTGCTGCTTCGGAGCCCGGGGTGCGCTTTCCTTTTTTGTCTTCTCCAAATATAACATGCATGTCAATGGTCACCCAAGGATGCCAAAGACCTTGCAAAATGGATAAGAAATAGCCGGCACAGTTTTAATGTTATATTAATTATTTGTCTATAGTTTTACGACCGGCCTCCTGTCTGACGTCAACCCTCTTTAGGAATGTATTTGTGCAAAAAGTATTTGTTTTACAATCGGCAGCCACCCGACGTTAACCCTCCTTGGGAATGCAATTGTAGTACGAGATTTTTTTTATTTATTTATTTATTTAACTTTATTACAAACGTAATAGGCGGACGAGATGTTTGTGCTAAGTCCTTTAGTCGCCTTTTATGACATCCACAGGAAGAGATGGAGTGGTCCTATTCTAGCCCGGAACCACACGTGTAACGTAATAAGAAATACTACATATTTAGTCAAAAGCGAAGCCGAGTTTACAATTCCCTGGCAGCACTCGTTCATGGATTATGGAAAGCTTACTGCGGCTATACTTCTGATTTCTAAATTTTTGATTCCTAGGGGCAAGACGTCACGCTCTCGTTGCGTCATAAACGCAACGAGCCTAAATTATTTACGTTTCGATCAATGAGTTACGAGCCTTACGTATTTGGGTCGAAGGGTTGGCTCCGTTCATTATTAAAATATTATTAGTAACCAACTCTGAGTCAATCAACTCGTAATAACATGAGGTCTAACAAAATATACTGAACATATTTTAAGGATATGTTCAGTCCGTGAAAGAACCACAACACAAATATCAAACAAATATGAAAAATGTTTTTTCAAAAAAACATTTTTTTTAGTACAAGCTTTTATTGTGAGACCTAAGTACTTATTAAGGCCGTATCTGAATTTTTAAATTACTGTTTACAGTTTAAAGTGAGAATGATAAGCTTTAACGAAAAACGGCCACTTCTGGCAAACGTGCGTTGCTTAACGTTCTCATTATAAACTATAAACAGTAGTTCATAAAATACTTTGAAGGGTTATCTAGGACTTGGTAGTAGCAAAGTTTTCTTTGAAATTATTTATTTTAAATGGGGGCAGCACTGGACCCCGGAAAATTCAGGTACGGCCTTAACTTGATGGGGTTGCGTCGTTTTATTACAGGGTTCCTATAGCCACGTTTCGGCTCCATCATCAGATCAGCTTCTTGTTGTAATAATAGTATTGTCATCTGATGTACATTAGCTTATACAATTTCATCTCAATCTAAAACCGGGAAGGGCTCAAATGTAACTTACAAGATTTGACCCAAACAAATAAAATAAAAAAAATAAAAAAAAAATATAAAATAAATATATAGGGACAAATCACACTGATTAAGCTAGCCCCAAAGTAAGTTTTAAACTTGTGTTATGGGATACTAACTCAACGATACTATATTTTATGATAAATACATATATCGATAAACACCCAAGACCCAGGACAATTTGAAAAAGGCCATTTTCCAACTTGCCCTAGCTGGGGATCGAACCCAGAACCTCCAGATTGGCGGACTAGCGTGTTGACCATTACACCACGGAGGTCGTCGAAAATAAATATAAAATAAAAATAAACATCAATGATTAAATTTTTACCAAAAAAAACAACCTACTTCAATTTTTTAAGGATTTTCTTCCATATCTCCAAAGTTCTTCATCATATCTTCACCAAATTAAAATGGGACCAACTTGGTAGTGAAGGGTTTCAAATAAAAAAAAATCATCAAAATCGGTTTACAATTGGCGAAGATACATGCTACAAACATACATAGAAAAAAAAACATACAGTCGAATTGATAACCTCGTCCTTTTTTGAAGTCGGTTAAAAAACAAAAGAAGAAATTCGCTTTCCATAGAAACTCAGATCAGCTGAGCGATCGAGTTATATGAAATTCCAATTTTTTTTGTACTAATTGGGGAAAGTAGTTCAATATCACGGACTGAAATCACCCATATAATACTCGTAGTTTCAGTTAATTTGTTAATTGCTGCTATCTCACACATAAGAAAGCCATAAAATTTATAGGCCAGTCATCGTTACCTACCCATCCATCCATACATACAACTGACTAATGCTTCCCATTCATTGGCTTCTAGCGCTACTTTTTGTCTGCATCGACTCTCACGGCATTCGTATTGCCATTTGTAACATGACTGGGTGATTCGAACAAAGAGTCCAGTCTTTGATGAAAAATGAGAAGATACAGCATTTTTTTCAGTCGATATGTTGATATACCCTTTTACCAATTAATAATAGACAAACTGCCCACCCCGTCTATATACGCACTGCTGCATTCCCGGCTGGAAATCGAACCCAGAACCTCCAGATTGGAGGACTAGCGTGTGGACCATCACGAAAGTCGTCGTATACTGAAATTATCAAAAACTAGTAGTCTACCCCGGCTTCGCCCGTGGTACACACATAGCCTATGTCACTCGGGAATAGTGTAGCTTTCCAACGGTGAAAGAATTTTTTAAATCGGCCCAGTACTTTTTGAGCATAGAGTATAGAAGTATAGATAGTATAGATGAGTATGGACGATAACAAAACACATTTCACAGCTACTGCAAGATATTTGCTGAGCGACCGTGTTATTTTTTTGTAAGCTCATGCACTGCAGAATGGCGTTATATCTTCGATTTTATTTTCATCTGCCGCAGTCAATATTACCTGACCCGCTTTGAGAGAAAATAGCGAATAGAAATAGGGTAAATGTGTCAACAATTTGTGTTCGTATCGACTTAAATTTAGGGTAAATTACCGTGAATCGGTAATAGAAATCGGGTGGCCTTTTAAGTAGGTTGGTCAATATAGCAAATAAAATGAATAAAAATAGGTTAAAACTATCAATCAGCAACTGATTTATTTATGTGAAAACTCGCCATTTCTTTAAGACCCCATAACTAATGGCAACCCATTGATCGATCTTTGTATCAAAAAAGTCTATATTTATTTATGTAATAAACTTTATTGTTTCGAAGACATTCTATTGTCTCATCTAATCTTTTATGAAGTTCCGGTCAAAGATATTCAAGTTTTCGTACACCTTTTTAGGGTTCCGTACCTAAGGGTGCCAACGGGACCCTATTTCTGAGACTCCGTTGTCTGTCCGTCTGTCACAGGACTCTAACTTCTTCTTCTTCTTCTTATTTAAGAGCTTAGTGGCTCTTGTCGGTGGAGTATGTGCCAAACTTCTCGGTTCTCTGTCTTACTCTTTAGTGCTTGATACGACATGACCCCTGCTTTTTCTTTCAGTTGGTCTACATAGCTCTTTCTTGGTCGTCCTGGACCTCTCCTACCTTTTATCTTTCCTTCTAGATGTTTTTAGGGTTCCGTACAAAAAATGAAAAAACGGAACCCTTATAGGATCACTCGTGCGTCTGTGTGTCCGTCCGTCTGTCACAGTCGATTTGCTCCGGATCTACTGGAACGAATTAGGTGAAATTTGGTAGGATGTTGTAATCCTATGACCCAAACACATATATGCAAAGTTAATAAATATTTTTTTTAAGGGTTATTTTCGGGGGACAAATTAGGAAATTTAAAAAAAAGTTTTGCAAACCTTATTGTGTCATATATCAAATGAAAGGGCTCGATATAAGAATCTCAAATATATTTTTGTTATTATTGTAAAATGAATAGTTTTGATTTTATTCATAAGGAAGACGATATTTACCATCCCCCCCCCTGATCTCCGAAACTACTGAGCCTAAAATTTTGAAAAAAATACAAAATATAGTTCATTGCTTGCAGATTACAGGAAAACCTATAAGAATTCAATCAATTGTACGGAACCCTCTCCACGCGAGTTTAACTCGCACTTGGCTGGTTTATTAAATAAGGAGTCATTTTTCCCTATCCTATTTTCTATTTCGCCCAGCAGTCTTCTTTTCTCTCCTACTTTTTCTAATAAATACTTCCTCATTGGTTTTCCTATCCTATTAGGACTCTATCTATTGAACCGTAATAGCTAGACTTTAAATTTGAACCGATTATGTATTACTATGGTCGCTATAATAACAAATACTAAAAATAAGATAAAGTTAAAAATTAAAGGGGGTTGTTAAACATGAAACGTGATGTTTCAGGGTTTTCAAACATTGCACGGAGGTACATTATTTTTTGTATTTTACCATTATAATAGGTCTATAATAATACTTATGAAATTGCCATTCTGGCAGTACAGGCCAGTCCAAAAAATGGTGAAGAAAAATAATAGCTCTGCTATTATTTTTCTTGGAGAATGTAAATCATCATGGCTTGAACTGGCTCTAATACTCGCGAGTTACAAAATATCCTATATTTTAGTATAGTAGTTAATTCCTTTCCGTAGATTTTCTTTTATAATTCTGCCCAATCGCTAAACGAGTAGAATGCGGAGTGGCCAAAACGAGTACAAAAAGCATTGGAGTAACGCGAGCTGCAGAAAGGAATTGCTGTACCACAAAATGTACAGAGAACAGAAGTAAACCTCGAGAATTCTGCATTCTACATACACTATCATATTGTCTTTATTCCGAATGGGGCAGATAGAGTTCTATGGCGGCCTCTTTTCTTCAACTTGCAAGATAATCTATACTAATATTATAAAGCGGCAGAGTTTGTTTGTTTGTTTGTTTGTTTGTTTAAACGCGCTAATCTCAGGAACTAATGGTCCGATTTGAAAAATTCTTTTTTTGTTGGGTAGTCTATTTATAGAGGAAGGCTTTAGGCTATATAACATTACGTTCCGACAACTACGCGAACGAAGTCGCGGGCACAGCTAGTTATATATATATAGGAATTAAAACTAGATTAATTCTAAAACTAATACTAAAAACAACAAACATTAATTTATATAAAAAATTAAACCCAAATCGCCATCGTCAGCAGGCAAGGTCCACAAGAGGCTTGACTTGCAAGATTTTGACCCAAACAAATAAACATGAACAAACAGGGCAAGCTACTGACTGCCTCTGTGGTCTAGTGGTCAAGTCGTTTGCCTTGTGATCCGGAGGTCATGGGTTCAAATCCCACTTAGAGCCGCATACTTTGTGAAAAGTGGTTTTCAGTCTGGTTAGGATATTGCAGGCTTGAATCACCTGATTATCCGAAAACAAAGATGATTCCGTGCTTTGAAAGGCACGTAAAGCTGTTGGTCCCGAACGCCATCTAGCGTTTGTACCTATCCTAAGACTGGTTCTGGTTTACCATTTGGGTTGCAGAGGTCAGACGGCAGTCGCTCTGTGTAAAAATCAGTAACCTCGTCGAATCACCTAGGGTAGGTAGCAGACCCTGGGCTCTGAAGCGTAACCGCTGACGATGCAACCGGGAATACGCTCGGATGATGATGAAACAGGGCAAGCTACATAAATAAAAGCTTTTAAAAATAGACCCACTTTGTAGCTTTATATCTGTACTGTCGCTAGTTTTACTGTTCAGCTGCGCCGTTCCGTCTAATGTTCCAAAAACCTAACACAAATAGATATGGCACTATATCAAGCTTTCAGAGAGATTTATGAAGAGCTGCGTTTTTTTTATTTGTTGTAGTTTCATGGAAAATAATAGCTCTTTTACCTACCTCTATTTATCACGCATTTGTGATTTCTGGCATCACTGCATGCATCCCTACATTTGATCGTTCTAACACTTGGACGTTGACATTTGTACATTTTGATTGACACTTGTTCCATCCTACTATCTATACATAATGGCATATTAGCAGTTTGCACCCGAAGTGCCTAGGATGCGTCCATTTCGAATTTATTGCCTATGTTTAGGTATTGGTTTTTATTTACCAGGAAATAGAAGTCTGTAGATAAAAGTACTTCCCCGTAGAGCGGCGGCTGGTGTAAAACTTTTCGCAAAAATGCATTCCCAAACAGGGTTGACGTCAGGCCGGTCGTAAAACTATAGCCAAATCATTAAAACTGTTTCGACTAATTCTTCTCCCCTTCGCGGTCCTTAACTTTCTTAGCATTGACATGCATATTATATTTGGAGAGGAAAAAGCTGGAAAGCGCACCCCGGGCTACGAAGCAGCACAGCTAACTAGCCAACCGAGAACGCGCTAAGACAAAGAAGAAGAAAACTGTAAAATAAATATAATGGAAAATAAATAAACATTAGACGTTACTAAAAGGGTGTTAAGGGCGAACGGGATAAATTTCGCCTTGATTCCTGGACCAGGAATACTGTATCGCGGGAACCAGTTCTTCCATAAAAATATCAAAGTCAGAGTTCTAGTACAGAAAATTCTACATCTCGGTACATTGTAACTGGCACATATGCTACTAACGACGTGGAGCTGAAAAATGCAGCCAGCGAGGACGCGGCCGCTTATGACGCTTTATGACAACAATTTAACATACAGAGCCAACAAACATCACCGTGACACTGGTGCCGAAAAACGAAAACGGATTCGGTTCAATGCTTTAAAAATAGACCTGTTTTAATGAAAGGTCTATTGTCAAAATTATTGTTTTGTAAAGATTAAACTTAGAATGTACCAGTTGCCGGTTGTGGGAATGAGCGAAAAGCTTTAGTTTGCGTTTTTGCCAAAAGTTGCCGTTTTTCGCAAAAATGCAAACTAAAGCTTAACGTTCTCACTTTAAACTGTAAACAGTGGTTCATAAAATAGTTTGAAGGGTTATCTAGGTTTTACTAGCTCAAAATTTTAAATGATTTTTCCGTTTCCTTACAAATAATTTATTTCAAATGGGGGCAGCACTGGACTCATTAGGCGATGCGGCAAAGAACCCAATCCAATGATAATATTTAAGTCAATGTACCCATCACTATTTGATGCCTTTTTCAACCTACTCGCCAACCTTCACGCTTAATTAAAGTGGCCTTTGAGTCTTACGGCCCTGGGCTCTGTCTGCTTAGAGCCGCAAGATCCAAAATACTCTGTCTGCCCCATCTATACTTCTATATCTATACTAATATTATAAAGAGGAAAGATTTGTACCTATTTTTGTATGTTTGTATGTTTGTAATGAATAGGCTCAAAAAGTACTGGGCCGATTTAAAAAATTCTTTCACCGTTGGAAAGCTACACTATTCCCGAGTGACATAGGCTATGTGTGTACCACGGGCGAAGCCGGGGTGGACTGCTAGTTAGATATAAAGACGAAAAAAATAGGTACAGACAGACTTTTGCCCGCGACTTTGCTCGCGTATCCCAAACCTTATGAAAAAATGAAAGGTACTCTATATCCTTCTCAGTACTCCTAACTATGTGTATGCGAATTTTTAAGACGATTGGTTCAGTAGATAAAGCGTGAAGAGGTAACAAACAAATATACAAGCTCACTTTCGTATTTATAATATTAGTTAGGATAGGATTAGGATTAGAATTTGCACAAAGGCGGGTTTATACCAGTAAGGTATCTCTTCCAGAAAACAAATTTCAGAAAAAATCAGTCAGGGAAAGTTGTGGTGGTCAGGTGGAGTTGAAGTGTACAACAAGAAAGAGAAGTCTGCTTAGAGCCGTAAAACCCAAAATGCTCTGTCTATCCCATTAGGGATAAATACGTGATAGTGTACCTATCGGTGTATTCAATTTAAATTTAACTTTTTTGCTCCAATGTGAAATAGATGAACTTTACAGAATGTGCTTCAATTATATACTTACACAACTCGACAATAAAATAACTATATTCCTAAGTACCTTTAATTTTATTAAATTATTAATTAGCCTTCGACTCGAGAAGAAGATGTACTTCTTCTTCTCGAGTCGAGGCGAGTACCTCAAATAAGTTTGAAGCTACACCGACTTCATACAAATAAAGTAAAGGAGCTTAATAAGAAAAATTCTCGAAGCCCGAAAGTTTCAATTTGGTGATAAGTATTTTTTCGGTTATTATCAAAAGTTTGGAACTCAATGAATCTTTTATCGGCCGAGAAAGAAATGAGGAAAATATGTTGTGACAACGATGTTATATTTTATTGAGATGTCGCACTTACTACAAACTCTAAGCTAAAAACTTTATCCTTAGTTTGCATGTATAAACTTTTTTTTTTGCAATGGGCCTATATTATAACCTCTGTGAGCTGTTGACCTCGCGAGCCTGTCTTTGCATAGCATTATGATATTTTTTACGTTTTTAACCCCCATGCAGGAAATGCAGGGCGCATTTCGCGACCGATTCTCGTGAAATTTTGTGAGCAGGTTCTTTAAAATTATATTGATTTGTTAATAGATTCAGTTTTTGGATATTTATAAAGTATCGAAGCCATGGGGGTTGAAAACGTAAAAACATATTATAATATTATCATATAGAGAAGAACAGCCGGGCAGACATACAAAAGTAATTTTAACCAACCTGAAATGGAGACGCTTCGCTAGCGTTTCACGTACCTACGCTTGGACAGAAATAATTAGTTTATGTTTACCGTATTAGACCAGTTGTATAAAATACATTTTCAAACAAAGATCCCTGGGTATTTAAATAAGGTATTTGCCTTATTATTAAACACACTAGTTCGTCAATATGATTTTGAGCACTGGTGCTACATCTACATAATTTTTCTTATCAATGCTGTAGTAACAAGGCTAATATTGAAATTGACCCGAAGTTTTAAGTGATCACTTGGCAACTTGACTTGACGTGGATCGAGAGAAATATTTAAAAGAAAACTCTTTCTTTTCAGCATTATTTGTTATACGAGTATAAAAAGGATCTATTTGACTAAAAGTAAACTATAGATTATTTCGTTTAATCGAAGTGACTAAGTAGGTTCGTGGAAGTTTTAAAATCAGACCTATTGAAGAGAAACTCTCCGAAACACGTCTTAGGTGGTATGGAAACGTCATGAGAAGGCCTAAAAATCAAAAGTACTAAACATTGATACTGGTCCAAGAAAGCCAGGACGACACCTACAAACTTGGATGTCCGTCATTAACAATGATACAAAGAAAGCCCAAATAAATGCTACGACGACCCAAAACCAAACAGTTTGGCGAAGAATGACGAGGAGAGCCGACCCGACGAGAGAGAAAGAAGTAACTAATGAGAGTAAAATTTTATTTTATTGACCGAACGAACGAAGCATACTAGTTTTGAAATTGGCCAAAAATCTTATAGGTCGCATTTTTAGGGTTCCGTACCCAAAGGGTGCAAACGGGATCGTATTACTTAGACTCCGCTGTCTGTCCGTCTGTCCATCTGTCCGTCTGTCTGTCCGTCTGTCTGTCTGTCTGTCCTTCAGTCACAGGGCTCTATCTCTTGAACCGTAATAGCTAGACACTTGAAATTTTCACCGATTATGTATTACTGTGGCGGATATAACAACAAATACTAAAATAAAAAATAGTTAAAAATTAAAGGGGGTCGTCATACAAAAAACGTGTTTATTAGCGTTTTAAAACATTGGACGGTGGTACGGAACCCTTCATGTACGAGTCCGACTCGCACTTGCCCGTTTATTCAACGGATTTTGACGAAAATTAGCACACATGTTCCATTTATATATTTTTTTCAGTCGATCGCGATTTTTATTGGGGGGGCAAATAGGGGAGAAAAGGTGGGAGTTAGCTGTAGCGTTATTTATCGGCGGATTTCAAGCAAATTTGAGAGGCACACTATAGAACATTATTTTACAAAAGAGGGGGAGTGGAGCAGAGAAATGACCATAAGTTGCATAAAATATCACCAACTCCTTCGTACTTCGGAAGATACAGCTGGTATCACTTGATGGCAAGCATCAGTTGTATTATGTAATGTATGCAATATACAAAGTGGAAGGGACATACCCGTAATAAATCGGACCACGGTCTATACAAAATTATTATAGTATAATAAAATTAAAATAACAGCCAAATAACAAAAATATGCCTTTCCATAGAAAAGTGTGCAGCCGCCCGGGCGGTTTGTATGGGAATGTCAATTGTTTTTGTACTTTCGACTGTTATTTTAATTTCATTATACTATAATGATCTAGTATAGCCCGTGGTTCGATTTATTACGGGTATGTCCCTTCCACGTTGTATACGTTGAGTTAGTATCCAATAACACAAATTTAAAACTAAGGACTTTAGGGCTAGCCGAATCAGTGTGATTTGTCCTTCCACACATACGAAACAATGGCACTTATCTAAATTAAAACTATGTGATAAAAACCGGCCAAGTACGAGTCGGACTCGCCCATGAAGGGTTCCGTAGAAGCAAGTAACATTTTACGATTTAAGACGTATTAGAATATAACTATCTATGATACCGAGACCGCTATAGTTTAAATTCAAAGTACATACTTTGAGGTATATACCACATTTTTTTCAGAATTATTTTAGTAATATTTCAAAAGTTACGGTGGGGGACACCTCAAATTTTAACTTTGTATTAGATTATCTCAAGACTGGAGGGTTTGATCTACATAGTTTCAAAGCAGTTTTTGTTGCATTTTAAAAGACCTTTTCAACGATACCCCACACGTTGGGGTTAGACCAATTTAATTTTTTAAATTCACTTTTCGTTGTATGAGAGGCAGCTGAAAAACATTTTTTCATAATTTTAAAAACCAACTTTTGGAACTTCAATATCTATCTCTCTACCAATTTTCGTGAAAATCGGTGCAGTAGCGGCGGAGTACGAGCCCGGAAAAACAGACGGACGGACGGACGGACATTACGAAACTATAAGGGTTCCTTGTGGACTACGGAACCCTAAAAAGTTTTTGCTCGAGTGAAATTCGACCTCACGACGTCTAGGTATACTGTGAGTTCACTTCCAATTGTTCTACCGTGACCTCGAATCTGACAAATTTCCCCATTACATATTACTTACGCATTTTTAGCATGCGTATTCTTCACATTACTACCCATTATTATGAAGTGTGGTATTCAACTTAATTCATATTTGATGAATCGAAAGTCGATTAAAGTAAAGTAGGCTTTATTTTATTAAATTATTGATTAGGTATAGCATTACAATGCTAGAGATAATATCTAAATAAAAAAAACACAGTAAATGTAAGGGGCGTGAGTTCAAATCTTATTCCAAAAGTGGCCAAATTTTTCACCACATATTTTAAAGTTAGGTTTTGTTCCGAGCATTCCAATGCTGTCAATATCAATAATTAAATGGTTCTTAGTTTAAAATAGTGTTGTTCCATTTCCTAATTACGAAGGAACGGAGTTGAAGATTTTATTAAAGAGGAAATAGAATTTCAGAATCCAAAACTACCGCTGCAAACGCTTCGAAACATTCGTATAGAAATCCGACTGCGGCGTGTGTTTGGCAGCTCAATATGGGTGGGATATTGATGCGCGTGTAAAAGCTACAGTTGAACATACTGCACGACTATTATAGGTACAACCTTTTTAGGGTTCCGTAGCCAAATGGCAAAAAACGGAACCCTTATGGATTCGTCATGTCTGTTTGTCTGTCCGTCCGTATGTCACAGCCACTTTTTTCCGAAACTATAAGAACTTTACTGTTGAAACTTGGTAAGTACATATAGATGTGTTCTGTGAACCGCATTAAGATTTTCACACAAAAATAGAAAAATTTGGGGGTTCCCCATACTTAGAACTGAAACTCAAAAATATTTTATTCATCAAACCCTGTGGGGTATCTATGGATAGGTCTTCAAAAATTGTATTGAGGTTTCTCATATCATTTTTTTCTAATCTGAATAGTTTGCGCGAGATACACTTCCAAAGTGGTAAAATGTGTGCCCCCCCCCCCCCTGTAACTTCTAAAATAAGAGAATGATAAAACTTAAAAAAATAATATGATGTACATTCAAAATTTCGCCACCATTTGATCTTCCTACACGCATTAGGCTTGCGTCACCTAACAACTATTACAAGACGTAAGGTATCTGATTTAACCCATGTTACAATGAAGTTGTAAATCAATTATGTAGGAAAGCCATACAATATTTTTATATATACCGTATAATTTAACATGGGTTGGCTGCTTGAGTTTAATATTTAACATGGTAACCCATAGAAATAGTATAGAAGCGTCATTAGCTAAAGCGGGAGAAAGCGACGTGTTCTCTCGCTCTAGAAAATGACTGTTATAAGCGACAGAAAAGGATAGCAGCATACGAAAGTGCTGTTTCGTGCTGACAGGTGTGTCCCAACCTTTATGCACACAAACAAAATAAGTGTTTATCAAGTTATATATATAAATATAGTATGACCCATGCGACATTCAAAGAGCAATAAATCCAATATTGGATAGATCATAATATTTACATTAGCTTTATTTAGGTATATAAGCTGTGAAATAAATTGAACACGGTGGGTGTCTACTCTTGCTTTCGTCATGACAGCAAGTGGCATACAAACTTCTCGAGCTTCTCCGTGCTTCGAAAGGCACAAGCCGTGCCACTAACTTAATCGGTTTTGTGTATTATCACTGGATTATGAATCGTTTGTCCTAGTTATAAGAATAAAATTGGCTTGTAAAGGATTTCTGTAGGTATCTGAACGAAAAGATGCTGCGTTCAGACGCGAGCTAAATTACACCATATCGCTAACCACATTGAATAGATATTTCTTTTAATACATTTGCAGAGTAGACTTTTGTCTGTACGTGAGTACTAGTACTTATTCAGTGGTATAACTGGGATTTACGATGTTGAGTGTACCGGCAACTCCGTCTGGCATATAGACGCTCAGTAAAAGCCGAGCGGAGCCGCTATTTGCCAGTTTGCAAATTGCGAATCCGATATGCATTGCTGAAAACGAAACGAGTAAGTAATATCTAAAACACGCTACTGATTCCATTGTTGCATGGATTTAATGTATTTAAGTATGCGGCTTGCTGTATGCGTAACCCTGGCATAAATATACAGAATTTCATAGATTATTATTTAAATTAAATATTTTGTCCGTAACGTCCTGTAAATATCCGTCAAAGTGCAAAATTTGTCACTCACATTAATTTTTGAGTTATTAGCCAAAAACATTCATCCAGGAAGAACTTTCTGCTGGGGTAGCGTTTACCCAGCAGAAGTTCTCGCTAGTTCTTGAAAGCAAAGGAAAAAGTTATAGAATGTACCAGACCTTGGGATTTTTTTGTCACTAATTGAGAGTAATTAAGCTAGGTCTGCTGTGTGGTTCCCTGCAGAGTAGAATAGGACTACTCCAAGTCTTCCCGTGGATGTTGTGTTAGACGACTTAGAAAACACAAGCTAAACAACACTTATAAACATCAATGAGACCTATCCAACTCAGCGTAGATAGTGTAGACACGGGCGTAGACCAAATCCTCTGGCTATTCTGGCCAAGTATGGCTCTGGTAGTACAGAGAGGGTCATTGCTCCTGCAGTGGAGACTAAAAAAGACCTGATGATAGCTAGGTCAGATGAAAAAGACCGACAGCAGTGTTAGTTATTTACACAATCGTTATAGAAGAGTATAACAATACTCCGGTATCACTATAATCCATAGCCCAGCGGATTAGCTCGTTGAAGTGGCAGTGGGCGGGACACATAGCGCGACAAACCGATGTCCGATGGGGCAGAAATGTTCTCGAATGGCGAACACGTACTGGCAAGCGAAGCGTTGGACACCCACCCACAAGGTGTTCAGACGATCTGACTAAGGTCGCTGGAAAGCGCTGGTCGCAGGCCGCTCCAGATCGGTCATTTTGGAAATCCCGGGGAGAGGCCTATGTCCAGCAGTGGACGTTATGCGGCTGAAATGATAGAATGATGAATGACTATAATCCAACAACAGCTATTATGTTACCGTCAATCAGAGCATCGAGATATCTAATCGATATCACAGCGAATCGATTTGTGCAATCGGAAGCAAAGCTAATCGCCGCATCAAAGCGGACTTAACTTTGGTAATCTGTTTGGATGATTAATAGTGAAGGGAAATTGACTGAGTCAGAAAATAATTTTTCTATTTGGTTCCTCATAATAATCCAAAAATAATATATAAATACTGCAACGAAAAATAAATGTAGATATACTAAACTAGCTTTTGCCCGCGGCTTCGCTCGCGTAACCCAAATGCCACAGAAACATTACTTTTTTCCGGGATGAAAACTACCCTATGTCCTACTCCTAACTATGTATATGCGAATTTTCAAGAAGATTGGTTCAGTAGATAAAGCGTGAAGAGGTAACAAACAAACATATAAATATATAAATAATATATAAAGTTAGGGAGTTAGGATTAGGATAGGATTTCTTAAAAATCATAATATTATATTTCGGTTTGTCAAATCAGAAACAAGATAATTTTATATAAGCTTTTCAATAAAAAATAATTATATACAAATAGTTTAATGTCAAATTATACGCAAAATGTTTCACAAATATAAAGTATAATACGAGTATATTATAAAACAAACCAAAATCGGGATAGTCAATTTAAAATTTCAAATAATTCATATTCACTTATTTCATGTTTTCATGTAGGTACATACAATTGTGAAATTTAAATCTAGTTTACAAAATGCACATGATAAATAAATAATAGAATTTAAATACAGAACAAAACGATGTTATGCATTTGATGATTGAAACATAAAACCATTTCACCTGAAAAAAAACATCCAAAATGGATGTAAATATGCAATGACCAAATTACAGGTGGTATTCCGCCCACATGCGATATAATCGGCAACAAATAGGTCAGGCTATCCCACAGTGGCTGATTACTGCTAATGGTTAATGGTAAGTGCCTCAAAAGTTGATTAACGTGCCGATTACATGGGTTTTATTACGCAGCTAATGGGTTATTACAGCAAAAGCAAGTTGTTTTCAAAAATTACATTTTGTTATATTAGTATGAGGAAAAAGAAAAAAATTTGAATGTACCCGCTGCTTGTCTTCCCACGCAGATCAAGGGCAGGGGCGAAAATGCGAAGGGGGTAGCAAACCCATTAGCAAGATGGGGGGGCGAAAAATGTCTTGGCTGAAGAACATTACACAATGGACTGGTATCAAAACAGTAGAACAACTGTTCACGCTTGCCATGGACAAATCGAGATTTAAAGAGCTGACTGCCAATTTTCAGGAATAAAGCGGCACAATACAATATAATACAATACAATACAATTACTCTTTATTGCACCATGAAGAAAGGACATACAACAATACAGAGAAAAAAAACAAAAATGATACAAAGGCGGACTTATCGCTTATGTAGCAATCTCTTCCAGTCAACCTTTGGGTAGAGAGAGAAGTGAATTGAGAGAGGCGATGCAGTATGTCGGATTTACTGATAGTAGATATAAGATAGAATCTACTGAAAAAATATATAAAAACATTAAATACAAATTAATAAACAAATATACTACATATATAATAGATATAATAAAATACATATATATATATATTTAATAGTAATGAAAACATAATTAAATAAAATAATGAGCATAATGCGAAGGAATCCAGTACCAACTGAATCATAATTTAGACAAATAGTAAGCTTTTACTTGGTTTTTAAAACCATCTTAAAGAAGAAAAAGAAACAACCCATTCTTTCGATTCCTTTTTACACCTTCTAAAAGTCTACTTTTAGCGTGATGGTGGGCGATTTCTTTGGTTTTGTGGCCATGGGCTCTGTCAGCTTAAAGCCGCAAGACCCAAAGGGCTCTGTCTGCCCCATTAGGGATATAGACGTGATAGTGCATATGTATAATATGTAAGTTAACCACGCACTTTCCAGTTTTATCATAAGCTCTATGATATCTTCACTTTCTCTTTTGATTTACATCAAGTGGTTGAAAAATTGCTTTGAACACGAGTATGACGTTTTGTTGTTTGTTTTTCGTGTACATACACCTAAGTCCCCGTCCCCGCACCTCTCCCCCGTTTTCGCCTCGATGACTCACGTTGGCCGTCAAGAACCGGGGGAGAGGTGCGGGTGCGGTGAACGGGGACGCATATTGCGCGTACCTTAGGAGATTCCCTTCTGTTTACTCTTACTGTATTCTGTGCCTAAGTGGCCAACACTGGTGTCAGATTTTTCAAGCTGCCTAAAGGCATCTGACACAGCTTGACGAGTGCCATACAAATACAGTCGGGACCAACGGCTTTTACGTGCCTTCCGAAGCACGGAGGAGCTCAAGAACTTTTTTATGAACGTTGATAGATTTAGAGTAACATCCTTGTATAATATACAAAAAAATGGTTGTCAAACTTACTCCTTATAGTATTAAATTAAATAATGAAATAAAAAAAATGTGAAAAAATACCACGTGAACAGTTCCTGCTCACGTGGTATTTTTACACCATATCTTATTTAATTAATTAATTTGAATACTTTAGTACTGAATCTTGAATGCCTTAAAACCCTATAAAGATATAACTTCTTATATTCCCACTTATTTAATATCTAAGATTAAAAGAGCAAGTTTTGCTTTAATTAGCAAGGTACATGACATGCGAGCAGGGGGTGAGCGGAATTAAATATGTATACTTGACTTTTGCTAGAGCTGGCGTAGTTATCCTGACGAATGTTTAGTTATGTACCGCCTTATTATAAAAACAGAACTAACTTTGTTACTAGGTTTAAACCATTATCCGCCCAAATCAAGTTGACATTGACAGGTGAGATGGTGTGATGTCAACTTGATTTGGGCGGGTAATGGTTTAAACCTAGTAACAAAATTAATCCTGATTTTATAATAAGACCTAAAGTTTAAGTTTGATTTTTGTAAATCAAGCAAAAGTAAACAAGTAGCCGATCATCCATAAACGTCAAGAGTCATCTTACACATTACACTTACTACATTTCACAGATAGCAAAAAGAGCACAGGACACGGGTACTCCGCGCCCAAGGACCACCCGTACTTCGTTACTAGTACTACTAAACCTCCGGAGGTTCTGGGTTCTCGATCCCCAGCCAGGGCAAGTTGGAAAAATGGCCTTTTTCAAATTGTCCTGGGTCTTGGGTGTTTCTATAAATATATTTATCATAAAATATAGTATCGTAGAGTTAGTGTCCCATAACACAAGTATAAAACTTACTTTGGGGCTAGCTCAATTAGTTTTGTCCCTATACATTTATTTATATTTACTAAAGGGTCCCACAAGGTTTTTCAGATTAATCCATTTGTCACTAGAGTGACACACACACACACACGTTACACAGAACCTAGATACTATGGCAAATATCCACCAGACCATTTTTAGGGTTCCGTATCCCAAAGGGTGCAAAAGGGACCTATTACTGAGACTCCGCTGTCTGTCCGTCTGTCACAGGGCTCTATCTCTTGAACCGTAATAGATAAAAATTCAAATGTCTACACTTGAATTTTTTACTGATTATGTATTACTGCGACCGCTATAACAACAAATACTGAAAATAAAAAAAAGTTAAAAATTAAAGGGGGTCGCCATTCAAAAAACGTGTTTTTTCAGCGTTTTCAACTAGATCTTTATAATGGCATTAACTAGATACTTACTTGAAATTTTCACAGATTATGTATTACTATGGCCGCTATAACAACAAACACTAAAAATAAAAAAAGTTAAAAATTAAAGGGGGTCGCCATACAAAAAACGTGTTATTTTAGCGTTTTAAAACATTGTACTGAGGTACGGAATTCCTCATGTACGAGTCCGACCCGCACTTGCCCTTTTATTAGGATATTTTTAATAATATAAGACCATGTTACTTGTTACAGCTGCGCCTACGATTACTTGGAGATCATCGAGATTGGCGTGGAGAACGCGACGGACCCAGCCGCTGCGGAGTGGCTGCCGGAAGACCACCACGAGTCCTACAGCTCTGAGAATGAAGTGAGTGATCACGTTACAGCTGCACTTTTGACTTAGTGGAAATCATTGAGATTAGCGTGAAGACCTTGACGATCCTGGCTACTGAGGAGTGACTGCCGGAAGACTGCCACAAGCCCTTCAGCTCTGATAATGAAGTGAGTTATCACATTACAGCTGCACCTTTGACTTAGTGAAGATTATTGAGAGATTGGCGTTGAGACCTCTACGATGTTGGCTGCTGAGGAATGGCTACTAGAAGACCACCACGAGTCCTACAGCTCTGAGAATGAAGTGAGTGATCACGTTACAGCTGCACTTTTGACTTAGTGGAAATCATTGAGATTAGCGTGAAGACCTTGACGATCCTGGCTACTGAGGAGTGACTGCCGGAAGACTGCCACAAGCCCTTCAGCTCTGATAATTAAGTGAGTTATCACATTACAGCTGCACCTTTGACTTAGTGAAGATTATTGAGAGATTGGCGTTGAGACCTCTACGATGTTGGCTGCTGAGGAATGGCTACTAGAAGACCACCACGAGTCCTACAGCTCTGAGAATGAAGCGAGTAATATAGATAGGTTTTAAAACAGAAAATGGCCGGAAAACCCACCCACGGCTCTGAAGCAATACAACCGAGAATGCAACTGTGGATTCCTATTGGTAATCAGTTGAACTTCCAGCCAATGCTAAAAATATTAAATCTGGTTTTCCTGGTTCATTTTCAGCTGTTGAAAATGAAATCTTAAAGGTTGACAACTAAGTAGGACCAGGCCTGTGTCACTCCTCGTTTAGGTATCGAAAATGTACCTACATTATTACTATGAGCGCAGCCGGCCCCTCCGGGTGGTAAATTCAATTATACGAATCGTTTGTCCAGAGTAATAAGAATGTAATTGGCTTGCAATGGATGTCTAGGTATCTATACGAAAAGGTGCTGAGTTCAGACGTGAGCTAAATTAATATATAATATTTTAACCTGTGTTATGGACGGTACAATAGTCAATTTAGTAGGTATCAACATTTTTCTGTACTACTTAACTCAGTTTTCGGAGTTTACATGTACACGTCTAGTCAGCATCGTTTAGTGTTTCTTTAGGAAAATAGCCAATTTTAGGATTCGTCTCACACAGTCCAAAGGACGCAGTGGGTGCGCGGGTAAATCTTATTTCCCCACATCTGTAGAAAATACCAGTGGGTGTACGGAGTAATGACTCGAGACATTAGTATCGTGTTGCTACGAGTAATTTTAACCGACTTCAACAAAGGACTTCAATTCGTCGGATTTTATGTATGTTTGCCGATTGCTCGAAGACCGATTTGGAAAATTCTTTTTTTATTTGAAAGGGTATACTTTCCAAGTGGTCCCATAGATATTTTATTAAAATCAGTTGGGTGGTTTGTTTTTTAAAACGAAAATAACTAGAAAAATATGTCGTCTAATGCCTCGTCCACGGACACGCGGCGCAACAGGAGGCGCGACACGCGGCGCGACATGCGATGCGACAAGCGACGTTAGTTGTCAGATAATTCTCGACAAAAAAGTCGCGTAAAGTCGCGTCCGTGGTGTCCTTGGCAAGCACTAAGTATACAATTGTTTTGAATATTCAGCTTTTCTGGTATTGAAGTTCTATTTTATATCAATTCAATTCTCTGCAGGTCTGGGAAGAAACTGAAACACAGCTCCCCGATTCAGACTCAATCAGCGCAGGATGGGCTCGGGAGTTCCACGCGAGCCACGCAAGAAGGCTCTGTGGGGACTGGGGCGGAAAGCTCAAATTGCTGCGATACCAGTCCAGGAGTCCCGTCCTCAGGCTGCGGTTCAGAGCAGACCATTCGAGGCACTTCGCGGGTTATAAGGCCAAGATCACAGTCGCTAACTGTAAGTACATAGCCTTTCTAAATTTATATAAGCCTAGGTGTTGAAGATGAGCTGGGTAGCCTCACGAAAGCCACACAAGAAGACTCTGTAAGAACTAAGTCGGAGAGCTCAAATTGCTGCGATACCAACCCAGAAGCTTATAGGTTATATTTCCGGACCATTACAAACCAATCCAGGCGCATTACAGGATTTTAAGTGAATGTTGATTGCTGGCAGTAAAGATTTAGATATTAATTTAAAAAAAATTAAGTGTTGGATACAGGTCAGACTTATATCCCTGACGTTATTTTGATGTTAGGCTCCGAAAATTCCACGAAAATCACTTCAAAAGATTATGTTTTCTAATTTGCAACTAAATGTACAAACATACAACCCTCTTTATAATAAGTAGTATCTACAGACGCCCACAACACCACACGCGCAATAACTGAACATGATAAAATCTTAGAAACTAAGGGTTGGCGCACATATGGCGAAGCGCAGCGAATTTTTCACTGCCAAAGTATTATCGACTTTGTGACTTTTGTGAGCGTTGAAATAAGATCGAATACGAACTACAGTACGGCACAAGTGTCGGCGACCAAATCGCGGATGCCGCCCGAGCTGTGTTATTTAATTTTCGATCTTATTTCAACGTTTACAAAGACGATAATGCTATGACAGTCAAAAACTCGCTGCGCTGCGCTGCACTTTGCCATAATATGTGCGCCGGCCCTTATAAGAGCTATAATGTTAAACTAGAGGAGACACCACATATTACTGTTCTGTCCTGTTCAATTGTAGCTATCTAAATAAACGTCACTTAGTCGCTTGTTAGCCCTGATACGCCTAGTACTTTCGACAGTTTATAAGCGGAAAAAAAAAACCGGCCAAGTGCGAGTTAAACTCGCGTGGAGAGGGTTCCGTACAATTGATTGAATTCTTATAGGTTTTCCTGTAATCTACAAGCAATGAACTATATTTCGTATTTTTTTCAAAATTTTAGGCTCAGTAGTTTCGGAGATCAGGGGGGGGGGTCAATGGTCAAATTTCGTCTTCTTTCATGAATAAAATCAAAACTTTTTATTTTATAATTATAACAAAAAAATATTTTTCAAATCCTTATAACGAGGCCTTTCATTTGATATATGACACAGTAAAATTTGCAAAACTTTTTATTTCAATTTCCTAATTTATCCCCCGAAAATGACCATTATTTAAAAAAAAAATATTTACTTTGCACATATGTGTTTGGGTAGGATTACACCATCCTACCAAATTTCACCAGATTTGGTCCAGTAGATTCGGAACAAAGTGGCTGTGACAGACGGACGGACAGACAGACGCACGAGTGATCCTATAAGGGTTCCGTTTTTTCATTTTTTGTACGGAACTCTAAAACAATGCCTTATTAAAATTAAGGTTACAATACAGTAAGAACAATTCAAGGAACACGCCAAAGTTTAAAAAAAATACTTTCCATAGGTAAGTAACCATATTTCATTGTTTGGAAATTAAATACGTATGCTAAATAGAACAGGGGCCAATGTTTGAGATAGCTGATCTATATTATATTTCAATGTAAAAAATCTATCACTAGGGGAAATAATACATGAGATTGCAAAAATACACATTTTAATTTCTTAAGAAACAAGATAAACACCAAAAAAGGTCCAGTTATGCAACTCTCAGTAAATATACTGTCATAAACTTCACTCAACTCTTGGGTATAATCCAAAAAATATATGTTTGTTTACAATTTCCACATCCCGTGTAGCCGTTTCGGATGACACATGATTCCGGAACACTGGCTCCATACAAAGTCTGCTAAACAACAAACGACCTTGATACACCTTAATAAAGACTACTTTAGATTGGTATGCACATGGAAAAGTTGTTAATGTTATCCGCAATGATGTATGTCACCAAGATGTCGCATTGCATTTTCTAAATAAGTTTGGAAAATCCAAAAGTGCACGCCTCATAATCTCATTTTTCGCAATTAAATTGAAATTACGATTAAACTACATTGAATTAGACCGTGATCTTCGAAAGGACTTAGTTTTGGATAATACTGAAGCGTATTAAAAAAAATGGACTTGATCAGATAAGTTTTTCGGGAGTTATCGTGACCACGCCAGTTTCCATACATACAGACACACGGACGTCCACAAAATGATTTTATTAAACATTGTTTTTATTTATTTAAAAGGCAGAATGTCTTCTAAAAATGTCATAAGTGTTGAAACTAGTGTTTTTCCTTGACATTTATGTGTAAATATTATTGTACAAGTTCGATAGAAAATAAATAGAGACACATTTAGTTAAAAAATCACTTGATTTTAGTAAGGCGAGAGTAGAGCACTACCTCATGCGCTTCGCTTATAAGGCGTGCAAAATTCTAAACAGAACAAGTAATTATTTAAAAATTATTTTTTAAAACAAGCTTTTATGTTTTTTACAATTAACTAAAACGTTTAAAGTGAAGAAAGTTGAAGTCCTCAACACGGAACAATTGAGCCCAAACTTGGTGGGGTTAGTATGTTGTTTTATTCGTTATTTTTCCGGCTTCATCATGATATCAGGTCATTGCTAGATACCGTGATATTGCATTGTCACCTAACTTACATAAGTACTTAAGTGAAGTTTCAACTCTCTCTCTCTAATTTAGCTTGCAAGATTTGATTACGGACACACAGACAACTGGAGAGGTTAAACTAAATAAAATCTTGCAGTACTGGACTCTGTCTGCTCAAGGCCGCAAAACACAAAGGGCTCTGTCTGCCCCGTTAGGAATAAAGACGTGATAGTGTGTGTTGGTGATTTTTAATAACTCTTAGTTACTATATGAACCTAATACGATTACATACAATAATAATGACGACCTCCGTGGCGTAATGGTAAACACGCTAGGCCGCTAATCCGGAGGTTCTGGGTTCGATCCCCAGCCAGGCCAAGTTGGAAAATGGCCTTTTTCAAATTGCCCTGGGTCTTGGGTGTATATCTATATATGTATTTATCATAAAATATAGTATCGTTGCGTTAGTATCCCATAACACAAGTTTAAAAAACTTACTTTGGGGCTAGCTTAATCAGTGTGATTTGTCCTTATATATTTATTTATTTTAATATAAATGACCGACGCTTAAAATCCTAAGCGGGTTTTTAAACGTGGAACTTACTCGTAATATTTTTTATTTTATTCATCAAAAAAGGAAAAATTTAAAAAACGCTCTGTAGTCGATTGTTTGCCCATATACTATGGGTGCTAGTGCACATACTATGGGCGAATTAATTAATGAGGATCAATCAGTAAACAGAAAAATCCAATTTTGACTAGTATTTCGCATGCCTCGTGATTTTCTATGTACGGCACTGTTTGAATATTTAAAATCCGTTCAGAAATGCAGAAGTTATTCAACATTTCATTGACCGCGATTTTAAAACACGCGTCTGCCGACCGAAAGTAGCGATGACGTCACTATATCCAAGCGACACGCCGTCCGCGCGCCATCGCATTGGTTCAGTACAGATATTCGTGGTTAGTGACACTTTTTATTTTTATTTTTATTTTTGTTAGTGGTCTTTTTAGCAAAGTTCTGACTCTATGCGTAGATTAGGTACGGAATACGTGTAAAATAAAACCGGTCAAGTGTGAGTCGGACTTGTACATGAAGGGTTTCGTACTGTGGTTACATAGCTACCTACGTACAATGTTTTAAAACCCTGAAAAATAGACGTCTTTTGTATGATGACCCCCTTTTATTTTTATCTTTGATTTATTTTTACCCGACTGCGGCAAAGCCCAAAGGAGGGTTATGTATTTGACCTGTATGTATGTCCGACTCTATGTTTCTCCGTTACTACTTACTAAACGGCTGAACCGATTTTAATTAATTGTACGTGGTAAGATTCGTCTTAACAACTAGTTTCATAGGTCATAGGCTATAATAAAATTATTGGAAATCAAAATGGCGGATTTCAGGCGCCAAATTACGCAGCATGAAAAATCTTTTCATTTCAAAACCTATCGAGTGGGATATCAAATTAAAGAATTGTATTAAAGAATTATAAAAATATAGGTACATACATACATACTACAACGCCTGTTTTCCACAGGGGTAGGCAGAGACTTGGACCTCAACTTGCTATGATCCTGACAGACCTCTTTATAAAAATATATACAACTGAAATTTGGAATGAGAAATGCTAAAAACAACATGCATAACCATGCATTTGCATAATAATGTACATCATATATATTTTTTAGTTTTATCATTCTCTTTTTTTAGAAGTTACAGGGGGGGGACACGACACATTTTACCACTTTGGAAGTGTCTCTCGGGCAAACTATTTAGTTTAAAAAAAAATTATATTAGAAACCTCAATATCATTTATAAAGACTTATCCATAGATACCCCCACACATATGGGTTTGATGAAAAGATTTTTTTGAGTTTCAGTTCTAAGTATGGGGAACTCCCAAAATTTATTGGTTTTTTTTTCTATTTTTATGTGAAAATCTTAATGCGGTTCACAGAATACATCTACTTACCGAGTTTCAATAGTATAGTTCTTATAGTTTCGGAAAAAAGTGGCTGTGACATACGGACGGACAGATAGACAGTCATGACGAATCTATAAGGGTTCCGTTTTTTGCCATTTGGCTACGGAACCCTAAAAAGTACCTACTCATGCTTGCTAGCGGATGTCTCTTCATAACACTGATCCACTTTTTATAGTATTTTGGTCCTTCGGAACACGAAAAAAATAATTTGTTTGGAGTACCTACTATTAGTTGTATACTCTTGCTGTTGCACTATGGCACGATCACGATACAATATTTATAGGAAATATTTTACGCTATTGTTGACACCACAACTCAATAAAAAATCCACAACAAAACAAAAGAGGCCAAACACGACTCAAAAATGTGGGTAAGTACGGAATATTACCTACAAAACAGGTGAGCGCGCGCGGCGGGCAGTACGGGATGAGGTTTGATGACGTCACAGCGATCGAGACTCGTACTCTCGGGCGTTTTTTGAACTGCTGCAGTATAATCGCTGTACTCGTATCTTCGTCATTTTTGGTCGGATTTGGATATTTTTTTCACTGTATGTTAGGGTTTTCTTAATTTTATCAATCTACATACTTTACAAAAAATTGATTCATCCTCATTGAAATTAGTATTTGAGACGTCATCAAGCGATAATGCTACATCTACAGAATTATTTATCAAAGTTGTATTTACCGTCATATCCGTCAATAAACCATTTCATGAATATATCTATCTCGTCCAATTAAAACTGAAGGCGAAATGAGAATTTGAACCGTGTTTCGTTTGAGTAGAATACACTTTTAGATCCAGTAAAACTTGTGGGTTTTATTATTGACAATATGTGGGTTATTTTCACTTAGTTGTAATGTAACTTCTCCATTGCACATAATGATATGGTGATATTTTGTCTCCACTGCAGGAGCACGACCCTTTTTGTACTACCAAAGCCATATATTGGCCAGAGCAGTCAGAGAATTTGGCCTATACTCTCCACGCTGGCCAGACGAGTTGAAGAGGTCTTATTGATGTTTATAAGCTTTGTTTAACTTGTGTTTCTTAAGTCGCCTACTAAGACATCCACGGGAAGACTTGGAGAGATCCTTTTCTACTCTGCCGGAATAGGCATTAAAAAATCCATTCGAATTCTTATAAATCGGACTTGGATATCGGCCCCAATGAAACCAAAGAACTAATAATAATCCAAAGTATAATATAGTAAAATAGTTATAAGTAATATAATCCAAATATAGAATACACGTAAGTTTGTAGCACATACCCAACTATAGCTACCCATACCTTACATATTTTATTAACCCAAATTCTTATTCCCTCAATGTTTTCAATTTTTACCCTTCGGGACGTGAATTCGTTGGAGAGTCATAGAGTTAGGAGGTTTTCTACTCCACTTTTCCACCGTTTATAAAACCGCGCTGTTTAATTAACCGGCTGCCAGATCGTGTTCTTTTTAACTCTGCACTCGTGTGGAGGCGTCCTAAATTAATTAACAAATTGTACAGCGCTCTTCACTATATTTGCTTGGAAAGTAACGGTATAAAGCTGAAAAATGGAGGGTAATGTCACCGTTCTTCAGGTTAATAGCAAGCAGAAGTGGCGCCCTCATTTGAAACAAATTGTTAACTCGTCAAAATGGTCAAAATTTCCAAATTTTCAATGTTATGCACTAGATTAGATAGCCCTTTAAATTATTTTATGAACTGCCGTTGAAACTATTATTGGTGATCCGTCTAGCTTTAAAACTAGCCTCCGCCAAAAGTGGCTACTTTTGGCGGAGGCAAGTTTTAAATGTGGTTCATAAAATAATTTAAAGGGCTATCTAGTGCCTAACATTGAGAAATATGGAAATTTTCACCACATTTACGAGTTTTTCAACAATTTATTTTAAATGAGGGCGCCACTTCAATGTTCGCTTCTAACTTCACCTTAAAGCCAGTTTGAAGTTTAAACAGGGTGAGGTTTTAACCAGCAGCCTTTTTGGATCAAGTTCAGTTAACGATACTGAACTAACTACTTTATATAAAGAACAAGTTTATTTGCCAAACAAATTAAAAAACCCCCGACTTTAAAGAGTTCACCCCCAATAACAATTGAACGGCTGAACAGATTGACATCAAATAGTATTATACCTAACTAAGAATGAGAACCATCTCAACATATCGACTTTTGATTTAAAAAAAACCGCATCAAAACCAGTATACGAGTATTTGTTTAGGAGTTACAATGGTACAGACAGACACACAATAGATACACAGACACGTCAAACTTATAACATCCCTTTTTTATCGGAGGTTAAAAAGTCTTACCTAACATTAAAATAAATAAAAGAACAGCTCTCGATATTTTCTTTTCCGAGTTCAAAGCAAAACTTCCAAGTTATTATAACTTGGCTCCACGCTGTACGAGTATCCAACACGTGGCTACAGTAAGCCGGCAATGAACTTATTCACAGTTCACGTAGTTCATAACAGCGTTTCGCGAACTTATGGAACCGTAACATTATTGTACTTAGATATTTCCATAAAACTTCCAAATCTCATAAAGACATTTTAGGCGAGGCGCCCCGGCTGAAAGTGTGTAGCTAGATCATTTCTTTTTAGTTCATCATCATCATCATCAGGTCTTGTTAGGTCTCCACTGCAGGAGCATAACCCTCTCTGTACTACCAGAGCCATATATTAGCCAGAGTAGCCACGCTGGCCAGACGGGTTGGAGAGGTGTCACTGATGTCTAAAGCTTTGTTTAGCTTGTGTTTCCTAAGTCGCCTTCTACGACATCCACGGGAAGTGGTCCTATTCTACTTTGCCGGGAACCGCACGGTAATGCTTTTTTTTTAGTTATCTTAGTTGTTTACTTTAGTTATTTTAGTTATATTTTTTTAGTTATTTAGGATTAATCAACAGTTTTTAAAAAAATACACAATATTGGGTATATTGTGTATTTTTTTTTAAACTGTTGTTTATAATAATAATAAAACTTTTTATTGCACCAAAACACTAGAAAGACATTAGAAAACAAAACAAATAAGGTGTACAATAGGCGTGTAATATATTGTCTAAAGCATGTGCTAATGTACACAATGGGTTGTTCTATAATCGATCAAATTAAATGCTGAAAATAAGCAAAATGAAATGCCAAAACGAATTTATTTAGTAGTAAAATTTCAGATTTTTTATGATATTTTTTTATGAAGATATTATTCGTGAGAGATCGTGCTAAATTATAAAGTTTTATATTAATTAATTTAATATTTATTTAAAGAAAACCGATAAAACTTACGGTACGCGTTCATTCCACGCTTCCCGCTTCCTCGTCAGTCGCTAGGCGCCTCGCGGACTGCCGCACCTTACCGTTGAAAATATACTTTGTACAGTGCCAGATTAACCAAGTACCAAGTGTAGCAATTGCTACGGGCCCCGCACGAAAGGGGCCCCGCATACTCAAACCTGCCTAGTTTCAGAGCGTACTTTTTTTAGTTTGTTTGGTTTTTTCGTATATGGCCAATACTGTTGTCAGCTTCAAACTGCTTAAAGGCAGTTGATGTCTGCCGGACCAATGGCTGTATATGTCTTCCGAAGCATGGTAAAGCTTGACATATTTTATGTCACTTATCGTCCGGATCACCACTCCCATTAAACATTAAAATATGAAAGTGTAAGTAATGCTTCCGCTGGGCTACAGAGTTCCTCATACCGGATCAGGGGCCCCTCACTGTGTACCCCAATAAATCACAATTTATCTACAATTAACAACCTCGCATGATAGTTCATGAACTATCGGTGTTTACAAACATACGGTGACATTTATATTAAGCAGACCAAGAAAGCAAGTACCTACTTGAGTAACTAGTAATTTTAAATACAAATGAATAATGTATTCCTGAGCACTGAATAAATTATTTTGATTTGATTTTGATTTAAATGATTTCAGGTCTGGGAGAGAAAAAAAAGTACGAATGTACCAGTTGCTTCTTTTCCCGCGCAAATCGTAAAATCCGATCGAGGTAATGGGCGAAAATGCCACTGCGGCTATACAGGTTCTACAAAATATACTAAAAATATTTTATGGGTGGATTCAGTCCATGTACTGAACAACTTTCCCCAAGGAACATATACCGAAATATGAAAAATAATTTTTGACCTCCCATACAAGTTGTTCTATCAGCTGATCTGATTTTGTAGAGAAAGCCAAAAATTATGTTTCATATTTCGACATATGTTCCTTGGGGAAAGTTGTTCAGTATCATGGACTGAATGCACCCTTAAAATAGTTTCAGTATATTTTGATAGACGTTATATATTTTGATTCCCTTTTCCACCTTCTCGCCCAGTCGCCCACCATCACGCTAGAAGTGGCCTTTGAGTATAGCAGCCTTGGGCTCTATCTGCTTAGAGCCGCAAGACCCGGAATGCTCGTTAAGGATAAAGACGTGATAGTAGTAGGTAATGTTTTCAGGATTCCAGACCAATTTTCAGCCTTTTTCAATAAACGAACATTCTCTCTGTCAGTAAAGCTGATATATAGTTTGCAAATATTTGGGCAGAAACGTTTATTTTTCGCTCCAACTCCATACGAGTTTATTACGGAATTTTAACAGCAACACAAATTAGTCGGTACGAGCAGGGAAACAAAATATCATACATATTTCGGCCCTACACTGACCTGAATTTCAGATGCTGATTTTATATAAAGAGCATTGACAGTTTCATAATTACTATAATTTAAAAATATATATATAATTAAAGTAATGCATTTGTTTTAACATACAATACAATACAAAAATCTTTATTGCACCAAATAAAAAACAATAAAAATTACAAAGTTTACGGAACTTATAAATAAATAAGGTACAAGAGGCGGCCTTATCGCTGAAGCGATCTCTTACATACGAAAACACGTAAATGAGTAGGTATTTACTTACTAATTTGCCTTTACTAATTCAACTTACAAACTAAAACTAGACTAAAACTATACTTATTAAAATATTTCCAATAAGCAACTTATATCAGGCCTGTGTCACTCCCCGTTTAGGTATCGATAATGTACCTACATTATTACCATGCGCGCAGGCGGCCCCTCCGGGTGGTAAATTCAGTTATACGAATCGTTTGTCCAGAGTAATAAGAATGAATTTGGCTTGCAATGGATGTATAGGTATTTTTACGAAAAGGTGTTGAGTTCTGACGTGAGCTAAATTAAACCATATCGCTAGCCACATTGAGTAGATATTTCTTTGAATTTCTTCACTGAGTGAGACTTCTGTACGTTAGTATTATTTATTCTGTGCTTATATTAATTCTGTGACATAGCAGCGTACGGCAGACAGGTAACATATTTATTTTTACGTAAGATTGACGTCTACACTTTCTGTATTGTGTAATAGCAACGTGCTGAAAATTCGTACTAGCGTAAGCGCGTATAGCGAATATTACGCTGGATTATTTTCACTTACCTTGTTGTGTTCAACAGACTTTTAAAGACTGTTACAAAATTTCCTTTGCTGAACCTCGCACTTTGTTACTCGTAGGTACGTGGGGAATTTCCTCTACTTTTTTCTACGGAAAATATTTAAATTACTGACAGTGAGCGCGTAAAATGAATATAGCACTGGATTATTTCGCCTACTTTGTTGTGTATGTACAACAGACTATAAAAGACTTTTACGAAATTTTCTTTGGCTCCTCGCACGTAGATTTTTTACGAGTATAATATTTTCCCGGTTGCATCCTCAACTGTGCTGCTTCGCCGGGGTGCGCTTTTCCGCTTTTTCTTCTCCAAATATAACATGCATGTCAATGGTCACCCAAGGATGCCAAAGACCTTGCAAAGTGGAGAAGAAATAGCCGGAACAGTTTAAACGATTTGGCTATAGTTTAACGACCGGCCGCCTGCCTGACGTCAACCCTCCTTGGGAATGCAATTGTACGAGCAAGAGATGTTTGTGCTTAGTCCTTTAGTCGCCTCTTACGACATCCACAAGAAGAGATGGAGTGGTCCTACTCTAACCCGGAACCACACGGATGAATGGAAGAATTTTATTCTTTATATAATAGCACAAGTATGTGCTTTCATTTATTACGCTAATAATAATGTCTTTTCCACTTTGTATAGTATAACTGGTATATGGTTATACAGGCTGACTTTTTATCCCCCGGCAAAATTTTTGGAACAAGTTCAGTCAATGACACTCAACTATCTACTATAAAAAAGCTATTAAAAATCGATAAAAATTTTTCGTCCTCCATTTTTATCGATTTTTAATAAAAAATTTTATAGAAAGTAGTTCAGTATCATGGACTGAAATTGCTCCTAAAATTTTGCAGGTGGATAAATAGTCAGCCTGTATGTATGAACTACTGATTTATCCAAATTGAAAATATGTGATGAAAAAATCCGCCACGAGTGGGACTCGAACCCACGACCCTCACGTTTTAACGCCGTGAGTGTACCATCAATTGTGCTATCGTGACTTCGAATCACCCCGACGAATTTTCTCATCACATAGTACACGCATTTACTAATTTGTTGAATAGGTGGCCAATCGAAAATACATTTGAATTATTTCAGAAACGAATTACAGCAACGTAATCATCGTAAGCCCCTTATGTCCAAGCACAACAAAGCCTCCATTTGCTTATAGCTCTGAAACAATAGCAAGGGCTGCATTACAAATACAACCGCTTATTGGATAACTGCCTGCTCCTCAAATTACTGCGCCGGGGTATAGCAGATTGCTTTACTGTTTTATTAATGTATCTGTTACTAGAAATTTGTTAAATTTGGGAATTGTATAAATTTTCTAGGAATACGCATGATGACTGAAAAAATATTTTCGGCCCATCGGTTAGATTATTAAAAAATATTGTACACGTATTTTTTCTTTTCTCTGAGAAACAACAAATAAAGAAGATACAACGCATTTATACTTCGCATGAAGTCACGCTTTCGTACGATTTTTACACATCGGTGACGTCATAAGCCCCCACCCTGAAATTTGACACTCTGTACCTTTGTGAATTTTTAATTTTTTGATAAACTGGAAAATATGGGTACATTATTTTTGGATAATCTAATTAACGGAAAATTTAGAATAATACTTTTCTGACCCAGTCATCATCCCTATTGTATACAATTCCTAGGTAGCGATCGGAAATGTTTTTATTAGCGAAATTGGTCGCTTCTGTAACTGGGTCGAAGCTCGCTCGCTCCTGTGATGATCATTGCACAACCATACTACCTACCTTCCGTGACTAATAAGGGGTAAATAATTAACAGGTTACCATTTCAAAGTGTTTGTTTGACATACATTTATACTATATATACCGCTATTCAGGAAATGTATACAATTCCTAGGAATTTTATATAATAAAGAAAAATTTGAAGTTTACTTCCATAAGATATAGTTCGCTGGTCGCAGCATTAATTTGCTAATTGCTTTAAAACAATAGCGAGGGCTGCATTACGAATACAACAGACGGTTGGATAGGAGCGGCTCAAATTACTGCGCCGGGTATTGCAGGATTCTTTACTGTTTTATGTATGTATGTATGTAAATATTATTGTACATAAACGTCAAAAGTCAAAAAAATAACAACACAATTGCGGACTTATCCCTTTAAGGGATCTCTCCCAGTCAACCCAAGCAAAGGAGAGAATGCCATTAATTAAGTAGGGTAGAACAATGTACAACACAACTAAAATACAATCGAAAAATTAAAATAAATTGAAATAAAAAATATATAAAGAGATTTAAATATATAAATATATGTAGGTAATATAAACATTACTCAATCCAGGTCAGGAATCTTCATAAAAGTTTTTGACCCTAGCTTTAAGTAATTTAAAGTAATTGAAGTTCTAATACCAGATGGTAGTTTATTCCAAAATTTAGCAGCCATGACAGCAAAAGACTTTGAATAACCTTGAGAGGAGTGGGTAGAAATGGCAAGAATGTTCACACGAGTACACAGACGGGGATCACCAACTTTAAATTGGAATTTGTCTTTAAGATGTTTTGGAAAGATAGGATTGAAAAGGAAATTAAAAAGAAAAGTCAGGACATGTATAATGCGACGTGTTTTTATGGTTAGCCAATTCAGGCGAGAACGGTATTCAGTAATATGATCGAACTTACGTATACCAAACACATAACGAATACACATATTCTGAAGTTTATTAATGTATCTGTTACTGGAAATGTGAAAAATTCCCTTCCATAACATCATAGTTCGCTAGTCGTCGTAAACAATAGCGAGGGCTGCATTACGAATACCTACAACAGAAGGTTGGATAGCTGCGGATCAAATTACTGCGCTGGGTATTGCGAGCCGTTTTACTGTAGGTACGTGCTATATTAAATTAATTTCTGAACAGCCGAGCGAAGCATTCGTAGTTCTAAGAATCTACATGTATATGTAGGTAGGATATAGGTATGTTTTTTCGCTAATAGGCTGTTGGAAAACATTTAAAATAAACCATAATTCGCCGGTCGTTCCAAATGGACTCGCAATGCTTTGCTGTTTGTCGAACTAGAAAAACTGATTTACCAAAATTGATCAAACTTAGTAGAGTTTTAGAATAGGCAAATACTCCCAATATCTCTATATACGTCTTACAAAATATACTGAAACTATAATAAGGGTGAATTTATCATAGTCCATGATACTGAACAACTTTCCCCAAGGAACATGAAGTCGAAATATGAAAAAAAAAATTCTGTCCATACAATCTGTCCAACAGCTGATCGGTCAATTTGTATGGGAGATCAAAAAATATTTTTCATATTTCGATGTATGTTCCTTAAAGAAAGTGGTTCAGTAGGTATCATCTTAAAATAGTTTCAGTATAGGTACATATATTGTTTAGACCCTGTATAAAATAAAGAAACTTTGGAGAACTTCCATGATGGCAAATCAATCAAAATTCTTGTATATTGCACAATAGATATAATTTTTATATCTAGACCAATGGTTTATCAACAAATTGACAAGTGAAATAAATTCCCAAATAAAGCTTTATCACTATTTTGGATGAACCCTATTTTCAGTTCGTTGGCTGTGTTTAAACGAATGCCTCACAACATCATTAAACTTTTATTCCATTTATCCACTTTACGTCATCGTAAAACTAAATAATCTGGTCAAGCGCGAGTAGTAGTTACGTCTTTGAAATTCCGTACATAACAATTTAGCTTAAATAAAATATTTTAGATTGAATACCAGCTTTGGCCCGCGTCTTCTTACGCATCAATACTCTAGATCGCGAAATAAAATATAGCCTATGTCACTCTTAGCTAACTCAGGTATAATACGAACGTCCCGTCGGTCAAACTGTTGCTTTGTTTCATTTAATTAAGTATATTCTTTATTTAAAGTATACATGAAGTTCTGAACAAACGACGAACGACCAAGTGCCTATGACCTTTATTGCTTATTTTTATATTCATAAAAAAATACTTGCACTCCCTAAATAAGAAATATAAGAAATAATATTATAAAGAGGAAAGATTTGTACCTATTTTTGTATGTTTGTAATGAATAGGCTCAAAAAGTACTGGGCCGATTTAAAAAATTCTTTCACCAATAGAATGCTACATTCTTCCAATTTGACATAGGCTACAAAATTAGGGATCCTTGGTAAAATTTAATTGTCTACCCCGTGCGAAGCCGGGACGGGCTGCTAGTCAGTTATATAGTATAAGATTACTGATTTAAGAACCCTTATTTTATCTGACAATTGTATTAAAAGTCTCCACGTTTGAAACGTACGTAACCCTAAAAACAAATAACATTTCATTTTATATCTATAATAAACGGATATTTCTTAAACTAAGCCGTCATGTATGGTTTAATTTAAACGCAAATGGAGGTGAAGGCATTATGGGGTAACCGTAATAAACGAGAAGTGCCAAGTGATGTTCAGTTTTATTTGAGATACGAATGTCTCTCATTTTGTAGTGCCATAGACCATAGAAACCAACGAGTAATCATTTTGGGTTGTGAATATTATTATGAGGAGATATATATTTTATACAGGGTGAATATGAATTCATTGGCATCCTTTGGAATATCCACTATATACAAAGTAATATAATACTAAATTAAATGTCAAAAGTCATAATTTTTACAGTAAAGAAAACCTCATGCGTTAGACTCTTTGGTAGACACTGCTACTAAATCAAAAAATAATCTTCAATAAACTCATGTAAATAAACAAATTATAATAGTATCCAAATACGTCGCCGTTTATTCCTATTTCAAATAAATGGAATTAACTACTATCCTCAAGCGGCCGCGTAAGACTTGTGTGTGCCCTTTCCCACTCGATTTTTAACCTTATTCACGCAATGTAAAATCTGCTTTTGTATACCGGCCGGTACTCAGCTGTGTGTGAGCAATTAGTATAGGCACATAAAGGAGCATGATAAAGTTGACAAATTCACGATTATTTTGACTCAGACCGATTACTTATTTTGACAAATCGGTCTCAAGGATGTTCGCTATCTACTTATCTTCAAAGTCCTAAATTTGTCAAAGTAGGTACTAAATTTAACAGTAAAACAACAATAAACTTGTTTATTTTATACAATAAACACAGTTGTATTTTAATATTAAAGAAATTGCAGAGGGTTTTAGTACTTATAAACTAAAATCCTGCAATTTCTCTGGGTTATTAACTTACTAGCTTTTATTTATTTGCCTTCAACATAGAATTAAAAGTTAAAAGCTTAAATAAATGCTAATATTTTAAAACTTCAGATAAAACGTTTCAAAATGTTTATTTAATTTTCAGTTGCTTTGTTTTATCCCTAAAGTTTTCACTTTAAATTGAACAACGTTTCGTAGAAATAATAATTCTATTTTCTGATCCCAGTTTTGACAGCATTGACCTAAACTCAATTTATAATAAAAAAATAATTTACCAGCTATTTTTAATTAATACCTGCTTGGAGCTGGTATTAAAGAAAGAAAAAGCGTAGGATGTACCACCTGCTTCTCTTCCCAAGCAGTTCGTAAAAGCCGATCGAGGGAATAGACGAAAATCTAAATCAAGTTAATAGGCGAATGCGGCTAACAACCCATCACTATTTTGTTTTTTTTTCCATGTTTACGACCACTTCCACGCTGAACGTGGCCTTTGGGTCTTGCAGCTCAAGCCTCTTTCTACCTCGTTAGGGATAAATTCGTGATTTTAAAAAAATTGATGTGCCTCTTTTATATATTCTGAGCTGTGCTGTTTTGAAGCCCGGAGTTCATTTTCCAGCTTTTTCGTGTCCAAAGGTGATATTTATGACAATGGAACACCCAAGGAAACCGATTGATGAATATAAAGCTTCCTGTAGTAGATCTATGGATGTGCTACGAAATATTACACCCACCTGCTAGGTGGTCGGACGCCCTTATAAGGTTGCAGGAAAACGCTGGATGCAGGCGACTTCCAATCGGTCGTTTTGGACATACTTGGGGGAGGCCTATATAATATGATATGATGTGCTACGAAATATCTACGAGTCGTAGGTGGTATACAAACATGTCAAACATGCTATAAAATGGCGATAAACATTGTAGACTGGTATGAATCTGCTACGAAATGCTTACGGATTCCGTAGAATGATATGAGTGTGCTACGAAATAGCTACGATTCGTAGATGGTATAAACAAACATGCTATTATATGAAATGGCGAAAAACATTGTAGACTGGTATGAATGTGTTACGAAATGCTTACGGACTCCGTAGAATGATATGAATATGCTTCTTCTTCTTCTTATCGAGTCGAAATGGTTACACTGTAGCTTCAATTTCAAACCACATGTGACCAGTATATGGCCACGGTGATCCCTCTGTCGTTGGCTATGAATATGCTACAAAATAGCTACGATTCGTAGATGGTATAAACAAACATGCTATTATATGAAATGGCGAAAAACATTTTAGACTTGTATGAATGTGCTACGAAATGCTTACGGATTTCGTAGAATGATATGAAAGTGCTACAAAATGGCCCCATATTTTGTGGAATGATATCCCTATCGAACGTAGTGATGAGGGAAATTAGGTATAGATCGTCTATACTAAAAGTGCTTGCCCCACTTGTAGGTCACAAGCCAAGTAGTATAATATTAAAAAAGCTGTTGTAACCTTAATTTTTTATTTTGAAAGGTTACCACCGACTGGCTAATGGTTTTCATGAGACTCTGATAGGCCCTGGTTTTAGCGAGGTAGTTTGATGTCTAATTAAAAAACATTTTGGTGTAAGCGCTCTTAAATTTAATTAACTTTACATACAGGTGTCAAGTATATTCCACAATAGGAGGTACGAACCCGAAATTGTTAAATGTTTTTTTAGCCATGCATGTCCCACTGCTGGTCAAAGGCCTTCCTTCTTTCTTTCCAGTAATGTCTTTCTTTGGTCTTTCTATCCAGTCCTTCTCAAATACGAGTACTTTCAATTCATAAGCCCATATCGTCCTTGTTCTTCCTCATTTTCTATAGCCATGATGGAACCCAGTTCTTACTTATGTAAGTCCATCTTTCCGCATGCATGCAACCAACATGACCCGCCCAATGCCACTTAAGTTGTGATGGAAACAGTGTGGTGTTTCTAACCTTATCAGTATCAGTCAGTTTGACACCTAAAATACTGCGCTCCATGGCTCTCTGCAAAATCTGACTGACTGACCCCCCCCCCCCCCCCCTACAAAAAATCCTGGGTACGTGATTGTCAAAGTACACCGTTCCTTAGATGCGAAAATAACAATGAATATACGATTATCGTCGTAAACTTTAACTACGTAATAACATACACAAGCTTAGGATTTTACAGCCGGGCGTTTGAAACTAACCTTTGTGCTAAAGCTGTTTATATTTTTAAAGTTGCTCGCTAAACGAGAATGTTATAGCAATTTGGCTCAAAGCGCGAATTTTCTGCACTTTTAGGATTTTATAAATCGATTTAAATGTTGCAGTAGCTTCTCTACAGCACATCCGTTCCAAGTAAAGACCTCTTCCAATGAAGTTAACACGCTAAGTAAGGTTTACTATTTTGAACTGTTTTGTGAACGTAAGAGGCGACTAAAGAACTAAGCACTAACATCTTGTGCCACAATTGTATTCCCAAGGAGGGTTAACGTCGGGCGGCGGCCGGTTGAATAACTTTTCGCACAAATACATTCCCGAAGAGGGTTGATATCAGGCAGGCGGCCGGTCGTAAAACTATAGCCAAATCGTTTAAATTGTTCCGGCTATTTCTTCTCCATTTTGCAAGGTCTTTGGCATCCTTGGGTGACCATTGACATGCATGTTATATTTGGAGAATAAACAGCGGGAAACAGCACCCCGGGCTCCGCAGCAGTACAGCTAAGGATGTAACCGGGAACGCGAAGAAGAAGAAGAAGAACTTCACTTCATACTTCCACCGTGCTATTGAACTCCTCACATTTTAATAAACGCAGCTAATATCCCTAAAACCATCACCACATAAAAGGAGTTTTATTATCCTCGAAATGAGTTCGAAAATCCCATTTTCAAAGCCTCCGCAGCGTAGACAAATTAATGGTTATTTTTATTGACATCTAAATGCGCAAAATTACTCAGCATGGAAATATGAATATTGTACAATTGAAACCTGGAATACGTCGGATTTATCGAAGCCATCTAACACATTAGTTGGCTTCGATAAATTCACAATTGTATTTATTAGTATTTGCGCCAGAGATATTGAAGTTTATTTGTTGCTACAACACACACACTGACAAAAAATAGACAAACATAGTTAAAAAAGACGACGGGTTACACTCCGGGAGTGCCGGCAGAAGTGAAAACTTGAATATTAACGTTGTGCATTTTTGATATTTTGGAAAGGTTAGGGAATAATTTTGAACGAATTGCTTTAATTATCAGTATAAAAGTACTGTTATTTATGTGGTAGAATACAATATTTCTTTATTGCGCTGTCGTACACAAACATGACAATTTATATTACATTAAAAAGTTTATCTCTCAGCTAAACGAAACAGCAGGCGCAGGCATACATTTTCGCCGCGCCGTAGAAAGAGAGGGGGATACTTCCTCTCCTACGCCGCGCCGGCTGTCTACTCTCCATCCGTCTTACGAATTTTCAATCAGGACACGTGTCCTGACGCGAGTTTAACATTTTTTAACCATTACAAAAAAAGTGCACAACGCCGCTAAAGAAGCTTTCACTTCAAAAATTGACACAAAAACATAACAATTTTAAATGTGTGTGCTAAAACAACACAAAAAGGATATTGGCAAAGGAAATCATCATCATCCGAGCGTATTCCCGGTTAAATCATCAGCGGTTACGCTTCAGAGCCCGGGGTCCGCTACCTAACCTAGATATTGGAAAAGGGAATATTGGAGGTATATACCATAGATTAATATTGTATATACTGAAAGTGTATACCTCTAGATTCCGCGATGAAGTATCAAAAGTGTAACCTGTTTGAAAGTAGTGGTGTATTTTTTTATCGTGGTACGCCATGACGTGTCTCCTTCGTCTAAGCTCGTTCCCAGTTGCATCCTCAGCTGTGCTGCTTCGGAGCCCGGGGTGCACTTTCCCGCTTTCGCTTCTCCAAATATAACATGCATGTCAATGGTCACCCAAGGATGACGCCAAGACGTGTATGAACTACTAAATAGAAAATCCGCCTACACAGAAATCAATGTCATTGAACAATGTCATTTAATTTTTTTCGTATTAAGGCGCTGTAGGTTCACAGTTCACAGCTCAAAATACTGTGAGTATTTTTGAAAAATTACTTTAATGACCCTTATTAAAAAAAAAATATTAACTTTGCACGTCATCTGTGTTTGGGTCATAGGATTACACCATCCTACCAAATTTCACCTGATTCGGTCCAGTAGATTCGGAGAAAATTGGCTGTGACAGACAGACGGACAGACAGACGCACAAATGATCCTTTTCGGGTTCAGTTTTTTCATTTTTTGTACGGAACCCTAAAAATAAAAATAAAAACGTGTGGTACTCGGGGACTGCCGCGGTAAAGCTATTATTGCATTGCATTTTTTTATCAACTTATGCAATTATAAGTCTAGTGGCACGCACACAAACACCGTGCCGAACTGAAACGACGTTAGACGATGCACGTCCTTTAACGCCGCGCCGCTGTGCCGGTCGTCGGTTGCCGAGTAGGCGGAGCGAGGGGTGTTAGTTTTTATTTTCGTTACGGAGTTTCTTGATTCGGTCGCCGCGCTCAATCTATATGGGATGGGAGCCAAAGATGTAGAAAAAGTTTGGTGTATAGAAGCCGCTATTGGCAGGAAGCGATTCCCAAGGTAGTTGGTGTGTAATGACCCGTGCTGAGATATGGAGCGGACGGCAAAGCGATATTTGCAATGTCTTTGTTATACAAAACCGATGTCTTATCACTATCAACCTATATACATATTATACAACGTGGAAGGGACATATCCGTAATAAATCGAACCACGGGCTATAATAGATCATTATAGTATACATAATGAAATTAAAATAACAGCCAAAGAACAAAAAAAAATTCAGCAATTCCATACAAAAGTGTACAGCCGCCCGGCCGATTTGTATGGGAATGTCAATTTTTTTTAGGTTTTTGACTGTTATTTTAATGTAATTTTAAAAAGCCTGTGGTTCGATTTATGACGGGTATGTCCCTTCCACGTTGTATATGTCGCCGTGTCAAGTTTGTATAGCGTTTTAAATTAGTCATTTAAAACAGTTTTTTTAAAAATATTCAACTCGCAAATTAAATCTTAAGGTGAAGATATAGGCAAATAGCCTTGAAGTGGCGCCCTCATTTGAAATAAATTGTTAACTCGTAAATATGGAGATAATTTCCATATTGCTCTTTGTCATACGGTAGATAGTGGCCACGGCAAGTTTTAAAGCTAGACGGATCGCCAATAATAGTTTCAACGGCAGTTCATAAAATAATTTAAAGGGCTATCTAGTGCATGTCGAAGAGCAATGTGGAAATTATCACCATATTTACGAGTTAACAATTTATTTCACACTTCAAGGCCATTTGCCTATAGGTTCACCTTAAAATAAACAATTGTTTTATGATTTAATTTGCGAATTGGATATTTTAAACAAAACTGTTTTAAATGAAGAATTTAGGACGCCACAAAACTTGACCCAGTGACATATACTTATATAAAGTTTAGAACAAAATATACTGTAACTATTCAAAAGGTAGAGTCCGTTCATGATACTGAACTACTTTCCCCAAGATCCATTTGCCAAAATATGAAAAAAAAAGATTATTTCCATAGAAACTCGCATAAGCTGATCGGTCAACTTGTGTGGCCAACAACTTGGGCAAAAATTATTTATCATATTTCAATATATGTTCCGGAAAGTTGCTTAGTATCATGTACTGAATTCAGCTTTATATAGTTTCGGTAAGTATATTTTGTTAGCACCTAAATATAGTAAACAGCATTAAGACTCGTAAAGTCAGAATCTTAATTGTCAATTATGTAATATATTATAATTGAACTATAAACCAACACCAAAATTATAGAAAGCTACAAATCTTTTTATGATTTTGGGGTTTCGCGGTCACTATTACTATAATTACGATTATACTACTCTAGTTACCGTAAGTAGTAATGTGACAGGCAACTGAAAATACAATACAGTACCTGCATGCTTAGCACGTAATTCTGATCTGCTCTTCGCGCACGCGTAGATCGTCGGGGTGTAGGCAAAGAGGTTTGCAATGGGTCCTCCTTCACAGTGCCCGCTATATCCTACCTATGTAAGTATAGATCTTTGGTTTAAATTCACGTGCTAAGCATGCAGGTACTGTATTGTATTTTCAGTTGCCAGTAGAGGGCAGATGCCCTCGATAAAAATACATGACAATTTCATGACAAGATAAAAATAATTAATTGAAACGTAGTAAAATGAGTCGTTACGTTACACGCAGGCAGATTTTTAAGGGTGTTTATGTCTGCTAAGGAAATATAATAATTTTAAATCTAAACACATGTTTTATGAAACAATCATGTTAGATAAAAGAATTACATAAGTGCGTTATAATTCTTTAAAAAAAATTGCAACGAAAGTGTACTAAAAATGAATAAAATGGTATTTTATTAAAATAAATATAGTATAACTAAACGTTCCATCCAACTCATGTCGTTCAGCCAACATAAAAAAACTATCGCCGAGTAACGCTCTTACCGCCGCCACACATCAAAAGATTATATATAGTATATAGTTTCTTAATTTTAAATAAGTAATTAGTTTTTATTTTGTGTTCGTTTGTTTGTTCCAGCTCAATCATGCATGGATATCAAGCAAGTATTGTTCAGCGGCCACTGCTACCTCTTCTCCGGGTATCCAAAGGCTTCTTGGGCTACTGCCAAACAGGTAAATACCTATACTCTACTTGTTCTACCAGGCCTGTGTCACTCCCCGTTTAGGTATCGAAAACATACCTACATTATTACTATGCGCGCGGCGACCACTCGAAGTGGTAAATTCAGTTATACGAAATTAATTACGAATCGTTTGTCCAGAGTAATTAAAATGAAATTGACCTGCAATAGATGTCTAGGTATCTAAACGAAAAGGTGCTGAGTTCTGACGTGAGCTAAATTAAACCAGATTGTGGAGATATCTTTGATTTTAATTGCTGAGTAAGACTTCTGTACGTGAGTACTAGTACCTATTCCGTGGTTGTACCTTCTACTTTATTAAGGCTTTTATACCGATACACTATCGCGTCTTTATCCCTAATTCCCCACTAGTCTGAATTTTTTAAGCTATTGCATAGCTTTTATCGCGGGCTTTGAGCGCGGCGACCGAATCAAGAAACTCCGTAACGAAAATAAAAACTAACACCCCCCACTTCTCCTACTCAGCAACCGACGACCGGCACAGCGGCGCGGCGTTAAAGGACGTGCATCGTCTAACGTCGTTTCAGTTCGGCAGACTTCGGCACGGTGTTAGTGTGCGTGCGACTAGACTTATAATTGCATAAATTGATAAAAAATGCAATGCAATAGCTTTACCGCGGCAGTCCCCGAGTACCACACGTTTTTTTTTTCATTTTTAGGGTTCCGTACAAAAAATGAAAAAACAGAACCCTTAAAGGATCACTTGTGCGTCTGTCTGTCCGTCCGTCTGTCACAGCCAATTTTCTCCGAATCTACTGGACTGAATCAGGTGAAATTTGGTAAGATGGTGTAACCCTATGACCCAAATACACATGTGCAGAGTAAATAAATATTATTTTAAAATAAGGGTCATTTTCGGGGGAAAAATTAGGAAATAACAAAAAAAAATTTGCAAAACCAGTATTTTATATATCAAATTAAAGGGCTTGTTATAAGGATCTGAAATATATTTTTGTTGTTATTGTAAAATAAATAGTTTTGATTTTATTTAAGAAAGAAAACAAAAATTGACCATTCCCCCCCCCCCCCCCTGATCCCCGAAAGTACTGAGCCTAAAATTTTGAAAAAAATACAAATTATAGTTCATTGCTTTTAGATTAGAGGAAAACCTATAAGAATTCAATTAATTGTACGGAACCCTCTTCACGCGAGTTTAACTCGCACTTGGCCGTTTTATTTTATTTATTTATCAGAGATAAAGACGCAATTTGGGTCTTGCGGGTCTAAGCAGACAGAGCCCAGCGCCGCGAGACCCAAATGTCAATTTTAGCGTGATGGTGGGCGAGAAGGTGGAAAAAGAAATCAAAATAGAGATGGGTTGCTAGCCGCAATGCCTATTAAAATTCCCATTTTCTCCCATTAACTCGATTGGCTTTTACGATCTGCGTAGGAAGAGAAGCAGTCTTTTCTCCCAGACCAGCATGGAAGACTTATAGCGATGCAAAACTAAACGCATTGTTAAGTAAAATTAAAAAAATGTTCTAAATTATGCATCGAAATATAATCTCTTATTTGTAGAAATTATGAAATGAAAATCTTAGAGTAAGTTATTGAGGAAGTATTTTGATGGAACAGAAATTAAAACGTGTAATATACAGTTATAAGGAGCCCGTATGACCCTGATAGTACTTAGAGCGATCTTAAATATTATCAATATTAACGAAATACTCACTTTGAAATAAAAACACAGAAAAGTTCAGGACTAACTCTATACATACTTAATATGTTTCAAAAAACACGATTGCTTAAAATTTTCACGATTGAAAAAAATTGCGAAGTTGCCTCTAAATCACCTCAGAATTATACTAAGACGGAAAGTATTCAAGAAATACAATAAATTAGCCCTTGTAACTTTGGATTAAAATTGTATCAAACATAAGGCAGGTCTTACTTTTTAAATAAGTCTTATATGTTCTTTGTAAAACGATAAAAACCTCAAAAACCAGTCTCATTGACCCGCCGTGACCGTTTTAACCCGTATGGCTCGCTGTGTCGCTTCGGCTAGAGTAAATTTGTGTGCGTGGAAGCGGGAGCAAAATTTTGATTATCTACATCATGCACCGTCTTAACAGATTTTACTATTCTTCTTCTTATCGATATTATAAAATAACTAAAATCTAATTAGTTTAGACCAGGTCTTGTCAATGTAATTTACGTGACTGTTTAAGTGTCTTGACGACCTCCGTGGTGTAGTGGTTAACACGCCAGTCCACCACACAGGAGGTCCCGGGTTCGATCCCCGGTCAGGTCAAGATGGAAAATGATCTTTTTCAGATTAGCCTGGGTCTTTGATGTTATATATGTATTTGTTATAAAATATAGAATCGTTGAGTTAGTATCCCATAACACAAGTCTCGAACTTACTTTGGAGCTAGCGCAATCTGTGTGAAAAAAATAAAATAAAAAAAACTTAGGCGATTTCTGCATTAACACGAAAAATATAAACAAGGTACGAGAATTTATAGTATACTTAACTCACGCACAAGTATTATGTTTTATGACTTTTTTTATTTTTCCTGTGTTTACTTTATTTCTTCGAACTAAAACCTGGGTCACAGGAAAGAATCCGTGCTTTGGGTCAAAAGGTCAAAAAAATTATGACAAAAAAATAAAAAAAATATGACGTACAAATTATAAATGTAATACCTGTATAATAATTATATGTGGCCTACCTCCAGCTTCATGTGGCTAGATAATAATGAGGATTCGATTGATTGATTGGAGGTTAGTGTAGAAACATAATATTGATTTCCTAATAATTATTTGTTTTTATTTCTCTTAAATATTTTTTGAATGCACCATTAAACAGTGATTACAATGCCTTAAGGAATATAAGTTTTTTTTTTTTTTTTTTTTTTTTTATTTATTTGTGAAATAACTTAAATCTATCGTTACAGTTTTCACCAATGTGATAGACAAGCAATAATATATCTAATCATAACACAAAACACATAATGCAACTCTTGTAAATTCGTTCAGAGAACAGGTAAAAATATCAATTTTTTCTGCCAGTCGGTTAAGCGTGCGCAGCGTCCGCGTTAGCGGCGCTTTTTTCAGTAGCTCGGTGCGAGAACTGGGCACCACGAATAATGGCGGGCGGAGGCGACGCCCTGCGTATCCGTTTGGAACACACAAACTTACCAATCTGAGTAAATCCGGATTATTAATCTTTCCACGAATCAGCTTAAATATATATGAGGCCAATGCCAGGTTCCTCCGTACACCCAATTCGGTGTATCCGACCATACCGAGAACAAATAAGCCCGGATACATCAAAGGGTAGCACGGGTAGACACCATAAAGCCTCATATATAAGTATCTGGTAAATTTATTCTGAATCCGCTCCAGCATGAGCTTGTATTTAGCTTCATGTGGAGCCCAAATGATTGCGTTACATTCTAGGTGGCTACGTACGAGGGCGTTATACAACGTCATAATGGCTTTTATATTTGTGAACCCATGTACCCTACGAAGTATAAACCCCAAGTTTCTGAATGCCTTTTTTACTACCTCAATTATATGTTTTTTAAAGGAAAGGTCCGCTGTAAAATTTACACCTAAATCTTTTACTTCCATAACTCTTTTCATGGCCACGTCTTCTACTTTATATTCGTATTGCACCGGCTTTTGTTTTTTTGTGAACGAGATTGTAAGACATTTCGACTTATTAAATTGGAGTCCATTTTTCTGGGCCCACTCAACAACTCTGTTAATATCTGCCTGCATCCGCTCACAATCTGCAGGTGTATCAATCTTCAGAGACAACTTTAGGTCGTCTGCGTACAAAAGACAGTTGGAATGTTGGATGACTTTGGGTAAATCGTTAATCATCAGGATGAATTGCAATGGGCCCAGATTACTTCCTTGACTTACACCAGATCTTACAAAATATGACGTTGATCGGCATCCAGCATATTCTACATATTGCTGCCTATCACGCATGTAACTGGCTAAAAACTCCAGCAAGTGTGGAGTGCAGCCGACTCCGGCCAACTTACTCAAGAGCACATCGTTATCTACCACATCGAAAGCTCTGCGGTAGTCAAAAAACGAGACATCCACTTGCCCTCCTCCATCCACTGCTGGTACGATTTGAGCCATGTGGTTGAGCAGGTTGCTCGTGGTGCCGCGGCCCGGTCTGAACCCGTGCTGTTCGTCACAGAGCTGAGAGTTTACTTGATCGAAAATGCTCTTTTGTAGTGTCGAATCAAACACTTTGGCTGGAGTAGACAATACGGCCACTGGTCTGAATTGGTCAACCCTCCGGCATGACCCTCCTTTTGGGACCGGGACTACGCGGGTCAATTTCCAGGCCTCTGGAAAAGTAGCTGACTGCAAGCTTTTATTAAATATGTGCAGCAGAGGCTGCGCCAGAACAGCCCGACAGTCCCTAAATACGAAAGCCGGAATTCCATCTGGGCCGGCCGACCGCTTTGGTTTAAGTCTCGCCAATGCCTGTTCCACTTCCTGCAGCTGCAGCTCGCCGAGATGCACGCGCGCCGACTCATTCGCACCGCCCGCCTTCGCCATCGCCGCACTCACGTTAAATTCCGGTTCATTAGCGCCATACACTGATTGAAAGTAATCAGCAAATTCCTCACAACATTGTTCCCTAGTTAATTCTATTTCGTCTTTTAGAATGGTATATGAAGACGTTTGAGCTTTTTTGGAGTTAATATAGTTCCAAAAGGATTTCGGGTCTTCTACTAAATGACTTTGAATTTTGTCGCGATACCGGCCTTCTGCTATTTTTATCATATATTTTACGCGAGCCCTACATTTAGCAAATTCGTCGTAATCAACCTGCAATTTACTTTGTTTAAATTTTTTATGAAGCGAGGCTTTAATTTTTATCTCCCGAATTAATTCAGTTGTGTACCATTCGGGATAATTATACCTCGAACTAACCCGCATGAATCGCCTTTTAATCGGAACGCAGTCATTGAACACACTAAATAACATTTCATAAAACATATTTACAATTGATTCAACATCATTTAAACTGTACATAGAAGTCCAATCTATGGCCGCTATTCTCGAATACAATAATGAGAAGTCAACTTTTGTAAAATTCCAATGTGCCTGTGCGGGAGGTAGTTCAACATTGCTCGCCATCGTGGGTAACTGTTGCTGCGCCGCGCCCGATGCCGACCGCGCGCCCCGAAAGGTGACAGCTATCTCGAGGGGGGGGTGCTGTACGTCCACCGGAACCACCGGCTCACTCGCGATACACACGCTCACACTCCCCTCCTTTAACGATGTTAATACTAGATCTAATTGTCGATTGATACAATTAGGCACTCTGTTATTCTGAACGAATTCACAATAAGTAATAAAATATTCATAATAATTAATAACACAATCATTGCATGAATATAAATTAAAATCTCCTAAAACAATTACTTGACTAAATTTGAGACATAATTCTTCTATTATTTTAAATAGTAACATGTATTCATCATTGTTTCCGTGCGGAGGAATGTAAACTACGCAACATAAGCACAAGTATCTACCGCGCAAGTATACCTGCGCGCAAGCGATCTCGAAAGTGTGTTCCTCGATGTTTACGTCGCCAGGTATCGGCACGCTGCGTAGCTCGAATCGCGGTGTGGCCATGAGAAGTGCGCCGCCCTGCTTTCGTCCGTCCGTTCTGTCGCACCGTACTATTTTATAACCTGGAGGGGCCAATTCCGCGTCATATATTGAATTATTGCAACCAGTCTCAGTTATTGCGAATATATCGGCATTCAAAGATGCTACTCCTGCATAAAATAAATCCAGTTTTGTTCTTAGACCTCTTACATTCTGGTAATAAATACCAACAGTGTTACTATGCGTCACGTGATTTGTTGTGTGATCTGCGAAAAAATATCCATTCGCTAAATTCAACATTTACAGGCCAATTTTCAGGACTGCATAATTTTTCATAAGACCCTTCAGGTACTCCAATCCGAAAAGATGCATAGTCTCTTTCTGTTTTGGGTGTGACTTTTTCTACTCGGACTGACACTTCGGGGCCACATATCTTCTTCACGTACTGTTCCATACTTTCTTGACTCGTTTCTTTTTTTAAACGCCAAACATGTAAATATTTCTTTTTTTCAGTACCCTGGATTTCTGATACACACGAACTTCCTCCTTTTTTAACTTCCGTGTTAGCATATCTACTCTTTCTTTGTTTTGTTGCTGGCTTCCAGCTATCTTCGTATTGTGTCACAATACTCCTGTTTTCCCCTTTTTCTATATTCTCTAAATTATCCATAGGAGCCAACACCGATACGACTTGTTTGTTGGACTGCGCTACTTGCCTTTTTTCCGCAGGTTTCGTAGCCACACAATTACTTTTCGCATCTCCTACTACCGCCACTTCGTTTTGTGATAAAACTTCCGCGAATGTTATCGGTTGTTTATTCTCCTCCAAAGACAAGCACCTTCTTTCTTCTGCTTTTTGTCCTGCCAGGCAGGCTTCAAGGTATTCATTTCTGTCTTTCAGTGATTTAACAAGATTTTCTAATACTTCCACTCTGCCTGTTTTTTCTTGAGCTACCGCCAACATAATTTTAATTTCTTGTAATTCCTTCTCGGACTTAAAGAACTGATGTTGAAGTTGCGAATAAGCGGTTATCTGGGCATCAAAACGTGAGTTCATCTCTGCTCTGAGCTCCCGTACCTCGTCCAGCACCTTCAGCTCGTTAGATGTGATCGATGTATCGGCAGCTTTGGGACGGCTCCCGCGCTCCGTGTTCACGTAATTCGGTGTAAAAGTTTTATTTAACGAACTAACACTGCTTCTTACGGGTGTATCCGAATTATCTCGTTTCGGGTTGCTACAAACACACTCAGGACATACCCAATTGTTCTTATACTCCTGCGTAATGCTTTCAAACGCCTCCTTCGTTAGTCCCAAGCACTTCAGGTGATAAAGCTTCCCACATCTCTCCTTGCTACATTCCATATAAAGTAACTCTTTAATAAATTTATCACAACCAGTGCACTTATTTTCCATATTTAATTCCGAAAAATATCCGAATAGTAACAACACGTCCTTCGCTTGCGAGTGCGCGCGAATATATTTTATAACATTGTGATCAAATAACCTCATTTTAAGCACGTCGGTTCCATGAACGGCGGTCTCATCAAACTTATCATGAACGCCCGAAACACCGACAATAGATAGACATCAAAGAACAATTAACAAGACACGAACTTTGAGCAGATTTCGCCGGTTTCTTAACATTAAAATTAAACATATATTAACGTCGACACCAAACCCGTAATCCTTCTCGTGACGTTTCTGTGACGGCTGCAAATTTTATACGGCGCGTTTGCTATTTATGGAAAAAAAATATCAATTTAAATATAATATTATTACTTATTTTTATTAATATAAGTACTAAACAACTGTAACTGAAACACCAGTATAAGTGTACTTTTCAAGGAACTTAAATAATATGGTAAGAAAATTAGTCCGCCATTTTGAAGAAAATGTATATGAATTCGAACACATTTTATTCACATAATTACATGTTTAATGGAATAAATAGTACAAGGAGTAAACGTTAGATAAATGAGCATCCTAAAGTATGGCGTTACTGAGATATTTAAAAGAATCAGAACTAATTATTATTAAAAGTAACGTGAGATAAGTTCATAATGCATATTTTAACACGGTTAACTTACGTACGAGTCAAAAAAGAACTAACTAATAAACATATCATAACTAACAGGGCAGAAAGAGCCTAGGGCGGTAAGGTAGGAAAAGAATATCACACTAGTGATGGGGTACTAACCGCATCGCCTATTGATATCATTCAGATTCTCGCTCATTCCCTCGATCGGCTTTTACGATCTGCACGGTAAGAGAAGCAGCTGGTACATTCTATGTTTCTTCTTTCCTCCCAAACCAGCAAGGAAGATTTGAATCATAAAATGTACTATTCATTTGAATGTACAAAGGTTTACTAAATAATTAGAAATATGTAAGAATCAGTCAGCAGCAAAGACGTTATACCACAGAATAAATAATACTAACGTACAGAAGTCTCACTCAGCAAAGAAATTCAAAGAAATATCTACTCAATGTGGCTAGCGATATGGTTTAATTTAGCTCACGTCAGAACTCAGCACCTTTTCGCATAAATACCTACCCATCTATTGCAAGCAAATTTCATTCTTATTATACTGCAAAAACGATTCGTATAACTGAATTTACCACCCGAAGTGTCCGCCTGCGCGCATAGTAATAATGTAGGTACATTTTCGATACCTAAACGGGGAGTGATACAGGCCTGGTTATACCTACCATCTACTACGATCACCAACTTTCCTACCCAGCGTAATCCAAATCCTCCCTTTATTGGGAGAGAACATGCATATGATAGAAAAAAATCTGTACAGAATAAGAAGAATCCGAAAATTCTATGTTTTTGCAGGATGAGCCTCTGAAAGCCGTAATATATTAATAATGTCTTGATCCGAGTCAGCCGCCATCCGTCCCTGTATTCATTACCTCGTTTAAGGTGCATTTACGAGTAGGTCGAATGAAGATTTATGGCAGGAACATTGTAGGTAATACAGATTTAGTTAATTCTCGTTAAAAAAAGGTCAGCGTTCAGTGTATAAAGGTTCCTCCTACTAAGAATGCTTCGAACAAAGAGCAAAAAGGCTACTTCTTTTAGAGATTTTTATTTTTATTTTTTTATTTTATTAAATAAGGTACACCAACAGTATTTACATACAACATTCAAGTATGATACCTATAACACTAATATTCTTAAGTAAATACCAATGACAGGTATACACGACATTCACCACAGAGTTCAGAATAAGCTTAATAAGGGTTTAAAAAAACAAATTCATGATTTTTAATCTTTAAGAAGATTCAGCACCTTATGTTTAAAGACATTCAGACTATCACAAAATATGTCCAAATCCTCTGAGTCACGACAAAACATATTATAAGTATTGCACATACGGTTGACTGGAGCATGGCTACCCAGATTGGTTCTAGACGGCGGACCACTAAGTATTTTAGTTACAGGATAACGTGGTGGTCTACTTGGGACATTAATATTAAGAAGCGATAATGTGTCACCAGAATCTAAGCAGTTATTGAATATTTTATATAGGAATATAACGTCGCGAATTTTTCTTCGATTAAACAAGGAAATCATATTAAAATGCTTTAGCCGCTCGTTATAAGGACAACGGTGAGAAACATTAGGCGCCGAAAACGCGAGGTGCCTGGTAAAAGCTCTTTGGATTTGTTCGATTCGCTGAGAATGAACTGCATATGTTGGGTTCCACACTACACTAGCGTATTCTAAATTGCTCCTGACCAACGTGTTAAAAAGGATAATCTTTGTTTCAGCGTAACGAAATTGCGTAGAATTTCTTTTAAGAAAGCCTAGCATTTGGGCTGATTTTCTAATAATATTATCAAAGTGCTCTATAAACTTTAGTTCTGAATCCAGCCAAACCCCAAGATCCTTGACGACATTCACTTTTTGTAGTTCTTCTGATCCTATTTTGTATGTTGTGACTATGGGTTGCTTTTTTCTTGAAAATGTAATACAATGACATTTATTTATGTTAATTGACATATCGTTAGCATGACACCAAGCTGTTAATCGGTCAAGATCGTTTTGTAAAAGAAATGTATCTGTTGGAGCTTTAATAACCTTATATATTTTTGTATCGTCAGCAAACATCGAACATTTAGAGTTAAGGATAACATCAGGCAAGTCGCTAATAAAAAGGGAAAACAGAATAGGGCCAAGGTGTGAACCCTGAGGGACTCCGGAGTCAGCGTAGTAGACCTGAGATTCATATCCAAGAACTGCGACAATTTGAGATCTTCGTTCTAGGTATGACTTGATCCAGTTTAAAAGAGAGCCATGGATACCGTTTGCTTCCAGCCTTTTAATCAGCAATGAATGATTTACTCTATCGAATGCGCTAGTAAAGTCCGTATATATTGCGTCTACCTGTAAGCCCGAATCAACCTCACGCGACAAATCTGACACTACCGTTGCCAAGTTTGTCTCTGTAGATCTCTGCTTCTGAATCCATGCTGATATTGACTTATCAGTTTACCAAGGTGATTGGTTATGACAGGTTCGACGATGGACTCGAATAGTTTTGAGAAAATGGAAAGCATGGAAACCGGTCTGAAATTGCGCACGTCACTACGATCGCCTTTTTTGAATATTGGTACTATTCTTGCTTTCTTCCATTCGTCTGGAAATTGCCCGCTTTGAAGGGAAGAATTAAAAATTATCGAAAGGGGCAAGTTCAAGGCAGCACCGCATCTTTTAACAAATATTGGAGGGATGTTGTCGGGACCAGCGCTTTTGTCAACACTTAACTTGCGTATCTTCTGCAGGATGTCCTTCGCTGTAATTGTTATTTCGGATACTGCTTGACACATTTTGGGGGGGACCTGTACAGAACTACCTGTGCTCTTTGTAAAATTAGAGCTGAAGGACTTGGCGAATAAATCTGCTATAAGTTGACCATTATCAGCAACCTCGCCATCAAGATGCATACGTGCTGGAAAATCGGACTCTGTCTTATGTTTATCATTTAATAGTCGCCAAAATGCTTTGCTGTTGTGATGAATTTCCTCTTCGGTTTTTAGTGAATAGAGATTCGTATTTTGATGTTGTAATTTATGACATCTACTTCTTAGAACCTCATACTCCAATTTATCGCGTGAGTTTTTGTATTTTAAGTACTTTTTCCTTAGCTTTTCCTTTTCAGTTAATAATTTTTTAAGAGATAAACTGGTTAAAACACATTATTTGTCTCAGATAAGTTAGATACTATTTGATATGAATAATAAAAAAAATAGAGTCAAAGTACTGAATTTAACAAAACACGCATGTTTTTCAGCAGTCGAAGTTTCTATACTCCACTTCTGACCTCTCGTTTTTAGGGTTCCGTAGTCCGACAAGGAACCCTTATAAGATCGTTCAGTCCGTCCGTCCGTCCTAGTCTGTTACAGCAGAATATCTTCTACGTTTATGGACTGATTTGCATATAACTTGGTTCGAAGATATAGATCTCATTTTTAAAAATACAAAAAATTAAAATTACCTCCTCATTCATGTAAAGGGGGGGTGAATTATTTTTTTGAGTGCACCCCCTTGTGTGGGATATCGTTGAAAAGGACTATGAAAATAAGGTAGGGTTTTTATACAACACTTTTTTATCAGCTTTACCATTTGCGACATACAGCCCGCCAAAGTCGTTTACACGGTGTCGTCGTGTCCCCCCCCCCCTGTAATTTCTTGGACCTATAAACTTCAAATCACTCACGTAAAGAAAAAGGCGCGGAAACTCTTATTTAAAATTGTTTCGGGTATCCTGTGATGAATACTTTTGAAATTATAAATAAAATAAAAATATATACTTTTTTCCAAAAGAACAGTATAAACTTAAAAAGTTTTTTTACATATTTTACTGTTAGGACTGAATGAAGCTTGAAATGCAAGAAATGCAAAACAGCGCGGTGCCAAAAATTACTACGGAACCCTACTTTATGCGTGGTCCGACACGCACTTGGCCGGTTTTTTTTAGCGGTTCAACAACACAGATTAATCTTTATTGAGCGTTATAACTTATCGCTGCGTATATACAATCCGCTTTTGTAAGTAAACTTGTAAATTGTATCCCCAGGTGTGCGAAGGCCTGAACATGCAGCTGTCTTCCGTCCACTCCGGTGACGAGGAAAGGTTCATCGTCTCGGGCATCAGACAGAGCAGTGACTACAGCGCGGGCTCGGTCTACTGGCTGGGGGCGCAGAGGGGAGGGGGCAATCTCAGCTGGATTGATGGAAGTGTTGTCGGGTATCAGGGATGGCCGCCGTACAATGACACAGAGGAATCGGAGGAGTCGTGCTTGGGAGTCCAGGTATTTATTATCAATCTATGATACAAATGATACAAAGTATGATATGATACAAAGTTTGCTGTAGCGTTATACTTATATGGACAGATTTCACTGAATTGGCTTTGCTAAGATTGGGGTAAGGGGAAAGTCTCGTTGGTTAAAAAAACTCGCAAGATCGTCTGTTCTCATAGAACCACTAAAATGTAGTGGGTTCGGTCTACTGGTTGTAACGCACAGGGGAGAGGCAAACTTTTGCTGGTTGTAAGGCACCAGGTATGGCTGCCGTATAATTGACACTGAGTAGTCAGAAGAATCTTGCTTCACTCTGTGGATAATTCTTGTAGTGATTACAATGCGTGGTTGGTTTACTAGTTAGGGGCGTAAAGGGAAGAGGAGAACTTTATTGGATAGATGGAAGCACAGATCTGTATATCTCTGGAAGTATAGTGGGGTATCAAGGATGGCCGCCTTACAACAATACTAAAGTATCTAAAGGATCTTTAAGAATTATTAATGAATGAAATTAATGAAAAATCAGAGGATACTTAAGAATCTGTGAATCTTTGTCCAGTTAGATACGAGTATCATCCAGGCCTGTAGCCAGACGGTAGCTTTAACCATAGGTTGAACTAATGGGCAATTTCAATAGTATTGGCCAGATATCTTCACTATCAATCTTGATTGTGTTATCAACCAGAAATTCAGACCTTTCTTACATCATGTTTTCTCAAGTGTACAGATGTTTTAAATCATTGTTTGGCAGTGGAAGTCCTCCCCAGTACCATCCCAGCCCAGCGGGATTTACTGGACCTACCACAAATGCGTGGCGACGGGCGGCTACGTGTGTAAGAGGAGGCTCAACGCTGAACACGTTGTGAGGAACAGAACTGTGGAGGGAACGTCAGGTGAGAAGAAATCACGGAGAATGGGCAACCCTAAACATAGATTTGATAGTGAGCTGGATTATGGTGGGTTATACTAGTATATAGATTGAGGTAAATTTTAATAAAGTACTGATAGTAGGACAGGTAAAAATAATTGAAAAAAATTAATGTGCCATACAAATTGAGCAGACGTGTCGAATTCTGATCTAAAATCTTACGTCACGATACCCAAAAAGTTGTCGATGCTACAGAACTACTTTCCTTTTACCAAAACCCCTCAAAAATCGATACAATCAGCAGATTGAATATTTGTATGGAAGAACGATTTTTTTTTAATATTTCGTTCTAGGTATAGTTGTCTAAGCTACTGGAGCTTTACCAGGCAGTGGCCTGGTGGTTCTGCCGCGTGACCCAGCAGATTAGATAGGACCACTCTAAGTCTTCCCGTGGATGTCGTAGAAGACAACTTAGGAAACACAAGCTAAACAAAGCTTATAAACATCAATGAGACCTTTCCAACCAAATTCTCTGACTGCTCCTGCTAAAATATGGCTCTGGTAGTACAAGAGGGTCGTGCTCCTGCAGAGGAGACCACAAAAGACCTGATGATGATGAATGGCCTGGTTAAGCAAACCTTTCCAGCTGTTTCTATATAGCTTTTACTTGCTCTATTAATTTAACCTTCCTCAAATTCCAGGCACCTTATCCAGCCCGAACCACCCAAACCTGTACGACAACGACCTGGACTACTGGGTGCACGTCGTGGGCCCCCAGGACACGCGGCTGGTCTTCGTCTTCCAGGACATTGAACTGGAGTACCAGAAGGACTGTCTCTATGATTTTGTTGAGGTATCGGTCTCTTTGTATATAGCCGTGCGGTTTTCGACAGAGTAGAATAGGACCTCTCCATGTCTTCCCGTGGATGTTATAGAAGGCGACTTAGAAAACACAAGCTAAACAAAGCTTAGGTACCTATACTAAAATCAGATCCTTTGGCTGTTCTAGCCAAGTATGAACAGAGAGGGTCGTGTTCCCGCAGTGGAAACTAGAAAAAGACCTGACAATGAGGATGAACTGTCTTTCTTATCTAAGCTCGGTCCCGCTTGCATTTTAGCTGTATTGTGTCAGGGCTGGGCTTCGGAGCCCAGGGAGTGCTTCCCGGCCTTTTCGTCTCTAAGAATCAAACACGCATCAGTGTTTCACCTACCAACCTAAAGACCAACCTAAGATGCCAAAGTATTACGCTCAGAAAGACATTTGTTACCGTAAATGTGACTGTTTTGAATTTGAAATTGAATGGGCCCATAGTTAAATAAGTGTATGATCTTATATTAAACTAAGTTTAAGTCAATACGAGAATTGTCCATAGTAAAATAGTTAAGGGATGACTCAATCCCTTGAAACATGTGCAATAATGTGCATAGTACATACAGGTTGAAATTGAAATTGAAAATTGATACAAATTGTAATTTGTATTACTGACTAAAGTAAATACAGTGATTCAAATTGTAATTTGTATCACTTGTATTATATTTTTACACAAAACAAGTATCTACATAAGCACTGGAAGTGTATTCCACTCAACATACCTACTTTGCTGATTGCCGTGTATGGCAGTCAGCAATATTGGTCTTACGTGGAACCACATGAGGTATCTAAGTTCCCGTCATGGTACTGAATTTATTGTAATATTACAGAATAATATTATACATTTAATAGAGTTTTACGTAGGCTTATGGTTATTTGATATTTCAGGTTGTACACTAACACCCCTTTAGGTATATATAAATTACACGAACCTCCTCCACTGCTCGCTTTTGGCCTTCGGTTGGGTAAACTCAAAACAGTTTTCCATTACTTAGGAGAGGCAGGTAGAAATTGAAAATCTGATTGGTTTGGTAGTACGCAAAAGGGAAATTGCTGGATAAAAATATTTGCATACAAATCGATTCCTCGCCAACGAAAACCTTTAATTGAATCTTTATTTTTGGAAGCCTTACGTTTGTTTTTTCTTTTTATTGGTAAAGAGCACTTAAGGATATTACTTTTAGTTCGTTGGATATGTTAAAGAAATAATTGGTGTTACTAATGCAAAACTAACAAGTTTAAAAAATTGAAACCCGACTATGGGAAAATCTTACTTAAAAGTATGTTTATTTAGTTAAGGCCGTACCTGAATTTTTGGGGTCCAGTGCTGCCCCAATTTAAAATAAATCATTTCAAAGAAAACAGAGACATCATTTAAAATTTTGCAACTATCAAGTCCTAGATAGCCCTTCAAAGTATTTTATGAACTACTGTTTACAGTTTATAATGAGAACGTTAAGCTTTACTACGCACATTTGCCAAAAGTGGCCGTTTTTCGCAAATGGGCGTAGTAAAGCCTAACGTTCTCACTTTAAACTGTAAACAGTAGTTCATAAAATACTTTGAAGGGTTATCTAGGACTTGATAGTTGCAAAATTTTAAATGATGTCTCCGTTTTCTTTGAAATGATTTATTTTAAATGGGGGCAGCACTGGACCCCGGAAAATTTAGGTACGGCCTTAATGCAAGCACAAAGCAAGTAACAGCTAATATAATTTACATTTGTATTTTTCAAATGTGCTAATTAAGCCCTTTTATTTAAAATGTTACTTTATTTATACCTATCGACTTTAACTTTACACAAACAATTAAAACAAATACAATTAAAAATCCTGTATTTCTAACCCGCCCCTTGACATTTCTGTTGCAAAGGTGCCCAAAACCCTAGTCACTAGAGCTGAATGGCAATGGCCAACCTTTACATTAGAAATGAGCCAGAGCAGGAGTGACCATTGTATTCTCTTATTTTTTTAACTTTACACTACCAGTAACCTACCTATATGTACTTAGGTAATCTGTGACTCAACTAATGCTTATTAATCGTGATCCGAGACATTCTATCTAAAATATAAATGCATTAATAATTTACAATTAATTAAAACAGGCTTGTGTCACTCCCCGTTTAGGTATCGAAAATGTATTTTTTTTACTATTACATTATTACTATGCGCGCAGGCGGCCCCTCCGGATGATAAATTCAGTTATACGAATCGTTTGTCCAGAGTAATAACAATGAAATTGGCTTGCAAATGGATGGCTAGGTATCTATACGAAAAGGTGCTGAGTTCTGACGTGAGCTAAATTAAACCATATCGCAAGCCACATTGAGTAGATATTTCTTTGAATTTCTTTGCTGAGTGAGACTTCTGCACGTTAGTATTATTTATTCTATGGTAACCTACGTGTAGTATCATCATAACATGATAGATATTGTTTTCTGCAATTTCAGTTACGTGATGTGAGAAATTCGAAGTCATCCAGATACTGTGGCTCCATGAGCGAGACGAGATGGGTGGCCAGCGCCAACAAGGCAGTGCTACATTTTCATTCTGATTACAAGTAAGTTGAATTTATATGCGGTGCATCCTGGGTCGTCAAAGAATATTTCGGCTAACCGTTAATCGTCGAAGTATAATTAAGTATTATAAAGTTTTATTTAGCTTGCCTTTGTTGTCAGCTGTAAAGGGACGAACGATCTTTTTTTCTAACAGTTGCTCGCTGAAAGCACAAGTAAGTAAATAAATGCTTTATTTATACCAACAAAGACACACAATACAATATAAAAAATAAAAAAAAAAACAACAAAATTAACACAGTCAGGCTGTTATTATGTGTCGCAGTGATACAAATAGGCAGCAGCTCAGCGCGTATCTCACTACAAGAGCAAGGCACTGATTTACAGCTGCCGCCTGTGGGTTCTCGCAAGTACGTGCAGCGAAACGGTCGTGCCACACTATAGTAAGTAGATCCGTAGCAAGAACGTTGTTTTTGGTTAACTGTTACTCGTCGAAGTATATAATTAGTTGAATCGACCAATTATGAACGGTTTTGTGTAAAACAGTTCATCGGACAAAGATAATTCGGATAAACGTAGTGAGCTCGTTCCGGTGGGGGCTGTGATATCACCGCCCTGTCAAAATCGTAAGAAGCCATGATATCAAATTTAAATGCGTTGTATCTTCGTAATTATATACTTATCAGAGAAATGAAAAATACGTGAAGAATATTGTTTAATAATTTTGAAGGGCCGAAAATATTTTCCAGTCATCGTGCTATTTGTGTTGTCACCCTAGTGGTCGCTATAACTACTTATAGCGACCACTAAGGTGCACCACTAAAAAGTGGTGAGTAGGTAATGCAGCCCAATGGATCTGGTTGATCCATCACCGTCTGTAGGCCATACCAGGAGTGGCGACGGGATAATGGATAATTTATTATCATAATTTATATAATATATATCACACATACATTTATTAAATACATATCCTAATGCACATCACGTACTATTATTAGGATGCTGTCATCTAGCTATCTATGTACATATATAAAAAAGCGGCCAAGTGCGAGTCGGACTCGCCCATGAAAGGTTCCGTAGCAGGAATTAACATAATACTCGTATAAAAGTTCTAAAGGTAAATTGTGGAATACGATTTATGACGTATTAAAAAAAAAGTACTTACTAGATCTCGTTCAAACCGATTTCCGGTGGAAGTTTGCATGGTTATTGTACATCATATATTTTTTTTAGTTTTATCATTCTCTTACTTTAGAAGTTACAGAATACACATTTTACCACTTTGGAAGTGTGTGAAAATCTTAATGCGGTCCACAGAATACATCTACTTACCAAGTTTAAACAGTATAGTTCTAATAGTTTCAGAAAAAAGTGGCTGTGAAATACGGCATACAGACAGACATGACGAATCCATAAGGGTTCCGTTTTTTGCCATTTGGCTACGGAACCCTAAAAATGAATTACTGTTCACTAAAACGAGAGAATGGCTGAACTGATTTGACAAATTTTGGTTTAAATATATTTATGGATGTCCAGGGTACGTACCGTATATAGTATACCTATAGTGATATAATCGGGAGGAACGAAATTCACCGGGTCCCAGTCAGCTTGTACTTAATATTTACAATAAACAACATCACAGCAGAAATTGCAAAAATTCCAATACAAAGACTGAAATAAAATAGACGAATCGACATTTTTTCTTCTGTTCTAGCACCCAGGGTGCGGGGTTCTCACTAACATGGCATGCGGTGGAGCTGCCGGGATGTCCATCTCAGACCTTCACCTCTAAGGAGGGTGTGCTTCGCAGCCCTAACTACCCCCACTTTCTGTTACCGGATCTAGATTGTACCATTGATATTCTTGCTCCGACAGGTAAGTAATATTTTTATTTATTTAATAAAAACTGTACTGTAAAAATTGTACTATAATAAAAAAAAATGTTAACAATATGCGGACTTAACGCTAAAAGCGTTGTCTCCTAGTCAACCATAGAGAAAAATAGATATATTCATATTCATGTATTTATTGTTTCCATGTTTACTTAGAAATAGATCATAATTAGATATAATCATTACATGGAACCCTGGTAGGGCACTAAAATAATATTATACTAAACATTATTATTATTCAGAACTAAACAAATAAAGACAAAAGATGGAAAGTATACAAAATATGTGAAAAAAAAAATTGCAATTAAATTGTCAACATCATGTTGTCATCATGTTGCGGCGCAAAATATTTTAATCAATACAAGTTAAAGTATATTTAAGGTACTTCTTTACTTAGTTACTTCTTAACTCTTTCGTTATCAGCCCATAACAGTCCAGTGCTGGACTAAAGGTCTCTCCCAATATAGGGGGGATCAGTTGATAAGTACGATCAGCTTTTACTATGGAAACAATACTGAAATCTCTAAATAAATGGCTTTCTCACACAAAAGTATTAAGCTGCGGCCGTAGCATGGCACCGTTGATAAACCCAGATAAAGTTTAAATCGCGCGATTGATTAGCGCCATCCTGCTCGTTATTATTACGTAGAGCGAGATAATGATAGATGATAGCGCTCTGTAAACGCTGTCGGTGGTGCCATGCTACGGGGGCTGACAAAAATGTCGAATTTTAAAATTAGAATTAGACTTTTTTAAATCTTATCCAGTATTCGATTTGTACAGGTTCTCGGCCGCTTCTAAGAAAATACTAGATAAAGTTTTTTTTTAAATACAGGCAAACGCGTGTTCCTAAACATAAGCTTCTTCGACTTCGGCTATGGAAGCTTCCAGAAAGGTGTGCCTATCAACGTGACCGACGCAGTGCCCGAGGACTCGTTCATGGAAGTGCAAGTCGACCCTCAAACTGTGCCAATCCGTCCATTTTTAAATTCAAATATATTGACAAATGGCCTTTTTGTGTCTAAATCGGAGATCCTACGGTTGAGGGTGAGAACAGGGGAGAATGTAACGGGCATTGGATTTTTGGCACATTTCAAAACAGGTGAGTGAAATATTAAAAACAATACTATAGGTATTGAAAAAAACAATACCTACTGAATCATAAATTGTGTAGGTACTTTGTAACCATTTAGTATCAAAATACGAATCAGCAACCGACCACAAAATCTATCTATATCTGTATAGGAAATTGTTCCTGTGGATGTCGTAAAATATTAACATAACCTGAATAACTTAATTGTACTTATTTATGAAATAGCTCTTTTTGTAAAATTAAACATACACCGTTTTCAATGCCTTGGTTCGAATCGCATCAACGACAGAATTAGACAGATGTCACACAAGACAGCTACAAGTATGTTCAGTGAAAGTGTGTGGAATGGCTTTAATCTATATCTATACTAATATTAGGTCCTTACATATGAAATTGCCGTTCAGTATCAAAAAAGTGAAACCAGTTTTTTTTAATGAAATTATTATTTAATCAATCGAAGTATGCGCCGTTGTTATCGATACACTTCCGCCATTTTATAGGCAGATCATTGATACCTTTGGAAAAAAAATCCTGGGAGCGAGAGTCTATGAACTGTTTGAAGGCGGTTTTGACTGCCTCATCAGATATGAAATTTTTTCCTTGTAAAAAGTTATCCAAATTTTGAAAAAAGTGGTAATCGGTTGGGGCAAGATCTGGAGAGTATGGTGGGTGACGCAGAGGTTCCAGTCGCAGCTCCTCTAACTTGGCGATCGTTTGATGTGCAGTGTGTGGTCTAGCGTTATCCTGAAGGAGCAGTGGGCTAGAGCAATTCATCAGTCTCGGTTGTTTAATGGCGAGCTTTTCCATCATTGTTTGCAATTGTTGGCAATACAAGTCTGCAGTAATCGTCTGGCCTAATCTCAAGAAGCTGTAGTGGATAACACCAGCACTGGTCCACCAAACACTAACCAGAATCTTCTTTTTGGTCAGTTTTCGCTTAGGGCAAGGTTTTGCCGGTTCTCCAGGGTCAAGCCATTGTGATGATCGCTTCCGATTGTCGTACAGGATCCATTTCTCATCACAAGTCACGATACGGTTCAAAATCCCCTCATTATTGTGGCGATTAAGCAAAGAAACGCAGCAAGCAACGCGTGTTTGTTGGTTTGCTTCAGTCAATTCGTGCGGTACCCACTTTTCGAGTTTTTTAATTTTTCCGATTTGGCGCAAGTGGATAAGTATCGTTTTGTCACTTACGCCGAAGGCTGCTGCTAATTCAGAAGTGGTTTGAGATGGATCCGCTTCCACTATCGCCTTCAATTCTTCGTTATTCACTTGAGTATCAGGTCGTCCACGAGGCTCATTGTGTAAATCGAAATTTCCAGAACGGAAACGTTGAAACCAAAAACGCACCGTTCGTTCGTTAGCGGTGCCTGGTCCATACACGTCGTTAATTCTTCGAGTCGTTTCTGCAGCACTGGTGCCACGGTGGAACTCGTATTCGTAAATACCGCGAATTTTCAATTTGTCCATAGTTGTTGTTATAGCAATGTTGAAACTCAAACAAATGATGTTAAAACAAATGAAATACGAATTTTAAAACAACATTTTTCTGGCTTTATTTCGAATTAAATTTGAATTTGGAATTCCTAATGAAACGCAAGATATTTGATTTTAAAGTTGCCAGTATTGAAAATCGGCAATTTCATATGTAAGGACCTAATATTATAAAGCGGAAGAGTTTGTTTGTTTGTTTGTTTAAACGCGCTAATCTCAGGAACTAATGGTCCGATTTAAAAAATTATTTTTTTGTTGGGTAGTCCATTTATAGAGGAAGGCTTTAGGCTATATAACATTACGTTCCGACAACCACGCGAACGAAGTCGCGGGCACAGCTAGTAATATATAAGGTCCCAAAAAAATAAGGAAGATTCCTTATTTTTTTGGGACCTTATATTTTAATCTATTGAAGAAACAAATAATGGAATTATTAATTGAAAAATGCTATTATAATTTTAATGAATTTTTAAATAAATGTTATAACCGCTAATATTTATTTAATCAATTGTTACTAATATTATTTAAATTGTAATAATAATTATATTGGAATTAATAATTTAAAAACATGCATACCATGTTTATGCATACCTACACAAGAAGGTAAAATGTAAAGGGGAGTGGTAATTTTAAGATCTGTATGTTCCTACATTTTATGCAAATAAACGTATTGATTGATTGATGGATACATTTATTGGGAAAAGTGGTTCAAAATGATGGACTGAATCACCCCTTAAAATATTTGTATTTAATCAAAAATAACTTTGCAAACATACACTATCACTATGGGACACTTTTGATATTTTTTTTTCGATCTTTTGACTCCAACCAGAAGAGACCAGGGCCTCAAGACCCTAAGGCGACTTTAACTAATCTAATGAAGTACCTACTTAGGTACTAGGCTGATGTTTTTTTTATTGGTAGTGAATTTCGTGAACGTGAACCACGTGGTAGAGCTTCCTGGTGCCCGGGGCGGCCGTGTGGTGTCCCCCAACTGGCCGGCCGCGCCGCCGCCCCGGGCTACGTTACAAGCGCGATTGCTAGCCCCGCCGCGACATACACTAGCTTTAGCGGTACATCGGGCTTGGCTGGTTATCGGAGTACAAGAACAGCCTTGTGGAGAAGGGAATGGTTGGATTCAGGTAATTTTACTGCCAAAATTTTTGGAGCAAGTTCAGTCCTGATGATTACTGAACTACTTTCTATAAAAAAGTTATTAAAAATCGATAAAAAATGTTCGTCCTATCATACAAAATCCTTTTAGCTGAGCGCTAAAGCGCGTATGGGACGAAAATTTTTTATCGATTTTTAATAACTTTTTTTATTTAAAATAGTTTAGTATCATGGACTTAGCTCCAAAAATTTTGCCGGTGGATAAAAAGTCACCCTGTATATTATACACGGGTAACTCACGTGTAAAATCAGCTACTGGAGTCTTTGGCGGAAAGTCAAGGGGTTTTGTTGGGGTTTTCTTTAAATTATTTTGCAAATTGATTTTAGTGGACTTTATAATATGAAATTGCCGTTGTTTGGTGTTATAAATGCTCATGCTCATGAACAATATAAAGTGGACAGTCATAGGACGGCTGTAGTGATATTTGTTTTAGCGGTCTGTGTGGGCGTCTTCGGGCGTCGTCCGCCACTCAATCGGCTATGAAAACCAGTGGACTCTTTTAGATTTGTCGCCAGAAGCTCCCTTAAAGCAATCAAAGGCCTACACCAAACTTTGATTGTAACTTGTTAGGAAAAAAGAATTTCCCACGTTTTATTAACTTGTCCCTGGCTTAATACGCGGTAGCGTCAAAACATTAATTAAAAAAAAAAGTCAGCTACTGGCCAACGTGTTTCGAACTCGTATATCGTATAACAAAATTAAAATTAAAATTCTTAAATTGTATTGTTGTTATCTTATGTACTTTATGGTTTGCAATAAAATATTGAGTATTGAGCAATGAAAATTATTTGAGCCAGATAAGATAAGAAGCGTCTATCATCTACCCGCTCAGATATTCTACTTAGTTGTACAAAAATCTAAATCGAATCTTAAGGTTAACCTCATCACCAGGTTAAAGACAGCTACACAGACAACAACGGGACCCAATGGACGCTCTGCGAAGTCGAACGAAGCAAACGCAAGATGGAACCCAGCGCGCCACTTATCATCAACTCTTACTTACACTCGCTGCTGGTGACGCAACATTCGGGGAACAGGGGGATCAGTGTGGACATCTCACTTGTAGTCAACAAAGGTGGGTAGGATTAGATAGTACAGTTACAAAACTGGGGTCCGAGATTTAAAAACGCCACCCTTCTTACACACTCTTCTATGAGTGAAGAAACTTTTCAAACATCTCTAATCTTTATGTTTGTAACGATGCTGCATGCATCATGTTCAAACCTCCTTTCTTCTTCTTTATCTTATCCTGTCCGTTTTTCATTCTTTATTTCATTTCAAATTCCCTTTCATTCCATTTTTAAATCATTGACTGATCCCTTTACACTCATTCTACCATCATCTCTTAAGCTGATCACTTACTTCTCTCTGTCTGTTGTACCTTAATTAAATAAATATTACGAGTATTCTTTTATACTCGTATGTAACAGTCAGTATCAGATAATAAATTGTATATAATCCATCGTGTATTGAGTCTCTATTCTCTATCTCTTCTACTATCATCTATGTGGGAACTCGCCTAGAGCGCCGGGACAGGTCGAGCCACATGTTGTATAATTATGGCCTAGTTTCGCTTGCACCATTCTGACATTTTCTACGTCTATCTCTCTCGCGACAATACCCGACAGATAGCCTTATGAATGTCTCAGGTTATAGACCAGCAAGCCGAAGACGAGAGCTTTTTATATCATCACCGGACATGTCTGTATAGTTGTATGTCTTTCTCTGAGCAGAATGTGTCTTTTCAACACGCGTAATGGGATACGCATAATGTCGCCACTTGCGGCTCGGGAGAACATAAAGAGTATTTCTGTTTCAGACCCAGAATATCACAACAAACTACTGCTGCTATCAGATGATACTAACCTCGAGTCGTGCTACCCAAACCCTTGCTTGAACAGCGGCGTCTGTGCCACAGAAGACAGCAAGAACTTTTGCCAATGTTCTGGGTATTATACTGGTAAGTTTTTAAATAAACCGGTCAAGTGCGAGTTAAACTCGCGTGGAGAGGGTTCCGTGCAATTGGTTAAATTCTAAATAAACTATATTTTGTATATTTTTCAAAAATTTAGGCTCAATAGTTTCGGAGATCTGGGTCAATGGTCAATGGTCAATGGTCAATTTTCGTCTTCTTTCATGAATAAAATCAAAACTATTTATTTTACAATAATAACAAGATCCTCATAACGAGCCCTTTCATTTGATATATGACACAGTGAGGTTTGCAAAACTTTTTTTTTTATTTCCTAATTTGTCCCCGGAAAATGACCCTTATTTTAAAAAAAAAATATTAACTTTGCATATATGTGTTTGGGTCATAGGATTACAACATCCTACCAAATTTCATCTGATTCGGTCCAGTAGATTCGGAGCAAATTGGCTGTGACAGACGGACGGACAGACAGACGCACGAGTGATCCTATAAGGGTTTTGTTTTTTCATTTTTTGTACGGAACCCTAAAAATCAACTATGACTTAATTTATGGTGTTGGGTCTGATATTTCAAATAGTTACATACTTCGTGGTTGCAAACAAAGCGCTATAGTTTAAAAAACAATAATTTAACCATCAACTATCACATCACTGTTATTAGTACCTAGGTACTTAGTTGGATGGGATAAATATTTTTTACATATTATTAGTACCTACTTACTTGGTTAGGATAAATATCTTTCACATATTAGGCACATGAAGTCGTTGGCCCCGGCTTTCACCATTGCATGACAATCGTTAAGCTCTTTCATTATATATAATACTCCCGGTCGAGTCCGAAAGTAGGTATATAATCAAAGGTCAAGCTATGTCAGATGCATTTTTGCAGTTTGATATTTGATGCAGCTTGAAAAATCTGACACCAGATGGTGCCACACACGAAAAACAAACACTCATAGAGGAAAACAACGAACACACTTAAATTAGCCTACAGATTGTTACAGTGTAGACTGATACTGATTTATCTTAAATACTTATCATCAGGTCTTTTTTAGTCTCCACTGCAAGAGCATGACCCTCTTAGTAAGTACGAGTATATGTATATGCCACAGTAGCCAGAAGATTTGGCCTACACTCTCCACCCAGGCCAGACGGGTTGGAGAGGTTTCATTGATGTTTATGAGCTTTGTTTAGCTTGTGTTTCCTGAGTCGCCTATGACATCCACGGGAAGACGTGGAGAAGTTCTATTCTACTCTGCCGGGAACCACACGGCTATGATACTGATTTGATTAATCACATTTCTTTTCCAGGGGTGTTCTGCATGCTGACAGCTTGCGAGCGATCCCCCTGCGTGTTTGGTAACTGTTCCCTATCAGTAGCCAGTGGACTGGCAGGGGAAGCTTACACGTGTACTTGTGCGAAAGGGTGGAAGGGGAGGAGATGCGGGGAGAGGATACGGCCATGTGCCTCCAAGCCTTGCAATAACAGAGGCGCTTGTATCGAAAGAGATGGGACTTTTTTGTGCCAGTGCAACCCCTCTTGGAAGGGGAAAAGGTGAGTGGAGACATATTGTTTACTTTGTCAGTCAATCAAATCTTATTCCACGTTTTTTTTTCTTCAAAACCAGCATTGGTGGAAATCATTTGAACTAATAAAAATGTCATCTGGTAAAATGTGTTACTAATTCTTCCACTAGAATTTTCGACACACATTCTGTCTTTAAAAAACTGTAACATATAAAAAATCGATGATAATAATAAATTATTGTATATGTCCTATTAGGACAGAACATGGAGGCACTTTTATAATGTCAAGACTATGTATTTTATCTATGTTCTACAATAAAGTCGATTTGTATTTGATGTAACAGATGCGAAGCCCCAAACCCGACTCCAAACATCGTCGGCCTGGGCACCCGGATGCTTCAGGAACCGTTCTGGCTCGGCCTGATTACGGTGTTCGTCGTGCTCGGCATGATCGGGCTCATCTGGTGCGCCAAGCGGCACTTCCCCGAGAAGATCGAAAAGCTCCTCGCCGAAGAAGCCGACCGCTGCGCCAGACGTAAGTCCACTCCTCACATCCCACTGGAGACCAAGTCTTTAGGCCTCAGACATACAGACTTATTAAGAATCCGCACACAATGCTTACGCATTGCCACTATCACGTATAATTGAGAACACGGATTTTGTAATTACGTATTCTGTCTTAAAATGATGCAATTGACTACACAGTAAACAGTATTGCTTTATACTTGTCAGATTTTCTGCTATACTCATGTATTTTCTCGATAAACGCACTGTCTATGGGATGGTAAGGACACGTTTTGCGTACTTTCTTTTTCTTCTCTGTCTCTCTATGTTTAGTACAACGGGTTCAGAAACTATTGTTAGCGTGAACAGCATCTTAGCGGTCTCGAGCATGGTTAACGTTAGCTTAGATGTTTTTTCTAGAAGCATCTGCGGTTTCTGGACTTCGTACTTCGCACAATTCTTTTAACTCGCCCGAAATTTTAGGTTCAACATTTATGGTTTCAGATGTTTTGTTTTCATTTTGATAATACAAAAGGAAAATTGTGTTAACTTCATTATGTGTACCTATGAAATATTTCCGATTGGCAAATCATAACAATGTTGTAATATATCACCAACAAGTTAAAGTAATTGTGGAGTGTATTAGGAAAACAGGGCTGTCAGAAAAGGTTTCGTCCGGACATTCCTTAGAATCATTGTAATATATGTATTTGTGTGTATCGTTATATCCTTGACGACTTTGGGCATGTCCGGCCGATATCTGGCAATCCTCTGTATGGCGCTAGCGACGCGCGGCCGGCAGCGGCTCGCGTACGCTGCGGTGCCGCAGGCGGAGCCGTAGCGGCCGGCGGGGCCGGGGGCCGGCGCGGGGCCGGCGGCGAGTTGAGGTGTCGGCGTTTGTCCACAGCACCGCTGCGGGAGCCGGCGCCGCACCGCACGCTGCTCACGCGGCTGGGTATCCGCAAGCCGTCGGTGTCGGGGCTCACGGCGCACCCGCGAGCCGCGCGCACCTTTAGCTTGGACGATCTGTTAAAGCCGCCGCCCGGACGTAAGGAGTGGAGCGTGTCCGATGTCGGATGCCGGCCGGACCGGCGCACGCGCAGCGCTCTCCGCATCGACTCTCGCGATTCATTCACATTACCTTGTTTTATTGATTTGTAGATGTTTGTAGCGGAGACATCCTTGACACATTTATTTTCGTTCTTTTTCAGTAAAAGTTGTGTAAACTGAGTATTTTTCTTTCTAAAAACAATTATTATTCTTCATCTTTTGTTGCATCTTCATATTGTGAAGATCATTTAGATTCCATTCAGTTCTAAACTAGTGTTATTCTAAGTTTTTTAACAACACATGTTTTTCATATTAGCATCTAGATTTTAATTTCTTACGATTACAACTTCTATCCATCTGAACATCTCCATTTTTGAAGTCATAAACACCGCTTGAGTCAATTCGTTTCGCAACTTGTAAGATCGTTACATATACGTCTTTGCGGAAAGCGCGGTGCCACCCTAGCACTGGTGTTGCCTGACTGACACTCAATGTGGAATGCTACCGGCGATGGTCTTGCTATCCTTACTTCATGTATCCACTGTGCACCCTTGACTTGCACACAGCTCGATGTAGCCGCTCCTTCCTTCGTTTCACCTTTTTAGATCGTCCAACTATACTATATCTAACTTTTATACCGTAATTTCTTCAAAATTCTATTACGTTCTTCATAGAGTTCGTCTTAGAGTTCTAACTGGTTTTTTTCTTATTTATTAGAATTGATACGGTCCGAAAGTTGGATTTTAAATAACTTCTAGAAAATGTTGCTTAAGCATGATTTTAGGACACTGTTTTGCATTTACCTGTTTCCAATGTTTATGTCAATAAATAATTTCACATGCACAACACTGTCCTGATGGATGAAATAGACTTAGTTTTAGATATGATTGCTTTTACTGTTGCTTGACAAGTGTTTTACCCTATTACCTGTTAGATTAACATAACATACAACAAAATAACACTTGCAAACTGACTTAACACGAAATACACTCGTGAAGAACTACTTATTGGCACTTACAAGATTCCAAATTTGTTCTACTACTTACTCAATGGCACTCCTAAAGAATTGGCTTCCATAGCTGCACACGAGATCAAAGGCATGATGGTGATCTTGAAACCCTGAGCATACCCAATGATTGTTGATGTTTTAAACCCGTTTCAAATTTCTAAATATTGTGTAGTTTTTGTCATGGATTCGATGTCGTACAACAATGCTTCTTTAGATTCGTTTCAGCTGGTGACTGTTGGTACATTGAACTATTTCTGAACAGGGACGCCGTCGCCACGGAAAAAACGCAACAATTCAACGCCAACAAAGAAGAACGCAGCAGAAAAGAAGCAAATCCTACAGCAGCTTATAAGCCCTGCGTCAGCCAACGACCATTCGAAGAAAATCACGATGGGGGAACTAATACAGATGTCGGAGAAAAGGACGCTAAGCACGGTGGAAAGTGCTCCTGCATTCGTAGACTATGGAGTGGATAATAAAGAGACGTCATTTGCAAGTGAAGCTTCAACACCGTCTACTTCTCCATCAATGAGACACATATCTGATCCTAAATTAGAAAAGAAGGTTACATTCGCTAGGCTTTTGAATAGAGTATCAGCAGAGATGAGTTCAAGTTCTGATGTTGACATGGTGAACACTATCGCAATTCCGATGGCAGTAATAGCCAATAGAGGGATGAGGGAAAAGGCTTCAAGCACGCCTCCATCGCCAGGAGTCGAAGTCAGGTCGCCTCACAGCACTTCTAGTAACCAGGGAAGTGATTCAATGTCCAGTCTTGATCTGACTTTGGCGAATGCTGCTTTTAAGAAATATTCCAGGTACGACTCATATAGGTGCGTACCACATTAGCATTTGTATATTTACTTCTGTCTATTCTGCCTCTTCTTCTTCAATCGCTGATTTTTAAATTGCTTTATTGACAAATTACATAAACCATTTTTTGTAAAATCTCATTACGAGTCGTATGCCCATGTGCATACCAAATATTCTATTTTTAACAATTCGATTTACACTGAAATTAGCCAACCGAGACGACTTTGAAATAAGTACGCCAAGACGACTAACAACATCTAAATAGGTCGGCCAAGCTAAATCGACTAATATTGGTGTTTTCAGTCAGCTAGTGTTTTAAACGTTCGATTTACTAAATTTGTGACAGAATGAGCGTGCAATTTACAATAAATTCGACAGTTTGAACGTTCAACATTATAACAATTTGTTTATTCGCCTCTATTTAATGAAAATCGAATAAGTATTTGGTATTCGCAATGCATAAAGGATCCCGGTTCTACACTGATTGAAAGAATAGGATGAGATCGTTTTTTGTGGTTCGTACCAGTACCTGTCTAATCTCAGAGCATCAACGTTTGTTTTCGTTGTTATTCAGTCTTTCATACTAATTTTGCTATATCTTGTCTTGAAATTTATTAAAAACTGTCTTGATTCTATTCTATTTCATGAAATACCACTATTACTTAATCAAATTATTCATTAACGTAGGTAGTTTTTCCTTGCAGACAACCAAAAATCTCAAGCGCAGACTCAATCCTAGCCATGTTCCGCAATTTTTCATCGTCATCAGCAGCTATGGTTTCCCGCGCATCATCAGGCGGTGTGTCTGCTTCGAGCACACCTTCGGCGTCATCTCCTCAAGACGACACAGTTGATGCAGATGACATATCATTGGCTTCATCACACATACCCTCATTAGCTCCGGATTCACCCGTGACGAGGCCTCATAATACTATAGAAATTCAGGTAATATTTGTTTGAAGTTCTTTGATCTTTTGAGTTACAATTTTAGAATGGTGTCAAAATGTGGCAACTTCTATTTTTAGGTTTTGGATCCTCTCAGTGCCCAGCGTTCTCAATCCGGCAGTAACTTACTCCATCCTCCTTCAATACTCTTAGAAGTTCCAAGCTCAATAAACAAGTGCCTATCACCTATCCGTGAACTCCCTACTCCGTTACCAACACCCCTTCCGACCCCTTTGCCTACTCCATTACCTTCCCCTCGCATGCCACGAGCAAACATGGAGTCAGACACAAAAAGCGAGTCTACAGTCACATGTATTTCGCCAAGCGAAGACGAGCTGGATGAGATCAAGTTTGAAACCAAACCCGAAAGGTCCATATCTGGATTAATATTAAAGGTAAGTCCTTCAAAGTTCGAAAATTCTTTATTTGCAGCAAAGTTTCAAAAAGACAATGCCAAACATTATCCATATAAAAACTTGGCATTATTTAATGTCAGACTTAATTATCGTTTTATTTTCTTTTTACAGCTACGACAACCAGTAGTATCTACCATAAGTACAGACACGCCAACGCCATCGACGCAAGTGACTGATTCACCAAGTCCCAGTTTCACACACAGCCAGGACTCAGAACGAGAAATGTCTTCACCATCTCCCGCACCACCAGGATTGAGAGTCCCTGTTCTTACCATTGAAAGGCCATCTCCAGGCTCACCCCCTCCCAGACGAACACCACCTCATTTGGAGTTCCAACCTCCTCCGTTAATAACAGTAACTTACAATGCCAGCGAAGAGTCTGACGAACCGATGTCACCAAGACCTCCACCTCCGAGCGGGAATATGTGTTACTTAAGCCCTTTTTCAATGGCTGCTAGAGGAGAGCGAGCACCTTCGGAATCTAACTTATCTTCTTCAGGATACAGTTCAATGGCTAGTCCTGGACCGTCGAGATGTGGCTCAAGTAATCCTCTATGCCCATCAGAAATGGAAGACCCGGGTTCTGGAGGAGGTCCATCGTGTTTTCAGTCCAGAAGACGACCGTTGATGAAAACTAACTCTAGTCCAACTACTTCTAATGATGATGGCAAAGAAAGGAGAAGAGGGCGATCAGATTCTGAAACGTTATCAGACGATCCATTACTTGAATCAAATGATGAAGGAATAGGCACAGATGAAAGAGTAGACGATGTACCAACTAGCGCTAAGGAATTGGAAACATTAGTGGTTTTGAAAGAGACATTAGATGTTCCCCAAACAACGTTATGTTCGCCCAGTGGTGTGACCAAATGCTCGATAGTAAAATGCATTAGTGTCGAAAGAGGATTGGATGAGAAGGCTAGTCTTAGGCCTCCAGCATTGATTACTGAGTGCAGTAGACCTTTAAGCCCAGTCAGTTCAAGAAGCGAGAGTCCTATGAGTGACAAAACTGGTTTAGGGCGGTTTTCTCCTCAGTTTTATGGTCGGCAACTACCTTTTACGGATTCGGATGGGTTGTACGACTTTCCGAGCTCAGAGTGTGTTAAAGGGAACAACTGTAAATCAGGGAACAACACCCAGAAGAAAAGCGGAAGAAAAAGAGATAGAAGAACGACAAGAACTGTGTCGCATGAAGTAACAGGAACTACCAAGTCTTCGCTGCCCCATATGCCGCATTCAATGCATAATTTGTTAGAGGTAAGAAAAAGTTAAATAACTGACTAGTAGTATGGCAGCATGGCGCCCTAAACGCCCAGCGCTTTTTAACTTAAGTTAGTTTAAGGTTGGTACGTGATTTAAACCCTAATGGACCAGAAATAAAATGAGTTCTCTACTTATTCTCTTAAAACAATTTGTCATAATATAGCTCACATATTTTGTTAACCGTAAATATTTTTGCAGTGAAAACTTCTTTAGCATATTGGGCATTTTTTGAGATGGGAAAAACCTTTGAACTCCCGACACTGCTACCGTTACTGTAACCGACACCACCTTGTTTAAGTTTTCACTTCTGTCGGCACTCCCAGAGTGCCACTGATTTTTTATACATCGCTCACATTGTGCCCCAGGTACCGGGTTGCCGCGACGCCGCCGCTCGCGGTCGCAAGGGCGGGCGCCGCCGCTCGCGCTCTCAGGCGCCTGCGCCGGCGTCATCCTCCTCTTCAGAGGACTCTGTGTCCAACGCGTCCGTCGCATCGATAGCGTCGGCCCGGGAGCTGAGGTTGCCCGACTTGGAGATGCAGGTGTGGAAACAATAATATATAATACTATGTGGTCGTGAGGTTCCCGGCAGAGTAGAATGGGATCACTCCAAGTATTCCCGTGGATGTCGTAGAAGGCGCCTTAGGAAACACAAGCTAAACAAAGCTTATAAACATCAATGAGACCTCTCCAACCCGTCTGGCCAGCGTGGAGAGTGTAGGTCAAATCCTCTGGCTGCTCTGGTAGTACAGGGAGGGTCGTGCTTCTGCAGTGGAGAATAAGAACTGACGATAAAGACCTGATGATTATGTACTTTGAAAGCACATAATCATCAGGTCTTTTACCTGATGATTATGTGCTTTCAAAGTCGTTTTAAAGCCATTGGGATTATAATTTAATTTGGAAGAATATTCGGCGGGATGTTACTGTGTTATTTCTGCCTGAAAAACAGCGTTATCTCGTACTCCGGTCCGGGGTAACACAAGTTGAGGTATTCCTTTGCCAAGTTTTGATTATAAGTACTGATTTCTAAGTATATTGTAACTCAATAAATGATATTTTTTATTTCTTTTCGTTAAAACTGTTTTAAATGTTTTATATTACAAAAACTTTGTTATTTCCTAGTTTTAAATTAAATGACATGTGACAGCGTAGTTACCTACTTACTTAAAATAATTTTTATTTTGTTGATTTGTACTCTTCTGAAAAAAAAAACTATTCACAGAAGTACTTTCAGTAAATTATCTTTTTAAGTTCGTTAGATTTTTAATTTTATTACTCTCTTATTATATCTTACAATATATATTTTTATAATTAATTATTCATTTATTACAAGTAGGGAAGTGCCTGACAACAATCTCGACTTTCAATAGGCAATTATACTTACTTACTATATTTACTGCTTACGCTGTACAAACGCTTAGCCAGCAAGTGTTTATTTCCAGCCTGAGCCCAATCGGCTGAGGAAGCCGCTGCGCCGACAGAAGTGCCGTAGCTCTGAGGTGACTGTACCGCGTCGACGACCTTCTGCATTTGCTCGTGTTACCTTCTAGTTTAGGCGTTCTGAGTGTTGAAATCTGTTAATCAAGATATTCTTTAAGCAGCGGTCTATTAAACTAAACAATCAATAAAGAAAGATCGAGACTACTTAACCGTAGCTTGAAGAATAAGTAAAATATGGTTACATACAATATATGAATTTAGGTTACCAACTTACCTACAGTTTATAAAAAAAGTGATGTTGAATTGAAACAGATTCATCCAACAATTTTCAAATAGGTACCCTAATGTGTTATGAACAGTATTGGATGTAACCCACGATTAATTTTTACCTACTCATTTGTAGAAAATAAGATACACACAAAATTACCTACTTTCCAACATAAACTCATTGTTCCTTTAGATTTAGTAACATCTTGGCCATCAATTTAGACGCTATTAAAATCCGCCTTATTATAAAAGTCGGACTAAGGTTAGTTGTTGGTTTAAACCAATGACCACCCAAAACAAAATGGCGTCTACTAATATGTTACTTTCACCTCAGTCAATGTCTTGGGTGAATATTGGTTTAAACCTAGTACTAATGTTATCCCGCGATTAATTTAGAAGACGAAAGATAGTAAGAGCTCGGAGTAGTTTAGAATGTTCTTCCTGGATTGGTATCTTAGAATATACTTAGCATGTAACTGTGTCTACGCATATTAAAAATATACTTCTGATATATATAATGTAGTTAGAAAAATTTCCAAGGATTTGGATAATCCTACGAATCAAGTTACTAGGTTGAAATATGGTGCCACTAGGGCTACCCAGCCTGCTTAGGCTGCTGAATACGTGCGGGAGTTATTTCATCGATTTAATACATGTAGGGTCCTTACCTTGTTTCAAAATAAAATACCAAGATAATAATTAAATCTGTGCTCTCGTTTATCTATCATGTTTGAAAAAATTGTAAGTAGTTTTATTTATTTATTTATTTAAGTTTATTGCACACAATCTCATATTTGATTGATTACAATGGGTCAAACTTAACGCTATGCATTATCTACCAGTTTGCCTTTGGGACACATCGAGAAGTTGGTAGAAGGGGTGCAAGTTTTAGCACTATTACAATACAACATTATTACATAATATTACACAACAAATACATATACCTAATATAAATATTATTAATTTCAACATAATTTGATTACATAATACATGAAAAGATTTATAACAATACATACATACATATATATCAGAAAACTTAAATAAATACACAGAAACATTAAATAAATACCATACATATATACTAAACTATATACATACATACATACACATATCTATATATTATATACAGCAGAGAGAGTTTAATTTGATTCCAGATAATATTTCTTGACCAGCATTTTGAAATAATCACGATTTAGTTTTAAAGTACCTAGTTTTATAACCTAACCTTATCTAAGAACAATGTATTTTATAACTGAAACTACAAGGTGTTAGATGTGGCCATGGCGCATGGCGTAGGTATAATCGTCTAGTAAAGCTGATTAATTCTCTTCCGCCGCCGTTAGATGGCGCCATAAATTTCAATTCAAAAATAAAAATCATTTATTACTATTATTTGGATAAAATAATATTATTACTAGTTAAATATATCTTATATGAACTGCAATAACAATTTTTAAAGCATATTCAACGATTTATTTGTCACTTTTTACAAAATTCAATTACGTGTACAGAAAAGCACAATTTACCTGCTATTTGTTTCATATATTATATAACTGGAACTGAAATTAAAATCATACAGAAAATACCACCTTTATACAAATACAAACTATGTATACTTATATAAATAAATAAATATAGGGACAAAATCACATTGATTAAGCTAGCCCCAAAGTAAGTTTTCAACTTTTGTTATGGGATACTTACTTAATATATAAATATATTCCTATATGAAAAAATCAAGCAAATAAAATCCATACAAACGTAGATATGACAGTGTTGCAACTAGTTAGGTACAGAAAAAATAAAAAAGCATGGTGATTTAATTCTACGTATATTTGATACAACTTGACCAAATAAATGTTTCGCTCCAGGACACGTCGTCCAAGATATCGTCGAGTTTGGACCTCACAGAGGACGCTAAGAAACCCGCCAAGGTCAATAAGCTAAGGACTATCAGTAATCAAATACGGTAAGCACCTGTCTGTAAACTAATATAATACTTATCACAGATCTGTATATACTACTACTAGATAAAGAAAGTCCTTCAATTTGTATGAAAACCTGGCGTGCCAATTTTCAATACAATATTTAAAAAGAAATTCACTTACAAACGGAAGGAATCTTTTTTATCACTTCCTCCAACCTTTTTCGACGAGTTTCTACGGCTCAAAACGGCAGATTGAGGTATTTTACAGTAGAGAGCTCAAGGTCCGATCTAATGAATTGACATACACGGACCACGAGAAAAGTGACGGTCCTAAATGAAGTCAATTTGACGTCAGATCGACACGCAAATTCATACAGAGGCAGTGTCTATCTTGATCCATGTCTGTGTATAATATAGTAGTAAAAGTTTCCCGATGAATAGTTGTAAATTTTACTTTACTTTATTTATCACATGTATCGCTTCCATGCTGATCTGGGAGACAAGAAAAAAAATAGAATGTATGTACCAGCTGCTTCTCTTCCCGCGCAGATAGTAAAAGCCGATCGAGGGAATTGGCGAGAACCTTTGTTAATAGCCGATTTTGATTCAAGTCAACCATCACGCTAAACATGGCATTTGGATCTTACAGCCCTGGGCTCTGTCTACCCCGTTAGGGATAAGGACGTGATAATGATTTTTATCAGAATCACGTACAGGCTTCTTTTATAACCCTCAACAAAAAAGAGGAGTGTTATAAGTTTGACGTTAAGGCCGTACCTGAATTTTCCGGGGTCCAGTGCTGCCCCCATTTAAAATAAATAATTTCAAAGAAAACGGAGACATCATTTAAAATTTTGCAACTACCAAGTCCTAAATAACCCTTCAAAGTATTCTATGAACTAATGTTTACAATTTAAAGTGAGAACGTTAAGCTTTACTACGCACAATTGCGAAAAACGGCCACTTTTGGCTAATGTGCGTAGTAAAGCTTGACGTTCTCATTATAAACTGTAAACAGTAATTCATAAAATACTTTAAAGGGTTATCTAGGACTTGGTAGTTGCAAAATTCTAAATAATGTCTCCGTTTTCTTTGAAATGATTTATTTTAAATGGGGGCAGCACTGGACCTCGGAAAATTTAGGTACGGCCTTAATGTCGGTCTGTCTGTCTGAATTAAAATCAATCAAAATCAAATATTTATTCCGTAATTAGGCCTTTGCGGGCACTTTTACACGTCAATAATTATAGTGTACACTAGCTTTTGCCCGCGGCTTCACCCGCGTAGATTCGGGGTATGAAAAATAGATGTTGGCCGATTCTCAGACCTACTCAATATGCTCACAAAATTTCATGAGAATCGGTCAAGCCGTTTCGGAGGAGTACGGGAACGAACATTGTGACACGAGAATTTTATATATAAGATTACGTGTAATGTTTATTTATATTTAAATTTTTATTTTTTTTGTTCAAAAGCTACCGATACCGTTTCGTAACGGCCACTGCTGAGAAGAAACGCCGAAAGAAACTCATTTACACAGTATTGGTCGCCTACGCGCCAGAAGGGCTTTGTCAGTTTAAAAAGATATTAATTACATATTATGCCTAATACAATGTTATCACAACACAATATATGTAAAGCTTGCGAACGAGTGCCAAATCCAATTTACAGAAATAAGTTACACTGTGTAGTCTTAAAAAAACGGAGCCAAGCTGACCAGTCCCTACTGGCGGCACCCGTTCACGAGTTGAAGTCTGTCTGTGGCATCGTAGCGCTTGAACGGATGGACTGATTTCGATGCGGTTTTTTTACTTGATAGCAAGTTCTTTTGCGGTGATTCTTAGCTATGTTTGATAAAAATCGGTCCAGCAGTTCAAAAGTTATTGAGGATAAACGCTTTAAAATCAGGGCTTTCTCTAGCAAATATATAGATGGCGTTATCCGTAGCGCGCATGTAGCGCGACTTGATGTCCGTATAAAGTCGTATCAATAGTTCTGGTTGAAATCACTAGATGGCGTTCTTGAGTCGGGGTTTTTTTTTAAATTTTCCTAGCAAATAAACATGATTCCTCTTTTAGTTTATTACAGTCCACGCGCCGCGACGACAATTTACTCAAGATTTTTATTATTTTTAGATTCTTGCGTCGTCTAGAACGAAGTCTGAAAATGAAAGAAAGCTACCCAGCTCTCTCAGACGATGAAGGAGACGAATCGTCCAGCGTCACCTCACCGCTTCTTCAAGGCAGGAAGGACTTACGAGTGCCAAGCCACGCAATATCAGCCCCTCTCTTAGGAGGCATTAGGCCCAAAATTACGAGGCAGAGGCGATACGATAGGTCCCTTTTCGGAGAAGATACGAGGACATTGAATCCAGCTGTTGGACATGACGTGTCCGATTGACGGTACACCATCGAAGACTGGGAGTTGTAATCCAGTGACTAAGGACTCTGAATGGTTATCTCTTGCCAAATGATAAGTACCTAATATGTTTTGATAGACTAATACATTTTGATAAAAAAAACACGTCCTTATTATTAGGTAAGGGATCACAGTATTGCATCTAGTTAATCAACGATATTGTATTAATAAAGTGGCAGTGAATTTGCACAAATCGACAAAACAGATATTTTCCACGTTTTGACAGCGGCCGCGACGCTGCACCGATTAGTACATTTTTACAAGATTCTAATCTAATGTGATATAAAATAAATAAAAGACACGAAAACGTAGAAAATGTTGATTTTGATTAGATGTAATGTTATTTAGACGTAGTTTGGTATAAATATAATTGAACGTTTTGTTTCTTTCAGTTTAACTTTTGATGTCTCGACTAGTTAGTTACTCCTGTCATTATACTCGAGGTGTAAATATTTATCTCATAGCAATAACTTGTTTTTAGATATATCTTTTACTGTAGCTAATGAGTGTTAGTAGTTTAACATTAGCACACAAACTCTATGAGTCGTAGTATATTATAGTCTAATTTGTTTAGTTTAGAAAATTACTACGTTTCTTTAAAATCCTTGTATTAGGTAAATCCTTTTTTCTACTTATTTCCATTTCGCCTGTAAATTATTTTGTACTGTGTAAATATGCTTTTTGTAAATATAATTAACGTATTGCTCAAATGCATATTTTGTGAAATCGTTTTTTGCGCACTTTTTGCTATTTTGTAAATAGATAAATAAAATGAGATCTAGTTAATAATTGTAAATATCGGGTTACGAGAGAAAAATTCGTTATCGTGGATATGTCAACGTACTTTTTATTAGTACTTACTACTAATATGTAAAATGTAAGATTTAAAATTAAAACAAAATGAAAGGCCCAAAAAAATCGGTATACCAAATGCACAATTACTACTTATATACAATCGTATGTATATTGAGTATAAGCACGCGTATACATTAAGATATTTATAGATACCTTAACAATATTATCTAACCTGAAGCACCAATAGAATAGTTTCTGCAATATTATAGTTAATCCATACATATATTAATCCTTATAATATTAATCAGGGTTATTTGTACGCATGTTAAACTTTACGCATCTTATCCATAACCACCTTTCTGGACACTTTAAAACATTCATGAAATACCATACCCCCACTTCTTTACACTTCGTCACAAATTCCTGACTCTTATGAACATTGTTCAAAATAACATAGTTCTTAGCTGTCAATAATATTATCCCATAGAGAAATTAGATCTTGTAATTAGTAAACATAAAACTTAGTTACCACCCTATATACTATAGACATTTAGTTTAGTAAAGAATAAATTTCAAGTACTCGTAATAACTAGAACCATAATGATTTAAAAAGTAAATTATTCATACACATATTGTATTCCTAAACCAAGTCATTACTGACACTAGTCTTCACTCGACTTGCCTTATTTAGCGTGTCCCATATGTACTCGTAGTCTATTAGCTAGAAGCTTAATGTTAACAGTTTCAGCAATAATTTTATGTGATTGACTGTTCAAAGACTGACGTAACTTTGTGTGCACGAACCAATTTAGCTTCTGTGTCTCTTTCGTACTATATATGTAATTGTATAAGTCAATGTTTCGTTGTCGTGCGTACTTGTCAGTTTCGTACCTAACCGTAATGATATTTGGGCACTTTTCGAATTTTCAGTTTTGCACAATGACTGTAACATTTGTCTCATTTATATTAGTACTGTTCTAAAAATATATTTATGCTCTAGTTTTCTAAACATACAAAAAACACACGATTGGTTTAAAGTTATGAACAGTGGTGGATTTGCAGTCTTGGCCGCTATAGTAGTATCAGCCACCCCTTTCTATTTATTTGACACCGTATTTGTGCGGTGCACAAGCGGAGGACAAAGCAATGTCGGCTTTTTTAAAGACGCGGTCTTTGTGGCGCGTCGTCGACATGCACACCATTTCAACAAATAGACTACACTAGGCCGTGTAGTATCAGCCGTCCTTCATATATATTTTTCCGCGTATTCCCGGTGGCGCGATGCACAAGCTGGTGAAGGGTTTAGTTTAGCACACAGGCGTTTATTGGCCGCCTTGGGCCTGGGCCTACCGGGCCATAGGGAAAGCCCGCCACTGGTTATGAATGTGTGTATCCATCCTGCCACTCTATCTCGTATTCATTGCTTAGGAAGCTTCGGTGTAAAATAGTGAGTTACTTGATAAAATTATGAAAAAATAATGGCCTGTTCATTGAGACTGATTTTCTAAAACTTATCTCTTAAAACGTTGCTACTTGGTTTCTCGCTCGATCGATGTATATCTCTTTTACCTTCACTGCGAACTAATTTCGTGCCTATATTTACTGGATGAGCAATGGATACCCTATACTTTGTCAAATTTTATAATTTCCACAATTATATAAAAATACAGGGGTTTAATAACTAGTCATGTTAAAAAATAAGAATATTTCAATGAACAAAGGCTTGCACTGTCTTTGTACGCGGAGGACTAGAATAGTATATAATATAGGGTCTAACAAAATATTCTGAAGCTATTTTAAGGGTGGATTCAGTCCATGATACTGAACAACTTTCCCAAAGAACATATATCCGAAATATGAAAAAAAATTTTTGACCTCCCATACAAGTTGACCGATCAGCTGATCCAGATTTTCTATGGAGGGCAAAATATATTTTTTTATATTTCGATATAATTATGGTCCTTAGGTACAATACCCGGCACATAAGTTGACCCAAAATGGAGGCTTTGCGCAGATATATTTAGAGGAAAAAGTGTGCGCAGTGACCGCCATTTGGGGTCAACTTATGTGCCGGGTATTATAATGTTGTTCAGTATCATGGACTGAACTTTAGTATATTTTGTTAGACGTTACATATACCATACGTTTATTTTTTTGTAATAGCACAGTAATAATAAGTCAACTCTGGTGCTAGACGCACGATGCGTGTGGTGCATCAAGAGCTGGAACCTCGCAGCTATGCCCCCTGTAGCGAATATACCTACGCGGAATGGAGCATCAGGGTTGACATACTATTAAAAAATAAACATATATATGTGTATGTATGATACGTCAGAAGACAGTAAATAGACTAATCGACTCCGTAATCAGTACTAATTAATTGCGGTTTTTTTTTCTCCTAGAACAAAAGTCTAGTCTTAATTTAATCAAGCCTGTTATAATTATAAATACAATAGGGATGATGACTGGGTCAGAAAAGTATTATTCAAATTAGTCCGTTAATAGTTAGATTATCCAAAAATAATGTATCTACCTATATTTTTCAGTTTATCAAAAAAGTAAAAATTCACAAAGATACAGATTATCTAAGTTCCAGAGTGGGGGCTTGTGACGCCACCGATGTGTAAAAATCGTACAAAAGCTTGACGTAGTGCGCAATTTAAATGCGCTGTATCTTCGTAATTTATTGTTTCTCAGAGGAAAGAAAACATGTGTACATTTTTTTTTAATAATCTAACCGATGGGCCAAACATAATTTTTGAGTCATCATGCCTATTGCCACCCCTGTATGTACTAACATTTAATTTTAATAGAAGTAGTAGAAGAATCGTGAGAGCACACATAAGATAAGCAATAAGTAAACAGTAATAATAGAGGTATAAACAAGATACATAATACTGTGATTGACGTGTGCGGCTCAATTGTAATATACTATGCACAATATTTCATATAATAATGAAGTAAAGTCAGTATACTCGTATATCGTATAAAATATATACGTAAGTATATCCTACAATTCTGTTAATACTTCGGAAGATGTAATTTTTTCAGCGCGCATTTTGTTACAGTAAGCCTAAGTCAGGTACCTATATAACTACTGATTATGATTTCATTCCAAAAAGTACGTAACGAAAAACAAAAAAAAAATCGACTTCCCCAACTTGATTGCATGATTGTATGGGATGTCGATTTTTTTTGCTAGTGTTATTGTATGTTTGTTGGACATTTTCTTAATTGTGGACTACTTGTTCTAAAAAATTGCACCCTGGAAAAAGTTTACTTGTATATGTCATCACTATTTGTAATTTTTGTGACAGAACTTCATATATTATGATCATGATTCCACTTCTGATTTCTTCATCTATAACCCTTAAAAAACTAGGCATATATCGCAATTTTCATTTTGTTCAATTGTTGTTATGTCATAATTATACTAAGTTTTGAACACATAAAATTTTCATAATAAAATTAGTAAGATTGACAAAGTAGTTACAAGAAAAACACATTTTTTATTCAAATGCAACAAAAGATGGGATTTTTATTTGGACCATACCGTGTATGAATTTGAAATACCTAAACTAAGTTAGTGGCAGCCCCGGATCGATATTTGCAACCCCCTAATGGTCACAATAGGTCGGCGGCTGGTTAGTAAAAGGCGGCAAATGTAGACTCCTATTTGACATTAACTTTGAAAGTTTTCTTTTAATAATGTATATTTTTAAAAGAATGACGTCTGCTCTCATCTTTCGTTGCATTAAATACATAATTAGCGGATTAACTTTACACTTTAGTACCAGGTTTAAAACATTATCCTCCCAAACAAGTTGACGCTGATATAGACGAGAAAGTAGCATATTAAAGGTGTAAACCTTTATCGGTAGAATAATAGTTTAAACCAAGTACTCGTTTGTTGAGTTTAAGGAGCTTGGTGGCCCGGTGGGCGTATGCATTGCTAGCGCTTTCACGAGTTAAGCAACACCGGGCGTGGTCCGTACTTGGATGGGTGACCACAAGTGGTACAAAAATTTCTTGAGCACCGTGCTTCAGAAGGTACGTAAAGCCGTTGGTGCCGGCTGTCATCATTGTATGGCAGTCGTCAAAATATGTCAGATGCCTTTAGGCAGCTTGAAAACTCTGACACAAGTGTTGGCCACTTACATACACGAAAAACAAACAACCAAGTACAAAATATCATGTGACTTCAAACCCTCTTGCTTTTGCTATGTATACTTACCAGAACCACACCAGAACCAAGAACCATTAGAAACCGTGCCATAATCACAGAAGACAGTAAGAGAAACAAACAACCAAGTACTAAATTTAACCCTCATTTTTAATAAGACGGCATGTGACATCTATATTGCCCTCTTGCTTTTGCTATGTATACTTACCAGAACCAAGAACCATTATTATGAAATGCGGATTGACTTTAGCACTTGGTTTAAAAATCTGATCTGAGGTTTAAACCATTACCCAGCCAAACCATGTTGATGAACTTGATGCTGACAAATGAGAAAAATGCAGAAAATTAAATAATACTCACAATTATTACTAGCTGTGAAGATTTTCAGATTTTCCGATGTTTAAAACCAAGTACTAACTAAAGTTAGTCCAAGTTTAAGACGAAATTACAGGACCATTTTAGTTACTAGTAAATCACGTATGTGTAAGCGCACCTTTATTGTATAAGGTAACGAGAAATGACTCTAAATAGAAAATGAATAACTCTTGACTTGAATGGTGTTCAGTGATTCTATATAATTATTATTATTATTATTATTTTACTCTTTATTGCACACAATTTAACAAATTATACATAAAAAATAGAGATAAATGTTAGCATACAAAAGTTTTGTTAGAATGAACTTTATGACAAACAGGTTAAAGCGTGTATTTGCACAAAACTAATGATATTTACCGCGGAGTAGGTATGACTTGAATGTACGGAAAGCTCTGGGAGTTTGTTCAATGGAGAACTAAAATAGTAACGCTATTAGAATTCCATGCTGGTCTGGGATAAAAGAAAACACATATAATGTACCAGCTGCTTCTCTTCCCGCGCAGATCGTAAAAGCCGATCGAGGGAATGGGCAAGAATCTGATTCATATTAATAGGCGATGCGGTTAGCAACCCATCACTGTCCACTTTCATGCCTACCATCACGCTAAAAGTGGCCTGGGCCTTGCCGCCTTAGGCTCTGTCTGCCCCGTTAGGGATAAAGACGTGATAGTATATGTATGTATGTATGAGTGTATTAGTAATATTATAATCTATCTAGGTATATACAGGCTGACTTTTTAAACAGTGTCCAAATTTTGGATGAACTTGCTCCATTTTTCGTCCTCCCATACAAATCAGCGCTCAGACAGACGGATTTTGTATGGGAGGACGAAAAATTTTTATCGATTTTTAAAAACTTTTTTTGTAGAAAGTACTTCAGTATCATAAATAAAATAAAATAAATAAGGACAAATCACACTGATTGAGCTAGCCCCAAAGTAAGTTTTTTAAACTTGTATCATGGACTAGACTTGCTCCAAAAATTTGGACACTGTTTAAAGTCACGAAGTATACTGGCTTCGTTTTAATGAAAGAACGCGAAACCTCTCAGATGGTACCTCAGCCCATGAAACTGATCAACTTTTATTCAACGACTTTCAATAATTCCAAAAAAAAATTCGGATTTTTATACAAATTGACTCGATCAAGCTGATCGAGTCAATTTGTATAAAAATCCAAATTTTTAATTAACACGAAGTTTATGTATTTAGACAGTTTTTCAGTCCAAACCCTTATTTGCGGGAAGGAACTGTGCCTATTTTTTTGCAGTCAGCCAATCCACCATTGCGACTTTGATCAATAATAAGCTTTTTGTACCTAACCACTAAGTTTATATTTATACTTCTATATGAAGGTATTTATTTACTAAAGATTTGTATGACAGACGTCCTGCTTACCTACGAGTATATCCTGAAGAAAAAATGGCAAAGGTTCGTAAAAAAACAAATGACACCTAGGTGTATCAGTACTTACCTAACTAGTAGCTACGAGTTTTTACTACGTAACTTACATAGGAAAAATCTGTTCAAAAATTTCTACTATAATAAAAAAAAGCTAAATAGTTTTGTGCAAATATACTTGCAAATGTCTCACTTAGGTATGAAAGTTTTGTCGAAATCTTTCTTATTTTTCCTTTCAATGTGTCATATAGACGATTTTTACACTATACCTACGCATATTGTTAAGGTGTATATTCATTATTTATTAAACATCTTATTCACAAACAATGTAAAGATTAAATAAAATTTTGCTTGTTACGAAACTCTTTCATTTAAAAACAGCCATCATCTTTTCACATCCTAATCCTAATATTATAAATGCGAAAGTGAGTTTGTATATTTGTTTGTTTGTTACCTCTTCACGCTTTATCTACTAAACCAATCTTCTTGAAAATTCGCATACACATGGTTAAGAGTACTGAGAAGGACATAGGGTACCTTTCATCCCGGAAAAAAGTAATGTTCACGTGGGATACCCGAGCGAAGCCGCGGGCAAAAGCTAGTAATGTATAAACGTGCAACTTTTCACGAAAACCTAATTATCCGGAAAGAAAGATGATTCCGTGCTTCGAAAGGCATGTAAAGCTGTGGCTCCCGAACGCCTTCTAGTGTTTGTTTAAACCTATCCTAGGATAGGTTCTGGTCTACCCTTTAGGTGGCGGAGGTCAGACAGCAGTCGCTCTGTGTAAAATAAAACCTTGTCAAATCACCTAGGGTAGGTAGCAGACCCCGGGCTCTGAAGCATTACCGCTGAGGATGCAACCGGGAATACGCTCGGATGATGATATTAACGTGAAACTTTCATAAGACGCTAAAGGTACCGCCGTTTTAAAACATTGTGCGGATTTACGATTCCTTCATGTACAAGTCCGACTCGTACTTGACCGGTTTTTTTATAAATACGGCGGTACATGTATGGGATACTATTTGCGGTGGTATATGTATGGGATACTATTTGCGGTGGTACATGTATGGGATACTATTTGCGGTGGTTCATGTATGGGATACTATTTGCGGTGGTACATGTATGGGATACTATTTGCGGTGGTACATGTATGGGATACTATTTGCGGTGGTTCATGTATGGGATACTATTTGCGGTGGTTCATGTATGGGATACTATTTGCGGTGGTACATGTATGGGATACTATTTGGGAAGTCGTCTCGGTCAGACAAGCAAACAAGTACTTATCTTAAATGTATAAACAATGAAAAAACACGTAACACGACACTTTTCAACGTTTAGGGTTGGATCTCATCTATCAGCACGGAACAGCACTTTCCTATGCTGCTATCCTTTTCTGTCGCTCAGAAGCGTCATTTGCTAGAGCGAGAGAGAGCGACGGAACGCTTCAGCACCGGCCGTGCTGCTAGATGAGACAACTAAAATTAAAACAAATGCTTCATTATGATATCTTTTAATTCGATCAAGAAAGATATGCATTCGCAACATTATAAAAAAATAATAAAATCACAGTGTATTCACATGATAATGTAATGTAATTTAAAATTAAAAAGGTGGATTAAGGCTTGCACACACGAGATACATTAGTCCGCCAAACACAGTACAGTTCGTTCTTAATAGTTTGCAGTACACCCACGCGCTGTTTTGGAATCTACGAAAGTAATAAGCATTAATTTATTTCAATTAATGATATGATAATGTAAAGTCAAAAAATATATTAAAGGATATGTATCCTCGGAGGGACTGAATGTTTATTTTAATGTGAGGTTCCACGGGTAAAGGTACCTTATGGGCGGTGGCACTTACGACATTGTGTTTATTCAAGCTAAGTTGTACTTGTGCTAATTGTACGAAATGTTTTTCTAAACGTCCTAAGCGCCACCGTCAATAAGGTACCTTTGGAACATCACTAATAGTGTTGAGATTAATGTTCATAGCGATCGTAGCCTAAAACGACGCACCAATGTACCCTGCGCTGCCACTGTGGTGACGTGTCAAAGCTTGCAAACCTTTTAAGCGAACGAACTGTACTTTTAAACGGACTTTTTATTCCGTCTTTGCATACTTCAATCCACCTGCGTTAGTAGGTACTTTCTGTAATAGCATCCTACATATCGTAGATTGTTTAGATCAATTACGTAATTATAAAATAAGCAAGATAAGAGATTAATACTAATGTGCCATTTTTTTCATATTCAATAAATTATATATATATTTGATTTGCTTAACTGAGATGATAATTACCTTGACTGCGAGTCCCAAAAACAACATCAACGGCCAATTTTAAAGCGTTCTAGGGCATAAACTGAATTTGAGAGAAAAAAATACGCATTGCCGGCCAAACAGTTGCACAGGCGCTGCTACAATATACACACCTACCGCTTCCTCGCGGGGACACGTTACCACAGAAGACAGAGTATTTCATACAGAACAGAATCTCTTAAGGTACGTGCAATATGCATCCCCGCACCTCTCCCCCGCTCTTGTGCCGCCGTGCACACGTCAATGCGTGTGTGTTCGCCCGCTCTCGCCCTGAGACAAGGGAGGACGGGAGAGAGGTGCGGGGACGGGGAACGGGTACGCATATTGCAAGGGACCGCAGGAGATTTCGTTCTGTATGTAATACTCTTTCTGTCTTCTGTGACATTACGTCCGAGCACCGTGTGTACCGGTACACTATGTGTTTATTTGTATATAAAACTAGTCCCTCTCTGTCAGAAACTCTATGTGCGAAAGAGACAGGCAATCATTGGAGCATTCATTGTAATATAATGTTATAATAACGACTGAATTCGCCGTCTATTAAGGTGAAGATATAGGCAAATGGCCTTGAATTATGAAATAAATTGTTAACTCGTAAATATGATGATAATTTCCATATTGCTCTTCGTCATGCACTAGATAGCCCTTTAAATTATTTTACATCTCATCTATTCGAAAAACGATGATTTTATCCTAAATATTTGGGGCTAAAGTTACTGGTAATTCTCTAGACACTGAAAAGTAAAAAGTAAATTCCCTAGGCGTTAAAACACATTTGAAAACCGAACACGAATGTAGAATCAAAAATAACATTGGCAGTCAGCTAAAAAAAAGAATTAAGTTTTAAAATTATAAAATATAGGCAAGGGCTTCGTAATTTCTTAAAATTGGAATACAACACGTTTTACGTGGATGACTGTAAGTCAAAATGTTTTGGTTCTCTTGCTTCAAAATAATAATTTATTAAAAACCAATAAAAACGCGCAATTGTTGTCTTTGATTTAAATAATAATTTTATTAGGTTATTTTTACAACTATTTTAAATGTAACTCATTTCTTGATGAGGCCGATAGTAAATAAATATGAAGTTTACGTATAATATACATATTTAAATATATAAAGAATTGACACACAAGGAAAAATTTATGAAACGGTTCTAATGACTGGAAAATGTATAAGATGTGGTGGTCCTAGAAAAATATTTTCATAGTACTTCTTCAGTCAAAACTCCACCAAATAAAGGTTAGTAACTGACTGTTAAACTCTGATTAAGTATATGTATGTATTCTACTTTCTTTATAGGTATATATTTGCTTTTTTTCATAGATGGAGATAAAAAGAAGAATGTGCTATACGGTGTACGGTAATAGTTTTATCTCGGGCGATATACTTGAATTCCTCGCTTCACTCAGGATTCCACCGTAGAATCCCTCGCTACGCTTGTGATTCTATTGTGGCATCCTTCGTTTCGCTCTGGATTCAAAGTAGCGCCCTCGCGTTAAAACTATTACCTTTACGCCTTGTAGCACAATCTGCTATTATGAACTTCCGTTGAAACTATTATTGGTGATCCGTCTAGCTTTAAAACTTGCCGTGGCCACTTTTGGCGGAGGCAAGTTTTAAAGCTACACGGACTTATGTAAATACTTTCAACGGTGGTTCATAAAATAATTTAAATATGGAAATTATCTCCATATTTACGAGTTAACAATTTATTTCAAATGAGGGCGCCACTTCAAGGCCATTTGCCTATATCTTCACCTTAAGACCCGTCACGGATTAGGCCATCTCTTTCGCACATAAGGTTTTTGACAAAGAGGGACTGAAAACGTCGCGGGTTACTACTACACTAAGTACACTTAACGACTCAATGTTCAGAAATACATAATTGAATCTCGTGGTGAAATGATTCACAATTATTTTCAATTTAAAATTTAAATTAAGATTTTTCTTTTTGTTTTTACCTTCAGGACTCTTAAATATCAGAATTTTTCTGAGGAAATACATATCTTTTTCTACACAATCGGCTTCGAAAAATAAACACCTTATTAAATAACATTATTGTGTCTTTATCAATGGCAGTTTTAATAAATACAGAGTCTAACATACAGCTGAAATTGTTTTATTATATATATGTTACGCTCAAAGACCGAGTTCGACCGAATAAGCCACAACGCGTTGTGGCTATTGTAACACGGCCACGACGCGAAATTCGTGTTGTAGCCCTTACCAAAACGCTCAGAACGCGTTGTAGTCGTTCCGTGATTGCCACAACGCGTAGTGGCCGTTTTGGTAAGGGTCACAACACGAATTTCGCGTCGTGACTCAATGAGCGAATTCGGTCTTTGAGCGTAACATATATACAGAATCTATACTAATATTATAAAGCGGAAGAGTTTGTTTGTTTGTTTGTTTGTTTGTTTAAACGCGCTAATCTCAGGTGCTAATGGTCCGATTTGAAAAATTCTTTTTTTGTTGGGTAGTCCATTTATAGAGGAAGGCTTTAGGCTATATAACATTACGTTCCGACAACCACGCGAACGAAGTCGCGGGCACAGCTAGTATACAATATACGTCTGCCTCCGTGATCCAATGGTCAAGGCGTTTCCTTTGTGGTCCGGAGGTCGTGGGTTCATATCCCACTGGGAAGCATACATTGTAAAAATTTGTTTTTAGTCTGGTTAGGATATTGCAGGCTTGAATCACCTGCTTATCCGAAAAGAAAGATGATTCCGTGCTTCGAAAGGCACGCAAAGCGGGTCACGAAGGCCATCTCCTCCTTCAGTGAGGACAATTTGAAAAAGGCCATTTCCCAACTTGCCCTGGCTGGGGATCGAACCCAGAACCTCCGGATTGGTGGACTAGCATGTTGACCATTACACCACGGAGGTCGTCAAATTACTGCATGAAATTCTGACCTCTCTGATTCTGATATACAAATACAAAATAAGTAAAACTAGATTCAACCAATATACAGGGTGACTTCTTAAACACCAGCCAAATTTTTTAGCAAGTTCAGTCCATGATACTAAAATACTTTCTATAAAAAAAAGTTATTAAAAATCGATAAAAAAATTTCGTCCTTCCGTACAAAATCCGTTTAGCTGAGCGCTGATTTGTATGGGAAGGCGAATTTTTATTTTTATTTTTCGTTTATTGTTTTTATGGAAAGTAGTTCAGTAACATGGACTGGACTTGCTCCAAAAATTTGGCTGGTGGTTAAAGTCAGCCTGTATGTAAGACCGTATGTAAAGAGATCACACATTAAGTAACATTATCCAAAATATTACAGTAACTACACACCCTAAGCTTACTGTACAAACACCTATAAGTAATATTAAATAGTGCATTAACTTTGTACAATATTAAGCTATAAAATCCACCATAAGAGTCTAACAGACTACAGATTTCCTAGTCAACTGTTAGTTTGCCAATGTTGTGTGTACGCCCATCCATAACGCTAAAAGTGGCCTTTGAGTCTTGTGGCCTTTGGGTCTTGTGGCCCTGGGCCCTGTCTGCTTAGAGTCCCAAGACAAAAAATGCTCTGTCTGCCTCATTAGAGATGTATATATCTGTTGTTTTTTTGTGTGTTAGTGGCCAACACTGATTCAGATTGTTCAAGCTTTCTTAAAGGCATCTGACAAAGCTTGACGACTGCCATACAACAATGACAGCCGGGACAATGGCTTAACGTGCCTTCCGAAGCGCAGAGGAGCTCGAAAAATTATCACTCAGACACTCGTGGTCACCCATCCAAGTACGGACCACGCCTAGTGCCACTTAACTCATTCTCATTAGCTCATTAATGAATTAATTTTTAATATTATTTTTTTACACCGAAAAAACTATCGCCCAATAGGAACTCTGCTGTCTGTAGGAATTATAATTTTAAAAAAAACTACCTCAAATTCAGGACTTCTGAAATCACACTTTCTGAATGCAAATGCTTGATTTATTGACAAAAACATCAAAATCATTATTTGTTTGCATAGAATATATGAGGAGTTAACCTGGCGGCAATGGGACCAACTTGAATGTTTACCCTTACAAATAAAACAAGGATTTTCTAAATCGATTCAAAAACGGATAAGTTGTTGGCGAATATACATAAAAAAATATATACTATACAAGTATTCCTGAATTTAACACATTTCCGGTAACATATAAAGGGTCCAACAAAATATACTTACTGAAACAATTTTAAAGGGTAAATTCAGTCCATTATATTGAACAACTTTCCCCAAGAAACATATATCGAAATATGAAAAATAATTTTTGGCCTCCCATACAAGTTGCCCGATTAGCTGATCCAAGTTTGATGAAAAGCCAAAAAATATTTTTCTTATTTCAATATATGTTTCTAGGGGAAAGTTGTTCAGTATCATGGATTGAATTTACTCTTAAAATAGTTTCAGTATATTTTGTTATACGTTATACATAATAGATAAGAATTGAGAAGTTCTTCCTTTTTTAAAATGACTTAAAAATGTTTCAATATTCTCGTACTTACACTCATCATAAAATGCTATATTACGTACGTTATTACTTATTATGGCATTATTTCCTACATAACTCCATACGTATTTCACTCTCATTTATTATTATTCTCCCCTGCTTTCACACGTACGCTTGTTAATTTTTAATTAATAAACGTACGTAGATACATTAAAGATACATGTGTATAAATGTAACATTAAAAATGAATATTGATTGTGGATTTTTTGTATAAATCCTCCAACTAGTTATGTACAACTATTTCCTAAATTAAACTTGACCAGCAACATAATACTCAAACCTTTAAAATACTATCAAAATATACCATATTATATAAGTTTCCAATTGGCATATAAATAACAGACATTGACCCAAGTCTATACATGTTTCTTCTTTTTCTTCTTCTCAAGATGCCTAAAAAACGCATCGAACCTTCAAATACGTTAATTAATTCATCATCTAGAAATAAAACTGGAAGAAACAACGGCTTAAACTATCACCTCCGAAGCGGCCTGATCGGGCCGCTCGAACACAGATGAATCTCAACCTTATTACATTAACATAAAAATATTTGTTCTTTGAGGAGTTCAAACCTCCCAATGCACTAGAATCTTTGGACTGACTCTTCAAATAAAAACATAGTATGAATCAATGTGCAATATTAAAACGCAAACTGGCAACTTACTATAAGAACCTAGAATACTACACAATTAAATACCTACATTAAGGTAACAAAATTACATTTTGTTTTATTAATAAATTTTGTAAGTATTATTGAAAATCACAGAAAATAACAATTTTAATCAAAAATAAACAAAAATTACCTAAATTTTTTTTAATAAATTAAATTAAAATAATGACACAAGCCCTTCGATCAAGAACACAACTAGATATCAGTTCGGCGCAAAAATACGGCTCTCCAAATACGAGCGCTCTCCCGGCAGTGAGCTCTTATTTTGTTTTGTTCAGTCAAGGAGAAAAACACTTTATAAGTGAATAAGGTTGACTTCACAGTGAATGTTATTTGTTATTAAAGTGGAAAGAATTTTGCTTTGATTTTGTAGGTAACGCTTTATCTCGTTGCATTGTTGATCGAAGCACAAGCCGAATCACTATAAGATTTAGCTCTTATTTTGTTTTGTTCAGTCAAGGAGAAAAACACTTTATAAGTGGATAAGGTTAACTTCACAGTGAATGTTATTGGTAATTCAAGCGGACAGAATTTTGCTTTGATTTTGTAGATAACGCGTTGTATTGTTGATCGAAGCACAAGCCAAATCACTATAAAATTTAGGAATCTGCCAGCGATCATGACAGCAGTAGGATCGTCAAAATATCAATCCCGGTAAGTCCCGTAATATTAATAAAATATGTAACTGCCCTCTGCCCTACTGTTCGACTGGAAGAGATCCCTTCTGGGATAAGTCCACCATTTGTTTTACCTTTGTTATTTTATTATGTGTAACTATCGCTGATGTACCTACAATAAAGTTTTCTAGATAAATAAAAGCCAAATCACATTTACAGATCACTATTCGAAATTCTTCAGACAAAGGTACAACAAGATCATGATTAATTCAACTATCAATTCCTTTTCTAAAACTATTTAAAAAAAAATCTCCAACGTATAAAACAAGAACAGAATACTCATACCATTTTATGTAATGATCATTATGACCGAACAAAAAAAACTATACTTAATCATCGTAGTCAGCACGGGAGCTGGTAAACGAATTTATTTCCCATTTTCTTCCTAATTTTCGTGCACCAGATCCCCTTGTAGATCACTAAGGATTGCTACACACTTAATCGGCACAGCCGGGCTGTAATGAATGTTCGGGGGAAAAGGCGATATAATTTCTTCGGGTCGGCTTTGTTGTTCTGTTTTTCTTTTCCTAAAGGTTGGCAGGGAGAGAATAAGAAAACCTGTGGTTCCGGGTTAGAATAGGACCACTCCATCTGCTCCTGTGGATGTCGTAAGAGGCGACTAAAGGATTAAGCACAAACATCTCGTGCTACAATTGCATTCCCATTCCCATAACGTCGGGCGGCCAGTTATAAACTTTTCGCATAAATACATTCCCAAAGAGGGTTGACGTCAGGCAGGCGGTCGTAAAACTATAGCCAAAATAATTAATATAACATTAAAACTGTTCCGGCTATTTCTTCTCTATTTTGGAAGGTCTTTGGCATCCTTGGGTGACATGCATGTTATATTTGGAGAAGAAAAAGCGGGAAAGCGCACCCCGGGCTCCGAAGCAGCACAGCTGAGGATGCAACTAGGAACGCACTAAGACGAAGAAGAAGATAGGGCGAGAATGCTTTAGCGTTAAGTCTACCTATTGTAGCTTTTGGCTCATTAAAGTTAAAAAAAACGCCGCACCGACAATGCCGGCCCGAATAAGTGTGTAGCAACCCTAACATTCTACTTTTCAAAACAACATTGTGATTTTTATCAATTGGGTATTTTACTGGATCAGAAATAAATTATTTGGTACTGTTAATAGAATAAAACGTCACAAAATAATGCCACTTGTCATTGATCACATCCACTTTGAACGTGATTTTAGATTTATTAATGCAGAAAAACGGATATTAACAGCGCTATTTGACTCCAAGGAACTATGACGTCATAAATCGATATTTCATACAAATCCCATAGAAAATGTTTGTTTTTGACGTTAAGAAAATAGTATCTGATTTGACTTGTTGCAAAATAGCGTATAACTATTAGTTCGCTCCAAACTGTGAACTCGTGACTCTTTTAAGAATAACCCTAACACCGACCGTTCCAAATTAAAAATACTATTTTTCATCTACATCTACGAATTATATAATAGTATCATGAGGGAATAGCAGCAGGCTGCTTTTCCCTTTTCAAACTAACGAAATTACAATAAAAACTTAGAACATGCCATCATGAATACCAATAGGAACTAGAACCACTAGTAAAATCGCAAAATTACTCAAAACAAACCTCCAATGTCACCATTTCTGTATCAGATCAACAATATAGCACTGTTTTAATTTGGAGAAACCTTATTTTATAACAAAGCTTACCAAAAATGCAATAAAAACTTAGAACATGCCATCATGAATACCAATAGGTACTAGCACCGCTAGGAAAATCGCAAAATTACTCAGAACTAACCTCCAATGTCACCATTTAGGTATCAGATCACCAAAATTGCACTGTTGTATTCAAAAACATCCGATTTTTATACAAAACTAACTAAAATTGCAACAAAAACTTAGAACATGCCATCATGAATACCAATAGGTACTAGAACCGCTAGGAAAATCGCGAAATTCCTCAAAACTAACCTCCAATCATCCGGCACCGCATACGGCAGTATCACACCTGTCAACTTTCGTATTTCATGAGCCGCGCAAATGAAAATATACGACGTCAATATCAAATTCAATATGGGGGCACTAGGTATTAATACCAATACTCCATGAGTATCAGCGGCTAGCCAAATATGAGACTGGCTCGCGAATAACTCTAAAGTTATAGTTCCGAACCACGCGAACATAGTCGAATGTCGCATGCGTAAAGCTCCGGAAACGTTCCTTAATATAATATAGCCTACTATAGGTAAGAACGCAACGTAGCTGTGTATTTCGTTGCAGTCGAAGATATTGGTGCAAAGGAAGGTGAATGTGACGTAAGTGCCTATGCCTATAAAGGCTAGGAGGGTCGCGCTAAGGGAGATGCCTGGAGTGAAGAGGTTGCTATGGTTGTTGTCATCGAGCAGGTTGTAGCGTTGGGCGAGGAGGTATGCGGCGGCGAAGATTATGCCGAATATTATTGAGTACCTGGAAAAAATGTCGGTATAGTAATAATGACGTAAGGCGTCACGTGCGTATTTTACATAGCAAAACTCGTTAACACCACTTGCGCATCGTAAACCTCTCTACAAACTTGTTGTGTACGGCATAAAAGCGTCGCACGATCGATTTGTCGTCAATCTGCCTCAGGCAGCCGTATGGTGCACGCACAACTCGTGAACATTCGTTGTTGTGCTTCGTAATGTGCACGACCTACTTGTTATTATGACATTCTACTTCATCTGGACGGTAAGCCCTGTGCATAGGATAACTATGCTGTTTATAGAGTTAGTTTAATCTGTGATGTGATTTCACAAGGAAGCTTCTCATAGGTCAGCGCTAGGAGGGGCGCTGACCTTATCGTCATTTTAAATAATGTCCATCTCCCTCTCATTGTGATAAATATACAATGTGTTTGGTCATGGCATGACATACCGATCATTCGGGACTTGACTAATTTTTTTATTATTATTTATATCAAAAAGTGACATATCTTGAAAAGCTCAAAAATAAGTAATTTATAAGCCTTTAAAATCTAGTGGAAAGGGAAACTGTCAAGTAACAGAATAAGGATGCACGTATAGAAATGCGACGTCACTGTCATTAGATTTCGCACGTACAAAAGAGATAGCGAGATGTCCCCACCACGCTCCCACTTTTTTCATACCAATATTTGAAATGCTAATAACTGCTTTATTAAATAACCAATATTCTTGCTGTTTCCAGAAAAATATTTCTTTTAAGTGTTAAATGTTGTTTCGTTAAAAATATTCTACAAAGACAATCAATTACTGTCAATCCAAGTTAATCAGTTCATGACGTGACAAATATGTATCTTCTGAATGAAATTGGCATCTATACAAAGAGAGAGAAAGATAAAGAAAGAGATAGATAGTCACCTGTCTTGTTTCCACTGCAGCCACCACTGGTGTATATCATCGTCAGAATTCACAAACAGCGCCTTCCAAGGCCTCGTAACGAATATCTTCTGGAAGAATACCTCGCTCATGTAGAGAACTGTGACGATGGTGAACAGACCGATGACTTTCAAAGCTATGTAAAGGTACTGGTACGGTTTGGACTCTATTGTGTGAGTGGATGACTGCGTGATGTGAGGCGGCAGGGCAAAGATCACGAACATCTAAAAAAAAATTATTTTTTTTGACAATACCAATTAAGTATGCCCAAACTTGATGGGTCGTCGTTTTATTACACGGTGCTAACTTCCTGCTTAACTTCTTGTCATAATAATATTGCATTGTCATCTAATTTATATTTGCATACAAAATTTCATCTCGATCGGGAACCGAGAGGGGTTAAATTAAACTTGCATGATTTGACCCGACTATACATACATAACAAGTTAAAGGAAGGCTTAAAAAATTGATTAATATGAAACCATACTTAAATATTACTTAGCTGCTTTCCGCAGCTGTGCCCAAGTTTTGAAAGATTTAACATAGCCCATGTTGCACGCTGACAATGTAGCTTTTTATAGGTGAAATAATTTTTAAAATCTGTTCTGTAGTTATTGAATTTATCCGTTACAAAAAAACTCGACAAAAAAATCAAATCTTTTCTTTTTATAATATTCTGGTTTTGCGACTCTAAACAAAGGCAGAGACAAATTCCAGAGCCGAAATGAAAAAAAAATAACGTTTGTAAAAAATAAAAAATAAAAAATAAAATATAAAAAAAAAACTCACCAAGGTGTACCAGAATGACACTAGAGGTATGAAGCTGTAGAACTGGTACGGCCTGTTCATGGTCAGACAAAGTACCACAGTCAAGAAATTTAATCTAAAGATCACTCTGAAGTAGCGAACTAATCCAGTATCCCCAGTTTTCCACGTGTAGTAGAAGTGTCCGTACCCCGTTAGGAATAAGTATGCAGATACTAAAGCTCGTACTAGCATGTATATGGGGAGTACTTTACTAGCGCCGGTCACTTGGTACACTAGAATAACTAGTTGCATCCAGCCTTTCCATTCGTCCGTTTGTTGGCGATGGAGGACTCTGTAAAAAAAGGTTTTTTTTATAAAACAAGTCATATTTATGATCAAAATTCAAATCTAAATATATTTCTTTGACTTTTTTTATTAAAAAAAAACTGATCATATTTAAAGAAAATGTTAAGGCCTTCAGTGAGAGGTTCATGTTTAGAGGAATAAAAAATATTATCATCTTTATTTTATTTTATTCTTACGTTAGGTTATTTATAATATACTCGTATCTATAAAAAGTAAAATATACAAAAAAACAGTAAAATAAAAAGGTAAACGAAAAGATTCTTTCTTTCTAAAAATTCCATTGAAAACTAAAACCATACTCACTTGCTAGACCTCGAATCATCCGTAAAGAACAATCCGAGCGCGAACACATATCCCACGGGCAGCCAGAAGCTCCACTCCGAATAGTACTTATTCTCCTTCATAAAGAAATTGGTGCGATCACATAGGTAGAAGTACATCATGATCATGCCCAGCCTCGCCAGGGCCGAGATAGGGGAGCCGGTCCCGCCGGGCCCCCCGGCCAGCGCGCCCGGCCCGCCCGACACCAGGCTGTACCCCATAGCGCGCTGCTGGATGGTCTTCGACCATTGCCACACCCCCTTTATAGCAGCAAGCACTGCGCTAGAAAAAACATGGGCCCTTTAGAATTGATTCACAGATATAAGTACTATCACTGTATATCATAGGCGTACCGAGGCATCTGGGGTTCAATTCCCCTCCAAAAAATAATAAAGACATTGCGGTCTTTTGAAAAATTTAGCAACTCTCCCTGTGTGTGAACGAATTGGCTTACGATACTCGTAACATTCCTAAGCCCGGAAGAATAGAAGTCGTTATTACATTTTGCTAAAAGATACTACAGTATAAGTAAGCAGTGTTCAATATTTAGGCTGGGCCTTGTTATTGTAACATATACTATTGCTAAGTAAAATCCTAGTGTCTTTTTTACTAACACCCCTTCCCCCTCCCCAAAAAATACAGGCCAGGGCCATTACTAAGTAAAATCTTAGAGGTTATTTTTTCACTTTAACATATCACGTACTGAGTGCTCGCTCAGTAATGTACACTCACCAGACTAAGAACAGCGCGACCGTGACGATCTGCAACTGAGTGTACGATTCCGGTTGACGCAACATGAGACGCCATTAAAGTTCATGTGGTCGTCTCGTTGTAGAACATGTTGAGCAGAATCTGAGCAAAGTGTCTGAATGTGGTGTCGCTCACTAGAGACCGTCGACTATCTAGTCTGAATGCTCAGTAATCTACACTCACCAGACTAGAAACAGCGCGAACGTGACGATCTGCAACTGAGTGTACGGTTCCGGTTGAGCGCAACATGATCCGTCATTAAAGTTCATGTGGTCGTTGCAGAACATGTTGAGCAGGATCTGAGCAGAGTGTCTAAGTGCGGTGTCGCTCAGACTGAGGCCGTCTGCGGATGTGGCCCCGCTTGAGACTAAGCGTGGGGAACTCCATATTTTGGCTGCACTGTGTGTAAGGATCTGAAAGTAGTGTAAAACTGTATAAAAAAATCATATGTCACTAAAAATCAAATCCCCTGGTTAGGATTGGAAATATTAGTTACATACGCCTGTTTTCCATTGGGGTTAGCCGACAATATGGATCTTCACTTACTACGATACTTGCAAACCTCTTTTGCTACGATTCACAGTTGGTTCACATAAAATTTACCCTCGTTAACCATAAATATAGTGAGCATGCTACCAACCAGAAGCGTGCAGACATTATATTATACTCGTAAACATGACAGAAAACAAAACCCCATATAAGTATCATTGTAGTACACTCGTATAACAAATAATTTGAGACTTAAATGTAAATTTATGATTGTGAAATGTTGTTTCCAGTGTGGTTAGGATATTGAAGGCTTGAGTGACCTGATTATTCGAAAAAAGAAAGATGATTCCGTGCTTTTTTTTACATTTATTTATATCCAAAAATAACATTAATTACAATTCTATGCACCCATAAACCACGAAGGTTTGTCCGGGAGCATATTGTCTACATCAAAAGGCACGTAAAGCTGTGGGTTCCGAACGCCATCTAGCGTTTGTTTAAACCTATCCTAAGATTGGTCCTGGTCTACCCTTTGGGTTGCGGAGGTCAGACGGCAGTCGCTCTGTAAAAACCAGTAACCTCGTCAAATCACCTAAGTTTGGTAGCGGACCCCGGGCTCTGAAGCGTTACCGCTGAGGATGCAACCGGGAATACGCTCGGATGATGTCGACTTAAATGTAAATTTATGAATAACGCAAAAATATTTTAATACATTTACCTCAATGGCAGCTCTGTTATAATTATCGATGTCCGCATTATTTATCCTCGTGTAATCATTCTTCAGCTTAATAGTCTCCACCGACTCGATCAGCTTCCATAGGACGTGCGTGTTCTTGGCTGCAAGCAAATCTATGGCTTGCACCAAGTGCGTAAGGTTCCTTTTGTATTCCTCGATGATAAGGTCGGTCGTGTTGCGTGTCTTTAGGAGTTGGAGCCCTGTGGTCGCTATTATTACTGAAGGGGGCTTGTCGGAGCGTTGCCTGTAAAATTATAAGCACTGAATCACTCTAAATTCAAATGATTTTATATAAATTGCCTGTTTTTGGGGTTCCCTAGTAAACAAGGAACCTTTATAGTTTCGCCATGTCTGTCTGCCTGTCCGCGATTTTACTCAGAGACTATACTATTAGTATTAGAAATGTGTAATTTGGCATGGGTATTTATATCAATCATGTTTGTGATTTTTTTCTATCGAGCTAAAAATGCTCAATCGTGTTTTGGATATTGTGTGTCTATGTAGCTATGTAATTTTTTTGGAAAAATTATAATAATTTAGTAGTTTAATTAGAGCAAATTTTCAAAAACACTCACAATAATTGTGCTGTGACCTACCGCGCCTGAATGAGAAAACTTACAATCGGTCGTTTTGGAAATCCTTGGGCTTCCCTAATACTTCTATTGACCTAATGCCCACCAGTGGGTTACTGCTGAAAATACATACATACTATCACGCCTGTTTCCCACAGGGGTAGGCAGAGACTATGGACCTTCACTTGCTACCATCCTAACAGACCTCTGAAAATGTGATTATGAAATCCAATGTACTCACCACTTCCTGAACTGGTCCATCATAGTCCGAGAGACGTCGTTACTCCAAACAAAAGTGACGGAGAGACGCAGCTTTGAATCCACGTACGTGTAGTTTGGCAGGCGGTGGTCTATCGTGGAGTACGACGAGTCCAGGTCCAGTCGGGTTTTCAGGACACCTAGGTGTGATCATCTATATACAGGCTGACTTTTTAAACACTGTCCAAATTTTTGAAGCAAGTTTAGTCCATGATACTGAACTACTTTTATATAAAAAAAGTTATTAGAAATCGACTGGAGAAATGGACTGAACTTGCTCCAAAAATTTGGACAGTGTTTTAAAAGTCAGCTTGTATAATGTATAACAAAATATACTGAGACTATTTTAAGGGTGATTTCAGTCCATGATACTGTACAACTTACCCCAAGGAACATACATAAATATCCAATTATGAAAAAAATATTGTGGCTCTCTATACAAACTCGGATCAGCTGGTCGGTCACCTTGTATGGGAGGAAAAACATTATTTTCCTATTTCGGCAAGCGTAGCGTAGGAGATACCTACCTACTAGGTGGTCAGACGACCTGAGCAAGGTTGCGCGAAAACGCTGGATACAGATCGCTTCCGATCGGTCACTTTGGAAATCTTTGGGAATCTTTATGATTGTAAGAGGTGATTCAATTTATAATTCTAAATAACTTTTCCCAATAATGTAAGTATTGTATCTAAATACAAAAAAAAAAGTTTTTTTCACTTTCCATAGATACTAGGTAACTTACTTAAGTACGTACCGACTTCGTTGTATAAGAATCTAAAATAAATTTTTCTTACTTTGATATACATTAATTTAAAAAAGTTGTTCAAAATTATGGATCAAATCACCTCTTAAAACATTATAAAGCACCTTGTCTATTATAAAGTCACCTTTAGAGCGGGGGAGGGTCTAAAGTAAAACATACCTACATGAAAATGAAAATGAAATGAAAATGAAAAATGAAAATGAAAATCGGGTCTTGAGGCTCTAAGCAGACAGAGCCCAGAGCCGCAAGACCCAACACTTTTAATGTGACGGTGGGAGAGAAAAAGGAATCAAAAAGCGGCCAAGTGCGAGTCGGACTCGCCCATTAAGGGTTCCGTAGCAGCAAGTAACATTTTACGATTTGACGTATTAAAAAAAACCACTTACTAGATCTCGTTTAAACCAATATTCGGTGGAAGTTTGCATGGTAATGTACATCATATATATTTTTTAGATTTATCATTCTCTTATTTTAGAAGTTACAGGGGGGGACCAACATTTTATCACTTTGGAAGTGTCTCTCGCGCAAACTACCTATTCAGTTTAGAAAAACGTGATGTTAGAAACCTCAATATCATTTTTGAAGACCTATCTATAGATACAGCACACGTATTGGGTTTGATTAAAAAAAATTGAGTTTCAGTTCTATGTACTTCCAAAATTTGTTTCTTTTCTGTTTTGGCGTGAAAATCTTAATGCGGTTTACAGAATACATCTACCTACCAAGTTTCAACAGTATAGTTCTTATAGTTTCGGAAAAAAGTGGCTGTGACATACGGACGGACGGATAGACATGACGAATCTATAAGGGTTCCGTTTTTTGCCATTTGGCTACGGAACCCTAAAAAGGAATCAACAAATTGATGGGTTGCTAGCCTCATCGCTTAACATGATTCGCATCGCCTATTCCCTCGATCAGGTTTTACGATCTGCGCGGGAAAAGAAACAGCTAGCTGCTAATGTTGACAAACGTGAAAGTTTAAGAGGATTGTGTAGTGCCGATACGCATCGCGAGTAGGTATTTGCAAAAAATATATTTGTTTCACGCCGCTCTGCTTCCGACCCGTGTTGTGCGATAGAGAGAGCTGCTGCTGCTGCCGTGCTGCAGCGTTCCGTCGCTCTCTCTCGCTCTAGCAAATTACTGTTATGAGCGACAGAAAAGGATAGCAGCATAGGAAAGTGCTGTTCCGTGCTGATAGATGAGATCCAACCCTAACGATCTGTGTACTCCAATAAGATTCCTATCTTATTGGAGTACACAGATCGTTAGGGTTAAAGACGTGACTCACTTTTAGTTCTCTCAGTTGGAAAATCCCTAAATTTTAATAAACAACACGATAAACGACCATATTATCACTTCAATAGCGCACCGGCAAATAGCGTATGATATGAATTTCTCAGCAGATCGATGATGTCACCGGTGATATATTATATTATGACACGGCAATAAAGTACTGCATCTTGAATGTTAAAAATCCCTTGGTGCTCACACACTGCTGTTAAAAATGATTACGAGTATTTTCTAACAAGATAAACATGACTTTTTTTTAAATTAACCTATCTCGTCCCACTGCTGAGCAAAAGTCTCTCCCATTTCCCTCTATACGTCCTTGTCCAGTCTCTACTGACATTGCCGACCCACCACGTTCAAATGCGTCAAGGTCGTTATGCTCTACTCATCCAAGTCTGTGACGAAACATGAATAAAACACTGTCATAAATAAATATAAATATAAATAACTTATACATCATCATCCTCACGTATTCCCGATTGCATCCTCAGCGGTAACGCTTCAGAGTCCGCTACCTAACCACCTAGGTTAGGGACCCCGGGCTCTTTGACAAAGTTACTGGTTTTTACACAGAGCGACTGCCGTCAATAAATTTATATGTTATGAAAAAATCCGCCACGAGTACAATTTCAATTTGGATAAATTTCCGTGCATTGTAATGCTATTAAAAATAATGTTGACTAATGTTTGTAAACATTTTTAACAGAATAAGGCGCCGCGACCTTAGCCTCAACCCCGCACCACAGAATAAATAATACTAACGTACAGAAAACTCACTCAGCAAAGAAATTCAAAGAAATATCTACCTAACCTACTCAATGTGGCTAGCGATATGGTTTAATTTAGCTCACGTCAGAACTCAGCACCTTTTCGTAAAGATACCTAGACATCCATTGCAAGCTAATTTTATTCTTATTACTCTGGACAAACGATTCGTATAGCTGAATTTACCACCCGGAGGGACCGCCTGCGCGCATAGTTATAATGTAGGTACATTTTCGATACCTAAACGGGGAGTGACACAGACCTGCCCGCACGCCGAATTTCGCCACCATTTGATATACCTACACGCATTAAGACGATACACGGCACCCAGTGCTGCCCCCATTTGGAATAAATTGTTTGTAAGGCAACGGAGATATCATTTGAAATTTTGAGCTAGCAAAACCTAGATAACCCTTCAAACTATTTTATGAACCACTGTTTACAGTTTATAATGAGAACGTTAAGCTTAACTACGCACATTTGCGAAAAACGGCCACTTTTGGCTAATGTGCGTAGTAAAGCTTAAGCAAAATTTTAAATTGCAAACAAATGCAAACTAAAGCTTAACGTTCTCAACGTTAAGCTTTAGTTTGCATTTGTTTGCACTTTTGGAAAAAATGCAAACTAAAGCTTGCGTCATCAAGCTAACACTACAACCCACTATTATAAGTAAGGTATCTGATTTAACCATGGAGATTTAACCCATGTTACAATCAATTAGAGTGTAGGAAAGCCATACAATATTTTTATAGGGTTTTTTAGGCATTCAAGATGCCTATTAATGATTCTTATTTCATTATTTAATTTAAGTAATTAAGTGAAATTGACATTTATTCACATGTGCATTGGAAATAAATAAAAAGAAAAGAAATAATTTGAAGTTTATTTATTCACGATTGATTTAACCTATTGCACCAAATTCCCATACAAATGGGGAATACGATACAATATTATGATGAAAACAGTTGAGGTGCCAAGTCATTAGGGAAAACGGAAACGAATTGTTTGTTGAAAGTTAATATTAGGTACCCGTAAAATTATTTATTTTCAAAGACCTATTTATTGTTGAACGCGTGATCGAAGGTTATTTAACTTTACTACGGGAACACACGTTTTGCCCGGTTTTGACCTATATTCCAAATTTCATTCTAATCGTGAAAGCGGAACAGAAATCCATACATACATACTTACAGTAGGATTAACATTTTACAAAACACCGTTTCACAAACTTCTGCTTTAAAACTTCTGGTAGGGTAAATTAGTAACGTATTAAAGTCAAAGTCAAAAATTTTTATTCAATGTAGGACAAATATATCCCTTATTGAAGGTCATTATTTTTAATTATTTTTAGTGCAAAAGCTACCGATACTAATACTATTAAACAATTAACTTATGATAGAGTAATAAATATAATAATAAATTAAAGTACTTAATAACAGAAACTTAGAAAAACAGAATGAAATATTTTAAATATTAAGCATTTTAATATCAAAAATATTTTATTTAGAGGCTTCGTCTAGTCTTTAGATAATAATGTCGTTTGTAAGCCAGGTACTTCCCTTACCTTTTTTGTAAAACGAAGTATTGAATAAATGAAAACAAGAAAATACTAAAAGAATAACATTTACTCAATCCAACACAAAAATGTACCACCAACAAAATCAACACAATAACAATCACGCGTAAATTTCAACCAGAAACTTGTAACCGGAGCCCCTTTCGCTCTTCAGCTTGATGTTCACAAAGTCGAAGCCAAGTCCCCCTCTGGTAATAGAAGGCTCTGCGAGTCCATTCTCCAAGTCCTTTATCGCAATACCCTTAATCTTTCTGTCACTTGACGGGTACTGGAAAACGACTTCTTGCTCCCTTTTAATTAATGGCAGGCCTGTCGCTTCGTATGTGTTCTGATAAACTTTAACAATACCTCCATTGTCGTAAACTTGACCAACTAATACACTTTTGCAGTGAACTAGAGTTATTATGGCGCAGAATATTACGATTTTATGCGACATCTTGACTTGATTGTGTACGATTCAGAGATTTACTGTGCACTGAGGCGAATGGTCGAAGTGGGGACAGGAAGACAGAGAGGTCCGATCCGATGCGATGTGAGGTCATGTTTGTAAGCAAAGTTTACCGTGCCTTTTAAGGTGTAGAACACATTAGTGTATTACTATTTAATTTGCATATTTAACATGTTTCAAATAGGAAAATACCCTGCGTTTTTATCATCCTTTGTGTTATGCACTGCATCTACATAAATTTATTATATATCTATGTAATTGAGTTTGTTGCAAACTCTTTTGCAATCTCTTTTTTATTTTTTATAAAAGTACATTTGTTTTCTATGACTTTTTGTCATTATTTGTAAAATAATAAAATTGTTTATGATGCCTATACTTTCCGACTGATTCATTTTATTTTCTTATTTATTTCTATTATTAATACAGTCCATACACATTAGCTATCATTTTATTACAGAGTTGTTTGAAATATATTGGGTAAGGTTAACGACGTCAAGGCGAAATCTTTCGTCATAAGCGAGCGCGTTCCGCATGCGTACTTTGACATCAAAACGGACCAAAACATGTTGGAATATTTCTGGCTTTTTACACATAAATCCCTAAGCTTAGCTGTTAGTACTAATATTTATTCTGTGGCTTTACAATATCAGTGGTGGAGCCATATTTGAAACGCGGGGCACTTAAATACACACAACTTACACAAAAAATAACAGAACAAGACGAAGTAACCAAGTAAAAACAAGGAGAGAAGATTTCCAGTTACATTTATATCATGGACTGAAATGAGCATGCCTTTCGAGAATGATTCCGCTCGTTTCTTCGCCTTATATAATATTTTATTTTATTTATTTAATAAATGAATTAAACACACATTCACGCGTAGATTTCAATCAGGAACTGAAACCCGGACCCCCTCTCGCTCTTCAGCTTGATGTTCACAAAATCGAAGCCAATCCCGCCTCTAGTGATCGACGGTTCCGCGAGTCCATTCTCCAAGTCCTTTATAGCAATTCCCTTGATCTTCCTGTCATTTACCGGATACTCGAATTTAACTTCTTGTACCTTCTTCATCAATGGGAATGATGACGCTTCGACTGTTTGCTGGTGAACTTTAACGACGCCGCCATTTTCGTACACTTGGCCGACCAAAACGCTTCTGCTGTGTACTAAAGTGATGACGGCACAAAGTATTAAGATTTTGTACATCTTTAAGCTTGTTATATTATTATATTACGTGTGACTGGGTATGTTGTGATTCACTGACTGAGATATTGAGATGCGATGCGAAATGGACACTTGAAGGTCGAGGGTCGGGTCGAATGTTAATGTTTTTAAGATTAACCGCTTATTAGCCTTGGTATACACTATTCGTAGTTAATTATTTATTTAATAAAATTTTATTGTTAAGTTAATTTGCTAGGCAAATTGAAAAACCCCCGACTGTCACGAACGCAATCTAGTGACGAGTAGCGGAACTACCGATACGACTTGATATCCGTGGCGCCATCTATTATTTGCTAGAGAAAGCCCTGACATTCAAGCGTTAACCCCCACTAAATTTTAAACTGAACCGATTTTCATCAAACGTAGCCAAGAACCACCGTAAGGAATTTGCTTTCACGTAAAAAAAACCGCATCAAAATCGGTCTATCCGTTCGAGCGCTACAATGCCACAGACAGACAGACCGCAGATATTAGCGTCAAACTTATTACACCCCTCTTTTTTGTCAAGGGTCTCTTTTAAAAATTAACATGAGATACCTCCATATTTATTTTTATACCGGTTGACTCACGTGATATAGTCGGAAAAGGCCGACCAGGATTCGATCGATTTAGACAATCATCTTTAGGGCGAGTGTTAGGAACGGCGACTTGCATTCCTTCCTTTGTTGTTATACTTTTAACAAATGGCGGACTTAAGGCTTAGATCATTTTCTCCCAGTCAACGGGACGGAAATAGGGACAAGCATTGTGCGGCGCAAAAAGCAATTTTTTTAATGGTAAAGAGGAATGTTATTTCTAACGGGTTCCATCTATCTGGTAGAATCTTGATGCTCCGAATTTCATTTGGCATAACATACTTGGCAGAATCTTATTTAGTAGAATATTTCAAACGCATAAAAAATATTTGATATAATATTTGTTTGGCCGAATATTTATATGTCCGAATGTACAATAGCATACTTTAAGATGTCAGAATTTCATTTAGTAGAATTACCTTTTACATACATTATGTTTCGCATAATTTGTTTTAGAATAATGTTTAATTAGTGTTACTTTTATTTGGTATAATTTCTTTTCACCTTCTAAGAAGATGGCATAATTTCATCTGCAATGCAAATCAAAAGCATAAGTAATAATGAAAACCATAATCGTTAAAATCTATACTATAATTGGTCAACATAAAAAAAAGCATTTCGAGTTTGCTCGGTTAGGGCAAAAATATAGGTTAGGTTATGTTAGAACTGCGACCACCTTTTCATACTATATATAATATTTTTTTTATTACAGGGAAGAAATAAACCACATACGTTTATAATGAACTGTTTTATTTCAAATTTAAATGCAAATCAAAAAGCATAATAATGAAAACCATAATTGTTAAAATCTATACTTTTGTTGGTCAACATAAAATTTATCCTATAAGATTATTCAAATTTTTTAAATTATTGGTTTTGAATCTATGATAAATGAGTAGATGCCAAACTAATTTCTACGAAATGACGTTTCTGTAAACCGCTGTTATGCAAAATAATATTATAACATAAAAAGTTCTACCATAAAGGGGGACCCATTTCTAACAGCAGATCAATATTCAAGCGTTTTAAAAAATTTCATCCCTTCCCTATTGTGGGAATCGACGAAATTCTGAAGAATCATATAAATAGGCGATACTGCTAGCAAGCAGTCCTTCACTATTTAATTCTGTTTTCCGTACAATGTGGCGTTTGTAACAATTTTTAAAAGTAGGTAATTCTTTTTTTATGTTTTGCGAACTCGAATGAATGAATGAAAAAAAAAACAACAACCTTCTTGCACTCGCCTTTACAACGATGTAACTTGATGTGTCAAGATTATCAGATGAGGTCAGGCTGTCCTCAGCCATTCAAAAATCAACCATAGACAGTATGACATTAGGTTCAGAAGATTCAGTGTTGATTCGAAATAACATGGTAATGGCAAGCGTGTTATAATTTTGTTGTTTAATTTTAAAACGCTTATTTTCATAAGGCTTTTTAACTTCCATGCTTGTCTGGGAGAAAAGAAAAAACTTAGAATGTACCAACTGCTTCTCTTTTCGCGCAAATCGTAATAGCCGATGGAGGGAATGGGCGCGAATGCGAATCATGTTAATAAAGCGATGCGGCTAGCAACCCATCACTTTTTGATTCCTTTTTCCACCTTCTCGCCCACCATCACGTAAGAAGTGGCCCTGGGCTCTGTTTGCTTAGAGCCGCAAGACTCAAAATGCTCGCGCTAACCCAAAGCATATCGAACGAGAACTTTTTTGTAAGACTACTACACACTTTATTCCTAAAAGTATGTCCCAGAAGGCCTTATTAAAGTACATAGCCAGATTAAAATAGTTCAAATTCATTGAATTGGTTATCATTAAACTTCTACTTTTTAACCGACTTCAAAAAAGGAGGAGGTTATCAATTCGTCGGAATCTTTTACTACGAATAAATCTTATTTAAAAAAAGTCAATATATAGGTCACATTACAAATTAATAAAATAAAAATTACAAATAAAAAAGAGACTCCAAAGCCTTGCCGCGAGGCAGGGTACCCAAAAGGCTGGCAGCATTACCCCTCTGCACAGCGATAGAAATCCTTTGTGCAAAGTAGCTGCCCGCCCTCGAATCGCCCATAACATCGCGGAGACGCGTTGAAATCTCAGTCACAAAGGATTTTGCTTCTGGGCCCCATGGACCCATCGTCTCTACGTCGAAGGGCGCAAAAATATAATTTCCAAGGAGATCTTCATACTTCCTGCGTTTCAGGGCTTCCGCCGAAACAGCCGCACCACCAGCTCGCACAGACGTTGACGCCACATGCGTGGACGCGAGAGTATCCACGCAAGTGGCGTCCCAAATCAGGCATTTGCCCAGCCTCCACGGTATCAGTGACATTCCGTCAGGCCTTTTGCCATCTGATCTCAGTAAACAGAGACAAGGGCTCTTCGGAGGATGTCATTTAATGTACCATGTCGGGATAAAACGACCAGCGCTCCTTTGGCAGGCTAATCCGTGGTGGCCCAACTCATTTACCGTTCTACCACAGACACACTGATGGCGCTGATTTAGATCTTTTACTTATGTTTTTTTTTATGTATGTTCCCCGATTACTCAAGGACGCCTGGACCGATTTGGAAAATTCTTTTTATGCTTGAAAGGGTATACTTTCCAGGTGGTCCCATAGAATTTTTATTAAATCGGTTGTGTGGTTTGTTTTTAAAACGAATATAACAAAAAGAATATGTCGTCTTAGTATACAATTTTTTTTTTTAATAATAATAATAATAAGTTTATTTACTCTTCACAAGGTGACATATCGTACAGAGGACTTGAAATAAATACATAAGAGAGATCCTTGTGAGGAGTCTGGTGTCTGTACTAGGCGTGAGCCTGTACGACAGATCACCAGGCCCCCAAAGGCCAAACCGAAGTCCAATTTGTAACGTTTGCTATAACTTTTACAAATTAACATAATACCCCAAGAGCATCAGTACCTAAATAGTTTTTGAAAAGAATAATCATCTCATGACATCTTATATCCTAGTTTTATATTATAGTTTATCAAAGATAGTTACAAAATCCTAAATCCTAACATTATAATACCTGATGAGCATCCAAAATGTTTCAAAAATATTATTTGAATATTTAGCTTTTCAAGTATTGAAGTCGGTTTTTTGTTTTGAAGAAATATCAATAATTATTACTTCCTGGTTTTTACTAGTCTTACGGTGTAGATCAGAGGGTCTCAAAGTGGACGATAACGCCCCCTTGAGAGCACTGGAGGCCTGAAAGAGGGCGGCGGCGGGACCCAGGAAAAATTTGAGAAATCGTTGCGGCTGTTTTTGAGTAAATTCGAACCTGATATCAACTTGTTAAAAATCATCAGATTCATCCTTATATGATAATGTTTTAAAAAATTATAAATATAATAAAACACTGCGAAATATCGTCCAGCACGGGTCCAGGCTTTTGTTCGCTTTCGAATATTTCACTGTGTTTTATTTTATTTTCGTAGCGAAATCAAATAGTAATTTGAATTATAAATTTTTAGGTATAATTTTCATATAAAAAGGTGATTGTATAAAGCAGTAATATCTAAATAAAGATAAATTTAGGCAAATTTAGAGGTAGGTTTGCGATTTTTTTCTATCGAGGCAAAAATGCTCAATCGTGTTTTGAATATTGTGGGTGTCTGTAGAAAAGCCTTAAATTCCTATGTGAATTTTTTGAGAAATAAACTGTAGTAGTTTATTTACTGTGATATTTCAAAAACACTCAAAGTATTCTTGGCTCTGAACTGACAGGGCCTTAAGTTGCGCTTTAATTGCTGTCACTGGTAAAAAAGTCTCTTTTTTATTTTTAAATTAGGGGCCCTGAAAAATAATTGATGTTCAAAGTGGGCGGTAGACAAAATAAGTTTGAGAACTTCTGGTGTAGAGAAAGCTGAGGACCGCAGAAATAAAAATAAAAAACACTCACCTATGAAATATTCATAGAGCTGTTCCAGCCTCGAGTCCCCGATAAAGGCGAAGCTGTTGTACTTCCCCCAAAAAGCCAGATATCGAAGGCAACGCCGCGCATCACTATGAGATAAAAAAGAAAACAGAATTAGATATAATGCAATATGAGTTTCTCACATTTTGTTTAATATTTCATAGACACAGGGAAAACTAAATGGAAATGCCTAGGGAAAAAAATTTATATCACCTTTCATTGCATTTCAGAGCAAAACATTTTAATGGAAATCCCCGTGTTTAAATTTATTTACATCCTTCCATGGCCAGATGCCTACCTGACGTCAACCATCTTTGGGAATGTATTTGTGCGAAAAGTTTTACAACCGGCCGCTGCCCAATTTTAGCCCTCCTTGGGAATGCAGTTGTAGCACTAGATTTCGTGATTAGTCCTTCAGTCACTTACGACATCCACAGGAAGAGATAAAGTGATCCTATTCTAGGCCGGTAGCCACACGCCTGGATTCAGATTGTGATCTTGCATTTAGCACAAATTTAGTTTATTCGTGTTTAGACTTTTCTAAATATGAAAAGCAATGTAACTTACGTTTTGGAGTATCTGTGCAACATGCATCCATAGGGTTGCCACTCATGGTCACCTTTGTACCGTCCGGATGACAACAACCAGGTGCAGGAATCGGGACCTATGAAAAAAGTTACAATATTGCTACAAATTGTTAAGAGGTATGCAGTCTAGCCAAAAACAAATTGGAGGCCTCTGTCTATTTATTATTACATATTTGAATAGACCGGGATAGTGAGAACTTTTGCAGTGCGAAGATAGCTATAGCTCTCTACAGACCACGTGAGCCAAGAAACTACAAAGCTTAGTCTAACAAGTGGCAATATTATTAAAACTAAGTGATGCATGAGACGACTCTCAGTACTTTGATATCAGTGAATCCGTCAAGTCGCCAGCCCTATCACTCAACCTGAAATAGTCAGCTAAATCGATTTAACCTAAGAAGCCTTATAGGCCACAGCCTCTATTATAAAGAGTAAATATAATATGTGTAAGTAAACTGTGAGAATCTGTACTGAAAATGTGATGTATAATTCATCTACAGGAAATGCATTGTTTGACATAGGCCTACCCCATTAGATATACAAATAGCAAGTTACAAAACTACATTCCTTAATCGACTCACCGTATCTGAGATGAAGTATTCCATGATAACCAATAAAACCGATGACCAAAACAAACGCCAATAACTTCGCGTTTTCTACATTTAGCTGGTCAATGATCCACTCCGCTGATGATTTCTTGAAATAGGACACCATCTTGCCTACTAGTTAGCCAATTAAATAAGTAATTACACCCTTTTTGTCCAGGTTCGGTCAACAGTAAAATACGAACCACTTCCTTGGGTACATTTTTGGCTTGAGGTTATATGCACAAAAACTGAAATAGCATTTATAACTTTACTTAGCACTTACGCATAATATTGTTTAATTATTTTTGAGCGTTTTTATAAAGTTTAAATTCTGAAAACCCGATATTTTCAGATCTTTTGATCAGGATGAGGAAAACATCCAATATAATCAATGTCAAAGTTGTCATTGTCAATGTCAAAAAAAACTATAGCTCCTTTGGATAGCTCTAGCTACAGTACAAGTAGTGTTGTCCATTTTTGTTCTTGATTCTCGATTTAATCTGTTTACCTATTTATCTTTGGTGTATCCGAACGTAGAAAATATATTTGACACATTATTGCCAGTGTTGCCGCTTACTGAAAAAAAAATCATATGATGTTCTAATAGAAATAGACTAGAATTACAAATTAATATTGTATATTACTTTAGCACTTTGTGTCTGAAACTCTGAAACAATTTTATGCATTGATAAAAATAATTAACTCGAAAAATCTGATGTGACATCATAGCCATATTTTTTATTATAGTAACACCAAACGTCTAAATTGGATTACAATGGCGGCTATGTCCCCGTCGCAGGTAAGTAAAAATAATTATTTTTACAGGTTTGTGGGGCTTACAAAAGAGAGTTATTTACAATATTAAGCTCATAACTGTATACATTTTTATAAAAATACATGTCTCATATTACTTACTCGCTTATTAAAATGAAATAAAATGACAGTTGTCTCGAAGGATTTTTTGTCAAAATTCATTGTTGTGTTGTCGAAATTCTTTAAAGATTTGTTTATTCCGTGAGTTATTAAGGATCTTATGTTGTTGCAGCGGAGATTACAAAAGGAACTAATGTCCTTGATGAAGGAACCTCCTCCAGGAGTCACCGTAGACGGAGATCAGGCCAGCCAAAATCTAACACTGTAAGTTACACATATTTTATAAATTGAACATCATCAATCCCTTCGTATTTGAGATTTTTAGTTGCGGATACATATATTAGGTACCTATTTATTTAGTGAGGTCAAAAGGTACTAATGCTATTGCTGTAATAAAACTATGCTATCCTTTCTTAATTTTCATTTATTTATTACCTTTTTATTGTAATTATAATATACCTAGTTCTTTTTTTTTTAATCCTAAGATGTCTTTCAACAGGTGGACAGTTCACATGGAAGGAGTCCCCGGCACACTTTATGAAGGAGAGAAATTTGTACTGCAATTTAAATTTACTAACAAGTATCCATTCGACTCCCCCGAGGTAAGTTTATATCACCTCTTATTATGGCAGCCTCTGGTCAACATACTCATTAGTCTTTCGATCTGGGTTTGATTCCTGGTGAAGCAAAAAAATATTTGTGTATATTTCTTTTCACAGGTAGGTATTTTTTTGCTTTTCTGGGAGTGTTGCATACAGACATACAATGACAACTTTCCTGTTATGAAGTAGATAGTCTAGGGTTGCAAAACCCAAAGGTACCCTACACTTATTAAGATGGTGGGCCTGACAGATAAATAAACAGTTTTTTCGGCAAACAGTTACTCAGTGAATTGTAATTTGTTGAAGCAACGAACAAGGAAGGGTTTTGTAGACGAATAATTAAAGAATAAATCCAAGGAAATTTGTGTGTGGGCTTTGGTGACTTGCTCAACCTAAACTAAAAACATTTTTGAATGTAACCAGGACTGAATTATATATATCAACTACTTCTGTTGATATCACAATACATCCTGTCACATTTTTTTTTTCTAAAATTATGGAATGTACTCTAGACTGCAAGAGGCAGATGTGGAACAAAAAAAAATTTTTGGCCAATTAGGTAAGTAATTAAAAAAATATTGTATACACAACATATTTTTTCTTGTCTTAGATTAGCAAATAATTATGAACATACTTTTTTTGTGGTCAGTTTGGCCCACCTGTCCTGCTTCATGCGGCAGATGTGCCCCGCCCAATCCCATTTCAGCTGTGCTGATTTTACGCCTACATCCTTTATTTACGATCATACAGCGTCTTTAAATTTAGTTAAAGCTTAAGTTTAGTTAATGTGTGATTGATGTTTACAAATAAATTTTAGTGATATGACTGACAGAACTTGAATAAATATAAAATGTGTCGAAGAACTGTGAAACTTATATAACAATTAGTAATTGGGTTATCCCAACACATTGATAGATTTAGTATAATGATACATGATGAATAGAGATAAAAACCTACGACTTGTTGAAAAATAATATCTGTCTTCTGTCTGCTTATTATTGATAAAGTGACACTTTATTGCATCAAAAAATACATAAATAAATAATATTCAATATATTTTTTCCACACTATCACTATCACGTCTTTATTTTTTTTATTTAATGGGAACAACAAACAGCTACATTATAAATACCAATACAATATACAATTTATACATAAAAAGAGTTATCAATAACGTAGCCCACAGCATTGTTCACAAAATAACAAATAGTATTTTGGGCTGCTAAATACATACAAGCTTACTAATTAAGGTGAAGATATAGGCCAATGGCCTTGAAGTGTGAAATAAATTGTTAACTCGTAAATATGGTGATAATTTCTATATTGGTCTACGTCATGCACTAAATAGCCTTTTAAATTATTTTATGAACTGCCGTTGAAACTATTATTCGTGATCTGTCCAGCTTTAAAACTTGCCGTGGCCACTTTTGGCGGAGGCAAGTTTTAAAGCTAGACGGACTAATGTAAATACTTTCAACGGTGGTTCATAAAATAATTGAAAGGGCTATCTAGTGCATGACGAAGAGCAATATGGAAATTATATCCATATTTACGAGTTAACAATTTATTTCAAATGAGGGCGCCACTTCAAGGTCATTTGCCTATATCTTCACCTTAAATAAAAAAACATGTAGATATATTAAAATTGCTTTTCTGTGACACAGAAGACACATATGTTTTACAGGTCTTTATCCCTAACGGGGCAGACAGAGCCTAGGGCGGCAAGGCCCAGGCCACATTTAGCGTGATGATTTGCATGAAGGTGGAAAAAAGGAATTATAGTAGTAATGGGTTGCTAACCGCATAGCCTATTAATATTATTCAGATTCTTGTCCATTCCCTCGATCGGCTTTTATGATCTGCGCGGGAAGAGACGCAGCTGGTTCGTCCATGCTGGTCTGGGAGAAAAATAAAAACACAGACTTGTTTTCCAATTCATTTAAAAATAAAATCTATAAACATCAATGAGACCTCTCCAACCCGTCTGGCCAGCAATGCCAGCATGGAGAGTGTAGGCCAAAATCGGCCATGACTGCTCCAGACTGGCTAATATATGGCTCTGGCAGTACAGAGGGTCGTGCTCCTGCAGTGGAGACAAAAAAATAAAAAGACCTGATAATAAAAAATATATGGGGTAGCAGATTTAAACAATCTCATAAACATAAACACTTATACACTATCACGTCTTTATCCCTAACGGGGTAGACAGAGCAAAGGGCGGTAAAGCCCTGGCCACTTTTAGCGTAATAGTGGGCATGAAGGTGGAAAAGGGAAATCATAATAAACACTTATATGTGGGTTAAAATCCCACTGGGAAGCATACTTTGTGAAAAGTTGTTTCCAGTTTAGTTCAGGATATTGCAGGCTTGAATCACCTGATTATCCGAAAAGAAAGATGATTCCGTGCTTCAGGAGTCACGTATAGCTGTGGATCCCGAAAGCCATCTAGCGTTTGTTTAAACCTATCCTAGGATTGGTTCTGGCCTACCCTTTGGGTTGCAGAGGTCAGACGACAGTCGCTCCGTGTAAAAACCAGTAACCTCGTCAAATCACCTAGGTTAGGTAGTGGACTCCGGGCTCTGAAGCGTTACCGCTGAGGATACAACCGAAAATACGCTGGGATGGTGATGAATGTAGTTACTTACCACCCACCATGTACATAATTAGGTATAAACCTTCAAAAAACGAGTCTATATCTTCCTGAAAAGCCGGTTACACCCCTGGTGTTGCAGTTGTCTATGGGCAGCAGTGATCAATTACCATCAGGTGACCAGCTTGTTCGGTTGCCGCCCTATTACAAAAAAAAACGTAATTTCAAACTACGCGCAGTCAACACAATTTCCAAACAATGCGTACGTAGTCTAATTTCGCCCGTGTTTACTTTAGTTCTTAATTAATTGCTGTCTCAGTTCATATGAAATATCGCATGTACACAATTCGTAATTAAAGCGTATTTTACTTTAAGCCCAGCTCCGAATGCGTGTTAAGCCCAAAATACCAGTAGGCTTTTCATGCTGGTCTGGGAGGAAAAAACCCTAGAATGTACAGCACGTGCTGTTTCTCTTCCCGCGCTTATATATACAAGCCGATCGGAAGCGAGAATCTGAATCATGAATTTTATATATACCGATATTTTGGTATCGATATATCGTTACCAAAATATCAGTATTTATATCGATATGTATTTTGATATCGATAATAAAAATATATCGGTAGTCCAATGTATCAATATTCGTGTACTAAAATAAAATATCGGTATTCCGGTCCCTGTTACCATTATATTTAAATGTAATGATTTTTTTTTATTTAACAAAGAAACATATTGAGAAATGTTATATTACAAAGGAGCCTGGTTCCCATACCACAGGGAAACCTACTGTGGGAATCAGCGCAACGCAATATTGTAACAATATTGTAAATAAATAAATTTCATCCCATCACTATTTTGAGTCCCTTTTTCTACCTTCACGCCCACCATCGCACTAAGAGTGACCATTGGGTCTTGTGGGGCTCTGTCTGCCCTGTTAGAGATAAAGACGTAGCATCTGTACTGTACCAGTCGGCACAAATCTTCAAATTCCACGACAAATCTTCAAATTCCACGACAAATCATCAAATCTTCAAGTCAAAGGTTGGAATTAATTGAGGAAAATTAATAACAACTTTGCCTCGAATCACGATCTTGTTATATCGGTCTCGTCAAGGATCTATATTATGTTTCCTCGAACTATCTTTCAATGAGAGGCCAATATCAAATTCTCTTAAGGCTCGCGCTATACTGAATTGGACAACTAACGTTTTGCATACCTACTGTGTCATATGTCAAATGAAAGGGCTCGTAATAAGATACAGATACACTATCACGTCTTTATCCCTAACGGGGTAGACAGAGCCTAGGGCGGTAAAGCCCAGGCCACTTTTAGCGTAATGGTGGGCATGAAGGTGGAAAAGGGAAATCATAATAGTGATGGGTTGCTAACCGCATCGCCTATTCATATGATTCAGATTCTCGCCCATTCCCTCGATCGGCTTTTACGATCTGCACGGGAAGAGAAGCAGCTGGTACATTCTATGTTTTTTCTTTTCTCCCAGACCAGCAAAGAAGAAATATCTCGTAATAAGGATCTCAAATATAGTTTTGTTATTATTGTAAAATAAATAGTTTTGATTTTATTCATGAAAGAAGACCAAGATTGACCCCCCTTGATCTCCGAAACTACTTAGCCTAAAATTAAAAAAAAATACAAAATATAGTTCATTGCTTGTAGATTACAGGAAAACCTATGAGAAGTACGGAACCCTCTTCACGCGAGTTTAACTCGCAATTGACCAGTTTATTATTGTAATAAAGTTGAATAAATAAAATTAGTAATAAACGCCATCTAGTGACCTGTTTAAAAAACATTCAGAGACAGCAATTTTCTCTTCACTTTATTACTAAAATTGTAAAAGAAGGAAAAATACTTAGAACTAAGGAGGTAAGAAAAAGAATTGCAAAAACATTTCATAATCAATCCAGATTTATCAATAAATTATGAATTCTTATGCCACATTATATCAATCTGTTGGCGCAGATAGCTAAGATTACGTTCAGCTACCAAGAAATGTTACTAACTACGCTCTTGGTACGAGTCCGGCAATCCCACCGGCAACAAACAAACACACAAACAAACCTACGCAGTCTGCTACCACCCTAGATAAGGTCCAGGGAACCTCCTAACCTAATTATGAGTTAAACTTAATTCTAATTAAAAGTAATTAAACTAAGTACAAAACTTACCGCATCCATGCAGTCTTCAGACAGCCTCGCCTGGCCTTCGCGTCGAGCCCGAAGTCCTACTCAGGGCTGGCGACGGCCTCAGGTCCCAGCACGGGTCCCAAGTCAGTGGTGAAGAAAATGGGGTCCCTAAACGAACCTACCCATGAGCTCATGTATGTCGCCCCAAACGAATACGTCGTATTTATAGCACCACTTCACCAGCACAACGAGTTTCTTTTATAGTCAATTTTATTCACATAACAAATACTTCCGTTCCACACGGGAAATAGGTAAAAACCAACAATTTATAATGACGCCATGTCACGCGTTTTACATTTAAATCACTGTTCTTTACGTAATACAAACAATTTCGGCTCCACGCCGTTCCAAACAGATTGGGCACACAATCAAACAACAATTAGCGACAATTCTTCACGAAATATTCGCAATATACCAAATACAAAATAATGCCAGCCTCCGGCTCTTATCGCGACGGGAGAACGCAAGTCATTAACAATGGCGTCAGTCAAGACTGGCGCGACCCATAGACAAAGATTATTTCCTGGCCGGGCAAATACAATCCGCGCTCGACAGCCGTAATATCGCTAAATCGATAATCTTGCCCGTGTTTGTGGAGATAACACGCAGATGGCGCTAGTCTCTTAACAATAAGTACTTTTATCCAAAACACAATCAATACAACCACATTGTGGATATCTAAATGTATCCTATGGCATCGTCCTGAGGTGGATTAAGTCAAGTCAACCAGTGTTGTTATTTATTTAGGAGTAAAATGAATAAGTCCATTCGCCCAAATGGTTTGCACGCTTTGTCGGCGGCCCGGTGTTAACTGCACCGCCGGCTCGTTCAGACGCTGCCTGCGCTGTACACCCGCAGAGTACATTGGTGCGTTGCTCCGACTGTTTGTTTTCGTTAATAACATTGATCTCAACAACCTCAAAGTGATTTGGAGGATATACTTAATATGTATTTTAAACAAATAATTAAAAAATATATTTAATATAGTTTCCAAATAGTTTGTGGGTGTACTGCAAACTGCAAGCGGTGTGGTTACCGGCAGACTAGAATAGGACAACTCCAAGTCTTCCTGTGGATGTCGTAGAAGTCGACTTAGGGAACAAGTTGAACAAAGCTTATAAACATCAATGAGACCTCTCCAACCTGTCTGTCTGGCCAGCGTGGAGAGTGTAGGCCAAATCCCCTGGCTACTCTGGCTAAGTTTGGACCTGTAGTAAAGAGATGGTCGTGCTCCTGCAGTGGAGTTCCCAAAATAGTTTGTGGGTGTACTGTAAATCATTTGAACGAATGAACTCAAATCAAACTGCTTATCTCAAATCTCAATTTTCTCTTCTCAGCTCTACGCATTCGCGAAATCTTCGCTCTTCTAATCTTCTAACATTATCCATCCCTCATCATCGCACTGAATTTATGAATAAATCTTTTCAAATTCAAGCCATCCTTCTCTGGAATTCTCTTACTGATTCTATTAGACGAGCGCCTAGTCGTCACGCTTTTAAACGGGCGGTTCAAAAACGGTTTCTCCAAGAAGTCTCTTCTTTTCGTCGTGTCCCTGCGCGGTAATTAGTAGTCATCCATATATGTATTTATCTATCCGCATACATATATAATTAGTTCTTTATGTATTATATTTACATAATTATATATTTTGTATATTTATTTTATCTATAGTTATTATATTGGTATATATTTCTTTAAAATTAATATTTATGTATATTCTTGTAGGTATTTATAGATACTTTAAAATTTTGTTTACACACTGTCGCACCACCCAAATTATTTGTCTACTTGGTCTAATGGTTGACTGGCAGAGAACGCCATAAGGCGTTAAGTCCGCCATTTGTACACTTTTTTATGTGCAATAAAGTTTAAATAAATAAAAACTGTAGGCAACGCCGATTGTTGGTATAAAATATGCAACAGCCACACGGTTCACACGTAATAGCGTTCGCATGCAGTTGTCTGATTATATTATTATTTATGCAATAGACTCTTTCTTTATAACACGGAAATTAGTCTAAACTAGCGGCTCGATCCGGCTTCGCACGGGTATTTATAAATTAAATTATACCATGGACGAACAACCAGAGGTTTTTTATGGTTTCACTTGAAGCACAGTTTAATAAATAGTTATTGAGGTTTCGGCTTTGTGTGTCTCCAATACGGATGTGGACTAAAAATATTTTTAGGTCATCAGGTAGATTATTAAAAAGTATTGTATACTTATTTTTAGTTTTTAGGGTTCCGTACCCAAAAGGTGCAAACGGGACCCTATTACTGAGACTCCGCTGTCTGTCCGTCAGTCACAGGGCTTATCTCTTGAACCGTAATAGCGAGACACTAGAAATTTTCACCAATTATGTATTACTGTGGCCGCTATAACAACAAATACTGAAAATAAAAAAAAAGTTAAGAATTAAAGGGGGTCGCCATACAAAAAACGTGATTTTTCAGCGTTTTTAACTAGATCTTTATAATGGCACTAGTTGTGCCCGCGACTTCGTTCGCGTGGTTGTCGGAACGTAATGTTATATAGCCTAAAGCCTTCCTCTATAAATGGACTACCCAACAAAAAAAGAATTTTTCAAATCGGACCATTAGTCCCTGAGATTAGCGCGTTTAAACAAACAAACTCTTCCGCTTTATAATATTAGTATAGATTAACTAGATACTTGAAATTTTCACAGATTATGTATTACTATGGCCGTTATAACAACAAATACCAAAAATAAAAGAAAGTTAAAAATTAAAGGGGGTCGTCATACAAAAAACGTGTCTTTTAGCGTTTTAAAACATTATTCGGAGGTACGGAACCCTTCATGTATGAGTCCGACTCAAACTTGCCCGTTTATTTTCTGATTAGCAAATAATTACAAAGAAACAGCGCATTTAAATTCCGCATGACGTCACGATCAAGTACGATTTTCACTTGACGGTGACGTCAAACACGATAACTTCGATAACTGCGAAACTGGGACGCGCTGTATCTTTGTGAATTTTCACTTCTTTGATAAACCGAAAAATATATTTCAAGGGGTCGTACCACGAAAGGGCCGCACCGCGAAGGGGCCGTACCTCAAAAGGAGTATAGAAGGATACTGAGTATCCGGGACAAAGCGCGAAAGGGCCTAAACCGTCCTCACTCCATATTTCGATATTTGTTCCTTGGGGTTTCAGTATATTTTGTAAGACGCTGTAATATATTTTATTTTTTTATTTTATTTTACAAAATACAATTTGTATAGTACAATAGGCGGACTTAAAGCTAAAAGCATTGTTTGACAGCCAACCTTTGGGCTGTTTAAGTTTAAGTGGGTACAAAAGGGATATTGATAAAACTTTAGATATATATTTACTTTCTACTTATACTACTTTATAAATACTTACAATACTTCAAGAATTTAAATATCTACATAAATATACATACATTGACACATAATATATATTTAAATATATTAATCTATTAGATACACTACTAACAAATATTAGAAATAAGGATATTACAAATGCATCAATTATCACTCACAGTGTCAGAAAGCGCGTTCCAGAGTCTTATTGCCTTATTGCGATATATTTCGTGGGGCTATTTTGCGCAATAATAATGTTTGAAGCTCTCTTCCATATTATTAAGTATAGTTCGCTGGGTAGTCATAGCTTCTTTTTCGTCATTGTATCTTCTGGCATAAGAGATTAAATACATGATAGGAACGTACGTTTTCTCATTGAGGCGCCACTCGAACGATGAAGAAGATATAGCGACCCATTCGATAACGCTTATCTCGAGCTATCTGTTTTTAGCATACCAACATTTGCATACGCCAGTTTCCTACTTTTCGCACGGTGATGTTAATTTTTGAAGTAACGTATTGCGTAAGGTCTGTTTTTATTCATGCACGCGAATTTCCCTTGAGATGCCAGTGTGTCGGAGGGAGCATGTGTCTCCCGTATAGCTTTGAAACCAGCCTAATTAATCTTCTATACTGATCTGGGAAAATCTTCCATACTGACTGCCTCCGTGGTCCAGGAGTCAAGGCGTGACCCGGCGTTGTGATCCGGAGGTCGTGGGTTCAAATCCCACTGGGAAGCATACTTTTGTTTGCATTCTTAAGTACAATTTTAAATGCTTATGACACCTCCCTGACATTAAATTCACATAAACAAACATGACCTCAAAACCACAAACGTCATTTAGTAGGATAAATAATATAATATACAAAAATATGCAGTTTTGTGTTCACTATGTAAAAATATGCATGACATGTTAGTATTTGTTTTGAATATACTACATGTAAACAGAACGCAGTCGGTAAGTACCTAAATAAATACACGATTTATTTTTCAGTTCATAATCCAGTAATTCTTTTTCCATACTGGTCTGGGAGAAAATAAAAAACTTAGAATGTACCAGCTGCTTCTCTTCCCGCGCAGATCGTAAAAACCGATCGAGGGAAGGGGCTAAAATGCGCATCATGTTAATAGGCGATGCGGCTAGCAAGCTATCACTATTTTGAGTTCTTTTTCCACCTCACCCACCATCACGCTGAAAGTGGCCTTTGGGTCTTGCGACCCTGGGATTGGTCTGCTTAGAGCCGCAAGACACGAAATGCTCTGTCTATGTCTTCTTCTTCTTCGTCTAAGCGCATTCTCGGTTGCATCCTCAGCTGTGCTGCTTCGGAGCCCGGGGTGCGCTTTCCCACTTTTTCTTCTCCAAATATCAATGGTCACCCAAGGATGCCAAAGACCTTGTAAAATGGAGAAGAAATAGCTGAAACATTTTCAATGATTTGGCTATAATTAATTTTACAACCGGCTGCCTACCTGACGTCAACCCTCTTTGGGAATGTATTTGTGCGAAAGGTTTTACAACCGGCCGCCGCCGCCCGACGTTAACCCTCCTTGGGAATGCAATTGTAGCACGAGATGTTTGTGCTTATAGTCCTTTAGACATCCACAGGAAGAGATGGAGTGGTCCTAACCTAACCATACACGGAACTACACGGGTAACCACACTGTCTACGTGTTTGTATGTTTTTTCCAGTGCGCAAGAGTTGAACTTTTGATAGTGAGGTCATGATACTGATGTAAGCTCTGAAAGATATGGCGGAATATAAAAAATAAATTGGACCTCTCGCATTTAGTAACGGCTGGTATTTATAGACACGTATGCAGTGTTAGACATTTAAACCCTCGTTTGCAATATTTCGCTGATTTAATGCATTGGTGTGTATAATTTATTTTTCTTCCTGGTGAAATTCTCTACATATTCCTGAAAACCGCATCAATATTGACCCAGTGGTTTTGGAGTTTATTAAATACTAGCAGTCCACCCCGGCTTCGCCCGTGGTACACACATAGCCTATGTCACTCGGGGATAGTGTAGCTTTCCAACGGTGAAAGAATTTTTTAAATCGGCCCAGTTCTTTTTGAGCCTATTCATTACAAACATACTAACATACAAAAATAGGTACAAATCTTTCCTCTTTATAATATTAGTATAGATTAGCGACGACGGGGGTCTTCAATTTAGTATTAATTGATGTATACGAGTATCTCGGTTTGTCTACAAACAAAAATTCACTATCGGAAGTGTTATCAGCTTATCGTCACGTATCTAGAAGATGCAATACCGACACTATTGGTACAATGCACGATAAAAATGCAATAAAAATCTATTATGTAACATTCGCCTAAAAAAGCCTACAAAATGTTCGTGTGGCAAACTCCTGTGATAAAAGCGTTTTTCTTTCATCCTCCTTGTGTAATCTATTACCTATTAGCTCAGTGTTTCTTAACCTGTGGTCTGTGGTCCGCAAACCACAGGACCACCTCGTCTATGGCTCATTTATGAAGAATTATCAGTAGATTTACTGCGTTTTTCCAACCACATACCCTTGTAAAATGACATTATCTTTACTTGTATATATTAAAAATAAATACAGAAACAGATTAAGAGTCCCTTTACCCTAGACAGAATAAGTATTCCCCTTACAAACGTAGTCTAGCTTTTATCTCAAAACGGTATGTCAGATTTCTACAACATCAAAGAAATTACTCAATGTCTATATATGGAAGGATTTGCTAGGATCGATCGGAAGGGTGGATCATTGTAGTAGATTGTATAAAGTCTTTGTAAAGACACTGCAGCCCGTTCTCTGTTACCTATATCTCCCTTAGTCGCCTCTTACGACACTCGTGGTAAAAAATCGTATTCTACTCTCCTGACAACTTTCAACGCAATTTTTTTCTAAATTATAGACCGTTATAATGAAACCTAGCAATGCTACAATTTGCAATATTTTTTCAACAGGTAACATTCATAGGCAACAACATCCCGGTACACCCCCACGTGTACTCCAACGGCCACATCTGCCTGTCGATACTGACGGACGACTGGTCGCCCGCGCTGTCCGTGCAGTCGGTCTGTCTGTCCATCGTATCCATGCTGAGTAGCTGTAAGGAGAAGGTATGTAGCAACCAACGGCCATATCGATCGATACTGACGGACGACTGGTCGCCCGCGCTGTCCGTGCAGTCTGTCTGTCTGTCCATCGTGTCCATGCTGAGTAGCTGTAAGGAGAAGGTATGTAGCAACCAACGGCCATATCTGTCGATACTGACGGATGACTGGTCGCCCGCGCTGTCCGTGCAGTCGGTCTGTCTGTCCATTGTGTCCATGCTGAGTAGCTGTAAGAAGAAGTTATGTAGCAACCAACGGCCATATCTGTCGATACTGACGGACGACTGGTCGCCCGCGCTGTCCGTGCAGTCGGTCTGTCTGTCCATTGTGTCCATGCTGAGTAGCTGTAAGGAGAAGGTATGTAGCAACCAACGGCCACATCTGTCGATACTGACGGACGACCGGTCGCCCGCGCTGTCCGTGCAGTCGGTCTGTCTGTCCATCATGTCCATGCTGAGTAGCTGTGAGGAGAAGGTATGTAGCAACCAACGGCCACATCTGTCGATACTGACGGACGACCGGTCGCCCGCGCTGTCCGTGCAGTCGGTCTGTCTGTCCATTGTGTCCATGCTGAGTAGCTGTAAGGAGAAGGTATGTAGCAACCAACGGCCGTATCTGTCGATACTGACGGACGACCGGTCGCCCGCGCTGTCCGTGCAGTCGGTCTGTCTGTCCATTGTGTCCATGCTGAGTAGCTGTAAGGAATTATTGAACGGATATGGACGAAACAAATGTACAAGTTTACATGTTACAGTTAAGCTTTTTTTTGTTTGCGTGTGATTATGTCCATTACTGGGCAAAGGAGTGCCAACATTATACAAACTTTTGGAGGGCACGTAAAAAGCAGAAACTTGGTAACTTATTATTAGTACCAGCTGCTCACAGAGATGGCAGCGTACTAATTACAAGCAAACCTACGAAAAGTAGGTTATATAGGTTTAAATACTAGGTAGTATTATTTTTGCTCGTACTTTGGTCTCACTTGTCCTTACATCACCTAGTGAACTATTATAAAAATATATCTAATTTTTTTTTCTGTTAAATAGGTCACTGATGTTAAAAAAAATCATTTATCCAAATGTTTTTTTTAAAAGGTCACTAGGTGGCGTTTTTTTACTTATTTTATTTATTCAACTTTATTACAAAAATTGTAAATGGTCAAGTCAACCAATGGTGGTGCAGAAAAGATTTGCTAACGTCATCCCGCCATCTGTTTGATGCTAATCGTGTATGTATTCGTCTTTAGCTGCAATAAGTGAAGAAAAAACTAGACTCGCGTGTGTTTCGTCGTGTGGTTCCCAGCAAAATTAGGACCACTCCAAGTCTTCCCGTGGATGTCGTAGAAGGCGACTTAGGAAACACAAGCTTAACAAAGCTTACAAACATCATTAAGACCTCTCCAACCCGTCTGGCCAGCGTGGAGAGTGTAGGCCAAATCCTCTGGCTGCTCTGGCTAAGTATGGCTCTGGTAGTGCAGGGAGGGTCATGCTTCTGCAATGGAGACTTAAAACAAGACCTCATGATGATGATGTGTATGCCAAACCAGGCCTGTGTCACTCCCCGTTTAGGTATCGAAAATGTACTTACATTATTACTATGCGCGCAGGCGGCCCCTCCGGGTGGTAAATTCAGATAAACGAATCGTTTGTCCAGAGTACCTAATAGGAATAAAATTGGCTTGCAATGGATGTCTAGGTATCTATACGAAAAGGTGCTGAGTTCTGACGTGAGTTAAATTAAACCATATTGCTAGCCACATTGAGTAGATATTTCTTTGCTGAGTGAGACTTCTGTACTTTAGTATTATTTATTCTGTGGCCAAACTTTATTGCACATAACAGAAAATACAAAACAGAACACATACAACCGCAAACTTATCTTGTTTATATATTTTTTGTCCTTGACAAAGAAACAAATGTGCGAATTGTTTTGTTTTTTCTTGAAAAAAATCACTGATTTTCTTTTTTTTTTTCGATTTCAGAAGCGGCCACCAGATAATTCCTTTTATGTTAAGACATGCAACAAAAACCCTAAGAAAACAAAATGGTGGTATCACGGTGAGTCTAAAAACTGTTTAATACTTTGAAAATACATCTGTTTAGAATAGAAACAATCAGGAGATTAAATTCTAAAATTGATCGATTCAAAATCTGCATGAAAATCTTCAACACTCAAATGCTTGAATTCTCTTTTTTTAAATCCCCTCTGCATGGATTGTTTTCTAATAATAGAAATATGCAATAATCATTTACAACCAAAACTACAACTAACAGGGGGGGGACACCTCAAATTTTAACTTTGTATTTGATTATCTCAAGACTGGGGGGTTTGATCTACATAGTTTCAAAGCAGTTTTTGTTGCATTTTAAAAGACCTTTTCAGAGATACCCCACACGTTGGGGTTAGACCAATTTAATTTTTAAATTCACCTTTCGTTGTATGGGCTGAAATAAAAACATTTTTTCATAATTTTAAAAACCAATTTTTGGAACTTCAATATCTATCTCTCTACCGATTTTCGTAACAATCGGTGCAGTAGCGGCGGTGTACGAGCCCGGACGGACATGACGAAACTATAAAGGTGCCTTGTGGACCACGGAACCCTAAAAAGACTTGATGATGATGATACATTGTAGTAGAATAAAGCATGTTTTTCTAACAAATATCACTTTTTTATACAAATAGTTAACTGGCTTGTTAAATATTTACTTTCGCCTTGCCGCTGACCCTCATGTTAAACAAGCAGCTCTGTTTCCTTCTAAAGATTAACTACAGGCAAAACGTTTACAATTATGGTGGAAATTTAAATGCCCAATTACTGAGTGCAGAAAACACGCTAGAATCTTAGTAAATAAAAAATATTCAATGTCACGAAACTTTCTTTGGTGGTGATCAAAATCGAAACTTATTCTGTTCATATTTGTTCATGGTTATTTTACCTCTGATAGATTTACTTAAAACTGATTTTATGTCATTTGCGATTGAATTTATATTACAATAAAACCGTAAGGGAGTGGTAAATTTTCATCTTCTTTCATGAAATAAATAGTTCTGATTTTAATCATAACTATTTATTTTATAATTATAACAAAAATATATTTGAGATCCTCATAACAAGCCCTTTCATTTGATATTTGACACAGAAAGGTTTGCAAAACTATTTTTTTTCAATTGCCTAATTTATCTCCCGACCCTTAAATTACCCTTATTTTAATAAAAAATATTTACTTTGCACATATATGTTTGGGTCATAGGATTACACCATCCTACCAAATTCCACCTAATTCGGTCCAGTAGATTCGGAGCAAATTGGCTGTGACAGACGGACGGACAGACAGACGCACGAGTGATCCTATAAGGGTTCCGTTTTTTAATTTTTTGTACGAAACCCTAATATACGACATCTCTTCATTATGAACATATTATTGTAAGTTTTAAGGCTTGAAACTACGTTAAGCGGACGCCCCGGACGGGTTCAGTCCGTCTGTCACAAACCCTACGTGCGATAAAGATAGCTGAAACCGTCGCGGATCACTTGTCTTTGTCGCACGTAGGTATGTGACAGAGACGGACTGAACCCGTCCGGAGCGTCCGCTTGACGTAGTTTCAAGCCTAAGGCCTATGCAATAAGCTCTATTTCGCGTTTGAAGTGAAATAGTTATTTTCACTTAAACCGATGCAGTGGGAGCATACATTTGCATAATGTTTTTTTATAATATTCCCAGACGACTCCGTGTAACATAACGTCGCGGCGCTGTATCGAGCATGGACGATAAAATCTCAGTATGTGATAAGTGTTATATATCGACATGGTATATGTGTACATAATGAGTGGTCCGCGAGCCGAGTGCGCGGGCAGCCTTACGGCACGACGAAATTGCGAGTGTACTAACGCTGGATACTACAAGTGGCGCCATCTAGTGCCCAGGAGCGGAAACTACAGGCGCCATCCAAGAGTGTGACTGCCAACGCAGTCTTGTAGAAACGTGGCGTAAAGTTCGGATTTGATTTGTGAGTATGTTTATGAGCAATTAACGGCTGAATTAAAAAAATTAAGTGTAAATTGTTATCGTTGAGTACATTTAATCGCGTAATTTTGTTTTACATAATTATGCAATATAAAATAGCTGTGTTCAGTTTTTTCAATTTGTAAATTCGCGATGCTGTTGAGATTACTTCAGTGTTAAAAATTTGTATGTTTAGAAAGTCCGACTGTTGTTCCTACTTTACGTACCAATGGCTCCCGCTAGGTGGCAGTACTGAGATGTTTTGGGCAAAATGCTCTTATTGGATTAAATTTGAATGTAGAATGAACTGTTCAAATTACCACCATTTTATTGTAGCTCATAGAATTTCTCCTTTAAACATATGATGCTGTATATCTATACATCTTCATATGTTTTGAATACTATGGGCTATTAAAAGTCGAAAAGCGCTGGATGGAGGTCACTTTCCACTGGTCATTTTTAATTCCTTAGAATACCAGGTGTGGACCTGATAGTCTTGGATCCAGGTCAGGAATGGACTCTTGGACCATTACTCTAAAAGCGGCACGACAGGCGTACGTAGCTACGTGTCCCCATTTCTTTGTCAAACGACATTGAGCGTTAAGCAATGATGATAAAGTCTAATTTGATTCGACATATAAATAGGACGATGCTTTCGGACGACTATCGTGTTATTTCATGGAGTAACGGCCCAGAAATGATGAAGATGTATGTCCAATATAGTCTTGCGATCCTTTTGTATAAAATTTAAAAAAAACCTTTAAGTTATCAGTACTGTCACTTAGTCTTTTGGAAAACTTATTGTAATGACATAATAATGAATTTGATGTATATTCCAAATGATTTCGAAGGCCCGTCACACATTTAACAATGAAATGTAGTCAAAGTTTTACTCCTAAAAGTGTTTGCAAGTGAAATTGTATGTAATCAAAGATATCATTTTATTTAGAACACTAAATTAGCGGGCATGTGAATAAAGTTAGGCTATTTTCTGAATAGTAGATGAAATGTAACACTGATACTAAAAACTGAAAATATTTCGATCTTTTCCATATTTTTGAGGGACCTATTTTCGGAAAAGGTGTCTTTTTGTGTCACGTTCAAAGACATTGCAAATAGTTATATTAGAATGTGGCAAGTCGTGCAAAATTTGCTTTGATCAGCACTACTTGTAGGTTGACTGCAGCCAAAGCCAAGGACATATACTATATACCTATCACAAGTACAATACCCGGCACATAAGTTGAACCAAAATGGCGGCGCTGCCCAGGTAAAATTAGAGGCAAAAGAGTGCGCAGTGAACGCCATTTTGGTTCAACTTATGTGTCGGGTATTTGTACGTTATTATTTTTTAAAGTAAGCACGCTTAGTTTCCACTTTCCATTCTAATCGTGACATTATCTATGTATATCTATATCTGTGGATAGGACCCTCAAAACAGATTATCTCAAAACCTCTGAAAAATTATGGTTGAAGCGAAACTTCAAAATCATAGGTGGCCTTCTGTCTTCTTAACATTTGTTGTCTGTGATGTTACTGTAAAAGTCTATGGTGTATTGTAGAGGTACTTAGACGCACGTTCGAAATAACACATGCTTTAAGCCCGGCTTTGCTAGTCTTAAAGCCACACCAACTCGATGCCGACGCAACTCACTCACTGAAATGCCTCTCTACAGAGAGAAAAGATCTTTATGTCGTGTACTTTACGGTGGATGTTTCCAAAGTTTAATTTAAAAAGTTTACGCGTTGTGTTTTGGGAATTCCACACTAAGGAACAAAGGTGCGTGTGTGCGATACTTTATGGTCATAGCTGTGTTTTTTAGAATCGAGCGTAGGCCAGAATAGTTATGGAGTGAGCATATTTGGGCGGGCCGGAATGCAAAAACGTGTGGCAGATAAGAATGGAGCTGGACGGAGATCACAGTAATGTGAGTATATATGTCGCAGTTGGATGGTATAAACCGCTAATTCACTAAACCTCTAGTTGTTTGGCATTACAGCTCGGTTTTGTTAAACAGCTGAATATTGTTTAGCTGGATTGTCAATGTGGCACGTTTAACAAACTAGCTAACCACGTATAGACTGAAGAAAAGGTTATTTGCAGTATTTCATTGTAATTTTTTCATCATGCGTGGCATTAAAATAAAACCTCAATGCCAAACAGCTGGAGGTTTAGTGAATTAGTGGATTATACCATCCAACTGCGACATATACATGATACAGCTAGACTCACTCAGCTAGAGCTGGAGTGCCAATTTTGAAACGCTGTCACTAAACATTTTTTTTTGTATGGGAAAACCATTTGTTTGATGACTCCGCGTTTCAAAAATCGGTCCACGGCTGTATGCCATTAGACGGAATTACACCGTGTATTCAATTATTTTTGACATTTATAATAGTCACGTAAAAATCCCTCAATGTGTGATGCCCAGCACACGCTAATGTGTTAACTGTTTTCTATAATGATACTTCTCGACCCGACCCGTTAAGGCCCGCTCCAATTTTGCTCCAATAGCATTGGCGGTCGATGTTGGATAGAAATGAGATTGTACTGCTTAAACTCTATGATTTCAGTCATCCCTTAGTTGTAAATATTTTTTTAATCATTTAAATAGTCTATAGAAGTAATTGCAACATTTTATAATGACTTGTTTCATCACTTGTCTATGTCCGATTTGTAAAAAGGTTTGTTCTTATATCAGAGGTTTTATTAAATAGTTTGTGGTGAAATGAGTCCTAAATCTCCAGCTCGTACCCAACAGAATTTAACAACTTTCTAATCACTAATGCACTTTTAGTTTAGTAGTATGCCAGTATTAAAATACCGTTATTTATATCGATACCGGTGTAATATTTTTCGTTGTCTTAAAAAAATATCGATATTCAGTTCATGGATGTGATGAAGAAATTATGTCTAAAATAGAGAATAAGTGATAAAAAATTAGGCACAGATTCAATTTAGATGTTATACTTACTGTAATAAATTTTCTGTCTGGGTACGGATCTAGAGATGCCTTTCTGTGGTTCTGTGATTTAATGTTAATTCTCTTATGAAATCATTTTAATAAAACTATGAATACATCAAATTTAGTTTTCACAAGTAAATATATTAATATATTGGGTGACAGAACCATAAGGTGCCGTCTCCAAGAGCGATATTGTCACATTGGCATATATCGCGATGATAAAATCGTGGTACGGTTAAGGTGCCAGTAGATTTTATTTATTTTAGATATTCTTTGGAGTATTATGTATTAGTAGTATATGTATTACACTCTGGAGTATTATGTATTCGCTCTTAGAGGCGCCGCCTAAGACTACGCTTTCAATATTTTGTGATGGATCAGGGCGTGCGCCGCGTCACACGGAAAGTAAGTGACATGACCTGCCTCAGTCAAGAACCACGCGAATATTGAGCGACATGACCTGTCTCAGTCATGAATCGCACGAATAGTAAGCGGCATGACCTGCCTCAGTCAAGAATCACACGGATAGTAAGCGACATGACCAGTCTTAGTAATGAATCACACTGATAGTAAGCGACATGACCTGTTTTAGTCAAGAATCACACGGATTGTAAGCGACATGACCAGTCTTAGTAATGAATCACACGGATAGTAAGTGACATGATATGTCTCAGTCAAGAATCACACGGATAGTAAGCGACATGACCTGTCTCAGACATGAATCACACGGATAGTAAGCGACATGACCTATCTCAGACATGAATCACACGGATAGTAAGCGACATGGCCTGTCTCAGTCATGAAACACACGGATAGGCGTAAATCGTAATCCATCGCGGTTGACCAATTGCACAGTGGCGGGATTGCCAGACCCCAGGGCGGGCATTTTAGTGGGTGGTAAAATTGAATATTTCCCACCACACACCCCCACCACCGGTCGGGTCGGCAAAATCAAGCCTTCCTTGGTTTTATAATAAATTGGGACGGCTAACTAAAACATTTCTATTTGCACAAGCCTTGCCACAGGAAAACTAGATATGAGGGAACCAAAAATGTCTAGATACGGTACTGACTGTACACAGGTCACTTACTATCCGTGTGATTCATGACTGAGACAGGTCATGTCGCTTACTATCCGTGTGATTCATGACTGAGACAAGACATTTATCGCATGCACCATGTGACGCAACGCACGCCCTAAATTTTATTTATATTGCCTGGTGCGCTGATATCTCTTTGCTAAATATTTTATCTTATAATAAAAAGCCCGGACGTAAACATTTAAAAGCAGTCAGCTCTTCATACTATTGCTCCATTTATTTTTAAATTACTAAATCTATTTTTTCAAACTGATTGCGCCTGAATATATTTATAATACATACAACTTAAGTGATATCAATTAATATATTAATAATAAATGTACTGACGAACAAAATTCCATTCAATTAAATTTTCAAAATAATTGTTTAAAATCATTAATTTGATAATATTAATTGTTTATAATATAATATATCTATGGCTGGACCCAATTTGATAAATATCCTACATGTTTAGAAGCCACATTTTTTTAACTTTTTTTTATATAATCAATTTGGGTGCTATCTAAATGTGTAGAAATTCGGAAATAGTCTTTGTTTTTCATTGATGTCCAACATGGCAAGGTTCTTTTCAAATATGAGCTATATTCGATGTTTTTAGAAGTTTAAAGATATGTATATTAATATTAGATTACTTGATTGAAGTTCTAATATATGGCGTTGTACAAAAAAATCTTAGTTACCACCAGAGTAAACCATGGTACTCAAGACTCGCCTTACCCGAGACAGAATTAGAGTTGCCCATACAAACGTAGTCTACGTTTTATTTTGAAACAACATGTCAGATTTCGGTAAAAATTGTAACTTTCAAAAAGCGTATATATCTAGGGTTATAATTGGTTTTAACTGTAAAAATATGACTTGAAAGAGAATACAGTGTATTATATCATTTTTGACCATTAGTATAGAAAACTTTTACACCCTTATATTTCTTTCAAGTTCATATTATATTATGACTGTGAAAACCAATTATAAAGATACTGTCTTTGTTAAATAGAGATCTAGGTGAAACTGATTGCCCATTGTTTCTCTTTGGATGATATTTTATCCACTAAGGTTTTTAGGAATTTGACAGCTTTAGATCTTTTGTTGTAATCAATCAATTTGAGACGATGATTCTGTAACTCTTTTACTAGAAGATCTAAATCAAGGTGGTTTATTATTTTGTTCATCACTCGGTGCTGAGGCGTTCCATCGCTCTCTCTCGCTCTAGCAAATTACTGTTCTGAGCGACAGAAAAGGATAGCACTAAGCGTTCATTTCTACAAACAAACAAGCGCTATCTGTAATTTTCGTGGACACTGTCAGCCTAAGTACCCAGCATCTTTTATATGGCTAGCGAGCGAGATGGTAGTGACATCTAGAAATAATACAGGATTTTGGCTTTCTAGCAGTTAGTTGTTAGTCCTCTCGTATTTGTTAATTCATGATACTATATATTTTATATGCTCTACGTACAAAGGCAACGAATATAGCTTATATTTGAATAGGGCCTCAAAAACAACACATTCCTTATATTAGAAATTGTTGGTGGCGCGCACCGAAACTACTTTGTGAATGCATTCTGTTATGTGTATTATGAAACGGAACCTGCTTAATTTATTGAAATAAAATATAGTTAAACAGAATTTTTGCCTTAAATTTTTTTCCCTTATTTTTTACCAAAATTTAACTGTCATAAAAAATGTATACAATTTAAATGTTTCTCTTTTCAAAGAACACCCACCTACTAGGTGGTCAGGCTACCTAACCAAGGTTGCTGGAAAGCGCTGGAGGCAGGTCGCTCTAAATCGGTCATGTTGGAAAACCTTGGGAGAGGCGTATGTCCAGTCCAGCAGTGGACGTTATGCGGCTGAAAATGATGATCTTTTCAAAACTTAAGGTAAAAGTTCGGAGCCCACTGCAGCCAGCAGCAGCAACGACATGTTGCGGCGTCACTACTGGTTTCTACGTATTTTACACGTCGCTCGACCGCAGTCGACGTGTCCGACCGCAAATCAGTAGTACCACTTAGGCCTCGTCCACGGACACGCGGCGCAACACGCATCGCGGCGGCTTTAGTTGTCAAATAATTCTTGACCTTATTGTCACCGATCAAGTCCGATTTTAGCCTGATCTCTAGCAGCATTTTTTCGCGCGTAGAGGGGCCGGCAGCGCGCATAGTAATAATGTAGGTACATTTTCGATACCTAAACGGGGAGTGACACAAGCTTGCTTGTACCTTTATGTAATAAATTAGCTATTCCAATGATTGTCTAAACGCCATATGGTGGTACCGTTTCCAAACCGCCAACCTAAGAAAAATATTTAATCTAGGCACCGTGCTTTTAATTATTATGAATCTAAATCCTTGTGCAATGCAGGACATGTTTTGGTAAGTAATTAAAACAAATTGATATAAATAAACAGTTATATTTACTTATTTAGTTAATATTTACAGCACCTACTCAGCAACGATCACAATCAATTGTAACAATATCAATCCAAATATTCTTGAAAAACACTGCCGAAATTGCGCGGCTGACGTTCCGCAGTTAGAGAATTTTATCAGCTTTAATTATGTAGTACAATAAAATGTTCTATGATGCATCGTTTTCGAGATGTAAGCAAAAAACCAAAAAACGGGACCTTTGTGCCCCCTCCCCCCCCCCCCCCCCCCCCCCTCGGACTCACCTCAGTGGGGTGGGGCCTTTTGGTATGTTGGTCCCTTAACTAGTCCAAACAAAGTTCCGAAGGCAAACTTTCTGCTTTCGACTTTTCCCTCTAGGGGTATTTTGAGCACTCATTTACTACTACTGAGTTACTACTACTAATTTAGGCGCCTGAAAATAGTCTTTGTCTAAACCTACCTTTATGCAGGTTGACTTTTTAACTACCAGCGCCATTTTTGGAGCAAGTTCAGTCCATGATAGGTTCAGTACTACTTTCCATTAGGTAAGAACAAACTTTTTCATCGATTATCAATATTTAAAAAAAAAAGTAGTTCAGTTACATAGTCTGAACTTGTTTCTAAAATTTGGTTGGCGGTTAAAAAGTCATTGTAATGTATGTGTTAGCTACAAAAATTAAAAATTGATTTTAACAATGGCATCTAATGTTGCCGTTCAACATGTTATCAGTATTGGCATCTTTCATCCAGTATTTAAGGTGATCTAACAGAGCGTAAGTCAGACTAATAAAGAGAACAGCAAACCGCACTGTCGCCTATCGAAAACTTCCTGCCACAGCGTATTCGGTATACTACGTATACAGGTTGACTTTTTATCCACCGGCAAAATTTTTGGAGCAAGTTTAGTCCATGATATTGAACTGCTTTTATGAAAAAAGTTATTAAAAATCGATAAAATTTTTTCGTCCTCCCATACTAAATCCGTTTGGCTGAGCGCTGATTTGTATGGGAGGAGGAAAAATTTGTATGTGTATAAAAACGAATAAAAAGTCAGCCTGTATAGAGGTTTTTTTTTATTAGTGATTTGGGTGCGTTTGACCTCTATCTAGCCTCATGGGAAGCTAAGATGAGGTCTAAGGTGTTACACGCAGACTCAAAAAATGCCTATTCACTCTTGCCTTGAAAATCCCTAAATCATACGTATGGGGAATCATCGACGCAGGGAGGGAATTCTACACCTTAGCGGTTCGCACAATGAAGGAGGAGGCGAAACGTGAGGTACGATGGGGAGGAATATCAACCACAGATGGGTGGAATCCCTGTCCACGTCCACGTCGTGTTGTCCGATGAATAATACAATTAAACCCTATTCTGTAGCCAACCTTTTAGCACACTTTTAGTCAGAAAATTACTATTGTACAACTACTTATACTTTAATATCCAAACCGAGGTATAAGGCCGCCTTTTGACATCTGTTTTTTGTATTATTCTATCATTTTTTTTCGAACCTTATGTAATAAGACTATTATGTGACCTAGAGGTAAAAATACCATGGCTAGTCAAAAAAAAAATATCTAAACAAGTATAAATAAAACTTCAATAAATTATAAGATACTTACGAAACATTACATTATGCCATTATTATGTACACACTTTTTTATAATATTATATTAAAAATTAACCCCACCATATTATAATTGTAAATTGAATAAAAATAAAAATCTAGTAACTCGTCAAAATGTGATAATTTCATGTGCATATAACACCAAACAAAACATACTTAAGGCCCAGAGCCTAGTCCTTAGATTACGACTCAATCATTTCTTTTAAAATATCGACTGCTACGACCAGACTGGACTCCGGGCCTTAAGGCCAGGAATACAGTCCAGGGGCGCCCTCATTTGACATGAAAGTAAAATATTAATTATCACCTTTGTTTACGACTGTTGGTCCACTGGAATGTATTCTGGACCTTAAAAACATTTTCTGCTACATTTTTTTAATTAACATACTTGGTCTCCTTATGAAACATTCTCAAAGTCAAAATCATTTATATTGGGATGTTTGTATTACTTGTTAATAATTGTCAATTGTTTCTTTCCATTTCATAAAGTTGTTGACGTCAGATCATTTACTTACAGCAAGTTGCACTGCAGCATTTTCTCCAAATACGTCAACTTACAATCAAACTGATATTTAAAATTGTATGGAATTCACAGCCTACATCATATGAAATTTTTATCGTCATATTATCAGATAATATCTATGTACTTGTATTTTATCAGATACTAAAACAGCAGCGATAAATAAACGCTATTTATCTTTTCATCTATTAATTCATATGAATGTAGAGTACCTATGTTGTGTGTGGAGACTTCATTTATTTTAGTTAGTAAAAATCTTTATTGCACCAAAACGTTGTAGAGAATGCTTACTACAACATACACATGTAAGGCTATAAGGTGAATATAGAAGCAAATGGCCTTTAAGTGGCACCCTCATTTGAAATAAATTGTTAACTCGTAAATATGGTGATAATTTCCATATTGCTAATCGTCAGGCACTAGATAGCCCTTTAAATTATTTAATGAACTGCCGTTGAAACTATTATTGGTGATCCGTCTAGCTTTAAAGATTGCCTCCGCCAAAAGTGGCCACACTTTTGGCGGTGGCAATCTTTAAAGCGACGGTGGTTCATAAAATAATTTAAAGGGCTATCTAGTACCTGTCGATTAGCAATTTGGAAATTATCTCAATATTTACGAGTTACAATTTATTTCAAATGAGGGCGCCACTTCAAGGTCATTTGCTTGTTAATTCACCTTAAGACCCGCGAAGGGTTCAGACCGTCTCTGTCACTAACTCTACGTGCGACAGAGACACGTGACCCGCGACGGGTTCAGCTGTCTCTATTGCACTTAGGGTTTGTGACAGAGTCGGACTGAACCCGTCCGGGGCGTCCGCTTGACGTAGTGTTTCAAGCCTGAGCCCAGGCAAACGAGCACAATTTTTGATGAAACGAACGGATACCCGAAATAAAACTATCCGTAACCGAATTAGGTTTAAAAAGATAAGCCATATCCATTAACATAACTAAATTTACGCATGCTTTAAATGCGTGTACTATGTGTTGAGAAAATTCGTCGGGGTGTTTCGAAGTCACGATAGCACAATTGGTAGTGCACTCACGGCGTTAACGTGAAGGTCGTGGGTTCGAATCCCACTCGTGGCGGATTTTTTCATTACATATTTTCAATTTTAATAACTAAATCTGTTAAAAAAAGTTTTGAATAATTTCGGATTGGGGCTAATGGGACCTAAATGTAACTTATGATGTTATTTTTAAAATTCCCTTGAAATCTAATATCCATAACCGAAACTTACGGATAATCCGAAATAATTTCATATCCGTATCCATATCTAGATCCGAAATTTAAAACAATTTCATATCGGTAACCGTATCTGAAACCGGAATGATATTACTCCCATAACCGTATACGTATCCAGATCCGTAATTTCATATCCATAACATTTGTAAGTCGCGCAACATACTTTACATTCGGTTGCATAGTTCTACACGTCGACGCGAAATGAGTCTAATGAGACGAGAATGAATTTTCTGTAGAATGTAAATTACGTGGCTTATATTACGCGACTCACAACTTGTGAGCGTTGTGAGACTTGTGAGTCACAAGTCTCACAACGCTCGACATTACGCTCGTTCGCCTGGGCCCTTTAAAGGTTATACATACATGGTAATTTTGGTTCACGCCTTTTAAGACTTAATGTATTAGTTAGACTCAGTGTACTAAGACTAGTATAAAACTATAATTTAAATCAAATGCATCTCAAGGATTTGTCAGCTACCATACACAATCACAGAAATTGTAAAGGGCTAGAAGTCACCTGATGTGTCACATAATATTATGAGTATGAAAACGGAGTATGCTCACTAAAATTTTTATAAACAAAAATCGACTAAATCCCAGTCCAGATCGGTCGCATATCAGTATGGTATTCAGTAGATCATGACATATTTTTCCAGTTATTATGGTAAAAAAACCAAACTACTGAACCTATTTTGATTAAATTTTCTATGGGACAAATCTGGAGGTAACTCCTTTTTAACCTTTTTATAAAAAATAACTTTTTTTTTTAGTTGTTTAAAAATGAGCATAAATATGCTTGTGTATGGATGATGTTACAAGTAAATACGTAAACTAAATCACATCAATCATTTCCATCCCCCACAACTTGCACTAGAAATCTATCAGCTGCCACAACTGAGACATAGATGGCATCTTCTAGCCCTATACATATCGGTACACAACCATGGCATATCTAATCAAATCATCTTCCTATACATTCTCATAATTTGGCACATTCAAGGTAATTTGGACAGGATCTTCGCCATCTTACTCAAATAATACTCATGATCGAACAAAGATACTAGAAGTCCGTCTGATACTTTAACATTTCCATCTATATGATATCTGATTAAGTCACCTTTGGCTGTGGTCATTTGGCCGTTAGCTGCTCGTATGATCGCGTCTCCAGCGCACAGGTCCCACTTTTTGATCGCTGTAGCATGGAAATAGACATCGAAGGTGCCGTTCACGACGCCCATGACCTTATTCCCGGCGCCCGCGGCGGGCGTGACGTTGGTACCGGCGCCGAATGCCTCTTTCGCCAGTTCAGCCACTTTGCCGGGGTGAGATCGGGACACTACTACTTTTGGTTGGTCCTTATTCTCTGGTTTCTGAAAAAAAATATTATTTGTCAATGGCCAGATAGAGGATGGAGATTTAAAGCATTATGGTAAATTCAATCTACAACCTAGGACAGAATTGGAGAAGAAAATGCCGGAAAGCGGACCCCAGGCTTCATTGCATTACAGCTGAAGATGCAACTGGGAATATGCTAAGCTTAGCTGGAAAAACGCTTAGATGATGATGATGTTTATACTCACATGAACTACAGGTGGAATATTAGATGATGTTTTCTTAGTCACCCATCCCCAGTACGTCCGAGGTGGGAATGGGTAGTGGACTACTCCTATCACTGGGTTACCATTCACTGCGATGCACACCATCGTTGTCACATACTGATATAGGGCTTCTGTAAAAATAAAACATTTTATTGCACCAAAATATAAACAAAGATAATTGTATCGATGATGTTATTGTCTAGGCAGTACTGACTTTAGCATATTGCTGTGTGGTTCCCGGAAAAGTAGAATAGGACTACTCCAAGTCTACCCATGGATGTCGTAGGTGACTTAGGAAACACAAGCTAAACAAGGCTTATAAACATCAATGAGACCTCTCCAACACTTCTGACCAGCGTGGAGAGTGTAGGCCAAATCCTCTAACTGCTTTGGCTAATATATGGCTCTGGTAGTATAGAGGGTTGTGCTCCTGCAGTGGAGACTAGAAAAGACCTGATGATGATGATGATTGTGCCCCCTAGTTATATTGAAATCTTCTTGAAAGTCATTGATAGAAGACAAAGCATCTTAAGGCTGGTTGAGACGAACACTATTTTCAGCTGCCTTAATTACGGCGCCAGTGACAAGCGTAAAAGCAGGCCCCGGCCGTTTAGACCACGTCTATTTTCAGGCGCCTAAATCTTGCCGCCAGAGACCAGCAAGCTGGCTCTGGTCGTTTACACGGTGCTTTTTTTCAGCGCCAGTCATTATCACGCCGCCTCAGCCGACAATGCCAGTTTACGCGCCAGTCTTTTATGTGCTGGATCACAATCATTTAAAATGAATACAGGTCAATTTTCCCTGAAGATGAAAAGGCAGTGTATAATCTAAATATCCGCGTAAGAATATATTTATTTTACCCGATAAATATACACGTTAAGGCATGAAGGCGTGCCGCATGCCAGCGATAGGCGCCAGTCGCGACGTGTTTACACGAGTCCTAAAAATAGCCGGAGGGGCTGCTAGGGCCGCAGACGGATATCACTGGCGCCAAAAAATAGGAGCATGTTCTATTCCGTGCCAGTGCTGGCATGCCGCGAAAAAATGGCGCCGAAAGTTTTTTATTTTATCCAGATTTAGGCAGCTTAAAAAATCTGACACAAGTTAATTGACTATGATGTTAATATTAAAGTTAATCGACTATGATGTTAATATTAAAGTTAATCGACTATGATGTTAATATTAAAGTTAATCGACTATGATGTTAATATTAAAGTTAATCAACTATGATGTTAATATTAAAGTTAATTGACTATGATGTTAATATTAAAGTTAATCGACTATGATGTTAATATTAAAGTTAATCGACTATGATGTTAAGATTAAAGTTAATCGACTATGATGTTAATATTAACACACTCCAAAAAAAGATAATTACGATATGATTGAGATTCAAAACAACTAAAATAAAAGAGTATACATATGAATCGCTTACCAGTATATTCCATGGTTGCGTCCAAAGGATCAATCCAAATTGTTACATCTTTTGTTAAAATGTGTTCATCATTCAAATATTCTATAATTGAGTGCCCTGGCGGTGCTTCCTCCACGTCCAGTACTTCCTGGAGCTCACACGCCTCGTCTCCGGCAGTTTTGTGTTCCTCCGATACTACAGCCACTTTTGGAAATGTCTTTTTCAATCCATAGTACATCACACAGTGAGATGCATAGTCCACATCCGTCACAGGATCATTCAGTCCTTCTTGCGTCTTCCCTTTACTCTTCACGGTTAACTTGTGGTCTTTACCCTCTATTATCTTCTTGCCGCCATTCTCAGCTGCGTAAATAGCAGCTTTCAGTAAACTTTTCAAATTCACGAAATCAGTTTTGTCGAGCGGATAGTTTGACCCGCCGGACCGCCAGTAAACTATAAGAAACAATATAAATATTAAAGTAAAACAAGCGAATTTGTTTATTCTTAACGTTCCACTGAAATTCATAGTAAAATTTTGGACGAATTTAATAATTTTTTAAATTCAAAATAGATTTGCTTGCACAACAACAAAGGTGACGTGACGAATTTGACACTTTTGACAGTGACATTTTACTTTTTATTTTATTGACATTTTTTTTTTAAACATTCGGATTGTCTGTCAGGCAGGCTATTTATGAAATCATGATTCATATATATGCATGATGCATGATGAACTCAAGCAAATTGATACCCTGCGTCGCCCTGCGAGCGCAGCGATTTGGGTTCCATTTTTTCATATACATATTTATAATGTAGTTTAGTTTTATATACTTATGTTGTTATAGATTAATTTTAGTTTAATGATGTTATTTTTAGATAAGTTAATAATATGTATGGTTATGCTTGTTATGATATGATATGATATTGATTCATATGAATTAAATCCACTTTAAGCAGCAGGTTCGATTCGTAGTTGATAATCGAGAACCAATTCAGCGTGCGTCGTATAAACTCATGTAAAGTGTTGGTTTGGTTTGGTAGCATAAGGGTAGCATAGCATAGCATAGCAAGCCAACAAGATAGCATAGGCATAATAGCATAGTATCAAATCCGTGGCATCAAAGAACAAAAAAGGTAGCATGCTTATATGTCATAAACAAACTAGACCAACGTCACGTTGACTTTGTCACTGACAGACTGACTGACAGATATCGGCTGATGATCGAAAGGCGGACGTGGGAAAGGAGGGACGAGATTTTAAAAATAATTAATTTTTATTTATTGTCCAGAACTAATTTATAGCAAAAGCAAAAACATTTATTGCATAGTTATTATAGTTATTTATTAAAATCTGACACGAACATGATTTTAATCAACATTTCTGATATGGTAAGTGGTAAACGCGTTTTATTTTTTTGTAGCTTATTACTGGCACATGTAACTTGTTTTATGATAAATTTATCTTCTAGGCTAGTTGGTGGACACTCATAATAGCTGTGCAAGTTTTGATCTTGTCGACATATTTCTTTTGGGCTAAGAAAAAGTCTAAAAAACCTCGCGACCCACTGTGCAATGGAAAGCCTATAGAATGGAAGCCGAAACCACTTGTGGAACACGACGTTATATTAGAGGAACCCCCTATGATGGGAAAAATAGATGAGAACGTGTTGAATGTGGGAGCTACCAGTTTTTTGTGCCTTGAAAGAGAAGAATCTGTAGTAGAAAGTTCCCTAAAAGCCTTAGAAAAGTATGGTGTAGGATCATGTGGACCTAGGGGCTTTTTTGGTACCATAGACGTCCATTTGGAGTTGGAGGAGCGCCTTGCCAAGTTTTTAGAAGTTGAAGAAACTTGCGTGTATTCTTATGGCTTCTCAACTATATCTAGTGCTATACCTGCCTATGCAAAGCGTGGTGATATTATTTTTGTGTAAGTATAAAAATTTTATAAAAATATAATTTATAAAAATTTTAAATGGTGTAAAATCTGAAATGTTTGTAGTCGCTATGCAACCTCCTCCAGAATAACTGGACATAGATAGAGGGGAGCATATTCAGATTACGCCACACCTAATAAAACTAGATCCACTACTGGATTCCAGCACTCCCCAAAAAATAAATATAAGTTAGCTAGTTAGAGGTTTTGTGCCCTCCTTATGCCTCTAAACATTTACCTACCATGAGACAATACTGTATGGATGTTTGGAAAAAATGTTCAGAGTCGAAAGGCATCTGGTACAAAACCATTCAAACTTCACCGAATCCAGTTCCTTTGTTTGATTATGCTGGACTCCCGAGGGAATATCTTGTGTGTGCATTTAGAGTGAGGGCTGGTCATATTCCTTTAAACAAATTTCTGCTCTTAATGAGAGTGACCCGCTCAGGCTTATGTAATTATTGTGATAAGACGGAGGACATACTACATGTCTTGATGGAATGTGACCAGTATACCACCCTACGTGACTGATTTTTAGCGGGACTATCGATGTGCAACGGTGAGCTTAACATTATGTTAAGCAACCCACTATCACATATGGCAAAAGCTATATACTTTTTCATAAGAGCTGTGATGTTGCGCAGAAACTAGAAATTATCTAATCTAAATTCCCCATGAGGCTGGCATAGTCACACCAAGTAAAATGAAGCCTCGGAAGAAAAATAGATTAAAAAAAATTGGTGTAAAATAAATTAATAAAATTGTCTCGCATTAGTCTTATAGAAAGAAAAAAAGAAAGAAAGAAAGAAAAACTTTATTCGGCAAGCAATTTTCAGAATATAACTTACATAACTAGACTATACCTAATGAATGCCGAAAAGGCGGCCAGCTCAGTCTTCAGTATCCTTAAAATAATGGCACTGTAGATCTGAACGTAACTGAGAATCTTTTTGTACAGAGATGAAAAAGTCTGGTTTGCAATACAAAAAGGCCTAGATGCCGCTCGGAGTACCATCCGGTACTTCAGACACAACGACATGGACCACCTTGAGGAGTTGCTGTCTGCAGCTGCTAAAAAGAAGGAGCTGAACCCCAAGAGGAGAGCATTTCTTGTTGCCGAGGCAGTGTACTTTAACACGGGGGAAATGTGTCCACTGAAGACATTGGTGGAACTGGCAAGGCAGTACAAGCTGAGGATTATGCTGGATGAGAGTTTGACTATCGGGGTAAGAAAAGTCTTTCTTTTAAATAATCTTTATTTTATTTCTTATATATGAGCAGCTAAGGCGAACCCACTGTACCGCGCACCGTCGCGGAGCGCGGTTCAACACACTGACGCTCCCGCGCGTTGACGCGTTGGATTGGACTAGGCATGTTTTCTATACAAATTGAGATACTTGCATACAATGTTAAAATCTGCCGCCCTGCGCTCCGCGACGGTGCGCGGTGCAGTGCTGAGAGTCCATTAAGTCTGTCTTTTTTCACAGTTCATAGATTTATTAATAACACTTTATTTGTCCTTATTACTTGTCGAGTCTGTTTTTAAATGCATTTATGAAAGGTGCAGTGACAACTTCTTCTGGTAATCTATTCCAGTTATTGACCACTCTGTTACTGAGAAAGTGAAATGAAATGAAACCTTTTATTTGGAAGAGTCATACAATAATACCCACCTCTATAAAATAGGCATGAAAATGTGCAGTTTTGGTTTTAGTCGCTGTACGAGTTAACAAGATCTTCTCAGAATAGTGATCTAAAATTCACAATGATCTTTTACATATTTCATAATATTAGTGTAAAGTGCCGTGTGGTTCCCGGCAGAGTAGAATAGGACCACTCTAAGTCTTTCCGTGGATGTCGTAGAAGGCGACTTAGGAAACAAGCTAATAAACATGAGTGAGACCCCTCCGACCCGTCTGGCCAGCGTGGAGAGTGTAGGCCAAATCCTCGGACTGCTCAGGCTAATATATGGCTCTGGTAATACAGAGTGGGGCGTGCTCCTGCAGTGGAGACTAAAAAAGACCTAATGATGATAGTGTAAAGTATTTAGGGCAACCTCTTTCAATTCAAACATAGTATCTTTATGGCAGTGTTGATTGGCCTTCAATTAACAGCCTGATATGAATTTGACTGGCCTATTTTGTGAATTGCACTGACTGTAGAATGATAATGACTCGTTTGTTTGTTTTACTCATTTTTTATTATGTACAATATGTTCATGTGCTCAAATAGTGTGATAAAATACTCTTAGCGACTTTAATTACAGTAGGTACTTAACGAGTCCCCTTACCCTAGACTTTTCTGTAGAAATGTGGTCTAGTCTAGATTTTATTTTGATATGACATGTCAGATTTTGGCATTTATACATAGGCATTTAAGGCCGTACCTGAATTTTCCGGGGTCCAGTGCTGCCCCCATTTAAAATAAATCATTTTAAAGAAAACGGAGACATTATTTAAAATTTTGCTACTACCAAGTCCTAGATTACCATTCAAAGTATTTTTTGAACTACTGTTTACAGTTTATAATGAGAACGTTAAGCTTTACTACGCACATTTGCCAAAAGTGGAAAAGCTAGACTAGGTTTGTATGGGAAAGTCTCATTCTGTCTATGGTAAGGGATTCTTAATTCTCGATGTTTAAAAAAGCGTATAAAGCCATTGAAAAATCTGACGAATGGGGATATTGGCATCATAGGATCCAATTTGCCGTATAACTAATATAACAACTTGCCACATAACGTCTAATGTTTATAATCCAAGCCAACAAGCATTTGAAGGAAAGGAAGTTCCTCTGTGCTTCTGAAGGAATTTTAAGCAGTTCATTACTAATGGTAGTCAGTAGGGTTTCTCCAAAAGCGGTACGCAAGTGTCAAGCAATATTGACCATTAAAGCATAAATATAAAGTCTAATTTGGTTTGACATATAAATAGGACGTCACTATCGTACGACTGTCGTATTTTATTTTATGGATTAACCCCCCAGGTTGTCGATGTCTTTCGCAGTGGCGTAGCGTGGGCTTTCGCCGCCCGGGGCCGACTGAAATTTGCCGCTTACTTAATGGCCTATAATGGGCGCTACGTTGAATTCAATGTGACGTCACATTTATCTATCTATCCACTATCCCTTTATCCTGAGCTCAGGTTGTTTTCATTTCTTTCTCTTCCCTATCTCTGAGCTTAGTGTGCCTCCTGGCAAAGGCTTCCTCTAACCATTTCCATTGTTCTCTATCTCTTGCGACTCCTCTCCAATTCGGACCCACATAGCCTATAATAATACGAAGGAACAGATGAACAGACATACATACATAGCACCGAAACCAATAACCCTCCCTTTGGCTTCCCGAGTAGCCGAGTAAAAACGAACAAACAACACATTTTAATCGATTTTTCAGGTGCTAGGGAAGCATGGCAGAGGACTGACAGAGCACCTGGATATCCCAAGAGACGAGATCGACCTGATCATGGGCTCTCTGGAGCATTCCTTCGGGACCATTGGCGGGTTTTGTGCTGGATCACATTTCATTGTGGAGCACCAGAGACTGTCTGGCTTAGGTATGTTGTTCTACGAGTATCTAAAGAAGAATTTAGAATGTAAATACCTATTATGAAAAATAAAAAGGAACCCTAAGATTGCCTTGGCGATAAGGCCGCCTGTTGTACACGTTATGTGTTCTTAGTTATTCTGATTCCAAGATTTTAATTTAGCTTGGGGGTAAAAAAATCAACCTGTTTTTTGTTTAATTTTTCTAGACAATTCTTCTTTGTCTAAGCGCATTCCCGGTTGCACCCTCAGCTGTGTTGCTTCGGAGCCCGGGGTGCGCTTTCCCGCTTTTTCTTCTCCAAATATAATATGCATGTCAATGGTCACCCAAGGATGCCAAAGACCTTGCAAAGTGGAGAAGAACTAGCCGGAACAGTTTAAATGATTTGGCTATAGTTTTACAACCGGCCGCCTGCCTGACGTCAACCCTCTGGGAATGTATTTGTGCGAAAAGTTTTACAACCGGCCGCCGCCCGACGTAAACCCTCCTTAAGAATGCAATTGAAGCACGAGATGTTTGTGCTTAGTTCTTTAGTCGCGTCTTACGACATCCACAGGAAGAGATGGAGTAGTCCTATTCTAACCCGGAACCACACGGGATGTATGCAGACTATCACGTCTTAATCAGTACCACCACAGCAGGAGCAGCCAGAGCAATTTTTTTAAACAATTACTGTGGTCTTAATGGATATCCAGGTTATGTTAATGAAACTGGAAGGAACTAACATAAAAGCAAGAACGAAATGAAATTTTTGAAAAGAAACTAATCTCCTGTGACAGGTTACTGCTTTAGCGCGTCTCTACCTCCGATGCTGACTAAAGCCGCTATCACAGCTCTCGACGTGATGGAAGACAGGCCGGCCATGTTTGCAGAGCTCCAGGATATATCTAGGAAACTTAATAAGTAAGTTGCTTAAAAAATCTTATACAAGTTATCTTATACCGTTTCAGTTAGTAAAACCTATATTTAGGATCTAGGAAGTTGGATGAGAATTCAATTCAATTCAAAATTCAAAATATCTTTATTATCATAGGATATTTATAATATCTCTTAATAATAGTCACTTTGTTTTGTTTTGCACAAATGTTGACGTCAAATCGTTACTTAAAGCTAAGTTTACGCCGCTTCCTAGGCGCAAGTGCAGAAGAAGCGGCAACAAACTGCACTGCACGTTTTCTCCAAAGACGTCAACTAACAAACTAAAAACTTAAAATTAGTTATATAGATGGACAGAGATTACATTGTTTATTATGTCATAATTAAATTGAATTATAAGAATTACGAAATTTAAAATAATGTCAATTTGTAAATTTAGTATGTACCAATGTACCTAAATTATGACATGTCTAAGTATACAAACCTTTAAGAGGGACCCGCGCCAAGCTCAAGCCAGACCTTTTTGTCTTTAAGATAGTCATCGGTCCTATAATAAGCCTTCTCACAAAGTACTTTCTTTACATAAGCTAAATGAGATGAGAAAGAATATAAGAGAATAATAAGATGAGATAAAAGAAAGACTAGATATCGGCAAATGAGATAGGTATAATGAACAACTATTACATTACATTAGTTACAAAGATTCACAAGAACACTAGGTACAGATTAGGTAGTCAGGGTCGTGAGTTATAGGCACTAGATCAGTTGGGTAGCCCTTCTAGGTAGAAGAACCTTAGCTTCAGATGCTGCCGAAGACGAAGAGGACGAGCGCCGGCCGCCGCGCCTTATATATGGGCCCCCCCGCTGCGGCTAAGAGGGGCGGAGGAGTGCTGGAGCCCGCGTGATGTCACAAAGTGGCAGTTCAAATGCAATATAATGATGTAGAGTCAAAGAATTTATAAACAATC